>CM057052.1:0-4800000 GCA_029948455.1 Solanum rostratum
ACTTCCGGTGAAATTCGTGGGTCAAGGCGTATACCATTCTACTCCTGGGGTGAAGGAGAAGATATCCATGGCAAAAGCCCCAATAGTTAATGCGCCAATCAACACGAATTTGGGAATTAGGGTTTCCCAGTCACAGAGTTCAAGTCCGACCCAATTGGAGGAGCACAGGGGTCAATTGATCAATCCAGGTAGCTGTAGGGCTCAAGGTGATAAGGATGAGTATATGCAGCAACCAGGTATTGATGTAAGGGGTGATTGCACCCCCATTGATAGCCGGAATTTGTTGAAAATGGTAGATCAGGCTCATGGACATGCCTCAGATGTGGAGAAGACTGGTTTGGAAGGCTTGAAGGATCCAATTACCATTTCTTCTAACTCAGGTATGCCCAATGATCCTGTGACCACAATTGTGAATAATTCTATGCATAATAGGAGTAAAGTGGTGATCCTGGATGATGACACTGGGAAAGGGAGACCTGGGATGGTGAATGATGAATCCCTAGGGCAAGATATGGTCAAAGGTCATGTTGGTAGATCTCAAGTTGGTACTGGTGCATCTGCTCCCCCTCCTATTAAAATTTCCAGCAATTTTGATGCTTATCATCCTCAAAAAACCAAATTTTATATACCCAAAGCCAGTGATCCTCTCAAAATTACCCCAATCCCCAATCCTTCATCCACTAGTAAACACACTCCCCCCATATCTGAACCCCCACCTCCTACTGTCATCCAATCATTTGCTACCAAACTAAGAGTGAATCAAGCCAAAACTGAGACCCCTATATCCATCACTCCTCCTAAGATAACTACCAAACAAGGCCATCCTGCAGTCATATTCAGAAAGGAAGAATTTTTGGGAAAATTAGCTGAGAGGTGTAAGTATACTCTCATAGGTAAGTTTTCCACAACTATGCCTAGAATGGAAGTAATAAGGAGAAGCTTCATAGCTCAGACTCAGCTAAGTGGTGGAGTAAAGATTGCCCATTTTAATTCCAGGCATATATACATTGATCTTGATAATGAAGCTGATCATGTAACAGTTTGGACCAAGCAAAGGATGTTTATTGAAGGGCACCTGATGAGATTACAATTGTGGACTCCTACATTCAAGCCAGAAGAGGAGACATCTATTGTACCTGTTTGGGTGACCCTTCCTGAACTTCCTTGGCACTGTTACTACATGGAAGTGATTTCAGCCTTACTTGCCCCCATTGGTAAGGCATTATATCTTGACTCAGCCTCTATCCAGAAAACTAGAGGTAGTGTAGCCAAGGTGAAGGTGCAAATAGACATTACCAAGGAGAGACCTCAGCATGTCTGGCTTGGCTTTGATGAAAATGACATCACTGTGGGTAAATGGCAGCTGATCCAATATGAAGACCTCCCAGAATATTGTAATCATTGTAAGCATCAAGGACATTCAGTTTCCAAATGTTTGATCAAGAAGAGGGAAGAGGAGCACAAGAGCAAGATGAACCATGAAGACAATGACAACCAAAAGGAGCAGCACCTAGGCACACAACAGGAGAAGCAGCCAACCAATAGACCAATTGGTAATGAACACAGCAAACAGGAAGCCACAACCAAACAGTCTCAGAAAGAAGAGCAATGGCAAATACCAAAAAGAAAAGGCAGTAAAAAGAAGCAGTCTCAAACTAATGCCACCACTCAGGGATTACAGAAGGCTCCTCACAAAGACAATGATGCTAAAGGCCCAGGTATTGACTATGTTGATCACCAAGATGATATGGTTGATCAAAGTAATGTGATGAAACCCCCCTATCCCCAAGTGGTCCAGTTGGACAGTGATGATGTTGTTGTATCCCAATCCCAGCTTCCCCCTATTGTTGTTGCTGCTGGTGTAGTTTCTGGTGGGAGGTTGGAGAGTCAGGAGAACACTTCTAACCTGCAGGAAGGGGGTCCAACAAGGGGGGTGGGTTTACAAACTCCTGCCACCACTGGTAATGATCATAGACATGTTGCTGATGTCAATCAGTTATCTGGTAATGCAAGCTCAAGGCAAAGGGGTAAAACTCAGCTTGATCCTCCCAGGGGAGGTATGGCCACTGATCTAGGGTCTCTAGCTAGCTCCAGTGGGACCAAAAGCAAGAATAAGCCCAGCAAGAAGAGGAGAGATGCATTGAAGAAAAGGGTGTCAGAAGTTGGGGGTACTGCTACTACCATTACTGATAGCCCTGTAGTTGATGGTCCACATGTTGAAGGGAATTGTAATAAGTTCATTTTGGTGGATGAGGGCCAAGGGTTGTCTATCACCCCTCTTAACATCCAATTCAACACTCCTGCTGGGGAGGAACCTGTCAATGAAGTGTATGGTGATTGCCAGTTCAATACAGATCCTACTATACCAAGTCCAGTGGATGATGAGTATGGGGTGGTTAATTCTGAAGATGAACTTGATAATGATACTGTCCCTGTTATGGAAGATGAGGAAACTGATGAACACTGTGCACAACTCATCAGGGCCTTTAGTCCAAGGAATGATGGTGTCATACAAGAGGAGATCCAACAACTTAGTCAGGAGCAAGGTTTATCTCCAAGAGGGTCTAATCAGATGAGGAGACAAGCTGAGCATCCTACCACCAGGCATCCTGCCACCTCAGGCAGACCCAACACAAGACTCTTTACTTCAAGGTCTTCCCAATGATTAATACAATCATTTGGAATGCAAGGGGTATCAATACCCAGGGAGCTATGGAAAGACTTCAACATCTCAAGAATATTCATCATCTTTCTATGATAGTTATTCTTGAACCTTTCTCCAATAATATCCAAAACTGCAGACTCAAGTTGGGCATGGATAAGGCTTTAATTAATACCAATGGGAAGATTTTGATCCTGTGGGACCAAGATATTGATTGCAATCTGATTGAGCATGATGAACAGCAGATGACTTGTGAGATTTCCCATTCTCAGATTCCACAGAAGTTCTTCTGCACTTTTGTTTATGCTAAATGTAGAGAACATCTGAGGAAACCTCTATGGGAAAGACTGTTAGTCTTATCTAATAGATACTCTGACAATCCTTGGTGTGTTGGGGGTGATTTTAATGTCATTACTTCTACTGAGGAGAAGTTGGGGGGTATTCCATATAACATGAAGAAAAGCTTGGAGTTCATTTCTGTAATTGAAGGTTGTGGTTTAATTGACATTGGTTTTGTTGGACAGAAGTATACCTGGTCCAACAAGAGAGGTGTCATGTTCAGAATTTGGAAAAGATTGGACAGGGTTATGGTGAATGATAGATGGTTAGAGTGGATGCCCCAGACCACTAACACTCATCTCCCTTATGTGAGTTCTGATCACTGTCCTCTTTTGTTGGAAATGTGGACCAAAGTTGATAATTGTCCCAGATATTTTAAGTTTCTCAATTACTGGGTTGATCAGCCTGATTTTATGGACACTGTCAAAGGGTGTTGGGATAGGCCAATTACAGGTGATCCAATGTGGGCATTTCACCAGAAGCTGAAGAGACTCACTACTACACTCAGCAAATGGTCCAAGGAGAAATTTGGAGATGTACATGCCATGGTTAAGGAGTTTGAAGACAAGATTCAAAAAGCTGAAGAGGAATTTTTGCTTCAATGTTCAGAGAATGCCAGAATCAATCTTCATAAATTGAATGCTGATTATATAAGATATCTCAAGATGGAAGATTCTATTTTGAGACAAAAAACTCAGCTCCATTGGTTCAGAGAGGGTGATGCTAACACTGGGTACTTCCATGCTTTACTGAGGGGGAGAAGAAGAAGACTTTTCATCCACATGGTGAAGGATGAGGAGGGGGAGTGGCACCAAGGAAATGAAGACATAGCTGATGCAGCTTGTAGTCATTTTGAACACATATTCACTGGAGATCAGAGACACATTGATGAGAATTTCCTCAAATATGTTCCCCAAATGGTCACTCAAGAACAAAATGAGAGCCTGCTGCAGATGCCTGATATGAAGGAGTTGAAACAGGTGGTGTTTTCTATGAGCCCCCACTCTGCTCCAGGACCTGATGGCATGAATGGCTTCTTTTTCCAGGCCTGCTGGGATGTGGTGAAGGATGATTTGTTGTCTGTCATCCACTCTTTTTTCTGTGGGCATCAGATGCCCAAATTTTTTACCCATGCTTGTTTGGTACTGCTGCCTAAAAATAAGAATCCCAGCAAACTTTCTGAATATAGGCCCATAAGTCTAAGTAATTTTGTTAACAAGGTGATCTCAAAGGTGCTTAGTATGAGAATTGCTCCCATTCTACCCAACTTGATCTCCCCCAATCAGACTGGCTTTGTGAAGGGTAGAAGTATCACTGAGAACATTATGTTGGCTCAGGAGATTCTTCACAGCATCAAAAAGCCAAACATAGGGGGTAATGTCATCTTGAAGCTGGATATGGCCAAAGCCTATGACAGAGTCTCTTGGACTTATATTTGCATGGTAATGAGGAAGATGGGCTTTGCAGAAGGGTTTATTGACATGGTTTGGAGGACTATTTCCAACAATTGGTATTCCATTATCATTAATGGATCAAGGCATGGTTTTTTTCCATTCTACCAGAGGTCTGAAACAAGGGGACCCCTTATCTCCTGCATTGTTCATTATTGGTGCTGAAGTTCTCTCCAGGATGCTCAATCAGATGCACATGTCCTCCCAGTTTCATGGTTTCTACATGGAAAAGAAGGGCCCTCAGATTAACCACTTGAGTTTTGCTGATGATACCATCATATTTTGTTCTGGAAGATCCAAATCCCTTAGTCTCATAATGAAGGTGTTAGCTGACTATGAAGGGGTATCTGGTCAGCTCATCAACAAGAAGAAGAGTCACTTTATTGTATCACCTCACACCTTTAAGAGATCTATAGACAGAGTGAAGCTTCTCACTGGTTTTCTCCATAAAAAAGCTCCTTTCAATTACTTGGGATGTCCTTTGTATATTGGGAGACAAAGAATTATTTACTTCTCTGAAATGGTGTCTAAAGTGGCTTCCAGGATTGCAGGATGGCAGACCAAGCTTCTCAGCTATGGGGGGAGAGCTACTTTGGTCAAACATGTCCTTCAGTCACTTCCTATCCATATACTATCTGCTGCTTCTCCTCCATCAACTATTCTGAAACAAATTCAATGCATGATGGCTGATTTCTTTTGGGGCTGGTTGGATGAAAAGAGAAAATATCATTGGTCCTCTTGGAGGAACTTGAGTTTGCCATATGAAGAAGGTGGTATAGGGGTGAGGATGATTGCTGACACTTGCAAAGCATTCCAATATAAACATTGGTGGGTTTTCAGATCTAAACATACTCTTTGGGGTGATTTTCTCAGGGCCAAATATTGTCAGAGGTCCAATCCCATTAGCAAGAAATGGGACACTGGAGATTCTTTGGTGTGGAAACAGATGATGAAGAACAAGAAGGATATAGAACCTCACATCTTATGGAAGGTGCATTCTGGTAGCTGCTCATTTTGGTGGGACAATTGGTTGGGGACTGGTCCTTTAGCACAATTCAGAGGCTCAAGTAGTAGATTGGACAACACCAAAGTTCAGGCTTTCATTCAAGGAGGACAGTGGAACACTGACATGGTTCATGCTTTAGCTCCATCTCAGTTTATCCACTCCATCCTTAACACTGAACTTCATATCAAGCAAGAGGTGCTAGATAAACCAGTTTGGAAGCCAAAGTCAGATGGGATGTTCACTGTATCATCTGCTTGGCATATCATTAGGGAGAAGAGGACCAAGACAGTCAGAGATAAACTCACCTGGCACAAAAATATACCTTTTAAATGCTCCTTCTTGCTTTGGAGAGCTTTCAGAAGTAAACTACCTACTAATGAGAAGATTATTCAATTTGGTCAGGATCCTAAGATGTGTTGTTGCTGCAATAGAGCTGGGTGGGATACCATTCAACATGTTTTTGTAGCAGGTCATTTTGCAAAACATGTGTGGAGGTGCTTTGCTGATCCATGTGGCATCAATAGCTTGCCATTGCCTTTGAACCAGTACATTAGAAGGTGGTGGGATGCTGAGTATAAGAATGCTGCACACAGACTCCTTCTTCATGCTACTCCTATTTTCATTTGCTGGAACTTGTGGAAAAATAGATGTGCAGGAAGATATGCTGGCAAAAAATCCAATCTTTCAAGGGTTAAATATTTAATTCTCAGAGATGCCTTTTTATTGATGAAATCAGCTTACCCTTATATATCTTGGCCCACTAACTGGCCCGACCTGGTGAGAATGGTTGAGGGGTGTTTCCATGAATTGAAAATCACCCCAGTTATGTGGAACAGACCTTATCCTACATGGTACAAGCTGAATTCAGATGGGAGCTCTTTGATTGATGGTAGAATGGGGGCAGGTGGCATTGTTAGAGACTTCAATGGTGAGTTTGTCATGGCTTATGCTATCCCACTGGGTGAGGGCTCTAATAACCAAGCGGAAGTGGAGGCTGCATTGAGGGGTATAATGGCATGTATCCAACATGGTATATTCCGAGTCCATCTGGAGGTTGATTCACAGTTGCTGTACAGGTGGATCAACAAGCAAATGTCTCCACCTTGGCACATTCAGCAGCAAATTTCCAGTCTCCTGCATAAGATTGAGCAATTGGAGGAGTTTAAATGCTGTCACACGTATAGAGAAGCCAACTTTGTAGCTGATTCCTTGTCTAAACATAGCCACACTTTAACAGTTCCAGGATTCTATACACAGGTTCAACAAATTCCAAAGGAAGCTAGGGCCTACTATCAGCTAGACAAGCAAGAAATGGTGTCCTTCAGGCGAAGAAAACTTAAGAAGATCAAAGAACCTCCTTGAGTTCTTTAGCTTAGTTGTTTTTTAGCTTTCCTCTTTCTTTTATGTGTAAGGGGAGAGTCTCCCTCGTTTAATATGCTTACTTAGAATTTTGTATGGGGAGGAGTCCTCCCTCTAGGCTTTTCTGGGTTTGCCCTTTCTAGTCATGGTGGCTTAGCTGTCAACCCTTGGGATTTGATTTTTTGTCAACCACCATTAGGTGGAGGTAAGGCACTACGTCCCCCTCCTTGTACTCCTTTTTATGCTATTTATGATAAAGCTTGGGGGTGTGCGGCTCAACCCCTGACCGTCCAAAGGAGTGGGGACCCTTTGGCATAGGTCTGTTCCCTATAAAAAAAAAAAAAAAAAAAAAAAAGAACCCTGAACCTGAACCTGAACCTGAACCCTGAACCCTGAACCCTGAACCTGAACCTGAACCTGAACCTGAACCTGAACCTGAACCTGAACCTGAACCCTGAACCCTGAACCCTGAACCCTGAACCTGAACCTGAACCTGAACCTATGAACTATGAACCTGAACCCTGAACCCTGAACCCTGAACCCTGAACCCTGAACCCTGAACCCTGAACCCTGAACCCTGAACCCTGAACCTGAACCTGAACCTATGAACCCTGAACCCTGAACCCTGAATCTATGAACCCTGAACCCTGAACCTGAACCTGAACCCTGAACCCTGAACCCTGAACCTGAACCCTGAACCCTGAACCCTGAACCCTGAACCCTGAACCCTGAACCCTGAACCCTGAACCTATGAACCCTGAACCCTGAACCCTGAACCCTGAACCCTATGAACCTGAACCTGAACCTGAACCTGAACCTGAACCTGAACCTGAACCTGAACCTGAACCTGAACCTGAACCTGAACCTGAACCTGAACCCTGAACCCTGAACCCTGAACCCTGAACCCTGAACCTGAACCTGAACCCTGAACCCTGAACCCCTGAACCCTGAACCCTATGAACCCTGAACCCTGAACCCTGAACCTGAACCTGAACCTGAACCCTGAACCCTGAACCCTGAACCCTGAACCCTGAACCCTGAACCCTGAACCCTGAACCCTGAACCCTGAACCCTGAACCCTGAACCCTGAACCCTGAACCCTGAACCCTGAACCCTGAACCCTGAACCCTGAACCTGAACCTGAACCTGAACCTGAACCTGAACCTGAACCTGAACCTGAACCTGAACCCTGAACCCTGAACCCTGAACCCTGAACCCTGAACCCTGAACCCTGAACCCTGAACCCTGAACCCTGAACCCTGAACCCTGAACCCTGAACCTGAACCTGAACCTGAACCTGAACCTGAACCTGAACCTGAACCTGAACCTGAACCTGAACCTGAACCTGAACCTGAACCTGAACCTGAACCTGAACCCTGATGAACCTGAACCCTGAACCCTGAACCCTGAACCCTGAACCCTGAACCCTGAACCCTGAACCCTGAACCCTGAACCCTGAACCCTGAACCCTGAACCCTGAACCCTGAACCCTGAACCTGAACCCTGAAACCTGAACCCTGAACCCTGAACCCTGAACCCTGAACCCTGAACCCTGAACCCTGAACCCTGAACCCTGAACCCTGAACCCTGAACCCTGAACCCTGAACCCTGAACCCTGAACCCTGAACCCTGAACCTGAACCTGAACCTGAACCTGAACCTGAACCTGAACCTGAACCTGAACCTGAACCTGAACCATGAACCCTGAACCCTGAACCATGAACCCTGAACCCTGAACCCTGAACCCTGAACCCTGAACCCTGAACCCTGAACCCTGAACCCTGAACCCTGAACCCTGAACCCTGAACCTGAACCTGAACCTGAACCTGAACCTGAACCTGAACCTGAACCTGAACCTGAACCTGAACCTGAACCTGAACCTGAACCTGAACCTGAACCCTGAACCCTGAACCCTGAACCCTGAACCCTGAACCCTGAACCCTGAACCCTGAACCCTGAACCCTGAACCCTGAACCCTGAACCCTGAACCCTGAACCCTGAACCCTGAACCTGAACCTGAACCATGAACCCTGAACCCTGAACCCTGAACCCTGAACCCTGAACCCTGAACCCTGAACCCTGAACCCTGAACCTGAACCTGAACCTGAACCTGAACCTGAACCTGAACCTGAACCTGAACCTGAACCTGAACCTGAACCTGAACCTGAACCTGAACCCTGAACCTGAACCTGAACCTGAACCTGAACCTGAACCTGAACCTGAACCTGAACCTGAACCTATGAACCTATGAACCTGAACCTGAACCTGAACCTGAACCTGAACCTGAACCTATGAACCCTGAACCCTGAACCCTGAACCCTGAACCTGAACCTGAACCTGAACCTGAACCTGAACCTGAACCTGAACCTGAACCTGAACCTGAACCTGAACCTGAACCTGAACCTGAACCTGAACCTGAACCTTAACCCTGAACCCTGAACCCTGAACCCTGAACCCTTAACCTTAACCCTTAACCCTATGAACCTGAACCCTGAACCCTGAACCCTGAACCTGAACCTGAACCTGAACCTGAACCTGAACCTGAACCTGAACCTTAACCCTATGAACCCTGAACCTGAACCTGAACCTGAACCCTGAACCCTGAACCCTGAACCCTGAACCCTTAACCTGAACCTGAACCTGAACCTGAACCTTAACCCTGAACCCTGAACCTGAACCCTGAACCTGAACCTGAACCTGAACCTGAACCTGAACCTGAACCTGAACCTGAACCTGAACCTGAACCTGAACCTGAACCCTGAACCCTGAACCCTGAACCCTGAACCCTGAACCCTGAACCTGAACCTGAACCTGAACCTGAACCTGAACCTGAACCTGAACCTGAACCTGAACCTGAACCTGAACCTGAACCTGAACCCTGAACCCTGAACCCTGAACCCTGAACCCTGAACCCTGAACCCTGAACCCTGAACCCTGAACCCTGAACCCTGAACCCTGAACCCTGAACCCTGAACCCTGAACCCTGAACCCTGAACCCTGAACCCTGAACCCTGAACCTGAACCTGAACCTGAACCTGAACCCTGAACCCTGAACCTGAACCTGAACCTGAACCTGAACCTGAACCTGAACCTGAACCCTGAACCCTGAATCTATGAACCCTGAACCCTGAACCCTGAAACCTGAACCTGGGCTTCCTCATTTTTCAGCTTTTTTTCTCTCTCTAATTTCTCTCTCTAAAACGCTCTCTAGAGTTTTCTACTGCCTGACACGCCGCAATGGCGCGTGGCGCGCCGGCAGGCGGTGATAGGCCGCCGGACCAGTCCCATCGTGGGCGCTCAGACATGGCGCACCCTCCTCACACTAGCACGCACACATCCACAGTCCCCAGGTCTAGCGAATCGAACCCCAGTTTGGCGATCCCTGGGGCGATTTCTGAAGAGGAGCTGACGAGGGCTCAACAAATTATTTCCCTAGTGAGTTCGGGACAGATTTGTATAATTCCAAGGATTGTGAATGATTCCACACCATCAGATCTACCTACGTTCCAATTTTCAGAGCAAAGTATCGTGTCAATTGCGAAATCTGGAGATGCGAATTTGACGAGATTGGCTTCGGAGTCGCCTGATAAGCGCCTTGAAATTAAGGCACCTTCTGGTGATCTTCGTGACACAAGGCATAGTGGGGATGAATCAACATGCCTAGGAGTATCTCCTGACCAAATTGGGCCTATTTCTATCGGCGGGATTGGTGGCGGAGAGGTTTCCGGCGGCGGCGACGGTGCTCCGGCGAAATTCGTGGGTCAAGAGGTATCTCAAACTGTTCAGGGGGACAAGGCGCTCCTCCCAGACCCAAAAGCCCTAATTTCTAATGTCCCAATTCTCTCCAATTTGGGAATTAGGGTTTTAGGGGATGCCATTACTGTTCCGGCTAATTTGATGGGGCAATTTGGGGGACAAGGGGTTCATGGGAGCATGGAGGTACTCCAGGACCCAAATGCCCTAATTTCTAATGGGCCAAATCAATCGAATTGCGAAATTAGGGTTTCGAGGGACGGAGTTACTGTTCCGGCGGAATTCGATGGACAAGGCGTACGTCAGTCGACTCATGGGAATGATGGGACACTGCAGGCATCAAATGCCCCAATTTCTAATGATCCAAAACCTTTTAATTTGGGAATTAGGGTTTTAAAGGATCACGATTTGGGGCTGATGCATTTGGAGAAGAATCCGGTGGATTTGAGTGCTGCTACTCAAGGTATTGGGTCTGGGCAGAAGGACGACCAAATGGAACCTCAGAAAGGGCTTCAAAACTTGCAGACTCAGTTGAACCATGATCATGGAACTCACTCAGGCAGGGACAAAGGTCCTTTGGAAGGTAGGAAGGAACCCAGGGCTGAATCCTTGACTCCAGGTATGATTTCTGACCTTGGTATTACTGATGGGAATGCTGGTAATCCTAAGGGTGATCAAGCTTTGGAGGTTGAACATGGTGTTAGGGTCAGTGAGACCACCTCTGATCAGCATCAGGTTAGCAAGGCCACTATCCCACCCCCTCTGAAAATTTCCACTAACTTTGACCATTTTCATCCTTCCAAAAATAGGCCACAAACCTCCACTGATGTTCCCAGACCCAAATATCCTTTTAATCCTGCTAGCAATGCCAAAAATCCCCAAATGCCTAATGAACCTGCCCCTCCTACTATAATCCAGTCCTTTGCCACCAAATTGAGAATGAATCAGGCCAAAAATGAAACCCCCATCTCCATTACCCCTCCCAAGTTCACCACCAAGCAGGGTCATCCTGCTGTAATCTTCAAAAGAGATGAGTTTTTGGGTAAGTTAGCTGACAGATGCAAATTCACTATTATTGGCAAGTTCACCAACACTATGCCTAGGATGGAAGTAATCCGGAGGAGCTTTATTGCTCAAACTCAACTAACAGGAGGTGTTAAGATAGCTCATTTTAATTCTAGGCACATCTACATTGACCTAGACAATGAAGCTGACCACATCACAGTTTGGACCAAACAGAGGATGTTTATTGAGGGTCAATTGATGAGACTCCAATTGTGGACCCCTACTTTCAAGCCTGATGAAGAAACTTCAATTGTACCTGTATGGGTGACCCTTCCAGAGCTTCCATGGCATTGTTATTACATGGAAGTGATCTCTGCTCTCCTAGCCCCTATTGGCAAAGCACTTTACTTAGATTCTGCTTCTATTCAGAAAACTAGGGGAAGTGTTGCCAAGGTTAGGGTTCAAATTGACATCACCAAAGATAGACCCCAACATGTTTGGCTTGGTTTTGATGAGGAGGACATCTCAGTTGGAAAGTGGCAATTAATCCAATATGAGGATCTTCCAGAGTACTGTGGGTATTGCAAACATCAAGGTCATTCCATAGCTAAATGCTTGGTCAAAAGGAGAGATGATGAGAACAAGCAGAAGAAAGAACAGGAAGCTGGTGAAAAATCTCAAGAGCATAGCAATGATACTATTCAGAAGGAAGAGAAGTTGATGCAACCCCCAAAAAGTAATAGTGACAATCAAAACAAGCAGTCAAATAGAAACCACCAACTTGAGGAACAGTGGCAAACTCAAAGGAAGAAGCATACCAAGAAGAGGCAGAATCAGTCCCAGGCCAATGGCAACAGTACTAAGGACCAGGTGATCCTCAATCAGAGCCAAAACAGAAAGGACCCAGGTATTGACTTGAAAGGCCACCATGAGGCCTTAGAGGTTCCACTTACTGAGGAACAACCCCATATATCTAATGTTATTGATCTTGTGGAAGTTGATGCTGTGAATCCAAATCCCCATAACCCCTCTCTTGTTGGTACTGCTGATGTAGCTCATGGAGGGTGGATGGATGGACAGGAGAAAACATCTAACCTGCAGGAAGGGGACCAAATTAAGGGGGGGGGGTAACACTCAAACACCTGAAATCAGACAACAGTTGCAGACCCCAGGGGAGGATGCTTCAGGGATGTCTAAGTCCCCTTTGCAAGGGGGTTTGAACAATCAGGAACAATTGATGCATTCTAACCAGCACTTGGGTGGTATGGCCAAAGATTTGGGTGCTCTAGCAAGCTCAAGTGGAACCAAAAGTAGGAACAAACTAAGCAAAAAAAGGAGAGATGCTTTAAAGAAGAAGATAGCTGAACCTGTGGGTGTGGTTACTGAGGATAGTCCTCCCTGTGCTAAGGGGGCAGGTCCATGTACTAAATTCATCCTTGTTGATGATTCCCAGGCTATGGTTGTTACTCCTTTAAATGTCCAGGTGAATACTCCAAGTTGTGGAATTGTAGATGAGGGTCCTTCTATGTTATGTCAACTTAACACTGATCCAACCCTATCCAGTTCTGCTCAGGATGATTATGGGGTTATTAACTCAGAAGATGAGATGGATGCTGAATCTTACCCTCTGAGACAAGAGGATGAGCCAGATGTGACTAGTGAGCACCTCAATAGGGTGTTTGACCCTACTAATGACAGCTCTATCCAGGATGAAATCCAGCAAATCAGCCAAGAACAGGGCCTTTCCCCCAGAGGCTCAAATCAGACTAGGAGAAATGTTGTATCACTCACCTCAAAACAGCCTGCTCCTTCAGGCAGGCCAAACACTAGATTGTTCACCTCTAAATCTTCCCAATGATTAGCACAATCATTTGGAATGCAAGGGGTATTCAGACCCAGGGAGCCGTGGAAAGACTTCAATCTCTCAAGCATATTCATCATTTATCAATGATTGTCATCCTAGAGCCATTCTCTGCAAATGTCCAGCTTCAGCATTGTAGAGTACAACTAGGAATGGATAAGGCAATTTCCAATTTTAATGGTAAGATTTGGGCATTCTGGAATCAGGAGGTGGATTGTGAAATGATTGATCAGGATGATCAGCAACTTACCTGTCAGATTCAACATGCTCAGCTCTCACAAAAGTTCATGGTCACCTTTGTTTATGCCAAATGTAGAGAACACATGAGAAGCCCTCTTTGGGAGAGGTTACTGTACTTCTCTAATCAGTTCAATAATGATCCATGGTGTGTGGTAGGGGACTTCAATGTTATTACTGCCACTGAGGAAAAGCTGGGGGGCATTCCTTACAACATGAATAAGAGTTTTAACTTCATTTCTGTTATTGAGGGGTGTGGTTTGACTGATTTGGGGTTTACTGGTCAGAGGTTCACCTGGTGCAATAATAGAGGTGTCATGTTTAGAATCTGGAAAAGGTTGGATAGGGCTATGGTAAATGATAAATGGTTGGAATTAATGCCCCACACCACCAACACTCATTTGCCAACAGTGAGTTCTGATCACTGTCCACTTTTACTGGAAATGAAGACAAAGGTTGATGGTGCTACCAGATATTTCAAGTTCCTGAATTGTTGGGTTGATCAACCAGGTTTTTTGGAGACAGTCAGATCTTGTTGGGACAGGAGTCTTGAGGGTAACCCAATGTGGGTGTTCCATCAGAAACTTAAGAGGGTTTCTTCAACTCTGAGTAGATGGTCCAAAGAACAGTTTGGGGATATTCATGCTTTGGTCAAAGAGTATGAGGAGAAGTGCAGGAAAGCTGAAGAAGAGTTGCTTGAATTGAATTCAGATGAAGCTAGATGCACCCTCCACTCTCTCAATGCAGAATACATTAGACATCTGAAGCTTGAAGATTCTATTCTCAGACAGAAATCTCAACTCCACTGGTTCCAAGAGGGAGATGCTAATACAGCATATTTTCATGCTCTTATGAGGGGTAGGAGAAGAAGATTGTATTTGCACAGAGTTAAAGATGAAGATGGAGATTGGTTCCAAGGAGATGAGGACATTGCAGATGCAGCTTGTAGACACTTTCAGAAGATCTTTACTGGGGAAGACAAGCTTATTAATGATGATGTTCTTAACTGCATTGCTAGCAGGATCACCCAGGAACAGAACATTGCCTTGATGGGCAACCCTGACTTGGATGAATTAAAGCAGGTTGTCTTCTCACTTAGTTCTCACTCTGCAGCTGGCCCTGATGGTTTTAATGGAAAGTTTTTCCAGTCTTGCTGGGACATTATTAAAACAGACTTGCTTGCTGTCATACTCTCTTTCTTTTGTGGTCAGAATATGCCAAGATACTTCTCTCATGCTTGTTTGGTATTGCTTCCTAAGATCAAGAATCCCAATAAATTGTCTGATTTCAGGCCCATCAGTTTGAGTAACTTTGTTAACAAGGTGATCTCAAAGTTGATTTGCATGAGGTTGTCTCCTATTCTCCCTAATATTATCTCTCCTAATCAGACTGGTTTTGTCAAGGGAAGGAGTATCTCAGAAAATATTATGCTTGCTCAGGAGATTATTCACAGCATCAAAAAGCCTAATAGAGGGGGTAATGTAATTTTGAAACTGGACATGGCCAAAGCATATGACAGGGTTTCATGGTCATTCATATGCTTAGTAATGAGGAAGATGGGATTCCAAGAAGGTTTTATAGATATGATCTGGAGAATAATGTCCAATAATTGGTATTCCATTATCATTAATGGTTCAAGACATGGGTTCTTTCATTCCACCAGGGGTCTTAAGCAAGGAGACCCTTTATCTCCTGCTCTTTTCATCATGGGTGCAGAGGTTTTGTCTATTTTGCTAAATCAGCTTCACCAGTCACCTCAGTTCCATGGTTTTTATATGGAGAAGAAGGGCCCCCAAATCAATCATCTTAGCTTTGCTGATGATACCATTATCTTCAGTTCAGGGAGGAGTAAGTCATTGGAGCTCATTATGAAGACTTTATCTATGTATGAGGATGCTTCTGGACAACTCATTAATAGGAAGAAAAGTCACTTTATTGTCCATGACCACACCTTCAGAAGATCCATCAACAGAATAAAAACCATTACTGGTTTTTTACAGAAAAGGGCTCCATTCACTTATTTGGGGTGCCCTATGTATATGGGCAGGCAGAAGATCATATATTATTCTGAAATGATTTCAAAAGTGGCAGCTAGAATCTCTGGATGGCAGACCAAGTTGCTGAGTTTTGGGGGCAGAGCAACCCTTATCAAGCATGTTTTGCAGTCATTACCCATCCATATCTTATCTGCAGTGTCTCCACCACTGACTGTTTTGAGGCAAATCCAATGCTTGTTGGCTGATTTCTTTTGGGGATGGTTTGATGAGAAAAGAAAGTACCATTGGTCCTCTTGGAAGAGCTTGAGTGGACCATATGAGGAAGGGGGTATTGGGGTGAGAACACTCACTGATGTTTGCAGGGCCTTCCAATTCAAGCAATGGTGGATCTTTAGATCCAGTAACACTTTATGGGGTGATTTTCTCAAAGCAAAATATTGTCAAAGATCTAATCCTATTAGTAAGAAATGGGATACTGGGGACTCTTTGGTGTGGAAGAATATGATGCATAACAAGATTAAAATGGAACCACATATCTTCTGGAGAATTAATTCTGGAACTTGTTCATTTTGGTGGGATAATTGGCTGGGGGTGGGTCCTTTAGCTCACTTCAAGGATACCAGTTGTGGACTTGATAATACCAAAGTGAATTTTTTCCTGCAGAATGGAGATTGGGATGCTGATATAGTCAATCATGTGGCTCCACCTCAACAACTTACTGCTATTATGGGGACCAAGATCCATCTACAACATGGGGTGCCTGATAAAGCAATCTGGAAGCTCAATCCTGATGGTGTTTTTACCATATCCTCAGCTTGGAATATGATAAGAGAGCATAGAGTCAAATCCTTTATCAACAAGAAGACCTGGCACAAGGATATTCCTTTTAAATGTTCTTTTCTGTTATGGAGAGCATTTAGAGGAAAACTTCCTACCAATGAGAAGCTTATTCAGTTGGGGTATGAGCCTAGTTTATGTTGTTGCTGTCATAAAGCTGGGGCAGATACTATTGACCATATATTTGTTTCTGGACATTTTGCCAAGAATGTTTGGAAAAGAATGGCTGCTTCTTGTGGTATTTGCAATGACCCTCTTCCCTTCCAGCAATTCATTATGAGATGGTGGAGATCTAATCATAAGAATGATGCCCATCGACTGCTTCTTCAGTCTCTTCCTATTATTGTATGTTGGAACCTTTGGAAGAACAGGTGTTCTGGTAAATATGCAGGGCATAAATCAAACATGACCAGAGTCTTGTTCCTGATCATGAAAGATATATTTTTTCTGATGAATACAGCATACTCATATATTACCTGGCCAAGGAACTGGGGTGATATGTTGAAAACCATTGAAGATTGTTATCATGTCTGTAGGATTACTCCTGTCCTATGGTGCAGACCAACAAACAGTTGGTATAAATTGAATTCTGATGGGAGTACGCTTATTAATGGCAACATGGGGATAGGTGGTATTGTCAGGAACAGTAAGGGGGTGGTAGTAGTGGCATACTCTGTCCCCCTTGGTGTAGGAACTAACAACCAAGCTGAAGTACATGCTGCTGTCTATGGGTTGAAGATGTGTCTTCAACATGGATTGAGGAAAGTTGTACTTGAGGTGGACTCTCAACTACTGTGTAGATGGATCAATAATCAAACAACTCCTCCGTGGCATATCTATCAAGATCTCACCTGCATACTGGATATTGTTTCTTGTTTTGAGGACTGGAAGTGTATTCATGTGTATAGAGAGGCAAATAGTGTGGCTGATTCTCTGGCTAAGCATAGTCATTCCCTGGATTCTCCTCAGATTTACTGTACTGATCAACAACTTCCCAAAGATGCAAGGGCTCGGTATCACCTTGACATGATTCCAATGATGAACTTTAGAAGGAAGAAGCTGAGAATTATTAAAAAACCTCCTTAGTTTAGTTCTTTTGCTTTTGTAAAGGGAGAGTCTCCCTTATTTATTGGTTTTATTAGAATACATGTACTGTGAGGAGTCCTCACATAGGTGTTTTCTTTATTACTATCGTGTTAGAATTGGGGAAGAGTTGGCTGACCGTTCAAGGTTGGTTGACTTGAGACCCACCTTAGAGCGGAGGTAAGGTTTATGTCCCCCTCCTTGTATTTTGATTTTCTTATTATATAATAAAGCTTGGGGGTGATGCTCAACCCCTGACCGTCCAAAGGAGTGGGGACCCTTTGGCATAGGTCTGTTCCCTATAAAAAAAAAAAAAAAAAAAAGAAACCTGAACCTGAACCTGAACCTATGAACCCTGAACCCTGAACCCTGAACCCTGAACCTGAACCCTGAACCCTGAACCCTGAACCCTGAACCCTGAACCCTGAACCCTGAACCTGAACCTGAACCTGAACCTGAACCTGAACCTGAACCCTGAACCCCGAACCCTGAACCCTGAACCCTGAACCCTGAACCTGAACCTGAACCTGAACCTGAACCCTGAACCCTGAACCCTGAACCCTGAACCTGAACCCTGAACCCTGAACCCTGAACCCTGAACCCTGAACCCTGAACCCTGAACCCTGAACCCTGAACCCTGAACCCTGAACCTGAACCTGAACCTGAACCTGAACCTATGAACCTGAACCTGAACCCTGAACCTGAACCCTGAACCCTGAACCCTGAACCCTGAACCCTGAACCCTGAACCTATGAACCTGAACCCTGAACCCTGAACCCTGAACCCTGAACCTGAACCTGAACCCTGAACCCTGAACCCTGAACCCTGAACCCTGAACCTGAACCTGAACCCTGAACCCTGAACCCTGAACCCTGAACCCTGAACGCTGAACCTTGAACCCTGAACCCTGAACCCTGAACCCTGAACCCTGAACCCCCTGAACCCTGAACCTTGAACCCTGAACCCTGAACCCTGAACCCTGAACCCTGAACCCTGAACCCTGAACCCTGAACCTGAACCTGAACCTGAACCTGAACCTGAACCTGAACCTGAACCTGAACCCTGAACCCTGAACCCTGAACCCTGAACCCTGAACCCTGAACCCTGAACCCTGAACCTGCCCGTTCGTAACAAACCTGTCAAGAGTTCCAGTAGGTATTGGCGTCAAACGGTGTCCGAGAGCATTTTATGGACTCCGGAATAAGAATCGAGCGATTTTTTGAGTTTTTTGTGGGTGTTACCCATAAATTATGGGGGTGCCAAGGATCCGAACCTATTTTCTCATAAAATTCCATGTACCCATCAATAACGAGCTTCTAAGAGTTACAGTAGGCCTGGTGGCCTCGAATGGCACTCGAGAGCATTTTATGAGCTTCGGAACAAGAATCAAGCAATTTCCTAAGTTTTTCATGTGTGTTAGTCCATCCATTCTGGGGGTGTTGGGACTTCAGACCCACTTAATTTGGAAAGTGACCCCCAAATATTACTGAGACTATTATTGTGGTTGATTCCCAGACCCTCATTCCCCATTATTTAAATGCTTCTGAAGTCTATGGTGATGAAGGGGGTTTCAAGGAGACACATACTAACTTGCAGGATGGGGAACCAAGGGGTGGGAAACTGTCTCACTTGAACCCCAAAACTGAACCCAAACCCAAACATGAACCCTAAACCCTAAACATGAATCCTGATTCCTAAACCCTTTCAACCCTGAACCCTTTGAACCTTGAACCCTGAACCTTGTTTATTGCGGCAAGTTTATAGGTGATTTTAATAATTTTCTCATAGATATATGTATATTCGATGTTTGTTTTAAGTCCAATTTCATTTACTTCATTTATTAAATAATTGTTGTTTATTGTTAACTTGGCATATGAATTAAGAAGCAATAAATGACAAGGATAACGATATCATATCAATCTTATTTATGCCCTGTGTGGGTTACCTCTTCTGTGTGGTTTGTGGGTTATTGCATAGGAGCGGAGTTTTTACCCTGTGCGCATTCAAATGATAGCGACTGCAATTTTTCTTTGTCATAAAAAAAAAACAAATAAATAGAAAATGTTAAATTATTTATCAATTTTATAAACTAAACAAGTATTATTAAACGTGTAAAGATGGCGACGTATACTTTATGTTACCTTTTTTTAACTTTTTTACATTTGAATTATCTGCTCTTTCTATCCCCAAAAAATCAAAAATAAAATGAATATACGCATGACTAACTGCATAACTCTGTCCAACTGCCAAACTATCCACTAATGCCTAATAAAGATCATCAGTTAAACGAATCCTTTCATATGATCACAATTTTTGAAGTTATACTAAAACAAATAATCATTCATCTTACTTATTGTTTGGTTCTAGATAAAATATATAGTATCAATTTAGCTTTCAATATAAAATCTTACACAACTATGATAATAACCTCCATATAACTAATACAACATTTGATTGCATTATTATTTATTCCAGTACAATCTACTTGGTCGAAAGTGCATTAACGGCAATTTCATCAATAGCATAAATTCAAAACACAAGATGGAAGCACAGAGTCAGAACTCGAGGTTTCCTTCTAGTGTAAAAATGAAGAACGTACAACTCTATGTTTTGATTATAAGTTATCATGGGAAGACCATGACCAAAGAAATCTGAAAAGTGAAAAAATTGGATTACACTTTGTTCAACTCCCCAACAGGGCTCTTTCATGATGCAAAAAGATTTGTCATTGTTCGGACTGTCCAGAATATCTGCCAGTTATTGTGACCAACATAACAAGCATAACAACTTCATCATCGAGTTTGGACTTATCAATTGTCAAGTTTGCACATTTTCGGAGTAATGACCGTAGGACTGCACATGTATCAGCATCAACAGGAGTATCAACTACAGCCCACAGAGCAAACAACCATAAGCAGTCAATCCTTGTGAGAGCGCTCATGCTTTGCACAGCTGTAATTAGCGTCCTTAACATTGAAACTCGAGCTACAACATCCATTCTTAAGACAACAGACAAGGTAGGGCTATCAGAAGGAGATGACTTTGTTATGGGATTCTCTAGGGCAGAATCATCACCAGCATCGGATAGGGAAGGCTCGTCTTCTCCAGACATCAAACCATCAAACTTATCCGAAACAATGTTTTCAGGAAGCTCATCTGAAGAGTGTGGTTGATCAACAAAGGTTGCAGAATGCAGCTGGCTAGAAATTCCAACATTATCTTCCAAACGTGACAAAGCCTGAAATGAAACACAAATCCTTTTTTTTTCAAAAAACCCACAGGTGAAGTAGGCCAGGAGCACTATCTACTCCAAACCTTCTCAAATTCAGGTCATGAGTAACCAACCAATAATGACAACTTTGGGTTCTGATCATATTTTTAAGGGAAAGGAACAGAGCTTGTAACAAGATACTTTGATGACTCAAGCTATTGCATTTCCAATACTAAAAGTACTTCAAGGCAAACAAGCAGAACATACCAGTCTTAGCTTTGAAAAATCAACGAGGAATGCTTCCTCCCACTCCTTGAGAGGCAACAAGTGCTCTGGACATTTTGCAATATCATGAATTTGGGGCATATAAGATGTTGGTTCTTTGTTTAGTTTACTCCCTTGGACTGCCGCAACCTTCACCTTGGGCAACCGTAATGCTTCCCACCTAGGACGAATTCAGCATCCATAGCATTTCAGTGCAAATTTCATGTCATGACCAGTCAAATAGGTTACAGAAAATAAGGAAATTTTGAAATACAATGTCTAGCTAACTCATAAAAACATCCACCAAGTTCCAGGTCGTGTTTAAGATTTAGCTAAATATTACTCGGGTCAGAGCGTAAGCTAGTGATGCTTTCAGCTACTGGACTTTCGCCATCTAGGGTGCAGCATTCATACTGCTTCGCCTAGCAGCACGACTTAAATGCTATCATGAGTTCTAACTTGAATAAGAGCTTCATTATGCATGGGCATAAGGGTACAAGACATCAGGTATGTTACTGGTGACCAAGAAATTAAAACTGAAAAACATTGGAGGGTGACAATATGAGTACTTATGCCTTTTGCAGGACATGAAAGATGTGTATCCTAGTCTCCTATTGTGGCAGAGGAAAGCATGCATGGCTAATTTGGCAACAGAGCTAAAATCTCTGGAGAAGCTAAACTGGCCATAGTCAAGGTCATAAATATTTTTATTTTATAGGTTGAGCTAGCAACATGAGCAGTTACAGGAGTGGTGATGTCTATTTTAAGTGTAGAGTTTATTAGCTTCCACATTAGCTTCTTCAACCCCTAGAAATTGGACATGGGAAAAAACTAAAAGGTTGGTTACTTCCCTTTTTTATTCAGAAATAAAAAATCCTTTACACCTCTTGCAACCATATGATGCAGAATAAACATGAAATGGAGCCATATATCCTCTGGAAATTAAATTCAAGTGGCTGCTCCTTTTGGTGGGATAATTGGTTGGGAGTAGGACCATTAGTTGTGTTCGGGGGGCTAGTAGTAGACTGGATAACACCAAAGTGGAGGCATTCTTCCATGAAGGGAAGTGGAATGCTAAAATTGTTCATACTTTAGCTCCTCCACAGCATGTATCCTCCATTCTTATCACTAACCTGCAGATAAAGCATGGGGTAGCAGACAAAGTTGTATGAAAGCTAAATCCTGATGGGGGGTTCAATGTTTCATCAGCTTGGAACATCATTAGAGAGAGGAGGTCCAAATCTATTATGGATAGATACACCTGGTATAGGAGCATTCCTTTTAAATGCTCCTTTCTACTATGGAGAGCTTTGAGGGGCAAACTTCCCACTATTAAGAAAATTATTCAGTTTGGCCAGGAACATAAGGTATGTTGTTGTTGCAATAATCCTGGTCTGGATACTATTCATCACATCTTCATTTCAGGCCATTTTGCTAAGCATGTGTGGAAGTGCTTTGATGATTCTTGTGGCATCAGTAGTGTATCATTGCCACTGAATCAGTTCATTAAAAGGTGGTGGGAAGCAGAATACAACAGTGAAGCTCACAGGTTATTTCTTCAGGCTACTCCTATTTTCATTTGCTGGAATCTGTGAAAGAATAGATGTGCAGGGAGGTATGCTGGGAAGAAATCTAACCTATCTAGAGTAAAATTTTTAATCTTCAGAGACACTCTGTTTCTAATGAAATTTGTTTACCCTTATATCCCTTGGCCTGCAAACTGGGTGGATCTAGTGAGGATGGTCGAAGGGTGTTACCATGAATTGAAAATCACTCCAGTTGTGTGGAGTAGACCTCATGTTCACTGGTACAAACTAAACTCAGATGGGAGTGCTTTGGCAAATGGTAGAATGGGGGCAGGGGGTATTGTTAGAGACTCCTATGGTGAGTTTGTCATGGCTTATTCTATTCCACTTGGTGAGGGCTCTAATAATCAAGCAAAAGTGGAGGTTGCTCTAAGGGGCATTATTGGATGCATTCAAAGGGGGATTACTAGAGTCCATATGGAGGTAGATTCACAATTACTATACAACTGGATCAACAGGCAGTCCACTCCCCCCATGGCACATTTATCAGCACCTTTCCAGATTATTACATCAAGCTGAGCAGTTGGAGGCTTTCAAGTGCTGCCATACGTATAGAAAAGCTAATTATGTGGCTGATACATTGGCCAAGCATAATCATACACTCACCACCCCTCTCTTCTATTCAGACGTTCATCAGATTCCCAAAGAAGCCAGAGCCTATTATTATCTAGACAAGCAGGAGATGATGTCCTTCAGAAGGAGAAAACTGAAGAAGATCAAGGAACCACCTTGAATGTGTTAGCTTAGGAGCTTGTTCTCTATTCCTTCCCTTTTTGTTGTAGGGGGAGAGTCTCCCTAATTTAATTGCTTTCTTAGATTCTTGTATTGGGAGGAGTCCTCCCACTAGGAATTTCTGAGTTTGCTTCCTTGCTAGTTATGGTGGCTTTTATGTCAATCTTTGTAGATTGGCCTATTGTCATCCACCATTAGGTGGAGGTAAGGTATTACGCCCCCCTCCTTGTACTTCGTTATTTTCTTATTTATGATAAAACTTGGGGGTGTGCGGCTAAAAAAAAAAAAGAACTCTGAACCCTGAACCCGAACCCTGAACCCTGTAACTTGAACCCTGAACCTTGAACCTTGAACCTTGAATATGAACCTGAACCCCGAACCTTTTGAACCTTGAACCCTGAACCCTGAACCCCGAACCTTGAACCCTGAACCTGAACCCTGAATCCTGAATCCTCATCTGACATCAGTTGCTCCTCTTGGCCCGTAGTTTTTCCCTTATATAAAGGGTTTCCATATTAAATTCTTGGTGTCATTATTTTTTCCATATTATTCTTATTATTTTTACCATATCTATTTTGTATTTGTTCGTGTTTTTTCCAACAAGAAATTGGGGATTTGCGAGAAATTATGCAGAGTCTGGTAACAAAGGTTGGAAAATTAGCTAGTAAGGTCACAACTTTGGAGAAATTGGATTATACAGTAACAAAATTGATGATTTAATTAGCTGGAGAAAATCAAAGGAATATTGTTCATGGGGACAAGAAGAAATCCTTGATTGAAATGAAGGGATAGGAAACACTTCCCATTTCCCTCGGTTGAATTTCAATCGATGGTCAAGAATGGAATATCTGAGATTTTATGGGGAAGATCTCAGATCGTGGTTGTTTAAGATTGAGCAATGTTTTCTATGAAAAATATGTCAGCTGATTGATTGATCATAAATTTAGGTCATCTTTACATTACTTAGAAGTATTTTATTGTATGACTTAATGTTTATAAGAAAATATTGATGTTATCAATATCTTTAGTATTAATTTATGAATATTTTTTAATAAATTTTATATACTCAAAATTTTTCGCACACTGCGAAGCACTTATACTAGTTACTTTTTCGCACACTGCGAAGCACTTATACTAGTTACTTTAACAAGAAGACTCCTTTATGACTTTTGGATCTAGCCCAATTCCTCTTTTTTTAGCCCAACCCACCGAAGGGAGGATTTTTCTTAAGCTAGGGATTGGAGCAAGGAAGAGGAGAGACAGGATCCTCTACTTACGTACGGCGGAGTAGCAATACGAAGTGGCAGCGAGAGTTGAGAAAATATGTGGCGCGGGGCTCCGGGTGCTGGAAAAGGTGTAGCAACTGTATTTCTCAGGCATTTCTCGCGGACAAGGGCACCAAATCTCAGGAAGATCAATCCTAAGGTGCCACCCCAAGAAGCTGCTACTATTGCTGAATCTCTTTACCATGTTATCCAGCAACACGGTCCCCTCACCCTCCCAAATACTTGGAACCTCGTCAAGGTGACAGCTTCCGACTTTACTCTAGTTCTTCCTCTTACCTATACTTGAATATTTGGATAAATATTAGTATATTTATTCTGTGGAAACCCTCCATACTAGAAAATACAACAAGTGCCATACCTCTGGAAATGCAATAAGAAGTACCAGCTCAAGAGAAATTCAGTATTCTTTTCTTCCCAATTAGGTGTCTTGCATTTAGCGACTAACCATTGAGGACCTGTTCAACGAATGGAACGACGATTGACATTTAGAATATGTTAAAATGAAGGAATAATTTTAAAACACACACTTGTTGCTAGAGTCGAAAATCAGGCAATAATATCTCACCTAATCAACGGGTTCTCATTTGAGTTCCTATAAATCTATGACGATTGTTATGAATTTACTACAAGATTGTCCTCGGTTTCCTTTATCTTTCGAAAATCTTTTGATGTAGCAGCATCATTTTTTTTCTGACAATTTTCTTTTCAAAGAGTATTTCATGCTTATCTCTTTCCTTAAGGTTATATTTGCATAACAGATTAGACATATGCATCAATATAAACAATGATTTAGTTTGAAGTAAAGATATCTATGAAGTGTACTCAGTACTTACCTCATGGAAAAAGTTACACATAAACAACTGCAGAAGTGTTGAAAATCAAAAATCATATCTATGATTTTGCAATTATGTACTTCTCTAGCGAACCATATCCTATCCCCACCCAATCACACAACGAACATGTTTACAATGTACTAGGTGATATATTTTTGAGAACGGAAGTTCATTCTATAAAAACAAATTTAGAGCTGTTTTACAAATTGATTCTAGTAAATGGTTAGTAATAACTATTTCTTTAAAGAATGATTAGAAATAGTTTTCTTAACCCAAACTAAATATGTCCTAAGAGTTCTATTATTCCCTTAATTTTGTGTTGGATGGTGGTGTATAACAATGGCTTGTTCAAGAGAATCATCAAGCTCTTATCCATCTAAACATTTTCACATGAACAAAATTGTTGGCATATGATTATATGGGGATGTTTTGTGGCACATAATTTGAAGAGCATATATCATTTCGTGGACTTGAGAATGATTGTTGAATATTATATTTTAATGTGCAGTTCTCGTCCAAAAAAAATTAAGTATTTTAATGAGCAGTTTGTGTACTTAATGATCTATACAAATCACCTATGCATTTAGTCTTACGATCTTGGTATTCAAGGTTGATGAAGAGTTCATAATAATACTAAACACCAATTCTATTTTTTTGTTGAGCCATGATCTTTTGAGTTTGAAATAGATCCTTAAGATTGTTTAACTCCTTTAGAAACGAATTTTATTGGTGTGATTGTATTTCAAGTCAAACAACCGTCTCTGATTAATTGGTACCTAGGTCATTTCTAATGAGTACTTTATAAGCTCTAACAATGAACTTGAATGTTCATGTATCATACCCTTTTGTTTGATACTTTGATTCAACTATGCAAGAGTGCTCTGCGATTTCTTTTGCCTTGCATCTTCTTGATGCCTTTTAATGAAATCTACTTACTTCATCAAAAAAAAAAAAAAAAAGAGTGCTCTGCGACCAAAACTTTCATGATATTGGAAAGGGGCGTACAGTATTGATCACTTGGAAACTTTTGTTAGGTTTATTTTCAAATCTGAATTGCCTCAAAGGCCAATAAGATTAACAATAGGGTGTTTTTTGCATATAGAATCTATGTTGTTCAATAGTCTGTAACTCTCTCATAAATTCAAACTAAACATGTGTCCAACATACTTTTCTTGGATGTGGATTTTTTTATGAGTAGTTAACAATTTGTATTCTATTCCAAAAAATTAACAGCTGCCACAACATATTACATGTTCCTAATTACAATTGTGGAGAGCAACAGGAAGATCTTCAACCCTATTGCAAAATTTACAAAAAACCTAAAATATCCGTAACTAATTCTAAATCTTACATGTACTCCTGTTTACACCAAAAATGAAACAACACTAAGCAATTCATCTTAATCTTCTGGATGGAATTACTCGTCTTGGAAGCATTTGATATTTCTTTCTTTCCACATATACCACCAAATGTAAGCAAGAATTATATTCCATCTCTGTATATGCCCATAAATGCTAGCATAACTGCCCTAGATCATCAAAGTCTGGGTCACACTCCTAGGCATAACCCAGTTCATACCATTCAAATTGATGAAGACATTCCATAAAAGGTTGGTTCAGGTACCGTGAAGGAAGAATATGAGTGACAGTCTACTTCTTCACCACATAGGAAGCACCTAGGACTCAGTTGAATACCTCTGTTTATTAGGTTAAACTGCCTACTTAGTAAAAAGCCAACTAAAACTAGACACTTCGTTGGGGATTTAGCTTATAGGTTATTTTGAGTTTTGACACTGAAACTGTCTTGATAGTGACCCTGCCTTTCCATACTATCCTTTGCATCAATAGTTCCCTTGAATTTTCCCAAGACATTGTAGAACTCCACCAACCTCTGGATCTCTCGATCTTCGGAAACTCAGATTCCACCCTTGGTTTGACCAGACCTCTGCCACAGTGGCCTATTTTAGTTGGTTTAGGATGAAGATGTCTCGGAATTAAGCTTTTAAGGGTCCATGTTGAAGCCATGTATCTTCCCTAAAAGAAATCTTCACACCATTTTCCAGTTTGATACTTTAACTTCATACAAACCCTTGCATCTAGTACCATTACTTTTGAAATTACTCCCACTTTCTAGGCTCTTAAGTTTCTTGGAGCGTTTAATAGTTGAAGTAGATTCATGTTCTTCTCCCCCTTATCAGTGTTATTTTGCCTCATACTACCATACTTCATAAACAACCTAGTATCTTCCTGGCACTTACCTGTCATTTTCGTTATTTCTCTGTCCTTGTTACCTTCCTTATCCATCATATTTTCTTCCATTTCTGATCCTTTCTCTAGTATGCACTTCATAATTGAAGGAGTAAAATTGGCTTCAGGTCCGCTGCAATTGGATCATTTAAATGAGTAGAGGAATTCTCGATAAAAGGCCTACTTGAAATAAACTGCGCTTTAAGTTTGGGCCCAATTCCCCCCTTATTCACAGATCTAGGTCACTTGAGAGGAATGGTTGAGTGAGCCAAGGGCTCAGGTGCTATCACACGTGCAGGTATTTCAGAATTGCTGGATCTTGACAGTTGGCGAACTTGCTATCATCCCCTTTATACCCCGTTACTTCTTTGGACCTCTGGTTATTAGGGAAACCTGGAGTTCTTTCGTCGAAGACCACCATCGCCAGTGCCTCCACCCAAATCTGAACTTTGAATGTCCAAAGAAGTCCATCACCTACACTAAATTTGTAGTGTAGGCAAAAGAAATCGTGAACCAACTACAATAAATTTGGACGACCATCACCTCTCAGCCTAGACCTCCCCTATTACAAGTGATTACGAAACTCTGTCTCTTCTTCAGTACAAATCCAAACTCCACAGAAATATCCGATCTCACAGAAGATTTTCTGGGATCAAAGTTTGAGGGATAAACCCACTACCCTAATCCAGACCTGGTCCAACTTTTAGTGGATGAAGTTCGAAGTCGGAGACCGCCATTAAAGATTGACCTTTTGGTATTATGTGAGTCTTCTATTGGGGAATCCGAATAAGAAGTGATTATTTCACAAATCATACATGTTGATTCCATTATGATGTCTCGAGGTGCTCCCAACCTACTGACACTATCTCCAATAGTGTGACATCCAGGATCTCCTCCGAGAGGCTTTCGACCACTCTTAACTAGTATCTCATTCTAGGTTTTTGATATGGCCAAAATTCCTCTCTCTTTTTGAAGCTTCTTTGCGAGCATAAACCAGCCACTTCCATATTCTCCTAGCTAATGCTTATCCTGGTAATCAATGTTACGGCCTCTTTCTACTCATTCATATCATGTTTCTACTCTAGAAACAACTTTGGTAGTGTTGTATGAGTTGAAGCCTACCATAAAATAAATAGCGTCCTCTCCCATGGTAGAGAAGATACTAGGAAGGAAATAAGTTGATTTTTTTTTATTTCTCAAGTTGAAAATCCAAATCGGAGTTCTATTATCCGATTTGGAACGCCTGATGATGGATGAGCTCTGTGTGTTGTTAAAACTGAGGGGTATGATGTATTTTGAGTGTGAGGCGAAGCAATTGTTCCTGTCGAAGAAACAAAGCAATTGTTCCTGTCGAAGAAACAATGTAATGTTCACTATAATTTTTTTTTAAAAGGGAGTCGGCGCAGCTGCTTTTACTTTCTCTCTTCTCCTGTTTTCACTGATTCCTTGTTCATACTTTTGTCGAGTTTGTATAAGCAACCACCCAATCTCCCCACATCTTTTTCTTCACTTATCCTTTTCTTTGTTTCTACTTGTATTTTGTTTAATAGTAAAAAATCAGGTCATTTTTGCAATTATTAAGCTTCTTTGTTTCTGTTTAGTATCTAGTACTTCATTCATTTCTGCTCATCTTTTGTTTAGTTGTTAAAAATCAACTTACGATTGCATTGTTAGTTGATTAATGACTTCTTTTTTTGGTTTTGATTTTGCTTATGGAGGATTATTAGCCTCTTCACTTTTAGAATTGTAACAAAATAACATACCCAGTGAAATCTAACAACTGGAGTCTGAGGAGGATAAGAGCGTATGCAAATCTTACTACTCACCTAAACCCCTTGTGACTATTTTGCGCCTCTCTTTTGGAAAAATTGGATCTTTGCTAGTTTTGCCAATGTTGAGATTTTTTCAATTAGTCAGCCTTGAGATTCTTGACATTCCCAATATGATCAATTGACTAGAAAAGCTACAAATTTGACTTGTTTTTACTTCCAGGAAGCTAATATTAGTGGATTAAACAGCAAAACACACATGAAGCTAATGCTGAAATGGATGAGGGGCCGAAATATGCTCAAGCAGTTCTGCCATCATGTTGGTTCTAGCAAGAAATTCATGCTATCCATCCTACCTGAAGAAACGCAGATCAGCCAGGCAAATAACTCACTGGAAGTCAAGATTAAGATGAAAAAGCCTCCAACCAAAGGCAAAAGACTTCCATAACTATGTTTCCCTGCAAATATTGGGAGAAAGTCAAGGGTAATATATAATGCTTGATATGCTTTTACCGTAAACTGTGAAGAATCAAGCTTGTGGTCTCCTTCGAGTCTGACTTGATGTGACGCTCTACAGTTTCTCTTGTATCTTCTGGTCTTTTATAATGAGACCTTATGCTACGGACCATCAACCATGAGCTTGATTAATTTTTCTTTGTTGGGGGGCCGTGTGGTTTCCTAAAGGATTTAATGTATTTAACATGGTAAAGTGCACATAACTAATAAGTGCGGCATTTTCAATTGTGAGATAAACCACAGGTTTGCAATTCATGGCTAAAGGGGTGAAGGATTTTTCTGAACTCTTATTTGACGTGCTCAATGATATGGTATGAATGGTCTTGAGTATTTTAGGGAGTAGAACTTTAATTTGGATGAATGCAACTTGTTTGACTAGAGAATTTGATGATGGTTACTGTATTTTCCTACTTTGAAAGATGTCGCTCCCGTAAGCAGTGCTGCCTATATGCGCATCTCTCACACATAAAAGTATCAACAAAAACAGAATAAGGAAAATGCACACTCCATATTCCACAAATGAGATTTTTACCAGTCGTCATGCATGCAGCAGGAAATTAAGCTCTAACTTTCTTATTGCTGCTTGGCATAACAAAATTGCTCCATATTGGGAGCGTTAATTCATCTTCATTGTCTCTAGACTGATCATATGCATGATAAATTTCGCACCTTAATCTCTAACCTTACGAGAAATTCATACTAACTTTCCAAATAGTGAAGTTTTGATCAGAGCAAGCCACCTTATTCTATTATCAAATATATTGAGAGCAATTTATTCAAAACTAGAGTTAGAAAATAGTTATCCAACCATGAAACACGGAAGATTATATGGTGTAAGGAATACATGGCAACAAGAATGGGATGCAATAGAAATAGAAAATGGTGAGAAACCATCTGAACACAATCTAAATAAATATTCCTTGGTTCACTAGCGAAATCAGGAATTAGCTCTATCAAAAGTACTTTCACGTTTCTTCATTTGATGGATGACATATAGCATAAGGCAACCCTTCTATTTTCATGGTATCATCTTATATGAAGAGCAGAACTCGCTAATGTGTACAATCTCTATAAGTCAAGTATAAGAGGTAAATAATTTATCGCGTTGATCGGAGATATTTTCCAACTAGGAGTTTGGTTAAATCTATATACCCAAAATCGTAAACGAGATTCGAAGCATGATTTTTCATAAATCTAGCATGAACTTTATATCAAATTTATACAGTTATTTACATATTTTATATCTATGCTATACATATACCTATATATGAAACTGTGAGTGAAACTATAAGCCTTGAGCTAGCATATATATTTCATGTAGATTTTATATAGTTTACATACACAACAAACGTGAGCAAAATGCAAAGCCTAATTAAGTGAGATATACATTTTCATGCACAAAATTCAGCGAAATTTCTTATATGTTTTGTAAAAAATATCTTAGTATATCTGGTAACAAAAATATTTGGGCATGTTTTGTAAACATAAATTTCTTCATATATATATATATATATATATATATATATATGTATATATATATATTTTGGTGATCTATCATGTCATTTTATAGGCAAATCTTTTTTTTTTAATTAGGTAAATAGTGATGAGCAATATCAATCATCCACAAACTTCTGATTTATTCTCTTTTTACTACATGCCATAATATTTAAATTTACCAACAATGGGACAACCAATGCAATTACTTAAAAATATATGTAGCTTAGAATATTAAATCATATCCTTCCTTATTGATAATTTGATACTATCCCAACTGGATAGTGGGCACTTTGACTTTGTTTTTCTTTACATACAAGAATGAAATGAGATTTTAATTAACAACAATATTTGATGCAATTATTGTGACCATAATAGACAAATTTTGCGCAAAAGAGAAAACAGATTGAACATGGCAGATGTAATTGAAAATTACAGTACGACAGATAATGAAGGCGTTTGTGCTTCCTTTCGCCGATCCGATTATGACAAAACACACATTATGGTGTACATCGTTAGTCTAACAAGAAATAGGCATATATGGTAATGTTTGAATGCACTTAAAATGAGAAACCGCCTTGCACTTAGATATCTATCCATATATATATATATATGTAATTAAATTAGAGTTAATTGAATGCTACTTTAGTAGCACTTTACACCTAACATCTTTCTAGCTTGTCATTTTCATATAATGATAAAATCCCTCTTGAATACAGTCTCGACTGATAAGGAAGTGATGTAAAGAAATAAGGAATTGTTTGGTACGTGAAATATCATAATTAAGTTTAAAAATAAATTTACATTGTGTGCTTGATTAATGATATAAATTTTTACTTGATGATATCTCAGAGAAAAGGGACTTTTTCACTTGATCAAAATCTCTCCATCATTGTCTAGACATGACCTGCCAGCAAACTCTGAACTTTTAACTAGCCCAATCAAAAAAACACTAGCCGAAAAGGTACTAAAAACATGTGTGTGCAAGAAAAATGCTTTAGACTTTGTTATCATATGATACACTCAAATTCTTTTCGGCCCACTCCGAGCCATCTATAATTTATTCTCTCTTTGAATTTACATGATAAGATTAAGGTGGTCTCATCATATACACTTTTGTAGGTAGCTATGACAGTTAATTTCATATGCATATATAGAATGTAAGTACCGATCGAGTATTACTATTTCGACACAGTACACTGGTTAGGGTTAAAGCGCACTACACCTATTGAAGGGGGTGTCAACATGGCAAAAAAAAGACCTTTATCATAATAACATTCTAAAACAGGAATAGAGAACCAAAAACAATGAAAGAAAGAGCGAAGCAACACATATATATATGCCCAAGAAAATTCAAATTTTTATACCTAAACAGAATTACAGGTTAAGTATGCGCACTTCTAAAACTCTATCTTCTTAGGTAATTTGTGTCATGCTTTCAAGAGGGATCCGGCCAATTTGTAGGAATTGAACATTGTTCATTCTTTTCTTGTTATGAAGAGGTCAGGTAATGCCCTCTCTATGTACCTCTTGACTTATCATTTATATGCTCACGGGAACATTTGGCAACCCCCACACACACGAAAAAAAAAAAAAAGAGTGATCCAACTTAATCTTTTAAGAGAGGAGAAACTTTTACAACTACAAGTCTGTGTTATTCAATCGAGTTTTAAGGTTTAACACACATGACTAATTTAACAAGACAATTAACTTTGTGCTTTTTCCCAAAAGAAAACAACTAACCGACATGCTAAGTTTATTTATTACCTGAAAAGAGCCAGCTAGTATTTTAACTTTTTCCACTTAGCTGGGTTTTAGTTACCTAGAATCTACTTGTCTCTTTTAGCCAAGGGAAAGCTAGCTCCCATTACTAATTGTTTAGAAGAATCACATAACAACACCGTCTGCAAGTATAACAACATCGTCTGCAAACACTATACTGATGTACCTAGAAATGTTAAGGTTCGGACGTCACTAGATTTTAAGAATAAGCGAAATTATATTATTAGGTGGTTAAATATATTTTGGATTTAATATCATGATCCATAATTAATTATTCTCTCTATTTTAAAATAAGTAAATTATTGGAGTATTGAGCACATTTTAAGAAAAGAATATTAAGGCATTAATTAGACATTGCTTTCTATTTTTACCCTTTTTAGTTATTCTCAAATACTCTCTCCGTTTATCTTTACTTGTCCACTATACCATTTTGAAATATCCAACAATATTTATCCACTTTATGAAATCAAGAAATAATTTTACACTTAGTTCCTAATTATAGTGATTTTCCTATGATATTTTTCAAGACATTGTATTTATTATATTCAAAAAGTGATTTGGTAAAATTATCCCTATCATTTACTGCTTCTTAATCCCTATTTCAAATCAATAAGAGACTAGTAAAAATGGACGGAGGGAATAACTCTGACTAAATATTGATTATGATAATTACTCCCAGTACTATTTACCCATTAACTCTGACTAAATATTGATTATGATAATTACTCCCAGTACTATTTACCCATTAAAATTTCTTACATACATCACAGAGGAAATCCAAATGAAGGGTAAAAATGAAAGAAATTTTTAAAATTATTGTTAAAGATTGAACAAGTAAGCTGCAAGTTCTCAATGTACTTGTGATATGTGCATTAACTCTTTCTTTCTTAAACTCCACATGCACCCGTCAAAGATGAGACTAAAGGAGTAATACACTTCTGTATCATAAAATGAATAAAGAGGAATTACCTAAGACAGTTGCTTACTTTGAATATCAAACCGGCCAGCAAAATCCTGTATATATATCCAAGCCCAAAATTGATGGGATGACAAACCGTGAGTTGTGTGCTATATATGGTAGAAATCGTTAAAGTGTGTTCACTACTCAGAGAGACAAAAACCAACGATTATGCTAGAGCAGCTAGTTAATTGTTTAAAGAAAGGAGACAATTTAGAAGAGGGGTTGTCACCTTCGTTTGATTTCAGATACGGATATATAGGAGTACCACTGAATTTTCAAACAAATAAATGGAAACTGTTTCTCTTAATTAACAAGATTGGGCTGAGGCACATTGATTTGTTTGCTTTTTGGAATAGAAAAGGCATACATATAGATCTAACAGGAAGAAGATTTTGAAAAAAGATGATTTATATACACATACTAGTAGAAGCATTTTTAGAAGTAGGCAGCTCGCATGATCAGTTGATGGTAGATGGCCAAGTTAGTCAAGATGAAATGTTATGTACGTACCTTTTATAAAAGCTAGCTAGCTAGCTAGCTAGATGTGAAGCAATCGTAGTACCTGGCGGGCGTGCCCAACGAAGCAACGACAAGAACAACAACCTACCAAAGATAATAAAAACAAAATTCATTCATGAAAAAGAAAGCACGACTTTTGTTAATTCCCTTCCGATCCCATCATTCATTAGCCTGACTGACGCTGAGAGGAGCTAGTTATGCATTCCCACACTGCTACGTACTAGATATATAGCTGGGAAATCAATACAGCAAAGTTTGTTAGAGAGATAAGGAAACATATTTATGAATGGAAGTTATAAGGCTCTTTTTCTCTTGTTTTTAATCACTAAAATAATGCATGACAAATTACTTTGAAGACAGCACTCGGAAATTCAAACATAAAATAACCAGCTATAGTGTGATATTTTACTAGTATTTGCAAAGTATCTCATAATCTCTATTAGAGTATTATTACACAAATACAACTTGGACATTCTGAAGCCAGAAGGAGGTACCCAGCGGGTTTTCTTTGTGTGGGATGACCCGTTCCACAAATCGATCTAATTGTCTTCAATTTACAATTAGGGAATTATAATCAAATATCCAAATTCAAGGACATGGAAGCCTTGCCTTTGTCGAACGATTCTTCTTCGTTGGCTGCCGGCGGGTTGGCATCGTAGTTGTTAAAAGTCCTGAATGATGATGATGAAAATTGGGGGACATGAGAACAAGTTGCTGGATTAGGCAAGGAAGAGGATGAGGACATGATTTCACATGATTCATCCGAGTCCGAGATGAGACAGTCCATATTCACTCCAAACAGCCTAAGTCGCTTTGCTGCTGCCTTGCCTTGGACAATCGGTACCGAGTCGAACACCAGTGGCTCCACAATCCTGCCACTCCCTCCAACACTGCTATTATTATGACCTCTTTGCATTAATCCAGCCTGTTGTGGGACTTGGGCTGACCCCGAGCTGAGATAAACTACCGACCCGCTTGGACAAGGGTTTCCATTTACCACTGTTGTACTGCTGTTGTTGAAATTACAAGTGTCGTAGTAATAATTAGGACCGGATCCATAGGTGCTGTAGCTATGCGGAGGATAAGATTGCTGATGATGATGAGACATGCTTCCAGCTGCAGGTTCCAGCATCAGACGGGAATGTAAATGTGAATGGTCAGGAGAAGGAGGCGGCTGCAAAAAGAGAGGACTATTCCAAGCAGCAGCAGCTGGATGATGAATACTGGAGCGGTAGAAATTATTATGGTGTGAAAGCGGCGGATGATTCGTGAAGTGGGTGTAGTGGATATGGTCGGGGGCGTCTGGGCGGCGCCTCCAGTCGATGAAGAGACGATCCTTGCCCAATTCGCCGATTCCACGCTGAAATGAGACAATATCCCCGGCATCGAGCTTCTTCTCCTTCACGAAGCGACTCCAACCTTTGGTCATTACATAGCTTTGACTGCTATTCCAGTAGGAATATCTGAAGCGCCAAGGCTTTCCATTCCTGTCTTCGAAATTGAGAAGGAGACCTTTCTCGTTGGTAGAGGAATCCAGAGGAAAATACTTTTCGGCGTGCTGTTTGGGGATGACTAACCGATTGAGTTTGCCGACGTCACTGGGAGTGACTACCTTATCGAACATGTGTTCTCGCTCAATCGTATTACTTTCACCAACTCCTAGATCATGATTTTCATCTGCAGGGTCTCCCTCAGAAAGATTTGCGCTGGGACGAGTATCCATCATCACGAGATCAGTACTATCTTCAACATTATTAGTGGTGCTGCTGCTGCTGCTTAACCAACTTCTTTGCTGATAGGAGAAAGGAACCAGAATCTTCTGGCTGGAAGAAGAAGATGAAGAAGAAGAAGAAAATGGGCGTGTACCTTTTGAGGAGCCTTGATCGTTGAAGCCACGTCCACCTGGGAAGAAATTCATCATCTAATAGCGTCGACGGCCGCACTTGTCCGAGGCATAGATCTAATTAGAGAAGATGTGATAGGAAACAAGGTCCCAAAAGCGATTGCTTCCAGTACTATATATGGTTCTTGGTTGTATTACTGTAGCTCCGATTCTGAGGAGCTGGAACTAGGGTTGAAAGAGTATCCTTTCATTGGGCCATAAACGAGAATACAGAAATTAGAAAGCAAATATGCGGGTGAGTGCTTTCTTTGTTTGTTGTCCAGAGAGACTCAAAAAAACCGTGATGACTCTCATTAATCATCACCCATTTGAGAGTACTCAGATTCAAAAGCGGCCTCTTTCTTCTTCTCCTTCTCCTTTCTTTTTGTGTGTGTGAGAGAGAAAGAGAGTGGATGACAAGGTACGTGGGTAATTTGTCTAAGTGGGTGGAATCTTCTTTTTTAAGTTAGGTAAATTTCATTCTAGTTATTCTCTTTTAGACTTTCTTCCCGAGTTCATTCGCTGCGTGAGAGAGAGTGTACTTGTTGAGTCGGGGAAAGGATGGACTCTCTCTCGCGGGGCCCACGAATTATCTGGTTGGGTTCATGTGAGCTCGTCCTTCTCATCAGACTGCTAGCGTCCAAACTAAATTGCAATTCCACACTCTTATGACTACTTTTTATTTTACTCCTATTGCACTACAATAATTAAGTTCCCTCTCTCTAAACTATCTTAAGCTTACTTTTAATTTATTTTTTTTACCAAGGAGCAAATGAAAATAGGGGATCACACATACGTAAGAAAGTAATTTATCAGTCCCTGACAGCTACCGGTAGAGGTGCCTATGATGTAGATAAAAAATGAAAAATAGAATCACATCCAACTAATCAAATTGGTTTGGTTTTAATATTTTAAAATTGAATAATATTTTGTTTGATTTTAATTTTGTTCAACAAATATTAAAGAAATAACTGAATCAATAAACTGTATTCTTTTAGAAAGTTAAATAACATAATAAAACCCAAAATGAAAAGTCCAGGAAAAGGTCAATTCGAATTAACGCCTAAAACCAGAAAAAATAACAAAAGCAACAATAGTCATTTTTGATTTCTTGTTATTTGGTTATCCTGTATGTGCTACCTAATTTGTTTTTATATTCTCCCGCCTTGTCTAATTCAGAATATGAATCATGACATCAAATGAATCGCTACTTGAAAAACAACTCAGATTTTCCAGTTTTGTAGGATAGATTTTTTTTACTTTTTGATGTGTATTGTGGTGTAAGATTTAAAAGAATATTAAAATATAACATTAGTAAGAAAGGAGATTTTAAAATTTTTGATGAAAAGAAGTCTCAAGATTTTTTCATGGCGAGATATATGTTCACTATTCTAATTTACGATTCAAAATACAATTATAAGGTGAAAAAAAATAGATGCACAATCTAAATAAAGAGTGCATGATCCATAAATAAATTTAGAATTGATGTTATAAGCGCGAATTCAAGTTTAACTCAGAAAGGCTTCATAATCTTGAACTTTCTTGAGTCGTGTTTTTGGAACGTAAATTCCATCTAGGATCATGATCTTGTACTTAGAGATCAAACATAAAATCAAACCTTACCTTTTTACTCCCCACTTTTGAAATTCTCACTTTCCTTTCTCTTCTCCCATTATACATAACGGTTGAGCTCCCCACTATCTATTGCTCACTATATAATTCACTTACTCCTTGATAGTATGCTTTGTGTTGCCCGAGCACACACACAGCGCAACTTCCTCAAAATCGTCTCGAACTCTTTAATCAAGGTAAGCATATGTTAACTCTACTTACTATTGTGAGTCTATGGTGTCAGAACATCGTTATGGTTGCCAAAAAAACTTAAATTTCAGTGTCATGAATTTTTGAATCCAAGAATGTCCCATAACGAATGGACATAAAAACTCCTCTCTTTTTTTTTCATTGAATTGAATCAAAATAGAAGCAAAGTAAGTTATGGGACAGTGGGCAGTTGGTTTCAAAGCATAAAATTGAAGAAATTTGATGTTTGCATGTGATGTTGTTGGTTGAAGAAGACAATTTCTGCGGTTTAGATATCTTATATATAGCTATAAAAGTTGATCTTCCTCTGTTAACGTGCTTAAAAATGAAAAAGGAAATTCAGGTTCGTGCTCATGAACTAATTTACGAGTCATAAATCAGATTGTAAATAACTTCAAAGAACTGTGTTAAAGGATTTCTGATTCATGAAGTAATTCACTATGTAAAGATATTTACATTCTACCAAATCACCTTATAATCAATAGAAAACCTCAGACAATGAACTTGCGAGGAATTCTGATACACAGAGGGACCAGAATTCAGCTTATATTTCATTTATGAATCATGAATTGCAAACTTCAGAGACTTTCAAGAATATTTAGCTTTTGAGTATTTTAGATTATATGTAATATACTTATGTTCAGTGCATGCACATTAAAAATTTCCCCCTTCTAATTAAGATATTGCACAATCAAATATATTTAATTTTCTAAGTATATTTTGTATATTTTATCAAACTGATATATTATATTTACCTGATAAAAAAATTTGTCACTGCTAGACGTTCAAAAATAAAAATAGAAAAAAGAGAATATATATTTATATATGATTAATAATCGAACAAATTGAGAATAATTAAATTGATAATGTAATTTGATTTGAATAATATGAAATTGACTAAACTGATTAATTTATTTTGATCAAAAATCAACCCAAATCAAACCGTGTAGATCGTCAGCTATCAGTATAACTTAATTACTTGTAATACAGTAGTAGCATTGGGTCAACCTTCTCAAATTAGTTTATTTGCAATATACTTTTGAGCAGCAACTATTGATTGATTGATCAAACTTTTCAAAAATGCTTCTTACTATGTGTCTCTCATTTGTATTTTTGAAGATAAGCTATTTTTCAGCTTCTAAAATGTTATTTTTGCTACTCGTTGAAAAAATATTTCTCTTTTAAAAATTTGATCAAACATCTTACTTTTTAATATTTTCTCTGTTTGTTTTAACTTGTTACATTTAATTTTGGCACAATATTGAAAAAACAATTATTGATATAATTATTTTATCACAGTAGTCATGTTAATTCATGATGTTTAGTATAAGGTCTTGAAAAATGATTCGAAGAATCAGTAAATAGTGGTAGGAGTACAATATAAAAAAATATAATTTTTTTTCTTGATATGTTAAAAATGACAAGTAAAAGTAAAAATCTATTTTTTGAACAACAAATAAGTAATAAAGAACCGGGGGGAGTAATAAGCATTTTTAATTGCTAAAAGTTTGATCAAGCATGCTATTAATAGAAGTGTGTTCTCTTCACTTAGTTGCACGAGTTCCCATTAAATGGACTAGTCTTTATTCCCATCATTCAATTTTACTTGTTACGTTTTTCTTATGAGAGTTAAGTTGCTTGAAATTTGACCAACATTCTTAAATATATATTTTTATCATATCGATATGAGGAAGATTTCAATTTACAATAATTTTTTTCACATAGTTTCGACTATTGAATTTATAATTTTAAAAATTAAAATAATCTTATTCAACTGAGCTCTAAAGACTGGCCTAACTCTTAAAAAAAATGCAATATAATAAGTAAAAGTGTATAGCCAAAAATATTACTATTTTATTTTTTAAATAAATTGATCTTAATTTTTGTCCGTAGCCATCAAACTTATGAAATATTATGGATTGGTCTTCAAATGGAATGGTCTTTAAGAATACAAAACATAACTTGAAAAACTTATTTGCTTTGAGGTAAAATTTTAGAGACTAACATAAAATAATGGGTAAAAGTGCAAATAATCCTTTGTTTTTTTGCATTTAGGCCCACGGCAAGGCCAGCTGTTTCGTAAAGCACGAGTTTCTAATATTATCCTAATTAAAGGCACTAGCCTCGTCTTGTTTGTTTTCACTTTAATTTTCTTCTTTGTGATTTTTGTAGTAGAGTAACTTTTTTGGGGGAGGGCGGCGTATTATCATGCGTAGGCATTAAGATTAGGGAGATAGTTGCACAGCACTGTGGTGTATTATGAACATTATTAGGATCAGATAGTATTAATTATTTATGATAGTTAGGTAGCAGTATTTGCAAATTGTTATATTTTTAATTAATAAGACACAAAGACGTAGACGTCAACTAACATTTTCGTATTCAATAAACAGGATTTGGATTATTGACTAGCTGTCACTACACATAAATGAATCCGTACGGTCCTAATTAATTTAATTAGTGGATGTAGTTAGCAAATGGAGTGAAGTCGATCCTGCGCCTGCTAGGGGACTAGCTGCTACCTACTATTTTCCTAAGATTCCTTTACTCTATACATACTTGTATCAAAATTCACAATAATCTCATAATTATAATAATATAAACTATTATTAATTAAGGAGGCTAGGTAGGTAGGTTGGATATTGAATTAGAACCGGGGACCAGGTCTCTTTTACTAGTAGCATAGACATATACTGTATGAAATAATCATCTTTTATATTCCAATATAGTATAAGTAGTAATGGTAATGCATGTGTAAGGGAAAAAAAGAGATGGGTGGAAGACGTATCACTTTCTCAGGATTGGCTGGTTGCTTGAGGCAGACAGTCTATCATAGAGAGGGAGAGGACCACCTAGGCCTTGGATCGGAGGCCAATGATGCCATCCTCATGGACCATGTGGAAATCTTCTTCCCAAAATACATATACTCTCTCTCTTTAATTGCACCCATGCTGATAATCCTATCAAAAAATTAATTTTCTATTTTACGCTTATCTTTATCAAAATGAAATTTATAATGGTGTTACTGTGATTTTGTATATATGAATAATATTATCACTTAAAAAATTATATGACATATTTTATTTTAATTGACAAAATGAAATTAAGAAGAATAAAAAACCATTTCCTACTTATTTATTGACTAAACTAAAATTAAAAGAAAGGAAATTCAAAAATAATATTTTATTAAGAATAAAAAGGCTTTTTGATCTATTAAGTAATATAGTAGTAATGATGTTTTTGAATTAAATTGTTTATTAGTTGAGGTTTTATCGCTCGATCTTGCATAATTTAAAAATATTTTTCGTGTAATTATATACAAATGGATAAATAAATAAAGACACTCTATTTATAAACAAGTCATGAATATCCAAAAAGAAAATAATAATAAACTCCATTTCTTAAAATTATGTGTCTAGTGAAACATCACACACGTCAAATAAAGTGAAAACTGAGGTCTAAGGGACATCATAGCGTCCACGTTCCAAGCTGATTAGGCAATATCAACATTTATTTCGACGTTCTGAGCCACTATATAATACTCCACTTTTAATTTTACTTGTTAACTATTTTAAAAATATATTTTTTAGTTATATTTATTATTTTTAGTATCAATTATTTTATTTGTAAGACATACTTAATACTAAATATCAATTAATATGAATATTATAGTAAAATTCTCGTATCAATTATTATTTCGTAAGAATATATACCATTCAACTTGAATAAGTAAAAGTGAAAAAGAAAAAAGTAATTCTCATATCCTAGTTTTTGAGTTTGAATTTTCTCTAATCCTGGGGATTTTGATAAACCTTTTGAACTCTGAGCTATTTCAACTCCAAACTCTTGGGGGAGGTTTAACTCATTTCCTTTTCTTAATTTCTCGTATTCTTCTCAATCCTTCAACCTTTGTACAATAAAAAATTAAGAAACGCCTAATATAATTTTTTTTCATATAATGTATCGTGGTTTAAGATTATATATTATGATTCCTTCAAAGTGCAATTTTGTTGAATTCTCCATTTATTAAGAATTAGTAGGTGTAAATCCCCACAGCAGGGTAAATGGAAAATTCAATTCTTTAAATTGTTTCTCAAAATATATAATTATACATTGCGCGTGCGATAGGTGGTCCAAATATGCAATTTTCACCGACCATATACAAATTTCTATAGTTTTTCCTATTCATTTGTCATGCTCCTGCTTAAATATATAGTTGATTGATGGTATATATGAGGAATTAACTCCATTATAGAATAAAATAAAATAAGTTTGCACTATTAGATTAAGGTGACATATTAGAGGTAATTTACCCATGTTGTTAGTCGTATTTAAAGAACTGCAGGCTTAAGCAAATCTATATTTTTATAAGTATTATTTACATAAATCACATAGCGTAAAGAGTTAAAATATTATTTTTCTCTATTCTTTTTCAATTTACAAAAATTCCTTAAAAGGAGGGCAATTTGGATACTTTAATTTAGCAATCTGGATATAAAAATTATTAACAAATTAGAGTTTTTAAGTATCAGCAGGTAATATTTAAAGTAGGATACATTGAACATAAAGATAATTTAAGAATCAGAGTTAATATATCTGAATTACCGAATTAATATATTCGAATTACTAAATTAATATATCCGGATGGATTTTTGAATTTTTTGAAAATGAGTGAAAATAATGAAAAATATGATAAATACATATCTATTCAAAGGTATACTATATGTACTTGCTAATTTTTTATTTTTGTTTTGTTTCGTTGATGTTATATACATTTATAAATTCATTATTTTTGCATTTATAATGATTTAAGAACAATGAGCACGTTATTTATTCTCCTTGGACTACCCCCCACATAATTTTGTCTCTAATTTGAAAAAGAAAATTGTACTTGTAGTTTATACTTCAGGGATAGAACTTTGCCCTTAAATGGATGATTTAGTGTTTTTGTAATAACGTGAACTCGAGGGAGCACGAATGAAAACATTTAAAACCTTTTATTTCATCATTAGTGGTATAATTAAAAATAACTTGACAAGTACACAGATCAAACTTAATATTTACCGATGATATAAGGAAATTTTAGAGTACGGATATAGATTATTTATTGTTTTTCTTAGTTATTAGTCGCACATATTAATAGCAATTTTCTTTTAGGCAACTTGATATGGTAGAAGCAGATAAATTTATGAATTGTTAATGTCTGAAATTTGAACAAATAGATGTTAGCAAATAAATGAGGATAATATTTTGTCGCATTGATTATAAGGATATATTTAAAACGTTGGAGGTGGGATATTTTAGCTAGTGTGAACAATATATACATGATAGGAGTTTCATTTGAAGAAGGAAACTAAAAAGCTCCACATGGAAAACAAACTTTAGATGGTAAGGTGACCAAATACAAGTTGTATCTTACTACCTCATGGTCATGGAGGTGGGACCACGTAAGCCATGGACCAAATAGTAGCATGCAGTAAAATGGCCTGCTGGGTGAAAATAATATTATATACTAATTTAATTAGGTACATAGTGATTAATATATATCAGCTGCAAAGAAATGAATTACTCTGCTAATTAATTAATGATTCTCATGAGCTGTGCCTCAGGCCGGAAATGAAAATGCATAGTATATATAATTTGACAACCTGGAAGGACGGACCTCTCCGGTCTCATCATCACTCATTTTGTTAAAATTCATGAGTTGATGATTGGTTGTGTAGATTATATATTGATGAAGTTTACCTAACCCGCCCAATATCCCTGCAGCCAGCTAGCTAGGTTCCAAGTGTATACATCTACTTTACTTTAATTAATTAAGGTCGACTTAACAGAAAAAAGGAAAACCATTAGCCGCAAAAGCTTCCATCTTGTGAGCACACCCTCCATCAGTCCTTCTCTAGTATAGCTAGCCAGCCTCTTTAACTTAGGGTCGTCATATATATATATATATATATATTATATGATCAGTACCTTTCCATTGATTTAATTATTGCCGGCCTACTTCTGCAATCATATGTGTAAATGGCTGTTAACTCCTAAGACAAGATCAGAAAAAAGCATCCCATATTCTGATTTCACATGCCTGGTCTGCTTTCACTCAAAAGACCGATCAATCTATTTGGTGCAATGGATAGTTATACGCCTCTTTAATGGACTATCCTTTTTTTTAGGGTTGATGTGCCTCATGACATGCTACTGTTTATCTTCTAACTTTATGCTAATTTCTCAGAGTCCAGCTTTGGATTGGATTTTGGTTTTTGATTTATTATAAGTTGAATTTCTTAATTATGACTAATTTTTATTATCTTAAAGCACTTTTTTAATTTACTCAAATACTTCAAAGATGTTCAATGGTAATACTTAAATTTTTGGACGTGTGACGATTTCATCTCATGATTGAAATCTCAAATTCTCCAAAAAGCTCGATTTGAAAATTTAGTATCATGAATTCACATTTTTCAAATACAAAAACTAACCCCACAAGTTTATATTTTATAAACAAAACCTGCCATTTTATATTTATATAATTTTTCGAGAATATCAAAAAGGTGATGAAACATTCATGGAATATAAAGATGATAACATAGTTACTAATGAAATTGATCAGTAAATGGTTCAATAAATATAATATACTACAACTCATGTTTACTTTCCATCAATAAATATTGCATTTCTTTTAAGGATAGCTTTGTGATAGTGTATTATACTTTTTTATGAACCTTTGATTAATTTCGTAATATTATATAAAAAAATCAGCACAATTTTAATAGTTTTCACAATTTATGACTTTTTTATATTTAGAGCAAACGATAAGACTTAAAAATTCAAATTATGATTTTATCTCAATCAATAAATATGAAATTAAATGTACGTACGTAAAAGTTGAATAAACGAGATTACAATTAGTTGTTGAATTCTGAAGCAACATCTTTAAGTCAAATGCTTGTTATCATATTGGTGATTTAGTTATTTCAATGTCATTAGTCAGAATTATATAATATGATAAGATTAATTAATTCTCCACTGAATATGAAAGAAAAAACTGTCGTCATTAGCCCAGGGACTGCTGACGTATGCTTGTTTTGTCACTTGATTGTCTTAAAAAAGAAACTTGAAGCGATAATCAAATTTAATCATTTGGCTTAACAAGAAAAAAAGGTTAAATGTGACCAAATAAGCTGCACTTATAAAAGATTTCCAGGGTTGTATTTGCAATAGAATAATTAATTAAGAGAAGGAAAGCCAGTCGCTCTCACAAATTAGAAAGATTAATATTGGTGTGGCCAGTCTTGACTCTTGAGCCGCCCATCTAATGCTCCTTTGTCGTATTACGCCACGTATATATCGCTCATTAATATCCTACTGTCACATGTTCAAAGTATAATATTATATTTTATATCAGCTAACCTATAACATTTGAAAAAATAAGAATAGAGTATGTGAGATTTTAATTTAAAAATTCAAGGTCATTGAATCAACCTGTAATTTTGTATTTATAAATTTCAAAATTATACACTAAAACTTTAAAAATATGTAATATATATAATAAAAAAAATTATTTATTCATTAACAGAAGTTCATTATCTCGTTAAATAGGATTGAAAAGGCAAGATCTAATCCCTTTGTTTTGTACTTCTTTTACATTGAAGTTTTCTATTTTATTATTCTTAATAATAAAAGAGCTCTTGTATTAAAAAAAAAAAAAAAAGACGACGGAATTACTTAATCATTTCCAAATTGTTTGCAGGTGCATGCACTACGGGCCTATTTTAATAAAGGAACAAAAATTATTGTAATAGTACCACTATTACTTAATCCTACTAGATGCCTGTCTTGTATATAATCGAAGCATCTATCTTCCTTTGTTTGTTTGTTTTTTCAAAAAAACACTTGGTCCATGTTTATTTGTCATATTGACTTAATATATCTTTAAAACGTGATAACTAAAATAATTATTTTATTAAATCATTTTAATCATTATAAGTTATTTAAATATTATGAAATAAATGTATAGTACTTCTAATAAAATTAAAATAGATATAAAATGACAACTTATTTCTTAATTTTCTAAATTAAATAAGTAAAAATGGACATTTCTTCTTGTATAAATAGGTGGGAATAAAAAATAAACAGAAATTTTGTCTAGGGTATTTTCTTCTCTATACTGCGCAAAACTCATTGACACTCGCGCATGCATTTACCGCAAGAAATGGGTGTTGATTAGGCGTTCTATAGGAGCAACTTATCAAGTCATAACCTTATTGTATTTGGGCTGTTTGTTTAGTGCAACAGTCTCTTGGGCCCATCTAATGGATATCGTTAGGGTGGTCAGTTTAGTTCGCTTCGATTTTGTTATAAGATTTTAATTTTTAAATATATTAAATTAATTCAAAAAGTTTATCAATTTTTTATTTAAATTATGAAAATGCCTATGAAATAAATATATGATTTCTCTAATACTTTGAAGTAAAAAGACAATAATGTAACCTTACATAATGATCATTAAATAGAAATAAAAGTAACTACCGTAAAAAAATATATAAATACAAGTGCAACACAAATAAAATAATTTGTTTTTGTAAACTCAAAGTTATTGTGAAGTGTAAATTGAAAGCTAGGGCCAAAGATGATAACCAGTAAGATAGTAATATTAATATTTAATATTTATATAAGGTAAAGTAATAAATTATTATAGTCTTTTTGGATTATAAACTTATTTCCGAATAATTCCTGCATCTGAGGCTAATTTTAGATTTTATTCTGGTTTGCATGCAGAAAGACCAGCTTTTGACAATAAATCCAATGAATACTTGCACTGCTTAGTAATGAGCATAACATCCCTATTGTTCCGATGGAGAGAAGAACCTATGATTAGCTTTTCGGGAAATTTCCAAACAAACAATTTCAACGAAATCTTTCAATTTCTTATTTTACTATGTTCAACTCTATGTATTCCTCTATCCGTAGAGTACATTGAATGTATAGAAATGGCGGATAACTATTTATTAATTCGAAACCTAAAAAAACTCTTGAGTCGGGCCTGAAAGAGCACCGACGATGTTGGTATCAATCAAGTGAAAGAACGAGAATGTCTCAAGATCTTTCTAGCAGTGATCTGCCCCTATAATTAGATTTTCCCCACTTCCCGAAGTCAATAGAATTAGAATCGAAGACAGGCACACTGTCACCTAGCGAAGTCTCAAAAGAGCAGCTAGCACTGGTGATATTGGTGAAAGCAGAATCCAATCCTAGACTTCTCATTACTCATTCCAAGTTCTTTCGAAACTTTTTTATGCAGGAAGGCATGTTCGCAATTGAAAAAGGTAGTACTAAAGGGATGGACCATTAAAGTAAATGCCCTGTCCAATTGAATCAATAGGTAAAATAGCCATGAGCGGTTAACAAGAAGGATAAGATGCACAGAAGGACTATCGGAATAGAATGGGGTCTTTGGCTGCTTTCAGGACGGCTTACCGCACATATGCTCTCGAAGCTGATCTGATAGTCGCTAGCAGAGGAAGGCCATAGTGCTCCATAATTAGTGCCTCTCAAGGGTCCAAATGGCTTGGACTTGAGATTTTAAGGGCCGATTGAACAAGGCCTAGTACAAGCTCTCAATCCAGTCAAGAAGTCTTGGCTCTTTCACCTGAAATGGCACACGCGGAAAAGCGAGTGATTATGCATGATATAGACCACGAAAAATATGAAGGTGAATCACAATGAAAAACATACTTGCCCCATTAGCATGCATATAACGGAGCAACCAGCTCCCTTCAACATCTCTCATAATGTGTTCTACGCCGTTGAAAGCTAGATCCACATGAGATGTGTAACACATAGCTAAAGAAATGCCCGTCATTATTTCAATGATTAAACAAAGACCAGCTAACGAACCGAATTCCCACCAATAACTAAGATTGCTCGGGGTTGGATAATCTATAGAAAAGTCTAGTTTCTCTTTTCATTTGAAAGGGAAATGGATGTATTATTGAGAGTAATTACGGAAGAATCTTTTCATAGAGGAGAGCGATAGGCCGGTTTGAAGAGCAATGTAAGCCCTATAAAGAGGATAAACTGGTTCACTTAAAGAGAATCTTTTCTATGATCTGAATCATGTTGTACATGAGCAGGCTCCGTAAAATCCCGTATAAGTTGAACTAGATAAAATAGATGCAGAATCTTGATTCCATATTTATCTAGTTCACTTATATATAAGATTTAATAGTATGTAAATGTATTCACTTCCTTTGCATTGACACGATTAATACTACTATCAAAGTGAAACAAAGGATCTAAAGATTTTCCCCGGCCGAGCCAGACTTTACTATTGGAAAGGGCAGGCAAAGCCTGAAGGCTGCTATCCCAATAGGAAGGGTGGAACGAGGAGAGGGGCGTTCAGCCACTTGATTGTAAGGAGAGGGGCGTTCAGCCATTTCCTATATTTGTTCGATGAGAAATGCGAGTCTGGATCGTGAGCTAGATGCTTAGCTTATTATTCTGAAATGCGTGAAGGCCCTTAGAAATGTTATTTGAATTTTTTATCCTTCATTAAAAGACCCCACTTTAAATAAAATCGTCATTTCACCCTTTTCCTTCAATCATATTGTTATTATTATTATTTTAACAATATTAAATATTGACTATAATAAATTTAATAAAAATAAAATAGAGAAGATTTTCTTATGATTAAATTTGAAGAATCTTTTTTTTTTTTTACTAAAATAGATTTGATTAAAGAAAAAACAAGTCAAAAAACTTTTAAATAATAGGAAAAAAAAGTTTTAAAGGTCAAAAAAAAATGGCAAAGCAATAGTCAAAAAAAGTCAAAAAATAGTTTAAAAAAGGTCCAAAAAGGGTTTCAAAAATAGGAAAATATTTTAAATAGACAAGTCCAATAATGTTTAGGTTTTAGCTAATCATGTTTAATCATTAAATACATTTTTTTAGGTTTAGGACTTATCTTTATAAATAAATAATCTATATATATATATATATATATATATATATATACTATATTAAAAGCGTGAAAGCCCTTAGAAATGTTGTTTGAACTTTTTGCCATTCATTAAAATACTCTTCTTTAGACAAAATCGTCTTTTCACTAGTTTGCTTGATTTATTATTTAATATTTTATTTATTTAATTTCCAGTTTCACTTCTAGATTAGAATTTCTTTATATTTAGAATTTTTTTTGTTGTAAATTATTGTATCAAAATATTTTGTTAATAAAAGTATGTAATATAACAAATTTAAACAAAAAAAAAAATAGTAAAATTATGTTGGAAATATTAAACTGCTCCTTTTAGATTTAAGAATCTTTTGTCACATTAATTTTTAGTCAATTAATTATTTAACTTCTAACTATTCAACTCTAAGTTATTACTTTATGTATTCAAAAACTTTAACATACCTATATTATAACCAATTGAATTGAGTTTCTTATCTTTGATGTATCACAATAGACTAAACTATTATATCAAACTAATAATATTTATTTAATTTTTATTTATATAATATTATATTTATTTAGTGACAAGTGTTATTTGTGTATAATTTTTAAAGTTGACGTGGTTCATACCGCAAAACACATACGCTTTTCACTAGTTTATCAAATTTAGTGAATTATTTATCTTTTTATAAGTTCATAATTAAATTTAATTCTTCTCGATAATATTTGTTATCAAACGAGGTACACGCTTTAATCATGCGCAAAGTGCATACAACAAGACTAGTATCTTTATATATATGTATATTATATTTGTCGATAAAACCTAAATATACATGTGGATACAATATATATACATTTCTCCTAATGCTTTTTTTTTTTTTTAAAAAAAAATATTGCCTAATGCCTCAAATACAAATTATTATCATAGATTGCTAAGAAATTCCAAGCTATAGTCACTTTAAAAAATCCTCAATTTTTTATTTAGTAAATAGCTTTATTATATTATCTCATTTTGTTTTAAATATTTGTGCGATATTAATACATTATTTACGCTCCAACTTCATAAAGTCGAATTCTAAGAAATTCTTCGAATTTTGCATCAATTTTGTATTCAAAGTGATTATTTATTAGAAGAAATTCTCATAAATAGCTTAGACATGAAATTTAGTACAATAAAATAACTATATTTTGAGTAATTATGTTGCATAACTGTACCTACATGAGTTTGGTGCCATTTCTCTTTGTATATGAATTTGAAAATTACCTTCATTCAAAATAAGTGGCATGGGAATTCAACTTTTTAAGATGAAAACAAATCCCTTAAATTGTGCATTTTGAGTTTAATTAGACATCCTTGTTTATGTAATGTTCATCTCTCTAAATATCACAAGTTGTTGAATACAAGAGTATATAGTCTAATGAAAGTATACAAATAAATAAAATGTATCCAACTATTAAAATTATACAAATAATTATATTTATTTGTGAAAAAGAACCAACACTGTTCTTGAATATTTACATACAACTATTGAAACTACACAAATAATTATTATACATGTATTTATATACATAAGCAACCTCAATGAAAAGTATATAAATAATTATATTTATACAATTGTTGAAATTATACAAAAAGACAAATACAAACTCGTATTTTTTTAAATACAAATATGATCCAGTGTGCATGTATATTTGATACAACAAATTAATATTCATTTGAAATTTTGGCAGATGGGGATCTCATAAATTAATAAATATAGCATAATAATAATAATAAATTATGCTATGTTTATTAATTTATTGTAGATGTTTGCATAGTTGCATAAATTTTCCTATTCGTTACTCTTGTTTTTCTGATAAATAATTTTAAATCAAACTTTACTTATAATTCTCAAAAAATATAAAATAAAAAATAAAAGAATTACGAGGGTAAAGGTGTAATTTGGGGAGAGGCGGCGAAAGGGGTTTTAGCTTTTTTAGGCGTATCGCTGATCTAGGGTTTTACAAGCAGAAGGAGAGAGTGAGAGAGTGAGAGAGGGGATATGGATTCTTTTTCGTCGCCGTCCACTGGATCATCGTCCCAATTCTCCACAAATGACATCATGGACCAGCTCAAAACTCAGCTTGCTCAGGCTTACGCTGAGCAATTTCTCGAGGTTTCATCTCATGTCTATTTTCATCTCCTTCTCACATGGCCTTGCCTCTGATTTATTTGGTTTTGCCAATTGCCTATTACCTTTATCGCTAACTTTGCTCAACGCTGTAAACTTTTGTTTGAAACTGCGATCCAGTGAATGCCGCGCTTTTACAAATTTGTCAGCTGTTGAGCAAAGATGCTATCTTGTATAGGGAGTTATGTCCGCAAGATGCTACCAAACTATCATATTTTTCTGGCTATAATTTTTAATTATTCCTAGGCATTTGGTTTGTGAGGATTTTTAAGGAGGTATCCTACATTTCTAAAACTTTTTTTCCGGTATTCAGTAAATTACTCTGTAAACCTTCTGTAATATTGTATGCTAGGAAAGACTAGAGTCAGTAAAGAGGTTGACCCCACGAGTTTTCTGCTTGTTACGTACCCAATGTCTGCTCATGTCAATTTATTCTTGGATAAACATACATGTTTCCATATTTTTTTAAACAACAAATCCTAGGTTCCTTCATGAGAGCAGACTAAAATTTAGGAAAGTGGTGTAATTTTGTGAATGTGTAAGATGCTCCAACGTCCAAGGATGACCGAAATTCGCATTACAATCTGTCACTCCGAGCATTCCAAAGTATGTGACCTTTTTTTTCCTTCTACTTGATAATGAACTGTAAATATGAATTGCTACTACTTTATAGTTTATACTGGTTAACAACTACATCTCAATCCCGAGCTAGTTTGGAGTCAGCTATATGGAATTGTTATTTCCATTTGACTCATTATGTTTCATTTCAAGATAAAATTGAGGTTCTCTAGACCAAAAATTTCACTAAATCTCACTGTTTTTTAATGATGGTAGTCTCATGGCCAGTTCTTGCTCCTTAAATATTCCACGAGTTCCGTTACCTCTCACTAACACATGTACCGGGTGACGTAGCCTATCAAGATTAAGGCAGATGATGTGAAATCATCTAGCATAATCTGTCCCGGCTGGGATTTGAACCTAAGATCTCATGGTTCTCCCCTTATTTTGGATTGATGAAAAGCATGGTTAGTCAACTAATAAGTCCTCTCTTTTAACCACCTGTGTACACCCTGTTAGCATGATGGGAAGATCATAGAATATCTTGTATGGTTTACACTTAGTGTAGAACAGTGGCATTAATTGTAGGATATATGCAAGGTATACTCTAGATGCTACATCTAGTGTAGACTATTGTGTAGCATTAGTCGTAGAATATATGTAAGAGATATTCCAGATGCTACATTTAGTATAGAATATTGTGTAGCTTTAGTTGTAGAATATTATGCACATTAATTTGTAGGATTTACATTAAGGATAGAATAAATATTGATGTATTCTTATGTATTTGAATAAATGAATTGAGACAATCATTCTTTAATTTCTTTCTTGTTTTCTTTGTTCTTGACGCATGTGATAGTAGACTTAATTGTTTGGAGAGTCAGAAACCTACAGTGGCTTGACTTCCCAGATCCACTTCCCTTTTGATAAGGAAAACATACTGTATCGTGGGTAACAGATCAATTTTCTTTTCTTAGTAATTGCACACAGGTAGGATAGATATTTTGCAACCGAGGAAGTATGATTTAGCATTGTCTTGTCGTTAGGTACTTGAGAGCTAATATATAATTATGAGAAAATTGGTTGGTGAAACTGCCATTTGGTGATTTCAGATTTTGGTCATTCAATAACATCTTTAAAAATATGTCATACGTGCAGATTCCTCAACAACACCAATTAACAGTAAAACACAAATAAGAGTTATGGCATTCAATCTCATATTGCAAGAAACTTAGGCCATGTGTAGCCTTACGAGGTTCCTTTCATTATTTCAGCAGGGGAAGAATAGCTTCTCAAGCAACTAGTGACACTTGAGAGATTAGTATTTTTCTCAAGGAGAATTTGAAGTTGGCCAGTCAATTCATTTACAATGCTCCTACTTTGTTGTATTCTCTCTCACATGATTTATTTACCATCCTTGTTTCTTTGATATTCTGTTGTTGCAATCAAGTTATTTGGTTTGTCACTTGTCATTTATTTGGTGAGACTGTAGGTTAAACTGTCGACGGCACCTCAATAATTGACATTATAATTTGTTTCAACTTAGTGCTAGAAACTTTGCCCGTGACCTTCATTTGAAGGTTTGTGTGTGCTCTTGATGTGGATACTCTTCTGCTTCACTGGTAGATCTGCATTATCCAATCACGGGTTTGCTTCAGATAAGAATTGCTTAACAATGGTACTTTGATGGTGTGAAATTATACATAATTTTTATAGACTGCTTGAAACATCTTCTGGAGAAGTAGATTGAGACATGAGTTGCTCTCATGTATAAATAAAATGCTGCAAATTGTGATGTATGCAAGTGCAGCATGTTTTGGGTGGCTGTGAATCACTGCAGAAGATATAATATTAACCATTTTCAATTATCTCAGACTGTGAGGGACAAATGCTTTGACAAGTGTATCACCAAACCAGGGAGCAGCCTAAGTGGAAGTGAAGGTAGTTGCATCTCAAGGTGTGTTGATCGATATATCGAGGCCACTGGTATAATTAGCAAAGCTCTTTTCAGTCAACGCTGAAACTGTAGTAGCGTAGATCTCAAGGCTTTCTGCTTGGTAAATGCTGGAATGCATCTCTTTGATTGTTATTTAACTTTTGATACCCCTTTATCATTTTTCAACGTTTTAAAGATTGTTTTCTACAACTATTTTGTAAAAGATGATCTTCGTTAATACTTTTGTCTGTTGTGGATGGACAGCACAAAGTTTCTTCATCTATAGCATAGTATCATTAAGGTTAACAAGAGCAATGATGCACTTTACCCAAATGTATACAGAGTTAACATGCTTTCGTGCATAAGTTCTTTAGTAGGTTTGAGGAACCATTTATGTCATAAAACAAAAACTAAATCCTCGGTACGTGCTGCAAGATTTCCTGCATTCGAACTAAGGCGTTATCTGGGCCCTAATTATCCTTGATCGCACCTGTTGGGAGTGTTTTATCTTCATATTGGGATTTTACATAAGAATTAGTTGGGTTTATCTGATTTGATTTCACATTTTTCAAATGCAAAAATTGTCCCACAAATCTACAGTTTTTTTTTAAGAAATAAAAATTCAACAAATTATAGTTATCAACCATTTATTTCATATGGAAACAAATTTTATAGTTGATATTATTATTCTTATCAACTTTTAAATCGTTTATTACATATAATCATTACTCTCACCAATGTAAATTTTTATTTATTCAAGGTTATTTCATCTTTGCTACATGTCTCTTTAGTGATTCTTTATATAAATAGTACTTTTGTTGGTAGATAAATATTACTTATGCTCAACTTTACTTTTTTTTTAATTGAATTAAAGTTCAATTTATAAATGTTTGGTTCTTTTTAATAGTAGCTTTATGATAGTATATTATACTTTTGTTACGAACTTTTGTTTATTTGGCAAGACTGCATAAAGAGTTGAGTCAAATTTGATGGTTTTTGTCTTTTTTACAATTTATGGGAATTTTATGTTCATGAAAAGAAATACAATTTATTTCAACAATATGTCCAAATAAAATTTTGACTTTATCAAATGTGATATCATACCATGATTTTATATCATGTGATCAAATGGACCCTAAATTTTGATTCATCTTTGCTTAGGATCAACCCCTTAGCATTCAACATACTAATAGACTGGTCTCAACAATAAGTACTCTGGACATTCAACATAGTAGACTACAAGTAGTTTGATTCATGTACTGAATTGAATGATATATAATGTGTTTAATTCCGCTATAATATTTAACACCCCCTTCCTCATGACAAAACAAATACAAGAAAAATTATGAATGAATAACACAACAATCTGGCTGCATCATTAACATGAAAGTTGCCAGGATGGCTAAATAATTTAAAACGACTTGCATTGGTGGAATAGAACATCGGATTACTTTCTCAGTGTCTGTAATATGTATTCAGCATAAAGGTCCCTGCATGAAAGTAAAAATACAAAACATGAATTAGCTCAAATTTACTTATATACTATCAACGATAGTATGCATTCACAACTAATCCAGCACAAAAGTACACTGTTTTATCATACATTGAGTATTGGATTGCTTGGGCCGCTGTACTTGGAGGCAGAAACTCATTAACAGCAACCTCTTTGTTCTCAAGCTTCTTGTCTGGTAACAAATTAAGAAAATTACACTTGTAGAGAATTTGCTATAAATGAAGCAAATTAATTAAATTATGACGAGGATACAGTCTTCAAAAAAGCGGCGGATTTCGGCCAGACGATGAGGAGCAAGCTGGTTAATATCAGTGTAGTGGCGATATTCTGGATCGTCAGCACACACTGCTATTATCTTATCATCCTTCTCGCCCTGGATTGATGAATAAGAAATTTAGTCCTTTTTATCATGTAGGAAATAAAGTTTAACCTGCAGGCACTGATATGAGTATGTGTATATATAATCAGAATTAACCTGATCAATCATAGGCATCAAACCTATGGCCCTAGCTCGAAGGAAACAACCTGGGAGGACAGGCTCCTGTTGAAGAAACAATTTCAATTAATCGGACTGGATAAAGTGCTATAGGATCACTATTAATTCTATATATGGGAAGGAAATCATGCATCCCACTGGCTTAATTACCTGCATGAGCACTAGTACATCCATGGGGTCATTATCTTCACATAGCGTCCGAGGAATGAAGCCATAGTTCTGGGGGTACACCACTGATGAGTAGAGGACGCGATCAACCTGAAAATAGATGGGGGATTGACTAGATATCGGAAGACACAAGAGAGATTCACATTTGCATAATTAGCAGTTGAGATCATGCCTTAATGAGACCAGTTTTCTTGTCCAGCTCGTATTTGACTTTACTGCCTTTGGATATTTCAATGACCTGTAAGGATAAGCAGTCACCAAAAGAAGAGTTTTATTTGGACAATTTTATTTTAATCTGATCTGACTTGTTCCCAACGAATCTTTTTGATCTCCCATCATAATTAAGTAGCGCAAACAAGGAGAGGCATACATTGGAGTAATTAATCAAAATAATTGGAGATACTTACAACATTGAAAACGTTTGGAGCTTCAGGTCCTACATATACAGCAACAGGGAATTAAGGAATGATGAGAATATGTATGTTGAGGTAATATAGTGAAGAATGAAAAGCGAAGCTACCTATCTCGAGATCATGCCAAGGGTGAGCGGCAACAGACCTTCTCGACAATGACGAGAGGATCCTCTCATTCAAACGAGGGGCGCCTCTTTGTTCATCACTCATTTTTACCTGCAAAATGACAACTTGTACATGAATCCTGATGATGGAGGAGAAACAGAAATCAAATGCTAAGAGATTTTACAAGTACCTTGGATTGAAGGAAGGAAACGAAATATTGAATGATGTTAATTTGTGGGTGCTTCTCTTTGTATATAGCACAGCGCCGAGTCCCGAGCTATTAGGTGAAACAAGACAGCTTTCCACGCGGGGCGGGCGGGGTATAAGAAACTACTAATATGGTTGTCCGATTCCTGTTCCTCTTAAAACTTCAATATTCAAGGCCCTCCTTTTCCTGAATTTATGCACCAAAAAATGATTTTTATAATTCACCTAACCTCTAAACTAAAATAATAGTTAGTATATCTTTTAAAGGAATTAACAAACCAAACTCCAGATCTTAGTTTTTTATTGTATTCACGTTCAGACTACTCTGGCAAACGCGTACGAGACCCCTTCCCCTTCTTTAACTTGTTGCTTCTCATTTCCAGCCAGACATGTTGACTTTTAGGATTTTTCCTGAGAAAAAAAATGCTTTGGCTGAATGCCACGCATATGATGCGTCATGTTGACCATCTTCTTCATTCAGTTTAATTCCAAATACTCAATATTTGAGATATTTTGGAGTCAATAGTGCTGGGCGTAGTAGAAATAAAATGTAGTTTATGTAGGAATCGTTTTCCCTGTCAATCTCAGTAGTAGTTTTTTTACTATTGGCTGTAAGCAAATAAATAATAAAATTTATAAAATTCTCAATTTCTTATACTTTTATTATGAAAAGAAAAGTATATTGATGCCGAGCTCTCTTAATATGTGGTGTAGTTGAAAACAATGCAAGCAGAAATGTTGCTTAATTTGTAACAACACTAATGTTTCTTTTTCAATTTATGGCAATGTAGTATGGACTTGGGCGAAAAGTTGGACTGGTAGCTAGCACTTCAGAGCGTTTCTAGGCATTTGATCATATATTCAAAATAAATAAGGAATGAAGAGTCCAAAAGAATTGAAATAAATGGATAACTGGCTAAACTGCCAGATCCTCTTTCTGCAGCCAATTGCTTCTAATACAGGGGCACATTACATGGAAATAGAAAAGTCACAAAGACAAAACTAGTACACAAGTTCTTTCTTTTTAGGTTCAAGAATCGGAGGGTCAATGTCAATTCCCATATTTGCTGCAGTGCCAGCTATAATCCTCATTGCAGATTCAATCGTAGAACAATTCAGATCTGGCAGCTTCTCTTGAGCAATTGCCTTCAACTGATCAACAGTAATTTTTCCCACTTTCTCCCTCTGCGGGTCCTTCGAACCTTTTTCCACTCCTACAAAGTGATAAAATAGTTAATCCATACATATTTACATCTTTGGAAACCAACCAAAACTGTCCAAATTTTTGGATGCAACTAGAGGTGACAAACGAGTGGATTGGATTGGATTGGATTGGATTGGATTTGGATGCATTGAGCCAAAATGGATTGGATTACAATCTATCCATATAAAATATGGATAAATATGGATTTGGGTAAAATGATTCCCACCCACTTTAATCCCCTAAAGCCAAAGGTAATGTTCAACCCCTATTACTCCAAATCCATTCCCAAATAATTTTTTTTTAAAAAGAGTTAATTTTTCATACAAAAAAAAACAATTTTTTCTACTTCCGGACCTTATTCCCCCACCCCCACCCACCCGCAATTTTTAAATTAAAATATATATAAAAAAAGGTATTTTTTTTTCACAACCCCACCCCACACTTCCTTGGTTCAAGCTTACACCCCCACTCCCACCGAACCCCCTCTATCCCCCTCCTCTCTCTCCCCCCCCCCCCCCCCCAAAAGAAAAAAATTGTTTTAAAGAAAAATAAAAAATCCCCCCCCCCTCGGGGAGCCACTTCCACCCTACCAACTCACCCCTAACCACAGCATATAACATCCAGGCATATACCAAAGATAAGAGTAAGTGCACCATAGTAGCTACATAAAAAATAAACTCCAGCACAAGTTCACATTCACGTCTACAAAATGTACTATTTTTATTTGACCCCCGGATCTCCAAATTGTGAAATTACACTTTTTATTTATGGGATAAGCAAAAAGATCTTATTCATCAAGATGATGAACCAATAAGTCAATGTTGCCATTTTCCCTGAAAAATAACCCGGGGGGAAAGGGGGGCGGGGGGGTTCCCCATATACCAAAGAAGGGGGATATCATCAGTATGCAAACAGACCTAGTAAAACAAGCTAATGATTCTAACTTTCTCTTCATGTTGTCCAATCATCTGCTATAATAATTACCTTTCATGATGTTATAATCAACTAGCTTATACAAGGACAGCATGTCCCAAAAAGTGTGATGCATTCTTAGGATGGTTTTGCAGATCCAAAGCGAAATGTTTAAATCTACTGCCTGTTTTGAATGATCATAGAACTATAGTCTATAAGTAGAAAACCCCAGCCAGAGCACAAATCTTTTTGACGGGTATGTCATTTTCCAACCACAGGGAAAGAGAGTCTCAACTGTTTTTCTAATTCTGATTTCAGTATTTCTTTTTTCCCCTTCCCTTTTTGCCCAACTATCTAGCGGAGCAACAGGGAAAATAAAAAATGGGGAGTTTCCAGTCTAGTATTTCATTAAACTTACATGTCTACGTCCTACTACGAAAAATATCATGGGAGGAGGGAAAATTCTCATAAACAAGACTCTAAAGGAGCCTGCTTTAATACCCAATTCAAGCCAAGATCATTGGATGGGTACATCGAGTTGTAGTCTTCACAGGCGTCGTTTGCTTGGAAAGTGCACAGTGAGGCGTTTAACTACTGTCAGCCAAAAACTTGTTCTCTAGTACCCGATTCAAGCCAAGATCATGGGGTAGTATATCAAGTAGTTTATGAAGTGCATAGGGAGGTGCTTAACCTTTCATCTTCCTTGCTGTCATAAAATTCCATGTCTATAGACTAAAGACCTTTACAAATCTATAGAGATAAAGAAGATATTATGAGCTCCATGATCTCAAACTGCAAGCAAATATTAGGGAATTCTGTCTGACAGATCTGATAGTCGCCCTTGTAAGAGACCCATGGGTCATATCTATCATACAGCCATGGCAATTGATGTTGGGACGACAAGCAAGGGTGTGGTAGTCATAGGCCAGGATATGATGCCCTCGTCCAAAACTAGCTTGATGTTACATTAGATATTGCACATTGATTCGGCACCAAGGTAGCCCAATTCTAAACTGTCTACTCACATATTACGGACTGCTCCAACAACAGCAAAGACATTGAGTATAGTATCTTTGTGGCAACATCTATCAGTAAATCAAATATTGACCTCTCTTACTCTCTTACTATATCCATGTTGAATCTAAATGGTATCTCTTCCACTAACTCTAAATGGGAAGTGGAGAATCATTTAGATTTCGTGACTTCCCTCTAAACTAAATAGCATGTTGAGTTTAAATGTTAAATGACCATTTTGTAGTAGTTGAAGGTGAAACTGAATTAGAGTATATTGAATATGTAATTCATTGAAAATTCCTAATACCTGCAGCCTTGAGCAGCAAAACAGAAGCAGGTGGGGTCTTCAAGATAAAAGTGAAGCTTCTATCCTGTAAGTGAAGGAAGAGCATAATCAGATACTATTAACACTTTAATCATCTTTCAATTCACAATAAAAATGGAAGAACTGACATCATAAACGGTGATTTCGACAGGAATGACATATCCAGCTTTGTCGGCAGTTCTAGCATTGTAATCCTTACAGAATGCCATAATGTTAACACCTTTGGAACCCAAGGCCGGCCCCACAGGTGGAGCAGGGGTTGCCTTTCCTGCCTCCAGAGCCAACTTTATAATACCAGTGACTGTAACAAAACATCAGTAGAGCTTGAATTTTTTTTTTTTGTGCGGGGGGGGGGGGGGGGGGGGGACCCGAAACTAAACAAGCAAAGTAAACATAATACCTTTCTTGGCTTTACCACCGCCAGGCTTAGGCGGGGCCATGGAAATGACCGTGAGAGGCCTTGGAGAAGAGGAAAGGGAATAATTGTGGTTGTGGGTCTGAATGAACTGAACGGAGACGCGTTGAAACGAAGACAATTTAAGGGATGAAGGTGAAGACAAGGAACAGAGTTTCCCTGGATGATTACAACTCGATAAAGATGCCATTTTTCTTTTCTTTTCTTTTCTGGTAGAAGGAGAAGAAGAAGAAGAAGTGGATAACACTCGAAACCTTTTCGTATGTGTAGCCAGATTCCTATTTGGGCCTCTGGGCTGTGTCTTATTTATGGGTCGAAGATACTTTTGCACCACAACGAGATATAATTCAGGGAAAAGTGCACAAATATTTGCTTTTTAAGATCGTCATTTTACTAGCATCCAAGTCATAATTTTTTTGTAAGTTTACCTGATTTTAGAGAAGGATTAGACCGTCGCATCTGAAATTTGATAACTTTAAATATTTATGTTTGAAAGTGTATTTTTCTAAAACTCAAATATTAAAAGTTATTACTTGATATTTAGTATGACTAGTTCAAATAATTTTTATGAGGGCACCTACAAAATTAATCAAACTTTCAATCATGTATATCTGAATCTTTTCATATATGTTTGCACCTCAAAGACATGTAAATAGTATCTTATTTATCTATATATCTATATCTATATTTATTATAAAAGCATGAACTAAATATTGAATTATTAAAATACCCTTCTTAAAAATTAAATTATCTTATTTATAAAAATATATATATAAAAAAATTGCATGTTCAAATAAACCTCCATAAAATTTATGACAAGGTTAGATATATCAATCTGACAACTTTTAAGAATACAACTTTTGACTTTTATTTAACGGATATGATGATTTTCCTTTTAGTTGCTAAAACTTTTACACCTTTCACATATATTTGTTAGTTATTCCATATAATTGTTATCTACATTTTTTACCTATAACACTAATTTTAAAGACAGTATTATATAGTACTATTATCATCATACTGAACGCATTGCTATTTCATTCCTTGTTTTTGGAAAGTATTTCGGATCAATTTTTGGTTATTACTTTTCTTTTTGTATATATCTACATTGTTCCATTATGTTATGTCATGTTTTCGATAATATCTTATGTTAAGCCTTTGTTGCTTAAGAATAGTGTTTCGTAATTTATAATAACTTGCTACAGTTATCTAATAAAAAACTTTTAAGGTTAATGTTTACTTATGCTTGAAATAAAACGTTCTCTCTATTAGGTGTAAGTGCTCAGATTCGATTGGTTATTAGGATTTGAGCTATGGAATCATTTAGCAAGTATGGAGCTTTTGTTACTTGCAATTGCGTTAGACTCCATATGCAGTCTCTAGGTGCGATAATATTGAAGGTTACAAAAGAGGATAAGATAGATCCAATTTGCCTCAAAAGACTTAATTTATCACCTCTCAGAATCGATTAGAACTTAACTATGAATAAAACATAATATAAGAGATCCATACAAATGAGGATCTTTACATTTACATATCTATAGGGATTCCATGTCACTTGGCCTAAATGAAAGAGTACAACACGGTACAAAACACCCTTGAGAAAGGACTATTAGTTTTAATTAAATGCACATAGATCCAGTTCAATAGCCATTATTGCTACCATATACTGAAACATATATCCCCCAGATTGCCTCGGAATGCCTGCCTTGGAAGGGGCAGATGAATACATAGGAGGAGGAGTAGCACCATACTGGTTGTAGCCTTGTTCAGCTAGTGGATCGGTTTGTGGCTGCGGTGCGCCTGCATCTGCCATGAAATTCTGTATCAATTGTTGTGCTGTTTGGACTTAAGAAGCAGTTCCATTGATCTCAACAGTCATCTCCCCAGGAACTCCCGTTGTTTCCTGTATGGTAACAGTAACACCACTAACCCATTGGATGTAGCTTATGCTTGCACCATTTTTTCCAATCACAGCATCAGCAAAGGCCAGAGCGATCTGCATCTGCTGTGTAATCTGAGTAATAAGAGATGGTGCAGCTGGGTTGTTGGATGATGAATGCATTGACATTGGAGCTTCTCTTCCATATGCAGAAATGCCTTGATGAGGTTGTTTTTCCAGAAGAGGTGGCATGTCAGCTGGTGGATAATAACTATCATGTTGCCTGGAAGATGGCACGAAATGAGGACTATTTCCATATCCCGGACCTCCAGTAGCACTTTGTGGGAAGGCTTGGGGAGGAGGACCCCAAGATTGGGGAGGTGGCATGTGTTGCACTGGTGGATTTTGGTGGCATTTGTATTTGCATCTCAAATACTTGGATTATGCTACGATCAACCAACTGGGACGTCTCGTGAATTGTTCTATATGATTTTGTAGCTGTGTATTTGGCCCCTTCTCTGTTTCTGTAGTGTTGCTACTGGTGCTGTGGTGAATTGTTCTTCTTGATTTTGTAGTTTTGTATTTGGTCTTTTCTCTGTTTCTGTAGTGCTGTTGCTGTTGCTGGTGTTGGGGCGTAGTGATCCGAGGAGAAGTTCTGGCGAGAAAGAGACTTATATTTGGTGTGCCACCGTTATGCATCTTCTTTTAGAGTTTCAAATTGTCTTTTCAATAGTTTGCTAAAATATAGTATGACTACTATTTTTCTATTATCTGAATCTCAACATTAGACATTATTTGAATCTCAATATTAGACATACACGTGCAATGCATGTGCAGTAAATCTAATATTTCATATACGTGTGTCTAAGCAAATTTACTCTTCGAATTTGAATGATTCAACACTCAAATATATTTTAAATAAACTTAGAAGTCTCAAATTTGAAATATAAGGTCTTTATATCATAAAGAACAAAACACAATTATCAATTTATCAAAAACACAAATCTAACAAACTTATTTAGCACTCTTTTGATATTTCAAGTCTGCATTTTAGTAATGCGCATATGCTTGAATTATATGTGAAAACAAATTGAAATTTCAGGCATACGAGTCAGAAATTTTTTGTCGAAAAAAATATAATTTTATTTTTCAAATTTCTTCACCAAATCTATTCCATATAAGCTCAAATTTGAAAAAATAAGTTTCTTATATAATGAACAATAAACTTGGATCATTAATTTGTCAATATAACAATAAATCTATCTAACTCAATTGACAATACTTTTATTTGTTTCATATATGTTAGTGCTTAGTCCGACATGATTGAAACTCATGTCAAAAGTTTCAACTATTATATGAGTCTGGATGCAGAAGAAGAAGAAACATATACAAAGTTGCTGAGTAAAGATAAAAACTCAGGCTGAAGATGAAGAAATTGATTCTTCTTCTTCTATAGGCGGTAATCCTCTATAATTCCACTCGTGTGCTTTCCATTCCGGAAGTTGCTGGATGGTCATCTGTACAAATTGATGATAACTCAATATATAGAGCATTAGTTGGAAGACGTTTTATACATTTCGATCCATACGTACCATGCCTCTAGAATCAGGTTTACCAACTATTGCCTGACAAGCAAGCCTCCAATTCTTTGGATACTGAAAATTATATGTATATATACATACAAATTAAGTAGAAAGTAATAGAGAGAGTGTGTGTGTGTGTGAAATGTTCATGATGTATACCCGTTTTAATTTTTCATTCTCCTTCTCCGTACGAGGGTTCAGTAGCTCCTTTCCTTCAACCACCTATAATTAATTAATAAAGTAGTTCAGATTTAATTTAATGTGAACAAAATATGAATATATAGGGAATTAATGGGTCACCTCCACCAAACATGTCGCACAAGTTCCTCCACCCCCACAATTGAGCAAAGGTCTTGCCTTAAATATATAATGATTAAGAAGAATTAAATTATAAGCACTGGATGGGATGAAGCTTACTACAAGAAATATATAATACATACATAAGGTCCATATAACTCGACATTAGCGTCGAGCATTATGTCTCTAAGTTTTTGGCCACCACACGCTTTCCTTAGCTGGACATCTGGTGTCCCATCTGGTAGCAATACCGACTGGACAAACATACATTATTAATGGTAATGGTCATCTATCGAACTACTCATGAATTTCTATATATCTTATATTAATTCATGATGAATATTGGAGTACTCACGCTGACAAAGGCAAATTTCACAAAAGCCTTTTCCTCGTCCTGTGGTACTGTTGCTTTCGATCTCTCAGTACTTTCGAGTACTGCTCTGATTTTTGTTCGGTTGAAATGCAGGCGGCTCTGATGAACCTTGGAAATAGACGACGATGATTGTGATATGGTGGAAGCGGCTAAGCCCCCATGACAGTATATTTCAATGCCTCTCATTTTAATTTCTGCTACTGCTAGGGATCAGCTGCACAATGTTTTCTATTAAATGTTGCGGATGGCTCTCCTTATCTTACTTATCCATTCCACATGGATCCCAACCAAATATATATATATATATATATATATATATATATATATATATATATATAGTATAAGTTTCATAAATACCTATTTATTCATAATTTCTAATTTTTTTGATTTTTTTAAAAATTACCAAAAATCCCAATTTTTTCTGTGTCATTGATACCTTAATATGAATTTAAATCTGTTACGTTAAATAAGGGAAAAAAATTTGACAATTAAAAGGTGATTCCTTAATTTTAACAAATTATTTCTTTCCAGGTATCAGTCGACACAGAAAAAATTGAGACATTTGGTAATTTTTAAAAGAGTCGAGAAAACTAGAAATTATGAATAAACAGTATGGTATTTATGAATATATATATGCACATGAGATTAAGCCCAAGTACCTTGGACTTCAAACATCCAAGGCCCAATATATTTAAGCTGGTTTCCACGTATAGGTTTCCATTCAAATTAATTTGGAAAAATTGCCTTATTATTCCAGTAAGAGGGAAAAATAATCTCAGCAATATCTTGTATAATCTTTTAGATCTTACGTATCTTGTTAATATCCCTTATTTTCAGTAATCTTCTGGTTTTTATCAAGTTTTCTTTATATTGTAGCAATATCAGTCTCTCTTAATGCATTTAAAGATGGTCAATGTAAAATACAAAACACACGTTTTTGCAGAATCCTTCTGTCTCTTTATGGTTTCAGAGCATCTCATGCTCTAACGAATTCCGATCCTATTCTCTCTTTTTTGTTAGCCCACCAGCACCATGTCCTACAACTTGAACACCGATACTGCAGTTTTATATTGTAGCAATATCAGTCTCTCTTAATGCATTTAAAGATGGTCAATGTAAAATACAAAACACACGTTTTTGCAGAATCCTTCTGTCTCTTTATGGTTTCAGAGCATCTCATGCTCTAACGAATTCCGATCCTATTCTCTCTTTTTTGTTAGCCCACCAGCACCATGTCCTACAACTTGAACACCGATACTGCAGTTTTGCAAACTCCAGCCAATCCTACCACCAGTAACCAAAACTCAGGTATCTCCTCTCTCAAACAGCCATGAATCATAAGGTCAACTTGTTTTCATCAACAACCCACCCAACTACCTATACGGCTTGCTGGCAGCACTAATAATGTTACCTAGAAGCCTCAATTTGATGCTCTTTGCCTTAATTATGATTTGTTTTTCTACATTGATGGTACCTTTCCTTGTCCATCTCCAATTGATCCAAAATATCAACCATACAGGTGGCAAAACGGCCTTTTTCGTCGTGCTCTTCCCCTCTGATTGCCTTTGCATCTTCTGTGCATATCGCTTGGACAAAATTAGCACTGCGATATGCCAACAAAAGTCAAACTGGCATCTACGATCTTCGAGACTATCTCAGCCACCTTATGAAATGAATAAAGTCCATTGCTTAATATCTCAATGAGTAGAGTCATCTCAGAAAAACTTACTATTGCTGGCTCTCCCATTAACACTGATGAACTTGTCATCAAAGTGCTCAGCGGCCTTGGATCAGAATATGATGCCATTAGCTCTGCTATATGCGTTGGTGAAAACTCCATCACCTATGAAGAGCTTTTTAAAACAGCCAGCAGCCGAGAATTGTTCCTTTTTCTCACTCCCAAGCCTGAAATGCCACCTCTTACTGCTCAGTTTAATCAGCTTCAACACAAGTAGATCGACAACACCAGAACAACAATTGAAACAGCCAATATAATTGTTGCTCTGCAAACTCCAACAATGGAACTGGAGTTCAGTGCCAACTATGTGACAAACATGGACATATTGCTCGCGTTTGCCGCTCTCGGAGTCGCAGGCTAATTTTTTATCCACCACTGCATCAATCAATCCAAATTGGGTCATGGATGCTGGTTCATCATATCATAGACGTACAAATTTGACTAGAACTTATTTTCAGCAAAACTGATATTGCCGTGTAGGTTGCTCATAGTGCTAGCCCTTGTCCCGATAAAAGAGGAGAGTTATCGTAGGTTTTTATTAAGCTAGTCAATTAATGGTGCCCCCTCCCAACACTACGTAGGAGAGGGATGAATATGTATAATTTCATATTAATTTTGTCATAGGTGTTGTAGGTTCATTGTAGACGTCATCGATCTAAACCTCGTGCGTATGTGGGTATACGTAGTATGAAATCTGGACCTGTTCTCTCGTAGAAGATTCCAGATCCCTAATGAGCTAGTACAGTTCTAGCTGCTTCAAGGTTCCAAAATTTTCCAGTATGACATATCTTTTGTAGAATAGTGACTACTAAAAATTTGGTAAGGAGAAAAATAAGTACTTTAGGCATGCAACTGGACAAATATATACGATTTCCAAGAATTTGGCTACCTACATATGTTACTCTCGCTTCATAAATTCTTTCTAAAGGTTTCTGTCTATTTCATATATGTACTGTTTATTCATAAAGAATTTCTCTCAGACATATTCTCCGTAGGTATGCAAATGAAGATGTTTCTCTTGGCTCTTGGTTTATTGAGCTTGATGTTGAACATATTGATGAATAAAGTTTGTGCTGTGGAACATCCCCAGTTAAGACGCTGACGCCTATTCACTCGAATACTGCTGTGCTGATTTTTGATCTTTGGCTTCTGCTACTAGAGTTGATATTGCTCGTGTAGAACTCAAACAAGTTCTTCATAATTTACCATAACTAAATAGTCCTAAGTGAAAGCTCCATTAATGGAGTGCTTAAGCTACTTCGACATGAGAGAATGTAGAGAGAAGAGGAGATTGGAATTAAGAGTGAATTCTTTTACATTGATATCACCAGTTTGGTGTGAGGTTCAACCTCTATTTATAGACAAATCTATAACAAGTTGTAACTAACTAACTTCTCTAACTAGCTTCCTAACAAACTCCTTAACTAATTCATTCCACTCTAACAAACTCCTCACACCATAAGCTTGTTATCAACCTTCACTAGCCTACACTCCCCTCAAGCTTATGGTTGAAATACATTTTTTATTCCCAGCTGATTAAGTAGTAGATTGTGTTGTGCCTTTCCCAAGCCTTTAATGAGTAAGTCAGCTAGTTGATCCTTGGTGTTTATGTGCTCAGTCTTCAAAATTCATTGGCATATTTTCTCCCTGACAAAGTGGCAGTCAATATCTATATGCTTTGTTCTTTCATGGAATATTAGATTGGTTGTTATTTGAATAGCTGCTTTGCTGTCACATATCACATTCACAGGAAGATCCACAATCACTCCCAGTTCCTTGTATAGCCCTATCAACCATGTTATTTCAACTGCACAGGTGGCCATGCTCCTGAATTCAGCCTCAGCTGAACTTCTTGAAACTGTTTCTTGCTTCTTAGACTTCCAGGAAATGAGTGCTCCTCCAAACTTAATTAGGTAACCTGTGACTGACCTTTTAGTTTCTAAACATGCTCCCCAATGTGAGTCACGTAAGCTGTTAATTTTGTAGAGTGTTTTGCTGGCATGAATAGTCCTAAACCAGGGGCCTCTTTGATGTGTCTGACCACTCTTAGTGCTGCTTCTATGTGTGATTGTTTGGGACAGTGCATAAATCGACTTAGAACCTATATAGAGAATGCAATATCAGGCCTTGTCATAGTAAGATACAAGAGTCTTCCAACCAATATTTGATATATTGTAGGATTTATCAGTACTTTATCACCTTCAGTTTCCTTGATCATTTCATCATACTTGACTGATATAAGTCTCTTATTCATTTTACGTGGTGTGTATGCAGGTTTGGCTCCCCCTAGGCCAGATTCTGAGATCAACTCCAATGCATACTTCCTTTGTCACATTACTATCCCCTTCTTTGATCTTAAGAACTCAATACCTAGGAAGAATTTTAGTTCCCCCTGATTTTTTATTTTAAATTTCTTTTGTATCTCCTGTCTTATGTCACACAGCAGCTGATGATTGCTTCCTGTTACTAAAAGATCCTCAACAAATCAGCATTACCACAATGCCATCTCCAACCACATTTGTGAACAGTGAGTAGTCATGATGACTTTGTTTAAACCACATCTGAAGTAGTGCTCCAGTCAGCTTCAAGTTCCACTGTCTAGGTGCTTGCTTGAGCCCATAGAGAGATTTGTGCAGTTTGCAGACCTTATGACTCTCCCCCTATCTGGCAAACCCACTAAGTATCTTCATATAGACTTCTTCTAGGAGATCACCATTGAGAAATGCATTGTGGACATCCATATGATAGATAAACCAGTGTTAGGAGGCTGTAAGAGATACAACAGTCCTGACTGTGACCATTTTTTCCACGGGACTAAAGGTTTCTCCATAGTACAAACCTTCTTTCTAACTGAACCCTTTAGCTACAAGTCTTGCTTTGAGTCTTTCTACTTGTCCTGAGGCCAAGTACTTGACTTTGTAGATCCATGTGCAACCAATAGGTTTCTTGCCAAGTGGTAGGTCAACTATGCTCCAAGTGTGGTTGTTTTCCAAAGCTTCTATCTCTAGTTGCATGGCTTTAACCCAAGCTGGATCAACAACAGCTTCTTTGTATGACTTAGGTTTTGTTACAACTGAGTATGCATGCAGTGCTTTCTTACATGAAACAGACAGCTGAGTATAGGATATATGATTAGCTAAGGGGTACATGCATGTGTTAGTCTTTTGTTTAGTGACAAAGACTTGAAGCCATAGAGGGTTGGTTGACCTATTTGATCTTCTGGAGGGTGCAGACACACCAATAAAGGGTATGGGGTCAGGGATAGGTGCAGGAGGACCAGCTGCATGTATGTTTGGAGAATGGACTACTGGACACTCAGGAGGAGGATTAGTAGTGGGAGTGGACTCAAGACTTGGTGTGGTTGGTGACATATCATGAGAAGGAATAAGTGTCTCAAGTATTGGAAAGATATAGGTAAGAGAGGCTTTCGTAGTCTTAAAGGGAAATATATGTTCATGAAATACAACATGTCTACTCACTAGGAATGAGTGAGTGTGGAAATCAAGCTACAAATAGTCATTCTGAGAGTAAGAATATCCCATCAGCACAGCTAGAATAGCTCTTGATGCAAATTTATCAGACACTTTTGGACATGAATAATAACACAGACAACCAAACACCTTAAGATGTGATAGAGTTGGAGGGTATTGATACAACTTTTCATAAGGTGTAATGAAACCAAGTACTTTGGAGGGTAGTCTATTGAGAATGTACACAACAGTGCATACACACTCACCCCAATACTTGATTGGTTCAGCAGCCTGAAATCTGATAGACCTAGCAACTTCTAGAATGGTTGTGCGCTTCCTTTCAGCCACACCATTTTGTTGAGGTGTGTACACATATGTGCTTTGATGAGTAATACCTAGATCACATAGTAACTCTTTGAAAGCATGGCCAAAAAACTCACAACCATTGTCTGTTCTTAGAGTTCTAACACTGGTAGAGAACGCATCTTTTACTTGATTGAGGAACTGTTTCATCACAACTAAAGTGTCAGCCTTAGAAGTAATAAAAAACACCCAAGTATATCTACTAAAGTTATCAACAATTGTTATAAAAAACTTCTTCTCATTGTGTGTAGGCACTTTGTAGGGTCCCCAAATGTCACAATGCAATAGTTCAAAAGGACATTTGGATACATGAGAGCTCACATGAAATGGAAGCTTAGTAAGCTTTACTAGTAGATACACAGTGCAATGAGAATGATCCTTACTTGACAAGGTACTGAGACAATCATGTCTTTTTATTATATCTGTAGGAGCATGTCCTAGTCTCTGATGCCAGATATCTACAGAATTAACCACATTCTTGGTGTGCATGCTTTGATCTTGATCTCCTCTACTGTTGTTGACCTGCTATTTTGGTGTGTAGTCCCAGTTCATCCTTACCAATCCCCTTCACTTGACTAGTGAAGGGATCCTGAAAATCACAAATGTCAGGAAAGAAACTGACTACACACTGCAATTCCTTGGTGATTTTTGACACTAATAACAGGTTATACTTATAGTTAGGTAAGTATAGGACATTAGAGATGGTGTTACTTGCAAGGATAGTTGTATTTCCTACATGAGACATTGCAACTGTTTTACCATTGGGTAGATGTATCCTATTTTTCGTATTGTTATTCACTTTCTTAGCCTTGTCTAGTAGTTCCAATTTAGATGTAGTGTGATGATTAGCTCTTGAATCTACTATCCACTCTTGACCGTCACACTTACTGAAACATACTCTAATAGGGCTACCAGCATCAGCCACAACAATATGAGCTAATGAAGTTCCAATATTGCCACCACCAGTTTGAGACAGTAGACTCAGAATCTGTTGACATTGTTCTTGAGCGAAAAATGCACCAGGATGTGATGTATGTTCATTCTTCCCTTGGTTTATATTCACCTTGTGATCCTGACTTGAACTCTGTGAAAATTCAAATTGATTAGCATAGGCTCCTGATTGTTGAGACTTTCTTTTGGATTTGAAATCTACAGGATATCCAACAATCTTATAGCAGTGGTCTTTAGAGTGACCTCTGCAGTCACAATGTTCACACTGTAGAAAATTCTTCCGGACTTTGTAGTTCCCTCCAGTAGCACCTGCACTACTCTTGAGGCTTCCACCAAATGAACTTCCTGATGAGGAACCTATGTAGGTGCTCTTGGATGAGCTAGCACCATTGTTGAAGTAAGGACCTGTTTACTATACATTGCAACACCTTCTACTAGAGTTGAATGGACTTGAACTCACTAGACTTCTCTAACTTTCTTGATTTCCCAGTAAAGCATATGCCTTATTCAATGTAGGAATGGGACTCATCATAAGGATCTAACTCCTAGGTTGGAATAGGACTCATTTAGCCCCATTAGGAATTGAAGTAACCTCTGATACTCATTGTGTTCATTGAACTTTTTAGACTCAGGGCATAAACAACCAGGACAAGGCATAATAGCATCATATTCATCCCAGAGATCCCTCAATCTGGAAAATAATCAACCACTGTCATTGTGCCTTGGTTTAGAGATGAATTTCTCTATGAAGATGAAACACTCTTGATCCATTCACAGTGTCAAACCTTTCTTTTCGATCCAGCCACACCTTGCGAGCATCAGATGCATACACAACTGAGCTAAGTAGTCCAAGTCTTACTGCATTCATGATCCATGATAACACTACAACATTGTATTTTTCCCATTGATCATACAATTCATGTTCAAATCGAGACTTAGGAAACCTTCCATCTACAAATCCTAGTTTACTTTGGCAAACCAATCCAATTCTAAATGACCTACTCTATAGAGCATAATTCTCTGAACCCGTCAATTGCAGGGAGATTAAGGAGCTACCTGGAGTGTAAGTAGATTGTAGAAACAATGGATGATTATGGTCGATCGTAGGAATACTAAGAGCTCTTATAGATTCAACATTTGTTTTTCAGATGCAGTGCCATTCTCCATCAGAAAGTTGAGCTTTTCTTCTGATCTACTTGAATCAGTGTATGAGCCTTACTTTTTCCTTCAACCTTTGTCTCCTATGACCGTGGTATCTAATACCATGAAAGCTCCATTAATGAAGTGCTAAAGCTACTTCGACATGGTAGCTTGAAGAAGAAAAAATGAGAGAATGTAGAGAAAAGAGAGGATTGGAATTAAGAGTGAATTCTTTTACATTGATATCACTCATTTGGTGTGAGATTTTCAACCTCTATTTATAGACAAATCTATAACAACTTGTAACTAACTAACTTTTCTAACAAACTCCTTAACTAATTCATTCCACTCTAACAAACTCCTCACACCATAAGCTTGTTATTCACTAGCCTACACTAAGTATATATTATCGCATAAAAATTCACACACAAAATTCCATTTGTGCTGCATCATTTGATTGGAGCTGCAGTGGAAATTGTAAACCAGTGAAAAGGATGGAAGAGGTCCACCAGTGCTGCAGAGAGGGAAATGGAGCTGTATGATTATGCTTTAATTCTTTTCGTGGCTACTCCAATCATGATGTAAAATTTGTGAGTAGTAACAAGAGGGACCAATTTTTATTTATCAAAGCCTTTTGATTTGAAATCTATAATGTTACTAACTTAATCATGCAAAAGAATTGGAAGTACACAGAAAATTGGTGTTCATGGAACTCCAAAAAGTTGCTGAGAGGCCAAGTATGTTACTATCATTAATTAGGAAACTGTAACTGTGGAGAACACTGAGTTATCCCAAGAATAAGTAGTTTTGGGAGAGTGGACGGAATATGCATGTTCAACGTGTTAGTATATGTGCAGTGAAAGGGATGGAAATCAAATTGCAATAATATTAGGTTGAAAAATTTGCTATGGTGGAGGTCAGAAAATGGGTCCATGTCAACTAATAATTGCACACATACACCTAATTGTCGTGTCCAAATAACAAACAAGACTACTTACTATTACCACAAGTTAATGGTGCACCGACCACTCTTTCAAACTTGTCCGAGTTAGATTTGGTCGGAGATGAACCATGTTATTTTTTCACTCAAAGTTTGGATCTCTAGTGAGGTTGAACTGGTCGAATGGAAAATGTGGGTTCTCTTTTTAATCCAACTTTGAAAAATGGATTAAATTTGACTCTTATTTAAACTATTATAACTTTAACAATATACATAAAAGTTTTCTCCTGACAAACATATAAACTCTTTAATCTTCTATCCTCATCTAATTAGTATACTACAGAAATAGTATTTTTCACCTCGAAACTCCATCACATGCCTCTCACTATTTTACATCGTCTGTTCTCTATTTCTATCGATCCTTATTGATAAACTTCCATCTTCGCTTCGTAGTGTATAAAATAAAAAAAACAAAACACAGTATTTTTTTTAATTGTGTTGGTGCACATAAATTTACACAAACACAATTATTGTTCTAAAAAGAAATAATGAGAATACACTATTGGATTTGCTTATCTATTGGGACTTTATGAAGAAGAAGAGAGACACCCACTATGACTAAAAATCGTATGAGTTGGTTCTTCCATGAAACGGTATCAAATTGCGTAAAACGTGAAAATTTTGTGGTAATACTATTTCTGAGTGGTTTTATGACAAGGACCACCAACCTACCTATAGAGAAAAATTAAAAGAAAAGAACCGAAGCCAATTGAGTTGACATCATTGTTAGGAATACTTTGAAATAAAATCTGAAATGAAATTTATATTATTAAATTTTATCACAAGCTTAATTATGAAATAATTTGAAACTATTTTATTTCATTTAAGATAAATTAGTTGATAATCCCAAGGTAATTGCAATAGTACACTGCCATGCCAAATACTAACTAGTACTACTTTTCTATGTTATTTGCAACACATGAAAAATAGGCGATTTAGACTTGATGGTCAAACACAAATAAAAGAGAAAGGGCAAACTCAAATGGTTTGAACAGAGAAGAAAACGCGGCGATATTACAACTCCAGGACTGACTTTTTGCCCAATGTCTTTTTTGCAACACAACATATAAATTTATTACCTACAAAACCAAATACCTAAAACTTATATAACCACCACTTATTTGTGTCAATTAAATCCAAATTCCATCTTTTTGTTTTCTTCCCTTTTAAGAACTCCTCTTTCCATCAACACCTACGATTCATTTTATTATATTACTACTAATATTTCAAAACCACAACCACCAGAATCAATTGGCTGGATTTTAATTGTTATTCCCTGGTCGAACATAAAAACTAAAATCCTGAGGAACAAAAATGAAAGAGGGCCTACCAGCAATCGGGTAACACGTTTCTCTACCGCTACATCCTTATCCTCTTTCCCTAAATCTATTCCTTCCATATTTTTTTTTATCTTCCGTTTAATATATCTTCGTCGTCGTCTTCTTCTTTTCTCTTTCTTTCACCGCTCCTTTGCAAGTTGCTGCTATCTTTCTCTATCTTTAGGGTTGTTTTTATCTTATCTTATCTTTCTCTATCTCTCCCTCCCCCTCTTCTTCTTCTTCTTTTTTTCTTTTTTTGGTCTTTTGAAACCCTCGACTCGTCGCCGTGCTCAAAGGTTGTATCTTTTTAACGATTGAATCGGGGGTTGTTTCTTCTTACTTATTATGGCTTTGGGAGCGGCTTTGCTTGAGATTTTTCAAAGACCAACTTTTGGGGAGGTAATAATAGAGCTGGGGATGTTTATGGCACCCATCTGGATTGCTCTTCTTGTTGGGGTTTTGGTCGGATGGGCATGGAAGCCCAAGTGGGCTAATCTTGCCATTGATTCTGTACCTACAACACATGTTCCTGCTTCCGGGATGCTCCTCCAAAGCTTGTCCTCTGGGTTTTCAACTCTCAAATTGCAAGTTCCCAGCTGCATTCCTTGGATCAAGGAAACTCAGTCCCCGCCCTACATTTCATCTTCTACCTCCAGGTTAGTCTCTCTCTCTCTCTTCTTGCACAAGAGAAGGTGAAATTTCATTTTCTGTCTTTCTCTTTTAGATAGATACACAAATCCTTGACTTTTAGATAGATACACAAATCCTTGACCCTCTCCTGTTATCAGTTCATTGCAGCTGGAAGGCGAAAAATCACTAGTAACAGATGAAGACCTTCGTTACTTAGACGGGTTGGTTGAAGAGCAAGATGGAGGACCTGCTTGGATTCAGATGATGGACCGTTCTACCCCAAATATGTCCTATCAAGCCTGGCGCAGAGATCCCGAGGTAGATTTCTATCCCCTGGCCTTATAGTATGTGAAAAATGATAAGAGGAATTTAATTGTTTTGCCCTTTCCGTTAATTGGATTTAATTTTAATGTCTTGCTAGAGTGGACCTCCGCAATATCGTAGCAGAACTGTATATGAGGATGCCACTCCAGAAACGTTGAGGGATTTTTTCTGGGATGATGAATTTCGATTGAAGTGGGATGACATGCTTATACATGCTGAAACATTGGAAGAGTGTCCCACCACTGGAACCATGGTGGTTCAGTGGGTGCGTAAGGTATATAGTGCTTTGTCTTCACTTGTGTATACTCTTGAATTGCCTAATTGAAGTATCACTTACCAAAATCATTTCTGGTCCAGTTTCCCTTCTTTTGCAGTGATAGAGAGTACATTATAGGTCGTCGCATTTGGGAGTCGGGGCGGACTTACTATTGCGTCACAAAGGTAAGAGAATGGAAGCTTGACATAAATGCACAAGCCATATGTGCCAATTGTAGATGTCAAACAACTGTACACTTTGATGTCAGAACCATTTGTGTTTGGTAATGGTAAATAATGCTTCCCAACATGGCATGCCACTTGTTGACCTAACTTGATATCTCATATATGAGTGAAAGCCAGATAACCAGAGCTAGAAATTCACAAAGCAAATTTTAGGGTTTTCCTAAAAGGATGCTTTTAGACATGGTAGATTGATTGTGAACCTGATTTAGCCAATTCACATTTTTCATTATTTGAGTAGAACACAAAGAAGTGGAGTTATTTGTACCAAACCAGCTTTAGAAAGGGTTCACTGCTTTCAGATGTGTTTCTACTTTTGCACTTAGTGTACTAGTTGTGAACTGAAGGTCGATAAGCAAAGATATATTTTCTGTTATCTATTTAGAATACTGAGAAATTGGAGAAAAAGTGTACTAGTCAAATTGAACAGAGTGCAGTAACTTCGCATCAAGCCCTTCTCTTCCCCTGCTTTTGGCTTTTTTTTTTAAAAAAAAATAAATAGAAATCCTAGTGTTGGATTAGAATATAATGTGCATGCTTTAATCTGTACTCGTCGATGGCCAGAAAGGCAAAAATGGATTTGATGTGTTCACTTCGAAAGTTTGCAGTGAATACAACTGCTGCGAGCAGTCTAAGGCTTCATTACCCTAATAACTTGGAGATATACAAGGATGAATCTTCTTCTTCAAAGAAACTTGTCCTGGGGAGCTGTGTGAAATACTTAAATAGGGATTGTCTGATGTTGAGGAATCACTCATTACATTGTACTGCATACAAGCCCTATTCCTTCCTACCTTCATGGTTATCATCAGGATCTAACAATTTAATCATTTATATTCTATACCAGTGTTTACCTCAACCAGCCATTTCCTTACTAATGGTGACCATCCGAGTGGAGCCTCCGCTCTTAGATACTTCCCATCTTCAAAGTCAAGCATTCTCTAAGATACTGACATTAGTTGGCTGAAGTTGGATATGTCCTGTCAGATTTGCATTTGAATAGTGAAGATACTTCATAATTAACATTCAAAGGAAGAATTTTACTTCTAGGAGTGGGGACCCAGGATTAAGTTGCAGGTACCATAGTGGGAGCACTTACCTCATGTTTTTTGTTGTCCGTGTCCATGTATGAGTAGAGTTACCTCAGTAGAATAAAATATCAAAACTGGTGGAAAGTTCTGAGTTTTGACCTGATTTTGGTTGACGGCATGTCGTGTTTTTTCTTAAAGTTTCCCTTACTCGCATTCATACTCTCCAATGTTACAGCATTTTGCTGAAATCTTAAATAATCTTGACTTTTACATGGTTCAGGGTGTACCATGCTCCTCTGTGCCCCGTCGCAACAAACCAAGACGTGTTGATCTCTACTATTCAAGTTGGTGCATTCGCGCAGGTAATTTGAAGTGATATTGCTAGCTTGATTGCTCAACTTCGTGGAATTTTCTGAACCAATTATGATGATCAACCATCAAATGGGTCTTCATAGGAAATATTAGTATTAAGACTGAAATTGGAGATGTTTCATTACAATAACTGAGATGTTATATTATGACTGTGCCTCTAAATTGAATTTCTTTTGCGTGAACAGCTGACTCCAAGAGAGATGGTCGGATGACTGCCTGTGAAGTGTTACTCTTTCATTATGAAGACATGGGTATACCTTGGGAAATTGCAAAACTCGGGGTAAGGCAAGGTATGTGGGGAGCTGTGAGGAAGATTGACCCTGGTTTACGTGCATACCAGAAACATAGAGCGTCTGGAGACCCAATTTCACGATCTGCAGTCATGGCGCAAGTCAACACCAAAGTTGATATTGAGAATCTCAGATCAACGGGGAGCAGAACCAATCTTTCTGAGATTGAGCCTGAGGAGTCACATGAGAAGCCTGCAGGGAGGAACATACCAAGGTTGTTAGTTGTTGGTGGGGCAATTGCCCTTGCTTGTAGTCTTGATCGTGGACTCCTGACAAAAGCAGTTATATTTGGAGTTGCTAGAAGGTTTGCGGGGATTGGGAAAAGGTTGTGAACTCTAGCATGTTGAGGCATTTTATGTAAGCATCATTTGAACCGTAAGAGAGGCATACTTTGGCGGCAAAGCAGCCACCATGAAGAGTTAGGCAAGCTATGATCCTCCTCCGCTGTGAAGAGCTGCGAGAGTTGTATTCTGTTGTCTTATGTCGAGCTGCAAGGCAGCCGCTGTTCATGATAATCCAGATATACTTACTATACATGAGAATCCAGATATACTTACTATACATGTATTCTTCGAAATTCTGGTGTCACTGAATATCTCATGCTTCAAATAAAAAGCAAAGCTGATTCTTTTATCAACTTTTTGGCACTATCTATTTTAGTTATTTTTCTGTAGTTTGACAGAGTTGTTTTATTTATATGTAGAGGAAGTGGCTGAAACAGATATATGGTGAAGAGAGTGGCCCAGGATTGGTATGGCCTTTTGCATCAAGCGTGTGCCTTAGTGGTTTTACGAACTGAGAATTATGAGATTTTAAATTTAAATCCTAGCAGAGATAAAAATAGTTAGCAATCTATTTTTATTTATCTCAACCTTAATGAACATAGTTATTTAATATCTATACCTCATGGAATTGATTAATGGAGCTTTTACACCATTATCCTAAAAAGTAGTATAATAAAATGGGATGGCCTTTCCATTACTATATTGTTTTACCCCATCTGATACAGTTTGCACAAGATCGTGTAACAAGTGCCAATATGATATTCTCACTGGTGCAATGTTACTGATTGCATCGATTAAATGATACTCCTGGATATAATTGGCCTGTCACAAATACTTGTCCTAGGCCTTCCTGTCTACCATGAAGTGGAAGCTCTATCAAACTTCTGAACTGCATGCGTGGATAAGTTAGACGAAAATTTTCTTGAGACAATTCAAATGAGCTATTATGGACGACATGAGAAATTAGAATTTAGGAAAATAGAAAATGGATGAAGGACCACTTTCGGTAACACTCATTCTCAGTGCATACTCCCTGTGTAACTTAGTTTTTGTCATTCTGATTACAAAAAAAGTAAAAAGGATTAGACATACAAACCAAAAGAGAGAAAAAAAAGAAGCGATTATTCGATTGTCTCGCACAAAGTTAAAGAAGACAAATATTTACACGCGTACAGGCATTAAGATTGGCATGAATTAGGGAGGGATAATTTAACTACATCTTATTCATGAGCAAAGCCTGCAGCAATTAAGCTTGGCGTTGGTAGATTTTGGAGGGGTTATTATTGGTTGATGAGTAGCAGCATCGGATATTTGTGTCGGGAGAGAAGATGAATTCATGATTTCTTCTTGTGGTTTTGGGGAGAGGGGAGAAGTATACGTAGTACATGGCATGGAAGCGCTGACCTTATGCCCCAAGAATTCAGCACAAACTGCCTCAAATGAACTGAACAATGATGAATTCATGATGTGTATATATATATCGGAATTAAGAGCTATATAGAATAATTAATTTGATTAAACAAGAGTTGATGTGTATATATATAGAGAGAGGGGATCGAGGACAGCTGGATCATGGAATTAGTGCATCCAGCCCGGATGGTGTTTATCTTGATCATGGGATCAGTGCATATATCCAACAACAGAGCATGCAGCTTAGACGTATATAGGACAAATGTTGCCCGCCTCCCACAAATCACATGAAACGATAGCCATCAACAAGCTTCATATCTATCTATAAAGCCGCACCTATTCTGTTTTTGGAAACAATATATTGTTACCCATCATCCATGTTTCAATACCCAACAAGGGCACATCTCTACTCCTAATAAAAAACAAACATTTATTGGTTAGCTGCAATTTTCCTACAGGGGTGGTTAATTATTCAACTTAACTATAACTTGATTAATTTTATTAAAATTTATATATGTTAATCCTAATTATTTCCACACAATTGGTTGATACATTTAATTTGTATAAATTATAAAAAATTTATAACTGCTAATTATTTTTATCGCATTCATATATTAACAAGTGAAATACATAAATAAAAATATTCATAACAAATAAAATTATAGTTAAGGAGAATAATTATATGTAAGCAACATAATTAAATTATTTCTCTATAATTTGCTTATAATATACGCTGGTTGCTCCGTACGTGTGTTTTCTTCTAATTTGGTTGCAGCAATATGTATTATCTATCGTCTTAAGCATGCATGCATCTCCATAGATTTAACCAGCTAGCTTCTAGGTTTGTGCACACTTGACCGTAAGGAGTCATTTGACCGCAAATATGTTATTTTGGAATAATTAATTATAGGATAAATTATATAAATTATTTTGTGATAAGTTATTTCATCATATAATGAAATAATTTATTTCAATATTAAGGCAAAAATGATGGATAAATAATTCAAGAATTATTTAATCCTTTTAATCAAATATGAGATAAAATAATCTTACATTTTATCTTAAATTATAATAATTTTTTTGCCTCACACCACAGGATCATTGACTGTACTCTTTGTGGCCACTCTACTCTCATAAAAAATTAGAAAAAAATATTAAAAACACCCTTGAACGGCAAGTTATTAATGTCATCCTCAAATTATTTACCGTCTTAAAAACACACATCTACCTAATTAACTAAAGTAAGATACACCCTCAATCTATCACAAGTGTTTCAAAAATACCTCTTGACTTGACATGAATTTAGAGGTATATTTCACTCTTATTATAAAATTAGCGATATATTTAAGTTCAATTAATCAAATAAAAAATATTTTTAATACTATCAATAATTCATATCAAATTTAAAAATATTTTTAATACATTTCTCTAAAAATTACTGTACTGGTGTAAATAACGAGAAGCAAGGGTCACTTTCCTTACTTATCTTTTTTCCACCTACACTCCATCACGTCAATAGATAAATTTCATGGGACATTTTTTGGTTTGTTTGTAGAATTGTAGTTTTACTTTTATGAATCAAAAACAAAGCCTAGAAAGCGATGAGATAAATTTTCTTATGACATTGTGTGGTATTGTTATGGGACAAGCCTTTTTCCAAGTAAGAGCGAGTATTTGTTAATCTCGGCGTTTTAGTTTAATGCTAAAAATGCATATTTATTTTTTTTTGTTATTTTAGGAGTTGTTTTGTGTCAGAATAATGTACACTAATCTCGATATAAAATTTAAAATTATTTTATTTTTTATTTAATTAAAAGTACTAAATAGTTTATAAATTATTTATTCAATTATTTTTATTGTAATAAAATAATTAATCACATAAGTACTTTATTCCTAAACGACATGCATCCAAATCAAACAACCCTTTCAAATCTATACAGCGTCGAACGGGACCAGCATAATCCCATTTCGCACAAAATCCCGCGTCATCTTTCGCTTTTCCCAATGCTCCGAACATGCGATAATTTAACTATGAAGTTACGATATAAAATTTATCTTTAATTATTTATATTTTTTGATAAAAAATTATTTCCTCTTTTTATATAAATAAGTCACATACTAACGACGAAACAAAAAATTCATAAAAAGTAGTGCTCCTTAATGTTTCTCACTGAAAAGTGACTTGATGCCTTCTGTGGACCAACATTAGCATGAATTTCAAGTTATCAGTGATGAAATACACTATCAATTATTAAAAAAAATTATACTTTTTGACGAATGATTTCATCATAAATATTGTATATTTCTTTTAAAAAATTTATAGCTAATAACTTATTTAGCGATAAAATAAAAAATTACTTTTGTATATATCTAATAATTTATGATTTAAAAGCGAACATGTGATAATCTTCTTTTATTTTTAAATAACAAAATATTATCATATAATATTTATTGTTCATTACTGTTCATACCTTTTATTATTATCATTATTATTATTAGCATTAAATTACTCTTCATACATCAACTTCTCAGACAAAAAATTGGTGAAATCTTTTTTTCTTTGGTGCAACTAATTATGCTCCTCCATTTTTAAATTAAAATGACATACAACTTTATATTTCACATTGATAGGGGAGTGGTCTTCAGTACTCGTAAAAAATTTTATTGCTCGGATAGGGAGGGAAGTAATTTTATTTAATTTAATTACTTAGCAACTTAATGTAAGGCGCAATATACGAGAAAATTAACTTAACCTGATACTATATGCCGCATGATACGTACCCGGAATTAGCATTGGCTATTAAATTTGGTTGATAAATGAGAAGCGTCCGGGTCGTATTTATTTAGGTTTAAAGGACTCCCCCGCTGACGCAACAGGTACAGGTCGAGATCCGGCGAAGTTCGTCGGATTTCTTCCTAGAAAAAACTACATCTCCTGCGTATATCCTTGATTATTTTGTTGGCTTTAAACAAAGGAAGAAATGAAGGGCTCCTGCACTCTCATTGCATCCATGCTTGCTGCTTCTACCGTGGCTATTAGCTCCACATCTTATGCTGCTGATCCTGATGTAACCTTTCACCCGGAGGTACGTTATTATTTTTCTTTTTGTTCATAGAGGAATGTTTTCTTTGTGTTTGTCGAATGGTTTGATTCTGACGCGGAATTAACAATGTATCTCTTGTAAATTGAAATTGTCTATTTGCGCTAAAATTTCGAAACTTTATTCAAGCATTAACCTGTGAAAATTTGGAGACAAGTGACAAAAAAGTCTCCAAATTAATTTTGGTGACAAGTTTGACCAAGACCGGTCAAACTTGTCATTAGTTAAATTAATTATTTGATTAAGTTAATGATGGGTGTAAGTGTAAAGTTTTAAAACTTTTGGAACCCATATGTAAAAAAAAAAACTTTTTTTTAAAAAAATAAAAAATAAAAAATAATTTTTTTTAAAAAAAAAATTTAAATTTTTTTTTAAAAAAAACAAAATCACCAGCGGTAGTTTTCGCATGTTCCGCGACCAGTCCGCGACGCGGACTGATCGCGTAGAAGCATATAACTGTGTAAGCAGTTTTTTAAAGGTTAAGTGTCGATCCGCGATCGATCCGCGTCGTGGATCAGTCGCGAAGTAGTGTATTTATTTCCTCGTTTTCCGCGTGACCCTAGGACTATATAAAGTCCTTTAGCCGTTTTTAGGGTTTTTTCTTTGTTTCCTTAGCCGTTTTCGCATTTTCTCTCATCTCTCTCAATTTGTTTGCCCTATTGTTCAAGTTTTCAAACTCCTACGCGACGCACTGTGCATCCGCGACGTGTCCGCGTCGCGGATGCATCGCACACATGCACATTTCCTGTGCTTAAAATGTTGCGTGGTTTTGCGATCGATTCGGGAGTTTTTTTGGGACTTTTTTTGGGTGAACCCACTTGTCTTAACATATTGAAGGTTGTGTAGGTGTTGGTTGAATTTTTCGGGGCCCGGAACGAAAAATCCCAAAATTTTAGAAAGCAAAAACAGTGTGCATCCGCGACGTGTTCGCGTCGCGGATGCATCGCGGACATGCACTTAAATTCCCAGCAGCTGCTGAGAATTTCCCAGAAGCTGCTGAGAATAATCCAGCAAGTTGCCAAGTTGCTACAACAACTTGTAAAAAAATGTTTTCGAACGAGTTATTTCTAGTGTTGAATTGGACGAAATTCCTTATATTCATGTACAACGATGACCACGTCGACCAATTAATCGAAACAACCACCGATTGATTGATTGTGCAATTGATCAATTGATTGTTTATTACTTCTGAGTTAGTGAAGGCAATGTATAAGATCATTGGTGAATTTACCATTTCAGTTGTAGTCGGAGTAACAAAACTCAACTTACCACTAAACATGGATGATAGCATCCCCTTATAGGCATGTTCCGATACGCATTAACGAAAAAACGAAGGTCGGTTCCAGCAGCTGGTGGGAAATGCCCAGCAGCTGCTGGGAAATGTACAGCAGCTGCTGTGTCTTTCCCAGCAGCTGCTGAGAATTTGTAAAAAAATGTTTTCGATCGAGTTATTTCTAGTGTTGAATTGGACCAAATTCCTCATATTCATGTATAACGATGACCACGTCGACCAATTAATCGAAACAACCACCGAAATAAGTGTGATTTACTTAGTCAGCATCACTTACATGTGCAATTGATCAATTGATTGTTTATTACTTCTGAGATAGTGAAGGCAATGTATAAGATCATTGGTGAATCTACCATTTTAGTTGTAGTCGGAGTAACAAAACTCAACTTACCACTACACATGGATGATAGCATCCCCTTATAGGCATCTTCCCATACGCATTAACGAAAAAACGAAGGTCGGGTCCAGCAGCTGCTGGGAAATTCCCAGCAGCTGCTGGGAAATGTACAGCAGCTGCTGTGTCTTTCCCAGCAGCTGCTGGGAAATTCCCAGCAGCTGCTGTACATTTCCCAGCAGCTGCTGAGAATTTGTAAAAAAATGTTTTCGATCGAGTTATTTCTAGTGTTGAATTGGACCAAATTCCTCATGTTCATGTATAACGATGACCACGTCGACCAATTAATCGAAACATCCCCCGAAATAAGTGTGATTTACTTAGTCAGCATCACTTACATGTGCAATTGATCAATTGATTGTTTATTACTTCTGAGATAGTGAAGGCAATGTATAAGATCATTGGTGAATTTACCATTTTAGTTGTAGTATGAGTAACAAAACTCAAGTTATCACTACACATGGACGATAGCATCCCCTTATAGGCATCTTCCCATACGCATTAACGAAAAATCGAAGGTCGGGTCCAGCAGCTGCTGGGCAATATGCAGCAGCTGCTGGGCAATATGCAGCAGCTGCTGAGAAATTGGACATGGAAAATACTCCGCGACGCATGCGCGTCGCGGACGTGTCGCGCACAATGGTTTGTATTGATGGGTTAAAGTGTAACAAATTGAAGTTGGGGACCTTTTTGCAAAGTCAACTTAAACTATTAATCCTTAATTAATTTTTTGTCACCTACACCTAATTCTTAAGACTTGAGTCACTTTTTTTTAATTTTAAAACATTTTTGTCACCCTTAATTAAAAAGCCCCATTAACCTCAAGTTTCTCCATTGCTAGTGATATGAATATCATGTTTCCTCCTTTTTTGCTCGGCTGGATCTTGCTCCATGATAGATTAAACGAACAGAAATTAATGTGTATGACAGGGACCTGGTTATTGCTCATCGACAGACAAGCTCAGATCTAACAAGTCAAGGAAATTGCCATTGACGTCAGAGAAGGAGAAATTTGCTCCTAGGTTTGACGGACTAAGGTTCATCGAGACACTGGTTACGGCTCACAGGTGAAATCTATCTATGTAACTGCAGGGTTTCTTTATCGGATTTGACGAACCCAAGTAGCATTTGCGTATCAATTGAAATGGGAATGAACGTGGTTTCTTTGTGTAATGTGATTGATTGAGTGGTTTTATTTTTGATCTATCCATACGAGTTATTGAAAGTATCTCTTTTTCTCTATTTAATTTAACATATATGTCCACTTGAAATGCTTGGTGGAATCATCTTTACTCAGGAACCTGGACGTATAACTGTTCCTGTTCAGTTTTTTTGGTGTGTTTCAAGTCGATGGCCAAAAAGAAGTCTCGCTGCTTGTACAATTACAAACTTCTGTTTTGATCACCGATGGCAAAGATACGTTATAATTGTTACCATTATAGTTCAGAGCTAAAATTCTAAAGAAATGAATGCGGCAACAAAAAAGAGGGCGGAAAACAAAAGCTGGGAAAAGAGGTTCCACAGGAAGAAACTATTAATCTATTTTATTTTCGATCATGTATGATTTGATGACTACTTTATATTATATACTTGTTAAAAAGTGAATAGAAGAGGAGATGGTGGATAAGGAAACAAAGGAATTGGACTGAAGCTTTGTGGAGACGGGAAATTATATTAGCTCTAAAGACTGGTCCCAGAAGTTTGTCAATCGCTGGACAAATCTTTGTCACTCTTCAATGAATAGGCTTGTGTTTTGTTCCTAACATTAACAATGCAACAGTTTATTTAATATCTTTTTACCAAATCTTCTCAATCGCCGAGGTTATATATTTGAATCTCCTTGATTTATTTTGAAACTTTGCTATTTGGCTGTTGACAGAGTAATCAGCTGGTAGCCAGGATGAATGTTTTATATACCACTAGCATTAGTTGTGATTATCGACTGATCCGACAGATTAGTTGTAGTCCACAAATATTATGAGACACCTCCCCCCCCCCCCCCCCCAAACTACAGAAAAGCCCATCTTTACACACCATTATCTGCAAAAGATCTTGATTTACGAACTTCACAATTTGTTCCTCCTTGGCCTTGTGATTTGCACCCTAACCTTCTTATCTCCTTACAAAACAATAAAATCAACTCATATCTTAAAAAGGAATTATGTAGTGCACGACATATAAGCTTGCTCAAAGTGCAAGCATTGACATTCCGCCTATGAATAATGTGCCCCAAAAGTTTGTGTTTTTGCGGAGAGAAGATCCCTAAGCATCTCAGTTCAAGAACCATTAATTGGGCATATCCCGATTGAGGAAGTGAGCGAATCCTAAATGCTAAATTTAGCCTTACTCGTGAATGAGAATGTGATCGAAATTAGTCAATGTCTAGTTCAATGTTCTCATTACTTCCAACAGGTTAGCTTCTGGAGTTCAGATTATAGTGAGACTTCATCTTTTTCGATCTGGTCCTGTTTTTTCAAAAGAATTTTAAAAATGCTTCCGATTCTTCTACTATTATGTGCAAAAGAACATTTTACCATTCTAACAAAGATGTATTAGCTTGTTGTATTTTACCCTCTTGAAATTTGTTATAAGGAATGGTCTTATTATTTTGCAAGGAAACTTGGAGATTAGGGTATAAATCATTAAAAAAAAAGTAATATATAATAGGGTGCAAACCACAAAAAAGTAAATATTAGGGGTGCAAAACACGACAGACGTTGTGTCGTTCTTTAATGATTCTTCCTTTGTGGCATGGTATCAAGTTTGTAATAAGTTCATTGGTTTGAATATAGAACCATCTCAAAAGAGTGCAAGTCATATTATATTATACAAACGAAATCAAGTAAAATAATGTATTGAACATTTAAGTGTAGAAAAATGTGCATCTTGTTTAGCATAACTAAGGAAACAAATGTGTTAATATAGGGGGTTTACACAACTTGTGTTCAACGGCATACAGGTAACAAACTAGTGTGAATTTTGTGAGTCTCTCGAAATGTAGGTGCCCAAGAAAAATCTAGTGGGGGGGTCCCTGTACTAACAAAATGACATACATAGGAAATTTTAATTCTAGTGATGGTTGTTTAGTTTATCACAGAAGAAGACCATCATCACATCAACAAGACGCGTCGGGGGGCCCAAGTTGAAGTTCAGCCGTGAATTTAAAAAAGAGAGCATATTCGTTTGCCTATAATACAGCGTCCAAACTTTCTCTTCCTCCTGCTGAGGAATCGCCAACCACTATTCTCTTGACACGTGTCCCAACTACTAAATACTACAAATAGCAACTCTTACTTCCCTTCACAGTCACAGACGCTGCAGCTCATCACTCTAGTGGTAATCAATTTTCTTATTTCATTCTGATTTTGCTTTTTCCACGCCCCTACTCGGTTAATTGTAGTTTTTGCCTGATTAAGTCCAGGCAATCATGACTTAAACTCGCGTCAGATTTTCATTCTAAATTCCCCCTTTTTTGTAGACTGAAATGGCAAGCATCACAGCTTCACACTTTGTGTCAACAAGATCAAATGTCCATACTTCAGTAGACACCAAACAAAACTTGTCACACATACGACTCAGGAATCATACTCTGACTCACAATGGGTTCAGGGCTGTTAACAAGCTTCCTATGCTCCAATCTAAGAAATCCAGCAAACAGGGATCCACAACTGCGACGAAGAGACCTGAATCAGGTACCATTGTTTGTGCACAGGGAATGAACTTGATCTTTGTGGGAACTGAGGTGGGTCCTTGGAGCAAAACTGGTGGACTAGGGGATGTTCTTGGTGGACTACCACCAGCCCTGGCAGTAAGTATCCTACTTTGATTTCACCTTTCTGTGAAATGGATTCTAACGGAGTCTTAACTAGAGCCTATAGCAGTACGAAGTCGCTTACGCCGAAGGTCGATTGAACATGTTCAGGTTTCTCCTTTCAAACAAAGAAAAAATGATTGAAGTTTTTGTGTTTAGTCTAATTTCTATTACTTTGGCTGGATTATTGCTAACTGCATATTTACATTTTATTTTGTTTAGTTTGCCCTGCATCACTCTGGAGTTGATCTACTTCTCAACTCTACACTTGTCTTCTTACTTGATTATCATTTAGGCTCGTGGACATCGGGTAATGACAATATCCCCTCGCTATGACCAATACAAAGATGCTTGGGATACCAGTGTTGCCATTGAGGTACTCCTATCTTAATTGCATATGATACAATATATCTCTTGATTCAAGCACCTGATCCCTACTTTATCTGCAGGTCAAAGTTGGAGACAGCATTGAAATTGTTCGTTTCTTTCACTGCTATAAACGTGGGGTTGATCGTGTTTTTGTTGACCACCCAATGTTCTTGGAGAAAGTAAGCATATTCTGAACCCTTAGAGAGGTCCTGAGGGATACTGCAATGTGAATACGCAAAACACGCCAGTTTTGAATTCCTTCTTTGACTCTGCTGGTGCTTTTATCCTTTAAGGTTTGGGGCAAAACTGGTTCAAAAATCTATGGCCCCAAAGCTGGACAAGATTATTTGGACAATGAACTTAGATTCAGCTTATTGTGTCAAGTAAGTTACTTGCTGTACTATTGTCTTGACTTAATGTGGCATTTTACCTTTGTCTTTAATCCTTTTTTAACCTTGTTTTCTTTGTTACTCCCAGGCAGCCCTAGAGGCACCCAGAGTTCTGAATTTGAACTGCAGCAAATACTTCTCAGGACCATATGGTAACACAACCCAGTTTCAGAAACCTCCTTAACAATCATAGTATATCCTTGTAGGTAATTATCTTTATTTTGCCTATTTCTGCAGGAGAAGATGTTCTCTTCATTGCCAATGATTGGCACACAGCTCTCATTCCATGCTACTTGAAGTCAATGTACCAGTCAAGAGGAATCTATTTGAATGCCAAGGTAAAATCTCGTTGCAATCACTTGATTGCACTTTACCCTGCAAATCAACAAGGTTGTACTAATATATGAGAAATTTCACATTGCCTCCAGGTTGCTTTCTGCATCCATAACATTGCCTACCAAGGCCGATTTGCTTTCTCTGACTTCCCTCTTCTCAATCTTCCTGATGAATTCAGGGGTTCTTTTGATTTCATTGATGGGTATAAATTTAATGCTTGAAATCAGAGTACCAACTTTAAAAGCTCTTTTGATGCTAGTAAATTGAGTTTTTAATATTTTGTAGACATGAAAAGCCTGTGAAGGGTAGGAAACTCAACTGGATGAAGGCCGGGATATTAGAATCAGATAGGGTGGTTACAGTGAGTCCATACTATGCCCAAGAACTTGTTTCAGCTGTTGACAAGGGTGTTGAATTGGATAATGTCCTTCGTAAGACTAGCATAACTGGGATTGTGAATGGCATGGATACGCAAGAGTGGAACCCAGCAACTGACAAATACACTGATGTCAAATATGATATAACCACTGTAAGATAAGATTTTTCTGACCTCAGCATATACTTATATATTGTGTATGTTTATGAAATTAAAGAGTTCTTCCTAATCAAAATCTCTATACAGGTCATGGATGCAAAGCCTTTACTAAAGGAGGCTCTTCAAGCAGCAGTTGGCTTGCCTGTTGACAGGAAGATCCCTTTGATTGGCTTCATCGGCAGACTTGAGGAGCAGAAAGGTTCAGATATTCTTGTTGCTGCAATTCACAAGTTCATCGGATTGAATATTCAAATAGTAGTCCTTGTAAGTTCCAAGTGGACTCATGGTATCTTTCTTGTTATATTCACTCGTGCAAAAATTGAAATTGACCTGGAACTCATCTTATGCATCAGGGAACTGGAAAAAAGAAGTTCGAGCAGGAGATTGAACAACTTGAGGTGTTGTACCCTAACAAAGCTAAAGGAGTGGCAAAATTCAATGTCCCTTTAGCTCACATGATCACTGCTGGTGCTGATTTTATGTTGGTTCCAAGCAGATTTGAACCTTGTGGACTCATTCAGTTACATGCTATGCGATATGGAACAGTAAGAACCATGAGACCTTGTACGATTTTACTGATTTTTCAAAAACAGAATAACAAGACCTTGTTTACCATCTAATTAAAATAGTTGAATAAATGTTACTCCAGCAAACTTTCATTTTTTGAAAATTGGTTACCTTGTTAACATAATCACATGAGTCAGGTGCCAATCTGTGCCTCAACGGGTGGACTTGTGGACACTGTGAAAGAAGGCTATACTGGATTCCATATGGGAGCCTTCAATGTTGAAGTACGTGATTTTACATCAATGGTGTACTTTGACATAGTCCATTCTCATCTTGATATACCCCTTGTTGCACAAACACTGACTTATTGCTTCTTGAATTTGGTTAGTGCGATGTTGTTGACCCAGCTGATGTGCTTAAGATAGAAACAACAGTTGCTAGAGCTCTTGCAGTCTACGGCACCCTCGCATTTGCTGAGATGATAAAAAATTGCATGTCCGAGGAGCTCTCCTGGAAGGTAGGTGTCAATTTGATGATTTGTGTAGGTACTACAGTTTGTTGCCCTCGTTAATCACTGATGGATACCGACTGGTGTTCATGCAGGAACCTGCCAAGAAATGGGAGACATTATTATTGGGCTTAGGAGCTGCTGGCAGTGAACCCGGTGTTGATGGGGAAGAAATTGCACCACTTGCCAAGGAAAATGTAGCCACTCCCTAAATGAGCTTTGGTCTTATCCTTGTTTCAACCATAAGGTCCTTAAGCTAACGTATTTTTAAGTGAACTTTGTAGAACCCTATTATGAGATCAATCATCTACAAAATGATTGGTTTTTGCTGGCGAGCAGCAGCATATCAGGCTGAAAAGTCCTGGTTAATGTTTTTGTAGGGAAGGACTATTAAGGTGTGTGGATCAAAGTCAACAGAAAATGGTTACTACTAATCTTTGCAGCTACATAATAATGTAGCATAAATAATACACGTGAATTTGTTGTACCTTTTCTTGCATATAATTATTTGCCGTACATAATGAAAATTACCGAAGGAATCATGTTTGATGTTTCTAGCTCCGTTCTCCTTTCTTGAACTTTTATCTAAGTGGAAAGAAGAATATGTCACAGACTTTAGGCCACATGGGGATGGACCATTCTCACATTCTTGGAAACTGGCTCTTCCAGGAGGCTTTTTTAACTTGGAAATTCGCGTACTCATATAGTTTTTTTAGTTGTAATTTTTTATCTTTTATTTTTGAAAAGGATGAAAGAAGTAATCAAGCAGACTATGTCACAATGTCTAATTAGTTGGTTGGTCGGTCGGTCATATGAAAGAAGCGTACCAGTGGCTAAAAGAGAAGACCAACTTTGAGCAGATGCCCATATTTGCATCATAGAAAGAAGAACCGAACCGAAATGGGAAAGGAAAGCTGATGCTTTGAATACAATGCAAGCTGATGTAAAATTGTCATTTTACATTTAGAGTTGTCAACAAAAACTATATTACAAGCTCAGAAGAATAAAGTAATATATCCCTTTTGCGTAAAATGAGCAACAGATTACTGGTGGGTAAAAATTTATATATAGAAGTCACAAAATGATTTTGTAGAGTACAAACCAATGTTATCAATACTGAAATTATTGCATTTAGGTATCACGGAAAGATATTTTGAGCCCATCACACATTGATTCATAAAGTAAGGTAGCATGATTGAATGGACTACAGCTCAATAAAGGCATCTCCTTTACATAACATAACGGCACCTGTCTGTCTCTTTGTCTACGTAACAGTTTTCCCTACAGCCATGCTACTATATCTATTCAAAATTAATTCTTCATCTATTTAATAATAAAGTGTTTTGGGCGTCAGTCTAAAGCAACAAATCTTAAACTTAAATAAATGCTCTCACACAAGTTGATGGGTGTTTTCCGTATTTTATTTAAATAAAGAGAAGACGATAAAAGCAGGCAGGCGCTGTCTACAGTCCTGTAAGCACTTTCACCTTCAGCTCATGGAACACTCTTCTCCAGCATTGCTTCTCCTCTTTCTGCTGTTTTTTACTCCAACTTTGGTGGCTTCTCTCGGCATCAACTATGGTCAAATCGCCGACAATCTTCCCTCGCCGGAAAATGTGGTACCCTTGGTCAAATCCATCGGAGCTACCAGAATCAAGCTCTACGATGCTGACCCACATGTCCTCAAAGCCTTTGCTAACACCGGCGTTGAGTTCATCGTCAGTCTCGGCAATGAGTACCTTGCCAAGATGAAAGATCCTTCTAAAGCTCAATCATGGGTTAAGACCAATGTCCAAGCTTACTTACCTGCTACTAAAATCACCTGCATCGCCGTCGGTAATGAGGTTCTCACCTTTAACGATACCACCCTCACCGACAACCTCCTCCCTGCTATGCAAAGTGTCCACACTGCTCTTGTTAATCTTAAATTGGACAAGCAAGTCACTGTCACCACCGCACATTCTCTTGCTATTCTGCAAACTTCCTATCCCCCTTCTGCTGGCGCTTTCCGTCGAGATCTTGTCAGCTGTGTAACCCAGATCGTGGACTTCCATTGCAAAACTGGCTCACCTTTTCTGATCAATGCTTATCCTTACTTTGCTTACAAGGGAAATCCGAAGCAGGTCTCCCTTGATTTCGTGCTATTTCAGCCCAACGCCGGGATGGTTGATCCACAGTCCAATCTCCACTACGACAACATGCTTTTCGCTCAGATCGATGCTGTTCACTCTGCTTTAGCTTCCATCGGGTACAAAAACGTCTGCGTGCAGATCTCGGAGACGGGATGGCCGTCAAAGGGAGACGCCGACGAGGCCGGAGCTACACCGGAGAATGCTAGGAAATACAACTGTAATCTCATGAAGCTTATTGGTCAGAAAAAGGGTACACCCATGAGGCCTAACTCGGATTTGAACATATATGTATTTGCCTTGTTCAATGAGAACCTTAAGCCTGGTCCTAGCTCGGAGCGAAACTATGGCCTCTTCAAGCCCGACGGTTCTCAGGCTTACCCCTTAGGAGTCCCAGCAATCAACGCCGTGAGTACGAATAGCAGCTCCGGTGGGTCTGGATCTACGCCGCCAGCAAGCTCCTCCTCCGGTTATCTAGCCATTACTTCTGATTCGGTCAGCATTTCTTCCTTCTTCCATCTTCAGATTTATTTTACACCTCCTCTTTAATTTCCAAGCATTATATTATGCCTCTAATGCTTTTTCTATAATTACTATGCTTTTAAATATCGAAATTAGAATGATTCAAGACTGCCTATATATGAAATTCTGTTTTTGTGGAAACACTTGAGAGAATTTTGGTATAAAATTTGATACAGTTGCTAATGTTCTTGGGCAATTCTCAGGGAACAAGTCTTCACTGCAAGTCCTTGCTTCTCTGCCTTGTCCCTTTTATTTCACTGGCACTCTCTTGAGCCTTGGACTATGGAAGGAGACTTTGTAATAGTTCGGAAGAAGAATCACTCGTGTTTGTATTCTTTGATTATTTTTGACATTAGATATGGTTTATCGCATTAGCATGATGGCTGATCCATTATTCCCATCCAACACGCTGTCATTGATTATTTTATGGAAATTATCTCCTCTAGTTAATGGCTGTCATTGATATTTCATCTTAATGCGACTCTCAAATTTTTCTTAAGTTTAAACTGCAGAAAAAGACCAACACTCTCTTGGAACTTCCATTCAATTTTATAGGTTTTACTTGTGCACTTCCCCAAAAACCCAAACCGTCATAAAAATTCAGTTGTTTACATCTACAAGTCCCCGGCAGTGGTAATCACAAGGAAATGCTGATAACTGTTGCTACTAAAAAACTTTCATCAAACTGTCATTTACTAAAACCAGCTGCTATATGTAATTAAGATAAAAAGGTTTGGTCCTTGAATACAAGTTCTTTTGCTAAAAAAATGATGAGCGCAACACTACTTTACAAGAGTATAATGCCTCTTAAAAAATTTTTTGAAGGCTTTCAAGAAACACTAGAGCCTCACCCAATATCTGTTCTCCTCTTAGTGCCTCTTACTGATAGAGCACCTACTTCTAATTTGCCTCGGATAAGAGGAGCCCCAACCACATTAGCCAACTCACGAACCAGCCTGTCAGACGGCCAAGAATTCAGACCTTATCATACGGGTGTAAGAGCAAACAGCCAGTTGCATTCAAGAGCTTCTATAGCACTGGAAGGATCCTCCCACAACTCCATTTTGTTGAGCTTTCACTCTTCGATAGAACAACACATAGGCGGCTGATGTTTTGATATCAGATTCAGCGACCGGTGAAACATGGGAATCATCAAAATGATACCATCTGTCATCATCAATCAACTGCCAATTAAAAGAACCCATCAGTTGTTTGCAAGTATAAAATGAACCTACAGTCAACCAAGTATAAAATGAACCTACAGTCAACCAAGGCCATCGGAACCCCTTGGATGAGACTCAGCTAAGTATTTTGAAATTCAATATACTAACTGCTCCTGATCTTTTGCTAGCTCAAGAAGAGAATATATTCTAGGTAGCACCTACTCTCACGAAGATATTCAACAAAAGGACAAGACAAATTAATAAGTACCTTGCAGTAAGCTGTGTAATGCCCACCTCCTAGTCCACCATAATGGTTGCTTATTGCATATAGCTCATACACGTGGGAGCTCTCAGATGCATCCTTACTTTTCACATACTTGCTTAAATCCAGATTATGTATGGGAAAGTTCACAAACGTATCAAGCTTGTTCTTCAGCCATCGACTATAAGAGAACCGCTTTAAGTGGAAAACAAGTATGTCCGGTAATCTCCATAAATCTAACTTCTTGGAGGCTTGTCTATGCACCTTGCAGCGAGGACAGTACCTGCATTATGATCATAAACACACTTAAATCCACATCAAGTGGATAAAAAACTTCTTAAAAGGAAACATCTCATAACATACCACATATCATCTGGTCCTAAAGGTTCCTCCTTTAGGAAGGCCTCCAAACACGAAAACAAGGATATAGCTTCTTGCTTGGTTTTCTTCACTGTAAGCCCACTTTTGTGAACCTCTGGAAGGTCTTTGAGGTAGCTAGTATCATATAGCTCGTATTCCTTCTCAGTCCAATCCAATATCACCTTCTGCATTCCTCCAACTGGTTGTATCACTGTATCTTTTGCAACTGGCCTGCAGTTAGTACCCCGTTCATCAGTTAGACAAAGGTGAAATGCCAGCCCCATGCTGGAATTCCCCAATGGATCTATGCACTCCATTGATTGACCTTCACGACCATATTGGATAGTACAACTGTTCTTTGGTACTTCAATTGTTTCCGGAGGAGAACCATTTTCTGCACCATCCTTAAGACCAGGTGCTGATGAGATGAATGCTTTTCTTCTTAATGGAGCAATGACCTTATGGACAGCAAAATCAATATCAGCCCCATTACATGGGTCTTCCAAAAAAGTAACAAGTGGTGTCAAGAACAACTTCCTCTCACTGGCCTTCGAACTGTCTATGATACACCTAAAGAAAATACATGATGGTCAATGGCAGGTGAAGAATAAGCTATAACAAGTATAGCAAGACACCAGTCTGAATAGATACTTTTTTCTTGATGAGTGAGGTAGTATTATTACTAGGAAAAAGTCAACTAAAAATTTCATAATCAACCTCATTCTTTGTTAGCTATTAACCTCAATAATGAACTAATACTACTGAACACACATACACACACACCAAATTCAGAGTATTCACAAATTCACGAGTCTACATTTTCACTCAAGTTGCTAAAAGCAATACCAGGAGAAGAATAGTAAATTATCAAATGCATGAAAAATGAATCATGACGAATGGGGCAGCTGCTGGTGAAAAAATAACAGAACTTTTAATTTTAACAGCTTATAAATTAGTTACAAGACTAAAGAATTTTTTTTAAAATAAGTATCAAAACAATTCAAGGATTTAAACTTACTTTTCCTGGTACCTGTGACTAATCTCCAGTCTTGTCAGTTGTGCCACCCTTTTCGGGAGTCTGTACGCAACAATATGTTCATCATCCTTAACTGAATTCAAACTCTCTGTAGGGTTCTCAATGTATCGAAATATCCGATGATCATAGACCTGCTCATGAGAATTTTCATGAAACAAACAGTAATACATTTCGAACAAACCAACACAAAATATTTACATGTGAGCAGATATACAATTCTGGTACAAACATATGCCTAGGCATGCACATGTCCGTTACCCATACAAAATGTGAAGAAATAACAAAACAACATTACCTCTGCAAGTAGCAGGTATTCATCAATCCTTAAGCAGCATGCACTTTCTAAAGCCTGTGCAAGATCTTTAATAGAACCCTGTTTCGAGACGGTAACAGTATATGGCATTGGAAGGCCACTGCCATCACTATAAAACACTGTTACTGTCATTGTCCTTGTGACTGTTGAAGGTAGTGGTAGAGACAAATACATGAAGGGATCAAATGTTATTGAGATTTTGTCGCAGACGGGACAAACCAGTGTAGACTTATATTGGCCCTGAAATAAATAGCTTCAGTATGAATGAACTTTGTGTCCATATGCATTAACAAGAAACGAGCATCAATTTCAGATATTTTATATGCCATCTGAGTTCTATCCAAGCATTACTGAATAGCCTTTGTCACCAGAAAGGAAAACCAAGTGACTTATCAGCCTCCAGTAAGTCGCACTGTAGAACTCACGCTGACAGAGGGAAGAGAGAGAAAAGAATAATAACAATTCCCGGGACTAGAAACATAAAACCACTTGCATAAAGGTCAATCAAGACAGTCCTAGTCAATTTTAGAAATTTAGTACAGGAGGACATAACAAATAAATCATAAACAGAAAATGATCAAAGGCTAAGAACCTGGCAAATATCAACTATAACAGAGTCATTTCTGGCTCTGTGGTATCTCCAAAGCTCGTTGGCAACTTCTTCATCTGGACGGCCATCCGAGTCCTTTGTCTCAAAATACGGCTTTTGCTTGACACGATTTAAATCTTCATGTAATCCATCCAAGAGGAAGGCGAGTAGTTCCTAGAAAGAGGAGCATATCACTTGTTGAAATATCTAGCAGCATTTTAAGAGAATTGTGTTTCGAAACACAAGAGGCAAGGGGAACATCTGAACTTAAGGCCTGCTACCTATAGGAAAAAGCTACCAGCAATATTCTAGGCAACAAAAACAACAGGCTCCACTAGTGGCTAATACATGGTACATTCATCACCAGATGATACAGAAGTATTCCTAAAGACCAATATTAGCATTGAGGAAACCCTGTGGCAATATGACATTCTCAGACAAGCCGAACCAACCTGAGAATCATGCTGGTTATATCCGCTAAACTGCGGAGCAAATCGACCAAGTTTTCCCTTGAATGCACGAGGTGCCACAGGTGTTCGGCCAGAGGACCACAGTTTCCTCAATAGTTCACCAAATGCAAGTGCAAGCTCACCCTGTAAAACTACAACAGGTATTAGAAACTTAAATATGGATCTCTTCCTCATAAAAAGTACACAACATAGACAAAAGAAGCAACATTACATGCATCCCCAAAGGATTCTGTCTGTTAATCTCATCAGTGTAATCCTGCAAGAAGTATTCAACAAGCGGAGGTGTATGAACCAGACACTGAAGTGCACTATTCATGAAGCATGTGTTGCCCAGATTGGATAATCCTGCCAACCCTCCCCTTTCACCTTTACTTGCAGGCCTCAGACTATCATATCCATCCTCTGGATCACCAAAACTGGAATTCAAATAACTCCCTTGATATGCATTGGAGCTATATCCAGTAGAGAAACCATTGGACAATGTTGGACCACCAGCAATTGTAACAGATGATCTCAAAGGTTCAACTGGAACTAATGCCAAGTCGTTTCCGGTTGAATCGAAGCCAAAACCAGAAGGCAGTGACCCTTCAGCTTGCACCTCCAGGAGAATCTGGCAGGAGATCATTCCATCAGTATAAATTACTAAAAAACATGTAACAAAAACATGTTCGTTTTTCAATCTTCTATATTTTTCTTTGCATTAACTAAGTGATATGGTATATCATAAGCTTCCGTAACACTCCGTTCTCCATAAAAAGCACGGAATCTTAGCAGAAGCAATCCCCCAATTTTCAACAGAAAGTAGTCTTCATCCCTCCTCCATTGCATGTTTAATTTGAAGGGAATATGGGCTCCAGTTGAAGAAGACCATGTACAATTTAATGATAGTGGTCAGGTCAAGAAGCAATAAAAGTAAGAAACCAGTAAAAAAGGTAAAGCAAAAGCAATAGAAAGAGAGCGACAATTCGAAAACTGAAAGCAAGAATCTAAGGAATTATACCCGTCAGCTCTTAATTTTTTTGTCAATTCAAACTAGTGTATTTCCTTTTTCATCCAAACCTCTTTTAACTAAAATTATTAGTAATGCTAACAAATAGGCCCAACATAATTCATATTCTCCAATCAAAATGCCCCAATAGAAACCATTAACTAAATTCAACCAAATAAAAGCACAAATAACATCAACATTACAAAAGTGGAGTCTAGGGAGGTAGGGAGTATGCAGGCCCCGCCGCCCCCAAAAACCTTGTGGGTCGAGAGGAACCAAATAGAAGTACAAACATAAATATCGGCAAAGTCACTCATAGAAGCAAGTTCCCAATGAAGGTATACTTAAGTGACTTCCACAACCTCATCCATGGAAGGAGCTAAAAACTCTAACAAGGAAGGCAACAATTGCACTCTTGGATTTGAATTATGCAACCTAAAACTTTGATTGTTGATACACCAGAAGCTTTCATTGATATCAAGATTCAAGGGGTTTCAACAATTTATAGATACACAAAAAGATTTCATATAATTTTCCAACAAATTTAGCTCCACCCCTGACCATCATTTTACATTCAGAAAATGCTTGACAAACATTTATCAAATACTAAAGAAAAAAACACTCTCCATTTCAATTACCACAATTTTCAAAATAGGACTTCTGAAACTTTTGATATTAAATATGTCATAACATTTTGTGTAGCTACAAGACCATTGCAATTTATGGTCTTAAGTATGTCATAACATGTCTTGCTACAAAAGCTTGTTATTAACCATAAAAAGAAAAATCTAAAAATTACTTACAAATTAAAAAAATGTGCGCCTCTTTTCGAAATGGACTAAAAAAGAAATAGTGCCATACAAAATGGAATGGAAATAGTCACAAACTCTACAAGTTATTTTTCAAATTTAGAAATGTGCCACTCTTTCAAATGAATTGAAAAAGAAACAATGTCATATAAAATGAAACAAAAGTAGTACTAATATATGTAGGCATGTTGCTAGAGGATGCACTTTCCTTCAAAGTTGCACATTAAACACTCCTATGTTTATTTTATAGAATGTGTTTGAGTGGGCACAAAATTTAAGAAAAGAAAGAACAAATGACTTTCTGAAACTTGCGTTAAACAAGCCAAAATTTAAAAAGGGCAACTCGGTGCACTAAAGCTCTCGCTATGCACAAAATACGAGGAAGGGCTCGACCACAAGGGTCTATTGTCCCGCAGCCTAACCATGTATTTCTGCCATGCTACCCCACAAATGGGGGCTATAAAATCATGTCAACAACAATACCCCATGCTACCCCACAAATGGGGGCTATAAAATCATGTCAATAACAACAACAACATACCCAGTAAAATCTCACAAGTGGGGTCTGGGGAGGGTAGAATGTACGCAGACCTTACCACTACCTCACAAGGTAGAGCGGTTGCTTCCTGGGAACCCTTGTCTCCAAAACCCACAAGCAGAATAAACTAAATATGAAAAAAAAAAGGGGAAGGAAAAAGAAGGGAAACAGAAAATACGACTGACAACACAAAGCACATGATAGTATGTAAATCAACATGATAAAACGATAACATCAATATGTATATGACAGATAATGATAACACATGATATAAAACACGACTACTACTACTACCCTACAAATGGCTATAAAATCATGTAATTAAGGATAAATGAAAATCCCAGAGTTAAATTATTTCTAAATATAGTTATTCTTTTTCTAATTGATTAAAAATGAAATGTGTCACTACATGCAAGCATGTCTCTTATCATACCAAAAAGTTATTAGGTTTGTTTGATTCACGAACTAGTAATGTAATTATTATGCATGCATTGTCTACTCCCAAAGTGTTCTACTTTTAGATTTATTCTAACCTATATACTAACAATGCACATATTCTTAATCAACATTTTATCTCACACAAATTACACAAATTTCCACTAACTTATGCAGTTATTTGAACTACGGAGTTTAAACGCCAACCGAACCCCTTGTACTCACTTATTGTGCGATCATTTTTTTCCCTTGTACGACAAACTAAGCATTGTATTACTTATGCAAGATTTTATGCTCTAATTATTTTAGTTAACATGGCAAACCAAATCCAAATGGCCCCTTTCACTAATGCATATCACTATCAGCTAGTGCTTCTCATTTTCCATGGGAGAACACTAGTAATGTATGAGGTGAATATTGTATGAGAAACTCACATCTTGATCCATCTGCAAGTTGGACTCCTCCAGTGTTTGGTTTGATGCAACTAACTTTGTATGCTTCACTTTATCAAAATAATCCCAGATGTGTACCTGTATAATCCAAGAAATGATAAGGGTAAAGATTTGGTCTCATTCTAAGAAGACTTTGCTTGATGACATGAAATAGAACTAGATAATGTCCTAATTTTAAAAAGAAACAAACCTTTTCTGGCACAAGTCCTTTGAGTCTACACACTATGGTATAGAGTTCATGCAAAGATGCCTGAAACATATCACATCATTTTTAAGTTACTTAATAACTGGAAAAAAAAAACATATTTGAACAGAGCAAAACACCAAAAAAGTGATCAGAAAATACATGCAAAAGTACGTAAGAAGACAAGCACAATTCAAATAGCAAGTTCATGTGTTGCTTCAATAGCCGAGCAGACATCACTCTCTATTCCCCACCCCGCCACCCGCAAAAATAATCACACTTTCAAATTGATAATGACAAGATGACTGAGATTGTTATAGCAAAAGCAATCATTAGATCGCGTGTTTACCAATGTCATTCTTAAACGGCCAATAGATGGAGAAAAGAATGGCGAAGCAGATGTACACTATTTATAATTAGAGATAAGAAGCAAAAAATGCAACAACAGTGCACCCTGACATTAATTGTTTTTTTGTTTTGAAGGGGCAAAAATGACTGTCTTCTATATAAATTAGTAAGACCAAATAGAGAGGCAAGGCCATAATATACCTTTTTACTTAATCGTATAACCTTGTGGCTTTTATCTCTAGTATCAAATACATTGAGACATAATGGGAACACCTCCACGATAAGCTGCTTGGCATCTCCCACAGATATCATTTTCCGAGGTAATGCTGGTCCTCCTTTATACCTAAAGGCAGTGAGTTTTACCGCAAAAAAAAAATATGTTGGAAATGGAAAGCATGTGAAAAACACTGACACTTCACGCACAATTTAGTGGATCACTAGCATGTATGCACAAAGCTGGGAAAAGAATAGCATATGAATCCTAGGGAAAAGTCAATGTTTTGTACAATCAGCATTAAGAGGGTTCTATGAGACCCTAACTAGCATAGACACAGTTAACTGTGACAAGGAGAGCACTGCTCCAATCCAGCTCCCTTTCCACTGAAAATGAAAGAAAAAAAAAAACCTCCCTCCGTTTTAGTTTAAGAGTCTTAGTTTGACTAGGCATAGAATTTTAGAAAAGATGGAGACTTTCTGAAATAAAGATGTTGACAATGTACCAAAATAGCATATGAATCTTATGGTCAAAAAAAAAAAACAAATCGAGTAGAACGTTGGAATTGAAGAGTTACCAAATAGAGAAAGAGACAACCTTTTTTAAATGGACAAAAAAGAAAAGTACGATCCTTCAATTGAAATGGAGGGGGTATTAAGTAACAGAATGGTACTTCTAATCATGAAAGTCGACCATAAGCATCCACAGACAACTCTTTCCGAACAGTGAAGTTCACAAAAGAGAACCATTGAAATTTTGCATAGCTGTCGTTCAACAAAAAAATGCGTTCAAACTATTGAGTATCTCCTATTCATGAAACAAACAATCAAAGTACTTTTCAGACACCATAAACGGTGTAGCCAAGTTAAGTTCGACTTCACTGTCTCATAACGAAAGACTAAACGAGAAATATGCAGGAAAAACTTACCACTCGAAGAGCTTCTCCCATACTTCTTGTGGGACCAACACATAATCACGCCCTTCTTCCAAAGTTCTGAGAAGCTGTGGATCATCACCTCCACTGTCAACTTCCCTAATTATTATATCACTATTATCAATCGGTCCAGGTCTATTAGCTGAATTTGGCAAAAGAGAAGGCAGAGACTCGGTAGCATGCTCATTAAACGAATAAGCACCAAGAGGCTTCCCAATGTACCTATGCCAATCCATGAACCACCTAAAATATACAGACGAAACTAAATAAGTATGACTTTTCAAGATTACTCCATTTTTGACATGTTCTATTTATTTTCTTTCTTTAAGCAAATGGAAAATGCTTGTGGCAGCCACAAACTACCTAAACACCATTGGTCAAATCAGAAAAAATAAGAAATAACCAAACAGTTAGGAAGTCAGGAAAGTTGTCATCAAATCAATTTCTTATCTGCAAGTGGTTGAAGTGTCCATAGGTAAAACGAAATTGCAAAATGGCTACCTCAACACACAACAGAAGGGGAGATCTGAATAGCTGAAGCATCATATGACTTAGATGAGAAGAAACCACCTAGCATTATTTGCATCTACTACGATTATAGTCCAACTAAATAAGTATGACTTTTCAAGATTATTCCCATTTTTGACAGGTTCTATTTTTTTTTTTTTCTTTTAGAAATTGGAAAATGGTTGTGGCAGCCACAAACTACCTAAACACCATAGGTCAAATCAGAAAAAATAAGAAATAACCAAACAGTTTGGGAAGTCAGGAAAATTGTCATCAAATCAATTTCTTATCTGGAAGTGGTTGAAATGTCCATAGGTAAAATGAAATTACAAAATGGCTACCTCAACACACAACAGAAGGGAAGATCTGAATAGCTGAAGCATCATATGAGTTAGATGAGAAGAAACTACCTAGCATTATTTGCATCTATTACGATTATAGTCCTGGTCTCTACAAATATTAAGCTAACTTTTCACAGATCCAAGGAATCATAGTTCATGTAGTGCTTCAGCTCTCAAATTTTCTCTACCATTTCAGCACATTCAGGTGCACATTGATGATTTTACTTATACATAATTATCAACTCTGTATGCTTACTCATGTTGTAGATTCTGCCAAAGGGAAGAACAAAGAGAGACATTTCTCAAGTAGCTTACTTTTTTCTTTCATTCGGGTGAGAAAACAGCATGCTATACTATGCTACCAGGAAACCCGAGTCATTTTTAATGTTTTAAAACTAAAATTCATGGAATAGAATGCCTCATATCATAAACCAGTCACTTCTGAAACAGTTCATATCAGGTTAAGCTCTCTAAATTAATACTCTAATAACTTGTTATTATTAATTAAATACTTTACCTGATAAAAAAAGAAATATAAACCTAGTCGTTGTTAATGAAATAGTTAACCTGATTAAAGGAAGAGAATACCTTGTGATAGTTGTTGAAAACTAGCACATTCACAACCTAATAACTAAAAACATAGCAGCATCTTTTCAACATGGCTGGACTATTTATGCAGCTGATAGATGTGAGTGGATAAGATGAGCCGCAAATATTAAAATTTATTATAGTTCAATTTTAAAGCAAAAGAAATTGTCCCCAAGGCATTGGTCTAGTGTATTTAAGTAGACAAGATTCTAACGTGCTCGGGAATTTGTAGGTAATCAAAAATAAAAATGAGAAGGAAAGGAACACAAAGTGATAAGTCGGTGCAATGCTTGTTAGAATAGAGCATCACAAGAAAAGCATGGTTACCTGTTAGAAATGACATAATAGAGATTGCCTTCTCTCAAATTGGACTCAGCTTTGGCGGTAAGTTCTTGAATGATCCTTGCCTCTTCTTCAGGCGTGCAGGGCAATTCAATAGATCCATTTTCCATCATGTAGGTCGAATCCGGAATCGTCATGATCTACTCAATTCTGAAAACAAAATACCACTTTAGTAAGCAACAAGAAAAGAGATTCCAGTTCAAAGAGTAATTGGATTTCCAAATGAAACAAAACAAGGAATAGACGAACCCTAGTAGATCCGAAAGCGATAGAGAAGAAGGGGAATTATGAACCCTAGATTACAGGAGAACCCCAATTCCCCGATTCGATTATTGATCTGAACAAATACACGAAGCGTCTCTCTCTCTTTTGAGTTTTCAATTTTCATCCACCAACTTTTTATATATGATATGCCCAATCACGAGACGAGACCCTCTACTTTCTACATTCTGATATTCACTACTCTTCCCTTATTTTTATGTTTTGAATTTTGCATTCACTATCCATTTAAAAAAAATACCGCGATTACAAAATCCCATAATAATTTAGTTAAAAAATTAATTATTCTTTTCAGCATATAGAAAGTATTCAAAATTATGATTACAAAATCCCATGTTACAAAATTGTGGTTAAAGAAAGCATTATTCCACCTCTCTTAAATTTGATGTGTTTGGACATGTTATTATTTGCAAGATTAAATATCATAAAAACACTGAATAATATAATTGTGCATGTAATATTTTTCGAGATAAAACTGGTGTAAATAAAAATCAGACCACTAAAAACTTAGCCACAATAACCTATTCATACCAAAATGACAACCGAACAGCATCAAATATAGCACTTTGCGTAAGCCGTTCACTCTTCCTGAATCCAAATACTGATGAAGAAGACACTCAAAGCATCTTTATAATTGCACACAGAATCTTACTTTGAATAACCCACTTTCCTGGTCAAGATATAATTCAGAGAAACCGGCCAACTGAAAACCGTCTTTGCTATTATACTGTGAACTTCTGTGCTCTAGATACAACTTCCAGAAGGGAGCTTACAGATATACTAACCACGCTCGATGCCATGTACTTAAGCTTCAAGACTTTCAGGAGTGCAAAAACATGTACGCTTCAAGACTTTCAGGAGTGCAAAAACCTATTTGGACTCTTTAACCCGGGTCAAATCTTCCAAAAATGTGCTACTTCCAGAGGGAGAGTAGACACACAACGCCAACATTTTTAAAGAGTCCAACCAACATAGGCGAAAACAAAGGATCTGCAGCTGAACATCTAAACTAGTTACAGCAGTTTACAGCTTCTGAACAGGAGTTCCATCTACAATTCAGTGCATGAATCCCGTTAACCTCATACAAACATAAACACGTAAGATCGGCACAAGACATGCCAAAGCTACTAGTCAATGACACACTATAAACAATGACGTTCTCTAGTGCCATAACCTCATATATATGCAAGAATCTGCAAAGGCGCCACTGAACAAGATCTGTGAGTCAGTTTTCTAATGACAGATGTCAAGTATTATACAACACCTCAAGAAACAACAAAAACACCTAATACAAATTATGACATGGTAGCTCTCTCATCAGAGCTGGCAGAGGCCTCATTTCCAGCAGGAGAAGCTTCACCGCCTTGTACCTCATCTTCACTGAACATGCTGTCTCCACCAGATTCAGAGGATGAGCCAATCTCCTCATCACTGAAAACCTCGGCCTTATGCCGCCTCCTCACATCTTTGACGTCTCTTCCTTGAAGAGCCAATCGCCTGCGCTTTCTTGCCTTCCTCTTGCCTTTGGGAAACTCTTCCTGCTTAGATTCAAAAGTCTTGTTCCTGACATCTTTTGCAGCTCTATCCATGCAATCTTCATTATCCTCCGATTCAGTAAATTGGGAATCAACATCAAGCTTGCGTCTCTTCCTACTTGTACTGGTCTGATAAAGAAAAATAAGTTATAAGGATATGAACCAAATATGAATACAAATGGTAAATTGAATACACACACACTATTCATTAACGAGCATTAATCAACATAGTTCCCTTTCTGCTGTAACCGAGCTTCATGGATGGTTTTCTTCCTTATTTGGGTAGCCAAGCAGGGAAGGCAGGGTTACAAGGAGATCTGCTAGTTAAAACAACAAACTTCAATCTTCACTATTTGGGAAAGAAATCGAGGTGAAGCATAAATCAGCCGGAGCCCTTACAAACTAGCTATTTTCAATATTTTTTGAAGTCCTCACCCCTGATCCTTCGCAATGACCTCACTCTAGAATAAGAAATACTGCCCAACATTGAACCTTGCCTCTAAATATGGCCACAGTAATAAATTTCAAGAAAAAAATCATCAGCTTAACCATTGATGCAACAAGGTTCTCTAATTGCAATAGCAATCAAGATTTACTGCAAGAATTTGTCAGAGATAAAAAAGGAAACATAACACAGTTGCCTATTTCCTCCACAGACTCGGGGAACCAGCCATTTCCAATTCCCCACTTGGGCTGCATACCAGTAGAAACCCTTCTTTCAGTAAGTAACGTTAGGAGATACTATGCATTCATATACATGGGGTGTAACATATAGAGAGGCCTAATACAAAGGCGAGTCATAATGGGTCTCAAATATTATTTGTAATATATAAGTGATATGAGGAAATGTAAATGTAGCCCTCAATTTCACATGACCTTATGCAATTTAGCTGGTCCCAAGCCTGGATAAAGGAGGGTGGTTTACATTGACATCTAGCATAAAAATGAACTACTGTTATGCATCTTGAAGAGCTGAATGGGTACAGAGAATTCAGATAGCACCTTCCTCACCCTCAATTAGGCTTAGCTGGCTGAATATGAAGCTTAAATAAATGCTTAAAAAGCAAAAAGAAGTAACATAGACTCATTAGACACTTTTCAGACTCCAACCAGTGCCTACACCAAGGCATAAAATGTAACAGGAATTGTTAAGATACCTTGGGACCCCGATCAACCAGGCGAGACCATTCACTTCGGTTACGCAAGCAATCCAGGACAGCCTGAGAGTGACTGGAATATGCATAACGTTCTCCGTTGTGCTTCCTTAAGTTTGGCCAGTGCTACAGAATAATCAGGAAGATGAAAGACAAATTAATTCTTTTGTTCATACCAGAAAGAGAATGGATCTTATTTCATTAAAGCATCTGTACCGGAAGAACTGCATTGCAGAGCTCTTCATAAGTCATTCTTTGACCTTTGCACATAATCTCAGCAATCAAGCCTATAAATACAGGCAAAAAGGTAGCAATGTTACATTAAGAAGATCCAAAATAAAAGAAAAAATCTTCATTTATAGAACATCTAACATATATAGCTCTAGTGAAGGCCAAAACCTGGTAACGTCTGATGTGAAGGATGACCAACCACTTTTGCATCATCATCAGCAGCAGCTGCACTTGGTGAATTGTGCATTGAGGAAAGGTTCTGTTCATTTGCGTCGTTTGGGGAACATAAACTACTACTTGCAGACGTATTGGACGCAAGTGTCTGACTCTTCTTCAGAGACTGCACACTTTTTGCTGATCCAGCATCTCCTTCTCTCTTAATAATAGAATCTTCTTCTCTTCTACAACCAAGAGAAGTTGATCGATCAGATTTCTTGGTTTCCTGAACCACCTCCTGAGAACAGTTTGAACCATCTTTCGCTATGTCTTTTGACTTTCTCCTAGAAGTCTTTGGCAAAATATAAACATGTCAGATTAAAGTCAAAACAGGCATATAATTGCCTATTATTATACAAAAAAAAAATCATGAAGCTTACCAAACCATGATCTTTTCCTCCACCACTAGATGTTCGCTTCATTAGCATACTTGTAGATGTTGGAGAGGTTAACTGAGGTAAGCTACCAGCATGACGCATCCGTGGCACTCGAGGAACTCTAGGAGAACTATTAAGTTCTTGATGAAGCAGTAGGGCAAGCTGCATAAAAATGGACAAGCGTAAGCTAAGAGGGAAATAGTGAACTTCAAACATTCATTAATTCAACTTCTACCTCTTCATCACTTAATGCTGCAGGAGATGATGAAGACGGAGGATGCATCAGGTGGGTGTTCCCTTTAGAAGATGGTTGGCAACTTGGCTGGTTTGTCTTTTCACATTTTTGTGTCGAATGTGTACCTGCAGCTTTATTCTGTATGTGTGCCGCACTCTCACTTTGCAGTGAGCTAGAAGACTCTGCAGAGCGTGAACTAGCAGGGTTACTACGTACTGTTGATGTTTTTGCAGCAGCATTGGGGACTGAATCCTTTGCTTCTGATACTGTTTTCTTCACTGGAGCATGAGAGAGCTTGGTTGACTGCAATGTCCTCGATACTGAACCAACCGATGACTTTGGGAGCTCTTTCAACATTTTCTTTGGTCTTTCACGCCTCTCTTCATCCCTACCAGCATCCATAGACGAACTCTCTCTTTTATTACTCAGATTGCTCCCAGACATTCCCCTTGGTTTACCATTCAAATCATGATTTTGAGCTTTCGAGGATATTCTACTCTCAGGGGCAGAAGACTTTGTTGTACCTGAAGATGATTTTCCCATGGATAGAACTACTTTACGGTGATTCGGAGCTGACAAAGAAGTTGCGACTGGTAAGTTTGATCTAGGTGCCTCTTCAGCAGGTTTTGAACTTAGTTTGTGTCCTGAACTCTTTCTTGCTCCTACTGTGACTTCAGAAATCTTAGGTTCTTGATTAGATTGGCAGAGTGCACTGGGTGATTCATCAGTATTAGTTATATTACTACCACTTATCATTGCCTTTCTACTGCCTTCCTCTAATTTACAGTCACTATATTCAGAATCGACTAAAGTGGCAATATCTACTCCAGCTTTTTCAGACAAGCAACCTGGAGATATCCCTGCAGGTTTTGCCAATGATTTTGTTATATCCAACTTACCATCGCTTGGAAGTAAACGTTGATTTTCAAGGTCTGCAGGATCAGCACGGACTTCGGCTTCAAATTTAACCTCAAGTTCTGAAGAGCATATAACCTTGTTATCACTTGAACTTCCAACATTTGGCTGCCTTTTAATGCTAGAGACAAGACATGCAACATTTTCTATCATGGGCTCCGCTGTTTGTGGTTCAGTTCCAAGACTTAGAACCGCAATCTCTTCTTTATTGTTGGTAGCATTAGTAACAACCTAATTTCACAATCAACGTTATTTCACAAAACTTCCTTAACTAGAAAAGAGAAGGCAAGAACAAATAACAAGAAGGCAAGAACAAATAACAAACATTCTTTGAAAGCATCTCTCATCTCTTCTTTCCACTGTGTAGTGGCTGCCAAATATGGAGTAAAAAATTCTGCAGTGACAAGGCATAACGAAATGGACAATGAAGCAAGCAAGAGGGAAAAGAGCCTAGTCGGAGGTTTTAAATGTCTTTGGCTGCTACCATATTCATGGGGCAAGAAAGGAATGGAATGTTCAGAAACAAGCAGAGAAGCACTGGGACCATAGTTCATTCAGGAAGTCCACCGTAGAGGGATGGAAGGTGTAGACTTTGAACTTCTATCCCTAGACTAGTGCTATTAAGATATCAGTAGGAAGGGAAATGTACTTATGCTGCTGCTGATGTTGAAACTTGTTCGGCCAATAGTAAGTTGCTTTTCCTTGTACATGTATCTGTTTGGTAATGAAGTTTTGTATCAAAAATTATAATGATTTTTGAGAAAATGCATAAAATCCCCCCGAAACTTGTCCGCTAAACTTACTTTAGCACTTTAACTTTAAAGATAATGACTTAGCTCCCTAATCTCATTTCAGGTGAATTAAATCCATCCTAAAATTATAAGACCAGTCTCACAATGGCAAGTGCATCCCACACGCACCATGTCATCGACATGTTCGTGCTACATCCTTGTCACGTCAGCCAAATTGAAAATTATTTAAATTTTAGATTTTTTAATTCTTTTTGGTTTCTTCTTATTTAATCACAATTTTAGAAAAAAATAGAAAGAATAAGATTAATCCAAGACTATTAAAAATAAATAAATCTCAAAAAGAACCCCACAAATTCAAAATTCTAAAAATCACTCACTAAAAAAAATATTTAATTTGTGAGACACATTATCAAAATAAATAAATAAATAAATAATAGCTGAAAATTTTATTTGAGATGAAGAAATTATAAATTTTTCATTAAAAATAAAAGCTTCAAGTTCATTTGAAGCAAGAATAAGTTGTTGGCTTTCTCATTTTCTTTTCCTATCCATCATATCTAATAATAAGTAATAATAATTTGAGATAAAGTAATTCTAATTTACTGATTGAAAGGGAATGGGGGTGGGGGTGGGGGTGCGGTCTCCTTCATTACGTATGCAATGCCCTATCCAAATTCGTCATGATAACACCTCCACACCTTTTAGTTACTCTAATGACACTGCAAATTTACATCACTTTCCTCTTTCATTCATCTTCTTCTTGAGTTTCTTTCTTACTTGTATCGCCCAAATCCAGAGTATTAGTCTTCTAAGGTGTAAGATGAGATGGTGGTTGAGGGTGGCGAGATTCGAAAAGAGAAAAAGAGGGGTGCAAAATTGGGGTTCAAAGGGAGAGAGATTGGGTGAGGATGGAGTATTTAGAAGGAGGAAGAAGGTGGAGGGCTTGAAAAAAAGGGAAAAAATTGATGTAGATAGTGGCTAGGAGCGGCAAGACTCAAGAGGGTGGTGGCATGTGAGGTAAAAGAAAGGGTGGGGTTGTTGGTGGATAAGGGTGGTAGGGTGGTAGGAGATGAGGAAGAAAAAACCTTATTGGCTGGAAAAAAAAAGGTGGACCAATTATTTTTTTCTTTAATTTTTTATTTTTTACGCGCTTCTATATTTTTTATTTGACACGTCAGCTTATCGGGTGGATTTAAATACAGTTAAAATGAGATTCGGGGTAAATAATTATCTATAAAGTTAAAGTGCTAAAGTAAGTTTCGTGGACAAGTTTAGGGAGGATTTTATGTATTTACTCATGATTTTTTTATCAGGATAAACATCAGCATGATGTGAATTGTAAAGCTCCCTTTTCTCCACAATACTATAAGAGGTAGGGCTCCTTGAGACGTTTTAAATCCAAAGGCATCTAAACCTGACTCATAACACGGAAGACATAGTCTATACATTTGCATTTCTAAAGGAAACTAGTTAGCGATGCCCATGCTATGCACGGGCCCAATAAAATTAACTTTACATCTATAATTTATTTTAAGTCATAAGTACAATTTACACTTAGTTATAAAATGTAAAAATACTTCATCAATAACAGAAAAATAATAGGAAAGTAATTAATTATGCTCTAATTTTCTCCATTAAGGCCATAATTTATTCCAAATATTTTTTTTTATTCGAATTTATAAAGTTGGAGTTGTGTCTGGTTATATTCTATACAATATGTGAAATAATATTCATATTTGAATGTTTAAAAGTGAGTTAGAAAACACATCATAAGGAGTTTTCCAAATTTGAAAAACAACTTCAAATTAAATTCAAAACTTTTATGGTCGAACACTGATTTTTCAAATAAAGTAAAATTTATCATGAAAACATGTAATCGTAATTATTATACCCTAACGGATAACTAAGAACCTAATCGCTTAAGTAATTGTTATCTTTTCCATATCAATAAAAAGAACACGCGGTTGCTACAACAGATTTTCTTTGACCTTTGGATTTTTGGGTAATACAAATCTCGTCTTTGAAAAATAGTAGAAAGTTTTAAAACACTCCTTTCGTGTACTTTAATTTGTCCACTATATTCAAAAAAAAATACTTTTGCTTTTTCACTTTTAGCATACCAAGAGAAAATCCCTTTTTGTTCCACATTTTATCCTCAACACTGATTACTTGTAACCCATGACCTAAGATTATATATCAATTACAACAACAATATTATCCAGTAGAATCCACAAGTAGGGTTTGGGGAGGATAGAGTGTTAGAGAGGTTGTTTCCGAAAGACCCTGTGCTCAAATGTATCAGTCCCAAATAAAAGAAGGAAAAAACAATAGATATAGAATAATAAAGGCTACAACGAAGAGCTAGGTCAATTCTACAAGAAAAAACAACAATGGTAACAAAATAATCAAAGAGCAAAATAACACAACTATGATGGCATGAGTAAGCCTACGAAACCTTGAACCAACACAAAGCAAAACAACATCCTACCCCTACTAGCCTTCAATTACACAAATATTGCGGTAAAATCCAAAGTAATCATTGATTTAAAAGACGTGCAAAATCCAAAGTGAATAAATAAAAATGAACGAAAAGAGTACAAAGTAGAGATGGAGGCAAAAAAGAGTTTTTACGAGCTCTTAAATATCAAAAATGCCCTTATTAGCCTAAGCAAGCACATTAACCGCCTCATACCTGCTTAGTCTCATTTACTCTTATAAGTTTTTCAAGGAGATTTGTAGTACTAACTTTGCTGGCATAAAACACTAGCGACACTTCATACTTGGAATAATATGCAAAGATAGTAAAGTAGATTCTACATGTTAAAGAAGATCCGGCAACGGATACAGCTTTGACAGAAATTTGGGCCATAATGAAAGCTCGTTGTGCTTAATTCCTATTTATCTTTTTTGTCATTATTTAAGCCTTTTCCTATTTTTGAAATAATTCAAAAAAGCATTCTATTAAAGAAAACTGGGTATATTTTAACAATCACCTCTTTTCTTGATAAAAACATAGTTTCTTTTAATCTCTTGATTAGGGCTCATCCTATTCCTCCTTCACCCATGCCAATCTCCTCCTCTTCCTCCCCTCGACATAGGTGCTCACCAAGGTAAATATTCTCTCTCGCTTTTGGGATTTGTTTTATTGGTATTTTATGCATGTATATATCCAGTATATTTGTCACAATTTAGATTTGCAATTTTTACACCAACACAAGGAAAACCAAAAAAATAGACGTTTAACCTCATTATTCAGACATCTTCTCCAATGTACGATCTCTAATTAAGTTGAACTTTTTCCCCCTTCACTTTAAAACTATGTTTTTTGGGTGTCAACATTGGGTGCTTTATTTTCCTCTGTGTGTATCGGCATTTGCATTGCAACATTGAATTGAGTGTTTTGATGCATTGGAAAATCACTAGCCGCTTAGGGTTTTCCTTTGTTACATTTTTTGACTTTCCAAAGTACAAGTGCAAAAAATAATGTGGTTTATGTCTCTCTGCCTTCCACGTGTAGGTGCCATATAGACCTCAATGTATCATCTCTTCTTTATAGGGTTTGCGGTTTATTTCTTCTTGTGCAATTTAACTCCTTTCATGTCTGTGTTACAGTTTCCCATCAATCATCTTGGACTCTAATCAAGAGAAACTTCTTCCTGCACCATAGCCGCAAAAGTAAACCTATTGGTGAGGCGAATACTTTATCCCGCTTCTCAAGGTTCAGCGAGGTAGTTAGATGTTCCAATAAGAATAATACAATATTTTTGAAACATATAGTTACGTGTTTTAGGTACTGTTGCTTGATTCATAACTTCCTATTTGCCCTCAAATACAGGTTTGAGGCAGCCAATATAACTAACATTTTTAGGGGCCTATTCTTTGCCTTTTTTCCATTTTAAAAAAATTCAAGAAAATGTTCCATTACAGAAAATTGGGTATTCAACAGTCAACCCTTTCCCCTAATAAAACAGCTGCCGCTTCATTTAATCCTCTTAGGTAGGGCTCCACTCCCTCCCCACCTCCTTGCAGGCGAATCACCTCTTCTTCCTCTCCTCGCCATAGGTACTCGGCAAGGCATACATCCTTTTCCTTGCTTTTGAGATTTGCTGAGTTGGTATTTTATGTATCTTTGTATCAGGTATTCTAAATTTTTACCGGCTTTTAGGTTCGTTGTAGCACTCAATATAGAGACAGAGATCACAGATTTCTATTTTTGGGACAATCAAGTGATTTTGTGCGTTTATAATGGTATTTGTTGTTCATCATGCTTTAGGATTTGTTAACATATAAGGTTGAAACTGTACTTGGACATAAATTTTACCTGAAAACTAAATTTTATGAGTAAAAATAAATTTCATTTGAAATACTTAACTTATTTACTCATTGTGTGTTTTGGAGAGTTATTTCTGTTCTTTCTTTATCAATTTATACTATGCCTGATGGAATACATTGAAACAAGTACAAACAAAAAAAACTTTTGGAAAACTTTCAGAGAATTATCAGAAGTAACATGAGAATTGTAAGCACGAGAGAGAGTAAAGTTTCTGATTTTTGGAATGATCTTAGGAAAGTGAGAGAGAAATCACAGAGGAAATAACAGTAGGAAAGAGGGGGAAGGGACAATAGAGGATTGAGAGAAACAACAGATTTTCTGTAAATATTAGCTTATTTAAGGGATAAAATTTGAGTAATATATAAATTAAATGATGACTACTTTACTTTCCTCAAGCCAGACTGATTTCCACTGATCAGCTGTGTTCACTTCGCATCTTTGGCTTCCTTCTATTGTTCTCTTCGTCACTTCCAGCTACACTGTCTTTGTGAACTGGAAAACACATTCCACAGGTTTTTGTTTATCACCCCCGTCTCATTGCAGAAACAACTAGTCACCACAACTCTCCCCTTCTTTGTAACACTTCATGAGTAAGGCATATCCTTCAGATATTTCTCATATTTTCAGCTCTTCCTCCTGCATAATGCTAATGTCCCTCTGGTGTAACTTATTTACTGTGACACTTCTTTTTGAACTATGTCTCCACCTAAGTCTGTTAGGCTCCATTGTTGTCCCACCAAAAGTGTCCACTTCTTTTACTACTTTTTTATCCTCCCAGTCATTTAAGTACCTTCTAAAGTTAAGATCCCAACCTTGGGGGACCAACACTCAAACACAACAATTTCAGAGTTGCTTGATAGTGACATGAGATCTGGAAATTTAAATAGCAGTGGTACTTCCCTTATCCAGTTTTCCTTCCAGAACTTAACATTGTTACCATTACCCAATATGATCCTAGAATTCTCCTTGAGCTCAGACCATAGACCTCTGATAGCCTTCCATACACCCATCCCATAAGTGCAATTCACTTCATTGGGGCACCAAGGACTATTCAAAGCAAACTTGTGAACAATTACTTCCTTCTAGAAGGAAATTTCTTCATCAAAAACCTCCAAAGCCATTTGATCAAAAGGCACATGTTTTGAATTTTTTCATTTCGAGTCCTCCTTGTCCTTTCGTAATTGAGTGACCTTCTATTCAGCCAGATTATATCCCCCCTCTCTTTGTTGCCTTTCCACAAAAAGTTTCTTCTCACTCTATTTAGCTGCTTCACTACATTAGCGGAATGGGAAACAAAGACATGACATACGTAGGTAGAGTCCAACAGTGAGTTAATTAGTACAACTCTTCCTCCAAAAGTCAAATATTGTGCTTTCTACTTGGCCATACCCAAGTACACAGTGGGCTAAACGCCCGCTGCAAATATCAATTGTTCCCTTTTTCTCAAGCATAAGTGTGTTGTTGACCCTTCCCTCTTTACCGTAATGAATATTTTGTTTATGAACAACATTTAACTAGAAAAGGAAGGCAAGAGTTTGTGTTATATAATTTTTTTTCAAGTGAAAAAACATTGATTAAAATATATAGTCTTATAAAACAACAAAAAAGGAAGGTGATGCTTATTTATATAGATTTGTCTGCTATTTTATTTTTTCCATAGGCATTTGATTTGTAATTTTGGTTTATATTTTTTATTTGCTTGGAACTGCAATATAAAAACTGTATGACGTACAGTATATAATTTATTTTCTATTTCATGTAATAATCTTTAACTTAAAGTAGATGTTTCACCACGCAAAGCACGTAACTAACGACAATAGAGAATAAAAGAAATACGATCCACCTTTGTCTCCTTGCATTCAGTTTCAGAAGAAAGCCAATAAAATATACCTTATGTTTCTTAATCAAATCCCAACCAGTAGTGCTACTAGAACAGTTGGTCCATGTGCATCACCATAATAGCTAGACTTAAATACTTCCGGTCATCTAGCAAATGCTATAAGCTCCAGTTCAAGCATGTTTCAAAATGTGCATAAATATTCTCGCATGTTTTATAAATATGGTTAACCTTTCACCAACTCATGACATGACATATGTAGCTGTAAGGTGAACTTCGATCTCGTCTCAAATTGAGGAAGGAGATGAGTAATGGCAATCTGGATTTCCAAATTGCATGGTTACCACAATTCGCTTCGTCACTAAGCTCCTGCTCAAGTCATTGAGTGACATACATGCGCATAAAGGCGATTAATCGAGATAGCCCAGAGGGGACAAAGCATGCATGAGGTTTCATTCGCTTCCTCACTAAGTGCGAATTTTTCCCCCAAGCAGAAGGAACTGATGCAAAAGTAACATTGGCTAGAATACATAGAGCACCAGAGAAGGTTCACAAGCACCAGAGAAGATTCACTAGCTTTGAATGCCGGAAACTTTGAGATATTGGCTAATACCATAAGAAGAGAGATTTTATCTCCTCTTCATTTTCTAATAGGAACATCCGTAAATCCGACGAGGTTAAAGCGTTTTGCTTCAATTCCTAATACGCCCATCCATTTTGCCTCTCTAACAAAGGGGAGGGAAAGAGGAAATTGAACAAGAATAGCCGATCTTCGACCTTCAAGTTTTGGGCTCCAGCCCTTACAGTTTCACAAAGTTAGAAGTACAAATAGGACAATACTTAGTAGCACATAAAATTACTCTTGATAAATGCAGAACTGGGCATAATTGGTCATAAACTTTTTTTTTTTTTTTGATAAAGTAATTGGTCATAAACTTGGCAATGTGTGAGAAATGAAAAAAGAGAAGTCACCACATAATCACAAGAAGCTGTAAATGAAAACTGATCTCATACCTCTTCTGTCATAGGTAACCTAGCAGAATCACTCCGCTCTAAATTTGTTGCTGCTCCATCATTCTCCATAGGAGAGCCCTCAACCCTAGCAGAAACGTGGTTTCTAATCTTGTCTTCTCGGGGGTGTGCTTCACTTGTTGAGCCGCGTTTGGATACATCATACGATGCAACTTTTGAGATGCGCTCATTTGAAGTTGGAATGTCAGAATAGCTAGTAGTGTCATGGTCCAGTATACGAGGTCCTTCCAAAATGTCAACAGCAGCCAAAATTTCCCGTGAATTTCCAAATTTTGTTCTCTGATTATCTGTCTTGACAGCCATAGGGCCTCTGTCTTTAGAAAAATTGCAATTGCTTTGAGTTAATCCCCTCATAAATTTGAAAAGGAATATTAAGTACCATTATCAACAATCATGGCATTACTAGTAGCAATTCAAAATAAAGCAGCAGTAACACAAACCAAATTTGAAAGTCAAGAAAGCATTAGACAAGCAAAAAAGAGTTATACACATATAAATTAAATACTAAAGTACCAAATAAAAAAGCCCTTTTTTTTAACAAAAGAGAAGTAGCTTAATCACCTGGTCTAGAAGCATGTGCATCTTTCTTAAGATAACCCTCCTTTTCAACGATCTTAGACTTCTTCTTACCACCTTGATCCTTGGACATCCCAAACTCTTCTTTCATACTCTTGTTGCCTTGTATCATGCTAGGACCCAATAAACCTCTGTCCTCATTCACATCATTGGCTGAGCGAGTAGCAGCATATGAATCCATAGCATTGTTGGACTCAAAACCAGGCTTCTCGGAGACAGGGTTAACCACTGGTGCACGCAAGCAGTTTTCCTTCGACAAGGAGAATAAATCAACAGCACCATTACCATTACCAGTAATCATCTCATTGCCTTTGTCAGTAGTGTTATCATTGGCCTCCCTTGTTTCATTATCCCAATAAGGAAATTCGCTATATTTAAAATTAAAGACTTTGGGAACATAACCACTGCATTTCCACAACTGACGACTAAATGCAGATGATAACCCAGAAAACAAAGCTGGATCACCACCGGGAACACCTTGCACGTGAACCCTTTCCTCCATTGGCAATTCAGTCCAAAGTCTAAAGGGGCTTCGGATGGGGAGAGTATTCGGATATGGAGAATTCATGGTCAAAGTCTTGGTGGGCAACTCAACAAGCAGCTGAGCAACCTCAGTTTCTTCGCTATCATTGGTGGTGGCGGAGGCTTTATTTTTACACTTATCACATGCAAATAATTTCTCGCTCTTGACATACCGCACGCAGCGTGTATGTACCCACACACTGCACTCGTCGCAATTCACCATCTCCTCCCCGTCATCAAAATTCACACCACAAACACAATCCACTGTCCATGAACCATCAATCCAGTCATCCTGTTGGTTTGCAACGGGAAGCCGGTGAGACCGGCTCTTCATGGTTGCAAGGGCGACACAACCCTAAAACAAGCGGTGGCTTTAGGCCCAAAACAATTGCCCCAAAATTACAAATTACCGAAAGCAGCAAAAAGCCCCAAATACAAATTCAATTCAAGCACAAGGATTACTCAAATACGAAAATATTTATACACATCTGAAGCACAGAAAAGAAAGAAATTCGAGCAAGAGGCAGGATTAAACGCAGAAACATAATCCGAGATCACATCCAAAAGCACCGAGTAGAAAGTAAACCAAAAGATGAAGGACATACATACATACACGGGAAGAGAGCTCAACAAATCTGATGTAATACTTCAATGGCGTTCGAAGCACCGTATTAAGCAGCGAACACCTGCTCTTAGAAGGACCAAAATACCCCTGACGGGCTGACGGAATATATATTAAAAACGCCCTCAAACTTGACATAAATTATTAGTTTCGTCCCTAAACTATTGATAATTTAAAAAACATTTCTCAACTTAGCGAATTAAGCTTACATACACCTTCAAAGTTAGCACGAATTATTAGTTTCATCTCTAAACTATTGATAAGCTTAAAAATACCCCTTAACTTGGCGAAGTAAGCTTAAATACACCCTCGAAGTTGGCACGACTTATTAGTTTCGTCCCTAAACTAATGACAGACTTAAAAATACCCCTCAATTTGGCGAACTACGTTTAAATACACCCTTGAACATGGCACGAATTATTAGTTTCGTTCCTAAACTATTAATAGACTTAAAAATACACCTCAACTTGGCAAATTAAACTTAAATCAACTCCTTTTGTTTCATACACAACAATGTGGCATTCACGTGCTATACGTGGCTTAAAAACATCCCTCAACTTGGCGAATTAAGTTTAAATACACTCGCCAACTTGGCAAACTAAGTTTAAATACACCTCTCCTATTATAAATATATATAAAAAAAATTTCAAATAAAAATAAAATAAAAGGATTTGTTATTTTTTTAATTAAAAAATAAAGAAATAAAATGTAGTTCTAAATACGAGGTTCTAAAGTATAACTTTCACACTTCCAACACTCTTTTTTCCTTTGATTTTAAGTGTAACTATTTCGAAAATCTTACGACATATTGCTTTGATTTTAAGTGTAACTTTCACACTTTTAACACTCTTCTACGAAACTATTTCGGATCTCTTACAACATAACACTTACTTGACACCAATTTTTACAAAACAGAGGATTTTCTAATTTCGTAGGGAAGAAAGAGTGTTGAAAGTGTGAAAGCTACACTGTTACATCGGAAAATGGCTTTGGTTTTGAAAATTCGATTTAAGCCTTAATCAATTTAAGTAAAACCGAATCTTCAAAAAAATTTAGAGAGTCGCCACTTAATTTTTTAAAGGAAAAATCAAGAAAACCAATTAAATTGAATTATTTTTAAAAAGACCTAACAGAGAAAATCTTTTTAAAATCCAAAAAAAGGGTTCGGGTTCATATTTCCACTTCGAGAAGGTTTTACGCACTCGAAATGGCCGCTAACACGCGGTTATTCGGCGATTAGGTAATTTTGACTAACTTTAAAAATATTAATTTAAATTAATAACGAGGAGAAAGTCTATGTGAAATATTTAAATTATTATTTAATCCTAACAAAATTAGCAAATAAGACTAAGTTGTTAAGAATTTTTCTTTTAAAACAACCACTAAAATATCTAAGTGTTAAAAGAATAAAACATTCACCGATTATTTCAAGGAAAATATTTGGGGTATTTTAAAGACAATTTGTAAAGTCTAATTTCTAAAAAAAGTGATTTTGTCGTCAAAATAGTTTAAGACATTTAAAAATTAACATAAATGATCAACTTTTGGGGAATTTAATTAGATTAAAACATAACAAATATTAAATTAATATTAGAATTAGCAAACATCACAAACACATAAATATAACAAAATAATGAGAAGGAGTAATAGAGTAAAACATTGGGCTTGGCAGGCTCAATTTCGCCTAGAAAACAATTTTGGGCCTGCCTGACCCTTTGATCTTCTGCTGCTGCTGCTGCGAATTGGGTTGACGGCCCATTTTTCCCTGGTATATAGTAACAGTATATCAGCTTGTACTGGACGTCTTTTGTTGTATACGACCTGATTTTTGGCTTCTAAGACTTTGTATCAGACATCTTTTCCGCCAAGAACTCGATGATATGCAAGGAACGAGTTCAAGAGAGACTCGATTTGCATTCACATGCATCATAAGAAAGATAGATACATAAGCATCAACCCATTGACTTGTTTATAAAAAATAGCATAACAATACAGGACAAACCACAAGTACCACTGCATCAATAGAGCCAAAATGGTAGCAAAAATGTATTCAATTTAAAGAGAGGACGAGTTAGATACTAGAAACAATTTAACTTCAAGAGGCACAATAGATTAAAGACGAAGTGAATCAAGATTTCTAACAAAACATGTGGCTGCATTGACTACAAATATTTTGCATCCCATGTAAACTGGAGACGGAACACTCTTAACAGAATGAGAGATGACCTTTGATAACCCTAACAAAGTGACATTCAAAACCACACGATAACAACAACAATGGCAAATTCGAGGAACATACTTTGATACCTAATCGACAAGGAAGCAAATTCTTAAGGATATGTGGAGAAACCAAACTGATTCATATAGGCTCGAGTTGCAAGGATTTAAACACTCGGTCAGATAGAGCTCCATTACGCAACGATGCATAAGTATTCAGCCTAAACATTACAACATATTTTGCAATAAACACGACAAAAACTTATCAATTCCGTTCGCAAACTAAAAAAATTCAAGCCAACCCCCACATACATGGTACTCATTTTGAATAGAAATTGGATAAGCTTATATGACAAGAAATAGACACAAAGTCAAGAAGGATACCAAAGCATTGGAGACCCAAATGCATATGAAAAAAAAATAAATATCAAAACTTACACAAAAAATTTACATATTCATGGTCACATTATCCAAAACAGTAGCATCGAGCGACCAAAGTAACGCTGTAAACACAAATCATGGGCAACAAAACGAACACAAAGAGATATCTAAATACAAACATCGGATAATAGAAATAACTATACACGAAAATGATGATGAAAGAACCTAAAGGAAAAGAAGTTACCTTTTGTCGAGCAGCAAGCTAGGACGACTAGTTCATACGGAACTAACCACCACCAAACGAACCCGTTTGTGAGCTTCCTAACCCCGAAGCCAAAGAATCCCGACTCCCAAAAAAACTCGAAGTTTAGTGTATTTTTTTTTAGTGAAGGAACTGCTTATAACTGAAAATTTAACGTCCTCTTTTTTCAAGGTCCCGGAACCGCCCCCTTACCAGTGAAGAGGGTCGAATTTATAGGGGAGAGTCGGGTTCGAAAATGGGGGTAAATCGCGGGGTTAAAATGGGGATTTTGAGTCGAATTTGAATTCAAAACAAGGGAGTAAGTACGTGTACGAATTTGAGGTGAACGTTGGTTTGTCAGTTCGCCTAAAATGACCACTGATTTCTCTGATTTTCTTTTCCTGGTCGCCTGGCTTTTTTCCTTTCTGGTTTGGTCTTTGGGGAAGAAGAAGGGATTGGGGAGGGTAGTTTGGGCTTAGGGATTTAAAAGGAAGAATAATGGAAAATGGGCTTTGGAGGAATGGGCTGGCAGATTTAGGAGTAGGATTTGGGCTCAAATTAGGAGTAGGATTTGGGCCCAAATTAGTTGGGTAGAAATAGAAAGATGAATTGGGTTAAAATTTTAAAATTAGCCAGTTTAATTACAAATATGACCAATTAGAATGAGATCGATTTGAAATTAATTAATTAGTCCGACCACGAGATGAATTAATATAAATTAATTAAAGAGTTTTCTAATATTAACAACTTAAAATAATTGAATTAACTACGGGGTAATTAATCCTAAAAATAGTTAAAGTAAAGGTGAATAAAGATAAAATCTATTTGAGAATTTTTTTTTAAAAAAATTAACCGAAATATAATATTCAACTATTAATACTTGAAATAAATATGTACAATATATAATATGCAATATAATAAACATAACATAATCAAAATTAAAAGATTTGAACCTAAAAATTACTTATAAAAAAATATTTTTTATATTTTGAAAGCTAATTATTTCAAATTGTTAAAATTAAAAACTCGATGATTAATTTATAACGCGGAGGGTAAAAATTGGGTGTCAACATACACTTTAGAATCTGAGGGATAGAGGATGGATTTTCCAGGGTGGTGAAGTGTATGGCTAACCCAACAAGGAAAGTTTCGTAAGGAAACTGAACTAGAACTATATTTTACTTCTTTTATTTTTTTTTAATCAAAGAAATAGCAAATTCTTTTATTTTTTTTTAAATTTTTTTTCTCTCTCTCTGTATATATATATATATATATAATAAGCGAGGTGTATTTAATTTTATTCGCCAAATTGAGGGGTGTATTTAAGCTTGGTTCGCCAAGTTGAGAGGTGTTTTTAAGCCACATGTAGCGCGTGAATGACACATTTTTGTGCGTGAAACAGGAGGGGGTGTATTTAAACTTAGTTCGCCATGTTGAAGAGCGTTTTAAATTTATCAATAGTTATAGAACGAAATTAATAATTCGTGTAAAATTTGAAAGTGTTTTTAATACTTGTTTGAAATTTTTTTTTTGCCAAATCTACCATCCCAACAAGTTCAAGCTATTAATGAGTTGATTCATATTTATGCAGTGATGTCTATACTAGTGACTCTTTCCACTCATGATTTTTTTTTAATTTTATTTTCTATTCCCACTCAGTCACTCATTTATAAAGGATACGAACTTATAGTTTTAAAAAAAAAACAAGTTTATAGTTAGCTTTAAATTCTCAAATATTTTTGACAAGTTATTTTCAAATGAAGTTTTGATAAAATTTTACCATGTCATTCGCCCTTGAATTTTTTCAAGAATATTTGGCTATTTAAAAAAAAAATATAATTTATATCCATGAATCTAAAAGTTATTTAAAATATACATAAAATTTGTATTATCATCCTATAATGAACACGTTTCGTTAAAAATAACTTTATAACATATAATTGATAATAATCGACAATAACAATATGCACAAGATCAATATATTAATCGCACACTCAAATTTGTCAGTGATTTACTTGGAATTATAGTCCATTAAAAGCAAATTGTTCTTTTTTCTCAAAATTATCACTCAAGTTATAATCATTTTTTTCCGGATATGGTAGATAAATATTAATAGGGATAAATAAATGATGAGTGTATTTTGATAACAATTAAACATTTAGATTAATTTTAAATATTTTTAAAAAATTTAAATACTATCCTAAGTTTTTTAATACTAGTTTTCTTGTAAAACTTAAGAAATTGAAATGTTTGCAAAATATATTTGCCAAATTATATGACAAAACACTAATTTCCATCTTTTAAATAATTTCCCAAAAAAATTTGGGCCAAATGGCATCAGAATTTGTGTTGAATTCTAGCATTTGGAAATTTTTAAAAATTTTGAAATTATTCCAAACTCTTATACATATTTTATAAGTTGTTATATTTTCTGTTGAGATGAGACTTTATCAAGGATCTGTGTTGAGCCTTTTTCTATTTGTCTTGGTGATGGATGAGCTCACACGGTCTATTCAAGAGGAGGTTCCATGGTGTATGCTATTTGCAGATGACATAGTATTGATTGATGAGACTCATGCTAAAATTAATAATAGATTGGAAGTCTGGAGACACGCTTTGGAGTCCAAAGGGTTCAAACTGAGCAAGACCAAAAACAGGGTACTTGGAGTGCAAATTCAGTGTAGCGGGGATGAAGCAGACACTGAGGTGAGACTTGCTACTCAACCTATTCCCAAGAGAGAAAATTTTAAATATTTTGGGTCCATCATCCAGAGTAGTGGCGATATCGACGATGACGTCACACACCGTATTGGGGCAGTATGGACAAAATGGAGCTTGACTCTGAAGTACTGTGTGATAAGAGGACCACCTAAATTCAAAGGTAAGTTTTACAAGATGATGGTTAGACTGTCTTGCTGTATGGAGTGGAGTGTTGGCTAATCAAACACTCAGATGTTCAGAAGATGCAGGTCGCGGAGACGAGGATGTGTAAGATGGATGTATGGACATATCAGAAGTGATAAAATTAAAAATGACACCATTCAGGAGAAGCTAGAAGTGGCCCTTGTGGCTGATAAGATGATGGAAACGAGACTGCGATGGTTTGGACATATGCAGAGAAGAAGTGTTGATGCTCTTGTTAGGAGGTGTAAGAGGTTGGATTTAAGAGTTACATGGAGGGGTAGAGGTAGACCGAAGAAGTATTGGGGGAGGTGATCAGACGACAAGATATAGTGAAATTTGATCTCAACGAGGACATGACCTTAGATAGGAAGGAGTGGAGGTCGCGAATTAGAGTAATAGGTTAGTAGGTTAGGTTAATATCTGGCAGTGGGGTATAGTAGGATAGTAGGTTTAGTCACGCCTTTGTATCTTGTATGTTGTTATGCGTCTTATATATGCTAATTTTATTGTATTTCGCATACCATCATGTGATTTTAGCTATTAGTCACTTTTTATGTTCCCTTTCTTTCATTCCCTATCTTTCATATCTAGTTTATTCTGCTTATGGGTTTTTGAGACGAGGGTTCCCAGAAAACAACCTCTCTATCTCTATGAGGTAGTGGTAAGGTCTGCGTACATTCTACCCTTTTCAAACGTGACTTGTGGAATTCCACTGAATATGTTATTGCTATGTTTATAAGTTGTTATATGAGATTGAGCGTACATTATTTTTCATGTTAACAAAGTCACATTCAATTGACTTGTAGAGTTATACCAACATATGCTCAATTCGAATGATTTTTCTTTCATTAACTTTTTACATAATGCAACTAAGTATACGTTACGCCATCAATATGTATAAAATTTACTCGACCTTTATAATATTCCACAATAATGACATGTTGAGTATGCTAAAATAGACTTTTTCACACGAAATGTCAAATATATCATATGCTACATGATAAGAAGATTTATTGTTTCCTTGAAAAAGAAAAACACAAAACATTCAGAGATGAAGAAGGCATCTCAAGGATTTGCCATCCACAAGCAATTGAAAAGCTTGATTGATCTCCTCAAAGGGCAGTGTGTGAGTAATAAACTCGTCCAACTTCACCACCTGATTTACAATTTATACATATTAGTCAGTACCTTTACAAAAAGATAAAAGGGAACACCAGAAAATATATATGTAAAATTTACCCCGGACATGCATTGTTTAGCAAAAAGAGGGAGTTGAGATTTTCCTTTGAAGTCCCCAAAGACAGAAGCCACAATTCTTCGGCCATCGAACAGTTCCATAGGATGGAGTGGCAACAATCTTGGTGTCGGATGGATTCCCAGAACGATTGCCACGCCCCATCCCTGTATGTTTGTTTGTTTGTTTTCATAAGATAATCTATATAAAAAGAAAATGTGCCTAAAATAAAAAACTTACATCATGTGTGGATAAAAATGCCTCTCGAAGAACTTCCAAATTTCCAGCACATTCAAAGCTATAATCCACACCCCCTCCAGTCATTTCCCTGATTTTCTGCACCCAAATTCAACGCGCCATGTAATATAAAAATTCAGATTGATACTAAACTAAAAATAATCATTTGTCTCCTTATAAGAACTGACCTCATGGACGGGCACATCGATTTCTTTGGGGTTGATGAAGTCGGTGATTCCAATTGCTTGACCTTAATTAGGAGCACAACAAGTACGTTAATTGTCAACTTAATAGTAATTTGGAGCATATATTCTTCTTAATGGTTCTTCATTTCTGTTTACCTTTAACATATTTTTCAGGGTTAATGTCTACTCCTATAATCTTAGACGCACCTCTTGTTCGTGACCCTTCCACAACCTGCAGACAAATTAAAAGTTTGAACTGGTCTATGGTAGATTAATTCATGAGACTGTTTAATCCATGAAAGAAGAGGAAAAACACCACTACTAGAAGTATGATCAGAGAAGTATTTCTATCTTTGTTCCCTAAATTGGCTTTCGCACTAGTAAGCGTCAACGGGCGGCTTGAAAAGTCAAAAGAATAGAAGAGGCCCCATTGGCACATCATTATTACTAATTAAAATTATCTACTTGCTTAGCTGTGTTGGACCCCTATGTTATGGTGAAGGCTTATGTTTGATTTTTTTTGCCAATATATCCAAGCTACCCTGTTAGGGCATTTAATTGATGGAGACAGTGCGCTTGTCAACAACGGAAGTAACCTGAAGTTATCTAACATCAATATGATCTTGTTGACAGTCACAATTATTTTTTATTTGGCGAGAGAAAAGGGCTTCAGCCCCACTTATAATAATTATATTCATCAGTTGATGGTTGAAGGAAGGTATGGGACTTATGAGATGTGATTAATTAGGAACTTACCGCCAAACCAACAGCTCCTAATCCAAAGACTGCTACAGTTTCCCCTGTTTGAACGTCAGCCGTGTTCCACGCAGCTCCAAGACCTGCATCATCCCATTTAATTTCATTAGTAAAGATTTAGTTAGCATGCGTTGTGTTCACTTTTATTTAACAACAACAGAGTTACACAAAAGTAAAAAGTACCAAGATTTGAGATTAGAAGCAGAGTAATACGTTCTTCAACAGTAAGATAATATTTAGGGATAAAAAATAAAAAAGTTACCGGTGGATACGCCGCAGCTAAGCAAGGTCATCTTGTCAAGTGGGGCACGAGGGTCAATTTTGACTAGGCAGGCAGAATCCACAACGGTGTACTCGCTAAATGTCGAAGTGTTGAGAAAATGAAAAATGGGGTTGCCGTGCTTGTTTCTGAACCTGCACTTCCCGTCGCTGGCCATGACGCTTTTGAAGGGATTGACGCGGAACTTGTCACACAAGTTGGTTTTCTTTGGGGATTTGCAGTAAACGCATTCTCCGCATTCTCCATTGAAAATGGGTACCACGTGATCTCCTGCTTTCAAGTCGCTCACCCCTTCTCCCACGCTCTCCACCACTCTGTTTTTCATTCATGTTACTCTTGTCCAAAATTAAATTTAAAAACACAACTTTATGATGTGCAACTTACCCTGAGGCTTCGTGTCCCAGAATTCGAGGGTAAGCTCGTTGAGCTTCGTTCTACAATCGAATCATTAACAAATAAATTATTTAACATACAACTTTTTTGATTGAAAACAAACAAATGAACTATACCTCGCCTTTCCAAGCACTGAGATCCGTATGGCAAATTGAAGTAAAGTGGATCTTGATTCGGACCTCCATTTTGTGAGGTGGATCCACCTGCACTTGTTCTACCACCAAGGGCTGCCCCGGACCATAGGCTACAGCAGCTGCGGAAAAACAAAATCACGTTTCTGTTAATTTTCTCTCCCCGCCCCAATTTAATTTTTCAATTAAAATATCAAAAACTGACCTCTGCAAGTGATGACCTTTGGAGCCGTACCATTTACGTGGGAATTCCCGTTGGAAGCCATGTCTTGCTGGGGCTTTCAATCCCCAGTCACTTTTGTACAAAAGGAGATTATAGCTGTGAGGAAAAAAGTCCCAAGTGTTGGCCTCATTTATAGTGCTAGCAAGAAGCCTTTTGGTCAAACAGGGCAGGCAAAGTAATTAATAACAACCCATCTATTTAACCATAAAACGTGAATCTAATTTAATTCATTCTCATCCTGTATGACGTGTTCTTTTTTTTAAAAAAATAGCTGTATAACGCTTGTCAATGCAAATAAACATTAGATTTTCTTGTTAAGTCCGACTACACTAATATTTAGATGTTTGGTTATTATTAAGCATCATTTTGGACTAATTAGCCCCTTCTTCGTGTCCTAATTCCCATGCTTCTTACTCTTGATACACTGTAAAATGAAAATGTATGTGTTACTGAAATGAAATTTCTTGGCTGGGGGCTTTTCGGCTTTACGTGGTCCAATTTAAATTACTGAGTTATTAGATAATTAAAACAATAATTATCTCGAAATTGAAGTCCTAATTATTTAATTTGAATATGGATTCATCAAATCTTGAACATTCCAAAAGAGGTGCAATGTTATTATTATTATTATTATTATTATTATTATTATTGTGGGTTTCTATTCATTTTACTATCCTCTTTTAAATTTTAAAAATATTTCAATTTATATTGCTTTTATTAATATTCTATATATGTAAAATTCATCCGTGAGTAGCATTAGCAAATTGATTCACAAATTCACTTAGAAAATAAGATACACTGACTCTCCTCTCCTACATTAGAGTTTAGACTGCAACTCTTTTTTGAGATGGAAAAGTATCATATGACCCTCTCAATAATTCTAATTTATAATATCTTTGATTAAATATATACAAAAAATTTTATTTACATGTTTAATCTTCCGTAGATGACTATTTCGTCAAACCTAAATCAATTAGACGTTAGAGTTCGACAATTAATAAGTTAATAATAAATGCATATAGCATACTAATATTATCATTCTTATTTTGGGACGATAAAATATGATTATACATGGATGAAAATCTTACATTGCCATTTTTTTCTAAATTATTGTATGACATACCTAATTCAACTGGTCATAGAATTTATATGTCACTCTCATCTTTAACTTGTAATTAAATTAGATATTGAAGCTTAACAAATTTTTTGAAAGTAAACATAGGAAAGGAAAATAATCACAATAAAAAGAAAGAAAAGAGAAAAAGAGCGTCGCCCACCTCACCTTTAAAAAAAATATCCCGTGCAACCAAACATATTTAATTTGAAATTGAGACGTGAACAAATTATTTGATATTAACTGACATAAAAAGTAACTAACCAACAAAAATCATTTGTAATCTACTGTGTACTGACAAGCCTAAATAAGTTTTTTAAGTGAAATTAAACCCGAAAATATTTAATAAGGATGATAATAATATATAGAGAGTTTACTAAGAGCCAAAGTCGTTTAACAACAAAACCATTGAAAAGTCCAACAACACTTTTAAAAACCAGTAGAAATAACTAAAAACGGTAGACATCATCATTTAAAAATCCCATTGAAAATTAATTATTTAATTAACAGCGTCGTTATCTTTTACATCCTCAGCCTTTATTCTCTTCCATGTGTATTAGCGGCCGTTGACTTGATCCTGGCTGTTGCTTCATGTGCTCACTGTATTTATAATTTATTTAAAATAAAATCCCACCGTCCGTGACTCAATCACTATTAGGAGTTTACTCTCTTTCTGTTCTAGTACTAGTACTCATACCTATTTTTTTAATTTCTGTAATCTTAATTTCATAGGAAAAAATTATTATGCAATCAAATCATTACGAAATAACTTTATGAAAATTTATGTTAGACATTAATTGGTGATGACCTGTAAAAAAAAATATAACAAACTCATATATAAATAACACTACTAGTCAAAGTTAGATCTAGCATTTTTTAAATTTATTAGCTCTGGATTTAATTTAAATAAAAAAAAGAGAAAGTTATAAAGTTCTTTGATTATTTTATTTGTATACATAAAATGATTATTTTACTTAAAGATAAAGTCTGCGAAATAATATGTGATGAGTATATGTGTTTTAATTAAACAGGTTTTGACAAAATGTCAGAAAGAGAATCGTGGACGAGGGATGGTCATTGTTCTATTTGAATTGATTATTGGCCAAAATCAAAATAAAATCATTTCAGTTGATTCTTAAAATTAAGTCAAATCAAATATAAAAATAAACATTGATTTGATAATTGTCAGTTTGATTCGATTTTTCCATATGAAGGTGATAAGTTTGTTAAAAATATATACATTTCAATAAACACATACACTTAGTATGCCAACAATCTATAAAAAAAACTATTGCGGATCCAATCAAGTAATACTAGAATTATACACGAACAAAGTGATTTAGTTAAGCAACATCAGAGATCAAATTTTTCTAGCCAAAAAAATGACTCCAAGTTCAATAATTAAGGAACTACCTGGGGCGGATGGTACAAAACAATTATATACTAAAATACTAACAAGAGAATTTCAAAATATAAATGATAAAATAATGACTTGACTTAATTGAAATGTAACAAAACATTTACATTTTTATTTATGAATAATATATAAATAATTATAAAATTTATATATATAATTTCTCGATTCGATTTGATTATTTTTACAATATTTTATTAATAAAACCAAAATTAAATCAAACATTAATATTTTAATTCAATTTTTGTAATCATAATTATAAACAAGCCTACCGTGGACTAAATATTTTATGCTCAAGCTATTGAGGCTTAACAATTAGGTTGTGGTGTAGTAGAGCAATGAGTCAGTAATTACGAGCTCAAGAAGCGTTCACACTTACTTACCATGAAGCAACAAAGAAAAACCTAATGCATGTGGAATATATTATTGTTTTTTAGATATTAAAAAAAAATTCCATAAAGCATTTGTGAAAAGCTAATGTGGGTTGATATAAGATAAAAAGAAAGTGGGAAATGGCAATGACCCATTCAACATAGAAAAATTAAAAATATTATAAGGGAGACTTAAAGAACCATTATTTTTGTAATTTCCAAAGGATATACTCCTTATGTTTAGCGTATAGGCTTTTGACGATTGAATCCCTACCTGCTCTGCCCTAGCCTATACTACAATGGAGCTAGCTTGGTTAATTTCACCTATTTTTCCTTCTTCACCTATATATCATCTCCTTAGAGATATTACCTACACAAAAATGATTATTAGTACTCCACAATCCACTTCTAATTTGGGCTTCTGGAGTTCGTTTTAGGGAACTTCAAAAGTCTATCCATTGCTTTGTAGCCCAATTACCATTTAACACAACGTACGAAACTACACTAATAATGTAATGTATGTTTACTTCACCAAAATTCAAAGTCAAGACCCAGTATATTAATTAATGCTACACCATGAATTATAACAGTTTAATTAATCATAAAATGGAATGTGTGGTTTTAAAAAAATAGAGGGCAGTGACATGATGGGCGGTGGGGCTTGCGAAAGATGATGAAACCTGGGCTTTTTAATTAAGGGTAACAAATAAGTCTTGAAATTAAAAAAAAGTGACTCAAGTCTTAAGAATTAGGTGTAGGTGACAAAAAATTAATTAGGGATTAATAGTTTAAGTTGACTTTGCAAAAAGGTCCTCAACTTCAATTTCTTACACTTTAACCCATCAATACAAAATACCCAAAATACCCCCAAACCCTCCCTTCTTCTTCACCTCCATCCCCGCGACCCCCAGCCCTCCCCCGCGACGCACACCCCCTCCCCCGCGACACATTTTGCTCCCATTTGCATCTTTCATTTGTTTTTGTTGTTGTTGTAGTTGTTGTTGTTGTTCTTCTTCTTCTTCTTCTCCTTCTTGGTATTCTTGTTGTTGTTTGTATTTTTCCCCACAACCTAATTTGAAGCACAAATTAGGTTGAAGAAAAATCAATTTATTTGGGGCATTTGTTTGGATAGCCGTAAAAATTACTTGAAAGGTATGTTTTCCATCCTCATTATGGTTGATAAAAGTGTATTTGGTGATATTTATTTGTGTTTTGTGGTTTTGTTGAATATTTGGCCATTGTTGCCATTTGTGCACATTGGGGGCGATTTGGAGAAGACGCAGCAGCTGCTGGATTGTCCAGCAGCTGCTGGACTGTGCAGCAGCTGCTGGATTGTGTGCAGCAGCTGCTGGACTGAGTTCAGCAGCTGCTGGACTAATTTCAGCAGCTGCTGGAGTTTTTGACTGAATTTGTTGGTTTCATATGATGAAGTAGCTGCAATTGTTGTATTTCTGTACATGTTTTCTGATGTTGCGCTTTTAACTGTTATTCATATAGGTACCTTGAAGATCAACCATGGCAGACAGAATAGTATTAGGAGTTGATTGTCATGGTGAATGGGTTGAGTCTAATAATCGATTTATTTGGCGTTGGAAAGGGAAAGAAATGGCCGAGACGATAGCGATGATTGTGAATCGAGATATCTCGTTCGCTGATTTTGCAAATCAAATTATTTGCAGTTGTGAATTAAATTGTGAGCCGGATGATATCGTTATCACATACATGCATTCTTGTGGTGAAAAGCAGAGAGTGGCTCCTTTTCGAATAAAAAATGAAGTGAGTTTACGGATTTATCTGGAAGATGAAGGAAGACCCGTTCTACGGGTATACAAGGTTGAAAGGGTGTTGGAGTACCAAAATTGTCAACAAGATCTGGAAATTGTGAATGATGAACCTCCTTTGATGGCTATGGACATTCCAGATGGAGCAAGTATAGGTGAGTTGACGCCGACCCCAGAAGTTGGGAGCAACACACTAGCGAATACACAATCGACACAGTCGAATCACCTCCAAGATGATGAAACAGGTTTTCACAATGGTATGACCTTTAAGAATAAGGAAGATTTAGACATTTCATTGAAAATGGCCTGTTTGAAGAAAGATTTTAGAATAAAAAAAGTGATTAACTCGCGAAATGTGTATTGCGTGAAGTGTGTGCATCCCGAGTGCAAGTGGTGGTTGAGAGCGGTGAAGCTTGAAAGTTCTGATAGGTTTTACATCAGAAAGTATGAAAAGTTTCACACTTGTGGTTCTCAGCATTTGACTAGCCACAATCCCCATGCTACCGCCAAGGTAATTGGCGCATACTTCAAAGATAAGTTCCCCGAGGGTAAAGGGCCGTCTACCAGAGATATGCGAACCTCACTGCGGGTTGAATTGGGATGCAAGGTTAGTTACTGGAAACTCTGGAAGGGCAGTGAAATTGCAAAATCTTTGATAAGGGGAACACACGAGCATGGATATGCGGTGCTTGACGCATATCGCCATATGCTTAGCACTGTGAATCCGGGCACCAAAACGGCGTTGGAGGTAGATGAAAATGGTCAATTTAAATACTTTTTTGTGGCCTTAGGAGCCTGGATTCATGGTTTTAGGCATATGAGAAAAGTCATAGCCGTAGATGGAACATTTTTGAAAGGGAAGTATGGTGGCGTCTTGTTGTCTGCTGTTGCACAGGATGCTGAGAAACATATTTTTCCTGTCGCATTCTGTGTTGTTGACTCTGAATGTGATGCGGCTTATCGTTATTTTTTTGACCAAATGAGAAGTTTTGTAGACGATACTCCGGAGTTGTGCGTAATCTCGGATAGACATCCCAGCATTAAAAAAATGGTGTCAATTGTCTACCCTTCAGCTCATTATGGTTGTTGCATGTGGCACCTTGGTGAAAATATTCGAACCCAATTTCATAATGGCAGAATCATATATCATTTTTACCAGGCTGCGCAAGCATACAATGTAAGTGAGTTTCATGATCACTTCAATCAAATAAGAGATATGGTTCCACAGGCTGCCGCACATCTGGAACAAATTGGATTTCATAGATGGAGCAGGGCTTTTTTCCCTGGAAATAGGTATGTGTAATTACTGTTTTAGAATTCTCTATTCTTAATCATGGTAGTTATTAAATTCTATAATATCGGTTGCAACATTTACAGGTTCGGTATTATGACATCAAATATAGCTGAGTCGGTTAATTCTCTTTTTGTTGTTGAAAGAGAATTTCCAATTCCTGCTCTATTTGATGCGATAATCAGGAAGTTCGGGGAAAAATTTCACCAAAGAAGAATGGAGTTCATCAATGCATCAACCCTCTTGGTCCCTTCGATAGAGGAGGTCATCTCCAAAAATACTATTATAGGGAACAAGCTATTGGTGCATCCAATTGCCAACTATAGATATGCTGTCTCCGGACATGATGCAGTGGCAACTGTTGATCTTCATTGCAAATCTTGCAGTTGTAGAGTGTTCGATCTGGATAAAATTCCTTGTCCTCATGCGATGGCCGCGCTTAGGAGTCAATATGGCGAAGAGTATGGAAGGTGTATTTATGAGTATTCTTCTGAATACTATAAGGTAGAGACATACATCCTTGCATACGCGGAGGAAATCAATCCCGTGCCGTCCGAAGAATTTTGGGAGGTTCCTAGGGAGATTTTAGAAAGTGAAATACTTCCTCCACATGTTGCGACGGGAAAGGTGGGAAGAAGGGCAAATAAGCGGCGTCCAAGTATCGGACAATCTCTGCCAAGCAAGAAGAATAGATGTTCCATCTGCAAAAGGGTTGGGCACAAGAGAACGACTTGCTCTGAGCGGAATGTTTCATAAGGACACTCTATTTTATTTGGTGTTTGTAAACGTCTTTTCATTATGCATGTTAAGTATAGATGAAACAATTAACATTTATTATTATTTAATACATTGTACATTGTATATTACTTGTATTATTGTTCAATACATTTTTACTCAATACATTGTATATTCAGGAGTATTTTTGGGACTTTTTTTGGGTGAACCCACTTGTCTTAACATATTGAAGGTTGTGTAGGTGTTGGTTGAATTTATCGGGGCCGGGAACGAAAAATCCCAAATTTTTGGGATGCAAAAACAGTGTGCATCCGCGACATGTCCGCGTCGCGGATGCATCGCGCACATGCACATATGATGCTGTAAATGTTGCGTGGTTTTGCGATCGATTCGGGAGTATTTTTGGGACTTTTTTTGGGTGAACCCACTTGTCTTAACATATTGAAGGTTGTGTAGGTGTTGGTTGAATTTATCGGGGCCGGGAACGAAAAATCCCAAATTTTTGGGATGCAAAAACAGTGTGCATCCGCGACATGTCCGCGTCGCGGATGCATCGCGCACATGCACATATGGTGCTGTAAATGTTGCGTGGTTTTGCGATCGATTCGGGAGTATTTTTGGGACTTTTTTTGGGTGAACCCACTTGTCTTAACATATTGAAGGTTGTGTAGGTGTTGGTTGAATTTATCGGGGCCGGGAACGAAAAATCCCAAATTTTTGGGATGCAAAAACAGTGTGCATCCGCGACATGTCCGCGTCGCGGATGCATCGCACACATCCGAGAATTCCCAGCAGCTGCTGAGAATTTCCCAGAAGCTGCTGAGAATAATCCAGCAAGTTGCCACGTCGACCAATTAAAAAAATGTTTTTGATCGAGTTATTTCTAGTGTTGAATTGGACGAAATTCCTTATATTCATGTACAACGATGACCACGTCGACCAATAAATCGAAACAACCACCGATTGATTGATTGTGCAATTGATCAATTGATTGTTTATTACTTCTGAGTTAGTGAAGGCAATGTATAAGATCATTGGTGAATTTACCATTTCAGTTGTAGTCGGAGTAACAAAACTCAACTTACCACTACACATGGATGATAGCATCCCCTTATAGGCATGTTCCGATACGCATTAACGAAAAAATGAAGGTCGGGTCCAGCAGCTGCTGTGTCTTTCCCAGCAGCTGCTGGGAAATTCCCAGCAGCTGCTGTACAGTTCCCAGCAGCTGCTGGGAAATTCCCAGCAGCTGCTGTACATTTCCCAGCAGCTGCTGAGAATTTGTAAAAAAATATTTTCGATCGAGTTATTTCTAGTGTTGAATTGGACCAAATTCCTCATATTCATGTATAACGATGACCACGTCGACCAATTAATCGAAACATCCCCCGAAATAAGTGTGATTTACTTTGTCAGCATCACTTACATGTGCAATTGATCAATTGATTGTTTATTACTTCTGAGTTAGTGAAGGCAATGTATAAGATCATTGGTGAATTTACCATTTCAGTTGTAGTCGGAGTAACAAAACTCAACTTACCACTACACATGGATGATAGCATCCCCTTATAGGCATGTTCCGATACGCATTAACGAAAAAACGAAGGTCGGGTCCAGCAGCTGCTGTGTCTTTCCCAGCAGCTGCTGGGAAATTCCCAGCAGCTGCTGTACAGTTCCCAGCAGCTGCTGGGAAATTCCCAGCAGCTGCTGTACATTTCCCAGCAGCTGCTGAGAATTTGTAAAAAAATGTTTTCGATCGAGTTATTTCTAGTGTTGAATTGGACCAAATTCCTCATATTCATGTATAACGATGACCACGTCGACCAATTAATCGAAACATCCCCCGAAATAAGTGTGATTTACTTTGTCAGCATCACTTACATGTGCAATTGATCAATTGATTGTTTATTACTTCTGAGATAGTGAAGGCAATGTATAAGATCATTGGTGAATTTACCATTTTAGTTGTAGTCGGAGTAACAAATTTCAACTTACCACTACACATGGATGATAGCATCCCCTTATAGGCATGTTCCGATACGCATTAACGAAAAAACGAAGGTCGGGTCCAGCAGCTGCTGTGTCTTTCCCAGCAGCTGCTGGGAAATTCCCAGCAGCTGCTGTACAATTCCCAGCAGCTGCTGGGAAATTCCCAGCAGCTGCTGTACATTTCCCAGCAGCTGCTGAGAATTTGTAAAAAAATGTTTTCGATCGAGTTATTTCTAGTGTTGAATTGGACCAAATTGCTCATATTCATGTATAACGATGACCACGTCGACCAATTAATCGAAACATCCCCCGAAATAAGTGTGATTTACTTTGTCAGCATCACTTACATGTGCAATTGATCAATTGATTGTTTATTACTTCTGAGATAGTGAAGGCAATGTATAAGATCATTGGTGAATTTACCATTTTAGTTGTAGTCGGAGTAACAAATTTCAACTTACCACTACACATGGACGATAGCATCCCCTTATAGGCATGTTCCGATACGCATTAACGAAAAAATGAAGGTCGGGTCCAGCAGCTGCTGGGAAATGCACAGCAGCTGCTGAGAAATTGGACATGGAAAATACTCCGCGACGCGTGCGCGTCGCGGACATGTCGCGGAGAACTGTAATATCGAAATTAAATTTTTTGGACAAGTGTGTGTGCGCGACACGTCCGCGTCGCGGACGCGTCGCGCTTCAGTGTATTTCTGTCCTCGATTTTCGCGTGGACCCACCACTATATAAAGGCCCCATCGATTTTTTAGGGCTTTTTTAACATTTTCCCACCCGATTTTCGGCCCTCAACCCCTCCAAAGTCAATTTTTTTCCCTCATTCTTCAAGATTTCAAACTCCTACGCGACGCACACTCATTTCACCATCAACTCAAGTAAGTATTTTCCCTCTACTCTTCAAATTTCCAATCATCTGACTCATCTCACCATCAATTTTTCTTAGGTTTTTGGTTAGTGTGAGTGCTTTGTTGGTTGGTTTTGTACTTATCATTGCACTTTGATTTATGGGTATTATTGTTTTTGTAGTAATTTTATCGAATATGTTGGATTTGTTTGTTGATTTTTGTTAGGTCTTGTTGTTTTTGATTAATTGTTTTTTGGGTACATTTCCTACAATTAATTAAAAAATATGGCTTCTTTTTCCCACTCTTGTTGAATGTTGGTTGATTTTTTGGTAGGGCTATACTAAATGGCAAGACCAAAGCGAAAAAATGTTGGGCCACTTGATGCTCCCTCTAGACATAGTAGAAGAGTGATTATTTTGGAAGACGAAGAAGACGATGATCAAACACAACAACAACAACTTGATCGTCTCGTCGACGCAGTGTGTGCTGAAGCTGGTGTTGGTCCCAGCCAAGCAGATGATCCACAGAGCCCAGCAGCTGCTGCAAGCTCTTCCTCAAATGCTCCACAGAACCCAGCAGCTGCTGTATGCTCTGCCTCAAATGCTCCACAGAGCCCAGCAGCTGCAGCCAGTTCTTCCTCACCTACTGATTGGACATCCTCAACTGCTGTGGGGAGTCCATCACCCGCTTCAGAAGCTGCCACAGTTGTGGCTTTCAGGTATGACGATTATGGATTTGATATGCCAGGGTTTCTCAATCGTCATGAGGGGGGGGATATAGGGATTAAATCTGAACTTGGGAAACCATTTTCGGATTTTAAAAGTATTCTAGTGAAGCAAGACTTAGATGGATACTTTAGGTCTACGGTATTTGGGAAATTATACCTAGACATAGGTGAGGAAAACATCCCCCGATTTCAAATGAAGCTGATGTATCAGCTTATTCGTCGGTGGATTAGTAGCCAGAATGACTTCTGGGTAAATTATTGCGGTATGCCAGTTTGTTTTGGGCTGAGAGAATTTGGCATTGTTACTGGCTTGAACTGTCATGTCCCACCTCCTCCTCCCTTCTTCTCCAAAAAAACAAAAAAGACCTATAGAAGAATTTGTGAAGCAATGGGAAAGACGCATTGCAAAACAAAGGAGATACTTGACCTTTTGCAGTCAAGTGAGGTGACGAGGAGTGTGAAGAAGTCCCTCTGTCTAGTTTACTTTGTCCATGTGGTTCTTATGGGTAGAGATGGAGGGACTAATGCAAAGGATTCTTGGTTCAAGCTATCGGCCGACAGAGATGCATTCTGTGCATATCCTTGGGGTCGGGATAGCTATGAACTTACAGTACAATATTTGAAGAAGGCGGCGACATCAACGAAACAGTCGTCCAATCTATATGGTTTTCCATGGGCTTTTATGGTAAGTTGTTTGTGTTGTATTTTGGTTTTTATTATTATATTGATTTATTATGTTAATTAATAACATTGACTTATTTAGGCTTGGGCTTTCGAGGCAATTCCTTATATTCGGAAAACATTCAAAGAGTTCGACGAGGAAGTGTCTTATCCGAGACTTCTTCGATGGTTGGCAGCGCCAAATAACGCTAGAGTGGAGGCGCATGAACTCTTTGATCCACCGGAGGACGAGGTAAGTCATACTATTGTTGTACTTCTTAAAAACTACTTTCATTCTCGTACTTTACTATTTTGTTGCTAATATAGTTTTATTAAATTTTTAGGTCGTTTATCCGTGGCTAATCCCGACTGAAAGTGAGAAGGATATGGACTTCTGCAAGGGATTTATGCCACTCAGGCAAAGAGAAGAGGATCCTAGGATTGTGAGGATGGTGGAAGATTTGCGCGGGGTAACGGCCATCAAAAGAGACGCTCCTGATCATGTTGGTGTTGGTGTTGGGGTTGGGGTTGCTAGTGCTGATGCTGATGCTGATGTTGATGCTGCTGGGGTAGGGGTAGGTGATGCTACCATGCCTAGTGCAAATGCTGGGGGGGATGAACATATACGTGGATTCTCTCCTGTTGGTGGTGAATGTGGTTTTGGAACTCCATTCACCCTTGGTAGATCCCCCGATTTGGGTGCCGGGACTTCTAAGGCCGCAACTTGTCAAACATGTGGTTGCGAAAGTTGCAACGAGAGGATGAGCAAGATGATGGAAATGATAGTGTCACATAATGAGAAGATAGATAAAATGATGGAAATGATGCTATCATTTAAAGAATCATTGAACACCATCCAATCCAAAAGAGGTGTCATCCCGTCGTCTAGGTTGGTGTCACCTTATACTCCAATCCGTCATCAAAGGAGGCGAAAGCAACTTTCAAAGGCACTCATGACTGCAAGGAAAAAAGCCAAAAGTCCCGTGATGAAGGACAAGCAGCCGACAGCATCTGGGATGGATGAGCAGCAACCAACGTCTATGGAGGAGCAGTAGATAATCTCAAAAACATTTTTTTTGATTTTTGTAATTATATGCACGTTTTGATGTTAAACGTATGAATTTTGTTGTTTTTCAAACTTTTATGAAATGTCGAAGATCAATATTTTTAGTAAACGTAATATCTCTAATTATTATCTTGTGTTGTTCACAGTAATTAAAACTCCCAAAAAATCCCTAAAATAACTCCCAAAAAAAAATTAAAGTGCTTGTGTGCGATGCATCCGCGACGCGGACATGTCGCGGATGCACACTGTTTTTGCTTTCCAAAAATTTGGGATTTTTCGTTCCGGGCCCCGATAAATTCAACCAACACCTACACAACCTTCAATATGTTAAGACAAGTGGGTTCACCCAAAAAAAGTCCCAAGAATACTCCCGAATCGATCGCAAAACCACGCAACATTGTCAGCACCATAAGTGCATTTGCGCGATGCATCCGCGACGCGGACATGTCGCGGATGCACACTGTTTTTGCATCCCAAAAATTTGGGATTTTTCGTTCCGGGCCCCGATAAATTCAACCAACACCTACACAACCTTCAATATGTTAAGACAAGTGGGTTCACCCAAAAAAAGTCCCAAAAATACTCCCGAATCGATCGCAAAACCACGCAACATTTTCAGCACCATATGTGCATGTGCGCGATGCATCCGCGACGCGGACATGTCGCGGATGCACACTGTTTTTGCATCCCAAAAATTTGGGATTTTTCGTTCCCGGCCCCCATAAATTCAACCAACACCTACACAACCTTCAATATGTTAAGACAAGTGGGTTCACCCAAAAAAAGTCCCAAAAATACTCCCGAATCGATCGCAAAACCACGCAACATTTTCAGCACCATATGTGCATGTGCGCGATGCATCCGCGACGCGGACATGTCGCGGATGCACACTGTTTTTGCATCCCAAAAATTTGGGATTTTTCGTTCCCGGCCCCCATAAATTCAACCAACACCTACACAACCTTCAATATGTTAAGACAAGTGGGTTCACCCAAAAAAAGTCCCAAAAATACTCCCGAATCGATCGCAAAACCACGCAACATTTTCAGCACCATATGTGCTTGTGTGCGATGCATCCGCGACGCGGACATGTCGCGGATGCACACTGTTTTTGCATCCCAAAAATTTGGGATTTTTCGTTCCGGGCCCCGATAAATTCAACCAACACCTACACAACCTTCAATATGTTAAGACAAGTGGGTTCACCCAAAAAAAGTCCCAAAAATACTCCCGGATCAATCCGAAATGTAAAGACGTTCTTGTTCGCAAAAAAAAAGGCTCAAATTTACATGACATTTCTCAATAATTATATTACATCCTACTACGCATACTATCGTTCGCGACGCCTACTATTGGAACGTACCAATGATATATGTCTAAAAATAAATTGATATCCAAGATTAATTAATGGATGGCAATGAAATTAATAAAAACAAGGATATATGTACACAAAATACGATTTACAAAAACATAAACATTGTCTTAAATGTACACAACCAAAGTCTGAAATAAACAAAAGCAACTAGACTACTGAACTAATCATCATCTTCGGGCAACACTGTGGCTAATGGCGGCTCATCCTCAACTTCAAACTCATCACTTTCAGATCCCATTGGTCCTGCCTCGGGGTCCGTGGGGATATCATCATCAAGGGGCTCCACAAAGGTAGGCCCGATGCCCAGCACAGCATTTGCAAGGTCGTTGAGAGGGTAGCGGGCCGCAACTTCTGTCAACTCCTCCTCCGTAGATGCGCGACCGCCCGTCCTATGCCTCAGCATCTCAAGACCGTACATGCGAGCCATAATTAGCTCATCCCGATGGTTCCGCTCAGCAGTGGTGAGGATTGGACCAGTAGACTCCTCTGCCCCCTTAATGTTGGTCACATTGTACGGTGGGGCATCGATCACGGGGCAATAGTCCGCATCATCGACCGGGACACCTGCACGCCTACACAATTCAGTAATTAGGCCCCCAAAGGCATACCTGCGACCACGATGGACTCTAGCCTTCCGCATGGAGGACTTGAGAATTGACCCAAAGTTAAGCTCCGAGCCCGTCATGAGGGCATACACCAAGCAGGTCCGGTCTCGGGTCACCGCAGTAAAGTGTTGCCCCGGAAAGAAGGAATGCATGACAATTTTGAGCCACACCCGAGCTTCCCGATTCATGTGGGCAAAGGGGAAGCTTAGGTGGTGTCCTCCAACAGCGTGCCTTATCCATCTTGCCGAGGAGGTAACTCCCGCAAGTGTGTGCCGGATGAGACGGTACGGGGGCTGCGCTAGGATATCATTGAAAGGCCCAGAATCACAATTTGCAGTGCCCAGAATGGCATTTATGGCAACGGGGCCTATGTTTACTTCAACTCCCCGCACAATAATAACCTGTGACCGAGGTTCCGTCTTCATGTTGGCATAGAACTCCCTAACAATGCTGAGGTTGCATGGTAAGGGATTGTTGAAGAAGAAAAACAATTGATACTCCATGCACCTTTGATAGATGGCCGGGAAGTCGCGTGCCAGGGAGTCCGCATCAATAGGCACATCGGGGAAGTACTTTGTCTCATCATGAGACCGGTACCACCTCTGTCCCTCTCGGTGGACTGCCCGGATCCCATATATAGTGCGTTGGGCAGTGCGTGCCGGGGCTGGGGGGACGTCTGGGACTTCCCTGTTACGGCGCCTGCGACTACCTGAACCAACTTGACCCGGTTGTCCTCCACGTCTTGCCCTAGAAGCCATTGATAACTGCAACAACACAATTTCACGCCATTAAATATCTACTTCATTGCATCACAAATTCTTTAAAACATAAAGCATCAACACAATTTCTTCAAATATACTACATCAACCAACACATCTAATATCTAAAACAACAACAACCATGCATTAAATGTCACAAAGAGTAAAAACAAAGCCCTAACAAATTCTTTTTTATGTCAACCTTCACAAATTCTTGAAATAATATAAACCAAACAACAAATCTAACATATCTCTCCAAGTTAATAACAAAAACAACAACACCTACACTTCAAAATGATGCAATAACCAAATCCAATAACCAAATCTAACACAAATTTGAAATATCACAACAACAACCATACTTGAAATATCACAATAACCATAATTTACAATTTTTTGGGTCACATTCCTCTCAATTTTCACTACAAAACCAAAGAGTAAAAACAAAACCCTAACTAAATCTTTTATATGAAAACCATCACAAATTCTTTAAATAATATAACTCAAACAACATATCTAACATATTTCTCCAAGTTAATAACAAAAACAACAACACCCATACTTCAAATTATGCAATAACCAAATCCAACAACAAAAAATAACAAAAATTGGACATTTACAAGAAAAAATACTTACTTTAATTCAAGATTAGATGTGTGCGTCGCGTAGGAAGTTGAAAAGTTGAACAATAGGGCAAAAAAATTGAGAGAGAAGAGAGAAAATGCGAAAACGGCTTGAAATGGGTAAGAAAAAAACCCTAAAAACGGCAAAAGGACTTTATATAGTCCTAGGGTCACGCGGAAAACGAGGAAATAAATACACTACTCCGCGATCGATCCGCGACGCGGATGTATCGCGGAGCGATACTTAGCAAAATAAAATCTGCTTCACATTTCTACGCTATTACGCGACAAGTCCGCGACGCGGACTGGTCGCGGAACATGCGAAAACCACCGCTGGGAAATTCGTTTTTTTAAAAAAAAAATTTAAATTTTTTTTTTAATTTTCATTTTTTTTTAAAAAAAAAATATTTTTTTTTTTTACATATGGGTTCCAAAAGTTTTAAAACCTTACACTTACACCCATCATTAACTTAATCACATTATTAATTTACATAATGACAAGTTTAACCGGTCTTGGTCAAACTTGTCACCAATATTAATTTGAAGACTTGTTTGTCACCCCTCCATCAATTTTCACATGAAACCTGGAAGTTGACAAAAATAAACTTGGCAGCTGCCAACGCGCCAATAATCAAATCTTGATTTTGTTTTCATATTAGATCCAAGTTATTACTCAATGGACAATGTGTATAATTCATACAGGTCGTTTAAATCACACAAGGAAAAAAAGGAGCTATTGCGAGTCGTGCATTTTTCAGGGACATAACGACCAAATAAGACAAAAAAAGTAAATGGATGGAGGCAGAGTGAATAGAGTAGATGTTAAGGAGGGATGGGGTGTGATGGAAGAGCATCCCCACAAGTGATAATGGTATTGAGATTTTGACTATAACAATTATTTAATCAACAATTGTGATATTGAAGTAAACCAAAAAGCAGATTGTTGTAGCAGATTTACTCAAATTACTAAACTGCTTCTTCTGTAACTTGTCAGGAATTAAAAGATGAAAATGATAGACAACAGCTCTAATAATAATATATGCATATTGAGGATACAGAAAGAGAACACACTACAACAAGTAGAAAACAGTGCTCTAATCTCTAATCTAACGAAAATAAAGCATCTTTGTATGAGGAACTGGAAAGGCTCCACGAATCAGAAAATTCGAGTGATCCACTTTTGCCGCATTTAGCAACGGTTCTGACACTCTCAATCAACTCCTGTGTTGCAGTCTCTTGTGACAAAATCTCCATTAGTTGTTTCGGACTTATGACCAATTTCACTTTCCAAAAACCACCGCCCTTCTTCTTCTTCTTCTTCTGCTGACCGCGGTTATTGTTGTTGTATCCATACGATGCTTCTGTATAAGATCTTTTCAATAATCCTTGACTATCGAACGACATTCTATAGGGTGCAACCACTAGATTTTGGATTCGAGGCAGGCTGTTTGATCTTACATGTCCTATTTCTATCTTGTCCCCATTCTCTTCTTTGTTGAGGGGCAGCAGATAATATGACTCTCCTGCTACCAGTACTTGTTGTGGTGGCAGTGCCTTCCAGAAAAGATCATGGCTTCTAAATATTCCGTGCCCCGAAAATTCGTCAATAATGGATTCCACTGTAACAGGAGCTACGAATTCCATGATTCCACCCGTGGATGTTATCACTTTCACCATCTCTTCATTTCCATCTCCAAACAAGCAATTCCCCATTTCCTACTGATTTTCTAATTCCTAGCCCCTAGGTCGTAGTTAATATATAGTATGATATTCGTCGGTGGAACTCGCTTTTCTTGATCCCAGTGCAGCAACTGATATATATAAAGAAGAAAAGTGCATTTGGGGGCCCATAGTGCATTATCTCCATGTTTTCATAGTTGCCTTTCACTTTTTCTCTTTAGAGAAGGAAAATGGGACAAACTCTTCTTTTCTAAGTAATTCATTAAAGTGAAAGTGGCAGCAGTCGCAATTCCCCGCATTTCCGCGCGCACCAATGAAACTCTCAACCTCTTTTTGTTTTTCATAGTTTCAACTCTCACCAAATTATGTGAGTTTGAGAAAACATGTTCACTCCTAAACCTAGATTAAAAACAGTAAATTGAGACAACATAAACCTAATTATACATGTGAAAGGCTTCAAGGGATCTATTATTTTCTATATATACGGAAAAATTTGATCTTATATATACAACATGATAATTATTTTTTTGACTGAGGAGGTTTGGAGCTAGCTTTGCATACAAAATCTTTTCATAATATTAAATTAGTTGCGAGGTGCTCATGTGGAGACGTTGTTAACAAGTGGAATGAATCAAACGCCCCACGTTTATGTGTTCTCATTGGATCTCCTTCGGCCCATAAGTATGCTCCAATCTTATTGGGCCAATATTTACTGCTCTAGTGGACTCATTGGTTCTCCGACTCCCATGTGGGGTTTCTGAATCTAAAATCTTAATACAACATCATAACGCATACAATCAAGAGACAATTACGGTCCATGGCCGTTCGGCCATTTATCAAAAAAATAGCCATTCGTTCTATAAGCATGTATAATCAGTGTATATTTCATGTATAGTTAAGTTATATTTTATTTTTAAATGTATCATAATGTATAGCGCATGTATAAGTAATCTAAATTGTATAATCGAGATATACATTTGAAATTAATCCTACTATCAATATACATGTTGATTTCAATGGACCTTATAATATTGTATTATTCGGTAGCAATCTACCCACAACCATACATTTTAATTAACATATTAACTTATGACCAAACTTTACTAGATTTATTTATTTGTAAAAAGAAAATTCAGTACATGTTAAAGGTCTGTGCATTTTTGCAGCTTCAAATGTGTGTTTAATTAAGATGGATATATATCTTTCTTTAACAAAGCAACAATCTATTTTTAGGTATCTAGCTTTGAAAGAGCATCTTCTCTCATTTCAATTGGTCCCTAAAGCTGTAAAATCACTCAGTGATTAATCATTCACTAATAATTGCAAAATAATAGGAAACTTTTTCTCTCTAAAGCAGCTTAAATACGAAATTAGGTGAAAACTAAGAAGCAGCTGAGTCTGCTAATTAAAAAGGATGATGTGGAAAGCCACGCAAAAAGGACCAGAAACAATTTACTTGTATAATAATACGGTCTTGGACAATTTACACATATATTCCTATCTCGTCCTAGCTTTTATAGCCACATATTCATTTCCTATGTATATATTATTTGAAAAAAAAAAAATCATTTGGGGTTGTATAGGAGAAACATTTAAAATGAGGCTACAGTAATCAAATTTGGAGTTGCGCAATCAATTATATACTACTAATAATTTATCATATAACCAACATGAAGAATTTTCACACTAGCTAGTTATCAATAATGATGCTCAATATGTGTTGCACCATACCATGCCAATCTTACACTACAATCACATAAAAAAAGAAAAAAAATAGTAAATAGACACAATTATTGCAGTAACATTAATGAAAAAAGAAAGACTTTTTCAATGATTCTTAAATGCATATCCTTTTGAAATTGTATTTCAAAGTCCAACCGCCTTTGATGTTGATTAGAATTTTGGTGGCAAATTTAAGACAAGTTTTAAAGTATTGTTTTATTCATTATATTATTTGAAGCATATATTGACCGTCTAACATTATTATTCACATGTTATGCATTTTATAATTAAAATAAAATATTATATGCATATGTTAGTTGGTGGATATAAATTGTGGTAGAAGATGACTATTAATTCTTGTAACTCTCATGGTCATTAGTATATTGTTATTTATATAACCATTAGTTTCTTATATAACTTATACAACATCTATCATATTTATCTACCATTCTATCCATTGATTATACCTGGAAAACTTCTTTACCTATATGATGTGTCTTCTTCTGTGTTGGGAAGATATGAAAAATATTCACTAATTCCTTTTAAGTGTGAAAAATATTACAGTGTGTAGTAGTGAAAGAGAGAATTGAGACAAAGAAAATATTCTAAGTCATCAACTAATTCACTATACAAAAGAGGGTATAATTATATGTCGAAGGAAAGTGCTATTTTCTAGAATCTTTTGACTCTTTAACTAATCTAGAGTTGTCTGAGTCATACGACGTTGTTAGGCTATTGTATCCTGGAGGGGACAAGTCAAGAGTTATCCTACTTGATCGATGTAAATTATGCCACAATGGATTAAATCTCCTTAAAGGGAACGAGATATCTGTGTCTCAGTTTAAATAACAATTTTTATCATTATATTTTTTTTATTGTAATTTATTGTAACTTGTGGTATATACACAAACATATTCTCCTATTATATAAGAGGGAGTTTGGGATGAAGCAGACGCGTCTCTATCAACATGTCTGCTTTAGCAGAGGTGTTTTTAGAAAAAAAATATTTCTTTTGTTCTAATTTAATTTAATTTAATTGATGTATACTTTTTTTCAAGATTATGAGACTTGCTTTAACTATAACCTTTAATTTTCAATTCATATCCTTCAATTATAACTTTATTATTTTGAGTATCAATAATATTTGTCTATATTTTGTAGCTATTTTGAGTGAAACATTAGCGATTAATGACGAAAAATACTTTACTACAGGACATCTCAACTCACCTTTTCATATTACATTTATACAAAAAAGTGAGATGATTTGCTACCATACAAACATATTTATTTTAGAGTAAAAATTTAGAATCATTTAATTATTATCACTTAAAAATTATTTATCAGTATTAATAATAATTATTACATATTTATATTAAACTTAATGAGATAATTTAATATCATTTACAAAATAGATAATGGATCCGTGATTGCTTAAAGAGCATCTTCTTTCATTTAGATTGGTGCCTAGATCTGTTAAATCATCATCGATCTTCAGTGATTAATGATTCATTAATAATTGAAAAAAAATAAAAATAAGGTGGGACTTTTCTCAAAAGGCGCTTTAATTAAATATAAATTTAGATGCGATTTAAAAGAATTCAATCTTAACAGTGACAAAGAACCTACACATACGTACCTTTGACATGTTAAAAACATCTTCTTTTTGTAAGAAAATAGCATGAAGTAGGTAAGTTCAAGTGGATTTGTCATGAATTCTTTTTGAGGTTAAAGTTTCAATCCAACTTATAATGCTTGGGCTTATTATCAGTATACTTTTTTTGGGGGGAATGTTAATAATGCCTTTTTGGACTAGTTAATTTACAAATTATGTACACAATATCTAGATTGTTGTTGAGTATTTATCATGATTTTTTTTTTATTATTATAATTGAATTTTTCTTTTTCTAAAACATACACACAAAGTCTCTATATTTGACTAGTCTTTTTTCTTGAAGTAAAAAACTTATGACTCTATAAATATAACTCGTTCCTTCCAACTTGTGTAAAGCGAAAATTTGTGATATATAAGTGTTTGTCGGTCCTAACAGTAGTATATATTTTATACTTGATATACATATTTATACATAATATATACAATTGAACGAAGTGAATAAATATATATATATTATACATACCTATGCATAACATATATAATTGAATCAAAATGTATAAATAATTTATACATCATCTACATTGATAAATTAAATAGCCAAAATATACATTTATGTAAACATTACTATTTTAAACTATGATTCTGCATACACACTACACTACATTATATTACACAAACTAGTGCCAGTAGACATTGACTTTTTCGCTCTCTCTCTTAGAAGTTAACATTGATGATATCATATAGCCAAAGGAAATAATGTTGTGACAACTGCGGAAAACCTGTCGGTTGGCAGAGATAGAGCTAAGTGAGGATTTATGATTCAAACGAATTCAATAACTTTTTCATAAATTTTGTATATATATTAAAAAAATATGCGCTATAATATTTTTCTCTTCTTTAATTAGAACCTCCAAGCTCTTAATCTTGGCCACGCCTTTGTGGATAGGACCCAATTCTGAGGACCCCTTTGGTCATAAAAAATGTTTGGTCATATAATTTGTTATGTTTTGACAAAATATTCAAATTCTTAGGAAAAAAAATTAGATCAACTTCTATTTTTTGGAGTCTTTTAAAAATATTAAATTTAACCTAATTTTTTATATTTTATAAAAACGGTCCATTATTCATTAATCTCAACCTGACAAATGGTTTTTAGGGTGCCGGGACTCCGAGCCTATTATTTGAAAAATTCTACGAAATTGTTGGTAACGAGTCGGTTAAGAGTTTCAATAGGCTTGTACCTCGGACGATGCCTGAAAGCATTTTATGAATTTCAGAACAAAAATTAGGTAGTTTTCTCAAATTTTCGTGAATGTTAGCCTATAATTTAGTACACACATTTTTATCCACACATACTCTTATAACGATTCTATTTTTCTTGTATTCTGAATTCTATTTAATTTTGGAGCTCGAAGCTAAAAAAGAGAAGTGTCTAAAAAGTCCATTCCTTTTAGATGTTGTAAAAGTTTTATAATGGATGAACTAAGATGGCAAATCAAAAGTTATTGTTATACTTCTACCCGTAAACTCTCTAACTTAGTCAACAACAATTTACTATATGTTACTGCAAAAATTTATCAACAAATAAAAAATCAAAAGTCTACTTCGGAAAGTATTTCTCACATAAATAGGATAATTTCAATTTTCAATAATTTTTTTTAATGTCATGTAAATGTGGACCCACTTACTTATTTGTGGCATTTATATTTCACATTATCACACAGCATAAAAGAAATATTATTTTGTTAAGTCAATATTTTTCTAATGATAAATATTTTATTGATATAAATGAGTGAATTTATTAATACAAAATAAAGTTTCACGAGATGAATTTTTAAAATTAAATGACTTTTTTAAGATACTAATTTTAATAATTTTTAGAACTTACGAAGATAAATGATATTTCTTAAAGTGAAATATATATTTTCCCCAAGAATTATGACCAAACAAAAACTATACTACACATGTCGTGTGTTTGATCAGAATAACTTTCTTCACACACAGAAAAAAAAGAAAGATAATCCAGCACTGTAGATAAAAGAAAGGGGGATAAACCAAAGTTTCGAAGAAAGCAATAAGGTGAAATAGAAATTGTGTGTCCAAAGTAAGATTGATTTAAAAGCAGGTTGTTGGACTTTTGCCTGTCTAAGAAAAATGAAAATAAGCAGCGGGGATTCGTAGAAGTTAATGTATGTGGTGGTCATATAATTTTGGTTTACGAATTAGGGACGTCATGAAGTTGTAAATAAAAAGTGATTAGTTAGCATGGGTGAATAGAAGTTATAAGTCCAACAACAACTAACCAACTACAACAACCGGTGAATTGAAAAGAAAGAGGTAAGTGGTTGCATCGTCAATTTATTAAGGCCTCATGATTAAAGAAAGGAAAGAGGAATAATGAACATCATTAGGACTAAGACTCACTACTTCATCTCCTCCTAACGGATTTTCTTTTCTTACTAATTACTCCTAAATCTTCTTCTATGTATAATCATGTTCAACACAAACACTCTCTACTCTCTTCCTTGCTTCTTTAATTTCTTCAATGAACATATGTTTAAATTTATGTACAACTGGAGTTATTAGGAAACGGAACGACCTCTCACCTCTTATTTTCATGTTGTGCTCAACTAGGATGAGTTAAAATGGACAGAGTGAATTAATAAAACATACTTTCTCCATGCCATTTTAGTTGTGACAGTTTTTATTTTTAGAATCAAACTATATAAATTTTGACTTCATGTTAATATGAAAAAGTTATAATCAATAATACTTTTTGAATATCTAAATTTTTATTTTAAAATATTAAATTAATTTAATCTAATTTAACTTTAAATTAGTCAAATTAACTTTCAAAAAGCACGAAAATTAAAATGGGACGAAGTGGGTATAATATTAGCATATCCAAATGTTACTTGAGTTGGAAATGAGTTTTGAGTCTTGATAAGCAACACAACAGGTATAGTCTAACTTGTCCTATTCTTACTAATAAGTTTTAGTTTTTCCTTTTTTTAATAATTATAATAAGTATTTAATAGTATAATTTTTTCATTTAATATGACTATATATAACATATTAAATAATATTTTAATTTTTTTTTTATTTTAACTAGATACTGGTCAAATATTAAAAAGAGGCAAGTTGAGTAACTAAATAGGCGACTCATTAATTTGTCCAAAGTAACGGGCTAATTTTAGGTCCTTTAAATGAGCTTAGAATACTTTTTAAAAGGGATTGTTGATGATGGATGTACGCTACTCCCTTTCATTTGATGTGACATCTTTTTTTCTTTGATTTGTCTCAAAATGAATCGGAAATAATGTATTTTTAAAATTCTTTCAGCTACACAAATATCTAAAAATAATTTTAAACCATAAATTTTTTTTAAAAGAAATTCTTGAACATCGTGTCAGGTCATAAAATGAGATGGAGAAAAACCAAATATATATAGTCAAAAAAGAGGAGAGAAAATTAAGGTGAGGTAAAACATCAATTCAAATGACAACAACTTGAAACCAGCAAATGGCTGGGCAGTTAAACTCCATCTCAATTCTAATTATATGTATCTTCTTTATAACATCACGAACCTTCATAGGACGACTCATCTTGTCCTACGATTTAAAAGGAGGTTAGGCCTTTTATATGTCCCCTTACATTTAGTTGTATACCTCTATTGACATGATACCTACCCCCTCTCCAACATCATCATGAATGCATTTTGGTAATAAAAATAAATTGTAATTAATATATTTTTCAATTTGTTAAAAGAAATTGTACAACCTTGGTATTTATGAGTTTTAGTTCCAACATTCGTTCTAGCTACACATATTTAAATTTACAACATTCAATGTTACTTTTAGTATATTATCTTCAAATCATATGTTATTCCATCTTTGGGATATCACTATGATATTCTTCTTTTATTTATTCTCCTCTCTGGCTGATTAACTTTTTATAAAATTTATTTCTGTATACAGCATATTGTTACGATAACTACATACATTCTTTATGTCTTTATATTTATTTGCTATTAATTGTATTTACCAAAAGTAGTAATTAATAGTGTACTACATGCTCGAGGTTAATTTAAAACATGTGAAAATTTTCCTTTAACGTGTTGCGATTGAAAATTGAAACCTCATTTGGGTAGAATGCATAACTTAATTAGTAATCCCTTCGTTCCTGTTTAGTTGTTATATTTTCATTCTTAGGATCAAATTATATAAATTTTGATTAACATTTTAAGATGTATTTTTCCACAATATTGATATGAAAAAAGTTGCAATCAATAATACTTTTCTTATAGTTTTTTAAAATCTAAGCTTTTATTTTCAAATATCAAATTAATTTAACTTTAAAAATTAATGAAATCCACTTTTGAAAAACGCAATAGTATAACTAAAAAGGAATGGAGGTAGTACAATTAAATTTCAGAATCTTGAGATAATAATCACTAAATCCAATCAATCTTGAGATTGAAAAAGAGTACCTCTAATTATGGATTCCTATTGAGGGAAAAAAACACATTAGGTCTCTATTTTTGTATGTATAGGATTATCTGGAGGCATGTTATAAGTTTCAATGACCATATTAATTGAGAGCTGACCTTATAGCTAGCTAAATTCACCTTTACCTTTAATCTTTTAGTGAAAATATTTCAAAAAAGGCATGGAGTCCACTTCATGGAATATGATATGTTTAGTTGAATGTAGTTAATTAGGAGAAAAATTAATAATTTTGCGCCACTTATCTATGCTAACTGGTTTAGATCAGAGGGCTCATAGGCTCCTCCTCTTTTCTCATCCAGTAAATATTTTAGGAAATATTATATTGACAGGAGTTAAGGTGGGTGTCTTCATGGCTAAACATGATTATGGTTTATTTTCATCAAAATCACATAATTACATCTAATTATTTTTGACAGTGAAAATACGTTTTAAAAAGTTTTTTAGGGAGTAAATACATTAATAAAATTATCCTGGTTATTTATGTGATCTGTAAACGAGAAAATGGATAACTAATATGGAAGGAAGGAAGTATACTGAATTCTTTGCCTAACTAGATACGAACAGAAAATCATTCTTTTTATTTTCTCGTACAAATCTATAATAATATGAGAATTTGTGTGTGTCACAATGGCATCCTTGCTACAGTGCTAGGAGAAGAGTAACGAATAAAATGATTACATCTTCAAGAAAGTGACAGATTTAATAGTATAACATACATAACAAATTAGAATAATGAACAAGTTGGAATTCTGAGAATGACAAGACTAGTAACAACTTTAAATTTTAATTTTTACTTAATACTATGTCATAATAAAACATTCCCCTTAACTAATATTCGGTTTTAGCCAGCCTTATTTCAATATTCTTGAAAGATAGATCGTGTATTGGCTGCCTCGTTAAGTTAATGCGAAATTAAGTAACACTTCAATAAATAGTTTAATTTGCATCCAGTTCATCCATTCAGTTGTAAAAGTTTATCGGGGAAACCTATTTTGACACAATTATTTAATTTGTACTAATCTTTTAAGTTTATTATATTATTTTCATCAATTCTCTACATCAGATCTATGTTGTTTGAATTTATGCTTGACAAAGTCAAACTTCACACAAGTATATGAAGTATTTGAGTAAAGTTCAAAAATTTCTACTAGAAGTTTAGCCAAAAACGGTTAGACTTGAGTTATTTTTTTTTTGTTGAACTTCAGCTATATATATGACTAAAGTTTAATCATTTTTATTTGACTTCAACCAAAAACCCAATGAATCAGGCAAGACACTTGAAGAAAAAGGGGCACACTGTGCAAGTATGAGAAATTAGCCCCCTCTGCTTTCTTAAAAACAAAGATCATTATGGAAGATCAAACCAAGGATCTATGGAAGTGAGCGCTCATCCATGATCAAAATTGGATCAAACAATAGGAGGTGTAACACTGGCCTTTCATGAACTTGTAACATGAATGACAGAGGTCATAAAAGAAATAACTGAATGTCAATCATATATTTCTATATTTCAGTCTTATGAATGCAAAAATGGATGAACTTCAGCCATTTGAAAGTTCTGTTTGGAATTAGATATTAATCTTAAAACAAATATAAGTCGAATGATAATATAAAAAAACTAGACATTTATGCACTTTGTCCTATCTATGAGGTCAGTTAGAATCTAGGATGTTAATTGTTCAAGGCAAAGGCCAGGCCAGGCCAGCCCATGAAGGGCCCATCCAATTAGTTTCAGAAGCGAAACAGGCGGTATCAACTGTGTTAATGGACGTGCAAGCAAAATCTCATATTAATTGCTAAAAAGAAGAAAAAGATACATATATGGAGCAGTAGTATTCATGTGGATGAATTTAGCTTAAAAAATTTGAAGAGTTTTATCCCAAACAGTAAGATAGGACGACCTTAATAATGTGGTAGATGAAATGATGCGGTGTTTGTTTTTAGTAGTGGGCACTGCAATGATCATAATTTGAAAAATATAGTGAATAATTATATTTGATCAATTAATAAAAATAAAATAATTGCTATATTAAAATTTGACAAGTAAATTCGAATAATTTGCTTGCTAATGCCTCCGAACCCACACCCTCTCTTCTTGCCGTCTTGTCGTTATTGTTAGTTGCACGAGTAACATGAGAGATTTTCTTGGGATAGTGGTGGTTTCGAGGGACCTTTTCTTCAGATTTTAAGGTCCAACGTCATTGTTTCTTCATCTATGGACCCCCACTCTTTGAATTTCCAAACCCCTCCTATACACATTAAAAAAGGATTGAGTTAATAAATCCAAATTTATATGGGTTTAAAATGTCCATTATAATTCATTTCCCATAACAAGTTGGACATTTGCAAACAATTTTCTAAACTTCAAAAGAATAGTGATTAATAGGATTATTATCATATATATGTTGAAGTGCCCAATTGAAATGGATAATAATTTGAATGTGTGAATGAAATTATGGATGTAAAGAATTTATATGGGCATTCCACCTAATACTTTGATCCTCCAATCCCTTTGCATAATTTTGGGATGGAAAGGAGTATTAGTTTTCTCTTTGCCGCTAATAGTAAGAAAATAAATAATGGAAGTGGTGGTTGATTTTATGTTAGAGTTGAGAAGGTCCCACCATAAAAGTACACCAATGGCCATCATACAAACCTTTTCATATGTGTCTGTAACCACTGCATATAAATGATGATGTTTCTTCCCTTCCCTTTTTTAACTCCCTCTTCTCATCACAATTGGTACATGTATTCCTTCAATTTGTCAATCTTAACACATTATATTGCCTAGCTGCGCCGTCTGTCTTGTAGAAGAATGTCCAAGGACATGAATCTGTCAGTAAATGGACAATCTCAAGTGCCTCCCGGATTCCGTTTTCATCCAACGGAGGAAGAACTTCTTCACTATTACTTGAGGAAAAAGGTCGCTTACGAGAAAATCGATCTCGACGTCATTCGCGACGTTGATCTCAACAAGCTCGAACCATGGGATATTCAAGGTACAAATTGTGTATGTAATCATAAACAATAAGTTGGAATTAATATGAAAGCCTTATGATTTCTCTCTATATGCAGAAAAGTGCAGAATAGGATCAACGCCACAAAACGACTGGTACTTCTTCAGTCACAAAGACAAGAAGTATCCGACAGGAACTCGAACCAATCGTGCCACTGCGGCCGGATTCTGGAAGGCTACTGGTCGCGATAAAGTCATACACAGCAACGCTAAGAGAATAGGGATGAGAAAGACCTTAGTGTTTTATAAAGGGCGTGCCCCTCACGGTCAGAAATCAGATTGGATCATGCACGAGTATCGCCTTGACGACAACATCGATATTCCCCTCAAAACTAATGTAGGCAAATTCATTATTTTACCATGTTATGTATTCAATACTATCTTTTTTGTTACACTGACCATATATTCATTAATCCAGGCCAACGAATCAAGTAACCAGGAAGAAGGGTGGGTGGTATGCCGTGTGTTCAAGAAGAAGAATTACCATAAGGCTTTGGAGAGTCCTCAGAGCTCATCAGCAGCACTCTCCAGATCAAGTGCACTCATTCAGAAACCAAACAACGACGCCGTTCTTGATCAAATACTCATGTACATGGGAAGGTCATGCAAACAACAAGACTTGGAAAGCAAACATAACAACAACCTCCTCAATAATATTCAGTTAGATGATCATATTATGCAAATAAATAGCACCAACTCCTTCATGATCAACAACAACATCAATAGATTCATCCACCTCCCGGGGCTAGACAATCATCATTCTCCAACTAACAACATGGAAGACGTCTCATCTCTCCAACTTATCCAACAAGATTGCTGCAGTTTCGATGAGACGCTCACTGAAACTCATCCGAAATCTGGGCCTAGTGAAATGAGATGGTCACACACGTCAACAGGATCTGGTCCAAGTGACTGGGCATCTCTCGATCGTCTGGTGGCTTCTCAACTTAACGGCCATGATCATGTGGAAAATATTTCATCAAACAACAACCTATGTTTTCCTCTTCATCATCATCGGAGACCAAATGATGACGACGATGTTGACGTTGAATTTTGGAGCTACGCTCGATCGTCATCCTCATCACCCTCCGATCCATTATGCCATTTGTCGGTTTAATTCAATCTCCATCGTATATTACGTAGACCAACATACGCACGTATATATACATAGTTCAAGGTGAGATGTTTATTATATGTAGTACGTAATTAGATTGATTGATACAATGATAGTAGTACTACGTACGTCATTTTTTTACTTTTTCTAATAATATACTGTACTAGAGTCCTAAATAATGGAGTATCTTGACATGGGACATATGATTGTCAACTGAAATATCTTTTCTTAATTATTAACATTGCCTCATATTTCATCATTATGTTGTCTATGACTATTATAAAGATATTATCCAACGTGTTCTTTTAATTTCCGATGATCGCGTAAGAGACGTGTATAATATATTGTTAATTTATTCTCCCAAGTGAGGATCCTAATGATTTTAGTTAATAGTGAGATCTTACTAAATTATGCTGTATCTTGAAAATTATAATTTGTGATTATTACCTTGCTTGCACATATAAAAAGTTCCAGCGTCGACCAATAATAGCAGAAAACATGGCAATTGGTTTTTTGGAATTAAAAGCCCGTTTGGATTATAAGCTTATTTTAGGTTCTTTAAAAGTTAAAACTAAAATGTAGTGAGTAATTTTTGAGTACTTTTAGTAGCTGTTTGGATAGGATTAAAAAAATACTTTTAGACATTTGTTTTCAAGCAAGAATAACAAAATTAATAAATTAACAATTCCTGACTTATGATTTTGCTTATAAATAAGTCTATCCAAACAGCCTCTAATACATATAATAATTACAAGCAAGACAATTTTGGAATAAGGTGAGTTCTATGTAGGGTTCAAAGTTAAAGCTCGAAAAAAGTATGGCACATGCTAAACATAATATGTCAATATATTAATTAAGTGGTACTAAGGATAATTGTAGAACATAAAAGCAAAGATGGGATGGGATCACATTTTTTGTAGAGCAATGGTTGATCAGTAGTACTTTAATTCTGTTATGGATTTTGGTGGGAATCCACCAGATTGACTTATAAAGATAAAGATGACAACCATACGAAAGGCTGAAAAATGAATCAATTAAGCACTCCACCTTTATCCATTATAATTAGCTTTGGTTCTTTTCGAACGCTCATTCAATTTTCATACTAAACAATTTATCTTTTATATATATAGTAAATTAGGAATTCTTTAAAATTAAAGGTTCTTTAGTAATCTAAGTACATTTGGATGATAATTAAAAAGAGAGAACTTGATCGAGCAACAAGTCATAATTGTTAGCTAGCTAGAGAACTGTATAATCCATTCTATATATATATATTTCTCTTATTGGATGGCCTGGATCATACGAGGATGAAACATTATATTGTATCTCCGACCAATACATGTATGTCTAGGTACTCCATCTCTAAATATAAGGAAGTGTATTAAAGGGACAAGAATAGAGCAGAGTTAGTAAGTTTATTGTCAAACGTGTCATCATTTCCCCTAAAACTATTGGTAGAATTGAATTGATATGCATTAGAGTGGCGCGGTGGTTCTGTTAATTATAACATTACATTAAGAGGCACTGAATCAAATGACTTTATGTTCGTTTCATCACCAAACTTCATTTTCTTACAATTAATCATAACACTCTGTTGACAAATTGGTCCCATTTATTCATTAACATTACCTTCTCAAACGTTGAGAGTGCACCTTTTTAAGTTTTCTTTTTATTATTATGTTGGTTTAAATGTTCTAATCTTATGACAACATCTCTCTAACTCAACTATTTTAACATAACAAACTAACACTTTATTGTTTTCTTTCAGGTATGTATAATTCTAGTCATACCCAAAAATGGGTATATTTAAGTAATAGTTAAAGTATACTACAATAAATAAAATGTCACGCCAAGATTTAATTTGAATAGTATTATGGGTTGATTTCTTGAAAGTGAAAATAAAATTATTGATGGGATAATCAAAATAAATAAATTAAATTGTCTCAACACGAAAGCTATTCATGAATAAATATTTCTCGTCGTATGCAGGAGTACTCGATTTCATGTAAAATATGAAGTGAGTCAATAAGGCTATATTAAAGTTAATGGCATGAGTGAGAAATATGAAGTTTTTATCTACGAGTTTAAAGACTTAGCAAATAGAATTATACGAAGAATGTGTTAATTGGTGGGAGGTAACATATATTCATTGAATTAGCAGAGGTGCGTGCAAGCTAGCTGAAAAGTAGGTTTATTAAAAGAAGATGTTATAATTCCTTTGTATAGCCAATTTTGTTGGGGCAACTTACAGAAATTCCAGTAGAAGCTAAATACTTAGATACACGTTAATTTGCAAGAATTTGAATCTTCGTAGCTGAAAAGTGACTATTTCTTTATTGTACTCATGAATTGACCATACTAATCATCTGCATATTAACAATGGTTCAAATATTTTAGATACTCACTCCTTTTCATTTTATTACTGCTACTTATTCGGTTGGTTCCATGTTTAATAAAGAAATAAAAAGATTTTTGAATCATTTGGTATATAACTTGTCATGAGCTAAAATAATGTCATTAAGGTATTTAAAGCTAAATTATTTCAAAATATAGAAACATGTCATTAAAAAAGCAAAGTTCACAAATCAATATGGGATTTTAACATAGATATCAATGTTTGGTGTCGATGGCCTAGAAAGAAAGTCGAGTCCATTAATAGATGCCATAACTATTGCTTGCCGATAGGTGTTTGTCGCGCCCTATTTTTCCTCGCGGAGAAATAGGAACCTGGACGACGTCGTGGCAATGACTCTTTTGGGATTTTTAATTTTTCTAGAGTCGCCACCTAATGAATTAAGGTGCATTAGGACACCATTCTAACCTAAGGGTCAAAGGTCAACCAGAGAGGGGGTTCGGGCTCAAATTACCTCGAAGGGAAGGTGTTAAGCACCCTTCGAGGTCCGCAAAGGCGGGTCCCGACCGTGTCTCGTATTTATTAAGTGGGGGTGAAAACACAAATAAAAGTCTCCTATATTTTAACAAATCTAAATTAATTCTAAGTGACAAGAGTTTGAACAAAATACAAATAATAGATGAGTTAAACTAAGTTTGGTTATTAAATTCTCGGATCAGACGCACTTGGTTTTATTACCAAGCCCCAGGACGAAAACAAAGGTTTCATCCTATTGGGGTTAAGCGTATGTCATCCTTTCCGAGTCCTATCTACCCCTACCCCCTCCTAGGTTCTTTTTATTAATTAACATAGGGGCGCATTAAATAAAATGAGAAAATCTAACGTTTCCTAAAAATGCCTATCGTCCCTCCTAATGTCCAAGAGGCGTTGGACTTCTATTTAGGTGGTTCTAGACTCACTTAGGTTTTTCCTATTAGACTCAGCGTAACAAAACAAAAGACACTTATGAAGACAACCGTTAGCACGTATGGTTTCACATAGCCTCAAAAATGATTTAAAACATAAATAATTTATGTACCATATGCTCTTTAGAAAAATGCATTTTTCAAATGTCCTACAGGCATGTTTTCTAGAAAGAAGAAAAAAAATCCTATAGGCATGATCTCTAGAAAATAGCACATGTTAAAGCATGAAATTAATGCTAAAAATAACATCCTAAAATACGATTCCTAATAAAGCATATAATCAACTTAAACATGATGCTAGTGCCAAGAAGAGAAAAAAATAATATCCTAAAACATGATTTCTAACAAGACTTTAAACATGATACTAGTGCTAAGAATGAAAATAACATCCTAGAACATATATTCTAAGCTTAGTTTTGAACATGGACATTTAAGGAAAGAAACAAAAGCGTCATAAAGCATGATTTAAAACTTAAACATAATACTAGTGCCAAGAGTGAAAATAACATCCTCAAACATATGCTAATTTAGTTTTGAACATGGAAATTTAAGAAAAGAAACAAAAGCGTCCTAAAGCATGATTTCTAATAAAACAAAAACTTAAACATCATACTAGTGCCAAGAGTGAAAATAACATAATCAAACATATATGCTAATTTAGTTTTGAACATGGAAATCTACGGAAAGAAACAAAAGCGTCCTAAAGCATGATTTCTAATAAAACAAAACCCTAAACATAATACTAGTGCCAAGAGTGAAAATAACATCCTCAAACATATATGCTAATTTAGTTTTCTCGTGCGGAAACCAATCTGAAGATAACGTCCTAAAGACATGCCTACCGCAAATTTTATTTTGTTTCAACATCGTAACAAAAACAACGGTTTGTTTAATCTTTTCTTTTGATTCCTATATTGAGTTTGCCTAGGTGAAGCGGATAGAAAATACAAGATTCCCCCTTCCCCCTTTTCACTAGATCCCGATTTACAACAAAATAATAATTACAATGAATGAAAAATATAAGAAAAGCTTCAGCGGCCTTCTGGGTTCAAAAAAAAACCCCTCCACTGGCGACTCATCATGCCTATTCTCTTCTAAACCTGCAATGCTAAATGCTACGAGCAGTACCAAATATAAAAATAATCAAACATTGTAAGAACAAGTAAAAATGAAATAGAAGCTAACCAATTAATCCCACAGCGAATGGAACTCAAATCGATATGAAAAGCCGAATATTGCGAGGAAAGGAAAAGCGAAGTATGTTTTATTATTAGGAGGATGAGAAAATAGTCAAGCCTTTCTAGTGGAGAAGAATCGTAATCCCTTTTCTTTTTTCTCTTTTCTTCTCTGTATTTTTGTTCTCTGTCTATTCTCTGTATTTTTTTTCACTGTTTCTTATCTTTCTTCTTCTTTTGCAGAAGAAGAGTAGAGAGCCTTGTCCTCTTCATTGGTGAAAAGAGAATGGATTTATATAGCAGGGAGAGGACACTTTAATAAGGCAATAAAATAATTGATTCAATTAATTTCAGCATAATAGGAAGGGAAATCAATTAATCAAAATTTTCCAAATTTAAAAAAAAGAAAAAAAAAATCAGCATTCTTGTTTTAAGATGGAGTTTGCCATATACGAAAATAAGAATAAAAATATACCATATATCCTAATCAGTCTAATTTTACACACTACCAATCTTTCCATAAATAATACACTCAGGCAAATCAAAATTATATTTTACCATAACATGTGTCTTCTATCATATACTAACCAGGATATCCACACCAATAATAGCCAAACATGCTCCTTTAACAAACACAACAACGATAATACACGAATTTAAAAATTCAAAAATAAACAAGTAAACGAAATCAAACCGGAATCGAGTATTTCCAGAATATCTTGACAGATTTAACTTTTGACCAAAATTATTGGTGTGGATGGTTGCTGCAGTGGTTTCTGCCGTCAGAGGAGAAGAAAGGGTCGTTTGGCCGCCGGCGGTGAGGGATAGGGGCTGTGGGTAGTGTTTTTTCGGGGCTGTTTTGGTGAGATTTTTGGGGGCTGTTGGTTTTGAGGGGCGGGTTGCTGGTGGTTTGTTGCGGTGGAGGAGAAGAGGGAGAGAGAGAGAGACGGAAAGAGAGGGAGTCGGGGGTGGCGGCTGCAAAGGGGCCGTCGCTGGTAGCCATGGAGAGGGGAGAAGCGGGAGAGGAGAGGAGGAAAGGGAGAAGCCGGCGGGAGCAGCGGCTTGGAGAGAGGGAGCAGCGGCGGTGAGGGAGAAGGGAGCTCCGGTGCTGGGGTGGTGTTCGCGAGGGAGAAAGGAGAAGGGAGAGGTCGCGAGAAGACGGGGACGGGGAGAGAGGGTCGCTGCCGGCGGGGAGAGGGAGATGCCGGCAGCCGGAGAAGAAACGTGAAGGGGGGCTGCCATGGGGGTTGGGCAGTGAAGAGAGGGTGGTAGGCGGCTGGGGAGAAGGAAAATGGGAAAAAGGGTAGGGTTTTTTGGGTATTAGGAATTAAAAACGGGTCTGGGTCGGATTCGGGTCAAAAGTGGGTGACCCGGATTTAAATAATAGCCACAGTTTAAGAAAATAGCCTTAATTAATGAATTGGTTTGAAAAAACTAACCACAAATTGTAAAATATTCAAAATTGGGCCATAAATTGGTAATTCAGATTTAAAAACTAGCCAAAGTTTGAAATTGAGCCATGAATTGGCTCAATTTAGGTTTGAAAATGCAAAACTTATAACTAAGTGGCCAAATTTGAAAACGAGTTCATGGGATTTTAAGGATTTAGCTTAGATTAACATAAAATTTTATTTAAAAACACGAATAGAACCAACGTAAAGTATAAATAGATCACGTAAGTACCAAAATTCTTATGAAAACGTATTTAAAAGTTGTTTTGGATATGATTCGGAAGACGTTTATAAATAAATACTATACGCGTCTAACATTAAAATAACGATTGTTTGTTGTTTATTTTTTGTAGACAAGTGACAAATATACAAAATCATTTTAATTTCGCAAATTTTCTTTTAATAAATAAAAACGTAAAGTACGTTAAGGGTCGGTCAAAATCGGGTGTCAACAGCTGCCCCTTCTTTGCTCGGGAATGAAGGATGAATTGTTGAGCAAAGAAAGTTGACGGAGTAGCCGATTTTGTCCGACCGATAGAAATTTATCGGGGAAAGAGGATGCGAGGGTACGAAAACTAAAATAGTTGGTGTAGCAGAAGAGTGAGAGCAAAGCATGGTACGGAATGTGAAAAAATGTCAGGGGTTTATTGCGAAAGACATGTATCCGAACCGAATGCTGTATAGTACTCCATAAAATTCAAAATCTGTAACCTTTAAAACACTAGGTAAAATGGTTAGAACATGTATCAAATAGTGAAATGAATTCATAAATATGATGCAAGTTCCCACTTAGACCATGATATTTGCCATAAAACTATGAGGATGATGTTTTAGGCTATGATGTCTTGGGCCATGCTAATCATAAATTATATCCTCGGGTCATGAAATGATGTCCGTAGGCCATGAAGGATGGTGCCTTTGGACGATGACACCCTCGGATCATGCTAAACATAAATAGAATCCCTAGGCCATGAAATGATGTCCTTAGGCCATGAAAATGATGCCTTTGGACTATGACGCCTTAGGGGTATGCCATTTTCATGCGATTTTCAGGCCAATGTAAAACTTTCAAAAGGAGGCCATGCAATTTCAGTAGGCGAAATGTAGTTTCAGAAGGCCGTATAAAAGAAATTTTCTTATTTTAAAAATATAAAGGTGATTTCAGTAGGCTATGCAATGTTTTCGAAGAAGGCCACGTAGTAGGCCAAAAGTGATGTTTTACTAGGCCATGCAATTTTCAATGCATTCTTGGTAGGCCAAATATGAATTTCATTCGCTGAAAAATGTCATTTTATGCGAAAAAATGCACTTTCACGTAACTTAGTAGGCCAATGCGAATTTCACATAATTCGGTAGGCCAATGCAAATTTCAATAAGCTTGGTAGGCCAATGCAAGTGCAATTTGCAACAGTTTTAGTAGGCTAATGTCAAAATGCAAAGTTCAAGAATATTAGTAGGCCAATGCGAAAGTACAATTTTCAATAATTTCAGTAGGCCAATGCAAAATGCGAAGTTCAGTAGGCCGATGTAAAAATGTAATTTCATGTAAATTTAGTAGGCCCATGCAATTTTCATGCGAGTTTAGTAGGCCAATGCAGAACGTAATTTCATGCAAATTTGGTAGGCCCATGCAAAAATGCAATTTTTAGTAATTTTAGTAGGCCAATGCAGAGATGCAATCTTCAGTAATATTAGTAGGCCAATGTGAAAGTGCAATTTTCAAAATTTTTAGTAGGCCAATGTCAAAATGCAAAGTTCAGTAATTTTAGTAGGCCAATGCAACAATGTAGTTTCATGTGATTTCAGTAGGCCAATGTAAAAATGCAAAGTTCACGTGAGTTTAGTAGGCCAATGCAAAAATGCAACTTTCATGTGAATCTAGTAGGCCAATGTAATTTCATGCAAATAGTAGGCCAAATGCAAAATGTATTTTTCCTGTGAATCTAGTAGGCCAATGTAATTTCATGCAAATAGTAGGCCAAATGCAAAATGTATTTTTCGGTAGGCCAGGTACGATTTCGGAGGCAACAAGAAGGAAATAAGATAATCTGACCTTCGCCCATTGTGAGAAAATGTCAATTGCTTTGTATGATACGAGGAGGCTTTCCGAGCATGTATGCCAGTCTACACTCAAAGAAAAATCATTAGTTTGAAAAAAAGGGAGGTTGATCTGTAGCCCGCACGCCCTTTTATTGATCTCTCGCCTTTCGTCTTGATGTCCTTGTTATCGGTTTTCAGTTCAAAATTTTTGAGAGCTGCTCAAAAATTTCTGCCCCAGTTTGTAGAAAATGATCTAAAAGAATTTTTGAGATCCTCTCAAAAATTCTGCCCCAGTTGTCTTGTCTACTCATGCTCTTTTCCGAAAGAATTTTTGAGATCCTCTCAAAAATTCTGCCCCAGTCTGCGGTCAGGTGGGGAAATAAGATTTTTATTATGGTAAGACCGAACTCCAAAGGAGCGCCTACGTATCCCTCTTAAACGGGAATCAGGTCTGACGTAGTTCCAAATACAAGGAAAGAGCATTAAATAAAACACTTAATAGAAGGAGGCCAAATTCCTGGTTTATTCTGTTGATGCAGATGTTTCTTCCATAGAGTTCGAGCAAGGCAAAACCTTTCCTTAGACAACACAATTCTGAATATAACTTCAGCATGCTCATTGATGATTTGGTAGTGGATTTTTGGATGTATTTGGCGTAGGGTCTTTCAGATGTATGACCTTAGTATCGATTAGACTTTGAACCTTATCCTTCAAGGCGCGACATGCGTCAGTTGTGTGTCCCTTCATTCCTGAGTGGTATGCGCAAACTTTATTTGGATCATACCATTTGGATTGAGTGTCTGGATTCAAAGCAGGAATAGGAGTGATATAGCCAGCCTCTTTCAGTCTCTCGTAGAGTTGGGCTATGGGTTCAGCCAGAGGAGTGTAGTTCTTGGTAGGCTTTCTTTCGAAGTTGGGACGATTTCTATAATTCGGTCGTTGAGGGGGTGGAGGTGGAGGTGTTTGAAAGTATCCAGGTTGGGTATGATAAACGGGGTATGTAGGTTGTTGATATGGAGTGGGAGGAGTTTGATAAGGGGTAGGTGGTGGATAAAAGGGGGGAGGTGCGGTGTATGAAGACGTAGGATAGTGGGGAAGTGGCGGAGCCCAGATTTGGTGTCTGATAGGAGTTTTATGTGCCATCATGACCGAACCCACCTCTTTCTTCTTTCGAATATCGGGCATACCTCCGGACTGCAAGGCTTTGTTGGTAGCTTGTAAAGCCTCTAAGTTGATGATTGTGCCATTTTTTATGCCCTCTTCGATTCTTTCACCCAACTTGATGATGTCTGCAAAGCTCTTTTCTGCCACGAGCATCATTCTATCATAATATTGAGGTTCTTGGGCCCGAATGAAATAATCTTTCATCTGAGATTCCTCCATAGGGGGTTTAGCTCTAGCAGCTTCAGACCTCCATCTTATGGCGTAGTCTCGGAATGATTCACTTGGCTTCTTCTTTAGGTTTTGAATATAAAACCAATCTGGTGCATTTTCAATGTTGAACCCAAACCTATTCATGAAATCGGAAGCCAAATCCTCCCACCTTGTCCATTTTTGTGAGTCTTGCTCTAAATACCATGTCAAAGCTTCCCCTGTAAGGCTTCTTATGAACAACTTCATCCTGATCTTTTCATTCTTTCCCACTCCTACCAGTTTATCACAATACATGCGCAGATGAGCCCTAGGATCTCCAATACCATTGTACAGTTCAAATTTTGGAGGTTTGTATCCTTCTGGTAACTCGACATCTGGGTGCATGCACAGCTCTTCATAACTCAAGCCAATTACCCCCTTATTTGCCTCTACATGTTGCATGCGATTGCTCAGACTATCCAATCTCTCAGTCAGGGATTTAATCAACATATCCTTTTGAGAGGATTCTGATTCGTGGTAGTTGTGGACAAAAGGGGATGTCTCGACATATATAGGGTTGTGAGTGTGAGTTCCAGAGGCATGGGCTTTTAAGATGTTGGCAGTGGACTTGGGGGGCATATCTTGAACGTAGGTAGGGTTTTGCGGATACCAAGTTGGTTCAGGAATGCTTAGTTGATGTGGGTTTGAATGATTGCTTGAAGGGGGTATATAAGTAGGGTTGGACTGATTTTGGGGGGTTGGATGAGTTGAGAAGGTGGTTTGAATTGTAGTGACTGGGTCGTCCATGTGTGCTCCGAAAGGAGAGCCGAGAGAAATGGATAGTCTGGCCAAGTTGCGCATGCTGGCCATTTCATTCTCTAACTCTTGAATTTTCCTTTCCAGTCTTAGAGTTAAATCATCCGGTTGGACCCCTCTTTCGGAAGACTCCACTCTCTCAATGGCATTATTGTCATTCATTTTATCCCTTCTTTGATGACTCAAACTTGGAGGAGTAGGCGGAGGACCTTTCGACCGTGTATGGTAGGCCAGGGTGCACACACAGATCAACCTAGGGAGGGGAGAACAAAACAACAAAACCAGCAAAGCCTTGTTAGAGGTTAGGGTAATAATAATGGTAAATATGTAAATAATCGTCCTAAAATGCAAGGGACCTCATTGAGCCAGAGGTAGGCCTAACGCGACAAGCAAGTGATTCTCGATAATTAATCCAAGCCTTAGATTATTAGTTGGAGTTTTAGAGTTAGAGATGAATAAATAATAAAACGTACTATTTTATTCCTTAAATAAGTAATGAAACAAAAGGAAAGCCAGAATATCCAACACCTTCAATGAAGAACAACAAAGATAAGCCTAAGGGGAAAAATAAGGGGAATAAACTTTTAAAAGATAAAAATAAGAAAAATAAGCCCTCTAGGGATGGTGGTCGTCGTGATCAATCTCCTCAGCATCTCTTGTAATCCACTCGGAGTACTCTAGCGTGATGTGAGGCTCATGCCTGAAAATACTGATGACGATAGATTTCACCCACCTCCTCATTATGCCACGAACTTGTGGGATTCCTGGCCCAAAATCATACTCGGAGGCCCTCATGTCATCGGTTGGTGGAACCCTTTGGATCTGCCCGAACTGTCGAAGGACTCGCAGTGGAGCATATGGTTGGACACCAGTCAGACCAATGAGCTCAAGATAGCCCAAATCCTCTCCTCTTGTCATGGCGTGATATATGTCTAACCAGGGGTACACCCACTGAATGTGAAGAGCAGAGAAATCTTTCAAGAAAGCATACCATTCCTCAGTTCCTTTAGGAGCAACAAACCCTACCATTCTTCTTGGATGACTGTGAATTTTGTTCTGCAGCCCACCTTGAAGATTATTTTGATGGAAGTGTTCGATGGCCCATAATTGGAGTAGCATGTTGCATCCTTCAAAGAACGTTCCACCTCTGACACACTTGGAGGATGCCCTCATTATCTCTGCGACGATCATGGGCACCAGAGTTGCATTGCTTCGCTTTCTAGCTAATACCTGAACCACATGACCCAAGGAAGTGTCTATTTGTCCGTCCTTTTTGGGGAAGACTAGGGTGCCCAATAATGCAATGGCAAAAGCGTTTACGCGATATTTTTCCCATGCTTCTGCTGAACACAAAAAGTCTTCACTAAAATTTCTGTATCCGTCTTGATGTCCAAATCGGGAGTACAGAAAATCTATCGAAACCCGATTGTGATCCAAGGTAATCACTCCTGGCATGTACTTCAGTCCTAAAGCTCTCAAGAACCTGTTTGGCGTCTGTTGGTGAGGTATAATCATGCTTCCCCCATAATATTTCAGGTCAGTAAAACCCCCGATTTCCTCGATAGTTGGGGTCATCTCAAAGTGCTCAAATTTGAAGACTGCTCTAATGGGGTTCCATAACTTCAGCAGGGCCTTGATAAGATGTCGGTCTGGGAGGACATAGATGAGGAAAGTCAATCCCCCCACCAATCGGGCTATTTCTGTAGCATAATCTTGCCTCATATTTTCCCACCATCGTCGAAGGTTGGGATTGACATCCGCTACCATCTGAGTGTCGGGAAAATCTGGAAGGGCCATTTCAGTTCTGCATGCAAGAAAGACAAAACATGTTCTAAAACTCCAGTTTGACAATAATTAGGCTTGGATTAATTACGACAATCACATAGACACATAATATGCAGTATTTTGTCTTGGAGGGTGATTGGACCCTCTAGACCTAACAGGGTGGCTGTTATTATGTAGGTTGACCCCTTGGGGTCAAACTACCTAGGGCTTATGCATGCATGATTCTAACTTTAGGGGTGGATAAAGCTCTATCTTATGTTTTCTATAAGAGTAGGCTTAGACACAAACTTGATATCCTATGTGAGAAGGCGCGTGGTCCCACGGTAGCAAAACTATCCGCTTACACCACGCTTATGCCATCTCTCTAGACACTGGTTTGAAAAGAGTTTGTGAGAAGCGCAAAGGCACAACATCACGAGAAAAGAGAGAAAAAAAAAAGGAGGTTCCCAAGTGGGAGAAAGTATGAGCGGAATGCCAGTTTATATGTAAGCATAAACAATTAGCAGTTATAACATTTAAGCAAGTAATTAAGTAAATAAAAGGGAAAGGAACAAGACTAAATAAAGGGGAAGGGGGGATAGTGGGGTGTTAGGGGGGTAAGGAAGGGGAGTTAGCGGGATAGGGGGGGATGTTAGAGGAAGGGGGGTGTTAGAGGGATAAGGAGGGGAATTTAGAGGGATAAGGAAGGGGAGTTAGTGGGATAGGGGGGGATGTTAGAGGAAGGGGAGGGGTGTTAGAGGGATATGGAGGGGAGTTAGAGGGATAAGGAAGGGAGTTAGAGGGGTAAGGGGGGGGGTTAAAGAGGGAAAAAATAAATAAGCAAGGCAGTAAGGATTAGATAAATAAACGAATAAATAAATAAAATTGCGAAAAATAAACACGAGACGCGTTATGGTAAGAGCCTAAGTCCCCAGCAGAGTCGCCATTCTGTCGCGCCCTATTTTTCCTCGCGGAGAAATAGGAACCTGGACGACGTCGTGGCAATGACTCTTTTGGGATTTTTAATTTTTCTAGAGTCGCCACCTAATGAATTAAGGTGCATTAGGACACCATTCTAACCTAAGGGTCAAAGGTCAACCAGAGAGGGGGTTCGGGCTCAAATTACCTCGAAGGGAAGGTGTTAAGCACCCTTCGAGGTCCGCAAAGGCGGGTCCCGACCGTGTCTCGTATTTATTAAGTGGGGGTGAAAACACAAATAAAAGTCTCCTATATTTTAACAAATCTAAATTAATTCTAAGTGACAAGAGTTTGAACAAAATACAAATAATAGATGAGTTAAACTAAGTTTGGTTATTAAATTCTCGGATCAGACGCACTTGGTTTTATTACCAAGCCCCAGGACGAAAACAAAGGTTTCATCCTATTGGGGTTAAGCGTATGTCATCCTTTCCGAGTCCTATCTACCCCTACCCCCTCCTAGGTTCTTTTTATTAATTAACATAGGGGCGCATTAAATAAAATGAGAAAATCTAACGTTTCCTAAAAATGCCTATCGTCCCTCCTAATGTCCAAGAGGCGTTGGACTTCTATTTAGGTGGTTCTAGACTCACTTAGGTTTTTCCTATTAGACTCAGCGTAACAAAACAAAAGACACTTATGAAGACAACCGTTAGCACGTATGGTTTCACATAGCCTCAAAAATGATTTAAAACATAAATAATTTATGTACCATATGCTCTTTAGAAAAATGCATTTTTCAAATGTCCTACAGGCATGTTTTCTAGAAAGAAGAAAAAAAATCCTATAGGCATGATCTCTAGAAAATAGCACATGTTAAAGCATGAAATTAATGCTAAAAATAACATCCTAAAATACGATTCCTAATAAAGCATATAATCAACTTAAACATGATGCTAGTGCCAAGAAGAGAAAAAAATAATATCCTAAAACATGATTTCTAACAAGACTTTAAACATGATACTAGTGCTAAGAATGAAAATAACATCCTAGAACATATATTCTAAGCTTAGTTTTGAACATGGACATTTAAGGAAAGAAACAAAAGCGTCATAAAGCATGATTTAAAACTTAAACATAATACTAGTGCCAAGAGTGAAAATAACATCCTCAAACATATGCTAATTTAGTTTTGAACATGGAAATTTAAGAAAAGAAACAAAAGCGTCCTAAAGCATGATTTCTAATAAAACAAAAACTTAAACATCATACTAGTGCCAAGAGTGAAAATAACATAATCAAACATATATGCTAATTTAGTTTTGAACATGGAAATCTACGGAAAGAAACAAAAGCGTCCTAAAGCATGATTTCTAATAAAACAAAACCCTAAACATAATACTAGTGCCAAGAGTGAAAATAACATCCTCAAACATATATGCTAATTTAGTTTTCTCGTGCGGAAACCAATCTGAAGATAACGTCCTAAAGACATGCCTACCGCAAATTTTATTTTGTTTCAACATCGTAACAAAAACAACGGTTTGTTTAATCTTTTCTTTTGATTCCTATATTGAGTTTGCCTAGGTGAAGCGGATAGAAAATACAAGATTCCCCCTTCCCCCTTTTCACTAGATCCCGATTTACAACAAAATAATAATTACAATGAATGAAAAATATAAGAAAAGCTTCAGCGGCCTTCTGGGTTCAAAAAAAAACCCCTCCACTGGCGACTCATCATGCCTATTCTCTTCTAAACCTGCAATGCTAAATGCTACGAGCAGTACCAAATATAAAAATAATCAAACATTGTAAGAACAAGTAAAAATGAAATAGAAGCTAACCAATTAATCCCACAGCGAATGGAACTCAAATCGATATGAAAAGCCGAATATTGCGAGGAAAGGAAAAGCGAAGTATGTTTTATTATTAGGAGGATGAGAAAATAGTCAAGCCTTTCTAGTGGAGAAGAATCGTAATCCCTTTTCTTTTTTCTCTTTTCTTCTCTGTATTTTTGTTCTCTGTCTATTCTCTGTATTTTTTTTCACTGTTTCTTATCTTTCTTCTTCTTTTGCAGAAGAAGAGTAGAGAGCCTTGTCCTCTTCATTGGTGAAAAGAGAATGGATTTATATAGCAGGGAGAGGACACTTTAATAAGGCAATAAAATAATTGATTCAATTAATTTCAGCATAATAGGAAGGGAAATCAATTAATCAAAATTTTCCAAATTTAAAAAAAAGAAAAAAAAAATCAGCATTCTTGTTTTAAGATGGAGTTTGCCATATACGAAAATAAGAATAAAAATATACCATATATCCTAATCAGTCTAATTTTACACACTACCAATCTTTCCATAAATAATACACTCAGGCAAATCAAAATTATATTTTACCATAACATGTGTCTTCTATCATATACTAACCAGGATATCCACACCAATAATAGCCAAACATGCTCCTTTAACAAACACAACAACGATAATACACGAATTTAAAAATTCAAAAATAAACAAGTAAACGAAATCAAACCGGAATCGAGTATTTCCAGAATATCTTGACAGATTTAACTTTTGACCAAAATTATTGGTGTGGATGGTTGCTGCAGTGGTTTCTGCCGTCAGAGGAGAAGAAAGGGTCGTTTGGCCGCCGGCGGTGAGGGATAGGGGCTGTGGGTAGTGTTTTTTCGGGGCTGTTTTGGTGAGATTTTTGGGGGCTGTTGGTTTTGAGGGGCGGGTTGCTGGTGGTTTGTTGCGGTGGAGGAGAAGAGGGAGAGAGAGAGAGACGGAAAGAGAGGGAGTCGGGGGTGGCGGCTGCAAAGGGGCCGTCGCTGGTAGCCATGGAGAGGGGAGAAGCGGGAGAGGAGAGGAGGAAAGGGAGAAGCCGGCGGGAGCAGCGGCTTGGAGAGAGGGAGCAGCGGCGGTGAGGGAGAAGGGAGCTCCGGTGCTGGGGTGGTGTTCGCGAGGGAGAAAGGAGAAGGGAGAGGTCGCGAGAAGACGGGGACGGGGAGAGAGGGTCGCTGCCGGCGGGGAGAGGGAGATGCCGGCAGCCGGAGAAGAAACGTGAAGGGGGGCTGCCATGGGGGTTGGGCAGTGAAGAGAGGGTGGTAGGCGGCTGGGGAGAAGGAAAATGGGAAAAAGGGTAGGGTTTTTTGGGTATTAGGAATTAAAAACGGGTCTGGGTCGGATTCGGGTCAAAAGTGGGTGACCCGGATTTAAATAATAGCCACAGTTTAAGAAAATAGCCTTAATTAATGAATTGGTTTGAAAAAACTAACCACAAATTGTAAAATATTCAAAATTGGGCCATAAATTGGTAATTCAGATTTAAAAACTAGCCAAAGTTTGAAATTGAGCCATGAATTGGCTCAATTTAGGTTTGAAAATGCAAAACTTATAACTAAGTGGCCAAATTTGAAAACGAGTTCATGGGATTTTAAGGATTTAGCTTAGATTAACATAAAATTTTATTTAAAAACACGAATAGAACCAACGTAAAGTATAAATAGATCACGTAAGTACCAAAATTCTTATGAAAACGTATTTAAAAGTTGTTTTGGATATGATTCGGAAGACGTTTATAAATAAATACTATACGCGTCTAACATTAAAATAACGATTGTTTGTTGTTTATTTTTTGTAGACAAGTGACAAATATACAAAATCATTTTAATTTCGCAAATTTTCTTTTAATAAATAAAAACGTAAAGTACGTTAAGGGTCGGTCAAAATCGGGTGTCAACAGTGTTTTAACAGAGATATTTCTGTCTTGTACATTCATCTTTACTGGATCAACCTTCCAAGTGTCTTCATCATCATTTTATTTGCATGAAAAATAACGAATTCAAAATTTGAATTTTATAAATTTTTATTGTATTTGCAAATTAATTTACTGAGTTCAAAATCAAATATTTATATAATTTTTAATAGATATGTGAGTCAAAAGTAGTGAATCCCTGAAACTTGTTCTTAAGGCTTTGGATCCACCCCTATGATACAAGATTGAGGGGACATAAATTAATACGCGTGTCACCAAGTTTGAACTGTTTTGAGGCCTGTGTTTTAAAATTTGAGTTGTAGCAATTTAAGAAAGTGGCTAAAATTTAAATATAATGAAAATGTGACTATAGTTAAAATTGAACCATTGAAAGTGGTTTGTTTGATGAACCGTTTGGGCCGGATGATAAAAAGGACATAGTTGTAATTAGCGTGGAGTAATTTGGTACTTCGAAAAATATTTCACGAAGAGGAATCGTTTAAACATAGCCATTGCCAAAATTCCCTACTTCCCCATCGAGGATGAGTTCACGCGATATACGCCGTCCGTTCAAACGACCGGCGATCTCCGACCAACAGAGACGCCGAGAACTTTCATTGCTCCGGCAGTCCCAAAACCGCCACGACGCTCAGCTACAAGCACGTCGTTTAGCTTCCACTCTCCTCTCTCTTCAATCCACGCAAGACGACTACAAGTCGGCTTCCGAAGAGCAACAGATCGACATAGAAGTTATCGATGAACTTGAATTCTGTCCTGAAGAAACCGACAATGATTATGGACATCGTAAGGATGCACATGATCTTCGTCAAGCTACTAAGCTGAGAGGACCCGAAGCTCGGTTATGGTTTGCGAAGCAGCTTATGCTTCCCGAGTGGATGATTGATGTTCCGGATAACTTGAATACAGATTGGTGATTTTTTAGCCAGACTCCTCCTTTTTAATGTTTATGTATATTAATAACATTTCCATATTTATATATTTATTAAGTTTTAACACTTAAAAGTCTCTAAATTTTGATGCTTGCTGCTGTTTGATGTTAAACAGTTTCGGAAACTGAGGTCATAATGGCATTTCAACTTTGTATTTTTGGATATAGCGAAGGTTTCACTTTTTCTAGAGATTAGGTCAACACTGAATGCTTTTTGCTTTAACTAGACGATAGTTCTTACTTTGTTTTGTCTACTTTGATATCATGGTTAACTGCATCTTATCATACTACAAAAACTTCACTTGTTTGTTTGACAATTTGTTGGAAGTGTATGTTTGCCGTGGATTCTTGCTTGATTTAAACTAAACAAATACAATCAATCACATTATTAATATTAGGTTGAATATGATGTGCAGGTATGTATTTGCTAGACCTGCTGGAAAACGATGTTTTGTTGTTTCTTCAAATGGAACAACAATCAGTAGACTGCGCAATGGAATTCTCTTGCATCGTTTTCCTTCTGCTCTACCCAATGGTGCCAGGACTAATAACAGTAAATCTGCTCAATCATACTGTATTCTTGATTGCATATTTCACGAGGTAACAATTAAAACATGTAACGTTGTTGCACATATTTTTTTCTGTATAACTGAAATATTCTGCGCTGCCTTTGTTGTGGCAGTCCGATGAGACATATTATGTCGTTGATGGTGTTTGTTGGGCGGGAATTTCATTATATGAGTGCACTGCTGAATTCAGATTCTTTTGGTTAAACAGCAAGCTTGCTGAGACGGGAGCTTGTGATGCTCCCTCAACTTATCATAAATATAAATTTAGTGCTCTTCCTGTCTACAACTGTGACAAAGAAGGACTACAGACAGCTTATGCAGGACAAGTTCCTTATGTTAAGGATGGATTACTGTTTTACAACAAGTAAGATCTTTTTTGCTGTTATTTTTCATTGTTAAGTTGAAGGCAATTTAATACAAACTATGAACATGATTTGCTACTGAGGTTGTTAACTCTTCTTCTTCATCTATTCACTGATTTAAAAAAAAAAAGGTGGGGGTGGGGGTGGGGGTGGGGGGGCAAGGCAAGCATATAAGGAGGTAACTCAGTAAGCAAGCTTTTCTTTTGACTAGTCCTTACTTCCTTTGACCATTAAAAGCTTTTCACATAACAGATAATGTTTGCTGTGATGTTTCAAGTGTTAATGTGTTATACATGAGAAGATAAGTTGTCTTTTTTGTCGCTGTTAGTCTTTGATGGGCGGGCTTTCTAAAACCTTTAAAACAAGTGGATTACTGTCAGACTATTTTCCTCCATTATTTCTCTTGTGACTCCAGGCCGGTTAAATTAGGTTCAAAGAAGATTTGTGGAATCAAGATCCTCAAGTTTCCCTTAAATCCTAATTCGTAATGCTTTATGTAGCATGAAAACCATGCATATGCTGATGAATTAGTGTTCTATTTTGTGTTGGGCATGGACACTGTATGGCACCAGTAGGACACAAATGCAACACAATTAAGTTGGTGGTTAATTTTTTCTCATTTTAATTTTGGGATCCAGGTCCATGAAGTTGAACTCTAGAGTCACTTTATAAAAAAAGAAAACGAAGCTGGACCCTAGTTATTCTGTTGGTAGCAAGGAGTGTGTGCGTATGTTATCCTATCCCTTTACTTTGAGTTGTTTGAATCCATTCTTTTCTGGTTTATATAGGTACGCGTATCCAAGTATGAAATTGATTTCATATTTTTATAGGTATTGATATATTCTTGTGGAATATCTTAGGGATTACACAAAATCATATGAACATAAATAATGTGTCCTATGACCAATCAGAAAAATAAAATATAATATAATATTGTGTCCTTGTGGAATTTTGATAGGTGTGCCCATCTAATGCTTCATAGAATATTACTATAAAGCATGGTACATCAATTCTGGAACAAAATGAAGTTTTATGTCCTATTGGTGTTGTGTCCTCTAATTTTCAGAACTTCGTTCATACTTGACATAGGTGCCCATCCATGCTTCAATGTTCTGATCCCTCAATTGCGTAATGCTTCAACTTCTTTAACCATCATGAGGGAGAGAAGCTCATGAGAAATGATGTAATTGTAGGAAGAATACCCTGAATTTAAGTTTAGGAAGTTGATGATATATCATTTATAGCTAATAAAATTTTTTCTTGTAATATTTTAGGTTATATACAAAATTATATAAATGTATGTTTCTGTCCTAGTGGTGTTGTGTCCCTCTAATTTCAAAACCTTCTTTTCATACCCAACACAGGTGTCCTATGCTTCATATCTGTTCTATAGTGAGAACTATCCTTCAAGTGAAGGAGAGATGATATAGCTGTTTGTAGTATGGACGATATAATGTGTTTCAATTTAGGAAATAATCATGTCCAGAACCTATTGGCCTTCCTCTTTTTTTGTTAGGTTCCACAAACTTTTCCAGGTTCTTCTCATATGGGTGGAAAATATTGCTAAAAGAGCAAGGCGCTTATTCATAATGAGATGGAGCTGTTACAACTTAAGTTTCTGAAATCCTGATTGCTGCTCCTCTGTATGCTAAGTAATTTGTTTGCATATATGTTTGTTCATTGGAAATGAATATCCAGTTGAGGTGTTAGGTAAGACAGGTCAGGTCCTTAGAGTTATTTGCATTCTCAGCAACTTAACCAGCTCCACTTATCTTTTAATCTTTCAAAAAGAAACCTATTCCACCAATTAGTTCTAACGATATTGTGCACTATTCAGTTATGCTGCATATGGATGGCACTTAGAAGTTGCTTGTGAACAGCTTGATCTTTTTCTGGATTCACCTGTAGGTTATCTTACCTTTTCCCTTCTACCGTTTATCTTAATGGCTATGGTGGAACTGTCACCAATCATCGAACTAAAATACAACACTCACATGATTTGGAAAAGTTATATTTCGTGCGTTGGACCATGGCACTCTAGGTGGTCTATGCTGTCCCAGTGTTAAATTGTATAATTTTTCTGTAGTTTTCAAGCATTGTCAATAATCAAAACTTTAAGTTTCTGTACCTCATGGCCGTTGGAAAGTTCCAGGTGATGTTTTCTTCTTTCATTTGATCATGACCTTAATTTGTTCATCCCGCTCAGGCATGCACAATATCAAACAGGAAATACTCCTCTAGCATTGGTTTGGAAGGATGAGCATTGTAGTCAGTATGTCATTGATACAGACAATAAAGGACAAGTTCCAAGTCAACAACAGGTACATTACTTTGTGTACTTTTTTGATTTTGAAAACTGTTGACATAGTCGAATCTAGGATTTTAGAATATGGGTGCACCGCTAATAAAGGGAGGAAAAATTGTTTAAGTGAGAATTAATCCCTGGGCCTCTAGGTAAATAACTCAGCATTGCACCATTTAGACTTCTTGTAGCTTGGATGCTAACAGATAATACTATATCAATTTTATAAGTAGATACATAAATACCTAGTTTTAGGGAGAGTCAACAGGTTCACTGCCCCATAATTTACCTGTAAATTCGCCCTTGGCTGTTAAAGTCAGGTACGACATTAATAATATCATGCAAGGATTATAAAACTAACTTTCGGATTTAACTTTTTATACTAACATCCAGAAATCACAGGCTATTTGCGTCCCTATTAACCAACTCCCAGCTCCGAACCAACTTCCAACTCAAGCTGAAACAAATGTAAACCTATTGAAATACAAATGAATTATACAAATTAGAAGTGTTGAAATACCCAAACCTCAAGTTGAAGAATCCAATTTGAGCAAATAAAACTCTCCCTTTTGTAGTGTTTGAAAGTATAATGTCTAGTTGTATTACATTTCTTAGGGGTTGTTTGGTTTGTGGGAGAACATATTTAGCATTGTGGGACTATTTTATCCCATGTTTGGTACACTTTTTCATTGTGAGACCAGTGATTCCGGGATTGTTTATACCAAATTTGATGTATTAGTTTTTATACCACTCTAGTTTCTATGTGGGATAACAAGCCCGGGATTGTTAACCCCAGGATAAAACAATTAAATGATTCATTTGCCTTTTTGTAAATCTTTTCTCCCAATGTCTTCTAAGAAACCCAATGTTAAATTGGAAATTAAAGTGAAATATATGTAATAGGGCTTCACATATTTCTTTTATTGTACAACTAGGTAGTTTTGGAGCTCCTGGATGATGGCAGACTGGCTACATCTGATGATCCTCCTGTCATATTTGGTTGCTTACTTGGTGAATTTATTCAAAAGGTTTGATCATATTATTATTTTGCTCTTTATTTAGTTGCAATTAAAAGGAGGAAGGATAAAGAAGAGATGTAAGAAAGGCACTCTGAATCAACTTTCTCAATCCTCTGAAATTGGAAGAGGAAGTATCACTCCCTCTTTTGGTACCAAGAGTGTAATTCATTACAGCTCTTTTTCTCTCTCTCCTTTTCTCCCTTTTTCCTTTTTCTGTGTCATGTCTTGACGTCTTATCCATTACTGAAATCTGTTCTCATGGTCTTCAGACAGAACTTCACCGTGGAGATCTTATAAAATTTGCTATAGGTGGAGGAGGATTAGTTGTTGTTGATGGTAAACTAGAGAAGGCTGATCTGAAATACTTGGGCAAATCCAATCGTGCTCGTGCTTTTGCTGATAGTTACTCAAAGGTTAGATGATGGATTCAGATTCCATGCTCTTTGTAGAAATTGCCGATTTTATAACTTTAATCGCTCAGATCTGGTGTTGACACTTTCCGTACTCTGCATTTGTCATGAACATCCTCCATGCAAATTATTCTTGTATGCATCAATATAGAGAAGGAAGAGAAGAAAAAAAAACACAAAAGCCAAATGATGGGTCACAAGTGTGGGAATATACTCTTTTAGGTCATTATTAAGTCTAGCAATATTTTACGGTACCATGCCATGTACAGGTTATGGTCGTAATTTATGTGCAGATTTGTCAGGTCATTGCATGATTTGCTTTTTGATGTGTCTCCACTGTTTAAATGGAGCTTGTTTCACAAATTAAGTCCTTGTTATCATTGAGATATTTTATTTGACACAGCAACCTGGTTTTGTTTGTCAGGTTTTGTTCCAGCACGCAGCTCGATATTCTCCTCTGAGAATTGAGCATCTTTTTGCAACAATCAGTTCGTATGTTGAAGATGGAAATTCAATTCAAGATGCAGAGATGGCTGGTTAAAGATGCCACGTACAGGAAACACTTGTCAACTAGCCATATAATTTGCTTGGTTATGAAATTAATTGAGTGATGGGCATGATCATTCTGGCTACATTTTTTATTTGGAGTGTGTATATCTCACCATAGAAGTAACCTTTTTGTGTCATGTATGATGAGAACAACGGTGCAAATTAGTAAGAAAGATTATACCATGTTTTGACTTCATCTAACAAGGGGTTTTCCCTGGCTAAAGTTTAGATGCTTTTCCGCTCATCTTATCTACCCTCATCTTGTCTGTCTTCATAATTTGGGCACACTAAGCTTTTACACAAGAAGATATTTGGGCACACTACATTTTTAATAAGGAAGAATAACGTGCTCTGAAAATCCTTGGCTTCTGAACGCAGGTACACAGTTAAACTTTTGCTCCGGCATCCAACAGTTCAATGGTGATATAATGTTTGATCAAACAGGGTCAATTTTGGTGAAGACAGTGTTGAAGGTAACAACAGTGGATGCAAAAGAAAAACACATAGTTTTCCTTGGTTATGCTTCGCATAATTAGTCTCCCACAGAAGTTTATGGAATTTGGTATCGTTTTTTAATTAACACATCCAATTCTCTTCTGGATGTTCTCCCTCGAAGGAGATTAACAATCTAGGTGAGCTAGCTGTGTGTAATCTGGGATGTTGGGATAGATTTTAGAGCATCACATCAGAGCTGGAAAGCTGTATTCAGCCAGTGGAGTGAAAGTAGATTGCTAAAACCAAAGATAGTGTACATTATGGCTTTATTGTATTGTATTGTATTGGAACCAATTCCAAAAAATTCTGAAGCTAAATGCTTTTCCCTAGTATACGTTTACAGATTGATTCAAGATGCAAGAGTGGTTGGCTCACAGCTATCGTGAACACAAGCTAAGACATCTTTGTAGTCCCTTGAAATGGTGAAAGAATCATATACTTTTCCATCCCTGCTCTTTTTATATTCAAAAAGTAGTGATGAATAATTAAATGCTGTAAGCTTGACGAACCCCCAATCGTAATCCCTGTAAAGACTCCAACTGGTATTAATTGAGGTGAATTCTGATAAGTGGCTCCCTCCGCCGCCCACAACAACATGGATTGTTCCATTGACAATACCAGAATAGTGGGATCTTTCTGAGTTCACGCATTGATTCTGCATCGTAGACAAGTGAAAACAATGAGAATGGATTTACATTGTAGCCATGGGTAATGGTTCACATACAACTAGCTGTTCTTCAATCTTTCATATTTTTGCCTTTACTTGGGGAAGACCCAGACATCAATCCAGGTAAAATGTCCTTGTCCATTAAGTTCATTGGTTAGTTTCTTTAGTTTTGAAGATATAGCATAATCAGAAATGGGATTTCATTAATAATCTGGCTTCTCTTCTGGTCCTTATATGTTGACATTAATATACCACCTCTTCAAAATCCCATTTTATTAATGATGGAAAAGTAAATTCTAGTACTGAGTTCCATACAGTTAAGAAGTATGCTTGGACTTGAGAAAGGAGCTGTATGATTCAACATTGAAAAGAAGTAGTAATGTTTACCTGATAAATGGGACAAGTTCTTTCATAGTTATGGACATGACCATAAAATGCAATATCCACTTTATACTTCTGCCAAAGCCTCTGCAAGCTTTCCCTTCCCATGGGCTCCTCAAATGAGCCTCCTAAGCCATACCATTTGTCTGAAGAGTAACCAAGAACCCGATGAGCAGCAAATATCAGCCAAGGCTGCTTCTGTCTGTCTACTGATGCAAGACAATGTTCAATAAATCTATATTGCTCAGACCCCTCTCTCCAATCATGCTCACTGTCTGCTATGCAAAAGTGAAACATGCCATAATCTGTTGAATACCTGCAGTCGGTATACACAAGGTCATATATCAAAATGTATGAAGCTGACTGAAGGGGTGTCATAATATTTTCTTGAGGATAAGAGTGTTCTATAATAATTGCTGAAGCACATTATTCAGTTGCATTGTACAGATGAGTGAAAATAAGCTTTCTTTAGGAATGTTACTGGCTCAGTTCTTGCTTCCACCATCCCAAAATAATTTCTTGATTTGTTTTTCAAGAACCAAACTTCAATATATTCGTCTACAAAATTTAAGTTATCCAAACTTGTGAGAAGTGCAAAATGACCAAGAAACAATCAATTCATTTTATTCACTACAGAGACTGAACAAATTAAAACCAAGCAAGACCTGCAGTTCATGAAACGACTAGAAAATGTGGACATGTACAAACTACTCTTCAGCACAAGCACTTGGAACTTTCTTTTTTTGAGAGGAAGGTAACCGTATTACAGAAACAGCACTAAGGAAGTGCTGAAGTAATTACATGTTGAGCAAAAAACCAAAAAAGGAACCATCTTATAGGGATTCTAAGAGGCTAAGAATTGATTCTGCATCACCAACAAAGTGCTCCTTGCACCAAAAAGAGAACAAAAGGAACTTGATCTGTTGGATAGTTTCAGTGTATAAACTTGATCTGTTTGATTGTTTCAGTATAAGCACTTAAACATTTCTTAAAGTAACCTCTTTTGCCCAATACAGAAAAATTACGCACCCATTTTGTTTTTGACACAACTAAACCTGATTCTTTTTTTGGGGTGGGTGGGGGTAAAGAGGATTCCTGTTGGGAGAGGGAGAGAGGACTGACAATTCTCCAGACCTTCATGTCACATATAAGGACACAGAATAGTATATTACCAAAACTTAGCTCTATTATCAGCAGGAACATAAAACATGGTCTGAGCTGGCACTCCACATTCTCCACCAGAGTCCATACCATCATAAAAGGAGCCACTTCCAGGCCAATCACGCTCATGATTACCACTGCACAAAGTTCAGATATATATCAAAGAAGAATATATAGAGGAAAGCCAAGATTGAAGCTTAATCACAGACAATATTGGTAAGGACGCGAACCTTGCAATCATATAGGGTACAGTTGATGCAATAGGTTCCACTTGTGCAGTAAATTGGTCCCATTGTGATATGTATCCATTGGCATAGGTGATGTCTCCTATATGGAAAACTATGTCAATGTTTTTAATGTCATTGATGAGTTGGTCCGTTGTGTTCAGTGAGCCCGGCTGATAATTACTATACTCATTTGAACCATCACGCTCTGCCTGAAAGTCACTATGCAGTTTAGTTCTGTGATTTGTGTATCAACAAAAAAATGATTGGAGTACGGTAAAGGAACAAGAGAAAAACACAAGATTCTGTAAATCCAGTCTTCTGATCAAATGAACAACTACAAGAATAATCCACCAAAAGTGTCTACTGATATCCACCAGAACATTCAATGGAGCACACTTCTTCAAGTTGGTAAATGGTTGGTGATGCTTTTGTAAAATGCACAAAGTTACTCTAGAATGGCCAGACACAAAGCAAAGGGGAACCATTAGAGATTACTGCAACATTCAGCTTATGTTAAAGTAATCCTACTACTGAATTTCCAGATTGGCATTAAGTGCTCAACAAAGAAGAAAAACAAGCTTAGCCTTTGGCCATCAATATAATATATAGCAGTTATTCGATTCCAAAGTAAATGACTGATGCCACATGAAGCGGCCTTACATTCTTGTAGGATCAGTGGCAACACAAGCATAAAAATGGTAGTTTATCAGATCAAACATATTCTAAAGGAAATATGATTAAAAATGAAGAGACTGCCCCTCAAATATATATGATAGTATTGAAAAGTTTGTTTGCTTGAAAAACTACTCACATACACCTTAAACTCGAGTTAAAAAATGCACTAAGTGAAGTGCTCCAAAGAAATATAGTACAAATCGGGTATAAGAGTTACTACTGAAATGATGCTTAAAATCTATGCCTAGAAAACATTTTTTCAGAAACTAGAAAACATCTTTCACATATCTCTGTGGAATCAAGCTGTTTAGAACCAAAATTTGAACCTTTGCTAATATCAGAACATAATGAGCTGAATTTGTCATTATTCAGAGTAGGAAGAATGATAGTTGAATGGATATCAGACTATTCCTCCCAATATGACAATTTAAATGACACTTCTGGGACATAGAGAATGATATACTCACTATTACAAATTCATTTCTACAATAAAACATGTTTTTAGTTTTGATACTGTATCCAGAAAGATCAGAGAAATGGACTATCAGACTTTCAGTAACTGGTAATTGAAGTTACCTTTCCCATGTCTCCAAAAATTATAACACGCTGCAATGAGTCTTGTCCTGGATATGGTGACGATCTAAAGGAATACATCTTACTCCACACATAGGAACCGTTTGACAACATGTGACCCATCTTGTATGTGTACCTGATGTACTTATTATTTCATTGACCACAAATATACATGAAATGATATCAAGTAAAAGTTCTATCCGTGACGCAATGCAGTTTGTACAACAAACTTACAAGGTGCTTGGCCACAGATCCTTCATGAAGCTAGTGTGTATGAACCCTGGATCACGCCAGCCAACAGTTCGAGCAGGTGAACCTGGAGTGCACGTAAGAGAATTATTACTGCATGCTGACACATCTCATTGGCTCGCAAATAATGGAGCAAGATATAATGAAAGAGTAGTTGGTTAAATTCGACAAAACTTTATCCAATAATTGCAGGATTTATGTCTCTTTCTCAATTAAGCTTAAATATTAGCATTTCGCTTTAAAGTTCTCATTGAAATTCTGATGTCCAACATTCACTGAGAACCTTTGTAGACATCCCTTACTGAAGATGGACTAGACACCAATAATCTGTTTTCTATATAGACCATAACCACATGCAACATCAGTCAGTAAGAGGAATATGGGACAGAGCTCTATGCTAGTTCTAGCATTGGAAGTGGACCTGCATATCCACAAATTATAAAACTCGAACTCCAAAGAGTGTGTAGTTTACTCTAAAAAGAAGTATTTTTTTGTGCATGCTTAAATATGTTTACAACACGTTGAAGCTGCATGCAGAAAATAGCAGAATCTCTCTATCTAACTTGAGAGCTTTTCCAAATGATTATTACAGAACAAGGAAGCACCTGATGCAAAAGCTATGGATTATCTTCTTTTCACTCCCCTCTTCCCCAAAGAAATCTTCAAGACCATTGGTTGTTCTTTAGCAGATATCTCTTGATCATTATGTTTTTGAGTTCTCAATAAGTTGGTTTAACCCCTTGGAAATATACTTGGGACCGCAAACAAAGACAACTTATTCTAACGTGACTGCTTCCCTAAATTATCAATACACATGGTGAATTTTAAAGTTTACAACAACAACAACATACCATGAAATCCACAATTGAGGTTTGGGGAGGATAGAGTGTGCGCAGACCTTACCACTACCTCAAAGTTTGTGAATGGAAAATAAATTCATTTTACTTCCCAAAATTTCTAAAATTTCTTATGATATATGTTGTCAATAAATTGTAACGTACCACACATTGTATTTCTATCAAATGTCAATGTTCCTGCTGGTGAGCGACGTTGAGGATCACCCTTTCGACCCCATTCAATGAAAGGAACAGCTTCAAGTAAATTGTAGCCGCTTGTCCAGGTCAATGTCATCTATGGAAAGAGAAGAGATGCATAAGATTCATTTCAAATTCATTGCACCTTACAAGAAATTGAAGATTAACATCACCGTGACATAGCTAGTGGATATATTGCAAGGACAAAGTGCCTTTATTAACATTAGAGAAATAAAACTGGTTAGTAGCACCAACTTACTTCATTCCATGATTTCCCCAAAGCAAGCCGTGGATAAAGGGGTGCTTTAGGATTTGCAAATGATATGTGATTTGAAACTCCTACCAGCTTTGGCTGCAACAAATATAATATATTAAGGAAATATGACAAAAATAGAGAAGACTAGCAAACATTTAGGCAGCTAATGTGTTTGCAGCCTTGCAGGTATCATTAATGGTACTAGTGTGCAGCATTTGCTTGGGTGATATGCATTGTGGAGGTTTTATTTCTGTTCATATTTGCTTTATAACACATACATGTAGAATTCGAATGCATTTATGATAAGAAACTTTAACATGATTAATGGAAACCTAAGTAGAAATTCAAGGTGGTACTGAAAAAGGAAAGGAAGTGAGGAGAGAACAAGATGAAGCATAGAGATGAGTTGATTTACTGACATTTGACAACCCGCCTGTAAACAATGCAAAGGAGAAATCTGCTCGCTGATTGATTAACTGGAACTTTAGGGAGGTTTTTCCCGTTTTCACGTAATCCGAATTGGAGAAATTCGCAAAGTTGTACTGCCGCAGACACATTAGGTTAGAAAATGCAAATACCTCTCTTGATTGTTCCAGCTCTTAAAATTATGTTTGAACTGTACTCACCTTTATTGGAGCTGTACAAATATATGGAGCCTGTTCTTTTTGATCCCTTTCCAAATAACATGTGGATCCACTGAGATGCAAAAGGACTACACTAACTTAATATCTAGAATTCTATTATCAAGCAGCAAATTTAACAAACAGTCTAAGAGGACTGGTTCAATAAGGAACTTTACTAACAATAAGGATGCTAAAAACTTAAAACCAGTTGGGAAATAGAGATAACACAAGGATGAACATACTTGAATTTTGCAGGAGAGAAAACTGCAACCCAGTCATCATGGGATGGCTTGGGGTTCTCAATATCCACAGTTACCCATTCAACGTCACCACCCTGTCATGTTAATGAATATATCATTGCTCAAAAAAATATTCAGGCATCTCTAGAATGATATGAGTACAAATTATAACGGAAGAAAAGTCAGCAAGTACGGTGATCCCACAATCCAGTGGAGAGTCAAGAATACAAACCACGATTTGCTGAAAATTTACATTTTTTTATATAGAAAGATCAAAATCATATTTTATGTATTCCTCCACTAATACAAGGATTATACATATTGATTTCTATATTCTTTGTAACAGCTAAATGATGGGTTAGACCAATTAGATAAATGCCTCAATTTAACCCTAATATCCATCTTAAAAGCTTCATCTTCCCAAAGACCAAGGAAAGAATTGCTTTTGACTAAAAGAATGAAGACGAAAAACAAAATCAATACCTTGGGAGCAAGAATAAATGGATAAGCTTTAATAGTGAGCGAGTCATCAAGTTCGAGAGTGGCTCTGTGGATTGCTATTTTAGACAGAGGCTGCTCCCCACTATGAGCTGAAGCAACACCCACTAACAGCAAATACCAGCATACAACAAAATTCTTCATTTTCTCTTTGAATTTCACTCCCTCCTCAATTAGTCTCCAAAGTTTGGCAAAAGTGGCCGCCAAGAAATATTGGAGTCTCAGTCTCCTACTCAAGTTTGGATTTCTTTCTTTTTAAATCTTTGACTGTGTCTGTGGTTACAAAACCTAAGCTCTTGCAATTGTTATGATCGAATGGTCCTAACCATGACAGCCATCCCCAAACCCAATGAGGTTGGTTAAGTTGCTCCAAAATCATCACATTTAAATTGCAGGGGAAGTAAAAAATTTGTTTCTTTGTTTTTAAAATAAAAAATCTAGCAATCCATGATTGTTATGAAATGGTATAATTCACTGAAGTAATCTAATAATGTTATTTGACTCTGCCAATATATAAGCCAAATTCTAGATTGTAATTATGTTGATGATTTTGTACACCAAACATACACTGCAGTAAATTGATATGGAAAAAGATTGACTGCTTATTGGTCCCTAAAATTTTAGTGAGAAATAATTCATCAATAGTTTTTCTTAAACCTTTCTTCTAAAAATTTGATGTGCATTATATTTTCCTTTTTTCAAGATTTTTCTTTAATATTAAAAGAGCCTTGTTGAGCTAAAATAATTTAAAATGTGTTATTTGCTGCAATTCATTACTCGTTAGGCTTAACGTGTAAAGAGCATTCATATATTCTATCTTATATTTAACTTCTTTTTTGTTTCAATTCAATTATCATTTTAAAGCTATGTTTGCACATTCAATAATCTCTACCTAGCTGAGTTTTGCATGCCCATCATCAAAATTCATGGGCTACTTTGAAAATTCATTATATTCACCGACATCATTCGAGCACTTATAACACTATAGCCCAAAGAAATCTTTTGTGTATGCATCTCAAGTAACGAGTAAAGATAGTTATAAATGAGTGGTGGATGAGCAAAGGCAGTAAGCCAATTTCATGTCATCTCTGATCCTTGTTTTGTTGAACATTTGGCTAGGAATTTCCTTTAGTCTTTCAGTACTTTATACATATGAATTTTAAAGACAATACGAGAATTTTCATATTGATGCATGTACAAGTCAGAAAATCTTAAAATATATAATTGCCAAAGCAATTTATCGATTTCCAATAATATCAATATAATGCGTGCATCTAATAATTTCTTTGATTGTCGAGGACGATCAATAGAATTAAAGCTGGACGCAAAAATGTGGTAAGAGCTAGAAGTTGTAACAATTTGTTTGTGTTGATGTAAATATTCAATCCCTTCCCAGTTGATATATAATAAAGAGAAGTTTTAAAAGCTCTTCTGCAATCATTGTCAATAGGAAGAGGATGAGATAACTAAGGAGTATTGCATATGTAGCTCTCTCTCTGTGCCTGCAATAAATAATACTAGTATTAGTTCTGCTGACATCCATATATGATCAAAAAATAAAAGCTCATATACTTAACTGTTCCCATGAGAGCTGGATACAGAGAATGCAATAGGTTTATGTGCCTAATTCCACTACGTATCACAGTCATTCATTTCTAGCGTTCGAATCTCAAATACAAGTTAATCTTTAATGTGAATATATATCAGTGCATGCAGTTAAATCTCAATGCAAAAAACAAAGACAACGAGAGTAAACAAAAAAGCCTATGCATATATACGAATACATCTTCCCATAAAGTAAAACAGACATTGGTATATAGGTCTTAATTATTATTTATTGATATAATACATCTTTCTTTTGTTAAATGAAAATGTAAGGATGATCGAGCAGGTGATCTGGAGGGTCTCAAGTTTGAAACTTGTCGCATGTTTTCTAAGCTGAGAGTATTGCACGGTGCTTGCCTAGTGCAATTTATCCTCTTGCAAACGAATACACTGAAATGGGATTTACCTGATCTGCACACTCAAAATTAATAGTGACCATGGGTGATGTCAATAAAAATGGTAAGTAGGATGAAAATTAGCAAAGAACATGATGAACACAGCTTCTATCATTCATCATTTAAAAGGAGAAGTAAAAATATGTTTATATTTTATTTTTAAAAGCAATGGAATCAAACAGAGGTTGAAAGAAAGATGAGAGAATAGGGGTTGACGTTATTAAAGAAGGCACTATCATAAATCCCCCTTTACCCAAAAAATGGATTCCTTTTCCATTGGCAGTCTTGTAGGGGAAAAGATAATGGACTCTCTTGACCACATGCTGAAACCTTTGTCAATTTGTACTTCTACTTTCTATACAAGTGTTTTGTGATTATGTCAAACTAATAAATGCATAAGTCTTCAGTAGGAGTAATATTTTCACCTAGATCATTTGGGGTAAACATGGAACACGAGTATACAGCCACCAGAAAACACTAACAAGAAGAAAAACAAAAATATATCTTCTACACTCGAGATATTATTATCTCGTTCTCTCTCTCCCCCTTTATTTATTGTTTCAGGGGCTAAAGGCTTTGCCAATTTAGTAAACCACACCACTCTCTTCTCCCTTTCTTCTTTACTTGTCTATCATCCCTGTTGCTTTAATCTGTTAATGTACTTCTCAATGGGAAAGAAAAAGGGAGGTGGTTCATGGTTGAGTGCTGTTAAGAGGGCTTTCAGGTCGCTAACTAAAGATAACTGCTGGGACAAAAAGGCGAAATAGAGCATGGATGATCTAGAGGAAGATGAAGATGAAGAAAATGTAATGCTTCCCATATATACACACTTCATGTAATTAATTCTATATTTAGTGCAAGTAATGCACTATATACCAAATAGCAATAGCTCAATAAACATACATATACCAGTTGAATTACAATCTTATACTATAGTGAACCTCAATCCTTAATCATCAAAGTTAATTTGCCTAAGGAGCACCAAGTTTAGGATAAATCTTGTACAGAAAATAAAAGAGAGTGCTTTAGAGACTCACCGAGCTAGGTCCTCACAGTCACGTTTCCTGCATCACTCAGCAGCAAATGGGACAAAGCACCAGTCCATTCTCATTACATTCACTACACCGCACCACCACAGCTCTGCCATCGTTCTGTTCCATGTCTTCCTTCACCACCATCACCATCTTGCAGCTCCCATTACATGTAAAACAGGGCATGAACCTGACACCCCCACAACCCTCACAAACAGAACCAGCTTTCATCTTAGGTAATCCTTGAAGCAAATTCCCAAAATTTCCCTCCTCCACAATCCTCATCACCTCCTCAGCCCCTCCAATGTACCTCCCTTTAAAGAACACCCTTGGGGGTATTAACTCGGTGCTCTCTTTACCTTTCATCAGCTCCTTCAATTCTTCCCTGAAACCTCTATCCATCGAAATATCTCTCTCAGAATACAAAACCCCAAGCCCCTCAATCGCTGATCTCACAGCATTGCAAGCCTCAAAGGTCTTCCTCACACCCCTCAACGTCGTCGTATAGATCACAATTTTATCCTCACCATTTGGCGGACAAAGCTTTTCAAACCCATCAAGCACAAAAGCAGATGACAATGTCGTGGGCTTGAAAATATCAGCCTTATCAAGTGCATCGGCAAAAGATGGAATATTGGGGCTTGAATTCTCTTTGTTGGAGGATGATTGCAATAATCTGAAGCTAGAATGAGGGGTCGATTTGCGTAAAGAGGGAAATCGAAAGCTATCAGTGATGGGTGTCGAATCAAGACCAGCCATAAGTTCCCAAGAGTTGATGATGTCGGATTTGAGGATTCTAGGTTCGGACAAGTCGCTTGGGAAAAGTGAACCAAGAGTTTGGCGAGGTGGTGGGGTAGGGGTAGGAGGGACAGTGATGGTGGTAGTGGGTGGAATAGTAGAAGGTGGATCGAGGGTCAACAGACCATAAGTTGTGGAAGTGAGAGAGACAATGTGGTGGCTGAAACCGGCAGCAGAGCCACTGAATTCACTGTCTTGATTGAGCAGAGTGGATGAAACGCAACCCATTGCAATGGCGAAAGTGAGTCAACGAAGTGAAGAGTGTAAAGAGGACAAAGGAGAGCTTCAAATACAGAAGACGACTTTTTGAAAGCGTGAGATTTTGATAATTCTAAAATACTTTAATGGCGGACTTCGAGGAGTTTGTATTCAATTTTTGAAAATGAACAATGCAAGTGTGGAAATGCAGAGGGTCCTCTTTGCATTTTTACCGCTCAAATATTTCATTTTCAAATTCCATCCTTTAATTTACTGTTTTTGTCGTAAAGACCAAAAAGGGAGAGCCTACACATTCACTTTTGGCCCTTTTTCTTATTCCTTTCTTTCCTTTTAGGTAGGTCTGATAGCAAGGCGGAGCTAAGAGTTCAGACGAACGCAATAATTTTTTCTAGAACTCCAAACTCATATTTCTAACTTTGCCTCGGATCAATGTCAAGTTTAAATAGAATAGAAATTTGGGGTATGAGGATGGGGCGCGAACAAGAATAAACGAGGATATAACCTGTGAATAGCTATATTTGACAAAGGCTGATGAGCTGAAGACAATAAAAACAAGCATACAATGTGTGTTGGTTAAGTTGCTCCAAAATTCTCACATTTACATTGCAGGGGGAAGTAAAATTATTGGTTATTTATTTTTAATCCGATCAACTTGCACCATTAGTTAAATCGGACAAAAACATCATATCCCAAATAGTAGATTATATACATTTGATAGTTTCGATTATAGTTTTGCCGGTTATAATGGATGCATTTACAAATTCACGAGTTATTATGTATTACAATTTAGAAACTATCTATTCTTGATTGTTATATAAAATGGTAGTAGTATATATAATTGATTGAAGTAATCTAATAATATTGTTTTACACTGCAAATATATAAGTCAAATTCTAGAATATAATAATGGTGATAATCGAACAACAGACATACAATACAGTAAATTGCTATAAAAAAAAGATTGATTGCTTATTCGTCCCTACCATTTTAGTAGGAAACAAAAGCATATTGCAGAGAAAAACATAATTTATCATTAAAAGAGCCTTGTTGTGTTAAAACAATTCAAAGATGTGTTATGTCAAGCGCGTGTGATTTCACCCATGGCGCTAAACGCCATTAAGAGCTTTCATATATATACCTTATCTTTAACTTCTTTTTTCATTCTAATACCAATATAAAACTCTATTTACACATTATCAGTCTCTATTGAATTAAGTTCGGGTTACCTTATTTTGAAAATTCACGATATCCATCCACTTCATTCAAGCATTTATGACACTAAAGCTCGAAGAGTTCTTTTGTGTATGCGCTACGAGTAAAAGATAGTTATAAACCGACTGGTAGATGAGCAAAGACAGTAAATCAACCTCATGTCATTATTCCGTTCCATACTCATTTGATCGAATTTCTGGCTATCTAGTACTAATTGTTTGATTCAAATTAATCAAACCAGAGATACTTTTAATACTTTAGACCAAGTGTACATGATTTTTTTTCAAAACGTCCTATACTTACAATTATGAATATTCACAGATGTTATATGTAAATTCATTTTTCTTTGATTTCTCCTTTTTCTGAGAGGAAAGCTATCCTAATCCTGCTAAAGTTTATTACCCAATCAAAAAGATATGCATATAGAAGAAATATAAATTAATATATTTAGGTGTACAAGTCTAACAATCTCAGCTGCCAAAGCAATTTGTCCAGATATCTATGGTCTACATTTCCCAATCCGTGCATCTAATAATTTCAAGGACGCTCGAGAAAATTAAAGCTCGACCCCAAAATGTCAAGAGAATAAAACATACTACTCCATCAGTATAGCAATAAATGTTAAGAATACTTTAACGAATTCATCCGAGATCACTAATAAATCAGTAGACATAAACTTTAGTATATAGGAACATTAACTTTGTTCCATTATTATAACTTGATAGAAGAAGACAAGATCTTTAAACTTTGAAGAAGTGCTTTATATATTTCTTTTCTGAGACGGGGGAGAAGAGAATAAGCAATATCTTTTTTTTATTTAGGGAACATGTCTATTAAAAGATTCTGCTGTGTCATTAATATTTTTCACCTTTTTCTTATAAGTTTTCATCATATTTATAAGAAAAGGTTCATCAATTTTAACTTATCTAAAATAAACTCAAATAAATAAATATTTATATTTTATATCCAAATATATCAGTATGTGAATCCATAATATAGAAATTTCTAGCAATAATGATATCCCAAAGCCTTAGAGAGCGCTTTGGTTTAATGGGATTTTTTCTTTTCTTTTCCAACACACGCTTAATATATGACATAGACATATGAACTTTAAGGAGTTCGGTACAAAAATGAATAATGTAAGGATTAATAATGTAGAGATTAGTAATGCAGGGATTATTTTTTATCAAGTGTTTGGTTCATTGCTTCCTACTTAATCTTGTGCTTGGTTTAAAATTCTACAAAAAGATTTTTTCCAATTATACCCTTAAATTATTATGGGTCCAAAACTCCTATCAAACATAGTATTAACTAATGCCTTACTTTAATACATGGATTATTCGTTCTACCAAACGATCCCTGAGAGCTGAATTACATGTACAAAAGGTAAATATGTATCCAATGTGTCACGTTCAAAGAATTTTTAGTAGTTTGATGAAACTACCTACCTAACTATTGCAAAGTTTTTATGTAAAGATTCAAATCACTTCAGAGTTAGTAGTTGATATATGTGAAGAAAGGAGAAAGCTCTTGTATAACCATATTACAATGTAGGATGTAGCTGTCTCTGCCTACATAAATATATATGATGAAAAGAGTTGTTCTATTATATATCCTCAAATAATTAACTGTTTATCGGCAACGTCTATTTCACGTGCGGACAACACACTTTCCGCAACAGCAAAAAGCTTTTTAATTAATTTTTTAACTTTGTGTGCCTAATCTCAAGTGTTACCGCAATCATAGGACTTAATAGCACCACCACTACTTGCTTATTTAACTATACATTCACTTAACTCTTCCTTTATCCTTAGGTTTGAATTCAAACCTAGGGAATACGTTACTCCTCAATGTTGAATATTTGTCCTGAATTTCTTATCATATTTGGAGTTTTTTTTTTAGGAAAAAAAAATAATAGAATTTCTCTATATTTAGCCAAGTAGAAAGAGGTTTATGACTCTATAAATAGAGACTCATTCCTTCTAATTTGCTAGCATTCACAATATAGACATAAGAACTTGACAGTTTTGTGTAGGGAGAGAAACGGTGAGTCACAAGTATTAACACTTGTGTGGACCTCTTTGTATTCCGAATAAATTGGTGAGGTTGTTTTCTAGGTTTAGCTCATCACACAAGATTTGCTTATGTGGTTGTAGACTAATACATTGAAATGGAGTTTACGTCACGTGCACACTCAAAGAATAACGATCTTGAATTCATTTTGAACCAAAAGAACGCACATTTTAAAGATGGTGAGTAGATTGAAAATTAGCAAAGAAGATGACGAACACAGTTTTTATCATCTATATCATATCTTTTTATTTTATTTTAAATAGCAATGGAATCAAAGAGAGGTTGAAAGAAGATGAGAGAATAGAACAAGTTTGACCGGTCCACGTTAATAAAGAAGGCACTATCATAAATCCCTTTTACCCAAAAAATGGATTCCTTTTCCTTTGGCTTGGGGTTACATTGGCAGTCTTCGAGGGGAAAAAATAATGGACTCCCTCCCTCTTACACACTTACCATAACCACATGCAGACGCTTTTGTCAATTTGTACTTCTACTTTCTTTATTTCAGACAAAATACAAAAATAAAATACAAGTGTTTTGAATTAATAAATGCGCTTTTAACATGATGAGTACACATCCATGAATATGAGTATACAGCCACTAAGAAGAAGAAAAACAAAAATATTACTGCTGCTTGATGAAGAGGAGAAGCAAAGCTCAATTGTACCCTGTGCATCAATGCTAGTACATAAAAATTAATGTCTGAGATGCAGATAACACGTGAAGCCATGAGGGATGGTCAGGAAAATAAAATAGAGAAAAGGCACATTCTATGACTAATAATTTAATAACTTTGGATTCTTATGTTGCAGCCAGCAATTACTTACACTCATTTTAATGTCTTCTCGTTAGTTGATTGGTGAAAAGCTCTCTACTGACACTTAGCCCCACCATTAGTGATTTTATTTAGCCATGCCAATGCAAATACAAAACACCTACACTTACAAAACTCACATATTGAGGCTGCACTATTGCATTATATATCTTCCACACTTCAGACATCAGTCATTTCCTCTTTTTTTTAATCTTTCTCTCTCCTCCCTTTATTTATTGTTTCAGAAGCTCAAGGCTTTGCCAATTTAACAACCCACACCACTCTCTTCTTTACTTGTCTATCATCCATGTTGCTTTAATCTCTTCATTTACCTCTCAATGGGAAAGAAAAAGGGAGGTGGTTCATGGTTGAGTGCTGTTAAGAGGGCTTTCAGGTCACCAACTAAAGATAACAGCTGCGACAAAAAGGCCAAAATAGAGCGTGAACTAGAGGAAGATGAAGAAAAGGTAATGCTTCCCATTTATATATACACACACACTTCATGCAATTAATCCTATATATAGTGCATTACTTGTCCCAGAGCTTGTCGAAAAATCACATTGTATTGTATATAAAAAGTTTATAGAGGGTTCTTGCGGGAACTGTATATATGGAATCTTTAATTGGCGTGACTTGTACAGAAAAGAGAGAAGAGAAGGTGGTTATTCAGAAAACAGTCACAAAATGGTCAACAAAGTGAAGGGAAAGTAATTGCTGATCCAAAGCATGCAATTGCAGCTGAAGCGGCCGTGGCTACAGCTCAAGCAGCAGTTGAGATCATAAGGTTGGCACGATCTTCCAATAATCTGCCTTCAAACAGGAAACACAGTGCTGCTGTACTCATCCAAACAGCATTCAGAGGCTATCTGGTAAGCCAACTTTTGCCAATTACATATGAATTCTTCTTTAACACACAAAAGGAAAAGGCTTTCATTACTTCCTCCCGTCGCCATTTAGTTTTACCAACAAGATTGTAATACAAGTTACGTAACACTATATTTTGACTTGTTCTTATTAAGAAATAAAACCAGAGAAAGCTGCTTTCAGCTATATATATTTTGCTCGGATTCTCTTAAAATGCTATGTCAGATTCTCCAAGAGTCTCCGTTTTCAGGTTAGTAAAGAGACCCAATAAATTTTTGTGATATTTTACTTTTAAAATGTGTTCAGATGAATAGCATTTTAGAAAGAAGAAAGTCACAAAAGTAGTTGATTCCAGGCAGACACTAGCTAGCTTTAGATTTGGGACCATTTTCAATTGATCACAAGTTATGCATCGGAGTGTTAAATATTTACAGATACCTGTCATGTGATTTATTGTTATTGCAGGCGAGGAGGGCACTAATTGCGTTGAAGGGGATAGTTAAGCTTCAAGCATTAATAAGGGGTCAAAATGTCCGGAAGCAAGCTAAGATGACACTGAAATGTATGCAAGCTCTGCTTAGGGTGCAGGCTCGGGTTCGTGAACAACGTGCTCGCCTTTCACATGATGGAGGCCGCAGGTCCATGTTTGCTGAAACAACCAATTTATGGGACTCCAAATATCATCAGGACATCCGGGACAGGCAGTCCAGAGTGAGTTCTACTTTCCATTACTGTGTGATAAACAGCACTCAGTACAACTTCTTAATCTCTAACACTCTCATGCAGTCTAGAGATGGAAGCTCAATTGCTGATGATTGGAGGGATTGTCCGAGATCACTTCTAGAGCTGGAATCAATGTTACAAGCCAGAAAAGAAGCCTCATTTAAACGCGAAAAATCCCTTGCTCATGCTTTTACTCAACAGGTTCAGCTTTAATTTCTGTATATCTTTAATTAACTCTCACGTTCTACTATTCACATCCTTTCAAGAAATATGCCCTGAATTACTGTCCAAAATCAAGGTACTGGATGAGATGGATGCTGGTAGTGAAGAAAGAAATGAGAGGGAACTAGAGGAGACAGCGAATTGGCTAGACGAATGGATGTCATCAAAGCAATGGAACACCAGCAGCAGAGGTTCATTTGACAGAAGAGACTCTATAAAGACTGTTGAGATGGACACGGCTAAGCCGTATTCTAACATGGTTCCAAATGCTCGAAGATCACAACACTCGAGTCCACTTCACAGACAAGCTAGTAGTCCTCATTATACTGCTAATTCTCCCCATCGCCAGAGACCATCACATTACAATTACTCGGCAATTCAACCACCAGCCACCCCACCCCCTTCTCAACCAAAACCTCTCCAAATGCGCCCTACAAGCCCGCGTAAAAGCCAATCAACTGCAAACACTCCATGCCTACGCTCTACCAGCCGTTCAAACAGTTTAATGTCCCGGTATAGCACTTCAGGAAATGATGCAGCTGTTGCATCAGTTCCTAACTATATGGCTGCCACTGAGTCTGCAAAAGCTCGGATTCGTTCACAAAGCACACCAAAACAAAGGCCTTCCACACCAGAAAGAGAAAGAGTTGGATCCGTGAAAAAACGCCTCTCTTACCCTATTCCTGAGCCATACTCGCTAAACGCTGCCTATGGCTACAGTCAGAACTTGAGAAGTCCTAGCTTCAAAAGTCTTCAAGCAGCCTATCTCGGGATGGAACAACAATCAAACTACTCGTGTTACACCGACAGCCTTGGTGGAGAAATTTCTCCTTGTTCAACCACTGATTTAAGGAGATGGTTAAGATGAGGAATCCAGAAATAGTATCCAAGTGAATAAAGATTACAGGGACCAAGCCATCTTGTGTGTCCTATCTTTTATTAATTTAGACAGGAAAATGAGGGTGTTAGTTGAATGCTAGTCATTGACGAAGCAAGAAAATGTGTCAGCCCTGATCTGTATTTCTTTGTTCATTTCCTAGCTTATAATAGAGGTAAAATTTGAATTTTCTCTAATGATTATGCACAAGCAATTAACAACCCAAACTAATAAGTGTCAACTATATAATCAGTTTTGCTCTATTGAGCCCATAAACCAAAATATCTCCTTATCAGAAATATACTGATTTGTACTTTTACTTACACCTGCTTTCTAAGAAAATTCAAAACATTGCACTGATTTGTGTTGAACCATAAATAAACCTAAGTCGGGGGGCTCTAGACTTCACCGAGAACGGTAAATCACATTGTATATTTAAGCTCAATAGATGATGAATAAAAATCAAAACTCAAGAAAGTTATAAACAATAATTTCCTGTTTAATGCGTAGAGGGTTGAAGGAAGAGTTAAAATCTGTTGTAAAGATTCAGATTGAAGTGTATAGAAAGGGAGAATTGATATTCACCTATTTCAGATGTTGACATATTTACTGAGATACTCTTCCTGCGCAAAATTAAATGATGGACCCTATTCAACCTGCACTAATCGTACCAAAAATTAACTCCATGTACCCCTACTGCCACAGCAACCCTGTCTATTTGCCCCAAATCATTCCACTTGTTAGTGGTGCCCCCTACAAGTTTACCTGAAATACAATTTACAAAACTAACTCCTATCACCTATTGGAGGTTAAGGCCCAACTAAACCCTTTGGGCTTTGAACATGTACCAATTGTACCCTCTAGTCACTTTTTACATTGGATTAAGTACTACTTCAAGTGAGATTCAGTTTTTCTATTGAGTTCTTTCTTAGAATTGAAGGGAGAAAATGGAAATGACTAAGATAAAATGAATGAATAAATTATGGAAGTTTAATATAGGAGTTTGAAATTGCTTTTTGATGCGTAAAGACACAGAGGCATTTCGGGTTGGGTGGTGACAATATAATTGTGTTTACTTTTAATAGTAAAAAAGATTTCATATATATTCATCAAAAACACTTGTCACACCAATAAACTATACGGAAACGCTAAGATTCATAATTAAGTTGTGCTGATTTAAAATTCTTAGCTATACTCTGTTGTAATTTCGATTTTTTTAACCAATCAACTAAACTTTTGTACTAGTAACGTTATTATTCACTTGCTGTGCTACCTATAAATAAATTGAAGCAAAAAAAAAAAAAAAAAAGGTTACAGGTCATAATAACTCAAGGTGTTCGATGAAATATACAATTTGCCCAAAACAATGTTACAATCCGACTAGGATATTACTTACGCATAGGCTGTTATGGAAGCTCAAATCTACCTTATAATTCATAAGGAATTCAAAGAGAAAAGTAAATATCACCTGAAAGCTAAATGACTATTTTAACCTTTGTTTAAAGGTTACCTCTATTTCATAATATTTATCGCAAATGTGTAATTCTTTCAACGTAAATGACTTCATTATTGATTCTTATAAAGACCTGTCCAATTCATTTGTCGATGAACTGAAAGGGTGCCTTATTAGAAGAACAAGTGTCATCATGAAACCTAAACGATTCTTCTCAACTAATTACATGAATCAAGTTTTTCCACCTTTAATCTTGAACTAAAGAATTTGAAAGAGTTACAGTTAGATCAACATATACCAAATTACGAATTCTTCCACTAGGTAGAGTTCCTTTTTTTCTCACTCTTTTTTCAATCTTGTATGGTTTGTTTGTAAGTTAACTGCAAAATATTCATGGGTCATGACTAGCCAAGAATACACATAACAATAACATGGAACGGATTGCTGCCTTCATCTTACCAAACCAAATGCATTTCAATTTTCCTGTTAAAAGCACTGTGGCAACCCATCAGAAGCATCTTCAATAGATACATAATGATTTTTCGGAGAATATTGCTTTGATAATGACTGAGATAGTATATATATGAGAAGCAGCAATAGTAGCTAACGAACAATAATGCATACCGAGTGAAAGAAACTTAACAAGAACTGAAATTGAACATAAAAAGGGCGGTGTCCCCATTCTTTTACTTCCAAAAGAATCAATATGGACGTCGCATGTTTTCACCATTGCATGATCACCCGATGAAATCGAGAGCGTTCTCGCAGGAACCGAAGCTGCAGCTACTAGTTGCAGTGCTATTGCTATAGCCATGAGGTGAAGGTAAACTTGAGGCATTTCCAAGACACAAGGCCTCACCCAAAGGCCCTCCCGGTGCTGTTGAACTCATCCATGAAACAGGGTTAAGCCACTGGGACCTCAAAACTTCATCTCCACTTGTCTCAGAATCCAACAGCCCAATGGTGCGTTCATTATCATCATCCATTCCACGATTCCAACCAGACATGGAAAGTGTTAGCGAAGTAAAAGAGCCATTGTTGGTAATACCATCACTAAGTCTGTCTTTTGGCCAAGCATCCATGAGGTCCCTAGTTGTTCCTCTGCCCTGTAACGAGTCATCGCCACTAGTGCTATTAGACATGTACTGATTAAAGTTCATTGGATACTCGTCTTGCACTTGACATGCAGGCGAATTTCTTGTGTTTTGGTCATTGTGGAATCCCATTCCAGAACATGACTGCATGAGTTGCTGGTGAGGGATGGTTCCACTTCTGTCTGTTCTTCCTAACCACTCAATACACCTTTCATAACAGCAGAGAATTAAAACCAACATATACAAAAAGGGCCAGTAGATAAGAACAAAAAGTGAATATTGAAATAGAAATTATCCACCTGGTTTGGTCAGCGGAGAGCTGCACCGTGGGAAAGTGAAAAGAGTGGTGGTTGCTGTTAGATTTGGGAGGAGGAGGGTGTCGATTGTTGTTAGTGGTGTGAATTTCCACAGGCTTTCTTGAACGGGGTTTGCTTTTATGGGCATGTCGCTCACAGTATTTTTGATCCGGAGCTACATCTCTCGAGCATCTCCATTTCTTCCCGTCGGTTCTCTTACACCTCCATGGCTCTGGATCCGACCCACTTGAGAACTTTAAATCCAGACCTGTACCCACATATTAGACACCCCTAAACAAGTGTAGATTAAATAAGAAGCTCAAAATTGAATATTTACTGTTAGATTGAGGTTGAGATGGGTGCGTAGGCAAGGGAAGGAGCAGCTGGGGAGGAACAGGCATAGAGGCCTGTATGTACTTGCATATTACGGACTGTCTCTGAAATTCCTGCAGCTGGGAGGCTGTAAAAGGAGCTTGAACTTTTCCTCCTGCCAAAACAAAAACAAATACTATAACCCAAAACAGAGGACTAAAGTGAAGACAGAGGGTTTTGAAAAGCGTACTAGCACAAGCCCTAGATGCAAGTGCAGAGCCCACAAAATTTCCGCTTCCTCCATCATCACTAGTCTCTTTCCCACGAGGAGAAAGAGAAGAAGGGGCCATGAACATGCTCCTTTTATAAGCTTCACTACTCTTCATCTTCAAATCCAGAAGCTCACTGTTTTCCATATACTTCCTCTTAGCCCCAAACAACAAACAAAAAGAGGATTATAATGCTATCTAGGTAGAGCCAAAGTTGAAAAACTTTTTTTGTTTTTTTACATACAAAAAAGATGGAGAGAGAGAGAGCAATAGAGATATATAAGTCCAGAATTAGAGAGGCGGTTCAAGAATCGTTAGATTGGCTTAAGTTGCCGCCATTTCACAGATTGAGATTTGCTTCCAACATTCTAACCCCGTTGTGCTATGATGGGACAAACCCACAACTTAAGCTTGGTCCCCTCGACGTCAATATCTTATTCACACATTATATAATACTAGTATTTAATTTCTGTCAACCGGAACTCATTTAAATAACAAATCTATAAGTTAAATTGTTTCGTTTTTAAATAAGATAAGCTCAATTTATACCTATTTTCTTGCCTATTATTTGACAGGTAATCTTAGTCAACAAGTAATTTAAGCTAAAATATTTTAGACTTTTTTTCTAAGTTAAGAAAAAATTGAATAAATATGGAGGAGAAGAAGTATTTGATATTGGGATGCATCAAAATAGGCGTTTGTAGAGTTGTAAAGTGGATGTGTGTGCATTGATTCTAATTCCATAACAAGAATTTTAGTTGCAAATAGAAAATCACATGAAACAGATTATGAATAAGTTATTGCTATCTCGCGATGTGTGCAAACCACCCCTGCTTTCCAAATCTACAATGAGTAGACACAAAAGAGTCAACGACTAAAATAAAGAGAGTAGTTGGAGAGAAAGAAAGTTGCCGTCGCGTGCTTCGATTCATTCACCTCACCGTGAAAATGAATACACTTAATTTTATCGATCACTTTTAGTATAATAAATATAATATTTTAAAAAATATAATAAAAAAATAACTTTAATTAATAATAAGAAAAAATTAAAAATTGTATGTAAAATTGTCTCTTCATTTTATTAAGTGAATAAGTATTATTATACATTCCAAAATATTATAGTGAACAAGTAAAAGTGGACTGATAAAATATATACATCTCTCTTTTTCTATTCTTTTTAGTTTGTCTCAAAAAAATATATATTTTGTTATTATTAAATATAATTTCATTTTAAAATTTTTTAATAAAATTTATTTTATCATAGATTTTTATTTTAATTTTAAATATTATGTTAAGTTAAAAATGACACATAAAATAAAACGGAGAAAATAGATACATACGTCCGAGATATATTTTGTATTGGGAAACGTAATTTTTGAGGTCGATGAGGTGGGGACAAATACCTGTCCACGTCTATGCCCCCCAGTACTTCATTTTATTGCTTTTTAAGCCCCATCTTTTTTGGATTATTACATTTGATATCTTCCTCTTCATTAATTAGCTGTAAAGAATGATTCATGTTGCGTTTTCATATCTTTGAACTTTAATACTACCTATGTTTCTAATCAAATGTTTCTCATGCTGTGGAGTGATCAAATCTGTATTATGTTCAACGCTATCTCAATATAGCAAGTTCTTTAAGTGGATGCTAAAAGCCAAATAGAAACAAACGACTAGGCATGAAAAACACACGTAAATAGGGTAACGTTAATACGTCATACCAAGTGCAAAATTAGTTCGATTACGTATTTAACATTTCAAATGTAATAATCTCTTCAACCATTTATTGTATGCTAATATCTACACAGAAGCTAACCACATATTTTTAACCATGTTCTTATTGAGAATTCTTGGATGCAAAAAAAAGAAAAGACCGATTCAATTTGATTTGATTTGCGATTTAATTCAACTAACCCCTAATCTCCTGTCTGGTACCTTTTTTTTCTCGAGAAAGCAACTTTACACTTTGCAAAGTCTAATTGTCATTATATGTGTGATAATTTACATTATCTTCTGATTTCTCTCCGAGATTGGAGTGGGTAGCTAGAATATGGGCCCAAACCCAGAAGTTTAGGAGACCCGGCCCAGGAAGGATCAAATTAGTTTGAGTTCATATTTGTACACTTGTCATTTCTTTTATTCATTTTCAGCTCTAGTTTTACCACCTTAATTGCCTAATTAACAGCTAACTATTTTTTCATTCTAGAAATTGCACCAACTAAAACAATAGTGTTGGTAATGATGATACTTTAAAAAGCATCTACTTTGGTGGACCAATTGTTTGTTTAATAATGAAACTAACAATGGCTTATCTGGAAAGTCTCATTTCTCCTCCAATAAAAAATAATGTTACCTCATGTAATGAATTAATCCAAGTCCATGACACATATCACTTGTTTTGAACCAATAGATCTTATGAATCTGCCTCTTGGGAAGGTGTCGTATTAGGTCCTTATCTTTTACAAGATCCAAGTAAATTATGAGCCGATTTCATTTATATGATGAATGGTTGAGTGTGTACATTAGCTCCAATAATGGTAGTATGATACAAACTTGGATTTTCATCAATCCTTACTGTGTAACCATAATCATACAACTTCCAAGTGAATTGGAAAGCAACCCCTTTCAAGTGAACTAGATCATAATCCAGAGAATTATACATGTACAATATTAAAATTCATAAAAACTCAACAGTATCACAAAACAAAATAGACCATTCCAGGTTTTAAGAAAGAAAAAAAAAATGGCACTCCAAAGTTACAAACTTTATGGTATTAGCTTACTAGACCATTCAATTGGATAAGACTCTTCTGTTTAAGTAAATATGTTTGGATTAACCAAACACTCCAAAGTTGCAAACTTTATGGCTATCAGCTTGTTAGAAGACCATTGGATCGGATGGGACACTTTTGTTTCAGTAATATCCTAAGTTGAGCCTTTTGGCACTCCAACTTTGTACCCCAATGTCTGCTTTTGGAACTAATGGCTCTGACAACCTTTGGGAATTCGACAAATCCTTTGATCCCTCGTTTGATGTGTGGATTTTCAGGTTCTTGTGAAGGTTTTCTTCGATGAACCGTTACTTGATACTGAAAAGAAGAACTGTTATTCTCACTCTTTGTTACTGTTTCTTGATCACATGCAGCTGATGAAATGTTATGGTTGTTGACGTTTTCTTGAATATTGGCATTGGATTGCTCTGTTTTCAACATTTTCTTGGTTGCTTCCAGTTCCAACAACTTGTCTTCCAATAAATATTTAGCCTCTGTGAGCTTCATTTGAACCCTTTCTTCCCTCATAACTTCAGCCACCCGTAGCATTTTCCTCTCCTCTTCCATTTCTTTCCTGAACCGATTGATCTCAGCTTTATCCGACGATATATGATTGGCAAGTTCTTCGCACACTCGCTCCAATGCTTCTCTCCCTTTTTTTTCTTCAGAGAGCTCTCTGGCAATCTTCTTGTTCATTGATTCCAACTTTTTACGTGCCTTGCGCTCGTATTCTACCTTGGCCTTCAATTCAGCGACTTGGGCTCGAGCCATTTCGAGCTCAGAGTCCATAAAGGGCCTGATAAAGGTGAGATCCCAAAAGGATGCTGCAATTTTCCTAGCAGATATCGGGAGATTGAGTCTATGAATTTGCTTATAGTTGTGATGAATTCGGAGAGGAGTGTCTTCTTGAAGAGGATTTTGTTGCTGATTTTGTGAATTATAGAAAGGATTCTCGTACAGTTTCCAGGTTGGACATATCAAAGTAGGGATAATGTGACCATCTGAGATACCAATAGACTTATTTCTGGGATTTTCTTGGCTTCTGATCATCATAATCCTATTGGAAATGTTTTCTTTTTTAATCCCTTTATGAGAATGTGTGGGAGTTTCTTGCTTTTCTAATAAAGACCTTTGCTGCTGTGCAGTGCTTGCTTTTCTAATCCATTGGGCTAACTTTCTTGCTTTTGCTTTTAAGAAAAAAATAGGAGTAGGGCCATGCTGTTCTATTTTGTTGTCCTTCCAGCTACTGCAATTGTAAAAAGTGGAAAAAGATGTTCAACCTCACATGTACCTCTCCTATTTAATGGAGGTGCCCAACTCCCTCAGTTAGTCCCCCTCCCCCTCCTCCATCTACATCAATCTCTTAGATTCTTGAACATGCATTTCAATATAAATTGTGACATGGAATTTGGTGGTAGCAAGTTGTGATGTTTCTTAATTACATATCCCAAGAACCATAGGATGCTTCGCTTTGACGATACTGTTAGCCCAATGATTTACGTCAGTTGCAATCATGTTACAATTTTCAATTCATATTATTGCCTTACTATTACATAACACAACTAGTTTAAAGAAAAAGTAGTATTAGTATTATTATAAAACGATCATATCATACTTTTGATATTTAGGTACACATAAATAATGATGTTAGCGTGCGTAAATACCATCTCCATTAAGAATGGTCAAAATATGAAGAACTAATTCACGAAGATGTCAAGGCATTCGACATCTACATACTTTATATAATTAACACTTAATTTTGATTTTGTTCATAGAATACAAAAGTTTTTTGGCAAAAAGAGATTTGAATGAACCCTTGGCTCCGATAATCAGGAAAGGTCGATACACGAGTATTTTTATATTAGTCAAGTGGGTATGTAGGTCAGCAGCAAAGTCATGATCATGCTAAGAGTATTCAAAATTTAATATTTGACATACATAGAATAATTTCTCAAAAAGGATGTTCAACTGACGATTGTTCCGAATACGTAAGAGCGACTTTGATGTGGGGTAGTTTTGTCTAATCCAACTCAGAACGGCCTGTGATATGATTGTTTTAGCAAGAAAAAGGTAAGTCATATGGTTATATAGTGAGTGAGGTGTCGAAATAGTTGTGTTATGATAGTAGAAATTGTTCCACATGGATGGTCTCCCTTTGTGTTTCCTCTTCACTCTGTCGTCTTCCTTCAATAGCACTTGCTGCTATCACAACAATACTTGAGCAATGAACTTCTTACCACGTGCTGATGTATTCTGCAAGTCCATAACACAGCAACTTTGTGCAGGGCCAATGGAAAATATTGGATACTGTTCATAATATAATGCACATGGTGGAGTTGAATTAATGGACCACTAAAATCTAATACCAGCAGTAGCAATAATTGGTGCTAATTAGATTGAATTGATTGCTACAAGATACTACAGATTATGCCTTCTCTTTCTATACTAAAGTATTATAACGCAAAAATGTACCTAGAAATGATACTCATCTATTTTATGTGGACGAAGTAGATAAAATGGAGAAACGAACAAGGCTATAAATAACAAAGAAGATTGGGCCCCTTAACATTACCACACTCACTGTCTAACATCCACTGAGATCTCTCTATAGTTCCAATGTTCATCTTCACAAAAGTACTACAACAAAATGAGAGGTCAATTTCCATATTATCTATGTGTAACATACATAACAGAACTGGCTCTTCTTGGCCAAGAATGGAAAAGTTTGCAATTTCACTTGTAATCTAAATTACATTTGAAGTAATGTGTAGATCAACAAACAGATTATAGACTTCCATCAGTGCTTATCCAAATGAAAGCGATAGTCGAACAACAACTATCAAATAATAGTGATCTAAATCCCAAGTCTATCCTCGTAGAGGCACACATCAAATCATCAATCATTATGCATTAAGTTTATAATGGTCATCTTCCAGTAGTATTGAAAACTTTGGTGTTGATTTAACAGTTAAACTAATTCAAGGGGTGCTGTAACAAGGATAAGATTAATTTCTATGTACAGGATCTTCTATTCATAATGTAGACATCATACAGGAACAAGTCCTAACACAGAGACGAAAGTCGAAAATATTCCACCAATTTAACAGTTCGCTCACAGAAATAACAATTCGCTTAGACATTAGTTTAGTTGGTGAAGAAATATTTAAAATTGGAGAATCACATGCAGGGACTGACTTTAGCGGTTTAGCCTCAAGCTACTAGAGCATTGGCTTTAGGCCTCAATAGTTACACTCAATCCAAATTCAACTTTTTATTTGTCAACTTAAAAGCATGCATAAGTGATCAATTAAATGTGCATTTCGAGTATATTTGAAGTTTCAGATCATAATCATTTTCCCAAGATAATGCATTTCGAGCGTTGCCTCTAAGTTACTGCTATGTGATTCTACAAGAATTCATTCAGGTAGATTGCTGAGTATTCAATTTGGAGGAAAGTGAATAATAAGTCTGAAAATTCATTTCTAGCATTTTAGGGGTCTTAACATCCTAGAGGAACCAAAGAATTCCTCTTGCTTACATGCTGAATGCATAGAAGGAAACATAAACACCTAAATTAGAATACTTAGTGTAATTTTCATTTCACAATAATCTTGAGCTACCAAGGGACCATACTGATTTCTTGATCCTCTTCTTCTGCTACAAGACTTAGTTAATAGAGCATGGATGAACTCTAATATTCAACCATATATATGTGACACCACCCACTACTACTTTGCTGTGGATTCTGCAGATAAGAAAGCAAGAGCCCCAACTAGTGGTGCATTAATGTATGTAGCAGGCTCCGATTGCTGATAATTGTTCCTGTCATCTTCAAAGTTATCTTTACTGTCAGGACCACCCACGATGGCTCCAACAAGAGCGTTTGGATTAGGCGAGCCAGAGTACAGAGACTGGAACCCATCACTGCAGCCAATGTGAGCAGGATGTGTATGCACTGATGGGAGAGATGAACCTCTATGATGCACCCGAAGTGGATACTTTTGTCCGAAACCAACCATGTACGATATTCTTGCTGGATTATCTCCTAATATGTAGTCCACTTGTTTTTTTGCAAGCTCGACGAGCTTCTCGGCAGGAAATTTTGAACTCCCACATGACACAACCCCTCCATTTGACCTCAAGTATTTGGCATAGGTTAATAGGAGAAATGATGAAGATGTCACGTATTGGAGATTGCTTTCACTTCCTTTGAATAAAAGCCCCCCTGCACACATATGTCTCGGACTTTACTACATGCATAAATGGATCCAAAGTTTAAACTAAACTCGTTGTAATTTTGATATTATAGTTTCAAAATTTAATACTACTTCAGTTGTTCCAATTTATGTCGCGCCTTACTGACCTGGGGTATACTGAGCTTGAAAGCTAGGTGAGCCTGGAATTAGAGAGCAGATATAGTTGTCTGAGTGAACTTTGTATGCTTGGAATTCTTGAGTACTCTTCTCCAAAAAGTCCTGTATAAAGCAGGGGAAAAAGAAGCAGAGGAGTGAGTTTATGGCAAAAAAATTTAGGTGGCACGGAGAGTAAAGGTGAAAAAAAAAAACCTTCGAGAGAACAATTTTGGTCCCAGGTCTCTTGTCATCCCAACTGAAGGAGTAGTCATCATCATCAGCACCCATAGTTTGACCATTTGATTGGATATAAGCAAGATAAGAAGTGTCTTTTGAAGCTCTATGAAGCCATGATGCTCCCCATAGAAGTTCATCCTGAAAATTTCATAATGTATTTATGGTCAAATTAACCATCGATGGATGTGATAAAGTGTGTCACTCTAACGTTAATTAATGTATCATCTTACATTGTATCCAGAATAAGAGCAGTAAAATGGGCAGACCACTGAACTGAGACTATCACTATAGGCACCTCTATACTTGTCCGCAAAAGCAAACACCTGCAATATTGCAAATGTGCTTAAGATTGCATGCAACAAATAGCACAAGATAACAAAAATGTAGAGGACTAAATTTGCTTAATTAATTACCTTTTGTGCAGTATGCAATAACCTAGAGGAATATGAAGGGTCAGAATCTTTGAACACAATAGAGGCAGCAGCCAATGCAGCAGCAGTTTCAGCAGCAACATCAGAACCAGGATTTTGAGGTGATACTTTGTACACGTTGCGAGGCGTGTCCATGTCCTCAGGTCTCTCCCAACACCTGTGATCTTGGTTGGGGTCTCCTACTTGAACGTATAGCGTGTCAGGGCTAGCTGTGGCTGCTTTAAGAAGATAGTCACTACTCCAACGAATGGCTTCTTTTGCATGGTCAAGTTGGTTGTGCATGGAGTTCCCAAATTCGATTACACTCCATGCTAGTAAAGTTGTGGTGAATGCCATTGGCAGTCCAAACTTAACATTGTCCCCTGCATCATAATAGCCTCCAACTAGATCAACCTATAACAAAAACGAAAAGAGAGTTAGTCATTGTGTTATATATTATGAGACATTCCCATTTGCTGTAAAATCTTGCCATTAAGGTTAAATGGGACATTTAAAATGTGTGGTAGGCTTAAAAGAAAGTGTGCTACGTGAAATAGGACGAGTAACGTAGTGATGCTAGTGTATTTGAGAATTACATGGTAACCAGAACCATCAGACAAGCCAGAATTCCCCCTCCACTTAAGTCGCTGATTCGCAGGCAATTTTCCAGACCTCTGTCCCTCAAAGAAGAGAATGGATTTCTCAAGAGCCTCAGTGTAATCTTGAGAAGTGAAGGCAAAGGCAAGATTAAGTAAGAGGAAGAAGGTGAAGCATAAAATGAGCATGTTTAAAGAAGCCCTAATAGCATGAGCCATTACTAATGATAAGGGGCTGGTAAGTTTTTGAGTTATATTGGAGGGAAGTGCTTGTTTATATAGTTGGTAGTTGAGGAGTTCGTTGGTCGTTGCACACCTTATTTTTATTAATAAAATAAGTGGTAGAATTATATATCATATAATTTAATTCACGGGATCAACTGCGACAAATGAGACGCATGAAAAGAGTTAAAAAGTTATCAGAGAAAAGAGGCTTCTCTACTTTGGAGTGTTTGACATAAAGTGAATGACGACAAGAATAAGACTGTTCATATAATTACTGTTCAATCTCGTGAAAAAAACCCATTGTTTTTACTCACATTTTCGTTCGCCTATTAGAATTTCTTTCTCCTCTTTTTAGGCGGAACCCACGGCGACAATAAAAATGTGACTTAGCAACTAAAATTTCATGGCCACTTTACACAAATCACACTTGCTTTCACAACTCAACCTCCCAAACTACTGTTTAGTTTTAGGGAGAAAAGGTATAAAATTGAGACTTTGTCAGAAAGAGAATTGGAATGGTGTTTTGGCGTTTTTAGATTTGTAGTTTTCCTGTCCACACCGATTGAGTCACGAGACTCTGTTTCAACAAGATTTCCATTCACGTGGTGACCACAGGACTTAGGCTTATAGCATTTTTGGGAGGAAAAAAAAATGCATATATAGTCCAAAATGTTTGGCCTAACCTCTACGTTCAAAATATTCATGTGACCAATTCTACTGCTGCCAAAATCATATAGTTTGTGTATACACTCTCTCACATGCTTTTCCTCATCTTTCGGATACCCTCAAACAATGTTATTCCCAAATTTTCTACACAATTATATCTACAATTGATTAATTTCACCAAGTACCTCTACCATTCTTCACTAGCAAATATAAGACCTTATGAGCTTAACTTGCTTCAAGATTGACTATTTCACACTCTTAAAATGCAAGTTATCCTTAGATATTAGGAAATAAGATATAGTTTATGATGTATAATGAAAGCAAGTGATTGATGATTATCATCAATCTTATACAGTGTCTCCGCATTATATTTATTTAACAAGAAGGTTTTAGGCGAGAAATCATGCGGATGATTGTCTCGTTAGTCAACTAAAAACCTGAATTAACAGGAACATGTGGCTGCTTCTCCCATCCACCCACTATTTCTTGAAGTAGACAAAGAAGAAAATCGCCTTCATTTCTGCACCTCTTTCAGATGTATGTTCTGACAATAACAGACACCAATTGTGTATATATACATACTTCTCTGATTTAAATTAAAATTGCAACATACCTTGACCAAGTAAAATAATTATCTATAACTACATCCTACTAATTTAAGTAATGGAGGATAAAAACGTTATTAGTTTCACTCTATATATGATGACATAAAATCTCAATAATAAAGATAACGTTCCATTATGGAGCCATGGGACATTCATCCTTACTCTTTACAACAACTTTCGACATTATTGTAACACGTTAATTTGTCATGTATTACATAATAAAACAGGGTGTATTTGTGCATACATTGACGTGTATGCTTGTTCTTTAAACTTTTCACTTATGCAAATTGAATATCAGATCCAGAACTTTCAAGAAATAGATGTGGTAAGAGATGATTAATACTTTGCTTCCTTTATTCTTTACTAGGAAAAAATTATCATAGAAGCTGGTGTGTCCCACAGGTATAACGGAGAAGACTTCTGTTAAGTAAAGGTAAAGCGTTTCTACATCATTGTTGGGGGATGTAGCTCAGATGGTAGAGCGCTCGCTTAGCATGCGAGAGGTACGGGGATCGATACCCCGCATCTCCACTTAACCTTCTTTTGTTTTTCCTTTGAGTGGGCCAGATCATAGCCCTGGCCCCTCAGTGTACCTATCTTCTTCGACCTTGCTGAAACAGCAACTCTTCCTTTGTATTGAGTGTAGCAAATTGATGATGAGGCCTACTTTTTATGACAGCGCCATGAAGAAGCTCCGATATTACAGGGAAGAGTAGACACAAAGCCAACTTCCAGGTTCCTCTATTCCGTGTTCCACATTATGTTTTCTTATCTCGTTTATCCCCGAAAAAAAACCTCCAGTGCAAAATGTGTTATAACACCAATGCTTTTACATATGTATTTGTTCCCCCCACAACTATGTCGATCAAAACCTCAAGGCATGCTAAAATAAGAAATCACATGAAATGTGGCTTTTCTAAGGAACTCAGACAAGAATTCAACCAACCTAAGATTGATGACATATTGACATTTATCCAATAGTCCGGATTCATCCCATATTGGAACAATCGGTTAGAGCAACAGAAACAGGTCACAAGAAGCATCAGATATAAGAGGTACAGGTTTATCACCTCCACTTTCTTAAAAGTAAAAGTGACAATGCAAGAGAGTAGACTCCCAAAAGAGGCAACGATCTATCATTTTAGCAAAATCGTACTGCTATTCAAGGTATATCCAGAATCACCAACAATGATCATTGTAGCATATGATCATCCATATAGTTGTGAGCTGAAAAATTAGTCGTTTAAGCTTTCGTCTTATTAAGGAAGGGCACGAGTATATTTCCAAAGTTCGGAAACTTGAAGGGTCAAAGTTGACTTTATGTTCTCATTACCGCCTCAGGAAAATGTGCCTTCTGACCCGTCATATAGCAAAACAAAAGAAAAAACTGAACTTCATGTAGCAAGCCAAATACATCATAATGGAATCAGAGCAGCAAGTAGAACCTATGGAATCTATTTTGATGCCTCAACAGGACAAGTATCTATTGAAAACCTCTTAGAACATCTACTCAGTAGCTTCCGCGTTTTTGGCAGCATCAGCTTTTTTCAGCCTTTCCAAAGCGGAAATGCGTCCATTCAGAGATTCATAGACATCATTCATCTGGATAAAAAAAAAAGTGAATACCATGCAGATAACACAGATACCACCCGAGGTAACATATTGAAGTTCAGATAAAGGAAAAGATGCTTGAAGAAATTGCTCTTTTAGTCTGTAATTGATTAATCACCAAGTTTCATTTTGTCCTGTCAAAATGGTATTTAGCTTCTCATCTTTCAATTTCACATATCATTTACAAAATAGTTTCATGGTTCCAGCCATCTTTTGGAAGCAATACATAAGGGTTAAAATACGAACATCAGCAAGAGAAAATTCGTATCTTATAATTCCTCCGTCCCAATTATGAAAAGAAGGCTTCAGTGAACTATTAGGAACAACATTTCATATACCAATGGAACACGATGAAGGATGATTTCACGGGTGCAAAAAATAAAAAATGATGTTGAAGAAGTTATCATTTTTCTTCTATTAAATGTTCAAGAAAACACTAGAATGATCAATAAATCATTTAACACAAATTGCAGGATTTTAAGTCGAGCTGCAGTTTAGTTGCTACCACAAAAACTCAATGAATGTAAGACATATATCCATTATAAAAGGGTTACACTTAACCATGGTTAAGTGATATGTATCCAGTATCTTCACATTTTGTATCTCTTAAAGTTAAATTGCTTAGTGTTTTGCAAACATTAGGTTCAAATTACCATCTTTTACCGTCACTTCTGCACTATTTTTGAGCATCAAACTTCACAGTGCTCATGACCACTGAAATGATCCTTACTAGACCAACTATGGTTAGAAATGGAGAACAAGAAGAAAAAGAGGTGAGCTGAAGTTTAGTAGTATTTAACTTTGGGGAAAAGCGAGGTGAAATTGAGTAAACAACCATAAAACATGTTATGAAAATTTATCTGCAATCCAACATTAGTGGTTCCAAAAGGAAGTGGAATAAGGAATTCAATAATAGCCACATCTGTCAAACAAATAAATGTCACACTTGGTCCTGTTCCTGCTCTCTTCATTCTTTGCATTGCCACTCTTCACTACACTAATTTGATACTGCTCCGTACTGTTACTGCCTGCATCATTACAATTTACTAGTTACCACTAGCTAAATTTGCATTGCCATTCTTCACCATACTAATTTGATGTTGCTCCATACTGATTCTACCTGCGTCGTACCATTATAATACCACCATACTCCTAAAAGGATCAACTGATCTTGATTCCAGAATGACTTGTTGAATCTCCTGTTTGTTTTTGTTGGGATCCTAACTAAAAATTTTTCTACTAACCTTTCAATTGAACCAACAAAAATGACTAGTTTATTTTCCTGTTTGTTGTTATCAGGATCCGGACTAAAATCTGTTGTAACCATGCTATTGAAACATCCAAGACTTAAGTCTCTTCATGCATCACCAACTTTGGTACTTGCCTTGAAGTACCATTATCTCCATCCCTCAGTAAACAACCTTAATGCCATTGTTATTTGAACAATTGAACAAAGCCACCAGTATCAAAATAGATAACTATTACTCAAAGAATAATTAAAATTTAAGAATGTCTTAACATATCAACAATAATAATTTTGCTCTGACAGACATGGTGATTGATTTTGTTGAAGTAAAATATTTTGACACAGAGAAAACTGCATTTTGGACCAAGTTACGGATAATTTGCTAACTTTACCACCAACAAGGGCACTGGTTCACTAATTACACATAGATTACTAATAGCTACAATTTGAAGAACAAGTTCCATTTCGGACCAGTATACTCCAGGCCACTCTATTAATCTTACATCAAATTAGAACTAATACAGAACCCGCAAGTCTTGCAAACACTGAAGAGGGTAAGCAGAAAGCATTTAAAAGCTTATATGTCCACTCGCGATTCCGCCAACAGTTACAATATATCTCAAAACCCCTGCGGAGGTTTAGTATCCCTAATTCACTAAATTAAACAGAACAGTCATTTCCGTCAAGCCCTAGGGATTTGGTTCAGCAACAAATGTAACACAACCTGCTAATGTAGAAAATTCAAACCTAATTGCTTACCTAGTAAAAGAAAGATCATAAAAATTGAATCGTTGCTGGTGAACCAAATATGCGATTTAAGTAGAGAAAGGTAAAGCAAAAGGGAAGCCCTTAGGGCTTTATCCAACACAATTTGAAGTCCCCCAAGACAGCAAATTTCTCAGTTGTTCGAAAAAGTATAATCAATCAATATAAGCAGATTGACTCCACCTTTCCCAAACTATATAAATCGCCGTCATCATTTCACTTTATTCAGGTTCATTTCATTACAAAGGAGGATTGAGTATGAATGGGAACCTGTTGAGATAGGGAATGGTGGGCGGTTTTGTAATCTTTGTGGAGAAGGTATAGGCCGCCGGCCGATGCCACCGCAGCTCCGGCGAAGAACGCTGCAAATCTCACCCTTAGCACGTATCCCATTTTTCTGAATCCAATGATCTGCACTGCACGATTTCGATTTTAGGGAAAGGTAAAGAGTTTCGTCCTTCACTTATATTTTCTTTTTCATAAATAAAGAGATTAATTTGTTGATGCTTAATACACAAAACTAACACATAAAACAAAAATAGAGGTAAATATAAAAGTCCATACACTTTTTTTTTAACACATACTCCCCACACTCTCTTTTTATTTCTCAAGTTACATTTTTTTCGAACAATTTAACTAATTTTTGGAATTAAATTAATTTAATTTTTTAAAATAAAATTTTTGATATTTAAAAATTATAAAAAAAAAATATTATTGATTACAATTTTGCATATTAATACGATGAAAAAATATATTTAAAATGTTAGTTAAAATCTATGTAGTTTGATTCTAAAAATAAAAACTACGATAACTAAAATAGAATGAAAGAGTAAGTAATTAAAGAAAAAAAAGAAATAACTATTAATGGCGAAGCAATTCGCTACACGAAATAGTACAAGTTAAGTTATAGATATAAATAGTACAATTTGTTTACTTAGTATAATGACTTTTAATCAATGATAGATGAAATTAGATGTTATTGAGTTCAATCAAATTTGTCATTTTTTATATGAAACATAATTCATAAATATATGAAAATTCTTCTTTCTTTTTAAAGAAAAAGAGTAATTTTTAAACACGTAATTTTGAAAGAAGAATTTAAAGAATAAATTTTATCATGTTAAAACTCTAGATCCACTTCTAATTTTAACATATGATAATATGCTAGTTATTAACCTCATCAATTACCAAGTAATATTTATCGAAGTGTTTATATGAAATTACATAATAAATTAATTAATTATATAAATATCTTTTACAAACATGATTTTCAAAATATTGTTTACCTCTTTTTCATTGGACCGTCTCTACTTAATAGACTTTGCTCGTTGATACTAATTTTTTCCATCATTCCAACTGCAAGAGTATTTCAAGTTGAATATTAGAGAGAATTTTATTATGAGAAATTTTTTCATATAGCTATTATAAATATTTTAATTATGTTTTATAGTTATAGTTTAAATATTTATATTTTATAATTATAGTTATAACAATATTTGTATAAATCACGTAGTATTTATATAAAAAATTTACTATATAATTTACCATTTAGTTTGATATGTAATGACTTTAGCTGGTCCAAGAAATATGAATAGTTGGGGTTTCAGAAGATAGAGGCCACCATGTAAGCTTGGACAGGTAAAGGCCCAAATGAAGTGCAATAATGAGGCCACTTTAATTTGTCCAGGGAGTATTTTGTTAAATAATAACACGTGGCAGTTGGAATACAAAGTCAGCAAGTGGTTGACTTTTTGTATATTTATGGACCCAACACCCAACCACTTGCAGTTTTTTTCTTTCTGATTAATTTTATCTTCATCATACTTAGCTTGCAAAATTATTCAACATATCCCACAATGTAAATGGAGTATATATCTACTTAGTAATCAGCATATACATTAATTATTGACTTATTGTTACTCATGTAATTTGTGAGTTATTTTTAAAAGTAGATATAATAAGCTAATGTTAATTGATAACCTAGAATGCTAAAAGATGATGACGATATCTGACAGGATTGGAGAACTTTGGAATGTGTACATGTAATTGGAGAAGACACTCTGGAGGGGCTTAAGGTGGGGTAATAGGTTCACGTCTTTAACCTAGTTTCTTTTTTTCTAAATTATATATATTAGTGTTATATTTTTTATTGAAAAGAATATTTAAATATTAATATATGAATTCATACATTTAAAGTATTACATATTGAGATGACGATTTGTGCACCTCCTTAATTGAGATTAGAAAGTTAAATGGATTCAATAATAAGAACCCAAAGATCAAATCAATATCTTAGATTCACCTTTTCGTAATAGTGCACTCATTTTCTCTAAATTCTAAATGCGCTCTGATAGTGTCAAATGGAAATAGTTGACTCTCTAATCAATTTAGTTCTTATAAAATAAATTTCTAATTACTCATACGAAAACACACTTCTGTTCACATAAGTGGAAAATTCAAGTTAAATGCTCAGACTTGAATTTCGACTATTTTTAAATCCAAGAAGAATTATGTCATCATCGTAGGATCTATCTGAACCCCCTCCGGTTGAAATATTACATTATAATTTATAAGTAATTGAATTTTTCTTATACATGTGTATATAATAAATATTGAAAGTCTTTCAACTTCTTATATGTTTATTATTTTTTCATATTTGAAACCCTCTTCAAATTCTTACTTTTTACAACGGAAATTCAGTTACTAACAACAAATACAATAAGATCATAACAGTTAATTATACTAATAATAAGACTCTCATTTATATATATTGAACCCACACAAGAATGGTGGAAGAAAGCAGCTCATCGTTAGTTGTTTATAGCTTATTAGATAATCATATTACTGAAAACGTTATATAAAGAAGAAAACAAAATTTAATAAGGCAGGAAATCATTGCATGCATGGCATTATATTGGGCAACAGCTAGCTCATCTATCTTATTTAAATTCCCAACTATTCTATTATTCAGTCTCCAATTTTCATTTAATACACTTTACAATCATGCATTTGTTCTTTTCAATTTACACAGAAATTTTAAAATATTTCAACTGAAGTGATCATTTACGTAAATATTGATGGTTGGTTGAAGGTAGCTAGTGAAATCAAGAATTTTTTCTAATGATCTCTGATACACTTCTTGTAAAATGGATCAATTTAATTCATCAGACGTTGACTTGCCAGCCAGCATTATTATATATGCCATGCCAAAAAACTCCAAACTCACTGTATATATCCGCATTTACTTCTATTTTCTTTAATTGAAGACCCACTTTTGTTTCAGCAACATGACAAATCACTGTGTGGTAAACAAACTTATCTGCACCACATAGTGTTTATTAATGAATACATATTATGGTACTACACACTTATCACTCAATCATGATTAATTAGCTTCACGTAACAGATTTTTCTTTTCTTGATCGTGAGTTATTTCAATTGAGCATTGAAGGAAAGAAACTCTTAGTAGACAGTCCTATTCGATGAGAATTCAAAATATGAGGCTAGTGTTGTACAATAATTAGTAAATTTAATTGGAAGGCTTGAAGTCGATATCGTATACGTACGAGGTGAAATAATAAATTTAACTAGGACATGGAATATCATATAGTGAACTATGAGTTATATGTTATTACGTTTATGACATCTTTTTTAGAATTAATTGTAGATTTCAGATTGAGTTTGTGAGTAAAAGAAAGCTGTTAGTAGATAATTCTTTATCCTTCTTATGAGGTCCTATTCAATGAGAATGCCAATTATTCAAGCTAGTGAATATAATGAAATTGGATAATTGATTCAATAATATTTTTTTTGTTCCTTTTTATTAGTTATTATAGTTGTTAGGTGTTTTATTCTGACTTTTCTAGTATAATTGGATTTTCTTTTTCTTAAGAAGAAAACTCAAAATCTCCATATTTGGATTATCTTTTTTTTTTTTTAGGAAAAAGTTTATGATTCTATAAATAGAGACTCATTCCTTCTAATTTGGTAGCACCAATAATGTAGTCCTAAGAGGTATTAGAGTTTTGTGTGAGGAGAATTTAGAGACTCAAATATTTCATTAACACTTGTGTGAACCTCTATTTATTCAGAATGAATTGTGTAAGGTTATCTATCTCGGATATTTTGTACTTTCTTTTATATATTGGATTGTTCATCTTCTTATTAGATGTAGGTCGGTTGATTGAACCACATTAAATTATTTTCATTCTTTTTTATATATTTCTCTTTTATCTTCTTGATCCGAACAATAATTTCCGTTTCCAGAGTCGAACTACATGAATTTTGACTAGCATTTAAGATATATTTTTTTATCATAAAATGAAAAAAATCGTAAATCTATAATACTTTTCGTATTTGTGGTTTTTGAACATCTAAAATTTTATTTTAGATTATCAAATTAATATAATAAAATTTAACTTTGAAAATTAATCAAATTGACAATCGAAAAGCGAAACATGATTAATAAAAAAAAGTGGGGGTGGGGGGCATAGTCTACAAAGAAATAAAGATGCATGAACTGCTTGGTGGAAACGTAAACCTTACTACGAAAAATAAGGTAAGTGATAAGTTTGTAGGATGAATGGTGAATCTTTGAATAGATGACTTAATTATAGGCGTCAACTACCAACCATATGATACTGGAGAAGAATCAGGCACTAATTCCATTCACCTTCCAATGCAATGGCAAATACTAATACTTATCCAAATGGTCATAACGATATTATATATTTATGTGTTTTATTTGAATTCGATGGTCATATGTTTAATGAAGAGCTGTTTTAATTGATTTCGAATTACGTAATTAACTCAACTGAAATATCAAGACTGATCAATGTCGTGGAACTTTGTGCTATTGTGGTCATGTATATGAATTGACTTTTAACAAGTTTTTGCTGTATTCATTATTTTCAATGTGAGATTTATTTTTTTAAAATTTTACGACCACTATTTAAATTCTGTCTTTATTAACTTGACTTGATTGGCTGGATATATTTTGTTGAATATTAATATATCTATTACTTATCAAAATATGGAAACTTTTATTTCAGATCCACCCCGTGCATTAGAATACAAATACTTTATGAAATGTTCGTGGAGTTTAAATTAACAATCTAGGAACAATTTCTAAAAATTTGAAAATATGTAGTTCAAATTCCAAGAAAATATATTTATTTCAAGTTATGGAGTTTGAGCTCACTTTTGTGCGGTTCGTCTGAAATTTGAATGGCAACAATTTAAAACTTGATTAATTTTTCTTTTAGAATTTGAACTACATTTATAATTGCATGAGTTTTTCTGCATTTCAACACACTACTTGAATTTCACTTGTCAAAATTTTGAGCATCTTTTTTCTCTGTGTGTACTGTGAAAAAAACCCTTAAAACCTATCTTAAATAATACGGAAGAGGAGAAATTCTATGCTCTTAATTAAGTGCATTACTTTAGAATATCAAATCATCATCTTGAATTTGTACTTTTGCTAGAAAATTGACACATTAATTGAGATTCCTCTGAACATGTCTAATAAGTCGTCTAAATTTATGGATAATATTTGTACGTCCTTTTCATTTATTAAGCAATCTTATTATATCAATATGTATTATCACTATCTGATTATCACACGCATTCCGATCCATATCTTTTTGATGATGTTATGTATTATCATTACCTAATTATCACACGCATCCCATATTTTTAATTTGATGATGTTATTAATTAGGAGGAATAGTATAAGAGAGATAAACCAAGTCATCATCCTAATAAAGGAAATTGACAATCCACAATTAGTACAAGAAATAGGATTTAGCAAGATTTTGTATAAACATGAGGGTTTAGTAATTAGAGAAGCACCGAAAGATTAGACAAAATTAACAAGTCCATGATCCACCAATCATCCGTACAAACAAAAGTCCAAATTCAAGAAAATAAAGAGGAGCAGCAAACGTCCCACTCATTGTTTATCAAATAACATTATACATGAATTAAACTTGAAAAAATAAATTTTAAAAGTTTTGCTTATAGCTAGTAAGCTATGCACAAGCATTGTTGCAGAATGCAGAGCACATGGACATGGAGAAAAACACTTCACATTTCTATCTACAAGCTTTTGGAAAATTCATACCCACACTTCACCTCCACCGCATTCAAGTTTTTTGTCATTTTGCTATAATTTTAGGAATGCCAAAATCTAGACCTAGAGAAAGCTATTGATTTACGTTACATTAGCATGTGTTACAAGGATGAAAAAAGGAAAAAGAATAAAGGGTTGTAATTGCGACAGGCATATCTACACTTGACAAAAGTATAACTTGAATTTTATAACCATGAGGGATACATAATCCATATTTTTGTGAGAAATATTCACTTGCTTGTACTAGTCATACAACTTTTAATTCTTTACTTTTCAGGAGTCACACTAGAGTAGTGTCTCTGCTTAGTTTATAACGACCTCTATTTAGAGTAGGCTAATGCATCATTTGCATTTAATTTGGTGGCTACCTTACATCATTAAGTGTTCATTGCAAGTAAAATTAAAAGGCCCAAGTGATAAAAGAAATCTTTTTCAAAAAATATTGTAAAGAGCTTGTACTAGAAAAAATAACCCTAAATGCTAATCTTCTGTATGAGCTGGTTCCAAAAAGTTGGGTCAAACCAACAAAAAGTGGTGTGCATCTCCAAGATACTAATATATAGGTACATAGTAAACTAAGTCCCACGCTTCATTTCGCTCATTTTTGAATTTGTTTTATCAAATTATTCACTTGGTTGATGTTAGGTTAAATGAGTAGAAATATACTCTTACTTGGGATATGAACTATGAGCATGCACACTTTTCTTATAAAATATGACACCATTTAATTAAAAATACGTTTACAGATCATATATAACTTATTTTTCTTTTCAACTATTAATTGAAACCTTGTTACGTTCTTGTACTATTTGAATTTCACCTATTTCCACTAAAAATGAGGCACAAGAGAAACCACCACCCCCCAAAAAAAGAAGAAAAAAATTCATGCTAGCTACGGTTCAGCCTCACGTTGTATCATTTAATGGTTCACTCCTTTTCTTTTGCCTGCTGGTACATCCATACATCTCACATGACCTCCAAAAATTTGTGTGATGGACAATTAAATGACAATTTAACACCATACATTTTGAAATGTAAATTATTAGCACATGAATTAATATAATACGTTAGGGATCAAATTATATGCTAATTATAATTCCACGTCAAAAATATGATTTACTCTTTTTTTTTATTCGAATCTTGTTTAATCTGTCTCTTTATATAGTCTAGTTCAATTGTCAGCACTTGTTAAGCTAATATTTAAAATCAAAGGTCCATTCCTCTTTATAACATTTTTCCATGAGGGTCCGATGGATCATTAATAAAAGAAAGAAAATAAGATAAATTCAATTTGAACAAGTCAAAGAGTTACATTTATATAGAGGAGAGTCGGTGGTGATGGGAGTTGGCTTTGTGGTTTGTAGGTGATGGTATAATAAATACACGACGCCTTAAGGCCTCCTGTTTTTCACTAGCATTTATTATCAACTTATACTTATATTATCATTTACCCTTGAATACAAATTTTAATTCCACTTTATCAAGTATTAGTTTTGTTACTGCCAATGAAAAAGAGAAAAATAATAATTATAAGTATCGTGCATGCTCCCACTATATGAGTCACAAATTAAAGGGAAAAAAATATATGTTACAAATAAGTATTAGTTGTCAGTGTCACACAACAAGCATCAGAATCGGTTGAAATATTAAGGCATAATATGTAATACGCTTTAATTTCGATTCAACTTGCATTTATGTCCTATAATTTTGGACGTACATTAGTAGTCACTCTAACATGACATAATATATAGGATGTCGTTTAGAATACATAATTATCGTGTATGATATTATGTAGAATGAATGTGTCTATTTATTCATGTTTTAAATAGTTAAATTGTCTACTTGTGAACAAATAAAATTAAAAATTATAATCGTCAAGCTAAAATCACGTTAAAATCGTATTATGCCAAATATTAAAGACTAGCAAAAACACCTACACATTGGTTGGAAACAAAGAATTAAACAACTAGCTAGTTTAGTAGAGTATTATTGAAAAGATAAAAATTAAAATATTATTATCTCAAAAAAAATTAAAAATATTAACCCAGTCCACTACCTCATCCCCCATAATCCCCTGCCCCACCACCAAACCCCTGAATTTTTAAAAAATAAAAATATTTATGAATCTTTTTAAAGAATTTAATTAATTCTTACTTCAACACCCCATCACCATACCATCCACTCCTTCCCCAAAAAATTAGATATTATTTTTATAAAAAATTTCTAACATTCCGCTTCATGTTCTTTTATATATATATATTGTGTTAGATACATACATATATTTTTTAGAAAGTTTTTCTACTTGTATATTGATCATAACTTAAATAAAAATTTATTCATTTAAAAAAATATTGCAACAAGTAAAAAAATAATTTTCTAAAAGTATATATGCATATATTTAATACAAAACAAGAAACCGAAATTATTTATGAAGTGGGTAAGAAAAATATATATTTTTTAAATAGTGATACTTTAATCTTTAATTTTTAAACAACCCATAACTTAATTTTAGTGAAGGAGGAATATGTTATTCATATGTAAAGATAATAACTTTCTTAAATAAAAAAAAGTACATTATCGTGATAATTTAAATGTGTTTGTGACATTTTATTCTTTAACTTTTGTTTCACTCAAAAGTTCAGTTTTTCTTCTTCATTCAAATCAAAAGTGAGACATTCAATTAGTACTTTTTGATAAGACGATACTTATTTTTTCGATTAAAAAAAAACTATATCAAACCCAAATTATTTCAACCAAAAATCCCATATTCGATCTTTATATGGTTGAAAAAGAATTCTTCGACAGCAATTGACTTGGAATGACCGGTGCCTTTAGTGGAAGACTTGACCGGAAAGAGGATCAACAGAGCTTTTTTCCATGAGTAACAGAGCAAGTAAAAGAATCTAGTAATGAGATAATTTTAATTATTTTTTAATCTAAATAAAGAAGTACTACATTGATTAAAAATTAAATGTGGAGAATGCTTACAATTCGAGCAACTCCTCTCATCAATAACTAGTTCATTAATTTCCATTAGTTGAATTGTATATAAGATAGTTTCATAAGATTGCCCTAAGATAAAATGCGAGTACTCTGATAGGTAAACTTCAATTATCACAACAAAGAGAATAAAATTTTCAAGAAACAATTTATTTCATTCTATTCTAAAAAAAAAATTCCAACCCCATAATCAGAAATATTACACACTCTAATACATGGCGGTCAAGACGCTGCATTTAGCTATAAATAAGAAGGCAATACACTAGTATGGAGTAAAACAAGGGTTGAAGAAAAATAATAAAAGTTTATGAAGAGGTTCAACCACCAACAAACTTTTTCTCTCCCTTATTTTCAGAGTCTTCCGGCAATGTTTTTAATGTAACAATGAATTCATTGATCTGTTACCAGTAATTACGTGTCTACATCCTTGGCCTCTTTATTTATCCATCTTCTTCTCCTCTCCCACCAAATTCTGAGAAAAGAAGTACTGGTATCCATTCTTATTCTCACACGCTTTCCTCAAATAACCCCCCAATCAAGATTTTTGCCTCATTGGACAAACAGACACGAAAAAACTAAAAAACATTATAGTGGCATTGGCACTTTGACATTTTTCAACCTAATGGGTGCCTTGCCATTGTGAAAAACACAAGTTAATTTGTGAATCTTGGCACTCCATTTTTTATTTTTGCCAAAGCTAAAAGAGAGTCCTCTGTGTTGTGATTGTCAATATTCATGGCTGCGATTAAAGAAAATGCCAAATCAAGCGTGATACTAGCTGGCAGAGTGATGAACGAAGCCATTAGCTTCCTAGTCTTCACTATCCTGGACCTTCTTGATTTTATCCTGTGTTATACTTACAAAGTAATCGATCTCATCATCGAAGCAGAGTGGAAGCCCTGTTACTGCTCTTCAACCAAAGAAGCCATAACGAGCAGCGGCTCCATCTTGGTCTCCGAACAAGGAGAGTCCAAGATTGTGTGTCTCACTTCTTCGAGCAAGTTACATCTCGAAGAAATTTCAGACACACTTTACACTCGGCCATCATTGGTGGCCCAAGTGTCGAAATCCACAGTGAATGAGCTAAAACGCCGCAAATTTGACAATGCCGCTGTCATAAAACAGTCGTGTGAGCGCTTCAAAAATGGAAGCGTCCGTTCAACTTTCTCTGTTAATTCCACCATAGTCGAAATGCTCCAAGGCAAAATAGGTGGCCAGAAATCTCATCATCTTATACCTAGGTGGTCGGATTGTGATTGTAACACCTGTAATTCCTGGTCCTCTTCTTGCAAAGATTCACTTTTTGTCCGAGTAGATGGTGCCAAAGGTATATATATATATATATTACTTGTACTAACAAATATTAAAATATGGAAGTTTGTCTTTTAGTAATTTTTTTTTAACACATTTTTTGACATATAATCAGAGAACGCTCAAGAAGCTGTAATCTTCATTCATGGGTTCATATCATCATCATCATTTTGGACAGAGACATTATTTCCAAACTTTTCCAAGGCAGCAAAATCAAAGTACCGTTTATTTGCGGTGGATCTGCTAGGATTTGGAAGGAGTCCAAAGCCAAGTGATTCACTTTACACAATCAGAGAGCATCTCGAGATGATTGAGAAATCCGTTTTAGAGCCACACAAAGTGAAATCTTTCCACATCGTGGCACATTCTTTAGGGTGCATTTTGGCTCTAGCACTAGCTGTAAAGTATCCTGGATCAGTGAAATCCCTCACTTTAATTGCACCGGTAAGGAGGTAGCAGTTTTGAACATGAACCAATACTGTTAATTACTGTGTAGTATTTAATTCGATGATCCATCACATTTATTTTATTATATTATGACAAAATGACAGCCCTATTTTCCCGCACCAAAAGGAGAACAAGCTACGCAATATATGATGCGAAGAGTAGCGCCAAGGCGCGTGTGGCCACCGATAGCATTTGGCGCGTCGATAGCATGTTGGTATGAACACATAAGCAGGACTGTTTGCCTAGTCATATGCAAGAATCACCGTTTGTGGGAGTTTCTCACCAAACTTGTTACCAGAAACAGGTCCGTTTTCTACAAACATTTTAAATTCTCAATCTTTTTTTCACCTTAACTTAATCCATTATCAATATGAAAATGGAAGGAATACTTAACTGTCAGTTGATGTGAACTTATGATGCTCGTACCACAACAATATACCCCGTGAAATTTTACAAGTAGAGTTTAAAAAGAATAAAATGTAAACATATCTTATCATTACGTCATAGATTATTTCCGGAAGACCCTCAACAACTTATGATGTGACTCCCTCTAAGGAATAATACATATTTAATTAGTATGTGCTCCTCTAAATGACGTTACACTAATTAAACTTCCCTAAATCCTGAAACTTCTTTGTCATAGCTAGTCCCTTGACTTTACATCCTTCACAAAATTTCAGGTCCACCTTATTTCTTTTTATAGGTAGAATTAAAGGATGATTTTCTCAATCCACCTCATTTAATTTAGGCATCAAGTAGTTTTGTGTTTTGTTCTATTTAGGTTTTATAGTTGAGATATGCAAAGAACTATGTATCAACCCTATAATTGTTTTCAAAATGAAATCCATAGTAAAATTTCCTTAATGGAGAAAATATAAAGAATTAAGAATCTAGTAGTAATATTTGGCATGCTCACCATGCATATTTAAGTGACCAGTTAGGCAAGTGGAGGATTAAATTCTAACATAGAGAATTAGTAAATGGCCTTAAATATTTGCATTAAAAGGGTGCTCTTCATGAACTTTGCTGTAATAAATGGAATTACTTTAACTCAAACAACAACCCACCAACTGCATCTATTAATGCTCCAACCTTTTTTCCTTTCTACCATTTCTTTGGTTGGTTTAGAAACATGTCAATTGTTTTTCCCAATTACTCATCATGAGTTTGTAATTTCCTCACCAATTTTCTCATCCCCTTGCCATCCCACCGTCCCTCCAATAAAAGTTGACTATGGACCAAATGATGACGTACAAGGGCTGTGAAATTAAAGAACATATGAGTAAATTTTAAAAAGAAGACAGAATTCTTAGTCAAATATTGTTGAGAAATTACTAGACAAGATCACCACTCGTATATCTTTTCCAAAACGAGAATTCAATATAACTTATTTTTCTTTGTAACATGATCCTTTTTCTTCTTGTATGTTTAAAAAGTCAAAAATTCTTTAGCAAAATGTAAGGGAATATTATCGATGAATACAGGATTAAGACATACTTAATAGAGGGATTTTGCTGCCACACCCACAACGCAGCCTGGCATACACTACACAACATCATATGTGGTACTGCTGGAAAAATAGAAGGATACTTAGACATGGTGAGAAACAAGCTAAAATGTGAAGTGACGGTGTTCCACGGCGAAGATGATGAACTTATTCCGGTCGAATGCAGCTACAATGTACAATCAAGAATTCCTCGTGCACACGTTAAGGTTGTCCAAAACAAAGATCACATCACCATTGTTGTTGGAAGACAGACATCATTCGCAAGGGAACTCGAGCAAATTTGGAAAAATTCAACATCTTGAAAATTATTACCAACTTCAAGTTATTATGTGAATTATCCACCATCATTTTTACTACCCTAAGTAAAACAAAGTATCTTTTTTTATCGTATAAACCTAAATTTGGACAAAATTAAAGTCTGATTGGGGTTAGTTTTTCTTTTACACCACTTCTCTGATTTATATGTCGAAATGCAAGCCGAATGTATTAATTATACGTCTAGTTCAAATATCATCAAGTAAAAGTAATTTGGGATATGAAAATGTTTTCTCATATTTTCTAACTAGAATCAACAATAACTAAAGGTGCAATGAATTGTGATATTACGTAATTTTGAAGATTTAACAAATTATGAAGTAAGGACATTTGTGTAACAAAATAAAATTATGAAAATCAATATATATGTATGTTATGAACAGTAAGCATTGCATGATTGTTGAGAAAATTGAATGCTGTGAACCATAAATAACAGCGGAGACGATACAGGTGTCAGTTATTGGAGTCCACCTGTCAGCTAATAATCTGAGAAAATGATGTTAAATTAGATGGACCAATAAATAGTGTAGGGACTCATCAGATGCTGCTCATTGGCAGACCACCAAATATTAGACAATTCAATAGTTATTGAAAATATTTTTTAAAATTTTGTTTGTCCATTTAATAAATTAAACGAATTTTATTATTCTTTTTCAACAAAAAACTTTCTTAAGAATTGTGACAATTGGATCAAATAAATATAAATGGATGGAGTACTAAATTTGAAGGAGGCAAATTAAAATAAAAAAAGAAGGTGAATGGTTGCATTTATTATATTGGAATTGATTGAAAGGTAAGGTGAGACTTTGTTGGCACAGTAGAGGGAGCAAATTAAAGTTGAAGACTTGTCTTCTATAATTTACGTACAAATGGAAAAAATGTAATGGGTGTTCTTTTAAGATGAAAATAAGGTTTGTCCCCTATGTGGTGTTCATGTCGGTTCAACAGATAACTTGCGTACACCACATTTTATTTATTATCAAGTAATATGTACATTTTACAAAATATGAATTAGAAAATCTAAAGGGGAATTTGTACGAGGAACACTCTGCCAGTGCAAAAAAGTGTATTTGAATAGAGAGTAGTGTGACCTACAAACATCAGTTTACATTCTAACTAAAGTAAGCCAGCAAATAAGAAAAATGATTTACTCTTATTACACTGCCTAATATTGTACGGGTTCCTTAATTAATTTCATGTCAATTTCCATCTAATCAAGTCCATAGTGGGATCCAAATTCTTGGCCATTCCCCATTCCTATTTGGTAGGATTCAAGGGTATTGCTAGATTTTAAGTTAACAATAGAATAAATTTTAGAATTTAGATATTAAATGGGATATATATATATATATGTATAAAAGGTACATAGAATAAATTATAAAAACGAAAAAATGCCTCGAAGAATTGAAAATGGTACAAAAATGTCCATCATCCACCTAAGATGTCCTTCTCATCCACCTTTGGGTATAAAATGCCCTTTCTCATTAATAGACTTTATATTAAATAATTTAAATAATTCTTTTATCCATCTATTGATTGAAATTTAATTATTTAAAATTATTTACAAATCAATAACCCCTCGTATTTAGACCCAAACCCATCACCCAACTAAAATCCTAACCCGCCCCAAATCTCCCAAATAGCGTTAACACTTAAAATTCTCCAAAAACTTCATCTTCTTCGTCTGTTTCCCATCATGAATAGTACTTCATCTTCATTTCTGTATTTCTTTCTGCATTTTGGCTTGTTTCCATACTATAGATCCATCTGACAAACAGAAGACTGAGAAGACAATTGAATGGCCGGATGGAAACCCATTTGAGGATAAATTGAATTCCTGTGTTGCTAGTTTGTATCTAAATTCGATACCCAATGGATTGATAGATAGAGGGTAACAAAGCATAATCGGGGAAGTCTATTAAGCCTTCAATGCACCAACTTTGTGCACCATTTGCTCTACGCTACCATATGTATCCACATTCATAATCTCCCTACCATTATTAAATACGTCACCTTGGGGCCAGTTAGGATTTTAGTTGGGTGGCGGGTTTGGGTTTAAATATGGGGTGGGTTGTTAATTTGTAAATTGTTTTAAATAATTAAATTTTAATCAATAGATAGCTGTCATGTGGATAAAAAAAATATTTAAATTATTTAATAAAAAGTCTACTAAGGAGAAGGGACATTTTAGATCCCAAACATTTTTGTATCATTTTCAATATTTCAAAAGCAATTTAGGCCATTTTCGAATTAAAAATGGTAAAAGAGTATTTGACAAATTAAAGAACTCACATATGTTAAGAAAAATTATCAAATTAAAAGACTGAGTTCCATCATTAATTTATTAAGGACATTAATAGAGTTGAAGAGAAAAATAGTTGAACTAGAGAAGCTTCTTCAGATGATTATTATGTGGTTGAGCGGCTTGGAAATTATACAAGTGCATTTGGTCACGTGTTAATTCGGTTTCTTGTAAAACTACAACTTGTACGACCATTAGGGTGGTAGCTAACCAGGGGAAATAATGAGGCACGGAATCCCCTGGGGAGCCGTTTAATAGATTAGGGGAAATAATTCAAGGATTAGGGAAATGAGATTAGTTAACTGATATACATATACAATTTGTCTCTCTTCACTTTTACTCACCTTTCTCCTCCCTCTCTCAATCTCGCTTGCCAGATATACAAATATATATATGTATATTAATTACACATATACAATTACTTGACATATATACACAAACAATTTGAAAAATATACATATACAATTTGCCTCTCTCCTCCCTCTATCGATCTCATTCGCCTCTTTCTTCTCCTCCGGGTCACATAGCCAAAATTATATTGTATAATTATGTAAAATCTAGCTATTTGACCATATTAAATTTCAAGTCTAGACTATCCCAAGAAAAATGGGCCGACCACTGAGCCCAAACAAGAGAATGTGACTAAGATATATTGGGGTTTGTATACATGCAAATACTTGCGTACTACTCCTTTTGGGCTAAAGATTCCCTGCTCTTAACGAATAGTTTAAGGGTTATGTTAAAAAATGTCCCCAATAAGAGGTAGCCTTGATATTTTGTTCTTCATAATTTGATTCAATTTTAAATTAAAAAATGATATTATTATAAGACTTTTCTTGTGGAGGGCAAAAGATCAAAACCACTACATTTGGTGGGTATTCTATGTAATTTTCTAATAGTTTAAAGAGTGTTTGAGCTAAAGCGTCCGCCATAAATTTAGTTAAATTAGCAAGTTTGATAAAAAATCTGTATTTGCTAAAAAAATCTATTGAATATATACAAATTATTACTTAGAATAGAGTAACTTACACAAAAGATTAAAACTCAGAATGTGGTGTTGTAAATACCAATTCTGCTATGGCACCAGATACTAATTAAGTTAAAGAAAGAATAAACTTATAAAGGGGCTCAAAAAAGCTCATAAATGCAATTGTTTGTTTAATTTCAAACTTCACAGACTATAATTAAAACCTGATCACTCCATCATTCTTAAAGTAAATTTATTGGTAGTAAAGAAGGATCATTAAAATATAGGGCAAAGGAGCCATTAAGAAAGGGTCAAAATTACCCTGAACTATGTGAAATAGACTGCTTATATCCTTCGTTATATTTTGGGATCAAAACTACCCCCACCGTTATACTAAGAGACCACAAATACCCCTCAAGGGTTAACAACACTGATGTGGCACGCCACGTGACACTAATTCCGCCACCTAAGCTTGTCAACTAGGATATCCATTAAATTTGACCCAATTTATAATCTATTACCTTAACCCATTAATGAAAGATGCGACCAACTGAATTAAGAGGAAACCATCAGCCTCCTTCAGAAGCTCATCTACTGGGCTTTTTCTTATAGATAATTTTTTAGTGTTCTATTTTGACCTTTTCCCGAATCAAATATGGTAGTTGGAATGAATAATGAAAAACGTGGTAATCATATATTAGTGATGGTGAAAAGTTAGTCCCTTTGGTTACCCTTAATTCAAATGAAAGACGCTACCATTGATAAATCAAGTCATGTCGCAGCCATATTTGAAAAAAAAATAACAAGAACTAATAAGTTATGAGGGAGCTATTTGATAAAAAAAAATGTATGATTACATTCATTCTTCACCATGATCCAACATCCAAATATGTGCTATCTAATAGCTAGTTCATCTGAACAAGTTAAGTCAAATTTTAAATTAAAAACTTTTAATTGATGTTGGCAAAATGAAATCTCAAATTCAGAATTAAAGATAATGCTGTTAATTGTAATATTAGGTGATAGTGACTAATTAATAAAGCAGATTTGACGATCCATTAAGATGTCCCAAAATTGAGATGAATAAAGTTATTCAAACTAGTTCATATAATTAAATCAGATAATTATTTCTAACTAAAAACCGCCGGATATTTAATCTCAGTAATGTTTATGGAACTATCCCCCTAACAATATCTCAAGTATCAAATTATTTTCTTTCAACATACTACAGAAGTTCAAAAAATTGATGATCAAATCATAGAACACTTTAATGTAGGAATTAGTAACGCATCAATTAGTAATATAAGAATTATTAATGCAAGGATTATTTTTTTATCAATCGTTTGGTTCATTTTTTTCCATCTAATTTTATGTTTGATTTAAAAATTTTACGAATAATTTCTTTCCTTTTATACCTATGAGATAGTACAATTTTTTTTCCATCGAGGTAGATAATCGTCGAATAATATTATTATTTTTAATTGAATTTTCCATTTCATTTAATTAGTCAAGTTAAATACCAAAATATATATTAAAAAAGTTGTTATTAATTTTGAGGTATGATATATCACTACGGAGATGCTTGATGACATGGTGTATTTTTTATTTTTGGGTCAAATATATCTAAACTTTACATAGATGTGCTGCTGAAATTGTTCAAATATCTTAAGCTTAATTTAAAAAATAAAATAGTTCAAGAGATTGATTCACGAATTTACATGGAATAAAAAAATTCAAAAAAATAATGTAGATAAAAGTTGTTAGTGAAATCATCAAATTACACTAAATGCATTTGGAGAATTAAAACGAACATCTATAATCATGTCAATATCAAGTAAAAGTACATCAAATTACAAAAGAAATTTAGAAAAACGAATTGGGCGATATATATAGTTTAGTCATTCAAGTGTCTTATCTAAGAATCATCAAATCTTGAATTAGTTATCCTTCCATTTTCTATGGATAAAATAAGACCTCATATTGTGTAAAACTAATCCATGAATTAAGCTAAATAAAGTAATCAAATAATGTATTAGATGAACTAATTTTAATCCATGAACTGTTTCTAATTAACACTGCCTACCAAAGGGGTTTACACCTAACAAATTCTTCTCTTTCCTCGATCGACTTCCACTCCACAACGAAGGATTAATATTATTCAACACTATAACTATACCATGGATTCAACAATACTTTGAAAAGTTATCTTATTTAGAAATCTCTAGATCTATGCTTACTTTCAACTCTCCGTGAGGGTCCGAGTTACGTGCACGTGAGGTCGTGAGCGCGCTTCTTATAGAATAATTCTTCAGCCAAACATTTTTCACGTTGTCTAAATTGTGTTTTAACCAAAAATATATGTACCTGGATTGAAATGCATGTATGATATTATCATGCAAGTGGTCCTTCAAGAATAAATTAAAGAAATGGACGGTTCGTGAATAATTTTATTAAATCAAACTCTATTTACACTGTTGACTTTGGAGGACTATAATGATAGTTTACTTAAAGAAAAAAACCCAGATGTTTTAAATCTTAACTTTAGACGAAAAAGTAGGCGTTTATTGGTCTTTAATACCAAGACTTTTATAAAGACAGAGAATTAAAACATACTACAACTTAGGCTTGATCGTATTTGTCATTTAACCCATGATTATATAATCTAGCAAATTCTAATAAGTTTGAGTTGGATAGAGGCCCCCTTATTTATTATTTTAAATTTTAATTCACTCAATTCAAATTGCTTATAAATTGAACTGATTTGGGTCAAATGTATAGTTTGAATAATTCTATTAAAAATCTTGTCAAAATATTTATTATTTTATATAAAGAAATAATAAAGGTGGAGAAAAAAGAATTTCATTAGCTAATCAAATGAATTAATAGAAAACAAACAACCAATTTAGGATTATGTAATCATTGGATGAATTGGACAATGACACATTTGCTTGGTACATTTTGACCAATTCCTCTTAATCAATATAATGTAATTAATCTTCACACGAGTTAATCTATTTAATAAGTCATCTTATTTTAATAATCTAGGGATCATTTGGTTGGAAACATGTTATCTCATAATAATTAATCTCGGAATAAGTTATCCCATCACTAAAGACAAAAATGATGGGATAAATAATCCAAGAATTATCTTATACCTCCAACTAAACACGGGATAAAATAATCCTATATTTTATCTCAAAATTATTATAACTTACCTCACACCCTAAAATATTTAGCTTAACCTACCTGTTTGAATTGTGGGGCCTGCGGAATTGACTACGTCAAGCCAAGGATTGTTAGCACAGTCCCATGTTGTTATGTCCAAAATGGAATGAAATATCTACTACGCTATTACTAATTAGGACAACCAAAAACCTACAACTTGTTTGTAAATATAAGAAGTTAGGCTTCATTTTAGTGATGCCCGTATCTATAGCACTTACTATTAAACTGCATTTTGATTTATACACTCAATAATTAAGTGTTTGGATCGACAAGAATCAGGTGTCATGCGGAAGCTAGTAAAGCAATCTCGAAAGATCATGAGTATGAAGATAAATGAGAAACACCAAAAGAGACATAATAATTTAACGTGGTTTGGTTAACCGACCTACATCACAATAGGAGATGCGCAATCTACTATATAAAAGAGAGTACACAATATCGAGAGAAATAACCTCAGTAATTCACTGGGAATACAAAGAGGTTCACACAACTTTGTGTCTCACAATTTCTCTCCCTTACCAGACTCTCCATGCTCTTATGACCATATTGTGAATGCTGCTAAGTTAGAAATAAAGGAAAACTCCAAGTATGGTAAGCTTTAAATAATGAATATGTACAATTAAAAGAATCATTAAATATAATACCTTTCTGTCATAACTTACGTGGTACGGTTTGAATTTCAAAAGTCGAATGATTTTATATTGACCTCGTTTTTTAATGTCTTTTAATGACAATTATTATTACTTATAATATTTTTTACGTCATTTTCGAATATATAAACTTCATCTTAAAATTTAAAAATTTCACATCTAAAGTTATGATCAAATTTCAATAGAGATTTTCAATTATATTTTCGTAGAGAAATCAACTACGAGCTAGGAGAAGCCCTCGAAAATATATCAAACAAAAAATAAAAAGAATGCATCAAATATATTCACTCAAAATAAAATTGGAAACTCATTATTATAAATATAATTATCCAAATTATAACTATATAACATAATTAAGATATTTTTGAGTGACTATATGCGAAAATTCCTTAATAGAAAAAGGGAGGGAATGGATTAAAAATGAATTTCTTGAGAGAGAATTTGAGAATTGTTTCCTTTTGAAATTTGAAAGACATGCACATCAATTCCTAGATTGTAGTAAATTAATAAGTATATATATATATATATATATATATATATATATATATATTAGTCATATTTGTTTTTTATTTATTAATTAGGCCTAAATATGGAAAGGGTCGAAGTATCAATAAATAAATAAAATATTATTCGAATTTAAAATAATATTAACTTGTTATAACTTGTAACTAAGTTTTATTTTAATAAATATAAAAAAGTACTATGACTTGTATTTTATAGTCTATGTAGTGTGATTTTCTCTAAATTAAGCAGTATTTAGATTTCAATGCAAAGTTGTACAAATGAGTGTACCGGTATATAGTCTATAGCTCCCCTCTTTCTTTCTTCCTCGTATGATTGTGCTCTTCACTAAAATTTTAGAAGAAAAAAAATAAATATTATGTTATATTGTAGTTTTGTCGATTGACAAATTTATTGAATGGGACCTGATCCCGTAACACAAACGAGAAGATGTTAGTTGTGGTCCACACAATTGAAAATCAGTAATTAATTTCTATTAGGTGCTCGAGTGCAGCAGTATAGTAGATGGTTTTAGCGAACGCAATACAATATAAGTGATAATAACATTATCAAACGTAAGCAACACTACACTTTGTGAGGATAACAGATTTGATAGCTTCCTCATTAGTCAAATTGTGAGGAACTCTTATGACCACATCTTGTAGCATCATGTCCTTCACACATGAAACACTTGCATGGTGAACTTTTAACTCCAACTCTCTCAGAACATTCATCAATCTCGCACACGGGTAGTTCACATTGGGTGAACGCACACGAACCATGGCGTCTACTCCAATCATCTTGACCTCGATTTCCATTCCATATGCCCCACTACCACACCACACCAACGATGAATTAATATGATTTACACCATCAACTACTGCAGAAGATGTGCTTTGAGCCTCATACATCTCCCCAACGGTATTTCTCGTAGCAGGCTTTTGGTACTGATTTTTAATACTGGACTCTAATTCATTAACTTTAGCCTTGAGCTCATTAATATAAGTAACTGCATCCGCCAGCAATGAAGCTTTATCCATTTTGGACACGTTAGGGACCACGCTCCTTAATGCGTAGAACCGATGATTCAGCTTTTCCCTTCTCTGTCTCTCTGCTTCAACGTGATTTTTCATTGTTGTGCTGCTCAAATTGGATTTTCTTCCTCGTTTTTTAGGTGAATGAGCATCCTTCATCGCGGAGGACTCATTATCATAGTCCGAGTTCCCTGAATCACACGATTTGTTACCCATTATTAATAATTCCACGTTACTTTTGGTATCCTTATGATTGATTTGCTTGCCTAATCCAAATAAAGACGTAATTAATTGTACAAATTCCAAATTTTCTTGGATAACATCCGAGGAACCCAATTCGACAACACCATGAGGAGTAGAAACACAAAGTAAGGTCCTAATTCCATGCAAGTGAGCTTCTTTAGCTCTATCGTAGTTGTAAAGTTGCAATTCGTAATAATTATTGAGCCAAACATAAGACCCGGAACTGTAAGTGTGGACGATGAGATCATCTTCCGACACGAAACAATTCGGCGCTGAGACTGTATAAAACATCTCCGTATCACCAACGCCAACGACTTTATCTTTGGTGCCGCGGAAATGGCCGTCTCCCCATGACAAAATGAGACGGCCATTTCCGTCTTTTGAAGCTTGCCAAAAGATGGAATAAACCCACCATTCTTGACGACTCTGGATTATAAATTGAAGGCGTTTTTGAAGTGTATTAAGTAGTGAAGGTGGAGAAGAGGATGAAGAAGTTGAGATAATGTCTTGCATTATTTCTAAACTTGTAATATTTGGGGAAATGAAAGAAGAATGTATTTTATTTGTGAAAGTGCAATATGTCATGGTATATACTAGAAAATATATTGGGACTTTTTTATATAAGATCTAAAATTTGGGTGTCATTTTTCACGTGTTTTCTAATTTATAGACTTCTATTTTAACAAACAAAAAAAAACAACGTACAAAGGATTGACCCAAATTATAGAATGGTAAACACAGAAATGTGAAATAATTGTGTTTTCATATTACATATCCACGGTGGGACCCTTAAGTAATGGACGGTTCAATGACCATCTCACTGCTTCTCATTCATTATTTTCAAATATAAGATTAAAAAATCCAACTCTTTCAATGGTCTAAAGACACCATAATGACATTCATATTTTTTTTCAATTTTAAATATTTGGACTGTAATCATAAGTCTACTTTAAGAGAAGTCAAATATTTAAAAAAAATTTATATAAGACAAAAGGATAAGTCTTATTGGTCTTAAACCAACCGCTTAATTGACCTTTTCTTCTTGTTTAATATAACAATAGTGGTCTAGTAAGGAATTGTCATGAGATCTTTCAGATTTGTGGGTTAAAAATAAGATCCTCCACTAAAAATCATGTAATTATTTTGTCATTTTGATTCAGTTCGTTGTAGATTAAATAACTTTCAAATGAATTAATACTCTTTATTGCTCAATCATTTTAACGTGTTTAAATTAGTTCCACTCAACCTATTTATTTGATGCCTTAACTATACTTTTTATCTTTTATAAGCCATTAATGCATGGGGCCAACTGTTATTAAAAGCAAGGCTGCGGAGCTGTAAATGAAAACCTAGAATCCTGTGTGCAAACGTTGTCTGTCTCCAAATTTTGGAAGTTTGTTCAACGTGCCGTAGGTCCTAGTGATGAGAACGACATCATATATTATTATGCAACGAACCTTTCATCATTTTCAAGAGCATAACTGGAAAGATTTGGCCATTTGTAATTGTTGGAAACAGAATCCAGTTAAGATAAATATATATTCACATCAGCTTATAAGGATCAGACATTTATCATTATGTCATTATGCTGATAGTTAAAGCCCTACTTTATTTCTTAATCAAGTTCACCATGCAAGCGTCATCTTCGATCATGACTCTGACAGGGGACATTTCAGCCCCCTCATGGACCTTGTCATAGGTAGTATGTTAGTCATTACCCAACAATCCCCCTCACAACATCTGCCTCATGCAACATGTTGCTCGTGGAAATCAAACTCATGACCTTGCCTCTCTGATACTACTTGTTAGGATCAAACGCTTACCATTATACCAAAAGTTATAGCTGAAAGCAAAAGCGCAACTTTATTTCTTAATCAAATTCCCCATGCAAGCGTCATGTTCGATCATGGCTCCTACCCGAACACTCGGCCCCCTCATGGCCCTTGCCATAGGCAGAATGTTGACATTATCCAATACTTTTGCTAATATCTAATACTATAAATTTACTTAGTTATTAAGTGGTTTAGTAAAATGACAAATTGACAATACATGTTAACGTTATTGATCAATTATGGTTAAGTGCTAAAGGCTATTTACAATTATGTATCTATTTTCTTGATATAAATACTAAATGCAAATAAGTTTTTATATTTTACGCTGCTCTTAAGTCTTAATTAAGATAAATATACATACGGTGCGTGCTTAATTTCTTATTATAAAACTTTTTTATGCTCTCTTCTCAGTGGAATCAAATTAGAGTTTAAATTATGATATAGGGAGTTGCTCCATTATATCGTAAGATTTATCATCAAGCAATTATAATCTCAGTCGTAGTTGTACAAGCCAATTGTAAGTTTTGGTTTAACAATCATTAGCTATCAAATGAGTTTAGATTAACATGTCCCTTCAATAATAAATGAAAAACCCAGTTAAAGAATTTTCATATTTATTAATTTGCAACGAACCTCTCAACTATAACAGAGAGGAAAAACAAAATAAATTTTCTGTTTCATGTCAACTACCACAAAAAAAAAAAAAAGATTAGCTGTATCATTGTCAAGTGTATCTGAGTGTATATATTTTAAATAATCCAATATATTTAACTTTTCTGTATTTGTCAAGTTGCATTTATCTGGCATAATCTCATGGAAATCATGATCATTTATTTGAAAGTTTTTTTAAAAAAAAAGAAGAAGAACATCGTTCGCATTCTGTCCAAGTCAGCTTAATAGGACGATTTTTAAAATTTGGAGATAAAAATATTTCAATCTTTGCATCTCTTTGAATAATCGTAATAAATTGAAATCTATGGTTCAATTTCCTATGTTTTTCCTAGTTCCAACAAAATATACTTTTTAAAATGTGTAATAAAAATGAAGGAAACGTATACAAATCGATAACTTTTCAATTCTTTGATTTCCATCAACTTTTTGTGCATTTAATAGATTTGTCTAGTATACCAAACTTCGCTCTTCTATTATTACTAAAACAAACTCTTAATCAAATTTAATGCCATACTAATCACTATATCAAATCAAACTTTTCTATACGTACCAATTACCTTGTTTTTTCTGATTAAATGATAGTCTTTTATGTACCTATAAGGACATTTTAACACTTAAAATCTAATTTACACACGAAAAATGTTTCTTCAAATTTTCACGTTATTAAACATAAGAAATTATTTGAATATTTTTTATTCCTCCTAAGAGGTTGCCATCTTTTTTTAACTCCTTGAAGACACAAATCTACAACTTTATTGGAATTGAGGACAGAACTATATTATAAATCCGAGTCAATTGAGTTGCATTTGATAAAAATCGTGATTTACATCAAGTAGAGAGTCCAATTTACAGCAAAAGAACTTGTCGCAGAAGTAGACAAACTTTGAATATGATACACAACGTTAAGCCTAAAGCCCTAAAGTCGTCAATATCACATGAGAATGTTCATTATCTTTTTACGGGAGTCACGCAACCATTGAATATATAGCTCCAATCATAGGGAATTTAAAATTTTAATTTAATCGTTCAATCAGTACATTAACTCTTCATTTTGGAAGGAATTAACTTTTGAATTAGGAAGTTACGAAAGTTTTAGATCTTCAAATAATACGTTAGGTCTACTCGGTTGTAAAATTATGAATTTGTTATTATTAGCATAGGAAAGCCAAGGTTCAAATTTAAATTAATTTTCCGTTAAATTGTGACGTAGTGAATGATAAGAACTGGTTTTGTTTTTCTTGTTTTTGCCTAATTTACATCAAAAGTTAATTAGATAAATGCTTTTGAAAAATTTACTCACTTGATAGATATGAACACAACGATTTGATTTCAAGAATAGTTAAGCACCAATTTGGTTAAGAGTATAAATAACTCAAACCCTATAAGCTAGCTATGTAACCAGCGTAAGAGAGGATCGAATTGTTAAAGCAGGATGTTTTCTCACTTGTCCTCAAAATTAAAGGACTTTGATTGTGGATCCATTAACGGGGATATCCTTTACCCGACAAGGTATTGGATGGATATAGCAATGGCATCGCTTCGTTAAATTATCATTCGCTCATAAGTTATGGTTGTCGGTTAGAAAAACTTCCACTTACCGATTCGTTTGATTTGCCATGACAAAACATGATTTTATTCTTAAACTTGCATGACTTTATCACGTCAACGCAAGTGAATTACACACTTCACATGTTTTTGCCAAATCAGCATTTTGTGTTTAATAGATACATACTTTGAATAGATTAGGCATTCAATAGAACTAGTCTTAGAAATATCTAAATAAAAAAAACGAACAAATTTAATTGTCTACTTAAGCCTTTTTATTATTATGCATTAAACGTGTTTAATTTCCAGTCACCCTAGTATTCATTTAAGCTCTGGTTATAGGCTTCTAGATTGATTAGACATTTTTTGTCCACATAATAAGGCTGCTAAGCTAAAATAGACACAATATGTGACAGTTGACCCACGGGTAGGGATGAATTTAAAATTTTAAGACAATGATGACCTACTTTAATTTAATATCACTCGTTTACACTCGAACGAATTGAGTTAATCATATTTTTATAAGCTAAGAAAATTTTATAAACAATGATATTTTATTCCTGAATTATCATATGCCAATATAGCATAGTTTCAAGTTGGATATATTGTATTTCATTTGCTCATCATCTTCTCTCTAAATTTACTATTATGAATTGTAATTAGATAAGCTATAGCTAGGGTCATAATTATAGGCCAAACAATGGCTATTTGTGAAAGCCCATCTGCTTAAATAGGTAAATTTTCCAAATCTCTTTCACTCCTATTTACAAGTCCAATGAGTCCAACACAAATGATATTTCAATCTGGATTTTTCATAAAGAGCAAACACTTGAAATATAATAAGGTAAAAATAATTATAGTTTACTAAAATTATAATTTTTAGTCACATATTATAGGAGAGAGATGAGCGAGATCAAGAGAGGAAGGAGAGAGGCAAGCGAGATAGCGCAGAGAGTAGAGAGAGGCGAATTGTATATGTATATTCGTCAAATTGTATGTGTATATATGCCAAATAATTGTATATGTGTAACTAATATACATATGTATTTGTATATCTGGAAAGCAAGATTGAAAGAGGGAGGAGAGAGGCGAGCGAGATCGAGAGAGGGAAGAGAGAAGCAAATTGTATATATATATATCAGTTGAAATAATTGTATATATGCAGCTGGTATAAATATGTATTTGTAGATCTAGCAAGAAATTGCAGAGAGAAAGGAGAGAAACGAGAGAAAAAGTAGTAACAAAACTTTAACTATAGCTATAAATTTTAATTTTTTCAAACTATAGTTCTATATTATTAATACATACTATATATTTATCTAGTTACAATTGGCGGTCATACAGTCCCCATGGGCTTTGATTAGGCCCAAGGATTTTGAGCCCAGTCTGCATGGATTCTGTGTTACACATTAAAATATGTTGTTGATACATAATAGTCTTCATTGACATATTTCCTGTCATAGTTTCTTAATGTTAGATTATTTATGAGAAATGAATTTTGGCAAGACCAATGAACATAAGCGACTTAACATTACGTAAAGTAACTTGAATTAAATTAAAGAATCATAACTTTGGAAAAATCGAAAACTCAAATGTATTGACATCTTTATGAATTTGTGAGTATATATATATAACTTCTCTGTATATAGATAGAAATAGATCTCTTTTCGTATGTATTACCTATTAAGTTTTAATTCCACTCATGATATTCCATGCTGCAATAATTTATGCTAGTTAAATGTGTTGACTTAAGATTAGTTTTAGAAGAAATCAAGCAATTAAACTAAATTCATTAAATGAACCTCAAGAATCAATTATAAGTTCTTCATTTATTATTTATGCTTAAATATATTAATTCTAAATTAAACTTGAAATTCATAGTTTTTTTTTTTTTATAATATTTGTATATCATTGTATTCCTTTAGTTGATTGATGATCATACCGGATGTCAGTTGAAGGAGAAAGAAATTATGTTTTGGAAAATTATTGATGAATTGGTGAAGGTTGTGGATGTTATTTAAGAAGAAGAGAAAAATGTGTGGATTGTGCGTGGGAGAAAATTAAGGGGCTACTCTAGTCTCTAGGGAGGAGAACAGACATGCAGGACTCAAGCTGACATATTATGTACAATTGAAAACATTAATGAAAAGGAATTAATATCATTGTGTAATTAAGTAGAGAGTCAGAAAACTCAGGGGGTAATATAAAGTGAAAATATATTCATATACAAGTACATGAAATTTATAGATGCTACAATGGGTTAATATTGATGTTGACTTTACTTGAACAGGAATTGCGTGATGAAAGAGAAGTGCCTGACCATCTAGTAAAGCCAATAAATGAATATTGTGAGGAAAAATTGAGGGGAGCCTTCACTGTTTTCCAGGTTTGTCAGCCTTTCTATCGAGGGATAGGACTTTCCCTACAATCAATTTTTTTTTTTTAATATCTAACTTTTGAGGTTGAATGAGATTTAAGATGACCATATGTAATATCAAAGTCAGGTCCAACTTATTATATTTCCTTCGATATTGCACTTCCATCTTATATTGTTCACTTTCCAGATATTCGTATATAGAAATTAAAGAGAGTGTTGAGTCCCACATCAGTGGGCTTTATTAGGATTTCTTTTAGTGTTTGTTTCTCATAATTGTTCCATTGTCTCTTTGCAGATATTTTTCGTTTAAATCTTGTTTTTATAATGACAATACAATCCAGAGAGAAGAGTTACAGTAATTAATAAGAGGCATAGTAAAACTAGTGTAAAATATATAATAGCATCTCACGTATTTAACTAGCTTAGAGAACAAAAATGAGCAGTTAATTAATTAGCATTGTGGTTTTTCATTTATTGTGTAGCTAAGAGTGTTTTGAGAACAATCTTTATATGTTTAGAGTTTACAAAATTATCATAAATTCTACCATTTTAAACCTCACTTGTTGTTCTTTGTTCTTGCGTGTATGGCCTTTTTAACAAAGGTGCATACTCATTTTGTACATAATTATTCGATGTTGCTATTGTGAAGATGTTATTGGATTAGTTTTTTGGGGTTACAATAAAGTAAAATTTGCATTCGGTATTTCACCCAAGAAACTTGAGCATTATAAAAGAAAATAACAAGTCATTCGATTCCATGAAATTTGCGACAAAATGATCATTAAGAGAATTATTTAGTAACGCTAGCAGAATTTGGAAAGTATTACTATAACATTAATGTTTTCAAGGTCCAGTACTCATTGTATTTGTTCTGATGTAGCATCCCAACAAAAAATTTCACCACTTGAAATTCCTGGAAATTAAATTAGAGTACATGCAGTAGAGAATGAGAACTATAATTTCTGCGTCATACATATAAAATTAATATTAAATCACCAAGTATATTTGATGCTAAGCATGAGATAACTTTTGCAAAAAAACACTCCTTTCATTTTAATTTATTTGTCTTATTTTAACTTGAACCCGTAATTTAATAAAATAAAGAAGAATTTTTGAATATTAAATATATCATTTAATCATAAATATATCGTGTACAAAATTATAATTAGAAGTTTTCAAAAAGGAAAAAAATACATTTTTTAAGCGTAGAACTCTATTTTTAGAGGTTGCAAACTCAGTTAAAATGTGTTTACCTAATTAGTTGAACTATTTTTGCAAAAGTTGAATGAACATCTCAAAACTCAAATCCAAAAACTAGTTTTCTTCATTTTTTATGGTGGTTGTTAGTACATAGTACCAAAGACATCCCATCACTAGAATGTAATAGAGCCAAGGGAGGACAGAATTGAGCTTCAATTTCCAATGTGCATGTGCAATGTTGCATCCATTATGTAATTTCTATAGTCTTATTTGCTTATTCTTTTCACATCAAAATATATTGAGGGTAATTCATACCGATAATATAAATACTACTGGTTCTATAAAGAAAAAAAATCACTCTATTTCAGGAACTTCACAGTTTGGTATACATGGTGGAACAAGTCACAATCAAGGTAAAAGTTCAACAAGTTACATCGTCGTGTAAAAAAATATTACACTATCATGTCACTTTTTACATGCTATAGTAAATATTGAATGGCCTGCTAATATAAAAAGAATTGTTACCTACAATATATAAGTTACTCTGCTACAAAATCACAAGTTACTTCAAGCACGTTCTTGCACATAAATCTTACGACAACTCTACGAAAGCATTGGATGAATTGTATTCTTTGTATAGTTTTAACCCAGAAGGTGAAACAAAAATGAGGAATGACTTGTTATTCTTGTGAAGAGATTTATTAACATATCTGTGTATGATGATGTCACTTAGGATATTATCTCTATTTTCCATATGTCTGTCATCAATATATATGAGAGAAACATAATAAATTCATGGAAAAGGAAACAACAATAAATCACTATGCTTACATTGTTTGTCAAGATAATTTTTCTTACTGTTGTAGATCTAACTGGAGATGATGGTTGTAAAGAATGAGGGACTGTAAAGATGTGGGAAGAAGTAGGAAGGAAAACCCTAAAAGAAGAGGAAAATGGTATAATGATGAAAGTTAAAATTAAAGATACTAGAAGAAAGAGACAGAAGAGATTCAAGAAGCCATCATGAGAAAAAAGAAGCTAATGATATGTAACACTAACTCAAAACAGAGAGAAAACTGACACAAGCATAAACTCATTCTGCTTTACCTTGGCAGGAAAGAGGCAAAGGAGTCAAATATCTTCATCATTACATCAATCTGCTCTTGTCCACCAACAACATTACCTAATAATGACCAAATCCCACAACCTACAAAATTCAAAACCAACATATCTCACATCTAACAAAATAATAACTACTTACCTTTTTCAAATATATTATATTTGTTTTACCAGGAACCTTCACCAAATAATAACTCCCTCTAGAGAAAGTAACAATTGGGGGGAATGAAGCCTGGTCCGACAACACTAACACATGATCCATAAACCCTTTCCACATTAAAATTTGTTTTATTTGAAAGGCATAAAATAGGACTTATGGATCTAGTTGGTGACCTCGAGCCAGACAACATTCCCCTCAACTGAGAGAACTTCCTCCATGACCATAAGAATCTTGGAGATGGAGAAAAAAATAGAAGACTATTGAGAGAGGAGTGATATTGTTGTGGTCAAGAATGAATGAAGGAGTGGGGGATAATAAATAAAGGATGGAGAAGGAAAGAGGGTAAGAAAAGGACAAACAAAGTCATAAAAGCATAGCAACAGACACTATGGGCCTTGACCCTACAATTTGCTCCACACACACATATTTTATTATATCAATACCCTCCATTTCTTCATGTGTCACCATCTCTTTCCTTGACTTTAACCTAATTATATATGCACAAGCTCCTTCAACATATAATCATAAACTATTGTTTTTACCTTTCTTGTGAAGGAACAGAGACCCAAATCAACCTACTCATTTCACTAAAAATATTATTATTAATTAAATGAATTTCAACCATCTATATTCTAAAATCTAAATTGTAGTTGCTTCACTACATACCCTAATATATACTTAATGTCAAACATTTAAAACTTTAGCACTTATCAAAGCATAACATATATTGTAAAGTTGACCTTACAATAGTTGAATCACAGTCTATTTTTGCATAATTGAAAGTTCCAAGTCAATTATTATGACTGCTTCTACCTAACATGTTATTTGACATTATTGATTAATCGATCTATTTGATAAGCGCTATTGACAACTTGCTTTTTTATAAAAGGAGGAAATAATTAATGTTGATTTTTGGTACGTACTGAGTAAACTTTTTGACGTGTGTAATATTGTCAAACAGAAAAAGTAGATAGTGAGGGGATTTAAAAAAGAAAAAGGAAGACACTTCTGAATACATGACCTAATATAAACTTTTCCCAAAATCATACAGAGAAATTAAAGTCAGCCAAAAAAGAGGAAAAGATGAATTAAAATATGGAAAGAATTAATGATAAAAATAATATAAGTAAATGTATATCACGAGATGTAAGATATAGTATATAATAGCATGAATAGGGTAAGCTTGACAGTGAAATAACAACACAGCATTTTGAACAAAAAAAAAACTAATTGACACTCAGTAACGGGGCCAATTGAAGGATTTTTTGTTCAACTAAAATAGAAAAAAGAATCTTTTACGTAGTTATGACAAATAAACATTTTTGTAGGGTTGCATGTTCGTTCTTGTCTATAATTAAGAGTATACCAAGTAATAATAGAACGTTGGGGAAGAATAAAAGGTTTAAAGTTAAAAAAAAATAATGAAAATGGAGCTGAGGGAGTAATATTTTTTATTTTTGTGTTCATAATAAGTTTATAAAGTAGGTGTACATAAATAAAGATTGATTTGAAGTTATATGGACCAATAACAATAAAATAAGCTTTTACATTTTAGTTTTATTTATTATTACAGATTACTTTTACCTTTTATTATAGCTGGTAAGCTGTAGGTCAACAAGCAACACTATTTACTGTACATAACTTCAATTATTTTATCTAGTTAATTATCTAATCTAATTGATATTCATGTAAAATCTTTTTACGTTTTTATGTAACTTAACTTTGTATAACAGATAACTAGCATTATTCTTTAAATATTGTACTTTCTCCGTTTAAAAAAAAAAACTTGACATGGAGTTTGAGAGAACTTTAAATAGCTAAAAAAAGCAGGTTTTTTTATTTAAAAAAACTAAAGGAGTACCATTACTAATTTCATGGAATTACAAATTAATAGTTATTGTATCTGTCTCATTTTATGCGGCACCATATTTAAAAAAAAAAATTTTAAAATTTAATCATTGTTAGATATAATGTATGAAAGCTACTAGGGTGTTTATTAAGAGCAAACCAAAAACAATAAATGGAGTGACATGAAAAAAGGGGGACCCTCGTTCAGAGTGTAACTTCATTTTCTAAGCTTGCGGAGGACACAGACTTTCAGTTTTATATAAAAAGACGGTATTACCCTTCTTTATTTTAGTATTGCCACCTCACTACACCTGATACTCAACTAGGGTTAATTTCCTCATAAAACAACTCAAATTCATCTCCACATAAACATACTTGCACACATTACTCACATAATCAATAAATATATAATATGTGTTAACCTTATATTTTTGTCACTGCATATTTCGGTTTGATGTCAACATTGGTACATAAATTTTTGCTACTACATTTAATGTTTTTTCTCTTCTAATATATGGTCCATTGTTAAGAAAAAGTACACACCAATAAACAAACTCAATTGTATTTCTAACTCCTCATGACTTGATAATAAATCTAAGATTATAGATTATTATTGATTAATGATGATCATTGAGCCGTTGGAATAGTATTAATCTATTCATTTTGTAGTGGGACATATGTAACTTTTTTAAAAGAGTCAACAAGAAAAGTTTAAAAAAAAGGAGCAAAAAATCAATCAACTTTTACGAAAAAAAACAGTACAACATCTAGTGATAGCCTTTTTCATGTTTCTGGTTTTAAACTGTTAATATTACTCCATTTTTTCTTTCTTTTGTTTGCGTGAAATAAAGGAGACTTTTGTTGTTCTAAAGCTTTCAAATGCAGAAACCCTTTGGCTTATTATTAACAAGCACCTTTTTTGTTGTCTATTAAATACAAAATTTCCATTGGTAGTTCAACAACATTGCCAGCTTTTCATTAATTTTCCTCCCTACCTAGAAGGTAATCTTAATGTGGTCCATTTTCACTATGCATAAATCCCTCTACCATGTTGTGTCTAAGGGTATATCAGGATCTACATGTCCAAAGAAATACATCAACTACTTCCGTTCTATTTTGACTATAATATATATGTATCGATGTGGTTAAGTGCAATATTATTTGTACACGATATGAAAAAAGTTACAAATAATAACAAATTAAAATTGATTATATTATATTTTTGTACTCACATTCTTGCTAAAAGAGTATAAATTAGTGCTATCTCTAAAAATGAAAAGATGTGTTTGACATTAAGAAGAAAAAAATTATAAACTACTATCCCGTCGTACATGTGACTTGACTTGATACTGAAATATTTTCAAAGACAATTTTTATTTTTTATTATTTTAAAAAGTAGGGATTGTCCCTAGTAAAAAGAAAAAAGCATAAAATTACTTTTTCTCCTTTTCACGGTTTGAATAGAATTTGTGTTTTATTTCTTCATTGACTCGAGGTGCTGCACTGATTTTCACTATACCCTGCAGCAATTAATACTTGAATTTACTCATTAATTACTTATTGAGCTGCTACATGGAAATCATGAATTGACAATCCTACTTTTTGACTTCATGTCTCCTATATTTCCATTTCATTTCCTTATTGTGACCTATTATCAGGAGTGGCGACGGGACCGGAACCGGTCACACCGGACCGGCATTGACCGGTACCGGGACCGGAACCGGTAAGGCGAGGGAGTATTTTTCCGGTACCGGACCGGAACCGGGACCGGTAGTACCGGGAAAATCCCCCCTTACCTTACCGGTCCCGGTTTGTACCGGGACCGGACCGGACCGGACCGGACCGGTCCACCGGAAGTCCGGAACTCCTGTAATTAAAAAAAAAAAAAAATTAATATTTAAAAATTTAAATTCAAGTTTAAAATGTTAAAGGTAAAAATAAAATGTTAAAATGGTAGTATTATTATTCATAAATTATTATATAAATTGTTAAAATTTAAAATGAAGTTTGAAAGTTTGAAATTTTGAATTCAAAATTGTTATAAGTTATTTATAAGTATAACACTATAAGTTATATAATTTATAATTCAAACTTAAAGTTGTTAACTTGTTATAAAGTTTAATTTTAAACGATTAAAGTTTGAATGTTTCTTTTTGTATTTTAAACTTTAAAGTTAATAAAGATTTGAGAAATAAAGGGGCAAATATATTAAAAAGAAGTTAGAAGTCAAAACTTAAATTAAGATTAAGTAAAAAGAATAATAAAAATAAAAAAAGAAATAAGGCGAATAGCCTCTAATTTTATTATGTAATTTTAAAATTTAAATTGTACAATGTAGAAAGGTAAGATATTAGAAATCAACCTAATCTACGCAGCCACCTTCTAGGAAGGGTTCTGTTTCAACTAGGTAATACAAATATATTTAATCACTAATATCTTAAACTACTTTGAAACTCTTGTCTAAGAGTTTCTAACATTTCAGCTGTCACATTTTCTGGAATCGGCTCTTGAGCTTGTTCTTCCAGAAATTCCATGCCGTCTTCGCTTGATTCCGATATAACATTATCGATATCGGCTTCAAACTGAGAAGGCAATGTCGGACGCCCTAAATTCCTCCGCTCCGCATTTATCCAGTCTCGAAATAAGACTGAAACTTCTAAGCTATCGCCAGCTAGTGAATGCCTATGGTCTCCAAGTTGGAACCTAGCAGCGCTAAAAGCGCCTTCCGAAGCAACTGAAGAAGCTTGAATTGCCAGCACATCACGAGCCACCCGTTGAAGTCTTGGAAAATTTTTTCCACGAGTGTTCCACCACGCCAACAGCTGCGGCTTCCCCTCTGAGTCCTTGATGCTTTCCGGTGCCTGGTTAAGATATTCATCAAAGTCGTTGTTTGTGTTAGATTCTAACCCAAGTTGTAATTCTAACATTGCGTCCATGTCATCATCAAATCTAGCCCTAGTAGGTTGTGGTTGGTGTTGTACATTTTGTATTGAATTATATTGTTCTAAATCATATAATTTCCTAGCTTCAGGTCTAATGCTACTTAGAACTGCGTCTAGATTAAGTGATTGATTTTCTCCGTCGTATACTATTTCTAAGTCTGCAAATATACTAGTTACCATTTTACATACACCAAATTCTTTATAAGCAGGATTAAATAAAGCAGCAGTTATATAAATTTGAGGGATTGGAAAAAAGTATTTCCTAAATTTTTCAATCATTTTTCTAACAGGTTCACTAAATCTTGGATTATATTTAAACGAAGCTAATTTATTACAAATAGTACAAATATTAGGCAACACAGAAGAAATAGTAGGATAGTAAAGGCCGGAAATTTGTTTTGTTGCTAAATAAAAAACTTTTAAAAAATCAACTAAATCTTTAATATTAATCCAATCATTTTCATCTAGACGGAAGTCGGGATCTGCATTATGTGCATTCCAGACCATTGTAAGCGGTCTCCTATAGTCGTAAGCAACTTTTAACATTTCATAAAATGAATTCCACCTAGTTGCTACTGATTTAGGAATTTTTCTAACAGGTAAATTACATTCAATGCAACGCTGGTTAAATTCCCTACGCCTAGCCATTACTTGACATGTAAAAATAAAGTGGCATGCGGCTTCCACTTTAGCACATCCATGTTCAAATAAAGAAATACCATCTTTAACAATTAAATTATAAATATGTGCAGCACATTTAATATGAAAACCATCTTCATAAGTTGGACAAATAACAGGTTTTAAAAAATCTACAGCACGTTTATTATTACTAGCGTTATCTAAAGTTACACTAAATATTTTTCTACCTATACCAAAAAATTGTAAAACATTAAGAATAGTTTGGGCAATATAAGAACCTGTTTTTCGAAATTCACAAATTTTATATCCTAAAATTCTTTTTTGCAAATTCCAGTTATCATCTATCCAGTGGGCCGTAATTGTAAAGTAATCGATACCGGTTACACTACGTCCCATATCAGAAGTTATTGCTATCCTACAATTATTATAAGCAAATAAACACCTAAGATATTGTACATGGCGTGCTTGAAAGTCAAAAACCGCTTTTTTTATAGTATTTCTAGAAAATCCATTAAAAGACGGGTTATACACAATTTGAATATAATGCACAAAACCGGGATTTTCTGCAAAACTGAAAGGCAAACCAGTAACAACAATCATTTTAGAAAGTTCATCAAGGTCACGTTGTCTACTATAAGCTCTATGTGTACTAGGACCGGAAATATTACTAGGATTTAGTTGCGATTGCACCATATTTGAACCTCCCGTCGATTCATCGGGAATGGGAGTTCCAAATTTTTTGGCGTCCGCAACTGCCTGTGCATGCAAAAATTCTATTTTACAACAATGCATAAGGTGATTTTTCAAATGACCCGTCCCGCCCCCCTTTCCCGAAGTTTTATGGTTTAAAACATGTTTACATTTGTTACAAATAGCTTTTGTTTTATCTTCATTTTGCGTTAAAAATTGCCAAACAACGGATTTTTTTGCACGTTCCGTCTTAGGCCTATTAGATGACGTAGGTGGCACGGGGGGAGCGGGAGCGGGAGTGGGAGCGGGAGCGGGAGCGGGAGGGGGTGGGGTAGTAGCACTATATGGGGGTTGAGTTTCATCGTCATCAAAAGTATCTTCATTTTCATTTATTTCAAAATCATCTTCTGGTAAATCTTCGTTAAAATTCCCAAAATGTTGTTCAAGAAAATCATTGTCTAATCCCGTGTTAGAGTCAATATTAATAAAAGTGTTGTCTACGTAAGTAGAATCTTCGATATTTAATCTAAGTGGTGCTTGTCTTGTAGACGAACTACCACCTGAACTTTTACCGGTTAAAGCCTTTTTAATTCCACCAAAAAATGTACTTTTTCCCTTTCCTTTTCCACCGGAATCCATTTTAAATTTAATTAAAGTTTAATTAAACAAATAACGATTATATGCAAAAAATCAAATTTATGAATGTAAAAAAAAATAATTCAAGGAGACAACAACTCAACAAGTAAAAGTAATCAAATAAGTAAATTTGGAAGAACAAATAAGTAGAATTTAGGAACGAAGGTACCAAACGTCTGTGTAAAAACAGACGTAGAAGCCGAAATTGATGAAAGTTGAAGCTTGAATATGCTCCAAATTGATCCACCAAATTTTGCTCCAAAATGCAATTACCAAAACTAAATAATATTTTGGAATAATGATTGAGAGAGTAGATAATGAATATATATAATATATAATATTTAAGAGTAGTATGTAAATATGTAATATGTATATAATTATAAATTTGTAATATTAGTAAGTGGAGAGAATTTGATTGAGAGAATTGGATTGAATTGAGAGAATTGGATTGAGAGAATTGAAGTGAAAAATTATGAAATATTTAGGGGTATTTATAGTTGAGAAAATATTGAATTTTGGAAAAAAAAAATAAAAAAAATAAAAAAAAATATTTTCTAACGGTCAAAAACGGACCAAAAACGGGCAAATTTTTTTTATTACCGTTGGTGGGCCCCACACCAACGGTAATAAATTAAAAAATTAAAAAAAAAAAATTTTGGACCGGTATTACCGGTTCGGTACCGGACCGGAACCGGTAAACCGGAACCGGTAATTACCGGTAAAAGTAACGGGTCCCGTCCCGGTTCCCCTACCGGATCCCCCCCCTACCGGACCCTACCGGTAAGTACTGGAACCGGACCGGACCGGCACCGAACCGGCACCGGAACCGGGCCGGAACCGGTAATTACCGGTTCCGCTGCCACGTTTACCTATTATACACAAACTCTGCCTTAATTTTTGCCCTTTATTCTTTGCAAATTGGAACTATATTACTAGCTACCCACTACATTTCCTGTTCATATATGTAACTAGCTTTATGTCTCCAAATTTGAATTATTTCAAATTCAAACTACTCCTTTTCTTCATTTTGATTGCCGTGCTTGCTAAAAAAATAATGAGTCTGTTATGTTTTTTTAAAAAAATAATTAAGATATATAATTGATCGTCTAAATTTGAAGTTGTATCTCTCACATTGGAGGGTTAAATACCTCATAACAAAGTTATTTGTCGTGTTGTTGTTTCCGAGAGTTAAATTTGACTAACTTTCAAAGATAAATTAGATTATATTAATTAGATATTTTAAAATAAAAATTTACATATTCAAAAATTATATATATAAAAAGTAAGTACTATTTTTCATATCAATATATAATAAAAAATATATCTTAAAATATTAATCAAAATTTATATGTTTGACTTAAAAAAGTAAACTCTAATATCATGAAGAAGTAGAAGAAATACTCTGTCTGTGTTGCTTGGTTTCCAAGTTGAATTTGATGAGTGAGAAAGATGTGTTAGTTAAAAACAGGAATATCAACATTTGAGGGCTTTGATACAAATTAAAAATGAATTAATTTTGGAGGTTTTTAATCATTCATGGAATAACCTTAGGAAAAAAAGGTGCATGGGAGTCGTTGGGAAAGTAGAGAAAAAGGTGGAGTCCTTTTTGGTGCATGCTTTTTCACTACCCAAGATTTCACTTATTATATAAATAAAAAATAATTAAATAATCATCACAAAGTGGGGGTAGAGAAAGAGAAAAGATTCTTTTGCATTATGTAACAAATGAGAAAAATCTAACATAAAAAAGTTTTTAAGTCCCAACATTAGATGTCTTTGATTTGGTAAACACAACTCTACCACCACACATTGATTTGTGTTTTTTTCGTCCTTATATTAACAAAACTATTATGAATTGGTATTAAAAAAAAAAAAGATTCTAGTAAAGGATATATGCTTTTCCAAGAAGATACAAGAGTCAATTCCTTCCAACTCTTCAACCAAAAATGGAGAAACAATCTCAAACTTTCACTTGCATTAGCTTTTGGCTTCACTAGCACTTTAGTACTTATAGATAACTCTGCATCCAGAATTATGATTTTCCTCGTTGGAAGACAATGACTTAAGTACTTTTCTTTTTTCAAAATCTAGCTTTTGATGAAATGATATACTACTAACCCGAAAGTAGTACTCTCAATCCGTCTCTTGTTTTTAGTCCGTTTCAAAAAAAAAAAAAAATTATTTAAATTGAAAATAATTTAATTTAAATTTTTTTATTTTACCCTTAGAGATAATTCTCAGCCACATAAATATAGTTTCAACTTTTTTCATAAATACCATATCAAGTCAAACATATCACAGACAGGCATATTTTTTAAAGTTTGAACGGGGCATAATTTTATAGCAAGTCGGTCCATTTGGGCACCGTCCAAGTCAATACATCCAAAAGTTTGGCTAATAAGTAGCTTATTTGCCCAAGTTTTCGGTTAGGCTAAAAGTGATAAATTTTAAAAAGTGAGGTATTTCACTAATTTTTTTAATGAAATAAGTATATTTGAGGAATAACAGAAGTGCAGATTTTTATCAAAATTATTTTTTGAACTTTTGGGAAAAAGATTGGGCAAACAGTAAGATGATGAGGGAAAGTCCAAATTAAGATCCCACAAGGAGCCCAAGAATACTAAGCCAGCACATTACATAGCCATAATGATTGGTGGGTTTGGCCCAATCTTAACGCACTCTGATACAACTTATCACTTGGTGTTGGTAATATTGTATATACAGTAAATTAACTTTGAAACAATTGTTCTAAATAGAATTATACTGAAAATTTCCTTTAGGGATTGCTTCACCAACCAGTTGTTGGATGTGTAGAGAATAATCAAAGGATAAGCTCCATGTTGCAGCGCAGGAATACCAAGAAACTCATCAGAATGTGACGATTTACGATACAATTCAATGTGTATACATTACTGTCTGTATCAACATGATGGGACATTTGAATTCGACTCCTTGTTGCTATACCTCAAGGCGTTGGAATCTCTCCGTAACGCTGTTGTTCATAATCTCTTGATTACTAGCACATGCAGCTGAAGCAGATTTACCATGTTCTATATACTCCAAGAAGTCCATCACATGTGGATCAGTCCATGGACATCCCCGTGGTGCTTCAGGACCTGCCACCCACCCAAGATGGCCTCCTTTTGGGGTTACAATCAACATACAGTTTGAGTTCTCCTGAGGGAACAACACAAACATTAGCTGCAATGTATGTCTTTGAGCACAAACTCATACGTTGTGCATGCACTTATATAATTGAGCTAGAGGCAAATCCACGATTTGAACTTTATGGGTTTGTGACTTTCTGAACCATAGTTCGTTCGATTTTCTGCGTCAGCACATATTATTTGTACCTATCTAGTGTTTTTTAACATGTATATAGAGGGGTCCCAGCTGAAGCTGCTAGATTCAGTTGTACCCCCTCACTACTAGCCTCCTACACTGGTCTCAAGTCTCAACTATCATGTGATGAATTCTTTATGTCCACAGGCTAAAGGCACGAAAATAACACTCCAACATTTATGTGGCAACGCTTGATTTGACATAGAGTTCAATGTCTCATGTGTAAAAATAGCCTTCTTGTATACTTTTTGACGCACACGAGTTGAATTAAATCTAATAATTCATAAGAAAACCAATAAGTAACTTTTATCTTCTAACTTGCCTTTTCATATACCACCAAAGATGATTATTTTAGCTATTTTCTTGAGACACATGCCAAGTCAAGAAGACATCCAATTTGAGATGCATTATGTATTAGACAAAAATGAGATGGAGTTGAGCATAATTTACTTTGTTGCTAATGTCTTTTTTTCTTTATACTTAAACATAATCCTTAAAATTGTTCCTTTGAGAAGTTGCAGTCACAAAAAGTAAAATGAATATTTTATCCTAATATGATTATCTAGCTTTTGCAATCTAGCAGACCGAGGGTATAACAAACTACTAGTGCTTCATCTGACTGATCCAAATAACTAAGTCTGGATACTACAAGATAAACAAAATCTAAAGACGTATCCTTGTTTTGGTTAATACTTTGACAAATAAACAATAAGAAACTGCAAGAATACCCAGAATCAAAAATATTTCGGCAGAATTGCAAATGCACATCAACAAAAAATGAGAAAATATCAACAAAACAAATAGGCGATGAGAATGAAGAATAGTATCTACCTCAATATCTTTACGAGGGATTCCTCTAGCTGGAGCAATTGGATCATTTGCAGCCTTCACAAATAAAGAAGAGTATATTAACTTTGCATTTTATCTTGGTAACCACTTGCAGAATCTTCATAAGCATAGTAAAAGAACTGGAGTGCTTATGTTTCCATCTTTCTTCCCCTATCCCCACCGGTTTTTCTTTTTAGTTAAAAAATAAACAAAATATTTATGAGATTCTGCTAAAGTTATTTCATATTTACCACCAACACCTGATCTTTGTTTACTCTTACATTTTAATAACAACTTATACCATGGTGACCAAAAATCCACACCCACAGAACTGCAAATAAAATTTCACACTACAGATGCACAAAGTCTAAATCATTCACAATTAATTCTTAAGGATAATCAGTAAAGATTAAAAATCTAAGCTACCACCTGTGGTTCAAAAGGGGAACACACTGTATTAATGAGGGCATTACTTGTTTATCTTTTGTCAGAGGACTAAACAGGACAAGTCCTCTTTTGATAGGTTATGCAAGGCTACTTATATAATTTTTTATCCTTCTCTTTTTTCCCTCCTCTCTCAAGTTTCAATTTTTTTGCATGAAAATTTAGCTTATATGATAAGATGTTCTGACTTTGTCCAAGAAGAGTGTACACTTCTTAACTCTCCTGACCATGAACTGTAGACCTATAAATGACATTTGAAGTACGATAAATAACAAAAAAAGACAATGGAGAATAAATGGCTGAAGCAAACTTACTTGGATACAAAGCAGAGGTGTGCAGACATTTGTGATGGAATTTGAGCTGCTTGAGTTAGAATAGTAATCATCCACAGACTTGAATCCAAATGAAACTGCAAAAGTTGAAGGCACTAACTGATAAATTCAGATGCAATCACATACGATTTTTTTATTACTGCATACAAGCATAAACACCTCGTGTCAGTCCATCATCAAATTCTCGGACAGTTTTGGCATTGGCAGCTAATGATATATTATATTCACCTCCCATATCTTCAAACAGTAGAGCATGCCTAAAAAAATAGATCTAGTTAAAAAAAAGTGAAAATGAATCATGCAATCACATTTTGAAAAACTGAATTATGCAATTACTTTTTGAAAATTTTACGGAGAGAATTTGCTAATGCTTTGTCATATACATTGTTAAAGCCCTTATGGAAATCTTCATCTGCAATGACCAAATTGAAAGGATTGCACAAGGAAACAGCACCAGAGAGAAGGCAAGAATGAGATTCCTGCAATGGAACGATAAAATCAGAGAGATGGGCAGTACATGAATTCCTGCAAGTAGATAAGTTGAGATAATAACATCATAGCAATGGAATTGAAAGATAAACACAAATTGAAATAACAACTCAGTAAACGTCCACATATGTGTGATCAATCAGTCAAGCATCCCCATCTTTATTGTGTTTAATTAAATTGACCATAGATGCATCATTAAACAAAAGAATATTAACAAGCAATTTCTAAGAATTCAAGTACTCCAAACATTTGATTTTATTTCATCATTTGCCTATAGATTAAAATCAGTTTATTACGAATCCAAAAGTTCATTGTCTTTTGAGTATAAAAATAGTGCAACTGATGGGCAATATTGTTGAAGAATACAACTAGTAGTCAAATTTTTTGCAAAAGTTGATCAGATTTGATCCAAAACAAAGAAAGCACAATAATTGATCCAGGACAAATGAATGGAGACGGCAATGCTCAATTACCTAGCCAAGTATATTACCAGCTACCAGATTATATCATAACATTTTTCATACACACATCCATTCAACATTTATAGCTGACTCTCCCCGTAGATATTGACTGTAGAGTGACCCCAAAGATAGCTTTCAATATGATTAAAAACTAATAACAAGAAAAACTAACGAATTAAAAAGATACTTTTTTTCAAAAAAAAAAAAAAAAGAATTTCAGATCAATGAGTGTTTATAGAGATGTCTTAAGGATCTACATGGGATAAAAGAAGGTAATACATGCTACTGTGACATCACCTTCTAGTTAGTTTTTCTTAAGAAGCACCATTGGATTCTTTTTTATGTAGACTTAAATCAGGCTACAGGGGAATAATCTCGATAACCTGCCGACAGAGATGAGGTTTCCAGCAGGTCAGTTTCCCATATCATTTGAACCAGTTGAACTACTCAAAAGGCATTCAGAATATACAAAAGTCTGGGGTGTTCAGTGAATCAGTTTGAGGATCATAAGTCAGATCGATGAAAACATGGAATACCAGCACTAGACACCCGAGAGGTGGAGGTGGCTTAGCGGTCAATAAAGTGAAAAACCTTGGAGACCAAAGTTCAAATCCTAACATAGACAAAAAATATTAAGTGATCTGAGTCTTACCATCTGCCTAAGTCTTGGTAGACAAAGTCACTCATGCTTGTGCTAATGGAAGATAGAGATGCAGAATCATTTTGAGGATCATTAGCCATATCGATGCAAACGTCGAATGTCAGTGTTGGACACCTGGGCGTGTGGCCTAGTGGTCAATAAAGTGGAAAATCTTGGAGACCAAGGTTCAAATCCTAATAGAGACAAAAAGATGTTAGGTGATCTCAGTCTTACTAGTTGTCTAAGCCCAGGTGGATAAAGTTAGCCGTGCTTGCGCTAGTGGGAGATAGCAAATATCTAATGGAATAGTTAAGATGCGCGCAGGCTGGCCAATATACACAATCCTTATAAGAAAAATCGGACACCATCACTAGGTGGTCTAATTGTCCAAAATCTCATGAAACCCAATTCAATTAACGTTAAATACCCATCTATACTAAGCACCAGAAATGATTAAAAAAGGAAAGCGGGACACAACTGAACATTCTTCCTCAATATACTCTAATGATGTAATCACTTTAGGCGCTAGCATACATATGTACTATATAGAGTCTTCACCTTTTCGCTATAAACTGTAAGATTTTAGCCAGATCATTAATACTCAACAGAAGTTACAGTACTAAATTTAAATATGCTAACAAGTTCACCATAGCATCATACCAGACAAATTCTTTAGAACAGGTGGTACTTAAGATGCAAGGTAGATCAATACAAGGACATATTGAAGAGGAACATTGATAAGCAAAACAGGAATTAATTGAGTGACCTGTCCCAAGTAGCGAACAAGAATATTTGCTCCAAGAGACCACCCTATCGCATATAAATTTGCCGCGGGATAGAGATTGCTGACATGTGCCACCACTTCATACATATCACCAAGAAATGAAGCTGAATAGAACTGCATGAATAAGCTCATCAATAAAAATGAACAGATAATTTTTACATGTCAAAGATGATTGCATTTTGACATTACTTTGAAGAGGACGAGTAATATCTAAAAATAATATATTTCACCTTAATTCAATTGATTCATGACCAGCTGTATGTTTTCATATTAAGAAAATGACAAGCTAAAAATTCTAGAATACTTTTGACGAGTACCATTTGAGAAATAAAGCTGATCAAGTTTGATAATAAAGGAGCTAATTATCTTCTTTTATAGGCGATAATGGGGCTATAATATGGACCTAAAATGATAATAATAATAACAACAGAGTTAATTATCAAAAAATACAAAAAGTTCAACGAGGAGCTATAATGATAACCAGACTTTAGAAAGTCCACAGTACAATCAAAAGATCTGGAATAAAGAACTCCTTTTGATGCCAAAATGGAAGTACACATTGATTTCCTACCTTGCCCAGGACAGCTTAATCGAAAGCTATGTCTCATAATCTGGTACGAGCCAGATTGCAAGTTTGAAGGTGTATAGATGAGAAAAGTGTCCCGAACCAAAAGATATGAAAATTTGGTATATTGTTGGGAAGACCATCCCTCTTCTTAGGCCCTTATTAAGATATTACTTACCTGAACATCATAGAACTATTATCATCTATTTGCTTCTTCCCCTCCCATAGTGCAAGCACACTCCAATTCCCTTAAAAGATATTTTTGTATTGAAATAAATTTCTAAAGGATCTTCATTGTATCCTTGAAGGTCTTGTCAATCATAAGATCTTGCCTTTTTGGACAATCTCTAAAACACAGAACTACCATGCCATCCATCCATTGCCTGTAAGTTTGATTTCGACTTGGCAAGGATATCTAGAATTAAAATGGCCACCAGATTTCATATTTCCGCATGACAGTCTTGGACCCTCTCCCAGAGCTATTAGTCGAGTAACTTCATGCTCAACTTAACACGTTATTCTCAGCCAACTGAAGGGTGCAATTCCACCCCAACCCCCACCTCCTCCCCTTCCCCCCTCAATTTTTTTATCTAGATAAAATACTGAAGAGAAAGGAGAAATCTTCCATAGTTGAACGTGGGGAAGAAATTAAAGATCAAATCTTTAATTACATATCAATCAACCAAAGTAATGAAAGACTAAGATGAGAATACCTGGGGAGTTGTCACAGGACTATCTCCACATCCTCTGCTATTGAACACCACAACTCTCCAACCCCTACTTCTTGCTCTCAGCAGCATATGCCTCACGTATGAATCATCGCTTCCACCAGTCAGACCTGGCTGCAATTAATCTCATTAGTACTGCTGCCTTCTATATACACACACTTACTTCTACAATCCATAACCAAGCCAATGTGTGTGTCTCTCATATTGAAAATCGACAAAATTTATTAGTCTATACAAATAAATAACAACGTAAGTAACTTTTGTAGAACGTTTTACGGCATATATAGGTTATTATGCCCAATGAGCAGCTGTCCAGTCATCAAAAAGTAATGAGGCAATAGAAAAAAGACCCACAAGCAAAATGAGCACCGGGGAGTCGGGAGGTAAGCGGCGATCGTCGCCGGAGACCCAATCGAGAGCGACGGAGCCATCATCCTTGGTCCGCAAACATTCTCGCCGGAGACGAACGTCGGGAACGGACCTAAAGAAAGCTGCAAAAATAGTCTCTATATGGCGATTCCAAGCAACGATGGGATAAGAACTGTATGGATTATGAAGGGATTTAAAAGCAGAGAGAAACTTGTCTCGAGCTCCGCCTGTGACGTCCAGTGATGGATGAGGAACTTTGTCGGCGGACATTGGGGTGGCGCAGCTAGTTTTTGAACGGCGAAAGGTGACGCGTAGGGGAGGGGAAGAATTAGAGAGGTTTCTGAGATGGCGGACGGAGGAGGAGATAGGGGTGGCTGAGCCAATAGTGGCTCTAGCCATTGGTTGGTGGAGGTGTGTCCCCACTGCTCTCTTTTTTTTTTAACTTTATTAAAGCTTGTTTAAGAAGATGAGTGGTACAACTATGCTTCTCTTCTTTTGCATGGTAATTGTGAGCCGGAAAATGATAAAGGAAGTCCAAATTAAACTCCCACAGGAAGCCCAAGAATACTAACCATATCGCTTGGGGTTGGCCCAACATTAACTCTCTCTCATACAAATTATTACTTGGTCTTGGGGGTATCATATTCTATTTCTCAGTCACTTATACATCAAAATGCCCAAGCAAGTTCAGTCCAATTGTAAGAGTCTTTTGTACCATCTAATATGCAGTGTTTTGAGATTTTGTTATAACAAAATGCTTTAATATCTGGAAATCAACCTCAAGATAAGAATTCTAATTTTCTAATAACGTCATACCAAACAAATTCTTAAGAACAACTCGATGCAGGGTAGATCAATAGAAGGACAAAGGGAAGCAATAACTTATACTTGGTTCATAAAGATCATTCTTTTAGCAAGCATATAAAACAAAAGGCATCAATGCCCTGATGCCAGAAAAAATAAAATACAGAAAATATACTGAGCCCAAGAAAAGAAGCAAAATGTACAATCATATAGATAATTGCTCTACTCATTAGCTTTCTCCAGATACATCTTCTTTTCTTCATCAGTCATGAAAGCAGTGAGAGGAAAAGACTTGCCAATTCCTAAAGGAGTCTTGAAGTGAATTTTGTCCGGAGCAGTATCCTCAATGCTCATCTCAACTATTGGCACCCACAGAAACAGTTGCTTACTCTTAATTCCAGTAATTTTCTTCATTCTTCCTTTCTCCACGTAGGCAGTGACCTCCACGGCATAGCTAACCAGAGTTTTTGTGGCGACAAAGTAATGCTCATACGGAGCCTTGTGTTTCATCCACACGAATCCAGTTTCGCGAACACATCCACATTCTTCAAGGTCTTTAAGAGCAAGGACACCCATGGGAAATCCCAACTCTTTCATGAGCTCAACAGAATGACTATAGCACTCTTCAGCTCCATATACAATTTCCGCTCCTGCACGCTCATCTTGGCATGATGTTTTATCACTGGCCATTTTGCAGATCGCAAAAACTCTGAATTATAACAATTCAGGTTGTGATGTGATGCTTAAATATACACAAAGCAAGAAGAAGTGGTTGAGTGGCAGTTGATAGTGTTGTTCACCTAACTACTAATATTAGAAAAACTTCCAAAACAATGGACAGCTCAAGATCACTCAACAAAGCCTGCCATTTCTCCCATCAACTAACCATACCAACAATTCTCTTCCTAACAGATACAAACATCGGCCAAACTCGAACAAGTTCTCTAATACTCTGTCTGTCTTGCTTGGTTTCCAAGTTGAATTTGATGAGTGAAAAAGATGTGTTTGTTAGAAACACCAAAATCAACATTTGAGTGTTTTGTTACAAATGAAAATTAATTAATTTTGGACGTTTTTAATCATTCAGGGAAAAAAGGTGTATGAGAGTAGTTGGAAAATTAGCAAAAAAAGTAGCCTTTTTTGTTGAACTAGATTTCTCAGTCACATAAGTATAAAGAATTATTTTACATAATTTTTAAACTCTTTTTTTTTCTTAAATACATCAAAAATTTTTGGCTAATATGTTGCTTATTTGCCTAAATTTTTGGTACTGCTAAAAGTGTTTGATTTTAAAAAGTGAGATATTTTGCTAAATTTTTGAATGAAAATAAATATGTTTGAAGAATAATATAAGTTGTTTTTATAAACTAAAAAAAGTAGATTTTTATCAAAATTATCTTTTTGAACGTTTGAGAAAAAGATTGATAAAACACCTATCACTGCTTAAAAGTACATTAATCAAGATTATTTAGCCAAATATAAATTATTTTTTCTCAAAACTACTTTTTTGAATGTATGAGAAAAACACTTTTCATAATAAGCCAATTTTTGAAATGGTGATATTTGACGAAGTATGAGCAAATTTCATAACTGATAAATATATAAAGTTTATTATAGCTATAATTTGCATAATTAAATTTCATAATTATAGCTATAACAACGTTTGTATAATTTACGCAATATTTGTATAATTCGCTATACAATTTGTAGTTTTTGTATTGCGCTTGTATATTTCACTATACAATTCGTGCACAAATTTTGTATAATTCGCTATACAATTCACAGTATTTGTATATTTCGATATACAATTTAAGTCGCGCACAATTTTTATATAATCGCGCACAACATTTATATAAATCGCACGAATTATACCAAACTCAAACTGTAGTTACAACTAAATATTTATTGCAATCTGTAATTGTTTTAAATTATAACTATGTTAGCTATTAACTAATATATGTTTGCTTATCCGCGTAATTTTTCCCACTTGTTTTCTTTTGCATGGTAAAATTGTGGGCCGAAAAATGATAAGGAGAAGTCCAAATTAAGCTCCCACACGGAGCCCAAGAAAACTAATCCAGCACCTTACATAGCCGTGTTGCTTAGTGGGCTTGGCCCAATCTTAACGCACTCTGATACAAATTTTCAATTGGTCTTGGATATATCATATTCTATTTCCAGTTACTTGTATATCATAATGCCCAAGCAAAGTTCAGTCCAATTGTATGAGTCCTTTGTACCATCTAATATGCACTGCTTTGAGATTTTCTTAAACTCAAAATGCTTTAATATTTGGAAAAAGTACCAGGTGATTTTCTACTAGCCTGCCAAGAGCTCCACCGGGCTTCGCGGTATCGGACGACGTTTGATAGCATTTTATGGGCGACAATTTCGACAGCTTTTGTGAATGTTAGCCCACAGAATCTGGGGCTCGGGAAAAAAGAAAAAGGAAAAAGAATAATTTTAAACTTGGAAAATGTGGTTCTTCATATATCCTAACTTCCTAAGCCAAGTTAAGTGAAGTAGATCGTTATGTTGACTAGATTTGTGAGAACAACATCAAAGCATGGGGACCAAATAAAAGATTGGATGAAAGAGGACAAAATTGCAACATACATATTTGGCAACTGCCTCCTCCATAAATCTCTCTAATGAAAGCATGTCGCAATCTTGATGAATGTTGGTTTACTTCAGCCTTTTCCTCTAATGTACTACACACACATCATTCTCTTATCTTACCCGTTTTATCACTCCCCTTCAAATAAAAAATTGTGAAAGTGCATTGAATTTGATTACAAGTACATAAATTTCAAGGTCTAAGTTTAGATGATATTTCATAACCCTAATTGTAATGAGTTCAACAAACTTAAGTAACTTTTATATTCCTGTCACTGGATCAAGAATTTGTTTTTTCACTAAATTCCCATCAAATAGTTTTTAAGTATTTAATGAATTTATCATGGTCTACAGAAAAGTTACAAAATTCTTGAAAACCCAACTTATAAATAATTTTGGTGTTACCATAGAATTGTGTTGATTATAATAAGACTAATGTCCAATCCATGTCATCCAACAAAAACGAGTATTGTTGACAGAAGGACAAATACCCCCACAAGGTAGCATTGTGAAAAACAACAAAAACTCTGTAATTTGAACATGTGTCTCTTCCTCAATTGACAACTGATGTTCAATCACAAGTAACAACTAAAAGCAAAAACAGACATCCTCAAACCCCACATCGGATTCACACTAGAAAGTCTTATAACATATCTAAAAGATTAGTTCACCCAAGGAAAATGGAAGTTATGAAAAGCAAAGTTGGAATATTATAAATTAAAAACCAAATAGATAAGACCACGGTAGTAGGTTTACGTGTTGAGGAAAGTGGCTTTGCACCATTGGCTATGGGACAGAATATCTTGGCTTATGTCCCACGCAATTAACCACACCACTTTCATTTTCCAATCACTTTACACAATGTGGCAAATATGGTCTTCCCATCATTTGTAAATCATAGCCCTCAAACTTAAATACGATCAAAATCTGTGCAACATAAATACATACACTTAATCATCCAAGCCTTAGGATAAGAATAATGATCCCAAGTCAACAATGTTTTGGATTGATTTAATGAAATAATAACCAGAGATTGACACCTATTATCCCTAATGCTATAAAAAAAAAAAAAAAAGGAACAAGACTTGTCAGTATCACCATACTGCACACATGAAGAATATGTTTTTCAACTGTTTACTAGAAAAGTATGAAAAGGTTAAAAAGAGGAATAGTACCTTAAAAAAAGGTTAAAGTTACCATTTCTGTTTGAAGTTATTATTGAGAGAGTATCCTTATCCATTCTATAAACATGCATACCAAATGTTAGATAACACTTCAAAACTAATAAACATGTACACCCTGGAGATTGAATTCACCTAAATACTATCAAAGGAACAAAAATCCATCCCTTTTTATTCCCAAGTGTCATTATAGGTGTTAAGAGGATAAAAGAAAATTTTGATTTTAGAACAAGTGTAGCATGGGCCAGTAAGATACTGTAATTAACACACCAAAGATAGACACCTAGTCTTTATTTTGTCCTTACTAGAAAACATTCAAAGGCCCACCAAATGTAGACACTCATATATATATTTTTATTTAATAAGCATCAATCTCATTATGAATGGTGCAACTTAGAAAACCAGAAAATGCCTCCAACAAACTCAGACATTTGGAGTCAATCTATGTCAAGTAGTATTAAGAAGTGTAATGACAACATGAGAAGAAGGTTTAATGATGAGCAGATTAAGTCATTAGAAGACATGTTTGAGACAGAGTCAAGGCCTGAATTGAGGACAAAACAGCAATTGGCTAAAAGGCTTGGTCTGCAGCCAAGACAAGTAGCTATTTGGTTTCAGAACAAGAGAGCTAGATCCAAATCGAAGCAACTTGAATTGGAGTACAGAATGCTTCAGATGAGTTATGACAACTTAGGTTCCAAGTATGAATTACTGAAGAAAGAGCATGAATCCTTGCTCATCCAGGTAATTTTTTATCCGTTTTGATTGAATTAGCTTCGTTGGAAGAATTATACTGTGTACATAGGGCAAAAACAAACTTCTGGACATGAGGGAAGATTCTGTAGTGTTGAATTGTGCTGCCATCTGATCGAAACGTTTAACCTCTCGGAGAGAGCGTACTTGTATTTACTTAACTATGTTCTCGGCAAAAACAATCCAAAGATACTCTTAGATCACAAGTTTAAATCATCATTCTTTGTCGTATGAATCGCTAATACTAGAATAGTCTTTATGTTTTACAGCTGCAGAGACTCAGAAAGTTAACTGAAAAGGGTGGCAATGAAGAGATTCAGAAAGATGGCATTAAATCAGAAACGGATGTGAAACAAGATGATTTTGCACCAGAAAATTGCAGCCCTGAATTTGGCTTACCTTTGTGTGAAGACAGCAGGGGAATTGACTTCATGGGACAAGAATCTGATACTTTAGACATGGCACAAATAGCTGATGGCTTATCAGAAATTGAAAACGAGTACAACTTCGAGTCAAGAACGTTTCTTGATAATTCTGGTTGTACATCACCATTGTGGGGATTTTAGTATTGGAACTTTGCTGCTGTTACAGAACCATTTTGTCAGTGAATCTAAAACGATGAATAATGAGATGTAAAATAGTGGGATCCATTAGATCATTTCATAATATGTACTGCCAAAGTCATACTTGTATTAAATATGGTTTAAACAATCTAAACAGGTAGGTCAATAAAGCTCTGCACTAAACAGGAAGATTTCAATGAAATCAGTAAAATCCAACAAAGTTTGTCAACTGGGGAAAAGTTTAGGCAATGAAATGCCCCTATACTACTCAGATTCCATTGAAGCAAAGCTCAGACAACAACTAATCCATATAATCTCACAAAGTGGGGTCTGAGAAGAGTGGCGTGTATGCAGCCCTACCCTTAACGAAGATAAATAAGTTGTTTCCGATATATCTTTTGTTCAAGTAAAGCGTATCAAAAATCATTTAAGAAGAAAACAAGTAGCAAGTAAGATTCTACCATAATTTTCGACCTAAGTTATGTCCTCATGAAGTTGAGGTGTGTTAGATCTTATCTATTCACCTCTCGCCAGTATATCCAACTTATCGCACCTCCTCGCTAACGTGTTCTTATGAAAGAAAAGCTCATGATATGTTCATATTCATATACTTTGTGTAAGCTTAGATAAGCACGAATACTTATATCGTTTTGCTTTCTGGATTTTCCAAGATATTGATGAGCTTTCATGTTGGCATACTTGCTAAGAAAGGAGGTGTAGAAAGAAATTATCCCAGATAGAAAATAGGAAAGGTAAGTGATGTGCGCTATATGTTAAAACAAGTGACATTAACATATGTGAACTTTTTGACTCAAGGTACATAGAATTGTAGTTTTTTCCTTCAAATTTTTGCATTTTCAACAATCGATAGATAGTGTGATGTTAAAATATAAACTTATAGAGCAGCAACATATATTAGATAGAGGCAAAATCAACTCAAGGCATGCTGAATTATATTGGGCTTAAAACATGCTTTATTGGAAGCACCATGAAGGTACAGAGTTGATAGTACTACATAAAAAGTAGGATCCATCCCTTCACAAAGCAAACAAAGCACCTTAAAAGGCCATTTTGTCTTGCATTTTGGTTAATGCCTTTTCAAGTTGGCTCCATTTCTGTTCCAAGGATCCATTATAGCCGACGGACATCCGGATCAGACCAGGTGAAATTCCAGCCAACTCCTTCTCTTCATTATTCAGCTCACTGCTGGTGCTAGAGCCAGAGCATGACATGAGGGTCTCGTAATACCCCAAACTCACAGCCATGAACCCAAATTGGGTAAAGTTCTGCAACACATTCATCAAACGGTTAGCACGTTCCTCAGTTTCCATGTCCACGCACAGAATTCCACCATAACCATAGTCTTTATTAGCCATGGACTTGAGAAGTGCATGATCTGGATGGATTTCTAGGCCTGGATACACCACTTTGAGCCCAAGTTTGGTCAGCCTAGTAGCATATTCCAAAGCCCGTTTGCAGTGCTCTTTCATTCTCAGGCCCAAGTGGGGAAGTCTTTCTGAAAGTTCAAAAGCCACCTTAGGATTCATTGTTGGGCCCAATAGCATAAGAGCCCCTTGATGAAGATCCATCATTGAGTTCACAAGACTTGCTGGCCCACAAACAGCACCTGCATGTATAAATTTATTAAAACATTAAACAATATCCTTAATTATGACCTTATCTAACAATTATTTAATCAATGAATAACTCAGTAACATGCAAGATTATAGGTCCAATATATTCCCAAAGTATCTGGAATAAAAAAAAAAAGAATGTTTGGGCCACACCTTTCTTTATTAATAATACATTATACAATGGTCTTTTTAGTTCAATCTAGATAATGTTTCATGATAGCTACACAATAAGTAAGAAATAAACTAAAACTTAAACACAGAAAGATCACTATCAATTAATAAAATAGATTGACGACAGGATAGGATAAGATTACAGAATAATAATTTTAATTTCACATTATGAAAGTTAAAAGTGTGAGGTTTTGATCACATCACTTATTTATTTATTTTTTACACAAAAAAAATGAAGATGAACCTTTGAAAAGAATCGGAATCCAATCATAATTAAAGAAAAAAATTACATAGTATAACCTACTATCAAGATCAAACGAATCTACGATGTCTGATATAAAAATAGGAGGGAATATTCCTATGAGAATAGAGCTAAAACATAACAAGACAAGATTAAAACAATAATGAAGACCTCCATATTTTGCTCATCAGTTCACTTCGCTATTTGCAGAAGCCACGTGTTTAAAATTTGAAATAACCAAGCCAAAAATGTGACAACTACTGGTGCTGATACGTAGGACCAGATATAAATAAAAAATCGTTTGGAGTCCATATGAACCCAATAACTTAATCGAAAATCTATATATTACGAAATTTATTTTATATATATTTAAATGCTAACTTAATTAGTAATTACTGTTTTAGCAAGTTAAAGTCGTCGAAGAATTGATCAATTTGAAATTTGGATGTCCTATGTACATAAGTTGATAGAGGCTTTTAACAAAAAAATAATTTGTGACACACGTGATCACCCTTCAACATCAAATAGGTACATGTCAGTTATATCACATGTACATGTACAACTTTTACGAACTACTCCGGACGGGCGGGACGTTGTAAACTTATCCTTAAATTTATTTTTCGACCAAAAATATACAAGTAGTATATACATATATATATTTGTACCAGAAAAAGAAAAAAAAAGGAAAAAAAATCAACGGTAGCAATTCCAATCGAGAAAACACGTGAAATCTTATCTCTAAAGTCGTTTTAAAGAGTGTACTAACATCCAATAAAGTAAAAACACCAAAAATTAAGCACGTGTTAGAACATTGTCCATAAAATCTTTCCAACCTTTCAGAAAATGTCAAAGAAGTTTATCACCTTTCACCTTTATTTACGTGTTGATGAGCCTAGATTGGAAAATGAAATAAAAGGTGGAAATATCCATCAATCCTCAATAATCATTACTAGTTCATCATGCTAATATAATTACATTTTTATTTTCCAAACGTACAGATTTAAGATGTGCACAACAAGAATTATAAGAAAGGATTTTAGAATTGCCTTATTGATCTTAACTAATGAGTACGTACCAACTTCTTTGTATTCCTAAGAAAAGTAAATTGAATTAAATTCATTATCATTACTCCTATAATGAATTTTAACTCCGTCAGACAAGCTATAGTTGCAGTAGTGTTATTTGTTCTCTTAAAAAGTTTGGTAAATGAACGAATTTACAACTAACAATGGAAAAATGGTTCTACTAATAAATCACTTTGAAATTATTGACTGTCCTTTTCCTATTTTTTCCAAAAAAATTAATTCAAAATTAAACAGCAAGCAATGATGAAGCACATATGTGATGTCGTTACCGAAATCAAAGGAACGACAAAAATAGAGTAAAACCAAACCTGCAATGATGTCAGCTCCACCGCTAATGTACTTGGAAATACTATGAACAACGACGTCAGCACCTAACTTCGCCGGCGATAGAACCATCGGAGCAAAAGTGTTGTCCACCACCACCGTCACACCTTTTTCATGCGCTATCCTGCTCAACTCCGGCACGTTAGCCACCGTTAGCGTCGGATTCGACACTGACTCAAAATACAGCACATTGGTTCTCCCTTCAACTATAGCTTCCTTAACCATCTCCAAATTCCTTATGTCCACAAACGACGTCGTTATGTTACAAGCCCTCGGCAAAAAATGAGTGAGCAAAGCGTGGGTCCCACCATAAAGCGTCTGCGAAGCCACCACGTGTCCACCTGCACACGCCCATCTTGCTTATTCACAATTTCAATAAATTGGATGATAACTAAAAAATTAGTACTCATATCAGTAAAAATTTCAAATAAATTAGAACAAATGAAACATTTATAAATGTTTGCGAAATAAGCATCTAAACATAGATTTTAAAAAATTAAAATTTTATGAGTGAAAAAAAAAATTAGACTTGGACAAAATCAACCCCAATGTGTAGCTATAGAAAAAAGGGGAAAAAATTATGGGAAAAAGACTTGGCAAAGGCAGCAGGTATCAACCTGAACTGCAGAGCTGTAGCAACACTGAGGATATCGCCGACATGCCGGAAGCCGTACAGTAAGCAGCTTCCGTTCCCTCGAGCGCCGCCATGAGGCGTCCGAGATTGAGCACCGTCGGATTGAAATGGCGACTGTAAATGAAGAAATCACGGTCGGGACCAAGTTCTCCGGCGAACATCCGGCGCATCGTCTCCGGTTCCATGACGGTGAACGTGGCGGAGGCCTCGATGGACATGTTAACGCCTCCGTGTTCGCCAAATTCGTGGCGAGCATTGGCTAACGCTGCCGCTGGATCCTCCCATACAAGCGATTTCGATTGTTTTTTCGTGACGAAAAAGGAATCGTCGTGATTGTCCCACTCATCGGAACCCGATGATCTCTTCCTGTTAGAAACAACCATGTTGTTCTGGTTCAATGTATCTGCCATTGCTGAATAGATTTTGGTGGAGAGAAATATTTGATTTGGGAAATTTAACTTTGGTGTGTATGTGCAAAATAATGGGAGGGAGCAAGTCTATATATAATGGAAAATATGACGAGATTATAAAAGCACACCAAATTAAGGGGACTAATTATAATAAAGAAAATATTGACCAGAGTAATTACTTTATTTCTTTTTGTGTGGTTGATTGTAATTATTTTTCTGTAATTAATGGGGTCATCATTAACACCTTGTTTGGATGGTGATTTTATGGTATGGTTACTAAGAGACGATATTTGTTTTGATTGTTTCATTAATTATATGGTATGGTATGGTTTAGTTTCATGGTTACCATGAAACCCTCACTTTTTGAAACTAATAGTATCCCATGGTTTCCTTTTTTTTTTTTCAATTATACCCTTATTCAAATCTAAATAGTTCTAATTTATCCTTTATTCTTTATTAAACTTTACCTTAATATATGTACTATTTTTGATTTACTTATTTTTCTCCGCATCAACTTTTGAAACTTTTTTTCGCCTCCATTTTTTTTTCACGTTTTAACCTATTTTTTGAGTTTTTTTTTTAAAAAAAAGTTCTTACTTTTTTCTTCTTACGTTGTTCGTATGGTTTGAGATATATTAGCTTGTATGTTTCCCTACTTGATTCTATGTATTTTTTTAAAAAAAAATATTAAAAAAATATTGATAAATTTAATATTTATATTAATTAAGGACATTTTTGTAAATTCTATAAGTTACAATACACTACCATACAGTCAAATCAAACAACAAATTATCATTAAACAGTAGCAACCCATAAAGTCTATCCAAACATTATATGGTATTGTACTGTACGATACCATACCATACCATACAATACCATACATTATGAAACCATGCAAACCACCATCCAAACAAGCTGTAAAGGAAAATATTATAAATTATAATTTATATCAATAAGATGAAAAATATATTTTAAAATATTAATTAAAATTTATATCAATTTCAATTCAAGATATATACTTATCAAAGTCCATATACAAAGAGGTGTATAGTCAATCCATTGACTAGTATATATAATATGGTGAGTAGCAAAATTGAATTGGTAGAACGAATTTACCCGTCCTTCCGACCATATTGGATAAAGTACGTATTTGGGAAATAATCTTGGAAGTATGTCATGTTATACTCCAAATTTCTCGCGTGCAATGACTATATTCATAGGATTCTAAATTAAAATTTCTTCATATTATTTAATTGATATAAAATATTCAAAATTATTTAAAAAGAGACTTTACTATCAAATAACGTCATTTTTTATATTGTTGGAGGAAGGGAGGGGATCAGAATGAAATTTGATTCAACCACTTGAAGGATAAAGGACCTCAACCAATATAAGTGAGCTATCTTCTCGCCCTCAATAGTAACGATATTTAGAAATTCAATAATGACGTTGTTTAATTTATTTCATTGTTATTAGTCTTTCGTCTTGGATATAGAAAGAAAATTAAGGTGCACAAGAAGCATGTGCCAATTAAAGAATTTACATTACTGCTCAATCAATTTGGATTGATATATAGCAAGAAATTGCACTCCTTAATTTGAAACATGTCTCCAAGTATATAATACATATATTTCTCTACGTAACACAATGCATGATTTCAAGATGTGAACCCAAAATGTCAGCTCCTAGTTGGAAGGTGTGATTCTTTATTATTCCGGAAGATTATAAAAAATGGATAACAAAGAAGAGTTTGACCACTCATAATTGAAGTGTGTTCTAGAATAGTTATGTCTATGACATAAAATTTGAATAATAAACAAATATTAGAAATTGTATATTCTAAAAATATGAATTGTAGTCTTACGAGCAAAGTTCTTGAATCGTAATTTTTTTTCTCTAATTACTTTATGTCTTTTTTATAATTACAATAATAATAACATATATATTTAATATAAATTCACAGATTCTATACCTTGTGAAAGTAAAGCTATTGTTTTCAATTCAAATAAAAAAAATATCAATAACAATTATTGAAAGAATCAAATTGCCCATTCTTTACATTTACAAAAACAGAAATACAAAGAATTACCCAAAACAAGTAAAAGTAAAGCTTGTGTGGTCCTTTATAAGGATATATATGGTTCATGAGAGTTACGTTACGAAGATTATATATACGAAGTCGCTTTCGTGATCTCTCCACGTTATATGTGAAAACAAGATTGTACGTACGTACAAATTTTGCTTCTTTCTTTTTCATTCTAACAAATGGAGCAATGCAAATCAATTCTCAAGTAAATTGTTACTTCAGGCCGGAACCAGATCATTTGTAGATCGTAGATTATGTAATTTTATCAGATTTTATTTTAAAATTAAATAATTTCATCTCTTATTTTCCTTTTTTGTCGTCGACAAAAAGGGAAAAAATGATACTCTAATGCTCTCATTAAAAATAGCTACATTTATTTGTCAAATAACATACACTAATTTGTATACAACATGTAAGTTTTCTTTATAAAAATATGAAATTTTTACACAAATAACAACTTTCACCCCCAAAATTACACTTTAAAATTTATTTATCAAAATACCAAAAAAAACACACTCTTTTTCATTTTCCAACACTATTATATCATACCACACACCACAATAATCACACTCAAAACACTCTCTCTCCTAAATTTGTAAATAAAGTTGGTATTTTATATGGTATTTTTCAATGATTCGGTAGGGGCATGTAATTTTTATCCAAAAACTTGGTATTTTTGAAAACTCCCCTAAAAATATATATATCTGTGAGCTACGTATTATTTTCAATAAATTGATCAAAAACCATTGAAATTCAAATATTATATAAAGTAAACACTTCCACGACCTAGGGAAGTGATGGTTTTACCAGCAACGTTGGAAAGATATCCGAGGGAAGAGAATAATAATTACTGACTGCAAGACCTTGGAAACATATATTCCATGCAAAATTAGTTGTTAGTAGTAAAAATCTCGAGGAATTTCATGCAAAATAAACGTGCTAGTCATAACTTTAAAAATACAATAAATTCAGATAAATTACAAGTACCAAAACATATACAATATATAATAGTATATCCTGCTAAAGTCTATGTATCAACTAAACCACCATGATATAATGTGGAAATAAATTCGATCTAAATTTATCAATAAATACTAGTAATTTGCTAATTATGATTATTTAACTACAATTAATTAAGACATCCATCGACCATGTGGATGATATTCTTCATTAACTAAATTTAGCCCTAATAAATATATTAACATGCTAATCACGATTTTCTAACTACGTATACATACTAGATTAGGCACCCTTCGACCATGTGGATGATATTCTTCCATTAATTAAATAATAATGAGAATTTTTCAAAAAGAGCAAACATTTGAAACATAATAAGGCAAAAAATAGTTAAAGTTTGCTAAAATTATGATTCATAGCTACATATTATGGGAGAGAGGCAAGTGCGATTGAGAGAGAGGAGAGGACAGAGAGTGGAGAGTGGCGAATTTTATATGTATATCTGTCAAATTGTATGTGTATATCTGTCAAATAATTGTATATGTATAACTGATATAATATTTAATTGTATATCTAACAAGCGAGATTAGGAGAGGGAGGAGAGAGGCGAGCGAGAGAGGACATAGAGTGAAGAGAGGCGAATTGAATATGTATATCTATCTAATGATTGTATATATGCAACTGGGGTACATGTGTATTTGTATATCTGATGCAGAGAAAGAGAGAGAGACGGGGGAGGGGGGAGTGAGAGAGAGAGGAGAGAGAAAATAACAACAAAACTCTAACTATAGTTATAAATTGTAATTTTTTCAAACTATAGCGGTATAATGTAAATACATATAATATGTTTGTCTAATTATATAAATTACCCTTCATTAAAAAACATTCACATGATAAATCATGTACAATAATGTGCTAATTACGATTTTTTAACTACTATATAACACCTTGATGTCCACGTAGATAATATTCTTCCATTAAACACCCGTAATGACTTAAATATGAATATTAAACACCAAATGCGAAATCAGAAATAAAAAAAATATATGAATGGGAAAGGAAAATTAGTACTATACGCATCGCGGAGCTGAAAACTATATTCTTAAGAAAAAAAATCATTTGCCACTTGAGATTGAGTTGAAACTCTGGTTTAATAAGTTACATAGATTTTTCATCAGAAAGTTGTGTCAATATTATATAAATTAGAGTTTAACGTGTCTTATATTTAGTGTTCCAATTACATCATGTACTTGAAACTCTTGGAATGAAGAAATTATTAGTTCAACCATTTTGACTGTTACTACAATTTATATAGTCTGTATGTAATAGCTTGCTATATCAAATGTATGTTGAATTACTTATCATCTTCTAGATTAAAACCTAGAAGCTTTACAATAGTTCTGATTAATTTATAAAAATAAATACCATGCTTATGATATAATCCATATATTAATATGCTAATTACGGCAATCAAATCGTGAAAGTCAGTTGATCAAGTGGATTATTTTCTTTCATTTAGTGACAAAAGAAAATCGCGTGAACAACGTAAATAAAAAATAATGCAGGACACATTTTTTGAAACATAATTGGGAATTACATGGATTATTTACTGTAGAGTAACGATAAGATGTATACAATTTAAACATACAGATAAAAAAAAATAGAGATAAACTGTAAATTCCTCCAGTAAATAAGTGAATAATTATGTATACGTCTACAGACAAGGAATTACAATGATAAAAATGAAAATATTAAACTACAAACCAAAATTATTTAGCTGCATATAAAAGTCCAGAAATATAATTTTGATTGGAAGTTTGGGATATCGACAAGATCTGTCAAGCAAATTGTTGTTAAATTGACTAATAGAAATAAAAGGAAAAAAGAAGAAAAAGTTTTACATAAACCAATTTTAGAAGGAAGTTAAAGAGACGTTCCTCACTAAAATTTTCTGTTAATGAATACTAGAGTAGTTTATTTTCTAGGGACTTCTTTTTTCTAGAATAATATTTCCTCCGTCTATTCAATGCTTTGAGAAATAGTTATAATTAATACTTAACAAGGATTATTAAGTTAGAAACTAACTAATGAATTATTTCTTAATTTTTCACACTTCACAAATTTATAATATAATGAACAATAAAGATGAACGAATGAATGAAGTATATCATTTTAGAAGTTTATTAGCTTTTGAAAATTATTTATTACCAGAAATGAGGAATAATAATTGAATCTAAAAAGACAAGAAAACATTATTCGAAAAGCCAATAGCAGGCAAATTCTTAATACATGTTGTTTAAGATTAATCCAAGGAAACAATTTGAACTTCATACAGTGTCGTTTACAATTTTTTGATGATCTACAAAACCTATTTTGACATGTGAATTTTCGAAATTTACACAAATTATTTCCCTAAAACTTTGGAGCTTTGATGATTTTGAAGGAAGAATTCACAAGTACCACAAATATACGTTCTTCTTTTTCTTTTCTTTTCGTTTTCGTATTGGAATTTTCACAACCACAAGCTAGCTTATTACTGACATGAGCCTATTCTAATTTTTCACTTGTTTGAAATGGAAGCGTAGTCATTATTTTTAATACTCTTATAGTGTAGACACACATCGTTGATATACATTTTTACCCTTTTCACCTAAGAACATAAGAGTAAATGAGTAATTGAAATCATTGTATGTTCATGGTTCATTTACTTAGTGGCGGAATCATAATTTTCATTAATGAAATTCAAAATTTGAAGAAATAGATACACGAACTAGTTAAAAGAGGTTCAACATCTATTATATATATATAAAAAATTATTTTAATTATATATAAACAATATAAATTTTCATCAAAAAAAATTTGAATGACCCCAAATCATAAGATAACTCCGCCGCTGCATCTGCTTGTGGGAGGTGGGGCTGGGGGATTGGGAAAAAGCCAAAGAAACTTAGAAAAGGGGAAAGAAATTAAATGAGAGTGGATGAGCTCTGTTGAATTAGCTGGAGGATTACAATAGGATGTGTGTTTCCTTATCATGGCCAAGTCAGCTAGTTTCTATTTATTTTTATTTTAAGTCTTAACATTCAAATACATTTGAGTATGAGATCAAAATATTAAGTTTTTTTTTAAATTTATTCAAGTCTTAATGAATATAATTATTTGGTTTGTGAAAAGTAATTATAATTATTTTGTAGAATTAATTAAAATAAATGATTCGAATATTATAATTTTTTAAAAAGAAAAAAGAAAAGTCACCTACTTTTTAGGAGGAACACGTTATCCATGTAGGTTGGAACAAGGAGGAAAAAAAGGCAAAACTGAAGAAAAGACAAAACAAATGGGATGTCTACTAGTACAAAGAAGATGAACCTAAGCCAGATTAAAAGGCACATGTTATTAATGAATTATTAGATTGACAAATTTTTAATAGTTGTATAAAAAAAGTTATCGAATTATTGATTCTACTTTTAGTATTAGACTATTTGGATAAATAGACAATTCATTAGCATTATAGTAATTTACTAGTTTATTCTTCATAGTTATTGGATATTAATACTAATTTAACATTACTTGATACTATATTTATAAGTCATGTGTTTGATTTTCAATGTATAAATCTTTGTTAAGGAAGTAAATTAGAACATCAGGTCAAATATTATATCTTATTAAATTTAGGTGCTCAACAAATATTGAGTGTTATTTATTTATGAAGTCTATTTTATTAAATCAGGTGAGTGTTGTAAAACTCGACAAGTATATATATTCTTCATTTTTACAAATTTTTATTTGTCTCACTCTAGTTTTCAAAAGCATTATGTTGTTTACAATTGATTTGCTTGTTTCACTGTATCACATTTTTTTGTTGAATTGCGTCAAATTGTTAAAGAAATCATATATTTATTTTTTGAGCATTTTCTTATTAAGTAAATCGAAAATCAAATTGTTAACGACTAAAAATCGATAAAAAAATCTTATTAATTTACTATTAATTTAATATCTTTAAAAATCAAAAACTAATAAATCGAACCGATTATACATAAAACTGAATCGGTGGAGCTAATTTGAATTTTGCAAGTGCTTAAGGTTTTTGTCCGTATTGTGAGTTTAGTCTACCCCACTTGGATAAAATCTAATGAGAAAATAATAACACTTAAGAATGATCAACAACTATAATTAAGTGCTTCCCACTTCCCATAATCGATTGTCATCATCTTTATCTCTTCCACAACAGATATCCCTCTAATCATCATTATCCACTAAATGAGTTTTAACAGTTTGAGAATGCTATAGAGTACAAGCAAACACAAATTTAATTGACGACTCCACAAAGGTTTATTATCCTAAAAAAATGGTTCGAACAGGAAATAAATACATTTTGGCCTCTCTAAATTAAAGTTGGATGATTGGAATAAAAGAAAGTCACTTATTTTTTCTCACTCAAAGATTACTCAAGCCGAAAAGTGATACCTTTGACTAGTTTTTAATGATTTGCTAAATCAACTCAACTCATTTATCTCGTCTTGTCCATCACAAAAATCACTTTCACCTTATCCCTAATTCTCTCTTGTATGTATGCACAAATACCTGTCTCAACATCCTCATCTCACTCTCTTTAAAAAAATTTTATTGGTCAATACTACAACTCATTCAGCATTCTTGATATAACTATATTGTCCGTATGAGGAAGAAACTTAGCTGCATGCATCTCTTCTCAAAATTGTAATTAGACAACAACATTGAATGCTAAACTAGCTATAAAATAATTTAGGGGGCTAGCTGTAAACAACATCTATCGTCATACATGAAAAATAATTTAGGGGGCTAGCTATAAATATAAAATTAATTGTTACGCAAATCAAATTGAAAATTATAATAGAAATGGAGTATTTAAAGGTTCCACTTAATTCAAAAAATTTGTAATTATTTTTTTTTAATCTGAGATTTCAGAGTTACTAATACCGTGCCTACTACAGAATCAAGATGGTTAAATTCTCTGAATTGCTTTTAAGTGTAAATATTTGACTTGTATCTGATAATATTTAATTATTTATTAAAAAAAATCGTAAGCAAATAAGGACCTCTTGTGTGAGCCGAAAAAGAAAAGAAATGATGCGCAAAAGGTCGAAAGAGAACCAGATAAGGAGACGGCTAAAAGTGAGGTTCGGTCGGCAATTGGATGGAAGCATCCTGATGAGGTTTAGGGAAGTATACCCGGCAGGGCTCGAGCACATTAGTGGTTTTTGGCAAAAATCGAATGAAGTAAGAAGAATAAATTGATATATTTTCTTACGAATTTTATTTTTTTATTTTTTTGAGACGCAAAATTATTTTTCAAAAAAAAATAATTTTATTTGATAATTCTTTTCAATGGATCATATAATCATACTCTAGACATTCCAAATTTATTTTAATAATTTTTTCCTTTTATATGAAATAAATAATTTTTATTGTAAATAATAATTACTTAGTAACTTTTCTACAAAAAGTCTATAACTATTATTACTAAAATAAAAATTGAGGCCCCTCAAATTTAGAAGCTTAAGGCGCTTGTCTTTTTTACCACTATCGAACCACCTCTAATATCCGGGATTCGAACCCAAAACTAGTCGGGAAATGAGGAAAAGGCGGAATGGGTTAGATTTCCTATTTCATGTATAGCCAAAGCTTTAGCTTGGGCTGGGCTTTCTTTTTCTAAAGAGAACTGTTTGGTTTTGGGCCTTAGGGCTAGTCCACTAGACATTGTTTTATTTGTGAAAAATTACGTGGATAAACAAACATATACTAGTCAATTAACTAACATAATTATAGTTTGAATTGATTATGGATTGCCACTAACATATAACATTAATTACGGTTTGAATTTGTATAGCGAAATATACAAACATTGTGAATTATACAAATGCTATACAAACATTGTATGCGAATTGTATAACGAAATATACAAACATTGTGAATTGTATAGCGAATTATACAAACACTGCGAATTGTACAATGAACTATAAAAATGTTGCGGGCGAAATGTATAGTGAAATATACAAACACTGCAAATTGTATACCCAATTATATAAACGCTGTAAATTGTATAACAAGTTATACAAACGATGTGAGCGAATTATATAGAGAAATATACAAAATATTGCAAATTGTATAATAAATTATACCAATATTCGTGGATTATATGACATAATATACAAACACTGTTATAACTTTAGTTACAAATTATAATTATTTAAACTATAGTTATTTCAGCCTATTAAATTTCAAAATTAAGCTATTTATGAAAATTGACCTTTATTTATTGACTGATTAATAAAACGGCCTAGCAGGCCAAAAAAAAATTAGATTTAAAAAAAAACATCTTGCGAGTTGCTCCCTGCCCGATAGTCCATAATATTATTTTCCTGCCTCTAAAGTTCTGTAAATTGGTTGTAAACCTCAGAAGTCTGTAGTTGGCTGCTTTTGCCCAACCATTTTCTGTTTTATGATTTTCTAGTCCTTGTAATTTGCATCAAAACCAATTTTGTCACATGTACTTCCTCATTAGCTCGGAGATCCTCTTTCAAACAGATTTTCGCCATCGTTAACATCTCCTCTGCTTCATTACCATGTCCTCAACCGCCGACCAAACGGAAGTGCAAAAAGAAGCAGAAGCTTCGGCCACCGTCACAGACACAGGAGATACTGCGATCCCGTCGGAGGAAGCACCAGCAGCCGGTGCGGGAGATCCGAAACTAGAGGAATCAAAAGAATTTCTTACGCAATCCGAAGATGTACAGTCAAACGATGCAGAAGCTTCAAAATCTGACGACAAGTTGACGAAATCCAACGAGGCGAGTGATTCAGATCCCAAGGCAAATGAGAGAGATATTTCTAGCCGGTCTGGAGATGTACAATTGAACAATGCAGAGGCCTCGGAATTGATCCGATCGAACAAGACAAGTGATCCAGATCCCAAAGCGGATGAGTCGAAGGATGTTACCAACCCGAAGCTGCTAAAAAAGGATGAAGGTAGCCGAACATTTACAATGAGAGAATTGTTGGATGAATTGAAGAATGGTGATTCCAATGAAGATTCTGAAGCGGAAAGACGAGAAGGCGATACACCTCGCAGGTTTGTGTTCGCTGGCTGGCTTCTCTATAAAATGCAATGTATCTTTCATTAGCGGAACTGAGAGTGTCATTAATGTGTACTTATTAACTAAATAATAACATCAACATGTTAGATTGAATCAGATGCTTCTGTGTTGAAAGTGCATTCTCGAATGTACAGCTTTCTCATCCAAGTTAACTATAGCTGACTGCTGACACAAAAACAATGATGTTCATGCTATTGGATGATATGATCATAAACGAAGATAAATATAAGACAAAGAAAACTTTACTACAAAACTAGTTAATAAAAGAAGGTGATGTCTTGGTCGACAGTGAAAGTGCATTCTTGATTGTAAAATAAGCTCGTCCAAGTTAAACTGTAACTGATGCTGACGCAACAAAATCCAGGTACTTTTGATCAAAAACGAAAAGATATGAAGCACAAATAAAATTTGACAAAAAAAGTGAATAAGATTGAATAAGAATATAGTACAGCAGACACAAAACCAAGTAAGCACACTTGCTTGGAGAAATAACCATGAATGAAAGTAAACATAGCACTAACAAAATTTGACTAGAAAATGGACATGATGGAAGAAGATGACGGCTGCTTTATGAGTTATGACCATGCCAACATCTGAAGGTACCATACCTACCTTCTTCTCTTGACCACACAAAATGAATTTAAAGTATTTTGAGTGCCTCAGTGGTATAGTCATGGGTTTAAAGCTGAAAGTTTGCCTCTCGTGTAATTCATGCTTCAAATTAGTTGAGGCTTCCGTTTTGATCCGTGTGAATAGATTCAGACATCATTTTCTGATAATAAGAGCTATACTTGACACCTCATGATGATTTAACATAATTTAATCCCAAATTTGAATATGAATTTTAAGAGAGATAGAAGGATTGTTAGTTCCATTTGATATTGAAATAATAGCTCCATAGTTTCTCCAGAGATGTAAGATTTGAAGGCATTTTGATTGCTTGAACTGTGCAATGAATTTATTTAATATATCATCTTTTGAGCAATCTCTGCTGTTTATTTTGAATCGCTTCTACAACCACAAGTACTTCAACTTGACCTCAATACCTCAGGACATCTACTGTTTTTAATTCTTTTTTTTTTTTTGAACTTTAAGAAGCCTATAACTTACATTTTCCTGTTACTTGTGAATTTGATTCTCCAGTCAACAGAGCACTCAGCAGCACACAGAAAGTAATGCTGCCTTGGAGTTGATTAACAGCGTCACAGGTGTTGACGAGGAGGGCCGATCTCGCCAACGGATTCTAACATATGCTGCACGGAGGTACATCTAATCTTTAGCACCATTTTAGTTATGGTGTCACATATTTTAATTGGGCTTAGGCTGTCATTCCAAATTCTAATTTCATGACAAGTTACATCGTTTGTAAATCAAGATCCCTCCAGACAATTCACTTTCTTCAAGGAGTCAGAGTTCTTTTGGTTATTTATTTGATAGGTAATGATTTTATTGAGATTTCTCAAATACTAACTGGGTGCTGGGAGTGTACATTCCAAAAGGAAAAACTCAGTTCCTCTTCAATCCTGTAATGAAAGTAGAAGACTAACGTGGTATCAATTTCGATTACAAAAAACTTGACACGAGCAATTGTATATATCTGAGCATGCTTTCCTCGTTTTCTTCAGAATATTAATGATTAATTTCACCATAATCATCCATCAAATATTTGAAGTTTATCAAATTCCTCCTCGGGGCCAGCTTATCAATATCTCCTTTGTTGTCTTTGGCATGGTCCATTTCACCTCAAATATATCCAATAGCATGCTCCATATCCAATTGATTACTGTATTTGAAAAGATAATTTGCATCTTTGTATTATGTCATACAGCACAGATCTGTTATAGATGTATAGTCCCCTTCTCTGTAGATTGTGCTGGGTCAGGTAAGCCTCCTTAGCCACCAACCAAGTTAAACATGCCAATTTATGGGGAGTTCCATTTTCCAAGACTTTCCTGCACGGGTGATCGGAATGTGGGATGTTTACCTCTTTAAAATTGTTCATGACTGGATCTGATAGCGTACTCACTGAGTGCTCTGTGTAAGATCGTTCATCTCAAAACATGAGAATTAATTGAATACTTTGAAATGTTTTGCTCGGACCACAAATGAATTGCTATCTTATGGGAGAAGAAGCTAAAAAAACTTTGAAGTAGGAAACAACAATTTCAATATCCGTTCCATGTCATATTGAGAATAGATTCTCATTTCTGTCAATGTGGATTTTCTTGGTGACTTTATTTATCTTCTCTTATCGGTCTGGTTAATGCATTCCCCCCTTGTGGGATTACAATGGGTATTTGTTGTTGGTCTGCTTAGTGCATTTGTGCACAATTCTTGTGGATCTGAACTGCATAGAAAATTTTCACATATTAAGCTTTGATATGAGACCTTTCTGATTTCTGATCTATGTGCAGGTATGCTAGTGCACTAGAGCGAAATCAAGAAGATTATGATGCGCTTTATAATTGGGCACTGGTTCTTCAGGTAATTTGGTTTCTGAGTTTTCTGGATTGATTGTCTTGCAGTTTTCTTTTTGCCATCCTATGCAAGCTTTTTCTAGGAATGACCGGTAGATAAGGAAAAAAGAATGCGAGAAAGAGAAATCCTGTCATCTATAAATCAAAGGATCTGAATCTTTTTTTAATGTCTGAATCTTCCTTTCATTAAAAAAAATGAAATTATTCATGGTTTGATAATTCCTGGTTTTGACTTTTCATGCAGGAAAGTGCAGATAATGTAAGCCCAGATTCCACTTCACCTTCAAAAGATTCTTTGCTCGAAGAGGCATGCAAAAAGTATGAGGAGGCAACCCGTCTTTGTCCTACGCTGAATGATGTATGTGCACAAAACCTTTTATAAGTCTTTTGATTCTTTTTACAATTCGTATAATTAAGATGTAAATTTGTGTAAATGTCACTAGTCTAGGTTACATTGTGATGTTGGATCAAGTAACATTTACGTGAAGACCAGATTACTTTATTTGAAAAGTTACTATTTATTGGCCTATGTTATGAGCTCTCGCTATTGTCATGCATATTAGCTATCTATCTTATGGTTTTCTTTTTGATAAAACCTTTTCATTATTCCCCAGCAGCAAAACCTGCAACCTTGTACCAAATTGCAAATTCAATACTGTATTGTCCATTTCCATTGAATTGAATCCATTGACATTGAGTTGCAGGAGCAATTGGTATTGCTTGTAGAAGTTCCTAACCTTAATATTGACATGCACCCCCCCCCCCCCCCCACACACACACACACACATATGTCAATACGTAGTAGTATAGTCAAAGCATTATGACACGATATCGATGATTGGTAAAGATTCAGCTTCTGAACAAGGGCCTTTCTTGTTCCTATCTGTCTCAGGCTTACTACAATTGGGCCATTGCAATATCTGATCGAGCCAAAATCAGGGGTCGTACCAAAGAAGCTGAAGAACTTTGGAAGCAGGTATTGTTAACGCTATTATGTTATTTTCTTTCATTTCCTCATGGGCGAAAAGAATGTCTGTTTGGTCCTTATAGATGAGAGACATCTCTCCTCATCTATGTTTCCATGTTCTGTTAATAGATGTATAACCTTTGCAAGAGCCATGGATGAAGATATGTGAAGTTATTCTGTTTCTTTTTTTTTTGTTGATAAGTAGAAGTTACTCTTAATTATTGTCACACTTGAACAACCATTTTGGTATCATTTGCCTTGCTATTGCTTTGTTACCTAGTTGAGGGACTGTTCGATAGCAAGAAATTGGTTTGCTGTTTTAAGTTTCAGAATGTAGAGATGAAAATTTAAACGATGGTGTTGTAATCGTTACTGTTCTAGATACACCTTTCATGTTGCACACAAACACAAAAAGAAAGAAAAAATGTGTCTCTGCTTTACTTTTTCCTTATATTTATCAACACCCAACCTTCCTCTCACCGCCCCGCCCCCCCCCCCCCCCTCCCCCCCCACAAACCAATACTATCACAACCACCTCCTCCCCAACCCAATCTTTGTCAACCCATTTATTCAATTTCCTTCCATGTATTTTTTTTCCTCTTCATCTGTTGCCCCTACTATCCTCTATCCCTGTTCCACATCATTCCCACTCCCACCTCTGCACTACCTATCCATGGCTCACTAGCATGTTCATTCTTTTCTTCTTTCCTACTTTGTTAGAAAACTGCTTTTAATCCTGCCAAGGTTCTTCTGTTTGGTGGTAAAAACTTCATATAATCAGAGAAAATGTATTATTTTGATATTTCTAGAAACAGAATGCAAACACATTTTTTGTGTTTTGATTGGCAACTTACAATTTCATCAATTATAATAAAACTCGTCCTTATTCAAATAACTTCTCTTATTCTTTTAAATTTTCAGGCGACAAAGAACTATGAAAGGGCTGTCCAGCTCAATTGGAACAATCCACAGGTAATTTCTGATCTAGTTAAACTAACCTTAATATTGGCTATTCGTCAGGTTTTTCTTTTCCAGACTATAGCTTTTGCTGCTTTTCTCCTGTGATGCATTATTTTATCTTCTATTGATCTATTTTGGATTATTTTTTTCTTGTCCTTGAGAGTTTTTCCTACTCTAATTCCTTTGACTGTCATTCCAGGCATTGAACAACTGGGGACTTGCCTTGCAGGTATCTTTACTTGAAAAAACCTACTCCGGACAATCTTTTCCGGACTTTAAAATAGACTTTTAGAGTAGTTTATGTCATTATAGTTCCCGACTTTTTCTGTGTATTTCAGTTTGCTGAATTGAAATCTGACCTTATTCTTTTCGAAATACATCCAGGAACTCAGTGCAATTGTTCCTGCAAGAGAAAAGCTAACAATTGTCAAAACAGCAATTAGTAAGGTACTGGTGTGAGTTGACACAGAGCCTAAAAATATGAAGAATAAACTGCAAACTCATTTAGGTCCAAATGTCCAATAGTTTGGTAGAATCCTAAAAAACATTGTTTATCTAATTCTTGTTTATGCTCACACGCCACTTATCAATTCTTATGAACTTGCAGTTTCGTGCAGCAATCCAACTGCAATTTGATTTTCATAGGGCAATCTATAACCTTGGAACTGTTCTGGTGGGTTTAACATATTTGCTCCTTCTGGCTTCTGTACTTGGGAGATTGATGATCATTTACAGCAACCTCATCCTTTTCTAAGTGAAAATTGAAAGAACTTAAACAATGTGAAAGAACAAAATGGAAATGATGATAACCTTCTTTTTGCACCATTCTTTTGCAGTATGGATTAGCAGAGGACATGTCAAGAACAGGGGGAACTGTTAATGCTAAAGAGATTTCTCCTAATGAGTTGTACAGCCAGTCTGCGATTTACATTGCTGCTGCACATGCACTTAAACCAAATTACTCGGTATGTCATTTATATTTGAAATATATGACTCCATTTATCTCCATTACATTTCTGTTTGTAGAGAAATTGGTTTTCATGAGAAGGGGCAGGAGTGTAGTGGAAACATTGAGAAAAGTTAGAAATGCATTTTCTTTAATCCACTACAATTTCTTCAAACTAATCTACTACTGACATGGTAACTGTTGGTGCTGGTGTCATTATCTAACTTTATACTCTGGTTCGGCTAGCCATATCAAAAGAGATTATTAACTTCTTACCCTGGTGATATACATTGCAAGGGAAGGGAATTCAAGATTTTAATCATAATTCTGCTACCTAGTGAAGGAAAGTTATGATCAGCAAGCCAGTGGCTATTCTTCTATTTTAACTTCTTGTGGAGTTCCCACCTTCTCTTTTGTCCTCATTTCAGCTGGCTGTTGTTATGCAGGTTTATACAAGTGCCTTGAAGCTTGTGCGATCTATGGTATGTAATTTTGCTTGGATCCTGTAGTTTCTGAATAGTTCCCCTTCTTATTTTGTACTTGTTTTATTAAAATCTGGATATATTCGAAATTATATGCAGCTAAAGAGAAGTGAACCTACACAAGAGATAATAAAGCCTCTTTTTGATAGATTTGAAATCTTTTTTTTTTTAATTGGTAACTTTAGATTTGAAATCTAATAAGAATCAAAATGAGATTTTTTACATTGTTTTAACAATACAGATGAGGGGAGAACAATTTTACATTATGATGACCAAAATTCAAAATGGTTGTGAGCTTTTTTATGAAATCGCAAATACTCATTTTATTTATTTGTATATTCAAGGGAGCTGTTTAGTATGGCAAAAGCAATAGGAGAAAGGTCAATGAGAAGTTGGTGAAACCTCTTAAACTAATCTCTCTCTCTCTCTCTCTCCGGTCAGTGAGAAAATAGAAAATAGAGACCAAGTTTTTATTTTGCAACTACATAGGATAAATTTGTCATTCTAATTTAATCATTACTAAGTTGGATCCCTTCCTTCTTTTTACTAAAAAATAGTAACTTCTTGCTTTGCCGTCAAATATCATTTGCAGTAGTCTAGTGAAACAAGTGCTCTAAGTATGTAATATTTTGATTATTAAGATAAGCATATGGTGAAGTTCTTTCTTCTTTGGCATGTTTGATCTTACTGGGCATGTAAGTTTGTCAAATCATGCAAGCAAGTTCTAAAAGCACTTCTCTGTTTCAGCTACCTCTGCCATACCTAAAGGTCGGATATCTCACTTCACCACCTGCTGGTAATCCACTCGCACCACATAGTGACTGGAAGCGTTCTCAGTTTGTTTTGAATCATGAAGGACTTCAACAGGTGAAAACACTCACATATTTATGGATACGAGCCTGGTTCTTTTTTCTTCACGGAGAGTTTAAAAGTCTACCTTCATATGGAGGCGTGTCTTGCATTTAACATTTTCATTCTATGAGGTTTCACCACAATTGTAATGGCATAATTAAATTAAGCTAGTGTTTGGCCATAGATTCCCAAATATTTTTGGGAAACCAAATCTGAGTAAAGTTTGGATTGAAATTTCAAAATGTTTTTTACCATAGTTTTTGAAACATATGTGACCTTTTTTATTTTTTTTGAAAAACATAGATACATGATTTATACCAATAAATTCTATAATCTATCAAAACTACCCATAAGTTCGGCACAAAATTACCATTAACTAGATAATACATTATCCTAAAACCATAACACATTATTTTAATAAAAACTACTAATTACACAATAACTAGCTCTACAATTTGTAAATTACGATTAGTTACGAAGACCCATTAGTGAAAATAAATAATAAAAAGGGTACTAACTAGCTATTTTTTTAATATAATGTTCCCTACAATAATTTCTTCACAGTGAGCATACATCTCCAGATCAGACAACAGAAAAGGATAGATAGTAATTGGTTATGGTCATGAATAGATGGGCTTTTTCATAAAATATAAAAAGAAATCGATAGCTATATTTTGGCCTCCAAAACAAGTTTTTAGTAGATTTTGGGATTTGTTTTTCAAAATTTCATAAAAACTAGACAAATTCTATGGCCAAACAGTTTTTGCCAAAAAATTCCCAAAAAATACTTCCAAAATTGGGCAGAGGGGTCCTAAATTGTATTCAAATATGGAAAAGTATGACCAGATCACATGGTTGGACCTTACTATTGCTTATCATTATTCGCATGATCATTTTTTAACTTTCTAGCCTTGCATATCAGTTATATAAAGCCTACCATGTTACAGGTTTGTGACTATTTTGCATTTGCTATTTCTCTTTGTCGTCAAGTTTTAGTCTCCTGCTTGAATGGGAGAGTGCTCTATTTCCCTAAAGGTGAACCTTAAATTCATTTGATGTGCACAAAGTGATATGTTCTTCTTCTAGATTGATCAAGTAAATGACAGGATATTTTTGCCTTTTAGTAGTGATGACGTGTGTGACCATTTCATCTAAAAGCTCAAGCTGTTAGAATAAACAGATTTTCATATTCTTTGTGACTTCAACACATTCCTTCACATGCAAACTTGAATTTGTTTCATGCCAAGCACGTGGAAATTCTATTTGATAATTGGTGGCAGTGAGACTGGAACTTTAGGAGATTAACCAGCTCTTATACCATGCAAGTGTGTGACCATCTCATCTAAAAAGTTTAAGCTATTAGAAAGAGCACACACTTATGCTCTTAATTATGTCTTCAACATCATGGGTCTGAGTGTTCTTGCATGTTTAATTTGCTACAGAATTGTAGTTTCCTTACTAGTAATTAACTAATTCCTTTTCCTGCTTGGACAGATCAGTAAAGTCGATCAAAGACACATGTCAAGAAGCCTTTCATCAAATTTAGCAGATACTAGTCCTAGTAGACAAGCAATTAAAGTTGATGTGCCAGATATCATCTCTGCATCAGCATGTGCAGATCTTACATTACCACCTGGTGCAGGCCTTCGTATTGATACGATTCATGGGCCAGTTTACATGGTAATGCTTCATGCTTTCTCAACTTACATTTTCCACTTATGATATCTCCTGCGGTCACTTCTGATAGTTATTTGAGCTCATGGATGAAATATGCCTTAGAGAACAGTAGTTGTTTGATTGCTATATTCTCTAACTTGATGATAATCAGTGTCAGATCCAGTCCTATACAAACCTATGAATTGGAGACAACAAGGCATATGTTTCTTAATTATTTCAAAAGTCATATTCTCTGACAACATGACCAATGAAAATTACAAGTCATTAGTGGATTACTTTAAAAGGAGGGTAACTTCCTGTAATTCATCAATAAAAGCTAATGTTTTCTACGTTGGGTGTTTTGATTGCTTCCTTTAGCAGATGATTTGATATTCTTAAAGTCATTACTTCCTTTCCTTTCTTTTCCTTTCTTTTTTGTCATATCTAGTTTATTCTGCTTATGGGTTGTTGAGACGAGGGCTCCCAGGAAACAACCTCTCTACTTCTATGAAGTAGTGGTAAGGTCAGCGTACATTCTACCCTCCCCAAACCCCACTTGTGGGATTCCACTGAGTATGTTGTTGTTGTTTGTTGTTGTAAAGTCTTTACTTCCTTGGGAAAATGGGCCCATCATTTCATTGTGCCTTGTGCCGATGTGTTTCGAATTTTATGGAATATTATTGACATCAAGCCTGGACCTATCCTTTGCTGTCCTTGACCTGTTTGCTGTGGTGACCCACTCAGCTTTCTTCATCTTGTGATGGAAATTTGGTTATCCTGGACACGAGTTGACTTTTATGAGCTATCGATGTCCACTTTGATTATGTTAAGTCTACTTCTCATTCTCTGTGGTCATAGTGAGAATTCCCTGATTGTAATGCCTCTCTTACTCTCGTGCCACAAAAAGGCCTACTTTGGTAACATCTAAAACTGCATTTAGGTTGTCTTCAGATATCACCTACTTTTTGAACAGACCCATTTATCATATCTTTATCAGTTTATCTCACATCTAGCCCACTCAATTACATTTTCAGTCCTTACTTTCTGAGTAGGACTTGTTTTCAGGTTTGTACAAAGATACTGTGATAGTATCGCTAACTTTAAGCTACCTTTACAAATCGTGCTATCTACATTTGATCTGTTCAGAAAACATAACAAATGGTTTACGGAGGTGAACATGAAAATTGTGTCCAGATCGTTATTCTTCTTATTCGTAAAACATTGTGAAGGTGTGAGAGTGGGTAAACAAAGTTCTTAAATATGTTCATTTTTTAAGATTACTCTTTTGGTTGGAACACCTCCTAAAATTTTACATCTCCAGTTTTGGAATTTTAATTCCCTGGAAATTTTCCTTTTGCATAATCTTGTGACATTCTTCTCTTTCCCAGATTGCTGATTCATGGGAATCTTTGGACTGGTGGCTTGATGCTATTCGTTTGGTTTACACGATAGGTGCTAGGGGCAAGAGTGATGTTTTGGCAGGCATCATCACTTCATAAACTTTTTGCCTGTAACTATATGATCAACCTCAAAGGTGGGGGTTCCTGTTCGAGAAAAGCTTGATTTGTTAGCCTCTTTAGTCTGTTGCTAATGTACACTTGTATATTATTTGTTTTGTCACATGAAATGAGGTTCATTGAGGTTCCTCTTTTAAGCGGATGTACCTCACAGGACTACAGATATTTGAGCTTGTATTGATGTTTCATAGATGTGGATTAAGGAAGAGACTTTTGTTAAATTAAATTCGTAGAGGGTTCTCTTGTCATTGTCTATCGAGTTGATTTGCTTATTTAAATTGAAAGAGGAAATGTTGCATAGCTATTTAAGCTACGCATTCGGTAAGGATTTAAGGTACATTCAGATACATTGTAAACAAGATTGATCCTACTCATAGCAAGTTACCATTTCTCAGCTTATTCGTGTTGTTTACTGTAGATATCTGCAACTGCAATTGACTTTTAGTTGATCTGATTGAAAACAAAACCCACAAATCACAATTAATCTCGCACTCGATATTTACTCCAAACTAATGAACGTAAGACACATATGCCTGAATCATGTTTAATTGAGAGCTGCCAAGGTGAAATGTTTTTGTAGGTGTAAACACAATGTCTCATTCTTTTCACTTCTCTCTCTAGAAACAAAGGATCCAGATTGCAAGTGAGGACTTACTATACAGTATGGTTTGTTTTGATGGATTTTAGTAATTATGTTCTTGGATGTAAGAAAACTGGTAATATTTTGCACAGGATATCGAAATTTATTGTAAATGAATGCCACCCATACTAGTAAATTTCATCTGAGTTACAACTTTATCAGTTCCTAGGCTAAGAACACAGAAAAAACAAAAGGAAACGAGCTGTAGGTGACTTCAAAATTCTCTATCTGTAAATCAGCACATCAGTTTTTGTTTATGGACGATCAATTGGACACTCAAATTCTTCAAGAAGGCAAGAATTTCATGCAGATCGGAGGAGTAACTTTTGCCAAAGCAAGTATAGATGCAGGAAGAATCCATAGACCTTCTCCACAGATCAAACCAGAAGCAACTGCTGGAACCATCACCTTAGCTTTCTTAGAGTTAAGTTTATGCCACACAAACACAACCAAACTCCCTATACACATATCAATACCAAAATAACCACCAATTAGAAATGGGACAGCCATCGCCATAGGCAATGGCATCCACTTCCCTATCTTCTCTGGAGAAAGATCTTTCACCAAATTTATCAAGACAGCAAATGCAAAGAACCCATAACACAGCTGCAAGCAATGTTGAGGCAAAGCTGAAACACCTTGCACACTGAGAATCGCCATGTTCCGATAGATCAATGCATAAGGTGCCTTGAATTCACCATTTGGGTTGCCAATATCAAATGCATTGTAGAACAAAAAGAAGCATAGTGGACCTATCACACAGCCTAAAGCTGTCCCAATAGCCTGGCTAAGAAACATAGTTTTTGGAGATGTCAATGTTAAGTGCCCTGTCTTAAAATCTTGCATTAAAATGCAAGATATGTTAACGACTGACTTTATCAAACCACAACCAGCTAAACCAGCAATGACACCATGTTCTTTACCAGCCAATGCAGCCATCATAAATAGTCCCACTTTACCATAGTTATACGCCATGTTTATGTCAGTCAAACCTGAGCCATACGCGTTGCAGAAAGCTAAAGACGGAGCAAAAAGATAAGCTATGATCACCCAATACCATCTGATCTCATGGAAAATCAATGGAATCATAATCGCTGCAACAGTCCCCAATGCTAAATACCCTACACCACCTATCCACATTGGAATTCTTTCTCTAACAAATGCTTCATCGTATTTCACATCCTCTGACTTCTTGTTCTGCCTCATCCCTGCTGCTGATATATCTAGTAATCAAAGTACTTAACATACTTAATCATCATACAGTAATTACAATCTAGCTGAATATATGATCAAGTTTACCTGAACTTGGATTTTTGCGTTTGAACCTGTCGTGAACACTAGAGAGTGTGAAATACAATATCTTGGCAAAGTTGTAGAGCCCATCACCAAGGAGGAGCGCGATGGAGATGAAGACCTATATGGAAAGAGATTTACAGTACTAGAAAATGAAAAATTCTGTAGCAAAAACTCAGATTAAAATTTGGAGGAAGGGAAACTGATTATTAACTAACCTTGTAACCATTAAGGCTTTTCATACTGGATTCTGGTATATCAGCAGGGAACCATTCTCCTTTAAGCTTTGCAATAAGAGGCCACATTACACCCCATGAAAGAATTGCCCCAAGAAGCAATGATATGTTTACTATATGTGGACATATCATTCCAGTTCCCACATAAGTCAAGCTAAAATCAAAGTAAAATCTGCACCACAACAGAATCTACATGTTAGGCCATCATCTTGATGAAGTGCCTAAAAAGACAAGTGAAATACATCGACAACCCCTTAAATATACACATGATAAAGTGTTCCTATTATACACTTCTGACTCAAATAACGTAAATTAGTTAAACATGGGTTTGTCGATGTATTCAGCCAATTGGAAAAAGACATACGTTTGTTTCCAGGCTTTTAATCCAAAAGTAGGGAACTGTTGAAATCCACAATCCTGTTTGCCAGTATAAAACCACTGAAAGAAAGCCCAGGTAAAACTATAGGAAAAGAACTTGAGGAACCCTTTCACTTGCTTTCTGCAAAATAATCAACAACTTCCTTTATGCATTTTTAATAATTTAAAATTACTTAAAAAGAAAGCTTTTTACTTTTTTTTTTCTCTAAAAGTAATTTCACCTAGCTTTTTTATCATTCTTTCCATGAAATCCATTAATTAAAACAGCAGTAGCCATTCCAGTTGGAAAAGTCAACTTGTAATCCACTATCAAGACCTGTGTATAATTGGAAAGCAATATTGATTTCAATTAATAATGAAAAGTCAAATGATTTTTTGTTAAAAAAAAGAACTTTTAAGGATTCAACATACCTTCCTAAGAGGAATTAATACAAAAAGTCCAATAAAACAAACTATAAGAAGATATCCAGTCATCCAACCAATTTCAAGTTTCTTATAACTGTTTGATGTATTTCCAACAGTTCCAACCCCTGCTAGTTCATAAGTTTTCTTGTCCATTCCCAATAAATAAGATCCTAGTCCACCTGAAAATTCAAATAACATAATCACAAAAAATCAATTAAAAAAATCGCGAAACATGTAACTAAAACAACACATTAATTCGTACATTAATTATGATAATACCTCCAAGAGCAATGCTGTAACAGGCAACAGAACATGTTTGTATCATGGTATTTTCCTGTCTTGTAAAAGGAACAGAGACGAATCCGAGTTTTTTAAGGATCTTAGTCCAGGCCTGAATGAAAAGATAGGCAAGAAGAGCAGCTGATACATTGAGATTAGGATTAATCCCAGTTGTAAGGTTCATTTTCATTTGTATCATACTGTAAATGCAACCAATAATTGTACTAGCAATCAATCCTCGTAACGTGATCTGTTTAGTCCAAGGTTGAATTCTCATCGCGCTTTCTGACAACTCCTCCTCCTCCTCCTCCCCCTCCACGTGTTCATCGCGAACTTGCTCCAGCTCTCTGTTGTTATTATTCATGACTTCAACTGGTACAGTTCAAACAAAGTCACAATTTAAGCAGAGTACATAATGCTTTTTGCAAAAATGGATAGAGAAAGTAATACCTTGAGGAAGAGCTAGGTAGCTGTAATGTTAGCTTCAATGCTGGAAGTTACAAATAAAACTAATACAAGTAAAAGGGGAATATAATGAAGCACAGCTGCTAATAATTCTTGGGAATATTTTTAATCAAGAAAAGATATTAAACTGAAAGAATGAAACTTTTTATAGTGAAGTGAATAGTGAACATTTCCCAGAGCTTCTTCATATGGGATTTGTCTTCAACTTTATTTCCTTTTGGATCTGGTCCCAGAATTTTGGATTTATACCTTTTTTTTCTTACTTATATAATATTACCTCCATACTATAGGTTGACTAATTTATTTTTTTTAACCATACAACTTTCCTATTTCACAAAAATTGGATAACATCCGTATGTATTGTGAAAAATAAAGATGAATTTTAAAATTTGTAGAGTAATATTTTTTATATTTACATTTAGAAAAATTTAATTTTGTAGAATAATATCTTTGATATTATATTTAGAAAATCTAGATATTTCAGAGCATTAAATATTTTTAGGAAAATATTTGTTATAAATTATAAAAAATTGTCAATTTTTATTAGATAGTTAGAAGATTTGCAAAGATATTTCTTATAAATGTATCTAGAAGCATCCTTAGATAAGTATAAATAGGGATGGCCTTAGTTATTTGTAAATCAACTTAAAACCAAAACCCAAATCACAGAGTTTCTTCTTTAACAAAGTTCTTATTTTCAAATATTCCTTCTCTTTTTTAGCTTTCTCTTCTTTAGTTGAATCTTTCTATCTTTGTTAACGATTTGGGCTAACAGAAGGTAAACCAATTGTACTTTTCTTCTGCTATATTTCTTTACATGTATCCTATCTTTCTCCGACCTAACTTATAATATTATACTAGTTATTTTATTGTTTATATAATGGTAGTGTAGGTTGACTAATCATACTCCGACCTTACTTATAATATTACACTAGTTATGTTATTTGTTTATATAGTTATAGTGTATGTTGACTAATTTTATGATGGATATTAATTATTTTTTTCATAGTACTAAGAAAGAAAATTTTATGTGTATGTATGTACCCACAAATAACAACCATATATGGAGAGAGTTCATTTAACGACTTTCTTGCTGGCATGGTGACCTTATCATTGACCTCCACATGCATTATTGGGATCACGGATGTAGTCGAAATTTGAATTTTGTGAATTCGAGATTCTAATTTTTTAAGTTAATGTACTATATATGAATTAATAATTTATAAATATCTAATGATTTTTTTTAAAAAAAAATATAAGTTTTAAATGAAATTTATTGAGTTCACCTTTGTTACCTTTACTACATCTAATTAGGATATAATTTAAATTCTATGCTATAATATGATCGCTAAAGCTATGATAGAGCTAAAATTAAAAAATAAGGTTCAATCGATGAACCTATAATAAAGTCGAAATTATCTCTTTTAGAAAAATATAAAAAAGTTATAAGATTCAATATATTTTTATGTGTAATGTGATTATTCGAAAAAAATATATCAATTGACTCGCTCTCACAAAGATGACTCTACTATATGTGGAATATGATGTAAATCAGTTACAAGAAACTTTTTAAAACAAGCTTAATATGGTAGGTTAAAAGAGTAATATAACATTTTATATTCGATTAAGTTATATTTAACTAGATAATCTTTTTTAATGTAAAATAAAAATAAAAATACGAATCCACAAGGATAATGTACTGGCAGAGGAGGTTCTTCCATCATAAAGTAACCCAACTTTTGGCATTTTATGTCTTTTTCTTTATTTTATTTATTTATTTTAAATTTTGGAATCTATAAATAAATTGAATTTTAGCTCTTTATAAATGAAATATTTTTAACATTTTTAGATAAAGACGTAGTAATTCTCAAAAAAGCTATAAAATTATATTCGAATATTATGATTGAAAGCTGTTTTTCGAATATAATGAGTGAAATGTCAATTTTATATTTATTAAATAGAAATATGGACAGTGGAAAAAATCATTCATCAATCTTTATCTGATTGGCTAAAAGGGTCTAACAGATTCTTCCTGTTGGTTGCTTGACAAATGACAACTAAATACCTTTTCTACAGAAATTTAAATCAACTTTGAAAAAATCTAAAATCAAATCAAATCAATAATTAAATTTAAATAAATATCTATGTTTACGTGGTTAAATAGTACTGTTATATAAAGTGGTAGTAATAATTATCCTCTATCTTTAATTAGAAACTCGGCTTTGATTATTGTAAACTGGAGTTGATTTTCTTAAAGAATATTTTAAATTTGGATTAAATTTTTTTATGTGAATTTAAATTAATTAAACTTCAAAATGAATATCAAATATTGAATGAGAAAAAAAAATTGACGATGTTTAAAATTTAACAAATTGGAACTAGTATATCAGCCAAAAACATTAAACGAAGAAACGACATAATAATAAATATAGATTTTTAAGAGAGAATAAAAAAAAGTTTTATCTTTTTTTTCTTTCTAAAAATGCCTCTCTCTTTTTTTTTGTCATTCTTATAGTTTTAACTTTTCATGTAACAGTTTAAGATCACAAGATTAATATATGTTAGTATATTTTATTAATTTTTAATTCAATAACATTAAAAGATCAGATAAATAAATTGAAACGGATGAAGCGACGTTTTGCCGCTTGAGTAAAAAAAGAAGTGTGAGAATATATCTAAAACGTCATTATATAGACTAGGTAGAACAAAGTTCAGCCTAGCTAACTAGCAGAATCCAAACAAATAATTGGGATATAAAAAAAAATTGTTGTTCCATTTTGACTAGTAATTCAAGTAGGCAATAAATAAATATCTATAGGTATGGCCCCAAATTGGACTTTTTGTACTTGACAATTTGATTAGTAAAACAAGATCCAAACATTGTTTAATGAAATAATTAGAGTGCTTAAACAATTAATTAGGAAACAAGTACCTGAAAGTTAGGCATAAGAAATAGAGGAAGGACGTGGACTGACTGACACTTAGCTACTTAATCATTCTCCTTTCTTTACTCTTAATCAATTAACTAGTTGCTTTTTAATTCCAAATTAATTGGGTTTTGTAGTACAATTTTTTTACTAATCCACTTGAGTTCTCAGGCTTTTTCAAACTAGAGATCTTAAATCTTTACTTTTACACATAAAAAATTCAAAAAAGCCTATTTTCTTAAATTCAACTTACAAATAGTCAAGAGATCTTATTTCCTTATGTCCATCTTGCTCCGCTAACACTCACATGTGGGGCTACATATTGGTTGATTTGAAGTATAATCGGTACAGAATCATTAAGATAATGATTTTCGGTTATTGATCGTTAAGATTTGACCAAAATTTTTTATTAAAAATTACTTCGAAAAAAGGTGACAAATCAACTGAACCATACACATGAGTTGACAAATTGTATTTTGCTAAAAAACAAACACTATCATATTGTAGAATAATTGAGAGTCCGAAGCAGTAAAAAGTAAATATAAAACTATCAAAGAATTTATATATCAAATACTACAAATATAATTATTTAATTTGTTATCGGGTTATCAGTTAACCTGTTAAGAAAAAACCTAAAACCATTAAGAAATGATAACTCAATAATAAAAAAATTTAAACCGTTACTGAAATCGCTAAGCGAATAACCTGTTATCAAATAATCCAATAACTTTTTTTCGATTGGAATAATTAATTTCAATTCGATTTTGAATAGACTTAACCAAATGATCTATTGATTTTTTTTCGTTTGAAAAGAAATGCAAAATGCATATTGGACATGTTAAAAATGAATGAATAAATAAATAAATAAATAGAGAATAATATTACGCTAATTATCAACTTACAATAATTGCTTAATGACATACACATAAATTGTGCAAATGGTATATGCTTTGTAAAGCTCGCAAAGGTAAAGTCGATCTTTTCCATACTTTGTTTATTATTAATCTCGTAATTACCAGTGTAAAGTAGCTTCTAATTACAGTTAAACTTAGTAATTAATTATTATATAATGGATTGATTTATCTTTTTATTTGTGCCTACCTCCACTACTTTTAGTGGAGTATCATCATCATCATCATCTCCTTGTTGAAAGCAACAACAATAAGAAATCAAAAATAACACAATTAAAGATGAAAGTACACAAAAACAAACTGTTATGTTAAGATTAATTTTGTACTTTATAATTTAAGTCGATGGATGTTTCAGTACTTATGGGTATGGGACTTGGTGCCATAATATTATACATAACCAACTTTTCGTCAGTAGATATTCAAACTGAACTCTATTTTAATTGAACGTCTTAATCAATTCTAATAAAATGTTTCAATCAAATATTTTCAATTCAAATTTTAAAATTGTTAGCTTATACGTGAATTTTGTCTTTTGACTTTACAACACTTTCCTCTAATTTTATCTCGATTTAAAATGAACGATGCCTTAACAAACTCATTTCAATCTTTTTCAAACACAATATTGACTATATATGCAGTCAAATTTCTCTATAACAAGTTCACTTTGTCCTTGTAATTTCTTTACTTGCTATAGCAAAATTCTATCATAGAATTAAAAAACATAATATCTCATAATACAATATGAAAATCGTTATTTAAAAGAAAATAACAAAGGAAAAAACTTACATCATTATAATAAAATATTATTATAAGGGGTAACTGTTGTAAAAAAAATAAAATTGGTTATATATGTCCAAGTTGAAAACGCCCACAAAGACACCCAACATGCGTGTGTTAGCCATGAACTAAAGTAACAAAAATTGAAAACGTCCACTGTCAGTGAACTAGATGCCTCTTATAGTAGTATGGGGCTGAATTTTGAGTTCACATTTTTTTAAAATCTACTGACTCGATTAATGTGAATTTCAACTATATAAGATTTATTATTGAGACTTGATCAGTTATAAATCTTTAGTTAAAGACGAAAAATTTAAAATTTTATCGTTTCATCATATCCGATACTCATTTGCTTCTTCGACTTACAGAGCGAGAAATATAGTATTCGATCGAGCCATATATGTCAATTTGTTAAATAAGTGAGAATTAATAGAACCCACCCTTGTTGCGTATAGAAAAAAATTATTCTCATAATTTGTACATTGAATTGTATGGTTAAAGAAAAATGAATGGAAGAATATATATTGGATATGGACAATTGCATAAAATTTCTACCTTAGAAATAGAATACAAACAAAAAAAGGAATATGATAGTTGATTGATTGGTAATAGAGGCAAACACACGCCACTTGATGGATGCTTCCAAATCCTAAAGGGACAATGTTTCTCTCTTTAAGTCAATGGTTTAAATCAACTTGCAAGTATAGATAACTCATAAAGAAAATAAAAGAAAATTGATGGAGGAAAAAAAAAATATCGGCAATCCAAAAATTATTGAGTTTGCGCCTATATGTTGTGAGTGGGGAGGGAGGGAGCGGAATTGTCGCCACTTGATAGAGGCAGAGGCGTAGGTTGGATTGTTGCCCAGAAGATAAAACTCGATATATAAATTATTTTTTCTTGACATAACAATGTATGCTTTAATAAACATGGAGGCATTGATTAGAAAATAATTCTCTTTTCAATTTATACGCGATATTTTTTAGTTTTTTCATTTCATGATCTCTCAAACATTTGATATTATTCTTATTATGATGCATCTAAGCATGTGAAATGGTCAATGATATTGATTAAAAAACGTGCATACTTGTTCTACTTTCTCCCATAATAAATAAAACCAGTTATTAATTGATACTACATGATATGTCCCAAAAAAGAATAATTGAACATAAAAAAAATATATTTTTAGGTAAGTTTATAGGATACTCTAAAATTTGATGGGAGTGGTATAATATTTAATGGTATGCTAAGTTCTTTTTCTATTCAATAGTAGAATTTAGAATTTTTTCTTCAACTAATTCAGATTTGCATTATATATTTTCAATTATGAGTAGTCGCTCATTAAAAATTTATCAATTTTAATAATGTAAATTCAAAATTCTAGCTAAAAATGAAAAAATCTCATCCATCTCAATGGTCAATCATATGAATCTTACCTATAATTTATTGTGTTCCTCCCTAAGCCTTAACATATGTGTCTACAATACAAAAAAGATTGAAACAACTTAGTTTGATAACCCTCTTGTGATTTTCAATCACTTGGATTTGCTATTTTTATCCAAGAGTTTAGCTAATATCCAATTTCCATCCACATTTCCAGCCAAAAGAAATTCTTTTTTTAATTTTTACCTTCAGAAATTAACCAAGAAGGTTAAAACCTAAAAGGTAAGTATGAGTAAATTCAAAAACTTACCCAAAATATATCATATTCAAAAAATATTTATCATTTGTAGCTATATAGTTCTAATACATCTATATTGTATGTATAATTCACTTTTAACATTTAATGCATATACATTTTAAGACACTTATAAAACATTTGTATTGCGTGCAAAATTACTTTGTACATTATTCATAGTGTAGTTTTTTTAACCAAAACAAGTATATATATATATATGTTACACATATCATTTACTTTTAATTACATAGCACAATTACTATAAATAATAAATATTTTTCTAAATATAATATACTTAAATAATAAATATTCTACAAAGGAAACTCGACAAGGTAATTATCTATCGATTCACATACCAATGTACATTTTGAAGTGGATCTGATGTTCCAATACCCATATCTTCAAACAGGCCCAAAATGGAACTGCCCAAACCAAATGTTTCTAGTATTTGCAGTCGTCCTCTATTAATTGGCAAATTCGAAGCATGACATCAAAATTGATAAAAGTGAAACGACAGTAATCAGTGGTGTAATTAAATTTTTTAGTAATAATATAAATATAAACACGTAAAGAAGATTCAATATCTATATTTTTGATTAAAAAAGGTTAGGATTAGGTAAGTTTTTGGTTTGAAATATATCACTGCCTAATCCTTTTGAAGATTATATAGATTTTGGCTTGTTTTAAACATTTCATGTTAATGTACTTATTACTGAATTATCTCTAAATGAATTAACCGTTTCAATCAAAAGGATAACTGCATAACAAATTGCGCATAAGTACACATAAAGTACAACCTATATAGCCAACAATTTACGGATACTTTTGCGACCTATTTAAGAAACAACGAACAAAAATCTAGACACGTATCGTATGTATCAAAATTCTGTTGGCCAATTTGCCTTTCTAGTTTGTCAGCTTGTTTTATTTAAGGTATCATGATAATGTTTCACACAATTTCTTAAAAAAGTGTTTTTAATCAATATTATATTTTTTTTAATAATTAAATTTTTATCTATATATGTGCCTCTTAATTCTAAAAAAATTAATGCTAAGGATAAAGTAAAAAAAGGAATTAATTCTTTCTTGATTATGTAAATTAACAATTTTTAGTATATATGACAACTAAAATGAGATGTTGATAGTACTTTAGTTTCAATATGTTGTACGATGTCATCCAATTTAGAGATAAATAATAAATCAAACTCTTCTAAATCATATTTTTATATTAAATTTTGCTTAATTTAAAATTACCCTATAAACCATAGATTAAATATAAAAAAATAGTGCAATCTTGACAATGAAATTCAAGGGAATAAGAGGCCATTCACATAATCCAGGGAGTTCAATAAGCCACTCACATAAATAATATGGAAAAAAAATTAAGTTATGAACAAAATTGTCTTATTTCAAATATCAAAAGGATTTCCAAACAGACTTTAGGACTCTCCTTTTTTAGTTTTTCTTTTTATGACAAAAGATCTATCTACGTTTATGCAATAGTTTATAAATTATTTAGGAGAGAACTTATATCGAGTTCGACCTAAAAGATAATTCTTTTACTTTCGTTGGTAATGAATTTCAAATTTGCGACCTTCTCTAACATGAAAGTCTCAAACTCAAACTATTGAACTATTCCGGAAGAGTTTCTTTTTAGTTGGTATTATTAAGCTTTTCGAAAATCAATTTAAATTAAAATTTTAAAGTTAAATTTAAATATTTAAAATATTATTGATTACAACTTATTAAAAAAAAAATTGGCTTAACCAATATTTATATAGTTTAATGCAAACTGCGGCAATATTTAATTCGGTTTAATTTGTCGTTTTGCGAACTCCACCTTCTACGTCCCTAACTTTCTGTGTCTGCTGACAATATGAAATTGTCAAAACCGTGTGCTCTCCAGCCCCAAGATTCTTCCAAAACAAACGTCGCCTCCTTTCATAAAACCCCCTTTCCCTCATCATTCATTCCAATCAACAAAACAAAATTAGGCAAAAATGTGCAAAGGGTTTCAGCCAAACGAGAAAGATTGCCTGAAAATCAAAGGCTTCTATCTCCATTTATCGTTATCATCAGTTACCGACTTACCCGATTCTCTAACTCTGCATTATCTTCCCCGAATTAGTGAGAGTCCATTAGAGATCAATGACTCCAAGATCCGCTCAAATTCCCCCGGTTTCGTTACACTCCACCGGGTCCTAACAACGAAAGGGGTTATTTACGGAAGCAGAGACAGAGTTAAAGCGAGCGAAGGAGTAAAATTCGAAATATTCATGGCTCATGTCAAGGTCATAAAGGGTATTTTCATGAATCTAGACAACCACTGGAGAATCGATTGCAAATGCGCTTTGGAAAATGACGATTTACACGTGAAAGGGGCGGAGGTATGCGTGGCGGTGGAAGGACGCGCCGCCGCTGATCAGTCGATTACTGAGAAGGTGGAAATGACGGTGAGAACACGGCGGAGGAGCTGTTTCCAGAAGCTGGAGGAGATTCCTGAACAAAGAGAAGTTGAAAATGATGAATTAGAGTCTGATGAGTCTACCTGTTGCTGCTCGGAGTGTGAAGGTGAAGAAGAGTATTCCGACACGGCGGCGGAGGGAGTTGGGTGGGCAGTAGATGTAGGGATATGGGTGATGTGCCTTGGCGTGGGGGTGGGGTATTTGGTCTCTAGAGCTGCTTCTTCAAAGAGATTAAGAAGGAGGAGATTTATATAATTATTTCAATTTTCTTTCTAACAAATAGGATAGTATCTTTGGCGGCATTAACGATGTTCATACTTTTGGAACATTAGTGGTTGATTTTTGTATCAAAATATTCAATCATTAATTATTTAAATATTTATATTTAATCTATATATTCAATTTTTTTTTATGAAAATATGTTCATCTGATCATTTTTAAATGAATAGAGCTCCGTCCTCCAATAGTAGCAGAAAGTTTTGTACCAGAATCCACTCTACTCACACTCGTCTTCATATCATATATTATCGTTAATAAACACAATTTTCTGGTCACTATTTACACTAATCTTCAATTTTTCCTCCGTCCCATTTTAATTGTTCCGATAAAATTTGAAATTTTTCCTTTTAGAAATTTAATAAAGAATGTAATTTGACTATTAAAATAGTTGGTACCTTTTGAACTTATAATAATAAAAGTCTTCACATTTAATAATGGTTTAATTATTAAGAATAGAGTTGAAAAAATAATTCATTATTTAAAATAATTATTTGAGATGGGAAAGTATAACAAAGAGGTTGTTATTGATACTAGGCTTAGAAAGCATAATAAAAGTAGGGAACATAAGAATAAAACGACAGTAAAGAAATTATTTTTAAAAGAAAAAGAGAGAATGTTAATAATAAACAACAAAATAACACAAAAAATAGAAATAACAATAATGAAATAATACAAAAGACACAGTATTACACAATAAATAATGAAATATATAAAACTAAAAAATAATAGCAATGAAATAATACGATAATAGTACTAATTACACCACAAACGATGAAATAATACAAAAAGAAAAACCGTAGCAATAATAAAATTAATGCAAAGAAGAAACTATTACACGATAAATAATATAATATAAAAGAAAAGTATTACACAACAGAAAACAAAATAATACAAAAAGAAATCATTTGAAATCGAAACGAAATAAAATGTACAATAACAAGAAGTTACGAGAATAATGTTAAAAATAGAAAACTACAAGTGATAATTGAAATTAAAAGATAAGAAAATCATGAAAATAGTATTACAAGATAAGAAATAATAAGAATTATGTAGGTAAAAGTAAGGCTATCACACCTAAGATAATCTATCATGTAAAATAGTTCATCCCATAAAAATATCGATGAAAGACAAAAGATAAAGTAATATAAGAATAAGACCGGAAACACAATCATGAAAATAGTATTAAAAGATAGAAATAATAAGAACAATGTAGGTAAAGTACGACTTTCACACCTAAGATAATCTATCATCTATCCCGTAAAAATATCGATAAAAGACAAAAGATAAAAGTAATACAAGAATAGGACTAGAAACACAATCTATCCCTATGAAATAAAAAAATACTAATAATAAAAATTGAAGGACAAAAATCAATAAAAATAATGTTAAAAAGAAGAAAGTACAAGAATAACAAAGTAGATACATGTATGATCATCAAACTTAAAATAACCTATTCCATAAATAAAAAAATTACTCAATTTACCTACGGAATATCTAAAATTAATAAACACAACTTTCGAGCCATTATTTACACTAATTTCACTATGCTTCAATTTATTTGAAAGACTCATTTGATTAGGTTAAATGATAATTTGACGATAGATTATGATAGCAACGTCTTTTTTTGGCATGACTCATGAGGAATGCTTTTAAGCTCAGAAGGAGTGGCTAGAGTTAGGTGGGGGGATCATGTTATTCCATTTTTGTGGTGTATTGTCATGTTTCCTTTGCATTCGAGAAAAATGTTGACTTTTATAGTATTCTTTTTTTAAAAAAATTAGTATGATTCTCTTCACACTATGAAATTGTTTAAAAATAAATCATTAGATAATATTAATAAGTAAAGTTAATCTAGGCAGTAGTAGTCCAAAGGCAAGCAACGTTTTACTAAGTAAAAAGTGACAAAAAAAATTGAGCAATAACCTTTAATATACGTAATCTTATAAGCTTGCTTACTTTGTTTAATTCTAAGTTGAGATAATACGAGGTTGTTTTTTAAGTCAACATAAAGAGGATTATTACATGTACTAATCTGATGATTCTGTACCGAAAGAATTTATCCCTTATATTTTCATACGGAATAATGTTTACTGCATCAACTCAGTCAATTTTACATCTAGACTAGCTAGATTATTGCCTTTTTTAAAAATAATTATAAGTGATAAAATGTGATTAGTGAACAAGGACTAATCTACTACTTCCCTTTTTCCATATTAACTTAATTTTATGGATTTTGTTCATCGTTTGAAGTTTAAGATAATATTTAAAACTTTTTCATATTTATTTTCTTATTTATTAGTCTTTTTTCTAAATTTTTCAAAAATATACTTGAACTATCCTTAAAAAAAAGAAGATAATTTAGGTGTATTTTTATACTTATCTCAATTTTTTATTACGTTACATTATTATTTTGAATTCTCATTTTCCTTTTTGTTGCTATAAATAAAAAGAGACGCGATTAGTCATAGCACGTGGCAAGGACCTACGTGTCATCAGGGAGATGCATGTATCCACGTCAGCGTCTCTACACCACCCAAAGTTATGATCCGAAACCCAGACCCGAATTACCCGTATCCAGATGATGGCTGGCACCTCCTTCCTTCATACATATTATTTCTTTCTTTTTCCATGATAGTCAACAGATCCCTTGATGATAAAATAAAAGTAAAAGCACTTTCAGTAAATTATTTATCGGCTATAATTTAGAGGAAAAAAAAATATTATCATAGAGTAGCTCATTTGTGAGCTACATTCAACTGCCAATACTTTCTCCGTCAACTTCTACGGTCATTTCTACCGGTTTCCATAATCGGCGACTTATAATTCTCTTCTGTTTTCTAACACGAGATTTTTGCTTATTCGGTCGGAGCGGCGATGGGCGGCGGCGGTCCGAGAAACTATTCGGCGAATCGAAACGATTACAAGCTTCTCGAAGAAGTCGGTTACGGAGCGAGTGCAACTGTTTATAGAGCGATCTATCTCCCTTTCAATGAAGTAATAGCAGTCAAGTGCTTGGATCTCGATCGCTGTAATAGCAATCTGGTTTGTCTATATTTCTTCTGTGTTTTCTTCTGGTTTGTCTCTGTGTGCTCTTTGAGTTTTGCCGATGGAAATTCGACTTCAACTTGATTTGACTTGCGGGTTGCTTGATGTTTTGCTCTGTGATGTCTATATTAGATGCATTTTTAGTTTATCTTAGTGGAAGTGTGTGGTTAGAATTGCAAATTGGCTATAGAGATCATAGAGTTGAAATAACGAGGCTTCAATTGTGATTTCCTTGTTTGCTTTGACTTGTCATACGTCCATATTTTACCCTCTTGTATTTTGTCAGCGGCCAATATAACAAGACTCAGTTTCTGGTGGCTTCAAGTGATGTTGATTGAACAAAGTCACTGATTTTGTATTTATTTTGACCCTGTTTTAGTTTTACACTGTTGGAATTCATTGTTGAGCCTAGGCTATTTCGAAAACAGCCTCTCTACCTCCCAGACGTAGTGGTAGGGTCTGCATACGCTACCCTTCTCCGTCTTCGCCTAGTCGGATTTCACTGGGTACCCTGTAGTTGTTGTTGGAGTTCATTGGCACTAAACACTAATGCATGGATAGATATATGGAACATAATTTGTGTGTAAGCAGATAACAAAGTATGATCGATTATCTAGGGTTATGTCTGAAGAGACAGCTGGTTTTACCTACAGGTGACAATAATCAGGTTTGGAAGCTTTAAATTCTTTTTTCGAACACCTTTTGGATTGCACTTTTATATCAAAGATTCCGGTTTGTTAGGTGTTCCGCTGATGATATATGCATATGGAGTTCTCTTCAAGGGCATAAAAAGAACATATAAGATATTTGGCTATTTTGAAGTGCAATCTGTCCATGTCTATGATAATTCATTTCCTAATTTTACGTTTCTTTGTTGTTATTGGGGATCTTTTCAAATAGAAATAATATGCTACAAAACTATTTAACAGTGCAAAAGAAAAAGAAAAACAATACAGACTAATGGAATTTATAGTTGGATCAGATAATGAAGAATAGAAAAAGACAGCGACTAGTATTGAGTGATGGATTGGTCGACAACTAAACGGACAACACCACCTTAAAACAGTTTCTGAAATACATCTTTGATGCCTTGTTATCTGAGAAGCCCATGGATTTGTTATACGTACCATCACATTCCAGTATTCAACAAGAATTCACATTATCCCTGTCACCACTAATCCTATTTTATCAGGGGATTCTAGCTATCAAAATTCAAAGAAGTTTTCTTTTTTGTCAGCGAACTTCTCATCAAGTTCTTTTTTGACTTGTCGCTAGTAGAACCCCACGATATTCATCTGTTGGAAGTTGTTATTTTCAGTAGTGAATTGATCTTTAGATTTCTTTTTCTTCTTAATAAGGTAATTACAGATTTGGTAAGCAATTAATAGACCCCTTACTATAACCAGCCCAAGGAAAATATTTGAGTGGTAGTATCCCCAAAAGTAACCATGACCATCTGTGCTTGGTCTATTTTCGTGCCACCCAATATTTCTGTGCTTCTTTCCACTTGTGATAATATTAGTTCATTTTTGTAGGTTGATCTATGCATTCAATGTAAGCACCTCTAAAATTTAGTAGTTAGTTTTATCAAAGACTAAAGACTAAATAACTGCCAAGTGTTTGCTGGTGTTTCAGCTTTAACTAGACCAATTAGCTTTAGTATAGTAAGGCTCTGATGAGAAAAAATATAATACAGTGGTATCAAAGGCACAATTTAAGCGCGTTTAAGCCCTGAAGCTAGGCTCAAAAGCTTAGTGTGCGCTTCAGTGTTGTCATGAAGGTGTTAAGGCATACTTTTCCTTGCCAATGAGTCTCTTCTGAGGAGCCAACACTAAACAATTGATATTTGTTCATATATTTGTGATTCATTTTTATAATTATTAGTCTAGGACTAAACATATAGATTTATAATTTTTTTCTCCCTTTGCTTTTTTCACTAAAGTCCGCATTTTACTTGCGCTTAAGGCTTAAAGCCCTAATGGACCTTAGAGTTTTGTTGCTCATTTTGCCTTTTACAATAATGTATAATACGAGATACGTAACTTGAAATATAAAGAAAAGCTATATTGACCAAAGAAGTGAAAAACTACGACCACATAGAATATACAAAGTGAAAGCCATATCCGAGAAATTGCATGTCTTTTGAGAAAATTGCTCTCGAATGTATTTTTTTTCTGCATCATCTCCTTTTTGAGGAGTAGAAGAGTCAAGGAAGGCTTCTTATAATTACAAATTGAGTGTCATGTTATAAAGACTGTTTTTTGTAATTTCATTTTTATTTGGGTAGGATCATGCTGCTATTTTGCAATAGGCAGTTGAAAGAATGTTATTTCTCCACAGGATGACATACGCAGGGAAGCTCAAACAATGAGTTTGATAGACCATCCTAATGTAATAAAGTCATTCTGTTCATTTGTTGTTGAGAACTACCTCTGGGTGGTGATGCCCTTCATGGCTGAGGGTTCTTGTTTACACCTCATGAAAATAGCATATCCAGATGGATTCGAAGAATCTGCTATTTGTTCTGTATTGAAGGAAACTCTCAAGGCGTTGGAATATCTCCATCAACATGGGCACATCCATCGAGATGTCAAGGTTTGTTAAAACTGATGTTCCCTTGTTTCTGATCCTCAAATTGTGATATTTGTGGTTTCTCTATCACTTTTCTCATCCCAGGCTGGGAATATATTGCTGGACACTAATGGGGCCGTAAAGCTGGGCGATTTTGGTGTTTCAGCGTGCATGTTTGACAATGGTGATAGACAGCGGTCTAGGAATACCTTTGTAGGAACTCCATGCTGGTGAGCATATAGGCACCCTTTCAGTCAATTTCCACCATAATTGTTTCTATGCAAGTTCTGTTCGTGTTCTACCTGTCCATCAAGTCATCAACTACTTTTATTTTGTAGGATGGCACCAGAAGTTCTGCAGCCTGGAACTGGATATGATTTCAAGTGAGTTTTCTCTGTCGCAGTGTTTAATTGTGATGGTTTCATATGTTATGATGTAAATTTTCATTTATTTGTTGACTCTGAGCTATTTGAGAAAACTGAAGTCTGAAGTCCGTTTGAAATTGTATCATTGAATTATGTTAATGAACTTTTAGTGCTGAAAGGTATTAAGTTTATAATCCTGTCACTGAATTCAAATTTGAATTATCCTCTTTAGTATATGTCTGAAACTAAAACTGGAAATGTCTAATTTGTCACTAGATAATGCAAACTTCTCAGACTTATTCAGGTTGTAATGATGGAGACCATTCATGATAACATATTCTAAGCATTTTAATTCGTGCAATAAGCAACTGTGGTAGATTAGAAACTTGTTTTTGGATATGTGGCACTTCAGGCTTCAGTGATAACTAAATTTTGGTTTACTTGAAGTTGGTAAAGCAATATAAGTGGCACATGGAGTAGTACATGATTTTTAGTTTATGTATAAACAAGTCTAAATTTCTAGTGACTTAATCTGGTAATTGTAAGTGCTTAAAACAGTTAACAAACATGCTCTAAGATGAGAATTCTGAATTTTGACATAAAGGTCTACATTTTCTTATTGTCTAAGTGCTACGCTCGTGTACTTTATATGAGGTCTTTGAGAACATTTCCATTATTGATGCTATTGAAACTAATTTTTTTCCTTCTACAGGGCTGACATTTGGTCATTTGGAATAACTGCCCTGGAGTTGGCTCATGGTCATGCACCATTTTCAAAGTACCCTCCGATGAAGGTATCTAGTCATTTCCCAGAGGGGTCAACAACAATACTTTAACTTGGTGCCCGAGTATGCATTATTTAAATTACCCTCTCTTGCCACAGGTTCTACTGATGACAATACAGAATGCCCCTCCTGGACTTGATTATGACAGAGACAAAAAATTCTCTAAGGTATTAATTCCATTTTTAATAAGTAGGTAGTAAATTCCAGTTTCTTTCAACTGTACCCCCCAAAAAAGTAAGCTGTTTCATTTGCATTTGTACATGGAGATATTTGTATATGTTGATCTGCTATTTGTTTCAATCTTTATCTTGTGTCACGTACGGAGAATAATAATAGTTTTCACTTGTTGTAACAGTCATTCAAGGAAATGGTTGCAATGTGTTTGGTGAAAGATCAAACCAAGAGGCCAACCGCTGAGAAATTGTTGAAGCATTCTTTTTTCAAAAATGCCAAGCCCCCAGAGCTTTCTGTAAAAAAACTCTTTGCTGACCTGCCACCACTTTGGAATCGAGTTAAAGCCCTACAGGTATTTCATAGTATCATTGTTCCAAGTGTTGCTTAGTTTTCCTACTTAGCATTGCCTAGTGTTGATTGATGAAATTATTGCAGCTTAAAGATGCTGCCCAACTAGCTTTGAAGAGAATGCCTTCATCTGAGCAGGAAGCATTATCACAGGTTTGTGACAATTGTTCTATCGATGACATTGTTCATTAGTGCTCAATGGTTACGCCATCTAAGCTCGCGTGCATTTATTTGTTCCAGTAGCGGCAATACTATTTTTCTGTGGGCAAATATGCCATTTGCTCTTAAATCAGTTTTCCATTATTGATGAAAAAATGTAATCAGCCTCTCAGTTATGAATTCCAGATCTTTGAATCTCTATTTTGCTCTTTTGAACTTTGTGCATTCCATGAACATCAGAGATATCAAATTGGTTAATATAGAATTGCTAATGATAACTGTCAAATGTCTTCTGTTCGTTCTTTTTGTTCTTTCGAAGAATGATGTACTTTCTCATCTGGTCCACTTTCAATCCTTTGGACATGGGGATAGGACGTTGATGATGTCCCTCTGGTTTCAAAAAGAAAAAGAAAAAAGGACGGTGACGATGTACTCAAACAATTCGATTTTATGTTCGTAGCTGAAAGGATTGCTTCTTGCATTGTGTCTATTGCCCTGTTTTTGTCTAAAATCAAGTAAAAGCATTTTCCGTCATCTTTTTCCCTTTTGCAAGTGTTAACTTTGTGCCTTAAGCCAATCCTTTTCGTTTCATGTTTCTTTCTTTGTGGCACGTGAGAGAGTGAACAAGGTGGGAGTTGCCTTCTTTGAAATCTTCCCTCTGTTTAAACATTTTGTTGTTCTTCACAGAGTGAATACCAACGAGGAGTCAGCGCCTGGAACTTTGATTTGGAGGATTTAAAGCTTCAGGCTTCACTGGTATGTATAACAGAGGCGTCTCTGTATGTCTGATAAAGATGCTCTTTCACTTCTGCTCCATGAATATTGCCATCCTAAATTTAATAGTCTCCCGTTTTCTGTGGCAGGTGCAGGATGATGATGAAATACAAGAAATTAAGGAAGAAGATGATACCACGAAAGTGTATATGAACTACAAGGTCTTTTCCAGTCTTTTTCTGTGGTGCTTTAGTTTATTTTCAAGTTATTCACATTGGCCTTGAACTGTTCTCCTATTGCAGGAGAAATCTACTGCCCTACAATATGCTGGAAAATCAACCCCTAGAAAAGATTCTATTGCCAGGTATATTCCTTTTTCTTTTCCTCCAGGCACATAGAATTAGTAGAAGAAGGATATCTATCATCATTAAAAAAAGCTAGAAGGATATCAAATTAGTGGTGTTAGTTTGCAAGGGGGAATTGATGCTTTATTTGAATTTTGAACTTTAATGAGCTTGAATGTTCTTTTAATTGTTAGAACTAGTTAAACCATTTTTGGGCCAACTATTATACTTCCACCTTTTCATTTAAGAAGTCGTATTTTTTGGATGCCGAGTTAAAGATGTTAATTTGACTTATATAATATATTGATGGAATAAATATTAAAGTAACGTTTGAAAAATATCATGATACTGAAAATATCATGTTGAAGTTAGAAATTTGGATACTTAAACGAATGTTTATCATAGGAAGTTGTGGAAGACTTATAGACTATATTACAGGATGGTGCGTCATACAAATAGAGGTGCAGTATGTATGTGCTTTCATGTTAAATTTTGTTTGTAGAGACCATATTGATGTATTTAAGTTATTTTGCCATATTTACGTCAAGGGTAGAAGGGTAAAGGGGTGTTCCATTATCCACCGGGTTTCGAACCATGTGCGCTTTTCTCAGGTGTTTTTCGGTTTTAAGAAGAAGTTAGTTTATCCATGATATCCTCTCTTATGGAGCTTGTATTTTTCCCCTGGAATCAAGTACAAACCAAGTATTCCCAATGAATTTTTTTATCTTCTTCAGAAGATTAAAAAACATCCGCAGATTTTATGAGAACTAACTGCTCTCTCCTGGGAGAACATTAATAATAGTTTTGTCATCACCACCAAAATATGATAGTTTAGGTAATGGTTGTGGATGAGCTAAGATTATGTGACCCATTAGTTAAAATTCTATTTTTGGTCAAGGTAGATCATGGATTATTATCATCTCCATTATAGTTTTTGTTGATACATCTTGTTCCCAGTGAGCAAGAAAGTGTTGGTGAAGTGCCAGTAGCTGAACATGAGATCAAGAAGGGAAAAGATTTGGAAAGTAGTCCACTAGATTCTGATCATTGGGAGAAAAATGGACTGAAGAAGAATGCATCAAAAACGGAGTTGCCACCGCTAACCTCAGACAGGGATGCCTTACCGGTCAAGAGTAGAACTCAAACACCTAAAGCTCGTCAAAGTCAGAGTGGACCACTTACAGGCGCTGTACTTAGTCACTCAGCATCAGAAAGAGCACGAAACTCCGAAAGGTTCTGTACGACTCATTGTTTCTACTCATCTACTGTTATCTTACATTTCACCAAGACAAATTATCAAAGAAAAAACATTGCACCAAAACTTGAACTATGAAGCTTTATTAATACTCAGGAATTAAATAGCCTTTCTTTTCATATCATTTTAGTGAAAGGAATTTGATCAAAACTGAATGCTCAAACTTGGTCTCTCTACCAATATGGCATGTCCCTGATTTCCTTTTAAGAATGTTTCTTCAGCCAAACAAAAAAGATTTCCATGGGAGGAGGAATTCTCACAGGCATTTTCTCTAAAATTAGTGCGTTGGGTATATTTTATTGAGGCTAAAATCAGTGTGTAAATTATACAATAGCATTCTACTGTAGTTCATTGTGCTTTTTTTGACATTTGCATATCGAAATATACCATTTATTTGGTCAACTGTTATCTAATGAGATCTTTCAGTGAGGTAACTTATGATGCTCTTGCAGAAGTGAGATTGAAAACCAACAACCAGGAGATAAAGCTCTTCCAGTGCGAAGAGCACCCAGCTTTAGTGGCCCTTTAATGCTTCCAAATCGAGCTTCAGGAAATAGTCTGTCAGCTCCAATTAAATCATCTGGGGGTATTAATGCTTTCAAGACTGGTTCATTTTTTGTATTGTGTGTCTTTATATATTGTATTGTTATTGTCCGTCATTTATTTGTTATTTTATTGTCTTTATAGACTATCATTTGCTTTTCACCGCAGTAATTTTATTTCATATCTAGTATTTTTCTGCTTTTGGGGATGTATTTTTGAGATGAGGGTCTTTCGGAAACAGCCTCTCTATCTCTATGAGGTAGTGGTAAGGTTTGTGTACATTTTACCCTCCCCGAACCCCACTTGTGGGATTCCACTGAGTATGTTGTTGTGTAAGACTGATAACAGTTACGGGAAAAATCTAGGTGGCATGTTAATAAAGGCAGACTTCTCTTTGCAGTAATTATAATTTTTATCTGTTCAGGATTCAAAGATTCTATGGATGACAAGTCGAAGCCGAACTTGGTCCAAATAAAAGGCCGTTTCTCCGTAACATCAGAAAATGTAGATCTTGTAAAGGTAAATCATATCTTTTTCATGCTCTTTCTTTTAGATGACTATTTGCTAACTTAAATATGTATGTTAGGATATTCCATTATGTACAGTTCCTCGACGATCCTCCCAAGTAAGTGGTGTGGTGTTGCCTTCTTAAAATAACTCAAGTATTTCATTCCTGCTGTATCTTTGACACAAGATTTCTTTGATTCTCAGGGATCACCACTTAGGAAGTCTGCTAGTGTTGGAGAATGGCTGGTCGAATCTAAACAAATGGTGTGTATTATCACTTTCTTTAGTGCTGTAATTAAATGATGTGAATATGTTGAAACTTTAGCTCCACCCTAATGGTGCTATTTTGACTTAACCAAGTGAAAAAGTAAAGAACTTATTGACATAATTATACTGCAATTTTCAGCCACCTTGTCAACCGCCCAAGGAACTTGGCCTTAATAATGTTCCTGCTTCAGTTCTCATGCCTCACTTACAAAATCTCTTCCAACAGACATCAATTCAACAGGTAAGGCATCAGTGTACAGTAGGGATGCAAGATCCATGTCCTCCACACCCCCCACCAATTCCCCCCCACAGCAAAAAACACAGACAACAAAAACAAGAAAGGAAATGTTAAATTCAGAGTTAACTAATCCATTTCCATTTCTGTGGTTGTTCTAACTCTCTATTTCTACTGCATTTATTATCAGGATCTCATTGTAAATCTATTGAGTAGCTTGCAACTATCTGAGGCAGGAGATTGTAAGTATGAGGAAGAAATGTCTGATGTCCTTGTGTAAAGAAATATGTTTAGCAATAGTAAAATGGATTCAGGTTTACTTAAAAATGAAATTTCTTATTCTGTTTCAGCTTCTCAAAATGGGAAGTTATCTCCCCTACAGCGCCCAGAGAACAATGGAACTGTAAGCACATGTCTTTGCTTTGAAAAAATGCTTAGCTTTAAGACTTAAGAAACTGCAAATGCTTACATGGAGCTAGATAATATTTGTCTCTTGTTGGGTACTTTTGTCTTTTATCACATGGCAATCATTCATTTTGATAAAGACTCTACCATGGGACGGACCCATAGATTCATTGTCTGCTGTTTGCGGTTTGCAGGTTGAAGCAGCTGTTTCTGAGAGGGAGAAGCTATTGTTAGTCAAAATATCTGAGCTTCAGGCTAGGTCAGTCCACTGTGGATACAAGTCAACTGCGGTGCAATTTTCTCACAGTTCTATGTAGAATTCTTAATTGAAGAACTGATCTTCTCTCTACTTTACAGGATGATTAATTTGACAGATGAATTAACTGCAGAAAAATTAAAATACTGGCAGGTGAGTGCATACTTGTTTCTGTGATGCAAAGGTCCATGTAATATTAATTGAATTGAAGGAAGAAAGAAAGGAAAGATAACGATGGAAGATCAATTGTGTGAAGATATTTCTCTTCTTTATGAGGTTTAGAAAACTAGGCCTTAAAATAATTGAGGGGATGAATTGGAGAGGTTTATTAATAGCATCCAAATGCTAACAGTGTTTTTTCATCTGCTACTAGTTGCAACAGCGGTTAAATGCCATGTCAAGTTGCGGAGAGGATGGGGACAGAAGAGAATTGGAATCCTGATGACAAATGATACTTTTCATGTGTAAACACCGTGTATATTCAGGTGTCCATTTGATGTTGCTAGAGCAGACAATTTAGAATTCTTCACTCGCATGTGAATGCCTCGAACAGACTTTTTCAGTGTCGTTTGCTTTTGCAGGTTGAAGCATAGGAAGAGGCAGAGTGTAATTATGCTATGTCCGCTGAATCATGCACTTGTCCTTGTTGAACAGCTCGTGTGGGAAGAATCCATCCCCAAGTAGCAATAAACATAATAGTCGACGCATAGATAATTTCTTCATTTGTTTGACGAGTACGAGCTGAAAACAAGCTTCTTGTGCAGATTCACGCCAAGGGATTATTATTTATTTAGATGTAGAGGATTGTGGAGGAAGGGCTCGGCGGGAAGAGGAAGGAGAGGGTGGGTGTGGGGGATTCATTTCCCAATTTTATTTTGTAGATCCTTAGTTTATGTTGTAGTCATATCAAGTTGTAATTTTGTAACATATATGTGACCATGAGATGTGTTCAATAAAGCTTTTTGCTTCAGAGGCATCCCTCAACCGGGTGATATTTGTGGCCGTTGCCAAATTGCCATTGCATAAATGGAGGGATGGATCTGTTACTGTTGGATCCAATTGATATTTGGACATTTTTTGTTAGTTAGAAATCCTTTTATTTCTTTTGATAAAATAACGTCTATGCATCCATCATATAATGAAAATGAATAAAAAAGTTCAATTTAGGCCGTAATGTTTTTTAGGCAGTGGCCGCTTTCGAAAATGAAAAGCGCCAAACAGGACCCATAAGATATTCCTTTTTTTATTAGGGGGCACTGTTTTCTAAAACGTACAGTATTCACGAATCTTTTTCTAAATTAAGATGCATACTAATAGTTCCGTAATCCTAACCTAATTCAATTACCAAACACTTGGCCGGAACAGATTAGATGCTGCCGTCGCCGTTCTCTATCTCCGGCGATGAAATCTCTCACTTCTACTTCAGCTGTACTTCTTTCAACTTCGCAACCGTCTCTACGGTCCTCTCTCTTACCAGCTCTCCGACCTCTGTATCGAGCTCGCCTCCGTAACAAGCTTAATCTGGTAATTAACTTAATTACTACTTGTTCTAATCTCATTTTAACTTAAATACCTATGCGCCCAATAGAGCTGACATATGTTAAATTGTTATTGATTTTGTAGAGAAGATTGAGAAATGGAACTTGCAGGGCAGAGTTTGCAAACGATGTGCCTTACGCCGCCGCTATCGGTGCTTGCATTTTGAGCTCGTGGGTTTTCCCGACTACTTACTCGGAGGATGACGATGGTGAATCCCCGATTGATTCTGCTGATGCGCGGTTTGCTGTCATGGGAATTATCAGTATCATTCCGTATTTTAATTGGATGGTGAGATTTTTCTCATTGCATATTCATCATCATTTGTTCGGAAGGTGAAGGGTTGTGGTAGTTAGGAATCAGTTAGGGCTGAGCACAACTAACTTGGGATTAAGGTGTGATTTATTTCCTGATTTACTCTGTAGAGTTGGGTTTTCGCGTGGTTGGATACTGGGAAACCGCGCTATGCTGTTTATGCTCTTGTGTATTTGGCTCCATATTTAAGGTATGGAGCTCTCAAAACTTTAGTTTTTTGTTGATGTTTAACATCATGTCTTGTCACCACTCTAAATGTGTTTTAAGAAATGTATTGAAGTTTCTGACTACTCTTTTGACGTGTTAAGACACTTCATGCTGAAATCAGGCTGTGAAGCATACGCCTGATTTATTATGACCGGAACAATTTGCACTAAGATTGTCCCCTGAACAAATGGAAAAACATGCAAAGCTAAGACCAAAAGTGAGATCCTTGAGGATTTTGGATTTTCTTCCCCTAGACTTCTTCAAGGCCACTAAAATGCAAAAGGGTTATTTAGGGGTCACCCTTCTTGTGTATTGTTTGAAACAGCCTTTTAACACCTTCCGGCCAAACATAGAAAATAACTCTATTATCTATAACCAGTACTCAACACTATTATATGACTCAAAAGATGGTTAATAGCTTTTCCGTGAATAATCCCTCGAATAGTGAAAGGTCTCACTTGCTCTTTTTGTCCTTTCTTGGTAACATCAGATTCTCTAGGAAGCTGATATTTCCTGCTGCTGTGAGTTTAGGCAAAGGCACTATCAGCATTTTTTGATGTTTAATTGAGTCATTTTGCCTTGATATTTAGAACCAAACTTACATTTTGATGCTCTTTCATCGTATGCAGCACCAATCTGTCTCTATCTCCTGAAGATAGCTTGCTACCCATTGCTAGCATCCTTTTGTGCATCTTCCACATTCAGGTAATATCTACGGTCTATCTCAAACTTGATAAATCAATTATGCTGAGGCTCTCTGATACCATCCTGGATAGGCTGGCTCGCCCAGAGTTTATGCGGGGAGACTAGATCATCTCAACTGTAATTTTCTTTTTCCTTCCAAAAGTGGGAGTTCTTGAATTTTATTTCCTGCTCTTTGCTGATTTAGTATTTCTTTCCAAGATGCCACATCTTGTTTCCTTTTCTTTGTAGATTCTACTTACCATATTGTTTTCCTGGTAGAAGAAGGATTTGCTTTCCTTGTATTTACATACTTCCGTTGTTAATTTGAGTAGGGATGTAGTGGTTACAAATACTTGGAACACTTTTAGTTTAGGGGGAGATTGGTTATTGAGACCACAAGCAAAATTGTGAAGTTGGAAGCCTTATAGTTGGGATTGAACTTAAAAACTACTTTCAAGCTTGAAGTCTTGATGATAATTCTTTTCTTCCTTTAAATATATCTTTGGTTCTTTCTTCTCGTTCTATTAGGGGTGATTGATTTCAGATATCAATTGTTATCATAACGTTTGGTTAGGGTCAGAGATTCTTTTTTTCCTTTCAATTCCTTCGGTAATTTCTGTAATTCTGTTTCATTATTTAGTTTATTATTCTGCTTTTTGAGTTTGTGTATCCTGAATAGTATCATCCTCACTGAAAGTTTCATCTGGTTCCAGCTGGAAGCATTCCAAAAAGATGGAGACTTTCGGGTGTTGGATAAATTTACTGAGACAACTTCAATTGGTAGGAAGAAAAATGTAACAATGTCAGAAAAGGTATAGACCATGTGATGCACTTATTAACACGCAACTGGTTTAGAAGTTTATCATTCGTGTCTAATCTTTCAAATTGGCATGAAGGAGGAAACATTCGATCTTAAGAAGTTGCCTTCAGCAGATGAGATAAAGAGATTGGAAATTTCTAGAAGACCTGAAAATCCCGAGCACTTGAATGAAGATGGAGAAGATCTTAGTTCAAAGAAGCATTAAATTTGCCTGTTTAAGGCTGTGTTTGACGCGCCTAACACCAATCCTCGGAAGGAGGACAATCATATGTTGAAGTGTAACTGTGGAGGTAGTTCACTGACCAAACAATAAGCATCTTCTGTACACAACGGATTGATCTTAACATGCTATGGCTCAACTCTGCACCAAATATCTATATTGTCTCTTATCAAGATTGGACCAGGCCTTGTTATCTTTTCACAATTGTAGTGTAACTACCTTATCTATTATTCTCCCTTGTGATATTTCTCTTCCTGAGTTCTACATATCAAGGGAAATTTGTATTCTTAGTATTTTTACGTTGAACAGAGGCTCATTCTGTCGTGTTGCTGAGAAGAATTTTCATCTGTGTTTTTGGTCTGCAATTCTTAGATTTCAGTGTATGCAGAACATTATTTGTCACAGTTTCGTAGTAATTAATAAGCTTCAAGTGTGATATGACATGATGTTACTGTAAGAATGCAATTTGTGTTAAGAGTGTAACAGAGAAGTTGGAAATATGGGCAACATTCGTGGCAAGATTCCTCCACTCTTGACTAGAGTTTTCGATTTCGAGCTTTGGATATGACAAAAATTTTGTTATGAATTGCTTTCTCCTCAAACAAGCTGATACTGAATCATAAAGGACAAAAAACATAACTATACATTTTTATCTCCAAAATTATATGCTCCTACCGACTTTTTCCTATTTATACTAATATATCATTCCGTTTTTACAAAATAGGTAAAAGTTATTGGCTTATGATTAATTAAGGTTATTTGATTTAATTGGTATTGGAAAAGGAAAAACCAAATTGACTAGGGGCTGATGGCAAGGCAATACGTGTTGGTGATTTCCAACACCAAAAATAAAACTTTTGGTTCCTTAATTAAATTAAGACAAGTAATTATTAGTCATGTAATTACCAAAGTTATTATATAAAGATTTGTAAGTAGTCATTATTACAAGGTTTAGCCTAGCATTTAGCTGCAGCACATTCATTTGGACTCTTCTTTATCATGTGTTGTCACAGAGGAATTGTCTTTGGAAGTATCCAAATCATGCCTATTCCAGATAACTTGAACGGTCAGGAAAATACTCAAAACTGCAGCTTTATTCCTTCTGAAAGGAGTCTTCTGTGAAGGACTTGCCAATATTTTACTGGATTAATGAATAATTGCAGGGAATGGTGCTTCAAGATAGAATTTTCAAGTATAATTCTATCTAAAACAACTGTTACAAAGTTAGTTTACTGTATATACATTATACACTTTAAATAATAAATAGGCAACATGGTGTTTAAATTTTATCGGTCTCTGAAATTGATTTTGCAATGGGAAAAGGGCTCAAAATCCTCAGCTTAAAGCATAAATCCAGGCCAACTCCAGCAAAAAGGAAGATCAAAAGATTCTCAGAGACATAGACTGCGCCATCAAGAGCATGAGACCAGAAGCTGGCAGCATCCAACTCCAATGGTGGCCCCCCTCCAAGTGTAGCAAGGCCTGCATTAGAATCCTTTTAACTTTAAAAAACCAAATTATCGAGGAAACACTTTTTGGCAAGACCAGGATCATATGTGCAGTCATAATCCACAACACTTCAATTTATAACAAGGCAGCAAACTGGATGAAACTGAATGTGTGCATCAGTAGCACTAGCACAGCAAAGAAACAAGCACCCCAACTCAGCTAAGGAATAACCTTGAGAACAATGTTTCTCAGCAAATTGAACTTGTGATCGAGCCACTCAATTATTTTAGCTAATTGAACCCTTGATCTAATCAGTGTACATCTTGGGGTAGGCCATATTGAACCCCTGATGCCATCAAATTCACAAGACTTTGATCCATTGCTTTCTGTTTTAATTCCTCTTTAAACTACACAAGAAAATGGAAGGGGAAAGGCGGCACATTACAATGTGTCACTTGAGAGAATAATACCTTTGACGACGCCAAATGCTGCAGATGTTCCTGACTTGAGCTGAAAATTGTCCAAGTCTCTTCTTACAGCATAGCGGAAGGTTACACCAAACAAAGCACAACTAATAAATGTAATTGACAGAGGGAGTATTAGCTCTGAACTGTTGGTGATCCGACTTAAGAAAATGGGAAGTCCAGCAAGTGAGCCAACAATTGCAGAAAGTGAAGCTGCTTTTACAGATTCTACTCTTTCCTCATCTCTATTCACTACATTCCCATCGGTTGCATCTCCCCTTCTAGCATCACCACTTACGTTGAGGGAACGCTCAGCTTCTTCAATCATTGCTCTTGCTTCTAAAATATCTTTCTGGCATTCTGCAATCTTCAGTTGCATTAACCAGTCAGTACCTTAACTATTAGACAGGACAAACAGTTGATCAAGAAAAGTTTTAATGACATCTTTAGAACATCTGAAACACTAAGAACAATGTAACATCATTCTTAAGAAGTCAGACACTTGAAGCACCCTCCTTTCTTAAGGTGCTAAAACATGTTCATCAATCATTCAACTATGCATCAATACCAAATTAATATATGTCAGTTCTAAAAATCCTTTGCATCCATTATGCTCTATTCACGCAATGATCAAGGGAGGTGGACAAGGGCCGTTAGCAGTTCCCTAAAGTTAGATGTTCTGTACATCTCACTGTTATCCCATACGGGCACACAAGGTGTTAAAACATGATTTTTGTAAATTTGGACCGAGGTCGTTTGAGAGTCCCCTTTGCCAGGTGTAACTTAGTAATCATTTTGTGTACAGTCCCCCTTCTGATAATGCATTAGTTATTTTGAGCACATAATCAAGTAACTCTATGATGGTCTCAAAAATTTAAAATTTACAGTCTACTCTAAAGCTCCAAAGTAATTCAAATCATTGTTCTTGATTTTACCATGCTTAAGCAATTGCAAATCAAGACGACTGATTCCCAATTTGTACTTAGATACAAATGAAAAAACTAAGAACGAATAGTAATCCTTGTCGATAGAAAAGAATATTCCTCTCAATAAATCTGACATAGCAGTGCCCAAATGCATGTTTCTTTGTACATAGAGCTAGCCAGTCGAATTCCAATTATTGTGCAAGAATGGGTAGACGAAACAATTAAAGTGAAGGGAGAAAAAATATTTAATTTTTTGAACAATTCCATGACCTCCCAACAATAATTTGTCATGTCGTATTTTTGTGTCCATTGAGATTTAAACCTAAGACCTTACTGTTTACTTTTCCTAATATGTAAACAACTATTTAGTTCAATTCTTCAAAAAAAAGAAAAAGAAGCAACCTCGGAAGTTCTAATTTCGAGCTGAGTGATATAATCCTTTAGCAACTTAGCCTCCAATTCCTGTCTTTCAATTTCAGCAAGTTCCTTCTTTGCCATTTCTACTCTCAGCGTTGCTTTCTCCAACCCATCAAGTAAAACCCTGTTTTCTTCTTTCTTCAAAAGTTGTTCTACTCTTTCATCCACCATACCAGTCAATGCATCCTTCAAATTCCCATTTTCCGAGCTGTTGCTGCAATTTATGCTCAGAAATTTTACCTGGCCTGGAAATGGAACTGTATTCATTCGGGGAGATACACTTTTGCTGAAGAGGATTTTTGGGTATGGAAGTAATGAGGAAATTGAGTTGGTCTTCATACTCATCTTCTTCTTCTTATCCCAAAATTGTTAGAAGAAGATAATATGCACCATCGACTGGAAAGTGGTGACTGACCACAGTTTTAATGACTGTGATCCAAACTATTTATTTTATTAGCCCACTTTTTCTTTTTTATTTCGTCATGATGCTGTGATGGCGTCAACGTAAATACTATAAAATAATTTTTTGTAATATTTTGACAGTATATAATCGTATCGATATTATATAGAATAAACTCAATTTTCTGTGATACTCTAACTCTAACGATATATTGATACTCAATTGGTATCATATATGATTATGTTTAAAAAATAAATAAAAAAATTATTAAATTCTAAATTAGTAGAAAATATATTCGTTGTGATACTTCATCGATATAATTATACCATATCAATATCGTATAGGACTAGAAAATTATTTATTAAACTCTAAATTGGTAGAAAATATATTTTTGTGATACTCCCTTGGTATATTGATACCATATCAGTATTATATAATTTTGAGCTCTTTTTTTAATAAATAAAGTAATTAAGAGAATATTATTAAATTTACGAACTTATTTATTAAATTTTAAATTAGCAGAAAATATATTTTTAATGATATTCAATTAGTATATGCCATATCAGTATCATATAGGACTGGGATTAATCCTCTGTGATACCTTATCGATTTATATATACCATATTATATCATATAAGGTGCGCGTTGACGTCAGCATGACATTAGTGCACAAATTTTATATCCGAAACAAGACTAAATAGATTATATTAAAACAGGCGCCTGAGAAATATATAGATTATATTAAAATATATCAAAAGTCTTTTGATTATGTCAAAATGTATACTAAATAAAAGTAAAATAGTCAAAATGTCTTTTTAATTGGAGTAATATTTTCTTAAGAGGTGTATAAAAGAGTAATTTGCACTTCTTGTTCATAATTTAATAAAAGAAAAAGGTCTAACATAATTTACTCAAATGAAAAATAGATGAAGCAAATTTTTACTTCTTGTTCACAATTTAATAAACAACAGGGCAACCTTCCTTAACAATGCCTCTAGCTGTTGGACAAGAAGCATAAGGACATCCATCAAGATCATTTCCCCACCAGTTAACAGATACGTTCTCCAAGCCCAAACACATATATATAACAACTGCCATAAATGCCAAACCAGCATCAAGTGCACCCGAAAGAACGTAGTTATGACGCTGCCACCAATCTGGCTTATATCGATAAACAACAAAGCCAGACAAGAATCCTACGATGATCCACGTCGTGTAGTTCACAGCCGTGGCAGGTGGCATCATCCCTGTTGCTCCTATTAAAACTGGCATGTTAATGAGTTTGATCCATTCTTGCTCAGGGAATGCTCTGGCTGCTAGCCACACAAGTACTGGTGCTATCGCGCCAAATAAGAAGAACCAATTCACCATCCCATAAGTTCCTAAATCTCCAAAAATCCTTCTTGGTGCAATCAAACCCCAAATCACTGATGCATCATAGAACACATGATCCGACGGGCAAGTCCACACCGTGTTGGACAATGTCTTGTTGCATATGTCTGGAATCGTTTCCATTAACCACCACGCTGTTCCCAAATACACAAGCCCTGCTATTAGAGTACCTACTATCTGCATTGTCCATTTTCCACTGTTGTAACCATATATATATATATACACACACATGTATGATCGTAAACATACAGGGACGGAGGCAGAGGTAGAGGCAGAGAAAATTACACCAAGATAGATAAAAATGATTTCTTTTTCCATCTATATATAAGTTGTTGAATCCCCTCGGCATAGTTTTTTTTTTTTTTTTGAATTCCTGGCTCCGCCACTATAAGAAAATGTAATGACACTTAACATGCAACAAGAGTAAAACTAATCATCTGAATTAAAAAGAAAATCGACTGAGCGAGTAGCTTACTTGAGCCATAAACATTGTTCTAGGAGGAATTTTCATGTAATGGCCAAGCTTGAAGTCTTGGAGGAAAGTTATAGCTTGTGTCATACTAATGTAACCATAAACCTTGAAGCACATGTTAGCGACAGGATATCCTGGATAAATGTATCCTATGATATATTCCGTGATGATATTCAACCCTGGTGTCTGCAATGTTTAAGAATATAAAAAAGAAACAAATGGAATCAGACTATTAGCGTCATACACAAAACAATAGTTGTATGTCCAGTTGACTCCATTACTCAAATTGTCATTCAACTATTCGAAACCATCTAGTAAAGCCATGTTTCTTTTGTAACAAAAAGTCACGTAACTATACCTGTAGCACTCAAATGGTCACTCTGTTATAGGCATAATTAAGTGACTTCTCTGTTACAGACAATAGGAACGTGACTTTACTAGGTAATTTCGGATAGTCGACTGATCTTTTGAGCAATTGGCCTTGTGTCCAACTCCAAGCATAGTTGTTACCTGGTTGGTAATGGCCGTGATGATTCCTATAGGAAGGGTAAAGAAAAAGGCAATGAGACAAGCTAGAATAACTCCCCACCAAGGTAACTGAAGTTGCTCATTGTAATATTCACAAGCAAAGATAGTGAGTGTAATGTTTGCAACAAGAATGCACCAAAACCACCACTCAGGTACTTGTTTATACTTGCTCATTAGTCTAGTGTGTATGTCCATTTTCTTCTCTTTGAAGCTTGATTTGCTCTGCTCCCATATCTCCCTGCAATCGATAAAACTCGTCATAACATAACTTTCCCTTTTCATGTATAGCACGTCAAGTTAGTACGACAACAATTATGATTATGATTCAGTTCAAAGCAAGTTGGGTACCATATTCTGTATTTAAGCTCATCTCAAACCCAATATTCTACGAAATGAGCAAGTACTATAGAAGTTCATTGCATTTTCTTCTAGCGTATAAATCTCTGACCGGACTAAAAGACTAATAAAAACATAGGACCAAAATTGGACAACATGTATATTGCCATTGTGCCTTATGTCTAATTGGATGGAAAGAGCAATGTAACATTGACTTAGTACAATAAGTAATAAATCAAACATTGTTTCGTACCTTCCGTGAAATAAAAGAACATGCATGACAGTAGAACTGAGAGCAGCAAAGCCAACTCCATAAGTAATAGCGAAAAATGTGCTAAGATAAAGATGTCCTTGTCGCTCGTAGGCAGCAATATCAAGATGAAAATTAGGGTCAATGATACTTGATATGTTGTAAATTTGGCCAGTGGAAGTGAACAGTTCATCAGAGAAAATTGGGAATGTCTTGGCTTTGAAGACATCTAGCCAATAACATATTGGAGTCAAAACATACATAACAAATATGAATCCAGCAGCAACATTAGCTGTAGCAAACCATGGGCTAGCTAATGGGCTTCCAAGGTACGACGAAATAGAGGACCAGTCAAGGCCTATAGCTCCAATGCCGAGCCCCTTCAGGCCTGAACCGAGTTGTTGCGCTAGCACTGATTTGGGAAAGATCCAACATATCCATGACAAAGATGTCAACATTGAAAACAGATAGCCAGGGAAAATATAATATGCAAAACTGCAGATAAAGGCTACTATGAAGAATTGAGTACGCGTTAGCCCTCCTTTAGGACGTTCGTCTTTCTCGTGTAAAGCCCTGCAAATGAAGCTCTCTGTTAAACTAAAAATAGCTGACGAATGTTAAATCTATTAGTAAATAGTGAAGAATCTGGCATGTTCTTCATCCAAAAAGCATATTCATATGAAACAAATGGGACATCACGGTCGTTATAATTTGAATCATAGTTTGTATTTTACAACAGTTTTCTCTAATTTGTGGCAATTATATGAACGCTGGGAAAACTGAGTCGAAAGAGAAAACTATTAAAAACATGGTTTCTTTCATTCCCCAAATATTGGCACGCTTAAAAACACACCCCCGAACTATTACAAGTGTTAAAAGTACTTCTTAACTCGGCAAGAATTTAAATGTGTATACACTCTTGTTACAAGATCAGAGTGTATTCAAGTTTAGTTAGTCAAGTAGAGAGGTATTTCTAACACTATTAATAATTCGGGAATGAAACTAATAATTCATGCCAAATTTAGAAGTGCTTTTAATACTGTTGTCTATCTTTTTTAGGTGAATGGTTTATCATTTGGTCCATTACTCTTCAATCATGTCTGTAAATGGAGAGACCTGAGCTAATTAAATATGTGTTGTTTCAACAAAAACAGTATTGATATTTCTAATTACCAAACACAACGAAATTTGCATTAACTTTCCTATAAAAATATCTTCTAAAATTAATTATAGTCCTCCTAATTCAAAAGATATTATTTTCAGAAAGGAATAACTCGTGGGGTCCAAGTGTCACTGCCATATTTATTAGCCGCAACCTACCCAAAATAATAATCCTGTTGCGTGTGAATACAAATATAAATTATTACTCCATTTTTTTCGGAAAAAAAAAAAGATACACTTAATGATTAAAAGATTTAATAAATTTATATTTATACAAAAAATATTTTTATGGAAGAAGATATTGAACTCCATTAGACACACTTAGCTATGTTGATAAAGTTAACATGTAATGTGATGGTTACCTCTAGTTGTTACTTAAAATAATTTGGTATTGGAAGAATTATTTTACACGAAACTTGCCTGAACAATGAAACTTGGACAAGATTGGAAGGCCACCACATGGCTGCTGGCTCAACCAAATACTTTCTGAATATTCCAGCCCATCCAAATCCCAACACCTATCATTCAAAAAAATATTATCGACAAATTACAGTTTAAGTTATATATATCGTCAATCAGTCCAAATAATTACCTGTGTTGTGATGATAACAATAAGAGAAACTAAGAAGGTAATGTCTTTCTTATAAAAGACTTTAACAGCAGTGACAACATGAATAGCATAAACAGTGCCAGCACCAGAGTTTGCAAAAATGGTTATGAGTACATGTTCTTTGACATTAAAAGGGCCTGGATTTAAAGTGAATTCCCATTTTGATCCTTGCAAAAATACCCTTTTTGTTATCTTAGCAGCCATGAGTTGACCCAAAGGAACCACAGCAATTTGAGCTGAAATTGCTGTTATTGTTAATGGCTCTGTTCTGTACCAAAAAAATTGGTTCAAAAATGATAACAGGACACATGAAAGTGTGCCTAAAAACCACATTCGAAAAGTGAGAACTGGTAGTGAAGGATCATCAGTTGTTGTAACTGTAAGAGCAACTTGTTTGATAGGTGAATTTTCGTCTTCTTTCTCGTTGTTGACTTTGGATTTCGAGCTTGATGAAATGCCATGATCAAGATTGGATACTGCAAAACAGAGAGAATTTCATTTTTTGGATCTGAAACTAAGTCACGTTAGATCCTTCAAAAATGTCGTTACTATGTATCGGGATCCTTTAAAGACTTGTAGTCTTTTATTAGGATCCGATATGAATGTACTTGACATTTTTGGAGGATTCGAACAGCACAGAATTGAATTGAGTTGGTAAAAGAGAAATATTCTTACAAAGAGGAGTCTTGATTTCAGATGCAGATTCTTCCATTGGTTGAATTTGTTTCTTTTTTGTGATATAGTTGAATTATTATCTCTACTTATATATTTGCATTTAAATGTTGGGGAATCTTTTATTTCCTTTTTCTTTTTCTTTCTTATATTTTTGGATTAGGTGAATTCTTGAATAATATAAAGGAAAAGTAGGAAAAGAGAGAGAGCCAATGGGAAATGATGGATTAGATTCATTAGAACTTATGGTTGGCATCGTTTGATTTCATATCAAGTATTTTCTGTCTTTTGGGGATAATATTTTTGAGATGAGGAGACAGTCTCTCTATCTCTATAAAGTAGTGAAAAAATCTACATACATTTGACTCTCTCTAGACCTCATTTATGAAATTTCACGGAATATGTTGATATTGTTGTAGAACTTGTGCTTGCATTTAAACGCAGAAGAAATTTTTGTACCTAATAACAACATACCAAAAAAGTTACTCCCTCCATTGTTTAGTTGTCTTTTTTAAATTAATATGATTAAATTTTAAATTCAAATTAAAAAATATATAAATTTAATATTTTAAATTAAAATTTTAGATATTCAAAACTTTTATCAAAAATATTATATATTATAATTATTTTCATATCAATATGAAAAAACTTTTTAAGATATTAATCAAAATTTTTATGTCGTTTGACTTTTAACAAGAGGATATATCTTTTAATCATTCTAAAATTATTTATTTCATTATTTATATTATAATATGAGAGAAATTCTGTTATATATACTGGAGATGATGTGTCTATCCCATCTCCATACAAGACGACCTTGATAGTACAAAAAGCATTATAAAAGTAATTAGAGATAATTATACTTAGTTAATATAATATAATTATATTATATTGTAGTTGGAATTCAAGTTTCCATCGAGAATTGGTTAATTTTTCTTGGCGTAATTTATGTAATCACTAACATATGTTCTATTTTATTATGTCTTGTAACTTATATGACAATCAAGATAGAATTTCTCTATTTTTAGTTACCTATATTATTATCCATTTTGTCCCTATTCAAGATAAAGATGAACGCCTCACCTATTATTTCTTTCTTTGTGAAAAATAGGTAAGTGTGAAAGAATTGTGGATTAATATTGTTGTGTATAGTTTAGTTAGTTTAGTGAAAGAGAGAGTTGATACAAAGAAAAAATTCTTAGTCTTCAGCTCATTATACAAACGAGAGTAATTATATATGTTGGAGGAAGGTGTCCTTTCTGTGGAGCTTTGGATTCTTTGACTAATCCGGAGTTATTTGAGTAACAGACAACACAACGTTGTTGGACTATTGTATTCGGGAGGAGACAAGTCAAGAGTATTACTATTGGATCGGTGTAAATTATGCCATAGTGGGCTTGAATCTCCTTAAAGAGAACAAAATATATGCGTTTCAAACCGCATGAATTATTTGTTTATTTATGATATATAACACCATTATTTTATAATTAAAAATAACTTACTTTTTAAATTCTTATTTTACTAAATAAAATGAATCATAGCTGTACAAATATTAAAAATTCATTTTAGATAGTCATTTTTAAAAAAAATATATATATTTTTAAATTTTATCTAATTTAAAATTTAAAATATAGAACCACGTGATAAATGATGTTGATGGGGGTAACAAAAAGATATAGATGAATAATCCTTTCTATCTTTTCTTAGAAAGCGACGTTCTTTTGACAATCAAAAGTAAAAAGTTGTGAACAGAGATAGTAGATTCAAAATTTATTGTATTTTGGGATAAATTGTGTCATTTACCTGCCGCGATAAATTCTCAATAGATCCTTCGTGCGCTGGAAATATCTTTTTCGTACCACCCGATGATGTGATACGTATGAAATTTAGTACGCTACGCCCAAACAAACGGCCACGTCATAAATCTTAAACCGAATATATAATTTTATTTAATATCAAGTGCTTTAAAACTTGAACTCATTTAATTTAAATTATAAATCCGTCTTTAATTATTTTGCCGTCTATATTTGCATGTGATGATGACTTATGTGGTCCAGCATAATAACTAGAGCAACTTGTATTTTGTTTTAATTTGTGACGTGAATCTTTGAGTGAAAACGATGATCTAAAATAAAAAATTTTAAAATTATTATGTAGCATGTATATAGACTTAAGATGCGGTGCAAGAGCTGCTCCTCCTTTAATCAGAAATCTTGAATTCAATTCCTGAAAATGGAAAAATCCTTAATGGAGAGATTCTCCCCAAATGGGCCCTACGTGGCACGATGGGTACCCGTGTCCGATGGGAAAAAAAAAATTGTATATAGACAAAAGTCGAAAGGAAACACTGAGGTTGCAGAGGCTCAACTAGGAGCATGTATACAAACAATTCATTTCATTAACACTGCTAGGTAGTTTGAAGAAGAAGGAAATAAAACCAAAATACACAACAGTTCCTCGAAAATAAACTGGAACTTCTCTAAATAGGAAAGAACAAACTATGTACATATTTTCTTTTTACCAGTCCACTTCTTTCTAGCATTTTCAATTGCCTCCTCTCTCATTCTCCAGAGTTTACGATAAGATTGTCGATACTGCATATTGATGGCATCAAGTTCCGACTTGAGATCCTGCAATTGATTCTTGTCATTTGCCTCGCCGATGAAAGAGATAGAAGAGAGGTCAGAACTGAAATCATTAGATATGACATTCTGCAAGCTATCAAAGGAGATCCCTGGATTTTTGGTACAATCACTCATTACAGCATCACCAAGACTACCCTTATTGTTGCTTAGAGTTTGGATTTTGGAGGCCTGGATGTATTCTAACTCATTGTCGAGAGATCTTAAAACGTTGTTAAACTCCACATCTGAGATTGATGTTTTCCCTAGATTCAAAGATGTAATGCCTTCGCCAATAATCTGATCTTCTATTATCAAAGTTGAATCGTTGGATGAGTAATTCACTGGAGTGGAACTCCCAAAAGAATATTTCTGGCTTGCTGAGAGCTTGAAAATGAAGTCAGCAATCAATTCAGCTATTGTTGCCACATCGTCATTCGACAACTCAAGCTCCTCTGCCATCTCACTAGCTATTGACATCACAGTGTCAGCATCAATACAAAATACAAAGTGCACATGCCTGATCCGACCTGTTAAAAACAGAGAAAAATTCAAAACATTTGCTTGAAAATACTCCATGTAATCTATAAGATTGATCAAATACCAGTCAACTCCGCAATGCACAGTGAAAACGCAATTGAATGATCATCATGCTTGTCCCCTTGTAACCTAAATTCATTTCTCCCATTTTGTCTCACGAAATCTAGATTAGAAAAATGAGGAGATCCAGTCTTGCTTTGTATGGACACGTCACTATGTAACTTCTGTGCAAGATCTACATCCATGAAAATTGACTTTGGCAAGCTTTGTGCTACAGGCACAAAATTTGAGGGCTGCAAATGATCACATATGGGAGTTTTTAAGCTTCCAGATGAAAGAAATGGGTCTTCCAAAAGTTCAGCTGCACTCAATCTTACTGATACTGGGGCCAAACATTTGTCCACAAATTGTTTTACATGAGGATCTGTTACTTTTGCTAAAGACGCAGGCTTTATTCCCTGAAATCAAATGTTTTCCTAAGCATTGCAATTAATTTCGAGTAAAATAAAATAATAGTGGCAAAACTTAAAACAACTGATCTCACCGACGTGACTTTTTTATAAATTTGTGCTTGATTTCTACACTCACTATACGGATATTCACAAGTTATTAGCTCCAACACGCACATGCCAAAAGCATAAATGTCGACAAGTTCATTATATTCTTCATCATAGAGCTCAGGGGCCATAAATTCAGGGGTACCTGACAAAGAGAAAACACACAGAAAATATGGCAAGAGGGGTTAACATATTAGTTTGATGGAGCCAAAGACAGCAAGTCCAAGTCAAATAATACCAATAACACTTCGAGCGGTAGGTTGCTCCAAAATTGTCGCCAATCCAAGATCTCCAAGTTTAACTTCTCCATGGTTTCCATTGATGAATATGTTGTCACATTTCAAGTCTCTATGTATAACCGGTGGATTGTGACTATGGAGATAATGTAAACCTTGGAGAATTTGTCTAGCCCAATGTTTAATGGCTTTTGTGTCAACAGTCTTATGCTTTCTCCGATATCTAAAAGGGAGAGCATGCAAAAGACATATCAATAAAAATATCTGGCGGTTGCATGCAAAGTAAATAAGAAGGGCAAAATATGAAAGAAATATAGTACTCACTGCCTTAAGCTCCCTGAACTAAATAATTCGGTGATCATATTAATACTTTTGTTCACATCGTCCACCCATGAAGAATATAATTTTATAATGTTTTCATTCTTCAACATTCTCAACAAATGAACCTCAGAATATATTCTCCCCAAATATTCAGGTGACTGCAAAGCATCATCTATGCAAATTTGATTCCAGGCAACTTCTATTCCATCAATATTGTCAAACGCCTTATAGCTACATATGAAAACATTTGAAAATCACTAAAAATTTGAAAATGAATAATGCTTATGAGGTAAAACTTAAAATGCAAGAAAATATAAGGAGATGGATGTCAGAGCCATACACAGTCTTAAATGCTCCACTTCCCAAGATTTCACTATACTGGAGGAAGAGAAACAAAAGAAGGTGACAATACCACCAAAACCCATAAAATTACATAACTGAAACATAAAAAAATTAATACCACATGATAACCAATCACAATCAATTCTCAAAATTTAATTTAAAGTTTTAAAAAACTATTACCATCATTAACAAGTTCGCAATCCTTCTTCCTTTTATAAAGATTTTGAATTTTTTCCTGCCTAAAGTGAACACTTCATGAACCTGTCAATTTTCTTCAGAGGCACTTGAAGAACCCTTTGCAGAAAGGCAGGCATAACGGTGTACAGGCAACAAGTACCAGGTAACTCTGTCCACGGGGCGCCTCAAACATAGCCTAAAGCCAAAACCACACGGAGGCCTTAAATTTTACTAATTTAATGAAGTTTATTATAGCCAATTCATTTAATCTTTCTTGAGACATAAGATACTATATTTGTCAAACTTCTATATATTCTTTCCTCTTATATGAAGAGTTATATTTTCTATAAATAACAGTACTCAATATTAAAAATGAGGTCCCTCAAATTAGGAGTCTTTTAGGCTTGTAGAGCCGCCTTGTCCGTCCATCAAGGCTAGGACAAATGAAAGAATCACCTAGTAATTTTCATATCCCTGCTTGAATTTAAACATGAGACCTTATGGCTGTCGACCACGTTATTGACAACTAGACCACACCCTTGACTGCAATACACTCGCCCTTTACATGGGATAAGCCCTTTTTTACAAGCCTCTCGTTTAACTCAAATGATACAACCACTACAAATTTACTCGCACTAACTTATAAAATGAATTAAATGATCAAAGTACAACAAGTAGAATAGATAATCCTAAAAATAGAAACTTGGCAAATACACAGAGAAACCAGAAAGAGAAAAACAGAAACTAGTTACCCGAATGTATCTCTTGTCCGGTGATACTTCAACAACTTCAGGCTCATCCAATTTCACATGCTCAAACCAATAACTCGAAGAATTCATCTCTCCGCACCCAAAAAAAAAAAAACTAAACCTAGAGAAGAAGGAAATTAGATAAATCAAATAAAGGGTTCAGAAAATGCTTCACAGGCGACTGCATAGGAATCAATCATCCTTCCAACTCGGAATTGGAGTTTAAAGAATTCAACTTTCAGTAAAATTAAAGCAGAAAACTTGAGAACCCCCATTTGCAGAATTCAACTAATTAACCAGTCAAACAAGAAGAACACAGTATTGAAACGCATATAGCTGATCAGGGCAAACAAATTTATAAACCCTAAATCTCAAAATCCCTAAAAACTCATTACGAAATCCTAAATTGTTAATCGATAATAGAGAATAGGGAGGAACGGAGAGGAGAAAAGCAGCTGGAATTAAAGGGTTAATAATTTTGTCAACTTTTTGACAACTAAGCTTTTGCTTTTCAGATTAATCAAGTTGCTAATTGCCGTTGATTTAACGTATAATCAGCCAATTATTTCAGCGCTTTGGACAACAAGGTTTCGTGGTGTAGTTGGTTATCACGTCAGTCTAACACACTGAAGGTCTCCGGTTCGAGTCCGGGCGAAGCCATTTTTGTAATACTTTCTTTTTTCCAAGTTTGTCTATGTCTCGACTAATTTGATTGGTGTTCGGATCAATTTCACCAACTTTTTTTGCCGATTCGGGCACCTCAAGTGTTATAATCGATTGGTATCATTTTCAATGTTTCAAGAGTAGTGTTGGATGGTGAATAAATGTCTCGACTAATTTGATTGGTGTTCGGATCAATTTCACCAACTTTTTTTGCCGAATTGGGCACCTCAAGTGTTATAATCGATTGGTATCATTTTCAATGTTTCAAGAGTAGTGTTGGATGGTGAATAAAAGGGAGCACCTTGATGTTGAAAAAAGATTTTTAAAGAAAGTTTACTGCCTTTAAACTTAGGTGTGATTGTTAAATGGTTTTTGTTCATTCCTAGATCTTAACTTTGAGAACAATCCTGTAATTTTCACTCCAGGATTTGGTCTTAATACTACCTTACTCGACTTGAGACAATTTTCGTTTGTTAAATGGTAAACACTTGAGTGTTTACTTCAAACTATATTAACTTCACATGGCAAAGTGTTAAATTAAGGAGAGAATGTATATGTATATTAACTATGGTTTAGTAATGAGAGTGTAAATTAAGACACGCCTGCGACTAATATACATGATTATTCACATATATGGATCTTTGGCATTGTAGAAAATATCTATTTGATGAGCATGGTCATAACTTCATGTAAGATGTCAATGGCCTTAGCTTTTGCAGTTACAATTACAACATGGTATGCAGTTATCTATTAGTAGAAAATTAACTAGGGTACAGTAAACAAAGTGCATCTAATTGAATTCATTGCCCAATTCTAATCAACATACAAACATTTTAAACAAAAGTAGAGCACAAGGCATCAACCGTTCAGCAAGTCGTTCTCATGAATTCAACTCAACAAAAAGGCTGGCCTGAGGGTGTAATCCAGCATCTTTCAAGGTCAGAGCGAGCTTCTCTGAGCCATAGACTGTGCGAGGGAAGTTGGACACGAGGCTGTATTTTTCAACCTCCAGGCATCCAAGAGAATCGACATAGTCGTACAGAGATTGTAAAGTTGTATTACATTGAAATCTTCTCTCTTTGCGCTCACCAGTAGGAAACCTTACCAAAACCTGCAGGAAACAAAAAACAAATAAAGAATTTAATCATCTTGAAAGTAGCAATTTCTACTGCATTTAATATGTGTATTTTACTCGTTGCTTATTCAAAACCTACAGAAAACAACCATGTTTCTACAGTTACGACATAGACTGATCCACGTTTAAATAAATCGAGAACAAGATGATTACTTGAGTAACATCGGGACCCTTTTCAGGTTCAGGGCCCAGTGACTGTAATTTCTCCTCACGCATTTTAGCTAATGCAGCTTCTCGTTCAGCAGCTTCACGGGCTGCTCTTTCACGAGCCTCTTCTTCCTCCTTTCTTTTCCTTTCAGCTTCAGCAGCTTCCCTCTCCTGTCGCTCTTGCTCTTCTTTCCTCTGACGCTCTCTAGCCTGGTGTAGGATAAACAGTTCAGCAGTGCACAAATTACCCTGTTCCCTTACTCAAAATTGAACTTGTAAAGCCTATTTTGAAGACTCAAAATACATACCTGATCAGCCTCTAGTGCAGCACGATAAGCTGCATCCTGCTCCTCCCTTAATCGGATATTATTCCTCCTTTCTTCTGCTTCAAGCCTGGCAGAAACAAGAACAGGTGCACTTTCCTCGAGTACCCTTTGCAATGCAGTCAGCAGTTCTTCAGGAGATTTTGGCCCTTGAACCTGCAAAGTGCTCATCAGACTATGATATTCAAGAGACATCAAAGTAAACAAGAGGTCAATGAAGCAGCTCTTGATTGAACAAGCCAGTATAGTAAGTTCGCTGCTACACTAAACATCAGATAATAGCTCGTACGAATTTGCAGTTCTTTTGGTATATAACGAGGCAAATAGAACTTTAATTAGCTTTTGGCAACAAAAGACAAAAGCCTCTACAGCTACCTTATGGTAGACAGATAAGAAGGATTAAGACAATAGAAAAGGAACGATCTAACATAAAAACCACAGGAAAATCTGCACGTGATATGTACCCGTTGAATGACAAATGTTTCCTATAAAGTTGAACTGACTAGGCCAAACAGTTAAGCACAAAATAAAACAGGTCCAGAAGCTAACAAGTGCTGATCAATGTAAATGTCCTTTAAGACATTTACAAAACAGAGAGATATCCCCAGACCACACATCATAGGGATGGTTTGGTTTTACAACTATTACTTCTAACATCACGAACATATACCAATTAACATAGAACAAGGAGGCCAAACAAACTTTGAGCTTGCAAGAAACAATGAAGCATAGAAGAGAATTAGAGGTTGACCAAAAAGAAAAAAAGAATTGGGGATAATGCCGTCGGAAGAGGCAATCAGTCTGCTTATAATAACAAGCATATTAGTCATACCAAGTGCACACTCGATTTAGTTTATCGAGAAAGACCAGAATTTGTTACAATATAATGGAACTTTTGGGACAGTTTCTTTTTCCCTTTTCTTTGAGGTGTCAAATTTGTAGAAACCTGCAGAAATAAACCAGATTACTTTCGGATACATATATGCCCAGATTTTAGCTTTTTTGATAAGTATATATGCACTGATATCTATGCAGGAATGCAAGGTTTGACTCTGGGTAGATACATGGTGACACAGAGACATAGGATCAGCCATATTTCTCTCTATTTCATACAAGGTTATAACTAAGCAACAGAAAGAGAGACTTCATCCATAAACCATCAAGATATCTACATCTCAGAATATCATCTCAGTTAAGCATAGAACAAACCACTCAAGACACAGTCTCATCTAGATATTTCAAAAATAACTTCCAGATACTAACTAATATAACAGTATGACAAAGTTAAAGCAAATAGCAGAAAAACTACTTGGAGTTACATAAGCAACCACATGATCTTCTATCCACAATCAATTTGATCCTCTTGAACTAACCAATATTTCAACTACAAAAAGTCATTCATTTCCTCATACTTCATTAGTAACTTAAGGAACGGCACATATGTGTAAGCAAATATGTTCTAGGCTTCTAGCCAATCCATAAGGATTTAGGCATGCATAAAAGATAGTTTCACTGCTCTGGTTACTTATTTTTTTTAAGTAGGAAATATAACTAAGTGCAGACCTTATGACAGAGGCTTGACTGCTTGATAAACTCAAGAGAGCCCCTTGCTAAATTACGTGGGTCAACAAGCTGTTTAATATCTCATTGCTTTGTCCCAGTCCAATAATGTCGACCAAAGTCCTTAAATAAAATTATGCAATCCATAGCAAAATCGTATTTTGAGATGCATTGCCTCCTAATATATCACATAGGGCTCTGCTATACAGGGTTAGCCAATATAAAAGACTTTAACAAGCTCTAGAGGGCTCTATGAAGCTAAAAAGATACAGATGCTTGAACTTGTGGAAAGCACAAGCTTCAAGGATATTTATCAAGCGATCTCAAGTTTGTCCAAAAGATTCTGCTGATTGCTTTCGACTTAAGTGATTTATATTCAGTCCAGAATCATACTAGTTCCAACGCAAAATATAAAGCTGGTTTTAACCAAATAAAGCAACTTTTAGGCCTAGACTTAGTATTGCATTATATATACAAACCTTTTCTAGACAGCCACTATGAACTCTAACTAGAGCATAAAACAAAACAATCATATAACTTTTTGTTTACCTGCTGAAGCAGAGCAATCCTTTGGTTTGTTGCAGCCATTACGACAGCACAAAAAGGAAACCTTGATGCCTTCAAGCTATTACTCATCTTGAAACCCTCACTAGCTCTAATACTCCCACCCCAAGCAACGAAATTCTCGTTGATAAATGCTACCAATTCTTCATTACACAAAGTCCTTTCACAAAACATAGGCGTATCTGGATGCTCAGGTGAATGTAAATACACGAAAAGCAGCTTAAATTCAAGCCTAGACCTTTGTAAAGCATCCATAAAACCTTCAGCAATAAAATTTGGCCTTATACTCCCAAAATCCCTATCAAAACTATCCACGAAACTCATTGCCTCCGCTGCTGATGCAGATACAGATACCAAAGGTGAAGCAGATTCACCATTACGCCCCGAATTAAACCCAATCATTCTCAACGAATACGAAAGTACACCACTTGCCGCCCATACACCAAACCCCATGGCACCTGAAATCAACCCTAGACTACCGGAAATGATGGAGAAGGGAAGAGTAATAATCTTCCAAGCTAATCCCGGCGGTCCTCCACTTCCACCGGCTACGAGACCAGTTTCTGCCGGCGGTAAATTCGTGGTTGTTGGTGATGTATTGGAGGTGGTGGGTTCGGATGCATACTCCATGGCAGGATGGTGATTTTGCGAGGTGAAAACAGAGATCGCCAGTTCGAGATCCCAGCCATGAGCGGCGAGGATCTCAGTACACAAATCAGCGTCTTCCACCCCCGTGATCGCTTGAAAATACGCAATTTTATCAGCTACATCACCCATTTTCTCCCTTTTTTCCAAATTCAATCTAATTTTCCGCTTAGGTTTTTGCTCCGTTGTGTATTAATTGAAATTTTTCCGATGACTGCCCTCTATCTGTTAGACGAACTGACAATTACAGAAATCGCGAAACTTCTTGCACTCTAATCAACTGGGTTTTTATCAGTTCATTGATTCTTATTTACAGCCACAAATGGGCTCTGGCTACCTCGAAATTACAAATCTGCCATTTCAATTTTACTTATCATGTTTTATTTTTTGAGAGTCCGATCACGAAATATATTTTTACGTCATATTAATATGCATATGTGAAAGATTGCGATTTATAGTATTTGTCTATAGTTTTTGAATATCTAAATATTAAATTAATCTAATTTAATTCTGCTCTAAAGAATAATCAAATTGACTCTCGTAAAATAAAATATGATAAGTAAGTTAATAGAGAAAGTATAGTACTACTTCAGAGTTAATTCAACATACTCACGTAAAATGATTACTCTTTCTTCCATTCGAATTTATGTGATATTAACTTTTAAAATTGAAAAAATATCATATAAATAAGACTATAATTATAATAAAGATAAATTAAAAACTAAACTATTTTATTGTTTTTCAAACTGCACAAGTAAAAGTAAACCAATCAAAAGCTTCAAGCCAATAAAGACCGAAAAAATTGACTCAAGAATCAATTTCATCCTGAGCTCCATTGTAAAATTCGAACTTAACCGTTAAATAAGTGGGTAAAGTTAGAAGAGTTATCAGTATTATAGATTTTTGCATTTTGCATATAAGCATTTTTCTTTTCTTCTGTGTTTTCTTAAATTGTTTCAGTGACCCATGAATAAAGTTCCAAAGAGAAGGTAAACTATAATAATTCAGACAATGATACAAAGTCAAAATTCAATGATCTCAACTCAACATCTTCACAAGCATCACTGACTCTTGTGATTTCTGCTGCAGCTTGTCATGCACAAGCTTCAGTTATTCAACCTCCTTAATCAGAGGCTTGCCCTCATTCTGTACTTTCTTCATTTTCGGAATACTAGTCTTAGTCCCTACAAATTCCACCAGTCGTCTCTTCTCTGCCTCGACAATGGCTGCTATGGAAGACCATGCTTCTCGTGGCTGCTCGTGAGCCCAACACATGATAAAATAAGCCTTCCTTTCAGCAGACTTGAGCTTCATTTTGATTTCAGAACTTTTGGACTTACGAGGCTTCTCTGACTTCAAATCCTTTTCCGCATGTTGGATTAGCCTCCTTAGATCACAAAGCAAGCAAACTAAGGCTGGAGTTCCAAGATGAAGAAGGGTTATTGTGTCGTTGATTAGACCCAATGCGAATTGCAGGCCACCCATATGTCTGAAGGCCGGTGAGCATGTTTGCTCCATGCAATGTGATAGAGCTTCCAGCACTGTCTCTGGCTTGCCTCCTTGACCAAGAACAGAAGAAACGCTCAACAAGTCTGTGGCCGATCCTATGGGATCTGATTGCCAGTCACCATTGTAGAGGCGAAGAGTAAAGCAATAACTGTACATGATGTCGACAAGGTGAACAGCCAATAAAGGGGATGACCCAGCTGCACTGAGCTTACTAACTGAGGGTAATGGAGAGTCTGGGCCAAGTGGAATGTCGTGCAAAAGGTCACCTTCTATTCCATCTTCAGAAGACATAGCTGTATCCTCCCTCACAAGTGGCTGGACTAGTTGAGTTCCATCCTGACCAAGAGATATGTACTTGGCAGAAGGCTTCAACCACCATGGCTCCCAGGGCTTAATCAATTTGCTCAACTCACCTGATGCAACAGCCCTTTGGAATTGTTTCTTTTCTTCAGTAGATAAATCTTCAAAACTTAACTGGTCTCCTACATACAAAAGGAAGCCAGCACAACCACCCACCCGCAAAAAAAAAAGAAGGAAATCAGCTTGAATGAAGCACAAAAAAACAAGAGGAGAAAAAGATAGCAACAAATTCTGAAATTTCAGGAACATACCAGATAGAACTTTTTGAATAGTTTCCTCAGACAACAGGGAATCTGATGCAACGAGATCAATAAGGGAAAGTTATACTTGCGAATTTCAGCAATTAAAAAACGTGACTCATTTTGTCCTCTATTGTAGCATGTTATGTCAGTTCAACCATTTCACTAGTTTTGTGAAAGTACCGTAACATAGTTACATAGAGTGAGTATGATATAAGATTCATTCATAAAACCACATCACAAAGCAACATGATACACGGATACAACAAGAATCCCCTGAGCACAACTCCTTGAGCAAATCAAACATCCTTATAGCAAATTACAACAAAAGCTGTATCTATAGAATTTCTTTTCTTTTCTTTTTTCGCTTGTAAAAAACAAAACAAGATTCATATTACTCCTCTCACCACAATAATAATTAATGAATTGACATTCTATGGAAACGCATCAAGCAGGAAAAAATTCATTATTGCAGATAAGAAAGCATTGGTTACCATCTTCATCCATGATGTCTGCTTCATCTTCTGAGTGGAATCGTTTGAGTATGTCCAGCATCTTTTGCTTACTTCCGTCATCTGGTTGCAAATGTTGTAGTTCCCCCATGACATTCTCTTTCATAAAGGATTCGGTGCAACGAAGACTATGAGACTGCGACCAATATCATTAAGAAAAATCAGGGACGATGGTTCAAAAGATTCTCCACAATATATAGGACTTATAGCCATCACATGCTTAACAATAACAACTTTCACTGCAGGTAGACTTGGAAAAAAAAAAAGGAAGTGCAAAAGATCATCTTCACTTAGAAGGAGCAGATTTTCCACTTACCTTGTAACAAGGAAGAGAGCAATAACGGGTATTACATCGAGGGCAGGTATACTGCGAAAATTGCTTTTGACAACTGCACAAAGAGTAAGCTTTGCTGTTATTATAGCCACTCACAATTTTGATAGACAACCAACTTGCCAAGAAGAAATAATCAGATTTTCAACTTCACCATAATATTGAACAAACATGGGGAAAAATACAATTGGAACCAATCATAAAGAAACCTAAGCTACGTCTATTTTTTTGCTAGCTTTTTGGTGCAAAACTGGTAATCATAAATGATGTAGATTCCAAAATAGAAATGATCAGAGATTGTCTTTTCTAAATGAACTCAACAGTCTTGTCGAAGCATTATTATATTGCTAATGCATATAAATCAGCCTAAAAGCTAGCAGATTAGAAAAGCCTCCTTTCCCCACCCTTCCCACCCCAAAAAGTAACCCATATATCTGCAAAATGTGAAGACTTTTGAGAAATGTGCAAATGTAGATGCACTAATCCAATATTTAGCATTCACTGAGAGACTTTGGAAACAAATTGACCGAAGTATGCCAAATTCTGGTCAACTTTGTTACACATAAGACTGCACTAAAGTTCATGTATAACAATCCATCTTTTGACTTCATTGTCATCTGAAACAACTACACTCACTTCTCTATATCAACCTGCAAATAGAAAGAAAATCTATGACAAATGGCATAAACCTACAAGTCCAAACTCTCATCTCAAGGCAAAGCAGGCTCCAAGAAAGAAATCAATCAACTGCCCCTCAATCCCAAATAAGCTGGGGTCAACTCAACTATATGAATTCTCTTTATAAAAAAATTTCACTTAAAATTTTGGACCTCAACATCCTATTGCTCATGCTATTTCACAATTAATTTTCCCCTCTATTCGTCCATTTCACTCCAAAAAAAGACAACCTGGTGCACGAAGCATTCCGTGTTCACACGGTACCACACCCAAAGGGATGTAATGAAGGCAGACAACCACAAAGCAAGCATGAATTGCTGAGTCCATTTAATTCTAAGTTACTTCCAATTTCTAATGTGAGCAAGATAAGCCAAGAACAAAAATTGATAACATCCCAATTGAGGATTGAGCAGAAAACTCAAAAATTGCTGAATCAACTAAAGCAAGCAATAAAGCATAAGAAACTTATATATATATATATATATTAAAATTAAAACTAAAAAATAATAAATAATACTTACACCCGACATATTATACGTGAAGACGAGTTCAGCTGAGACGAACTTGAAGCTGCCTCCGATGTTATAATTTCCTCGGCCATAACAAAACTAAAGCAATAAATAAAGAGAAAAAGATCAAAACTTTGAACGCTTTAGCTTAGAGCAAGCTCTTCTAGTTCAGCGAAAAAAATTCTGGAAACCCCGCGAAGTTTTTCTTCATATAAGGAGGAAGACGATGGGGGCTTCTTTCTTTTTCTTTTCCGGAGCTCCGGCGGGTACCTGAAATGGGCTTAAAATTATTGGGCCAGGAACTCCCTTTTAGGTAATCACTAAGGATTGTTTGGTTGTCAACATGTTATCCATGATAATTAATTTCCAAATAAGTTAGTTTAAGATTAGTTATTTCATTATATATATATGAGATAAAATAATTTTATATTTTATACCGAGATTATTATAACTTATACCTCACACCAAACAACCCCTTAGGATCGTTTGGTACGGTGTATATGACTAGTATTTAATACTGAAATTTTCATAAATAGCTTAATCCTAAAATTTAATAGGACAAAATAGTTATAATTTAGGTAATTACATTTCGTATTATAGCTATAATAGTTGTTTGTATGATTCGCATATCATTTGATGATTAGCTGTATGTATTTATACATTTAAATACAAATCAAATATGTCAGCATGATAATTATATATAAGCTAAAGTAAGTATATACAAATTTATATTTATACAATTAGGAAATTATGGGTTTATGCAAACAAATGCTGAATTTATACAATTGGGAGCTTAATTATACAAATTCTGGATGTGCCAATAGCAACTTAGATTAAATAGTAGTGGCGAGTGGTAATTATTTAAAGCTATAGCTATGATAAATAATTAAGTAGTATATATTTACTTAATCGCGTAATTTATCTTATTTAATATATTAAAATTAATAATGTTAGTAATAGTTTAATTATGCTTGCATTAGTTAAGTCTATGTTTGTTTCATATATAGCATAATTTTTAAAAAAATTATTTGTTTAAACCTCAAGCATTACTTTTATGGTGGAAAAGGTTTTGAAGGGCAGTTGAATCTTTAATGCACACATTAAAACTTTAGACATTACTTATATCATGATTTTTTGTGTATTAGTTATACATAATATAATATTAAATAGAGTGTATGCTAATGCAATCGCAAGCTGAAAAAATTGTCCTAAACAAAGTATTACTAGTACACAAAGTTAATGTATACATTATTTTTTTTTAGGTGCATCCAACCAAACAACTCCTATTTTTAATATTAAACTCGTATATTACTTAACTTTAGAGACAATTTGTCTCTTGAAGTTTGTAATTACTTATAAAATTTCAAACTTTTTCTCATAAAATTTCTAGTTTGCTCAAAAGAGATATTCAAATCTTTATCTAAAAGGTCCATAATTAGCAAATTGGATACCTTAGTACAACAAGATCACTTGGTAACCTGAACATAACAAAACATATGAAATCATGAGTAAAGTTTATCTATAAACAGTACTAGTTTATGATATTCTTGATGCCTGGTTTGTTCTGTTTGATCATCATCATCTCAGCATCCTCAAGTTTGAATTTTGCCAATTTTGATAATTCTTCAACAATATCAACAACCCCTTCGATCCTCGTGGCAATTTCGATCACTAATGAAGCAAATGTTGCAGTAGGAATGATTTCAACCAGAGGTATAACATTAGTACTGCATGTTCTTATAACTGCCTTTTCTTGTTCATCTGTTTCATTCTTTGCCCCTTTTGGCTGAATAAGTAATCCTGAAAGTTGTTCCATCAGAGCTTCTAGTTCTTGAATCGAGCTATTTTTTTCTTCTATTAGCACATTCATCCTGGAGGATTTTCTCATTGTTTTCATGTTTAATGCTAACTCTTTCAGTATCTCACTTGTACTTGAACTTACTTGTTGGCAAGTGTTAGTAAGCTGATTCTTTAACAACTCAGAAGCCTACAACACAATCAAATTTTCACCTTTTAGTTAGTTAAGAGTTTTATAAATTTTTAGCAGAGTAAAAAGGATTTAAGAATTTAGATGACCTGATTTTTTTGATTGATGCAGCTTGTTAGTGCCTCAATGCAACAGGCACAGCTGCGCATCGACGCGCTGATCTTAAGGTATTTTCCCCATGGATGTTGAAAGTTGAAAAGTCCATGAGCAGGCTCCCATCTAGCAAAGTTTGCCTAGTAGATAATTCCATGTTATATCAACGAAATTCGAAGTCATATTGAGTTGATTTGGATAATTTTTTAAGCAAAAAACTGAGTTATTGTCACAAATCCTGATGGATCACCAGGATTTCAACCACAAATGCTGAAGAAACCTGGCGATCCTTCAATATTTGACAGTCTAATCACCACAACTTGTTGATAAGACAAGTCTTCGCCAATATCAGCAAAAAAAATCCCTGGCAATTCCAAGTGTTTTTGCTTAAAAATCCTGACGAATCACCGTTAAGTCATCGTGGCAATCGTGAGGAGTGTGCTTCCAGTTTCTGGCATGGAGGTTATTTTCCCAAAACTTTTCTTAACAGTGTCAAATTTTAAATGATGGCACCCTAAGATCTTATTTGTGCAAATCAGCTATTCACGAAAAACCATTTCAGAACTGCTATTTAAAGAATAACCGGAACTTATATAATAGGTATCAGTAAAAGAAAATTGTGTTTTTTCTCTATTAGTTCTGAAGTTCTTATATTCGATGTTGCAGACTCTTCAAAGTTATTGCATCCACGTTGGATCCTCAAAAAATGCACGAGCCTGATAGACAAAAACTTACCATTGTTTCTTCTGAGGCCTTTGAATTCAACACACACTTGAAAGCTAGCATTTTCTTAGTATTTGTTGTTGTGTCTTCACTGTCACTGAAATATTCAGCTACACAGCCTAAAAGGACAATTGAGGATCAGCTTTAAAAACAATACATAATGAAATTTTAGTTCTTATATCCAAATTTTAGGGATAAAATTCTTACAATCTAAAGACTCTGCTAGCTTTTCCATGTTAGTAATGACAAGTTTATGGAGCTCTTCACCAGCCCATGTGGGAAATATGAGAATGCTTGTAATAACACACAAGGAAGCACCGATGATGATCGTTAATATTCTCTCGTGAGCCATGTTCAACAAATTTGCAACACGAAACCCGGATATTGAAACCAATGAGAAAGTCAGGATGAAGATCATAGTACCATAATCAAACCGCGCTTTCACTGCAGGAATGAACCTTGTGAAGGTCGCTGCTGAAGCTAAATTGAGTGAAGAAACAAAAAAAATATATGTTAGAACAGATAATCCAAATCCCATATGTACAAAGATCACTCACCTAATATGAAAATTATCCCCATGTTGCTCGGACTATTCAAAAAATGTGACGCGTGCATGTCGGATTCTCCCAAAATAGTGCACTTTTGGAGGATCCGACATGAGGTGCGATAGCATTTCGGAGAGTGAAAAAATATAGTTATTTCCTATAAGCAAATAGTAATATTTATTTACAAACATCATTCACCTAATATGAAAATGGAAGCTCCCGTAATTATAGGCTCAAATCTTTTGCCCGATTGATTAGAAATCCAATGGATCCCAATTGCTAGAAATCCAGCACAAAAAGTACCAGTAGCTCTGTTTAAGCATTTGTAAAGTGTTGCACCTGCAATTTTCTTGAAACTCAGCCTACAAAAAGTGTAAAAAAAGTATGATTCTTTTTAAGAGTACTTACTACTTACCCACAGTGTACTCAAAAACCACAACAACTGTCATTACAGCCCACATTGCAGTTCCACCAACACCATTATACAAAGGTCTCATATAATAAAACAGCGATACAACGGTTAGAGCTATTCCGACTTTAAGACAGTGGATCACCTTTCTTGGTTCATTCTTTCCTATGTTCCATGATTTCTCCAAGAATCTCCTCACTGTCAAGATCAAATTTTTGAAGAATCGTTCGAATGAAAGGTACATTCTTGTGACAATGTTTGATTCTGGTGCCAAAGTTTCGGACGAGCCATCAGCCATCCTGATCCTCCACTCTGCACTGTTGGTGGCATTCATGTTAATGCAATATAGAAACAAACAAGTGTACATGTACAAAATATTGTGAATGTTACTTCTTTATATAAAGATATAAAACTTTGGCAACATAATTAATTTAAAGATTTTCAAATAATATTTGATTAGGTCATGACTCAGTTGCAGTAAGTTTTATAAGAAAAAGCTTCTTCCAAGATATCAGGTCTAAAGAAGACCACAAGTACCATTTACAGTTTGGCTGATAAGTGGTCCAAATAATTAAAATAATTTCATAAAAACTAAATGTCATCAGTTTGGGTTTTATTAAAACAGCTGGTGGTCACTAATTAATCGTTACTTTAAAGTATGATTTAGGTCATCTTATTGTCTAATTATAGTAATCCTTTCTGATTAGTGCTTCTCTCATCAGAATCCTCTTCTATCAGTTTTTTTTTACATTTAATTTATCTAGCAATGTCATTTTATTTATGCTTTTAAAGTTAAAGTCTATTTCTCCTTCTTGATTTAAGTATTTTTGTTGTGAAAATGCTCTCTCACTCTCTCTAGCTCCACGAGTTAGGGGTAAGATCTACCTACACCTTATCCCTCCGAGACCTTACTTAGGGAGATCATAATGTGTATGTTATTGTCATTCCCCAAACTGAGAGGAAATAGAAGATTTATTGACATTATAGCAACTAATAGGGTGGACTAGCAAGCAATTGCGAAGCCAGGATTTTCACTTAGGGATTCAAAATATGAAGAAGTAGAGACACGAAAAAGTCGACGGGCTTCAACATCTATGATATAACTATTTGGGGTTCAGATAAAAGTCCTCGCACTTGATGAAATGAGTAAAAATTATAGGAGACCAGAGTTCAGACCTCAGTGAAGACAAAAAAATATTAGGTAAGTTTTGCCATCTGCCTAAGACTTTATGCACAGAGTTATCCGATGCTTGTGTGTAGTAGGTACTTAATGAAATAGTTGAGGTGCGTATAAACTGATCCAACACTATGGTTGCTTAAGAATATATTTACTGTAATAGAATATTCTATAGTGAATCAAAAACCCTTTTGGTATTGGGGGTTCTACCAAAGTTGGGAAAAAATTAGGCCATAAATGACTTATGTATGTTAGTTAATAATTAACTTAATATGGCTTTATATTTCAGGTTTCAATTGGTTTTTTCTGCTTTTTAACTTTGAAATGGAATATCACTTATCTCCACTATTATTGCACTTATTTGAGAAAAAATATCAAAGTGCCAAAACCTATATAGTTCCATACTTTTGTCTTTCTTCAAGTAAGTTTCAGCAATATTACAATTTACACCTGTCCTTTTCCAGCATCAGTATCAAAATGGATGGTTAGAGGATTCATGTGTCACTACTTCATAAGCGGAACATAACCATGCACTATTTGAAAGCCAGTGGCGCACAGTTCAAAACTCTATAGATAATGAGTCCGCCTCTCTATACTTCTTCATATCGTGTTTTTGTTAGTGGTAGAGTTTCTAGTCGTGACGTGCACCTAAATCACAAGCGACACTCTTATCATTAGGCCAAAGCCTGGAAGGCATAACCATGAGCTATCAAGTCTCAAAATTTGCTTTCTTTCATCACATGCAGACCTAAAGTAAATAAAAAAGCTGACTCCTGTGTACCAAGTTAAAGCTCTTATATGAGTCTTGTCTCAGCCACATATATAAACAAAACAAAAAAGGTATTTCCACGCGCTTCTTTTAGACAAGGTGGTTCGATGAATTTAACAAATTATAGACTGCAATGGAATGAAACAAGCGGTAGTACCAAGTACAAAAAGGTAAACAAAGATCCTGATGGATGTCTTTATATGTCAAACAAAGACTAATGTAATAACATTTCTAAGTAATTCATGTTTCATAGTTAGTTACAGAAGAAACAACAGGAATTGGAAAAGTAAAATCAGAAAGCAACTTTTAACTACCTAGCTAGTCAGTCAGCTTCAACATATAAACAAACTATGCCAAGAGAGAAAAAGATGATAATCCTAAGGGCTAAAAAGGAGCAATCTTGAAAAGGGAAAACTCTTTGAGACACCTTCCTCTCAGTATGCTCCTTCCCGTGTTCTTTGTCACCACAAACAAATAGCTGAATTGTTTGTAAAAACGCCCATGCACCCGAACAAGTTTACTTCACTAGGCATTCAAGACGAAATCAAAAAATGGCATTCACTAGTAGCACATTTCCTTGTCTGAAAGTGTCAGCTAGTTGCCTTTCTAAAAAGAATAGTAACTGCAATGTTCACTATCTTACACATCGGATTGTTTCGGGTAAGCTGGGAACAGCAGAATTTGGATGATCGTTTATTAGAGTATTCCTTCCACTGGACATATTCTGAAGCTGATTATTCTGACCAACTTCATTTGTACTCGTCAAGTGTAAAAGCTGAACTAGGGAAGAAAAAATCTCGTGTCTTGTTACTAGCCTGTTACCCTGCAGGAAAATTGGAATTTTAAATTGATGAAAACAGCTCAAAGGAGAAGCGAAGTGGTTTTATTTGTTGATGCCATTTTTCAGTTAACTATTTACCTCAGCCTCAACAACAAAGTGCGCCCACATCTTTGTCTCACGAGACTCCATCAGTCCCTTCAATATGTTCAAGCCAAAGCCTCGGATTACATCTACCATCTCCAGAAAGAAGCCTTGGTCATTGCAGATTATCTGAGTAAAAGAGTACACACATAGTACACAGTTAATAATATGTTAGATAAACATGCTACCAAGGCTCAGCTAATTAACAAGGTTTATAGGTAAAGGAAAAAGCCACTACTTACTTCTATAAGCATTTGACCAGGTGTACTAAGGTCCTCAACTATCAGCGGACAAACCATTGTTTGATTGCCAATTTCACAAGCCCATGTAACTCCATTGCCATTGGACTTGTTGTTTAACTGAGTTTTTGAATCCTGCTAGTTGTTAAACATGTTAAATAGTACTGAGATGCATGTCTATCTTTTTAACTTCTCAAAGATATCAAATCAATCAAACTAATTGATTATTACCTTCAAACTTTCAGCCTTTTTGAGTCCTTCGGCATGTTTAGTGACACCTTGCAAAAAAAGCAAGTGCTTCACAGTTCTGTGTAATAAGCGATCAATGCTCATCTGCCATAGAAGCAACTGAAATATGAGTTCTTCGTAGAAATATTAAGAGCAGAAGCACCTTCCATGAAACCTTAATGTTATTTCTCTCGGTTAGTTTTAAGCAAAAGGCATAATACATAAACAGATATTCAAACTTGGCCTCAACTAGCAACTAAACACTACAACTCGTCCCCATTGTGTCTAGTGCACATCTGATGCTGAAAGGCATACTACATAAACAGATATTCAAATATGGCCTCAGAAACTAAACGCTCCTACTCGTCCCCATTGTGTATAGTGCACATCTGATTGTTGACGTGACACAAAAATTTGAAGGTTGTCTGGACGATCATTTTGTAAGTTGGAGTTTTAACTGACACAACGGCGACGAGTTGCATACTCAAAGTTGGAGTGCTTACTTGCTAGATGAGGCTAAGTTTAAGTGTTTGTTTATGTACTACCCAAAAATAAAAAACATAAAGAGTTTGGAGACAATACCTTCTCCCCATTAGGGATGAGCCCTCGTAACTCTGAAAGACGTTCATAAATCAGCTGCCGATCTTTAGGAATAGGCCGAGTCCCTGGTCTAGCCTTCTTCTTGGTCGGCTTTAAGGATATTTCATTGCCCTTGCAAGCATTGATGCTGCATCTGTCTCCAATTAATGCACTTGAATCCAATTTTGTGATGACTACACTCTTGTCTTCAAGGTTGCTTGTCCTATCTTGACCACATTCAGGCTGCACCAACTTTGTATTCTTATCACAGCTAGAAAAACCAAGGGGCTGTGGAAGATAATTGCATCCTGAAGAACTTCCTGTTCTTCTTCTCTTATTTGTTCCTGACAACTGATCATCAGAAACAGATCCAGCAAATGAACAAGAGCCGCTCAACATACCATCCAGAAACCGATCTAGTCCCAGCTTGGAGAATAACCTGTTAGCTGGCCTAGATCTGAGTTCAGTAGCATCACTGTAGGTCCATCCAGAGCTGGAAGTGCTTACAACAGGATTGAGAACATCACCCCAGTTACATGGTTTTTTAGATTCATGCTTTGCACCAACCAAATTAGTCATTTTCTCAAAGGAAGACATGTTTGAACAGTTTGCTTTTTCAACAGTTTCAAAGGCGTTGGTGATGGAACTTTGAATTGAAACAGAAGCATCACTGTCTGCATTAAACCTAAGCTGCTCATTTATACCAGCAGAGGCTGAGATGATTCCTGTTGTATCTAATATGTTATCAGTGATAGTACTAACAGCTCCATCATTCCTTTGGTTGAGGGGACATTGAGCTAAATGTCCATTTAGAGCGCCAGTAGTATCCTCATTTGCAAATACTCCAAATCCACCTAAGGAACCAAATGTTGTGCTCTCATGAAAGCTTTGAGTTGCACCTACGCCATATTCAAATTGATTTGTCCCCGTGGAAAGGACATAATCGAAATCTTGAATGCTCATATCCGATGGGAGATCTTCCCAGGTTGACGTCAAACATGAATCCTGGAAGCCGGTAAACAAACCAGCAGATGGGAACATTGCTTGCTGTAGTTGAGTATCAAATTGGCTGCTGCAATAATTGAACTGATTCACATTCTGAAACTGGTTTTCACTCAAAAATGCTGTAGCTACATCCGAATTCATAATCTGACTCTCCGCATTGCATGTTACCGATTGAATGAGATCTTCTAGAAAACAAGATTCCTTGATTAAACCTTCATTGTTTGCAGTTGGCAAACCATTGGAATTCACAAAGTGAAGATTCTCGCAGATTGATGAAGTTGGTGACCCTCCTATCCCCTGGAAAAGTGTTCTTGCTTGATCCACAAAACACAGGCTCTCTTGAAGCTGCAGAAGACATAAATAAATAAGTAGACATATAAAATTTGTTTGAGCAAGGACTTGAAGCAATCAGAGTATGAAGATGTGATCTCATGGTCCGATCAGTAAAGGAATACTAGAGTTGCTATGCCAACATCTTGAGCATTCAGTTACTTTAGATATACAGCAGCACGCACATGAACATGATTAGGAACCATTCAAAATTAAGAAAACATAAGTTAAAGTTTCAAAATTGGATTGAACTAGCATAGATCAGTGAGCCTACGATAATAGTGAATGCCTTCAACAATGCCTAATAAATCAGTGAAAGAATTTGTCAAATGCGTCTCAAAAAAGAGAGGGCTTTAATATGAACAATTTAATCATGTATGCACAGGTCATTGAATATAGACATAATTGCTAACCTTATAAGAAGAACCAAATTGGAGAACACCCAGTGGTTCGACAGGTATTACAGCAATTGTCTGCAAAATAACACGAAAATCATTTGTTACAGAGTGAAACCAACATTAGCAGGTGGTAGTATTGGAAAATGCCAACTAAGAACTACAAAAAAGTACCTTGATCCCAGTTGAATATTGTTGTTCAAACTCATTATCATCCTACAAAATGAAGTTACAATCGCCAGGTTTAAAATTAGTAAAACCTCTTATTAGCTCACAACTTTCTCAGGTAGAAAGTTCAAACAGTCTTCTATCAAAAGCAAGGAAACAAATTATTACCAGGAATAAGTTGGAATTATTAGATGATCCAATGGAGATCTGCCTTTCATGAATCCATTTATGTTTTTTAGTAAATGCTGCTTGGCCAATTATCCTGAAAGAAATCATATCATCAATATTATGATTATGAAATATATCACAACTGAACCACTCCCTCTGTTTCAATTTGCTTTTTTCCTTTTTCGCAAGATTAAGATCATTTTAGTACCACAAGATTCTAAAGTCTTTTTTGCTTTCTTGAACTTCATGTCAAGTTAAAACCAGATAAATAAATTAAAACAAGAGAGTACTACATATATAACTGAATTTTCTGAAGAAAAATATCATTTTGCAGCATACCCTCCACCAAGAATATGGACTTGCAGAAGCATTTCATCAATGACAGATCCCATTTGTTCCTCATAGTATGCATCTTGCAGTGTTAATAACCTGCCATGCAGAAGACTTGTTAAAACTTTTCTAAATGAAAGATTTTTTTCATCAAATAGAAATAGAAAGAGTAATAAGCCATATTCATAAGAAGTCAAAATACACCAGTTATGTGACAAAAGCAAACTCTTTTTTGCCTTCAAGGTTTTAAACTTTTTTTAATTTAACATATGAAAATGAACTTCAAGTCACAAATTTTAGCTTTCCTCTAAATTTATAATGCTGTAATTTCATCAAATCTATTGAACATGACAAAACCACCTTGAATTTGAGATAATATTATATTTTCCTTAACATATGAACAATGACAAGAAAAGGGAAGATGGTCAAAAGGGGGATCAAGGAATTAAATAAATCTTTTGGTTCAAGATGTATATTCATCTCAGTTTCTATTGGAAAAAAACAGTGTCTAGGAATAGAAAAACAGGAAACTAAGTTACTCGTCCTAAATTTAATTTTGAAGTCGAAACTTAAAAATGGAATATTTGAGTTTTCAAAGTTACATTTTTAGAATTTGAAGTTGTATTTTATCATATTTTTTACTTTAAAAAAATTGAATTTTGTGAGTAAAATCTAAAAATACAAAAACTATTTTGAGCCCTTTTTGGAACTTGAAAATATATTTATGATGAAATAGATATTCAAAGATGAAGTTTTAAAAATTATTTCCAAAATGTATGTTTAAACATTAGCTGAATAGTATCATATTGTAGTATTTGAAAAATATATGAATCCAAATCCATAGAGAAGCACAAGAGTTGCAAATCATAAACATGGCATGAGAAAAATAAAAAAAATTCACTAAAAGAAAAATAAACAAATACTCCTTTGAAAGAGTAATTTAACTCTTTTAAGTCCTTTGGTGGTAAAAGAGTGAGGAAAAAGTAAAAGAGAAGAGAAAATGGTGAGAATGACAGAAAGAAAGAGAGAGAAAAAAGACTTACAAAGAATTTGTCTGATCAAATCCCCAGAAAACTCCATAAGACCATCCATGGCTTCTACAAAGGCTCTTGAGTGTCTCTTTTACCATAGAATCACACATTTTACTTCTTCAGACTCAAAAGAGAAACCAAGTATTTAACTTTGTAGCAAAAGCAAATCAATAACTAAACAGCAAAAACTTCATTCTATTACTAAAAAGCAGCAATCTTGGAGCCTTAGCTTTTACTTCCAAAAGACAACCAAGAATGCAACTTTGCAGCTAAAACAAATCTTGGGTGTGTTTTTATCACTGTTAAAACAGCAAAAACTTCATTCACTAACAAAAAAGCAGCAATCTTGGGGCCTTGTGCTTCCAAAAAACAACCAAGAATGCAACTTTGCAGCAAAAGCAAATTTTGGGTGTGTTTTTTCACTGTTTAAACAGCATAATCTTCATTCACTAGCAAAAAAGCAGCAATCTTGGAGCCTTGTGCTTACAGAAGAAAGAGATATAAATAGTAACACTCTTAAAAAATGAAGTTTTTGAGCTTGAAGAAGAGTTTTGGTGGGACTAATGAGATAGAAGATATTGGGTCTTGGTATATATTGTTTAAATATAATCAGATATAGAGATTGGGGGTGGGGTGAGGATGGAGGGGTGGGGTTAGGGGGAGAGGAGGGGGGGGGGCAAAGAGGAGACTATTCTTGACTCTTGTCTATGCAAAAAAGTAAATATAAAGACCAAAATTAGAAACTGTTTGGACATATAAATTCTTAAAGGAACAAAGAATTTCCTTTTTATTGCTAAGCATTTACTATGTTTTGTTCCTTTTTTTGTCTTTTTTGCTACTTCCTTTGTCCCATTTTAGTTATCAATGATAAAATTTAGCAAAATTCATTAAAAAAAATTAATTAAAAATATTATTCGACTAATATATATTTTATAAATAATTAAAATTTTATCTCTATATATGTCTCTCAATTTTAGAATAATTAATGCTAAGAGCAAAGTTGAAAAAATAATCAATTCTCTCTTATTATCTAAATTGTCAACTACTCTTTTTGTCTCATTTTAGTTGTCATAGTTTTCATTTTTGGAGTCAAACTATATGAATTTCGATTAATATTTTAAGATATATTTTTCATCATAATGATATGAAATAAGTTGCAATAAATATTGTTTTTCTTATAATTTTTGAATATCTAAATTTTTATTATAAAATATCAAGTTAATTTGATCGAATTTAATTTTAAAAATTAGTGAAATTAACTTTTGAAAAGTACAATATAATAATAAAAATAGGATAGAAATAATATTTTAGGACAAATATTTTTCGTATACATGATGATTAAAATAGAACGAAGAGTGTATATGAAAGATCTTTGTTTGTTAACTTTTTCTTACCTTAGTGTTTCAAACGACACAATGATATTTGAAGCCAAAACGCATCTTCCATAGAGAATTATTACAATTTGATATAAATATCGAATGCAAACAAATACTTAACGTGTATATATATATATATATATATATATATATATATATATATATATATATATATTTTGTATAGATATCTCTAAAAATAGATCAAGAAAAAATCTATTAACCAAAAACAAGAAGGTAAAATTAATGATTTAATAATGTATATTTTTGTTGTGATATGATAAATTAATTTGAGAAAATTTAACTTTTTTCTCTTTTAAGTTGATCAATAAGCTAGTCTGAAAAATACTTGAGCAGAATATCAGCTAATTAAAAATGGTGCAAATGTATTTAATGGTAGATTTCTTAGTTAAGTATAAATCATAAATTGCATTAATATGATTATCTTCTGGAACCCAAATAAAATCAACTTTATAATGTAGCATAATTGTCAAACATAATTAAGGGCATTAATTTCTTGAGTCTATAGAAAATAAATGGTGATTTTAATTAGGATTTAAGTTATATTATTTCACGTGTATATTCTTTTGTACTATAAGTAAATTTTAACCTTTATTTTCATCGAATTATCAATATATATTTGTCAAAAAATTTGCTTATAATTACCTAATAAATAATATGATTATCTAAATATTTAAACTTAATTAGAAGTCTTTTAATTAAATTCCCTTTGATGTTACCATACGAATGCATTTGCTTCCATTAGACATTAATTTATAAGACATATTGATCAATTTTTGCTTAAATAAGGAAAAAAAAATTATTTGAACAACATGCATAATATATACTCCAATAAATAGTTGATATATTTTATAAAAAAATGTTGATAAAATATAAAAAGAGACCATGTAACTCATACTCATTCGATATGTGATTTAACATTTTCTTCAATTCTAGTACTAAATTTTTAGAGCGTGAATAATTTAATATACTCAACCCTTTCAAGATCATATATATAATCAAATAATTTATATCCATTCAACATGAGACTCGATAATTTTATTGATATAAATATAATGTATATTTATTTGTCATTTAAATTTTGATTATATTATATAGTTAAACTTATTATTAAGAATAATACAATTTCCTTTGTCATTATGTTTTTCAAAGATGAGAAAAGTCATGGACACTGAAAACAAATAAATTATGATGGGTTGATGATAACTTGTCTTTACTCTTTTACCTCAGTAAAAGTAGTAGTACCGCAGTAAAAAATCTAAAAAATTAAACTCAAAAATTTACTTTTGTCTTTGTCTAGCTAATTTCACTTTTGAGTACTTCATCATTCCATTATATATATACACTCATTTTACTTTTTTGGATAGGTTGTCAACCCTTTTTTTTTTTTTTTTTTGCATTATTATAATAATTGAGCAAGCATCATAAAAAGTTGTGAGTACTGATGTTAATCCCAGAATAATTCAAGATTTAATGTATATATTTTTTAAAATTTAATAAATACATAAAGAAGTAAAAGAGATTCGATATCTACTTTATATGTGTTAAAAAAATACTGTATACAGTATAATTTTTTAATGGATAGAAATTAAATGGACCCCAAATTTTGTAACTACTAAAAAATTACAATTAAATAACACGCTTGAATAATTACACTCTGACAAACAAACAGGATAGTGTAATTATCATGGAGTATAATTATAGGGTGTCTAATTGTTATCCTAATAATTACACCAATTCCAATTATCATGTGGCTTTCAAACAGACCTTTAATGATCTTTTACCAGAAGTTTCATGCAACTCTTGTGAATAAAGTCACTTTTAATAGAAAGCGCTTCATTTTTTTATTGAAATATTTTACAAAATAAATATCAAAACACCAAATTTAGAAAAGATTGAACAAGTAAGCTGAACTTTCCATACAAGTATCCACTACTATGCCACTCCTTTTCAAGGTTAAGGAAAATCCATCCATCAAGGGAAAAAGGCATTAGAAAGTTTGTATTATAGGGTATCCAATGTTCACAATAATCTAATAAAGTGAACATGTATAATGTATTATATTTGTCATGATACAAAAGAAGACTCTTATAAAGGGACTGTATATATTGGTCCCCATTGCAACATCTTGATCTATATAGTTTGAGAATCTTGACTTGGCCACTTTGATGTATACTTACCCAAAATCTAAGTATTTAATTAACACTTTAAGCACACCCAAATCTAATGGATCTCCATTTTTTGTTAACCCAAATAAACCTTTTTTCAATTATCAATTGGCTAATGGTAATCCTTTGGTGATTTATTTTGTCATTGAGATCAAAGTTACACTCTAACAGAGTGATGATAGTAAAGGTGTGACTTTATTGGGTGATTTACACGAAAAAGAGAGTTACTTTTAAGTTTGTATTTAAATAGTATTCGCCTATTATGATATTTGTATGAAAAATAATATTTTTAAGTTTAATGAAAAATTTAAACTAAAACGTACCCTTAAGTTGCGTGATAGGGATGGTGCCAGGAGAAACTAAAGATGGTAAATTGTAAAGTTTATGTTATATACATTCAATAAAGTTAATTATTATGTTAGATTATTCACAAACTACGCTTGATCATCTTGATCAATTTTTTAGCTATAATATTGAATAACTTACAACTCTACAATATTGTCATAGTTCTGACCAGATTCCCCTAACCCAGCCATGACTCGATCGAGTCTCTATTGTCATAAGTAGGATGTTGGTGTCCCCCAACACATAGCTGATTTTGACGCTAACTATTAAGCATCCAAATTATATATCAAGAAGATCAACTTGATTAATAATGAAGGAGTGTACGACACTTTATATTATTTGGGTACTTATCTTGTCACTCTAAAATTACGATATATTTATAGGATTTTATCATGCTAAAAAATAAATTAAAAATAAAAATTTAATTTTAACCGAACTCATCAAACGTCATCTTTGATTAGGTCTCTATCTATCAAATGAACTTTGATATATAACTTTATTAGTGTTACTCAAAATATATAACTTCAAAATTCTTGTCACTCTACTTGGCAATGATAAGTTACCCTAACAAGCAGCCTCACCAAAAATTTAGTGGGTAGTTGCCTAAACAAGAGAATCAAAATATGACCCACAAATAAAAAAAAAGGTTTCGATCCATTTACTCTTTTAGCAAATTTTATTGATCAAATCAGACCCTTCATCTTTAGGTAACAAGGTTTATATTAATATGAATTGGGTGATGGATGATCGAATCTTTTAATTTTTAATTTAAGATGTAGAGTTTGAATTTCAAGAATAAAAAAGATTATATTAAAAGTGTTACTTAAAAATAAATTTTATAATGCACGAATTAATTTAAATTCGTCAAATTTCAATTTGAATGTAAATATCAGAAAAAAAAAGGGGGTGACAAGGCTTATGATTCTATGTCTGCTTCAAACACCACATGCTTCATCATCACCGTTGATACATAAGTCAACGGCATCATAAAAGTTCTCTATGCTCCTTTTGTCTTTTCTAATTTCCATCATATATATAATTCAAATTAAGGCAAATAAATAAGTAAATATATATAAAGCTGATTAACTTTTTGGGGAATCAGTTAGAAATTTTCTAATCATTTCCAACTATTTTTACAAAAACTTGAAGTTATATAAGTTTTCACTAGCAATGCATGCTATTTATACCTAATATTAGGTGATCCACATGTTATATATAGTAGGTCTACCTCAAATAGATGGATTTGGGATTGATTGTGGAATCGTGCATAGAGAATCGGGGGTGGGCAGGAAGATAGGCTAGGCGGAGTAGTCATTCTATGGAGCAGGCTCTTCGACTGGATCAATGCATATATGAACCCTAAAAAACATTCAAAGGTCTAGTCTAGAAAAATCCGATTTTGTTGGGTTAACTTTTTGGTAGAAAAGACGGTCACTGGAAGAAATGTCATATATTGAGCTTATAATGGTACATCGCAATTCAAAAAGTTAACCTCATACCGATTAAACTTCTCAATTTACATTAATATTATACTATATAAAGCTTACTGGTCAAAAATTATCTTTTATAGATATATAATCTTGAACACTTTTAGCGAATTTACTAACATTAATAATGTACACATAGCGGTGTAACTACATAGATTGGAAGGTAATTATATTGATACATTGATCAAAGATTATTCATATATATATATATATATATATATAGTACGTACGAATAATTCTAAACAAAATTTCTAACTTCTTCCTTGTAAATAAAATATTTGTACAATATATGGAAAGATAAGATTTGAATGATATGGAATAAGATACAGATGTCCAAGATTTTAGGCTAAATGAAGACATAATTATATTTGAAAATTTTATGAAGATTCATCTTTTTAGTTTTTAGGAAGCATTAGGACCCAAAACAAGTCTTTTCTATTGTGCTAATTGTTAAGCACAATGATCATCTCATTTTTTCTTTTAAAAAAAATATTATTTATTATACTTTACAGCTTAAAATGACACTAAGATTTTGGAATATAGTAATATATATTTGATTTTGCATGTTTAGCATGGATCTTATGAAGTTGATTTAATTTTGACTTTTACAAAAGATGCATTGGGAACCATTTTAACCATCATTGATCACTCAAAGCAAGTATATGTGATGAGAAATAAATTTGTTATAACAAGTTAGTTACTCTGTTTATCTAATAATAATTATTCGGTATACTATACTTGATTTTTAATCTATTTTTGTCATTAATTATAGTTATTTTTTAACTATATTTTTTAAGATATTATATTTATGACATTCAAGGCAATATGATAAATTATCGCTGTCATTTATTGCTTTTTATTCTCTATATCAAGTCAATGGTAAATAACTATTGTTGAATGGAGAGATCGACTATCACTTTCACCATATTATTAACCTATTAAAATTTTATTACGTTACCTCATATATTATCTGATTATGTCAATGCATATAATTTAAACTTTAAATGAAGTTCCATTGTTGCAAGTTTTGTCTTTTATATAAACAAAAGTGAATAATCAAAGACAAGATTTAAAATTCAAAAATTTTAGGAATTAATCTCATGATGACCTAATCAAGTTGATATACTTAATGTATGTTCACAATTAAGTATTTATAATATTTTGTGAATTTCTTAATATATATATATATAAGTCTCTAATAAGTAAAAATTGAGTAATTTGAAAAATATAAATGAATCAACCTACATTTTCTAAATATCTAAACTTTATTTTCAAATGAATCAACCTATGTATGATTTTTAACTCTCAAATTAATCATCAATAATAGTGGCAAATAAATTAGCTTTGAGGACAAGAAATGAGGTTAAACATTCCTTTAAAATAAAAAAATAAAAATTTGACACATCCCTCTCAATGAATTCCTACTAGACTATGTTAAACATAGGATACGGACCATATTATATAATATATGGTCCATTATAATTGTCTTTCCTTTTATGTTACGGCAATTATCAAAAATCTTATTGTACGAATTGTCACTTCTTCTTTTAATTTGAGATTCGATATTGAATTTTCGATTATTTCATATTTGCATCAAGTCAAACACATTTAATGTTAGAGTTTTAATAGAATTTGACATTTTGATATTAATATGTCGCATTCAACATTACGTCATTATCAAATAATACAGTTTGAGTTTTAATTTTCTTCTTTGAGAAAGACATAGTACTATAAAAAAAATCAGATCTTATTCACTTTTCCTATTAATTGACAACAATCGTTTAAAGTTTGTTTATTTTACTGACTTTTTTTCCTTTTTTCTCTTTTGATAAAATTAAAACAAATTTGTCCCATGAACATACGAATAATCCAACTTATAGAATTTTCTTTTTTTCTTTTTTATTTTTTCATCCTTATTTTTATATGTTTCTCGATAATACAAATATCTGCAAGTCGATAAATGTTAACATAATATAAATATATACTATTTGATAATTCTTCTATAACTATTTATTTAACATAATTAGAATTTTAAAAAATAATGAATTTGTAATAGCCATAAATAGTGAATCCACATGCTTTTTTAAAATGTGGGAAACAAAAGCTGCAATGAGTTCTTGACTTTGGTTGACACTTGAAAGTAAAAAAAAGGCTAATAATTCTTTTTCAATATTTTTTTGGTTCATGATAGCACTTCTTATGTATGAGATTCCCCTAATATACCTATACATGAATACATCAAATTTAATTGAGTTTACGTTGTATACATAAGATCATATACATGATATTTATAGATATGTCTCAGTATTTTTTAAATATAAGATTTATTTTTTTAAATAAACTAAAATACATATTATAACAGATAAAAATAACGCCATGTGGTGTAGAAATTTTTAATGACATTTAAACTTTGAATCATTCACCATTATAGAGTATGATAGCATGTATGAGATTTTTTTACGCTTAGACATCTGAACCTTAAATTTTAAAAAAATATATATTGTGAAAAGTATTTTCTCCTTAAATGAATTATAATTAATCAAATTGACCAGCAATGTTACTATCAAATTAATTAATTACACCAAAATATTGAAGTTATAATTAAGTGAGTACCATCTAAGATAGGTTTTTATAGGTATAGATGAGTGCACCATCAATAATGAAATCCCTACAACTAATTATCATTTGAATTTAACTTATTCTTCACGCTAAGGGCTTTTTCTAAAAACAATATAATAAAAAAATATTCAATAAATCATTGTGACATATTTTTAAAAATTATTCAAAAAAAAAAAATTGTACGTATGTACTAACAATTTCAGAATAATTCTAAACATGTTGGGTATAAAGTTAGTCTTGATAAAAATGTCTAAAAATAAGATAAATTGATTAAATATATATTTGTAATTAAACTTCGAGTAAGAATAATTAAAATATTTATAAAAAAGGCTGCCTTCTCTCTCGGCGCATGTTAGGGTGAGCTAACTTGCACCTTGCCGGAAATGGGACGGGGACGGCCACGGCCACGGCCACGGAAAGTAAGACAGAAACTACACGTTTTTAAGAGGAGGTTCTTATAGATATGTAATTCCCAGCCACGTTTGTAAACTGGATCATGAAATGTGTTAGAACAGTGTCTTGCTCTATAATGGCTAATGGCTCCCCAAGTAAAGCTTTTAAGGCAAAAAGAGGAGTGAAACAAGGAGATCCATTATCTCCATATCTGTTTGTCCTAGCAATGTGTTGGGTAAGGCCAATATCCTGCCTACGGCAAGGCCTATGAGTCATGATCGAATATGGCGCTTGCTTGGTGGACTTGGTTAAGAAATAAAGTTGCGCATTTGCTATGAGCTATAACTTTTGGCATAATGGTAAGGAGGGGGATTGTTGGGTAGGCCAACATGCTGCTTATGGCAAGGCCCATGAGGGGGCTGGGATAGCTCGGGTCGGAGTCATGATCGAACATGGCGCTTGTTTGGTGGACTTGGTTAAGAAATAAAGTTACGCCTTTGCTATAGCTATAACTTTTGGCATAATGGTAAGCGTTTGATCCTAACACAATGGAATACCTCACTAGGACTCTGAGATGCACAAAAGAGTTCAAATTTCATCCAAGGTGTCAAAAGCAGCAAATCATTCAACTAATCTTTGTTGATGATTTATTGTTGTTTAGCAGAGGTGACTTTGAATCTGCATCCAAGGTATCAGGCCTCATTGCAAACCAATGCAAGAGCAATGTGTACTTTGAAGGAGTTACTGAAGACATCCAGGAAAAGATACTGCAGTATACAGGTTTCAAGAAAGGGGAATTACCTTTCAAATATTTGGGAATCCCATTGTGTACAAAGAAGCTATCAGTCAGTCAATGCCAAACACTTGTGGACAAAATGCTAGGAAGATCAATACTTGGACTAAAAAGTTCTTATCGTATGCAGTGAGGTTACAGTTGGTGCAAAGTGTCTTAATTCAGTTGCCAAAAAAAAAAAAAATATCAATAGAAATAATTATACTTCAAACAGAATTTCAAGTATATTTATGTGATATCTAATCATATGCATCTTCAAATACCAAATATCCAAAATTATTATAAAGTGGCAAGGCTTATAAATTTTTACCCACAATAAATATAACATAACTAGTAACCTAAAAATCAAATATTTACACACTTTTAACAATGTTAATCACCTTAATTAAAATCTATACCTATTGAACTCTTCAACTATAATCAAAGTATACTCATTTAACACCAAAAGAATCGTTCCCACAAAAATAAAACAAACTTTTTACATAAATTTATATTGTTTAATTTACTCACTTCGTATAAGAATAGTTGTCTACTTTTGATTTGGCACAAGGAGTAAGAAACAATAAATGATAGGAGTAATTTTATCAAATCACCTTTGAATATAATGAATACAATATGTTGAAAATGTAATAAGGAATTAAATGACTATAATTAATGATAAGGAGGGGGGCTTAGCTGGTCATCCGGGTTCTTTCCCTCTTGACGATGAAGCTTATCCCCCATCGTCTCACTAGCCGACCGATCAATTAGGAACTAAATATAAAATTATCTTTTGATTTCATAAAGTAATTTGATACCCCAAAATAGTATAGTAAACAAGTAAAAATAGACAAAAGAAATATATAATCTCTTCGTTTCAAAAAGAATGACTTAATTTCTTTTTTGTCTGTTTCAAAAAGAATGATTCTTTTTTTTTTGGCAAAATTTTTATTTTAATTTTTTACGTGACATATTTAAAATCACAAAATTCAAGAGTATTTTAGTATATTTGACATAACTTTAACTTAGAACCACATGATTAAAAACTCTTCTTTATTTTTTTAAATATCGTATCAAGTCAAATTAAATCATTCTTATTAAAATGAAAGGAGGAATAAGTTAAAGATGATTTTCCTCAAGTATAGCATTTATTAAGAAAGGTTGCACTAATGAATCAATGATGAATAATGGTCACAAAGTTCAAGGTTGTGTCAGGCCCATCAAATAATGGGCCCCCGTTTCAAACAAACAAAACCCTATATTCTCTCCAGAGAATGTCTACCATTTTGCCTCCTCTTCTTTTCCACTTTTTACTATTTTTTTCCTTTGAATGGAAGATTTTTCATAAACAATCTATTTATATACTTTCTTCATTTTTAAAAAAGTGATTTATTCAAATTTTAAGTTTAGCTTTTAATATGATATATTTAAGGCAATAAAATTAAAGAGTATTGTGATGTACATTACGTATAATTTTTATTTAGGATTATAAAATTTAAATTTTTTTTTTATTTTCTTAAATTTTGTGTCAAATCAAATTAGAAAGAGAATATTTCTTTTAGACATTATTTTATGAAATCTTAATAGGTATATTATTTTTTTAATAATTTATAATGATATAAATATTTATAATGTATTGTAAATCGTGAATTTTAACAAAAAAAATTCTTTCTTAAATTTTATATTAAATCAAACTACCTCATATAAATTTAAAAAAAAAGTTATGTAGCATAGGTGGAGTTTTTAAGAGATAATTTCGAGGTGCAATTAGTGGCAGGAAGACAACCTAGTAATAATAGGTTTAATCACCAGTCTTAATCCTACGAGTACTACTTCGAGAAAGAAGAGAATTACTCGTTTTTCAAACTTGGACCAAATAAAATAGATATTTTTTAAACTTTATTTCAAACACAATAATAACATATCAGTAAAATCTTACAAATTAAATTTAAAGAAGATAAAATATACGCAGACCTTATCACTATCTCATAGAGGTTTAACTTTATTTCAAAATGAAATAAAAATATTATCTTATTTTATTTTAAAATTTTAAAATTTACTTTCACATAAAATAATTTTTAATCATATAAATTGTGAGGAACGTATAACAGATGTTGGACGGTTTTGCTTTTCGGGGCGTCAAATGTCGGTTATAATGTAGGCAAAAGAGCGGGGCTGGGATCAGTAAAAACTGACAATTGACACTGACTTTGTTTACTTTTTTGGTTTGGGCCAGGGGCCCACAATTAATTAGTTGGGGGACCACTAACTGAGATGATGATGTTTGTAGTGGGGCTAATTATGGTCTTTGCAGGCTTATGATGGGATCTCACACACATCATCACTTACCTTCTCTCGTTCCTTACGAAACATCTCGTGTTAGCAGAATTCGAAAAAAAATTTATATTTCAATGAATATGATGTAAATAATCTAAGTTAGTGCAAGCATTTGTCCGAACGCTCATTTGTGTTTGTTAGCTATTGAGTTCTGAGGGAGAGAGAAGGTTTTGAGGATGAAAAGATTCATTAGATAATGAGTTATTGATTTAAAGTTATATAATGCCGATTAATTGATCATTCAAAGTGTTTTTCTTTTGGATTCTTTGTTTATATATAGGTGTAGGAGAAAAATGAGAGTTTCTAATAAAACACAATTAATAATGTCGAGTCAAAAGCACCTTCATTCACTACGGATTGTATCCTTCAAGTTGTACGTTGTTTTCTACTATATTATTTTAAACGAAGTTTTACCACAATGTTCCAAGTTTAGGCTTTGTTTTGACATCATTGATCGATATAATTGCTAGTATAGCCCAATAAATATTGATTCCCATTTGATCGAATTAGAGGCCCATCATATAAACTCTACTATTGGGCTTATGGGCTTGATATTGGGCTTTAATTTTTTTTAGCATTGTATGATTGAATATATGATCCAGCCCATTTCACAAGCACCACAATGGATAGTATAATTACACTTTAAACACCTTTTATCTATTTCTAGACGAAATCGAAAAATTTCAATGCTTGTGCTATTTGAAAGAGCTCAATATGGAGTTAAAACTTCATAACGTACACGAAATTATTTTTTACACTTAAATGAATAACTCTAAATTGTGTAGACCGCTTGTGAAAAAATTATAAAGTAGCATTCTTTTTTCTTTTAATATCGTTTAATTCCAGATGAAAATTATTCATGTTCCAACTCTGAAACAATGTGCAACTTGAATTTTCTATATTAATGACTATCACGAGTTCAATTACAAAGTTTATTACTTTGGCCATTTGAAGCATAATTACTTAAATATTGGTTTAATAGCCAATTAGAAGCAATAAAATATTCATACTTGACTTTAAATAAGGTCACAAAGTATGTAGTTTTCGATTTGCCAACTTTTACCAAATTAATTACTAATTTTTTCCTCACATAATAATTAATTGACCCCACCAACCCATAATAATCAAATTCAGTGGTCGTTTAAAGAATCTTTAGTTTTAAAATAACGCTCAAAGCTTTTGACTATTTTTTGGTTAAAGAATGTCGTTTTCATATTATGAAGATTATTTAAAGTTAAGCATAGAAACAGAAAGTGTTTGATTTTTCTGATTTGACGGTGATATTAAGTATTAACTCAAATAGAAATTAAATATAGACCACTCTTTATAGTTTTGGTTTGTCAAACCCACAAAATCATTAATTTTTTTGGGTGGTATTGAAAAAAAAAAAGCAATATTGTTTACATGTTTTCTGAAATTGAACATAAAATCAATAAAAATGCAATCGACTTAAAAATCTTAAATTTAAACTTTAAACAAAATATATTTTCACGAGTTTAATACTTCACTTTATCATTCTAATTAGCTATTTAAAACATTAATTTTCGAGCTTCATTGGTTAATTGACACTTTTTTTCATATTAAATCATGCCTTTCATGTTGAGTTGGCCTGTATACGTCTATTATCGATCAAGGATAAATAGTAGACCAACTCAGAATCAAGATATATTCTAATATAAAAAAAAATTAGATAGATAAAAAAATAATAAATAATTGAGATATGAAATTTATGAAAATATTATTAATGTTTAAATATATATTTGATGATTTAACTCTAAAATCAAATAATACTCCTTCCATCTCAAAATAAAAATCACATTACCAAAAACAAACTATTTCAAAATAAATATTACTATTATCATGTCAAAAACTCAAAACAAAAATTATTACTCTAATATATACTCACACCGTCCTATTTTGATTGTCATAATTTTTATTTTTATAATTAAATTATGTAAACTTTAACACATATTTTTTATTATATTGATATGAAAAAAGTGATAATCAATAATATTTTTCGAGCTGAGTGGGTCCTACCAATCAAACCCACCGGCTATAGACTCGTCCTTTGATGAAATTTACTTTGGAGTCTTGTTTTTCCGTCGCCATTTTTTTCCATCTCCCAATCGACGAAAACTCCATATTTGATCTTCCTATCTTCATATATTGGATGGCGAATTTGTATGTAACGGCGGTGCCGCCGACGGATCTGAATCGGAACACCGAGTGGTTCACGTATCCCGGCGTATGGACGACCTACATACTAATTCTATTCTTCTCATGGCTCGTTGTGCTCTCCCTATTTGGTTGCTCTCCTGGCATGGCTTGGACCATCGTCCATCTTTCTCATTTTCTCGTATGATTCTAATCTTCGTTTTATTGGGTAGCTATTCCCAGAGGTTGCATTAAATTTGTCAATTTTTGAGAAATTATACTCAAGTTTAGTTTTTTTATTTCGTTTTGTTTGGTTTAAATGGGTCTGACTGATATCCTTATGATTACAAGTCTAGTCTGTATAGTGTCTTCTCGGTTTTTGATACTGTGAAATTTGGAGACTTATGGTGTAATTTTGTTATTGATTTGAGCTAGGTCCAGCTTATTTGCGTAGGTTTAATTTGGAAATCAGAGATTCTGCGGAGAAGTAGCTACAGTAGTGGTGAATTGTTGTTCTTTTAGTATTAGTATATAGTGGAAGAGAAATACTGCTTCACCCAAATACTGCTTCACCCTCACTTTTTGTGATTTATGCATAGTTGATTGATTGATCTGATTCTTAGATAGATGGACATGTCAAAAGCTATGGCCTTTTCATGCCCTTTATATTTAGTTTTTCCATTTCAATCAACTTCACTGGGCATTATTCCCATAGTTTCATATTGGTCGAGGGTGTGGAGTTCATGGACTGTAATCTCTTTTAATGTTGGGAAATTCTCATCACTTGAACTCCCTTTTAGGATTGAGTTAGCCCAAGGTTCGTTTTCATTACATGATATCAAAACCAGACCCATCCATGAAACTGTGTTGATCAATTGTATCAGAACTGGACCCATCCATGATATTGTGTTTATTGGTGTTGACCTCTCACATTATGCTATTCACGCTTTAGATGTGTAGTCCTAATCACGCAGGGTGGGTGGGCATTATATTCCCTTATTGGTCGACATCTCGCGTTATAGTGTCTTCATATGGTTTCGAGAACTTTCACCACTTGAACTAGTTTTTGGAGTTGAGTTAGGTTCAAGCCCATTTTCATTATTATTATGCTGCGTGCTGGATGTCCCTTGTGATTTCGCTATTTGATCACCAATGTACAGGGAAACAAGAACATTTGAAACTTGGGAGTTTTTGTCAGATGTGATTGGTTAGTACTTTTTAGTAAGATTGTTAATTTGAAAGCTTCATTATCTCTGTTACCTTTTTGTGTCTTTTATCTCATTCTTGCTATGCTTTGCTTCTCTCATGTGTTTATTAGCAAATAACATTTACTGTTTACCAATGTTGTATGTGCCATGAATAATGTTTGTATGCATAATGGCTTGTCGAGCAGTCGAAGCCTCGTTGATGATCTTTACCTTCTTCTCTTTGATACCAATTTTTGTTTTTTGTGTTTTGGTGTCCTTTATTTGGTGTGATAGCAAGGAAGGAAACCTTGTGATATATCTACTCTGGATTTTATCTCTTTGTGAAAGACACTGCCTCTTCTATTCATATGCATTTCCTATATCACTAATTCCCACTGGAAGAAGGGAATGCAATTGTACATACTCCAAATTTTTGGTTTCCTTACAAACGCCTTCGCATTGTCTATTTTTCTTCAGGTCACATATCAATGTTTTCACTGGAAGAAGGGAACACCATTTGCTGATGATCAGGGTATCTATAATAGGTTGACTTGGTGGGAGCAGATAGATAGTGGGAAGCAGCTTACACGCAATAGGAAGTTTCTAACAGTTGTCCCTGTGGTGCTGTAAGTAGTCGATTTCAGCAAGTTGATTGATATTCACATTTTTAATGCTATGAACAACTTCTGTGCCTGCAAGCGTAGTTGACGTGTATATGAGCTTTCCAACTGGCTTGACAAAGCTTCTTAATTTCACCGCAATGCACTTCACAACAGAGGTTCTGATCATGGTCAAGTACATATATTAGAGGGCATAATGCCCTTAAGCATGATTTTGCAAGGATTGATAACTAAAACTCCAATGGTTCATTTTATATAACACTGCTTCTACTTGGGAAGTTAACAATTTTCAGTCCAAGAAGTCAGAAAATAGATGTAGTAGCTAGCTAGACAAATTAAGCATCTGAGCTTATGGAATGTTGATCATGTAATGGTTGAACGAAAATATCATGGATTACTCACAAATCTATGTTATTAGAATTACGTTTATGCATAACTTCCATGATAATGATTTTAGTCCAAGTGTTAATTACACAAGCTTGATTGTTCTATTTTCAATAGACAAACTTGACTCTTGCATCTTGTTGATGGCATTTAGTGAAATCCCCTTAATCAAAACAAGAAGCAAGTTTGTGGAAATTGTCATCTGCACAACTAAAGCTTTGAATTTTAGGAGGGAACTAGAAACCAAGGGGTTGGTTTTTTATTAAGAGAAAAAAATATATGATATAATTCTTACATAACAGGCTGCAATGAAAGCAGCTTTTATGACTTCTTCTTAATAGCTTCTTCAATAAAGCATCAGTGCAACTTGAGTAGATTGATCAAATCAATTACTAGTAAAAAACTATAGATGGATGAAGCAGTGTTGAAGATATTACCCCTAATTTGCATCAATAGAGCAGAATGAATGTGAAGTGTTTCATTAGCAGACTCTGGTTAGTTTAAGATTGATGCATAGTTGATTTATATACCCTAAACGTATTATAGTTCAGTAGAAAGTTGGTGCCATTTCACTTCATAACCTACACAGGATATGTAAAACCAAAGTCTGATACTTTTAGAAAGTGTTAGGCTGTTAGCATATTATGATTGAAGCAGAACTACAGAAGGTATCTAGATATGCCATGGTTGAATTACTGCCCCAGGTTTCACAAGTAATTATTGAGGATGCACAGCTATTAAGCCTCTAATGAACTTCTACCCAAGGTGAATATACAACTGTTTGAGTTCCTCATTAGTGCTTATAACATCTCATTTGGTGAGAACCCAAATGCTCCACTAAAAAGGGAAGAGTTCCTTCTGAAAGCAATATGTGAAATTTTCATTTGATGAAAGTTAATGTTTGGTGGACCTATGACCACCAAAGAAAAAAGAAATTTGATGACACAAGATTTATGATTTGTTTCATAACTGTTGGTAGTAGCTATCTTAAATGTTTTAGAGTTAATTATTTGCACCATTGACTCTGGAAAAAATGACGCCTAACTGATGAAATTGAAGGAGGGAAATCACAGTTTTGTTTGTTTTAAGTCTCAATCTTTCTCTTTTAGAAAGCTGTGTCTGGGGTACCAGTATCGAGCTGTCTGAATTGTGGTTCTCCTAGTAAGGCTTGAGTTTTTGAATGACTAAAAATGGAAGTGGGCCACGTAATAAATCTTTTAGAAACATTACAAATTAATTCCACCAATTAAAAGCTCACATTTGCAGAGATGACGACTTTTTCAATATTCAAGGAGAAAAAAATACAGTTTATTCATTAGAATTTCATTTTTGCTTTTTTCATTTTACAATGTGTATTGTTGCTTAGAAAACTTCAAGTTCTCAATGAGATAAAGCTTCGTAAAAAAGCACATTTAGTCTGCTACAGCTAATGGCTCCTGCAACTGGTGTTCGTATTTTAACTAATTTGGGAGCTGCACCAGGAAATATGTACCTTTTTGATATTATAAAAAGAAGGGTATTATGTACGTTTTTGGTATTTAATCTTTGTCAGTGGAGCAAGTTTCATAAGGTAGTTGAGTTGTACGCAAAACTATTCTCGAAGAGAGAGCTCAATTCTTGAAATAGAATGGTAAAGAAAATTATGAAAGAGCGCTTGACGAAATGCCCACCTTTTTGCTCGTAGAAGTAGTAAAATGATGAATCAGAACTTAAGGATCTTGATATTATTGTCAGTCTTTTATTTATGCTATGGGATTATGCACACATCCTTATTAGGTTTTTTTCTAAAGTTTCTGCATTTGGAAAATTCGTCTTGGATTATAAGTGCAATATAATTGTTCTAAGACTGATATTTGCGTCTAGATTTTCTTTAACATGTTGGTGAAGTGGCTGCTCGGTGTATCTTTCTTCACCATAATTTCGGGCTGTGCTTTAGGAGATGGGATTTTTTACCAGGGTCATTTAAGAAATGTCACAGGACTTGATGGGGAGGGAGGAGGGAGGAAGGACGTGTGTACATGGTTCGGCTTGATTTAATCTAGTGAGTTCTTTGGGGTGGAGTATGATGGTGTTGTGGTTGGCATGTTTATTGCTTCCCTATCTGAAAAAATGTATATCGAAAGCATTTTGCTGCATTTGCTTCTTATTCATCTGTTTTTTTAATCAGTGATGAAAAATTCTCCTCCCCTCATATTTCATTTCTAGATATTTTGAAGTACTTTCTAGATTCATAATGAGGTGAATGTAAGGCATACGGTTTGGTAGCTAACCGAACAATAATGGGTCATATTAATGATACACTAGCTTATGCAGTGTCACTGAAAAAGAGAAATTATTGAAGGCTAGCTAGGGCTGAAGCTCAGCAAGTGAAGAATGGTGTTCTCATTCATTGCATCAAGAACCAACTACTATTGCAGCTTTTGTATTAATGATGTAGTAGGATATTTGATTTGTTTGCCATTCACCTTGCCTGTGGCACCAACTACCCGACAATCCTCTTTCCTTTCTCCCCTGATAGAAACTGATAATTTATTTTACTTGAAAGGGGTATTCTGATCAGCCTTTGCAGTGGTGTTCTCATGCTTGCTTCTTTTCGCAGATACTTGATAGCCTCGCATACAACTGATTATCAACATCCGATGCTGTTCTTTAACACAATCGCAGTTTTTGTACTGGTCGTTGCCAAATTTCCTCATATGCACAAGGTTCGTATTTTCGGGATAAATGCAGACCAATGAGCTTGGGTTCAACTGAATACATACCACAGAAAGCAAAAGAAAAATTAGTACAAGTTGATTTGCTTTTAAGCATCATGAGTAAAACTTGGATGTCCCTCTACAGATGCAAGAAGTGGAAAGGGTATATCATTATTTTGTAAAAGAAATCAACATGTTCTCTCTTTGTGGATAATTTTTCTTTTTTGTAAGAACTGTTTGTGTATGAGAATGTTGGAATATCAATTGAGTTATGATATTATTCGTGGAAAGTAACTTAATATTCTTGAATCGTATTGTTCATGAGCTTTAATCTTAGTGTACTGATCTCTAATTGAATTGATTGGGATTCAGAAGTGGAAGAAATCGTTTTATCAAATAAAAACTGTCCATTCTGGGTGAAGATTATAAGCTTAATATACATCATCTTATAAACATATTTAGACAAAATCATTGAAATGACATAGACTAGTCACCTTTAACTTGTGTATTTGTAATTCTCAAAATGTCATTTTCAAAATAAAACTTCCAACTTTCTTCTTATTCTGTTTTCGTCATTCCTCCTTTCCAGAATCAAAAAAAGGACTAACAGAAAATGTTTTGACTCCTGAAAAAAGTGAAAAAGCTTAGATAAAAAGGCTGCATATAGTTGATTTCTTAAGATAAAAAAATATTCATAAATGTTGCAAAAACTTTTTGTTGTTTTTTTAATCCAACTTCTACAAGGGGAAATAAAGGGAAACCTCCTAGAGTGGCCAAAAAGAAAATGACCCACTGATTAATTAATCCTTGGAAAATAGATTCAGTCTTTTAATTTCTACAAGTGACTTACAGCAAATAACAAATCTCCCCCCAAAATAAAAACTATTGACAGATCTTCAAAAAAATCATACAGACAAATAATTTAAATATATGTAAATTGAATGATATTGTGATGTGGATGTTTTTGTTGTTAGTCACATCACAAAAAGTTGACTGATATCGAATGAATCTTGATTCTAACTCAACTTTCATCGCATCACAAAAAGTTGATTGATATCAAATGAATCTCGAGTCTAACTCAACTTCAAAAATGCAACTTATGAAGGCAGAATTATCCAAAGTCATATGAGGAGAAGTCAAAGACTCCACCCTAAGCCAATGTGAGAGGCTCAACCGTTCAAGCTTATCTTAGAGTCAGGAGAAGTCGTAACAAGAATTTTATAGATGAAACTAAGAAAGAACTATCATTAAAATTTATAATAAAATTTTTATAATCAAACTTAAAATTCTTCATATCTTCTTAAAAATGATGAATGAAAATTCATATACTTTGTTATTATGATATTATTATTAATGATGAAGACATTGGAAATATTTATATATTGATAAAAATAATATAAAAATGGAGTGAAGTGGGAGTGATTATTCGTTTGCACGATGTTCGAGGAGAATGTTTGTGGATCCCACATTATGAGGAAAGATTGTCAGATCTTTTTCCTATATTTCTTTTAATAATAATAAAAGAACATGCGCATTCGCTACAATTATCATTTCGCCTGCTTTTCTTCATTATGAATGCTACATAATAATCAAATATGGAGGGGAAAAAAAGGGGATGGCAACCGGACGGGTTTAGAGTTATTGGGACGGGTTAAAGTAAATATTTTTAAAATTAATATGGGGCGAGGTTGGTTTAAAAAATTAGATAGAAATTTGAAGAAATTAAATTTTTGTAATTAGTAAAAATCAAAGATATAAATTTTTTATATGACATATTGACTTAAATATTATTTTTTTCTAAAATTTAAATTAGACATGTCCAATAAATTATTAGTTATTAAAATATTTATTAGAAATTTTTATGTGACAATTAAGAAACAATTGTTAAAATGTCAACTAAAAGGTGATTACTTGCTAAACAATTGTTAAACTTGCTATCCCTAGAGGGTGATTACTTCGTAGCGAGGATATTTGAAATTTATTATAAATATATATTTTGCAATTTTTAAAAAGTAAATATACATAGTTAAATTTAAATTTTCTTAGGTTGGCTTGCCATTTTATATTGGACAGGGGTCAATATGCTCTAGTATGATTGAAAATAATTTAAATACATTTTCTTTATATTTTTAGTCTAAATATATTCCTTTGATTGTATTTTAGATTCAAATATATTCCTTTGCTATACTTTAGGTTCAATGTACCTCTCAATTATACGTTGGGTTGATTTAGTCTTATTTTTAATGAGCGAACACGTGATGAATCTAAAAACAACTGATTTACTCTTAATTTTTAATAGATTCACCTTAATCTCACTCATTTATTTCATTGCCGATCCATTTACTTTAAACTTGCACCTAGGTCAGTGCTACACGAAACATGAAAAGTTATTTGATTCTGTTCATATTGTTGTGCATGCACCAATTTGTACTGTAGTTGTCACAAACATAATGCTCCATCACTGACTTAAATTTGAGAATAGATTATTTGTTATCAAAATCGTCACACGTTTGTCTATTGAAAATAAGGATAAACTAACATGAAGTATGACTGAAAGGGTATATTTAAACTTAAAGTATTACTAGAACGATACATTTGGGCCAAAAATATAAAGAGAGGTCTCGATATATATAAATTATTTCTGATAGTAGAATGATATATCTTACTATTCATCATTTTTTAGACATCTACCTCGAACTTATATCGAATATATTATTATTATTATTATTATTTTGCCAAAAGAATTTTAAGAAAAGTCACATGCGCACACATTCTTTCACAACTCAATGAAACTATAGAAGACTAATCTTGTATTTTTCAAATATATTACTATATAATATAATGTTATTAATCAAACCTGGCTTTAATATATACCATATACAGCCATTTGAAGTGAATCAGAACCAGACAACCTTAAAACTTTTCTTGAGAAATGTGCAAAATAAAAAGAGAAATAAAACCATGTACAATATAAAATGTAATCAAATTATAACCAATGGTTATATTCATAAAATTAAGCTACAAATTAAAAATGTACTTGCATAAGTAGCTCAAATGAATTAATAATTAAGTACCAAGTCTCTCAAAGTTCAATACAAACTTGAAAATCATACAATATAATACATTATACATTTATTTTTCTAATATGACATAGAACAATTTATAACTCTAGTAGAATAATTTGATCATCCACATATTTTGCCCTCCAAAAAATTTGGGCTTCATTTCTTCTTCCACAATATTTTCTTCACAATATCCCATGAACTTCACATAATTACTTCCCACCAATTAATATAATTAAAAGTAAATCCATGACAAATTACTATACTAATTAAAAAAAAATGAAGAAAAGATTCAAGAGAAATGAGAATTCCTTTTGTCCTATTGAGTTAGTTTTTGAAGAAACTAAATCCAAACAAGCCACCCACCAATAAAGTACACTACAAGAAAATCACAACAAAAAAAACATAATTAAGATTTATAATCTAGTGGTATCAGTAAGAGTCTAGTCTCCGCTCTGTCGCGTATTAAATGCATGTTCAGTTCTCACTGTACCTTTCTCTCTTTCCTAATCCCCCAGTAAGATCGTAACTTTTTTAAACCAAAAAAAAACCTTAATGAATTGTATAATATAAGTTTTTTTTTTTACCAAGATGATCCTCCTCCTCCTAGCATACCATTCCAATATCCATTTGTAGATTGATCTCCAAGAGGCTCATTAGCACCATCACTTGTGTTATTATTTGTGCTTGAAACTTGCTTTAAACCTACAAAAGGAAACAAAAACCTTCCACTTGTATTTGTCTCTTGGAGATTGTTATTATTTGCATAGCCACTATGAACATTATTTCCAAGTCCATGATCCAAGGAGAAATTTAGAGATGGCATTAATGAAAATCCAGATGAGTTGTAAACTGAATTTGGCATTGTCATGAATGAATTATTCAGCCCTCTAGAAGTGATCCCATTAATCAACTCCATCGCTGAAAGCTGAGACGGAGATGAAGCAGAAGAGGAAGAAGACGGAGGAGGAGGAGGAGGCAATGTAGAAATATTTGGACTATTGTTGTCCTTGTTATTGCCATCATAATTTGGTACCTGTTGATTTCGAGTTGAAATCAGACAAGTAATTCTAAACATATAACATAATGTTAACTTCTACACGCACATATAAACTGAACAATTATTATATAGTCGAGTAGTAACTTTTTAGAAAGAATCGTAACTTTACTGAAACATGTATATTGTTGTATTAACTTGTATACACTCACACATATAAACGTACCATAGTGACTCTACGATGTACATTTCATTAGATAAATTCTGAAAAATTAGTGTAACTTGAAGTTGTGTTGTAACTTTCTTTTTTTTAAAAAAATGTAACTTTACTGAAACATGTTATAGTATCAACTTGTATAAATTCACATATATAAATGTACCATAGAGATTCTACGATGTACATATTAATTAAAAAAATAATTCTGAAAAATTATTATTACTTGAATATAAGCCGACCAGTAACTTTAAAAAAAATATATCGCTTTACTAAAACAAATGTACAATAGAGATTTAGTTCTTTTAGTTGTACATCCCTATTAATTTTGACCCAATAATTTCAAAAAATCTCAAGAATTAAAACAAAATACAACACATTAACCTTTAACAATACCTGAATTAGCTCAGTAATAGTCTTGAAATCAGATGAAAACCCCAAATTGAGATCTTGGCTCCCTTCATGGATAATCTTACTAGGGTTTTGATCAGATCGATTTCCAAAATGCCTTTCTGAATATTCCTCAATAACATCTCGTTGTGGTAGAGGAGCAACCAAATCAGGAAGTCTTTTCAAAGGATTATTTACTATAACATGATTATTTGAATTATAAGGGGATGATGAAGATTTCTTGTTTTTTCTTGAACCACCCCCAACAGGAATGTTCCTAAGAGATCCACCTTCAGTCCAATATCTTCTACAAGTCTTGCAAAAATATCTTGGTTGAGAAAGACTATAGTTGTTGTAATAACAAAACTTTGTGTTTGTTGAATTGCACCTTGGACAATTCACAATTTGGTCTTTTTGTGGCCTAACTAATTTCCTTTCAACACAATTAGGTTTTGATGAGCCATTTGTCTTTGCTATTATCTCTTCCATGGGCTTCACCACTATCTCCTATAATCGGAAAAAAACATGATCGATCAGTTAAAAATAATTACATTCGCTAGTTAAATCTACAAGGCTAATATTTTGGTGGACGACTAATTAGGTCAATTTTCCAACAACAAAAAAATGGTTAAAGCAATAGACAATATTAAATTATAATCGATCTATAATTTCAAAAGTACAACGCATTAGTAAAAAAAATTAAATTTAAATCTTAGATCTGTCTCTAAATTTTTACTATCTATCAAGAACAACTACTAGCTAGTAATAAGCTACATAAAGATTTTTTAGATGAGTGGTTTCTACTTTACACTTGTAACAATAATAACAAAAAAAATTGATCTTTTTCACTTTCTCAACTTTTTTATAATCACATAGAACAAAAAAGAAGTATAGAAACAAAAGAAAAGATATAAGAGAGCTACATATATATGATGAAAATGAAATAACTAATGGAAATTAAAGATAAAGTGGGGGAACCATCATCTTTCTAAAAAGTATTACAAAATTTAAAACTCTAATCCAAGAAATTATACCAAAAAAGGAAAAAAAGGAATTGAAGAATACAAATTAAGAAAGAATTATGTATTCTAATACCTGAGGCCATTGAGCAGTATCCATGGATGATGATGAAGAAGTAGAAATTAAAGAAGAAGCAAAAGGAAAAGATGGTTTTTTTTTTTTTTTGAGTGAAAAGGGAAAATGAGCAGCTTTATGAGCAAGTGGTTTTAAAAGCAGAAAAAAGGAATGTTTGAGAGGGTTTGTGGATGTTGTATTGTGTGCTTTATGTTTGTGTGGGTAAAGAGAGAGAAAATGAATGAATAAAATATGCTCTCTCCGTCTTATTTTATGTGATATCAGTTAACTTGAAACGATATTAAATTTTTTTTTTTATGTTTATGGTCTAAAACTATCACGACTCAACCTTACAGATCATTATGGCAATTAGCTTACCCCCGATAGGCAAACTTAACCCTGAACACATAGGTCTGATTGTGACAAACACAATCCTTAGGTATTTATGTAGCTGTAAGTCATTTCACTGAGGGTAAAAAAATACAATTTTAAAGTTAAATTATGTCTAATTATAGTACAATAACATTGTTTTTGACAGGGATTAAATAGAAAAAAGTGTCACATAAAATGAGACAGATACTAATTTTTAACGACAAATGGTTGAGATTTCTTCTAGATTTTATATAGCTTTTTGGTTTTTGATATTTTTTATGATTTTTTGTATTACTATGAGACAGATACTAATTTTTAACGACAAATGGTTGAAATTTCTTCTAGATTTTATATAGTTTTTTGGTTTTTGATATTTTTTATGATTTGTTGTATTACTATATTCAGGTAGTCACACTTTATTGTTGGTGTTACGATTTCTTGCATATATGTTTTATACTGCTTTCCTATAATTATCAAAAAAGAAAAATTCATTGTCAATCTTTCATTTTATTACTCTATGTATGTTTTTGATTTGTTTTGCTTGAGTAAAAGTTCTTTCGGAAATAATTTTTTCATCTTCAAAAAATAAAGGTAAAATTTACGTATATACCATGCTGTCTAAATTTTATTTTGTGAAGTTTTATTTAATATATTATTACATCAAAAGCATTGCATTTAAAATTAGTTTTGCAGAATTAATCGGATTCTAACCAAATATTGGACTCCAAGGTTGAGAAATAAAAAAAATACATCTCTTTTACTTTAACTTATTGACTATTTGTATAGTAATAATAGTATTTTCTTAATAATTTGTCAGTGGAAGAATATATGTCTTTGCAGAAAATAATATAAAATATATATATAATGGTGGAGTTATCTTTTCTGACTAAAGAGGAGCCTGCCATTAAATCAATTTGGTTTCCTTTTAATATTATTCTTTAAGGCATATGAATTATTTTATGTTTAACATTTTATATAATTTGCTTAAAAATTAGGTGACACGTTATTGAGCTCGACGATATATCTCCTTTGAGAGAAATAGTAAAAATATACAATTTTTTTATTAGAAAAAAAATAAATTCATAATTTTTTTTTACGTTATGGTGCGGTGGATAAAATTGCTTCTCTTCTAACAAGAGGTCTCAGGCTTGAGCTCTAGATATAAAAAAATTCTTGTTAGAGAGTGTTTCCCCCAAATGAGCCATATACAGCGAGAATCTGAATTGGTCGGACTCCAATACAAGCACCGAACATTGAATAAAAAAATATTTAAACATTCTCAATGAATTTTCTATTGAAAATCATGACGTTCATCGAAATTAGTTTAACAATAAATTTTAAATATTAAATAATTAAATTAAAATTAAGTGAAAGAAAAATGGAAGAGGGTATATATTTTTATTTTGACCTAAAAAGGTGGTAATTTAAAGGACAATGACACCCACTACAAAATATTAAAATATATAATATGATTCCACGTTAGAAATGACTAGACTTAATTATCAAGGACCCTTCATAAAGTTATACCACTCAAAAATATATATATAAATAAAATACCACACACCTTAATTATCTCCATGCTTTAATCAATGAGTTTTAATTAGGGTTTAATATTGAGGATTTTTGTATATAGCCACTCAAAAATATTTTAATTATGTTTCATAGCTATAGTTTGGATAATTACATTGCGTAACTATAGTTATAGCAATATTTATATAATTCGCGCAGTATTCATATACGTTTGTATAATTTGTTATATTATTTTTGTATAGCGTTTGTATATTTCGATATACAATTCGTGCACAACGTTTGTATAACTCGTTATATAATTCACAATATTTGTATATAACTATACAATTTGGTTTACGTACAACGTTTGTATAAACTGTAATTACAGCTAGATGTTCGCTGTGAGTCATAATTATTTCAAATTATAGCTATATTAACTAATTAACTAGTATATATTTGCTTATCCGTGTAATTTTTTCTTTAATATTTTAATTAAGTAGCATCTACATATTATTTTATTAAAACTCTCTTTATTCTTATTTTAATGGTTGTATATAGAGGAAGCCTTTTATAATAAATAGCAAAAGTGAATTCTTCGTAGCAAGCCTTTTATAATATTCTGGAAAATAAAATGTTAACATGTCATAGATGGTTTAATTAAGCTTGTTTACTATCAATAAATATAACATAAATTCATAATAAAACATCATATGATATTTTTCCTGAACTTTATTTTAGAGAATCACTCTAAATGATTGTCCATCTAATTAATTAGATAAAAAATACAATATATATATATATATAATCAACACGTTATCCAGTTCCTAATACTTAATTTTAGTAAAAAAAATTTAATATAATAGCTTTTGCTTTTTTACTTCCTTTTTCCCTAAAAGCCCCACTTTTTTATTTTTTATTTTGCAGTTTGCTCCAAGTCAAATAATGTCTTCACTTTTTTTCTGTTTTTTTTTTGCAACTGCAATTTATAGAAAAGACAATAATCATTTTTATTACAAAAAGTAAATAAATAAAAAGTTAAAAGACAATATAATATTAGATAATATATAGGTCAAGATTAATCCTTACGTTGTCGGTTTGTTATTTGAAATATATATCAAATAATGATGAAGAGGCGCGCTTTTAATTTGACTTAAATGACAAACAATTTAAATTACGAGTGCTCAACTATTTAAAATTTAATTTGAAAATTATATATGAATTATCAAAGTTTTCAATATACATAACTCATAATGTATAGATTGGACAAAGTTATGGTTTTGTTTACATTGTTCGGCAGAATTTAATAACTTTAATTTTGATCTTGATTATGTATTTCTATTTTACAATTTATCTAAAAGATAAATAATTTTATAAACAGTTCGTTCAGAATCTATAAAATTGTCATAAATTGATATGCATGGATGATTTAATTTCATCTTTCTAACCTATTAAAAAAGTTATTCATGATCAAACTGTATTTAACTATAATTGATTAATTTCAATCCTAAATAAGTGGAGAAAAAATAATCTCTTTTTTCACATTAGTTAAAATTGAGTAATTAAGAATATTCAATTTTTTAAATTCAATGTTACTGAAGTTTATCAAGTATAACACTAAGGTTCGAATTTATAATCACTTGGCGATTAAATTGTCTATTTGAGTTTAAGAAGAAAAAAAAGAACGAATAATCTTAGGTCCCTCAATTATATAGGATGAAGAATCTTTGTGATATATGACTGATTAAACACATTTAACCTTCTATTTCAATTACGGCACTTCTAATAGTTTTTTTTTTGTAAATATTAGTAAACAAAACTATCAAAATTATTAATTATTATCGATCACTTATATAATTGTTCCACGCATTATGTTAGTTATGCTTGCATTCTATGATTATTACTTCATATTTGCATGGATAATATAATTTTTTAAAATAGTATGAATATGACACATTTCTTACATAAAAGGTTTATACATAATTATTGCATTTAAATTATGTCCCTTGCACCTATGAGTACTCTATATAAGAAACCTAAAGCGTTAATTAAATGTTTATCGAAACAAAGGTGGAAAAGGAATTAATTAAAACAAAAGTATGTTTGTCACACTTGGGATCCATTATTTAACCCCATCATATAACCATTTCTTTTAGTGCATCTCCAAAGCTACGTATTTACAGACAGATAAAAACGTTAAATCGAGCTACATCCTTATATATAAATATTATCTTTTTATATTTATCTTATTATATTATATTACTCATTTTGAATTGAATAGCTAAGTGCGATTTCTTATTTTCAAATTAAAAGGTCTAATTTTATGATTTCGTTTTGATTTCATTGATGTAAAATTTTATTCGTATACCTAATAATTCATCACCTATATGGTCACGTTAGGGATATTTATTTGTTACTTGGACATCATGTGCATCATCAAAATAATGTGAAATTTGAGTAGTAGCTATTTATCTCTTGCTAAAAAGGTTAGGTGTTGATATGCTTGACAGTTGTAGTAGTAGTTATTTGTTAGTGTAACTAGTGTCCATCATCACATTCAGACTACTTCAAAAGCAATATAACTTTCCAATTCAATGTTTAGTTCGAGAAGAATTCAAATTTTAAAATTTTATAAATTATCGAATAATTAAAGAGATTTTTTGTTATTGAGTCTTTAATAGATTTTTTAAATATATACTTAAGAGATTTCGCGATATAAATATAAAATTTGTTCAAAAATTATTGATTTCTAAAAAATTAGATTTCTATTTGATGTTAGTGATGGAGTCAAATTTTTTTTTAGAAGGTATCAAAATATAGAAAAACAAAATTACGTAAAAATTCAAATATTTAATACATATACACAATTACCTAATTACACTGTGTAATTTTCTGACAAAGAGATCTCAATTGATACGTCTCAAATATATGTGGCTCTGTCACTGCTTTGATACCCTATGCACCCTTGAATTTCGGCATAGACATAAGAAAAAAGGTAAAGAATAATTATACGTAAAAATGGTGTTGTCGAGTGCATAAAATTTTTTTCCGCCTTGAATCAAAAGTCTTGTGCTCGAGCTCGCTGAGAATGAAAAGAAATTCAGTAGAAAATCTTTCTCCTATAACAGGCTTTATGCAAAACGAATTCATAATCATGACTGTGCAGTGGATATGGAGTTCCAAAATCACAAATGAAACATCATACAATATAGTTATTTTTTAAAGACGAGATTGAAAACGGTGGCAAATATACAATGTAGCTATTTTTATGATATCGAATGCGGTATAAAATAACATTTTTATTTTTTTAAGAAAATCCTACCAGTCTTTTATGACTTACTTCTCATGATTGTACTGTCATTAGGTTAATGTAAGGTCGTAATTATTTTTTAATTGTAACTCTTGATGCCATCTAAACCTTATCAGTTAAGCAACTATCCTATGTTTCCATTGACTATCTCACTTAATTATTAGCTTACTTATTACACTAAATAGTTTTACTAATTATATATTCCATGATCTACTACTGTTTCAAGTAGAAAAATATATGGTGAAACGGTTATACTCATGAATAACGTTTATTATATATACATAAAAAAAAATTCTTTCACATGTATAGCGGCTCAAACTTGGATTATATCCTCGCACCCTCATCAGTACTCACCTCCGCCCCCATCTGATGCCTCTCCCACCTCCTGCCATCCCCTGAACACTCGCTTTTCATATCATTCCACTTCCATATTATTTTACTTAGTTATACATAAATATTTTTTGAAATTTATATTTTTAACTTACTTATCAAACACGAAGAAATAAATAAAAAATAAAAATATTTATCGTCTTATCAAACACGCCCTTGAGAAGAAAATGGTGATAGTGGGTGTGTTAGGTTGTGGGGCCCTAAAGCATATGCGCGCATGAGAGTATGGTTGGAGGAAATAGTGGACTAATTATCTTTTGAGGAACCAACTCTAACAACCAAAAATTGTGAAAAAATTCTCAGATTATGGCCTAAAATTTTATAAGTTATTTTATATATAATCAAGGTTTTTTTTTAATAATAATCATTTATTATAACGATAACGATCTGATTTTTTTCAGAATTAAATTTTATATTATATTTTACTTATTTATAATAACATTCTATCTATAATAACTATGACATTTGTTATAACGGTCCATTCTTTTTAAGATTACTCCTCTATAACAAACCTACTCAATGTCGTAATAATATTTTATAAAAAATATATTTTGTATAGAATAAAATATAAAAATTACTTATGATAATCATTATTAATGTCATGCATATAGTAAATTTCAAAACGAATATCTAATAAAAATTATATAGTTTAAAGTTGAGCAATATATAAACAAACATTATATCTAAATTTGGCTTTATCTAGAAAGATTATTTCTCAAAACTATATTTGTGCAATTTTCAAAAGGGGAGTTTTCAAAAATACCAAGTTTTTGGATAAAAGTTACATGCCCCTACCGAATCATTGAAAAATACCATATAAAATACCAACTTTATTTACAAATTTAGGAGAGAGAGTGTTTTGAGTGTGATTATTGTGGTGTGTGGTATGATATAATAGTGTTGGAAAATGAAAAATAGTGTTTTTTTTTTGGTATTTTGATAAATAAATTTTAAAGTGTAATTTTGGGGGTGAAAGTTGTTATTTGTGTAAAAATTTCTTTTCCAAAATGACAAAATCTAAATGATGATCTAAAAAGGGGCAACCACAAGATTTGGGCTTTAGTAGGCCCATGGATTATCTAAATTTGGGCTTAATGGCACAAGACTTCATCTGCAAAAGCCCGTAGGAGAATAAATAGCCGAACAAGAGCTTCCTCGTTGAGCCTGCCCATGTCAAGAAGAAATAACAAATAAAAGAGAAAAGTTTACGCGGATAAGCAAACGTATACTAGTCAATTAGTTAACATAGCTAACATTTGAATTAATTACATCTCACGGCAAACATCTAGATGTAATTAGAGTTTGAATTTTGTGTAATTCGTACGATTTATATAAATGTTATGTGCAATTATATAAAAGTTGTGCGCGAATCAAATTGTATACCGCAATATATAAACACTGCAAATTATACCAATATCGTGCCTGAATTATATAGCGAAATATAAAAATATTATATAAAAATTGCAAATTGTACAGCAAAGTATACAAACGTATACAAATGTTGTGCAAATTATATAAATGTTGCTATAACTATAGTTACAAAATGTAATTACCCAAACTATAGTTATGGAGCATAATTAAGGTATTTTTAAGTGGCTATATGCAAAATTTTCTCTCCTTTTTTTCTACCGAAAAAAACAATTAAATAAATCAAAACATTTTTTTTATAAATATTAAAACTAAACTAGGTATTTGCTATGAATGATAAGGATAATCTACAACGATATATTAATATAATTTTATAAGTACTGTCTGGAGAGATTTAGTGATGTTATGCAATTTTGCTCTTACCTTTTAAAGGTAACCTGATTGTGATAATCAAAGCAGAGAAAATAAGAAATAGTAATAAAATCAGAAAACAAGATAGTAATTAAAAGAATACTAGCAATAACACAAATAAGATAAATAAGTCATCGCTCAACTACCTATTAATATTCTATTCTAATTCTCGACCTTTATATCCTCCTATTCGATAATATAAATTTTCTAGCAATATATATGATTTAAACTTTTTTGTTATAAATTTGGAGACAAAAGAAGTTGATGATTTGATTACAATAGCCTCTCAACCACCACCCACATGCCATGATGGCCCTTATTCCACTTGGATCACTATCATTACTACAGAATTTGGCCCATTTCAATTCTATATATGGGCCTACGGCCTTTCAACGTCTGCAATCAACTCCAACTGAGATTTTGTCTATATTTTATGTAAATAAAATGTGATTATATTTATCGTAAATTAATTAGTTTATTTTATATATTTGAAACTATCCATTGTTTTTATTCTTTTTTTTTACATAATTAAGGATTTAGGATATAAAATACATATTCAAATTGTGAAAATAATTAATAACACTTGCGTTAAGATAGGCTGACTATATATATTCAACGTCTCATTCTCTTCCCCTCAGATGATTTTGAAGACTTAAATCAAATTTAGATATCAAACTTTTTCAATATAACTTTAACATAATATGATATTGTCTGTTTTTTATTTAATTCACATAATTTTTCTATTAAAAAATCTGATGTATCATTTTTTTTTAAAATTATACACTTAATAATTTTTTAATACATATATATCTTTTTTCAGCTATCAATATTAAATTTTGTTGACACACCCTCCACTATCCTTTATTGGATATTGCAGAAATACATTTCATTTGATCAACTCAACAGCTTAAAAAATACATAAATTGCAATCAAAAATGAATTTTATATTTTTTAATAGTTACATATATACCTATTTTTGTGAATGTCCCATGCCATGTGTTGTATGTTTTTGGTTAAAGTGGAAGAAGGTGGGCGGTGGTAGTTTATTGATCAATAATTGACTTAAAAGTCCATAAACTTTTGGCTTAATATATACTCGTAATATTTTATTTAGATATTCGAACTAAGTTATGTTTCAATTGAACGTTTTGTAAAATGTTATAATTAGATGGTTTTATTAATTCAAAATTTTAAATAGTACTATACACGTGTTTTCATTGGCATATTAGATAGTTAATTAAACTACATAAAGTATATCATCTCGTTTAACTATACACATCAATCTCAAATAAAAATTGATTGAAGTTTTATAACTTATTGAGACGAAAGTGTATAACTAAAAAAGATGATATATTCTACGTTAGTTTGACCCTGAACGGCTTGACTGTCTAAAAGTTGAAAAAAATACTCGATAGAAAACATTGTTATAAACAGGGTTGTTGAAAATCGAACCGAAATCGATTATCCGAACCTAAAAAAAGTTATTGGTTTATCGATAATGGGTTGTTGGTTTAGTAGTTTCAATAACGATTTAAATTTATTTATTTTTTTGTTATTTTTGGTTCTTAACGGTTTTAGGTTTTTACTTAACGAGTTAACCGATAATTTTATAATAAATTAAATAATTATATTTGTACTATTTGATATATAAAGTCCTTGATAGTTTCATACTTTTATTTTTATTGCCTCAAATTCTCAGTCATTCTATAATGAAATTGTGTCTGATTTTGAGCAAAATACAATTTGTCAACTCAAAAATATATATGATTCATTTGATTTGTCACCTTATTTCTAAGTAATTTTCAATAAAGAATTTCTTTTTATCAAATCTTAATGGTTAAACCAATAATCAAACCGATAGTGATCTATAACCGATAAGTCAACATCTTAATGATTCTATGATGGTTTAACATATCTACAAACTGATAACCAATAAGTCAAACTGATAAACTTCAAAATGAATCAAACAAACCGATATGCAACCCATAAACAGGTAAATTTGAATTTCCAAGCAATTATACAATTGATTATCAAATATTGAATTATTTTATTTTATTTTTTTAGAAAAAAAAAACTTTATTGAATATGTTGGTTGGGCAAACCATAAAGAATGAGGCAACTATCAATCACGTGACTTGGGCCCTAAAGAAAAACAAATATTACGTAATAAATGCAAATAAAGTTGTTTTATTGATAAATTACTGGAAAAGAAAAGAATATAGTAATGCACCGTTTGGCATGGGTTACCTTACTGCACCACAACATCCTCATTAATGAAAAAAATATTGGCCATGTTATTAAAATAAAAAAAATATATATATATATATATATACTCATAAAATTTTTAATTTCATGAAGAATGTATTAGGTGAATTTTTTTAAACTTCCTAACTCTTTCCATGTTAAACACAAAGACAAAAAACAAAAAAGAAATACTCAATCAAACATGGTGGTACATTAAGAACGATGGCGGGTCAGAATTAGGGGTTCAAAATTTGAATAAGTAGATAGATGAATTTGTCGAATGGGATTCAACATCTACGATATATAAATAAAAATTATTTAAATCAATCATATATAAATCGTATAATTTCTCGTCGAAAGAAGTTCAGGTGATCCCCTGGTGGCTCCGCTCCTATTTAACAACGTGATCTAGTGATTAATAATGAATTAAATAAAAATTATCAAAGAATAAAGTTTGAATCCATAGAAAAATTGCAATAAAAAATCTTCTCTCATTCTCGTCTTCTTGAATTAGTTATTTTCCCCTTAAATATATTACTTATTTTTTTTTTATAATAAGTATATTTAAAGTAATTTGAACGCATCTCACCAATTTCATCGAATATATAACTATAGATTATTCGTTTACTCGACATAAAAATAAATTGAGTATTCGAAAGTAAGTGTTGCATGTAACATGCATAATATTTATTTTTCATACACTTTTCTTATTTGACTTTGTAAACAATATAGCATCATCTAATTAATTAATTAATTAATTATGTATTAACATCTAACGCGCAATTGAATAAACAAATATCTTAATTAATTATGTATTAGCATACAATTGATGAAAATTCAAAAGGAGTTTTGTACTTTGTAGAATGGAAAATATATTACGAGTACAATGTTCTTCCTTGACTAATTTTGGTCAAGAATTATATCGTTAGGAAACTTCCTAAATATTTCGAAGTATTTTCTAATAAAAGTTCAAATTGTAGTATCATCGATTATATATTGGATTAAGATCGATTACCACAATCTTCATATTATAATTTTATTTAAATTTGAAACTATAAGTTGGAATAATCTTATTAAATCAAATGACCCTTTGGTTATTTTTATATACATATAAAATGTGGATTGAAAATAATACATTCGATATATACATCATGTCATATGCACAAATTGTTTTCTTTTATTAGGATACTAATAAAATATAATACGTTCTCCGTTTTAATTTAATATAGAACATTTTGATCTTTGTTCATTCTAAAAATAATATCAACTTTTAGAATTCATTTTTTATCTTAATAATAAGCTTTTGTAACTACTTTTAAAGTTATTATAGTTATAAACATAAAATTTTTATTTCTATTATATTCTATACACAAGTAAAAAAAAAATGTTCCTAAAAATATATGTATATAACTAACACAAAATGATTTTTACAGAATGAGAAGATGTACGAGGGGAGGATATAGTAAAGGGGAATAAGAAATATATTTTTAAATTAATTTTTGGTGATATATAATGCAGTTTTAATCTTTAATTTTTAACTAGTATTTATCGTTTATCTAATTTTTATCAACGTGTATTATTTTATACTTCTGGAATGTAAAGTGATAAGATTTTTTTTTCAAATATAAGAGAGAATATATTACATACACACCACACTAAACTATATTTTTTAAATTAATGAATAATAGTTTAGATATAAAACTTACACATTTAATAATTTAAATTAGATTAGATATAAAACTCAAAAAAAATAAAAATTAAATGTATTTTTTCCATGAATAAATTGAAAACGAAGGGTCCGATGGTTAGTTGAACGGACACATCAATTCTGGGGTTAAAACTGTCACCTAATAATTATTATAATTATAATTATAATATATATATATATATAGTGAAAAAGCCAAAAATAGTAAGAGAGAAACGAGAGAACAAGAAACGACTCATTTTTTTCGGGAATCGATTTCTTCAAAGGCTCTTTTTTTTTTCTTTCTAATTTTATTGTTAGGGATTGTTTGGAATTCTTCCAAATTTTTGTGCTCAGTCTTGATTTTTTGGCCGTGGATGTTATCAGTATATCAGCCTTCCGGTGAACTGATTTTTCTGGGGTTCTTTTTCATAATTTCATGTCAGTTCAGGTATGAAGATTTTTGTCTTGATGAATTATTACTTTTTAGTCTTTTACAAGATCTTATGTTGGAGTAATTGTTATGCTCATGTTTGTGGATTTTTGGGATTTCCTCTTTGTTTGGATAGAAGAATTGTGTTTGGTTTATGAACTGTTTTTATTACTAGTATTTGATTTGATTGGGAATTCAATTTTGTTGAAGGACAGCATGAAAATAGTCAAATTATGAGGAAAGTTAATATCTTGTCAAACCCCATTAGTTTAGTTGATTGAATTGTTTGTTAAATGGCTGGTTCTGATTATATTTTCATTATCTTTCAAGGATTAGTTTTTGTAGTTTGAGTTCAAAGGATGATGGGGAGTTATAGTGAGTCTGAAGAAGAATGTTTCTTTGATAGCCGCGAGGAGATAACTTCCGTTTCTGATTTGGGTTCTGATTGCAACGAGACATGTGCTCGTAATTGGGGTAATGAGTGTGTTTTAGGATATGACTTTTGGAATAAGGATCCAGTGAGTGTTGATGAACGTCGTGATAGATTTTTGAAGTGGATAGGTTCGAATTTGAGTTGGAACAGATTTGATGGACAAGAACAGGGTGATGTAAATACTGATGACAGAAAGATGAATGTTGATAGAATTAGGGATGGCGGTGAAACTGTGCTTGCGAATTCAGATTCTCAAGACAGCTGTTTCTCAGGTCGGTCTTCTCAGTCTTTCCAGTCTAATGAAGCTTTGGAATTGGATGAGGATGGTGAAAGAGAAGTAAGATTGCATTGGAAAATTAGGAATTTGGACAATGGAGTAGAGTTTGTTGTGGATGAATTTAGTCAGGAAGGTATGCTTAGCCAAGTACGTGAAGTAGGTTCAAACAAGTTGTTCACTGCTGAAGAGTTCCATAGAACTCTCGGTCCATCGCCCTTGGTCCAGAAATATCTGCGGAGAGTGCCGGATGGAATTGATACAGCTGCTGCTAAGATGAAAACTAAAAAAAGTTGGCTTCAAAAGCTAACTGTTGCGACCCATAATAAGGTGAAGTCAATGGGGGACAAAGTGAAGGGCAAGGAATCCAATTTAAAGACAGGTATGAACATTCAGAAAGTTCGGGTTCACACATGTGGTAAGGAGTCAAAAGAACTGTCCTCACTTTACACAGGGCAAGAGTTCCTAGCACATGAGGGCTCAATTTCCACAATGAAGTTTAGTCCTTGTGGCCAGTATCTAGCAAGTGCTGGCAAAGATGGCACAGTGCGCATTTGGAAAGTGATTGCAGATGAAATTCCAAACAACCTGAATGCACATGATAGTGACTCCTCTTGTTTATACTTCTCACTGACTCATACGTCAAAATTAGCTTCTCTGAACAACAACAAAGAGAAAATTAGTGCATCAAAAATGATGAGGAAATCGCCAGAATCAGCTTGTGTCGTTCTCCCACCGAAGATTTTCCGGATATCGGAGAAGTCATTGCATGAATTCCATGGACACAGGGGTGAGGTCTTGGCCCTTTCATGGTCTAGAAATGGGGTTAGTATAATATCTTTGTGGCTCAATAACACTAAATGTCCTTTGTCACCTCCTAGAATATTTTCCAATGCGGACACAGTGTAATTATGGTAATGGACATCATTTTCTGCAGCATCTGCTGTCTTCTTCAGTTGATAAAACAGCTCGTCTCTGGAAAGTGGGGCAAGATCAATGCCTTGGAGTTTATTCACATAATAACTATGGTGAGCTTGACTGTATGGTTACTCCTTATATTAACGTGTTTTCAATTATCTTTTAGTTGGTAAATGATCATGTTACTAAGACATCAATGTTGTATTCTATATGCAGTCACTTGTGTAGAATTCAATCCAACAAATGATGACCTGTTCATTAGTGGTTCAATAGATGGGAAAATACGTCTCTGGGAGGTGCATGGTTGCCGAGTAATTGATTGGACTGATGTAAAAGAAATAGTGACTGCTGTTTGTTATTGTCCTGATGGAAAGGTTTGATGGCATTGCTGTCACACTTCTCAAATTTTATGGTGCATCTTTTAATGGACTTTTGCTGATTTTATAGCTTTTAATTGATCCAGGGAGGCATTGTGGGATCCATGGATGGCAATTGTCGTTTTTATGATGTAGTAGGTACGGATGCATATTTCTCGTACATTCTCTTTTTGCCCTTTGCCTTTTTCCCTCTCAAGCTGATAGGGCCTCACTTCTATGTCTAATAAACTAACAAGTCTGGAAATGTTGATTGTGTTTTTTGTTTGAATTGTTTGGAGTTGGTTGTCATGGAAGGAATGATATATTCACTGAATATATCATATCCTATTGTACACTATGCTTTGTGGAAGTACTATTATGATACACTTATCTTTGTGTTTTGTGAGACGAGTTAAGTTCATTGTTAGCACGTTCATTCTCTCAAAATTTCTCCCCTCTTTGCCTGTCATTTTTCCGAGGTGAGGGCAAAGGGGTGAGGAATCATTTCTTCTGGGGTTAGATTAGCCTCTATAGTGTGCTAGGACATACAAATAAAGTACCAGTTTAATGATTGCACTTTGTGGTGGTGGGTCTGGGTGTTGGGGGGTAAGTAGTTGGGCCAGGTAGGTAAGTCAGACAACATAAAATGATCTTTGGTTTTGTTTTTCTTGAATTTAGTCATTAGTGCTCTCTCTCCCCTTTTACATTGCCGAGGGTGGCTCTTCCAATCCCAACATATAATGGCTATCTATAAGCATTCTGAATATGTATGTAAGCGCAGTGAAGGCTTCTTTCTTTTCATGCTACGAGTACTGGGTAGTTCATTGTTGGTGAACAAAATTTATATCAAGGAAGAGTTTCGCACTAATATTTTCCATTTTAGCTAGAAAAATGTTTGGTGTTTCTTCTGGAAGTTTAGGCTAGATGTGGTGCTGTTTAGTTTGTTGGTTTTAGTTTCTAACTTACATCTGGGTAGCTTTGACATAGGTTAGACTGCTGAATGAGTTGAAAGTTGTTTTCTGATTGCCCGATATTGAGCTTGAGTTAATAGTATGGTGAGCTTACATGGGTGTTAATGACAACATGCATTGTTGCGTGTGCTATGGGAAAATTAGGAATCAAATTTTTGGAGCATAAACCTGAAATGGTTGTGTTTAAAGGAATTAATTGCTATTTTATTTATTCCAATTGGATACTTAGAACCTGATTTCACGAGGTAGTGGTAAGGTTTGTGTACACACCCTATCCTCCTAAGATCCTACTTTGTGGGACTCCACTTGGTATGTTATGTTGTTGTTGTTCTGAATATTTCATCACCACATTTTGTAAGTTAACATGCTTCTTAGTAAAAAAGAGTGAAATCTCTTTATCTGACGAAGGTTGCCAAATATTCCCACTGTAACGATCTTGGTTTCCTTACTGTTAAAGAGGGTAGTTGCTAGAGCTGGACCTATCAAAGATCAACTTTTATAATCCTTCCAGTGTGCTCTCCAGCATTGTCAAACGGATGCGAAAATATTCACTTCATCTCTTAAAAGTACTAATGGTTTGCGTAGAATGAGTTATGGGAGGTTTTTCTTATGTGATAATTTTTCTTGAGACAGTTGTGCCATGGTAGATGTATTATATCCATGACTTTACTCTTTATGGAGTCCTGATCATAGTTTAATAATTTTTTCCACTTGTAATGTACTCTTGCTGGCAATTAACACTGTACTATAATTACTTTGGGTTAGGTAATCAATTGCAGATGGGCTCACAAGTATGCCTTCCAGGAAAGAAGAAGCTTGCTCGCAAGAGAATAACTGGATTTCAGGTAACCATTTGCTTTCTATTTTATTTCACCAGAAGAACTCGGGCGTATTTTATGTTTTTTGTGCTTAAGAACTGATTTGAACTTTATGCAGTACTGCCCGAGCGACTCTAGCAAAGTCCTGGTAACTTCTGCTGACTCACAAGTTAGAATACTTTGTAGATCCAATATCATCTGCAAATTCAAAGGTGTGTCTGATATCTTAATGCGAAATCTGTTTGGCGCCAAGCTGGTTGCCAATGAGATGTAAGTGTTGTATTCTGAAAGTATTGTTTGCTATATGTCCAGGAATTCGAAATTCGGGGAACCAATTTCCTGCATCTTTCACCTCAGACGGGAAACATATTCTTGCAGTTAATGAGGATTCAAATGTACATATCTGGAACTACACTGACGAGGACCGGACGACAAACAAACTGAAAAAAGTACGGTCATCTGAGAGTTTCTTTTCCAACAATGCATTAGTTGCCATACCCTGGTCCGGCTTCAACACAAATCCAGGAACGCTACCTAGAAGTGTTTTAGAAAACGGAAATGTCAACAGGAACTTGCTGCCAAAGACTTCCGATTGTTTCTCCCTGGGGCGTGCGTTTTTGTTGGACCCTGTATCTAAGGGCTCCGCGACGTGGCCAGAGGAGAAACTGCCTAATTCTTCGAGTCTAGTAACCGTCTTCCCGTCGGTATGCAAGTCTGAATACAAGTTCTTGAAAAGTGCTTGGCAAGGTGCATTGAGCTCTCCTCATTTGTGGGGTCTTGTGGTAGTCACTGCTGGATTGGATGGATGTATTAGAACATTTCTCAACTATGGATTACCAATTCGTTTTTGAAATATGTATTTGTTTGTAAATTACTCTCTTTGCTTTGTAACCAAAGTGGTTCAAAGGTCAAGAGATTTGACTGTTTATAGGTTACTACTGTAGGATTAGACTATGTTGCTCGGACTATTCAAAAATGTCAACACGGTGCAGCGTTGATGGCGAAGACTCTGGGCAACTTAGGGATTGGAAGTGACATATATAGGTTACTTTCATACAAGAATACACATATATAACATATATATTCTTTTATTTGTTTGAATTAAATGGGTGGGCTTGTGTGAGTTTATTCAACTAGTTTCCATTGTGCTGGATATCCAACTGTCATAATGCAGCCTAATCTTTTCAATAAAGTCTTATCATTTTTTTTGAATTATTTTATTGTATCGTTTAAATTCATTATTAGGTAATATGGTTAACAAATACATTTTATGTGACGGTTGATATGGTCTGATTGTGTTGTTTAGTATTTTCGTCTCATTTGGTCTTTATTTATTATTTATAATAATCCTATTTTGTTCTTCGTGCTACCTTTTTATATTAACTTTATCTCGCACCCTACATTTTCTGTAGGTTTATCATTCAGATTGTCAAATGTGTAGTAATATTATGTGACGACAGAGAATGATACAATCTATCCAAAAATTATATTCATTAAAAAAAATATAGTACGATATATTACAACACACTGATACATTATGAAACAAATAATCATCCAAACAGATTACAAGTAAGCAAGATGATATTATCTCTAAAACATTCTTATACAATCTCACAAAACACTATAGGGATGGGATGAGGTCAGTGGCGGAGCCACATATTTATTAGGGGGTTCCGAACCCCTTTCAACAAAAAATTATACTATTTATATAGGTAAAAATAATTTTTTATGTATATATAATAGATGTCGAACCTCCCTTCAATTAGTTCATATATATACTCCTTAAAATTTTCAACCCCTCACCGAAAATCCTAACTCCACCATATTTTTCCCACTTTTATTAGAGAAGTTATTTGTCTCATTCTAAATAAACTTTGTTTTCCTAGTGAATATTTTTCAAAACATTTCTACTAATAAACATGAGAAAATTGAATTGTTAAAATGCAGCTCAAGATTTTCGATTTGTTGAAGACGGACAGAGAAAACATAATAATCAATATAGAATGTCAATTATTTTCTCTATTTTTACTAAAAAATCATTACAAAATAATTAATTTAAAAAAAAAATATTTTTCTCCGTATCGAACAGACGGCGGCCAAGCTCTCAGAGAAAACCAAATCAAATACAAGACAACAAAATAATATATTTTTTAATAAATAAGGTCACCAGTCACCATTATGATTGTGTAGTTGGTATATATTATATTCATAAACTGGATCTACTCATCTTACAGATTCAAAAATTACAATAAAAACAATATTTTCCTGACCCACCTATACTGCACATGTTTGTTACTCCATAATGTCTCATTATGCCTTCCATTTGGTCACAAACTTGGGAATAACAAATTATCCATCCAAACTCATAATACATATCCTTAATTTTGACTTTTTTTGGCTCATGAATTTTATAATGTATAATCCTATGTAATAATATCCCTTAAACAAGATAGTATTAAAATTCAAATAAAAGAATAAGTGCACCATGCAAATTTTATTATATTCTTTACTGCTATGTAATCAAGATAAGATTGTGTACAATAGACTCTTATGATCGAGCTCTTTCTCAGATCCTGCACATAACGAAAACTTTAACTTGGCCTCATCGATTCGTTCTCTATTATTGAGTGTGACAATTAATTTTCGATCCACCAGTGATTCTGCATTCTTCAAATGATAAACACGTGATCATCGGTACGTTGCATTCTTTATGTATTATTTTTGTCTGCCCACAGTAAAGTTTATTTTATTTATTTTTGCACTAGTTAAAGTTTTCTATATTAACACTTTTGTTAGTTTAATAATGGCACATGCATGCACGTGGATAAATTTTGGACCAGTTGACAAATAAAAGACTAATTACATTACAAATCTAAGTTGTTTCAAAAAAAGTAACATACTAATTTCATTTAACACAAAAGTTAAAAAATAATAATAATAATTTTGTGATCAAACAGAAATTAATTCTAAATAAAATAAATAATATTTAATTTTCACGTCAAACGCCTATAAAGAAAAAGAAAAATAGTTTTTCAATTTGTTTTCAGAAGTAGATCCCCCAATAAACATGGAAAAGTGAAAATATAAAATATTAAAACCAATCAACTCGTTGCCCAATTAATAATGAATAAATAACTACATTTGACTGTCCTTTTTTAAAAAAAAAACAAAATTGCATCTGCACTAGTAGTATTTTATTATTATATTTAAATAATAATCACCCTTAAATAAGCGTTTAAGTAGGGGTCGTGACAAAATAAGATGAAATATTATAAAATTAAATTTATATTATATTTGATTGACTGTCGATAAATATTATATTGTCTATCAAATACAGTACACAATTAATATTCAACCTTATTTCATAAAATTTGAAATTATTTTATTTATTGTTATTAGTCCAAGTATTATAATCTCAAAGTTATAATTTCTAAATAATTTAGTCTGCTAATCAAATAATCCTTCATAGTATTAGCCTTTTCAGTCAAAAATTATTTATTTTAAAAAGACGAGGTATTTGGCCAAACTTTCGAGAGTTATAAGTGACTCTAAGGGTGTGTTTGATACTTTTTTCGTCTATCTTTACTTGTTCACTATATTATTTTGGAATGTCCAGCAATACTTGTCGAGAGATAATTTCCTAATTTAAGCTTATCATTAATTATAGTCATTTTCTTATTACATTTTTCAAGACAATGTATTTATTATATTCAAAGAGTGATTTGATAAAATTATCTTTCTCATTTACTATTTTTTAATTCTTGTGTCAAGTCAATAAGGGACAAGTAAAGATAGATAAAAAGAGAGTGACCAAAAATGTATTTCATTAAAACAAATATATATTTTCTTAGAAAATACTCCCTCCGTTTACTTTTTCTTGTTACTATTTCACTTATTGAGGTCAAACTATATGAATTTTGATCAACATTTTAAGATGTATTAAGTTGACCTCGATGAAAGAAACAGTGAACAAGTAAAAGTGAACAGAGATAGTATTTTATATGAATTTGTTGCGTATAACTTAGATAAATATCATATGAGATGTATTAGAGGGCGAAGAGGACACAATAACGTCACTTATAAAACTTATTTTCCTATATAAGTTATTAAAAAAAATATTTTTTGATCATTTTTAAGCAACTTATTTTTCAGAAAATACTAAATCATTTTCGACATTATATATCAGATTGAAAATTGTTAGAAAATTTCAAACAATTTTAACTATCACCACCAATCAAACACAAGATCATATAAATATAGGAGAGAAGTATCGAAAACACCCTTGAACTTGGCGTAAGTTATTAATTTCATCCTTAAACTATTGAGAATCTTAAAAACATTCCTCTACTTGACTAACTAAACTAAAATACGCCCCCAATCTACTACAAGTATTAAAAATATACCCTTAACTTGGCAAGAATTAGGGGGGTATTTTTAACTCATGTTGCAAGATCAGGGATGTATTTAAGTTCAATTAGTCAAGTAGAGGGACGTTTTTAACAGTCATAATTCAGAGACGAAGCTAATAATTCGTGCCAAGTTTAGGGGTATTTTTAATACTTCTCTCTAAATATAATAAGTACTATATAATTTTATACCTAGATCAGTATCCTAGTCCCAATTACCAAACAACCCCTTATTTTATATTATAAAATACCCTGTATATAAAACCTCGTGGCATAAAAAATAACACCACCATTTAGCTCTCTGTGTTTAATCTCTGAAAAAGTTTTCTTAAACAAAATGGGAAGAGCACCATGTTGTGCTAAAGAAGGATTACGTAAAGGGCCATGGTCTACTAATGAAGATTTATTACTCACCAATTATATCAACCAACATGGTGAAGGACAATGGAGATCTTTGCCTAAAAATGCTGGTAACTCTCGTTTTTTTTCATATCTAATATATTCTATTTTTGGGTTGATATTTTTTTTGTGACGAGGATCTTCCGGAAACAATCTATCTATCTCTGCATACACTTTATTCTCCCCAGACTCCAATTATGAGATTTTAGTGAGTATGTTGTTGTTGTACCAACATTTTTGAGCTTCTTTGATTAATGTAAGAATTAATGGAATACTTAGAAATTATTTTTCTATGTACATATATAGTAAATATAAAATCTCATTGTCATTTTTAGTTCATTACTTTTTTTGAATTTTCTTGCTTGTTAGTGTAATTGACTATTTTTTTTTTGTATTATATGAAAAATATTTCAGGATTGCTTAGGTGTGGGAAAAGTTGTAGACTAAGATGGGTGAACTATTTGAAGCCAGGGATTAAAAGAGGAAATTTTAGTGAAGATGAAGAAGATCTTATAGTGAGGTTGCATTCAATTTTGGGTAATCGTTGGTCGTTAATTGCTGGACGATTACCCGGTAGAACAGACAATGAAATCAAGAATTATTGGAATACGCATTTAATCAAGAAGCTCAAAAATGCTGGAATTGAACCAAAGCCCCACAAGAATTTCAACAAAAAGGAATCAAGAAAACAACCCGAAAAGGAGAAATCAAGAAAAATGTTGGGGAAGAAGAGCAACATTGAAAACTTTGAGGGTCAAACTCCACAAGTTGGAAAGATTAAAGTATTTGCACCAAAGCCCATAAGGATTTTTTATGGGATTTCAAGGAACAATAGTTTTGAAAATGTTACATTGAGTACTACTACTTGTTCCTCAAATAGTAATTTTGGAGAAGTTGATGTGGGAAAAGACAAGGAAGAAAATGGTGGGAAATTTTTCCCAAGGGAATTAAATTTTGATGAATTACTTCAAGGGGATGGATTTTGTAATGAATTTCTAATGGGAGAAAGCTGCAGTCTTTCAAATAAAGTGGAAATTAATGATAATATGCTGGAGAAAGTTTATGAAGAATATCTTCTACTTCTTTCTGAAATTCAAGAAGATCAAAAGGAGCAAAATTTGTTAATGTAAGTTTTTGTTAAAATTTACCGATCCGACTAATTCAAATTAATTGTTTTTAGGAATTTATATTAGTTTAGCTTCTGCTATTATAGTTCTTTTAGTTTTTAGTACAATTCTGTTATGGTTTGAATCAAATGGAATTGAAAAGATTTGTAAATATTTTAACGTGACATCTTGAAGGTATTATGATTGATAATAATAAAATTTAAAAAAAAAAGAAAATCTCAAAATACATAATAAAATTCGTGAATTTAATGTGAAAAAGAAAATCTTATTTCATTTTTCAAAAGTTATGAAATAAGTTTGCTTGTGTCGCTTTCTTCATAATATCGGTCTTAAAAGTTGGAAAAAAAAGAAGAATTATAAGTCGTTAGATAAAATTTGTCAATTCACGATGGTTTCTCATCATATGTTATGATGATAATATGAGTCAAACTTAAATAAAGCAATGAGGAGAATTAATTTCCTCCACTCAAAGTGCAAATATTATCATTAAAAAAATTGCTTGTCACATGTAAGAGCAGCCATAATTTACGGTGTGGTCGTGGCAAAATTAAATTTAACTCGTTCCGTTCGTTCGATCTGTTGAAGTTTAGGCAGATTATTACTAGTTCCACCCATCTCAATCCTATCCATTTTAATCCATTTAAAATTCGGTTAATATGCAACTTGAATTGACTCGAAGGAGATCTTGTCGAGAAAATTTTAAAACATCTTTTTTTAACTTGATATGTTTTATATAGCCATAATAAAGAAAAGTATAATTTAATTAAGCATTAAAATATTGAAAAATAAATAAATAAAATAAGTAAACTTGGGTGGGGTTGGATCTTGACCCGCTGTATAACACATTACTCAACCCGTTTGACTCAAGTAAATTTGGGTTGAGTTGGGTCTTGACCCATTATAATTCGTTCAAATTTTAACCCAACCCGTCAAATTGTCATCCCTAGTGTGGTTGGTACAAACGAAAACAATAATGTACTATATATAATAAAACAATACTACTTTCTCCCACTCAAATTATTTGTTGTAATACTAAAAATGCTTATATCAAATTATTTGTTATTTTAGAAATTTAAAATAATTTTTTTTCTCAACAACTCAATAAAGCACATATTTAATAAAAAGAGATTATATCTTTAAAACGTTGGATAGATACTTTCCAGAAATTACAAAATTATTGCTACTATTTGAAAGTTAAATGTTTTTTTTCTTTCAAATTACTGATTTTGTCAGTATTATTTGTCCATGTCCATTTAAGTATATTCCATTCATTTGGTACATGTCCCCCAAAAAAATCTTTATATTTAACAAGCTTTTCATCAATTTAATATTTTATATGACAAATCTAAAATTAGAAAATTTAAGAAAATTACATATATCTTTAGTTTAAAATCACAAAATTTAATTTTTTATTATTAATTTTTAAAGAAACAGAGGAATTATGTGATTCACATGAGCAAAATAATTACACATCACAAGTCAATACAAAAAAGTGTGCATCCAATCTCCTTTGCTGGCACATAACCTTTTATTCTCAGTACAATAATTGTGAAAAAAGGAACACATGATTCACATATACACAGCAACTTTACTTATTGAGACATTTGGCCCAATCTTGTCCTCTGTCAATTACCAGAATAACCATCTGACTTCACTTCACTTCTTTCAGTAAAAAAAAAAAAGATACACATGAAAATACACAGTATTACATTACCTCAAGGACACAAGAAATTATACTTTAAAGACTTTCCTGACAAAAATAATTTCTTTTTGATAACTGAGGGCAAGTGTGACATAGTTTGAGACTCGATGGATGATAGACGTGTGGCCTCCGCTCTTCTCCACTTCAATACCAGGCTTTTGTTTGTTGCAAAGTTTGAACTCGTGGCAAGTACCTAACTCACATATCACACAAGCTGTGTCTTACTAGTAAGGTTCTTACTGATAGACCAAAAGCCTTGAGTGCCATTTTTCTAACCAAATTTAGAAAGGCCATAAGTCGCCCCAGAGCGATCTTCGTGCCTGATGATGCAACGTTGGATTTTTGCTCTTTGTAATAACAATCCGGTCGAATGACCCTTCACTGCCTTCTCGATTCATGGATCGACAAACGTCCATTTCAATCCGCTTACCCCTTCGTAGAGGACTGTATATGATTCTTCCCCAACCACCACCAAGATCGGCATGTACCCTTTCCTCACCTTCTTCCTCCCAATCATCATTTTCAGTAATGGCATCTGTTTCTGTAGCATCGGAATCATACGAGATACGGTCGTCTTCATCTTGAACATCCTCATCTTCTGAGATGAATTGGTCCTCTGAAATAAAAGGAGAACGTAACTACTTTGTGATGTGTTAACAGCAGGTCTAAATGAATGCAAAGGTTTTTACATGGCAAAGCAAACGTGAGATTTAATACTGATAGCAGATACCATAATCAATCTCTAAATCCTCTGGATTTCTTCTGGCATGCTGCTCCTTCAATGTCTCAAACTTCACATCATCCAGTGGCCAAGGCTCTCTACTTAAAACAAGAAGTTGGTTTATTAGAGGTTATATGAAGGTGGCAAAAAAATTTGAAAATTTCACTTCACAATGGTAATGATGCAACAAGCTAAAAACAATTTAACCATTGGCATTCCATATTCTTGAAGAACTTGCCTTGGTCGTTCTCCTCGTCTAAAAGCAATGAAGCAAAACTTTTCATCTTCAAATCCGCGTAGAGGCTCTCCTTTCGACCGCTACCAAACAATGGCATAGAGTCAAAAAACATGATTCATCCCAACTATAGAGAAAGGAATAAGGCAAGTTTACTCGAACACCGCAGAAGAAAACAATAATGATGATATTGCCACCAAGATCAATTTCTTAGCTAGGAACTTGAGAGTAGAATAAATCTGACCCTATGTGAGATTTGAGGGGGTAAGAAGAGACTTCATCAAATTCAGAGAGCTCATGTAGGAGGGGGCAAAGGAATGAGAGGCAAACCTTGTAGGCACGTTGCGATGTTGTCCTTTGCAAGCGTTGAACAAAATGACAATATTTTCCAGTGTTATCCAAAGGACAACGTCCGTCATGTGGACACTGGAAAATAGAAAAAGAATGAATCAATTCAGACAGAAAACTGTTGTCCAATCTATTTAAGTCATTATATCATAAACTTAAAACACTTACTGGAGCAACTATATATGCCCCATTCTTTAGTGTCATCAATGCTTTAGTGTCTTTGCCAGATACACCTTCTAGTTTGCGGCTTCTCTGGAAATTAACATTTAAGAACAAGGCAAAAAGATCATTAAGAGTTCACATTCCAACTCGAAACAAACCAGACCCCTCCACCCATCCAAGCAAATCACGAAAAGTAAGTTTTACCCTTTTCTCCATCCATAAAATGTGAGATCGCATTTGAGATATAATATTAGATCCTTGTGGCGTTCCTGGTTCTACTAAGACCTGCTCAAAAGCACATTGTCAGAGGGGAAATAACATTTATTTTTATTAGAAATGGAAAGTTTTATGAAGAGATAAGAAATTGATATTTCATTACAGCGCCATTAAGTAAGATTACATTTTTTTAGAATTAGTAATTTGTATTCTACAACATCAAGGAAATGCTAGCCATTTCAAACAGGAACTACAGTCACATAAAAAATATTTCAATGTCATGATCATGCTATCAGCCTGGTGACACTTGAACCGGCAGATTGAACAGTAACTACACCAATAGCATGCAAGAACTTCTACAAAAGAGAAAACAGCCACCACCTCCCCCTCACTCATTCAGTAGTCAATTGTTTTTGATGAGAACATGGATATGATTCTTTTTTACACAGTTGTCTCTCTCTTTACGCATTCAGCTCCTCTTTTTCCTTTTCCCCTTCCTGTGAAGTCTATTGTTTTTTAAACTGCAAGTCCGGCAGAAAATGTGACAGTAGTTTACAGTCTATCTACTGACCCTCATTGTCCTTCACACAGTAAGACAGAAACTGGAGCATATATTACAATAAAGCAATCAATTTGGCATGTGTTCTTCTGTGGATCGTGGAATCTCTCGGTAACCAGTCTCACATTTCTCAGGCTGTACTATAGAGGAGTATCTTATCTTTGCTTGACATACATTTATTTACAAGAGAGATGTGTGTGCATTATCATAATCTGCAGAAGTTGGAGGAATAACTTCACATTTGAGAAGCTATCAGAGTTCTGTGATTGAATTAAACAAATCAAACCCTACAGCAATGAAAAGTTTTATATGATTTGCACTTATATGTCCTTCCTGTGTCCAATTAGTCTGACACACTACCCATTCCAGGATGCACCAAATACTTTACAGAATTCTGACATTTATATTATTTTATATGGTTTTCATCAATTTTAAGAATTCATCAACTTCATCTGACTAATCATGTTTCGATTTCGACAAATTTATTAGCTATTACTTTCATAGTTTCTTCTTCTACTACTATTTAATGTAACACACAAATGTTCACATCTTAAACTTTATGTAAAGCTAAGTTTTGTTGCATAAACTTTGATGGCAGGAGAGCGTCTTAGCTCCACTTAGTGCTTGAAGCTTAGCATTTAGGTGGTAGAGTTATTCATATGCATGTCTGTGAATATTCTTATACCTGGAAATGACAGGAACTTCTAAAGTATAACATCTCACCTCCCCCTAAATCTACAAATCATCAATAATGAACGGAGTATGCTGAATTATGTACATATAAAGCTTAAGAATGGATTTTAACACATACCAGAACATCTCCTGTCAGCTCCCAAAGCTGGCGTACGACCGTGATTCTGTCCTTCAGAGATGGTATTTCTCCAAGTACATATGACTTTGGTCAAACAAAGTTGAAAACAGATCAGCACCAAAAATATTCACAAAATCAATACATTTCTAACAGAGGACAGCATCTATGTGTTCTTGTCAATGAAAAATTAAACACAACAAAATTATACTATTTTCTTAGATGAAGTGATAAAGTGTTACGATGAGAGCGTTCAGAGGATGCAAAAGAACGAAAACTGGGGAAATTCCTTCATTAATTCAAGGAACTGATATCATAAAGATTGTACTCACAGCAATCACAAGATCATGTTGTCTGTCACTCTTTTTGACATCCTGAGAGAGTGCTTGAATACTTCCATAACTTTGAATGAGAGGCAAATTTTTAAGACCTGCAGCAATTACCGGACATATTTCGCCATCTTTATCAGCATCATATTTTCTAATTACAGCAGTAGAATAGTAACTAAAATATGTGGAAGGAGGTAATAGGCTGGGACACATCAAACCTAAAGCACTGAAAACTGTTGGAGACTGATGTGATAGCAATCCTTTTTATTCTTCGCAAAAGGTAATGTAAAGCAATAAGAAGCAATCCTAAACCGCTGACCTAGACACTCTCTGGTTGTACAAAAACAGTAACGGGCCACTACCTTAGCATGCTGCACATTATGTCCCAGGGACAACAACAAATGGCTCCAAGATATGACATCTCAGATTGTAGATTATGAAGCTCATCCAATCTCATTCATATCAGGATGCACTGCCCAAAAGCTTAAAGCATACAAAATGTTGTTGGAAAATCTGTCCTCATAAGAGAACAATTTGCAAGGCCAGAACTTCAGAACATCACTTGCCATACATGGTATGTTTTAATTGCTTAAAGTGGAATCTGCTTAATGCAAAATTTAACTAAATACATACACATATAGAGACTTTTCATTGTGACTTATATTACGTTGTGTGAGAAGTATAGACTTCATCTCCTTAATATTTTCACAGCAATAAGAGCACAATTACAGGTACAGTTCCACCTAAAGCCCATAACTATTAATTAGGATTCAAAAACACATACTAAAAGTCTTAAGATTTTTCCGGACCAAAAGAAATCCGCAGGAAACCAGAATGTACCTTTTATAAGGCTCTGTCCGGCACGCTGCATGGACTGTGATGGCTCTACCAAATTAATTCTACTCAATGACCGTGGCCAGACTTCTCTAACTGCCCTGCATAACCACACAATTCAACAACTTATATAAAAGGAGAGAGCCTAACAGAAATTAACACAAGGGAATGTTTATTAACCAACAAGATATCAAATCTTCTCACCAAAATGCAGAACCAGTCCCAGCCCCAAAATCCAACACATTAGCAGGTGAAAAACCAGGCAATCTTCTGCGTACCTAAAGGAAAATCACATTAAAGCATTCACTTTCATCGACCAAAAACTACATTCACGTTTCAAAACCCAAATTCCGAAAAATTCTCAGACACAGAACACCATAGGAATTCTGCAAGGCATTTCAATAGAATGTAAAATTTATTAACCTCACTAAGAACTCTATAAAGAGCAGAGTAGACAGCAGGCATCCGGGATGCCACATAGGCAAGTGTTTCATCATCCCTATACTTGAGGCCAATGTCACCATAGGCACTCTTGATTTTCCACCGCTGCGAACAATCAACAAACTTGAGAGGATCTTCAAAAAGCTCCTTGGATGTGGAGGTTGGAAGCATCAAATTCGTTTCCTTTATCTGGCTGAATGATTCTGATAATCTCAACACTTTTCTCTTCATATGTGGCTCCTCTTGCTCTGCAATAAATTATATCAAACCGAAACACAACTTTAGAGCAAAATCAAATAGAATTGCATCAACCAGTCAACAACTATCAAGTTTCCCTTAGCATTCACATACATAAAAAATTGCAAAACAAGCCTCCTCATCTCCTCAGGCATACAAAAAAACACAAAGAAAGCAAACAACAGATTAAAAAAAAAGGGGCAAATATTGAAAGCGAAGTGACTAATGTAATATGATTGAGGGCATTAGTGAGAGAGTATGGCAGGTAGCAGAGAGCTAAAAGCAGCTATATTTTTCCGGTCAATTAAAAAAAGTATTCAATTTTTACATGCTTGAACGATTACATAAGCTAAAAAGTGATCATTTGAGTATGAAGTCCAATACTTAGTTACTATTTAAGCCAAAAACTCTAAACGGGCACGTTCTAACGAAAATCAATGTTAAAATAAACGTGTGTATAATATGAAAAAGGGCTGTAATTGTACCTCGGAGATACTTTTTGATAGCTCTACGAAGACGGATAGGAACAATACGGCAACGTTCAGATTGTTTAGCTGCGGATTTGAGGGCTTCCGCGGTGAACTTCGGAACGGTTTCTGATACTATTGACGCCATTTCTGGAAGCTCCTTACAGTTTCCAGCGAAATTCCAGCGGTTAAGAAACGGAAAATTGCGAATTTTTACACTGCATAGTAGGGTTTAAGGACTGCCATTGGAATCCCAGGTTTATTTCTTCCATTTGCAGGAGAGTCTTGTTGTTGCCTGTGTTGGGTTCAAATGGGCCTATGGTTAAGGATTTGGGCCGACCAGGAAAGCCCAAAACAATGTTCAGTCCATAAAAGAGGAATTTTCGCATATAGTCACTCAAAAATATCTTAATTAAGCTATATAGTTATAGTTTAGGTAATTAAATTTCATAACTGTAGCTATAGCAATATTTGTATATTTCGTTATATAATTCCCGCACCATTTGTATAATTCGTTATACATTTTGCAGTTTTGGTATAACGTTTATGTATTTCGCCATACAATTAGCGCACGATGTTTGTATGATTCGCTATACAATTCATAATGTTTGTATATCTCGCTACACAATGTGCAGTTTTTGTATACCATTTGTATAATTCATAATGTTTGTATATTTGATATAGTTCGCTATACAATTCACTGTACAAACTCAAACTGTAATTATATAAATATGTTAGTCACGAGCCTTAATTATTTCAAATTATAGTTATATTAACTAATTAATTAGTATATATTTGCTTATCCGCATAATTTTTCCTCCATATAACTCATCCTTGTCCATTCTCTTTGAAGTGGAAGCCCATTGTTATTTACGGATCATTGAACAAACAGTTGGGTCAATTTACTATTTGCCTTTTCTATCAAAAATCTTCACAGAAACAGTCAAACAGATTAACCTTAATTTTCAATGGATATATGCAAATTATATATTGATCATATACGATTATACAAATAGACAGCTATTTAGATTAATTCTTCTCAGGAGCTCATTTTAAAGCTACCCGTTTTCACTTTTTGCACTCATTTTGTGTTGGTCTTTCGACCCTCATAACCAAAAAAAATAAAAAATTATGAGACATAAATTTATATTTTTGTATCACAATATCATACAAGTTACGTTTTGCGTCACTTTTGCTCTTAAAAGAATCTATACTCCATTAAATATAAATTCAATTGCTAAATAATAAAAGTTAATGATCCAGTCCATTAAAGACCAAATTATGCGGATGAATAAACATATATTAGTTAATTAGCTAACATAGCTATAGTATGAATTAATTATGAGTTGTGACAGACATTTAACTGTAATTACAGTTGGCGTTTTGTATAATTCAAACGAATACAAATGTTGCGTGCGATTATACAAAAGTTGAGCGCGAACTAAATTGTATAACGAAATACACAAACACTGTGAATTGTATAGGGAATCATACAAATGTTGTGTACCAATTGTATAAAGAAATATATAAACGCTATACAAAAACTGCGAATTGTATAGCAAATTATACAAATGTTGCGCGAATAATACAAGCATTGCTATAATTATAGTTACGAAATGTAATTATCAAAGTATAACTATGAAGCATAATTAGACTTTATATATTTGTCATTTATGAGATTTGCTCGATTTCAATTTGTTGAAGACAAATGACAACAACTTCCATTAAGCGTTAGGTTAATTAGCTAGTCATTAACGATTAAGAAAAAAGTGACATTAGAAATAATAAATTCTATAATTTATCTTTCCAACACTCAAAAAGAAAACATCATATCAAACAAAATTTACCTTTTCCCCCCAATTTTAATAAATTAAATTTGAGAGGGGTACAATATGTTCCACCATACAAATTTTGAGACAGTAGATGGTGGTGGAATCCAAACATAATTATGAAAAAAAATTATACAGAGAATTGGGGCACTTTAAGTGGAAGAGAAGCTGGATTATTATTGCAAAAGATGAGGTTCCTATCAACTTTGTTAGGTTAAAGTGTGGTAAAATTTGGTCCACCATTTCCAAACGTCCATTCTTGAAAAGGGCTATTTTTACAATTTAAAAATTGTGTCATTATTTTAATTTACGTGACATAATTTAAATTGAATCAACAACAACAACATACTTAGTTGATAATTTAAATCTAATCGAATTGAAATAATAAATTATTCCAGGATTGAGTTTTATTACATGCAATAGTGAGGCTATTATATACAATCGGTTAGTGGGAAAATTTGGCCAAAATGCAATAGTGAGGCTATTATAGACAATCGAATACTCAAACAAAGGATATAGTTTAAATGACATTTCAAAGTAAAAGGTAATATGACTAGTTTCATATGAAAAAAAATTACTCTCCCATCTAATTTATATGATTTAATTTTATTTGCACAAAGTTGAAATAATAAATAGAGCCTTTTGACACTTGAGAATTTTAACATGTCATAATATCTATTTGATGGAATTTGTTAAATATGCTGTAAAAATGATGTAGTTGTAAAAGCTTCGTTTCAAAATTTAAAAGTGTAACATTTTAAAAATAAATTTAAAAAATGAGTTACATAAATTCGACGAATTAAAGATGAGATGTGTAGGAGGATGAAGATGATACCTTCTCTGTGAAACACAATAAAATTTATTTTTTCTATTTTCATCAAAAAATTATTTTATTTTTTTAGAGAAAATATTTCCCCACCCTACCAAACACACCCACAAATTGCAACATGAGATAGAATGAAATAATATGCACCATGATTGCTTAAGTTGAATGTTGGCTTAAATTTTGCCTTTTAGACACCTTGATTAAAAACTCATCAATTTTATCCACGTATTCTAATTGATGAAACACAAATAAGATCACTTTCATTTTATTTTTTTTGAAAAAATAATCTGATATTGGTGTGCTTTAATTTAATATATTTTTCAGCTTCCACACACGCTTGCCTTACACCTGGTACATGTTAGTAGGCCCCAAATTAACCCGCAAAGATAGATACCTAAAAAAATAAAAATTATCAACCACATGGAAACTAACGAACCCATGTTTATTGATTCCATCTTTCTTGAATTTCTTTCCCACTCTGAAAAAACCAATTCATAAAATCCTAACGCAAAGGGATTTCTCATTTCCATACATTTAATCTAGTATAATAACTTTATTCACCAATTACATGTACATAAAATGAACTGCCAATCGCAATATATTTGAAAAAATTAAAATGTAAAAAAACTGCGCAATCATAGTTTTTATAGGACGGGTAAAATTTCACGTTAAATCTCCACAAACTAAACGAACAAATAAAACCAATGTACATATTAATACAAGTTTCTAGCTTAATATATGATCATACTCCTAGCTAGCTAGCTAGATTTGTGTGTATATATATTCTATGTTGCTGCAAAAACTTTTTCCTTTATACAAGATTTCATTATACCAGTCCTACACCATATAAGTAGTAATTAGTAGAGGGTATTTTTTGTTTATCTTTGAGATTTAGAGTAAGGTGGCCGCCAATGGATCTAAATTTGCATTTGAATTTTTGGCAACCATAATCTCTGAAGCTGACCATATGCGTGCTGCTTCTGTTAAACTGGAACCCAACTTTGAAGAACAAACTTCATTACAGTCTGCAAAATATTTTCCACTCACATTTGCAAGTCTTGGGTGAGTTGCTACATAGCAAGTTGTTGCAGCTGCCTGAAAATATAGATCAATGAACGGTATATAAGTAGTCATGCTTGCATATAGTTTATGATTATCTTTTATTTTCTATAATCTAATTAGAGTTCGATATGCGAAATTACTTGGGGTGCAGATTTTTCCCAATGAATCCAGAATGTTTCATCCACCGGTTAGTTCTTTTTTAGTAATACTAAAGCAAAATACTTTAGTAAAATGAGGAGATGCTGGATGTGAGAAAACTAACCTGGGGAATAGTCTTCAAGAGTTTTGAGGTCAAAAAGAATACCAGATCTGCATTTATATGAACATATCATGAGTTATGGTATTGGTTTAATGTAAATTGAGTCTATGTTTTCAATCTCTGTGATTAATCTAATACTCTATAAAATTATTTAAGATTACAAGATTCGAAAGTCTTTTGAAACATCATATATACAATTAATTCTAGACCACGCTCATAAAATTTTTTTTATTTTCTTAAATGAGTATGTAATCAAACTACACTGAAACTCAAACTCTTCAACCATATTCCGGAGAAATACATGGGTAACATTTTGATTTGGTAACTTACCGTCGTCAAGGTCTGGTCTGTTACATATAGTTGTTTTTACAAACTTTGATTTTGTCAATTATTTTAATCAATCAAATCTACTTTATATTTTTAAAAAATCTAATGGTTGGTGAAAAATGAAAAGTACCAGTGACAAGGCCTTCGCGTTCTCTAGTGAGTCTAGTTCTCACAATTCCAGGATGAACACAATTGACTGTCACATTTGCCCCCATTTTCTGCAACATTTAAAAGACAAAAAGACACCTAATATTAATTTCTAGTATCTCAACACAAACAAATAATTCAGTCTATTCTGATAAATCAGAAGCAAGCCAACAAATTTCACTTTTTCCTAAATCAATAAATAACAATCTTTTTATAAAAGAAAAAAAAAAGAGAGAGAGAAAATCTTGGACTTACTTTCAGTATCCGAGCCAGCTCCTTGGTGTGCAAAACATTAGCCAGCTTCGAGAGAGCATATGCACGTGTCGCATCGTATTGACTGTCCAAAATCAAGACAAATTACTCTCTTTCCCAATAAAATCATGTTTTATTTTTTTCTATTTTTTAAAAAAATCTTTTTCATTATAATTTTGACTAATTTAGATTCGTGTAGAAAATTAATAAGTATTTTATATAAAAAAAAATTATATTCAATATACAAAATGAAGATCTTTATTCAAGAGAGAAGTAATTTCATCAACTCCACCGCATAGATTAGCTATATTTTTTTTTTGCTAATAATGAAGATCTTTAAACTTTTGCAGAAAATATATACCATCAGGTGCAATAATATTTTGCATCTAATATTTCTGTTCCATATTTTAAATTCTGAGTATACTGCAACAATAATTATGTTATTGAAGTTCACTAACAAATCATCGTTATTCATAATTTCATATTTTTTTAATTCAAATATATCATGATATAATAAAATCACAACAACAATAACTATATTTTACTTTCAAATAATTTAGCTTGTGTGACTTTTCTAATATTGTCAAATCTTAAAACCAAATTAAAAAAATCTCAATAGGCCAGCAGTCGCTGTATAATATTATAAAAACGTTTTCAATATATCAATATTAAATATGTTGTTTTCAGAAATATTGAATGCAGGAATATATACTTTAAATCCTACCAATAATGCATTTATTTCAGTACAAAGTCATATGAAAGTAACGCCATGTACTTTTTCCCGATTTTTCAAAGCGGTTACGGAAGAGATAATGAATAAAGTTCACCTTTTGTCTTTAGTGATCAGTCGGAGGTACTGAATCGCATCGCCGGAAAACCAGCCATGGATGCTTGAGGATACATTCACTAATCTTCCTTGAACGCCAGTTTCATTAGCCGTCTCGATCATCTTCTTCAGTAACAGCTTTGTCAAAAGGAAATGGCCTGTAATTTTGCACACATAAATTTAAAAAAGGAACGATTAATTTAATCGGCATCAAACAAAATAAAATTTCTTCACATGCATGTAAATGAAAGAGAGAACGGTTGAGAAAATCTACCTAAGTGATTAGTAGCAAAAGTCATCTCAATTCCGTCCTCAGAAATGGCGTGCTGGTGAGCGAATTTCCCGGCGTTGTTTCTGCGATCAAACATATATAAAACGTGAACCTCAGAATAAATTTATAACTAATCACTTATATACACAGCTGATCGGGATAAAATAGCTTATGGAGAAGAAGTTACATGAGAAGATTGAGAGGAAAATTCAGATTTTCAAATTCAGCGACGAACTTCCGTACGGAACTGAGAGAGCTAAGATCGAGAGCCATAACGATAATCTCCGCCTCCGGCGACTCAGATAGGATTCGAGCTTTTGTTTCTTCCGCCGCTTTTATACTACGCGCCGGTAAAATCAGCTTTGCACCACGTTTTGCCAGAACCCTCGCCGTCTCCGCTCCAATTCCAGACGTCGCACCTGCATAAATCACATGCTCAGATCAAAAATGACAACGAGGTAAAAATTTCATTAATCAATTTTTTTCCAACGGAAATCCTTACCAGTGATAATAGCGGTGACGGACCGAAGATCAGAAGTCTGTTCAGTGACCTTCTCGGCGGTGGATTTTGAACCGTAACCGCTAGCACCGGCGGAACCGAGCAGGTACTTCACCGTTTCGAGCATTTTTCGTATGTTTATTTGTTTGTTTTCGCCTGGTTAATTTTTCACGCTCTCTATGTGATACAGTGGTTGGTTAGTAGCAACTATAGTAGCAGTAGTACAGTACTACAGTACAACAACAACACACTACACTTGATTTTCCTTCCAGAAATTGCTTTCACAGAGCAACTTTTTGCAGTACTAGTGGTCCAACACCAAAAAAATTGGGAAAACCAAAGAAAAAAAAAAGTTGTAGTTGACTGTTGTTGATGCGATAGCCAAAACCTTCCACTTTGCAGTGATTCAGAACGCAAAAAGGCAAAACTAGTACAACTATAACATATAGGCCTGCGAATTCTCCTCTGCTTTTAGAGACTGTGTGAGAGAAAATGAGTATACAGAGAAACTGATAGAGAGAGAACAGTAATGGAGATTGTGGAGGCTAATGGATTTGTGTGGAAAAAGGAGGAAGAGGAAGTGTGAATTTTATAGTAGGGGAATGGTAGGGATTAAGGGAATCAATTAAGACGCTAAGAGAGGATTACATCTTTGTCACTGATTGAGATTAATTTTTTAATTTGTATTAGTACTAATTATAATATTCTTTGGAATCTTAACGAACTTTACCCCTCTAACACTTTTTACTGCTTTGGAATTGATCTACATATAGTTTAGAGGTCAAATAATACAATATTAAAACGATAAACGAGCTAAATAATTTATTCATTGCTTAATTATAATTAAGCGAACTTAAGCTCGCTTCAAATTTAACTTATTGTTAATAGTTATTATCGCCCAATGACTTACTTCAAAACAATATAATTTATGATGTACTATATAATATGTGTTTATATATATTTTTTTATTTGTTATTAATAAATTGATATAAATATTAGGAGTAGAACGTAGTAATGCTTATGATTTTGACAAAACTTCCTTATTTTCAGCTCAATTTTTGTTCTAATAAATAAAAACAATCTATTCGAAACTTGATAAATAGGAAAATTTATAATTGATAATTCATAAATTAGAAATTTTGATTTCACCTATGTGAATAAATAATTTTCGGTGGGTGTATTACTATAATTCAAATGTTTATTTATTCTTTCCTCACGAGCCATTAGCAAAAATTAGGATTCTATTATAAGCCACGACACGATATATAAATCAAGATATACATTATTGTGGCCGTCAAAATGAAAAAATAATACTTTCTACATTCGAAATAGCAAAAATTTCCTTCTTTTTATTTTTATTTGTCATTATTTCATATATCGAGGTTAAACTATATGAACTTTGATCAATATTTTAAAATATATTTTCTCATTATATTAATATTAGAAAGATTACAACTTATAATATTTTTTGCATAATTTTTAATGATCTAAGTTTTAAATTTTAAATATTAAATTTACCGAAAAATGAAATAATATCGAGTAAAACTATAAAAGTGAATCGACGGAGTATTTATTAACAAAAAGAATCTTTTCATTAATAATTGAACTACCTTAATATGCCAATCAGCGGAAATATTTTGAAATTTAACTAATGTGACACTTATTTGGAGTAGAAAACTATTCTAATGTGGCATTTATTAATATTTAAAAAAAAAAAATTTGTGATTTATTAATATGTAGCATCTATCTGCCCTTTTAGTCAAATCCCTTTTGATTAAAGTTTGTAATACCATCATTAAAGCACAAAAAACAATCATAAAGGATTCCGTTAATAATTTTTGAAGCAAAAAATAAAAACAAAATTGGCCAATACCAACAGTCGGCGATTATTAAAGGAGAAGGAGAAAGTTAATTAATAGGTGGCACAGGTGTCAAGATGAACTGTAGAGGACTTCTACGACTAATAAAAAATAAATTAATTAACTTACTACTGAGTACTTTATTAATTAATCAATAATATTATTATTTAATTAATAAATTATCAATAATAATATAATCTTATCGTCAAAGAAGAATCGCACGTGAGGGTGGAAATGAGTCAATCTACGGCCTCGAAGGGATAGTAAAGTTACTGGTCAATCATTCTCACTTTCAACTTTATTTTAATTTATTTTTATTATAATATATTATATTTTAAAATCTTCTTTCTGATTATTATACATTTCCTTCACAAAGAAAAAAAAAAGATTTAAAAGAAAATGGTCGATCACAATATTCATTTTTTGTTGTGGATATAATATACTTAAAAATTATATAAATTGGTTCCTATATTATTACTTGGTTAAATTAGTATGGCACACGTAAGCTAACTCAAATCTTATATATTTCAAATTTGCAAGTAGTAAAAGTTTGATGTATGTCTGGTATATGATTAGAAGATATTCTCTAAACTTAAGGTAAGATCTACAGAGCGATGATCCAACTGTCCTTGTTGTTTTGGGATAGAATGCTGGTCAGTTAAGAAATCTCGTATTCAAAAAATGTGTGTGGTAGAGATGAGAATATTTGAGATGGATGTGTCAACATACAAGAAGTGACCAAATTAGGGATGAGGTTATTCGAAAGAAGATATGAGTGGCTTTTGTGGCGAACAAGATAAAGGAAGTGAGATTGAGATGGTTTGGACATGTGCAGAGGTGCATCGACGCTCCGATGTGATGGTGCTAGAGGCTGATTGTAGAGGATATGCAGAGGGGGAGGACAAAAATGTATTGACGAGAGGTAATTAGATAGAATATGGCATAACATATCATATTAATTAACGAGGACATGTCCTTAGATAAGAATAAGTAGAGATCACGTATTAGGGTAGAAGGATAGTTGGGGTAGAGCGTCGTCTTACCTTGCGAGGTTTAGTGACAGGTGTATGACTAATCGTACCCCTTGTAGTTCTTACCATATGTTGTTTATTGTATTTCCTTTATCAAACTACTTTGCTGTTGTTATTTTGTCAGTCTTGGTGACTTTATATTGCTCTTCTTATTTACCATACATTGCACTTTCTCCATTGTCTTTTTCTTCTGTTGTTTGAGATTGTTGCATTTGAGTCGAGTGTCCTTCGAAAACAACTTATCTACCTTCATGAGATAATCATAAGGTCTAAGTACACTATATATATATCCTCCTCAAATCATACTTTGTGGGATTTTACTAGATATGTTCATGTTGTAATAGTTTGATGTATAAAAGATCATGAACGAGAGTAATTAGCAATTCTAATCTCTTCTCTTTCCTTTGAAGACATATTACTAATGACAACAATTATTTGGGAAAATAGTTTATAAATCCTTATTAGCAACTTGATTATTGTCATAAATTAAGGAAATAATATGTTCACTAGAAGAATATATAATCATCACCTTCTAATCATGAATATAACGATCCCATTATATGATGAATACATAATGGTTGTAATCTAGCAAGAAAACGCTACAATCCAAATGTATAATGAGCTTTTAGTTATGATAAATCAACCTTTAATTTGTTTATTAATACTTTAAAAATAGTAACTAAAAAGAAGATTAAGATGGGAGAAAGAGAATTAAATAATTATTTAAGTTCGCGTTTAGCATTGTCCTTTGTGAGTTTGCAACTTAGTTGAGATAATAAAAAGATTGGTAGGACCTTTTTAAATATTTTAAGAAAATATATATTATACTTAATTAAAAAGAAAAGAAGCCACGAAACTGCAGCTTTTTGTAGCACTTCTTCAATCCCCGTGCCTTGCTGCGGGGGGACCTCCTGCTTTTTCTTTCGATTATCCTCGCTCAATATTCGATATTTAATCCGCTCAATATTCGATATTTATATCGAAGTTATCAACTAAATTTAATTTTACACGAAAAAATAATTTTATTTTTATATTTAAATTTGATATTTTTAATTAAAAATAAGAAATATTTTTCCCATGCCATTACATTTTTAGTAGGTAGGGGCCTTTTCTTCTTAAGAGTGTACTTTTATTTATAGCTTAGAAAAGCAATTTGTTCATTAAGCAATTGAATACTATGCACTTTTCATTCCGTAAGGATCTTTGCTACTTCTATTTGTATGACCACAATTTTTTGATTGTTCATGTACAACACGTCTTGTGAACTTTCTTTAGTTAAAAGAGATGGGGTGGATAAGATTCTTTTGTATTTCATTTTTTAAAAGTGAATCTGAATATCGAAATAAAAAAATTGTTATACAAAGTGTGGTTTTCTATTTTATGAATTATGTAAAATGCAAATTTCAGATATCAAATGATTAAATTAGAAATGACACTTAAATTTAAATAATGATGCTTGTGTTAGAAGTCCCATTGGTGTTAGATGGTGCAATGTATGGTCTTGTAAAATTATTATTTCATGAGATAACTTTTGATTTGAGTTAGACCAAATATTAAATTAGTCATAATATCATAATCATCTTATAAATTTTTTTATTTACTCAATGTTTGACCTTACATGATGTTCACACTCTCATTATCTATCCTAGGCATGTGTGCCGCATGGTGTTAGAAGTTTTGTACCGATGTGAGATTGTGTAAATGGGCTCCTTATTTGGTGTTGGACAATCTTCACTAGATAAATTTATTTTTGAAATTTGAATTTGGCCTAAAGTTCATTTTCGTATCTATTTATTTCGAATTTGGATAAAATAATCATTTTTGAAGTTTGATCGAGATAATTTCAATAAATCACATGTAAAATTAAGCCATCACTACTTACTCATACACTAAATGAGAGCTTATTTCCTTCTAGAAAGAGTACAACATACACTTCACACTGAGTTAACCACCCAACCCCCCTCCTAAAAAGGAAAAAACAAACATTAAACATGAAAAGAGTGGTTAATTTTCAAAGGGAGTGTTTGTATGCTTTTAAAGAAACAATTCATAGATACAAAGAAATCATATTGTGGATTTTCTAATAAAAGCACATGGGGAAAGTTTTGACTAACAACTTAGATTCCCACATAGGGAAATGCCCTACAATGAAGTGCAATTAAAATGAGATTCTTGGAAAATTTTGCCATTCATAGACCATTATTTGTTCAACTCTCTCAAAGGTGGACCAACTCATATGTATGTATGAAAATATGTTTCATTTTTAAAGAAAAATACTTGAGGTGCAATTCCTAGCTTTGAAGATGATGCTTCTAGCTTAGTGTGTTTACATATTATACACATCCCCTTTTAACCAAAAAAATATATGATAAAGTGGATAAAATTATTCGTTCTCTAATGGAAGGTTTTGAATCTGAGTTCTTTCGCAGCACAAATTTAAATTAATTATACTCATATATAAATAATCGAATGAAAATAAATAAACAAATAAATGCTCTTTTGAAAGCATTATAAAAATAAGCTAAGAAGCTATATATATACTTTAATTCCACATTAATTGTACTTCAAATTGAGCATTGGGTTGATGAATCTATTTTAATGCCTCATTCTCCCTTTGACTTGCATTGAAAGCCATGCAGTGTACTGCTTAATTGGGACAGAAAAAAAAAGTATTGGGGAATCCAATGAGTTGAGTAATTATGCATGCTTTGTTTTAGAATGTTTCCACAATAACAGATACTTCATCCATAGTTGATTTGTTTTCACATATCTAAATTTGGATGGACACAACTATTCATTATTTATAGAGCAAAATTTCGTAAATAACAAATATATAGAGTTTAATTATATTTCATAATTATAGTTTGGATAATTATATATAGCAGTATTTTTATAATTCGCGCACCATTTGTATACATTTGTATAATTCGCTATAGAATCTGCAATTTTTATATAGCGTTTATATATTTTGCTATACAATTCATGCACAGTCTTTGTATAATTGGTTACACAATTCACATTGTCTGTATATTTCGGTATACAATTTGATTCGCGCATAACTTTTGTTTAATTGTGTAAAAAGTTTGTATAAATCAAACGAATTATACAAAACTCAAATTGTAGTTATAGTTAGATGTTTGTCGCGAGTCGCGATTAATTCAATCTATAGTTATGCCAGCTAACTAATAACTTGTATTTGCTTACTTATGGGCATAAACTTTTCTTATTTTTTATATGACATGAGATTATAATAAGTACATCATTAATTAAGATCGTAGAAGCTGATTTAAACATCAATTCTAAAGAATCAATAGTTACACGTTCAATGTATTTAATCTCAAATCAAATGTCCAAACACAGGATTAAGTCTCTATTTAAATAGAAAAAGAAGAGAAAAACATGCTCCAACCTCAAGTTAAATATGAAAAATGCAAATTAAGAGCCTTATATAGTTGACTGCAACTGCATGCATATATTGAGGAAAGAAACTTAGGATTTTATAATAAATATAGGACTCCACTCCATATGGTAATGGACAATTTTCATAGTTTTTTCCACTAACTTTTTGTACATCCACAAAATCTGAAATTTTAAATTAAAAAGTTGAATTTTAAAATGAAAGCAACACAAAATGGAGCCATTGAATACTACCATACTTCAATCATTGCCACTCTTTTTCTGTGGGAACCCCAGATCTTGCCTTGGACCCTTCTATGAAAGTTGTTTTTTTTTTAAAAAAAATAAATAAATAAAATTAAGGTTTTAATTTTTGGAATCTTTCTAATCTTTTTTTCAATTAAATTAATCATCCTTTGATTTGACTAATCTACTCTATTTGCATCCACAACCACCTTTCCATGATGATAAATTATGCCCTTTTAGTTATGCAAATTATTGAAGGATATATAAATTAATCATCCTTTGATTTTCTTATCATTTGTCCACTTTCTAGGAAATGTTGGTTTTAATTATTATAATTAACTAATATTTCTTGTAATCTAACTTCACTAAGATAAAAACAAAAGGAACAAGAAGCCAAAATAACTAAACCAACGATATATTTCTTATAACAATCATGCCTTTTAATTAAAATCTTGGATTGATATAGTATTTGTTATCCCTCTATTATTGATACATTTTAATCATAATCCTTATGATATCTGATTAAACATGTTAAATTTTTAATTTTTTGAGTTGTCCACTTTGATCTATTTGCTTGTGAATATTCATAAATATTAATCATTCTATACTCATGTATTATGTTAGATTTAAATTTTACATCATATTTAGAGATAATATTATTCTATGTAGTCAAATATAATAAAAAAAGACCAAAAACAAATTTTAATTAATTGAATATTAAAAATATTAATTTAAAAATCGCTAAGATCAAAAGCAGAATTTATCAATTACTTAGGGGCGCACAAGTGTTATTTATCCCTTAAATCTAATTTGAGAGGCAATATAAATCAACAATTAAGTAAATTAAATAAGTGTTGAATATAATCAATATAATATAGAATAAGAAATATTGATAAGAGATATCGATAGTAGAATGTACAGATCATCTTATTTAAATGTCTTCAAGTGTATATCACAACGAAGAAATAGATTGAAAAATCACTTCAAAAATCATCATGTTAAATATTCAAATTAATAAGAAATATATCTACATGAATATAACTGATTTACGTATTAAGTAAGACGAACAATCCACTAATACAATTTATTTATAACAATAACCACAACAAAACAATTTTTTTTTAAAAAAAGGAAGAGCTAATTAAAGAAATGAAAATGTATTAAAAAAAATGCAATTTGGTTTATCTAGTCATGAAGTCACTAATTAAATAGCTTAATCTCAAAAAATCAACATAATGCTCAGAGATTACCAAACCCAACCCTCCAATTCTGTGGGTGCTAACTGCTGATTGGGTAAATTAAAAAAAATATTTACAATATTAAGTTTCATATCATCTAGTAGTACCTAAACAAACAAAGTATCTTTAATGCTAATCTCCAAAAAATTAGGCTTTTCAAGTGTTGGTTAGAGTGAACAATCATTATTTATATAATCAATTACCCTACCACTAACATAAAATTATGCATGTATCTGCTGAGATCAGCTCTTACGTTTTGCTATCCACAATTAATTTTAGCATTAAGATTAATTAACTAATTAACTTTATTAATTATTAACCTTTTTTCAATTCATTAGAGGAGGCAACTAGCTCCATTGTCTTTGGAACAGTTCACTATCCTTAACCAAATTGGCTTTAATCAGTGTTTATTCTTTAAAGAAATGTAAGTATTGGTTATCGAGACGGTGACAGATTCAGAATTTTAAATAATACATGTTTTAAGTTAAAAGATTGATGATTTGATTCATGATTTATTATTTTATAGCTATTCATAAAATTAATTCATAATTAACATCATCTTGTATAAAATTCAGAGAATACAATAGGTGTATTAATCTATAAAATACTTTGTTGAGTTGAAAATAAGTCTAGATTAAAGATTCTCAAATAGAGCAATTTTTTAAAATGTCTTCGATCATCTAGAACATCCGAAAAAGGTAAAAAAGAATTTGATCGATATTTAACTTTATTTATATTTATTATTCTGATGTTGATGGGATGAATTCATTTAACATCACCTTTGGAGAGTTGAAAATAAATAGCGTAGAAATTAATGGACTTTATTTGAGTTACCTTTTAAGTTTGTCTTTACATAGGACGTTAAAAAAAAACCTTATTATATATTTAACTTTATTCGATCCTAAAACATTGAACCATATTGAATTAACAAAGTTATGATTGGACCTTTCGCTGATCTTTCGAGGTGGTTCAGTGATTTGGACTTGGGACTTTCATGTTAGAGGTCTAAAGTTTGAAATCTCTTACCAGCAAAAGTAAAGAATTGCCTTTTGGGTTGAACTCATCGCACCGAGCTTTCCTAGAGGAGAAATTTGCAAGCTATTACATAGGAGGTAGCACCGAACTTGCCTAGTGTTGGTTACCTCTCTTGTGTGATTTGCGAGCTATTGCATAGGAGCAAAGATTTAGCTGGTGCGCACCTAAAAATCGGCGATCGCGGGTTCCCTCATCATTTAATGATCGGACCTTCCACTGTTAATGACTAGTTCTTTGTACTCAATCAAGGGATCAATGAAATCAACAATTAAAATAAAACATTGATTTTATTTAACTAAACCATGATTATTTTTTTCACTATGCTCGTGGGGATATATCATGTATATAGCTGTTTGATTTATTAGAAAAACTTTTGGTCTAGTGGATTGAGCTGTCAATAAATTATTTTCTCTATGACAAGACTTTAGTGTTAGGTTGGCAATAAAAATGCCATGGCCAATTTCCCATGTAAAAGAAGGATTAATATTTTTCTTTTAAGAAAGTCAACCAAGAAAAAAATGAGAAAAAGCAATATTAAATATTTCCATTTTCCTCCGTCTCATATTAGTAGTCATATTTCTCTTTTACGCATTCTTTAAAAAATTACTAATAATAAATAAATTTCTTTTTACATATAGTCACTCAAAAATATCTTAATTATGTTCCATAGTTATAGTTTGGGTAGTTACATTTCATAACAATAGTTATAGCAACATTTGTATAGTTTGCGCAACAATTGTACACGTTTGTATAATTCGCTATACAATTCACATTTTTGTATAACATTTGTATATTTCGTTATACAATTAATAAACAACGTTTGTGTAATTCGCTATACAATTCACAGTGTTTGTATCTTTCGCTAAACAATTTGATTCGCACACAATTTTTATATAATCACGCACAACATTTGTATAAATCACGCGAATTATACAAAACTCAAACTGTAATTACAGCTAAATGTTTGCCGCAGGCCATAATTAATTCAAACTATATCTATGTTAACTAATTAACTAGTCTATATTTACTTAACTGCGTAATTTTTCCTAAAAGAAATATTGTTTACTAATTTTTCTTCAACTCTTTCAGTGTAATTTTAAAAAATAACTAATTTTAAGGGCAAAACATTTTTTTTATTTTTTTTTATGTGTTGATTTTGTCAATAAACTAACATGGAAAGGGGAGAGAGAGCAGATAAGAACATCAAAAAATGCAAATTATTCACTTTATCTTAATTTCAATATGAGGGCCAAATTTTAAAGCAAATTTCCCTTTTTTTCTTTTGAAAATTTTGAAGCTATAAATTTGAAATTTATTAAATTGTTTTTCTTTTATTTTGTCACATTATTGTCTAAATTGACTACTAGAAAGTCATATGATGACTCTTTGCTGAATTGTCTAATCTGTTACTCCTACTTTTTTTCTTGTTTTAATTATTTCACATGTAAATTAAGTAGTGGGGAAGTTTTCATGATTTTATTACTATGCTTTGAGAAAAACTTTTCACATGAAAGTTAATCACCAAACTCCTTTAGTTGATTTGGCATTTTTCTTTTTTAACTAATTTTTTTTTACTTTAATTAATTGGAGATATGACGACGACGACAACAACATATTCAGTTAAATTTCACAAGTGGGGTCTGGAGAATAATTAGAGATATGACAAATTAACTAATTTGAAAAGTTTTCCTGATAATGCAAAACCACATAAAATTTAGTAAATGAGGAAAAACACAGGACATTTGAAGTTTTAAAATTATCTTTATATCTAAGTTTTAAAATATGTATCATGAGTGAAATAGATACGTCAAGTAATATGAATAATATTATCTCATGGTACATCTTTTAACTTAATAATATAGTCACGAAGTTTCTACTTCTCCGAAGAAAAAATTTGAGGATTTTTTAAAAAGATCAAATACTTGAAATATAATAAAGCAAAAAATAAGCTATAGTTTCCTAAAATTATGATTCGGAGAGGGAGGAGAGAGACGAGCAGAGAGAGGAAAACTGTATATTTATATCTGCCAAATATTATGTGTATATTTGGAAAATAATTATATATGTGTAACTGATATACATATGTATATGTATATCTGGAATGCGAGATAGGGAGAGGGAGGAGAGAGGCAAACGAGATCGAGAGAGGGAGGAGAGAGGTGAATTATATACGTATATTTATCGACTAAATATGTATATTTGTCAAATAATTGTATATATTCAACTGGTGTGTATATATATATATATATATATATATATATATATATATATATATTTGTATATTTGGTGAGAGATTGCAGAGAGAGAGAAGAAAGGAGAGAGGCGAGAAAAAATAGTAACAAAACCCTAACTATAACAATACATTGTAAAAACATTTCTAACTATAGCGGTATAATGTAAATATATTTGACTAGTTACATAATTTATCCAAAAATTTAAGATTGTGTTTCTAAAGGAAAAAATTATAGCAAAACTTGTTCGAACTCTAGCATCTTATCATTCATTAAAGTAAAAATCATGAAATTTGAACTTAGAAAAAGTGAACTTAAACTTTGTAAAAGATTCATGGAATTTGAACTGAATTGAAACTCCATAGCTCTTTCTTAGTGTCCCTATATTCCAAATTGTGCCAGATATATCTAATGTCTCTGTATTTAAAAGTGATGTATACGCAAGCTTATCCTATCTTATCGCAGGTCGAGAGAAACATACTGCTTGGGAAATTTTAAAAGACAAAAGGATCATAAGAACAACTTATAGTTCATTTATTAAAGCTGCAGAATCATCTCATATCACTGAGTATAGTAAGTTGTTTACAAGTATGGATTGTACATGGTCTATGCTGCGTGGACTCTCCTAAAATGTTGCTACACTTGTATCGGATCTTCCAAAAATGCACTAGTTTTGGAGAATCTGACACATCCCTGACGAGTTTTGAAGAGTCTGAACAACATAGTTCATGGTAATATCACTTGTATGGTTAAAAAAACTAATGAAAAACATACAAACATAAACTATCAGCAAACCACTGCAACTGATCTTATTTAACGGAAGAAAATGAAACTAAAATGATATTTGATATGGCTACTCTGCTTGCTCATTAGAGCAGTCAATCTTCAAGTCTTCAGGCCATCCAAATTCCTCCAGAAGTGCCAGTACAACACCATTTGTCCATCCGAAACCCGTCTGCATTCAGACACAAGTATTAGTCATTTGAAATTCTTTTTTTGGAAGAAACATGGATTTAGTGTCCTCAATATGATGTCTAGTTCAGTCTGAGTCGAAGGCAGAAATTTGAGTTTATGGGTTCTGGATACTTTAAAAGACAAATAAATTTCAGGTAAGTTAACAGATGCCGAATTTGCATCGAGCACTTACTTGGGGTATATATTCACCACCACCTCCATATGCTCCACATGCTGTAACATCATATTTTTCAAACATAGCACCTGTTTTCTTGTAAGTCACATAGTTAGTTCTTAACCAGCGAACAGCAATGTCTTTAGCTAAGGCTCTTGCATCTTCTAGTCCGGACCTTGAGAGTCCTTCAATGATAATGTGTTGAAGAGGAGCCCAACCATTTGGAAAATCCCTGTTGCAGACAAATATGAGAGATCAAAGATTAAAAGGCACCGCTATTATCATGAATTCTTTGCTTTTATATCAATGAGAGCTAAGACAAGCTTATGTACCATTGCTGTCCAGTATTAGACAAGGTCATTGCAATCCCTGCAGGTTGAAGCAATCCTGAAGTCCGGAGACCTTGAACTACTTTCTGGGTCGTGATATTACTATCTTCAATCATAAGAAAGCAAAAACATCAATATATGTTCAAGTAGTGATGTCTATATTGATAAATATTCGTTAGAAAGTTCTACTGATTGGGACCAAAACAAGACGAGACATTGGCTTATTTCTCGAAAAATTAACAAGACAAGACAACATCATGGACAGACCAAACAAGTCCAGGTCAAGAGTTTAGCATTTCTGCGAGGGCAACTAACTCTATTAGTCTCTCCAATGAACGGTGATAAGCTTTCCATGTGTTTTCAGTACAGTTTCTTCCTGTCTCTCTCTGAATGTTAAGAGGTATTAACTTTTATATGCTTCAATCAGATTGGAGGAGCTTGGTTTGACATGCAAATTCCTAGATCGAGAATGGGAGTGTACAGAAGTAATGACGTTAGAGATAGAGGATGCGGACCTGAATTAAAATTTCCAGTCCACAAAGGAACGAAGTTAGAGGCAAATGACTTCTTGTTTTGGTACATATCTTCCCATTTATAAATACCCTAAAATCACAAACAAATGAAACAAAACTTAGAATGCTTTAGTTTTTCAATGTGAAGACATGCAAGATTTGATGCAGGATATAGCACCTCAGCTGTCTTGCTATTTCCAAGCCAGTAATCAAGCCACTGCCTCATCTCTGCGTTCCAAAAGATACAGTTCATAGCCTTTTGTCTATTTTGAGAAGCTTCCGTAAATTGTGTGACCATGTTACTTTCTCCAACAAGATTTGCTAGAAAGGCAATGTCAAGTTCCATCTATAATACAAATTTAAAATCACAGGTTATGTGCAAGATCACACACTTATAAGGCATAATTTTCAGGGATTCCACAATTACCTTCAGAAGGAATGCATTCAAATCAACTGGTAGAACTAATGTTGTACTAGTCGTCGTGAGATCAGATTCATTCCTGCAACAGAAGATAAAACCGACCATGCTTGGTATTATCAAACTACAATGAAATAAACGAACAATAACACGGCTTTGTAATTTCTTAAATGTGATACCTCATCCATCTTGAACTGAAATCCCATCCACTTTCAGCCGCTGATGCCAGTTCACGGAATAATTCTCTTTTTTCACATATATTTGGGAGTTTCGAAGCTGTTTCATTGTCCTATATAATCAAAAAGTAAAAAAGGACCTGTAATTTACACTGGTACAAAAGGTCATGATAAAACCAAGTCAGGAATATGAGTTGTGGAGCCTTACAATAGTTGACGATTCCGGCCGGGGCTTATTCCACATAGCATAGTACCGACTCAAGCTGTGGTTTGATCCCTGAGCATCTTGAATAGTCACTTTATGTATTCCTTAAACAAACAAACAAGTGGACAATGACAAATGAGTTAAGTCTTCCCCGTAGGCTTCCAACATAAAGCAATTTAGCCAGAAGAACTATAACAAAGTCTAAAAATTATGTAATGGATTCACAAGCAAAGGCAATGGACTATACAATAGGAACTGATAGAAAACAAGATAGTACCTGAATTCCAAAAATGATACTCCTTCAGCAAAGCAGGAAGGGATCTTCTAACTAAATCTAAATCACCTGTCCGATTGAATAAGTCAACAATCATCGCGGCCAGGACAGGAGGCTGACTGAACATGTGAAACATAAGATACAATAAGAATTTGCATAGCATGAAAACAGAAAATAGATGACACTGGATTTCTTATATAACTGTAACTTACACAGAGTCAGTCCTAGTAAGGTTTTTCTAGACAATAACCAACATCCCACCCCCACCCCTTAAAAAACAACAGAAATACTAGGAAGAGGACAATATGCAGAATAAAAAGACCGAAATACAAGAGGACATCCTGATTTTCCAGAAAAATAGCTAAGATATGAAAGAGATATAATAACTCCCTCTGCATATTCTTCTTTTTTGGATAATCATGGTGTCCAGCCTAGCTTGCACGCACCTCGACTAATTCCACCGAGTACCCGCTACACCCCACTAGCATAAGTACCAGTAATTCTATCCACTAAGGCTTGGACAAATGGTAAAAATCATCTAACGTTTTTGCCTCTTGGGATTTATACCAAAGACCTAAGGGTTCTCAACACACTTTATTGACCACTAGGCTACACCCTTAGGTGCGTTATCCGCTATTACCACCTTATGCAACACTTTATGTGTGTGGTTCAATTAGGGACAAATTCAAAAGTTAAACTGACTTGCATGCTCTATTGGTATTATTAACAGTAAAATTGCACCATTCAAAGTTGTTTTGAAATACTCAAATCTGAAACTTTTGCATAAAGGCAGTACATAAAAGGTAAAGCATCTTTAAAGATGTAAGTTTTACAAATCATTATATAATAATGCTTGCCTTCTGTTACTGTAGTAAGCTCTTGCACCATTAAGAACATAACCAAATTGATCTATCAGAGAAATCAGATTAGTCACAATCCCTTTTGCAGTTTCATACATTTTGCTTGCTAACAAACCCCTGCATCACAACAAATATGTTTAATGCATAAGATTTCTCATAGAAGAAGATAACTGTTAAACGGACAAAGAGTGCACAAATTCCAGGAAGTATCACAGTATGCGACGTGCAAGCATCATAACTTCATACAAAACACTTAACGATGAGACTACATTTTTGTTCAACTAGTTAATTTAAGTACAGAACAAAGAAAGGCTTACTAACATACTTATATCTCCCGAATGTAAAGTTGTGTTATCAAAACACAAAGTGAACACCTGATAATTCAAGTAGTAAATTCGCAAAAATGTGATACATTAACTGTATTTAAAACAAGGAAATACACTAACCTTATTACCCAATAAGAATCCCAGTAGTAAACCTCCTTAAAACGTGATCCCGGGATAATAAGTGGATTTTTCAATGGAAGCAAAGTATACAACTCAGGCTTTTCCAATACATGATCAGACACTTTCCTACTTAAATTCTTCCAAAGTGAATGCACCTCCAATGCCCATGCCCTCACCTCAAAGTTCTTCACCTTTGGCAAAAAACCTTCAGGCTCAGCCACATAATCCACAGGCTCAACATAAACTAAATCCTCATCAGGACTACCCAAATATTTACCTATAAAACCAACCAAATCATTTACTGATATTGAACCATTCACAGTTCTTGGAAGCTTATTAAAAGCTTTAACTGTTTCTGAAAGATCCTGTCTAAGTGACATATCAACAAATAGTTTAGCATCAAACCCTTCATGGCCATAAGTTTGAAGAGCAGCTTCTTGAACTTTTTCAAGAAAAATCACTAAAGGGGTTGTGGGGATTACAGGACCCTTGTCAATGGATGTGCAAGATTCAGCTTTAATTATATTCATTATCAGAGTAAAAATCATAAAAATTGTAGCTTTATCCATGTAGTATTAGAGGTTAAAAGGTTCAATATTGATGCCATAAACCAATTATGGAAAGAAAAAAAAGATGAATTTTTATGAGAAACCAAAAAGGCCGGCAATGGAAATTGATAGGTAAAACATTAATACGAACACTGAATGAAAAAATCAAGGTATTATAATGGGTTTTCACATAGAAAAGATTCTTGATTTTGTTTTATATCAGTATTAGTATATTTTTTCCAAATAGGAGTAGGATTCAACTTCGAGGCACTAATATAAATTTATTAACCTAAAATAATATTGTAATTAGCGGTTACAAATTAACCTATTACTGAACTAAAAAAGGAAAAAAAAAATTCTGTAATGGTTGGTGATTGTTAGTGGAAGATGACAAAAGAAAGGTCAAGAGTTAGGCTAAAATTAAAATTCTACCTTCTAATCATCTTTCTCCACCTGTTAAGTGGAACTCTGACTAATTATATTTCTTAATATTAATGAATATAATATTAGACTAACCTGAAATTTGACATTAACAAAGACTCTGTAATCCCAACAACCCCTTTAATGATTTTTCTTGAAAGAGTTCAAGATGCGGCTCTTCAAAGTTTGATCCTAAGCTGTTTGTTGATATGTCACTGAGACAAAATCTTTCAGAAAGAGTTGAAATTTTTCATCCTAGATCTCCACAGGCCAATGAGGAGTAGGATAGGATTAGGTAAATCATAAATATGCTTATACACAGCCGATGCACGAACCATATCATGTTCACGCAAAATTTAAGTAGGGATTGACATTTAAGGAAGATCGTCTACCCTGAAATAGATATCATTAATTGATTTCATAGTTTGAATTCCTAAATAAACTTTTTGAGATGAGACTCTTCCAGAAACAACCTTTTGCTTACATTTTTACCCTCTCCAAATCCCATTGTGGGATTTCACGGAATATATTATTGTTATTATTATTGTTGAACTCGTAAATAAACTAGTCACGTGAAAGTAATTTTACCGTTATTTCAAGATTCTTCCTCTTGATATTCCTCACAGAAACTTTGACTGCAGATGAATGGACTTATGTCATTTTAGGATAAGTGTGAACTCTGTAGAGTGAAAAATATAGTTAAAAAAACAAGAACGGCTATGCAAAACAGCTCCTTTGTGTCCTCGAGACTAGAGCAACAGTTACAGGAAGCAGAAAACCAGGTTTATCGACCGCGTTAAAATTAGTCCATGAAAATATAACTCCCCTTCAAATTTAAAGGAGTCACTACTACTACTGCAAAATTAAATTTATCCATTAAATTCAGTTTTTGTAAAAGTTGAGCTGACACGTAGCTCAAATGAACTCATAAAGAAAAATAAACATCAATCAGAATTGAGTTATAACTAACTGTTTCGCCAACTTATTTCAGCTCAACTAACTTTGAACGGACTAATCGATTTAAATTCAGTTCAATTCGTCCATTTAATTATAAATAACAGTTAACCATAAAACCAGGCTTACTGGCCATGTCAGCAGTAAAAAGAAGCGTCACTGAAAAGCAGGAAACAAGGCCCCTGGTTTACTGAAAAAAAAAGGTCTAGTGGAAGCAACAAGCCTATAAACTTCAACAAAATATAATAATATATATATATATACTATATGATAAACTGGTGAAATTGAGGCATGTTTGTTTTTTTATAGTATAAATTCCCAAAACTACTAGTAATTCTCAAAATCCAAAAAATGGAAGAACCTTCAACTTCATCCAACAATGCCAATGCCAAAGCCAAACCCAAAGCCAGAGTTTGTATAACAAGAAAAAAAACTTTGAAAGAAAAAAGAGCTAAGTTGTATATTATTCGTCGATGTGTATACATGCTACTTTGCTGGAGGGAACGTGTCGATTAGAATAACTGTATCGAGGAATTCTACGTGCAGCAGAGTCTACCCAAAAGTTCGAGTTAGATCAGAGGAAGTGGATGCATTTTTAACATCCTGTATTTACTAAAAAAAAGAGTAAGTCTGATACACTAAGATTCTCGCTATGCGCAGAATTCGAGAAAGGGCCCAATCACCGGGGTCTATTGTATGTAGTCTCACCTGATATTCTTGTATTTACTCCATTTTTCTAATTAGGTTGAATTTTGTAGGGTACTGCCAATCCAAGCACTATAACTTCACCAAGTGTGAAATGTGTATTCTAGTAATGTATAATATTTGGTATCAAGTTCCTGTTATTTGTTAGGTTCTGGCTTGAAAAATTGATTGTTTGGCCAAGTTTTAGGAGTAAGAAAAATTGTTTTTAAAAAAATAAATAGTGTTCCTCTTGAAACTATTTTTTTGGAAAAAACTTAAAATTTGGTCAAATACATAATTGTTTCTCAAATGTGTTTTCTAAATTTACTGACCAAACATAAATTGTACTAAAAAAAATAAGTTAATTATAGAAGTCTGGTCAAACAAGCTATAATAGTGGAACCAACAAATTATGTGTATGATAAATCTCGGTTTGATGTTCTATAATGGTCCTTGCTTATTTTTCTATTTTTTTTATTTGATATTCAGAACCTACATAGAAATCTCGATTAAACTCGAACTGTACACTATAGCCATTTAGAAGTGACATTCCAACAAAATTTTCTCCATACGTACTCAAATGATCCTTGCTTATAACCAAGTGGAGCAAGGCCAATTTATTTTGGGAGCCAGTAAAGTCAGTTCACTGCCAAAAAATAGAGTTTATCACTCCCAATGTTCCATATTAATTGTACGTTACTTGTCAATTTAGAAAACAACCCTCGTTGATCAAGTAAGATCGCATTAGAGTTTCGAAATAAAATGATAAAGTTAACTTTTAATTATGTTTTAAAATTACCCTCGAGTGGAAGCTTCGTCAGGGATCAATAGAAAAACAAAAACTTTTTCGATGAAAGACTTGAATAAAACATACAGCTCCGTAGCTTGTGTCGCCTACATAGAGTAAAAAAGAATATTTTGCATGAACATCTCAATGTCCACGATAAAAGGAACAAGGGGAAGAATCAACGAGGTGAGTGTTCTCGAAGAGAAAATTGGAAAATTCTTGAAACTCCATATAAGCACAAACAAGCGCATCTGGTGTAGTGGTATCATAGTACCCTCCCACGGTACTGACCGGGGTTCGATTCCCCGGATGCGCAATTTATTTTCCTTTTTTCCCCCTCCATCGATTTGTGTTCCTTTTTAAAGAGTTGAGAAGAAAGTGAGCAGATAATTTTAATCGAAGGACTATGTGATCTTATAACGTTATACATACAACTTTTTCTCGTTCTGAAAATCTGAAGCTAAATGTAACAACTTATCAGTAAAAATTTCATAAAATTGATTGCCACTTGGATCAAAGTGAGTTGATTGAGATGGATGGATAGTTGTCATTGTTTTGATGGTCCTCCTATGTTCACAGCTTAACCCGCTCATTTGTCGCAGCCTTTAACAATGGAACTGGAAATATATGTTGATTGTTTGGTGGTTATATACACTATTACTCACAAGTTGTATTAAACTCAATTCATTTGGAGCAAATTGTCGTAATAATCACATTTTTTGGTTTGATCGATTTGTCTCACATATATTGAAAAGACAATAACCAAAGTTGATCGAACCCACAAATGTGCCTAATTTGGACAGTGTAAATAGAAATACGTAGTAGCAGAAAATCAATATCTTTTGAGAAAATTCAACAGAATTCAGCTTGCTGGTAACATTTTCGACAAAGCTTCTATCGAAGACGTGCTGTCTCTGCATATACAGTAGGGGTGTCTAGGCCATTTAGTAACTAATAATAGGTCATCCACTTCAAAAGCAGAGGTCTTTGTTAGAACTGTTTATTATGATTGCAGTATTTTCTTGTAATCTTGGAATGTCCCGTCGAAAGGTGTCACCCTGCCCTCAGAGACGGCCCAGAGTTGATCAACACTACCAGATATTAAATGTTCATCGTGACTGACCTGTAAATAACATCATGTAGCAGTAGCATTTAACACCAGCAAAACCAAAATATGTTTCCATTGAGTTAAAAAAAAATTGACAGAAGTTTTCATAATACCATCAGAACGCCTCCTTGGAAAAGGACAAGACCTTGTATCAAAGCCTCCACAGCGTCCAGATCCTGCATAGAGCTCGATTAAAAACTTGCATATATAGCATATGCCAGAAGCTATGGATAAACGAAATACTAAGGCTGCAAGCTTCCACTTTTTACTTCCACAAAGTATGTTATAGGCAACAAACAAGACATTAAAATCACAGATGTATGGGAAAAAAAAGGATGGTTCATAAGAAACTAAAACAAGTAAAATACAACTTACCAAGTGATTTGATGGCTCATCAAGAAGCAATATATGAGGTTTCTTGAAAGTTATCTTGGCAAATGCAACTCTGCTTTTTTGACCACCTGAGATCCCATAGATCAATCCATAATGTGGAATATAAGTTATTATTGTACCACAACTCTCGACTCCAAATGATAACACGTGACAGAAGGCGGAACTGAATCATTGTGCATTTGTGATCTAAACCAGAAAAACAAGTAGAATGCTGACATACCAGACAAAGTGTACATGGGCTGAAGAGCAAGATTTCCAGTGATACCAAATGAACCTAGATGACCACGTAATTTTTGTTCAGGCACTCCCTGCACGAAGCCAGAGCAAGGTTATACATTAAAAGAGATAATTTGCAGATCCAGTCTTGCAATATCAGATGTAAGAGAGCAATTAAACCTTTAAAAATATCTTATTCAGAAGTTCAGACACAAAAAAATCCAGAAAATCCAGCAATTAAATCTAGACCCACCTTCTTTAGAGAACTTATTACACACATATATTTTAGAATTTACAAGAAAAATCACCATCAATTAGAAGAACTTACTGGAAAGCAACGCATCATGTATAAGAGAGGATTTGACGACAGATCCAGCCCATCAACGTGATGCTGACTAAATACAGCAATGCGGACCTAAACAAAAAGAGAAGTGTGTTTAGAATGCATAAAGACCAAGTAACTGAATAGAGCAAAATGAGATATTTTCCTGCACGAATGATTACAAGCTCAAAAGTAACCACTAGCATTTGCTCATATAGAATTATTAGTCTATAGAGTTTTACTATATAAAAGGTGACAGGAATTGTAATGAGAGAATGCTAGAATATGGCTGAAACACAAATTGATCAGACAATATGGTACACTAAGAAAAGTTGGTGAATATATGATGTTAATGACAGAATTAGTAGATGTTGGAAGTGATTAAAAAGAACTCAAAATCTCGTAAGTCTTTGGCAAATAAGCTTGCCTTAGCAGAGCGGAAAACAGTCCCTGAGATTGGCTGAAGCTCCCCAGAAATAAGCTTAAGTATTGTTGACTTCCCAATACCATTAGGACCAACCACTGGAAAATACATATTGTGAGACAAGGTCCATGATATATCAAACGGAAAAAATGATTAAAAAACAATTATGAAGATACACATGCCAAAGCCACATGCTACCTAAATCACAAATAGAGAGATCTAACTTTACTTACTCAACATTAAATGCAGAGACATATTTCTGATCAGAGTATACATACAGTTCACAAAGGTTTGCAACAATTAAGGGAACTTCAAAATACTTGATTGTTAGGCAATAAAGGTCTTACTTGCTACTCTGCTATCCAAATCTATTCCAAAATTCAAATTTTTGAACAATATTGGGCCCCCAGGATATCCAAAGGATGCATCACTGCATTAGTTACATAAGAAATTGATTAGCTGAGATTTGCTGTCTGACAGGAGATCACGAGAATGTCTTAGCAGATAACGAGATGCTTAACCTGAAGCTTATAATAGGAGCCCCAGGTCTATCATCGGGAGAAGGGAACTCAAACTTGTAGCTGCATATAGCATATGAAAAATAACCATGAGTTCATATAATTAAAAAATTGCAACACGACAGAGATCGGAATTTTATAGATTCATGTGATAATATGTTAAACACCATCAGAGAGTTAAAATAACAGAAAGATATCGGAGCATGTGTTAAAGGAATGAATGCGCACTCAGGATCATTGATGACTTCATCCACGCGACCTATTCGTTCCAGTGCCTGTCAAATTCAAGAAAACCATTGAGGTACTGATCGTGGCGTCCTAGGGCATCAAAAGTGGATGTAATTATATTATTAAAACAATCGGATCCAGCAACTGATTATATCACTTGAATAAACAACCATAACAACTGGAAACTGACAAGATATATACGAGCAGCAATGAACGAATACCTTAATTCTAGATTGAACAAGAGATGCACGCTTAGCATTGTACCGGAACTTATCAATAAAGGTCTGCAAAACATCATAAAAGAAGAATGTATCAAAGTATTAAACAGCTAGACAAGAAATCTACTGGTCGCAAATAATCTGTTTGCAATAGTCTACCAATAAAAGTTAATCTAATCGGGAAAGACCTGCATGTGGGCCCTTGTACGTTCATTTGCCTCGAATGCCTTCTGTTGATTCTTAAGTTGTTCTTCTCGTGTCCTTTCGAATGTATCATAGTCTCCTTTAAAGGTACTCAATTTCTGATTCTGTAGATGGATAATATCTGTGACTACCTGAGGAAAGAAGCAAAGATAAGTTCATGAGATGCCAGAACAAACATCAACATCTAGACATACTGAACCCAACTATTCTTTTAGGCCAAAGAGAAGAAAACACGTACAGTATTCAAGAACTCTCTAGCATGAGAGACAACTATAAATGTCTTCGGCCACTTCACCAGGTAACTTTCCAGCCATAAGACAGCATGCAGATCAAGATGATTCTGCAAGGGAATAAAAACATAAATTCTATGATATTCTGCATGGAAAAGAAAACACAAGTTCAAGGTTTGAATAGATCTACATCCCCAAGAAGAAATATCACACCGTGGGTTCATCAAGCAACAGCAGATCGGGTTCAATGAACAATGCCCGAGCAAGAGCTATTCTCATTCTCCATCCTCCAGAAAATGTATTAGTCGCTCTCTTTTGCATTTCTGGGGTGAAGCTCAAACCCTGGAAGTAATAGCCATCAAAGAGAACTAGACTATTCATTATAACTGGTGTGAACACAAACAACCAATAGGCAAAACTCATAAGAAAAAATGAGGTGGAGAAGCATCCGGCTTGAAGCACGCCAAAACTATAGCTAGAGCCGTTAAAATGGGCTTAGCCCGTGGAGCCGGCCCAATCCAACCTGTTATTGGGGTAGGGTTGGGATAAGCTTTTTTAAGTCCATTTAAAAATAGGGCTTAATGCCCAACCCAAACAAGCCCTTGGCCCTTGAGGCTTGACCGAGACATGGCCGGGGTCGGCCATGAGTCAAAAGCATTTAGTTAAATTGAATTAGAATAACAAAAGTTGCATGGCATAGTTATTTTTTGATTTACAAGTTTATTTTTCAAATTTTAAGATATGAGATTGTAATTGAAAACACCACTAATCGTATGTATAATGTATTATGATTCTAATTATTATGTAGTTACATATAATTTTGTTAGACATGTTAAAAACTTAATATATTGACAGAATTTTAAGTTTGAAACGAAAGAAAGAACCGCTAGCTCGCCCCAGCCTGCATTCCTTCTAGGATTGGGTTGGGTAGACCATTTCTAGGCCCTTTCAAATTAAGGACCAGCCTGCCCTAGCCCGTCAAATTCCTTGGCCTGTGAGGCTTGGATTGGGTGGGGCTGGGGTGGGCTGCCCCATTTTGACAACTCTAACTACGGCAGAATCTAACCCAGCCTCTTAAAAACGAGTTCTAACTTTCGACTGCCGAAGATAGATTGACTTCTAGCATCTTCTCCCATTCGCAACTTTCAGTTTAGGATGTTAGTACACAGACCCATAGCTTGAATGTATAAAGAATCTAATACAGAAGTTATGGAAGCCTGAATCTATACAAATACAAGAAAACACTACATCTATTCTGGAAATAGAAGCATAAAACGACATGACAACATTACATTATCAGAGAAAAAATAATCTCAATAGACAACTTAAACTCTAAGGAGAGGCCAAAATATCAAGATAGTTCAAAAAATGTTAATTAGGACAGAAGCTAAGACACCTTAAACTCTAAAGAGAGGTAAAAACAGCAAGATTAGCTTGAGGACCAGCTTCCACACTTTTGAGCCATATCCAAAACAATTCCTTGGACAGAGTAAGCGGAAGCATACTTGTAATAGCAAGGAAAGGAGAGGAACAGGTATCCCAGATACATGAATTAGTAGGTGTCGATCTTGCTCATACATTATAAGTTAACATATGCAGTTTGTTTCTGATATACAGCATTGGTGTGTGGTATTATAAATCAAATGCAAACTCTGTTTTAATTAAATGTACTGCATAAGTGAATATACTTTATTTTCATATAGCATGTAATTTCAGTAAAAAGAGCATCAAGAAGATACATAAAGTGAACAAGCTTTCTCAACAGTTACTGAGAGACTGATGCGATCAAAAGCTTGCAAGTTGAATTACTAGGCAAAGTCAAACTAACCGATAGTATAGTTGCTGCACGTGACTCAGCTGAGTAAGCATCAATGAAGTCAAGTCTTTTGTATATCTCTTCAAGCCTTTTTGCTTGGGAATTTTTGTCGATCCCCCCATTCAACTTATCACCCTTCGCAGCTTCGTCTTCTAAGTCAGTCACTCTCTAGAAAATTAGGAAAAAGCCAAGGAATGGAAATATACTTGATCCCATGAGAACAAATTACAAAAGAATATTAAAAAATAAACAGTGTAATATGACATAAAAGCTTAGCCATTGAACTGTTTCTAACCTGTAATTCAAGCAGATGAGCCTCTTCTTCCAAAAGTTGGGTTCTCTCAATATCAGTGTTAAGAATACATTGCAAAACTGAGGTATTATCGCCAACCACTTCTTGCTCAACATGCAATATCTGGCAGTTCTTTGGAATACCATCGATAGCATGCATAGCCATGTGCCTTAGGAGAGTGGTTTTCCCTGTGCCGTTTCTTCCAATAAGACCTGCACCCAAATTAGAGATTCAGTTAAGGCTGTGGATGCATGACACTTAACTACCAATTTCAAACAAAAAGAGAAAGTGAACTACGGCGCTGGCTATAGGCTTTTTTTTGGGGATAAAGCAATAAATTTAATCAATAAAGAGCGAAAAATGCCAGCATACACTGGCTATGGACTATGTTGTTCTTCTCCGGTTAGAACGAGTCATCTGGTTATTGTTCATAAATTGCTTCCAATTCCATTGATTTCTACTTAAAAGTTAATTTTCGTAGAATATACTGTTTGACCAAATATATTCCCCCAAGTTTCACCTCCTTAACATTTATGTCTATTCATCTATTCCAGTCTTCTTCCCAGTGAGAAAACAACAGATTCTAGTAACAAGGTAATAGGGGTCGTTTGGTAGAGTGTATAAAAATAGTACACGAATAGATTAATAGAATGTATTAGTATACTGGGATTAGTAATGCTGAGTTCAGTTATCCAGATATTATTTCTTACCCACTGTTTGGTTTGGTTTATTAAGGGCAATTATGCCTTTAACTATGCTTTTCCATATATTAATAGCCCTTGTATTGCTAAAATCATGATTTGCTATGTACTAATTATACAACTTATAATACTGAACAGGGTGGTGTATAACCAATAAGGCTGAAAATCCTACGAAACAAAGGATCAAATAATACCATGACTAATACATGTACTAGCAATCTGTAACATCCTGCCAGACAAACCCTATCTGGGAAAAATGGAAATTTTCTCCCTCCAACACTTCTAAATGAATGAATATAAACTAGGTCTATCTTGTATTATATCCGATGTGATGTGAATTTCCGACTAACTTTCCAACTTTTCAAATTCCAAACTATCAATTTTAACATTCTTTTAGATAAGTGCTATCAATTTAAATAGTAATTGAATTGTTTCTATAAAATAACATGTTCAAAATGTCATGGTTTTAACTCTGAAAAAGTGGACAATTCTTATCGGCAAGGAGAAGTAAGGCCATATAGATGAGATACAAACTACTTGATATTAAGTGATCTAAGAGAATGCAAAATCAAACTACATGTGAATGAGTTTTCATCTATTTTTTCAATAATATAATCATGCATACCATAGTGTCTTCCATAAGAAAGTGTGACAGAACCATCGACAATAAGATCACGACCACCGACAGATATATTGAAATTTTCCATATGGATATCCTTAACAGTTGGTCCATCACCCTGACCATCATGATTAACATACACTAAAGGCATACCAGCTTTCACTTCTTCCACTTCTTTCAAGTGTTCCTGGTATTCTGCCTGCAGAATCAAGCCATACAGATTAGAAAAATGAAGGAGTAAACCAGCCACTTTCATCTTATCTTGTTCCCCCTTCTTTTCATCCTCATGGCAGAAAGGAGAGATTTACAATTTTTTAAGCAGTAATAGGAGAGTGATTACATCTATTATGTCTCATAACATCATGAGAACAACCATTATCCAACAAATAAAGTAATGTGAAATGCCACACACACACACCCCATTAAAATAATAAATGGAAACTCAGGGAAGTGTCAAGTCAACTCAGTATAGTTCATAAACAATAAGAGTTGGCTTCCCCAACATATTTAACAACCAATATTTGTGTCAAACAGGTTCATTCTGATTATTGCCAAGATTATAATTTTCTCCCTTACCTCTCTCAGGCGTTCCTCTTTCCTCTTCCTTCTTTCGATCTTAATCTTGTCACGTTCTGTGAGCAAAGGACCATCAACTGGTTCTGGCTTTTTATTCTTCGGAGCTTCCTCTTCATCCATTCCATCAAACATTCTCAGCGGCATCTTTAAGCTTCTCACTGTCGGTTGGGGTTTAGCCAATTCATGCTTCTCTAACTTCTCAGACAACTTGCTACAAACCTGTCATGGTTGGAAAAATTCACTCTTTATGCTGCTGAAGATTGATTGCAGACAAATCAATCTATAAACACAAGGATGCAACAAAGATCTACATAGAGGCGTTTAATAACCACAGTAATAATGCTGGTATAACCAAGAATTTTGGTTGTAACAAATTACTTGTAATTTTGTTCACCATATCACACTTGAAAACTTTTCACTTCACAAATTGCTCTATACTGAGTGTTACTCACCCATTCCTATGTCCCCTTAAATGGCTATTTATTTCTCTGGTTTAAGAAGTCCTCTATTTACAAATGAGCTAATAGTAAATCAATTCAACTGACAGCACCTCAGTCCAAAATAAAGTTGGTCAGTCTCTATTTCAGACCAAATCAATCAGATTCTACTTCACTTATAAATGATTTGCCTTTTTGAGGCCATCATAAGCTCTCTAGCACCAGAGGTTCTCTAAATCACACAATCCTTGCTTTATAAACTTAAGCTAATAATCAATGAACTTTTAAGTCCAAATTTTATTCATCAAAACTTGTCCCTGATTACAGTACCAAGAAATTTTTGGAATGTTTTCTCCTCGTTTAGACTAGCTTGCATCATGCCTGACAGTATCAAGGAAGCTCATGAGAGTTGGTGCTTTTGGAGAGTTGGAAAGTCCATCAAAAGATTATGGCAAATGGTGCCTTCTTCTATTTTTGGTGCATCTGGAATACGAGAGATCCCAGATACTTTGATGGTATTTCAACTCCAATTCATGTTCTCGGAGCAAAATGTTAACTTAGTACTCTTTAATTCGCTAGATTAGGGCCCTGTAAGTAGTGATTATTTTATGGTATGTCTACGCCTCTTGGTGTTAGTTTATACTTTGAACAAGTTTTGTCTTCTTGAGCAATGACATTCACTCACTCTTTTGTAGAAGCTGATGCATCTGCTTGATGCCTTTTAATAGAGTTTCCTTACTTCATCAACAAAAAAAACCTTCTTGTACACAGTTTGCCTCATAAAACAATTTAAAACTAAGGATTCTCTGAATCATTACATTTCTTGTTTCACAAAACTAGCCAATGATTGCTTCATTCATGTTATTATCAATACAAACAGTAATATTCTTTTTTTTTTTTTTTGGTGAAGTAATTAAATTGCATTAGAAAAAGGCATGAAGTAGATGCAAAGGTTACAACTAAAGATAGAGTTGCTTCAAACATGAAATTAACATGAAGCTAACAGTGCAAAAACCTAAAAAGCAGTCAAAAAGATAAACCCCCTTAAATCCTAATGTGCTAGAGTTAAGGAGCTAACAAAATCCAAAAAATTATCCATACTGTTTACAGGGGAGAGAAGGTGCCAATTATAAAGACTAACTAAACTCCTAGTCTTAATGGTGCTTATGGGAGTTGATATTCCATCAAAGCATCTGCAGTTTCTCTCTTTCCAAATACTCCAAAAAGTTACCATTGGGGTCATTCTCCAAATAATGTTAATGGTATAATCAACTCTTTGACATATCCAACTAGCATAAGCATCTCTGATGGAGAGGGGCATAACCCATTGGAGGCCCAACAGTGAGAAGAAGAAATGCCAAATGCCAGCTGTTACAGGGCAGTGCAAAAAGAGATGATTGACACTTTCATTGTCTTGTTTACAGAAAAGGCATCTGTTGATGAGAATGATGCCCTTTTTCCTAAGGTTGTCTTGTGTTAAACATGCCTTATGAAGGGCTATCCATGCAAGACAGGAGATCTTTAGAGGTTGCTTGGTCCTCCAGTTATGCTTCCACGGAAAGTCTTCAAGTACGCCATTCTCAGGACAGAAGTAATTGTAGCTTTCCTTCACAGTGTAGATCCCTTCCTTCGAGCTGGCCCAAAGTAGTCTATCTGGATTGTGAACATCTAAGTTACAATTTTCTAGTGTTTGTAACAGGTAAAGAAGTTCATTAATTTCCTAGTCCTGCAGATTCCGTCTGAAAATTAGACACCAAATATTGTCAATTCTGTATTGGGCCACTGTGGCATCCTTGTTGGTGGCTATCTGGAACATCAAAGGAAAGGACTCCTTCAAAACAGTGCCCCCAATCCACTTGTCTAACCAGAATCTTGTGTTGAGTCCATTGCCAGGTTTGAAGAAAACTTTCTGAAGAAACTCATCCTGGTAACTAATTATGTGTTTCCAGACCCCTACACCATGAGGATCTTTGCTTATCTTTGTACTCCAGTGATCTTGGGTTCCATATTTTGCTTTGATGACGTCCTTCCAATACCCTGCCTCATTTTGCCCATACCTCCAAAGCCACTTCATGAGCAAGCATTTGCTGTGTATCTTTAGGTCTCTAATTCCCAGCCCCCCTTGGACCTTGGGTAGAATAGCATTTTGTCATTTCACCAGAGAGAACTTATGAGTTTGGCTGTTACCTTCCCACAAGAATCTTCTCCTTAGACTGTCCATTTGCTTCAGGCCCGAGCTTGGCAAAGGAAATAGAGACATATAGTAGGTAGGGATGTTGTCCGGAACACTGTTGATTAGTGTGAGTCTGCCTCCAATAGATAAGTACTGAAGCTGCCATGTGGCTAGTCTCTTCTCCATCTTTTCAATGACTCCCGTCCACATCTCAGAGGATTTGAATTTAGCACCTAACGGTAGGCCCAAATAAGTGGTAGAGAAGGAGCCTATGTTGCAGCTGAGGATGTCAGCTAGTTCCTCTAGATTGGAGACCTCATTTAGAAACCACAAAAAGTGATAAATTCAACATTTACGCGTAGAAATTTAGCTAGTTTTACTCAAGTTTCTATAAACATTTAATGTTTTACTCAAGTTTCTATAAACATTTAATGTTTTACTCAAGTTTCCCGTATTAACATTAGCTGGAGTGATTCAGTAGCTGGGAAGGGGCCTAGAAGTGCAAACTTTTTCTTCAAAGTCCATATAGAAAAGAATGGTAATTTCCTACATCCATAAAAGATTTAACTTTAAACTTCTCATTTTCCACTCTTAAACGCGAGATAATTAGTAGTCACGCAAATATCTATGGCTTATTTAGACCATAACTTGTATTCATCCAAACTATTAACAGTACAATAATCACATCATTCAGAATCAATTGGACAAGCCCAGCACTAAAGCTCCGCAGAATGCAGGGTCTGGGATCATTCAGATTAATTCAACATAACAAATTTCGAGCAGAAAATATCAAAATTAGCAAAAGCAATAATGACATTGAGCATGGAATGGAAGTATTAATACCGCACGACATTCGGAGAAATCAGTAACGCAACCGGAATCGACGAGTAGCTCTCCAAGAGCTTCGAAAGCACCTTCACCGTCGAGTCCAAAATCGAAATCCTCATCAGCGACGACATTGATAATATAGTCGATAATAGGCTTATCTACATCTTGAGCTCGTCTGCCTAGGACTTCGTGTACAGCGTTGCTCGCGACTTCCGTCATCTTCGCTCTCCACTTTCCGCCGTCTGCCGGTGATGGAGAAGATAAACCGGAATGAAAGGGAAAATGGGCTGTGGACCGGGTTGCGGATGCAGTGTGAGGCGGCTCCGGTCTTGCAGATGCTCTATTTGTGAGAAATTGAGAATTTTGGCGAAACCTCAAAGCTGGGCCAAGGAGAAATTACACAAATATCTCAATTATTTATTTTTAAAATTAATATATTTATCATCGAAAAAAAATCATAAATAACCTAAAATTAGCGATCCATGAGACAAAATTACTTTCAATAAAATAGTCATATATTATATCGATATAATACAAAAAATAGATAATATATAATATATAATTACATTGTTGGCGCAATAAAATATACTTATAGATCGAATTTTTTTAAAAATTAATCAACTCAAATTTCTACTAAACAATTTCAAAATGTAAATATGAGCTCCTTTCTATATTTTAAGTTTTTTATGGCACATTAATATTTAATATCGAATTTTCAACATGGAAGAATAAGAAAGAAGGTGGAAAAGAAATCAAGAAGAATTGAGAAAGAAAAGAAGAAGAAATTGTTAATGAGTTGAAGAAAAAAAAGACGAAGAAGAAAGCATAAATCGCACTTTGCGTGTAATTAAAAAGTGACAAATGGTCTCTTTTGGTAATAAATAATAATAAAGCTATTTGAAGAAATAATTTATGATCGATACGTCATTTTGCTCCACTATTCCTATTAAAAAGCATAAATTGCCTAAATATAGTTATTTAGATATATACAATAAAGTATTTGATTTGCAATAAATATAGTTATGTTTTATTTAAATAAAAAAATCATCAAAAATTATACGTACAGTATTGTATGTCAAAAATCATAAAAAACATTCCGTAACTATATAACATCGTTTATCTATACCTGAGCTATACATCAATTATATATGAATAATATCATGTCAAAATCATCCTAGACAGTTTCAAATTTTATACATGAATTCTTCTCGATGTTTTGAGTCATTTGATATATAATCCACTAGACTTGATTCACGTTTTTAATTCGTTATTATTTTCTTTAAGAAGAATAACAAAGAATGACGAAGAATAACAATAAAAGAAGAGCAATAGAAAAAGAAGATGAGAATATGAAGAATTAAGGATAGAGAAAAAGAAGGATCGTCAATAAAAAAAAGTTAGAATATCTTTTGTGTAGAAATTTAATCTAAATAAATATCTTATCTAATTTATTCCTTTAAATGGTATAATATTTCATATTACTTTTGACTACGTTACACCTTGGAAACTACCAAAGTACGGAAGATTGCTCAAATAACACATTATCTCAATCTTTTTTTTGGCAAATTCGAGCTCAAAATATCGATCAGGGCAAAATTTGTGTGGGAAAATGCTTTCGGTTGAATCTTAGGCAAACGGATGAAAAGATAATTTTTTGGAGCAAAATTGCAAAACCAGAAGGGCACATGACAGCTCTGCATCACGGACCTGCTCTGCCATAGTTCATTTTTTAGTTTTATTCATAAAATGCACTGAACAAGTGCGATATACATAAAATACACATAAAATGCATTCAACAAACACGATTTATGTGTTATTTTATAGAAAAACAGTAACCTACTCCGCCATAGTTCATTTTTGAGTTCTATTCATAAAACGCACTAGACAAGTGCTATTTACATAAAATACACATAAAACGAATTCAACATAAAATAACATGTGTGGCATAAAGCCAAATTATTTTTTTAATAAAGTATTATATTTATTTAATTTTTTTATATATTTTATTTATCAATATATTGATGGTATAACATTTCTTGTGATATTTTATAAGACAAGAATAGAGATATATAAATTATTGTACGTAACAACATAATTGTTTAAATCTCTTTTATTGATTATTATTTCTAAATCTTTTCAGCAGTCAGTTGTTATAAAAATTATCTAAAACTTCTTTAGAAGTATTTAATAATTTAAGATTTCACTTGATTGAATATCCAATTAGAGCATTATCTTTTAATTTATATAATATTTCATATTACTTTTAATTATAAAAATCAATATTATAGCGATCATTACTTTTAGAAGACATTCAAAGTTAAAGATAATAGTTTTTAAAATTTAATTATTTGATAATCTAGTTAGTTTGAGCTTGAAATGTTTTATAAAATTTCTCATTAAATTGAAGACAATCTAACAAAATCAATATTTAAATATGATTGATTCAAATTGAAATGAATTAAACAAATTAAGAAGTACAAAGTATTCATAAGAGATAACCAATAAATTATTATTCCTTCTATCTCAATTTTAGTTATCATAGTTTTTTTTTTTAAAATTAAACTATAAAAATATTGACTAATATTTGAATATGTATTTATTGATATTCGAAAATAACATAATAACTAAAATGGGTCAAAGGAAGTGTTTAATGAGATCAAATCTTAGCAATTGAGGTGTCTATTAGAAACTTATCTTAATTTAAGTGTCTAATAAAAAATGAGAACAATTATAAATGTCCGACTTATCTTAATTTGAAATGAGGACAATTATAAATGTCCGAGTTTGTCTGTTTATGAGTTTCCCTATTTTTTATATAGTAGGGTAGGGCATTTTGTTGTTTCCAAGTGTGCCATCGGTCTCACAATTTCCATTTTACATCAAATCGGGTCGTCTGTTTTTATGTATGTATCTCCTTCATCTTCACTCTTCCGCTCAGTGCTTTGGTTCTTTGTTTAATCCAACTTATTACTTTATTGCGTCTTTGGATGTGTATATATGTTTTTGTATTTGAGCTTCGAATTTTCGGGGTTGATTCTTTAGGAGGATTTGTAATTTTGAAGCCCCTATTTTTTGAGCCGCCCTTGATTGTTGTATAAATGCAAGTGTGGTTGCGGCCTTGCCCGGGCGTGTCATTTCTCCCTAGTTGTTGTTGTTTTGTAAATAGTTTCCACTGCTGCAGGAGTGTCCGTGGTAGTGGGCGTGTCATTTCTCCCTAGTTGTTGTTGTTGTTGTTTTGTAAATGGTTTCCACTGCTGCAGGAGCGTCCGTGGTGGTCGGTTATCATGGGTGAACCAGGAAGACATAGAATCTTAATGGTCTCAGATTTTTTCTACCCCAATTTTGGTGGTGTGGAGAATCATATATACTATCTATCACAATGCTTGATTAAAGAAGGCCACAAGGTCAGTAACCACATTCTCCTGTCTTCTAGTGTTCTTGATTGAATAGGATTGAGCAGAGATTAATTATTGATAGTCTACTTTGTCTGTACCTGGAAGGGACTTAGTTTGATCTGCAAAAGTAAAACATTGTCAAAAGAGAGTGATCGAGAGAGATATAAGAGGTTGTTTCGTTATAATCTGATACTTTTTATGAATTCATTTTCTGTTGTTCCTTTATATAAATTTCAGGTGGTAGTTATGACTCATGCTTATCAGAATCGTTCTGGAGTAAGATATATGACAAATGGCCTGAAGATTTATTATGTCCCATGGAAACCGTTTCTCATGCAAAACACATTGCCGACCTTCTTTGGAACACTTTCAATTACGAGGACAATTCTAATTAGGGAAAATATATCGCTGGTACATGGACATCAAGCCTTCTCAACCTTATGTCATGAAGCTCTAATGCATGCTCGCACTATGGGTTACAAAGTTGTATTCACGGATCATTCTCTCTATGGGTTTTCAGATGTTGGAAGTATTCACATGAATAAGGTGCTACAGTTTACTCTAGCCGATGTAAATCAGGCTATATGTGTTTCTCACACAAGCAAAGAGAATACAGTTTTAAGGTCTGGTCTGCCACCTGAAAAGGTTTATGTTATTCCAAATGCTGTGGACACGGCCATGTTTACACCTGCTCCAGAGCGACTCAGCAGGGATGAAATTGTTATTGTTGTGCTAAGTAGGTTAGTTTATAGGAAAGGAGCAGATTTACTCGTTGAAGTGATCCCTGAAGTATGCCGTTTGCACCCCAATGTAAGTGTTCTCCATCATCATGGTCTTCGTTACAAAACTAGTCTATGGAATTCGACCTTGTTTATGAATTCTGAACTTTGGCAACCCATTTGGATGCATTTCTAAGGTTCGCTTCATTATCGGAGGGGATGGACCCAAACGAGTGCGTCTGGAAGAAATGAGGGAAAAACACTCTCTTCAGGACCGCGTTGATATGTTGGGGGCTGTCCCTCATGCTAAAGTACAGTCTGTACTAATAACTGGTCATATATTTTTGAACAGGTGTGAGACCTTCAAGTGTTATTGTGTACACTCTACAGTTATATCATTTTATTCTTTGAAGTTCCTCTACTTAACATGTGTCTTAGTTTTCTTCTTAAAGCAATGCTATCTTGTCTGCTGGATTAGTTTTGACAGAAATGAGGCAGTTTTTTATGCAATCATGACCTACATATTTCATCTTACTAGCTCAAACTCGCATTCATTTTGTTGCTTGACTTGATGAATCTGTTCAGTTTCTTTTTCTTAAATTCTTGAAAGCTTCTCTTTTTTTGTTCATTGGAATGTTTAGATGCTTTTCTTTCAATATTTTTCTTTACGTAGGCAGTAATTCTTTTGATAGGTGCTTTTGCAAAATGTCAATAAGATAAATTACCAGAGAGGAATCTGTTGGGCATTGGCCAGTGGAAACCACCTCTTCCTTTTTCTTTTTGCCACAAAAGACTTGGCAATGCAAAGTTTTCCTTGTCTTGATGCACAGTAAATGATGCTAGGTGCTTATTACATACACCAAGTCTATGTTAATCCACTGAACTGTGATAATTGTTTGCACTGCATAGTTCCCCTTATTTGGTTCACAAAATATGTTGCTTAATTTTCACAGTTTTTAAAAATTATTTATTAGGGCGGTGTTTAAGCCACCTTGCGCACACCTTGACTTATCCACCAGGTATATACTACTTATGACTGACATAGATATCGGGTAATTGTGTCTACCAAGGTGGAGATGGATGAGTAGAAATCAACCCTTTTTGCCTATGCTAGGATTTGAACCCTGATCTCCCATGATCCATCCCAGCTTCATTGACCGCTAGGCCACACCTTGGATGCAGCAGTCTGTAATAATCTACTGAAATGTGATGCTTAGTTGTTCTTTACCTATTTGTTGAATAACTTAATTGGATTAAGTAAGCTTTACAAAGATAAATGCCACCGGCCAATAGGAATGTTTTTTGTTCATAGTTCCCGTGTCCATATGATTGATGGAATAGACATTCTGGAAAAGTCAGTGAAGAATTCAAACATCTTGAAGTGAAAGGAGTTCAGTTGGAGAATCCATTACGGAAGTTTACTCTCATTAAGATCACGTACTCGATTTTGCATCCTCCTTGGTCTCTTTTTTTCCTCAGCAAAAAGAAGCATAATTGAGTATGTTAGCTTAATAAGATAGAGGAATCAACTAGGTGACACAAGAAAAAAAAAATCTTCTCATAGTTGATTTTTATATTCAGCTGCAAATGTGAGATTGAAGTATATCAAAACCATGAATGCTGTGTGGCTCATTAGAACTTGTCACAGCTGATAAGCTAAATTGGATTCATTGCTTTCAACCTTCCTTCCAGAATCATTAAAATAATAAAGAAAACTTCTTCTGCAAAAGCAGTACTAAAAGAACATCATCTGAGTTATTTAACGTGCTTGATTCGTGGTTGAACAACAATCAGTTTTCCACCGTCCTCCTTTCTAATCCTCATGTATGATCCTGTTTCTTGCATTACTGTGCCAGTTCTTTAACAGAAGCATTTTGCATCGCTATATTGGAAGCTGCAAGTTGCGGATTATTAACAGTCAGCACACGTGTAGGAGGTGTTCCCGAGGCATGTCCATGATTCATTTCTCTTTGCTTGACTAGTTAATAACTTAAGAACTCCTTGCCTCTTTTTTGTAAGTTGTTCGTCATTATTTATCATGTTTTGTACCTCTTGTCCAGGTTCTGCCAGATGATATGGTTGTTCTGGCTGCACCAGATCCTACAACTATGGTCCACGCAATCACAAGGGCTATATGTATGCTTCCTCAGATCGATCCACAAGATATGCACAATCGTGTAAGTACAACATGTCCTTTTGCTTACCTTTTTCTTTGTCTTTTCTTTTTGAGTGAGATAGCAAGGGTTGTTTGGTTTCATCTCTCTTGAGATGTATAAATAGTCTTGTATCTTGGGTGAGATCAAAAGGAAATTGAGGTTAAGCTCAATCTTTCATGGATGTCTTCCACTCTTGACCCAAAGCTGGTCCTGGGCATATGTCCTTCTCCTCTGAGAATCTTACGGTGACGGGAGCTTAGCACTGTAAAGAGAGCAATCGAGAGAGAGAGAGTTTGAGGGAAGAATATTTTTGTATTGAATGAATGAGAATAGATGGCAGTTAGTGCCTTTATATACAAGAGAATTAGGTACTAAGCAGCTAACAAACTATTAACTAACTGTTAACTAACTAACTAACTTCATTAATTAACCAACTAATTACAAACTACTTATTATCTCCAATACTCCCCCTCAAGCTGGATGTGCTGAAAATATTCAGAACACCAAGCTTGGACAACAGGAAATCATGTTGAGTCCTTCCTAATCCCTTTGTCAGCAAATCAGCTTGTTGATCTTTTGTGTTGACATACTTTGTATGTATTAGTCCTTGTTGTATCTTCTCTCGAATGAAATGACAATCTATCTCGATGTGCTTCGTCCTCTCATGAAAAACTGGATTTGCTGCTATTTGAATGGCAGCTTTACTGTCACAATAAACACTGGTAGGAACTTGCAAGTCTAGGCCAATTTCCTTGAATAGATTTGAGACCCAAACAATCTCAGCTGTCAGTGTAGCAAGACTCCTATACTCAGCTTCTGCAGAACTCCTTGAGACTGTATTTTGCTTCTTAGACTTCCAAGCAATCAATGAATCTCCATACTTCAATAGGTAGCCAGTGATAGATCTTCTTGTGTTGGGACAAGTAGCCCAATCTGCATCACAATATCCCACAAGTTGTGTGTCTTCTTTTGAGCTCATAAGCAACCCCAATCCTGCTGTACCTTTAATATATCTTACTACTTTTAAGGCTGCATTCCATTGGGAGATTGTTGGTTTTTGCATGAACTGACTCAAGTTCTGGACTGAAAAGGCTATGTCAGGTCTAGTATTAGTAAGATAAAGGAGTTTACCAATTAGTTTTTGATATCTCCCTACATCAGGAAATAATTCATCATCCTGCAACTGAACACTGTTAGCATCAAAAAACTTTGTGTTGGGGTCCATAGGAATTGTTGATGGCTTAGCACCTGCTAAACCCATTTCAGAAACCAACTCCAGGGCAATACCTTCAGATGATCTGCCAAACTCAATGCCAAGGAAGTACCTTAGTTCCCCTAAGTCCTTAATCTTGAAATGTTGATGTAAAATCTTCTTAGTCTCATGTATCAGTTCATGATCATTTCCTGTAATCAGTAAATCATCAACATACACTAATATAATAACAAGTGCTGATCCCTTTTTCTTGGTAAACAAAGAGTAATCTAGATGGCTCTGCATATATCCTGAAGTTAATAAGGCTTCAGTCAACTTAGCATTCCACTGTCTGGAAGCTTGTTTGAGACCATATAAGGATTTGATGAGTTTGCACACCTGATTCTTCTTTGTACTGACAAAACCCTTAGGCAATTCCATATAAACTTCTTCCAATAAATCTCCCTGCAGAAAGGCATTAAACACATCCATCTGGCATATCACCCAATTCTTTGCTGCTGCAATAGCAATGACTGTCCTGACAGTCACCATCTTCACCACAGGAGAAAAGGTTTCTTGGTAGTCTATCCCTTCAGTTTGACTATAACCCTTGGCAACTAGTCTTGCTTTGAATCTCTCAATCTCCCCATCTGCTTTGTATTTGATTTTGTACACCCACCTGCATCCAATGGCTTTCTTTCCTGGTGGTAATGGTACAACAATCCATGTGCCATTATCCTCTAGTGCAGATATTTCATGTTGCATAGCTTCTATCCACTTGGGATCTTTCACAGCTTGTTCATAACTCTTAGGTTCTGTAGTAACTGACATCTGGCTCAAATATGCTTGGTATTTGGGAGACAAGTGATCATAAGACACATGATTAGATACAGAATAAGGATGAGTGGATTTACTCACACTGGTGACATAGTCCTTCATCCATACAGGTGGATGTGATCTTCTGGTAGAAGTTCTGGTTTGTACATCACCCTGTTGAGTTGTAATCATATCAGTCTGATCCCCTACATCTTCTACAATATTCTGAATGCTATCATCTTCATTAGTTGGAACTTCAGGTACTGCAGGATCAAGTGAAGCTGGAGGTTCTGTCTGAGCATCCTCATAATCAGATAATGGGGGTGCAAGAAATAATGGAACAGATTTAGTTGTGGAAGTATTGAAAGGAAAAATGTGTTCCTTGAACACAACATCCCTGTTCACCAGAAATTTCTTTGAATGTAAATTGTATAAAAGATAGCCTTTTTGAGTAGGAGAATATCCCATCATGACACAAACATCAACCCTAGAGGAGAACTTATCATCCTTTATTGGCTTAGTTGCATAACATAAACAGCCAAAAATTCTTAAGTGACTGAGTTGTGGTTTTGTACCATGAAACACTTCATAGGGAGACTTGTCATGCAAGACACTAGTAGGCATCCTATTTATCAGATATGCAGCTGTTAGTACACAATCTCCCCAGAACCTGATAGGAATAGACCCTTGGAATCTGAGGGCCCTTGCAACTTCTAATATATGTCTATGCTTCCTTTCTACTACTCCATTTTGCTGTGGAGTATAAGGACAACTGGTTTCATGAATTATGCCCAAAGATGCAAACATAATCTTGCATTCTCTACTACAGAACTCAGACCCATTGTCTGATCTTACTCTCTTAACTTGTGTAGAAAATTGATTTTGTACTAGAGAAAAGAAAGATTTTAATGTGGCAAGGACATCACCTTTGAACCTCAACAGAAAAATCCATACCATTCTTGATCTGTCATCTACAATTGTCAAGAAGAATCTAAAACCATTGTATGTGGGAAATTTATATGGTCCCCAAACATCAATATGAATCAGTTCAAATACAGCTTTGGATTTATTCACACTGTCAGGAAAAGGCAATCTTGTTTGTTTTGCCAGTGGACATATTTGACAACCATCACAATCTACTGTTTTTGAAGAACTATCTACCAATGACAACTGCTTCAAAACCTTGAAGGAGGGGTGACCCATTCTTTTGTGCCATAACCAATGATCTGGTGCAACAGCTTGTGTCATCAATGTCTTCAGATTCTCCATCTGCTTTGCTGCACATGTGAATTCCTTTGGAAAATAGTACAATCCTTCCACTTCTCTACCAATCCCTCTCACCTCTCCATTGAAGAGGTCCTGGAAAATGCAAAACTCAGGAAAAAATCTAACTGAACAACTTAGTTGCCTAGTCAACTGTGACACTGATAGTAGATTATACTTGAAGTCAGGCACTACTAATACATTCTTCAACATTGCACCAGACATTGAACAATTTCCAGAATGAGTTACACATGTGGTTTGACCATTAGGTAAACATACTTTCCTGCCAATACAGCTACTAGAGTTACTGACTTCATTCAGTACCTCAATTTTTGAAGTCATATGAGATGTTGCTCCAGAATCCACTATCCAACTTTCCTCACCCTCAGATACATTATTACTTATATGCATTGCCTTGTCATGACTACTATCATCTACACAAACAGTAGTATTCTTGCAGTAATCAAAAGTACCTGCCATGTTCACTACTTCTTCAGTTTTGTTTTCTTCATTCAGGATCTTTAGAATTCTTTGATATTGCTCATGTGTGTAGTTTGGTTGTACAGCCAATGCCTGCAAATTAGTACGTATGGAATTCATATCATAAGCAGTTTTAGTACCATGTGAGCCTGAGCTTTGTGCAAATTGCTTGTCTCCACTGTTGATTTGACCAAAAACATCATCATTTATCAACTCACTATCTCCCCTTTCAACCTGAACATTGTTTGCAATACTTTTTCCTTTGTTTGAAAAACTCCTATTCTGACCTTGATCAAAACCCTGTGCTGATTTCTTCCTAAACTTCCAATCTTCAGGGTATCCTACTAACTTGTAGCAATTATTCCTTGTGTGTCCATTCAGTTTGCAATGATCACAATATAGATTCCAGTTCACCCTTTTCTTTCCAAAATTGTTATGTCCACCTCTTCCATCATTTCTTCCATAATTCTCCTTTCCCTCTACACTTTGATGTCTGAAATTTCCTTTTCCAGTGAAGAGTGCTGTCAACTCAGATACATCCCCAGCAATATGACTTTCTGAAGTTGTCCTCTGACTCTCATCTGAGATTATCATGGCGTATGCTTTACTAACACTTGGCAATGGATTCATCATCAAAATCTGACTACGTGCGTGACTATATACTTCACTCAGTCCCATCAGAAATGCAAACAATCTAATATACTGTATATGATCAAGATATGCCTTCGACTTATCACACTTACATGTTGGAGGAGATACAACAGCATCAAATTCATCCCATAACAACCTCAATTTGGTGAAGTATGCTGAAACACTTTGATTACCTTGACGGATTGTGTAGATTTCTCTGTGAAGCTGGTAGATCCTCGACCCATCTACTTTGTCAAAACGCTCCTTCAAATCTGCCCACACCGTCGCAGCATCTGATGCATATACGATTCCACTCAATAATTCCTTTGAGACTGTGTTCATGATCCACGCCAATACAAAAGCATTACATTTCTCCCATTGTTCTTCCAGATCTGATTCGTAATCTTCCTTCCGACACGTCCCTAACACAAATCCTAGCTTGCTCTTTGCTCTAAGGTTTATTAACATCGATCTACTCCATAAGGAGTAGTTATCTGACCCCGTAAGTTGAATCGAGGTGAGCACACTTGCCGGCGTATCAGATGGATGTAAATACAATGGATGACTCCTCTTTGTTTCAACAATCTCAAGCGTATCTCGACTTGTTGTGTTTCGCGTCATAGGTGTATCCGCCATTATCACCCAAGCTTACTGCCCTAGATATCAATTGAGCTAAGAACAGCTGAAATTGACCCCAACTGTCGAATTCGAACCGAAATTGAATCGAAGCTGAACCGAAATTGACTCTCCTTGCACTAAGATCTATACTGTTCAAGCTGTAATTGACACTTCCGTCTACTGATTTAGCTGAAATCAGTACATCATGAGCTGGATAATCACAAATCGCAGCTCAGAGAACCTCTAAACTTGACATGCAAGATGGATCGGATCAAACAATTATTGATCCATGGTAGCTCTGATACCATGTAAAGAGAGCAATCGAGAGAGAGAGAGTTTGAGGGAAGAATATTTTTGTATTGAATGAATGAGAATAGATGGCAGTTAGTGCCTTTATATACAAGAGAATTAGGTACTAAGCAGCTAACAAACTATTAACTAACTGTTAACTAACTAACTAACTTCATTAATTAACCAACTAATTACAAACTACTTATTATCTCCAATAAGCACCACACCAGAATGGTGTAAGTGAAGCCATTACACATTACTTCTACTTCTCTGGGATCGCCTCGGACTTTGATTCAGGCCCAGTGAAGGTGCTTCTAGAGAGAAGTCTCCTCCTCCGTCTCGATAAAACCTCCACATAGGTTGCCGATCTATTTGAAAACCTTCTGCGACCATAAATTCATTGGTAAACCCAGCAGTCTGATACTCGGATCCATACCAAATCTCTCCTTATCTATACCGGCCAGCAATCAGTTGTTGGTTTCCAACATTTGAGCTCCAACTTCAGCTCCTGCCAGATCCATTGACCTGTTAAGACATGTTCTGCTACTACTTTCGATGAGAGTTCAAACATGAAATGGCCGTCATTCATGGAAGACACTTTGACTTCTATTGTTAATTTCCAGAATTATTAGCCCATCTTCTTACATTGTTCAAACTGGGGTTTCGTATGCTTTGGAATTTTCCTGGGGGTTCAAGCTGATGTATCTCCCACTTTCATTGTATTTGACAGTGTAACAAAACTCTGCAAAATGGTCCTTCATGTTCCACCTCTTTACTGTCCTTCCCTGTGCTTTTGAGGCTTCAGTAAATACTGCAGCTAACCATTTCAGGACTTTAATGCTAAGTTTCAGTCTTCTGATCAGGTTTCAACTGCTTTTCACCAATTCAACCAACTTGTGACTTCATCTTTACATCTCGTAGGACTTGAACCCTGCGTTGTAAAAGATGTTATGCTCCCCTATTGGATGTGTTCCGGCAATCTTGCCGGATTCACTCATCTGAAACGTAAAGTTGGGATAATTTAAACTGAAAACTGACAGAGTAGTTCATTTGATTGGGTTGTCCAATGTTCTTCATCTTTTGTTTCTGCTTCTTCTTTAATAAAACTTTGCAGCTTTGTAAATGATATACCCCTAGTAATAGCTCCCTCCGTTTCATTTTATATAGGGGTATTTGATTGTGCACGGAGTTTAAAAAAGATAGGTTTTTGCCGCATACCAAAGTTTCTTAAAATTTGTGGGCTAAAGCATACCATGGAAGAGTGCATATAAAATGAAATAGAGGAAGTATGTGTCTACGGAAAGGAAGGTTCACGTTGTGTCAATGGTGAAATGTAGAATCTATGTAAGATAGTTAATGAGATTTATCCAGAACCATCTGAGAAGAAGAATTAAGTGTGCTGACAACATTTAAGTCACCAGCTTCAGCTATGGTGAACAAGAACATTGCCGTAACCAGCTTCAAGTCTGTTAAACTTTTTTTTTTTTGACTTGCACCGGGTGTCCGAGTCTCTTTGAGCTCGACTAATCCCGGGGATGCACAGGCCCTCGGCAAGGAGTTTCCCGCAAGTGCACCACGGTTAATTCAGGTTTTACCCAGTCCGATGGCCCTCAGAAATTGTTTGCACCCAGTGGGTTTCGATCTTGAGACCTTGAAAGGGAGCAAACCCCAAGGCTCAAGTCAATTACCACCAGTGGGTTAAACTTGTTTGACATGGCTAAGAAGTTAAGGACATCTGCAGCATCATTTGCACTTTTCTTTTTCCTTCTTTGATAGGTGCATCATTTCTAATATTTAGAAGCTTACGACGACCCCTTTTTTTAAAGACTAAGCTTACAATGAGTTTTTGCACTTCTTTTTGTGGAAGGAAAAGAGGGCAACTAAGCATTGGACATTCAAGATAGATTAGAAGACTGAAGATATAGTAGTTAAAAGGGAAAGATTTGCTTGTGGTTGTTAAGTATCCCACATTGGTGAAGGAAATGGATAGCTGTCTCCTTATATGATTTTGGGTCATTCTTACCTCTTGAGCTAGCTTTTTGGGTTTAGTTAGGTACAAAATCTGTCTGAGCAGTTCTGATTCTTTGTTTACCCAATTTTGGGCCCCCACATTATGTTGTTTGTGCTTTAGATATCCAAGCTCCTGGGAGGGAGGGGGTGTGGATGTCAAGGGTTCCATATTGGTGAATTATTGGGGATGTCTCCTTTTATAGTCTTGGGCAATCCTCACTACGAGCTAGTCTTTTGGGTTGAGCTAGACCCAAAATCCATTTCAATCGGTGGGTTCATCCTATGGCAAAATTTATGATCAAAAAGTTGCAGGGAGCTGGCTTGGTACTGTTTTAAACTATAATGTGAAAAAGTGGTCCCAAGGGTTTTTATTTTTAGAATTATGGCGATCATATCATTTACTGACATTTGGTTTCTACCGCCAGGTAAAAAAACTTTATAGTTGGCATGATGTAGCCAGGAGGACAGAAATTGTTTACAACCGTGCTTTGAAATGCTCCAGTCCACCTTTGCTAGATCGATTGTCAAGGTATGCTACTTCTCTGAAGAAGAAAAATGGTTTGTTAAGGTATGTCATTACCCCAGAGAAAGAAACTGAGAACAGATAAAATCAAGTAGTTATATGTTAGTTCTCTTTTAGTAGTGAAAGACCCTCTTCTTATTGTATATAATAATAATCTTAAATAAATATTGCTTGAGCAGAAGACTGTTGGTATTGAGTTTTTCTTTTTTTGGGCGTAATTTGTGGTACAATTAAGATCAGATAATTGTTAGCAAGTAAAAGTTCACTGGATTCTTTTATCCTCCTTTCGATGTCTTAGATTGTGCATGGAAGGGTACACTAGGTTTACATGACAACTTCTAGGCCTTCAAGTAGCTGAACATGATTTTTTGTTCCTTTGGTGCCCCTAAACTGGGGAGAAGCATTCATCCTAGATTCAGTGCTCGACCTTGTACGTCTTCAGGCCGTTGAACATTCATTTTGGGTTGTCATCTGTATCGTTTATTAAGCAGTGATTAGCCATATAGAGTCTGCACATGAATAAATGTTTCTTGCAGTTGATCAAACCTCCAAGTTAATTTTCCAGGTATCTTACTTGTGGCACTTGGGCCGGGAAATTATTTTGCATAGTTATGATAGTAAATTTTTTGCTCTGGCGTCTCTTGCAACTATGGCAAGTAAGTTCCCCACTCGAATGTACTGGCAAATTCATTTAGTTTCCTATTTCAATTTCTTTTTTCCTAATAGACCTACCATAACTCTTTTTGATATCTATAAGCCCGACAAGGATATTGAGGTGGTACCTGATATTCAACTTCCAAAGCCCCAACATGAGGAGACACCATTTGGTTCCAGGACTGAAGAAAGCTTATGATTCCAGTGCTTTACCCATCAGTGCGGCTCAGGATCATTTACTATTTAAACCAATGTGGAATTAGGATTCAGGTAAAATGTTTTACATAGTATATCTTTCTTGAACTATTTTTCTAATCAATTCATTTACCCGAACTAATTGACCCTTCGAATCACTAAAAATACTGAAACTTGAATTTTAAATCCGAGTTTCGTTTTTCTGTGTTAGACAAACAACAACAGGTTACATTGGAGAAAGTGGTTCAGAATTGTTTGGATCTGGGGTTTGATTGCCACCAAGAAGGATTTGCAGAGATATAGAAACCAATGGCGTGTTCAATTGGTTCTTATTTGGCGCAGTAACACCAGTTCTTGCATTGTAACAGAGCTTTCCCTAAGCAAGAACAGATCAAACTCATTAACATAGCCACTGGGGATGATGCCACCGGCTAAAAGTTGTGAAACTACACAACCTCTGAATCATTGTAGGTCTCTTGTAAGGTTATGTTGTTTTATCAATATCTGCCAGTTTTGTGGCAGTGCCATGTCAATGTTTTCTTTTTTCTGTTGCACTAGTGCTGGTTTGACATATATAGGAGTTGTTCTGTATATGTGCTTGGGCTTGGAGTTTGATTGTGTTGTGAAGAAGAACCAATAATTTGGTTGTACTATTTTTCACGTAAATTTGTGTTAAATCATGTTACTTCTATTTCCAAAAAAAAAATGTAGTCCGTTCTCAAAACTCAATTCATAATTCAGATTCCTTGGTATCTACTTTTGGTTGCAAAATCGAGTAAGAATATTAACTGGCAACCTTATTACTTAACGTAAGTAATAAATATGGGCAAGCTAAAAAAGACTAGTAACAATGAGAGACCGCAAAGGAAGAAGTCGCATAAATTGGAACCCAGGAGTATCAATTAGACATCATTTAAATATATGCTACAACAATTTCTCTTGAAAAGTCGATTTTCATTTTTATTTGTCATATTTGACAAATCAAAATAGGATAAGATTTTTTTTATTATTAATATTCTTAATTTATTGTCATTAAGTTAATGGCTAGGTATAAAATGATAAATTTATTATATTATTAATAATTTTTTAATAAAAACATCAAGTTTAATTTGACAACTAAAATAGACGGAGTAGCAGGACATTAGTCTAAATTGAAGAGTGAGAAGGAGTAGCTCGTCAAGCTTTTTCTATTTTTCACTCTTTTATCTCATTAGTCAGTGAATCCAATATACTATACATTTGAGTTCACAAATTTTGGATTCAATAGCTTGTTAGATCAAAAGGAAAAAAAATTAAAAAAAAAATCCACAAATTAAAAATTGTATGTAAAAAAAAATTTTGCCCTAGAAATAGATTCATTTTTCATTTTTATACTTTAGCAATTAAAGTATAATCTAGTGGACACTGGACATACATAAACTTTATAAAAACTAAAGCAATATATACTTGTGACTCCAAAAATTCTTCTTTTTGTTACGAGACATTGCATACTTATATACTTATAAAGGGCAAGTCTGGTACATAAAAATATCCAGAGAAGGGTCCGACAAGAGTCTATTATACACAATTTTATGTCACTGTTTTCAAAGCTTGAACCTGTGAGCATATATTATACACAATCTTACCTTACATTTCCGTCAGAAATTGTTTCTAAAGCTTGAACCCATGACTTTCTTATCACAACCAGTTAATCGAAAGCTTCCCTTCAAAATGTATATACTCATGACTCGAATTTTTTTATTTTTTTTAATGAGACACAAAATAAGGGTATAAATGTCAATGACTCCCACAATAGTTGCACATAGAATAATTTTTTTTTTTTTAGAAGAATCTATCAATGTTTACCCATTGCACTCAAAAATTCCAACAGAAAAATCAAGGAATTGATGTGGTGACTGTGGAGTTGGACGTGTCAGAAAAGCTCAAATATCTCCCAAGACTTCCACTCATAAACCCTTCAAACGGTGCGTCAAAGTCCAATCAAATTTCTAATTTTTTTTTTTATGATTTTCTTGTATTAATTCATATTGCAAATCTATAAATACCAGCGAGTGAATTTTGTTTATATACAGTTTGAATTTTTTTTCAGATTTACAGAATTTGAGATGAGGCTATTGAAGGTAGCTACTTGTAATTTGAACCAATGGGCTATGGATTTCGACTGCAATTTGAGCAACATTAAGCAATCTATTGCGGAGGCTAAAGCTGCTGGAGCTATGATCAGGCTAGGACCCGAGCTTGAAATCACTGGATATGGTTGTGAAGATCATTTCTTGGAACTCGATACTGTTGCTCATGCGTAAGTTTTTCTTTTTTGGGGCTGAAGTCGATAATATGAAGCATTTTCATCTATAAATATGCGAACTTTAAATGAAATTAGCTTAGTTTAGAAAACAGATATCCTGTGTTTGTGTTTTTGTCTCAATGAACAGAATACTTTCACCTCAGTGAGGAAATCAGATTACCATTTGAGTTCTTTTCCCTTTATTTGTAATGTCTTCACAAACTTGCAGGTGGGAATGCTTAAAAGAATTATTGTTAGGTGATTGGACTGATGGCATATTATGTAGCTTTGGTATGCCTGTTATCAAAGATTCAGAGCGTTACAACTGTCAAGTTTTGTGCCTAAACAGAAAAATAATCATGATAAGGCCAAAGATGTGGCTAGCAAATGATGGCAACTATCGAGAACTTCGATGGTTTACGGCATGGAAACCAAAAGATCTTCTTGAGGACTTCCATCTCCCAAGTGATGTTTCAGATGCTTTGTCTCAGACAACAGTACCTTTTGGTTATGGTTATGTTCAGTTCCTAGACACGTATGTTACTGTGCTCCCAGTCATTATTATACCTTCATAGTATCTGTTTTTTAGATATTGTTTTGTCTTTCTGTCTCTCTCTCTCTTGCTTGTATTATGTTATCTTTGAGTAGTTTTGTGAGACTTCTTTATTTTTGAGAAGCAAAAAATGGAAAAGGGTAAAACTCTTGATTGCAATGTGCTCATCTAGCAAAGGAAAATTGGAATAAGAGAAACAAAAACTAAAAATTCTCTGCGTAACTTAAATTCTTCTTTGTGGCCACATACCATGGGAGATTTTCTGTTACATAGAACACATTCCTGAACTTAGCAATCAAACAATTCATGCATGTATACTAATATACAAATTGCAACTTATCGACTTTACCCTTTATTTTATATTGTTTTAAGCTTCGTTTTGATGTTGTTTTCAGAGCTGTTGCAGCTGAAGTTTGTGAAGAACTTTTTACTCCTCAACCTCCTCATGCTGAGCTTGCATTGAATGGTGTTGAAGTGTTTATGAATGCAAGTGGAAGTCATCATCAATTACGTAAGCTTGATCTTCGCAATCGTGCTTTTATAAGTGCCACACATACTCGAGGAGGAGTTTACATGTACAGTAATCACCAAGGATGCGATGGTGGTCGTCTCTATTATGGTAACAAGCCTGTCTTTTGTCCTCGCAATAATCTACCACATTTGTAATCTATATAAGCTGTATTTCTTAGCTAGGTGATATGAAGATAATTGTGTTTAACTCACTTTGGTAACCTGTTTTAGCAGTTTTATTATGAGCATTCATTGTTCATTTACCTTTGGCAGATGGATGTTCTTGTGTTGTTGTAAATGGAGATATGGTAGCACAAGGTTCACAATTTTCTTTGAAGGATGTTGAAATGGTTTTTGCTCAAATTGATCTAGATGCGGTATGTTAGAATTTTGAACTCAACATCTAAAATGTTGTTATATAATATCATTAACTTGTTCCTATTTTGCAAGTTGGTAAGTGGATGCCCAAGTCTTTTGCAGTAACCAAACTAATGCCAACAAATTGGATCAGATTATGGTGTAAATTTTGATCCAACTCAACTTCGTTATCTGCATGTATTAATGGCTCGTCCATGTTTTTTAAGTACTAATTCCACAGTGGTCTAGGTCAACTAATTTAAGGAAATCCATTACATTTTAATATGCCTGCAAATTGAGAGCCAAATCTTGATATGTGGAGTTTGTTTTATTGAAAGAAATAACATAATTGTGTGAAATCTTTTGCTGCTGACATCTCTGATGTCTTGTTAGTTATCCATTTTGTTAAATGACAATGTTTCTTACTTCCCCTTATGTACCAGGTAGCGAGTCTCAGATCATCTATCAGTAGCTTTCAAGAGCAAGCAAGTTGTAAAGCTAAAGTTTCCAAAGTATTTGTGCCTTACAAGCTCTGCCAACCTTTTAACCTCCAAATGTCACTTTCAAGTCCACTCAAGGTAAGTTGTTGTGCAAGGTCAATGGTTTGAAAACCAACATATGTTCATTTAATGACTAATCCCCATACCCTTTCTCGTTTAAACATCTGCTGAGTTAAAACATTATGCGCTAGCCCCTTCCCCCTTTTTCATAGATAGATTTTGTTATATTCCTAGTCACACGAAGCACTTATTAAGTGCTTATTTGTTAAGATATTTGTGGACTGAACTTTGCAGTTGCCATTTTAGGAACCATTATTTTATGTCTCTCAGGAAAAAGAGGGTCTCTCTATGTGAAGTATGAGTTGTTCATATTTCCTCTGTCTCTTCTCCTCTCCTCTTGCCTGGGAGGGGTTGGGGGTTTGGAGGCTTTAATTTTCTGATCATTTCCTTTTCTATCGATCTTTGATCACATGATTCTCTTTCAATCTGAAGTATATTCCACAACCTTGGCCAAAATTTAAAATGGGTTCATCCCATCTACTGAAAAGGGGTTGGTTAAACTTCCACCTAGTTCTTTCTTGGATGTTTCATAGCATCTTGTATTTCAGCTTTTTTATGTACTACATTTAGTTCTATCTTCTTTTGAGTGATGTTGCATCTTAAGCCATATGTTTGAGTGTAATGTCTTGTGGATTCTTCCATTGCTTGATTAAGTTGGCTTGGTGAACTGCTTTCTGTTTCCAGATTAGGTACCACTCTCCTGAGGAGGAAATAGCACTTGGACCTGCTTGCTGGCTGTGGGATTATCTAAGAAGAAGTGGTGCATCTGGTTTTCTGCTTCCACTTTCTGGTGGTGCTGATAGTTCCTCCGTTGCTGCTATAGTTGGTTCAATGTGCCAGCTTGTAGTAAAAGGTTTATTGAACTCCCTGCCCTTCTAAACACATAATGTTGTGTTCTAGCTATTTTCCTGTACTTGTATCTAGTTTTTGACATTTATATTATTTTCCTAGTATATAGGTTTTTCTATAGTTTCAGAGTGCAGGATGAAAATGCTGTCGTTATGTACCCCTATAGCTGGTTGAACCTTCTGCTAGTTTCTATGTGAACCAATAGCATCCAGTGGGAAATGAAGATGGTTGTTGTGCTGTTTGATTTCTCAAATTATTACCTGGATCGAAATCTGGTGATTTCTTCTCTAAGAAAAGTGAGAGTGTGGAGTTCTTCATTGTTAAAATGTACAAATTTCAAAAGAATGATCGTTCACTTATATGATCTTAGGATTTGATTTCCCGCGGCGTTGCTGAACTGAAAATGCTACAACTTGGCCGATTTAGGAGGATCCTTGATTTGTTCTATTCGTGGTCAAGGTTCTGTTTCTGCTACAGATGAACTATTTTTCATCTAATGTTCTAGAGCTGGCGAGCATTTTGTATGAGTATGGTCTTATTATTTGTGCATGTTCTCCAATACATGAACTATATCTTCATTTATGTTGTGCTGACTGATAAATTGCATCATGCTGCTTTGTAGTATCTATTTTTATCATAAAAGTTCAAAGTAAATAGCGTTGTTTTCTTTATAGTTAAATTATAAGTGATGTCAATGCAGAAATTGCAAATGGTGACAAGCAGATAAAAGCAGATGCCATTCGAATTGGCCATTACACTGATGGTCAGTTTCCAACGGATAGCAAAGAATTTGCTAAACGAATTTTTTACACTGTTTTTATGGGATCTGAAAATAGGTAAGAATGTTAGCAAGTCCCATTATTCGGTCCTTTTCAGATTTTCTGTTCTGATCTACAAGTATTCTCTGGTTTCTTAATTGGCATGGAATTGGAGCTCCAAGTTTTAGTTAATTCCTTTATGGCTGCTTTGCTAATTTTCTGTTGGATTTTTTTTTATTTGCCTGGATTTGGGCAGTTGTGGTACAGACTGGGAGCCTTTTCAGTACGACAACATACCCAGTTTAGTCCCGCAAGTGGGGTCTGGGGAGCCTTCAAGTAATCTTAAGAAATGTAGGAAAGTTGAACTTTGCAAATATGAGAATTCAGGTCATCATGAACTCTTGGCTGGGCTCACTGTCATGCTACTGCCTGCAAAACCAAAGCTGATACCCTCCTCAGGAGTTTTAGGGGTCAACCCTGCCTATGTTTCATTCTTAAATGACATTTTTTCTCTTATATCAAGGGACTTAGTAGAAGTCTAAGAAGTACATCTTCCCATGAGTCTAAGGGTTTAAAGTTTGCACGTTTCACTTTTATATGGTGGAGTAAATTAGAGTGAGAATGATCACCCCCAACTAAAGCAGATGATCAAATATAAGATTTCAGGCTTTTTCTACAGATTTAGGGATGTCTTCTTCAGTAGAGAACTCCGAGGGGCTTCTTCTCTCTTCTGGAGAACACCAACACTATCTTTCCAGAACTCTATGTTTGAAAAAAGATCTATTTGACTTGATTATTGAGCCAAACTAGTGTTGTTGATGGAGTATGCATGTGACAGTTCAGAAACCACAACAACTCGGGCAAAGGTGTTGGCTGATGAGGTAGGATCATGGCATCTCAATGTGAGCATCGATGGAGTGGTCTCTTCACTAATCTCTCTGTTTCAAACACTCACTGGAAAGCGTCCACGCTACAAGGTAGAATAGTTCGAAATAAATTTTACCATTATGTAACTATTTGCGTTTATTCGGTCGCTTAACTGAAACCTTTAATCTCATGTTGTTTGGCCTACTAATAGTTCGTTGGGCTAAGAGACACCATGTCTAGAATAAAGAATAAGCTATTGCTTCACTATGCAATCTTGACCTGATTCTTTTGTTTGCAGGTAGATGGGGGATCAAACATTGAAAATTTAGGGTTGCAAAACATTCAAGCTCGAGTCCGGATGGTCCTAGCGTTCATGTTAGCATCTCTGCTTCCATGGGTCCATAACAAACCTGGTTTTTATCTGGTTTTGGGTAGCTCCAATGTGGATGAAGGGTTACGTGGTTACTTAACAAAGGTAGAAGAAACTTTTGTTGTTTTGGATATAGTGTCAGTATTAACAGCATTTATCCTATAATAGCATCTTGTTAACTGGTGATTTGGGGGCAATTACTACTGTATTACTGTTTGAAATGAGTTGCGGCTGGCTTGAACCCTCCTTCTATTTGTTTTTTAATGCTTGGAGCATGTTAATAAAGGGATAGTAACAAATTGGCTTCATGATTTTCCTTTAATTGATCTCTCCCCTCTCTAACACATCCTGATGATAATTGTCTAACTTTGCAGTATGATTGTAGTTCAGCAGATATAAATCCAATTGGAAGTATCAGTAAGATGGATCTTCGGTCATTTCTGAAATGGGCTGCCATTCATCTTGGCTACTCATCCCTGGCAGAGATTGAAGCTGCACCACCCACTGCTGAATTGGAGCCTATACGCGCGAATTACAGTCAGGTATCTGAGTCAGTGTACTGCTTTCAGTTTATGATGCTTTTTCTAGTAACGCAATGGACTATTATTTCCTGTTTCTGGTGCTTACTTATCCTTTCATTTGGGAGAATTCTCATGTAATTAATGGTTGAAAGAATGAGGGGTCTTCGCTGTTCTTAGATTGCCATCACTTTTCACATTTCTCGGGTCACCTCTTTCTCATGTTCATCTTGACTAAACAGATTCTATAACTTCTCGAATGAAAGTTCTTTTTTCTCTTTCAACTAAATACGTGGAGTTTGGTTATGTATGAAGTGATCAAGCGCAATTCAAAGATTTTACTTTGCAATATTTGTGGAACAGTTGGATGAAGTGGATATGGGTATGACCTATGATGAACTTTCAGTGTATGGAAGGCTGCGCAAAATTTTCCGCTGTGGACCTCTATCAATGTTTAAGGTTTGTCCTGTTCATTCCATGAGACATTAAAGAATCAGACTTGCTATAGGATAATTTCTTCCACATATTTGGTAGTCCTTGACAAGTACTGAATGATCATATTGCAGAATTTGTGTTACAAATGGGGTACAAAGTTGACGCCTGCAGAGGTGGCTGTCAAAGTGAAATACTTCTTTAAATACTATTCCATCAATAGACACAAGATGACTGTACTGACACCTTCATATCATGCCGAGGTACTTCACTTCTATGTTGCATGAATCCGTAACTTGCCTTGAAGTATCTTGTCTGGAATTGTTAGAATAGTCACACATAATCTATAGATGGGGTAATTGTTCTTTTATATGGTCTTGGCAATCCTCAATTCATGAGATAGCTTTTGGGTTTGAGTCGGGCTCAATGTTCATTGCTCCACAGGTGTAGGTAGGTTCGTCACGGATACCTCAAACATATGCAGAAAGTCTGTCAATCCTCGTCTAGGATACTTATACATGCCTGTGTCGATACCTACTCTTTCCCATATCCGTGCAACTTAAACACAGATAGTCAGAGCCAGTAGGAAGGATTAAAATATTGTAATGCTTTTGTTCTGTGTCTTTCATTAGAGAAGCACCATCATCATCTAAATCTCAATCCCAAGCAAGACAAATTCGCCTAATATGAGTCTTCACCGACTATATCACTCGGTTTAAGCTCATCTTAGACTGTCACTATACACAGTAAAATAAAAATAAAGCCGCCATATAATCTGTCAGTGATGTTTCCTTAATGAATCATATGTCTCGTTTTGTATTGCAGAGTTATTCACCCGAGGACAATAGGTTTGATCTGCGCCAGTTCCTGTACAATGTCCAATGGCCTTATCAATTTCGCAAGATTGATGAACTTGTGAATGAGCTTGGTGGTGATAAAGTCGCTCTTACAAAGTCGACTGACGGAGAAAATGTGAATGTTACAGCTGATGGCGGGATGGGTGTTGTGGCCGCAGGCTCGGGCGATCCAAGAGCTGGCTTCTAATTCTAATTTGCACAGTTTAGCTCATAATGCAGCTGATAAGGAGATACTGGATTTCCAAATGCTTCTCCAGTATTCAGATAGTATAGTTTACGTCAAATTTATTCTTTACTTTCCTGTATTTAACAAAATCAGTTGAACATTTTTCAATAATGAAAACGCCATCATTTGCGATCTGTTGTATTGCTGTATAAACAAAAATTTTTGTTTTGAGATAAAATCTAATATTCTTCTCAAGTTTGTTTGGACTATGATGGAAACTTAAGGCTTGTTTAGTTCAAAATCAGGTTATCCTAAGATTAATTCTGCATTTAATATAGGATAAGAAAAATCACAATTATTATGTAAAAGTTATCCTGATTTTAAGTAATAAGATTACTAATTTTTAACTAAGTATATGATAGATTTACTCTCAAATTTTATATCGAAATAATCCTATTGATTCCTACCACCAAAATAATTATAGTGGACGATCATCTATAATGGTTCTCTAGTGTATGTACTATCTTTTTAATATGGTCATTTGATTGTGTAAATACAGTAAACAAATAGTTAAACTAAAAACTTTAATGAACTTGCAACAATAATTGTACTACTTATGTTTAATATTACTTGGTTCATATTGACCTGATGCTCTTTTTTAAAAAAATTATTTGATAGTGTATTTTACTAAATTAATTTACCAAAGATTCTTTGTTAAGGCAAATTCCTTTATCTTCTCATTATAGGTAGTATTTATATTTATATTTGCGCTATCCTATTACACTATGTGTGGTATTATTTATTGCTTTATTTATTTTGTATGGTGTTATTTGATTGTTATATTTTTTTTTGTTGAAATCTATTGTAAGGATCTATTACATTATTGATATATGACCAATGTAAAATTTCATTTCGTAACTTCTCAATGATCATGCTACTTTGGTATTAGTAGAAACACAACATGCACTGAATAAAATATCTGAAGTTCTATTAAACAGATCGAAGCAACATACACAAGTCGTTCTAAGAACGGAAAACATCCTTTCAGTAAAATCTTCACCTAACAAAAACTACGTGAAGGGAGATTTTTCAGAACAATTGTCAAAACTTGCAGTAACCCTCGGTTCAAACTATTCTATATATCCTCATTTCCTGCATCTTTGCAGTGTATCAATGGAGATATTTCAGAAGACCTTACAGCTCATCATGGCCATCGTCTTCTTCTTCCGATGAACCGCCACCTGGGGCTCCACCTGTTCGTTGATAAACAGCTGTGATAATTGGGTTGCAGACTGCCTCGACCTCCTTAAGCTTCTCATCGTAATCCTCTTTCTCGGCGTTCTGGTTATCGTCTAGCCATTCGAGGGCTTCTTTTGTTGCTGTCTCAATCTTCTCCTTCTCATCAGCCTCCAGTTTGTCAGCTAACTTGTCTTTGTCGTTGATTTGATTCTTCATGTTGTACACGTAGGTTTCCAGACTGTTACGGGCATCAATCTTCTCCTTTACCTTCTTGTCTTCCTCAGCAAATTCTTCTGCTTCACGAACCATACGCTCAATCTCTTCTTGGCTTAAGCGGCCCTTGTCGTTTGTAATGGTAATCTTCTCCGCCTTTCCGGTACCCTTGTCTTCTGCTTTGACATTCAAGATACCATTGGCATCAACTTCGAATGTGACCTCAATTTGGGGGGTTCCCCTGTTCAAACAAAATCAAGATTCCAGTTCAGATTCTAATTGGATACCAAAAAGCTGTTTGTGAAATTATCTAAACAGAAGAAATGCAACTGACCTAGGAGCTGGGGGAATTCCAGTAAGATCAAACTTCCCAAGATTCCTACAGTCCTTGGTAAGACTTCTTTCACCTTCAAAAACCTGTCATCAACATGTGGAGAAGAAACAGTGAGAATTGGAGCGTACCAGAGCACAGCTTAATGAACAGTTCTCGACAATGAGCTATAGGATTGCACAAACAGCTTAATGAACAGTTCTAGACAATGAGCTATAGGATTGCGCATATTTGAAGCATCACAATACCTGAATAGAGACGGTGGTCTGCTGGTCTTGGTAAGTGGTGAAGACCTGGGACTTCTTGGTTGGGATAACAGTGTTTCTGGGGATCAATTTAGTCATTACCCCACCAACAGTTTCAATACCAAGGGTGAGAGGAGCAACATCCAAGAGAAGAATATCTGCACACAAGAAACGTTTCACAATCAATCACTAAAAGATGCAAACTCACACATTATCAAGAACAATAAGCAAATTATGGCAAGAAAACTAATGGATCATGTACCTTTAGTTTCATCTCCACCTTCTCCGCTGAGGATACCACCTTGAACAGCAGCACCATAAGCAACAGCTTCATCAGGATTGACACCCTTGTTGGGCTCCTTCCCGTCAAAATAGTCTTTAAGGAGCTGTTGTACTTTTGGAATTCTGGTGCTTCCACCAACAAGAACTATCTCATCAATCTGGTTCTTTTGTAGCCCAGCATCCTCCATTGCCTTCTTCACAGGTCCCATTGTCTTTCTGAAGAGATCATTGTTCAACTCCTCAAAGCGAGCACGGGTCAATGGTTCAGAGAAATCAATCCCATCAAATAATGATTCAATCTCAACACGGACTTGGTGCTGGCTACTAAGGGATCTCTTGGCACGCTCAGCTTCTCTCCTTAGCTTGCCAAGAGCTCTGTTGTCCTTGCTGATGTCCTTTCCATGCTTCTTCTTGATCAACTTGATGAAGTATTCCATAATCCTTTGATCAAAGTCCTCACCTGTGCAAGAAATATGGGACATTCAAAACATAATCCAAGAATAATCATCTCAAAAGAATGCAGTTCTGAAGCTTCCTTCATTGAGCTGAATAATGACCAGCTATTCCAATTTCAATCAGCAGTGTCAAAACCCAAAATTAGGCATCAGCTATTGTAGAAGACTGTAATAGAGCAATCCCACAAATGTGGAATCAATAGAATAGCCATTTAGCATTTCATTCATTACTATCAATTTGAGGAGAAAACTACAATCAGGGCACCCTAACAGCATCAAGGCTAGCAGTATCAAGATGTAGTATGCTCAACTTTCAGTTGTTTCTATACCAAAGATCCTTACCTCCAAGATGGGTGTCACCATTTGTTGCAAGAACCTCAAACACACCATTGTCAATGGTCAGAATACTGACGTCAAATGTCCCACCACCAAGGTCAAAGACAAGAATGTTCTTCTCACCACCCTTCTTGTCTAGTCCATAGGCAATGGCGGCAGCTGTTGGCTCATTAATGATTCTAGCAACATTTAATCCAGCAATAACACCGGCATCCTTTGTCGCCTGTCTTTGTGCGTCATTGAAATACGCTGCAGAGATGAGAGAGTGTTAACTCGTAAGTCTCTAAATAATGACAGAAAAGAAAAATAAAAACGAAAAAATTGAACAGCTAGGACTTGATACCAACATACCAGGAACAGTAACTACAGCATCCTTAATTTTTTTCCCAAGGAATGCTTCAGCTGTCTCCTTCATCTTTGTCAATATCATGGCACTAATTTCCTCAGGACTAAATACTTTAACTTCTCCATCCTTGATTTTGACTTGTATGTAGGGCTTTCCATCCTTGCTGACAATCTTGTATGGTACCAGCTTCATATCTCTCTGTACTTCCTTGTCTTCGAATCTGAAAAAAAAGGGTAAAGCATCTCTAAGCAGGACAAATATACAATCATAACAAAACATATGAAACTAATTGAGAAGTGTCCATTACTTTCTTCCAATCAGCCTCTTAACATCAAAGATTGTCCTCTCAGGATTGACTGAGGCCAGGTTCTTCGCAGCCTCACCGATCAATCTCTCATTATCAGTGAATGCAACCCATGATGGTGTAATCCTGTTTCCTTGGTCATTAGCTATAATCTCCACGTGACCATTCTTATACACCCCAACACAGGAATAGGTTGTCCCAAGGTCAATTCCTATAACGGTTCCAAGCTTTGTGGCCTCCTCTTTTGCAATGGAAAGTGCGGAAAGACAGCCTGTTTTGAGGAAAAGAGTAAGATAACAAATGACATTCACCAGACTCTGCAAGTTCTATATGAAACTCATGACATAACACAGCAAAAGGAATATATGTATGTATGTCTGTGAGTGTATCTGCAGTATCAATCACTCAAACAATTAACTACCTATTAATCCCAAACTAGTCTATCATAGCTATATAAAGCATCTCTACCAATTCACTCAACTCAAGTCAATATATATGCTGTTCAGTAGAAGTAAAATAAAGGTTGTAGTACATAGATAAGCTAACAACAAAAACCAGCAACTTTTAGCATATTTAAAGAATCATTCAGCCAAATTAAAAATGGTCAAGTATCCATAGGATCTGAAGACGATCATTATAAATGTGCGTTATCCAGAACCACAGTCCATAGATGCATCCCAAGTTCGCATTCTAGTAAGTATTAATTCAAAACACCAATATTAAGAAGCTGGTCACCCAAAAAAGGAAAATACATATGTAAAAGTTCAGGATATACGCAATGCAAACGTAGCGGTGACCTTGGTTCTCTATTTCAAGAGTTGAAATCTGATCTAAACAAGAAAAATAACACATGTGGACGGATTCACAGGTGTGAGTGAACCAAACTACCTTTGTCATGGACTACAAAACATTTTAGATCAGCAGACAATGTAATTGTACAATCAGAAAATGAGATCAGAAACAGATAGCATTGAGAATCTGATAAATATTTGTTTATATTTATAGATGATATAGCACCTAGCACTAATTTCATTCCAGATACAGCATTATTTTCACTTTATAAGAACCACAAACATCTGAAATTCTTCATTGCTCTTCCAATCTATCAATCAACTCATATGAATCACCAACTATTCTATTCCAATTTCCAATACTGAATAATTTCTCCATAAGGAAACAAAAATAAGCCTAGCAATAACACATAACACCAAACAAATGCTCAAACAGATATAAAATGGCATGAAAATATTGCCAGATCTAAAACTAAGACGTCTAACATACAAATCTATAAAAAAAATAAACATGCATTATACACAAAAGCTAACAGATCTAGGATATACAACATTTTAGATCAAACATAACAAATCAAATCTTATAAACCGGAAAAAAAATCAAAACAGATCTCCGAGCAAATAGAAACAGAAGTTTCACCTAATAGAACAATCGTTAGCACGACGAGCGAATTGCCTCGCCTCAAACAGCCAGCCATAGCTTCTTCTTTCCTTATCAACGCACAATCCACGAAGCTATACGTACAACACAATGCGATCCCTCAATATGAAGAATTTTCTCAGTGAAGAACTCCAAATGATGAGAGAAATCTATTTATAGAGCCTCGCGAGGTGCTCGGGAGGCTTTTATACTGTGAGAAACTGAAGAAAGAGACCTTCCGTTCAACGAGTGACATTCGACACGTCCTTTCTGATGACGTGGACCAATAGGAAGAGGACGGTGATTTTGTTCCGCCAATGGCGATTGATCTTGTGTTGGGATGATCAGGACCGTACAATTTCATTTCGAACACGTGTCAGCGTGAGATCGGTGGTAATTCCAAGTAGGCCCACGAATCACCTTCAGTTTTGACCGAACACAGAGAATATAAGTTAGTAAGTAGGTAAAATAATCAAAATGATGAGATTTAATTTTAATATATTGATAAGATGAATATGATCTTTATTGTATTTCCAGAATTGATCAGTTCCTAAATTATTTAAATAAAGGTAGTTCTTAATTTTTGTTAAAATAAATAGAGATTTTTTATATGGATATTGCGCATGAATTATCAATTTATAAAATCGTATGCTTTAATATCATTTAATTCTATTTCTTAATTTAAATTGAAAAATTGATCTTAATTTGAAAGAGCCACGAAAAAAATATTCATTGTATGTTATTGATTTGTTCATTAATCTTGATCGAAATTTTTTATTGTTGTTGTTTAGAGGGTAATTTTATCATATTTGAGTTGGTTCAAGAAAAATCAAAACAATTTAGGGTTTTGTTTTATAGATGTTATGTGATCTCTGTTTATTGTTAAGTATAAAGATTAGGAGTAGGGACGGACTGATACTTTTAGAGATGCAATAAGACTATTTTAATTAGGTTTATATATTGAGATATCAAATGAAGCAAAGATCGTTATTTTCGTCAAAGAGTCAAAGAGGGGAAAAATGCATAAAAAATATTACCTGTATTCATCATGTTTATTGTATTTTTATTTCTCCAATCAGTGAAACAAATAAATAAGAATGGAGAAACAAGAACAACAACAATAACATACATAATTAAATCTCACAAGTGGGATCTGGGCGTACTTGTGGGATTCCACTGGGTATGTTGTATTGTTGTCGTTGTTGTTTCCCCTTTGTTATTTATTTTTAATAAATTTTCAAGGCGTACGACCAGCAAGATAAATCAACCTGTTGTATCAACGAGATGTAGCAACATAAAAAACAATGAAAGTAACAAAAACTAGTAGCTCAGTTGGTTGGCTATCTGAACTCTCACCTTGTTGGTGAAGGTTCAATTCCCCACATTATAATCCCTTCCCCATTTCCTCTTTCCTACCTCCAAATTAAAAAAAAAAAACAGAGGAAAAAAATGAAATACACCAGTTTCAATCTTCAAAGAGATTGACTTGCAAGAGTTTGAATGTAAATTAAAAGGTGAAAGAATAAATATGTAAAGTTAGAATTTATTGTCGGGGAGAAGTAATCGACATAATTATAGTCATTTGAAAATATCTTAGTTATGCTCCATAGTTATAAATTGGATAATTATATTTCGTAACTATAATTATAGCAACATTTGTATAATTCAGGTAGCATTTGTATACGTTTATATAATTCGTTATACAATTCACAATTTTTGTATAATATTTGTATATTTTGTTATATAATTTGTGCATAAAGTTTGTATAATTCGTAATATTTATATATTACGCTACACAATTTGATTCGCACACAATTTTTTGTATAATCGCGCACAATATTTATATAAATCACGCAAATTATACAAAATTCAAACTGTAATTACAACTAGACATTTGTCGCGAACCATAATTAATCCAAAGTACAGTTATGTTAGCTAATTAATTAGTATATATTTATTTATTCGCGTAATTTTTTCTATACTTAACGAGGTCTACTACTTCTAATGGATTGCCACGGAAAAGTTTCAAATTGAGGTATACTTCATATTTATTGACTTATGCGCTTATTGTTTATGGGTCTAATAATTAATTTGTTTGCAACAACAAGACTGATATATATGAATATTTTTTTTTGCAAGACTGATATATATGAATAATTTTTTTTATAATTTAATTAATTAACTATTTGACTTTTTATCTTATCCGTAAGAGTTTGATTCTTCAAATCAATAATTCTTTTTCAACTTAATGCTCACTTGACTTATGTTTCCTATCTTGAGTTCAACAATTTTTTTTGACCATTCAATCAATTACTATAAAAAATTTATTAGTGCAATCATAGAAAAATGTTGGTATATAAAAAAACCATGTATCATTTCATAATGTCCTATTTTAAAGTTATGGACATATATATCAAATGATAGATAAATGAACAAATCAATCAAAATATTGAGTCGCAAAGGAAAAAGGAGTCTATATAAGATAAGACACTTATACAGACATTCATTTTTCTCATCCTTATTTATTCATAATAAATTAAATTAATTATATTATTTATATATAATTTTTAAATTAACGTGCAAAATATAAACTCAAAAATAATATTCAAAATTAGTGCAGTTGACGTATGAACAAGCTCACGGTAGACCACGCACTATACTTGCTTTTTTTCTTTCCATATAATTTACACACAGCGGTTATTTTTTTTATCTTTTCTATAAATACACCATTTTTCGATCCCTAGAAAGGCTCTTTCGCTTTTCGACAATGGCGATCGCTTCGCCATCGGCTCCATCTCTCTCGGCATCTATCAGCTGTACTCGTACTGACTCAACTCCAGTTCGTTCACTTCGATTCTCGCCGATCCAAACTCGGCTTCAATCTCGGCGATTCACGTTGGCTTGTTGTCGGTCCTCCGTGTCTTCACCAAATGGATGCGAGGACGACGGCGATCTCCAGTACGAGCTTCAGCATGGAGTGGCTAGTCATCATCGACGTCGAGGTTCGCGGGTGTTTGTCACGCTTCCGGTTGATGCTGTTAGTTTGCCGGAAGGGACGATGAAGAGGAAGAAGGTGATGGCGCAGTCATTTCGTGCTTTGGCGGCGGCTGGTGTTGAAGGAGTTGTGATGGAGGTATGGTGGGGCCTGGTGGAGAGGGAAATGCCCAGGGTTTATAATTGGCAAGGGTATTTGGATATTGTGATGTTGGCTAAGCGTTATGGTTTGAAAGTTCGAGCTGTAATGGCATTTCATCAGTGCGGTACTGGGCCTGATGACCCTTTCTGGTTAGTACACGTTCTGAAATTCTTCTGTTACTCTTGTTTGGATACGAAAAACAAAATGTTGTTTGTTTCAGGTTAACATTTGCTTTATTTTCTCCTTCAAACCCGTTTTGTTTGTTTTCTGAAATTGAATATAACTGTCAAACCACAAAACAAATTAACTTAAAGTATAGAATGCCTAGCTGCTGCTAATAGCGATTGACTATTGCATGAATTTAAGTTTCTTCACGATTGACATTTTTTAGTTGAATCTTTTGAATAACATTTGCTTTAATATGGTGGAATGCACATTTTCTATGTGCCTCTTTTGGTGTTCTAGTAAGCTTGCTAGCTGCCATTTGACTCATAATTGTGTACCTCTTTTGTGTTCTAGCAAGCAATAGGGCTTGCTGGAGGGTGCTTAGGCAAGTAAGTGAAGCTTATGGGTTGTGTGGTTTGGAAATCCTAATGTTTGAAACAAAACTTAGATATTTGTTTCGTTTCACCTTGTATAGCTCAAACATCTTTACTTAGTTTTAGTAATTCCATATTGGAATGGAGTAAGAGAAGCTGCTTGGACTGTCTTGAGTTAGATTCAACTGATGGTTCTCCTTAAAATCGAACTAGTTGGCATATTATTTTATTGGGGTACACATTTAGAATGCTTAGTATTGTACTGTCCGGTTGCCTGGTATTGAAGGCTACTTCTGGTATTGATTTCCCCAAAAAATGTTCATACTTGTGTGTCTCAGTATTGTACTGTCTGCTCTATGGAGGTTCAAATAAGATCATAGAAAAATGTTTTTTTTTGTTTTGTTTTGAACAACATTACCTGTATGTCTATAACTGAGGTTTACCATGATAACCAATTCTATGGGCCTGTGACTGCACTTAAATTTTCCTCAAAGAAGTTAAAACAATGGATCCTCTTTTACATAAAAGTGGATTCCATAGTTAGTTTTCTTCTAAGTTCCTCGGACTCTCCAAAAATGATGCCGAACCCGTGTCAGAACCTTCAAAAATACATTTCGAAGGATCTGACACGCATCCGTCGATATTTCTAAAGAGTCCGAGCAACATAGGTTTTCTTTCAGGAGTAGAAACTTTTAAAAATTATTGTAGGGCAAAAGCTTCCTTAGTGAGACTGGACGAAATTCTCAGACAAACTTAATAAGAAAGGACACATGATTTGGAAAATTGGAACAGAGAGAGTAGCTTGTTAGGTAATTGACTCAATTTGATTTGTGAGAAAAGAAACAGAGTGATTTTCATTTTTTGAAATTGATTGGCTTCCTCAAAAGGAACTAAAAAAAGTGGCACAACTTGCATGGAGATATGGACGAACAAGAAAGTTTGACAGCCTCATCCATGTGGATAGTCATTTGAATAAAGTGTTTCTTTTTGGTATATAGTTGGTATTTGATTTGTAAGTATTATGCATCTAGTGTTCTCCATCTAACTTGTGCCATACTTCATCCTCCACCCCCTTTGGCAAAGACGTCTGGGAAGTTGATATCATGAAGTATTTATTCATATATGTATATGTGGTAAGGTCTTGTAACTCGTCGATATGGAGAGTTCCCAAATATCTGTAAGTGGAACTTTTATAAGGTAGAATACCCTGTTGAATGTATAACCAACCTGCAGAGTATATAGATGCCAATGTTTTGTTTAATGAAAATGTTGCATTGTCTTAAAAGGGAAAAGAAAAAAGCATAATACTGATTAAACATATTTATGCTAAAAGTTGTAATGACCAGGTTAAATTCGTCATTGCTGGTAGTTCTTCTTCAGAAGTAGAGAAATGAGTTTGATTATTAGTTGGTACCAATGGTTAGCATTGTTTTCAGCTGGTCTTAGTCTGGCTACGTTTGTGGTTGGTAAGAGAATATGGAGAGTAAGTGTTTAGTTATGCAAAAGAGCATTTGTCTTCTGATGTCCATTTGTGAGCTGATGAATCACTGGACTATCATCCAACAATAGCCTCTGTAATACTGAATGCTCTCTCCTTTATTTGTAAACCTTGACTGGAAATTGGAATTATAGTTTTTAAATTTCAATTTTTTGGGTAGTTATCTATCTTTCTTGTTTTTCATTTTTTTTTCGTAATTACGGTGGTGTCCGGGGACAGCTTGCTCGTGGCTGAAGTATTACACGGGATATATGCTACCTCCCACCAACACAAGTTTCAGGTAACTCTACATGCCAAGGCTTAGGAAGAGAGGAAGAGATCACTAATTTTTTTTTTTCGCTGGGATATGAACATGAGACCTCATGGTTCTCCTCCCACTTCATTGCCCATTAGTCTACACCCTTGGGTGCTTGTTGAACTTTATAAGCATTGTACTCTCCTGATCTTGCTCTGCCTCTCTTTCTGCACTTACATTAGAAATGATTGCTGCTAGTTAATGATTCACAATCTGAAAATTCCTCCTTTTGGCTGCTGCTAGGATTCCTCTTCCTCAGTGGGTTCGTGAAGCAATCGATAAAGATCCAGATTTAGCATATTCAGACAGGTTTGGAAGACGGAATAGGGAATATATATCCCTAGGATGTGATGTTCTTCCCGTTCTGCATGGACGATCTCCAATTCAAGCATATACTGAATTTATGAGGAGCTTCCGCGACACCTTCATAACATTTCTTGGTGGCGTCATAACTGTATGATGCTCACTTAATGCTTCACCTACTAATTTTTAATGGTATTATACCTATACAATTTGAATTCATGTTGCAGGGTATCCAAGTTGGAATGGGCCCTGCTGGTGAGTTGAGATATCCTTCATGCCCTTTCTCGAAGCTGGCTTGGACCTGGCGCTCACGCGAACTTGGCGAATTTCAATGCTATGATAAGGTGTGAAAAAATGATGTTACGTATCTCAATTGATTTTCCATGTCATCCCTATCCAACCAACATTGTGATTGTCTTCTTTTGAACTGGCAGTATATGCTTGCATCTTTAAATGCTTGTGCTGGGGAAATAGGAATGCGTGAGTGGGGCAATGGTGGACCTTTAGGTGCCAGCAATTTGATGCAAGATCCTGAAAGCACAGAATTTTTCAAAAGTGACGGTTCTTGGAATACACCATATGGAGAGTTCTTCCTTGCATGGTACTCAGGGATGTTGCTGCTTCACGGTGAGAGGATTTGTAGGGAAGCAGAGACCATATTCGGTGGTCTTGAAGTTAATTTGTCAGGGAAAGTGGCTGGGATTTACTGGCATTACCGTACACAGTCTCATCCACCTGAGCTAACGGCTGGCTACTACAATACTTCAATTCGAGATGGTTTGCTGCCAATTGCTCGCTTGTTTGGCAAGTATGGTTTCTCCATGTGTTGTACATGTTTCGAAATGCAAGATGCAAAAGAGCAGCAGATGAATCCTGTCAGTAGTCCCGAAGGTTTTGTGAAACAACTTCTACTTGCCGCAAGGATATGTGAGATTCCCCTGCAAGCTGAAAACTCTGCCAGTAGCTTGGATGATGGATCATTTCAACAGGTGTTACGGATGTCTAAGTTCTACTCAGTTGATCCAGGAACACCTACCTTCTCATTCAATTTTGTCAGGATGGAAAAGAACTTGTTTGAATATCAGAATTGGGCCAGCTTTACTCGTTTTGTAAGACAAATGTCAGATGCGAGAAGTTTTCGAGCCAAGCTAGGCTTCGGGGAAGGTGATATGCCACTTACGTCTGTATCAGCATCTGCTACTGCTGGAGTGGTTCTTTCATGCTAGGAAGAAAAACTTTAACCTGTAGGCATTCCTAATGCTAGTTCCCTATTCTCACCTGCGACACGTCAAGGGGATGTATATCTGTAGCATCTTCTGGTCTTTTTTTTCGCGTACATTTTTTGTCCTTGTACTGTAATGGTTCGTTGTCAGGTTGAAAGTGTGTATTTCCTTTGTATCACAACGGTGCCTTCCTATTATTTTGAGAATGGATGGCCGGCCTCTCTATTTCAGCTCAGAGGGGAAACATTTGGTCAAAGATAGTTCAGCTATGACAATTAGCACCTTCTAGTATTCTACGTGAAATGGAAAGCAATTTTATAACACATACAGGAAGGGTTATGTACTGTACTTTAGATGTGTTTTAAACCCTTCATCTTTGGGTTTGTCTGAAGAATAGTGAGATAACACAAATTGAATTACAATGGTCTTGATTTTAATGATTATGCAAATTGAACTACAAAAAGGTGGAAGATTCTTTCATCTCCTGCAGGAGTCCATGTGAATTTTGAAGTGGAAGGAATCAATCAGTCAGTCCACTATAGACAAGGAAAATGGGGTGTTGTACAGAACATCCGTAATAAATAGTATACACCAATACAAAAAGATTCATTCAAATTTGAGGTCGTGAATTTACCTCTTCATATTACATATATTACATGTGATTAAAAGATTGATCAACTTTATTATTTATTCTTTGTTCATATTAATTAGTCTCTTGAAAAAATTAAATCTCTAAAATTTATTTAATCTTCTAATGGTCATATTAAATTATAGGGATAAAATGATTTTTTTTAAATAAATCGGATTTAGTGAGCGGCAACAAATATTTTTATTTAGTAATATATCCCGTACGGAGGGACTGCTAAATTAGTGACTTTCTTTTTAACACGTTTTCTCGACTACAACCACAGTATACTGTAATCATTTCAAAGATATTGACTTTAAATTTTAAGTAATTATGTTTCTATTACTCTTTCGTTTTTCATCTAAGGTGACTTAATTAACAAGTATTTAAATATTAACTAACACACAAGGCAATCTCGTTGACACAATTTACTAAAATATATTGAGTTCTTCTAGTTATGTTTAAACAAGTTATAAGCTAGAGAGAAAAAAAATTAAAATTTTCCTTCTATTTTCATTAATCTTGAAACTTGAAGTGTATGATTTATACAAAGCCAATTTTTGCATCATTATTTGGCAAATAAATGCAAGACAAATGGAAAGTACTAAAACATGGATCCCTGCCTAACTTAAGTTTAGTGACCTACATTTATATATGTCAAACTAGATACACTTAAGTAAATAATGATTAAGGAATACCCCCCACGCCACCCCCACCCAAAAAAGGGAGCAATTTTAGTTGAAAAAAGTCCATTAATGTGCAACTTTTGTGAGAATTCCCAAAATATGGAAAAGGCTTACGTGAAAAAAAAGTGATTTACATGCGTACTACGTTTAATCCAAAAATGAATAGGTTTGAAATATATATTAATTTAAATCATTAATAACATACTCGATATAATTCTAAAAATATATGATATATGCTAATATTATTCCTATATTTATAAGCGTAGAGACTATACCTTAACTTACATCTATTTAAAAATAATTGAATCGCTACCATCAATGACAATGGTATGTAGTAAATTGACACAATAAATTAGAACATTTGTATATGCCTCGAGAGTTGACTTTTATTTTAAGGTGATAAATGAATTGAAATGCATTTTATTTTAGAAAATAATTCAAAGAAGTAATCGATTGAAGTTTGTATAAAGACAGGCGCACTAACTAGTAATAATGTACGTGAAAATTGTGAAATAGTACCAAAATTGCAACTATTAAAGCAGCTATTTTCACGAATATAATTTCAAGTAACTCAAACAAAATTTAAAGTGTTTTTATTTTTTTAAGTTTGAGAAGTTGCAAGTGTGTGGCAATATGAAGACTCTTTTTATTGTTATTTGTCTCCTCTTCATTTTTTCATGGCCAGGTGAATAATTTTAAGATTATTATGTTGTATAATGTTGACCTAAGATGAATTTAAACGGAAGAATATGCGATAATATAAAATTCATATGGTCGATCTCAATTTGTTCTAACTTCATAATATATTCAAATAGCTCTATCGTTAATAATTATCAATTTTTTTTTTTGGTTTACTTTAGGTTGCAGCAATGGCATGGAAGATGTGGCAAGGCTACATAACCTGCAGAGAGAGGTACTTTCTCAAGTAGATCAACTTTTATGTTTTCGCTTGGTGCTCGATATTTATTTTAGAATTCAATTAATTTAGATTTGTGTTAGAAAATTTCAAGATGGGGATAAGACGTTTTCTACCTAAGATGATTTTGTTATCAACTGGATGGCTCGAATTCCAAGCTTTTAATTAAAAACAAAAAAATTCTTATCACTCCATCGTATCCTTATTTAATGGTATCCAAATAGAATCTCTTTGCATAAAAAGGTGTTCAATGGTAGAAAATACTAGATATTATGATATCTAAAGTTGTGTGTTTATGTAATTTTTTCATCTATATAATCCCATATAAAAAATATGACTCTAGTAAGAAAAAAACAACCTAATTACACTCCTTTATTTATCATATTTTTCATTATTTCCATCCATTTTCAAAAATTTCAAAAATATCTACTTTCCACCCGGATACATTATATCAGTAATCCGAGTATATTAATATACATTAATTATGATTAATAAATTATCTCTATGTTCAATGTATCATGCTTTAATGTTACCTGCTAATACTTAAAACCCCTAATTTTTGTATCCAGAACTGAAGTAATATATTCAGATTACTGAATTACTGCATTCAGATTGCCATTTTTTTTTAGAGATTTCGATAAATTGAAAAAGAAAGGAAAAAAATAGTAATTAACTGTTTACACTATGTGATTTATGTAAACCCACCCTATAGTAATGGAAATAGATCAACCTTGTTAACAATATCTTTTTGCTCTTCCTTTCGATTAATTATAAGTTTTATTCGTTGTCTTTGCTCTTCCTTTCAATTGATTATAAGTTTTATCTGTTATCATCTGTCAGTGTATATAACTTAATCATCATCCCGACCCCCCCTCCTTTGTTGCTAGGTGATGAGCCAAATGAATATACGCAAGCTTTTAGAGGTGGATGTGAATGTGGACTACAATGGTCAAGGTACAGCAAATAATGCACATACCCCAGGCAAAGGGAACCCTCCTAGAGGAGCCAAAAATTCTAATTAATTCTAAAATATCATAGTACTATATTATATATAAGTTTATTTGAATATTATCATGTATGTTATGAGGCAAAATTAAATGTATATCCTATATACTGTGCTTTATCATCAGTTATTATAATTATTTATGTGATTTGCAATATTAATATATATGTGTATATTCACAGTGTATCACAGTTTAGCTTTATTAACACCTTGGGCTTGAGAGTATTCCCCCAAACTTGCTTTTAGAGTTTTTGGGTTATAGACTCGAGAACATTCACTTTTTTCATTTTTATATAGTTCAAATATATACAATAAACTAATTGAAAATATCTACAGCAAATGAAACGATAGCTATGGAACGTATTCAAACAAACTATGACTAAGGAGTATAATTAAATTATTTCTCTTTGCTACTTTTAAAATTTACAAAGAAAAGGCATAACGGATAAAGGCAAAAGTCAAATTCATTTGATTGCAATCTTATCCGATTGGAAACTTATTTAATTACAAGCTTATTAAGAAACTGTATAATTATGATATTTATAATACAATGTATTTATAAGAAGCACCTGGTAATTTGATCGAAGCACCTTACTGATAATTTGATTTATACTTTTAAATTTTAAATATGACAAGTGACACTTACCTAAATAAGTATTTGAAAAAATAAAGAAAAGGGCATAACGAATAAAGTCAAAAGTCAAATTCATTTGATTGCAATCTTATCTGATTGGAAACTTATTTAGTTACAACCTTATTAAGAAATTATATAATTATGACATTTATAATATAATGTATTTATAAGAAGCACCTATTTTTCACCAATTTCAAGTAACTCAAACAAACCTTGGCAACAATTTTAAAGTATTTTTCTAGTTTGAGAAGTTAAAAGTGTGTGGTAATATGAAGAGTCTTCTTTTTGTTATCTGTCTAGTCTTCATTTGCTCATGGCCAGGTGAATTAACTTTACAACATTTTTCTTTTATAAAAAAGAAAATAACCTGTTTTTGTTTTAATTTTTTTAAAACATAATATCACTTAAAATGATTTTAAATAGAAAAATATCTGATCAGAGAGAATTCATATAGTCGATCCAATCTGATTTGATTTTGATTATTCATAGGCAACAGCAATGGCATACTAGATGTGGCAAGGCCACATAGCCTATGGAGAGAGGTAATTTTCTCAAATATAGATCAATTTTTACAGATTATTATTTGAGCTTTGTGAATGATTAATAATTAAATATACTAATTTTAAGCGCGATAGAGCGATAAGTACTCATCCGATGAGGATTTGTGTCTCGCTAGAGAATATTTATTCAGAAAATGAATTATCCTAATGTGAAATTTTTTGAATGAATTCAAACCTAATTGAGTCTTATATTTGTTGCAATTCTCACGCTTCAGTACTTGAAAGATATTTTACTTTTGCTACTTCACTTTCCACGATATAACAAAGGTTTGTAATTTGTACCATCCATTTTCAAATGGTTTTTTTTTTTCGTTCTTACTTTGGTTGATGTTCGATATCTACTTAAAACTCAATCAATCTAAATTCATGTCAGAAGTTCTTACTCTGAAATAAAACATTTCTTATTAAATCAATTTCATTTTCAAAATTAAAATTTGAAATCTTTAATTACAAATAAAAAAAAATATATTATTATCCACCGATATATTATTTATTTTTGTCTTTGTGGTTAGGTGACTAGCAAAATGAATATGCGCAAGGTTTTAGAGGTGGATGTGACGTTGGACTACGATGAAGGGGGACCAAATTATTCACATACCCCAGGCAAAGGGAACCCACCCTATAATGCTAATTAATTTTTTAAATGTCATCATACTACTATAAAAGTTTATTTGAATATTATCATGCAAGTTATGGAGCAATATAAATGTATTTCCTTAATATTCTACTTTCTTATTATAATTACTTGCAATATACATACATCCAAAGTGTATCATAGCTTAGCTATTATATAAAATTCAACGCACTGACTAAACTATCAGCCAACTCATATTTCAATTGAATAACACGGAATAATCATAATCATGGACTAAATTAACAATTTTTTTATAGCATTTGTATATTTTGCTATACGATTCAGGCATAACACTTGTATAATTTTCTATACAATTCACAGTATTTGTATTTTTCACTATACAATTTGATTCGCGCACAACATTTGTATAAGTCGCGTAAATTATACAAAACTCAAAACTGTAATTGTAGCTAGATATTTGCCGTGAGCCATAATTAATTTAAAACTATAGTTATATTAGCTAATTAACTAGTATATATTTATTTATCCAAGTTATTTTTTTTAAAAAGAAGGGGTCAAAAGTACATTAATCATGGATTATCATAGCCTTCACAGATCATATTTTTGAATAATAATGATCCAACGCATGACAGAGATTGCTCTCTTCTTACGGAAAGTTAATAATTCTTCTTCTTCTTAATCATAAAATATCACAATGGAGAATTCGAGATATTTAATTAAAAGTACATTTTATGCTTAAATTTAATAAATCAGATGAATTGTGATAAAATTTAAAACTCAAATTATAAAATTTAAATTCTAAATTTGCGTTTGACTCTCCATAATTTTCATTTCTTTTTTGATGGACAGTGTCCAACATGTGATTTGAACTCATTTTTAGATTTATATTAATGAGTAATAAATACTCCATTTGCTTTAATTTATGTGGTGAAGTTTAATTTAATGAATAATTTAAGAGATATATATTGACTTTGATATCACTAAAATAAACGTAAAGAAATTTAAAATTAAACTATTTTCAAAGATTGATATGTGTATACCTTTTTCTTTTTTTTACATTAACATATTCAGTGAAAATTTATGAATGGAGTACAAAAAGAGTAAAATGTGTAAAAAAAAAAGATTATTTTATTTCATAGAGGTAGAAAGATTATTTTTAAGTACGCTTGACTCAAATGCAGCTAAATAAAGTAACTAGTTAGGAAAAAGAAAAACATGCAACTAATAAAGAAAAAAAAAATAGCAAAATCAAAATAATATAATAATATGATAATCAAAACAATATAAAATAATTTTCTAGTATTTCTTTATCAACCTCTTATTGTGGAGAAGTAGAATATGATCTTGTAATAAATTTCTCTAATATTTAGTAGAAAAAAAAATTTGTACACATTGACGTGTTTGGTATGAGAAAAATATTTTTCATATTATACTGAAAGTTCATTATCTCTTCCCCGTCATCCAACACCCCTTCCCTTGTCCTTTCCAACCTCAAACAAGAATTATTAGAGTAGATGCATCATTGGGCAGGGCTTTTTCAATCACAACTTCTCTTAGCTAATTGCCAGCCAAGGATTCAAATCAACTCCTTATATAGAATATTGCACTAACACATCAATACGACAAACAAGTTACTTTTTTATTTTAGAATAAAATAATCCTCTATCTATTCGAATATTTATACTGACAGTTTAATTAAGAATCTCTCCCTAATCAACCCACCCTCACTCCCTGCCACATTCCACTCTCTAATGTTTTGCAATATTACACTAGGAGATTAAAAAAAATCCCCTTACCTATCAAATATTGAAAACTAAATAAAACACCTACTTATTTTACATGAAAAACATTTTTTTCCCGTACCAAACACACCCTAAAGAAAGTAAGGAAACAGCTCATAATACTTGTGTCCACATCATTTTCTACATGGCCCACTTTTATCTGCAGCCCAAGAATATGGCTGGCCCATTTAGTAGATGATGACCCGAATTCTTACCTTACCTTCACTGTGTACCTTCTTCTTCAACTGTTTCTCAACTAACACTTGAAAAATACGTTCAAGTTTTAATCTCCTATTAATTAATCACCATCTTACCTCATTAATTCCTTAATTAATCCACTTCTTCATAACTCCCAAAATCACCATATATATATAAACTTGAATTCTATCTGAAATCCTTTACATTAATAAAAAAATTTCCGATTTGGACCACAAACAATGCCGGGAATAGTTTCCGTCAAGACTCCACCGGAGGTTCAGCCGTTGAGAATATCAGTACCGGAGGAGACTAATGGACGGGTCGGAACAAGTTCGGAGAGATCCGAACCCGTAATCCCGAAGAGCAACTCGCCTGCGCCGAGGAGACCTCCTTCACCGTCTCCGTCAACTTCACGGGCTAAGCCGTCACCAGATCGGAGCTCAGGGAAGAAGAAATCTCCGCCGGAGAAGGTTGTTATTGACGAGTCGTCTCTTGACAATCCCGATCTAGGACCATTCCTGCTGAAGTTAGCACGTGATACGATTGCTTCCGGTGAGGGACCGAACAAGGCGTTGGATTATGCGTTGAGAGCTGCGAAGTCGTTTGAGAAGTGTGCGGTTGAAGGTGAGCCTAGTTTGGATCTGGCTATGAGTCTCCATGTTGTTGCAGCTATTTATTGTAGTTTGGGGCGGTTCGAAGAAGCGATTCCAGTGCTGGAAACGGCGATTAAGGTGCCGGAAGTTTCAAAAGGTGCAGATCATGCGCTTGCGGCGTTCTCAGGGTATATGCAGCTTGGTGATACTCATTCCATGCTTGGACAGTTGGATCGGTCGATTGAATGTTACAAGGATGGTTTGAAAATACAAATGGAAGCTTTGGGAGATACAGATCCGAGAGTAGCTGAGACTTGCAGGTATTTATCAGTTACCATAACGTCTCTTCGCTCCTTTTTTATATAAAATTGTTGAGCTGAACATAGATAAAGGATTATCCTAGCTGTCCTCAATTGATTCGAGATTAAGGCATAACTGATTAATAACGCCTAACTGTATCAGTTAATATGTAATGCATATTGCACTTCTTTGGTTTTAAGCTGCGTTTATACTGTGAAAGATATCATCATTTGAAGCATTTTTAGGATTTAGATGAAATATGATCAATAGAAAACAGCGGCAAATGTAATGCAATTCGTACTTATGTTATTCCTATATCCAGTTATCAGTGTCAAATTGGATAGATATGCATTTTTCCGGGAAGGAAATGGGTCTTCAGGAAGTCTAGTTAGCAGATCCATCTGATTGAGGTTAATAATTCATCCAACTTGTCCAATGCTAGTATAAAGTTCTTTCTCTTAAGAAACAACTTTTTGCTGTACTTATGGAGGATATTCATGTGATTTTGTACCAACTCTGTCTTTCTGAAATAAAGGTTCATGCTTTTGCCATTCTTTCCACTTACCGGTGGCCATAGGTCTTTAATGTTGGCCATATGTCTTATACTGTTCTTTTCACATTTTATCTGTTAGTTGGCTTTAAACATGTTCTTTTTCCTCATAAATTTTCTTTTAAGTAAAACTGAGACTTAATATAAAATTTATTTATGGGACTCCGTTGAGATGCAGATAGTGGTATATGTTGGCGAAGGCATTGTTCATTGGTGTCTGGGTGTTATGATGGTAGTGGGGGATTAACTGTCCGAACTAAGGGATATTCATTGTTGCTAAGTACCATTTGGAGCAGATTCTGGCAAGTTATGGGGGTTTGAGCTGCGTCACATCTAATTTACACATTTAAGATGCATGGCTTGTGCTCTTCAGTTAGTTTATGTTTGTTTCCCTCAAAATATATTCAACATTTTGTGTAGACTCAGAGAGATCAATTTCTTAAAAATATTCAATGAGTATTATGTATAAATAGGTGTTTAGTATAGTAGGCCCTGAAACTATATTTGGCTGTTCGATGTTCATGATTGCTGTTTATAAATAAAGCCAGTAATGTAATTATTTCACTGGGATGAGATTTATCTTATATAGCTGCTTTAATTTCGCGGGCCTAAATAACCATTCTTAGTACATTAGCTAGTTTGTGTAACACTCCTCTTTTGCAACTTTTAATTGGCAACTATCTTTGTGATTCGTAGGCTCTAACTGAGGCAACTGAATTAAAAATTATGCAGGTACTTGGCTGAAGCTCATGTTCAGGCAATGCAATTTGATGAAGCAGAGAATTTGTGCAAGAAAACACTGGAAATCCATCGTGTCCACAGTCCACCAGCTTCTCTTGAAGAGGCAGCTGATCGTCGTTTAATGGCTCTCATATGTGAGGCTAAAGGTGATTACGAGGCAGCCCTTGAACACCTTGTACTTGCAAGCATGGCTATGATCGCTAATGCACAGGAAAACGAGGTTGCAGCTATTGATGTTAGTATTGGGAACATCTACTTGTCTCTGTCTCGTTTTGATGAGGCTGTCTTCTCCTATCAAAAGGCACTTACTGTTTTCAAATCGTCTAAGGGTGACAACCATCCCTCAGTTGCATCTGTCTTTGTAAGGCTGGCTGACCTATACTATAAGACAGGAAAACTGAGGGAATCCAGATCCTATTGTGAAAATGCCTCGAGAATATATGCAAAACCTGTGCCTGGAACGACTGCAGAAGAGATTGCTTGTGGATTGACGGAAATTTCAGCTATATATGAGTTATTTAATGAACCTGAGGAGGCATTGAAACTCCTGCTCAAGGCGATGAAACTTTTGGAGGATAAACCAGGGCAGCAAAGTACAATTGCTGGCATTGAAGCACGGATGGGAGTAATGTTTTATATGGTTGGAAGATATGAAGAGGCACACAGCTCATTTGAAAATGCTGTAGCAAAACTCAGGGCTGGCGGTGAGAGGAAGTCAGCCTTCTTTGGGGTTGTTTTAAATCAGATGGGATTGTCTTCTGTTCAGTTGTTCAAAATAGACGAGGCTGCTGAATTATTTGAAGAAGCAAGACGAATTCTGGAACAGGAGTGTGGTCCTTGTCATCAAGATACCCTTGGTGTCTATAGCAATCTTGCAGCAACTTATGATGCGTTGGGAAGGTAATGTCATATTTTATAATATTGCCTCAGTACTTGGATAAACCTTGCTGATTAATCCACCAATTTATTAAAAATGCATTGATACGTATTAGTTTTCTTAACCTTTGGAAATTAATTACCTTCTTATTGATTAGTTTTCATTTTGAGAAGCATTTTTATAATAGCTCTTTAGTGCTTATGGTATCATGTTTCTTCTGCTGTAATTTCGACTAGAAAATTGAGGCATATCACAATTTCTGTATTTTCGTTGTTTTCCCTCTTGTTTCAAAGATTGGATGTAATCTTTGGGATGTTGACTTATCATCGATCAATAGTTACATGAAAAAGTTTACAGCAGCCACATAGTTTTCTTGACTAGTCTCTGGGGCATGTTGCATGTTTATCCCAAAATACTTAATACAAATTTTGTATTGCAAATGATAGATTTTAAATGGTACATATATCCTTGAACGTGCTCCGTGCTATAAAATAAAAGTCAAAACATACAAATAAGTAACAACTAGTAAGTTGAAGTTAGACAATCTTGCAAACTTGATACTACTTTAGTTGACATATATTGTACTTTAATTGAAAATCTTCCAAACTTGATGCTACTTTAGTGACATATATAGTACTTCAATTAAAATTCATATACATACTCGAACATATATAAATATATGATGATCTGTAACTTTTAGAAGCTCATCTACCTAACTCTCTTACTGTTCTTCTAAGGAAAATATTTCCTTTCAATCTGATGCCAATATTCAAAATTTAAATCAAATGAATATTTCTACAATATACATGCCTTGCGATGAGGCATGCATATATTTAAAGTAGCATTACCACTATAAGCATCTTCATTGATGTATAACTATTCTGATTGTATTTTCTTTTTCAAAAAATTGTTTAGAGATTTATTATGCCATGTTCATTCCACATGGAACACGCATGTGTGTGGATTGGCTGGAGGTTATGTCCATTGTTGTGAAGTATTTTTGTTGCTGTGATTCTATTCAACTTTTCTAAACAGGAACAATTTATAAGAAAGAAAGGGAGAGACCTCATTTTATGTCAGTAATTAAAGCAAGATGTATTGTTCAGTTGTGTGATCTTAAAATACCAATTCAGTTAATATTTTGAGAGGGACATGCACACAGATTTGCTTCATGGTATCTTCCTTTCAACAGCTTTGTGATATTCAGTTTACTTCTCTCTTATGTATTGCAGAGTTGAAGATGCTATTGAGATTCTGGAATATGTTCTTAAATTGAGAGAAGAGAAACTTGGAACTGCAAATCCTGATTTTGATGATGAGAAGAAAAGGCTGGCCGAGTTATTGAAAGAAGCAGGCAAATCTCGCAACAAAAAGGCAAAGTCACTTGAGAACCTTATCGATCCTAATTCTAAAACGACAAAGAAGGAGACCTCGAGGAAGTGGTCTGCCTTTGGGTTTAGGAGTTGATTGTGTAAATTCGAATGCATTTTCTGTAACATAGATGATCATGTATAGTGCTAATCTATAATTTGTGAGGCATGTTGTTTGTTGTCCATTTGAATTGCCATTGTTGTTCATTTTCGTTACTGTTCAATTGGTTATTGGTGTGATTCTGAAGGTGTTCTGCCAATAGTGCAGTTCTTTCATTTCCTCCTCTCTTTCTCTCCTACATTCCAGGAATTGAATTTATATGCAACTAGAAATGAAGCATCCATATCTATATGTTTTTCTTTATGTAGTAGCATTCCATTTTAGTGTGTCAATAGATCCTTGTGGTCGGGCCTTTCCCCGGATCCGGACTTGCCCTTTAATAGCATTTATTTTATTTTATTTTTTTCAATTTTGTGACCGTTAATTCATCTCTTGGAAGTAGATAATTGTCATAAATTGTGGAGTTCAAGTTTTGAATTTTTGAAGTGGCAAATTTAAGCATATTCTGCTTTAGGTGATTCCGCGAACTTATGATTGTCATGGGGCAACTTCTACCGTGTTTGATCGGTTGATTTTCATTGTTAGGGTTAGAAAATTGATTAAAATGAAGTTCTATTTTGAGTAAAATTGTCATGGGGCAACTTCTCCGGTGTTTGATCCGTTGATTTTCATTGTTTGGGTTTGAAAATTGATTAAAATGAAGTTCTACTTTGAGTAAAATGTAAAAGACTTGTCAAAACTATCATTTTTCGCGAATTTCATATATTGTATGTTTGTTATTCTCTTTATTTATCTAAATTGTCACTCTTTTCATATCAAAATACACCTTAATGCTGAATTGACCAGATATTTACTTATAATTGACAACAAACACGTATAGGCCAATTTAACATTAAGCTGTATTTTGATAGTTGAAATATGAAACACGAAAAATGATAAGTAGTTCAAATAGATATATACAATCAAATACCCGATATAAATAAACAAACAAAAAAATAATGCAATAACAAATGACCTGCAACTCAATAAATGTTGTTCTGAATTTCTACAGTTCTATGACACCAGCAGAAACACCAGAACAAGTTGTTGCTATTTTCAGAAGAATTAACAAGAAGTTTGGTATCTAAAGATCCATAAAGTTACACTTCAGTCCTCACGTTGAAATGGATTTGTTGATTGGTTGTACACTTGTACTTTTTTTTCCACCTCGTACACTTGTACTTCATCTTTCGGAAATCGCTTTTTTATCTTCATGAGAAAGTAGTAAGATCTGTGTATACTCTACTTTCCCCAGACCTCACTTATGAGATTTCACTGAATATGCTATTGTTATTGTTGTTTCTACACTTGTACTTGACCTTTCAAAAATAGCCTCTTTATCTCCATGAGAAAGTAGTAAAGTTTGCGTATATTTTACTCTTTCAGACTCCACTTATGAGATTTCATGAATATGCTATTATTGTTGTTTGTACATTTGTACTTGATATTTCGGAAATAGCACCTTTATCTCCATGAGAAAATAGTAAAATCTATGTACACTCTAGACCCCACTTATGAGATTTCACTGAATATGTCATTGTTATTGTTGTTGTTGTCGTTTGTACACTTGTACTAGAGTTTTTTGGACATGGTACAAGAAGACCCATCAGCATTTAATTTGGCCCAAAACGTTTTTATATGCAGAAGGCCATTTGTAATGGGCCTAAACCTTGACGGGTACAAGAAAGCCCATTAGACTCGATTTCTCGGCCCATTCATTTATGATAAATCCCTTCGTATTTAATTTGTATCTAATTCAGACACCACATATCTGAAGTTGTTCTCAAGTGGAAACTTGCAAATTTTTAGACACAACTGATACGCCATAAATGATGGTTCCAAATGAGTATCTGTGCACTTCGATCTCGTCTTTCAAACATGAAACTTTTAGCTTATTACTCCCTCCGTTCACTTTTACTTGTCACTATTTCACTTATTGAAGTGAAATTATATAAACTTTGACAAACATTTAAAAATATATTTTTTCATCATATTAATATGAAAAGGATTGCAACTTACAACATTTTTCGTATAGTTTTCAACCATCTAAATTTTAGATTTCAAATATTAAATTTAGCTACTTCAATTTAATTTTGAAGTTTAGTCAAGTTGACCTTAAAAAGTGAAACAGTGATAAGTAAAAGTGAACAGAGGGAGTATTCCATATTCTCGAAATCATTACAAGTTAAAGAAGACGACATACATAAGATTTTTATACGACGGACATGATCACTTCTTTTAAATACGTTGTGCAATTATCTTCTTGTATGATCTCATGTAGCCTTCATCTTTTTTAAGCTTCGCTTTCTTTATATGATATTTTTAGCCATATCATATCTATTATTCTTGGTTTATCCAATGCATATTATATTATTTTACTTTTCAAGTATAATTAGATCAATCAATCCTCAATCTGGACTCAATGATCGAAATGAATGGCTTTCCCCTGTCTCCTTGTGGATTCAACTATTAGGTTCGTAGGTTTGTGCTTCGTGCCTAAAGTAACTCTTTTTTATTTACAAACGTTTAAGAAGTCATCTCCTGAAGAAATGTCAACTCATTAACATTTAAACTATAGTACTTAAATTAGCCATTAATTATGTTAAACGTGTAACATACTTAGTTAATTTTCAACCTATGTAGTCACATCGTGCATTGATTCAAGTTATGTGGCTTAAAAAAGGCCACTCAATGTGTAGAACCAATTCAATATAATAGGCTCTTTCTATTTACCATTTTAAGAAGAAAGCAAAAATATACAAAACAAAACCAACATTATCATATTCTAACCATGATGTAACATATGGCAATTTTGGTCCATTCATCTCAATTTAAAAAAAAAATACAAAAAAGTGAGGTAATATTTGGTACTAGTGATCTTAACTTGTAAGAAGACCAAAAAAAAGCAGTGATAACAACAAAACTATTTTGAGATATGAGAAATAGAGTCAGAATTTAAAGTTTATAGGTTTTAAACTTAATAACAAATACATAATTCATTTTAATTATTGATTCAAGATTAAGTAATTATATAATATCTAATGAATTTCCTAATATAAATACATGGTCTAAACAAAAATTATTGAATTCGTCTATATTCATAGTTTGAACTTTATGAAGATGAAAAAAAAAATAACACTAACAACAAAATTATTTTGAGATATGAGGAATAGAGTCAGAATTTGAAGTTTATAGGTCTTAAACTTAATAACGAACACATAACTCGTTTTAGACGTTATTGATTCAGAATTAAGTAATTATACCAATATCTAATGAATTTCCTGATACAAATACATGGTCTAAGTAAAAACTATTTGAATCGTATAAATCCGTAGTTTGAACTTTCGTTTGGCCATAGATTGTGGGATGAATTTTAAAAAGATAATAATTTTCTTAAATTTTATCTTTTTAAAAAAAAATTAAACTCCAACAACTGGTCCACACAAGTTTTTGGGTGAAATTTCAATCACATATTCACGGAACTTCAATTTTTTTTTCAAGGGAAATTTCATGTCCAAAATACAAGTTCAAATTAAAAAAAATTAACTTTTCAAAACATCAAAACTCGTATTTCGTTTAAAATTTCAACTATTTTTGTGATCAAACGCGATAACTAAATACTTTTTAATATTTGAAGAATTATTTCATTAAAAGGGATTGTGTTATTTTTGGTTCATTCTCACATGGTGAATTTTTTGCACCTTTCAATTTGCTGTAAATTTTTACGTGCATTGATGAGACATGTGATACTTTTTTATTATGTTTTTGAAGAAAAATAGGGTGACATAAATAGGAGGAAAAAAAACATGCCTACAAACTTTATCATATCACCATAGAAATGTTACTATCAACTCAATAATTTCTGGAAGTATTGGAAAGTTTTTGGCACAGATTTTAAAGTGGAATTGGATTTATGGAATATTGGAATTCTGAATTTTTGATGTTCACATGTTAAACATATATTCCTGTTTCCTATTTATCCATTCCAAGTTCAATTTAGGGCGTACACAGAATTTTGATTTTAAAAAAATCGATAATTTTACATTTAATTTAGGATATATATAGGATTTTGATCAAAATTTGATTAAAATATTTATCTCAAAATTATTATGAGTTTATAAATACACTATGAAATTATATAGTGATTAAAAATATCTTTGACGTCGAAAATAAATAAATAAATTGCAAGGAATAACTTGACATAATAATTTATGTCACTTTATTCTTACGGAAAATGTCTGCGGTTAGAGGCATAAGTTCAATTCATGTAAGACTGAACTTAGTTTATACAAAATTTATGTCGATAGAGGCATAAGTTCAGGTTCACAATATTATGCCTTTTTAGAAATTTATAACCTTATTCCTACATAACTTATATTGATTGAGGCATGACATCGGAGTTAAGATTAGGAATTTGGGATTCTAAAGAAGAGAAAAATATTATAAAATATATTTTTTTAATATAAATATTAAGTTTACGTAAAAGTTATTGAGTTCAGCCGACCTCACAAACTCTTACTTAGTCTTATTATTTCCGCCACATAAGTTCAATTTCAAAACTCATAAAAGAGATCACACTCATTTTGAATTTATCGTGAAAATATACATGTCTCCATTATTGATTCTATGCATAAAAGTGAACGCATTTTGGGTTATCCATTAGAGAAAGAAAGTGTGGTAAGTAAGTGTATATATATATATTAAGAGTAAGATTAAATAAACTTCACATCAAACTTAAAACTGAAATTAAGTGTTAAAATGAACTACATAAAATATACATATTAAGTGGACTATTTTTAGCAAGAAAAATATAATATCTTTAACAACTTATGTACAATTGAATAATGATTATTTCCATTAATACAACAATAAATTCTAAAAAAATAGAGATAAATAATATACTCTTTTTTTTTTTAGCCCATTGCAAATTGTCTGACCATAATTTGCAAAAAAAGGAATCATGATGGATTATTGGTGAAAAGGGGCGGTGGCTATGGATGTAAAAATTCTATGCACATTAATTGAACATAATTTTTTCATTTTAATTAAATTACTCTTGCAAAAGTCATTTTGAATACAAACAGATACCCTCGACTTATTTTTACTTGTCACTATTTTATTTATCGAGTATAAATTATATAAATTTTGATCAATATTTTAAAATATATTTTTCATCATATTAATATGAGGAAAATTACAACTTATAGCATTTTTCATATAATTTTCAACTATCTAAATTTTAGATTTTAAATATTAGATTCAGCTACTTTAATTTAGCTTTGAAGTTTATCAAGTTGACCTTGAAAAAAGTAAGATCAATAAAAGTGAACCGAGGGAATAATACATACTAACTTGACTAATTTAAATATGTATAAATCATTATTAAAAAAAAGAAAATTTTATGAGGATTTATTTTATTTTACCTTTTATTAAGATGGAGAGTTTATATTAAAATTTGTATACAAATTGATTGGGCACACTTAATGTTCTTTTCCTCTTTTCAGTTTTCAATTTAAATTATCTCGATTAATTGATTTGACTTTAAATCATACAAGATTCTTAAAAAAAAAAAAAGTTATTCAATCAGATTTATTTTTATTTTTGAAATTTGATTTTTTTTAAAAGATTAAGTATAAAAAAATCTTATATATATTTCATCAGCTAATGATTTTATGCATATTGAATAGGCACAATTAGTTAGCGTTCTTTTTCTCTTTTCATTTTGTATTCAATTATATCACGAAGTTGATTAATTTAAATTCATGTACTATAAAACTTATAAAAGAAAAAAATAATATTGATCATTTTTTATTTTCTAAGGTTTGAATTAAAAATGAATCCATATATCCTACCCAAATAAATATTCTATACATATTATTTGGACACAATTGATGCTCTTTTTCTCTCTTCATTTTTCTCTCATGTACCTTTTTATTTTATTTAAAATTCGACTTTTACTAACTCGATTAATTCGTGATATCAAATCTTATTTAACAGAAAAACACCCTATTAGAAATTCCAATAATTTAAAAAAGCTCGTGCTTAAATTTTTTATTAAAAGTGAAAGGACACGTAATTGTTTTTTTTTTTTTTTGGTTTATTAATTCCACCAACCACACACTTCATAACTAACAAGTTAATTTAATTATTTTTTTTCAGAGACAGTTGAGTTGAATTTCTCTAAAGTACTTTGAAGTACGTACTTATTTTATGTCATTTTCTCAGTATCAAAACTGTATATACGCAAATGCATTTAATTTCCATCCAACTTAATTCTATAGATAAATTAAACGGTTATGTATCCAGATATACAAGATGAAGCTAGAGATTCAGATACAAGTTCTGCTGAGCTAATTAACTTTGGTTCAAACATTTTTTTTGTTTTAAGAATTCGATTAATTAATATGTAGTGTAAATTATTAGTGTATATAAGTTATGAACAAGTTTAACTAATTATTATGCATCAAATATGAATAATTTTTTCTATTTTATGGAGTAATTTTTTAACTCATCTTAGGACTTTTCGACCTTCTCTAGGTGGAAATAAATGTTTGTCGTTTTTTCTTCAACTTGATTTTTATTTTTATCTTCTTTTATTGATTTTCTAAAATAGTTAAGTCTTGCATTATTTGGCTCAATTTTCAATCTTAGATAATGTAAAAGAAATGATGGTAAAAATTAAAGAAATTAAGAGGGGGAAGGGAATAACATGTTTAAATTTTTTCGAAAGGTGAGATTCAAGAATCATTTAGTAAGCAAATTCGTAAGTAATAATAAAAAATAAAATGAGAACTGTGTTTGGTACGAAGGAATTAAAATGATTTTCTAAGAAATATTTGTGAAAGATAAGTGAGTCTCTTATTTATTTTCAAGTGTTTGATAAGTAAGTAAGAAAATATTATCATAAAAATATGTATATATTATCTAACAGAACGTTATAGAGCTAGGCGGATAGGGATAACGAGTGGGGCTTCAAGAGTTACGTAGAACATCATTTAAGTAATTTAGTTTTCACACTTCTATTAGAAATATTATTTTTCTTATTTTTAAGAAACTTATTTTCCTAGCCAGTGAATACTTCCTCCATCCCATGTTAAGTGTCGCTTTAACATATTTTACATCAATTAGAAAAAAATACTAAATAGTTTACAAGTAGTAGTCTATTGAACTATCCTTGTTTAATAAAGATGAATTATTATTTTCACTCAATACACACATATCTGACTATGAATTTAATAATTATTATGCTATAATACTAATTCATAGCCATTGAAAAATTCATAAGCTTTAAATTCTAGATAACTTTTAGTGACACATGAATTGTAATGTCTCGAGTATGTATATATATATATATTTAGCTAATTGATTGACTATTTATGATATTTGATTATGAATTTAAGAATTGTTTCTCCATAATATAAACTCGAAATCATTAAAAAATTCATAAATTTCAAATTCTGAACAGATGACGCTAACGACTTTTAGTTACACATGAATTGTAATGCCTAAACATTTGAGTTTTAAGAACCATGTTAAAGCAAACTCCTTAATGTCTCAACCAACTTATAATGACTTCACAATGGCTAGTAAAATTTGTCGTTATATTATTCTATACTGAATGAATAATTACTTTTTTTTTTGTCTTCTTGTCTCCTACTTTCTGTTCTGCCTACACTAAATTTGGTCATATTTTTTTTGGTTTACAGTTACAGTTTTGCAAAACGTTAGATATATTGTCACTAAATAAAACAAAAAAGAAAAAAAAAAAAAAAGAAGAAAAAAGCAAACGTTACACATTGCTCAAAAGGTCAATGAAGTAATTAATGATATAATGATGAGAATTTAATTAGTGTTTGGTGATTAGTAGTACTTTGCTAATTAAGGATTTATTAGCCTCTCTTGTTGGATTAAATGATGGTTAGAACAGTTAAAAATACTTTCATTTTACTTAATAAAAAAATGCTCTTTATATTATTTTATTTGACTGAAAATGCTTCTAACAAATTGAATTCAACTAAAAATTCCCTATTTTATTGAATTTAGCTATAAAGAAAATAATATCCTATTTTCTTTGGATAAACTCCATACCCTTCTTTCGGATAACGTTTTTTCTTTTTAACTTAAAAATGCCTTTAAAACTAATTGACTAAATAAGACTTTATAAAATGAATACTTTCTCCATTCTTTTTTAGCTATCATATTTTTTTAAGAGTTTAACAATATAAATTTTGATTAATATTTTGAATCTATTTTTTCATCATATTGATATAAAAAAAAATTAATAATATATTTTGAATAATTTTTAGATATCTAAACTTTCACTTTAAAATATAAAACTAATGTAATCTAACTTGAAATTAGTCAAAATAATTTTCAAAAATCAAAACACGACAACTAAAAAGTAAAAGGAAGAAATAGTTGACTTGAATTTTTTTTATAAAAATCTATGTTGCAATGTATGATTGGACCATATATCAAGTTAATGTGATACAATTATCTCCTCCATGTGGTCCAAAGTCAAATACCATTCTTGTATAATCTAATTTCTGATTTTTTTTTTTTAAAAAAAAATTATCTGATAGATTTTGGTCAAAATCAAGTCAAATACAATGAATACGTATAATCTAATTTAAAAAATCTTTAAACTTTCTCAGTGATAAATTTTGGTCAAAAGTCAAATACATTTTTTGAATAATCTAGTTTATGGATAATTTTAAAATTTGAAATTTTTTAGTTGATCTTACGTTTTTAATTAAAGAAAATTCTCTTACAAAGATTATTCCTTTTTTTTTTTATGGTTCATTTTTTGTTACCTGTTGCATGGAATAGTATAATTAAGTTTTAATTATTTTCACAATTCAATTCAATTCAAAATTAAAAAAGGACATTAAGTGAAAAGTAAAAATATATTTTTATATATGCTTCTACCATTTATACGTAGATTTTTAGTGGCTCATTTCGAACGAAAGCCCTTTGTTTAATAATTTTTTATAATCGAATAAGTATATTAAAAAGTATAAAAGTGAAAAAATCAAAATAAAAAAACGTCACGTCAATGATTAACATATAAAATTAATATTCAATTTTTTAATATTTTTTACTTCCCATATAATTCCAAATATATATTTTCCTTCACAAACTAAACAACACATAAAGTTCTGAAATTTCTATTACAACGTTGTCTACTCGAAAAAAATTCCATGGACCCCTTCAGTCAGATATTTTTATAATATTTAATCAGTTAATAGATAATTATTAAAAAAAATTACTGACATAGAATTAAAATTTATTCACTTGTATAAGTGGGATTAATTATAATTTAGAAAATTAAGATAAGTCTAAATGAATTATTTGCTCTAACTCATATCAGTTGTCACATTTCTCTTTTACATACCCTTTAAACAATCATAAACAAGAAATATTTTTATTAATTTATTTTTTACTCTTTTTTCCTTAAAAAATAATTATTTTAAGATTAAATCATGTTTATTATGAAACGTATATATTTTAATAATATTGATTACAAGTAATATAAAACGAAAGGAAGAGTAATTGTGTTAAAAAGAAGTGTTACCCCATCCATTTTTTTTTTTAAATTTTCTATTAGGATTTTAACAAACTTATTTAAAAATAAAATTTTATCATTGAAATTAAACTTTTAATTATTGCACCCTATTCAAGAATTACTCATAATGCCAACTCCTACCAGATTCAAATGGATAAGGATAAATGGATAAGCTTAGCTTTGAATTCAGTGTAGCTGCAAATTAAATTTATGCAAAAATTAATTTCAAAAAATTAATTTTTTGAATTTATTTGCTATTACTAGTTTTTTCTTTCTTCTGAAAATTCTTGAATGGAGTGCCTTATTGTTCTTCTCTCTTCATTCAACCTTCATTTAATATAAAACTCTATTTTCCCAATTTTGATTTTATATTTTCTCCGTCTCATATTAATAATGATATTTTAAATTATCTATTACTAAAATTTATTAAGTGAGTATTTAATATTTTAATTTATTAATTGAAAAAAAGCATACAAAAATTTATTGTAAGTTGTAGTTTTTTTAAATTAATATATATATATTAAAATATTAATCAAATATTATATGATTTGACTTTTATAGAAAAGAAAATGACCAGCATTTGACAATGTTTGACTAATCACAAAATCTAAAAAGATTTAAGAAAGAATTTTAAGAATTTTGTACTTTAAAATAAATTATAGATAATGTATGATTATAAATTATTTTATTAAAAATAAAAAAATAATATTTTCAAACACAAAACTGTATAATATTTTTTTTGAGACAAAATAAAAATAAAAATACAAGACATAAATTAATTTAATTTATCTTGCATTATTGACCAACCAAAGAATAATACATGTCATGCAAAAGAGAGAGACTTTGCATGCTTTGATTTTTTTCATTTTTTGGACAAACCAAAATCAACCCCTTCCTCTTCACCCTTTATAAGCCTATCCATCTTCACTCTTTCATTCACACCTCTTCACACAATCACTCTACAAAGTTTTTTTTAAAAAAAAATTCAAGAATTTTTTTTTCTTGAATTTCCCCCCTTCTTTTTTCTTCATAGCTATGAATTTTAATAGGGATGCTGCTAGGTTTGCTGTTGGTGTTATTGGTTAGTTCTTCATACTTTTTTGTCTCCACAAAACACGCATTGATGAAGTCAGAATTTCATTCGTAAATTATCATATAAATAAAAAAAATCAATTTTATATATATGAGTGATTTGAAAAAAATTCGAATGAACCCCTTCGCTCCTTGGCTCCATCCTAAACCCTACACACCATGATGAATTGTTACTTTCAATTTTTTTAATGAAAAAACTAATTATTTTTTTTTAATTCCAGGGAATGTCATTGCACTCATCCTGTTCTTGTCACCCTTGTAAGCTTCAATTCCCATGTTTTCTCCTTTTACTTCCTTTATTCACTCTAAAAGGGGAACCTTTTATTGCTTAAAAGAGTTTTATGCACCGTTTTTATAAAAAAAAAACTTTATATTACTGTATCACTTAAGATGATTAAGCTACATTCGATATATAATTTAAACTCATATATATTTATAGCATTTACATTCCGTATTATTTTATACGAAGGTATTTGATTGAACAAATCGAAAAAAAAAACTTTTAAAATTTGCGGTTTCAATTATTTTTGCAGGACGACTTTTGTTCGTATATGGAAAAGCAAGTCTGTGGAGCAATTTTCTCCAGTTCCATACTTGGCCACATTTATCAACTGTGGGCTTTGGGTGTTGTACGGTCTCCCATGGGTACAACCTCACAGCCTCTTAGTTATAACCATTAACGGTACCGGTCTAGGCATTGAGGTCGTGTACCTTGTGCTGTTTTTATTGTACTCTGATCGTAAGCAGAGGACGAAAGTTGTCTTAATCGCCCTCGTTGAGATTATTTTTCTTGCTGCGCTTGCGTTTTGTGTTCTAACTTTTGTCCATGAGTCGAAGAAAAGGGCAGCCATTGTTGGTAGCATTTGCATGGTGGGCAACATTTTGATGTACGCCTCACCCTTGTCCGTCATGGTAAATAACCTCTCTTTTTTCTATTAATAATCTTCCATGTTTCATAAATTTGTCTTTCGAGTTTTCTCCTGGCTTGAGGAAGTATTTAGGTGAAGAGCGAAAATTCGCTTCTTCATCGGGCCCAGCCAGGCCTGATCAAAGCTTCACCATTTGGCCCGGCCCGGCCCGGTTAGTATCCGTGATGAGGGCAGAGTTTGCCCTCGTCAAGTTGTATATATAGACTCTATTTGTTAATTATTTATAATTTATTTATTAGTTCATCTTTTAAAATATTAATACTTTTTCAAATAAGAGATTTTGTGAGGATGGTTAATTGGACATGTTTTTCTGCAAAATTATGAATATGTATATGTCAATTATTATTATGTTTTTTTATACATCTTGATATTGCCAGAAAATGAAAAAGAGATTTTCTTTTTTATTTTTTTTAAAAAAGAGAATCATGAAAATGTCATTTTTAAACTAAAGTTTATATTGTATTTAATTGCAGAAACTGGTGATCAAGACCAAAAGTGTGGAGTACATGCCTTTCTTCCTTTCACTTTTCTCTTTTCTCAATGGTGCCTGTTGGACTGCTTATGCCCTCATCCGTTTTGATGCCTACATTCTTGTAAGTATAAGAATACAAATAATATTTTAATTAATAATTTTATAAATATTTTCTTTTTTTATTTATTATTTTTATTTTTAAGATTGCAATAATTGATGGCGTGTCATTTTTCGGTGCTGAAAAATTTGACTTGCTGACGATTGTATTTTCTAGATAACTAACACACAGTTCAGTAAATTTAATTAGACAAATTTAGTATCCTAGCTTTATATAATCTAGGATTATATATGGGAATGATAATAATTAAATCATATAATTAATAATGTGATGACAACTCATTTATACTCTATTTACGTTTGTATCTTTGTCCTTGTATCAACAACTATCTTTTTCTTTTTTTGACAAAAAGAAACTTTTATTTTGATTGATTTGATTCTTTGATAATTTTAGTATGATAGCTCTAACTTAACCACCAAATAGAATTTTTCTTGGCTTGTAATTTATCTAATTAAGCTAAAAAAACATAATTATTTATCCTGAGAATCAATAAGAAAATGAAAGGTGTTGTATCCTACTTAAAACTTTTCGATTAGTCGATATATTTGTATACGGTTGGTGTATATAACTTTTTTTGTTCTTCCTATCAGGCACCTAATTCAATGGGAACTGTTCTTGGGCTGGCCCAATTGCTGATTTATGCTGCATTTTACAAGTCCACTAAGAGACAGATAGCAGCAAGAGAGGCTAAAGGAGAAATGGCTATGTCTGAGAAGTCTCTTTCGGGTCGGGTGACCCAAAATCCAAGAAATGATTCTAGAGTTTAAGTTCGAGTGTGGTTCTTGAAAGCCCATTTAACTTTCTATTTTGATGTTTTGGCCCAACTTTTGTTGGGCTTTTTGTTTTGTTCATGACTCCTCCTAGCACACACCCCCACCCACCCCAAGTGCCTAGGGCACACTATCTACCCCTTGCAATATGTAACAAAAATAGATGGGATTTAGTCGGGCTCTAATGTGGAGTCCTGACACCTTGGTAGGAAACCAAACCAAAAAGAGAAATATCCTATATATGAAAAGTAAGCTGAAAATTCAGCAGTTTTTCATTACAGAATTTGTTGGTTTTCTTTTTGCTATATACTTATGCGATAGGATCAGAATTTGACGTTTGAGTTTGGATTTTATTTCTTTTAAGTTGTTGAGTTATTCTAAATTTGTACATTTTTTAAGGCATACAGTTTAATTTGAACGAAAACTATTAGAAATTAGTTCAGTCAAATCCATTAACTTATATTCTAGCTCCGCGCTAACTTCTATATACCATCAGACAGCACCTTAGTCTGACCAGAGGTGGATGAAACGTTGTGATACCGGGTTCATATCAACCTATTATTTTCGATACGAAACATAAATTTATAAGTAAATATATAATTAAACTCTTATAAAAATGATGAGCAGTAATTGTCCAACCTACAAACAATAAAGAACATAAAATCACTCTGATTTGGCTACATTCTATCAGATGCATAACATCCACTAGAATTGATTAAATACGACACATTATATTCCAATGAAGAATAATTAAATAGCTCAACAAGACTTTAGAATAACAATTTGAATAACTTAAAAAGGGCAAGCCGGCTCCCGCTAAAAAGGGTTTGACCACAAGGGTTTATTGTAGACAGTCTTGCAGCATTTCTGCTAGAGGCAGTTTTGAAGGTTTGAACCCGTAACACCCTCGTCACTTGGCAACAACTTATCCCTTCAATTTGATTGGAAGAACTTAAAAGAGACAACAATTCCTCTTGATCTGAGTCTTGACATGGTGTAAATCACATTGTCCAAATGATGGTGTAACCCAAGTTAGTGGGTAAATATAACTTGATCCACGATAAAAAGATCCAATTTTTCCATCTATATCTTTCACCTGTCAAACAGGTATATTCTTTTACGCTTCTCACAATTGGAAGCATTCAATACAACTTCCTCCGTTACTGCTCAAGAAGATTGTTGAATCTCCCAAATTGCTTATCTCGCTCGATCTACGTTTGATTGTATCGAATTCGAACACTTTAAATCTGAAGGTCCCGGATCCATCTCCATTGCAAATTTGCGTAACAATTAACAGTGCATTGGATGTACTTTTTCGACGGACTCAAATTACCTTCCAAGGAAAAACAAAGCGCAGTTCAACAATGCTAGGCACCGGGAAGTCGAAAACCCTAAGGTGGCCAAGGCTAGTCACACCATAAAATTGGAGCCATGGCGACTTTAATGCATCCATTTGAGGTCTCCCGGTCGCCAAAAAGCAAAACACCATCGTTTTACATAAACAGAAACCATCAGTACGTAACTTGATGTAACAGAAGGACTAGCAGATAAGACAGCTTGCTGAATAAACGGATACTCCTTTCCTTTAGCTACTCTTCTTCTGATACCATGTGAAGCCAATAAGGATTTTAGTGAAGTCAGTCGGATTAAGGTACGGGAGAAAGGATGCAACAAATTCATTTTTCCTTTGTAATTCCTGGTACACAGCCATCCCTTGGACGACACACAATACCCAACATTGGTAACGGAATTTGAGGCGAAAGCTTGTCAAAATTATCGTTAGTGATAGCAGCTCGCCACGAGGTACAAACACCACGTAGAGCAATGAAATCTTCCATCACTTTAACGCGATTCACAATCTGACAAAGGAGATCTATGGGCAGTTCTGCCCAGATCGCCATAGCTAATATGGAAGAAGAAGAATAAAACTCGAGGTATTTTATATTTACATAGGTTGTGTAACAAAACAGGACACTGTTATCCAATTTTGACAAGAGCTTTGAAATGGAGATTAATAAATTAATTACACAAGAACTTTTTATTGAAATTTTGTTTAAATAAGTATTTTAAATGAAATAAAAGTGTGTGAAGTTCCCCGGTTACCACTAATTCTATTTAAAGTCAGCTTCTCATTTCTAATAACTTGTAGAAAGATTTCTTTTTTTAGCAAAATTCAAAAGAGCAAATATCATTTTTAGGAAAATATTTTGCATTTGTTTCAAGCTTTTAATTGTGTTAGTTATTCATATAGTCAATCCATTTTTTATGTTCTTGATATATATCTTCACTAGAAAAGATGGTTCGATGGACCTCACTGCAAGAAGTTTCATGGCTAAAACCCGTGACCTCTTGCTATGCAACAATTTAACCAATTACGCCAAGACTCCCCTTCAAATTCACTGTCGCTATAAATTTGAAACAGCAGATAGTACTTCTTTCTTGGTTTATTAATGTGTGAAACCAACAACAGCCATTCAATCAGCAAAAGTTTAATGCTTCGTATGAACATTTTTGCAATAATTGATGAAAGCAATCATAAATGACAAGCAAAATTTGTCCGAAATAAACAAGAAAAAACACTAAAATCACTCGGCTTTGGCTGCATTCTGCTGCAAATATCTGCAGGTAAAAGGGAGCAAAATATATCAGATAAAAAGCATATGCTGCAAAATTTATTCGAGTGTAATTGCAAGCAAAAAGCTTCGGAAGCATAACACAATCCTCAAATTATCTAGCTTCGCAAGAATAATTAAGTAGGCCTTGGTGGACAAAGTTATCTAGTACCAATGTTGATAGAATGTAACATGTTCCCTGTTGAATTAGTCGAGGTGGGCATAAGAAGCTATCTAGGTTCGCACAAATGTTTTAAGTAGGGTGTTGCAACTCTCAGGATCATAGATAAAGCTACAACAACTAGCCTGGATGGAGCACCAAAATTATCAAAAAAGCTATCTAGGTTCGCAAATATGTTTAAGTAGGGAGTCGCAACTCTCAAGATCATAGATAAAGCTATAACAACTAGCCATCCACCTATTCCCTCCCCTCCTAGACGCAGAGGCAGAGCCAAAAATTTAAATGAGGGGATTCAAAAAAATTCTAGTATGCCTCAGACTCATGTCAAAGGGGATTTAATAGCTCAAATTCTAGTAAGGCAATTTTGAAACCCCTTTACCAAAATACTTGAATTTTTCTTCATGTCAAAGGGGATTTAATAGCTCCCATATAACAAAAAAGGACCATTTTTACTCGATTTACTCGGTGTAATTTAATAATTTTTCCCTTGGCACTACTTAGTTCCATACTGCCCAGACGAGAAAGTAGATCAATTTAGTTTCAGCATTTACCAGCTAAAAATAAAGGTTCCAGGCATATTTGACAGCAAACTAGACCTGTGAGCATGTCTTCAAGAATTCTGATGCCAAGTGGTGCAAGTGCTCATGGGCAAAAAATCGAATATACAACAACATACCCGGTGGAATCCCACAAGTGTGAAATCGGGTATGTTAGTGTGAAAACATTTGGGCTGGCAGAATGTCAACATTTTTTCTCCATATCCCTTTTTCACTATCTTCATCCACCAAAAGCATCGAGTTCACACTATCTCAGGTTGGGTATTGATGATTTATTTACTAATCTTTTAGTACAGTGAAAAAGAAGTAAAATCGATATAGTCCTGTCAGTCTAGTTCAGGTGGAGGGTACTCAGCCTCCCTCCACGTTTCCTTCACCTCCATGTTTAATTCCTAAATCATTACCAGCCCTCCATAGTCCACATACCACATTTATTTTCATGCCTCCAGCCCCTCCTCTTTAAACCACAATAAAACAGCTATGTACTATCCACGGTGAAGAAGTAATTGAGGAATATGATAACATAATTGTTATTTCTCCCTCCTCCTTACTCCAGCTTCATCTAGCCATGGACTATGGGATTCTTTCCAGGGTTTGGGGTACCGGAGAATAAAGACCGCAGGCAATGAGGGGCTACCTAAAGTACAATTATTATCAGCCCTTTTCCCTCCATCGTGTTCGGTTCCTTCTTCCTTTCTCTCTCCATTTTACCCCTACCCAGTACTCCATTTGTTTCAATTTATGTCTTACTTTCCTTTTTAGATGTTTCAAGAAGACTATCAATGATAATATTTAGTAACTTTTCAATTTCAACATCGATACTACATGGCATGTCTTAAGACTGCAAAATTTAAAGGACATTTTGGAACATTATACGCATCTTTAGTTTAAGGCCACAACATTCAAAAGCTGCCTTTACTTTCGTAAATTCCGCGCCGGTAAAACTAAGACACGTAAAATGAGCCAAAGAAAGTATTAATTTGCAAGGAAGGTAACAGAATGTTCCACTCTTTCTAAGTGCAATTGATCACTTACCCTTGACCTTTTGCCCAACGTGATAGTTGATAGAGTTGCACTGATTCATTTGAGGCATGGCATGCCAGAAGAAGATAATTCCGAGGCTGAACCATCCATGCAAATCTCATGAATAACGCAGAATACACACACATTGCTGCAATAACCACAAGGAAGAGAAGGATGAGGGTGGCTATATATCATTTCAAGTGAGCGACTCACGTCAATTTAAGTAAATTTTCTACCTGTGGTCATGTTGCCTGATATCATCTCTGGTGGTTTTTGTGTGTCGACCAGTCCCTACAACGTACCATCAATGAAATTCAGTAAAAAGACATACTTGGGAGAATAACAGAATGTAAAATTTGTAATAAATAGCCATACAGCAATGACAAATCCCCAGTTGGCTACGGGACCCCAAAAATGAGTTGTTTTAGGGCCGACAGGGCTGTTCAAAAATGCCTTGAATGAAGCCATTTCTGACAAGCTATATGATATATCCTGCAATTGTTAAATAAACTTAGGTATGTGAAGGATTGAGGACATAAGCATATGACAATAGTTGGCAATTAAATTGAGTATTGCCAGGACTGTTAAGACATGAAATATCCTTTTAAAAATTGGATGACGTCCAATATAGCAGCAGGCAGCAGCCAAGAAAACATATAACATCGAAAAGGGGGAAAGCTAAACACATTCACTTTTCTGTGACCTGTCAGGAATTAACAAGAAACACTGTGCAAAATCACCACAAGAGCATCTGCTATTGTGCCTCATTCCTAAGAAAGTTGGTCAGTGCAAGACCACCTACAGAACCTTTCCAACCGCAAATTACAACCAACTGCTTTTCAAATGATCTACCATTTTAAGCAATCCTTGATTCGTAATAAAAGCAACCAAAAGCAAAAAGATGATTTGGTTAGAGGCATGAAATTACTCATACTTCGTGTGTTTATGCGATGCTTCTGGTTTGAACACAGGACACAGCTATTTTCGAGAAATGAAATGAAATAATAATTAAGACAGAAATATTTAAAAGGGCAGCCCTGAACAGGGTCTAGGGAAGGGCCCGACCAAAAGCGCCTATCATATGCAGACTTATTTTGCATTTCTGTAGGCATAGACATATTTATTTATATAAAAGAGAAGAGGCTACAAACTTCCTAATGGTTTTTATGCCAGTTTTTTCTTGGAAGCAGGATTGATTTGTCGAGAGTGTTAAACGAAAAATGCAAATATAGATTGTAGTATGACATGAGAGTGAATATCTTGCATATAATGAGTATGCTCTTTCACCATATCATCCGGTACCTAGCACAATCATTTGAACCCCTTGCTCATTAAGATCACCACCAAACTAAACCACCTCTGCAACCACTAGTCTCCATCTTCAACTCTAGTTACAGACTAAAATAAAATCCACCACGAACAAGCCACCAACCAAAAAATGTCCAAAGTACAAGCTTCTACACAGTATAGTAAACAAGCACCATTTTAACTATGCACCAAAAAAAAAAAAAAAAGACCTAACAAGCACAAGAAGCAGAATAATACTATACCTTCCACTCCATATGCATTTAAAAACATCGAGGGCAGTAAAACTTATTAATTTAATCTCCACCCACGCTGCTGGCTATTTGCACCAATCAATCAATTAATAAACTTAGCCTCAATTGTAAAGTACTTGCACCTTCTATATACACTATATCCACAGGGGCAGGCTAATGTACACCAAAGGGTGCTCAGTTCAGTTGGACACCTTTTTCCGAAAATTTATACAGTGCATATAAGTCAACTCTTACTTCTTATACACATATATTAAATGTTGAACTCAGGGGCAGAGCTAGACCTTCACTTAAGCGTTCGGCAGAACCCAATAGTTTTGACTCAAACCACGTACTTCTGTTTAAAAATCTACGATTTATCAACAACCAAATAAGTTGCATAATTCAAAGCTAACACCCTTAGTAAAATTTCTAGCTTCACCACTGTACTATTCAGCCCATTTATACCTACAATTTGCAACTAATAAACAGAGAAATCAAAACTTCAGCAACGAAAAGCCCACTCCCACCCCCACCTCCACCCCACCCACCCACCCAACAATCCAGGTTACTATGGGAATACTATTACTCCTATGGGGTGCTTTCTTTTGCTAATTCCCCACTAATATTTGGTTTAAAATTCATAAAGATTATACCTAAACAATAAAGATTGAATCTTTTTCTCAAAGGGTCATCGAAATACAAGAAATGCAGAAATTAGATTTAAAAAATCCATATGAAACTATAAAAACTTGAATACCCTTTATCAGTAAACTGATTTAACATCAAAATTTGCAGTAAAAATCGTACCTTTGTGAGAGATCTGAAATTGAGGGTTCCTTTGGCGATTGTCTATAAATTGTTGCTTCGTTTAGTTGGTGGTGGTCGTCAAAGGCAGGGAGAGAATAATTTTAGTTTAATAACAATTTTTGGTCCCTCAATTATTAAATTCTTTTTATTTTAGTCCTTATAATATTTAATTAAATATTTTTAAATTTTAATTGCTTGAAATTCGCAAATTTTGATCTTTTTATTATCAATATATTCACAAATTTATAGAATTATTAAACGTTTTATTATTTAATTATTCATCTATTATGTAAAACTTATGTAAATATTTGTATTATAATAATAATATACGCTTAAAAATAGTTCTAAATATAACTTATTTATAAATAAATGGACCAAAGCATAAATTTTAATTAATGAAGATTAATTAAAATATGTCAAGATGTATGTCATGAAGACCAAATTGAATTTATTTATCAACAATTGAACGATCAAATGGATGACATTGAGAGTCTGAACAAATTATTTCGTTATGGATGTCATTACAGATAAAACTGAAATGCTAAAACTAAACAAGTTTAAAAAAAAAAAAAGTATCATTCTTCGACTAGAAACAGAAGCTCATCACATAAGTTAGTAACATCGTAACTTGATTTGTGATATTTCAATCACTAGATTTTACAATATCATATATAGTATTTGCTAAACAATTAATAAGAAGTACCTGAGCACCTAAAAAAAGGTAACTCGATGCGCGCAGAGTCCAGGAAAGAGCATGACAATATACGATCAACAAAATTTTGAAATGACAAAAATTACGATTCAAGATGATGATTGATGGCTACTGGTAAAACCAACATCTTAATTGTGTTCTTCCCTAATGATTGAGCATTATTAAAACAATCACTCAAATCATCATCACAAGCAATCCATATCCAATCATTATCTTCATCCATATAATTTATTCTAAATCTTCCAATTGGTAATTGTAATCTTTTAGCCACTTCATTGTCCAAATCATCTTTTCTTGAAAATGTGTACAATTTAAACTTCATCATATCATCTCCATATGTTGCCTTCACTGTAAAACTGCTGCTGCTACTCTCATCATCTTTATGTGTTGTAATTTCTGAAGTTATTGATCTGTTCTTCTTTGGTAGCACAGTTAATGGCTGGAGATCGGATTCGCTAGTCTTCTTTCGTTTAGATAATGGCCATCTTCGAATTCCATACTTTCTGCATAATCGCTTCAGTGTAGATCGACTAACTGAAACAAGAAACAGAAATTTGAGTTTTAACTTGTACTACTGTCAGTTCAGCTAAAAGATAACTATAAGTAATTTCTGTTGTCAAGCTAGCTAAAGACAACAATAAATAAATTCTGTCAGGTCAGTTGAAACATAACTTTTAAGTAACTTCTATAGTCAGGTCAGTTAAAAGATAACTAGAAGTATAATACATAAATCCTCGTCTGGCATTTATGCTCTCCAACTTTGAGTGTGCACGAATAAGCACTTCAACTTGTTTAGAATTGGACAAGAAGACACACGCGTCCTACATAACAATTTGCATCCTATACGACATTCCATGCGGTATCCTTCTGCCCCTGGTGCAGCCCGATGGCATATTCGTTTGCATATCTAAAAAGAAAAGGTCTGAATTGCAGAAGGAAAATGAGACGAGAACTTACCCTGAAGGCTTTCAGCTGCATCAGAAAGGTTTTTGTCAAAATGCTGTTTGAGATCATCATGGTTGACAGTGTCTTTAGTTCTGGTTCTGATTCCTTTTTGCAAATGAGTAACACTGACACATTGTTTCTCTGAAATAACGTGTGAATCGATACTTAAGACATCGGATTGAACCATCAATTGTTGTCTGTCTGCAGAATAAGACGATAATACCTCATTTAATACATAAAAAGGATTCAGGAATTGCTGAATAAGAACATAAATTTATCGCGGCAACTCAGAGTAAGTATCTTCATTCTACCTTCTTTCTCTGTCTGATTTTCGTTGCCTTCCATTAGTTGGTTCTGTCTATCTTCGCCATGCAATACTTCAGGCATAAACAGACTTGCTCTAGTTTGACAAATATGAAAATAATCCACATTCTTATCTGAAGAAGCTTTAACAACTTGAACACTTGAATCATTTCCTAGTTCTTGACCAGAAGCAAATTTGAAATTCTGAAAATGTTGTCCCATAGTACTCAAAACTGATCCGAGCAAGATTCTTGGATCTCCGTTATCAGGGGGAAGAAACAGCTCCAGTATGTACGCATTGTCTCTACTCTTTAAGCAAATAGCAAAAGAAGTAGTCAATCCACACCAACGTGCATAATGTACCAAAGGATACTCGATTATGCTGAACTCGGTTATATTCTTGCAATAGCATAACTTGCTAGAAGAAAACGCTTTCCCAACAACCCCTTGGTCTTTCTGCAAAGGTTGTAACTTGGAAATGTCTCGAAAACATAACATATCATCATAATAATAGTCGTCATAAACATGATCGTTAGCATCCATTTCCTCATCCGCGACAAAGTAAACTTCATTAGTAGCAGAAATGACATGCTCAGTGCAGCCAACATACATGCCGTTGTGGTCCATTTCCAGATTCATACAGGGAATCCAGACTCGGACGAAAGGCAACTTGTGTGTTTCACGCACGATTTTTAACATCCTTTTGATTTCCTCTCTTTCATTTTGTTTCCCTGCTTGTACCTGGATACAAAGGATTTTGTTCAGATAAAATTTTACTAATTTTAACAAAGGATGAGTGAAAAAAGTATGAATTTTGCAACTTACTTTTCTACCTTTATTGAGATATATTTTAGGACATTTGAGATCTACTCCCTGCAAGGAGATCAAAATCTTAGTCCAAAAGTACAACAATCTACTAGATGATTTTAAAGCTTAGAAATCCTTAAAATGAGAGCTTAAAGCACCAGTAACGCCCATCGCTCAAAGCATCCTACGTTCATGTATACCTCAAGGGGATGTGATGTAGGCAGTCTACGCTGACGCAAGCATCAGTGGTTGAATCCACTGCTCGAGCCAGTGACCTATAAGTCACACGGAGACAACTTTACCATTGCTCCAAGACTCCCCTTCAAAGCTTGTGTTTGCTAAGCTAAGGACAATTAAATCTTACAGATATCTCCAACATGGTCAAGATAATAACCTTAAATCGCGTGATATTGTCTTACACTTAAAATTACATATATGTGTCTGTCTAAATATCAAAAATAAGAAGATGGGGCAAACCTCAAGCGGGTTGAGTACTCGTTCAACTTCATAAGTCAAGTAGCCACCTTTCCAAACTGTGACAAGCTCAATCACACCAATGCAGTTCTTCTCAATAGGTTCAAACACAGGCAAAGCCAAATAAGTCCGAACACCATACTGGACAGCAGGATCCCTCATCGGAAACTCTTCATTCGTGTAATACCCCACATGAGTACTTGACTCAGGCAATTTCTGCTGGAAAACTCGTGTAGGCGGACCAAAAAGATGAGTTCTTTCCATTCCCTGTTCACAATTTTCGCCCTTCTCAACACTATATTTGTAACCTTGACAGTGTTTTCTATACCAACAGAGTCCTTTATACAGATATCTAAGACCAAAAGGTTGTCCTGAAGTTGATAAAAAATTTCTTCCTTCAATATTTTCCAGTCCCCAAAACTGTAGTAAAATTACTTGAGATGTTTCAATTCTCTGAAGTGCTAATTTGATCTTTTGCTTCACAGCTTCAAGAAATATACTACTTGCATTAGAAATCACAAAAAATTTGGTACCAAAACATAAGTTAAGAATTTAAGTTCTACGTGCTAACAATGTATAGATTTTCTGTTACATGATCATGTTGTGTTGATGTATAAGATGTAACTCTTCATGACAAGAGTAATAAGGTAACGTAGAAAAGTGAAGTAACATTTGAAAACAAGGCAATCCGAAAAAAGGACCTTTTGTCTATACACTTTTGAGAATAGACGATAAGAAAGAACGAGTTTTGAAACTTGTTTAAAACACATCATAGATATTTGTGTGGCTACATAATAATGTGTTTCACATTTATTATCTCCTCCCACCCTCCAACACGGCAACACTCTACACCCTACTCCTTTCTCTCCACTCCTACTCCTGTGCCTTCCCTTCCAGGTTCATTTCATGCCCCCTCTGATTACTCTGTCCCTGGCATTCCTTTCTTCCCCTTCATCTATCAGTGGGAAACATTTCCCGTTGGTACCAAAGACAATTAAAGAGTAAATTGAAGCTTAAAATTAGATTATTGCTTATATAGAAAGATATCATTTTTCTTTTGGCAGAGTAAATAGGAAAGTGGATCATGTATAAAATGGGGACAGAGAGAATAACAACATCAATTTCACTAGTCTACTATAGTAAAATTACGTTATACTGTCCGTCCGTGTATATGACTTAAATCCGAATCGAAAAAAGGAAAGATTTTAACTTACAATTAGATTGAGGTTGGTTGTTGGTCCAAAAAACCATTAAATGGAAATTGGAACGTTCTTCAGAGCAGGATAATGGTTCTCCAATATAATTCATGAATTCAGATGATGTATATACTTCATAAACATCATCGTTTATTATAGGCCATTCATTTTTCTCTATCTCTGCCATCATATTTGCACAGTGATCAAATGCAATATTGTTAATCATAGTATTCTTTTTTTCTTCTTTTTGATCGGTCTCTAAAGGTCATTGACTCTGTAAGTCTATATATATGATAAGAAGTCAATGAATTCACATATGATGTATATGCAGACAAGAAAGTAGAGTGATTTTAACATAGAATTGAAAATATATTTTAAATAATAAGTTTCAAAGAATTTATAATCATAAAAATATTATAAGATATTAATTCTAATTTATGAAAAAAAAAAAATTTAGTTAAATTTTTCATTAAAGGAGGAGTAGCCTTATGCGCTTCGGAATATTCTTTTGGTGGTATTTATGAAAATTTTGATTCAAAACTTTATAATGATTCAACTTAGTTGCCATGTTTGACTTGGTCCCTTGTATGTGCAAGAAATGAATTCTTGATTCTAAAATAGTGATTCACAGAGTTTCCGACACGTATTAAACCCAAATTTACATTAAAGTTGTCAAATCCTTAGTTTCAATCATCAACTTTTTCTTCAATTCTATGTTCTCTTTAGGCAGATCTTTTCAATGTTCCAAACAATTATAATATCCCATTATAATATTAAAATCATTTGATGTGAAGAATAAAAATAAATAATTATGGGATAAAAATATAATGAAAGAAAAAAATTTTAGTATCTTGTTTAATTGCCAAGTTTGAAATAACTTATCCAACCATTTATACCATAGTGATGAGATAAGTTATTTCACCATGTATATAGAATAACTTATCCCAAAATAGCTAATTATTCTAATCCTGAGATAAGTTGTTCCCAACCAAACGTCCTACCTACGGACAAAGTCCGAAAGAATAATGTGTTAAAGAGTCCAAAACTTATTGAGACACAAGTTGTTCTCAATAAATTCATAAGCCCAACAAATAATCAGAAAACTATGCTTCACTTTCAAAATAATTGACATCCACTATATTAATCTTGTGTATCCATATGAAAATATTCAAAATGGCCAATGGAATTTTGGGTAGTGAATTTTGTTACACCAACAAAAGCAAAAAACTTATTTTCTTAGGCTTACAAGATGAATACAATTGAAAAGAAAACTTTCTACAATTACTGAGGACCCTAACATTAACCAAAACCTACACTCCACATGGACAAAAACCCTAGAGCACTACAAGAATGATTTCACTAGTTCTTATATATTTACAGCCTAAATTCTAATCATTCACCTGAGCTCTCACAAGAGCTCCCTAGATTGGGCATTGTATCATGGACTAACAATCTTACTACATTATTTCCTGATGATCTTGAGATATCGACGCATTCTTGTAGATCTGCATCACACGCGATCAAGACCCACTCATGGTCATCGTCTAGGTACTTGATATCAAAAGTTCCCACCTCTAACTTTAGCCTCTTGGCTACTTCCTCCTTTAACGTAAATATGCCAGAGTTCAAACAGAGTCGAAATCTTATGATGTCTTCCTTATATGTTGCTTTTATCGTAACGGATGTTACTTCAGGCCTGGTAGAAAACTGTGGCATCTTCTCGGCAGGAAGAGGAACCTGATTCTTAGCAATTCCATTAGAACATGGTGGGTTTGTCCAACTGTATTCTGGGACACGTTCATCGAACATGACATCTCCAGCCGGACAAAGATTTCTCAGATCATGTGAGCTGCCTGCATCCTCAACTAGCATTCCTCTAAATTGTTGCTGGGTGTGCTCCGGAATACAAAGCCCAGGCATTAGGAATGCAGTGGATAAACTTATTTCTCCTGTGGTCTGACGAGCTGGTTCCAAAGGGCCTTCCACTTTCATGACCGACTCATGCGTAGGTGAATTGACCAGCTCATTCTGCGGGGAGGACTCATTAGCGGGGGAAGGACTACCTTGGCATGATCCATGGGAGGTAGGTGTCCCCGTGCTCTCTTCTCTCGAGAAGCTCCCTGTTCTGGACCTGTGGGACCCTTCACGCACAAAACCATTCTGCTTTGGAGAGAGCTCTTCATTGCTAATAATCCTGCTTCCCAGCATTTGATTCGAAGGTTCAGCTTCTTCAAGACTGCCTGGCGTTCCATGATTGGAGAACTCATTCTTCTCTTCTTGGTACTCAGAAGCTTTACACGGCGAACCATTTATGCCTGCAGGCCAAGAAATAGAACCAACAGCAACAGGAAGTGAATTTGGTGCAAGTGAAGTCAGACTGAATGTTCCATCAGCTCCTTGCACAGATTCAATTACACGTTTTAGCTTTGAAAGGGACCGGTTAACCTTGTTTATCTTGCGAGATGGCCATCTAGAGATCCCATGCTGCCTGCAAATGCGCTTCATTGTAGTTGGACAAACTGCAATTGCAAGAAAATTAATGAGAATAGACAAATCAACTATTACACTGGGAAAGGGGAAATGAACACTTTATCTTAAGCAAAACATAGTGCAAAAGAAGTTCCTAATCTTTAGAATAGCATACCGCCTAGACTCTTCGCAGCGTCCTTGAGGCTTCCAGCAAAATACTGTTGCAAAACCTCTAAGCTTATTGTTTTCTCAGCTTTTCCACGCCTTCTTTCTGATTTCTTACCAGTCTGTTTATTCTCAGAGACAGAAGCATGATTAGCTTCAGCTGTACCATTTACGCCCTCTGCACCTTTTGCCACATTCAATGACACTGGGGACTGCTGCTCTTCCATTAGATCAGGATGTATCCTTCCATTTGCTACACTAGCAGGCTGAGAAAGAGATTTGGTGGTTGGCACAGAGTCAAACCTTGAAGCAAGCTTTTCTTCCGTGGATGCTTTGATAATCTCAACTGAACCCCAGTCACGTTCAAGTTCCTCTCCAGAAGCAACCCTAAGACTCCTAAAGTGCTGCTTCATCGTCAATAAGAGTGAGTTCAGCAAAGCCAGCTGATCAGTGTAGTCTCCATCATTTGAGGGCAAAAAAAACTCTAAAACATAATCATCATTGCCAGTGTAAGTGCTCCGTAAGCAAATTGCAAAACAGCGAGACAACCTAAACAAACGTGCATAATGCACCAAGGGGTACTCCGTTTTGCAAAACTGCCCTATATCTTCACAAAAGCATGATTTTTGAGAAGCATATGCCCTTCCGGCAACTCCCTGTCCCTTCTGTAAGTGATGCTCAGCACAGGCCTCTCGGAAACCCCACATGTGAGCATCAACCACATAATATGCTACATCTGTCGTGGACATACAGACTTGTCCCATGCAGCTTCCATCAAAGCTACTACAGCTCTTTTTAAACCCACCGCCATCAGCCAGAACACTGCGATGCCTGCACGGAACCCATGTCTGAGCCAGAGGCAATTTATAAGTTTCACATACAGCTGTTAATATCTCCAAAATTTCGACCAATGCATTCTGCCGACCTTCATTACAGATCTGGTTCAGAGAATAGCCAACGACATAGACTTACTCAGACAATAATCAACAACAGCTTAGATGAGAAGTGTCCAGAAACTTTTTTCTTCTCACCTGATGGTTTGGATGGTCCAATATCTCTGAGCTTTTCAGATTCACTGCCTGCAAAAGATCATAATCACTTAACAAAACTGATTTTTTTTTTAACTCAACTTCAATGTAGAAAAAAGAGATTGAAAAAGCTAATGCATTTGGTTTGCATGACAATGCATCTTACTGATTAAAACTTCTTAGCAACTACACAAGTACTTATCAAAATAGTTGTATCAACACTAGCTGATAATTTGATATCCCATGCAACAAAGAGCACATTCACTGATGCACCTTCATGAACCACCAAAATATGAAATCACAGCAGGAGAAAGCAATCCATTACATGCAAATGAAAGCAAAAGAGAGTTGTGATCTTAAACAGGGAGAACTCTAGTTCATCAGACCGCACATAACAGAATAACAAAATATCAAAAGAAGAAGAAGAATTGATATACTAATAGAAACTTTCAGCAGTTCCTCACCAACCTTTGCTCACCACAAGAAGAAAACATCCATGCAGTCTGGATTCTAGCATACAAATATCGCCATAGCTTTATAGTATATACTTACAGATCATAAGAGATAAGTTCTAAATTGCATCATGTACTTGATTAAAATTGGCATTGATTATTCATCCAGACTCTCTAAAATCTTTGGACAGGAGCCTGTTGATCGTTGAGTTTGAGATTTTGGCACCTAAATACATCAATCAAAAGAAAGAGAACAGTTTGATGAACCACCCCATTCAGCTGTTAATATTGATGACTTTCTTGACAAAATATTTTTAAACGACTGCTAGAAAGATGAGACAGCATGCCAGGAAACACTTCAGTTGAGCCTATCAAGTAAACCGGCTTAACATAGCTGTTATCCTTTAACACAAAAGTGCACTTCCCCCCTAAAGAAGAATAGAATGATGGATGGCAATATGGTATAGCACTTGCCGTAAATTTGGAAAAATTGTCACCACTTAGATCAATGAATATAACCTCAGCCATTAACAAGTATAACAAGATTAATAGATGACTCCAGCATTTAAACACCACAGAATTGGTGCAGTAAACAAGCTATCAAGTGCCAGTGAGAGACATACCAACAGTCAGAGAGATACGTATGGAAAAGATAAGAACCAACCTCAAGTGCTTTGCATACTTTATCAACTTCAGGAGCATAATTGATTTTCTGGGAGGTCATTATGAGCTCCAGTACACCAACACAAGACTGACCAGATGGTTCAAATACTGGCAACGCCAAAGTTCCTCGAACATTGTAATGCAGGGCATGATTTAGACGAGGGAACTCTTTACTGGAATAATACTGAACATTTGGAGTCCATTCTGGCAACTTTTTCCGGTAGACACGGCCCGGAAGTCCTAGAACTCCATCAGTTTCCCCATCCACAGAGAACATATACATCAAAGAAACCATTCGATATTGATGAAGCCCATTACAGTCCGGGTCAAGAACAAAAGGCTGCCCTGAAGTTGTAAGCACATAACGACCGCCATTCTTAACAGGTGCCCATACCTGGGCTAACACACGTTCTCCCGTCGATTCCTTGAAGTATCGAAGTGCCTGTGTCATCCTCTCCTTGATTATGCAAGAACCATCCAGATAATCTAAAGGGGTTAATCCCTTAATTGGTGGAGGGATTCTCTTCTTATCGTCAGTGACAGACACAGTTTCAGGTGCAGCCTCATGTTCACTAGTATCTGCTCAAAACACAAAAGGAAAACGTATGAATCTTTCCTTGGTCTCAAGTAACAGCCAAATGATATGAATTATACTTCAATTGATAAAACAACAACTGTGACTTAAAATCCAAAAATAGTTGAGGACGATTATATGAATCATCTATATCATCTATCCTCTTTACATGATATAAGTTAAAATGCTTACATTAATCACTAGGTGTAGCTAATTATAGAAAGACTATTGGAAGTCATAGCAACATTCAAAGATGCGCAAAAACCTATAAAGGAGTAACAAAAAGTTTAACCTTTTGCACTTGTTAAAAGAAGAAAACTACATAGTTTGATCTCCTGCTATGTCAATGTTCTAGGCCAGAAACCAACTACTATGCAATCTTCAGCCTAAAGTATTGAATTTGCCAAGAAAAATCCCCTTTTTATCTTCACAACTAAACCAAATAGCTGGTATAACTTGCATTTTTATTAAGTACTGAACTAAAGAAATTGTTTAATACTATGTATTAGTACTCTGATATTCATCATCTTTCATTCTCTTCAAATAGAAAAAGAATTTCCAAAGTCAACTAAACTTCACACATAGTTCCAAAAATATTGGAAACGACAAGTATAAGCCCGAGGCTTACAAGTGACAAATCTAGGGTAGCTGGAGCGCCGTATATTCCCGCCGGAGAGAGCATTTCCGTTAGGCTTATCCTCGTTTTCATCAGAAAAAGCCCAAAGTGGAGAACACGGCTGTTCAGAAGCAGCCGATACAAGAAACGGCGACATAGGATTGGAAGCAGAAGCAGCAGCCGCGAAGATCTGATCAAACGACCAGGAAGCGTCGAGATCTAAATCTAGATCCATCAATAACGACTCTCTATGATTCTCCCCCGCCGTATGCTGCTGCTGCTGCTGCGCCGCCGTCGCCGGAGAAAAGTCCTTTGGCTTTGAACGGAAAATGAGATTCATTTCTTCTTCCGGCTCCGACATTGAAGAAAATTTGTCGAGTGATGATAATGATGAAGATTTTCTCTCTCTATTATGTATGTGGCGAGAAGGGCACGCTGACGAAGAAGATGACGATAATGGTTAATTGAGGAGTCTGATTCCATTGAGAATTGGAATCTAATACACTTGTATTACCTACTTGCATTGCACAAACTTTTATTTTATCCATAAATAAATTAAAAAAAACAATGGCAATAATTATTCCTACAACACTTTCCACCTTATTAGCCTAAATCTCCATTTTTTTTCATATTCAAAAACTCATTGATGGGTGTTACACTTTATTTGGATGATTATTATGTATTATTTCACACAGATTAATTGAAAGAGGTTTGATATTTATTATACACATAAAAAAAATATTTTAATTATGTATAAATAATATAATTTTTCGATAAAAGAGATTTAGATGAACCCTATAATTACTTAGTGAGTAACAGTAAGTGTAGGTCAGTTTTAAAAATTTATGTAATCATATAATGCATATTAGTTTATTTAGTATATACAGATAGATTATATCGACTAAAGTTTAACCCATTACTTCACATTAGCGTTGAGTAAGATTAGGGATGGCAATGGGGCGGAGCGGGGCGGGTTTTGAGTTATGAGGGATAGGGCGGGTTTAAAGCTATGTGATTGCAGGGTGGGTTGAAGTAACTATTTTTAAAATTAATGCAGGACGGAGAGGGGCGGGTTGCAGGTTTAAAAAATCAAATAGGATTCAAAGAAATTAAATTTTTGTAATTAGTAAAAATCAAAGATATAATTTTTTTTATATTAAACGTTGACTTTAATTTTATGTTTTTCTAAAATTTAAACTAGACATGTTCGGTAAATTGTTAGTTGTTAAAATGTTAGTTAGAAATTTTTAAGTAACGATTAAGAAACAATTGTTAAAATGTCAACTAAAAATAGTTAATTAATTGTTAAGACGTCAATTAGCGGAAAAAAACTAAATTAAATTAAAAAATAAAAGAACTTTAAAATTTAAGGGGGGCGGAGCGGATTGAAAATGAAAAAAATCACCATGCAAGGCCGAACGATTTAAAAAATTTGCAGATTGAGCTCAACCCGCCCCCATTTTCATCCAAAGTAAGATAGAATCAATTATGAAAATTTACTATGCGGTATGTTAGTTAACCTTAATTAATTAGCAATAAAAAGTTATGTATTTTTTACTATGTACCTTCTCGAGTCAGAATTTTGATTAAGGAGTGTCAAAATTTAAAGAAGTAAAATCATATAGTAATTAATAAGTATCAATATGTAATATCTATACATAAGGAATTATTTTTACCTAGCTAAAAAGTGTAATTTTTCGATGACACTCCTTACGTACATATGGCTCCACCACTGAATCTTCCTCTGTTTTATTTTAATTATCGTGATAAGATTTGGTATAATTTCAAAGAAAAATTATAATTAAAAATGTTGTTTGACTAATACATCTCTTATGAATAATTAAATTTTTACATATATATATATATATATATATATATATGTATATCACTTAATTATAGAATAATTAATGCTAACAACAAAGTTAAAAAAAAATTAACTCTCTTTGAATTATTTGAATCGACTACTAATTTAAAATAAATATTTATAAATGATAACTAAAATAAGACGAAAAAAATATTTCATATTACACGCAATTCGAGAATTTTGATCAGGGTAAAAAGGAGAACACCTTTTATCACATTGCAGAAAGTAAATTACGAAGGAATCCACCATTTCTTTTTATACTTTCTTAGTTGTTGGAAAGTTCACGCAAATAAGTAAAGATTCTTTCATATTCTTGTTTCTGCAGTCTCAATCACTTTTTTTTTTCTCTATATAGTCTTAAAATTAAATAAAATTAAAATGTTAGTCGTACATATTTACTAAAAATATCATGAGGATTTTTAGTAAATAATTAATACTTTGACTTAGTGTTATTATGTTTCTTTCTAATTTTAGAGAGTTACATTTATTTTGGTTATTTGAACTACTTTGATAATTATTTATACACGTTATAGGTCTCATTCTTTGTTAAATAAATGCGCAACCACGAAATCGAAATGTTTGATTTAATTTGATTTGATTTTTTAATATATTTTATAAGAAATTTAAAATATAATTATTCTAAATTAGTAAAATGGAAAGAATTTACTTAAGTAAAGCATTTTATAGTATGTTAAAACATTAACATCGTACATTTCTTTTGCAATAGTTGTAATTTTTTATTTATTTTTTAACAACAGAAGCAAACAAAAAAATAAATAAATCATATTTTCATAAATTTTTAGATCAAAATAAATGGTAAACTCATAAATATATGAACTAAAAGAGATACAAAAATCGACGAAAATTATATTGAAATAGGTATGATTATATTCCACTTAACTTTAAGTCTCGTGCTCTAAGTTAAGGAATGAAAAAAAATCTTAATACAGAGCTTTTCTTTTTGGATTATTTACAAGAATATACAAGTTTTGTACCAAATTTACACATTCCCATTTATTTACAAGAATAGCACCTAAATTACCAAAATATACATGTCCTTTTTCTTCTCAATTATTTAATTTTTTTTAAAGTAATAATAACCTAGGAAAAACTAGGTCCTACCAAAAGTATTCCAATCACATCATGTTAATTGTTCTTCATTTTGAGGTCAAGAGATTTTTATCTAAAAATTGACACAATTGATAATATTTTTTACACACTATCAAACATTCTTAAATTGCATCATTTTATATATATGTGAATACGGTGTCCAGGAACCCCGTTTTGTATGGTGGTATCGATGGTTTTTTTGACAGACAAACCCATGAATTTTAGCAACGCATCCAAACAAGTTACAAATAAACTGTAACATCAACATACTACCACTAATTTCCCACTAGTATTTATGAAATCAACATGTCAAATATTTTCATTATTTAAAAAAAAATTAATTCAAATTTTTTACCAGTTAATTCCACTTCCAATTATATTTCACCAAAATTAATACAATATTATCGATTCCAACCAAAAAATTATCATCGGTAAAATCTTCCCAAAAAAATTATAGTAAAAGTACCCTTTTCAAATCATCCAAGTCACATCACATTAATTGATTTTTATATTTTTGAAATCAACACAAATATATTTGAACATATGGACTTTGTATCACCTTATTTAATAGTATAAATTTAATATATACATATTTATATAAAAAATAATTGTGTGCATATGGGTACTCTATGGTTTTTTCGGGGGTTCTCTATGGTTCCTTTTTATGGTTAATATGTGTAATATCAACATAGAACCATAAAAAATGTGTTTTTTTAATTAAAAAAAAAAATTAATGGATTTTCATGGTTTTTCATGCTTTTCATGGGTTTTCATGGTTTTTCCATGGTTTTTCATGTAGAGTACTTGCATCATTTTAGGCACATATATATATAGAGAGCCTTTTTTTTTGGGTTTTTGGGGGTTGTGCAGATTTGGTTAAACATTCTTAATTTTCCCTTTTTACATGTATATGTGGCTACGGTTCCAAGGAACCCACTCATGTATGGTGGTTTTGATGGGGTTTTCGACCGTGAATTTTATTACATACAAACTCCCCATTAAATATGAAAAACTTACCATCATGGCCATTTTCTCACAAGTGTACAAAGTACACCACTCCAAAAAATTTATAGTCAAATTCCCCTTTTCCAATCATCCAAGTCACATCACATTTATTATTTTTTTATATATTTTTGGGTCAACACAAATATATTTGAACCTATGGACTTTGTATTACCTTAGTTAATAGCATAATTTCATATATGTATATATATATATATATATATATATATATTGTGTGCATATTTGGTATTAAGGTCCCAATTATTTTCGGGTGTTCTCTATGGTTCTTTTTATGGTTAATAACTGTAATACCAACATAGAACCATAAACATTTTGCTTTTTTAATTTAAAAAAAAAACATAACATTTTTTTATGGTTTTTCATGGTTTTGTATGGCTTTTTCATGGTTTTCCATGTAGGGTACTTGCATCATTATATATATATATATATATATATATATATATATATATATATATATATTTTATTTTTTTAAAAAATAAAAATAAAAATTTTGGGTGCATACTTACTTGAAGGTCAACAGTTTTAATGGTTTTCCGCATGGTTTTTCATCGGGCTAGACTTTTTTTTACAAAGGAGGAAAGCATGAATATATATATATATATGTTACCCGTATGGTTTCTGTATGGTTACCTGTATGGTTTCTGTATGGTTTCAACGCAGCTTTGAACCAAATACACAAAGGTTGGAATATCATGTCCATTCTTTTTCCCCATTTCCCAATACTAATATATCACATCAAACAATAAATAATTTTCCATTCACTACTTTCTTCCAAATCCCAACACATTACATCACATCAAATACTATATTAATTATACCACAACATTCTCTCTCCTACTTTTGTAAAAAAAAATTGGTATTCTTGTTGTAATTTTTTTGGGTTGGTAGGGTAAATGAAAAAATGATTTTTAGATGTATATTTATGAAAAATCCCCTTTTTAATATCTTATGAAATGTGAAATTGAATTAATTTCTCTTTAATATTATATATTTGGAAAAATTACGTGAATAAGCAAACATATACTAGTTTATTAGCTAAAATAGCTATGGTTTAAAATAATTACAGCTCTTGACTGACATCTTTGTATAATTACAGTTTGAGTTTGTACAATGAACTGTATCAAATATACAAATACTGTGAATCATATAATGAGTTATACAGTGCGCGAATTGTATAGTGAACACTACAAATTGTATAGAGAAATATACAAACGTTATACAAAAACTATGACCTTTTCAAACGTTGCGCGAATTATATAGCAAAATGTACAAATGTTATACAAAAACTACAAATTGTATAGCGAATAATACAAATACTACAAAAACTGTGAATTGTATAACGAATTATACAAACGTTGTGCGAATTGTATGGCAAAAGATACGAGCACTACTATAGTTACAATTAGGAAATGTAATTACTCAAATTATAGTAATAGAGCATAATTAAGATATTTTTGAATGATTATATGTGAAAATTCCCATTAATATTTGAAATTTTTACACAAATAACAACTTTCACCCCCAAAATTACACTTTAAAATTTATTTATCAAAATACCAAAAAAAATACACTCTTTTTCATTTTCCAACACTATTATATCATACCACACACCACAATAATCACACTCAAAACACTCTCTCTCCTAAATTTGTAAATAAAGTTGGTATTTTATATGGTATTTTTCAATGATTCGGTAGGGGCATGTAATTTTTATCCAAAAACTTGGTATTTTTGAAAACTCCCCTTAATATTTTACGCGATGTGAAATTGAATTATCGAAACAAATTTGTAAAAATTAAGATACAAAGGGGAAATCCTAGTCCATGTGATAACATATATAACTCTACATTTCACAAAATCTACGAATTTTTGAAGCATTATCTACATTTTTTTTATTGGTAAAATTTTTATCTCTTTTTTTTTTTCCATTCTTCCTTTTTCTGCATGCCATCGAATATATTCCAATCTCTTTTCCCTATTCTTTTTCCCTCCCCCCTCACTCTATGGAATGAAATATTTGTGTTGAAATTCTCTATCAACTTTCTTTTCGTATCATAGTTTGTCATTCGTGGATTACATATTCATTTTGGTCTTTATTTAAGTACCATATTCTTCTCTCCATTTGGTGAAAATGTAATCTGTTCATTTCGATTAAGTCTGAATATGTTAATAATTTATTAATTCATCATATTTAACTCGCATAATTCAACTTATCTAAATTTTAATTGATTTAGGCTAAATATAAAGCCCAATGACTGATGAAAATCTTGTCTGAATGTTTTTTTGTTTATTTAAATATTAAATTAAATACGATCATAATAAATAATTTTTTCAAAAAATAGTTAAATAAATTATAAAATAAAATCGTATATGAATTGGATAGTTTTATTTATGAATATCTATTTAGCTTATCTTGATTCAACTAGCTCAGTTTAAATAACCTTTGAATATTTAACGAGATCTATTTATTAAATTATTTTATTTTTTATCTGTTTAAATTCAATTCAATCTACATGTTTGTCACTCATATAAGATGATAACACCTAGGGCAAGGATTGAATGAAAGTCTCTAGAATGGTAATCTACAAAATGTGCCTCGGAAAAATCTATGTTTAAAGTTACTTCAAATAGAATTTATATTTAGTGCGCAATCAAATATTTATTTTTTCTTCAAAAATTATAATTATTCAAAAAAAAAATATGAACCACAATAAAAAAATAAAATATACCCTTGATTTTCGTCAAAAAATTTATTATTTTATCATATGTTACAGGAAAAAAAACTCATTAACTTTATATATATAGAGAGAGAGTTTGGGTCAAAAGCTATCGATAAATATGGACCATAAGTTATTCATTAGATCCGCTCGTGCCCAAATAAATAAAATTTCTTAATTTAATTTTGTTTATCTTAGATTAAAGTAGGTGAGCTTTACATTTATTGAATCAGTAAAATCCAAACATATTGACTAATCTTTTTTTAATTTTTAATTAATTTCCATATTACATCATCATTTTTAAAATAAGAAGTGACGAGAGAATTAATGAAATCGTGAGTGGAATCTGTCGTAGATCCTTATTTAACATTAGATTAAGGAAATGATTTGTTCTAATGGATTTATTAAAAAGCGTTAAACCTACTTTAGCTGTCTTAAGTGCTAATGGATGGTGATTAATTTCTACTACATTTTTTTAAGATTTAAGAGAGAAGTACTAAAAACATTGTCGAACGTGACACAAATTATTAGTTTCGTCCTTAAATTATTGGTAGGTTTAAAAGCACGCCTCAACTTAGAAAACTAGGCTTAAATACGTTTTCGAACTTGACACGAATTATTAGTTTCGTCTTTAAACTATTGATAGGCTTAAAAACACTCGCAAATTAAGCTTAGATACACCCCTACAAGGCATAACAAGTAAGTACAATTTGTTTAAAGCGCGTGAAAGATTAAAAAAAAGACCACATCAACTTTAATTTTCTTTTTTGAAGCTCAGTTTGCCAAATTGAGGGGTATTTTTAAGCCTATCACTAGTTTAGGAATGAAACTAATAATTTGTGTTAAGTTCGAGATTATATTTAAACTTAGTTCACCGAGTTAAAAGGTGTTTTCAAGCCTATCAATAGTTTAGGGACGAAACTAATAATTCGTGTCAAGTTCAAGGGTGTTTTTAGTAATTTTTTTTAAAAAAAAAATCAAAAATGACAACAATGCCCACTAATCATCTTTTTTTGTGTACCGCAAATTAGTATTGGGCAGGGTTAAATAATTGTACCCTTAATCCAACATCATCATAATAATGGATCAAATAAATTTTTTATATTAATTAAGTGCCTGCCTCAATCATGTGGAGCAAATATAAATCTAAAGTTTATTTGTTTTTGTTTTTTTTAAATTTTAGAGAATACTAGAAATCGGTTTATAAAGCTAATTGGTTGCTTACATAAAGTGTATCTTTTGAAAGCATTATTTTTTTATTTTTTTTAATTATAATGGGTCCATGGATGTTGAAAGAATTCTTCTTTAATAATTTTAGAAAAATTAATTGTTTAAAGTTTGTCAAGTTACCATTAAAAGAAGTGACTTCTTTCCTTGATAAATTAAATTTTTTGCTACTTGAATCTATTTATAGAATGATCGGTAAAATTAAAAGTTATCCATTCAAATAAATAATTTAAACATTATATAAGGATACAAAGGAAAAAAAAATATTTAAACGAATCTTACCCAATATAAATTAAATTAATCAACATTTTATTACTGATACCAAATATAGAGTTAAAAAATATTGAGAATTAAATATTGTTATCATGTTCAAATTAAATATTTTACTGTTTAAAGATATTCATATAGAAAATCTAAAATCTAAAAAATAATTAATTTGTCACATAAATTTATGAAATTATAATATGTCGAACTCGTTAATATTTCATATTTTAAACATATATACATATCAAGCTTAAATATTCAATAACAATATATCCAATGAAATTCTACGAGCGAGGTATGAAAAAAGTAAAATATTTGTAAAATCTTATGACTACCTCATAGAGATAAATATGTTATTTTCAAAAGACATTCATCTAAAAAAAATCAAGTCCCAAAGCAGAAATATCAAATATAAAAAAAAATCAACTAAAAAAAATCAATGATCAACCTTAAATATTATTAACAAAATTTCTGATTTCGCCGCTAAATCATCCCACGCCCTATATGCCGTTGCAAATCAATTGTGGAAAAAAAAGACAAAAAGTTTTTTTTTTTTTTTAAAAAGTTACTAATATAATAAACAAATCAAACATGCTATATATGGTCATGATATATAAAAAGGTGAAAAACATTTGTTAATAAAATATTTGAGTGGGGATTAATCACCATCGTGTTGAAAACTTGAAAAAGAGGTTACATCATCTTCAACTATATAAATGGTCCCTTCTCATCTTCAACAATCACACATATCGATAACTCTGTAGTATAAATTATATTAAAATAAATAATAATAAAAAAATATATTCAGTGAAGTTTCACAAGTAAAATATGAAGATAGTTGACTATATGTCAGATTATATCATCCTCTACTTAAAATATATCCGTTCCAAATGAAGAAAAACTTTTAATCATTTGTTGAAATTTCTATTTTAGTTGTTGACGAGAGTCACCTCATACTGAATCGAAACAAAAATCTTCGACTTTCTATAAAGTTTGAATAATTTTTTCTTTCGTTAAAATCTAATTTAATACGATATTAAAGTCAGATACATTGTGTTTGAGGTTGGCTCTCGAAACGTTTGAATATATAATTGATTCTTGAACAACATATACGCTACAAATCAAATAGTAAATTAAAATCATGTATAAATAAATATACGATTTTTGTAAAATATAGAACGTATTGTTTTTGAACACCTCCTAGATACGGCGTAGAAGAAGTCATTTTCTAGTGAAGATTGGATATGTGCTGCATTTTTTTGGCAGGTATGACGTGGTGCTACAGTTGCCACGTGGTGTTCTCTCCTTCACCCCTCACAGATTGTGCTGACGTCACTAAGAAAATGGAAATCAAATCTTATCTTTGGACTTCCTTCCAAAAATTCCCCTTCATACGTACTTTCTAGAAACACACCATACGTCCATTATCTTCTATTATTTTTCGTGATTTTTTCCTTATTTGCGTCCGGTGTTCGAAGTAAAGAATTTTGTTATAAATGTGCCATGATTAATTTAAGTTTTATTCAATTCGATAATTCTCAGAAATTGTTTGTACTTAATAAATTTTGAATTTGAGACCTTGAAAGGGAGCAAACCTCAAGGCTCAAGTCAATTGCCATCAGGCCAACCATTGAGAGTTTATTTTTTTGTGAATTTTAATGGCGTAATTAATTGATTATCATTCGATATAATCACATTATTGAACAAATGGTCCGCATGCACGTTATCTAAGTAAGAGTTAACTATCAAAAATGTATTTAAAGTGTCTTGATATTTTGAGCTATTTTGTGAGTAAATTTTTTATTCAAATATTATCATCCTTCATTGTAAAATTAAAAGAATGCATTTGATACGCGAAAATAATTTAGATAAAAAACTTACACAGTTAATAATGATGAAACTAAAAAAATTGAGATATGTTTTACACCCTAAGAATGTATTCCGTCCTGCTAAAAGAAATTCCTTTTTAAAGCTTAAATTTAAAGTTTTTACTTAAAAATAATGATAATAATTAAGAAAAATCATATTCATGGTGATCATATTATGCTTAAGGGATAAAAAAGAAATACTATACTTAAGCCTTAATGATATTGGTCTACGTAATTAATTAACTTCACTCACATGCATATTGGTCGTTCACTTTTCTTTTCTTACTCCATAAAAATAAAAATAAAAAAGTATAGTTTCACTGATTTGTCCTTTAAGATTTTTTTTTAAAATATTACAAATTTATTTAATTTTAAAAAGTAATTGTAAAGATAAAATACAAAATAAATATCTTAATTATGTAAATTAATAAATAATTTAAAATAACTGTTTATAGTAAATAGTGGACAACTAATATGAAATAAAGAAAGTATCACTCATTCTATAAATCAATCACTTTTTATAGAGATCATTTTATCCCTACAGTAAATTCTGTTAACGAAAATTTATTTAAATCAAACCTCAAATTAGCGAATACTAAACACTGATCGAATGAGAAATCAAAAAAAAAAAAAAATTACTATAGAAAAGTTGATACTTCTAAAGTTATATATTGTTGGTTTACCTACCTCAAAAAGTTTCTTTTTGAATTTCTCCAATTGGCAACTCAATTAGAAGATGTAAAAGACAATTTCTCTCCTTACAAATCCTAGTCAACTAGCAATCTTTTGGTGGAAAATTTTCATTTTTCTCCTAATATTTCAACTCTATTCAAGAATAGCGACCACGAATTTTTCCAGAGTTCAAAATAAAAAACTATATTATGGCTATTTACATCAGTTTCACAGTTGAAGCCTCCCTTGTATAACATAATTAATTAATTGAAAGGGAAACTCAACTGGTGAAGTTGAGATAAGAAAGCCATCACTTTCGGTGGGTGAAGATTGCCTATTGATTATAAAATTGGAGGTCATTTTTAATTTAGCATAAGGTATTAAAAATAATAATTCTAATACATACAAATTAATAACAAAGTGTTGTGAGCATTATAGTGTTAATTACTATGTTTCCTCAGTGGCCAAAAAGATTAAAAATGAAGAAAAGAAAAGGTTAATATGTAGATTCCACTTTGTTTGTTGAGAATTGATGAAAATAGCCAAGAAGTCAAGGTGGATAACACATTTGAAAAGTTAATAAACAAAATTAAAATTTAGATGGTTGAAAACTATACGAAAAATACTATAAGTTGTAATCTTTTTCATATTAATATGATTAAAAAATACACCTTAAAATGTTGGTCAAAGTTCATATAATTTAACTTTGATAAGTGAAACAGTGACAAGTAAAAATGAACGGAGCCAGTATGTATTCTTCATTGTGGACTCTTTGGCAATTTTCATTCATAACAGTGTAATTTCCCCTTTTTCTTTCTTTATTATGTGATCTTATTGCAATTTGCACATTGTACAACACAAATTAATTAGTTGGCTATGACATAATTTCCAGCTTATAATTAAGAGCAACTTCTTGTCATTTTCAAATTTACCTTTCCAAAAAGGAGGCCTACCACCCATTTTTTTTGTCTTGTTTTGGAAACTTAGGCATATGGACTAATTGCCCAAAACACAAAGGGACCACAAAATATGTGTCTCTAGATTTATTGGTACTTAGGATCAAATTTACAATTATAATAACAAAATTCTTTGACTACTATATCTCTTCTAATAGTATTTCTTATTATATAATTGGTTTTTTGCTTATTAATCACAAAAATTGGAGGTTTTGGTTCTTAGCATAACCCTTAATCACTGAATAGAATATATCATTTGAGACAGGAAGAGCTTTTTATGGAGAATAAAAGGTTTGCATATTGTTTTTTAAAAATAATTTCTATATTCAGACCAACTTACGTACACCTCTATTGATTTTACAGATCAGAGTACCAGCTAAGGTTTGCGTTAATTCTTACAACTAGTAATTTTTGGCATTGGGTATTTAGTGTTATGAATAGTCGTTCAACTTTTAATTAATTACATCAAAAATATTTAAACGATTTTTAATTTTGTAAAGAAGAATTCCTTCGATTTTATTAAAGTATCACAATAGTTACTAAGCTATTTTTAAATCCAAATTAATTGTGATTTAAATTTTATGAGCTGAGTATAATTTGCTAAAATGTACTATAAAATAAATTATAATACTTAATGAAGAAATGTTCCAACTATAAATAAAAATTATCAAGTAGGCACGATGAGATTAGCTAAATAATATTTAACAAGGTTATGTAAGAGATTTTTGGAAGAAAATATTAAGAAATTTATAAAGCAATGTGAATATATTTTTAACAAAAAAGACATATGGTGTAATTTGTAAACAACAGTGGGTTAGTGGCATAGCAATTTGACGTTTTTAATTTCCTTTTCTCCTCTTTAAAAGTCAATATATATGAACGTGTGTATAAGTTGAAGCGTCAACATGTCTGCTTGTAATTCGTAAAAGTATTTTATTAGTTTTATTTATATTTTTCATATTTATTCTATTTATTTTTATTTATTCATTTTAAATTTTACATATCTCTTGAATTAATAATTAATATGGTGTATTTTCTCACAATTTTTATTTTGCCACTTCTGTATCTGTATCGGCTTGAGCAGCTGAAATATTGATACTTGGAGATTGGGAATCGGCTGAAACACTCGGAGTTGACGAATACCAAGCAAAGGAAAGATGAACCCGTAGTGGACTTCATCAATCGGTGGCGAGAACCTTCTATCTGATTCAATCTCATCTATTGTTACTTTCGAATCGGCTGAAAGAATATTTTGATGTCACTTAGGAGAAGTATTTTGATATTATATGTATTTAAAGTTCATTTGAAAAATAAATAATTTATGTTAAAAGTAAAGTATGGAGAAACAAATTCAGTGAAAAGTAAAGAAAACATATATAAATTTTGTTATAGCAACTGTATATTCTTCTTCACGACATGAAAAGACAAAAAATTACTTGTATAGTTGCTCATTTTTTCACTCCAAAACTATCTATTTGGCTATAAAAATTATGATCTGAAATTTTTTAAAATAAATTTTACTTTCTCTTTGGAAATCAAAGTTTCACCTTGAAAATTCAAATTTTTATTTGTAGTTGTGTTTCAATTTTGAAAAACAATTTAATAGTTTTTTTCTAAATCTCACTTTTAAAATAACAATACAAAAAATAAATATTATACGACATATTATTAAAAAATATAACTAATTAATATAAAAATTAATGTTATTGGACATGTGCATAGCACATACTATCATAACTAGCGTGTGTGTATATAATTACAACAACATACTCAATATAATTTTATAAGTAGAGTTTGAAAAGAGTGATATGTATGCAGTTTATTCCTACTTTGTGACGGTAGAGATTGTTACCTATAAACTTTAAGGTTAAGCAGAACATAAGAAAGTCGAGTACAAAAAGAAAACATATATAGTAATAAAGTAGTCATGCTAAAATATAATAAAGAAAAGAATAATAGCAACAACAAATAATATAATAATCAAAATAAAAGAAACCACATGTAATATAGAGTATATAAAATAATATAAAATACATTTAAAACAATCCTGCAATTATTTATATATATATATATTATTTTATGTAGTTCAACCAATAGGAGGACCACCAAGGAGTAGGGGGTAGAATATATCTTCCATAAAATTTACAAGAATAATCTTCTTTAAAAGAAAATAAAATTAAAGGATTTATAAAAGAATCAAATTTGATAGTTGTCAAATTGGCATCCAACAACTTTTGACAAATCAAAATCAAAATCAAAATTTAGTTCTTTTTATGACTTCTTCCTGAAGAAAACATATTATTTTTTAACAACCTCAAATTAAATAATATATATTGTTTAATTTAATTTCACCCTCCTCTTATTTTGGAACTCTTAATTCATATTAAATATTTTGGTTCCATTGAAGAAGTCTATATAATTCATGCTTATCTACACGTACTATATATTCTAACAAATATATCAATTTGACTATTTTAAATAAATTTCTAAAACATGATATCATTTTTTTCTCAATGATCGCGATGGCTTTGATTTTTTAGGTCGTGTTTGGCACGAAAAAGATTTTTTTTTCATGGAAAATAAGTCGTTTTTTAACTTTATTTTTCAGTATTAAGTTGGTAATTAAACAAAAGAAATATTATCTCAATGGTATTTATAAATAATCTAGCAAAATAATATGGAGATAGGCTGAATCCAGAAAAATTGCGGCGGATCAAGTTCTTATAAAATAGTGTATTTTTCGAGCTATGTCTCGTGAAAGATGTTGGGTGGCATGGAACTACTGGTAATTAATCTATCTGTTGATCGTATAAGCAGCATATGGCCGACCTTCGCTGAAAGTGATATAAAAAAGACAGCATCAGTGAAAACGTATTTTATCCCCTATCGCACGGAAAGGGAAACCTATAATTTGTTTGATAGGCTGAAAATGTTTCTTATTGGTTCCCTGACTCCTATCGATGTGAATGGATTTTTAAACTAGACTCAAGACCACGCTCTTCCCTTTTGAGTCAACTCTTAGGTGCCTAGCCCGAAGAAGGAAAAATGAGGCTAGCAAAGGCTAAGGCAATGGAAGCAAGACTAAGTCCTTGTGGGGAAGGCACTAAAGTCTTTTAGAGATGTGCGTAAGATGATAACCTAAATTGATTATTTTAAAGAAAGGACCTACTATCGTCTAGAATTAGCCCTTCCTCCGCCTTATTCTTTTGAAGGTATGAGACCCTATTGAGTCAGTCTGAAAGATTGTTAAAAAATAGAGAAGCTATTTTTCACATTTTTAAGAAACGTATATTTTTAGAGAAAATATTTTGACTAGACAAATATTAAAATATCTATATATATTTTCTGAAAAGTGTTTCCTTCTCAACCAAACACACCCTTAATGTCTTTGAGTAATTTTCTTATATTTATTTTGGCATACATGGATTAATATTACGTAAGTACAATTTTATAACTTACACCCAAATCTATTTAGTTTAATTAATTCTTCAAAAGAAAAGTATAATCAATATAAGCAATCTTAGAGAAGTCGGCTGTTAATTATAATTAATCAAAGTGGTTCAACTTTTATTAGTGCGTCACCACATCACTTTGACACATTATTATTATTACTATTATTATTATTGTGAAAGCTGGCTTTTATTTGACAGAATATAATTTTATAGTCAAACATATTTATTTGTAAAAGGATGGTTGATTATGAATTTTTATTTTCTATAATTATGTTAATCATGAGATTCATGACTAAGTGGAGTTGGCGGCTGAGCTTATGAAACAATAACAATAATTAATACTGCTCCCTCGGTTGATTTTTATTTATCACTAATTCATTTTTTGAGGTTAATTTCACTAAACTTTAAAATTAAATTAAAGTAGTTAAATTTAATATTTGAAATTTAAAATTTAGATAGTTAAAAACTATACAAAAAGTGTTATAAGTTGCAACCTTTCTCATATTAATATGATGAAAAGATACATCTTAAAATGTTGGTCAAAGTTCATATAGTTTGACCCCGATAAGTGAAATAGTGACAAGTAAAAGTGAGTGAAGGGAGTATTAGTAAGAGTTTATGTTAGGCATAATATGTAAACGTATTTTTTAATTTGATTTTAGCTGATATTTATGTTTTTTAGTTTTCAGTATATTAGACATATTCCATGTGGCGAAACCAATATAAAAATTTTCATCCTACATGTTGTTTTACGTGTATCGTGCCATGCAAGACATTTGTATAAAATTGATTTGAAAAAACGAAGAGGAGAAATTTAAAACTTAACATAAAAGCGCTAATTTTTTTTAAAAAAATGATTGAACATGTGACCTATTTGAATTTTTTTTAAATTATGGATCTTGATATGAAATTTCGAAAATTTGAATTAGTTAAATCACAAAGCCAATATTAGAAAACCTTTAATAAGTGGAGTTGGTTCAAATGTTTCAACCTACTTAATTTGTCCATACATATGACACCTTGAGAGTTAGAATTTCAATCAAATTGCAAAAACAATTTTGAAGCACTCGAATGGGTACTTGACCCTTTATTATTTTACACAAATGTTGTTAGTAATGATAAAGATATTAATTAACTCTATCATAATGGGCATTATTGATTCAATTTCAATTAAAAAATAAGATTATTTAAACAAAAATTACTAAAAGAAAGCTTTTTTTCGCTTATGTGCGCACACAAAAGATATATAATAATCTAATCAGTTTACAATAAATATAGCCATATTTTATTTACATAAAAAATAGCCAAAAATCATAGAAAATATACAGTAACTATAGTATAGCTTGCTAAAATTCATAGAAAGTGCACATTGACCATACAATGTAGATTACTTATACATGAGTTATACGCTGAATATGCATTATGATACACTTAAAAATTAAATATAATTTGATTATAATTCTTTTTATAATTGAAGTGATCGAACGATTATTTCATGCAATTATCCCTAACTTAAAATGGTCAAGAGACCATAATTCAACCAATAGTATCATGAGTTTAAAGTCTAAAAATCTCTTGACTTCACAAGTTTGAACCCTAATAATCCCATATCATAAAGAGGGTAAATCATAAGAAGTTAGAGTAAAAAGAAGAAAAGATTTATTATGAGATATAATCCCTCCCTCCAAGTAAGTAAAAATGAAAGATTGCAATAACTAATGTGCAACTCCAATCTCCATAACCATTTTTCAATCACATAGACGCGGAAGTGGTTATTTGTGAAATTTACCTACTCATACATGTTTTTCATAAGTAATATCAGCGCATTCAACTGTACACATTTCTCTTCAAATGAGTTGATCTTTATTTTTTGTTCTTTATAATCAAACTTATGCCTAGCAAGATATAAATTCTTTAAGATCGTAGACGTTACATATGTGATATTATTAAGCAAAATATACACTTACATCCCCATTAAAAAGTTATTTATCTCGAGGAATAAAAATTAAAGACCAACACAACATAGGGACAGAAGTGCAAATGAGCCATGTTGGGAGTACATGCCCATCATCATCTGTAAAAAGCCCAAAACAGACCAGCCCAATACATTCCAACAAAACCCGAAATTCTGCAAATTCCCTTTCTCATTCGATCAGATCAACAGTTTCAATCTCCATTTCTGTCCTTTATCAAGGTACATTTTTGCTCATCATTGTTATCGATTTGACGGTGAAGTTGATTATAAATGTACTTCACTTGTTTTTGTGAGAATTTTCTGTTATGATTAAGGATTTTTTTTCGATCGATTGAATGTTTTGTTTTGGGGTTTTGATTTTGAAGCGATCTATTAGCTATGGATGGTGAAATTAAGAACATCAAGAAGTGGAACATACTTTATCCAGTTTATGTAAATTCAAAAAAGACGATAGCGGAAGGAAGAAGAATTTGTGTGACAAAAGCTTGTGAAAACCCTACTTGTACTGAGATTAGTGATTGCTGCAACTTCCTCAAAATTCCTTGTGCAATTGAGGTTTGTTTTTTCAATTTTTTGCTTTGCTTGTTTCGAAGATTATATTTTGTATGATTATGCATGTATACGTATGTTTTAGTGTGTAGTTGGCATTATTTAGATAATTGGGCAAGAGAAGATGTATATAACAATCACTCAACTATGCATTGATCCCAAAATAGTTGGGTCCTCGATATGAATCTTCTGTATTTATCTGTCATAAGCAGGCTTATTTCATTGGAATGCTAAAATAGTTCATCTTTAAAGGCAAATTAGAGTTCTGTTGACATCATCTTTCATTTCTACACGAACATACAAATACCTATCCAAAATAATAAGACTATGGGCACCCAAGGTTGTGGCCTAGATGCCTAGTTGTCAATGAAGTGTGGGAGAACCATGAGGTTGCAGATTAAAATTTCAGCTTGGACAAAGATATTAAGTTGTTTTTTTTTATATGTTCAAGTCTTACTTGTTGGTGGGAGGTAGTAGATAGGAATTAATCGAGGTGTATGAAGTGTCCCAGATACCATAGTCATTAAAAAAAGAATAATTAGATTATGGCAAACAATGGAACTAATGCAAGTGTAGTAACTCTCAATCCCAAGCTACCAACTAGTTGATATTGCATATATGATTCCTGTCGTTTCGTCGTATTTCATTTTTCTTTTCGTTAGGCAACAGAAGATATAGAAAAATGGGAAAAGGGAAGTGTGCTGGGATTAGAATTTTGAATAATAGCTGGAATCGACCACTCTTTCTAAGTTCTCCGAATCTCCTGAACCATGGTGAAGGCATTATTGCCATGTGATTGGCTGGGTTAGTATTTATTCTTAGGAGAAAGAATCTCTGAATAGGATGTTACACTTTTATTTTGTCTCTCGCAATGAAATCAATGGTAAGCTGTTCAAATGTGAAGTGTACTTGTTACTTGTGCAAAATAAGTTAATTGTGGTGATGTCTGAAGCATCCTTAGTTAAAACACGTGATGTGCCTTTAAAAAAAATGATGGCAATTTGCAAGCAATACTGTTCTCATTGATGTTTTCTGAACTATTGAATTAGTGAACATATAAGACTGAGAAAATATTTGCTTATAGTTATATTCTGGATTGGTTGTAACAGCTTGATAAGGCATATCCGCGGGATTTCATGCAAAGAGGAAGAGTGAGATTTTTGCTGAAGCGGGAAGATGGAACCCCTTACAATCCCGTGATTTCTTCACGTAAGAACATTGCTTGAAGCTTTCGGCAAAGCATTTTAGTTTTCATAACATGTTGAGTAACTTCTTACTTTGTTGAAGCTCTCTTTTAAGCTTTAAACATTGAACTTGTTTGATTCATATGAAAATTGTCTGCTCTTGAACTGTGGAAAAAAGTTATATGGATGAAAAGTGCTAAATATTTCAAATGGAAGTGAATACCATTTAGTCATTTACCAATAACCTAAGATTGTTCTACACCACTTTGTGAAGCTGTGGCCGCCATTCTTAATTGATGTTGCAATTGTTCATAGTGCAATTGGAATATACTGTAACATAAAAATGCTGGTTGACAACAAAGAAGAGATGTACCATGACTCAATCCCAAACTAGTGGGGATATATGAATAATTTATATCATATTGATTCCTATTTTGGTTGCTTGCATTCCAATACTCCAATTTGTCTGTGGAATTCTCTAAGGCTGCACTGGTTTGGTGCAACTATTTTATACAATATATTTTTTACCCATAAAAAGGATATTCTCTAAAGCTAGAGTTCCTTTAAATCTTACACATGTCCTTGCACTTTTACTGATAAGGCTTTCAACAAACATCAGAAACAATGCAAGTATAGCAACTTGACTATGCTTTTATCCCCAACTATTTGGTATTATCTGGAAATGCTTATCCAAATCTGGTCGGTGGATGCCTTTCTTCTATCGAGGAGAATGCATGAAGAGATATAGACAATGGTTCTTTTTCCTCAAACCCAAACAGAAGAATGTAGATCCACAATATTATTGGTTTTCCTGTGATTGGGGATAAACGTGGTTGTGAAGAGTACCTGTGGAAAAATGTATTACAAGAAGTCCATAGATGTAGGAGGATGAACGAAGCTGTGTTGTGAGTATATAGTAGGATTTATGTCCCCATGTTGGCGTATTTCCACGAAGTTGATGATGGTAAACATGATCTAGAGCCTGTTTGGATTAGCTGATTAAAAGCTGTGGTGTGAGTATATAGTAGGATTTATGTCCCCAAGTTGGCGAATTTCCACGAAGTTGATGATGGTAAACATGATCTAGAGCCTGTTTGGATAGCTGATTAAAAGTAACTGATAAGCATTAACTATTAGAAGAACTTTTTTAGGTGCTAAAGCTGATTTTAATAGGAGGATGAATGATGAGTGCATGGTGTGAGCATATAGCATAATTTGAGTTTATAGAAGTAGGAGGATGAATGAAGGCGTGGTGCGAGTATATAACAGGATTTGTGTCCCCAGGTTGGCGGATTTCCACGAAGTTGAGGATAGTAAGAATGATCTAGAGCTTGTTTGGATTAGCTGATTAAAAATAGTTAATAATCGTCAACTGTTTAAAAACACTTTCAGGTGCTAACGCAGATTTTAATAAGCAATTACGTGATCGGATGATGAAATTGATGATAAGTAGCTTTTTTTTCTCTCCTTAAAATAATTGAAATGTTCTTTAAGTTAGATTTAAAAACTATAAATTGATAAAAGTATTCTTTACATACATAATGATGTATGACGGAAATGAAAAAGAGAGATCATAGGAGTTTTGTTTTTAGGAAGAGTATTTCGGAGATTACAAAAGAACTCAAGGATAAGGGTGTGATGCTTATAAAAATTTCTGGTGCAAAATAAAGTGCTTACCAAACGCATAGATAAGCCAAGAAGTGCTTATAAGCTGGTCAAGCTCACCCAAACACACTCTAGCCTCAATAAAAGTTCTAATTTATTGGTAGTTGACTAAAGAACCAGCTCACTCAAGTCTACAATAACCTAGCATTAGAATTTCTTCCATGGGGAGAAATGGAGAGTGTGTTTGTGATGTCCTTGTTGCTTAACTAGAAGCTATGCTACAGGTTATGATATGTGATATGAGAAGTGGAAGTTGGGAAATAGAGGTGTTGTCTGGACCAAATAGAGAAGGGAGTGTTTAATACATTTGTAGACCTATTGCAAAATTGAGGATGAAATTACCTCATAAAGGCTGATGGGATAGGACTGTGCTATTCTAGATTTTATTTATCTTTTTTATTGGGGTTTGTGTAATCTATCAAAATGGAAGACATCAGCAGAAAAACAAGAGTTTTACTGGACTGTTTTTCATACAAGGAATCGGGAAATGCTTTTTTTTTTTTTGACTTAATATTCTTAATTGGCTGTGAAGGAGCTTCTGTGATACTGGGGTAATTTGAGTCTCAGGCATAAAGGTAGCATGAGAATATGAACTTTTTTAACCTTTGGGAGTGAGTACCCCAGCTTCCCTACAGGCATAAATTATTTTTGATGGATTCAGTTGAGAGCTGGACACACTTCTTGGACACGTTCTTTTTCTACACCGACTTGGTCTTTGTTAATGAATGTGCACATATGTTTTCTTTTTTGAATAATGAGAGACATTGTTGCGTTCAGAAAGAAATCATTTGACACGCTGATGTCTCATCAGTTAAAGAACATGTGATAAGTCAATTTTAAATGATGGTTTTGGTGGTATTTGGGGATATTTCCTCGTTTTTCTTAACTCGGCGCCTGTAACTTGTTCTCCTTTCTAGAACTTAATAATTGAACAGGCACTAAAACTTTCTAGGGTTGTATATTGCAGGGAAACAGCTGATGATCAATGTTGCAGAGTTGGTTCGAAGACATCCTAATAGGACTAAGAAGCAGGAGCCTGCAGCCTCCTCTGCAGCTGGTTCTTCAAAGTCCGGCAAGGGAGGTAAAAAGAAAAGATAGTGTCAGGAGGCAACGTTTTAATTTCTTCAAACTGCTTAGAGATCTTAGATCAATTTATCTCGGAATATTGTAGTCCTTTCTTTTTTCACTTGATTTTGGGAGATGTTGTGAAGGACTTGCAAAGAAGAGAAAGGATGTATGAGCTATCGAAGAATGTGCCATATTTGTATCATCGATCCAGACATTTTTGTTGTTTCTTTGGCCTTAGATGATGATAGTTAATATTTGTTTTTGGCTACAACTTTCTTTTAATCCCAAGTTAGTTAGAGTCGATGATATCGATCGATCTCAAACTAGTCAGCACTGATGATATGAGTACACTCTCAGTATGAGCTACTGGGATGAACTAATGCTTCGTCTTGTTTGAAGACGTAGAAACTGCCAAATTGCGCGGTTGCGCCATTATTCGTGGTGTGAACTGTATGAATGTGTCTCCTCATATCCAGCTGCAACGGCACGTTTTCTGAACTGTCGAGTTGAAAATTTGAAATCTTAAATGGTGAATGTAGGAGTTGGTCTGTATTTCAGATTCATAGAAAAAAAATGTTTCACATCTGTTCCAACATAAATCCAAATTACAATTCGATGGCCTTTAGTTACTTCTGTTTTTTTAACTTTTGACATACAATTAAGACCAAAATCCAGAAGGGAATGCTCAAATCTTTGGATACATCACTAGTTTAGTCCACAACATTTGGCAACTGGAATAACTGCTGTCGGAAAGTAAACTGCTGAGAAAAAGTTATTTCCAGAAAAAAACAAATTTGAGCTCTCAACCTTGAAAGTCACGTTCTGCCCAGAAATTACGCAACAATAACATACCATGTGTAATTTTGCAAATGGAGTATGAGAAAGGTAAAGCGTATTGAAGGACAAGAAGCAACATGTCATAACAAATAGTAGGAGGACAAGAAACTACAGTACAGTCTGCCAGAAGTTACCCATTGACAAATTTGGCTCCAAATCAATGACAATAATGAAATGCATTTATTGTATTGTTACAAATACAGCTTATATGACATTTAAAAGGAAAGGGAAAAAAGAAGAGAACCTTGTATGTATTGTATAATGTTGTATGTGATCATAGAGGCCACAAATCAACCAGCCATGAATCAATATAAACTAAATGAATCGGGGAATCACATCCATGTAATCCAACTTTGAATAGAAGAAGAGTTGAGATCAGAATCCTGGACCCAACACGCTCTTGGTTAAAGATAACCCGACTGGATAAGATCTGTGAATCCTCATTTTGCTCACAACTGGACCTTTAGCAAAATTGTCACTAAGATCTTTTCCTTCTGTATCTGAAACCGATTTTGGTGGCACACTTGATTCATTAGATTCGACAATGAACTCAAGTCCCTGAATTACAATACATTGTGTGATTAGACCTTGTGAAGCATCGAAAGGACGACTAAATCCAGCTAAACAGGTTCAAAAGTGAATGTACCTTCACAGAATTTTCCTTTGGAGTCACCTTTGAATGCTCTATCAGCTTAGCCTCGATGCCCTTTCCGAAATTCCAATTGCCAACATCAGAATACATCTTTATGTTTTGAAAATGGGAAGATGAAGGACGACAAATGGAATATTTGCCCAACAGCAAAACTGCAGTTCTATTTTTTAATGCATTGCCAACAAATTGGAGTAACAAACACCACAATTTCCAAGAGTTCGGGTTTTTTCTGATTACAATCAAGTGATTATCATATATCATGGAAAGATGCCGAAGTTCTTTTTAGCAGTAGCATAATTACAGATTTTATGGTTTAGGTCAGTTACCAAGTCCTTTCAAGTGAATCTTATAGGATAATTTGCCAAGCACCAAGGGAGAAAGTCAATGTTCAGCAGAATGGAAAAGACAGTGGTAGCCATTGATCACTGCCTTAATTGGAAAATGCAAACACTCGTCCAAAATGCAAGGGAGAAAAGACAAGAAAAGCCTTAGGGCACTGCTTGTATTCCTTATGAGAGGCAGAAAGTGAACAAAGAGCAAGGACAACAATAGTCGAAAGGCTTTCATCTATTAACATAAACATACCTGAATAACTTTAGTATTTTGACCATCCTTAATGCCCGCAGCAGCTTGGCACAAGTACCACAAACCAGAATTAGTCACATCCTGTGGGGTGGGGAAAATTAAACAAGCACAATGTGATGCAACTGCAATAGTAACAGACAGAACATAGGAAGAAGAGGCAAAAAGTATGTTGCCGACATATACAGATATTCACCTGGTTACTCTCAAGAAGCTCAATCTTCCCTTCCTGCCAAATTGAGCAACAACTGAAAGATTACAAAATGACTAGCCAGCAGCTTTTTACCAGCAAATTGATACAATTTGTCAAGCAACATACTCACCAATCCAGACACCATGTCATAGATTAAGTTAATATCACAACCAATTTGATTTAGATTAGCCTTAACATCTCTCACCTGCATCAAGAAACATCTGATGTTAAGCACCGACAAAGAAAGTCTCCCAGTGCCTCGATACATAAAGTCTATGAATAAGATATTAAAGCAAGTACCACTCATAATTATTTTCTCGCCATAACCTTTACCTTTAAAAGATATATTTCTGGTAATTAGTTTTACATGCAACCAACAAAATTCAGGTCATATTGGCAAGTTCCTCCCAGTAATTTTCAGTTATACGTCTCTCAAGTTTTGACAAAGCACTTTTACCTCATTCCCACGTGATTTTTTTTTTTTTAACTATAACTGAGATAAAACTTACCTTTAGTGTGCTGGTGTGGAAACAGGAGGTACAAGAAACTACTTATCACATAAGACAAAAGAATCCTTCCTAATACAGCAATGTTAAAAGGAGAAAGGTAAGAAATGTTATTCTCCTTACATCATTAGTAATAAGGTTTGACATCTCAATTTGCTCATCTAGCTTCCAGTCCAAGGTTTCCAGCCTCTTAGACAAATGTCTTTTTGTAGACTACAAAAGAATAGAAGTGAAAAAGTATGAGAACAGCTATTAGCATATATTATACAAAAAATCCAGACTCTTGACAATTCTTGACTCACAGCCAATGCCTCAGATACGTTCTCCAATTGCTTAGATACAGATGCAACAGCAGTAGCCATATTATGCTTTGTGACATACATTACATCAGAAAATGACCAACCCTGTGGAGAATCAGGAAGAGCATATGTCATTTTTAACAAATATATAACAAATACCCTTGGGGTGCCAATAGATATAAACTGCAGCAGGGAACACTTGCCTTCCACTTCATGTAACAATATCCCATCGCCCCAACTGCGGCAGCTGGAAGAATGTAAGAACCATAGCTCCCTAAAAAAGCAAAGGCTCATAACCATGTCAGCTGTACTTCAACTAGATCATCCATATATAAAGGACAAGTAGGGTACTTACATTCCTAGTATTCTATCCCCAACTGAGGCAGGGGTGCTCTTTGACAAATAATAAAAAAGAATATTGAAAAAAGGGTAACAGAAACTAAGGAAATATTCCTCTTGACTAAAAACAAACAGGGATTAAAGAACTTCCACTTTCATATTGAAAACAGGCATCGTAATTGGAGGGTGTTACATAATCCAACACTTAATTTTCAGGGTCCATTTAAGAAATTACTGATTCTAGAGAATTCAGCACAGGCACTAAGAGAGCAGACACAATTTAAAGTGAACATAAAAAGACAGAAACCTACCACTTGAGGAAGAATCCTTATTGAAAATAGTAATTGGATTTGATATGCTCATCTCCCGAATCTCTTGTGCTAATTGTCGAATCTAAAGGCAACATCAGAACCAAGAAAGGCTTGGATGAGGTAACAAGTGGAGTTGTATAAAAAAACATGCTAAGCGCGTTAATTTGTAACATCACATTAACATAAGCCAAGAGCTCTATCTTGCCACTTACTTATCCATATAAATAGAAGATTTATATAACCGACTCAATTTTAATATCAATGCTACATTAAAATGCCATGCACATTAACGCGCAAAAATCAAGTTCATCAGTGAAACATATTTTGGTAAGAATAATGCTTCAACGTTGTTAAATTGTATTGACCATCGTGAAGAGTCCCACATCACTGGGAAAGGAATTTGGACCATTTATACACTCTTGTACAATGCTCGACTCTTGAGCTAGCTTTTCGGGCGGAGTTAGGCCCCGCGTCCATTTTTTAAACATGGTATTAGAGTCAGGCCCATATCAAGACATGGTTTACCGATGTTGGCCCCTCATATGAAATTGCCCACACTTTAGATGTCCAGCCTTGAGCGTGAGGGTTGTGTCTGTGAGGAGTCCCACACCAGCAATTGGAAGGAAATTTGGACTTTTTATATGGTCTTTGACAATTCTCACCTCTTGAGCTAACTTTTGGGCTTGAATTAGGCCCAATGTCCAGACACCTATCGTAATGATAAACGGCTCGTCTCGCCGTGACCTTCTCAACAACCACTAACCAGCTTGTCTACTTTCTTAAGTCATTAGAAATGAGATACTTCTATTTATTTATCAAGGTTGCCGATACACCTATTCTGATTTTTTTCTTGATGCACAAGCGTATAAATATTGTTTCACTAATGGATAGAGGTGAACTCAAAACAAGGACGTCATGTACTGTGCGACCATGTTGAATTGTATGACTACCTTATTAAAAGCTTAAACTATTACAAAGACTCTTATTTATTTATTTTAGGTCAACAAAATAATAGTCTCTTCTGTATATTTTATGATACACACTGACATATCTAACCGGCTTCCCCTGATCTTTTGATTATTCCCCCCTTCTACCTTGTGCGACTAAATTTTAAGCATCATATTAGATGATTTCTTGAATAAAATTGTCTGCTTTTTATCTTTGTCTTCTTTTCCTTCAAAACATCCGATGAATCTGCTTTGATAAGCACAAGATAAATGTAACACTAATGAAAAGATAAATGTAGTACCTGAGCCGCTAGCAGAGCAGTGTCATATTTACCCGGTGATGTCTCAGCCGCATTCACACCATTTATCAGCTCCTGAAGCTGTGTGATCAGATCAGATAATCGTCCACTCTTCAATATTACTGACCCAGTCAAACCTACAGTACAACCAAATTAATCACACCCCAAAAGGAAGAACCTATAGAGATTTGAAGGAACTATTAACTCATATTCAGAACTGCGACAAAACTTGAAGATGTCAATAATCTGAGACTGCTTTCTCCTCAACATCTCATATCATTTCTTAAGTCCTAATAAAATTTCTGGTCTAGGTTGGTATTAAAAGTTACTTTACTAGGGGGTGGGAGTCCACCAGATAAAATGCTACATGATAGAAGAGTTCTCTCCGCCACATAAGATCCTTGAATCAACCATTAACTACCTGGCCACTCTCGTTCTCTTTCCTGTCCAAGAAGGGGCTCCATACTTCAATCAAAGCTCCCACACCCACATTTTTAGTTTTCTTTCCAATTCTAAACCCCTCGGGGCCAGATATAAAGGAAGCTTCAGATACTAGTTTAAAGGCCAGTGTAAAAATAGCCTATAATGAATTCTCTGATTACTGTAGTAGCTTAATAGAACAAAATAAATATAGAGGACCCTTATAGTCCAATTTAACTATTTGGGATTGCGGCATAGTTGATTGTTCATTGCTAGTAAAAAGTTACCTAAACAATCACTTTCTATTAGATCAAAGGTTTCACATTATCAGCTGAGCTAAACAAATTTAGTTTCCTCGAGCTTCAGAACCAAAACAAATCTCTCTTTCTTCCTTCCTTCCTTCTTTATGATTGATAACTAGAAGGAAAAAAATTATAAATGGTATGAATTGCTGGAATTGTATATATATTCAGAGAAATCACCTATGTTGACGAGTATGAGTACTTTGGATGTGGCAACGCCGGTTTTCACCGGTATATTGCTCATTGCTCCCGACAATGAGTCTGGACTTTGTATGTTATATTTAAGATGTAAATTATGTACAGTGTCAAGTAATTTGAGAAAAAAAGAGTAAATTAACCAGTTGTTGGGAGTTAATACAAATTTGACTTGAAATCAGAGGCTGATCTGGGAATTTACGTCAGTGAGTGCGAATTAGCACTGTGCTCATTGCTCCTTTTTGACAATGAGTCTAAACTTCATATGTTTTATTTAAGGCATAATTATGCAATTTCAGTTCCATATATTCTCTTGCTCACGTTTAATCCAAATTGATTTCCAATCTTAAGTTATACAAACTCTTTGATAACTTGGCAGCAATATCAAGAGATTTATTTATGGGTCCATCTGTATAGAAATTTGGGGCATGAGTATATATGTAACTATTATGAGCTGCTTGTAGCATCATAAGCAAAGCAGATCCAACAAATACGCAATCAGTGCCAATAGTATTGGAGATAGAATACATAGACAATGTAAAGAAACATGTTAATGGTGTGGATTATGGATTCGCTCACTACCTTTAAATACTGGATTCTTCTCAAGTTGCTAGAGTTACTGACCCAGCCAAACCTACAGCACAACCAAATTAGTCACGCCCCAAAAGGAAGAACCTATGGAGGTTTTAAGGAACTATTAACTCAGATCAAAACTGCTAAGAAACTTGAAGATGCCAATAATCAAAGACTGCTTTCTCCCCCAACATCCAATATCATGTGTCTGTAGCCGGCCGGCATAGGCGCCCAGTGGGCATGTCGGCATGCAATGTGAGTGCATGGTGGCATGCATAGCTAGTCTGTGCTATGCCAATGAGCACTTACAAAAATACAACAACGTCTGTGTCCTAATAAAATTTCTGCTCTAGGGTAGTATCGTAAGTAACTCCACTGGGGGTTGGAGGTCCCCCAGATAAACTGCAACATGATAGAAGAATTCTCTGCCACAACTACCTGTCCATTCTCATTCACTTTCCTGTCCGAGAAGAGGCTCCTACCTCAATTAAAGCTTCCCCACCCACACCCACCCTTTATTTTTCCTTCCAATTCTAAAGCCCTCAAGACCAGATATAAAGGAAGTTTCAGATACTAGTTTAAACGCCAGTATAAAAATAACCTACAATGAGTTCTCTGAATACTGTAGTAGCTCAACAGAACATGTAAAAATAACCAATATGAATTCTCTGAATACTGTAGCAGCTTAACAGAACAAAATTAATATAGATGACTCTTATAGTCCACGTTAACTATTTGGGATTGAAGCATAGTTGATTAATCATTACTGGTAATAAAATTACACAAACAATCACTTTCTGTTAGATCCAGGTTCCAATTTCTAAATTATCAGCTGACCTAAGCTATTTTTCTAGAGCTTCAGAAGCAAAACGAATACCGCTTTCTTCCTTCCTCCTTTTAGTTGGCTGCTGGAAGTAAAACAACTACAAATGGAATATTAACTGATGAACAGTATATACATATATATATTCAGAGAAATCACCTGCGCCGACGAGTATGAGTACTTTGGAAGTAGCGACGCCGGTTTGCATCGCCATGATCGTTGAGGTGGAGCCGCCGGCGGTTGAGCGAATCGTTGAATTTAATATCTCCGGCAAACTTACGCCTTTTCTCTTTTCCCTTTTTCTGGAACTTATTGAATGCTATAATTAATTTATTAATTAACATGGAAAAGTCATTTGTTATACAATTACTTATTTAATTACACAAATTTACCATTGTCTGAATCCAAATTTTACTGGGGAAAATATTCCTAAAGCCACAGTTTAACGTGTAAGAATAACTGCCACATATTTTTGTAATATTCTCTAGAGATTTTTGTAAATTTTAGAAATTTTTTGACGTGAATTTAAATTAATAAAATGAGATAGTAATTGACTGATATCTATGTTATTCTTTTGAATATATTCTCCCTTTTAAATTTATTTATTAAAATTCATACATGTAAAAAAAAAGAAAGTTGGTAAATTATTTTTTGGCTTACTCATCATCGTATATTCACACTATTTGTATTCTATTTAGGAGCAAATTTAAAGAATCAGATATTCAATCTCAAATTTTTAACTTTTTTGACAAAAAAATCAATTTATATATACACGTTTTTTATATCATATAATAAATATTGAATCTGTTCATATCAGATAATTATTATAGTCTAATTAGTTAGCTAATTGAACTTTCGGCTACTCAATCTACCGAGCTACTAATTTTCTCCCAAATTAATATTCCTTCTGTCTTAATCTATCTATGTGACTTACTTTCGTTTAAGTCAATTTTTTTCAAAGAGGACACATTACTATATTTAGCAATAATTTAAATTAAAATATTAATTTTACTCTTAATGAAATAGTTTATAATTACACGAATATTTATGAATTCTTTTAAATATAAGTTTCAAAAGTTCTTTTTTTTTTTTTAATTTCACATTGAAAACACATCGCATAAATTAAAACGAAAAAAAAAATATAATATCAAACCAATATTAAAGGGTTTTTTCGGGTCCATGCTTAAAAATTGTTTTGTGATGGTTTAATTACAAAATTTTACCATTTTCTCAACTCAAATTTACTGAAAAAATATTTCAAAAGTCACACTTTACTGTTAGTAGAAAGTTGAGGAAAAACTCCACATGAATTTTATAAAATTGTAAATAGTCTCATTGTCTTTATTTGAAGACTTTGAAAATTGAAAATATATTGTGGTATTTATTATATAAAAAAAATTGATGTAAATTTGAATTAATTAGTCATAAAATGATATAGAAGTTGACTAATTTTCGTGTTACTCTTTTGACAATGTTCTCCATTTTCTAATTTATTTCATTAAAATCTATATAAAAAAAATGAGAAAAATAAATAATTTGAAAAGAAATTGGTTCTTGTATTTAGAAGTTGAGAAGTAAGGAGTCGGATATTCATTCAGAACTCTTTTTATAAAAATCAATTTATATATACACGTGTTTTATATATTATATAATTAATATTAAATCAATTTATGTCGGGTAATCATGGTAGCTCTGTTGATTAGCTAATTGAACTCTCACCTTGTTGGTGAGAGTTCGATTCCCCACTTTGTTATCTTCTCTCCAATTTAAGAGAAAAAAAAGTTGTATGTCACAAGGTGGAGAATCGAACTCACGCCTACAAGATGAAAGTTTAGATACTCAACCAGCTGAGCTACTAATGTTCTCCCCAACTAATAATATAATATCAAATATTATAGTTTTTCCTAAGTCCCATATACTTAACAATATAAAATTTATCATTTTATTATTCCTGACTCAAGAATTTAGTTTTTCTTATTCTTGTTGATCTCATGATCACCATTGATACAAGAGAATATATACTAAAAAAAACAAACAAATTTATGCAATTTTATTAATGATGAATTTAAAAGAGTCGGAGACAGAGATAAATCGAATAAATATTGGAGAAAGTTGATTAGATAGAAAATAGCACAGTTATAGCTTATTTAGGACATGACCTAAGATAGAACGTTTAGAAGGACATGAATTAGGTTAGGAGTTTAACTATATAAGTATATGATGCCATGACCAAAGAAGGGATGAAGCATGGACAGAGGGGAAATTTGAAAGTTTTTGTAGTTCCTCCTTTATTCGTACAAAATCAGTTTTGTGTGGGTAATTCAGGAACTAGCTCTGCTAGGAGACAAATTCTATCTAATATTTCCTATTCGGGATAGGATATGGCTTTTAACCAATGTTTTGTTATAGACTACTCTACCGGAGGTCTTCCGAATAAAAAAAAAATTGTTGCCCTTACTAATAGGTGTAATACTAATCTTGTAGTTTTTTGTTCTTCAATTTAGATAATTACTTATTTTTATCGTGCAGTTTGATACTTTGAATATAAGATTATTATCATACTAGTACTATTCTGCTACTATTTGTTGTTTTTGTTATTTTTATTATTTTCTGTACTTTCATGGTTTTTTTTATAAATTATTTTTGTCTTTAAGTCGAGGATCTATTGAAAGCAACCTCTCTAACTCACCTGTGAGATAAAGGTTAAAGTATACTCTATTCTTCCGAGACTCCATTATATGAAACTGTAGTGGGTATGTTATTGTTTTTGTAGATTGCTTTTACAATAAAAATCAACTCACAATCTAGCTAGTACTCCTTCTGTTCCATTTTTCATTGTTATGCTGTATTTTTAAAAGTCAATTTAACTAATTTCCAAAATTAAATTAATTTGGTATTTTGAAATAAAAACTTTGGTATTACAAAACTGTAAAAAGAATATTATTGATTTTAATTTTTTTCATATTAATATAATAAAAAACTATATCTTAAAATATCAATCAAAATTTATATAAATTTACTTTAAAACAAAAATTATTACAATTAAATGGAACGAACGGAATACTATTAACTTTTTATTTTTGGTAAAAAGGGAATACTATTAACTACTTATTAGAAATAAAATTCATTTGAAATTTATTAACATTTTGAATATTCAGCTGCACATACCATTACATAATTCCCGCCTACATTTCGCACCAAATTCACTTTTCTCTTGAAGTTTCTGGAATCATCCGTCGTATTCCGGGAGAAAGTAATCACCGTATTGATATCTCCTCGGCCGTCGGCGACAATGGGAGATGTGAAGAAGAAATGGAGTGTTACATACACGAAGCATCTCAACCAGAAGCGAAAAGTTTATCACGATGGATTCTTAGAGCTTCAATCCTCCAGCCACAAGGTGTGCTTTCTTATTTTGCGCACTTAGATTTTCCATTTTCAGATCGATTTGGTTGTTTATACATCTTGAGATTGTCTGAAATATCTTTCTTTAGCTGCTAAGTATTCCAATTTGGCAGATATCACGTTTCAAGTAATTTGAGATTTTTTTTGGTAAATTAACCTGTTGTTTGGGAGTTATTACATGATTGCGTTTGAGTTGAGATCAGGCTGATCTGAGAATTTATGTTGGTGAGTGCGAATTTGCACTGTGCTCATCGCTTCTTTTTGACAATGAGTCTGGACTTCTGCTTTGTTTAAGATGTAACCAGCTGTTTGGGAGTAATTATAAATTTGTCTTGAAATCAGAGGCTGATCCAGGAATTTATGTCAGTGATAGCACCGTGCTCGTTGCTCCTTTTTTGACAACGAGTCTGGATTTTGTATGCTTAATTTAAGATGTAAATTATCGGCAGTTTGAAGTAATTTGAGAAAAAAAGTAAATTAATCAGTTGTTGGGAGTTAACACAAATTTGACTTGAAATAAGAGGCTGATCTGGGAATTTACGTCAGTGAGCACAAATTAGTTTGTTCGTTGCTTCTTCTTGACAATGAGTCTGGATTTGGTATGTTTTATTTAAGATGTACATTATGTGGAGTTTCGAGTAATTTGAGAAAAATAAAGTAAATTAATCAGTTGTTGGGAGTTAATACAAATTTGACTTGAAATCAGAGGCTGATCTGGGAATTTACGTCAGTGAGTGTGACAGCACTATGCTCATTGCTCCTTTTTGACAATGAGTCTGGACTTTGTATATTTTATTTAAGATGTAAGTTATGTGCAGTTTCAAGTAATTTGAGGGAAAAAAATTGTCTTGAAATCAGAGGCTGATCTGGAAAGTTACGTCAGTGAGTGCGAATAGCACTGTGCTCATTGCTCCTTTTTGACAATGTGTCTGCACTTCATATGTTTTATTTAAGATGCAAATTAAGTGCAACTTCAGTTCCATATATAGTTTTTATAAAATACATCATCTAGCAATTAGTGTAACATAAAAAAAGTTGTGCTTCTTATACAGGTAATGCTCTATGATGATTGTGAGAAGCTGTTAGCTGTTAAGATTTTGAAGAGCGATAATGATGTCAAAACAGGCGAAACACTGGCATTTGATTCTTACCTTGTTGATATTGGTGATCCTCACGGTGATTACAAACCTATACCCATATTAAATACTAAACTGATGAAAAAGGAAGTTCCTGAGGAATCTGGGCTACTGCATTCTGGAAAAAGATCAGCTGCAGCTGGTATCCTTCAACATTCTCTCTTTTGTTTACGCAGTTGTTTATTGATTTGATGCTGTTCTTTATTTTTATTTTCTGCACATGTTTGTTTTTTTTGCAACATTTTCTTCATTTTCCCTCAGATAATAGGAAATCTAATCTGGGGAAAAGGAAAGCATTGCCAAGTACCCTAAGCCCATCACAAAAGATTATCAGAGGTCTGTCAAATGATTTCTGTTCTGCTATATCTGTGAAGCGCAATGGATTATTTTTTTATTTCTTTCGTCGCTGTTTCTGACATGATGAAATTCACAACATGAATTCATGAGGACCGGTACAAACAGATATCCTATCACTGAGTCTCTGATTGTGAGATTATGGCCCTAGTGGGCTTAATATGAGCTTGAAAGTTCAAGCTGACCTTTATTAATCTATCTGATGTATTTATTCTGTTACTGTTCCGAGGGTGAACTGTTTCAGTGACAAATTTCAATTTGCAGAGTTCAAGAAGAATGAAGTACGCAAATATAGTTCTTCTCCAGGTTCCCTTGAAATGACGAAGTCAAGCACAGAAGGTTGGGAAATACTTTTGCAGCAATTGTGTTAACTATTATTTGGTGCATTTTATGGTAAATAATTTTCTTGTTTCAAGCTTAGGAACTTTGATAATTTTACTTCCTGTAGTCCACATTTAGTAGATCCAGTTTCTCTTTTAGTCAGTCCAATTTTCTGAACTGAATTGCTGAAGCACTTCTATAGCATTTACTGAGTACTTTTTCTTGATTCACTCATTGTCTATGAAAGTAAGAGGACATTTGAAACTATAAGGCAAAACATGAAAATTCTTTCAGCATGGTTCTTATATTCATTCTTCATGAACTTCATAATCTTATGTTCAGTCTATGACAAGAGATGCATCCCTCCCATTTCATTTTCAAAAACCACTGCATAGCTGGATGTTTCTTTATGTACCCATACACAACTAATCTTATTAGGGACTCATTCTCTTGGTAAAAAATGAGCTTGTTCATATATAAAGAGATTGTTCATTGTTTCATGTATACCTTTTTGAGTTTTTTTAAAAAAAATATACAGGAGGTGCCTGTCAAACCCTCACCTACCTCTGGATGAACTAAGACAAGATTTCATCGAAGTAATACAACCTTGATTTGCTTTACTTGGGGTGTAATGTACTTTTAACAAAAGTCCTTCTTTCTTCGAATCAGAATTGTACTTTAAACAATATCTAGACCAGATCAGAATACACTAGTACCTTCTTCTCTTAAGGCGTGTTCTAGTAGAATGAATAAGCTAATTTGAGGTGATAATACAAGTAAAGCAGGCTCTCATGTTTCCACTACTGGATTTGAAAATTCAGCTCACAGATTGCATTTACTTTCCGTCTTTTATTATTTTCTGAGAATAAGTTTCTATTTTGGTTTTAACACAGAATGGCAGGTATTGTACACAACACAGATGACTCAAAAGGCAAAGAAGTTCCATGATGGGTTTTTACAACTTGTGATGTCTAGCTCACATTGTAAGCAGGTTGGTTTTGCAATTATATCTCATCTAACTTGTATGTATTGAACACCTTCCACTGGTCCGCTTCAGCTTGTCACTAATATCTGTGTGCTTGGACTTCAAAAAGTATATGTTGCTTCTTTTTTTGTTTAGTCTTATAATATGTATTAGAGTTGCATCACCAACCTTAAGCTCCCCCTCCCTTGGCCAAAGCAAAAATTGCTTTCTTATGAGAGCAATGTTAAACATTAACCTGTATATGCAATAAAATTCCTTTGTAGACTCTTGCTAATGCAAGAGCGAATGTTGTATTCCGAATATTTGGGAACTTCTAGCATACATACATTCCTTAACTGGATTTTGGATTCAACTTTGAAGGTGAATATGACCTCAAGTTTCATATTTCTGATCAAGGAATGCATTAGAAGAAGTGCCTTTTTGATCTTTACCAAAAATTGTTACCCCTATTTGTCAACTTCTGGACTTCCAAGTTAAGGTCTACGTACCAAGAACCACAAGGTATTGCCAGGGACTTAGGGGTGGAGCAAGAGGAAGGGGGAACGAGAGAGAAAAGAGTAAAATAATGGATGTTAGAGCCGGTTGTAAGGGAGGCAAGAAACAAGATACATTTGAGCTAAAATATGAATTGATAGTAAATAAGCAATAGCCACTAAACAGAAATAATTTCATATTCTTTTGACCAATGTCCCACACATTAATCACACAACTCTCAGATCTGATGCCAGGCCTATGCAAGTAGTGTTCTGTTGCTTCAAGGCATCTAGTTCTTGATGTTGAAAAGATTGGTTTCTCTACTAGCTTATCTGAACTGTAGCTGTAGAACTTTGTGGAAGAATGATTTCTTTCTTTCTAATTTTTCAAGTAGAAGTGCGTAGTTTATGTTCAATTATGTTCTTATATTGCTTACTTATTTTCTGAATAATGTGGGTTGCTGATTGTTTCTAGATCATGCTGTATGATGCAACCAGGAGACTCCTAGATAGCAGGTTTCTCAGAAAGAGCGAGAGAATCACGTCTGGTGAATCAGTAACATTTGATGGCCATTTAGTGGAGGTAGGAGAATGTGAGGGGGACCAAAAGCCTCAAAAGGACATCAGTCATCCTCAAGGAAAACATATCCTGGATCTCGGGAAAAAAGGACAGATACACGGGGAAGTCGCTGTCCATAATAAGTTTCCAGCTGGTAGGTCTGACTTTGTCAAAAATATAAATCCATTTAGATAAAAATATGGTGTTTGATGCTCATGTAGGTACTCTACCTTATAATAGATGTTTTCTATGACTCTCTAGTTTTGCACATCCTATTATCTTGGACTTATAAATGGAATTTTGAAATTTCCATGCCTTTAGTTTTGTATGGGCCAGCTTTGTGAATTTAGATTGTGTTTCAAGAGGTTTTCTGGAAAATATTGTTTGTGTATTTTGAATTTGATTATCATGTTTCACTTTTAGGCTATTTGAGCAAGTTACCCGCTATGCTTTTATGCTATTTAAACAAGTTGTCTGCTATCTTAAAATAAGAACTTTTTCTTAGTCTCTGTATTGGTGTAAACGACCCTTCATGTTTAGTCATCTATATATAACAGTCTGAACTTTATTAGCGTGCCACTTGAATTATTTAGAACTTGCATGCCTAACAACATTTCAATCCAATGTTGATCTTTCATTCTATTTCTGGATCCATCATCTTCTGACACCAGTGAACAATGAATTCTATTCTTAAACTTAGCATCATGTTAAAATAGGTCAAAAGATACAGGATGGAGTGCCACTAGTTATTGGACAACCTCCAGGACTTGTTCTTAAACTACTATTCTATACGTTTTTTGCAGAATGGGATGCCATGTATACTACGCAAATAACTCAGAGGGCAAAAAAGTACAGTAATGGAATCCTTAGACTTTCATCCTGTGGTTCCTACCAATCTCAGGTTAGTCTATCCATACACACTCCCTACTACTGTAATTTAGTTCATCTTTGTCAAGTTGCCAAGGATTTGGTTGATTAGCATGTCTGCTCTTATCTTAGCTTTTAAACTGCTAGTATTTCTATGATTACAAAGATTTTTGGAAGATAATCAATCAGGTATCTAAATCTTTGCATCAAGAATTGGTTCAGATTTTCAGCATTAACTGACCGACTATTTTTTGACTTTCTAATTTGGATTATCCTCAAACATCAATCAAAATATTTAGCTGATGATATTACAGATCGCAATCTTATTAGCTGGTTCTGACATAAACACACACCACAAACAAGCCAGGTTACTCTACTTACAGAAGATGGGATCATACTGTGTCGAAGGTTTCTCAAGTCATCAGAACATGTCTTAACGGGAACTACATTGAATCTGCCAAATTACCTGGTTGACGTTGGTGACATAAGGACAAGTCCAGAAGGTAATTTTCTATGCTACATGGCTAATATTCTTGCTCTCTTCAATCAGTAAGGTAAAGTTGGTCATTTGGCAGTCACATGCTCTTACTTTCTTGACAACTCGATGTTTATGGACCTGATTTCATTGCTATTTGCAGGAAAATCTCAAAATGGTGCTTCTTCCCAAGAGCATGCACAATCAGACGTTAAAATATCTGGACTCGACAATATAAAATTAAGTAGGAGGGTATCCTCTAACAAGCCAATTACTAATAGTAAGTCTGTTGGCAATTTAGTGTTAAAATGATGTTGATCTCCAGAAACAAAGCAATCCTGTCTTTTATTTGCTTACTTCAACTTTACATGCACTTTTATTATGCTTCTGCTATGAAACTTTAGTACTTTCACAAGTATTCAGATATGGATAAGTAACACTAGCAACTTCTCCTCCCCCACTACCTTTTATAGCATGTTGTTACATAGTATCACACATGATTACAACATAAGGTATATTACCGGCTATTGAACTCATAGTTTTACTGTCAACACCAAGAATTATCATATGCTTACTTTTCCAGCTTTTAATTGGCATTCCTTAATAGGGGAACCTCAAGTTGGAGCTTGTTCACTGGAACATCTGGATTCAAAGACTGCAAGCATTAACAACACTACAAGTTGTAGGATATTCAAAACTAACTCTATTCGTACAGGTAAGCTGTCGGTCTTTCCCTTCTCAAGAGCAGAATTTAACTTTTCTCCAGAAGATATGGTCAGGATGATTCGCTCATGACTTTCAGCCATTGTTGTTAACCAATGGAACTCCTCATTTTAAGACAACAAATTAAACGAGTTAATCATATCAAGATGTATGTGTCACACTCCTTAGGATGGATCAAAGAGGCTATAAAAATGGTAAATCCATGCAGAAACTTTTGAAGGCTCTTTACAAGCACCTTTACTCTTGAATTCGTGGACTTATAGTTTGCTGAGCCTCTTTACTTTGGAGTAATTCCTGAAAAATCTTACACGCTAGTTGCCATAACTTTAGGAATGCTTTTTCTATTCAAAAAGTGGCATATGTAGGCCATAAGAAAATCATGACGAGTAATTTCTAAAGTAAGCTCTCTAACTAAACAAAAAAGGAACAAATGACAACCACTTATGACAAGGGGGGAGCAATAGAGTTAGCACAAATGTGGAGAACTGATGCAAACAGAGAAACAAGAACAGAATCAGCAAAACAGAATGTGGGGGTAAAGAGTTGCACTGGAGTTAAAGAATTACTGTTTAAATCATTTTGTGATGTTTGATTGAGGTAAAAGATGAATGATGGGAGAGACGAAGATAAAGAGTGCAAATTATTTCCCTTGTTGGAAGGTGTAAAAGTGGAGGGATTTGAAATTTGGATACTCAAAAGTACAAGTGGAGGGGTTTGATTATATGATGCTTAAAAGCCAAAAACTCTGGTGGTTTGAATTTTTGATTCTCCTGTATAGCAGCTTTTTGAATCCCCATGTTCGCACCAAATAACCAGAAGTAAATCATCAGTTGTTTCTCTCCTGTACCTTTCCTTCCCTTTTCATGACACCAAACATAGTGCCAGCAAACTGCAGTTTTTTTTTTTGACTAAGCAAGTCGTAAGGTTTGTTTGGGAAAATTGTGATATGGCGTCATCAAAATGAAATCCCCAAATACCTCCTTAAACTAATGTTTGTTTTTATGATAAGTAGATCTGACATGTTTTCTTTCTTCTTATTCTAATGAACATGCTGACAGTAATTACTCTGCTTTAGCTTAATAAAAAAAATCAATGGAAATGGATTTTCTTTCCACTGTTGTACATTTGTATTATCGACAATGTATGACTTTCATATATTTCTCCTGGGGATAACACTGAGCTGCCTTTGGCTTAATGTTTGTGATAGAGACCAGCTTAGCTCGATACTGAATCAGTCAATAATCTCCAAGTTAATACTATATAAAGATAAATATCAAGGACTGGTGTATATTTATCCAGTTCAACTTATGAGTTATACGTGCATTTATGCTATTCATCAAGTAAGTTAACTTACTTATTTTTGCAAGTAAGGCCCATAGCGTTTTCTTTCTGTCAATCTAGTAATTACATATTTTTAATTTTTGATGCTATATGCCTCATGCAGCCCATGAAATCTTGTCCTTTCTAAAAAAACCCATCACTTCGGAAGGTGCTGTTACAGTAAGGGACAACACATATACCGACAAATGCCAACTACTGCAGTCATCAAGTCTCGTTTGTAGTGTTGTTAAGAGTCAAACAGAGGAACATCTCCCGCAAGACTTCAATGCCGAAGGTAGTTCACCAGAACATAGGGAAGAAGAAATTATCATGACCCATAGCAACGATAGGAACATCTCAGAGATGAAAGTTGCTGATGCATTCCAATTGGATGGCATATCCCAATCATTGGATTGTGCCAACCAAAGAGTATCTCATACTCATTCATCAGGCTTGTCTACAGGGTAAGTATTGAAATTCGTTTCTTACTTAAAAATGATTATATAACAGCTAAGCCCCCTTTAGTTTGTCAACTTTGTCTGCTGATGCGTCTATGGTTGTGTTATGAAAATCCATCTTAGCCATGAAGTGAACACAAAGTGGGGTTACCACTTCAATAGGTGAAGCCATGGACTTCAGAGAAGTCTGTACAAAGTGATTCCAACGAGAATGAGTGGCTTCTTTGAATCACAACTATGAGGAGCATATATCATTATATAATGGATGCTGAAATTAGTTATTTCAATTGCAACTGAATTCATGGAGATTTGATATTTATTAGCCTTTCGTAACTTCTGTGCTTTGCTAGTGTGAGCTTCACTTCTCGCTTTTTGCATCAAACTCCATGGACATTGTCTCTTTTTTGCACTTTTTGCTTTTAATAGCACTGGTCTATGTTAACTAGTACTTGTTATATTGAGTTTGAATGAATTCTTTCCAGATTAGTAGCAGCGGATATAGGGTCGTGTGATATACATTACACTCTCACAGAGAGGTCTCCAACTGCAAAGCAGAAGCATTTGGCAATTCCTGAGTCAGACTCTAAGCTTCAAGCAGTTGAAATACTCTGCCACGACCAGTCTAACAAAATTTCAGAAATTGAGAAAGCGTCTGAGTCAGTCCCCCACCAAGGCAAGTATCCTCAAGAACACATACCAGCATATTATTTTCCTACTTCCTCCTGTCCATTTTAATGCCTTAAAAGGTTCTCCTCAAAATGAGTATACTGTTGCTGAGATTTTTTAGAAAATTGCATAGACCATTAATTAGAGCGATGGTGGTATGAAAAAAAAACTATTAATGCCTTTTGGTTTCCAAAAGCAACATTTATTTGGGACCAAAATTCTTTTGCTAAATGACATAAAAATAGACTAGACGTAGTACTAACTACATTTGCTGTCATTTGTTTCTATCCATGCAGATAATCATAGTGGCTCAATGCCTGCATTAACAGATGTCTGCACCTTAACTCATACGTCCAACGAGGTAAGTTATTGAACTCCTCCCTGTTCCTCTTTGAGCTTCTAGTCAAGTATGAAGAAGAAAAACTTGGTTTCCTTCTCCTACATAACAAAAGAAAAAAGCCCCAATGCAAGCATTCCAACTAAGCCAAGAATTAGAAGCCAAGAGGGAATATTCATTAAAAGTAGGGGGAGAAAACATTACCAATTTCGAAAAAACAAAAAGCAGGGGAAGATAAGGGTGTTCGGAACAAAGGAGAAAAGAGGAACGTTGGAGTTAAGAGTACTGGTTTTTGATGGAAACTATTAGGAAATTATATGTATGCCAATCAAATTTTTAACAGTAGAAGATTGGAACACCAACTTCTCATTTATTGTTTACTTAAATGGATTCGCTAATACAAATTATATCATTGTTTCCGTGTGACAAATTACTGTAAGAGTCTACCACCAATACTTGTTTTCTGACAGTATCTGCTGTTTTCCTTAGCCTTCTGTGGATAACAAACAGATGGATACCCAGTGGCAAGAGGGATTTTCTGGTGTGATCAAAGATGCTTCAAATGAATGTGCTCCACTCTTCACTTGTCATTCAACTAAGATAAAATCTGAGCATGACATCAGGGCAAGCAAAGTGGATGATTTTCCAAGTTTTGATCTTGGATTTGACTAAGATTATTGTTATATCGTTTTGTTTTTTTCCATGTGTGAGAAAAGTACCATCAGTAAGGCTTCTCTTATGGTTGTAGACTTGTAGTTACTTCACAATTACTGTTGATTAGAGGGAAGACAGAGTTAAAGATTTAATGGAAATTTGAAGCTAACAACTTAGTGGATATTCTTGTTACTGGTCTTGGTAACTTTTGTATGAAGTGAGGATATGTGCATATTACGTTAGAGTAAAACTACTCAAGTAATATATTTTTGATTGAGTTTAAAATGCTATTGTAGATTGAATTACAATATTGTCAATATCAATATATGTAATATAAAAAAGTAAATATAAAGGGATAAACAAGAGAATAATGATCAAACCCAAAATTTATATTCAATTCATTTGAACTTGGTTGATAAGATGTATTTCTCTTTCACCTCACACAAGATATTACATGAAAGATTAAAATGGTTAGTAAATACGTCTATCTCAATTTATATGATAATTTGGATTTTGAGCCAAACAAAGAAAATCTTTGGTTGCTATTTATTCATATGTCGTTTTAAATTGTTAATACTTGTGACTTATATAGTACGTTTTATGTAATTTTTAAATATGTAGATATTTTTCTTATATGTCCGAGGAGTGACTGCATAAATGATTTGATATAGTCACAAGATGAAAGGCAATGAACTTTCAATTACATATAGTAGTTTACATTTTCCATAGTTATTGAACTTTCTTCTGCCTTGCATTTTCATATCTTTGGCTCATCATGCAGTAAGCCAGGTTCCCATATACTTGTAACCTGTTCTACTTTTAGCTCGGGAAAACATGACGATATTACTATTTAATGGTTGCATCATCTATCGTCGTGGTATTTTGAAGGTATACCTGCCTTTCTTGATCCCTGACCATGACCATGACGACCAAGGAATGCTGTAAGTAAATTCTTACTCTTTCTGGCATATTCTTGCATATCTATTGTTCTGTTTCTTTCTGGATTTATGGGCATTGAAAGCGCCCTACGTGGCTCAGATGGACACTGTCATACCCAAGAACATTTAAGATGATCACTTAAGCATGAACCAACAATGTACATGATTCAGCTACGATGCTCAGACTCTTCAATAATGTTGATAGGTCCATGTCGACCTGATCCTCAAAAGTCAAAACTAATGCACTTTTGGAGGATCCAGCACGGGTACCACAATATTATTGAAGAGTTCAAGTAATATAGCTTGATAGCATAATAGAAGTTCTTACCCTTTGTTTAACATTGGAAGTGCTGGGTGAAATTGATCTGCTTACAGCGGATCCAAAACGAACGAGAGGAGAAACTGATCTACTATTGACAGATCCAGAAGGCTTGAGACCAAATTTGAGTGGTGAAACTGATCTTTTCCCTGTTTCATTGTTAAATATGTTAATCGAGTTTAACTTCTACATACTGAGATAACACATTAAAAAGTTCACTATCAGATCACCTAAACGATAACTACTAGCAAAAACAACAATAGTAGGACTACTAACATGGAAAATAAGGCCGATTAATGATTGTCCGAATTTTTTTTTACATTATCTCTATATATAAGTTAAATCCGTATTAAATTACTTACCAACTTCTTTGATGGACCCAACCCTTGTAAATGAGAAGTTAAGAGGATTTGGAGAAGCATCTATCCATGAAATCTTGGGAGACTTTTTTCTGTGTCAATTTTAAAATTATTACTAATTTTTTAAAAAAAAAAGAAGAAAAAAGAATTCATAAAGAGTATTCTAATTTATTGAAAAAAACTCACATGTACTTTAGTTTAGATGGATGAGGCAATGATGGTAGAGCTTGAAAAGGATGGAGAAAACAATCACCTAATGTCAAGAGAGGATGAACCAAAGAAAGTTAAAAAAAAAAAAGAATATACAAAATTAAATTATTCGGTAAATTGTATGACGGTCTTATCTGAAAGTTTAAATTGTCAGAGATAGTATATTTTTAATCTTATTTAACTTCCTTTTATTTTAAAACTCATTTTAATTATGTGGTTGTCTCATCTAAAAGTTTAAACTATTGAGTATACTTAATGTGCTCCTTCTAACAGCTTATTCTTTTCGACTATGTTAATCAGACTCTTTAAAAATATTCCCGAGTCTGTGTCTGATCCTCTAATTGCATTTCTAGAGGATCTGATACAGGTGCTGCAACATTTTTTAGAAGGTTCGAGCAACATAACTTTTAGATGAGATGATCACACGATCTAACAGAATTCAAATGGCCTAATCTTTTAGAATACGTTAATTAGACTCTTTAAAAATATTTCCGATGTTTCAAATCCTCAAAAGCATTTTGGAGGATCCATTACAGATGCTACAATATTTGTAAAAGATACGAGCAACATAACTTTTAGATAAGATGATTACACGATTCAACAGAATTCGAAGGCGTTTATAGATCAAGAATATGGCAAATAATGGTACCAGGCTTAGGTAGCTGCAAGTCCTCTTGAGAACACATGTTGTGTTCCTTATTCCTCTGTCTTGGATTTAGAACTGCAGGCTGTGTCTCTGAAGCTGTAAAATGTGAACATTGAGAATGAAATCATTGTAATCAGAGACGGATTCAGGATTTGAAAAAGCTTATGGGTTTCTATAACAACTCTAATAATAGAGTTCACGATCAAAATATCTTATAAAATTTCTTAACATATACACATGAGCTAAAGAAATTATTCAATTCACGTGAACCTGTAATCAATACTGTAGATTCAATCCGCCCTTGTATTTGTAATATCAATACAATAATAATGAAGATGAAGGAACAAGATAATTGCCTGAATTTACGTAACGCTTATGTTGCTTTGGAGTCAAAATTATCAAAGATTGTTGCAAAAGGCCACTTCGATCAACAATTTCTTGACATGTTTGCAATTTCTAATAAAAAGAATGAACATAAAAAGAAAAATGACAAGTTAGGAAATTCTACTGATAAAGAAACTAATATTATTGGATTAAGACGGACTTAAATAGACCAATATAGACAATAACGGTTCATATAACCAATTTCAGATCACCTAAAAGAGTAACTACAAATAATCGTTCATAAAAAGTAAGATAGTTAACCTCAAAATTAAGACTCGTTACATGCTATAACATGTTAACATACATAAGAGATTCTTTATACTATCAGCATAACAATAGCAATAATAATCACTATGCTACAATCCCAAGCAAGACGGGGGGATTATATATATGAATCTTTTACTCTGTCGATATATATAAGTTAAGTATTACCTGTCGATATATATAAGTTAAGTATTACCTGTTCCATGCACGAGAATCGAAGCTTTGTTGTAGAAAATTCATCAACTTTTTCATCCAAGAAGTTATTTAATTTACTTGCCACAGAGCCCAAATGGTCCACACTACTAACTAGAGCTTTACTCACATAATCTTTCAAAGTCTCAATCACTCTGTACACATTTTTAACCAAAAAAAAAAAAATTCTGAATATCCAAAATTGATTACGATAACAACAACAACATATCTAATGAAATCCCACAGGTGGGGTCTGGATAGGGTAAAATGTACGTAGACCTTACCAACTACCTCATAGAGATATAGAGAGACTGTTTCCGGAAGACCCTCGTCCCGAAAATTGATTAATTAAAAAAAATTTCAACAAATAATTCAATGAGAAAGGGAAGTTACTCACAATGTTTTGTGTTCATTTTCTCCATAAGATGACTCAAAATATTCAGCAGCAGAGTATAACTGTTTCCTTAAATTCTTCAAGTCCTAAATTTGCAAAAAAAACAAAGAGTGCAAGTAATATATATTGACAATATACAGTATATACGATCACCAAAAATTAACATGCTAATTCGAGGTCAAGGCAAAATTTAAAGTTTATAAGTTTTGAATTTTTCACCAATAGCTCATTTTAGTAACTAGTTACGTAATTAAAAGTACATGGTCTAAGCAAAATCTACTTGATTCGTCTGAATGTAGCTCGATCTGGTAGGTAACTCTTCGAATCAAGCTTGATATAGTAATCTAGATAATAAAATGAGAACCTTCTATAACTAGTTAAATTCAATTAATAGTGTAAAAATTATGTAAAAAGTCAATGTATATAGCTTAAATTCAAAACAAAAAACTCCATTTATATCATTAAAATAAACAAGATTCATATTTTTTTATCATATAAACAAGAATAAATTTAAATCGCCTTGTAACAACATTTTACTATAACAATGTCAAATTTTATTTGAAACCGATTTTTTCATAGTTATAAATTCAACTACCGGTGTAAAAATTATGGACAAAGTCGATGCATATAGCTTAAATCCAAAATGAAAACCTCCATTTTATACCATTAAAATAAACAAGATTCATATCTTTTATCACATAAACACGAATACATTTTAAATCACTTTGTAACAATATTTTACTATAGCAATGTCAAGTTTTATTTGAAATCGACTTTTCATATTATGTTATATTTTATATTCTCTACAATAACAACATCATACCTCACACCACCTTACCCTTGCCCTCGAAGTAGGGGCGGAGCTACATTCACCCAAGGGTGGTCAGATGAACACCCTTCGTCGAAATTTTTTTTTCGAATATATAGATTAAATATAGATATTTTGATATATATATCAATTGTTGAACACCCTTCATTCAAAAATCATTCTAAAAGTATCATCACCCTTGACGAAAATGCTTGCTCCGCCACTGCGGCTCGAAGGTAGTGTTATTTCCAAAATAACCCTCAACTTAAGTAACACAAATCAAAATCAATAAAGAAAAAGAAATACAATAGCAATGACACCATATAGAAAATAATGAAGAAAAAGAACAGTACGATATATATTATATGTTCTCTATTACAATATTTCACTATAGCGGTAAAAAAAAAATCGATACATATAAGTCGATAAATTAAAGCTCTTACCTTTACACTATCAGAGAATTGCAAGCTATGCTGCATGAAGATTTCATCATAATTTGAACCTTCTTGAGGACCATTTGCTTCACAAAGTGGATTCTCATTTCCCATCTTAAGATTATGATTCTTGAAAATAACAAAAAAAAACAAAACAAGGCAAACTGCAAATATAAAAAATAAAAGATTTAATATATCAAAAAAAAAAACCATAAAAAGTAAAATAAAAATTTGAAATTTTTATTCAAACCTGATATTCAAAAATGAATTTATTGGGAAACTGAGAAGAAAGAAAGTGAGAGCAGAAAAAAAGGGACAAAAGATCATCAATAATACAAGTGGTGGGAAGTGATATGTGAGAGACAGGGTTGTGGGGTACCAAGAATCTAGAAGGATGGGCTCATAGTATAATAGTAAAATTTCGAATTTGACGGAACTCAATAATTTTGAAAAAAAAAAAAGAATTAAAAATATTTTTAAATTTAGTACGAAGTATTAGTTTCTTTCTCAAACTATTGATAGTATTAAAAACAGGCATCTATTTGACTAACTGAACTTAAATACACCCGTGATCTTGTAACAAGAGTGAAATACACCCCTAAATTCTTGTCAAGTTAAGGGTTGTTTTTAAACGCTTGTGATAGCTTGAGAACGTATTTTAGTTAAGTTAGTCAAGTAAAAGAGTATTTTTAAAACTATCAATAATTCAAACACGAAACTAATAACTTGCGTTTTTAATAATTTTCTCATAATTTTAACTCGATATTTTGTATTCATGCTAAGAAAAATTATTTGATGTATATATAATTTATCTATAACTCAAAGCGAAAAAGTAAAACTCGTTCTCAACCATTTTTTCCATTTTCACTTACCAATGCTTATTTTTGCGTTCTTCTTCCAAAAACTTATGAGATATTACTTTTTCTTTTTCTCTTCTCATATAACAACAATTTTGATTGATTCTTGGCATATATATTATCCGTGTTAGTTTAACAGATCTTTAGAAACTTATGAATTTTTTTTTGTGTTACGATATGTTAAGTTAAAATCGAACGTATTATAATATTTTACTTTTTTTAAAAAAAAAAATATGTGAAATTTGTCTTAACGTGTTGTATTTTCCTCTTGTTCATTAATTATCATAGATGAAGACATAAAGCTAAGATTGTGAGTTAACCACTCACTTATATACACTAAACTTCTTCTATTTAAGTTTTGATTTATTTTTGAAATGTTTTAATTTCTTGGAAAATGTAATAAGAAAAAAGAAAATAAAAAAATATCTTTTTTTAAATGCTTTTTGTCTTTACTTTCTAAAAGCAGAAAATATGCCGTCAAATTTGTCTATTTTGGAAGAAAAGTTCCAAAATAGAGTATGTAGGCTATGCTATGTATTGTCATATTTAAAATTTGTGGTTAGGTAGAAAATTTAATAATTTATAATTTATAATTGTTGGATTTTGGCGTTTTTAGAAGCTATTTAATTTAATTTAATGTATTGACGTATTAAAGTCCATAATTGATTCTATAACTACTTCACCAAAATAATTGTAGGAAAAAAAACAGATGAACAAAAAAAAGAGACTTTTATTAAAAGTAAAGCTACGAAGGTTACAAGAATATAAAGATAGCATTTAATTGGGTACAAATAAGTCAATAATTCAGATTTGGAAATTAATAATAAGGCTTTCAAGCTCAAATTTTCTTATCATTAGCATTTCTAATCAGGAAATTCAACCTCTATTGTACATACATAAAAAGTTATTTTTACTATATATAAATAGTATACACGTTTGCCGAAAAAGGTTCGAATAAACTCTTAATTACAATATAGTTCCGCCACTGATCATTAGTACTCTACTCCTACTACTACTTATTTTTTAATTTCAATTTTTATATTTTAGTTTCTCCGCTTTGTTCATCATTACTATATATCTTTTTTTTTTAAATTTATTTAGATATATTTTCTTGTGAATCTATTAAAAATAATTTCTCGCTTATGAAATTTCACTGAATATATTCGTGTATATATATATTTTCAATAAAGTGAATGATGATGTGCCCACAAGGAAAATGGAGTATTAGGTATCAAATGAAATAACTCCAAAGTAAGTCCAAACCAAATGCATTCATGAGATAACAAACTAGGATGAGAAATAAATATAACGTGTTACATTTTAAATAGAAGAAATAAAAATCATTTATTTCATTTATGATTTATTTACATCTTCGTTTGTAATATATTTATTAATCTACTCTAAAAAGGATTGTATATTTGGTTCAGAGTATATATTCACACAGAAAATTAAGAAATTAAAGTATAAATATAATTACTTAATTTGAACCTATCGAGTTTAAATATCGAATTTTTATACCAAAAATCTTAACGCCTCAATCTTGATAGTTTAGCAAGTTTTATGTATTTTTTGGACAATTTTTTCTACAAAATACATGAACGGCTTATTATTTATATCAACATTTATGAATATATAATTAATTGCTTATTTATAAAAATTAATTTCACTGTTTAATGCTAATAATATCTCTTCTTTTAATTCTTTATGATAAAACTAAGGGTGTCCTTTTTTGCTTGTTGAAATGATAAAGGTAACTTTATTTGTGGAAAAAAATAAAGGTGGTCACGGACACTACATTAACGAAAAGGACAATAATAGGATATGATTAGCTAATTGCAATTATTTGGCAGTTGAGAATTACTTTTCATGCTGTTATTATAGCTTTAAATATTTATTAATTAATTTATATTTTTGTTGCGGCTAATAAGTGCATTTCAAAATTTTCAATCTTCCTATTAAAGGTATAATAAAAATAATATTTTTGGTATGATCATATAAGTGATGTATAGAGAAGATTATATAAGAATCATATCTTTATCTTTAAAAATAGAAAGACTATTATCGAATAATACAGATTGCAAAAATAATATGACCACAAAATAACAACATATGAGAACTAATATTTCCAATACAGCAAAAAGCTATTTATAATAATATTTCCACGTTGAAAAAGTCAAGTATATTTTTGGCCTCATTCTCACATTTCCTTTTTGTGCTGCAATTAATATTGACTTATTTGATTAATGATCAGATTAGAAATAAATGACACCGACAGCACGTAAGATAAATCACTAATCTTTATATTTTGTAAATGCTCACTTATCGTAATTCATTGGCAAAAAAAAAAAAAACTAAACTTAATCATAACAACGTTTTGATTAATTTAACTTCGTTACTTTTTCTGATACAAATTAAGGTTACTGACTTAAATTATCATCGTGCACAACAATCATTACCATAGTACGAACACAAGGAATCAAAACTAATTAACCTGTCATAATTTAAATTTCTTTATTTATTTTCTATTCTATGCTTTGTTTAAGTAACTAAAAAAGCTTCTTAATATATCGAACCAAAAAATATTTTCAGAACAAAACCAGATTTAAATCGAGACTAGCAGTACCAAAACCAAAAGGTGTACAAATCAGAACAAATAGTTAAGATACAAATACTAGTCCTGGTAACGCATCCTTTTCATCATCATTAATTCGTAATAGAGGGTTGAAGGAATAGTAATTCAATTCAAGCAACAGGAAAGTTCAACTACTGAAAATTCAGTATTATGTTGAAACCACAAAAGGAGCTCAGTGGCGTATCTTCTCAGACGATTCGCTCCAATTCCCTTGCATAGCTGAGGGTTTGAGTGATGAGCTGAAGGGACGGTATTTCCTTGCAAGGCACAGAATCTTTTACTTTCTGGAAGATGATGAACCCGTCTTGGATCTCCCACTCGGGATGCTCCTGCACAACACCTCTGATCAGATAATTTCGAGGAGAAGAAAAAAATACAAGCACCTGCTGATATCAATCAGCCTTATATGCAAATAATTGGTCAAACTGTAAAACAAGAAAGGAGCGCCCCTTCTTTTATTGCTTTGGTCCTTGAAAAGGAAGAAATGGTGGAACACCAGTACCAGAGATTGTAGGCCTATTATCTTAGTGAATGCAACACCACTACCAAACTATACTAGACAACTTCTGTAACAAGTTCGGCGTTGATTACCAGGAAATTAAAGAACAGGGATAGGGAGACAAGGGGACACAGTTTACCTTCTCAACATATTGAAGTAGTTCTTTATCCGATGAGAACAGCAACATCTGCCGAGCATCACTAGTTGAAAGACGGTCATATGCCTTCTCACTGCATCCAGCTATCTCATCCCTATAAATGACAGGAGTTTGTACCATTTAAATCTAAAGACTAACATGTAAGATAATAATACAATTGGATACAATAAGATTTCTAAGGTGATTGGCCAATAATACACACCCCTGTCATGTCGACATGGGTGCGGCACCAAAAATGAAGAGCCGAGCAACTTAGTATTAGTGTACACCCAATCTCTCCAGCTTCAAGAAACCAGACTAGTGGATTTATATTCAGTTTGAGAATAAACCAGACCTAATCCAGTCCGTATTGTTTAATATAGGTATAGGAGAAATACTTTAGTACTAATATGCATGAACATGTGCATGCACCATGATTATCCCCTATAACAATAATGTCATATAAATAAAATAAATATTAGTGAAGTTACCACTGGGTGCAAACTACAACTCATAAAGGTTTAGCAAAGAACTATGCGGAAGTTAGAAGAAAGACTCACAAACTGGCAGAAACAGCATCTCTCCATGGGTCGTAGATTGAAGCTGATAAACGATATTTTGGATAGCATCGCAACCTATTCATGTCTCTATTTCCTAAATATTCCTACCAAGGTGTTAAACACCTTCTAAACAAAATTGGAAGGAATTTTCTTTGGGAAGCATGCAGTACTCAATACAAATTCCACTTGGTAAAAAAGAGAAAAAGTTCTTCTGCCCAAACAGCAAGGAAGATTATGGATGTGAAACATTGCTAATACAACAAGTACTTGCTGATGAAATGGTTGTGGAGGTACTGTAATGGAACTAGACCAGTGATAAAATATGGAGATGACAGTTTCTGGCACACCACGATCTCCTCTCTACCTCATGGAGTTGGGCTTTGGAAGTTTATAGCATAATCATGGGAGGAATTTTTTAAATACACCCAACTAAAAGTTGGTAATGGTGACCTTATCAGATTTTGGAAAGCTAAACGGCTAGGCAGCCAATCCTTGCAGGAGGATTTTCATTATCTTTTCTTTGGCCAAAAATCCATTGTCCATTGTGAGTATTTGTAGAAATAGAAGCAATTGGAATCTTCCCTTCAGGTGGAATTCATCATTGGGAACTGGAGGAGCTGACAGATCTACTTACAAGACTGGGAAGTGTTAGATTGTTTTCAAATGTAAGAGACTCAGTCATTTGGAATATAGATTGGAATATTTTCAGTAGAGTCCTGCTACCTACAGGAATAGGAGCATCATTGAAGAATGGTCATGGATACCAACATGGAAAATCAAAATTCCAACAACAGTTGCATAAAACATGAGAATCTGATCAAAATGGGTGCTTATATGTCAGCAGCAGATGCTACATGTATCTGCAACACCCAAAAGACTCTTGTGATTTATTTTTACATTGTGCAGTTGCAGCTGACATGTAGAGTATGTTCTTGTCTTTTTGGGGAATATTGGGGAATGACGTACAGTACTATGGACATGTACAAAAGCTGGTGCAAATGGGGTAAGGTAATTACCCAAAAAGAAAACAAACAAACAAACTGGCAGGCAATCCCCCAATTCCCAACTACCAATTTTTTGGTGCTCCTGGATCGAAATGAACAACAGATGCTTATATTTTGTCAACTTTGATTTTTCACTTTAACTTAGTAGTGCAAGGAATAAGGAAAATTAGGGAGGAGGAGAAAGATGAATTTATATATCCAAGTAGAGTCCTATATGCTAAATTTCTTTGTGTTGCTTGTAATTGAATAATTTCTTCAGAAAGTATTTCCCAAGATCTAATTAATCCTTAAAAGGTCTAACTCTTTTAATCAAGCAAAAAGTGACCCCAATAACATGATTGTAACTTTGCCCGCAGACATAAATATTGAGGTCAGTCAATAACAATCCAACAAAATGTTCTTAAGGAAATTCCTTCCTAGGCACCAGAGAGTAAGGAAAATTATGAGCTAAACAAATCAATTTACCTCACAGTCTTTGCAAGCAGATCCATGAAATAAGCATAGGTTGCATCAGGCACAGTCTGCCGTGCACTCAACACCCGGTGGTAAGCTCCCTCCATGAAGGATTGCTCTAATTCAACAGCATGCTTTATACATGGGTTGTCCAAAGCACTTTGAGAAAGTAACTCAAGTTCGGTGTGAAATTCAGCAATTCTATTCTGAACGAGGAGCCGCAGAAGGTTAAGACCTAAGATAGGGTATTCCTGGGGGGAAGCTGGAAGGCGGCCACTGCATCACAAGAAATAAAAGAGGAGCACCCTCTTTTCAGTTCAATTGCTATGCATCTATAAACAGACTCAACCAGCATATCTTACTATGACAAGGACAAAGATATCACAAGAATAACCAGAACGACATACACATACCCCATCCCAACAATGCTCCAAGGCATTTTTTTCCCCTCGCCCTAAGTATCATTTAAGTTGGAATTGCATTTCCAAAGCTAGCAGGAAAGTGATCTAGATATCAAATTCTGCCACACTTGATATATGTATGTGCTTTCTCCTTTTCTCAAAATAAGTACAGAAGAATGAAATGGCATATGGAACTAAAGCTTGAGAAATAGTTACCGTGCATCTGTGTAATAGGGTTTTAGCTGAAAGAAGTCCCTTTCAAAAGCATCCTGGTCCTCCATCTTCACAGATAAAACAACTGCATGCTCATAAATATCTCCTGCGAATTGATATACCATTTATTAGTGTGACTGTGTAAGAACCATAAAATTTCACCAAGCTCCATATACACATGGCTTAAATCAGTCACATAGTATTAGTAAGCCAACAATCTCAAGAACAAGCAAACCTAAAGAGTATAACAGACAGAAAAGATAATAAAGTATTATCCTTCCAAATACAATATGCAATGTCTTTCTTAAATCTTAACAAGGCTTGATGAAAAATCCTTAAATTAGCTTTCTCAGCTGAGAAAGGAACACAAAATTTAAAATTTTCCAACTATAATTGGTCTTAGGTTCAGCAGTTGCAGGATTCACTCTCCCTGTGGCAGATGGTGGTTTATTTAATAGGTAATGTAATTTTTTTTAAAACCAGAAATCCAGGGGGGTCACTGGAATATGGCTCGAAACACAGTGGATAATGGGCTCAGCCCTCTACTCTCCTCCACTCAACTACCAGGCTCTGTCTGTGGCAGAGTTTGAGCACATGACTTGCGCCTAACTCGCTCACTGTGAGTTGTGCTCTTGCCACTATATCACCCTGGCAGAATATAATTTTATTGAAGCTAGTACCAACAAGGTGCTGCAAAAAATACAAAGAGAATTACAACTGTTCTAAAGCAACTTTTAGCTCATTCACTCTAGGAAATAGATGAGGAGTTACATACACACACAATGCCGCCTTCTCGATACCAACTCAGTGGGTTAATTCTTGAACTCAAAACAGAAAAGAAAAAGCCCTCACTCTTCAAGTCCTTTTGCCATCAGCAAGTCAGTCTGCCCTTCCGCTAGAAAGCTAACTACACGCCACGTCACTTTTGACTTAGAAAAGAAAGACAAGCTACGAACTACCGCTGCCCCTCTCTAAGTAAAGGTAAAGTCTCTCCTTCAGCTAGAATGTAAGGAAAAGGGTCAAACGCGGTTGCTAGCATCGAAGAAAGCCGTCATCGACGATAAAGTGGAAAAAAAAAGAAAATAATAATAATAACAACAAGCAAGGCAAGCAAACAAGTTTTGTCTTTCCTAGAGTTGAAGAAATACACTGAAATGGCATCACATCATCCCGCTTAACAAGGAGAAAAGTGCTTTACATTCAGAAGACCCTGTGGAATACATGTCCTGCATTATTGAAGAATATTTTCTATTTTACTTTTAATTAGGTAACAAATGTATCAATTTGTTCAAACCCACTATTCCTTTTCCTAGTTCGTTCTTTTTTCTTTTTTGAAAAAAATAAACAGCATGACTGTCTTTTTACTACACTTCCAATTGTAGATCATATGATATATTAGTGACGAACTGAACATTGTATCTCCAAGAAAATGTAATCAAAATCCATAGATACACAATCAGCGACCAACCACCGGAACCTTCAGGAGCAATTAAGCAACATAATGAAACAAAAATAAGATAAATAAGATTGCAGAACATTACTTGCAATTGTCAACTCCTGGATGGCATTAGATGTTTCTTGGAATAGGGGAGGCAAGCTCGTGAATGCGGTCAGAAGAACCTAAAATGTCAAAATAAAATAACTCAAAGTTATAAAAAATGTTACCACAACCAATCTCGACAAGGTAGATAAGTCCTTTATCATGAAAAATCAGAAACACAAGGTAGAAAAGTCATTGCTAATATCTTGAATCTCACACAGACAATATACATGTGGAACCTTACTACTCAGTCAATCAACTACATCACAATCTCAAATTAAAAGTTGAATATACTGACTCCTTTTATAAGTTCCAGTTAGTGTGGCTAATCTCATTCCAATACTCAATTTAGGATTTCTCTAAAAACCAGAGGTTCTCTACATCTCATACTTATCAGTGGATCAGTCCAGCTTGTTACAAAGCCTAGTCATAAAATATATCTAACCCTCTATTTCCTCCTATTGTATATGGTTCAAGGGAAAATATGATATAGGACTGACTTTGTAAATTGAATATATCTCCCATTTGAAGCTTTTTTAGGTTCCAACATTCTATTTGATCTATAATATATTGCTATCTTATCTCCCACCAAGGTTAATCTTGAAGCTAGTTTCCTAAGTTGTTTCACGTTAATTGCTCATGTTAAACAGTTACACAACATGGAAACAATTATCAAAGTATTAGTTTGAATATGATCATGATGGTTATTATAAAGAGGAAGTTTTTTTTATAAACAAGAGATTCCCTGAGGTTTAATTGGTCCACCCCTGTTGGAGCACAAATTTGACACTCTAGTATGTGCTCATACCTCTGCCCTACTACTTGATACCAAACTTTACTCCTCAACAGGATTCAAACTTGTGGTGTGTGCCAGACATACATCTAACATTGTCTTCCTTTTATGTTGAATCAAAGCCTTGGGAGCTATAGTGGAGAGAAGATTTTTAAGGCAACATAACAGAAATCATTTGATGAAGGTAAATTTCACAACAAGAGCTAAATTATTACAGTAACAGCTAAGTAATCACATGAGTTTGAGTTATGGTATTGATATCAGATATCTATTAACTTGAGCTGAGAGACAGCCTATGGAAAGTATCAATATCGTTCCTAACAAAATGGTCGAATTTAGTGATAAATGGAATCATAAAGAGAAATTTTCTGAGGGAAGCAGAGAAGAGAACTCTAAATAGAGTACAACTCATGATATGGTAATACTGTGACAGAAAAGCCAGGATTTTGGATGAGTTTCACCAATAGTATAACATATTGATGCAAATACCTTGAGCTAAGACAGAGTATCCTTTTACAAACATCAACATCGTTCCACATAAAATCAGCATATAAATCAAAATATTTATCACCGTAGAGATAAGAATTTTAAACCAATTTAAGAGTAACACTTGTAACCATACCTCATTTTCATAAACTGAGCAAAATTTAGAACAAAAAGCTAGGTTTTTCAACGACTTCTCCTATGGTATATTGTGCTGATGCGGTTGCCTTGAGCTAAGACAGTAGCCTATTACAAGCATCAAAATCGTTCCACATAAAATGGGCATATAAATCACTATAATTATCACCGTAAACACGCAATATCAAGCCAATTGAGAAGTAACACTTCAAACTAGATCACATTTTCACGAAGCGAGCAAAATTTAGAACAAAAAAAACTAGGGTTTAAACGAGTTTGAGCAACAGAGGATGATGATTTGATGCGATTACCTTGAGCTGAGAGAGTAGCCTAGTGCAAGTATCAAAATCGTTACGCACAAAAGCTGCTTTGAATCGCTCGAAAATTTGTGAAACCTCTGTTAGCTTTGGATCCATGTTCGATCTCTCTTCAGAGGTTTTTCTTCTCAGTCTCTGTGAACGGATTCTCTTCTTTCTCTACAAGAAAACGGAGGAAAACGAATAGACGATTTTCGTAGGTATTTATATCAGGGCCTAATATAGCCCACCGAAGAAGAGTTCGTGGGCTTTTGAGTTGGGCTGATCAATCTAATGGATGTGGGCCCAATGTCTTGTATGGACTTTTTTGATGAGGAATTTAACTTGAAGGAAAAAAAGGGAATATTACGTGGACAAATAAATATATATTAGTTAATTAGCTAATATAGTTATAGTTTGAATTAATTATAGCTCATAACAAATATCTAGTTGTAATTACAGTTTGAATTTTGTTTAATTTGTGCAATTTATACAGATGTTGTGCACGAATACAGTTTGAGTTTTGTATAATTCGTGCTATTTATACAAATGTAGTACGCGAATCAAATTGTATAACGAAATATTCAAACACTGCAAATTGTATATAGAATTATATAAATGTTGTGCACGAATTATATAGCAAAATATACAAACGTTATACAAAAATTGTGAATTTTATAGCGAATTATACAAACGTTGCACGAATTATACAAACGTTACTATAGCTATGTTACGAGATGTAATTACCTAAAGTATAGTTACGACGTATAATTAAAATATTTTTGAGTGGTTATGTGGGAAAATCCCTCAAAAAAAACACTTGTACCTTTGAGGAAAAAAACTATTTACAAGCGGCTATTATTTATTTTTATATATCCATGTATTGGATACCATTAGAGTATATATGCTCCATTTTTTATATATCCATGCATTTGATGTCATCAGGGTATATATATATACTCTAATAGAATCAAGGAGGAAAAGGCAAATACTACTAAATTGTTACTTGATACTATTTAAGTGTGCATATATATACACACTTTTGATAAAGGAAGAAGCAATACTTAAATGTAAATGCCATGCATTTACTTTTTGATGCCATCAGAGTATGCATGCTCTGGTGGCATGAAGGAAGAACAAACAATGTTTCAATGAAATGATTGCCTAATTACTATTGATGCCATAAGAAAATATAGATACCGTTTGAGTATTTAAATACTACAATGATACCAAGGATGAAGAAGCAATAGTTCAACAGTGAGATAATTGAGAAAATAATTTGGATTGTGGCTTTGACTTTGATAAAAATACTAATTTTATAGTTTTACTTGTCTACCTTAGTATATCAACATTTTGTTTAAATTTTATCCACAACATCAATCATTCGTTCAAATCATTTTTCATGTGCATTAAAAGATTCTAGATCAATTAGTATGAATATTATACTAAAATATATATTTTGTTTCTTATTCTTTAAGGCGTGTAAAGTCCATTATAAACAAATAAAATGAATGAAATATAACTCAAACCCATAAATGATAATATTGTTTTTTGTCCTAATTTATAGGACACAATTTGAATTTTGAAAATCAAATAAAAACATATGTAGCCATTATTTGTTATAAAGTTTTAAAATTATTATTTTTTGTGACTGATAATTTTGTATATAATTTTTAAATATATAAAATATTTTTAAAAGTTACATATTTGAATATACCATCGAAATTTTTAAAAAAATTCAAAATTGAAATTATGAGACGTAAATTGGGACGGATGGAGTAAATATGGAACTTAGCCCCTTTAGCGAAAGTATTCGTATTGTTCAGATTGTAGATCTGGGTTCCAAATCTCAACTCTCATTCAATTTTCACTGAGCTGCCGCCTGCCGCCTGCCGCCGATCGTCCGTCTTCCTCGTCGTCAGGTTAGTTTCATCATCGTGTCTTTTTATTTTTCAATAGAAACAACCGAAGATGAAGAAACATCTGTTGAAAAGACTATACCCACCATAATTGAATCTCACACTAGTTCGTAGTGTGATTTCTGCTTGTTGGAGGTGCGATTTGATTATTATTTTTTTGTATTTGAAGTTTTTGAGTTTTATGTTCTTAGGTTAAATAAATATTTCTCAAAATTACTGTTGAAGCCATGAATTCGATTGGTTATGGAATAGAGGAACTTGTTAGAATAGATTTACTTGAATCTGAATGTGTTTCTGACTACTTAGAAATTGCGGCTTTGACTTTGATTACGTCTTCTTTCATGCTTAGTGAGTATGCCTGTAGTATCAAATGAATGAACAATTGGGCAATTTGTCTTCCTTCTTTCAGTCTTCTCCCTGTGTGCTTATGGTTCGGATGCATAAGCATTGGTTGAATGATTATGGGTAAATTGTGTTTGAGAAGCCAATCCATTAATTAGGCCTCAATCTTAAAATAATTGGGCTGGAACACATAAATTCTGTGTAGGGATGTATCCATTTTATTTCATTTCCAATACTAAGATTTCTGTGCTTGAGCAAGTTGATATTCTATTGATAAGGTAAGTTAATTGTATTGGTATAACAACGCCAAATAGGTATCGGCAAGCTCCCTGCTATTTAATATCTTTAGTGAAACCAAAAAATGAGCTGGAGACTTAATCAAGCTGCTCCTGCACCAAAATGTGAATTTTATATGCTTACAAAATTTGAGTGCTGCTTTTCCTAACAAACGCCTCCTATTCCTTTCACACCAAATGGTACACATGATGCATAATCGGATGGTCCCTCCAAAGTCCAAACTTCTTTTTTTTCCTGTCAATTCTCTACCCTTGCAAGCTGATATAATTCTTTTACATCTCGTGGCATCACCAAAACAACCCCCAAAACGTTGAGAACTATGTCCAAATATGTCAAATATAGTTCCAATAGCTGATAGATTCTTGAGTCTTCACATAGTAAACATTTACTGCACATGGAAAACCTCTTCTTTGCAAAACAACTTGTATGACACATGCTCTGTGCAGTCTGGAAAATAACTCTTCTTTGCAAATAACTTGTGTGACACGAGCCGTCCTCATATACCATTTACCGAATTTAGTGATAATAAGGTCTTCCCAAAACTCCTCTCTGTTATCATTCGGTCTCCACAGCCACTCACAAAGCAAGTTCCTATTGTGATGCTTGTGTTACCACTATCTTCTTTGTTCCTTGTCACTGGCTTCCATTTACAAGGTGAAATCTTTTTCTATCTGAGTTCCCCTCTTTTTTTTGACCCCTCTTATAAATACTTGTTCACAAAGCTGTTGATTGTTTTTTCTCAACAATTGCTGGTATAGGCATGAGAGACATCATGTAAGTAGAATGCCATCATGAACACTATTCACCAGTGTAAGACTTCCACCAAAAGACAAATAATTTTTTCCCGAAGGGGTGAGCTTCTTCAAGCACTTACTAGTAACCCCTTGCTATACTGATTTATCTTTATGCCCGACTCCAAGTCACCGATAGTTCCAAAATACGCTGTAGGGAAACCTCTTAATTTAACAACAACATACACAATGTAATCCCACAAGTGGGTCCGAGGAGGGTAGGATGAATTTCTCAATTCAACATCCTAGGATGTCAACCAGCTCCTGAATATGATTTTCTGAATTTGCAGCAAAAAACATTGCTCTTCGTAAGGTCTATTTCAAGGCTAGGAATAGCCTTAAATGCAAGCGGAATAGCTCTCGAGAGACTTGATATTTATGAATAATTCTTAATTGCTTCCATTAGTTTTCTAGTATTTTGAATAGCTATATATTTACTCGATTACTTTATTTATTTATTTTAAATTTTCTTAATCTTTTGTGTTGTTGGGTTACCTTTTTAACAGCTGATTTAGAAAGATTATACAAATAAAGTGAGACATGAGGACCGATACTTGTGAATGTCTAATATAATATCAACATAATTCAGGGCATGGGTTTGTGGACATTGCTCGAGGGCTGCCTGCTTCTTGCAAATGCACTTGCAATCTTGAATGAAGACCGTTTCCTTGCTCCGAGAGGATGGAGTTTCCAGGAATATTCAGGGGTCCGGAGAAATTCATTCAAGGGACAGATACTTGGTCTTATTTATGCAACTCAATATCTGAGAGTTCTTCTCATACTCCTCAACACACTCTGTATTGTTATAAAGTTTGTGTCTGGATGATGATTCTTGGGTGAGGTATGCTTGTTTAACTTGGTTGCTATGTTTTGAGCTTGAGGTGTATTTGGTCAATTATTTCTTACGAACTAACAGAAGGACTAGCTGAACATCCTGGGGAGAATCCAGGAAATTGTTTTTTTCACTCTATGTGGATTTGCTGTGGTATTTAACTTTTGAAATATCCTTGGGATTTTAAAGATAAGGATATCTTGAACTAGCTAATATCTTTTATGCTTCACGTCTCTGACAATGTCCATGGCATGATATAGTTGGTGGACAGTTTCAATCTGCAATACCAGGAGGTTACATTGTACATTTTTTGTACTTCTCTCATTTCCTTTGGGTTGGGCCAGGGGGTAGTTGTTCAGCACAAAGTAGTCGGTGGGTGACCTTCAGAACTACAATTTCGTTGAGTAATATAATGTTCAATAATGCATGCAGAGCGCATCTTCATTTTCTTACATGCAATGAATTTGTTTCACTTACAATGAAAGTGAGTAATAAAGTAGTTACAACTTACAATCAAATAGGACCAGCCATTATGTTTAATGCATTGTTTATTTATTAAATAGCAGTATCAAATTGATTTCTTCATTTATAATTAGACCAGTCTGTTTGTTGAATCCATAATTTTTATATTACAGACACGAAAGTTCATAGATGGAAGGGTGCAGAAGCTTCCTTGAGGAAAAGCCGCAAGTCTAGTCATATTTTGTTAGAAACCCTGATACAAGCTGTTCTTCTTCTATTGGTTTTAGATTAAGAATTGTTTCTCGGTCTTAATGAACAACTGTTGTAAAATAGGTCATGAGTTCAACTATCTATGCATAGTAGTTTTGAGTGTCTGCAGTTATGAATACATGTGGAATATTGTCCGGCATGTCTTCTTAGCATTTGCTTAACAGGGTGTTTTATGCGAAGCCAATTCTTGTGATGAAAGGGAGTCTTGTAGTTAGTATTGTAATGATGATGAGTAAATCCCCTGTCTTTAACTTTTTAACCCTTCATTATTTTGAAAAACCTGAACCTTGTCACGTAGTTTCATACGTCGTCTGGTATGAGGTATCTTTGTTGAATGCCAGCGTCTAAGCTTGTTAAAGATGTGGAAGTGTAGAATTTGTGTACACCCTCCATGGAATAGCCAAGTGGCTGGAAATGCTAAAAAATGGATCTGCAGTGTGGCAAATTTGAATCAGAATGGCCTCTTGGCTACTCTTGCTCAGTTGGCCATTCCTTACTCTCTCCCCGTTAACCATGTGTAGGGGAAAGAACTCTTTTGTTGTAGATACTGATGTAAGATCTATTACTAGTGTAGATAGTAGTTCTGAATTCTTCTAGGAGAGTGACAAGGGGTCGAACAGGACCAGATAGCCTTTACTCTATCTTGACTACTTATTTTGATCTTTATAGCAACAAAAACCAACCCAGTGTAATCCCACAAGTTGGGCCTACGGGGTTCCAAACCTTTTGTTGTTTCTTGGTGCTCTCTTGAATTGTCGATTCATTTTTAAAAAGCTGAAGACATCCTACGAGAAGCATGACAAGTTATTCATCAAGTCCATTGCTAACAACATAAATCATGTATGGGATGATAGTTTGAGATCTTGTTTGTTTGTAATTTTGATGCCAACCAACGTAACTCGAATGTATGACATGTTTGAAAGGCCTATACAAGCATTGGAATTTGATAAAGCATATATAATAGTGCTATTTCTTCTGTTTTGCTAAATACGTATAAACGTTTTCTTGTTCATTAGGATATCTTCGCCAAATTCTTCATTTAAATTTTGCTTACTATAGCCTCCTTCCCATAGTCGAGAAGAAAAAAAAAGGCAATAAATAAATCATTATGGCCTTGTATAATGATCTAATGGATAATAGCATTAAATTTTAATTTTGATTCACGTAAAATTTAATTTTTAATCAATTAAAATATGTATCTTCTAGCTTTATGTAGAATTTAAATTACAGTTGAAGTACTTTTAAAACTATATCGCGGTTAAACATAGGACAATAGTATAGATTTAACATTTTATGGATAACAATGTGATTAAACAACTAACAATTATGATAAATTATTATTCACCAACAAAATGATTTAAAGTGTTTATTTCAGCTCTCAAGGGTGTGACCTAGCATTTAATGAATTTGTTGAGAGTCATGAGGTTTTAAGTTTAGATTTCAACGAAGATAAAATTACTAGGTAATTCTTTCATAATTGAGGTGCGCAAAAACTGACTTGCACATTATGACCATAAATAAAAATAAATTGTTTATTTCAAATAATTGAAGGGAAAATATATATTTATTTAACTATCATATTTCACAAGGATCGAATTTAGAATATACCAATAGTTTAAGGACTAATACTTTTTTTTTAATTTTTACCTAAGTGTTTGAAACCTGCATTCAAGTCCGACTAAATAGATTATTATTCCATAACATAAAATTTTATAAAAAGTGAAGCAAAGTAGCATTTACATATCTTGTAGGTCTTTAAACGAAAAATCCATAACTTTGCCAATGTCTGAACTCTGAACTGCAGAATTGTGAATTTCCTCCTCCTTATCCACTTTATCTCTCAACAACAATGGCGTCTTCTTCTACTTCTTCACCATTGCTCTCGTCTCTTACCTCTACACTCTCCTCTTCTAAACCTTCAATACCCTTCAGCTTCAGGGGTTTTACCAAAAGGGTCCATAGTTCTGGCCAAATCTTGAAAGCCCAAACTCTAGAATTTTCGGGTTCTTTCTTCGAGGGTGGATTCGGAGGAGGAAGCGATGATGAGCCACCGACTACTCCATGGTCGGGGATTTCTGCGGTTGAAGATAAAGAGGAGCCGCAGTGTCCACCTGGGTTACGCCCTTATGAAACAATGATGGTTTTGAGACCCGATATGTCTGAAGATGAGAGACTTGCTCTTACCCAGAAATATGAAGAGGTACCATTGTTTATTTTGATGATTCTTGGTACCCATGTGGGAATTTGCTTGTTAACTTCCAAGCCTAAGCTCAATTTGGTGGATTTTGAGTTTTCTGATTTGACTGTTTGAGCATGAGAGTTGAAGTTCACAGTTCTAAAGATTGATCTTTTGAATCTAATACTCTATTTGTTCCCAATTTGTTTGGGGCTTCTTTCTTATTTAGAGTCAATTTGACTGGCTTTTGGAGATAAATTGAACTAGACTAATTTATTTTGTATAGTTAAAATTTAGGTACTCCATATTCGAAAACTGCACGAGGAAGTATTATAAGTTATAATTCTCTTAATGCTGAAGGCAAAAGTTAAGCTTTTAATATGTTTGTTGTAGTTCATGAATAAGAAGTGAAATGTGCCACACATTAGGACTGAGTGCATAAGTATTATATCAGATGTTAAGCTGTCTAATTTATCATTTAGTACTCTTTAGCTGATTCCTGTGTGAATTGAGAAATGAAGATAATTATGTTTATTTGAAATTGGGTAGATGAATGCATGGCGAAAAGATTTGATATTCAGTTTGATCACGATAAAAAGATAGCCATGGTGTAAAGCACCAAGATAGAATCTGTAATTTAGTCCATATGATATGACTGTCATTATTCTCTAGTTTCTTCATTCTTGTTTCTCTCGGGTAGAAAATCTGTTCTTTTTAATTTCGTTTGTGAAAGGGGGAAAGCATGGGAGCAAAAGAAGTTTCAAGATTGCAATTGATAATTCAAGCACTAGGTTATCAGAGAATATACTTTCTTTTTTTGTCTACTCATTGGAATACCATTCTGTGGAAAATCTGAGCTTTGGACCTAATAACACTCGCAGAGTTTGGGTGCATAATTCAACATTTCGTTATAATTTAAGCTGACATGAAGATGATCTAAGTAAAAAGAAAGCTACTCTCAGCTTCTGCTACAATTTTCATTCTTCTTGTCCCCACTTGTGGGATTTCACTAGGGTATGTTGTTGTTGTTCCCATGTAAGAACTTGCATTTTAACCTTAATTCTTTTTTTCCATCTGCTTTTCGAGTCCAAAAGCCTTGATCTGATGACTATTATCACCTTATCATTCTTCCTTGTGAACATTGATCATGACTGTCTTTTGATTTGCCTATCTCAGATTTGATGTTATCGTTGAGGTCGATTATAAAAATAGACACGTGCAAAGCTGCAGAGAACAATGATAAAATAACTGAAAGTTGATGAAACTCTATTTTCTACACGACGCCTTTACTACTGTATTTTTCTTTTCTTACTGATTGTTGTTACTTGAGCTGAGGGTCTATCGGAAACGACGTCTCTACCTTTACTAGGTAGGTGTAAGGTTGTGTACACACCACCCTCCCCAGACCCCACATGTATTACACCAAGTATGGATCGACTTAAAATTGATGAAACTATCTGTAATCTTTCATATACAAGTGATTGGGGAAACTTTCATTTTGTTAAATGCCTGAGAGATCAGAAGAGAGAAAAAAGTTAAGCATCAGCACATTTGTTTTTGTTCGATGTTTGTTCCAATATTTACAGCATTTCAGCTTGCCTAACAGGTCAATCAAATAGACACACTGGTAAGTGCCAATGTTCCCCATGTTTTTGTGTTTTTCTCTTAATCAGCTTCTCCATCTAACCAAACAAGAAAGTCACTCCAACATGTTATCCAGGCAAGCTCTTATTGCCACTCATTATCAAATAAGGATTTTCATCTGCTTGACTCGTAATAAAGGAATCAAGCACCCACGTGAGGGGCAATATTAAAGTATATGACCATCTCATCTAGAAGCTTACATTATAGACTTATCGCAACCCTGTTATGGATTTAACAGTTATAATATTGTCTCCCATCAATTTCAGTTGCACACTTTACCAGCTATTTGACAATTCAAGTTTTGATCTTTTATTTTTCTTTCTCTTGGGCAGTTGCTGGTTGCTGGTGGTGGGATGTATGCGGAGGTCTTCAACCGAGGGGTTATTCCACTTGCATACAGCATTAGGAGAAAAAATAAAGCTGGAGAGACGAATACATACTTGGACGGGATTTACCTCCTGTTCACTTATTTTACTAAACCTGAATCCATTGCAGTCCTTGAGGCAACATTGGTAGCTGATGATGATGTTATCCGATCGTCAACTTTCAAGATTAGGAAAAGGAAATACTAGTTTGATTCATTAGTTTAATTTGTATCTGTTCAGCTGTAAAAGACGATAACAGAGAGCAGGCAAGTTTTCCTTATCCACCTTTCAGATGTTTAATCAATTACAGTCGTTTTCACAGTAACAGTATTGATTTGTAATATTCTTTTATATTACTGTAAGTTGCCATTACATTCTGCTTTATTCTCCTCTAATTTGGCTCTTAAAATATTATAGTAGCATTATTGAGCACTTGATAGTCCTGCATAAAGATGATCCTTGATTTTTACTTTTCTGATCTCTTTGGTTGTCAAGTCAGATTACCATTTCTCTTAAATTATAGAACTTTTAAGGTGAGAAACCAATCATGTGGTCGACTGGTCAATGAAGTAGGTTGTGAAAATCACGAAGTTCCCAGTAAGGACAAAAATATTAGGTGGTTTCTTCTCTTCTGTGCTATGCCCTTTATGATTATGTTTTTCCTTTTCTAATTGCTTTGATATGTGTTACTTGGGTTGAGACTCTTTCGAAAACCACCTCTATCTCCACAAGATAGGGTTAAGGTCTGTATATACTGCTTACCACCTTCGTCTTTCGCGCGGACTTATATTTCATCAATGTCCTTGAAGTTTGGTGGTTGGTAGGGGGATTTTGTATACTGTACAGTCTTTTTGGATTTTGTTTATGAACTCAAGTTGACTACTACTGGTCCTGAAGGAAGTTGAGAAACAACATTTTCTTTCTTTTTGTTTCTTCCAAAGGCAATGCTGACCCTTTTTGTGGATTATGACTTAGACATTTGGTTCAAATTTTTGTGTTGATTGCTTTAAGACAACAGTGTTTGCTTCCACCTTAACATGTGTCATGATAAAATAGTCATTTTTTTGTTGATTGCTAAGAATTTTTCCAAAGTCAGATTACTTTATACAAGTAGATAAGTTTAAAATTATTTTTGTTTTTCTTTTGCTTTATGGAAAATCTTGAGAATCTGATTTAATGGTGTAGTTTGAGGATGACCTCATTTCCCACTTTCATAGAGAGATTAGGGAAATGATGAAAATCTTTCTCCACCCCACAAACAATAAACTAATTTCTTTTTCCCAAGAAAATGGCCACAATAAGTGAGATTGCATCTTTGTAAAGTTATTGGAAAAGGATTAGTTATAAATTTAAAACTAGTAAATGGAGACATAGTAGATTAGTAGGATTAATCGTGTTTTTATATCTTATGTTGTCATTGTTCGTCTTATATTTGTTATTTTTGTTGTATTTGTATACTATCATTTGTTTTCCCTTTTTTTTCTATATCTAGTATCTTCTGCTTATGGGGCTTGATATTTTTGAGACGATGGTCTTTCGGAAACGATCTCTCTGTCTTTATGAGGTAGTGATAAGGTCTGCATACGTTTTATCCTCATAGATCCCACTTATGGAATTTTACTGAGTATGTTGTTGTTGTTGTAGTTGTTTGCAACAAATTTTAAAGTGATAGAAAATAAATTACAATCACAAATAAAACATGAAGAAACAAGAATATTATTGATAAACAATGTGGGTACAAATCTGTCTCTCCCTTGATTCTTCTCTCATTAGATTTCTCCATGATTCGAGGGCCGTTAGTGGCGTATTTCTCGAATGGAGGATGATTCTGACCTCCTTAAGCCATATTTTGATCTCTTGATAAATATCCTAGGGTTTATGGGATATTTGAGATGCCTTTTCAAGGGAATATAATACCCTTTATATAGGCATGAATTAGGGTTTAGGGTAGGGTAGCCTCCAAGAAACCTGACTAAAATAGGACTAGTTTTTTTAGAGTCCTACAAAACTTCAATGTCTACAAATGCCCCTGCTTCAAGGCTTGTCGGAGTGTAGACTTGATGAAACTCAAAGACAGGGCTTGAAGTACTTATTTTCTTCCACCTTTGCTAGCTTTAGATTTGCAAATCTTGATTTATGAGAGAAGAGATGAAGGGCAGATTTGGTCCCACTGGGCGTGCCATTTTGTTTGCAACAAATTTTAATGTGATGAAAATATAAATTACAATCACAAATAAAATATGAAGAAACATAAATTTATTCATAAACGATGTGGGTACAAATCTGTTTCTCCCTTGATTCATCTCTCATTAGATTTCTCCATGATATTCAACCTGACTAAAATAAGACTATTTTTTTTTAGAGTCCTACAAAACTTCAATGTCTGCAGTAGTAAATGGAGACACAAAGAAAGAGAAAGTCGGTTACATCCAAGGGTGTTGGTTTAATAAAATGAGATGAAAATTATAAAATAGAAATTATTGATTTGTCTCGGTTGTTTAAATCTTAATGGATAAAATACCATCGTATCTTATCTGTCTTGATCTTGATGACTAAAGTTATCTGGTATTAATTATGCAAAAGAATTAGGGACAAAGCTAGAGCGGCAATGGAAGTGCAAAAGCCTCTCACTTGGCTCAAGTTGAGGAGTTCTAGTTCTTATTCTTAAGATTTGAAAATTATGACGCACTATTGCACCTACTAAAAAGAATCGTCAAACTCTAATATTCAATAAATTCAATCTAATATAATGCTTGAATAGATAAAAAGAAATCGAACTCTCACTAATTTTATTCGGAGATAAATTATAAAAAAGATATTTGTTAACAATAATTTGATGATTTAAATTAGTTAATTAATGTAAGTGATGAGCCCGTCATAAACGGCTAGTGCTCACTACCAGGAAACAAGATCTTGCACTAATGCATACAAGTCTCTTAACAATTAGTAAACTTGTCTTCATATGTAAAGTTGAATTACTTTATGATTGCATGATTAAGTTGAATCCCATTTTTTCTTTTTCCAAAATCCTTTCGTTTGACTTAAAGGTCAATTTCTTAGACTACTAGTATTATTTTTTTGTTTGTATTGCTTAGATCAGTTTACACGAATATATGTTATTTTTTAGCTTATGAGGGTCTTCTGGAAACAGCTAGATGAGATAGTGGTAAAATTCGCGTACTTGTGTGATTCCACTGTATATGTTGTTGTTGTTCTATATGTTATTTTCCGCTAGTAATCTTATATGAAGTTATCTATTGATCATTAAAACTGATAAAAAAAAAATCACTTAGTATTTTGATGTTTGAAAATTTTGATTTTTCCATAATTTACCTTTTGGCTCAATTTTTTGAAAAATAAAATCTTATTTAGGAGAAATTCTGATCTATGAGCTTAGTGAAGCATAGTCGACCCCAATGTGACACAAAGAGTATTGTGATACATTAACGATCAACATAAAGGTAGTTTAACTATAATAAGTAATCTTAAATCGACATGAATAAAGCAAAAATGGTTATGTATTCTAATTTAATTTGAGATTAAAGCGTAGTTATTTATTTTGAGAATATCCATTGGAGAGTGCAAATATGATATGACAATTCTAGAGTTAATGATGGACCCTTTTTTTATGAATAGATGCATGTTGTAGGGTCTATTATAGTAGTAGTACAATATGGTTAGGTATTTTCTAGATAGATAAGAAAAAGTTCATTCATGTGAAAATACTTTTGAGTCTAGTTTGTGGAAGAACCACTCAATTCATGGATGTCAAATAGAATAAATTCCAAATGTTTAGATTATGTAAAAAAGATTATCATTAATAATATGTTTCATCCATGTTTTTGGAGTTGGAAAGTTATTCGGTATTTATGTTAATAGCAGAGAATAAAGTACTTTATAGAATAATTAAAATGTACGTATAAGTACTTCTGATTTCTTAATACTAGTATGTCTAACTAAACTTTCAAAACTAGCTTACTTTGAAAAGTACTCTTCAGAAAAGTACTTTTGGGGAATAGCTGTTACTGCTTGAATACTGATAATTTGAAAAATAATACAGTAACAATTTATATTTCATTCGATGAAAAGTTATTTTTTTATTTAATTTCTTGAAGATAAATTCTGACACCGCATGAAAATACTTTTTTTTCCCCTCTTAAAACATGCTCAAACACCTCAATTGATCTTTTGGCTTCACAAATACTTGGCCTAACAAGTTACAATTATTTAATAGAGATTGAGAAATATCTTGTGAAGTTAAGTTTCAACTAAATTGCCCCAATAAATTGTTGGACTATTGGTGTTCACTATATGAAAAGGGTAATTAACTAAAAGGTAAGTTAGGCTTATATTTTTAGTGCTCACCACCTTAATGATTTATCTATTAAAAAAGTTGGTTGATTATCAAACTTAGAGATCATAAATGCATCAACTTGTTTTTATGATAATGTTGTTGTTGGTAAATCGTCTCGTATTTGTTTTCATCATAATAAAGTTTTAAGTTGAAATATAAACAAAAATTAATCAAGTAGAGAATAAATCGAGATTTATTTTCTGTACGTGAAATCCACAATCTATCCACATTGAAATTCTATTAAAGTCAAGATCAATAACAAATAGAAGACAATTTGTCTTATCAGATAAAATCAAATTATTTTATACAGTAACAAAGAAAAGTAATATAGTTTATAGCTATCTTGTTTAAACTTAAAACTGTCGATATGTCATACTGAATCCTTAAAAGTAATATTTTTTTGTAAGATTCAATATAAAAATAGTTTTAAGAGTACGAACAATACAAATTTTCAAAAGCCATTCATCAAGAATATATTGTGACAAAGTTTATCATTATCGTTATCATTATTATTATTATTATCTGTTCCCAAAGAGAGAACTATGATTGAATCCTATGCTAAAAAAGAGTGGAATGAGGGACCTAGATCTTAGTGGCAAGTTATAAACAAGTCACATCAATTAAAAAGTGTAAATAAAGTAATCATACAATATTGATCACTTAATTGATTCCAAAAGCACTTCACATTTTAATTGATATTCAAAAAAATAAACATCCCTTTTTTTCATTTTCTTGATCTTGATTTTGTATATATAAGCTATAAGTTTGTGTATACATATTAAGCTTATATAGTTTATACTCATTTTTTCCCCATTAAACTTAGTTTTAAGTGTCTATTTTTCCAATGGGGCTACCTGAATCTCCTAGCCCACCTCATTTGTATCCTCAAGCACTTCAACTTAAACTTTATCAAGCTTTCATCTTTTCAATTCCAATACTTTTTTCTATAATCTTGTTTCTTTTGTTTTACTTGTTTTATCTCAAAAGAAGGGCTTCTATTGGTTCTAATTCCCCTGTTACAATACTTCCAAGAAGTTCAAATCAAGCTATTCTTCATGTTAGTTCTCTTCTTGACTTCTTTTGTTGCTCGTACTCTTCAAAAATGTCGATTGTTGCCTGTTGGATCCTCCGAAAGTAGTGTATTTTTGAAGGATGCAATATGGGCGCGAAAGTGTTTTTGAAGAGTCTGAGCAACGTAACTTTGAGTTTCATATTTTTTTTTCAAGAAACCATAGTTTACAAATTTTAAAAAAAATAGTCTTTCTAGTTTTTTTAATATATAACTTTTTTTTGGTTTGCAGGGTGATTTAGATGTAAAGGGGATACTCAAGAATAAGCTTCCTGTCATACTATTTGATGAGGATTCAATGATGAAGGATTCTCAGTAAGTTAAAACTTTAATTTTTATTTGTGTTGCAAATCCATGGTTTTTTTTAGTCCGTCCTCAGAGGTGGTCTGTCAAGTCTTCTAGCCTAGGTTAGTCAAAAAATAAAAAATAGGATTCTCTCGTCTTTTGTTTTCCTTTTCTCTTAGAGGGATCTCGTCTTTCCGGTTCTTGATGAATTGAATTTGTCATCTATTTCATAGTAATCACAAAAAACAAATCCCTTTGTGCACTACCAAATCTACCTTTTTACCTTTATTGGGATTGCATATCTCTTCCCGCTAGTTTTATAAAAACAAAGTGTCTATCGATCAGAATTTCATTTCAATCTCGATATCATTGGAATTGGTCTTGGAGAAGCGACTAACCCTTAAATCTATACTAATATAGGTTATTTGAAGTTACTGCAATGAGAACTTCAAAATTCTTAATGTTAATTGAAGACAATATTGTCATTCTATACTAAATGAAACAGCGAGAATTCATAGATATAGTCGATCCTAACTAGTTTGATACTGAGACGACGCTGTTGTACTAACATTATGATCTAATCTCACAGGTGTTGTGTTTGTTTGGGAGAATTTGAGATAAAAGAGGAGTTACACCAGCTACCATCTTGCAAGCACATTTTTCATGTGGAATGCATTCGCCATTGGCTCCGTTCGAACTTCTCTTGTCCACTCTGTAGATGCCACGTCATTGTTACAAACAAAAATCCGCAACCTCCACACCAATCAGCTTCTAATAACAACCCTCAGAGTATCATCAGAGAGGAAAGAGAACAACGCGATACAACAATTAGCAGAGAGGAGCACGCGCAGCATGTGGTGATAATTGAACAATTGTCTAGTGCTAGTAATTCATCCTCTAGCACTGTTGACAACATTGATCATAATTCATGAATTTCAATCACAGATAAAATTGGAACAATACGGAGAAAATCCGTGTGACAAGAATGACACGCACAAATGGAGAAATGGTCCAAAGTCTTCTTTTGAAAGGAAAAAAGGGGAATTTGAAGGACTGACTAATTTTGCTTCATTTCTTTGAATTTGGAAGGCACACAAAAGTGTTGCATAGTATAGTTTATAGATAGAGCTTACAATGACATTAAATATGACAATCTTTTTTAGTTTTGATAAGACATATGATAAGTTAGAGGTTTTTTTTTTTGTCGAAAGAAAGAGAGCTTTTGAAATTAAAGTTAGAAAAAGGTTTAAAATGAACTGATTCACGATATACGCGTGCAATGTACGTGCGAGGAGACTAGTACACTAAAATATAAAGAATTACAACATTCAACACTCCTCCATGATCCTTTTATTCTTGAATATAAGTCCCAAAGGTGGAAAAAAAAAAACTTTGCTATTACACACTTCTTAGAAGAAAAGCAAATGACATATAGAGGGTACCAGCAAGAAATGTTGAGAAAATAGTGACCCTTGTAGGCATTCTTCCTTTATCACTTCTCAAAACCATAGCTTCATAAATTGGCAAACAATTTATAACAACAAAACCAGCAATAAACATTTGGATAAAGAGTTCATCCAAATTTTGATCACCCTTCAAAATTTGTGCTAATGATTTGAGGAATGCTACCAAATTGATGATTGATGCTGTTGCTAGTGTCACGAACATAGGCGAAACAACCCCAAACTCAAAAATTCCTTGATGGTACCTTTTACCTTGGTCATTATCGACTACTTTACTTGTTAGACTGAACCCTTGTGTCGATATGCCCAAGTGTTTAGTTAAATACTCAATTGTTCCAAAAGGGAAAGATGTTAATCCCCTTATCATCCAAATTCTTTGGTCATTCCACCACCTTTTAAATGTTCCTTGATGAGATATAAAAACCAAGCAATCTTGTGCATACGCTCCAAGGAACATAAACACATACAAGAAAAACCAAGGATCTGAAACCTGATATCAAAAAAAAAAAAAGTGATTTTTTAGATAATCCTGTATCATATTGAGTTATAATAAGGTTACCATCTTTTTGGTCCCATAGTTATTGAAAATTTTCAATTGTAATCCTTCTAATATCTGAATTAAACCTTCAAATAATTGAATTGTGTACTTCTAATCCTTTTGCTTGTGAATATCCACAAATTTACCATAAGTATTAACCACTTCATCACTTGATTACTCATGTATCATACTAAATCTATACATTTACTCGGTAATATAGTTCTATAGATAGTCTGATATAGCATTTTTTCTACGTAAGATACATAATATAACTAATTAAAGGTTAAATATGCAGAGTCATATATCACAAGTATCCAAAGCGGGCAATAATTATGGACCAAAAATGTTATTATCTCATTATAATATGTAGACTAGTGAAAGAACTAATAATAAATTGGTGCATACCTTTGGAAATATGGTGACCCCATTGAGAAGAGTGAGTTGAGGGATAAAAGCATATAGAATAATTGGTATGGCCCAAGTGGGAGAAAATGCATAGTGGTCATAACAATGGGCCATAACAAAGCCCATGGATCGAACCCCAAAAGTTAATGGGCTGTATTTTGAGAAAGCAACTTCAAGTAGGCCCACAACCCATCTCTTCTGTTGGCTGACCACATCATAGAGAGAAATGGGTTTATCTCCTAAAAATGCAGGCCTTTTAGGATTGCAAAATACTGATTTCCAACCTTCACATTGAAGTCTATAACCTGTGTAGAAGTCCTCAACTAATGATCCATACCTAAAGCCCATCTGCATAATTTCATATACATAGATTATACACTAATAACACATCGTTATATACATATTATACATGTATTATATATCTGACAGATATGTAATTATATGCATCAAGTTCGAAATGTGTGTTGTTGACTTGTTATCTTCCCCTCTAGCAACTTTTTCGTGGTAACATGATCTAACATATATGGTAAGTTCGATCTGATTGCCACAAAAAAGATACTAGAGTAAATTATACTCATGTTGTCTCCAACGCAACAATTTTTTCGTGGCAATTAGCTTGAATTTTTCACGTATACTAGATCTCACGTGGCAAATTCGAACCAATTGCCACGAAAAAAAGTTGTTAGTGCAATTATACTCTACATTTGCTAACTTAAAATGTTAACTAAAGCTCACCTTGGAACCCCAATTACTTTGAGTCTCATAGTTGCAACTTGCTACATAATGGGCCTGCTGCAAGATTTCATGGGCCTTAATGGGCCTATTGACAACATGATCTGGGAACAGTTCTGGAATTTCGGGCTTCTCGAATGAAGATGGGCTCCCGAAAAAAGCCCGACGACGGAAAAAGCATCCAGTTCCAACATAATTGGGCCCATTAAGCCCATCCATGCCCAATGGATTAATATGAAACAGGCCTTTTATCTCATTGGCATAAATATCTGCTTCGTTAAGCCCATGAAATATTTGAGGAAACTGAACGTAGGCTAAATTGGGCCATAATGTTGGGTCCAAGAAGTAACATAAAGCCCGATGAGGTGTTGATGGATCATTGGAGTACATATCACAATCAAGTGTCAATATTATTGGTGCATTTGTCATAATTCCCGATACTCGAAGCTATCACAAGAAGAAATTAATAATTTTAGGTAAAAAGAGGCAAATATATTCCTTGACTAAGCTATTTAGAGTGTATATACCCTTTATTGAAAAAAAAAAACTGGTGCATATATACCCTTTTCGTTTATAGCTTGAATTTTCTTTTTTGGAAAGAATAGGGGTTTTAAAACCTAGAAATGTCAGCTAGTATGAAAGCTCGACCGATCAGACCGGAAAGAAGAGAAAGAAAGGTCAATCTCTGGAAGGCCTTCGCAGAGCTCGGCTCGTTCTTTGAGCCCTGCTTCTCCCTTCCCCCTCTCTCCGTTCCTATCGTCCAAAACAGGCCTATGGAGTATAGCCAAGTGGTACGATATTGGTTTGAGAATTTACTTCACCTTTTTTCTTATCTCTTCAAACTCGATCTATTAAAAAACACCAATCCCTCTTTTTATCTGGATCCAATCCAAAATTATTTTATGGCTGATTTGAAGAGGGATTGAGATTTTTCATTAAAAATTGAATAATTCCAGCAGATGACCATCCGGTTAAAGTGATTAGCAAAAAATGACTATTTATAGGCATATATAGTCAATGTATATACCATGTAAAATCAAGCTATATTCAACTTTTGAGTGTATTGCAATGTATATTCAACGTGTAGCTCATATATAAGTAATCCATATAATATAGTCAGTGTATACTTTCTATGACTTTTGACAAACTATATTATATAGCCACTATATGTTTCCTATGATTTTTGACTATTCTTTATATAAATAAAATATGGCTATATTTGTTATAAATTAATTAGTTTATCGTATATATTTGAATTATCCTATTTTAAATTTAATAAATATAAGTATGTTAACTATTAAAAATAAATATGCATCATTTGTTAAATTACGGAATATATACACACAACTTTTTAAACAAGAGGTATTCGCTCTATACTTCAAAGTTGAAGGGTATAATTTTCTCCTTTTTCTTTAATTTTATTAAAAATATTTACAGTATCAATGAAAGTAATAATTAAGTATTTTTTAAAAATAAATTGTTGTGTAAAGTAAATTTGATGAGATTTTACTTACCAAAGCATTGAGGGCACCTGCTTTAAAATGATGTGGGCAACTCTTGTTTTTTTCTCTAGAAAGATAAATAAGATTTGGCATCCCATGACTTGTTATGTCTTTGTCCTTGCCACTCTCTAACAAAACCTACACCAAACACCAAATATTAGACAAAATGAAGTTTACAATATTATGGTTGTAACTTGTTCTATATGCTTATATACTTGTTCAGATTCAACATCACGAAACGAGAGATAAAATAATAAGTCTTAAATGATATAGTAACACATTTTAAAATCATACAAACATATGGGGTCAAGATAAACAATATTATGACTATGATGGTCTGAAATTTTACAAATTAAAAAGATATTAGAGTCACTTCACGTACAATAATGTTGGAGCAAATGTCTTAATGATTAACTAAATTAAGACGAATCAATCCTATATTTTTGTAATGATAGAGTGTGGAATAAATCTCAACAAGAATGCTAAGTCACTAAAAAAAATAAATGTGACACCATTGGTATCAAAAAATTTAAGAAAACTAATGAATATATAAGAAAACAAGTCCAAGTCTATATTTACGTATTCAAAATTATGTCGAATTAGATTACAAAAATAATATCACAAATAAATTGAACTGTCATGACAAATTACCTGAATAATCGAAGGATGATTATTACGAGTAAATCCATTTGTCCAAAATTTGGTAAAAGCTTGAAGCTCTTCCTCATTGTTAATATAATCTTCATTCACTTTTCCCCTCTCAATAACATTTTCTATCCTTGTCTTCATGCTTTCATACATCAACTACACATACAATATATAAATTAAATTAAATTAAATTCCAGTCAAGCTGAAAAATAAGTAAAAATATTTTACATTATATTATGTAAATATATAAGGAAAAAATGAATTTTATTTTTTCTAATATAACACAAAATAGGACTCTAGTATATTAGTAAAAAGGCTTTATAACATTTTAATATGCCCTACGATAAAGATATATTTAGAGATAATAGATTTATTTTTGACCGTAGTTGTTATTATCGTAAAAAATTTAGTAAAATTAAATAAGGTGTGATAATAAGAGTTGTGACAATATTATTGGCTAAATTTATTAGTCAAGTCATGATTATTTTTTGTGACTTTTGGATGAAAAATGACAAATTAAATAATATATCTGTCTTTTTCCCTATCTATAATGTCAGAAGGTTTGATGAAATATGTTCAGGTATTTATTTACTTTTTAAAATATTTTCAGATAATTCAGGCCAGATACTAGCCAATCAAATTCTGCAAGTTGCTTATCTCCTCTCATGTAAATATGTACTAAAATATTAATTGAATTTCACGTGCTTGATTTTCGAGGAGTGAAAATACAAAAAATAACAGATAATTTACGATAAAAATAAATATTTAATATGCGATTTTCGTCGGCAATAATTACAATTTTCTATCACCAATTATAATTAAATAGAAGAAAATAGTTCTATTAAAAATTTCATGTATTTTTCTCCATTTTTCATATGTTACTTCTTTTATCTTAATTTTATGCTCTCAAACTATATGAATTTTGATATATATTTTACTAATAATTTATATTTTCATCACGTTGACATAAAAAAAAAAAAATCAATCTATATACTTTTCAAATATCTTATGGATTTTAATATTGAGACATTAGTTTGATATGAAATTCAATATAACTTTTAAAATTAGCCAAATTAATTTTTCTTTTAAACATCATGTATAAAAATTGAGACTCGATATCATATTAAAAAAAAGAAAGAACAGAGTATCACAAAATAATATTTGAATGGACCATAAAATCGATTGTACCAACCCTCTAAATTCCTTAAAAAAAATAAATCTTTTTTTTTCTTTTTTGTGATTTTTATTCAGCGTCATATTTTTGTCCCTCCAATAATTGCTACAGACATGGCACATGCATGTTGCAGGAATAACAACAAAAATCGTGAATAATGTTGACGTATCAGAAAGTGAAGTATCAAAAATATATTTTAATTTTTTTAAAGTCTTATATGTGAGTTTTATATATAAATTATTAGGTGTATGAATTTTATATCTAAATTATTATTTATTAATTTAAAAAATATATCTTTTTCTTTTTTATATTTTTTTTAATGATGCCTGTAATATATACTTTTTTTTTTTAAAAAAAAAAGCACATGACACTACACATAGACAGATTATTTTAACAAAAGTTGAATAATTATTAGTTTAAACGTAAAAGATTAGCGTATAACTATACCAGGAAAAAAAAGAAACTATTTCTTTTAAAAAATCTAATCGAAAACATTTTTCTTAGTCTGCTCCACCACCTCCTTCCATCGTACTCAAATTTTTAAAAAAATTATTTTATAAAAATATTTTTAAAAAATTCTTACTTCATCCCCTTGACTCCTCTCCTCCAACTTTCCATTTTTTTAAATATTATTTCTATTTATTAAAAGTAAAATCCTCCCCCCGCCTCCTTCCACTTAACCCTCCACTTTTTATTTCGATTATATTCGATAGATAGGTAGAAAATATTTTCCTAAAAATGTGTCCATATATATAAAATATAAAATGAGAAAAATGTTTTTTTAAAAAAAGGGACCAGAGGGTTAGTAAGGTGGGGTAGAAAATTTTCAGGTGGTTTGGAGGCGGGGTATTGTCGGTGGATACAGGTGGGTGAATAAGAAAAATATTTTAATTTTTTTTGGTTAATATTAATTACTTATTTAATTTTTATTTGTTTAATTCATCGTGACGAGGTTTTTTTAAATAAAAAAAAAGTGTATAACGTAAATCATTAAAATGTATTTTTAAATTAATAAGTAATAGTTTAAGTATGAAATTTATATTTCTAACAATTTAGGTATGAAATTAAATTCTTTTTTAGATAATTTATGTGTGTTTTTAATTTGATACTTTACTTTTATATCAAAGTAGTAATATATTTTTGAAAGAATATCGAATACATATGGTACAATATTTTTAAAAAATTCTAACAATATAATCATGATTTAGTTATATTAAAAATCAACTAAATAATCAATTAAACTACATTGATAATTTATTTTGTTATAGTAACATATTAATTGTATTTGTTTTACTTTTCAGCTAAATTGCGCGCACTCTTCACTTTTAACATCGCACTCATATTATATTCTCCAAATATATATTATTTTTAGAGAGTTTGATATACACTTACTGACATTTTTAAAGAGTTCGAACAACATAACTTTATATATATATATATATATATTTAATAAATTTCAATGTATGGAACTTAAACGTTTCATAATTATGGTTGATATAAAGTACAATTTGTTTTTCTTTGTTTGTACTTTTTCATGTTAGAAGATTTTTATTTTTCTTTATTTTAAAAAGTCGTACATGCTCTTTATGATAGGTACAAATTCAAAAAATAAAAATAAATTGCTTAAAAGAATGAAATAAAATAAAATACAAACATACCTTAATTTTCTGCGTTTCAGAATTTTCTTCGTAATTAGAACTGAAATATACATCTGGACACCTTTCAATTATTTTATTTTCCCTACAAAAAGGCAACCAATACACAGCAAATTTTGCAGCTTCCATAAAAGCAAATAACGTAAGTTCCGATCCTCCATCGTCCGATACGTAAACCGATATTTTCTCGATCGGATAATAATCGTATGCCATGACAGATAACGCTGTGTTAACGACGTTTAATGGTGGCTCCTTATAAGGATCTGCCGTACAAATAAATATATCGAGAGTAGGAAAATTAATTTCGTTACTAAAGTTATTTATTATTTTTTCGGGATATTGTTTACGTGTTTGTGGACGCATATGAAAAGATTGAGTAGTTGACCACATAAAGGCTAAGATTAAATCGGAAATTAAAAAGGAAATTGATATAGAAATATTGATAAAGGAATTTGTGGAATTTAGGATTTTGAGCGTGTGATGGTAGAAAAGAACTAGGATGGCGAAGAGGTAAATAAGTGCAAATGCACGATTGAAGATGAGTTGTAGTGGATTCATCTCGACAGAGTGAAGACCGTCAGACTTAATGGTGGTGGTGGTGGTGACCACGGCGGCGGTTTGCATTTTTGTTGAAGTGTGTTATTTGAGTGGTTGATGGAGTGATATATTATTGTGGTGAGAAGTTTCCCTATTTATAGCAAAGATTCCAAGATACTCCCTTTGTTAGCTTTCATCGAGGGCGGAGCTAGATGTCTGTGTCTATCAAATACAATAATTTTTATTCAAATAATGTATTTAAGAAGTTTATCGTAAGAATTTTGGAATTATTGGTCGTCCATGTGAATCTATTTGATTCAATTTTATCCGATTCGTGAGTTATGAAAAATATCTGATTAAAATTGAAGGTGATACAGTTAAATATAAGTATAATACTGTCCAATCTTGTCCTAAACACTGTCCAACTCCTTTTTTTAAAATGAGAGGGGGGGCATTTTTTTAACTGCTCAACCGCTCCCCTATTTCGAGGAGCGGTAGTCTCATGAAAGTGGAAAAAAGAAGTAACCCATCCTTTTATGAATTCGGATCCTACATTCATCAATCTACCCAAAACATTTAGTTTGTAGATAATTTGTATTCCTAGTAAAACGGAAGTAGATCTGGGGCAAATTTCATTGATGGCAATAACAACAACTGCGGCTTAACGAAAAGGTACACGACTCGTTGTTCTTGCCCCGCTAATTTTACTTGCATTTATTTATTAAATATGTATAAATATTAAGTTTAAAATACAGTTATACACACTTGTAAGAAAAATCATCGTTATATGAATTTTAGAATTATAAGGTTAAAATTCTGATTTCGCCTCTCAATTTCTCACTTTCTCACTAATGTTTACCTTTCACGTTAATTATTCATTCCTCAAATCATTTTTAATTTCTGAAAGTATGCTTACGTGTGATCATAGATTTCAAAATTGAAACTTGAAATCGAAAGGTGTATGCACAAGCATAAGTTGTGGTAGTACCGTAGATATAGCTTTCAATTATTATCAACTTTATCATAAATAAGTTATCTATTTATTTTTTTTCTAAAAGAGGTCCAAACGCATTTAATTTACCACGTTTTGTTTTCATTTTAAGTAAAAGCGGTACTTATAGATGTTTAGATAAAAAAAATTAAACTATTAAAATTATTTATAATATCTGTTTCTGGTTGTTGAGCATCTTTCGTTAAAAAATTATATTATATGTGTATAAAATAATAATATACATATACTTTTTTATGAATATAGATTAAATTCAAACACCATTAATAAAAATATTTCCACGTTGTTTTTGGGTTGCTTATCGGTTATGTGATGAGTATATATATATTTTAATACTTACATAAATTTTTCAATGTACGTACAATAAAATTTACACAAAAATTATTTGATTTTCGAAACTCAAACTTGATATCCTAGATTCACCTCTTATTTTATAAGAAAAATACAACACTTAATTCACAAACACTAAAATATAAAGAATTACGACATTATTGCATTCTATAGATCTCCATGATCCTTTTATATATTCTTGAAAATATCAACCAAATCTAATATTAGCTGCTTCAACTAAACTAAGTAATAAAAGTACAAGAAAAATAACAAAAATCCCCAAGTAAAAAAAAAAAAAAAACCCTTGTTATTACACATTCCTTAGAAGAAAAGCAAATGCCATATAGAGTGTACTAGCAAGAAATGTTGAGAAAATAGTGACCCTTGTTGGCATTCTTCCTTTATCACTTCTCAAAACCATAGCTTCATAAATTGGCAAACAATTTATAACAACAAAACCAGCAATAAACACTTGGATGAAGAGTTCATCCAAATTTTGATCACCTTTGAAGATTTGTGCTAATGATTTGAGGAATGCTACTAAATTGATGATTGATGTTGTTGCTAGTGTTACGAACATAGGCGATACAACCCCAAACTCGAAAATTCCTTGATGGTACCTTTTACCTTGGTCATTATCGACTACTTTGCTTGTCACATTGAACCCTTGTGTCGATATGCCAAAGTGTTTAGTTAAATACTCAATTGTTCCAAAAAGGGAAGATGTTAATCCCCTTATCATCCATATTCTTTGGTCACTCCACCACCTTTTAAATGTCCCTTGATATGACATAAAAACCAAACAATCTTGTCCATACGCTCCAAGAAACATAAAAACATATAAGAAAAACCAAGGATCTGAAACCTGAAATCAATATAAAAGAAATGTGATATTTTAAATGACCATATTTTATGTCTATAAGTGACTTTAAATTATACTAAGGTTAATAACACTTTTGGTTCACTAGTTATTAAGAAATTCTTATCATAGTCCTTGTGATATCTGAATAAGCACATCAAACCTTCAATATTGGATTGTGCATTTTTGATCTCTTTGCTTGTGAATATCCCCAAATTGACCACAAGTATTAGTCGTTCCACCTCTTAATTACTAACGTGTTATGTTACATATGTACATATATTTTATATTTGATGGTAATATAGTTCTACAAATAGACAAATATAACATATTTTTACACGTGATTTAATTATTGAACGTTAAATATGCAGAATCATATATCTTCACAAGGAAAAAAAAAACCTAGTAGTAATACTTATGGACTAAAAATATTATTATCTCATTATAATATCTAGACAAGTGAAAGAACCAATAACCTTTGGAAAGATGGCAACACCATTGAGAAGAGTAAGTTGAGGGATGAAGGCATATATAGTAAGTGGTATTGACCAAATGGGCCAAAATGCATAGTGAGCATAACAATGGGCCATTACAAAGCCCATGGACTGAACCCCAAAAGTTAATGGGCTGTATTTTGAGAAAGCAACTTCAAGTAGGCCCACAGCCCATCTCTTCTGTTGGCTGACCACATCATAGAGAGAAATAGGTACATCTCCTAAAAATGCAGGCCTTTTAGGATTACAAAATACTGACTTCCAACCTTCACATTGAAGTCTATAACCTGTGTAGTAATCCTCCACTAATGATCCATACTTAAACCCCATCTGCATAATCTTGAAATTGTTAGTTTGTAGCAAAGGAAATTTAATATAAGTATTTTTACACAACTAGCCTGTCAAATTCATTGTTTACTTTTTCTATCTGATATACGTAGATTATACACTGATAATACCTCAATGAAACAACAACAACAATAACATACCCAGTGAAATCCCACAAGTGGGATCTGGGAGGGTAAAAATGTACCAGACTTTATCAGTACCTCAAAGAGATAGTGAGGTTGTTTCCGATAGACTCTCTTAAAAAATATCAAGCCCCCCAAAACAGATGATACTAGATATGAAAGAAAACGACTAAAGTGGAAAGCAAATGATAATATATAAGTTCAATAAAAGTAACAAATATAAGACGGACAATAACAACACAAGATATAAAGACATGACTAATCCTACTAACTTACTATAACACAATGTCAGACATCATCCTACTCCTACCAGCCTATTAACCCTCTACCCTAGTACGCGACCTCCACTCTTTTCTATCTTAGGTCATATCCTCGGTGATATGAACTTGTGTCATATCCTGTGTAATCACCAGATAATAACTACATTTACTAACTTATAATGTTAAATAAAGCTCACCTTGGATCCCCAATCACTTTCACTCTCATAGTTGCAACTTGCTACATAATGGGCTCGCCGCAAAATTTCTTGGGCCTTAATGGGCCTACTCACGACATGATCCGGGAACAGTTCTGGAATTTCGGGCTGCTCAAATGAAGATGGACCCCCAAAGAAAGCCCGACGACGGAAAAAGCACCCAGTTCCAACATAATTGGGCCCATTAAGCCCATCCATGCCAATTGGATTAGTAATAAAAAGGCCTTTTATTTCACTTGCATAAATATCTGCTTCATTAAGCCCATGAAATATTTGAGGAAACTGAACGTAGGCTAAATTGGGCCATAATGTTGGGTCCAAGAAGTAACACAAAGCCCGATGAGGTGTCGATGGATCATTGGAGTACATATCACAATCAAGTGTTAATATTATTGGTGCATTTGTCATAATTCCCGATACTCGAAGCTATCACAAGAAGAAATTATAATTAATTTATCATGTTGTAATTGGTCAAACCATATCAATTTTTAGGGAAAAGGGGCTGAATATATACTTTACTTTTGCAATTTAGAGCAGATATATTCTTCGTTAAAAAAGTGACCCATATATACTCGCACTGCTAACAAATAATGCATATTTACCCTTATCGTAATAGACTGATTTACTTTTTTTTAAAAAACAATCCTTCTTTTATTGAGACCCCATCCAATCCCATTTTACGATTGAGTAGAAGAGGGGTTAAGTATCCTTTTTTATTAGGTTTAGGTCTGGAAGGGTAAAAAAAAATGAATTAGGGAACGTTTTAAAGCCATGTGATATTTTTGGATTTAAAAATCGGTTATATATATATATATATATATATATATATATTATTTATTTAGAAATTATAGGTTTGCTAATAAAAAAAATTGAATCTGCACCATTTGTTGGACGACAAATGTATATATATGCACCATTTTTTTTAACTAGGAACATATCCACTCTATATCTCAAAGTTGAGGAATATATTTGTTCTTTTTTTCTTATATTAAAAAATATTTACACTATCAACGAACGTAATAATTAAGTATTTTTAAAAATAAATATTGTGTAAAGTAAATTTGATGAGATTTTACTTACCAAAGCATTGAGGGCACCTGCTTTAAAATGATGTGGGTAACTCTTGTTTTTTTCTCTAGAAAGATAAATAAGATTTGGCATCCCATGACTTGTTATGTCTTTGTCCTTGCCACTCTCTAACAAAACCTACACCAAACACCAAATATTAGACAAAATGAAGTTTACAATATTATGGTTGTAACTTGTTCTATATGCTTATATACTTGTTCAGATTCAACATCACGAAACGAGAGATAAAATAATAAGTCTTAAATGATATAGTAACACATTTTAAAATCATACAAAAATATGGGGTCAAGATAAACAATATTATGACTATGATGGTCTAAAATTCTACAAATTAAAAAGATATTAGAGTCACTTCACGTACAATAATGTTGGAGCAAACATCTTAATGATTAACTAAATTAAGACGAATCAATCCTATATTTTTGTAATGATAGAGTGTGGAATAAATCTCAACAAGAATGCTAAGTCACTAAAGAAAATAAATGTGACACCATTGGTATCAAAAAATTCAAGAAAACTAATGAATATATAAGAAAATAAGTCCAAGTCTATATTTACGTATTCAAAATTATATCGAATTAGATTAAAAAAATAATATCACAAATAAATTGAACTGTCACGACAAATTACCTGAATAATAGAAGGATGATTATTACGAGTAAATCCATTTGTCCAAAATTTGGTAAAAGCTTGAAGCTCTTCCTCATTGTTAATATAATCTTCATCCACTTTTCCCCTCTCAATAACATTTTCTATCCTTGTCTTCATGCTTTCATACATCAACTACACATACAATATAAATTAAATAAAATTCCAGTCATGCTGAAAAATAAGTGAAAATTGCATTTTTTAAAAATAAATATTGTATTATAAAAATACTTACGAATTTGATTTTATCTAAATACGCAATTTATTTTATCATATTCTCTAAAATTTTCTACCACTTGAAAAAATTACAAAAATTCCTGCTCTCTTCTTTTTTCAGGTACATCACTGACTCGATGCATCGATTTATGTGATGTATCGGGACGTCGTGATGTATTACTTTATGTGATATATCAGGACATACGTGATGTATTTAGATTTCGTCAAATTTAAGGAATTTTTATAATTCGAAAAAAAATAGAGATAGAATGTAATAAGCTTTTAACCATATGGAATTTTTGTTATCCCTACTAAAAAATATTTATTTTTTCTTAAATAAGTCACTAAGATACTATTCTAGCATAATATTGGCTAAATTAATTAGTAAAACACGTTATAACAAAACATGACATATGAGCATATAATATATAGTAGTAATTAGTTATTTTGCGACTTTTCAATGAATAATGACAAATTAGAGAAAATATCTGTTTGTTTTTGGTCTTAGTTATAACGTCAGAAATATTGAATTCAAAAACAAAATGACAAATAAATATATAATCAGATAATTGATGCAATCAACTCAGGCCAGATTCTTGTCAATCAAATTGTGCAACTTGCTTATCCTCCTGGGTAAATATATTTTAAAATATTAATTAAAATTTACATCGTCAAAATTTTGACGAGTAAAAATAAAAAAATAATATATATTATTTAAAATAAAAGATAAATATTTTATTCATGATTTTGTTCGGAGAGAATTATTCTGTTATTAATTATATTTAAATAGAAGAAAATAGTTTGCTAAAAATTTCATGTATTTTTTATTTCTCTCATTTTAATTCCAATTTATTAAACATTTTCTCTCTTTCGAGATTCAAATTATATGAACTTTATTCTAACACTTACAAGTATATTTTTATCATATTGACATATGAAAATTGTAACCTATACGGTTTTATTCGTATAGTCTTTCAGTATTTTTTATATTTTAATTTCATAAATAAACTTAGGTAGATGTGGCCATCAAGCTATAAATATAAATTAAAACGTAATTGCACATGCATGCTTGCAGAAATAACAGCACCAACAAACTGAAATAATGTCGAGTTATTTATGAATCATTGCTCGAACTCTTAAAAAGTATCGTTAAAAATATATATCAAAATAGTATATATTTGTTAAAAATTCAAACAACATGATCATGATATAGTAATATGAAATCGAGTTTAAAAATAAAAACATACCTTGATTTTCTGAGCATCTGAATTTTCTTTGTAATTAGAACTGAAATATACATCTGGACACCTTTCAATTATTTTATTTTCCCTACAAAAAGGCAACCAATACACAGCAAATTTTGCAGCTTCCATAAAAGCAAATAACGTAAGTTCCGATCCTCCATCGTCCGATACGTAAACCGATATTTTCTCGATCGGATAATAATCGTATGCCATGACAGATAACGCCGTGTTAACGACATTTAATGGTGGCTCTTTAAAAGGATCCGCAGTACAGATAAATATATCGAGTGCTGGAAAATTAATTTCGTTACTAAAGTTATTTATTATTTTTTCGGGATATTGTTTACGTGTTAGTGGACGCATACGAAAAGATTGAATAGTTGTCCACATAAAGGCTAAGATTAAATCGGAAATTAAAAAGGAAATTGATATAGAAATATTGATAAAGGAATTTGTGGAATTTATGAGTTTTATTGTGTGGTTATAGAAAAAAACTAGGATGGCAAAAAGGTAAATAAGTGCAAATGCACGGTTGAGGATGACCTGTAGCCGGATCACCTCGACGGAGTGAAGACCGCCGGAGTTCATGGTGGCGGCGCCGGCGGTTTCCATATTTGCTTGAAGTGTGTTATTAGAGTGGATGATGGAGTGAGATATTATATTGGTGAGGAGCAGTTCTATTTATAGAAAAGATTTCGAAAAATTATCTCAGTTTAAATTTTAGAAAATTATTAAAAATATTTTTAAATTTAACACAAACTATTAGTTTCATTTTTGAACTATTGATAGTCTTAAAAATATCTCAACATTGGGTGGAATTTTAATCTAAACCGTAGAATTTTTCGAGATTTACATCGTGGTATGGTCAGATTCTGCTGATTTGATTGTATTTTTGAGAAATTTAATAAAGAAACTATTAAATACAAATATTTTCTGATAAGAAATGTAACTTGATTTTTGGGCTACTTCTCATTATTTTGATCTCAACTTTTGACAATAGACTTAAGGAGGCGTAAAGATCGTTTTACGGGGATAATTGATTCAATATTTCAGACGTGGAACTTATTTTTCCCGTTTAAGTCGCAATTAATTCCTAAAATTCACTACCAAAAACATGTTGATAATCAAGAATAAAAATCGACCTATTATCTCAATTAAATTAAGGGTCGTCCATCGATTGTATTAAATAAATTAAATCACTTTTTCTTTTAAACTCGAATACTGAAAATTAAGTAATTATTAAAAAAAATAAAAAAGAGATGTTTTTAATGATGTAATAATGCCAAGCAATATTGCACATGGACATTGGAATTTGGAGTCTTCAACGTACATCCCTTTTGGACCAATGTCCTTCTCATAATAATTGTCATAAATAATTAATTAAAAAGAATCGTAAATGATCTTTCCTCAATTATTTTAGTTAAGCAATACATCAATGATTATACAACTTAAACACTACAACATAATTGTCGAAATTTGATAGGATTATTAATAGCTCGAATAGTTATTCAACTTATAATTATTATATATATTATAAATATATATATATATCAAAATTTATATATCATTAATGTTGGGTATTCCTTTAAGGAAAAAGAAAAGAATTTCTCCATATTTAATGTTTTCTCGTAAGGAAAAGGTTTATGACTTTATAGATGTAGACTCACATCATTCACAACGTAACCATACGCGCTTGAGAGAAGTGGCGAAGCCACATAGTACTCAGGGAAGTTCATCTGAACCCCTTTCGGTGAAATATTATACTATTTTTATATGGTAAAAAGAATTTTTTATGATATATAATAGATGTCGAATCTCCTTTCGATTAGTTTGTATATCCACTTTTTAAAATTTTGAACCCTCTTAGAGAAAATTCAGGATTTGCCACTGCTTGAGAGTTGTGTAGGGAGATTATGGTGAGTCACAAGTGTTAAGTTAACATTTGTGTGAATCTATTTGTATTCCAAGGTAATCGTGTGACGTTACTTCTCTCGATATTGTGTTTTCTCTTTTATATAGTAAATTGTCCATCTCCTCTTGTGGATTAGGGGTGGGTCCGTAAAACCAAAAACCGAAAACCGAATCGAAACCGACCGAAAAAAACCAAAAAAAAAACCGCACCGTAGAAAACCGAAACCGAACACGAAGAACCGAACCGAACCGATTCTGTGCGGTTCGGTTTCGGTTTTAGTCTAAAAAAACCGAACCGTGCCAAAAAACCGAACCAGTATATATAAAAGAAAAAAAAAACCCTAAATCATCCCATATTCCCATTTTGGCATTTCTGATTTCCCCCAAATCAGAATCGAAATTTCTCCGCCGCAGCCCGCCACTCCGCCACCCAGTCGCCCCCTCCCACAGCCCGCCACCGCCAGCCCCTACCCCTAAACCCCGCAAGCCCGCCGCACGGCGCACGCACTCCCCTGTGGCCCTGTCCGCCAGACGGCCGCCACTCCCGCAGTAGCGCAGCACGGCAGTCGGCAGTGTCTCTGTTTGTTCATCATTTCTCAGACACAGGTAAATAAAGTTACTTGACTGCTTCCTCTCTATTATTTTCTTAATTAATGTACCACCATATTAAATCATTTTGACGATAACTTCTTACTCGCTCTTTTCCCTTCTCTAATATATCCAATTAAGCATATCGATTAAACAAATTGGTTGATGTTATGCTTAGACATATGAAAGAACAGAGGAAGTAAATCCCTCTATTTATTGTATCTATCCATCACGAGGGTGTTGTGAATGTTGTTCAAATAAAGATGAAACTATAGTATACTTGAAATTGGAAATTATCATCTTTAAGAATAAATTGTGTGAATAGCAATGGCGGTAAAAAATAATTAAGAAGAAGAGAAGATGAGCAACAAAGTCTGGAATTTGCAGCATAAATGGTCTTCATTTCAACTGCTGAACTATGCTCTACAGAGTAGCTGATAACCCCCAAAACAGTTTGTTGTTGCTTGTGCTCTGAAAATGTACATTACAGACAGCAGAGTTTTCACCTGTCGGTTATTTTTGCTCAATATACCATGGTATTAGGATCCTGGTGTCTGAGATTTGCATCATTTTTCCTCAGACGTAGTTGGGCTTGATAAGACTGGTACTGTTGGAACAGATGGGCGTAGGAGAAGGTATAGTGCTGGACCCAAAAAAGGAATCACCGATAGAGGAAGAAGCCAAGATCCTTTGTCATACCTTTATGAGATATAACTGTGTTATTAAATCAATTCTTTTTGCATCGGGTGGGAATTGCATTTCTATGAGCACGAGCTTACCACTTTCGAGCAGTCATGTCATTGTAAATCCAGAAGGGTGCAAATGCTGATAGTAAACTGAAATCAATTGACATCACATGGATCTACAGATAAATCAAGTATATGTTAGGTTTATATAGGTCTAATAAATCAAGTTTTGTTTATTTGCTTTTTTATTGTAGAGTATTTGCTTTTAACAATGAACTTTGTTGATATAGCAATGGATTAATTGATGTTTTGTTGTAAATAAACTCCAACTAAAATAGCTACTCCATCCTTGTCTAATTTTCTAGCTTTTTAAAGTAAGTGATTTTTAAGAAATTTGACAATTGACATACCACATGAAAGTGCCTTTACTCACCAAGCAAAGGTCATAAGAGTAACCAAAAATGGTTTTGTTATATGAATAGGAATCATGAAGAGGCATTTATCTTCAACATCATCCGCGAAGCCTAAAGTCCCCAAAGCTACTTCTTCTCATTGTCAGGTTATCATCTGTTTAGTTTAATTTGTTTTCTCTTAAGATTGTAATGTCCTAAATTGCTAACAAAATTTCATCTACCTTCCATATTATTCTTGCAGATGCAGACAGATTCACTAAACACAAGTGAAATACCATCTTTTCAAGCATCAACGACAAGTGATAGTAATTTGGAATGTACAGCGGGTAGTGAAAATTCAGATGACACAACAAAGTTGGGTGGAATGACAGAAGAAGAGTACTTGGCAGCTTTGAAAGCTAAAGAAAGAGCCGATATTTGGGAGCATTTTACTCGAAAGTTTGTGTCAGGTAAACTTAGAGCGTTTTGTAATTATTGCAAGCATAAAAATTTTGCTGCTCACCCCAAAATGAATGGTACAACTGCTTTGAAAACTCATATTGACAAATGTAGAGAGTACCCACCGAATAGAGATTTGTGGAATCAAAAACAAAAAATATTGACTTCTGAAAAATCAAAAGATTTGGTGGTAAGGGGAAGTACTCAAGATGAAATCACTAAAGCTTGTGTCCAAATGATAATTCTAGATGAGTTACCTTTTAGTTTTGTGGAAGGAGAAGGTTTTCGATATTTTTGCAGAGTTGCATCCCCCCATTGGAGAGTGCCAAGTCGTAAGACTATGGCGAAAGATGTGCTTAACTTATTTTACGTTGAGAAAAGTAAACTGAAGAATGATTTGAATGGATATAGGGTGTCTCTTACAACTGATACATGGACGTCTATTCAAAATATCAATTACATGGTTATTACTGCACACTTCATTGATAAGAATTGGAATTTGCATAAAAGAATTTTAAACTTTTGTGTGATTCCTAACCACAGCGGGGATTCAATTGCAAGACTCTTAGAAGAGTGTTTGTTAGAATGGGGAATTGAAAAAATTTTGACTGTTACGGTTGATAATGCATCTTCAAATGATTCTGGCATAAAAGAACTCATTAAAAAAATAAGTTCTTGGAAAATTAACAATGCACTTTTGCATAATGGTAAGAATTTGCATATGAGATGTGTGGCACATATTTTGAATCTGATTGTGAATGATGGCTTGGGGTTATTGAATAAGTCAATTCAAAGCATTCGTAATGCTGTTAGATACACAAGATCATCACCTCAAAGATTAGAGATGTTTAAAGTTTGTGTGGAGAAAGTTAAAGTTGAAAGCAAGGGACTTGTGATAATGGATGTTCCAACTAGGTGGAACTCTACATTTTTAATGCTACAATCTTCTTTGAAGTTTCGTAAAGCTTTTGACAGATTGAAAGAGGATGATGGCTACTACATGGGATATTTTAAAAGTGACAATCAAGACAAGGCAAGGGAAGGACCACCTTCTACTGATGATTGGGAAAAAGCTGAGGTATTTGCACATTATTTAAGACCTTTTTATGATGTTACATTAAGAGTGTGTTGTTCAAATACTCCAACAATTCAAAACCTCTTGGGTGATTTGGTTAAAATTGGAGGTGTCATGAAAGAACCTGAAAGCACACTTTTATCTTTTATTGCAACACCCATGCAAGCTAAATATGACAAGTATTGGGGGGATATCACCAAGGTGAATGACTATATTTTGGTTGGAATGGTTCTTGACCCACGTTATAAATTTGAGAAACTTGGTGATTATTTAGAGTTGATTTATGGGGAGTTTGATAAAAGGGTTGAAGACACCATTTTTGAGGTGAAAGAGTTTTTGCTTTCTTTACATAATATATATGCATCAAGTGGATCTTTCTCTTCCGACACGACTCAAATGAATACTTGTAGTGGTGTTGACAAGTCTCCAATACAACATGAGGTAACTTCTATTTTATCAATGACACAAGTTGAGAGGAAGTTAATGGAAAAGGAGCAAAAAAGGAGAGAACAAAAAGCTAGTGTTGTAAGCAATGATGTGGATAGATATATTTTAGATGCAATTGAAGGGGATGATAACTCAAGCTTTGATATTCTGAATTGGTGGAGAGTGAACGGGGTCTCTAAATACCCAATTTTGGCATGCATTGCAAGAGATATTTTAGCGATTCCAGTATCCACAATTGCTTCTGAATCATGTTTTAGCACTAGTGGACGGGTGATTGATCCATTTCGTAGCTCATTGAGTCCCAAAATGGTGGAGGCCTTAATTTGCACACAAAATTGGCTTCGAAGTACTAATGTTGCTTTACATCATGAGCCAACAATTGAAGAAATGGAATTTTATGAAGAACTTGAGAAAGGTGAGAAGTATTAATCTTTTTAAGTTAATTTCTTTGTTCTATTGTTTATTCTTTTATTTTTTTATTCGTTAATTTGCTAATAGATTTTGATTCGTTCTAAATCTTTTTCTTTAGAAATTGCAAATGGTGGTGGAGTTGAAGGGTCTAAATTGCCTCCAAGAGTTCCAAGATGAAGAAAAAGTTTGCTGATTTGGGTTGGTTTCATCAATTGGAGGTTGCTTACTTGCTTCTGATTTGTGGACTTGCTGATTTTGATTCCACCTTTCTTCTCTTGATGTAGGCACTTTGTTTGTTTGTTGTTTATCAAGATCATTGCTGGTTTGTTTGTGTTTGCTGTTTCAAAGGACTTTTTTCTGTAAAAAGAGTGAATAACCAAGCAGCTTGTATTGATTTTCATACCTCAAAACTGAGCTTTAGCTAGTTTTTCTGTTGCTTAGAGCGTTCAACAGATTGTCGTCTTCTGTCTATGTTCTTCTTTAATTCTGCATTAGCTTCAGCTGCTGGAATTGCCCTTACACTTCTGTGTTATGTGCATAATTCTGTGTTATTTGTGGCAAAATTGAGGGATCACAGGCAAATGGTTCTGTTGTGAAAAACTCATGCTGAAGAGCAAGAGCTGCAGTCCCTCTATATTCAGCTTGTATGGAAAGTAAAGTGTCTATTAATCCTACAGCAGAAGCAGGAAGACTAAGAAAGGTCGGTTGAATTTGCCATTTATAAGGCATTCGTGGCTTAAATATCGATGCATTAGGCAACTTGGAACTTCTCCAAAAGTCATCAGGTTGAGAACCACAGAGCACTGGCTTTGTTTGGCTCAAATCCAAGAAAAAACAGAGCACAAATTTTTTAACATGCCAAATGTATGTTTCCTGCTTCACAAATGAGTTAAGTCCTTAGCTCATACACAAATATATGTGATTAAAGTGGGACAGAGGGATATTAATATTTAATAATGCTTGAAGTTTGTTGTTTTTCCTTTTAATTACAAAAACCGAAAAACCGAAAAAAAATCGAAAAAAACCGAAGATTGAACCGAAAAAAACCAAACCGAAAATCGATTGGTTTACTTTTTTGGGGGGCAAAACCGAACCGAACCGAACCGCCAAATGACCTTCCGTTCCGTCTTTGGTTTTAGGGAAAAACCGAACCGCAAAAACCGAACCCACCCTTATTGTGGATATAGATCAATTGACCGAACTACGTTAAATATTTGTGTCTCTTTATGATATGTTTCCTGTTTATCTTCATTCTCATGATTTTTTGATGATTACTTTGCTAAATTTCACATGACACCTGATTTCCATCGATACTAACGGTTGATAAAAGTTTGACTAGTATTCATGATTAATAAGATGCGATAATAGCCTTATAATATAAGTGATGGTGACCAACAAAACAAAAATTCAACGAGGTGCCGTTCAAAATGGAATACAAGATGTTTTCAGGTTATTCACTAATTTTTGAAGTTTAATAAACATTAAATGAAATACATCATGTATTAAATCATCTTGGTGGACAGATAATCACAAAAATTAAGAAGTTGATTGAGGAAATTTGTCTTTTATTAAAAAAAATTATGATTATTATAACTCATGATGTCAATATCAACGTGTTTTATACTCCAACAATTATAAAATAGTAAAAAAAAAAAATATCTTTAGTTTACGCCACTTAACATAAATCATAGGAAATTGAATCGGATATCGAATTGCCTATGTCCAACCATTTTTTATGTACTAAAAAATGATTGGCAAAGTCACAAAACTCTAAATGTGTCTATTTCTTTGAACAATTATGAGCACATTCAGATATTGATTGATTAATTAATTATATTTTTGTTTTCTTATTTTTATCATTTCCTTCTATTAAGCTGGTAAAATAATCCACACATTTTTTTTAATTTACATTCTATAGTAAAAATTAACCATAACGATGATGTTAAATCAATTATTGTCATAAAACACATCAATCTTCACATATTAATATGAAAATATAGTTTAATTTAAGCATGTTTTCCCTTTAATATTACTAACTATAAAAAAAAAATCTGACGATTTTATCACCTTAAATACTCGCTCCGTCTATTTTTGGTGGTCATGTTGTGCTTTTCGAAAGTCAATTTGATTAATTTTTAAAATTAAATTAGTTAATATTTTAAAATAAAAATTTCAGATACTTAAAAATTATACGAAAAGTATCATTAATTGCAACTTTTTGCATGTCAATATGACGAAAAAATACATCTTAAAATGTTAGTCAAAGTTTATATATACTTTGACTCTAAAAACAAAAACTATGACAACTAAAATGAAAAACGAGGGAATAGAATTTATTGTACGTCAAGTTGTCAGATATCATGAAAAGTATTGATTTCTAAATAGAATGTCGAATATTTTATCAGCACAATTGGGATAGATAAGGCCAAACAAGATCGATCGAAAATCTGAACTGCTTGACTAATTCCTTTATAGTCCGTCCATTCAATAAGATTGGGGATGGCTAGAAGCATTAAAAGTTAAAATCACACAAGCAAAGTGCGGAAACAAAACATAACAACTCGGTCTCATAATAGATAAATTTTGAGCTTAAGCTAGCACTCATGCAACGACAAAACTATCATTATGTGACAACTCCTTAGGCCCATGGGCCATGACAAAGACCAAACAAGTCATAAAGCCCAACATTTATCATAAGGCCCATTAACCTTTTGGTCCATCCCATAACTTTCACTAAAGTCCAGAGTTTCAAAAAGGAACTTAAGTAAGCTAAGCTTTTACTTAGTTTGACCGTTTGGACATAAAAACTATAAAATTTGAAATTAAAAAAAAAAATAGTTATTCGGAATGAACGATATTTTGGACTTTTTCGAATTCTAGAAAATTATAAAAATTCTATGTCCAAATAGTTTTTCAAAATAAAATCCCAAAGAAAAAACTGAAAATTAAAATCATCCATGGTCAAATGGCCACATTGTAAATATTGTTTTTCAAAAAAGTATCTAACTTCTTAAATTTCAAAATAAAGAGACCATATAATTTAACATCCTAATAAAACAAAGGCAGTTCAAGTCTTAGCGTCACCCTTTAGCAAAGGAGGAGTAAAACACTCATGTGAAGCAACCTCTATGAGGTCGTGGTAAAGTATGCGTACATTCTACTTTTTCCAAACCCCACTTGTAGAATTCCACTGGGTATGATGTTGTAAGGGTGAAACGTGGGAAAGGAATCTAAATTTATACTAGAAATTGCTACTGTGCATCAATGAAGTCTTACAGAAAGGAGAAAGTACAGAGCAATTTCCACCATGGCGTTTTCATTAATATGATACATTTTATTTCCAGAATACCGCAATGGCACTAGAATATTTATAGATTAACTTGAACAGAACACTACACAAACCAACACCAGACTCCCCATTAGAAACACTATAAACTATTCACAACTTCTTGTACTATATCCTTACTAGTCTATCCTAATACAACTAGTGAACTACTTAACTGCTCTCACTACTAGCATCTCCGTGATGGCACGACTGTGACTCGTACCAGCAGCCTAACATACAAAAGAACGAAAAACAAGCTTCTACGCCTTGCTATGTGAACTCCCCTTCTTTCCTTCCTACATATCTTTCCACATCTTCCGCCTTTTCATTTGAAAGCAGTTGCTTAACTGTCTGCACGCGACAGGGTCAACTTTTTCATATCTTGAGTTGAACAAATGAAGATCCTTCTCACCACATTACAAAAGCTTCTGCAAGTAAGTGATTGCGCGACATGTTAGATTATAGGAAGTCACAAAGATCTTATGCAGTGGTTATATATGTATATCAGTCTTGAATTTTTAATGTGAGAGAGACTTACTGCCATGGATAATCACCCATAAGCATCGTATCCCCTTCATCGTCTGTAAACACGATCTCCCATTTATTTCGTGAGTGAAGCTCTCCTTGGATTTCAAACATCTCCTCAAGCTCCGTGGTAAGCTCATCGTATCCTTTCAATACAGTTAAATCCACTGCACGACCTACAGCTACTCCTTGCATTTGCACCTTCTCAAGGGATTCCACATGTGGAAAATGTTAAGAGTTTAAACAATAATAGATTGTAAAAATGCTATTTTTGGCCTTTTGATTTAATACCTTCGTGCGAGTCCTGGTGGAACAACTCTGCTTGCTTTGAACCTCCTTTTGGGGTAACTGCAAATGGCCCAGCATTTGATCTATGAAGTCTAGTGAATCGGATTTTTGATCTGAATCACCAACAGGCACAGTGTTGGGAGGTGCTCTCTCAGCAGAGACACAAGAAATGTCGGTTGCTTGTGGCAGTAGTAGTGCCTCACTAGTGTTGATTGAGGAACTTTTCAAGTTAATACCAAATAATCTACAGGTTGTTATGGTATCACATTTTCTCTCATCAGCATGACTAACAATCGGCTGATTAGTCCCTTGAGCGAATTGCGGGGTCAAAACGAATTGAAAACCAGACCAAGCTGAAGCACTTTTACTGTCTTCTTTCTCATCCACAAGCATACCCAAAGAAGTATTTAAATGAGGAAGCAGCCAACCACCCTCTGTGTGAGGCGTTAATGTGCAGTTGGTACTGTTGTTGATGCTAGAGGTGTTAAACTGAGGCGAGTTGAGGGAAGGATTCCAAACCGCTGAAGCAATTGAGGATGCAGGATCTAGCAGGAAAAGAAAGGCAAAATTGTTTAAGCAAATGAAAATGGAAATCAAATATCAGCAACCAACACACGAAAAACCACCATGCTGTTGAGAATTTTCATTCGGACCTGATATTTTCGGTTCATTATTTAGCCGTTGCCTTTTGTTCTTCCCTGCGGTTGGATGGCCAAGGGCTTTTGTAATTGGAGACAGATAAGGTTCGATTTCCCAAGGAGAAACTCTATCTGGTCTTGAAAAGAATGCAGGCTCGTCCCATCGAACCTGGAATGAAGGGAGATAATGGTGATTACCAACTGAACTTAAAAAATATTGCTGAATATAAATGTTCAACCAACAATATCAACTATATCAACCTTTAGGGATCGCCAAGCAGAATTTTTCCACTGTGAGGAAAGATCATCAACCCTGACTATAGTGCCCATATATCTGCGAAATAACAAGGGAAGAGCCCAAGAAAAACCCAATACATGTCAGTACTAAGCAGTCAGCAAATAAACATCTAGATCAAAGACTTCTACATCTAATTTGAGGACTTCTGGATACTCCCCCTCTGTTTCAATTTATTTGTATGGTTTTAACTTTGCACGGAATTTTAAAAAGTATCGAAGACTTTTGAATCTTGTGGTTTAAATTAAGAATATGTAGAATGTATCAAAATGATAGTCAATCTTGTGGTCTTAAATATATCAGGTGGAAAGTAAAATTAAGAGTAAGGGAAAGAGGGCATTCTTTTTTAGTCGGACTAAAAAAAAGTAAGACAAACAAATCGGAATGGAGTATTTGATATCACTACCTTCTATCAGGATTCTCTTCCCCTTCAAACTGCATTTGAAATCGCATGCCAACTGAATATCCATGGTTAACAGCGTCTAAGTATTTGTTGAGGCCTACAATGAACTGACTGGTTCTGATGGTTTTGCCGCCACAGAAAATTGAAAGAGCATATGAAAGATTTAGTATGTCCTCTGGCATGAAAGTGATCTCTACTTTGCATAAGGATGATGGTAATTGAAAGAAGATGTATGTACAAACCTTGGTTTGTAGTTAACAACAAACATGCTCTGGGTTGTAACAGCATGAGATACTGTAGCTAAGACTCCTAGGTGCATGCTCTGGCTTGATATCACTGATGACGGCATGGAGCTCTGCCGGCGACCAAGCCGTTTGACCCCAACTCGTAGTTGTCCATCCTCACCCCTAGAGCCAGCCAACATACATACCCATTAGAATGTGATTATTAACAAACCAACATTACCTGTTCCGGATATATGACATGATGCAATAGTCATAATTATTCAATCAAATATCATACTCACACGAGAAACCAGTACCAAAGAGAGATACCTCAAGAATACAAAAGAATCCCCTGCCACTAATTTCTTTGAAGAAACAAAAGTACTCCACCCTGTGGTAAGTAAATGTCTCCGAGGTTGGCCTGTTAATTAAAACAATGACAAATGAGTTTTGACCTTTACAATTACGTGATAAAGATTCATTGCTATTTTCTGCAACACACTGGTAACAAAAGAATTACCTCTAAATATATGTTTGAAGTGCCATTCCACGTCATGAAGATCTTTTGCAATCAATTCCTGGGTCGGAATCTGCTGGCTCATGTCCTAACAAAGCATAGATAACAGGATAGCTGATTAGTCAATTTGTTAAAACAGGGAAAAAAACGTCTATAGCCTCTGTGAAAGGATCACATTTATATTACCAGAGGAGGAAGGCATTCATTAGCATGTTTCCTAAGAATAGAAAATCCACCATGAGTGCTTGTATCCGAGGCAGTCAAAACCTTACAGAAGGAATGAACTCTAGGCCTTGCAGGTTCAGGAGGGCTCGGATCCGGACCAGTCAGCTTAGCTTGCTAAATTAGATCAGCAATTACAACCAAGTTGATCAATAAACTGCACAAGAGCAAGTGAATACTACAACAATTGTAACTTCTTACATCTGGCATCAAAATGACTCGGGCATATACTTCATCACTATCTTGCTCAGCCTACAAGCAATCATCAAAACTTTAACATTTCAAAGACGAAATCATTTAAACTTTAAATGCAGCTCAACACACTAAAGCTCACGCTGAGGGCTCATTGTACGCAGTCTTACCTTGCATTTCTGCAAGAGACTGTTTCCACAGCTTAAACCAGTGACCCACTAGTCACATGGAGGCAACTTTATCGGTTAAGCCGAGGATCACCTTCAATCATTTGAACTTTGAACCCAACAATTGACACATCACTGTTTGTATGAAATACTAAAAAGCAAGATTTCATACAATGTAAGTTAAATATAATGATGAAAGAACACTATAAAAATAAACATACCAGGTGATCAATGTTAATAACACTACAAAGGATCTTTGGTTCGAGATTGAACGTTGGAACTCTCTCATTCATTTCTTGATTTACTGATGCTTCCAACTTTCCACAAAACCAAAAAAAGTGAGACAAAAAGAGAAAGATACAAATTTTACAATCCCCATAAACATTACCAAAAAAAACCATAAAAAGACACTCAAATTGAGAAATCCAAAAATCCATTACTCCATAATCAAAATCCAGAACTTAACTTTGAATCAACCAGATTCACCTAAAACAGATAAAATAAACAGAATTTAATTAATTTTTTTTAAGAAAAAAAAAACTTACTTGTTCCATGTGACCTTGTGGGAAATAATAAACCCTTTCACCATTTTTTGGAACATCCACTAATGGACCTGCACACAACTTCCATAACTCTCGATACAGATCATCTTTTCCACGCACTAAAAAAAGAAAAAAACCACATTTCAGAACAAAAAATTCATGAATTAAAATTCAAAAAACTGCAAACAAAACCATAAAAATCAAACCTTGAGCTGAAAAATTGTGCTTCTGCGGAGACTCATAACACCCATTACTATTAACATTCGCCATGAATTCGATCGAAGCAAGACCTTTTAATTTCAAAAAACAAAACAATACCCAGAATTGAGAATCAAGGAACTAGCTCAAAAAACATCCCAAAACTAGCTAAAATTCACCACATTTCTTCCTCCTTAAAACAACAACACATATAAGCCTTAAAAAAGACCCCCACCAACAGCATTTAAAGAAAAAAGTACTGAAGAAAAAAAATTGCCCCAGAATAGTACTACTACTACTGAAAAAACTGGAGCAACAACAGCAGAAGCTACAGCTTAATCAATTTTTTTTGCTCTTTGTGTAAGAGAGAGTAAAGAGAGAGAGAGAAAAAACTCTGTATAACGGAGTTCTACCAAAAGCCGCTTAATATATGGCCTGTTTTGTTGCTTTCTACCTCTCACTGCAGAGAACGTGCTTCTCTCTTTTTTTTTTCATCTATCTAGTGTGAGGGAGCAAGGAGTGGGTGGGTGGGTTGTGTAACGCTTGGTTATAAATTGTAATCAGACAATACGGCAGTGGTAAGGTCGGCATATATTTTATTCATTTTAAAATTGATTAAATATATTATTGATGGTGCATTGATGAAATTGCTTCACTCAATCTCAAGTTAACGAATTATACTGAAAGTATCAATCTCTATAACCGATGCAATAATAAATGATTGGGCATCGAATATCTATATCTAATAGAAAAATTCACCTTAAAAATATTAAATAAAAACAAATGATGTTGTTGGGATTTCAATTTTATGAATTTTGAATTTTATTTATAATAATAATAATTGAGTTTTAAATTAGTAATATTTATACATATTTAATAAAGTATATGTATATGTATATATAGGATTCGATAAATTCGCATACAGACATCAATGGGTGACGGTGCGATAGTGGAATGGTTTCGCTCGATCTCAAATTTAACTAAAAATATTATAAATCATAGTGAGAGTGTCATTTTGAATTCAATAATGAATGATCGGACCACAAATATCTAATAGAAAACTCACCTATTAGATATAATAACTGAGCTTTAAATTAATATTTATATGTATTTAATAAATTTACTGATATAAATATATTACTTATTTAATTAAGATATATATAATTTGATAAATCCGCATGCAGATTATTAGCTCTGTTATTAAAATTAATTATGGGACCACGTTGTTTGGGTGACGACAGTTTTTTTTTTTAATGGAAAAGTAGAGCAATTGATACTGTCCTATTTGGATTGGTTACTAACGGCGTCAAATTTACCGTCATGTTAATTATATTGTACTTTTCTCTCTTTTTAAGTAAGTTTATTACTAGAATGAAAATTTATTATTCTAAATTAGGTAAGAAAAATTAGATTATCTTTTAAAATAATTTAGTTTATTAAATTATGATTTTAAGTGGGTAATAAATTTTAATTCTTTGATATATTAAGTAATGTTAGCTTTACTATCAAAAAATTTAAGTGAAAGAATTTAATTTTAAAGTTGGAGTTATGATTAAATATTAAATTGGTTACCTTGAATTTTTCATGTCATTTTTAGATTGAAAAAATATTGAGTTAGTCGCCTCAAATTCTTTATATTATCTTTTAATAAAAATAGATATTTCGTGTAGTTTTATATTGAATAAAAATTGAGTCGGTCGTCTCAAATTTTCTACACTATTTTTTTATTGAGTCGATCACCTCAAATTATTCTTCACTATCATTTTAGATCAATTTCAGTATAGATTAATTAATTTTTATTGTATTCTCAATTTATTGAGTTTATTGATTGGATGTAATTTTAAATTAGAATAGAAAAATTACATTATGAGCATATTAAACAAATTATGCAAATTTCAAGTAGAACAATGAAATATTAAGTTGATCACTTAGAATTCTCTATTTTATTTTTTAACTGAATTAATCATCTTAAATTCTTCGCACTATTTCTTTTATCTAAGTCAAATATTTCGAATTCTTCAAATTATTATTGACTAAACAAGTATTAACTCGATTATCTTGAATTATTTATAATATTTTTTGACTGAATTGAATAAATTTTAGTTGAGAAAAAATATATGCACATTAATGTTACTTAATACAATAAATACTGAGTCGCTCACTTTAAATTATTTCATTTTTTTTTGGCTAAGTTGTTCATCTTAGATTCTCGGCATTATTTTTTGACTGAACAAATATTAAGTTGGCTACCTCAAATTTTTAATTTTTTTGTCAAATAAATACTGAATCATGTTGTCTTAAATACTCCCCAAGATTTTTCTACTGAGTCGGTTGCCTCGAATTCTACGCAATATCTTTTTATTGAGTAGGTCGCCTCGAATCCTCCGCATTATTTTCAATTGAATTAATCCACCTCAAATCCGCTACTCTGTCTTTTTGACTCATTCGCTCGATTATAAAACTTTTAGACAACTGTTTCTCGGTAGAGTTGGCCCACCTCAAATTAGCACACGTTAGCAATTCGAGGTGGATCAACTCCGTTGAGAAACAGTACATATGAAAAAGCTTGTAATCAATCTAATAAGTTAAAAAGACAGTGCACGCACACAGTTTGAGGTGGACGTGCACGCACGTACGCAATTTGAGGTGGGCCAACTCTACCGAGAAACAGTTGTCTAAAAATTTTGTAATCGAGCGAATAAGTCAAAAAGACAGTGCAGCGGATTCGAGATGGATTAATTCAATTGAAAATAAAGCGGAGGATTCGAAGCGACTCAATGGATTGATTCAATGAAAATATTGTGGAGGATTCTAGGCGACCTACTCTGTGAAAAAATATTGCATAGGATTTTCTTGAAGATAATTTTTATGCTTAATAGAATTTTCTAATGTTTCCTCTAAAAATATTTAATTTTTTCCTATATTGTAATTTTTCTTCCTTATTATTTTTTTGACACGTGCGTTGCACGTAATTGCATACTTATATTTTTACACAGATGCTTATATTTCAAGGTAATTTTTAATTTTTCCCCTATTACTCAAACAATGAAAAATTATTATCCAAAATACCTTTAAGTGAATTTGATTTGCCGTGTGATTTCTTTTTTTAAAAAATATTAGAAGTATTTTTATCACAATACTAAGATTAAATATTAGTTCTAAAAGGGAAAAGGACTTAAATTACCTATCAAATATTAAAAATGGTACAAATATTTCCTCAAGTAGGTAGTTTCAATACTTAAAAGAGTAATTTAAGCCCTTTTCTAATTCAAAAAATGTACATAAAAAGTATATAAAGTCAATTTATATGATATTACACTAAATATATCACGATTTTATATTTTTATGATAATGCCTTAAGTAGCTAGCTTTAATTTTTTTTTTTATCCCTTCTACTAATAATCTTTATTCAAGTAAAAAGCAACCATAAATATATTGCGATAAAATTTAGTATTTGTAGTATATACATGTGGTACCACAAATACACCAGCAGAAAGTTTTAAAAATTATATACATAATGCTATTTGCTTAGTTAAATTATATAGATAACTCCATCCACGATTCATTCGATTGGCAGGTTCAATGAATTCATTAGCCTCTCGAGCACAATCCATATTCATGCAAGGATTGGTGATTGAGAATTCGTACAGAGTTTTATGAAATATCTTAGAGATCAAGGAACAAATGTTTTCTTTAGGAAGTATGAATACTTTTTGGCAGGGACAAGCCATTTTTTGGTGTTGACTAACCTTCAAGTCTCCCTCCATCAGGCCATCTTCCGGGGCTCCTCCCAGTTCTCTCTTTAATACCAACGGTAGATAGGAACCGAACTATCTCACGATGTTCTAAACCCAACTCACGTACCACTTGAATCAACGTCTGTTTTTTCTAAAGTAAGAAATCTAATAGGGACTCAAAATCCCCCATAACATAAGGAGAGGAGGTAGAGCAATAACTTGGATTGACCGCTAAGCCTACGTAACACTATGGAAACAACCTTTTTTCTCCGTTTTCAGCTATGCTATATAGATGGACTATCGTTCAAGCTAAAAGAATAACATACTCACCAATGAATGTAAAGAAATAAAAATAAGCACGACCAATGAATGATAAATAAAAGAAAAGAATAACATACTCACCGATGCATTTTGTATAAAAAAAATTATATTGCTTTTCTTAAAGAAAAACGTTGGGTTATTTGGTAGCTCAATTAAAAATATCTTTACAACGTATGATAGGAAAATAAAAATAAATTTTTATGCATAAAATCAATAAAGTTTTTGACTGTCAATTTAGAAATCCACTTAACTAATAATAAATTACGAAGAAATTTATATAATTATGCAAGATAAAAGGTGAAATAATAATTATATGTATAACTAATAGCTGCATGACTAATTCTTACACAACTAATATTTATATTAAATAATCTAAATTTTTTTTTTATGATTATTCCTATATTATTAAAAAAAAATTAATTCTAACATGCTACCAAACGAACAATTAATGCTAATGTCAATTAAATAAGATGTTTTTAAGAGAAATAATTGAATCATAATAGGATGTGGGTGTAATAGGAGCATGTTATTAACGGAGAGTTGTTGGGGAAAGTAACGGCGTTAATAATTGTCTGCTTCGCAGCAGGCAACAGCATTGGCTCTTCTAGGCCAGACACACTAATTAGTTTTTTCTTTTTTTAATTATTATTTTTAGTTATATCTTGTCAATATAAAATTTTAAAAAAATAGGAGTAAGTAATTAATATTTTTAAGATAGTAGAGTATTTATTTAAGTTATATAAAAATATCTTCCATAAAATACATCATCATTTATGTAGTTTTTCTTCCTACCAAATAACCTATAATAAAAGGAGTAATAAATATATCTTTATTCTTAATTATAGAGTGTCTTTCGTAACAATGATAGTATATTTCGTAGAATTCTACCAAGTAGGATTTTGAGTATAAACAATAGAGTATCTTTGATATTAACGATAGTATATTTTGCGAAATTCCACAAAATAGGATTTGAGAAAGACATAATGTACTCGAAAAATATATCTACATTCTTAATTATATTTCCTGAGTTTGAGTTCTGGCAATAGAGTGTCTTTGATAAAATGATCGTATATTCGTGAAATCCTACAAAGTAGGGTTTGAGGCGGATATAGCATATGCAGGCCTTATTCACCATCCCGTAGAGATAGAATGATTATTTTCGAAAGATCCTCGACTCAAGTACATCAATTTCAAAATTAATCTCTATTTTATGCGATAAAGGAACTACTTTTGATAGACTAACGACAACATAACGTATTATCAAAAAAATTAATAGCGTTAAGTAATTGCCTGCAGATTTAAAGAGAGTATAGTTGATGCAGATTTTATCACTCCCTTGTAAATGATAGAAAAATTATTTTCAAAAGACTCTCGATTCAAGTGATTCAATTACAAGAACTATAAAAATATGATCAACTCTATTCTAATAAATCATCTTTAATGAAAAATATTTAGACTTCAAAATATTTTTTTTATTTGAATTTAAATTAATCGAACTTCAAATTAAATACGAAACATTAAAAAAAATGGTTGGATTTTAAAGGGTCATTTTCTGCTTGTTGGTGGGTGGTGGTATTTTGACCCGCAGGTGACCTTTTAATTACTATTTCTGTGGGCTCCATCTCAACACGTGAGAACTGTTTTTTCTTTTTTTAGCCAAACTTTCTTTTTCTTTTTTCAATCTCAAGTTTGTTCTTATAAGTACTTTTGATGTGACTTGTTTATTTTATGAGAGTTTTATCATTCAAAATGGATTTTTTAATTTAGATTTCGATTAATCGATCTTTAAAGTGAGTATCAAATAATAAATATTTATAAATAAATAAATGTTTTGTAATTTTTAATTAAAGATATTGAATTTGAGCAATTTAAAAATGAGTTCATTAATTATAGATATTATTTTAATCTCTTGATGAATTTGACAAAATTCAAATTTTTTATCTATAATTAAAATTATTAAGTATGTGTTTTTGGTTTAATTTAAGTGATCTTATATGACTTAGCACGAACCTCAAAAAAAAAATTGAAACTTATACTCTAAAACAAGTTATATATAATTGTATGACTATAATCATCTAATTAAAGATAAAACAAATATTTTAAAATTTAAAACTAAATCACAACTCAGTTACTAACATTAGAGGCTATGTTCTAAAATCAAGAATTCATGAAATTAAATTAAATTATCGATACTATTTTATTTAATCTAAAGTGAATTTTTCAATACGAATCTGTAAATCTAAGTTCAAAGTAAATGCTCGTTATAGAGTCAAAAAAAACAAAGAAAACAGTAGAAAATTTAAATTCTGGATTTTTTTCAACAAAATTCAAAGTTCATACGAATGAAAGATACCATCATTCATCTTCTACGAAAAAATTTAAAAATTTTAAATCCAAAAAATAAAATCATCTCTTATATACTACAACACTTTCTAAGAGTTTTCCAGAAACATTCTCTCTATCTCTACGAGGTGGTAGTTAGATCTGTATATATTTTATCCTTTCCAAACTCTACTTATAAAATTTCAATAACTATGTTATAATTATTTGTATATACTACAACACTTTGCTCTAAAAAGTAAAATCTATACAATGTTAATTTAAATTAATCAAGCTCTAACATAAATGCTTAGCGGAAAATAAAAAAGAAAGAGATGGTACAAGAGTACTGTAAAAGAAAAAAAGAGGGGTAAAATGGTCCCAAATATGTACAATTTATTATCTGAATATCTTTAGTGGGCCACGTGTGAGGTTAGTCATTTTCCAGTGTCTGCTTCCGTCGGGACCATTTTGTTATATGGGCCCGACCCGGCCTGCTTCACTTGGAAACTGCATTTAAGCACAACACGACGTCGTATCATAGTACGTATGATAAGTCACATTTTGTAAGTCCAATATGGCCAGTCTGATCATATCCTTTAATTTCCCTGATACAAATTGTACCATGCACAAGGATTTTTTAGTATACTAGATGGAATAAATAATAATCTCGAAATTAGCTAATATTTCACATCAAATATGAAATGAAGTTAATTTCAAATTTTATTTCGTGATTACATAATCAGGTAAAAATGATCTATTATTGCGGTTACTTATTTTTTTTAATTTTCATTCTATTTTTAACTTTATTTTCTAAAATTTAAATTAACTTCCATAAATTCATCTAAGCTGGATTTTCACCCAAACTTTCTTTACAAGTTTTTTTTTTTGCTTGCCTTTTTAACCCTCATCTCTCTTTAATATGATAATTGAATTTTAAGATATTGATACAGATTTTTATGCGATGTTTGCACTTTAAATGTTTTTTTAAAATTCTTTCTCCTAAAAAAATAAGAAAAACTTAATATCATTTGCAAAGTTTTCACACATTATGAATTTTGATGCATATATTTTTTTTCTCCATGATTAACAAGTTGAAGCATGGAAGAATTAGTTCTTGCATTTTCAAGTGTTTGAGGTGAAAAATTATTTTATTAATTATGATGATTTTGTTGAAAGAGATATTGAAAAGTTAGATCTGATTTATGTTACAAAAGGAAAAAAAATAATTAATTTAGTTAGAGTACAGTTAGGATCCTAGTATTAATACTTTTTCCTAAATTTTGATTATATAAATTTAATTTTAATTATTTAATTTACCTGATGGTATAAAATATTTTATACACTGATAATACATAAAATTTAAATTCATTATATTATTCTATATTTGGTTGGTGGAATAAGAGATATTCTCCTTGCATGTTTTAATTTATTTATTTAATTTTAATTTGATGTGGTAATATTTAAGAAAGTAAAAGAACTCTTTTGAATTTTATGGTGTTAAACAAAATATATGTAAAATATACCAATTGTTCTTTAATATTATCATCTTAAATATGATATATGAAAAATTGAAATGGAAGAATCAAAAAATATTTTTAAATGGACCAATAATAATATATGTTTAAGTTATGAAAGAATTTACATGTTTTTATGTATAATAGAAGATGGAAGAGCTAATATATAAATAATTAAATTTTGCTTAACTAAACTAGCTATAATATTTTATAGTGGATTTATATTATTAGTTTATTATTAGTTTGGGAGAACATTTGTAGCTAAGTTGATTGAGTATCTAAACTTTCATCTTCTTGGCGAGAGTTCGATTCTCCACCTTGTAACATACATTTTTTTCCCCTTAAATTGGAGAGGAGATCACATGGTGGTGAATCAAACTCTCACCAACAAGGTGACAGTTCAATTAGCTCACCAACTTAGCTACCATGATTTCTCGAAATGAATAGATTCTATATTTATTATATACATTAAAAAGGAAGAAAAAAAAAAAGGAAACGTGTATGTATAGATTGATTTTTTGAAAAAGAAAAATCAATACATGTTATTTTATGTATAATAGAAGATGGAATAGTTAATATATATAAAATTTTGCATAACTAGACCAACTATAATATTCTATAATGAATTTATATTATTAGTTTATTATTAATTTGGGAAAATATTAGTAACTAAGTTGGTTGAGTATCTAAATTTTCACCTTTTTGGCGAGAGTTCGATTCTCCACCTTACAATTTTTTTTTCTTAAATTGGAGAGGAGATCACATAGTGGCGGATCGAACTCTCTCCAACAAGGTGACAGTTCAATTAGCTCACCAACTGAGCTACCATGATTTCCCGAAATGAATAGATTTTATATTCATTATATACATAAAAGAAAAAAAAACGTGTATATATAAATTGATTTTTTGACGAGCAAGATTTGAATAAATATACGACTCTCTAGCTCTGCTCCTAAATAGAATTCCACAATTAATATCAATACCAATATTTGTGTATGCATGCATGCATGCTTAACTAATATCTATACTAATTACGAACTAATCTTATATAATTAATTTATGCATCACTAGTAATTTAGGTGGTGAATGATTCATGAGATTGGAAGTCTAGAGTAGGAAATCCAATTGCATGAATTGAATGATTTATATGGATATTTTATTTGAAAGAATATACCAATTTGTGGATGCTTATTTTGACATATTCTTCATGTCTACAAATAATTATATATTCATGTGATTATAACACATAAATAAGATAACAATGACATGACATCTTCTTCTTGTTGTTCTTTCTTCCTTTTCTTATTTCCAAGTTTATGTCTAATATTTATATTGATATCGAATTAAATTTGAATTCATCCAATATAGGTTTATTCAGAGAGGCGATGCTTAGAATAAGATTTTTCATTCTAAATATCTTCAAATATAACACCCCAAGTTTTTCTAGTTAAGACGGGGTTAAAAAATAAAAAAGAGTTCAAAAACATGCACAAAAGTGATCTTGAAAGAGTTTTTGGCCAAAGGATTCGAAAGATAATTTTTTGGGTCAGAGTTGCTTAACCAAAAGAGTGGGTAAGTAGCAGACCTGCCCCAACTTAGTTCATATTATTTCTTTGTTCATAAATGTACTTATGTGTTGATGACCCCTTTGTTAATAAAATACACTTAGTGGATGTATTTATGTGTTGATAACCCCTTTGTTCATAAAACACACTCAATGCATGCGTTTTATGTGTATTGAAGATCCATTTGTTCATAAAATGCACTCAAAGCATGTCTTTTATGTATTTGATGACCCATTTGTTTATAAAACGCACTCACTGCATACATTTTATGTGTTAATGAACCATTTGTTGATTTATTTCTAAGTTAAGCCTTGAGTTGAGCTATATTTCCGAGCAAAAACATTTGACTAGTTTAACCCAAGCCAAGTAATTTGCTTGGAGCCAGATATGATTTTCTAGTGCCGACTGCCGACTACTTCCAAGGTGTAGGCTTAATGCGTGACATCAAATTTGAGACTTTTGTAAAAAAAATAGAGAAATCTCAGTCATTCCCTCACAAGACATATTCATATTATTATTCTTTCACTTACTATTTGTTTGTGACGACATATCCAATCACACCAAATCGATTAATTTAAATTCAAGTTGAAAATAATATGAGCACTGGAGCTACCCCAAGAAGGTGAGAACATACATTATTTTGTCTTTGAATAATTGCATCTGAAACATTGTTCCCTTGAGTACAGTAAGTTATAATAATATGATCCAATATTGAAATATATTACTACTATACAATAATTATTGCACTTGAGCAAGCCAAATAACATACAATATGTAACATGGAAGGTACATTTATGTCAGTCCCAACTTTCCTTTATTGGTAAAAAAAATGCAAAATTTAAATTTTATGAATTTAATTTTAAAAAATTTTAATATTAAATTTACTATATATTAAAATTTATAAACATGTGAGGAGGAAAAAAGGGTTGAGAGTGGGGTTGGTGGGTACAGTGGCATCACATTCATGGCTAATTTGCATAAATATACTTTTTTTAGGTCATTATTTTTTATTTTATTTTTAAAATTATAAAAAAAAATTATCTTTTCCAATAATATTAGACTTTGATCTAATATTTATTTCATATATTATTCAATCTTATAGATAAAAAGAAAATAGATTATGATTGAGTAGTGCTATAGTAGGTTAATACGTTGGATTAGTCATATACTCTTATCTTTATATCTTGAGTTGTTATTGTTCGTCTTATAGTTATCACTTTTATTGTATTTATATATTATCGTTTATTTTCCACTTTAGTCTTTTTTTTCATATCTAGTATTTTCTGCTTTTTGGGGGCCTGATATTTTGAGATGAGGGTCTTTCGGAAACAATGAGATAGTGGTAAAGTTTCCGTACATTTTACCATCCCTAAACCCTACTTGCGAGATTCTACTGGATATGATGTTATAATAAATACGACCGAAACTAAATATATACATCCATCAATCATCATCTTAAAGATAATATTAATTATTTTTTTAATATAAGGAGTGAAATTATTCGCCATCCAAAATGTTAATTTTATTAAATTTCAAACTCATAAATTTTAAATTATAATTTCGTTCTTGATGGAAGTCAAAGCTATTAAATTTCTTTACCAAGAATCAAGATAATGTCAAATATAGTAATGCTAGAAATAATGTGGATTATGCTATTTAATTTAGACACATAAATCTATTTTATTACTTTTAGTAATTTAAAGATGCCCAAAGAGCATTCAATCTGTCAGCATAATTATTTTCAGGCTTTAATAAATGTGTTATGAGGATCATTAACTTAATTAATAACATTAGTAACATAGGTTTCCTAGATTAGGCTGTTAATAATTTTTTATTAAAAAAAATTAAAACTTTGATTCAACTTTTTTTTTTCTTTTTAATATTAAAGAGGACAAAGAATATGGGGACAAACCAATAGTATTCTATTTATGTGCATTCGTGTGTCTGCTAATTCATAATTAATCAATTAAAATTTAATTAATTAAGCATAACTTTAACGATTGACACCTGTATTTTTGTACTTTTTAGTTAGGAAATTAGGACTAATGACTTTATTTAAAGGAATTTTTTTTAAAAAAAAAATTAGAGTGACCATTCTTTTCTTGAAGAGGTAATATTCCCATCTTCAATTTATTTTATTTGAGAATATATAGTAATTTATTATGAATGTTTTACAATTTTAAATTCCCAATTGAGTTTTATAAAATTTAGATCCACCATAATTAAGTCACCATTAGAAAAGATTAAAAAAATAGTTCCTTTTACTAGCAACAAAAAAGAGAGAAAAGAATGACATGTCAAAATAGAAGAATAAATATTAAGTGCCATTTGTTCAAATATTTTTTATTATTGTAGCGAAATATCGCTATAAATAACATATGGTATAACTTAATTATTATACTGTTGTTATAGAAAATAGGCCAGACGATATATATATTTTAATTTTATTGTGGAACATTGATTTTTTATCTGCTTTTGGGACGAGATATTTTTGAGACGAGGGTCTTCCGGAAACAACCTCTCTATCTCTATGAGGTAGTGGTAAGATCTGCGTACATTTTAACCTCCTCAGACCCCACTTGTGGGATTCCAGTGACTATATTGTTTGTGACATTGATTTTTTTAGTTTTGTTTGAAATAAGGTTTACATTTTTTTAATAAATTACTTTAGAGTACAATTAATATCAACAATTTGTCATAGTATACATTTTTAAACTTATTTTTGAATAACATGGTCAATAGTAAAAAAAAAAAATAGTAGTAATGTAGGAGAAAAAGGTATTTATCAAATTTATCTAACATCTTTCATGCCTAATTTAGTTTTATACTTTTGTATGTGTCTATCAACTTTATATTATGAAGAACTATGTTGGGCCAATTTTAAGAAAGAATTGTATCTTAAATTGGAATAAAAGTTTTGTTTGATCTTTCAAACCATAGAATTTTTGTCTTTTTTAATAATAATATAGGGCAATTTTTCTTTTTTCCAATTTTGAGATTGAATTATAGGTTATATTTTCTAAAGAAAGAAGATTTTCCCTATATCCTTGGATAAAAGAAAAATAAAAAGAAATTGATGTATTAAGTATGATTGTTTAATCACCATAACAAGGTTAGTTTTCCAAAACAAGCCATAGTGAAGGTTGGATAAAAACTTATTTGTATCAGATATTTATATTAGATCAACGTATGTAAGACACGTGTCTTTCAATATAGATATTTTGAATTTAGCTATCAAAATTTTATTGAATTAAACACATTAATGGATAATGGCATTTTTAATTCCTTTGTGAGTAAATTCTGATTTTGATTTTCGCGATATGTGATTCGGTACATTTTATATTCAGTTAATTAAAATGTGCGCTTTTGATCCTTTTGCTTGTGATAAATGATTTATCTGAAATCTATGATCAAGGTAAAAATTCACAAACAATCACTTTTCAGGTCTTGTAATTTGGAAATAGCCACTTTTATTTAGTTCCAAATTTTACATATGAAACTCCACAGTATTATCAGAAAATTTGGAACTGTAAAATTATGACATTTACTACAACAAATGTAAACGTCTTTTCAAGTCCAAAAAACCTTGCTGTATAATTAAGAAAACTGTTGAAGATTAGTTAATGGGACTAATGATGTGATTAGAAATGATTAAGAAATAGAGGAATGCTTTAATTTACTGTTTATTAGCCAAGGGACAGGATAAAAAATGTTTGTTTCATTCAAAGGTAACTAGGATTAGCTTTTGTAAAGAGAAGATTAATCATTGATTTAACTAAAAATTATTATTAAATATAGACCCCCCATGTGGAGACCAATTTGTTTGGTGTTTCATAGCTACCATAGCCTAAAGAATATAATTATTTTGTTTAAAAATTTTAAAAAAAAATATGCCCCTACATACTTGAATTGAAAGTTAGGCCGTTGTCCTTTTCTTTTCTTAATTTACTTTTTCAACCTTCAAAATAATAATAATAAATAATAAAATCTTTAATTTTTAGTATTGATAGTGTAATTCTTCTTAATATATGGTATAACTTATTCAAAAACATCTTAATCATAACCAGAAAAATATGAGAAGGAACTAATCTTCACCCCTTTTATACCATTTCATTGTTACTAAATCAATTATTTATGATTTAATCTCGATTAACTTATCATAATTAAGTAATTTAAGGAGATGATAATATGTACTATATTAATTAATCATTTATTAGAAGCTTGTTATAATTTATACTATAAATTGTCGGTAATACAAAAGGCACACAAGTTATTGTCTTTAATAAAAGTGAGAGGAAATTTAGGGTAGTTCAATAGAATTAAAAATTATTCAATATATATATCAGTTTAGAAGCACCGACAATATTGTAGTAAAACAGACGAGATATCTTCATTCTTGATTAAATATTTTGAACTTGAACCATAAAAATGAAAGTTCTTGACAAAGAGCTCCCTCTTAAATGTGGCATATATGACATGAATTGAGATCGGATTATTGAAATACGAATATCAGATTGATACAAAATAAAAAAAAAGGTTTAGAAGCATCACCAAGGAAATTTAAGGTAGTTCAATAGAATTGAAAATTATTAAATATATACAATTAGTTTAGAAACACCATAAATATTGAAGTAAAACAAACGAGATCTCTCCATCCTTGACTAAATATTTTGAGCCTAAGCCATAAAAATGAAAGTTCTCGACAAAGAGCTCTCCTTTAAATGTTTCATACATGACATGAATTGAGATCATATTACTGAATACAAATATCAGATTGATACAAAAAAAAAAAGAGTTTAGAAGCATCACCAAGGAGTGTGATGAATGGATGCAATTTTTATATTCATAATCGGAAATCTTGAATTTGAATCATGAAAATGATTAATTAAAAATACTTCTCGTTCAAAATAATATAAGAGTACGAATCTGGAGTAATCGATCAATTTTTAAATTCTCAAAATAAAGAGAAGTTTAGAGGCATAATTTAGGTTGGAATCCATGTGAAGACAATCATTGTGCAACCATATGTATATTTAAAGCCAAGTAGATGATTTTTTAACCCTCTTAAAAAGGTTGTTTCCACATAAGCAAAATGATGATTAGATAAGAATTTAGGAGGCAAAAAGGAAAGCATATATTTAGTAAGATGTTGGTTTCTAGGGTCCAAAAATCATTGACATTTAATTTGACCATACATAAAATTTCCTAAGATTCCTCTATAAAAATCTTCTATTTTGCTTATGGATTTGGACTTTTGGCCCATCAAGATCTGAGATCCAATGGACCCCCAACAAATTTATGTTTTCTTTTTTTATTTTCAAATATTCATTTAATTTGTTTGACAATCTTCTCTTTAAATAAAAGCTTGAAAGGGACTTATTCCTATATAACCTAAGAATATGAATTGTGACATGTTCCTTTATGGGTCCTCCAATTATGATACTTTATTACAATAAATATATACAACATATGTTAAATTGATTTTAGTAGGTATATCCTTTTATAGTGAATTTTCTTTAGGCACTAATATGTTGTTATATTTATTAGAGATTGGACTTGATAAAAACATTTTCTCGTTTGTTAGTGAATTCAATTCGCACCAAATCTATCAATAATGAAATTCTTGACTCAAGAACAAATTTATATGACAATCGATAATTTTAAAAATATAGTTTCAGTTTATTCTTATGCAATGAAAAAGTCTTTTCTATTTTACTAGACTCAACATTATAGATCTAAACAAGAAATGGAGAGAATGGGAGGAAAAGAAGTTAAGCTTATGTATCCCCAAAGATTTGACAAGAGAAAGATGTGTTGCTGTTTTTCGTATTATCAAGCCGATAAATTTTACCAAAGCTCTTCTGATAACCAAAATTTATACTGATCTGACTAGTTAAAATGGTTCTCATCTACTTAGTCCAAGAACATATATCCCCCGAATTATTTGCAAGATATTAGAAGTTGTCTTGAAGGAAAATTGATTAATGTTCTACTCTTGTAGATTAGAGTGGAAGAAAATGTATAAAGATGGTATATAAGATAGAAAATAACAAAGGATCATAGTCAACAAACCATGTTAGAATCCTATGATTAGTGGACCAAAACATCCCATCTAGAATCAAGATTAGTGCACAAATTAGGTCAATTAATTAAAGCATTCCACAATATCACTTAGAAGTTGGATCTTGTACTTTTCTTTATTGTGATCTTCAATGAAGCTTCCTTAATTGGAGATTAAAAAAAATACTAAGTTAATTTCTAATGCATTTTGATTTAAACCTATATATCCTTTTGACCTCTATAGTCCTTAATTCCAATATATATATATATATATATATATTCCTCTATTTTCTAACTTTTCCATATTTGAATCGTCAAAATATCATTGAAAAAAAATATTTTCTTTAGAAGAATAATTTTTTTAAGAATCAAATTATTGATTTCTCCATTAAATATATGTGAAGAAAATAAACTCTATAATTGATATTCCAAACTGAATATCTATTATTAATATTCCGCTCGATTCGACCCCTACTTTATCCCTATCCTACCCCAACATCCACCCACCCTACCCTTAGACTAGCACCCTATCCATCCGACCCACCACACCGCCACCCCCATCCAATATGATGCATCACCCCGACCCTCATGAGCAGTCATCTAGATTAATATATATAAATACTCTTGAAATAATTTTATTTATTTATCAAACATCATAAGATCTACTGACATTAATTCATATCCTACCAAGTATATCAAAGATCAAAATTAATATTGGCTTAGATGATTAATTAATAACAAATACTAAATCATGGAGCACAAGGAATTAAGATGCAATAAAAAAAAAATTCCACTAAATTAGGAAAACTTTAACCGGCTATTTGGAAGTGGCAAAAATAGTGACATTAAAGTTTTCTATTCAAGAGAATTTGAAAATTTTGAAATAAATATTTTTCCTATATTTAATTGACATTAAATACTACAAAAAGGATTAGGATTAAGGATAATCTCAAGGTATATTCCAACATTAAACCAATGTTTTTTGCTCTTGTTCAAGAAAAGTTTGTGGTAGATGAGCTTGAAAGGACCTTGTATATTTTGATTTTTCTACAAAAGTATAATTAGTTTGTCATTTTCCTAATCATAACACAAATATTTTTTGTTTGATAAGTGGAATGATAATTTTTCTTATTGGCTAATATAGGAGATTACATTGATAAGTGGATTGATATTTAACTAGTATATAAACATAAACCTTTTCATAGAAATTGAAAATAATGAATGTCGAATGTCAAATGTCGATTATGAAAAAGGTTAATAAGATTTTTTTATCATTAACGAAAGGTCTGAAATCTGAGTTTCGAATATATATATATATATATATATATAAAGCGAATACTTCCTTTATACGCTCGAGTCTAGATAAGTTGGGACACAATATGAGTACTGAATATCGATCGTGAGAAACCATCAAATACAATCACATAAAATATATCTAATTTCTATATTTTATAGTATGTGAAAAGGCATGATGGTTGATGCTTTGGTTTAAATAAATAACTAGCTTAGCTAGCTACTAGCAAGTTGTGAAAATTATATAGGGTATGATGATGAAAGACATGACATATAAACCATGTAATCTTTAATTCCATTGGCCAGAAAAAGAAAGGACAAAAAAAACACATAATGGTTCTTTGTTGTTAATTTTACCAAATGACATTTATAATAAACCATAAAGTCGATTTCCTCACAAGTAGTTTGTCAATATTATCCTATGATGCTAGTAGAGTTTCTTGCAACTTGGATATCGATATTTATCAAAAATAATCTCTCTATCATTATAAACGTTACATAAATTTTGCGTGCACTCTATTCTTTTTGAATTCCTGTTATAAAATTAAAGTGGATTTGTTGTTGTTATTCTTAAATGTAGAATGAGATTAATGTTCTTGTATTTTGAGTTTTGGCCATATTTGCAAATAAAGCACATTTATCTTCTTTAGAGTGGAACCATAAGAACAGCTTGCTACAAGCCCAAGCCCAAGCCCAAGACCACAATTCTCTTTATGTGGATCAGTCCAGCAAAAAGAGGATATAAGCCCACAACCTATAATGAATGATTAGTTCAGTGGAATAATTTTCGCATAAAGTCACTCAAAAATATCTTAATTATGCTTCATAGCCATAACTTTGATAATTATAGTTATAACAACGTTTGTATAATTTGTGCGGCTTTTGTATACATTTGTATGATTCACTATACAATCTGCAATTTTTGTATAATGTTCGTATATTTAGCTATATAATTCATGCACAATGTTTATATAATTCGCTATACAATTTGATTCGCGCACATCTTCTGTATAATCGCACACAACGTTTGTATAAATACGCAAACTGTAATTGCAGCTAGATATTTGCCGTGAGCCGTAATTAATTCAAACTATAACTATATTAGCTAATTAACTAATATATATTTACTTATCTGCGTAATATACGATACATATAATATATTGTATATATGCCATGTCAACATATGATATTATCTAAAGATTTTAATTTGAATGGTCAGATTTTTTTCGTTTAATTAGAGGATTAAGGGGAGTTCAAGATTTCAAGCGCCACAAATAAATTAATTCTAAGATTGTTATAATATATAGTTTATATATGCCTTGTTGAGATAGGTGAGTTCACATTTTACTTGGCCAAGTTTCTAACAAATTTTGGAAATAATTTTTTCACATGATGAACATAATTCCTTATTCATCAATCTGACATTTACTTTGAAAAAAAAAATAATCTCTGTAAGATTTGAACTATCTTGAACTTTTGTTCAATGCTTGTAGGGTGCAAAAACAACCACTGAATTATGCCCTCCGAATCCGAACGAGTTGGAGATACCTGCAAAAGAAAATGAAAAGGATTACATGAGGCTATCGTGAATATTTATGTTGCTCGGACTCTTCAAAATGTTGATGCATCGTTGAAAAGTCCAAGCAACATACTCTCTATCTGTAAGTGATCTTGTTAGGGGTATAAACTAAAGATACGTTGAATGTATCAAAATGCCCTCTTTTGATCTTATGGGCTTAAGTATATCATGCCAAAGGGAAAGAAACACGCTTTTTGAAACGAAGAGAGTACTATTAGTGAACTGTCAAGTGAGAATTGTGCATTAGGATTCAGGATAAACAGACATACCGACGTTCACTTCATGTTGTTTCTTCACATTTGGAACAGTGTCAATCGTAACCTCAGGTTCTAATTCCTGCACATGAAAGAAGCAGAGAAATAAGTCTCTGAATGGTTATAGAACAGTTGGGATATCGATAGTTAGTGAGTAGTACATATTGATTGATGGTTGGATGAAGCCATCCTGTTGTGATTGCCTTGATGGTTGCAATGGCTTCAATTCCACCAGCAGCCCCGAGTCCATGACCAATCATCGACTAATAAGTAACAACAACAAACGCGACTTGATTCAGTAGTTAAGTACTCATTGCCATTCAAATATTCGAATCAAATGAGCTTCAAATAAACAGCAGAATCAACGTTTAAACCAGCTAATGATAGCAGATAAGTCTTGTAATATGATCATTCAATGCGTTGCCAATAGTCCGTCCTAAAAAGAACAGATTGTTTCGGAGGAAAATAAACGTTGTTTTCACCTTTGTCCCGTTCATTTTGATTTCAGAGGTATCCTTGAAGACCTTCTTGATGGCATTGACCTCAGCCAAGTCTCCAGCAAGGGTTGATGTTGCATGAGCATTTATATAGTTCACCTATTCAGAGTTAATAATACAATCTGTAATATCAGAATCCGAATAGGTTATGACATTTTCGATCAGCAAGCTGACGAACAGTGTTACCTCTTCTGGAGAGACTCTCGCGTCTGCCAAACTCTTAGTAATGCAAGACGAAACTCCAAGTCCATCAGGGCGAGGATCGGTCATGTGATGAGCATCACAAGTGACTGCTCCTCCCAAGTATTCTGCAATGATATTAGCACCTCTTTTCAACGCGTGCTCCAAGCTTTCCATGACCTGTTCGTTTGAACAAACGCGATAAGATAAGAGTGAAAGCAAGAGAAGAAGTAGTTGAATTAATGTGTATATACCAGGATACCACAGCCTTCACCAACGACAAATCCATCACGATTCATATCCCATGGCCTTGAAGCCTTTTGGTAGCCATCATTTCTTTGAGACAAGGCCCGACAAGCTATGAAGCCACCAACACCAGTAGCCGTAACACCAGCTTCCGTTCCACCTGCTACCATAATATCTGCGTCGCCCCTTCTAATATGATTTGCAGCTGCACAAAAGCTGTGATTGGCAGTTGCACAAGCTGTTGAAATAGAGTAATTAGGTCCCATTAGTCCGGTTTCTATAGCCAACAGTGCTGATCCCATGTTACTAATTGAGTAAGGAATGAAAAATGGACTAATTTTCTTATATCCTCTTTGAACTAAGGCTTCCACGCCATCGCTGAAAACTTGTAAACCACCCATGCCTGATCCAACCAAGACACCAATCCTCGTTTTGTCCATCTGCAACATTCAAATTCAAGTCACATTTTACGCTTTTGATCATTTACAATTCAAACATTCTACGACCAATTTACTAAACTCACAGTTTCAAGAACTTGTTGGCCAAGATTAGCATCTTCAAGGGCCCTCTTTCCAGCAACAAGACAGTATCTCCAGCAGTTATCTAAACGACGATCATTCTTTCCATCTATGTAGCCTTTGGAAGAGAAATCACGAATCTGTCCCCCGAACCTAACTGTGTAATTTGAGGCATCAAAACGGTCTATTAAACTGATTCCACTCTGTCCTTCAAGAAGTTTATTGTAAAAATTGTCGATATCACTTCCAAAGACTGAAACAAGGCCCATTCCGGTTATGACAATCCTTTTCTTCGGGTCTGTCTCTCTCTTGGGAGCTGAAACAGCTGGAGATGCCATGGCTCTGATTCTTCCACATTTTACGGCTATTTTAAAAGATTCAGTACATTAGACTCCTTCACGATTAACATGGAAACAAGCCAAAGTTTGCCAGTGTTTATTCTCATGATTAAACGGAAAACTAAGACGTAAGAAGCACAACACTATGATATCAAGAAGCATCCAACATCAACACAAAGGGTGTGTTCGACAAGTGGAAGCAGGGAAAACAAGTTTATATTGTTTGTATCCTCCCGACCATCCAGTACACCTCATCTTCACTCCCACCCCGACCCCCGTGCCCCCCATCTACACCACCTCACTCCCACTTCCCTAAGTATATATCCAGATTATATACAAATACATTAATATCTACAACTTGCACTTTCATTTTCTCTTTAATTGAATGCTAAGCATCTAAGAGATACTTTGTTCAACCCCTTGTCAGAAAGAAAGTTACACAAAACCAAAGATCTAATTGGAAAAATGATAAAGAGATGTTCAGAAACAAAAAGCAAAAAGGCCAGGACGGTATATAAAGCATCCCATGTTCACGCAAGGTCAATAGAAGGGCTGCACTCCAAGGGGTGCGAGATAGGCAGCCTATCCCAATGCAAGCATCAACGGCTAAAACACATGACAACTTCCATACAATGTATTCAGAAACAGTAATCACTAAAAGATCCAGCAGAGTATTCAACGAAACATCATCATCAACCACAACAACAACATACTCATTGTGATCCCACAAGTGGTGTTTGGATAGGGTCGGACGCAGACATCACCCCTACCTTGTGTAAGGGGACGGTGATTACAAAGTGGGAATCGAACTCTCACCAACAAGATAAGAGTTCACGTAACCAAACAATTGAGCTACTAAGATTCCTCTTACGACACAAATCAATATGTCTATTCCTACAAACAAAGACTAAATTTTGTAGGCTCAACTGAATCTATTGCTTTTAGCTCGAACTATACAAACATACGAAAAAAAAAAAAAAACTTAAAATGTATTTAACACAGCAAAACATCACACTCAACTTCAAATCCTAAATCCGTCTCTACTGTCTGCTAATACTACTACAAAAATAATCAAAAATATCATAACATAATACCTTTTGGCTTACAAGAAGCAGAGTTTGCTGACAATTTCACAGTTTCAATAGCTCTAAGTCCATTATACTGTAAATGAAATCCACCATTGATTCTTGATTCTCTCTTCTTCAATATCAAATTAGAATAAGTAATACTACTCATTTTCTCAAACACAATTTTTTTTCTTTTTTCTTAATTAAAAAGCTGACCCTTTAATTCAACTCATCATGTTGGTAGATATATAGTGTCCAAAAAAAAAAAAGAAAAGGCCAACTCATCCAAGAAAATGGAGTAAATAACTAAGTTAATTTCTGTTTAAACTTTTCTTGAATATGGGATTTGGAGAATCCGCCTAAAATATCTTATTTGCTATGCAAGAATTTATTTTAAAAAAAAGATGGCGATAAATGCAATACATAAATATAGTGACAGTTGCAGACTTCAATTCACAACACCAAACAAGAAATGATAAAAGTTACGTCTTCAAAATAAAGTCAGTTACCAATACTTATATTATGATAGATTGCTTTGTGTTTGGTCCAAAATGCCTAAAATTAGTTACTTATTTAACTCATATTATAATAATTTTAAGCATTGTTTGAGTATTAATTACAATTATTAGTGGTTAATTTTATACATTATTTTCTTACCAGGTAGATTGGAAATGAAAATTTTGAGATTAATATTAATTTATAATGATAAAAGGCTATGTGTATGATAAAAAAAAAATATATACACGAAATACAGCAACATATTAATTAATGTGGTTGGGAGATCGCACACATGCATTGAATTAAGACGTGTTATGCACCTATAAAAAATTATATTATATATAACTTTTTTAGAGGTCGTAATAGTAAAATTATCTTTCCATAATTATAGATCACGTGTTGAATTTATGATATCAGTTATTGATATTTTTGCTAGAATTTATACTTTTTTTACCTCTGTCAGAGTCTCTATCATTCGGATGAGCATTTTGTGCATATAGGGTAAACTCCTCTCCCCTCCTCCCCCCACCCTCACCCTTCAACCATTGTGTAATAGCTTGTAAACTACATAAGAGATATAAATCATACTAGATAAATCCTATACGACAGGCTCGATTCAGAAGATGTTAAGGAAAAATTGATCTCAAATCATCCGTACGAATGAACACCCTCCAAACAAACTGCAAATTCTATACGACAAACGTGATTCAAAAAGTATTGAGAAAGAATCGATCTCAAATCATCCGTATGAATGAACACACTCCAAATCAATTACAAATTCTATACGACAAATTCGAGAAAATATTGAGAAAGAATCGATCTCAAATAATTAGTATGAATAAATGCCCTCCAAACGAAATTTTCCAAATACTTTTTGACTACTCTGAACAACTTGTACTAGTCAAAATTGCAAAGAAGAAAAGCCAGAAAACATTAAATAGTAAGAAATAAATTTATTTATTTCTATCTTCTTTGGAGGCCCTCCTAGATTCTCAACTACTTTTCTTCAGAATCAATTAATGAGTTTAGGGTTCTTGTTTCTGAATGGTTAGCTATCTTCAAAAAATTTATATCCTCCATCCAAATTATTTCAATTCAGACAAAATTATTAAAAACGTCTGATGGGTTATTAGTTTTATTTTTGAACTATTGACAGTGTTAAAAAATATTTCTCTATTTGACTGATTTAACTAAAATGCACCCTCGAATTATCACAAGTGTTAAAAACACTGCTTAACTTGGCAAGAATTTAGGGGTGTATTTTACTTTTGTTACAAGATCGAGGTGTATTATTTAAGTTCAGTTAGTCAAATAGAGGGATGTTTTTCACATTATCAATAATTTGGAGATGAAACTAATAATTCGTGTCAAGTCTAGTGGTGTTTTTAATATTTTTCTCATTTCAATGATAACTAATTTTCCCTTTTTTCTTCTTTTGGTCTCTTTCCTATCGAAAAATCAGTCCTTCTTATTTTATGGACTAGTTACTATAGTTCGGGTTAGCATGGGATCAATATAAATTGACTTTTAATCTTGATTTAAAATTTTAAGTTATTACTTATTGAGACCTATAGAAAATTTCATTTCTACCTATTTTGTTCTAATTTATATTGCACGTATAAAATTTTGAGAGCATGTCAAAAATTTATTTATCAATATAAATGAACTTCTTGGTTTGATTATACTATAATTATCATATTAACAACATTTTTTAACACATAAAATAAGACAAACAAAGTACAACGGAAGAACCATTAAAAATTACGAATATACTCTCAAGCTGCTCAAGTAGGCATGTCGAGTTGTTGCTTGCTAGAGCAACTCACGTGGCAAGAGAAGAAGCAACTGACGAGCAGGCATGACGATGACTCAGCCGAAGCTCCTCACTGTTGCTTCTAATATAGTAGAATATTCGGAATAATGATAATTTAAATGTATTTAATAATACAGTTGAATTTCATATTCGCAATTTATCAAATCAATTTTCTTTATTTTTTTTCTTTGTCATGTTGTACTTTTTAATGGTTGATTTGATTAATTTTTATAGCTAAATTAGACAACATTAATTCCATATTTTCAAATAAAAATTAAATATTAAAAAGCTATATGAAAAAGTACTATAAATTGTAATTATTTTTTATCAACATAACAAAAATAATATATCTTAAAATGTTTATCAAAATTAATATCGTTTGACTTTAAAAAAATATCATGACAACTAATGAAGTATATATCATGTATCCAATAGGATTGATTATCATACTAATATTGGATTTAAATCAGATTTTAAATCAATTAATACTAAGTGACTGTTTTTTTTTTCTTAAGTGTTAGCAATTATCACTATTTTTTTATGTGATTTTGGATTCCCCAAATCATTCCCACACATAGTTTATGCACATAAAATATCTATTTTAAACAAAAAAATATTTGGGTTTCTAGAAGCAAACTATATTTGGATTTTCTTCATCTTTCTAATTATATTTTTTTTAAAATGTATAACTCTGAATTGGTCAAGAATATTTAAGAATTTGGGGTCAAACGCTAACTTAATATATATGCATATCACATATAATTTTTTGACAATAAATTATGCAAACGACTTTTTGCGTGATGCGATTCCGCACATATTTACAACTTGATTTTTTCTCTCTAGACTGATGTGTCACTATACGAACAAAACAGTTCGAAAGAATATGATATAAATCATTTATATATTAACTCAAATATCAATTACTGATTTCACGACTTGAACTCCTGCAGAGGTACTCAAATAGGATTCACTGATCGATTTTTAGGTTTCATCGTAAACCAAATTTTTTATATATGACTACTGCCCAAAGTTTCGCCTTCCTCTAGCAGTCTCTCATCAGAATGGAAACGTACACACGTTCAAAGCCCAAATTTGTTCATTATATCTTGATATTAAATAAAATATTAAAATGTATTTGTAAACTAATTTAAATACCACGGGACACAAATTAAATAGAGGTCAGAGATCACTATTGATAAAATTTAAAGTGTCTTTTACTCCATCAGATTTGGTGGTTTTTTTTTTTTTTTAAGAATTAAAAATGAAGAGAGTGGATAAAAAATAAATAAATAAATAACATGTTGAATTTGTATGTAATTAGATTAATTATTTGATAGAATAGTTTCCAAGGAATTGACTATTTGACTTGGTAATATATACATATAAAATAAAGATAATACAGCTCCCCCTACCTAAAAGATTATGTAAGATATGCCATGTTCTATTTATCACTAATTAATTTGAGATTGCTTCTTCTTCATGTAACAATAATTGGTCTTTATTTTCTCCATATTTTTCATGATCACTTTAATTCGAATTTAATTTATAAACACATAGTTAACTGTTACGATCCAAATTCATGACATAAAATTATTTGTTCAGAATCTAGATTTGCATATATTTGTCTTCTAGGTTATGTCATACTGAGCTTCAAAAACACGTACATTATATAATTTTTTTCTTATGTATTATAAAATTCTTGACTTTCTTATCTAACGTTGACATAATAATTGTTTAAAATGTCATATGTGATCAAAAGAAGTATTATAAAGAGACCCTTAAATAACAAAATAAGTTAGCAAAACATGACATTCGTTAATCAAGTTTAACTTCTATACCACTCGTTAAAAGTCGATTGGTACAAAAAATGGATAGACAAAGTTATTCCATAAATTACAATTTTATATGAAATGAATAATATTCACGGAACTTATTTATACCAATTATCAAATACAGAACAACATAATTTTGCATTTTATCTCGAGATTATTATTCCCTTATTCCGAACAAATTATGAATAAAAGCCCAAGCACACGGTCATTGGTTTGAAGAGACGAACAAGCCCATAAATCAAACAGATATAGGTCCAAATTTGTGGGCCGAAGCCCATTAACCATAGGCCCAAAAGATGTCCTTTTTTCTTTTCTTTTCAAATTGTTACAACTATTTTCCAAAAGTTTTTATTTCCTATTTTTTGAGAAGTTTTGACTTACTATATTCATTTAATTTTACATTTTTGCAATAATCATGGGGTTATATAACATATATGATGATATTATTACATATTATTGTGTGAATACATTTATATAACATGTAAATACAATGTATTTTACTATTATAACATGCATATACAATGTATTTTGTCATACATAGATTATACGCACAAAGATACACTTATTATACGTGCAAATACTCGTAATTCACTATTATTATGTGGTGATACAATGTATACTGCTACATTTAGAAATCAAAATTTATACATATATAATTAAGTAAAATCTCACAATTTTTTTTTTTACAAATTTGAATGTAAATAATGCTATATAAAAAAGTTTCTTTTTTTCCCAAACCAACCCCCTCCCCCCCCCCCCCCCCAAACCAATAGGATCAAGTTGGCCCTTGCGAACAGCTTGATGCATTATCTCCTTTCAACCCTCTGAACGAAATACAACAAAAGAAAAGAAAGGAAAATCTATGGACCGATCCCCCAAAAAATTGATTGAAACAATTTTGCGGAAAAAATAAAATATTATGTCATTTTTTTAAATAAAGCCACCTAAAAAGGGACACTACATCATCGTTGGTGTTTCATGTGACAGCACATAAATAAAACGTGAAAATTCCACATCACACCTCACAAGTAAGAGTCTTAACTTAGCAACTAAGCACCAAAATATAAAATAAAAATAAAATAAAATGAAAAAGAAAAAAAAAAAAAAAGATTCCCATGAATTCTTCATGTGAACACATTTTATGTTTTCCCATTTTGGAGTTCATTGAATTGGAAGTTACTAGATTTCTAGATTTGTATGACCTTCTAGAAATTATCCTTATCCATTTTAAAACTAAGATATTGTATTTGCTATTTTATTTTATTTGGGATAATTAATTATTTTACTATAATTTTTTTTTAAAAAAAGTGTACAAAGCTTTGTCCAATGCTAAAGATATGTGTTTAATTTGATTTTAGTTATTATTTATATTTTTCTATTTCAAACGTAAATAAGTATATTTGAGTTCTATCACGTAGAATGTAAATTTGTAGAATATATATAAATTTAAATTTCTGTAAGTTCAAAATTGAAGGACAGATATATTAATCGAGATCAAGTTAAATAATGTGTTTATTATTATATTAAATTTAATTTTTAAATCAGTAAATGAAATGAATATTTTATGCCATAATCCAATTGAATAATGAATTTACCAATTTTCCTTTTTTAATTCTGCTTTAAAAATACAAAAAAGGAAGATAAGTAAAAGCAAAGAGGATAAATGTTTTGGTAAATTATAAAGAAGGAAAGAAAAATCATTATTGGAGATATCTTTATGATTTTTTTAAAAATAAAATAGGACTAAAATAGAATTAAAAAAATAAAATAAAAGTATAAGGTCCCTATTACCCAATGATTATTTTATCTTTATGTCTCATATCAGTCTTTTTTCTTTTCTTTTTATCTTGGCTTAATAAGTGATATTCCTCTTAAATTTTCTGATAAATTTCACTTAAATCGTAAAAATTATAGCTTATTGAAATTAAGAGTATAGATTACATATATTAAGTAATTAACTCAACTTATTTATATAAATGTACGGATGACTAATTTTTCAAAATTTGAATTTATAGGTATCTAATGTAAATAATTCATTATATATTTAAATATTTAAATCAAATATATCATAATTTAAAATTTTAAATAAAATTATTGATGACAAAATTTAGACAACTAACACCAACTTCTTGTCGTTTTATGAGCTTTTCTAAACCGCGTGATTTCTTTTTTGTTTTTGCCGTCACCGCTCTCTGATTTGTCCACCTAATACAGATCCAAATCTCATTAATTATTTTATTTAAGTACTACTAAATTTAATATTATTAAAAAATTAACTAAATTAAAATTGTCTATTCAATGGGAAAAAAAGTATATTTTTTATTTTATAAATAAATAGATCTATTAGAAACAATTTATCTAAGATTTGTTTACACTCTTCTTCTTTCACTTTGTGATATTAGGTGATTATCGTAAACAGATTTTTCAAATAATAACATATTCAGTGAAATTTTATAAGTGGGGGTTTGGGAGGGTAAAATGCACGCAGATTTTACTATTACCTCATAGAAATATAGAAATTGTTTTCGAAAGATTCTTGTCTCAAAAATATCATCCAAAAATTAGAAAATACTAGATATGAAATAAAACGACTAGAGTGGAAAACAAATGATAATTCTAAAGACAATAAAGTAGTAAAATAAATCACAGACAATAATGACACAATATATATAAAGACACGGCTACTTCTATTAACCTATTATATTACAAGGTAAGACATTATCCTACCCCTAGTAGTCATCTAACCTTTCACCTTAATACGCGACCTTTACTTCTTTCTATCTCAAGTCATGTCCTCGGTGATACGAAGCTGTTGCCATATCCTGTTTAATCACCTTCCCCTAATACTTTTTGGTCTACCTCTACTCCTCTGCGTAATCTCCTAACGGAAACGTAACTTCTTACCTGCACATGCTTAAATCATCACAATCTCGCTTCTTTTATTTTATCTGTCATAGAAGCCACCCCGAACTTCTCCTAATGATCTCATAAATAGTTTTTGAAAGCTTAGCGAAATAAGTTAGTATAAATTAGAAAAAATAAAATTAAAAAATTTATATAATAACATCATTTCATAGATAAATTTTATGAGATATAGTACAATTATTTGATTAAAATAATAACATTATGATGGATTTAAAATACTTCACTCCTCTTTGGATCCCATCAAATTTCTTCCCTTTTTCCTTTTTCCCACTATTTTACTTTTCCTTTTTTGGGTACATGTTTACTTTTCCATACTAACCCTTTAACAATATCACACGCCATCCCCCACCCCACCCCCTCCTCACCCACCCCACCATCCTCTTTTTCTTGGAAATTTCCTCAACCCCATTACACCTTAATTCCATATAAACTCACCCACCTCCTCCATTTTCACAACAAAGCTTCAGTCTTTACTCAAATTCCTCACTTTGGTATTCAAGAAAAGTGCAAAAAAGGCAGAAAAGTCCATTCTTTCACAGCAAAGCTTGAATCTTTACACAAATTCCTCACTTGGGTACTCAAGGAAACTGCAAAAGAACTCATGGAGAACAACAATCAATCATCTTTCTGGCAGTTCAGTGACCAGCTTCGTCTGCAGAACAACAACTTAGCAAATCTCTCTTTGAATGATTCAATTTGGAGCAGTAACTATGGCTCTAAAAGGCCAGAAGAAAGAAGAAATTTTGATATCAGAGTAGGTGGTGACCTCAACTCTGCTGCTAATACTTCTTCAAATAAGTCAAATTACAATCTTTTTAGCAACGATGGCTGGAAAATCGCCGACCCATCTTCTCTCACGGCGGCGAACGGCGGCGGTGTTGCCGGAAAAGGGGTTCTTGGGGTTGGTTTAAATGGTGGATTTAACAAAGGGGTTTACTCAAATCAAGCTTTGAACTTCAGTTACAGTAAGGGTACTAACAATATTGCAGTAGGTACAAAAGGGATGAACAAGAAATTAGGTAAAGGGCTTTTTGAAGATGAGCATAAAAGTGTGAAGAAGAATAACAAAAGTGTTAAGGAGAGTAACAAGGATGCTAATAGTGAGAAACAGAATGCTGTTGATAAAAGGTTTAAGACTTTGCCACCAGCAGAATCTTTGCCAAGAAATGAGACAGTTGGTGGATATATTTTTGTTTGCAACAATGATACTATGGCTGAGAATCTCAAAAGGGAGCTCTTCGGTAAGTTTTTTTAAAAAAAAAATTATTTTCACTTTCTTTGGCTTGATTAATCTTGATTGCTATTTTTGTGATGTTTGTTGTTTGTGGTTAGATTTTTTGGCTAATAGGTGGAAATGAGTTGTGTTGAATTGATCTTTGATGGTTTAATATGATGCTAAAGATTTGTTTGAAGAATTGAGAGACTAAAAGGAATCTTAATCTAGATTTTATCTCCTTGATGCTCTAGAAATTGGTTGAATAGTGTCAAAGTTTGAATCTTTACATCTACTAATGGTTTTTCTAGAATTGATTGCTTATTTTTTTGGGTTGATTGGTATTTTTCTGTGTTTGATGTTGTTTGTGGTAAAAATTTTTAATCAATAGGTGGAAGTGAGTATTGGTGAATTTACCTTTGACTTGTTTAATAGGAATGATAATAGGCATTTGCTAAAGATTTGCTGAATTGAGAGAGCAAGCAATTTAGATCTAGATTTATTCTCCTTTATGTTCTAGAAATTGGTTAAATAGTGTCAAAGTTTGAATCTTTACATCAGATTATGGTTTTTTCTAGTATTGATTAATCTCCTTTTTTTGCTTGATTGTTCTAGATTGATTTTGTTTGTTGGATGTTGTGGTTAAAAATTTGGACAATTAGGTTGTGTGGAATGGAACTTTGACTGGTTTTGTAGGATCCTTTATGTTCTAGAAGTTGGTTGATAGTTTCCAAGTTTGAATCTTTACAGCAATAATTGCAAGTGAAATAGTGATAATTAGATTAACTTGAGATGCTTATGAAGTTCCCTATTTCAGTCTGCATACCAAAAATTGTATAGGGTGATCTGATGGTAATTTAGTGGTTTTTATTTCGACAATATAGGTTCGGGATGAATGGTATCATTAATACAAAAGGTTTATTAAAAAACCCGAGATTTGGGATCAAGGAATAGTTATATTTATCAATAAGAGAAACTCACGATTTTAGCTTCATTAAGATTTGTGCTTCTGTTTAATAAAACGTAGTATTCTATTGTTGACTCCAACCAATTTGAAATTGTGGCGAGTTTATTCATTGATCAATAGAGTTTACACTATTGATTCCATCAAAATTGGTGCTTTTGGCTAATATCTATTACTATGGTTATATTTCAGGCTTGCCACCACGTTACAGGGACTCAGTTAGGCAAATTACACCTGGATTGCCTCTCTTTTTGTACAACTACTCTACCCATCAGCTTCATGGAGTTTTTGAGGTTTGTTATTTTTTACATTGCTATACTATTTGTATTTTGTTGTTGATAAAAATGGATGAATTTTTGTAGGACTATCCCATTGTTTTCTTTTTCGTTTCGTAGAACTAATGCATAAACCACTGCAGGCTGCAAGCTTTGGTGGGTCAAATATTGATCCGTCGGCTTGGGAGGACAAGAAGAACCCTGGTGAATCTCGCTTTCCTGCTCAGGTAAGGAAGTTATTCTGCATATAATTTCTTCTCAGTTTGAACTAGAAGGTCTGTACTGGCGATACCGCTTAGTTTGGTATATGTTAAAATCTTGTTAGTATCAGTTTTTGTTTTATTTTGTACAATATTCGTTTGAGAGTCAGCTTAAGTGGAGAAACATGGCCAGTGAGGATTCATATAGCCTGTCCAACTTGCTTTGAATTGAGACATAGTTGTCCTTATAGTATTTGGATTGTCATCAAAAGTTGATTATTCTGACTAGCATACTATTTTCATTCCGATTTACCTCACTGGCATTGTATCGTCTACTTGGTTCCACTTGAAGATGAATCACAATCAATCTGAATTGGAACATGTGGCAGACATAATAAACTAAATAGAAGTGTGTTCGTCCTAATTAATCTGTTAGACAAGATGGTCACACATTTTAACAAAATGCATTTTGGTTATTCGTTTTTGACGATCTCAACTCATCTCTTCTTGCATTACAGGTTCGCATTGTGACAAGGAAAGTCTGTGAACCACTTGAAGAGGATTCATTCAGGCCAATTCTTCACCATTACGATGGCCCTAAATTCCGCCTTGAGCTAAATGTTCCAGAGGTAATATACTATCTCCATCGATTAGTCGTCTAAAACACAAACCAACCAAATCCTTGCTTAACATGAGTGTGTTTTTTTTGCAGGCCATTTCTCTTCTAGACATTTTTGAAGAGAACAAGAACTAAATGAATGTTCTTGTATCACAAGCAGAGAATGGACAAACACCATTACAAAGGAGAAAAAAAAAGTTGATTAGAGAAAAGAGGGGAAGAAAGTTTGCTTCTAGTATACTAAAGAGTTTGCAGAGCAGAAAAAACTTCTTTTAAGTATCTACTGTATATAGGCAACATATATCTATAATGATCTGGAGATACACTTTTTGTGTGGAGACAAATATTATCATATTAAGTACTATGTATTGTGTAATCCAGCAGAAATATGCTGTATAATAAGAAGTGCAATATGAGAAAAAACAAGTTATGTTAATGTTTGTTCTCTCTTTCTAATTACTCATTTTGTTATGGATCTCAAATGTTTGGTTATTTCTACCTATAAATGCCTTGTACTTTTGGTACATTTGGAAAGATTTGGAATCATTTTGGTAATTAGATTATTGAGAGGCAAGCAAAGAGTTTTAACTGCAGATAGTTCAAAAGATTTGAGGGATTTATGTGCTGTGTACTAAGAGAACTTGGAAAATGTTTTCCAGAAAAAATAGTGAATCTTTTGTACTTATTTTCTTGTTTTTGAACTTTGATTTGTAAGATAAGGTATAGGTAGATCAAAAAAGTATTAGAGAGAGGTGATTAGATATGATGCAATTTTGTATCATCGAGGATATGATCTTAGATAGAAAAGAGTGAAGGTCGTATATTAGGGTACAAGGTTAGACGGCTAGTAGGAGTAGGATGATGTCTAACCTTGTGATATAGTAGGTTAGTAGAGATAGTTGTGTCTTTATATATTGTGTCGTTATTCTTCTTTTGCATGTTTCTTTCTGCCATTTTACATACTCATACATTCCGCATACTGACGTCCATTTGGGCATGCAAGACTATTCTACTTCATTTATTCTCCATCCCGTCTACTCCGAGAACCCACCGCTGCATCACAAGGAGCAATTGTGAGGAATAGTCATTCTAGCAATTGATCACGCGAGTACACATCCAGTCAGCGCATAGCGAATGGTATTGGGCTCTTTTCCTCCTTTCCTGACTGCAATCGTAAAACAAAATTTTGGAGATTCTAAAGAAAAGAAAAATATTACAAAACTTATTGTTTAATATAAATACAGAGTCTTCAGAAAAACTAAGCTATTAAATTCATTTGAACTTCTGAACCTCCACTTAACTCCGCCTTTGGTTAATAACATTTTGTTTAAAAAACATAATAACATGTCACAGGACTCACATAAAGATAAAGTTTGATTGTGTTTCTTGAGATTTTGATTATAATTTAAAAGGGTTTTTATGTCTTTTCCCTAATTATTTTTATGATTATGTGAAAAGCACAAAGTTGAAGTCAAACATTACTAGTCACAATATTGGTAGCAAGAAATTGTCAAACATATTCTAAAGAAAGTACATGAATTTTTTTAATGTATTTGGTTGTGGAATAAATTAATTAAACAAAAATGGTTCATTATTTCAAATTTTATTAGTTGAAATGTCACAACCAAGAAAAGAAAAAATGGTTCAACTGTTCTTTCACGGCACTTTATTTGAAAAAATAGACTTATTCTTTGGTGATGTAAAGTTATATACATTTGTTTTGTGTGTCAATTCAAAATAAATTAGACTTTGGTGGTAGTTGGCCCTAGCATTTGATTTTTAAAAAGTTTATTCTAAGAAATTTATACAATTATAATTCATATTAGGTAGTAATTATTAAAATTTGTCTGGTCTTGTGATATACTAGATTAGTAGGAGTAGTCGTGTCTTTATATCTTGTGTTTTCATTATCCGTTTTATATTTGTTACTTTTTATTGTATTTACGTACTACCATTTGTTTTTTATTATTAGTCGTTTTTTTTTTCATATATAGTATCTTTTGCTTATGAGACTTGATTTTTGAGCTGAGAATTTTTCGGAAACAATCTTTCTATCTCTATGAGGTAGTGGTAAGGTCTGCGTATGATTTACCCTCTCCAAACCCGACTTGTAAAATTCTACTGAATATGTTATTGTTGTAATATGATATTAAACTTAAATCCTTAGGTTTACATATTTTTTTAAGTTTGAGTAGATTGGTTGGTCACCAAAACCAACTAAAAGATGGGCATGTGAATTTGATGGGATTTGTGTGTGCACTTTTCTTTTAAATACTTCATATATGAATGGAGAAAAAAAAAACTTATTTGTTGTGTATTAATCTTATTAAAAATATACTTTATCAATAATCTAGGACCAAACATGTTATATAGATAAACCAAAAGATTTGTTCTTAAATCTTTAAATTATCTTTTGTTAATTTGAATATATTGTTCATAATGTGACAAACTCTACGAGTTTCTAGAATGTCCTATTTTTAAAATTATTTAATGGACTATAATATTTCTATTCTCCAAGCGTGCTTAATGAAAATGGACCATTTGCACTCGTGAAATTATTTATTTAAATTGAATCCAGTTTAAATTATTTATTTTTAATAAATTCATCATCTAAATTATTTATTTTCTTATTCTTTTTTTTTTGTTTAAATTTCGTTCATAACGTTAGCATAATTGTTATGAATTAACTTTTTGTGATACTCCATCGTTATAATGATATCATATAAGACTGAGACTAAATTTTCGTGATAATTTTTCTGTATATTAATAACCTATGTCCCTATCGATATCATATAGGATTGGGCTCATTTTTTTAAAAAGAATAAATAAAAAACAATTGAAAGAAAATTATTGAATTCTAAATTAGTAGAAAATATATTCTTTTGTGATATTCTGTCGGTATATTGATACTATATCGGTATAATATATGATTGAGTTAATCATTTGTGATACTCCATCGGTATCATATAGGATTGAGCTCTTTTCTTTAAGAAATTAATAAGAAACAGTTAAGATAAAATTATTAAAGTCACAATCTTATTTATAAAACTTTAAATTAGTAGAAAATATATTCTTTATTATACTCTATCGGTATATTGAAACCTTATCCCTACCATATAGGGTGGACAAAGATATCAGCATGACGTCAACATACGAATTTTAATAGTAAATAAATTAGAAAATATTAATTTTAATTAATTAGAGTGGCATAAATATAAAAAAGAATATATGAATATAAATAATTTGGTTCAAAAGGACATAAACTTAATTTTTCTTATTTTAATTCCTAGACGAGGCCTTTTTAATAATGAAGAAATTTCGAAAATCAATTATAAAATTTAAAGTTGGTTGTAACAAGCTCGTTCCTTTATATTTTTTAATTTAAATTAAATTTTGAAGAAAGTCGAAAAAAATACTTGAAGATTCTCTTTTAACTTCCACTTAGTTTCAGCCCAACAAGGCTGGGCCTAAACATGATATGGCCCATTATCATTAACCCAATTGGAGTCTAGGTGGCGGGGCGAATTTAAAATACATGAGTCTTTCGAGAATCGAGTTTATATTTTTTATCATATATATATATATATCCAATCACAAAATCTATATATATGCGAAGTTATTGCATACATACATGTTGAGAATTAAGGCACCTACGCTAAGTACAACAATACTCTGCATTCACTGATTTAAAATTTCGTAAATATGTGTATAAAAACACGTAAAATTATTATTCAATTACAAATAGGGCAATGGATCAAACCGTTCTCATTACACTCAGGACATCTCTCTTTAACATCCCCATTCACAACTTTGCAACTTCCTCCACAATCAAAACATGGCACAAACCTAGCACCCCCACACCCTTCACACCCTAACCTCCCCACACCCCTCTCCACCCTAGCCCAATTCAATATCCTCCCGAGTCGCTTCGTCTCGTTCAGATTCACCACTTCCTCCACTCCGCCAATGTACCTGCCCTTCACGAACAGCCTCGGTACTCCCACGTCCTCTCCATCTCCGAGCAACTCCTTCAGCTCCTGACGAAACTCGCCATGCAGCGCCACGTCACGCTCATCGAAAACCACCCGGTGTGACTCCAAGATTAGCCTCACTTTGTTACAATCCTCGAACGTGCGACGCACGCCGCCCAACGAGGTGGTGTAGACGACCAATGAGTCATCGCCACGTGGCGGACACTTTTCGGGGTAGTCACTTAAAGGGTTAAACTTTATAAAAGTTGGAACTTTCCCTTCTTTTTCCCTTTCCATTTTGTCCCTCAACAAAAATATATTCTCTTTCACTGGCTTATACCCTTCCTGAACAACAATTTGTGAATCATTTTTTTTGCTGAATTTTTGTAACTTTTTATGTTCCTCATCAGTAAACATGGACTCTGATTTCTTGAATTCTTTGGGTTTTTTGGGCTCTTTGGATGATAATTTGGATTCAAGTTCTTCAAGGGTATGAAAGGAAAAACTCTTTCTTGGAATTTTCCTTCTTGGGGAGCCGCCGCCGTCTTCCTCCGCCTCGGAGGGCGGTGGAGGCGGCGCCGGTAGTGCAAGGAGGGGTTTCTTAGGTGACTTTAGTGGTGGTGGATTTTGTAGAGTGGGTTTTAAATCTTCTAAAGCTTTACTAACTTCATCCCAAGATTTAGGAGCATCATCTATGGAAGAGTTTAGTTTTTCAAGAATTGGTTGTGCCACTTTTGTTGGCTTCCCATTTTCTTCTAGCTCGTCTTGATCCAACTCATCTTCTCCCATCTGTTTCAGACGTTAATTTATCACGTTCAATAACAAAAATAATACTAACATATGTTGAATAATATCAGAAGAGGGTTCGAAGAGGATAGAACGTAAAACAGAAAAAAAGAAGTTATTTTAGAAATATTAAACCAACTTACAAAATTTACTATGATACCTACACATAAAAGTCACTTTTTAACTTTAAAAAACCTTTACAATAATAAATAATGTTCAATTCTTATTAATTTATCACTTCTTTTTTTTTGTGTGTGTTAAAGTTCATAAGTTGTAACAATATATACCTTGTCATTGTTGGCACCTTTGAGCCATGGTTCTTCAATGGAGTTGATATCAAAGACGGCGAAGCTCGTCGGCGGTGGCCGGTAGACGTCGACGGCGGCCTCTATTCTTTTAGATGAGGCACAACCCATAATTGATAAAAAAAATTGACTTTGAAATTACAATGAAATATGTTTTTTAGGTTGTGAAATTATGAATTATGGAATGGGACTAGGAGTATGTAATAAATATGGATATTAAGTTTGGCTTAAAAATGATATATGTGGTGTTTGGTTGTGCCAATTGGTATTGAGACAACCAATTGAGAATTTAGACAAGATTTTGGGTTGAATGGATCTTGTGAGGACACGTGGCATCTTCATTTATTATCCTTAACCATGAGAAAATGAAAGTAATATAACTTTAATTGTGGATGGATAGGACTTAGGATGGTGTTTATTATTGAATAGAATATTTTGAAAAATATTTTCTTTACAAAAATAAATTTTTTGAAAACTAAAAAAGAAGTAAAAGAAGAATTTATGATGAAAGTAGGAAAATAAGTTTCGTAAATGATCAATTACCCCCATAATGATTACTTAAATTATATATAATTGCTCTTAAAACAATACTCCTTGCGTTCACTTTTACTTGTCACTATTTCACTTATCAAGATCAAACTATATGAACTTTGTTAAGCGAGTTCCATTTCAATCACTAGATTCTCAACAAATATCTTTTATATATTAATAATTTTTTTAACACAAATATAAAATGTATAAAAATTAATGAATCTTTGAAAATTCGCTTCTACCGTAAATCCCCCCTCCCATATTGGTGCTAAGAGGGCCATGTTGTTATAATGGTACTTGGAGTTTATGTGCTTGGAATATAGCATTCACCCACAAATATACTACTCTATTTTAGTGACATTTAGACCACATGAACAAAATGCCAAAATTACCATATTTTTTTCTTCAATCAGAAATATTATTTGTCCACGCTATTAATGGTTGGAAATTTGTATAGCGTTACAACACGCAACGACTTCTATATCATCGAGTTACGAGCTTGTGATCCTCCTTAAGTTAAGATGCACGCACATAATAATTTATCGGTAATGTCCAAAAAAATTCTTACAAAAATCTAGCTTTGAAAGACTTACGAGAACTTCTAAGTAATATGATAAATACTACTTCCTCAGTCCCATTTTATCTGACACCCTTTGACTTGATACGGTGTTTTAAAAAAACTAACTTTTAAACTTGTGATCTAAAATTATTCTTAAATATTTGTGTAACTAAAAATCATTTCATTAAGAGTAAAAAGAGAATTTTAAAGGTAAATTGTTTCCAATTAGAGCAAGAGTGATTCTTTTTAGTCGGAGTATAAGAATAGGGTAACCAACACTTACCATACGAGTTGAATAAACCAATTACCAAACGTTATAATCGATTCTTCATCCTTTTATTAACCCTCAATACAAAAAAACTTCTAACATGAAGTTTCAAATTTCATAGGTGAAATTCAATAATAATAAGCGCCTCAAGGAGGGGGGGGGGGGGGAGGGGTAGCCCTGGGTTTTATTCATATTTTAAGTTGGATAATATATGGCTCGATTTATTTGAAAAAAAAAGGTATCCAACCTATTTAAGATGGATTGAGTTGGCTATCCACCCAACTGTCATGAAGTTCTAAATTTCACGATTGTCATGGAAGACAGTGACTACTTCACAAAGACGGGGCCAAAACGTGGCCTCTTTCTATGGCATGAAGAATAATAGGAGGAATTTCAGAACCTTCTCTTAAGTCTTCAAATTAGAGAAAATCTGTATGCCTAAAAGTGTAGGCATAATAATGCAAGTAGCCAAAACTTACTACTGTGTATGTAACCAATTTACCCAAAAGAACATGTCTCCTACTGTTTTAAGTACTTCAGATACTACTACTGCATGTAACCAAGAGAAAAAACTAAACTAAGACCTCGACTCCAATTTCTTGATGGCATTTTCAATTCCAGGAATATTCTTCTTGAATGTTGCCCATTGCTCAGCTGTCAAACTTATCCCTGCAGGAGACACAACATAACAAATCAGCAGAGGTGGTCCTGTGTTTTTTTGCCCTTGTAAAATTTCATTTTTGGATTAGGATGTGGGGAAGGGGGAGATGGGGGAGGGAACTACAAGGTGGGGAATCGAATCCTCACCAACATCAAGGTGAGAATTCAAGTAGCCAATCAATAGAGCTACAAAGATTCCTCAATTCAGGAGATTTACAATGTGGAATTTCAGAAGGAAAAAAAGGGGATGAAAGAAGAATAACGCTACAGCAAACATGATGCTGTCGCTAGCTATACAGCTGCAAGTACAAGATGGTGGAACAACCTAGAGGAATACAACATCTTATAGAACAGCATAAAGTTACAATAGTTTCCAGTCTTTAGCCTTATGATGAAGCGAAAATTGTTAGTTTCTAATGAAAAATCAAGCACCTACTCCATCAAAAAAGAAAAAAAAGAGAGAGAGAGAGAAGGGGAATCAAGCACCTACTTCTATCAACAAGCTATTTTTTGGCATTCCCAACAAATCATCAGTACCACCATCATCCGTTTCTTTAGCTTCTAAACTCGAATCGTTCATTGGCTAAGTTTAACACCTCTAATGATCAAAAAAGAAGAGGAGAAAAGCAGAGAGAACGCATACACTAGCAGTTGTGGTTGTAGATTCACAACAAGACCAGAATGCAAAATATCTAGGTGGTCCAATAAAAGGCCCATAAATTCCTTGCAGTAATCAGTCTAAACTCTTCCCCCTTAAAACTTTTTGTTGTTGTTGTTTTCCTTTTCTTTTTTTTTTTTTTTTTTGTGGGTGTGCGTGGGTGGGGGTTGGGGGTCAGAAACACTTTTGGATGCTCTAAACAAATGCTGGTCTGAAAATTAATAACTGAGGTTTCTACTAAGCAAATGGACTCAAGAAAAAATGATGAAGAAATTCCAGGATCTTTCATTTCTTACTTCCGAAAATTGTATATTCTAATTTAGTTTCTAACATGATATAATTAGCTATGTCAGTGGGACCAGAGTTAATTCTGGATGATATAAATGACGGAGTTGAATAACATATGGATGGAAGAACATAGAGCTGGCAAAACCTCCATTACCGAAAGTGGTGAACATGTTAAGATGGACAGAGATGGAGATAAAATGACAGATAATATCTAGTAGATGGGAAACAAACTAAAATCAAACACAAACAAGAAGGAACCTTTTGAAACAACTAAAACTACTAGACAATACTAGAAATTAGCCATTTATTTTAGAAATAAATAAACAGCTAAAAGAGCAGAAAGTAGATAGCTTTCGAAATACCCATAGCTTACTTCCTAAAGGTGGCTTGTAATCCAGAAGTAAGGCCAGAAGCACTCATTTCCAGGAAAAAAAATAATATTTATATAAACTACCATGAAGAAGTGCTAATGCAAAAACCTTTAAATTCCTCTATGTAGACCTCAAAGTGATAGAGCGAGAAATGCTTATAATTAGCCAAATTCTTTCTTGTTTTTATTGTCACTCAACTTTATTAAGTGCCAGCAGTAGAAGCAGCCAATAAAATCATGAATAAGGTAATGTGAGATTCCCCTTTTTTTAGGTTCTTTGGGCATTAATATGACAACTGTTTGCAAAAGGTTTCATTCACTGCAATCAAAAACAAAGGACATAAGAGTGCAAATGGATTTTGGTGGTACAACAAGCTAATAGTACCTCTAAGAGATAGACTAGAAAGAGAATAAAGCAAAGAAAATAGAAACGATAAGCCAGCAAGTGATGAAATTCTTTCATGAAGTTTTTTCTACCCCATATGACCTAGGAAATGAAATTTGGAGCAGCATTAAGATGGAGAACAAATAGCTACACAATATAAGACCAAGCAATACGGAAATCTACTTTTTCTCCTAGTAGTGATCCAAACCACGAGCATGGTGCAAATTTGACTCCTCAATGCATAAAGAATTTGTTTTACATCTATGATAAAGTTTTTCAACAGACTTCATTTCTAACTATAGCAACCACTTAAACTTATTTTAAATGCGAAAACACACATATTTATGTATGCAAATTCATATCAAAAAATCTAAACCAAATGATCATTACCTTTAGCAGTAGGCAACTCCTTGCCCTCTTTGCTGTAGTACTCTCTTATCGACACCAGAGTTTTTCCCCTAAAGTCAGTAATAGTCACTCTTCTCTTATGCGACAACTACATTGAATTCACAAAAAGACATCAAGAATATATTTTTTATCGACACAAAAAGGAAAATTGAAACATATCAGTTTAGCAGCAATAAAAGAAGCAGCATTTGACATCACATTATGATTTCTCTGACGGAGAGTATTAGGATTACACCAGTTATAAGAACTCACTCGGCAAACGATGAGATCGCCGTCGTCATCGTACTCCTTATCACCGTCGCCGCCGCTTTTCACTTTGCCTTCCTCCTCTTCTTCATCCTCCTCATCATCCTCGTCCTCCTCCTTCACTTCACCGGCTTTTGCCTCAATTTTTGCTTGTTCTTCAGCAAGGAACTTCTCCACCACCTTCCGGACAAACTTCTTCCGGGTCGGGTCGGATAAATCAATCCCTAGCTTTTCTGAAGCCATTCTTCGGATTTTAAGCTCGGAAACTTCATCCAGGTTAGAGGATTTGAGGAATTCGAGTACTGTTTCTTCGATTCTTTCGGAAGTTTCAGAATCCATGATGAAGAATTTCAAAAGCTTTTTTGCTTCAGCTGAATTGGGGAAGTGGATGAAACGACACACAGTGCTAGGTTTTATGATTTTGCAAAGGAGGAAATTATAGTAACCTTTTCGACATTTTTACATACATGTTTCCTTCCGTTTATTTTTATTTATCTATACTATTTTCCTTTTTATTGTATTTTTTGAGAATTGATTTGATTAATATTAAATAAAAAATATTATAAATTATAATTCTTTTATTAAGAGTTTGGAGTCGGTTAAAAGTCCTTATTTTATCACTTCTTTTCAATATTTTAAAAATCAATATTATAAATATAATTAAATAATAATTTAAAGAAAATTAGTTATAAAACGATTTTATTTAAAACATTATTTTTTAATAAAAGACAAAAGTTCAATCAACATTTTTAAGGGTTTTCACATTTTTAATGTTTATCTAGTTCAGCATATGCGTTATGCACGTATGTGCCGTGTCAATTTAAAAATTATATATAGATAACATTTGTCATTAAGAAAAATATAATATTTATATAAACAAAATTAAATAAATATTATTAGTTTGATGTAATAGTTTAGTCTATTGTTAAATGGTAAATATGAAAAAATCAATTCAATTGCTTATAGTACAAATATGTTAATAGGTTTTGAAAACATAAAGTAATAATTTGGAGTTGAATAATTAGAAGTTAAATAATTAACTGATTAAAATTTAATGTAATAGTTTAATATTTCTAACAGAATTTTATTGAATTTTTTTCTTTTTAAATTCGTTATATTATACATGTATGATAGTTAAAATTTTAGGTAATTATTTACGTACATATAAATGGAGATAGTGCTTTCATGCTTTGCTTTGCTGCATTCAAAGCTTTGTTACAGATTGCTGTTTGCTGAAATCTTATGCTGTGAGAAAAGCAAATCTCAGATGTTTACTAACGAGGCTGGAGGATGAACTCAAGAGCTTGAAGCAAAGAGAACCTACTATATTTATCCATCTTGTGTTGGAGAAAACAGTTTACTGAGTAGTGTTAAACATCTTGCATTGGCATAATTGATTTGTTTATAGGTGAATCCTGAAGCAAAGAAGAAAGGTGCAGATGCAAAAGTGAGGGGAGACGCGGCATTTAAGAGGAATGATTTCCTGGGGCTGTAGATTGTTATAGGCAGGTATGTGTTAGGCTTAAAAGAAAGCAGATAATGATGAAATGAAGTAATTGCAGGGCTCACTTGTGTTTGCTGATACTCTTCAGGCAATCGATTTTGATCCAACTGATGGCATTCTGTTTTCCAATAGAAGTCTTTGTTGGCTCCGCGAAGCTGCCTTATTTGATGCCAAGGCCTGCATAGAACTTAGACCAGATTGGGCAAAAGCTTATTATCGGAAAGATGCAGCTCTACGTCTATTGCAGGCATGTCTCTCTCTCCTGGAATCAAACTTTTGCCAACTTATATACAGATATTTTCTGATATTCTAATATTTCATTTTCAAAGGTTTTTAGAGGCAGCCAGTGCTTTCTATAGGGGCATCCAACTTGAAATTTTGTTTAGCAACTGCAGATGATATATTTCTCTAGCATCGTTCATCGGAGAACCTTACTCTAATGCTGTAGTTTCTATGTCCCTATTTTTCTCATTGTTGTGAGGTATTAATATGATTGCAGGGAAGCTATTGAGGCTGGTAGAATATTTTATGGCATGAAACAAGAATAAGTTGTGAGTTAGAAAGCACATAATGACAGAACCAAGTCTTGGTAGTTCCAAAACTTATCATTTTGATTTTTTGCTCTCTAGTGACTTGTAAAGACACTTTCTGTTATTCTCAAACTTTCCCTTTTGCCTAATTTGTTTTCATTTTGTATATATATATTTTAAGTGGAGGATCATGCTTGGGTTATATTATTAAGTACAGAACTTCAAATAAAAAAAAAACATAAACTTCTTTAAGATAAAATTTTGTACTTAAAAAGAGTAACATAATAACTAACCAACACACTAACAATTAAGGTACAAAGATAAAATCATGTCATTTTATGTTGGTATTGATATGATAGTCCCATGAGTGAAGTCTGAAGTGTAGCAAACTAAGAAGTTGAAATTCTTAAACAGTATAGTTCATCTTGATTACAATTGCCAACACAAATAGCCATTTGAGACACATATAAATACTCACAATTTAAGTTTTTTCTTTGCTTTTTAATCACAAGAAGCCTATAGAGAGCCAAAGAAACTGCCAAGATAGTAACTGAATACAAGAATATCAGCATCCATCAACCTTCTTGAAGCTGACTAAATTACTTTCCAACAGTTAGCTCTTCGATCTCTTCGTTCCATTCTTTTTCTTGCTGCAAAGTTTGATAGAGCATGAAAAGCATAAGTTAACTACTGGATGAAATGAGTTTGAAGGGAAGAAACATGGTCAGTGAGGATTGATATAGCTGAGATTAGAGGTATAGTAATAGCAGTAGTTGTTGTCGTCATTGTAGTGTGACGTATTCCACCAAATATTGGTTAGTAAGGAGTTTCATAGCAAACAATGAAGGTAGTACATGAAGCAGTCAATCAAGATCAAGGAGAAAGAGGATATGCTACAATAATTAATCATGGCAATGATGTAGGTGACAAAAGGTACTAGAGCAACTAAGTTTCTACAATAATGGATGGGGACGAACTTGAATGGAGCGATATGGACATTGAGCCAAACTTGCTTGGGATTGAGTAGTTTTTGACGTTTTTTGATGTCATTCAGACTATGTTTAGACAGACAATCAGTAGAATGTTGTAGCAGAGTGTTCGATCCAAAGATTGTTTTGCGGCTGCTTATATGAGATTCGGTATGATATGCAATTATCTTGTACATATAATATCAAGTTAAAGTGATAAACTCACTATATCACCACATATTTGACAATTGCAAAGCGCAAAGAGATGAAAAGAGAGTAAATTGAACAATTAGATCTCTACCTTGATTGAACCTCACCATCGGTCCCAACTGAACTAACTCTACCTCCTTTCCCAGAGACAACTTCATCCATGCTTTGTCCAAACCTTTTGTACCTACCACCAGAAGCAACAAAAGCAGGGCAAGGCCTGTAAGCCTTTATTGGCCACCAACCAAAACCTGGAACTGTTGCAATCCCTCCTTGTATCCGTCCTTCGCCATTACAGCCACTTTCAATCTCCATTCTCCCACAACCCTTACAGGCTCTGTAAAGACATCAAATTCAATTCATTGACATTGCAGAATATGTCCATTTACATCAGCAACCACTTAAACGAAATCATAATTCAAGAAATCTACAGCTTCCCAAATTCAGCCCTCTGTAACTATCAAACTTGCCATGGAAATTTCCCATTCAAACTGTAGCAGAAACACATTCTATGGTTTTGACAAGAAAGTTGGTAAGATCTCTGTTATTGAAACATCTAATCCCAAAATTATGGTTAAATAGCGGGCTCAAGGTTGAAGCTTGCATATCTGATATAAGTTACCTTTACCAAGACAGGTAGAACTTAGAAGCCAAAAATAAGTCCAACAATATACCTAGTGTAATCCCACAATTGGGAGGTAGGGACTGTATAGTGTACATAGACCTTACCCCTACCTTGGGAGGTAGAGAGGTTGTTTCCTTGGCTCAAGAAAAAATGAATTAACAAGAGTAAAGAAGTCATGACAAGATACTATAGAAAGCATGTCCAAGTATGCTAAAAAGAGATGTAACTTATGAAAAGCCAAAATAAGTAACTTAATTGTTTTGCATAATCAAGATGTTGATCATCCTTGCAATAACATGCAAAAGAATGGTGTTATGCATTGCATCCTCTTCTTTCTCTCATAGAACTGATCCAACCAGATTTATGCATCTTTAGTTGAACATCACATATCTAATATCTTCAATTTGAATGAAGCCAGACAACTATTCGTTCTTACAGTTTTTACAACTAGATTTATGTAATATCTTCAATTACATTTGAGATATGTTAACTTCCTTAAGCGTTAAAACAACACACTTCACAACATACCCAGTGAAATCTCACAATATGCAGACCTTACCACTACCTCACAGAGATAGATACTATTATGGAAAGCCCTCGTCTAACAATCGAGTCCCATAAGCAGAAGGTACTAGATATGGAAAAAAAGGGAAAAAAAGGGAACAAAAAGAAAAATGACTAGTAATGAAAAACAAATGATAGTATGTAAATACGATAAAAGTAAATAAATATAAGACGAATAATAACAATATAGGATATAGAGACACGACTACTCCTGCTACTCTACTATATCACAAGGCCATACATCGACCTACTCCTACTAGCCTATTAGGCTTCTACCCTAATACCCTAAAACAACACACTTCAAATCTCCTAAACATTTCAAACATTAACATAAACCATGAGTAAAACTAAAAGCAAATACAGAACTAAGAATATCCACTTTCTAATAATTTAAGCTTTTGGACGAAATAGTACAAAAGTGGAACTTGATAATGGAGACAAAGGTTTCAACCCAGACTTTGATCCAGGGAAAAGAGCACAACGCATGATGTATGGACTAGTGCACGTCACATGTTCAACAAAAGCCTAGTATTTAAGTAGAGAAGGGTCGAGGGTCGGGCCATCATCCACCATGTTTAAATTAAGGTGGTGTGTTTGACCATTACTCTTATCTCTAACCATTTAGATTTTAAGTGCAGCAACCAAACATTTCTCAACACTTTCTAAGTGCAAAGGTTTAAGCTTTATCAAATAAAGATAACAGAAACAATAACATACCCAGTATGGGAACCCAAAAGGGGGTAATTTTCAAGAAATGAATTTTGAAAAGCAGAAAAATCGACCATACCCTGGAGGTAAAACAGAACTAGATTCTTGGTTTATTGAAGATGGAAGAACATCATCACTAGACCCATTTTCTTTTTCTTCAACAACAGGAGTTGAAGAAGAAGAACAGAGAAAAGAATTGAATCCTAACAGAGAACTCCCATGGCTTAAGGGCAATGTGGACCATTTGTTGTTGGTGAAAGAAAGTTGTTTGGGTGATAAAGTTTGCAACTTTTGAGATGGTGGTGTTGGGACGGTGAGAAAGACGGAGCTTCTACCGCCGGTGGCCATGGCGGCGGTGTTCATCTTCTCAGCCACTCCGCTCCCCTGGTGATAATGTTTGTTTATTGGACATCAATTTGACACCCAGGAAAAGGAAACAAAATAGTTTTCCAAAATTCCATATATTTTTTTAAAAAGGAAAAATACTCTCTCCGTCCATCGTAAAGATGGAGATGGACCGATGGACGGAGAGAGTATTAGAAGTCTTTTTTTTTAAATAATAAATCAATGAATTTTCTCACTTTCCGTAAATTGCTATATTAGATGCATTTTCGGATATGGCTACTAAAAATATCTTAATTATGTGTCATAACTATAGTTTGGGTAATTATATTTCGTAACTTTAGTATAGCAATATTTGTATAATTCATGGTTTGTAAACTTTGGTTTACAATTTACAGTGTTAGTGTATTTCGCTATACAATTTGATTCGCGCACAACTTTTGTATAATCGCGCAGAGTCTTTACATAAATCGTGCGAATCATACAAAACTCAAACTATAATTACAAATATATATTTGTCACGAGCCATAATTAATTCAAACTATAGCTATATTATCTAATTGACTATTATATATTTGCTTAATTTTTCCTATAGATATTCATACTTGATGGAATTTACATGAAACATACCATTACAAGTAGAACTTTAACTATCAAGCAAAGTATAGTTAATTTTGAATTTAGGTTAAGTGTTAAATATGACGAGGCAACTCTTGCAGCTGGATGCGCCATGTAGTTTTTGTTTTGGTACCTTCTCTCCCAATCAAAAATACTTGGAAGATGAACTTATTTCCATGCCAATAGTCGAGATGGTAAGATTACGTTTAAATAATTTGCATCAATATCTGTACCATCTTTTTAGCACATGTTTTGAAATACAAGACATACCAAAAGAGGGATTCCATCTCCATGACCATGACAAAATTGGACATTTTCACATATCAAACTGTGCACGTATATTGCCAAGAAAGTTAGCAAAGCCATAAATTCATGGCAAGAAACTAGCAATTTCTAACCAGCAACAAAGGAAAAAATAAGAAAAAAGGAAGCAGGAACTACATAAAATAATTTTATGGAGATTCCGGGGGGAGTCAAAACCTACTATAAACGATCGCTATACCACTTTCCAATTTCAAAAGAATAATCAATCTTCTTCACAGTTATTGACTTGTTATAATCCTATCCCTGCACAACTTGTTGCCCAGCACCTCCATGAATGAGCATCACCGAGCAGTGATGATGGACCATGTACCATCTCCCATTATGGAATTCAAACACATTAGTCACGTTACCCGATCCCATATTAAGATAAGCTTTCATAGTCACCCAAGCTGAATCTGTCATTACCCTTGCCTTTACATCTCTAATTTCGAAATCAACATTTTGCTCCCAGTTAAAAGCCAGCTGCCAGCTGCCAATGACTGCATTAAAACTGCATCGGCAAGTACATTTAGAACCAACTCAAGACGTGCTTAACGATATAAAGACGTAGAAATGAAACATGTCACAAACACATTCTAGTCGGTGATTGCATTATAAGTGCATTAGCAAATAAGTTCTAGAACCAACTAAAAAGACACGTTGGTTGATCCAAGAACATGGAAATTTAACATGTCACACAAAAACATTCTATCGCTCTAATGAACTTGCACATTAGGGAGAGCTGCCAATACGGACTTGGTAATTGCTATGACGGCGGTAGCACCTTAGTAGAACAAACCAATACCAAATATGAAAGAGGAGACTTACAACAAGCTTATTAAAGGAAAAAGAAAATCAGAAAGGCATCAGGCAAATATATTTTCTAATACCCTCCCACACACCTAATCCAATTGTCGGTTTAGATATGGATTTGGAGGGTACTTATTCAACTTTTCCTCTTTCCATTTTTTCCTTTTAGGAAATTGAAGTAGCTTGACAAGCTCAAGAATGGGCCTCAAAAGTAGGTTAATAGGCAGAAGAGCGTGCTTGGGATAGAAAGAAAAGGCTCAACACACAAAGACTGCCTAAAACAAAGTTAATGGTTCAAGGACTAAATTGTGGGAATAAAGCCCAAATGTACAACTAAAGAAAAATTGTGGTAGCGGCTTACTAAGTTTCACCTCAAATTACCATGTGAAAGAATCCAAGCATCTATCAAGATCTAAATGAAATGAATAAAGTAACCTAGAGAGCCGTAAACCATTTGGGAACCCTCACATAAACAACACAGACAGAAGCTACACACCACAAATATGAAAAAAGAAGAATACGATAAATTCCAACCTAATTGCAGTGCATTTATAATCTAGAAGGAGGGGTTTGTTATCTTTTCTTTCAAATATGTAAAAGTACATTTCCAAACAAACTAAACCGGCAAGAACTCACCCACTTGAACAATGCCCAGAGAAACCAGTCAAGAAACTTGGTTGTTCCATGGGGAAGCATCACAAGTTTGACATATGAAAATATCATAGAGATTTTAATCGCAAAAAAGAAAAAGAGAGGATGTTGAGAAGGAGAACAAGACGACAGACATGCAAGGTGCAAAGATACAGTAGTCATAAAGCTCAAAAGATGACCCCCGTTGAGGATGGAAAAACTCATACCCAGTAAAGTATTCCCCAGAGGCATGAAAGCACTTCACATAATCTGTGTTGAGCCAAAAACGTTCCATAGCTGGGACAGATCTTTCTTTAATAATATTAAAAAAATCAGCATTGACATTCATAATGGCTCTAGTAGCTGCATAATAAGCCTTCCATCCATTAGTTGGAGTCAGCAAATCCTGCTCCAATGTGAAATCCTAAGAGATGAGAAAACAAAAGACAATCACTACACTGACATTTCCAGCCATTTATTGGTTAAACAATAAATTAGCAACATCCGAAATGCATGTAGAAACAACAAAGTACAGGGTCCATAAGGAAAAGTAAGAGGGACTGTTGCACTTCTTATTTTTCCTATATATGGAAAAATAGGGGGCTTGGAATCGTTGATTTAAAATAACAGATCATTAGCTGATAAACATACTTGTCTGATACAGAAAAGGGCATTCTACAAGGTATAGCATTCTCTACAAATATTGTTTCTCAATTACTTTTACGTGGTAAACTCCTTTGAGCTTCTATTTCTTCCCTCCCAGTTTCCAAGCAATTAAAATCAATCCAAAATGATGTAAATAACAAAAGTAAAACGATTCTCATATTTCTTTTCAATTGTGTGGTTCTTATTTTGATTAGCACGCACCTTGACTAATCTTGCTAAGGTATCCCACAAGCATAGGTTGACAACATAATCCTGCCCACCAAGGTTAGAGCATGTGGTCTGGGAATCCGGCTTAGAATTTCCAAGTTGACACTATCATGTTCTCAACCACTATGCCACCCCCTTGGGGACCTTCTGTCTTATTCTATTTGGCCACATATCTCAAAGTGGGAAATAAACAAGCAGTTAAGAATTAATGTTCATTTTCACTAAAGGGAAAACCCTACAATATCCTTATCAAAAAGGTTGAACTCTACCACATAATTTGTACATGTATAACACAAAGAAACACTGTAGTTTATTGTCCTTGCATACCCTTCACTTCCCATTTAACATTGAGCATTGAATGTCAAGCTCTTTTGTATAGTTATTCAATATGCTTCCCTTAGAATGATTGTCGATGTCCAGGTCCACTTGGAATTTTTTTTTCGAGAGACTCTACTATACTCCGTATATACCATCGGATCTCCCCCATTCTCTCTTGTGATTGGTTACCATAGAATTTCCCTCTTTGGCGCATCTGATTTGCTTATGGAAAAAAGGTGTATTTATAAAATTGTGCTTCACGCGCTTCTTGTCGCCCTTTTTTCTTTGGATGAAGTGGTTGTATTTAAATTTTAAAAGCATCACAAAGTACACGCACTTCTTGTCTTAACAGTGCCCTAACCTCTGTGCCAAACATGCTTCATTGATGATTGAACTAATACGAAGCAGTCCAGGTACCCGTTTAAACATAGTTGGTGAATAATGATGTTCTATAACAAATAATTAAGAGTCTTCTTCAACAATCCTCCAGCAGGCTGTCAAATTAATTCGGCACTTCTCCAATTTGGGATGCCCAAAAAGATTTGAAATAATTCTATTTCTAAAACTCAAAACTTCCAAGTACTCATATTCATTGAACTGTTCAAATATTAGGTTTGATAAGATCTTCACAAGCAAAAGACAAGATAGTCCCTTAAAGTATGAGCATAGGAATATCTTGTCCCTAACTTATTCTACTAGTGGATATAAAACATCCCTACTTTGTAAAAGTGGACAGCTTCGGTCTACCTCTTAACAGATTAACTAAAACTAATGGAAAACGGGTTGTATGTTTTTTTGCTGGTTACTGTTTTTCGTGGCAACATCTATTTTTTCATATTGATTATGAGTGGCAATGTGGAAGGCGTAAAATGGAATTTGATTATGAGAAGGGAGAATGGTGTCTTTTTGTCCTTCATAATTTCAAGAATGATATTCTGCCTAATGTTCAAAGGATTGTTTTTGAAATAGATTCTTCTTCTTCTTCTGGCGATTACGCGAGGAAACGGTGGAAGGAGATACCTTTAAGTGTGGAGTTCTAAGCTATTTACCTTTTTATCCCTTTTGTGTTTTATGTTTCTGTTCATTTAGAATTGTGAAAGATATGGGGAAAAAATTAGAGGTTAAATCTTTAATCTGAGATAATTAGTTCGACATTTATGCATTTTGGCCTTTTACATTTAATGACTTGTGGATTTTCTGAAAGGAGAGTTCTGGTAGCAGTAATTCTTCACCGTGGACTGCAAACAAGAAATGGTCTTCTCTTTCATCGGCGGTTTTTAGAGTTTAGCTCTTTACTGTTAGTTTTGATAACTCTATTAAGAGATGGATCAAAACCGTCAACTTTTACAAAGATGAGGGATGTTTTATATTTGGTAGTATACATAAAGGACAAAGATACTCCTAAGTACATACTTAACGGACTATTTAAGTCTTTCCCTCGGACTTGTACCCTATCAAGCTAGCTTTTCAACCACCATTTTAATATTTTTCGATTGTTAACTATCACATTAAACATTTTCTTCCACTATCACTAATATGGCACTAGTATACAACCTAAATTTAACATTATAAACATAAGCATTCAAATACAATTATGTTATATAGGATAGATATAGCACTAATAATGGGAAAAAAATGATATCTTCAAAGAGCTTTTCAAAGGCACACCTTATGATAGAGTGCTTTCCATGCATTATCATCATTCGCAGCCTTCCTCATCAGCGAATTCGTCATTGAAAGCCTACAAAGACTCGGATAATCCAAATAGCTCAACGCGTGCGTTGTGATTTCAGGAACAAGCTGCTCCATCATCGACGCTCCTGTCAGTTTCTCCGCCGCCACTGTCACAGGCACCTTCTCAACCATTGCTCCCTCAACGCCACCAAAAACACTACTACTACTACTCTCTCCGTTCAAAAACGACGTCTTTTCAAAACGTCCTCCTCCACAGCTCCCACGCGAACACGCACAACTACAGGAATCCTCTCCGCTGTTCGTCCGAGCCGATTTCGATCGTCGAGTCAAAATAGCGGCAGCGACGGTGAAAACACAACAAATAAACGTGAAGGCGCCGGAGAGAAAGCTAATCTCCATTCATAAGTCATGAAAAAAACGTCGTCGACGTTCATGAAAGGCCTATTAGGGTTTCGGAGAATTCAATTTTGAAACCCTATTTGTATTACTGGGTTCTAAAAATGGAGAGTGAGGAGAAGGGAAGTTTTGGTAACCGCTATGGAAAGAAGTCTTAAATCAAAGGGTCAAAGTGAAATATACAAAAATAGTAGGGGTGGATTTGTAAACTACTCTCTCCGTTCATTTTTACTTGTCATTATTTCACTAATCGAGGTCAAATTATATGAATTTTGATCAACATTATGAGAAGGAAATTACAATTTATAATATTTTTCGTATAGTTTTGAACCATCTAAATTTTGTATTTCGAATATTAAATTCAATTTAGCTATTTCAATTTAGCTTTGAAGTTTAGTCAAGTAGATCTCGAAAAACGAAATAACGACAAGTAAAAGTGAACAGATGGAGTATTAACATGTTAGTAATAATAAATAAGAAAGAAATATTGAAAATACTATTAAACTTGGTAAGAATTATTGACAATTTTACAAACACATCTCTACTTGACTAACCAAATTCAAATACGCTCTTGATCTTATTACATGGGTGAAATATAACCTTGAATTCTAGCCAAGTTTAGGGACATTTTCAACACTTTTATCGGCTTTTTGTTAAGAGTTCTATGCTCCTTCGAAATTTGTAGACCACTTGCTATGTCATTTGGCAAATTTGGGGTGTATTTAATTTGAGTCAGTTGAGTAGAGGAGTGTTTTTTTAAGACTGTCGGTATTTTGAGGATGAAACTAATAATTCATGTCAAGTGAAGTGGTATTTTTAATACTTCTCTCAACAAATAAAGTATGCACATGATTTTGTTTTTGGTTTCCCTGCATGCTATAACGTAAGTCTCATTTAAGAGAAAAATGCACAAATATATCTAATGTTGGAACCTCTGTTTAAGTTATGTTAATAGCGTGTAAAAGTCTGCAAGTTTATCAATTTACGAATATATTTAAATATACGGTATTTGAAGTTTCATATAATCAGAATTCAAATATATATAATAAAGTTGGATTACTTTTTGTTTGAAGGTCAAACATTTTTATTTGAAGTTCCGATATTCAATCATATTTATGTGAAACTTCATATGTTATGAAATGTACATATTATCATTAACAACTAAAATGAGTATTATGAAATCTATCAGTTCTCTTTGTAATTTGCATGTATACTCTCTAGTTTTAGCCTAATATCTTTTTATATTCGTATAATAATAAAGTTATATTTATGTCAAATTTTTTAAAGATTATCTAATTTTTTATTGAATATGTTGTTATTGTTATTTTTTACTATTCAGTTTCTGTCTTATCATGTATATAGAATACGTACTAGTTAGTAATAGTTTATACAATGTACAGATTAATATAATATAATATAATATAATTATTTGCAATTTATTTGAAACAATTGTTATTATTATTAGACGGATTAAAAAGTTTGAAATGTCTTTTTTTTTTTCCAAATATATTTAAGTATTTTGTTGTTGATGGAGTTGAAGAAGAAGTAATTTAGCCTTTTAATAAGAGATGTTTCTTTCATTGTACAAAATATTTAGTAATTTAGCCTTTTGAATTTCCCCTTTTCTTATCCTTAAAAATCTCAATATTTTAGTTTTAAGTTTTAATAATTATTAGTCTCTCTATTTTAATTCTTACTTTTTCTTTTATTTTGTTTGAAAAACAATCTCTTTTTTTTTTGGGTAATTTTTTACTTTTACTTTCTACGTGATATGTTTAATACCACGAAATAAAATACATTTTAATATATTTTTAGTTTGATATCACATAATTATGTAGCTTTATTATCATTGAATATTTCAAAATTAATCAAATGGTATTCTATGAAAAAGATTATGTAGCTTTATTGTCATTAAATGTTCAAAATTAATTATTTAAGCCTAACATACAAGCAAATTTATACATTAAAAAAAATCAACATAATCAAAGTGCCCTTAAGATAAAGTTAATTAAATAAAAAAAATAAAAATGTGTCACACTTTGACCACGTCGCATCGCGATTGTTCGGAAAATATGGTCCAAGCCCGATGAAAAGAAATAAAAGAAAAAAGATTATGATGTAAAATTATTTTGCCCATTTTCTATGTGCATGTAAGTAATAGTACATGTTATGTCTTTATTCTATTTGACAGTCACTTCCATTCATCAATTTTTATTATCTACATAATTTCATATATCAAAATAAAAATTCTAGCTATTACACGGACCATAAATACCTAGTAATAATAAGGAAATCAAAACATAACACGTGGTAATTAAAGAAAAAAGGTAATTAAAATGTTAAGCATGAAATAATTAGTTGATACATTTGTGAAGTTTTCGTAAAATTAGTTAATCAAGTAAGCTCAATTTACATTATTATATTCGATAAAAAAAATGAAGAAAGCTCCAAGATACTGTATCAATATATTTATGGAGTATAATAATTAATACATCGACGGAGTGTCACAGAGTAGTGATGCTGACGTTACTCGTGAAATAAGAAAGGAGAAAGTAGAATAGTGAGGTAAATAATTTAGATTAAGTTCATTTTTAATATATAATTTATCATTGGGTTAATTTATATTATAAAGAATGAGGAAAGCTCCAATGAGAAAATATAGAAAAGGAAAAGACTATTCTATTATATTTCTCGCTTCATTCCAAAATAAATAGTGATTTTAATTTGAAAGCGCTCCTTTGAGTGATGGATTCGAGTTATCAAGAGAGCAATAGAAATGGAATGCAAAGGGGAAGCCTCGCTCTTGATTTGGATTATCCCATATAATACGACACTCAACGCCTCTGTGTTATGGGTTCTTGTAATGGATTGATAATAAGGATTGGGATACATTAAGGTATATTTCAGGCTTGTTTGTGGATGGGGTGCTTCATTGGCAGATGGACAGGAACATCATTTCTTTTGATAAATGGGATAAGACTGAGAAGCCTTGCTATGGAGTAGAAGAGTATGAAGTGTTTCTGGGATTTTTGGGAAGTGATCTTTACAAAACTCATCTATGGGGTTAAAAAATCTTGGATAACCATCAAGTATCTAATAGACCAAAGCGCAGCCATTACTCATTGCACTCAAGAATATGGGAAACAAGATAAGTAAATGTTGGTGCTACTAACAAATGTAGTTAAGCTGCGAAAGTTACGCTGTATGAAATATATGTGAAACTAACTTTAAGAGTAGCAATACATGCAAAGATAACACATCAAACTCTTTCCTTTCCAAACTCTTGTGATTGGTCATTCACAGCCTCTTCGACGTCTAATCTGCAAAAGAAGTTCAAAGCAGAGAACAAGAAAGAAAAATCAGTTCAGGCTAGGAAGTTACATCATCCATTTTAATTGTCAATATAGTTTTACCAACTAACCCAATGACCACCCTCGTTCCGTTGCTAGTTACGAAGAATAAAAAAAGAAAGAGATTCTCTTTATGCTTATTTCATGCTGTACACACACAAGAAAAAACTGTTCATTCCTCATAGTTTCTCAAAATCATTTGACAGCACATGTTAGAGAAAACATCAGCAGTAATAGCAATGAAAATGAAGCTAAGTACATGTACCCCTCGCTAAATTCAGAAGCGCCCCCAGGCTCCTTATATTAGTAAGCAAGGCAATGCATTGCTTGTGAGTTGTGATACACTCAAATTAAAACAGAGCCCTTTAGTGAAAGTAACTGAGCACTGAATTTCCTCAAGGTACCTAAAAACCGAAGGTCATGATGGTACACATCCCAAAACCCATCCTGAAGTGTAAGCCAAAAACTAAATCACATACGAGACTCCCAAAGAGAAAAGAAATGAAAAGAAGCACAAAGATGGATATTCCCCAAATCTGGTGTCACAAGTATAAAGAACATCTAATACAATTTTTTGACAAGGCAAATACAACCCAAGTCTCTGAATTAACAGATGGAACTAATAGTAATCCGGAACACAGAATCTCATCACCAATCTGAATAAACTGTCTGCTAGATGATCAACCACCCCAAGGAGCACCCTGACTAGAATCTACATCCAAAATGGGACACACTATATCAATTATATATTGGTAATGGACAATAGCTCTGTCTCACTGCCAGCAGAGATAAACGAAGAGATTAAAATTATCACTTTGGCCTACTGAACTGCACATCTTTTATTTTTAGGGGTCGCAGATCTCTCTTGCTTATCGCAGAGACAGAGAATTGTAACTTGTCCATGAAACGTGAATCACTACCGAACTGCCTCTTTCATGGAGACTTCTGTTAACTCAAAACCATATATTCAGACTCCCCAGGATTCTGAATAAATAAGAAACTAAAGAAGATTGTTCAGTTTGATGATACATTGCAATTAGTTCCTGAGTAGGCGTGATTATGCCAAGATATGGTTTTCTTTAATGTTAGAGAAATCTCCATAAGTATATCAAATGGTAGAGAAACCTAGCCACATATGGTTCTCTATAATGTGGGAATATAGTGATGGAAAACTAGCAGAAGAGCAGCAATACTACACTCGACTCAAGAAATAACATGACTTCCAGACACATTACATACACAACACCCGAGGATGTCGACTAGTGGTCAATGAAGTTACTTGAAGTGGGTTGAGAATCGTGAGGTCTCAAGGTTCAAATCCCAACATAGACCAAAAAAGACACTAGGTGATTTCTTCCATCTGCTCAGGCCTTTAGTGGACAGAATTATTTGTTGCTCGTGGTGGGAGATGGAAAGTATCTAGTGGAATTAGTTGAGGAGCGCCAAAGCTAGCCCGGACACCGTAGCCATCAAAAAGAAAATTATATACACAAGTAAAATAGGCTATTGAAAATGAGATCAACCTAATGGAAAGATATACTTAACGATCTACCCACTAGCCTTCTGGGTTCAACTGATTTGAAATCCATACACTTGCAAGAAATAATGCATCATTTTCAGGCATAACTAATGTGATGTTGTGACACATGGTTAAGATCAAATCTTTTCATAATGATTTTGAATAGATTTCAAGTTCTCGCACTTTTGTTGTCATATGAACTCAACTCAAGAAATATATAGACTGCCAGAAAAGCAGTCTATTGAAAGAGCTTTTTCAACAGGTACTGAAAGCAGCAGCAGGGTTTTCCTTTCCTTGGTCATAGCTTTATGTTCTAGTTGCCAAACAGAACCTACCTTTATAACAGATATGGCTCTATTAAACGAACCATACACCCCACACTCATGATCAAAGCAGCTAAAATTAGGTACCTGAGTTCTTTATCCTTGCAATGCGGTCCTGCTTATATCACCGTTACTTTCAAAGTGAAAAAAATGACCAAAAATGTAAAGAAATGAGAAGTTATTTGTCCAGGAGAAAATATACACCTAACGATTAGCGGCAAGGAGATAACCAAAACTAGTCCAGAAGCAATGTAGTTTAAAGAGATCCTTCACATGTGCGTCTTGTTCTGTATTTGAAATAACAAAATGAATTTGAAAGCAATTGAAAAGAAATTACTCTTACAAATTATTTGTTACTCGCTTGTTCTGATATGAGCTTTTTCCGCGTTCTCTGTAGCTTGGGTTGGAAAAGGGGAAACTAGACTTTCAAGATAGAATTGGACACCTCGACCATCATGACAGTTAAAAATATCTGAATATCTGCACGAATCATCTCTTGGATTGTATATCATGGAAGTTGCTCCATACAGCGACCATATTTCACCTTTATTTGACCTGAAGAAGATTGAAAACCATTGTGGATCATCTGGACACCTAATGGCAAACATCTTTATCCAAGATTCTTTAACTCCATAGTCTTTCATAACCCAAGCATTTATATGAGTTCTCTTATAATCAGAAAAGACAGCAAGATCACTTCCAAACTTTCCGACAACCAATTCAGTCTCTCCTTGTTCATAGGGGGGCTTATCCACCTTTTCCCATTTCTCATTAGCTAAGTCAAAAGAAATGATGTTCTTGCCCAAATACTCAACGCGACTGGGATTAGAAATATAAGTACCCCAATGAAGCTTCCCACCCACAAAAGCGCCGTCATGAATTAATCTATCCCCACAATAACCAACACTTTTTTCGCTGGAGAATGTCTCATCACAATAATCAACAGTAGTCCAAGAATCACTCTTTAGACTATAAACTTTGACCTCAATGTCATCTAAACCGCGAATAATGTGGTTATAAGTAATGATCACTACCTTATAATCATCATGGAGCTCATCATAACCAAAACCACATATGTTTGTGTATTTTTTCGCTCTAGGCCTAAAAAGAGGCAAATTCTTGTGCTCTCTAGTTGTTGGATTCCATAAAAGGGAATGTTCTGTGCAAGGATGGGCAAGATAAATCAATCCATTGCAAGAACCCATAACAATGAGCTGATGACTCTCGATTTCAATGGGAAAATCCAATTCAAGAGCCTTAGTCACAGGGTTATCTAATAAAGATTTAAGAGGACATTCCTTGAAATTCAATTTCTCTTCACCAATATCCATAAGAAGTACATGGTGGGTGTTTTCCTTATTCTCGTCATTAGCAGATAATCTGAGATGAGTTTTGACAAAGTTGGGACTAGAGATTAAAGCAAGCCAAGTTGTCGAAACAGACCTGAATTTCAAGAGGGATTTCACCGGAAGCCTCAAGAGAATTTCATTGATGAGTTCTGGTGGCAAAGTAGGACTTGTCAAGTTCGAATCTTGCTCTGAATTTGATGGAAATTGAGTAGCATTAGGGATTTCAGGTTCCATCTGATTTGACGGGTTGCTCGACTAAAAAATAAAATGACCATTTATATTCTGCTTGGAAATGCAGGATAAGGTTGCGTTAGATTTTTGTCATCTAATATTCTTTTTTGAATTTCAAATATTATCTAGTCCCTACCGTCTATTCAAGTTTTTTTTTTGTTTGGGCTTTCAACCAGACTATTTCCTCTGTCTTAAGATATCCGTTATGATTTGTAGGAATAGTTATTTCAAATTATTTGTCATTTTAAAAGTTCAAAATAAAATCAATTATTTCTTGTTTTAATTTTAGTTGTTATTATTTTTTAAACTACAAACACCTTAATTATGGAGAGATGGTGCAAATAAAGTAATTGAATAAATATTATATCTTAAGGTATAAATAGGAGTAAAATAGTCAAAAAGCTCCGTAGTTAATATTTTCTTAAGGAGCATGTAAAAAAAGAAACTTGAACAGATAATTCGAGATGGAAGGAGTACATGGATATATTATCTTGTGAAATAAAACATTTTGTTTTTCTTTTAAACTAGCTAAAATATTCTAAACGTCATAAAAATGGAACTAAATAAAGTGTATTAGTAATAATGGATCAATTATGCTGACTTTTACTTATCGATTGTTTGATTTGTTGTATCAAAAAGAGTGTATTAGAATATTAGCACTTTTGATATTGTTAATGTTATGCTTTATTATGTATAAAAATAGTATTGAATAAATTGTATATTGATATTGTTGTACCATGTATAAATACCCAACTAAAGATTATATTAAAATTTAGTACCAATGTTATTCTACCTAATACACCTTACCAAACAACTCTTTTATAAATGTAACATCTAAAATATAATTCAGGGCTAGGAAAAATATAAAATAGCTTGCGCGGTAATTTCATATTAGTTGGTCCGCGGAATAGGAGAGTTCCATTGGTGTTCAGAGTCTCAATATGATCTTATTTGATCAACCGGAAAATTTTGAGTGATTGAGCTTCGTCCAGTATTCAAATTTGACTTCGATTATTGTCTCTCATTTACACAAGATGAGTTTTTCTTATGAGAGCTTGAACCCAAAGGTATAGTAAGTTAATTATGTGGAAGAGAAACTTTCATGTATTAATTTAGAAGATAGTCTGAAAATGAAAGGATATTGTGTTAATGTATTTCTATACAGACAGATTGTAATTGATCATGACTACTCTCTGTTGTGTACAAACTTACTGTGTTCGACATGTAGCATTAGAAACTGTTTGTGTTGTTTAAGCAAAAAAGACGAGCTCTATATCGATACCAGCTACATTTGGGACATGGCAAAAGTTCTAAAGTGTTCAACTTAAGCAATGAACAAAAACAAATATACCATAGTTAACTTATCTGATGGACAGTGCAACTTGAAGTGGTATACGCTTGTCTATTGTAAAATATCAAAACAACTAAAGTTAAAAGAAAATTCACAAGCAGTACTCATTCCAATCACAACACATCAGCCAATATCACAACTGATGTAATCTCACAAATAGGGTCCAGATAAGATAGGATGTAAGCAGATCTTACTCCTACTTATGTGGTAGAGAGGTTGTTTCCGGTAGACATTGGCACAACTATACATTACCAAAACGGGCACTCATGTCAATCACATGATCCCAAGAGAGACAACAAAACACTACTAGATGATTTCTTTTCATTTGTCCTAGTCTTGATGGTTCTCTATAATGCGGGAATATGGTTATAACAAGCTAACAGAAGAACAGTGACAGAGAAATAATTTGACCTCCAGAATACTATCTATACACACCATTCAAGGGTGTGGCGTAGCGGTTAATGAAGTGGTTTGATTTGAGAACCATATGGTCTCAAGTTAAAATCCCAACAGAGACAACAAAAACACTGAGCGATTTCTTATCACATGTCCTAGCCTTGATTGTTGGCATGAGGTGACAGCTATCTTGTAGAATTAGTCAAGATGCACAAAAGCTAGCTCTAGTATCACAGTCATTCCAAAAACAAACAATTATATACACGAGAAAATATAAATGTAGTGATTAGCAGCAAGGAGAACACTGAAACTATTCAAGAAGAAAAATAGTTTAAAGATATCCTCCACATGTGTGTCTTGTTCTGCATTTGAAATAACAAACAGAATTTGAAAAAACTTGAGAAGAAAGTACTCTTACAAATTATTTGTTACTCGATTGTTTTGATCGAAGCTTTTTTTCTGCCTTTGTTCTGTCGCGTTCTCTGTCACTTCAGTTGAAACAGGACAAATTAGGCTTTCCACGTAGATTCCTGCACCATGAAAGTCATCACAGTTAATAACTTATGGGTATCTGAACTCGTATCTTTTGATTCGTAAATTATAGAAGTTATCCAAACACCGCCAATATTTCACCTTTATTTTATATGAAAAAGAGTGGATTTAAAGCTTAATCATTTGGATACCTAACGGCAACTTTTTCATCCACGAGTCTTTAACCCTGTACTCATTCATAACCCAAGCACCTATATGAGTTTCTTATAATCCCTAAAGACACAAAGTTCACTTCCCAACGTTCACAGACACAAACCAGTCTTTTCCCATTTCTCATTTGCTAAATCGAAAGAAATAATATTGAAGCTTCCCATCTGCAAACAAACTTCAACCACTCAATATCATTTTCTATAAGAGCCTGAAGTATTTAATACCTTCTCATCACAAGACTATATATTTCGACCTCAACACCATCTGTACCACCTTAATTATAAATAAATACTGACTACCTTACAATCGTCAAGGAGCTCATCATATCCAAAACCATTCATGAAAAACTTGTACTTCCATCTTGGTCTAAAATCAGGCAAATTCTTGTGCATTCTAGTCGTTTGATTCCATAAGACCAAACATTCTAAATCAATCCATTGCAAAAATCCACAATCCTAATAACTTCATTGTCCAAAGTCTCAGTAACAGAGTCATAAAATAACGACATAAAAAGACATTCTTTGAAATTCCACTTTGTTCCATTGTGACCCAAAATAAGCATATGGTGTGTGTCTTCCTTCTTATTAGCTGATAAAACAGGGATGGGTCTTAATAAATTTAGGACTAGAGATTAAAAAAAGCCAAGATTTTGACACAAACCTTGAATTTCAATAGGGATTTCACCGGAAGGCTTGACAAGATTTCAGTGATGAGTTCCATTGGCACAATGGGATGGTCAAGTTTGAATCTTTCATTTAATTCGATGGAAATTGAGCTCCTTTTCTTCGATTTGGGTGTTGATTAAGGGCTTCAGAATCCATTTTGGTTGCAGAAGTTTGAGTTGTTAATACTAAGTAAGGGAGGTTTGGTATGAAGGATGTGTTTGGCAGAAGGATAATTTTTTTTAAAAAATAGATTATATAAATCTCAATTTTTTGACGTGAGAAGTTAGAATTGAAAATATTTTATATTTTATTTTATAATTTTTTGAGAATTATAATATGTTACTATTTAACTTTAATTAATATTATAATTTATTTATTTTTTGTCAAAGTGAATGTTTTGTCAGGCAGAGATGTAGAGTGTGATGTGCATTTTTTAAAAACTAAAATTGAGAATGTAATAAACACTCTCTCAAAGGGGCCGGCAGACCAGGCACATGGGGACTGTCAAATAAGTACCTCAACGCGTCGCAATCACTCCTATCTTTTGATTAAGAAAGCGGTACATACCAAGGGGTAGCCAAATGCCCTTCCTTAGGTTGGGGCAACACAACAATGGAATCCACTTCTTCCAAGAGCCATACCGATTGACAGGGAGATAAACTGGAAAACAACTGATGCTGAACATGATAGGAGAGAAGCGTATTCTCAAACTAATAAGTGATAATTTAGGTATGAACAATTTCTAATGGGATTATAGCTCTATCTCGCTGCCAGCAGAGACTAAATTATCATTTTGGCCTACTGAATTGTACATCTTTTATTTTTCGGGTCGCAGATCTCTCTTGCTTATAGCAGAGACATAGAATTGTCACTTGTCCACGAAACGTGAATCACTCCAGAACTGGCTCTTTCATGGAGACTTTTGTTAACTCGAAACCATATCTTCAAACTCTCCAAATCCTGCATATAGCGAGAGCTTTATTGCACCGGGCTTGCCCTTTTGGGGTGTTACATTAGGAGGGGTGTTTAATGTTGGAGAAATCTCCATAAGTATATCAAATGTAGAGAAACCTAGCCACATATGGTTCTCTATAATGCAGGAATATAGTAATGGAAAATTAACATAAGAGCAGTGATAATACACTCGCACGACTCAAGAAATAACTTGATTTTCAAAAACATTACATAAGTGTCGCCTAGTGGCTAATGAAGTTACTTGAAGTGGGTTGACAACCGTGAGGTTTCAAGGTTCAAATCCCAAGATAGACCAAAAAAGACACAAGGTGATAGATTTCTTCCATCTGCTCTGTCCTTTGGTGGACGAAGTAATCTATTGCTGGTGGTGGTGGGAGGTAACAAGTATCTAGTGGAATTGGATATTTATATACATGAAAGATAACAGACGGAATGGAATTAAGGAATTTCAATTTTATGCCACCATAATTTCAGTAACAATAACAATAATGACATGTTTAATGTAATTTCATAAATAAAATCTGAAGAGGATAATATATACACATATCTTATCTTTATCTTAAAAGATAAGTTGTTTCAGATATACCCTCTGCTCAAATAAAAACAATTTGAAACTTTTCCAAACTGCAAAAGAAGTTCAAAACAGAGAACAGGAAAAAAAATCAGTTCAAACTCGAGAATCGAAAAATAATATAATTCACCATGATCACAATCTTCCAAATATGAAACAAAAGCCCACACTATATATACAGAATCTTATTTCTTGCTTTACATAAAAAACTGCTCATTCCTCAATAATCTCTCAAAATCATTTACAAGAACAAGTAAGAGAAAACAGCACCAACAATGGAAAATGGAAATGAAGCTAAGTAAATATACCCCTTCTTAAATTCAGAAGCCCCCGAGGCTCTTTATTATTTGCCTGCGATACATGCAACTTAAAAAGAATCATTTAGTGAAAAGTAAATCACTAAAAAACTGCCTATTTCATAGGGACTTCTGTTAGCTTGAAACCATATATTCAAACTCCTTATGGTTTAGAACAAATCTATCTATATATATATAGAGAGTAAGAAACTAAATAACCTCAATTCGAGAAATAACAGGCCTAGTGGTTAATGAAGTAGTTTCAGAACGTTCAAATCCCAATAGAGACAACAATAGCACTCGCTGATTTCTCATAATCTATCCTAGCCATGATAGACAGAGTTACCTTGTACATGTTGCTCGTGGGTGATAGGTTTTCTGAAAAATTAGTTGAGGTGCGTGAAAGTTGGTCCGGACACCACGACCACTCCAAAAAACAAACAAATTATTTACACAAGAAAATATATTTCATCTGGCGATTAGCAGCAAGGAGAACACCAAAACTAATCCCAAAGAAAAAGAGTTTACAGATATCTTTCACATGTACGGCCTTGGTTGTTGCTTTCCTAGAAAAAGATCTCTTCGAGGGAAGTTTGATTTTCCTAGAATGTATCATGATTTTGGCCTAATTCTTCTTCTGATGACCGATTCAACCTTTGATAAAAAAGATATTAGTATCTCACTATAATATAATTCGGTGGTTTGTGTTATATTATATTGTACTGTATTGTTTAAATAATTATAGATAAAATAAAAATATTTTTAATATAATGATGTGATCACATCAAATCGATCGTTACACAAATTGGACTTTTGTCCTTATCTAATGATACGATAAGAATCATAATGAATATTAGTTTTGACAAATAATACAATACAACAGATAACAACTATACAAATAAGTTGTAAGTCACATTCATAGTGGTAATGTTTTGCAAATCTACCTACTATGAAATAGTTTTAAGGTTCTTTGAACTTTCATACGGTTGAATCTTTTTCATTTTTATCTCTTACATATGATTGAATCTTTTTATTTGAATTTCAACTATATATAGTTGAATTCATTCAAATTTTCTATGTATATAGTTAAAAAACGACATAATTTCAATGTTATGTCAACATAATTTTAATAACAACAACAATAATAACACAGTTAATGTAATTTCGTAAATAAAATCTGAAGAGAATAATATGCATACATATCTTATTTTTACCTAAAAAGATAAGTTGTTTTAGATACACCCTCTGCTCAAGTAAAAATAGTTCGAACGTAAAAAATAATCGGAGAGAAGAAGCCAAAACACAATGCTAAAGCAAGTATTTATGGCATCAAGTAGGTGGCTTGGACTTCATTTTGGCATTAATAAAATGAATTGAGTTAATTTATAGTAATAACATTGAATTTTTTTTCTAACTATCTAGTTAAAAAAGGACATTATTTTGCCACTTGTGAGAAAAACTTAAACCATGCATTTACCCATATACTATTGTATATGCATTTTTCAAGGCACGTACTCAATTGAGCATGTCTAATATATTTTTTCATCGTAAAAGGACAGATACCGTCGAATAAATATAAAAACAATATGACAAATGCAGTTAGGCTGCTGCTGCTAACAAGAATCAACAGTCGCAAATATTGTTTGAAATTTATGTGAAACTAAATTCAGAATTGTAATACATGCAAAAGATAAACTGATTGAGAACACATTTATCTCTTTCTTCTCCAAACTCTTGAGGCCGGTCAAAGCAGAGCACAGAAAAGAATAAAAGTATGCATCATGACCACAATCTTCCAAATAGGAAACAAAAGTCCACCCGCACCCGTATTGAGCATCTGCACCTGTATTGAGCATTTTGTTTTATATTTGAAATAACAAATAAAATATGAAAGAACTTGAGAAAAAAGTACACTTACAAATTATTTATTACTCAATTGTCTTGATCTGAGCCTTTTCGGTTGACCTTCCTTTGAAAAAGGACAAACGAGGCTTTCCACGTAGATTCCCGCTCCATGAAAGCTATCACGACTAATAATACATGGAGATCTGTATACCTCGTCCTTTGAATTGTATATTAAGGGAGTTGATCCAAACCATGCCACTATTTCACCTTTCTTTGACATGAAAAAAGTTGGATGTAAACCGAGACCACTTGGATATTTAATGGTAAACTTCTTTACCCAAGACTCTTTGATCCCATACTCATTCATTACCCAAGCAGATAAATGAGTTCTCTTATAATCACTAAACACACAAAGATCACTTCCCAACGTTTCCACATACAAAGCAGTCTCTCCTATGCCAAAGGTAGGTTTCTCCATTGTTTCCCATTTCTCATTTGCTAAATCAAAAGAAATAATATTCCTACCCCAATGCACATTATTAGTAACAGTATCAAAATGAAGCTTTCCATTCGCATACAAAGCTTTGGATGAACGATCTAACGTCATTAAAGTATTTAATTGTAATATATCCCCAGAGTAAACAATACAACTCCAAGAATCACTCTTTAGACTATATATTTTGACGCCAATAACATTTGTACGATCATCATTCACAAAAATACCCACTACCTTATAATCATTATGGACCTCATCATATCCAAATCCATATATGGGAAATCTGTTCTTCATCCATCTAGTTCTAAAATCCGGCAAAATCTTATGCATTCTAGTTGTTGGATTCCATAAAATGGAACTTTTTGAATAATCAGAAAGGAAAATCAATCCATTGCAACAACCCACAAATCTGATATCTTTACTGAAATTTTTAAAGAAATAATCCAAGTCAAAAGGGTCCATAACAAAGTTGCAAAGTATAGAGCTAATAAGACATTCTTTGAATTTCAACCTAGTTCCATTGTGACCTTTCATAAACATATGGTGTGTCTCTTCCTTCTTATTTGATAAACTGAGATGCTTGTTGATAAATTCGGGACTAGAAATTAAATCAAGCCAAGGTTTTGACACAGACCTGAATTTCAACAGAGATTTCACCGGAAGCCTCGAGAGGATTTCAATGATGAGTTCTGCCGGCAGAATGGACATGGTCAAGTTTGAATCTTTCATCGAATTTGATGAAAATTGAGCTCGTTTTCTGCGATTTCGATGTCGATTAGAGGCTTCGGAATCCATTTTTCTTTGTAGAAATTTTGAGTTGTGCAGACACTGATATTAAGTAAGAATGATTTGGTTTGACTGATATTAAGTAAGAATGATTTGGTTTGACTGATAAAATATTGAGATAAGATGCATTTAATCTATAAATAATCTATTCTTTGACTAAACCATTTTAAGAAAATAATAGTAAATAATCTATTCTATTATTTGACTAAACCATTTTAAGAAAATAATAGTAAATATTATACATGAACTAATATGGTGAGTAAATATTTTTAAATTTTTTATGTTGTTCATTGTACCTTGACATATTGATGTTGTCATGCTGATCTCATATCATCTTACACTTACACAAATAAAGATCATCCTTTCCATTGTAAACTTTGCTGAATTGGCAATTTGGTACAGTGATGGACAAAAATGTACTACAGTTAACTTCTTTTCAGTATGAGTGAACAAGTTTCTACAAGGCAATGAGGTTAGTAAATCAACTATAAAACAATGTGATACATGCAATTAAGCTGCTGCTAACAAGAATCAACAGCCAACCTCGGCTTGTCGTGAATGCTGTTTGGAATCTATGTGAAACTAACTTTAGAATTGCAATACATGCAAAAGATAAGCTGATTGTGAACACAGCCAACTCTTTCTTTTCCAAACTCTTTTGGTCATTCACAACCTTTTCGACGTCTAATTTGCAAAAGAAAGTCAAAACAGAGAACAATATATCATGATCACCATCTTCCAAATATGAAACAAATTTATCAACTAGGAAGTTTTATCATCCATTTTAATTTTTACAGTTTTATCAACTAAAACAATGACCATACTCGTTCCATCGCTAGTTAGGAAGAATCAAACAAGAAAGAAAATCTCTTTATGATGAATGATGATGTTATATTTTAGCTTCTTGCTCAGATTCCTATTCTGTGTTTTACACAATTCATTCCTCATTAGTTTTCCAAAATAATTTTCCAGCACATGTAAGAGAAAAACAGCACCAAGAATGCCAATGAAATGAAGCTAATCACATATCCCCCTCGCTAAATTCAGAAGTACCCCCAGGCTCCTTATACTAATTAGCAAGGCAGTGCATTGCCTGTGATATACTCAACTTAAACAGAATCCCTTAGAGAAAGTAATAGAGCATCGAGTTTCCTCACACTATCCATAGCGTTTTTTGAGTGTTGTAAAAGTTAAGCAGCAGATACAACTAGCATCAAAATGCTCCTATAATAGATATTAACCTGGTGCATATAGACACAATTTCTAATGGACTAGAGCTTTGTCTCCCTGCTAGCAGATATAAGCGAAGAGATATTAAAATATCACTTGGCCTAATGAAATGCACATTTCTTGAGGGGATCACAACTCCTCTCTCGCTTATAGCAGAGACCATATGAAGAGACATAGATTTGTCACTTGTCCATGTAATGCAATCTGACTGATCCACTACATGAAAATTGAATCACTACGAAGCTGCCTCATTCATGGAGACTTTTGTTAACTCGAAACCATATCTTTAAACTCCCTATGATTCTGAATAAATCTATCTCTTGTTGCAACTCCCTCTCAATCACTTGTTCACATTTACAATAATTATAAGAATCCTTGTGTTCCTTATTTAGGAGCCTATTGACTTAAATATTGGTTTTCTTCTTTTTCCCGAGTTCTGCATTTGTCGCCTATAGTCTGAAGAACCTGGTTCATTGTGTCGTGCGCTTCCAACTAAGAGCTTTTGTATAAACATTCTTCATCATCTCGTACATGCTTATAAACCTAGTTCACTTTATCATCATCAAAACACATGGTGATTCCAACAAATAGCATCATGATTTACACATTTTCTTTCAGAATTAACCTGTTTATTGGAAGATAAATATATTTAACTTTTTGCTCATATTTGCTAAAACATCACTCTATGCATATATAATTACTTGTAAATATTAAGTAACTTATTGAATATAATGTAACTGGGCGAATGAATTTGATTATGTATCTGTGTAGCGGAGGATCATTTAATGTTACACAATTAAAGTATTCAAGTATTCTTCTTGATAGTAATTATTGGTATCATCTTCTGCGGAATCAAAACTCATACGAATACTTTGCAATTGTTGTGAAGTTTCTTTATTGATAAATACCTTTTTGCCAAGATAACTGATTTTTAAGGTTAAAATTTTGTTAGCATAGCAAATAAATACGACACAATTGGTTTTTTTTTTTTTTAAAGTGGAAGCAGTTACTAATTATTCATGATCTGACATATACAGAATGAAAACGCCATTCTTGATTTTACGAGAATTTTTATGAAATCCTTTCATTTGCTTCTCTTCGATAGAAATTTGATTTTCCTAGAATGGATCCTAATTTTTTGCCTAATTCTTCTTCTGATGATCGATTCAACCTCTGATAAAAAAGATATTAGTATCTCACTTAATATAATTCGGTGGTTTGTGTTATATTATATTGTAAGTACTGTATTATTTTAATAATTATAGATAAAATAAAAAAATTAAAAAATAAGATAATGATGTGATCACATCAAGTCGACCGTTACACAAACTGAACGTTTTGTCTTTATCTAATGATGAATTTAATGATACGATAAGAATCATAATGAATATTGGTTTTAACAAATGATACAATACAACAGATAACAACTATACAAATAAGTTGTAAGTCACACTCATAGTGGTAATGTTTTGGAAATCTACCTGCTATGAAATAGTTTTAAGGTTCTTTGAACTTTCATACGGTTGAAGCTTTGCATTTTTATCTTTTACATAAGATTGAATCTTTTTGTTTGAATTTAAACTATATATAGTTGAATTCATTCAATTTTTTCCAAGTATATAGTTAAAGAAGGACAATATTTCAATGTTATGTCAACATAATTTCAATAACAACAACAATAATAACACAGTTAATGTAATTTCGTAAATAAAATCTGAAGAGAATAACATGCACACATATCTTATTTTTACCTAAAAAGATAAGTTGTTTTAGATACACCCTCTGCTCAAGTAAAAACAGTTCGAACGTGAAAAATAACCGGAGAGAAGAAGCCAAAACACAATGCTAAAGCAAGTATTTATGGCATCAAGTAGGTGGCTTGGACTTCATTTTGGCATAATAAAACGAATTGAGTTAATGTATAGTAATAATATTGAATTTTTTTCTAACTATCTAATTAAAAAAGGACATTATTTTGCCACTTGTGAGAAAAATTTAAACCATGCGTTTACCCATATAATATTGTATATGCATTTTTCAAGGAACGTACTCAGTTGAGCACGTCTAACATATTTTTCATCATAAATGGATCACTATGACAGACACCGTCGAATAAATATAAAAATAATATGACAAATGCAGTTAGACTGCTGCTGCTAACAAGAATCAACAGTCGCAAATATTGTTTGAAATTTATGTGAAACTAAATTCAGAATTGTAATACATGCAAAAGATAAGCTGATTGAGAACACATCTATCTCTTTCTTCTTCAAACTCTTGAGGCCGGTCATAGCAGAGAACAGGAAAGAAAAGAAGTATGCATCATGACCACAATCTTCCAAATAGGAAACAAAAGTCCACCCGCACCCATATTGAGCACCTGCACTTGTATTGAGCATTTTGTTTTATATTTGAAATATCAAACAAAATATGAAAAAACATGAGAAGAAAGTACACTTACAAATTATTTATTACTCGATTGTCTTGATCTGAGCCTTTTCGGTTGACCTTCCTTTGAAAAAGGACAAACGAGGCTTTCCACGTAGATTCCCGCTCCATGAAAGCTATCACGACTAATAATACATGGAGATCTGTATACCTCGTCGTTTAAATTGTATATTAAGGGAGTTGATCCAAACCATGCCACTATTTCACCTTTCTTTGACATGAAAAAAGTTGGATGTAAACCGAGACCACTTGGATACTTAATGGTAAACTTCTTTACCCAAGACTCTTTAATCCCATACTCATTCATTACCCAAGCAGATAAATGAGTTCTCTTATAATCACTAAACACACAGAGATCACTTCCCAACGTTTCCACATACAAAGCAGTCTCTCCTATGTCAAAGGCAGGTTTCTCCATTGTTTCCCATTTCTCATTTGCTAAATCAAAAGAAATAATATTCCTGCCCCTATGCGCATTATTAGTAACAGTATCAAAATGAAGCTTCCCATTCGCATACAAAGCTTCGAATGGATCTAACGTCATTTCTCTATTAGGGCATGAAGTATTTAATTGTAATATATCCCCAGAGTAAACAACACAACTCCAAGAATCACTCTTTAGACTATATATTTTGACGCCAATAACATTTGTACGATCATCAGTAATAAAAACACCCACTACCTTATAATCATTATGGAGCTCATCATATCCAAATCCATATCTGGGAGATCTATTCTTCATCCATCTAGTTCTAAAATCCGGCAAAATCTTATGCATTCTAGTTGTTGGATTCCATAAAATCGAACTTTTTGAATAATCAGAAAGGAAAATCAATCCATTGCAACAACCCACAAATCTGATATCTTTACTGAAATTTTTAAAGAAATAATCCAAGTCAAAAGGGTCCATAACAAAGTTGCAAAATATAGAGCTAACAAGACATTCTTTGAATTTCCACCTAGTTCCATTGTGACCTTTCATAAACATATGGTGTGTCTCTTCCTTCTTATTTGATAAACTGAGATGCTTGTTGATAAATTCGGAACTAGAAATTAAATCAAGCCAAGGTTTTGACACAGACCTGAATTTCAACAGAGATTTCACCGGAAGCCTCAAGAGGATTTCAATGATGAGTTCTGCCGGCAGAATGGACATGGTCAAGTTTGAATTTTTCATTGATGAAAATTGAGATCGTTTTCTGCGATTTCGATGTCGATTGGAGGCTTCGGAATCCATTTTTTTGGGTAGAAATTTTGAGTTGTGCATATACTGATATTAAGTAAGAATGGTTTGGTTTGACTGATAAAGAAATTGAGATAAGATGCATTTAATCTATAAATAATCTATTCTTTGACTAAACCATTTTAAGAAAATAATAGTAAATATTATACATGAACAAATATGGGAAGTAAATATTTTTAAATTTTTTATGTTGTTCATTGTACCTTGACATATTGATGTTGTCATGCTGATCTCATATCATTTTACACTTACACAAATAAAGATCATCCTTTCCATTGTAAACTTTGCTGAATTGGCAATTTGGTACAGTGATGGAAAAAAATGTACTACAGTTAACTTCTTTTCAGTATGAGTGAACAAGTTTCTACAAGGCAATGAGGTTAGTAAATCAACTATAAAACAATGTGACACATGCAATTAAGCTGCTGCTAACAAGAATCAACAGCCAACCTCGGCTTGTCGCGAATGTTGTTTGGAATCTATGTGAAACTAATTTGGAATTGCAATACATGCAAAAGATAAGCTGATTGTGAACACAGCCAACTCTTTCTTTTCCAAACTCTTTTGGTCATTCACAACCTTTTCGACGTCTAATCTGCAAAAGAAGGTCAAAACAGAGAACAATATATCATGATCACCATCTTCCAAATATGAAACAAATTTATCAACTAGGAAGTTTTAACACCCATTTTAATTTTTACAGTTTTATCAACTAACACAATAACCATACTCGTTCCATCGCTAGTTAGGAAGAATCAAACAAGAAAGAAAATCTCTTTCTGATGAATGATGATGTTATATTTTAGCTTCTTGCTCAGATTCTTATTCTGTGTTTTACACAATAAAAACTGGTCTTTCCTCATTAGTTTTTCAAAATAATTTTCCAGCACATGTAAGAGAAAAACAGCACCAAGAATGCCAATGAAATGAAGCTAAGCACATATCCCCCCTCACTAAATTCAGAAGTACCCCCAGGCTCCTTATACTAATTAGCACGGCAATGCATTGCCTGTAATATACTCAACTTAAACAGAATCCTTTAAAGACAGTAATTGAACATCGAATTTCCTCACAGTATCCATAGCGTTTTTTGGGTGTTGTAAAAGTTAAGCAGCAGATACAACTAGCATCAAAATGCTCCTATAATAGATATTAACCTGGTGCATATAGACACAATTTCTAATGGACTAGAGCTTTGTCTCCCTGCTAGCAGATATAAGCGAAGAGATATTAAAATATCACTTGGCCTAATGAAATGCACATTTCTTGAGGGGATCACAACTCCTCTCTCGCTTATAGCAGAGACCATATGAAGAGACATAGATTTGTCACTTGTCCATGTAATGCAATCTGACTGATCCACTACATGAAAATTGAATCACTACGAAGCTGCCTCATTCATGGAGACTTTTGTTAACTCGAAACCATATCTTTAAACTCCCTATGATTTTGAATAAATCTATCTCTTGTTGCAACTCCCTCTCAATCACTTGTTCACATTTACAATAATTATAAGAATCCTTGTGTTCCTTATTTAGGAGCCTATTGACTTAAATATTGGTTTTCTTCTTTTTCCCGAGTTCTGCATTTGTCGCCTATAGTCTGAAGAACCTGGTTCATTGTGTCGTGCGCTTCCTACTGAGAGCTTTTGTATAACCATTCTTCATCATCTCGTACATGCTTATAAACCTAGTGCACTTTATCATCATCAAAACACATGGTGATTCCAACAAATAGCATCATGATTGACACATTTTCTTTCAGAATTAACTTCTTTATTGATAGATAAATATATTTAACTTTTTGCTCATATTTGCTAAAACATCACTCTATGCATACATAATTACATGAAAATATTAAGTAACTAATTGAATATAATGTAACTGGCCGAATGAATTTGATTATGTATCTGTGCAGCGGAGGATCATTTGATGTTACACAATTAAAGTATTCTTCTTGATAGTAATTATTGGTATCATCTTCTGCAGAATCAAAACTCATACGAATACTTTGCAATCGTTGTGAAATTTCTCTATTGTTTACCTTTTTTGCCAAGATAACCGGTTTTTAAGGTTAAAAGTTTGTTAGCATAGCAAATACATACTACCCTCTCGGGGATTTTCTTAAAGAAGAACCTCATGTAAATACCATGGAATAAGGTTTGATCCTATTCATGGAGATTCCGTAACTATTCCACAAATAGAAAGTTCGACACAATTGGTATTTTTTTTTGGAAATTGGAAGCAGTTACTAATTATTCATGATCTGACATATACAGAATGAAAATTTCATTCTTGATTCTCCAATAATTTTTATGAAATCCTTTCATTTGCTTCTCTTCGATGGAAATTTAATTTTTCCTAGAATGTATCCTAATTTTTTGGCTTAATTTTTCTTCTGATGATAGATTCAACCTCTGATAAAAAAGATATTAGTATCTCACTGTAATATAATTCGGTGGTTTGTGTTATATTATATTTTAAGGACTGTATTATTTTAGTAAGTATAGATAAAATTAAAAAAATTAAGAAAGAAGATAATGATGTGATCACATCAAATCGATCGTTACACAAACTGAACGTTTTGTGTTTATCTAATGATGAATTTAATGATACGATAAGAATCATAATGGATATTTGTTTTAACAAATGATACAATACAACAGATAACAACTATACAAATAAGTTGTAAGTCACACTCATAGTGGTAATGTTTTGCAAATCTACCTACTATGAAATAGTTTTTAGGTTCTTTGAACTTTCATACGGTTGAATCTTTTCACTTTTATCTTTTACATAAGATTGAATCTTTTTGTTTGAATTTAAACTATATATAGTTGAATTCATTCAATTTTTTCCAAGTATATAGTTAAAGAAGGACAATATTTCAATGTTATGTCAACATAATTTCAATAACAACAACAATAATAACATAGTTAATGTAATTTCGTAAATAAAATCTGAAGAGAATAATATGCACATATATCTTATTTTTACCTAAAAAGATAAGTTGTTTTAGATACACTCTCTGCTAAAGTAAAAACAGTTCGAACGTGAAAAATAACCCGAGAGAAGAAGCCAAAACACAATGCTAAAGCAAGTATTTATGGCATCAAGTAGGTGGCTTGGACTTCATTTTGGCATAATAAAACGAATTGAGTTGATGTATAGTAATAATATTGAATTTTTCTCTAACTATCTAGTTAAAAAAGGACATTATTTTGCCACTTGTGAGAAAAATTTAAACCATGCGTTTACCCATATAATATTGTATATGCATTTTTCAAGGAACGTACTCAGTTGAGCACGTCTAACATATTTTTCATCATAAATGGATCACTATGACGAACACCGTCGAATAAATATAATAACAATATGAGAAATGCAGTTAAGCTGCTGCTGCTAACAAGAATCAACAGTCGGAAATATTGTTTGAAATTTATGTAAAACTGAATTCAGAATTGTAATACATGCAAAAGATAAGCTGATTGAGAACACATCTATCTCTTTCTTCTCCAAACTCTTGAGGCCGGTCAAAGCAGAGCACAGGAAAGAATAAAAGTATGCATCATGACCACAATCTTCCAAATAGGAAACAAAAGTCCACCCGCACCCTATTGAGCATCTGCACCTGTATTGAGCATTTTGTTTTATATTTGAAATAACAAATAAAATATGAAAGAACTTGAGAAGAAAGTACACTTACAAATTATTTATTACTCAATTGTCTTGATCTGAGCCTTTTCGGTTGACCTTCCTTTGAAAAAGGACAAACGAGGCTTTCCACGTAGATTCCCGCTCCATGAAAGCTATCACGACTAATAATACATGGAGATCTGTATACCTCGTCCTTTGAATTGTATATTAAGGGAGTTGATCCAAACCATGCCACTATTTCACCTTTCTTTGACATGAAAAAAGTTGGATGTAAACCGAGACCACTTGGATACTTAATGGTAAACTTCTTTACCCAAGACTCTTTGATCCCATACTCATTCATTACCCAAGCAGATAAATGAGTTCTCTTATAATCACTAAACACACAAAGATCACTTCCCAACGTTTCCACATACAAAGCAGTCTCTCCTATGCCAAAGGTAGGTTTCTCCATTGTTTCCCATTTCTCATTTGCTAAATCAAAAGAAATAATATTCCTACCCCAATGCACATTATTAGTAACAGTATCAAAATGAAGCTTTCCATTCGCATACAAAGCTTTGGATGAACGATCTAACGTCATTAAAGTATTTAATTGTAATATATCTCCAGAGTAAACAACACAACTCCAAGAATCACTCTTTAGACTATATATTTTGACGCCAATAACATTTGTACGATCATCATTCACAAAAACACCCACTACCTTATAATCATTATGGACCTCATCATATCCAAATCCATATATGGGAGATCTGTTCTTCATCCATCTAGTTCTAAAATCCGGCAAAATCTTATGCATTCTAGTTGTTGGATTCCATAAAATGGAACTTTTTGAATAATCAGAAAGGAAAATCAATCCATTGCAACAACCCACAAATCTGATATGTTTACTGAAATTTTTAAAGAAATAATCCAAGTCAAAAGGGTCCATAACAAAGTTGCAAAGTATAGAGCTAATAAGACATTCTTTGAATTTCAACCTAGTTCCATTGTGACCTTTCATAAACATATGGTGTGTCTCTTCCTTCTTATTTGATAAACTGAGATGCTTGTTGATAAATTCGGGACTAGAAATTAAATCAAGCCAAGGTTTTGACACAGACCTGAATTTCAACAGAGATTTCACCGGAAGCCTCGAGAGGATTTCAATGATGAGTTCTGCCGGCAGAATGGACATGGTCAAGTTTGAATCTTTCATCGAATTTGATGAAAATTGAGCTCGTTTTCTGCGATTTCGATGTCGATTAGAGGCTTCGGAATCCATTTTTCTTTGTAGAAATTTTGAGTTGTGCAGACACTGATATTAAGTAAGAATGGTTTGGTTTGACTGATATTAAGTAAGAATGATTTGGTTTGACTGATAAAATATTGAGATAAGATGCATTTAATCTATAAATAATCTATTCTTTGACTAAACCATTTTAAGAAAATAATAGTAAATAATCTATTCTATTATTTGACTAAACCATTTTAAGAAAATAATAGTAAATATTATACATGAACTAATATGGTGAGTAAATATTTTTAAATTTTTTATGTTGTTCATTGTACCTTGACATATTGATGTTGTCATGCTGATCTCATATCATCTTACACTTATACAAATAAAAATCATCCTTTCCATTGTAAACTTTGCTGAATTGGCAATTTGGTACAGTGATGGAAAAAAATGTACTACAGTTAACTTCTTTTCAGTATGAGTGAACAAGTTTCTACAAGGCAATGAGGTTAGTAAATCAACTATAAAACAATGTGATACATGCAATTAAGCTGCTGCTAACAAGAATCAACAGCCAACCTCGGCTTGTCGTGAATGCTGTTTGGAATCTATGTGAAACTAACTTTAGAATTGCAATACATGCAAAAGATAAGCTGATTGTGAACACAGCCAACTCTTTCTTTTCTAAACTCTTTTGGTCATTCACAACCTTTTCGACGTCTAATCTGCAGAAGAAGGTCAAAACAGAGAACAATATATCATGATCACAATCTTCCAAATATGAAACAAATTTATCAACTAGGAAGTTTTATCATCCATTTTAATTTTTACAGTTGTATCAACTGACACAATGACCATACTCGTTCCATCGCTAGTTAGGAAGAATCAAACAAGAAAGAAAATCTCTTTCTGATGAATGATGATGTTATATTTTAGCTTCTTGCTCAGATTCTTATTCTGTGTTTTACACAAAAACTGGTCATTCCTCATTAGTTTTTCAAAATAATTTTCCAGCATATGTAAGAGAAAAACAGCACCAAGAATGCCAATGAAATGAAGCTAAGCACATATCCCCCCTCGCTAAATTCAGAAGTACCCCCAGGCTCCTTATACTAATTAGCAAGGCAATGCATTGCCTGTGATATACTCAACTTAAACAGAATACTTTAGAGAAAGTAATAGAGCATCGAATTTCCTCACACTATCCATAGCGTTTTTTGGGTGTTGTAAAAGTTAAGCAGCAGACACAACTAGCATCAAAATGCTCCTATAATCTTCCTATGATTAAACACAGATAGTCAAGTGGAAATCACAACAATGCTTATAGCATGTTCAAATTTCAAGTATATCCTTTAAATTCTAAGATAGGGTGTCTATCTCAAAAACAACCCTTCTATCTTGGGCTGAATACTAAAACCCTCTTCAAGCACAATGTGAAATCACCGAGCTAAGATTTTAGAGGTCTGCAAGCGGTTTCCAGTATGTGTGGCAATTTGTCCTACATAACTTATTTTTGCTTCTCCCCCCTCAAACTAAACATTATAAAGAGATTGTCCAACAGGTACTGAAAGCAGCAGCAGGGTTTTCCATCACTTGGCCAGAGCTTTATATTCTAGTTGCCAAATAAAACCTTACACCTTTCATAACAATCCCTTTGTGCTCATGTAAGATAAACTGTATGAAGAAGCACGTAAAACAATACTACGTTGCCAGTCGATTCATGATTGGGTTACAATGCATATCATTTCCCGAAAAGTTTTACCATGAAAAATAAGGACTTGAAATCATCAAAAGTCATCCTAGTTTTTTTTCTACAAAGTAGGATACGTTGGATCAAGCAAAAGCAAAAGTACTGGGTCGTCCTACATGAATTGCTTTGAAACAGTGAAAGTCAAATACACCAACAGAACAACCTTTTTCTCCAAACGCAGAACGTTGTGATGCATGAATACACATATTAAATCCTCTGGTTGTTCTTTTTTAGAAAAATAGTAAAATTAACTTCAAAGATTAACGTTTTCCTGTCCATCGCCACATTTTTAATGGGAACAGGAAATATAATTATGCTCAGAAAGCTTTTTTCAGCATTGCATATTAAACTAATAAAAAAAGCTCCAGTTTTTCTTTTTTTGAGGTGTTAGAGAAACATAAGATAAAATCTAAAATGGAAACATCAAACTCCTACTGACTCCCTAAAACTTTGAAATTCCTAGAGTTTGAGGGTTTCAAGTTCTTTTAATACTTCAATATTCAAGTTGAGATGCAGCAAATTTGCAGCTACCAGGAACACAAACCTTAAAGAAGAAGAAATCAAGATAAACAGATGCAACTCACTCAGATATTAACACAAAATCAATTTATAGTACAAGGACACAAGTTAGTTAAGGGGGTTGCATGAGATCTCCTACCTTAGCATGTGATTTGCGTTGACCAATAAATCTAACTGAGCTGAGACAGAAGCTTTCCAAGATTGAAGATCACTATTATCTTTCTCCTGCAAGGGCAAAGAATTTGCGTTTTAGGATTGAAATGTGTGCATTAGACTACTAATTAGCAATAAAAAAGGAAAGAGTTAGGCACACCATATTATCTTTCCATTTCTGAAGATCCTTGATCTCCAATTTGCTTTTCTCTAGGAGATCTGAAACTTGAGAAATTTCATTATCTAGCTCAGGCAGAATGTCACCTTGCCTCTTGCTCAGCTCTTTAATGTACTTCTCAAGGACAGATAAGTTCAACTCAAGTGCTCTCACCTTCTGCAGCAGTATTTTTAGGACTGCATCGCCATGAGTTCTGCCATTTGACTGCTGCCTATGCTTTTGTATAAACTCGTGGCCGTTGGTTATGGTTTGTCTTTTCCTTGTTGCATCTAAATTAAGACCTTGCCCTTCATCAAAATTCTCTACCCCCTTGTTTGCAGACTCAACCACATTTTGAACAACACCCTTTCTTTCATGGTAATCAGAACCTGAATCGGGTATAACAGACAGCAAAGCAGTTTTATTAAGATTTTCCATTTTATCAGGAGAAGATTCAGGGGAATTGACAATAAGATCCTCAAGCATCTGCTCTATTGCATCAATACCATATACCTCGATAAAACTGATAGTACAATAAAATTCAGAACCATAATGTGTGAGTAAATTTAACTTTAAGTATCTCAGCCATTTTGGTTCAGGTAGCTTAAAACACTGAGCATGCTTGACATTTTCAGCAACAAAAGTTCCCAGTGGATTCCATGTCTCAGTTGGATATACCAAACTCCCGGATAGCTCAAATTCTTTTAGCATAGATGAATAATGCTCGAAATTTGCAATTTTGACTGCATCAACTAGAGTTTCATCTGCAAGCTCAATAACAAAGAATTTCCCAACCACAGAACAAGGGTTCCTGAGATACTTGTCATGATCCCTATTCAATATGTTGTTTGCTCCCTTCGCTTCTTTATTATGAGCCACCACTTTAGCACCCTTGGATGACGAGGCATAATTGTAAGGTGTACCATCAGGCTCAAGCCTGTGGGTGATATTTACTAACTGACTTGCTGTGTTCCCTCTCTTTTCTTGTTTTGTAATGCTTCTGAATTCATCCAGATTTGGATAGGTCAAGTGAGTTCTTCCATTTAGTAGCCGATTTTCATTACGACGGATATGCACTACTTGTGGCTGCATTTGGCATACTAACATATTGTAACCTAAAATAGTTGAAACTGCATCCTCCAATGCACTTGTTTTCTGAAGTGAATGCTCAGAGGTTGCATTGTAACCCGTAGGACTACAAGAATCATTAATCTTGACTGATATGTTGACTTCCAACAGTACTTCAGTTTTGCTGCTCTTTCCTCCACTTTCTAGTAGCGGTTGAGTGGAGCTGTTGAACTCTATATCGTTAACACTATAATTGGTCACAGTCTCAGCATAGGCAAGAGAAATCCCTGCATAAAATTCCAAAATTGAGATGGGATATCATTCAGAGAACTAATATATGAGCTATGAAAGATCATTACTATCCTATTTGCTATGTACAGATACATTATGCTCCACAGGCTAAACTAGCTTCAAGCCCACTAAACATAAATTAGATACTTCAAGTTTTCCAACTACAGAAATTGACATTTGGGTGAGAGATAAAGGACCAACAAACGTGACAAGCAAAATAGTTCTGAAAAAACAACGCCATAATCAGAGGGAAGAATAAGAACAGTAGAAGCTACAACAAACTTCACAGGAAAATCGAGTCTAACAAGAAAAATGCTTACTCATGCCCAGTGTTTATCCCAAACCAATAAATACATTTTATGTTTCATCTTTTCTCTTGCAATTTACAAGGTATTGTTAATAAATCTATGAAAACAAAAACTTTTAATACTTATTCACTGTAATTCTCTTGAAGATGACTCGGAATGAATAAATGAAAACTGAAAAACAAATGTAAGGCATGTCAGTTGTAACTTGTAGTTAAGTTCCTCCTTGAACTAAATTAGCTAAATTTGTAAACACCATAAATTCAATTAAGTCTTTTTAAAAATTTAATGACAATGACTTACACGAAATATTCATTTAAGAGGACAGTCACCAAGAAAGCAAAAAAGGATCTTTTTTCTACTAAGCTCTTCCTGGAGCTAAATTAGCTAAATTTATAAGCAACATATGTCCAAGTAAGTCTTTTTAAACAGCTAATAGCACTGAATTACACTAAATGTTCACTGAATTACACTTAATGTTCATTTACGAGGACAGTTACCAAGAAAGTAACAAAGGATCTTTTTTCTACTAAGCTATTCCTGGAGCTAAATTAGCTGAATTTGTAAACAACATATGCCTCCATAAGTCTTTTCAAACATTTAAAAGAACTGCATCACACTAAATGTTCATCTGCTAGGACAGTCACCAAGAAAGCAACAACGGGTCCTTTTTTACTAACCTCCTTCAGGAGCTAAATTAACTAAATTTGTAAACACCATGTACCCTAGTAGTACAGCATACCGAGTGTAATCTCACAAATAGAGTATGAGGTACATTATATGCAAACCTTACCCCTACGTTGACAGGTAGAATGCCCGTTTCTCATAGATACTCAGCTCAAGTAAGTCTTTGTAGACATTTAATAGCACTCAATTACACTAAATATTCATTCAAGACAACAGTCACCAAGAAAGCAACAAAGGATCTTTTTTCTACTAAGCTCCTCCAAGAACTAAATTAGCTAAATTTTTTAACACCATATGCCCAAGTTAACCTTTTTCAGCATTTAATAGACCTAAATCACACTAAAATGTTCATTTAAGAAGATAATCACCAAGAAAGTAACAAAGGGTCATCAGCATTCACATATAAACTTAATCTTTTTTTTGGGTATTTAGTTTTTCAAATTACCCATGTTGGAAAAAAAATCATTATAATGAAAGAAAACCCAAATGGGCAGAAGAAATCTTACCTCCATATCCATAAACAAAGAGAGAATAGAAAATGAGATTGACACAGAAAACAGAAAAGAAGAGCCGCAAAGACAGCTGAGGTTTGGAGACTACATGGTTGTATACGACAATACGAGGTTTCTTCATCTCTTCTCAATACTAAATTTCATGATTGGGTGTCCAATTGCATAGAGTACTAAAATTTTTATTGGGTTTTGATCAGAGGAAAGAAGAAGAAGATGAAGACAAAGGGAATCTTGTTTTTGTGAAATTTTCGTGGAGAACAAACGCATTGAGTTCCCCAACTAGCGGAAGCTTTTTTTTTTTTTTTTTTATCACATTAAAATTTATTCTAATCGAAAAGGATGTTATGAACGTCAATCTTTAATTTGATCTCGACTGATATTTATAATTCATTGTGAATATTATTTTGATGGTGTTTAAGCTAACTTACGCATCTTTCCACCGAATACATATTATATTCTATCAAAATAAATATTGAGTAATTAAAAAATATATAATTTTTTTTATTTTTTGACTTTAACATTCGCTATTTGTTCTTCAAATCATTTCTCAAATTCATAAAGATTATATATACACTTATTAATATGAATATTATGATAAAATATGTACTTAATTTATGATTTCTTAAACTACGATTTTCATTTTGAAGGAAGTAAAAGTGAGTAAAAGATGTAAAAATAAAAGTAATATTTTGTTTGATAATAATAAACACTCAAATTGATGGAATAAAATTGTGATTCATTTCTAAATTAATTTACGCACCTCTTTCCACCGAATACATATCCTCTTCTACCAAAATAATTATCGAGTGACTGTATTCCTCAAGAAATAAATATAATTTTTTTTCATATTTTAATCTTAACATTCACTATTTATTCTTCAAATCATTTCTTAAATTCATAAAAGTTACCCACTTTATTAATATGAGTAAATGATTTCTTAAACTATCAATTTCATTTTGAATATAGTAAAAGTGAATATAAAATATAAAAATAAAGTAATATTTCATTCGACGTTAATAAATATTCAAATGGATGGAACAAAATAGCAACTCATTATGAATATTATTTTGATAGTTTCTAAACCAACTTACGCACCTATTTCCATCGAATACACACTATCTTTTGCCAAAACAAATATCGAGTAATTATGTCTATCAAGACTTTGAGCAAATGATAAGCAATCATATAGAATATTAGTCCTTTTTTCTCCAATAACTATAGCTTCCAATTTTCTCCAAAAAGCTGATCATTATGCTTTAAAAAAGAACTTCAAGAAACTATAGGCAAACAGGTTTATTGTATGTCACTTCAACTTTTTTTTTTATAATCGAGAAATCCCCGAGGGTCAGTACTTCAACAACTTTTTTTATATTTATTTTGTTGAAGGTTTTGCCTCTTCAACAGCAACATACCTACAGAAAAAGCAATTGGATACAAGAATCACAGAAGACAAAATCAACAATTTTAACAAAATTCCTATTGATATGGATACATACAGCAAACAAAACTGCATTTTTAAGCATTTCACTATTTCTCAGAAACTTCTCAGCTATAATATTTCTTGATCCGAGTGCACGTCAAAACTGGCTTCGAATAGGGTAGAAAGCTCCTCCTTGTACTGGATCAATTGATTCTATTTTCTCATGAACTAGACAGACTGTACTCGATGTTATTATGCTGTTCTTGCTCTTCGTCAAGAAATGGAAGACTCGCGGGATCTTTTTCCTCCAGCAGAAGACTCGCGGGTGTATTTGGTGGATAGTGGCTCAGGATTAAGTCGATCTCATCTCCACTGATCTCTTTCCGATTCAGAAGAACCTACGATAAACATGCACAGAAATCAATGATCTCCACACCTGGTTTAACTATATTTGGACCTAAGTAACGTTTAATCTACGCACAATTGGTGGAGCCATTTTCTAGAAAGAGGCATTACATAAAGTTTATTTAACAGAGTTGCCCCAAGTTAAGGATAGAAAAGTTCGAAAAACAAGTCTATTCAATGTGTTGAGAACTACCTTCACTGTTTTGAGCAAGGCAGTATCATGCTGCCTCAGCAGAGCAACTGTTTTCCGGTACATGTCACATATGAGCTCTTCTGTCTTCTTAGCAACTTCATCATCCAAATTAAAGTTGATAGGTGGCTCAATTAAGTCATAATCATCATATAATGATCCTCCAAAGTCAAGACGTGGACCCACAAACCTCACTTTCTTTACCCAAGGGGGAGGTTCTCCGTGTATGGTCATTGGGTTTTTCATATTCCATCTGTTCAAGGACAAAAGTCACAGCTCTGGTAGATACTGCAATGCCAACTAAATTATAACACTGATGAGTACGTACATTGTGATTATCTTACGAGCAAGCCAGGATGCATCAGCAAGGTAATTTACGGATGCTCTTGAAGTATCATGTCCATAAATGACTTCTTCAGCGGCTCTCCCTCCAAGAAATACCTTGTTCAAAGATGTATATAATGCAACCATCAGCTATGCATACAACAACAACAACAACAGCTATGCATGTAGGAAGAAAAAGTGCAACCAGAAATCAGAATATGACTTCAAAAATTGGCACCTGAAGACGATGAAGCAGCCGTGGTAGCCGTTCAAACATGTATGACTCATCATCAAGACGGTGAAACACAACTTGAGACAGGGTCTGCATGCCACTTCTAAATTTTCAGCAATCACGGGAAACAACTTACATGTTCACATGAATTCTCCAGTAAAACCATACACAAGATACGATCAATACATATTCAATTTTGTTAATGTAATGGAGCTTGAGCCTAGCTCAACTTCAAGAGGTGAGCACCATCAAAGACCATAGAATCAGTGTTGTCAAAGGTGCAGTTAAGCCCTGAACCGACACTCAAAACATGTTGAGCACTTCGCCTAGCTTAATGTGTGCTTCAGTATCGTCATCAAGGTTCTATAGCATACTTTTTCTTGCCAATGCGCTTCTTCTGAAGAGGTGACACTAAACAATTGATATTTCACTTTATCGTATTTTTTAAAAATCTTGTGCATATATTTGTCATTCATACTTATAACTATTAGTCTTGGACTATACGCATATATTTGTAATTTTTTCCCTTTCCGCCCTTTTCCATTAAAGCCCACACTTTATTTTCACTTAAAGCCCCAGCCAACCTTAGAACTTTTTTCGCACTTTTTGTTTTTGATAACACTGCATACGAGGAGACTTAATTGATGTGTGATCTAACACCCTCCAACACGCTCAAACTAGACATTTGGAGATTGAAATAAACATGGATAGCCCAACACTAAAAGAAGTGACCTCTGATTTCATATTAAGAAAAATTTAAAATGACTTGAATTTGCAAATAAAATGAAAAATATATAAGGCACACCTAAATTTGTCTTTGAGAGAAATTTTACCATTACACCACAATCCGTATTGCTAATTGGAAAGTTGACCAAAGAAAGGAGGGAAAACAACTCATCAACTGAAGAGAAATGAATCATTTTTCAATTTTTCATTTTCTTTTAAGGCTTCATTGACCAAGGACCAACTTCAAAAACAGTAAATTGTTAGTTTTATACTGTTTTATCTTTATCACACATATATTAAAATTCGAATTAATGTAGTTCTAAGCTTCTTTCTTTTTCCATTTAGCTTTATTGTTTGTTTGGTTTGCAAATGATCATCCAAGAGACAAAGATCTGATAAGGAGATTAACAACAATATCTAATGGATACAGGATTCTATAAACTTGTAGCCCAGGAATATAGGACCTGATATAAAATGCAGGCAAGGTATACATGAAATGTAATTTTGGGTGCAGCGTCAGGAAGAAGAGATTAAGTAATACTGCCCTATGTTTGTACATGTGGCACACTTTCATTTTTAGTTTACAAACAGAATAACACACTTATATATTTGGAAACTTTTTTTTTTTTGGATAAAGGTAGTGTTGTATTCCAAATATTTGGAAACAATTGACTTAACATTTATTGGTTAACTTCTAATGAGAAGTTTTTATAACCATGAAAATATTATGGCATGTTTAAGGCAATTTTTATCAAAGGCTCATTTTAGTGTGCTTAAGCCTTGCAGCATAGAAAAGCTCAAGGGAAGCACTTCATATCGCTAAAGCTGCTTCAGTGTAATCAAAGCACTGATCTTAAACCGAGCACTACTAAACGGTAAATATAATTGACAAAGAGATGTATTAATTATTAAGAAAAACATTAGTAACCAATTTTTCACCTTTTCTTGCATATATTTTTTCCTTCATTGTGCCTTTTTTCACTTGCCCACAATTTAACTGCACTTTGCGCTTAAATCCCTGTAGACCTGAGAGCTTTTTTAAAATTTTCGCCTTTGAAAACACTGATTTAAGGCCACAAGTTTCAAAGTTTATAGTCATTTAAATGTCATGACATGATTTAGACCACAACTTTCAACAATTTTTATTTCTCTTTTAAACTCTACATAATTTGGAATGGAGGGGATGATAAATAAGACCAAAAAAGAGTGAGGTGAAAAAAGATGATGTTCAAAGATAAAGCTACTAGAGAACAAATCAAACCTGGCCACGCGGATTGATAGATATTCGGTCACAACGCTCAACTTCTGCATTCTCATATTGCCTCAAAAGATGAGAAGTCAATGCAGTCCCCACCTCAGTAATCGCTCGACGACATTGCCCCTGATGACCCAACTCAATTCCAACCCGTCTAGGTCCTACTGTAAGTCGGTCAACTGCATCATCCATATCTGAATGAAGAATTGAGTTATGCCCTCTCCTGACTGCTACTAGAGCAGCCTCCTGGAGAAGCTGAGCCAGCTTTGCACCTGACCATCCTGAGTTGCAAGAAGACCATTTAGCAGATTAGGAGCAGGATTTAATATGAGATAACTATAATGCAAGAAAATTATGGGTGAACTATCACATTAACCCTCATCGTCCACTGGCATCAGGGAAATGTAATCATTTATAGTCATGGAAACAATAGACTAGTTGCCTGAAGATGATCTCATATTAACAGAAAGGAAATAAAGTTGAATACCAGGTAAATTTTGGGCATAACTAGACAAATCAACAGTATCTGATAATTTAACTTTCCGTGCATGTACTTTCAAAATTTCCAATCTTCCTTTTGCATTAGGAGGCCGAATTCTTATCTGAAAGAGAGAAATATAACAACCATCAAATGTGGTGTTCCAGAAAGAAGTGAGGAATAAAATCACATAGCTACTGTAAGAAATTTGACACTTCTAAACTGACTCATAATCTCAACTAAACTATATTAACTTATGATGTTAATATTAAATTCAGGGTACCCTTTATTTTTGAAAAGGCAAGGTATTTTGTTCAGGAATACTTATTCTCTATAGAACCTACCAAGAGCTATTGGCATCTCAACATAATTAACAAGTCACCTGAAACGAATAATGATTCCTACCTTGCAAGTCAAACGATGTTTTGCCCATAAACAGTGCCTATTAGGATTCGAAAGCCCAGACACGGTGGTCCCATCCAAAGGACTTTGTAAAGGAACTTTGCAGTACATTAGGCATCGCATAAAAGATCAAAAAATAACATACTGTGTTACTGTTTGAAGTGGAATCATAACACTTCTTTTTTTAATTTTTTGGTTTGACTAGCTTTTATCATATTATCCAGCATATAGAAACATCACTATAGAAAGAATCAGTAAGCAGAAAAATCATGAACAGAAGCCTTCTATAAACACGGAAAAATGTTGTCTACCTGCTTCCAACCAACATGCTCATACCCACAGAACCATGAATAGTGAGATTCAAGTCATGAGGAGCTCAGTTGATTTATATTTTAATTCAGTAGGAGAACAAACCTTGCGATCAAATCTACCAGGACGAAGAAGGGCAGGATCTAATAAATCCCTCCGATTTGTGGCCCCTAGGAATATAACCCCTTTCCCAGTATCAAATCCATCTAGCTCGATCAACAACTGATTTAGAGTAGTTTCCCTTTCTTGAGTTGCCGCGTTATAGAGGTGATCAGTTGATTCACTAAATATTCCTTGACGCCTGTTTATTAAGAATAACAATTTAAGAAACTATAACCATTGCACATTTCTACAGGTCATTTATGAATGACAAAGTTATTTCTTCACAATTAAAAAGAATATCCAGACAGACACACACTGAAGACGTTACCGTTCTCTAAAACATGACATTAGTACCTTCAGGTTCAAAAACTCAATTTCGCTAGTTCTACCACTAGCTAAAAAGGGGTTACGACATGAGAATGCTTCAGCTCCAGATCCTTTGTACTAACCTAAATCGGTAAAAGAAACACACACTCACCATTATTTATTTACATAAATATCCATACCTAGTTGCGAGTGCATCAATTTCGTCAATGAAGATAACTGATGGTTTATTCACCTGTGACAAGAATCAGGGCATCCTTCAAAACACAAAAAGGGAAGTCACACGGTTCATTGTCTACGTATTATGCTCACCTTGGCTCTCTTGAACAAATCTCTAATACGAGCAGAACCAACACCAACTAGAACTTCCACGAATTCAGAACCAGCCATTTGGTAAAAAGGAACACCAGCTTCACCTGCTATTGCCTTGGCAACCAGGGTCTGAGAAAAGCATCATACGGGATTTAGTAAAGACAATTTTTTTCTTTTTTCCTTTTTTCGAAATCCCATCTAAGTCTGAGATGGACAACGAACCTTGCCACATCCAGGAGGGCCCTCCAGAAGAACTCCATGTGGGGGCTTTATCCCCATTTTATCAAATAGTTCAGGATTCTTCAGGTATCTTACCAACTAGACACCAAAAAATGGCAGGAATTAGAAGCATTTCAATATAAAGAATGTGGCTAAGGGTCAAGCTTTCACACATTTAATGGAGAAGAATAATATTCCCTATGTCCCAGTTTATGTTACACAGTTTCCTTTTTAGTCTATCCCAAAAAGAATGACAAATTTCCTTCATTTGACAAATGTTTAATGACACTATCAACACTTTAGCCATGTTGGCTCCCACTTATTTGGCAAAACGTCCATGAAGATGTATCTTCTATTGAAAAATTCATTTATTTTAATGGTAGCTTCGGAATATTGCAAAATCTCATCATATTTCTTAAACTACGTACCTAGTCAAATTACATCTCATAAATTGGGATTGTGGGGCTACACAATAAGTATTATATGTAGTGTAAGGCATTGTTACCTCTTGAAGTTCTTCCACTGCTTCCTCAATCCCAGCTACATCATTAAATGTGACTCCAGTTGAACCCTGAACAGAATCTTCTTACTTAGACAAAATATTGGTCATAATCTACAAAAGAAAAGTTGTGAATGTCCATGATCAAAGAGTGAGAAACTGGAAACTCACATCAACACGTGCTTGTGGCTTAGACTGAGAGAATTCTATGCCTTGCCATATATCCTGAATGAAGCACATAAATCATAAATTTTCAAAAAGCAAGTGTTTCTAAATTGCTAATTCTAGTATAGGGAGTGTTACTCACCCACTTTCTGAAGTTCTTAGGTCTTCGTGAAAGAGTGAATCGGACAAGAAGAACCATAGTCACAAAAACAAGCATGATTGGTTTCAGCATCTCAATACTCGCAGAGATACCGCCAAATGCATACAACTCATACAACTTGGATCCTCCATCAGTAAAAGCATCACCGAGCTTATCCCAGACTCTTTCTAAGATACCAAAGATGAGGCCAAAGAAAAGTTTAAGAAATGGTTTGGCCAGAGGCCACATGACATATACCGTCACAACAAAGACAAAGCTTGTCACAGCAAACACAGCTGAAGCCAGGAAAGCACCCACAATCATCGCAGCAGTAGTCATTATAGCGGTCAGCATTGCAAGTTCTACCATTACTCTGCTGGATATCTTCGATGCAGCTGGATTAGGATACTCGGGTAATTTTCCCACCCAAGACTGCAATAAGATCATTCTGTAAGAGGCAAAGGAAAAAACAAAGAAAGGTTTTCCAACATGCCTTAAAACTGAAAGGGTTTCCACCCTATTATTGGTAAACAAAATTGTTATCCCACCAAACTTAGGTTCTACAATCTTTCCAATAGGATTAGTAGAAAAAAGCACCAATTCCACCAATTCCTTCAAGGCTCAAACAACGACAAGGTCAATCTTAAGCTAAAAAGAAGAGATAAACAATCTTATGCTAAGGTATTTGAGAAGTTTTTCAGATATTTTAATTACTCTTTTCCCTTGTTATAAGTCAGCCACCAGTATAACATGATGTTGATTTGTCTACACTTTCAGAAATATATCATCTTAAAGAAATGGAAGATTTAATTACTGAAATAGTGATCCTCTTTCCAAGCATCATATAATTCGGTTGACGGACAAGTTTGCTAATCACTTTTTGGGTTATCAGTTGACATTTAGATGTTGCTATCACTTCTGCGCAACAAATGTCACCCCAACTATATACTTACTGCAAATGAACAAAAAAAGAGGAAAAAACATCCCAACGAACTGTACAGACTACTTTAACTCTTTTATTGCTCAATTTTTTCAGACTAAAGCCACGATTCCAATTGTCAAATTTCACCATCTTCCATTAACCTTAAAAGCTTTCCACAGCATTAGATGGACTCTGCCACATGGTTCCAAAGTAACTTAAATATGTAATAAATTTATTCACCCACAAAGGATGACAGTTAAAAGATAAATATAGTCATCAGATAATCAACATTAACCACAGTGTGTCCGATATGCTTTTGTCTGCTGCTACATTTATATTTGAGTTATAAATACACTCTACCCTCCCCAGACCCCACCCACATATTGGATTACACTGGGTTTGTTCTTGTTGTTGTTAAACTTCTTTCCACCCGATAATGAAGCTATTGTCAATATCCATCATTAAACAAAGCACCGGGATAAGTGAAATACCATCATTTGCTTCTCAACTTCATATCGCGGCCCCGAATACTCCTCTAGTAGAGCCTGAGCTTGATTTTGATCCAGCTTCATTGCCCTATAGAATGATCACATAAACATAAAAATCTATAATATGAAGTGAAAGAATTAACCAGTTTATGATACTAACCATTTAGTTCTCTGCAAACTCTTTTCTCCAGGCATCTCCTTCAATTCAACAACAAAATCTCTACCCCCAAATCCCAAAGAAGCTCCAGTATCCTCTTTAAAAGTCAACAACTTTATTCTATCACATTTCATGTACTTCTGAAACTCCTCCAAGCTCATCTTAGGCAAATCCTCAACATTTTTTTCAAATTCTTCTTCTTCAGATAAATTAGCACTAAAAATTTGCTCAGGAACATATAACTTCCCCTTATACTCCCTCAAAATATCCTTCAAGAACACATCTTCGGACTTCACTAAACTATCTTCATCACTTCTATTCTTCACCATTCCTTTAATATTCAACCTTTTTAGTATCTCCAAAACACCACCACTTAGAAAACCCTTCTTACCCAAATCCTCTTTTTCCTTTAGGGTGTAAAGTTTATTCCCAATTAGATATTTGGGTTCCACTTGACTGGGGTTTTCTTTCAATACCCTAGTCACAAAATCCTCATTATTGCTTCCCCCATCTTCAGAGGACTTCGAATTTGACCTCCATTTTCCAAGAATTGCGTATGGGCAATGATAAAAATGTGATCTTTTTCTGAAATTTCTATGAGAAACGGAATTTGTATAACTTCTCTGAAATGGGAATTTGATTATGAATGAACTTTGAAGTTGAATGTTGGGCTTTGGAGGAAGAATGGACCTTGCTGATATACAATTGTTACCTGTTGAAAAAGACATGTTTACTGAACTGATACTCATTGAACTGAGATCTTGAATGTGTGAAGAAGCATTTTTACAAAACTAAAATTGGAGTTTGTTTTAGCTCTGCAGCTAGTTCTTGGAGTGTATGAAGAAGAGTTTCACAAGGGAAAAGAATGGAGATGGAGTTTATCCGACTCCGAATTGTCAAACGGGTGACCTGATGACCCATATCCGAATTGTCAAATGGGCCTGTGGGTTTAAACTCTAAATTGTATTAGTGTACAAGATTTTTACACATCAAGTAATATTAACCTGCTATCGCATTTTCTTAGTAATTTTTGTTTATTTATATCTTAAAAAATTAAAAAACAATTTTTTCACTTTTTTTATTTTTTAATTTCTCTCTGTTTCACCCTCTATCTTTCTTTTTGGCAAATAGTTCAGCTATTTTTCTTTTCATTACCTTCTTCTATCACGATCGAATCATCTTTCTTCTTAATTATTCTACAAGCATATATACTCATTTATTTCTCTTTCATTATGCAATCTTTCGTGCATTCTTTATTCGGTCCATAACAATTGCATTTTTATTTATTGATTATAGGATTATTAGTATTTTTTTCACAAAATTAAGTATTTTTTAAAGTGTTTGTTTTATTTTTCATAGAACGCGAAAAAATTCTTGATTAATTCCATTTAACTTTCATTTCTTTCAAATCTTCGTTTTGACTGCACATTAATTAATTATTATTATAAATGTGAATGTCATGAATAAATTTTCCCAAAATAAAATGAAAGATGAACAGATAATCTAAAAATATGAAAGGAATAAAAAGAAAAAAAAGACAAGAACCACAATATCATTGTTTTATCAATGTCATAGCAATATCTACGATAAAGAGAGAGTGTGTGGAGGACTAGAAAAGGAAATGGTCTAAGAGTTAGGAAAGAATTTGGATTACACTATAATTAGGATTCAAATTATCTTTAATGTTTTTCTAAACTTAAAATTATATTCTTTTAAAAAGGTGTAAACATTACTTGAAGAAATTATGATAAAGTTACCTGATGGTGTAATTTAAACTTTACAAATAATACTTGCCATTAAAATTAATAAAATCAGTAATGCTAAATTTTAGTATGTTTGAAAGTTTTAAATATTAGAAAAATACTAATATTTTTCCCTTCCTAGACCCCACTCGTGGAGTTCCACTGGTATGTTGTTGTTGTTATAATATTTTTCCCTTTTCCTTCGTATCCTAGACAATTATTTTTATCGGATAGTTTTAAATTAAGTGTGAATTATAAATATAAAGAAATTTTATTTCGAAACTAAATAAATAAGATGAAGAACAAAAAATTCAAAAAACATATCTAAAGGTCTTCACGCTTTTAATATAATATAAATTAAGCTTAATAGACAATACATAAAGGATAATTATGTTTGATTGATGGATTGTCTATTTCTAGCTTTTAGAATATGTTTTTTTTAAGTAATCGACATCATTATCTCATAATCTGTTTCAAATATTTATATAATATCGGGGCATCATTTATAATTCAACTTCGAAAAGTCGAATCTCAAGAAACTCTACGTAGGAAGAAATAGAAAATTTTATAAGATTCTGAACTAACACATTCCACGTTCAAATAATCTATAGAAAGCATTGATATTTTCATATGAACTCATCAATCTTTGTACACCCTCGTAAGTGATAGTTATTTCCCAGTATGTCATTATCTTCTCTTTCAACATTTGTACTATATGATAAGATATAAATCCATGATCAACCATCTTGTAAAGCTCGTTTCAAAGCCTTATGAATTGCTAGCGCTTCAAACGGCGTTAGCCTTCCCTACAAATTGAATAGAGCGCAAAGTCTTATTAACTATGGCATTAGGTTCATACATATCACAGTTAAAACTTAACGAATTTCTAGCTTCCCACATTTGCCACATAAGAGAAATATTTAACCTCATTAATTCAAGAGAATCAAGGTATTGATATATATATATTGCAAAACAAATGATTCCATCATATTGCAAAATTAATATTTTTATCTAAATCCGGCTAGATGTACAAGTATTTCGTTTGTGTTTTTAGTTATTATCACCTATTAGTGATGAGAACTTGTTTCTAACAGCTAAGCTAATCGTAGAAAATTTCGAAGAATGATCGCAGATAAAGATATCAAATGAGCAAATTAGATTGAAATTAAGCAAGTTTAAAATGAGTTGAGTTAATAAATTTATTTATATTTAGTAAGGTGTAACAAGTAAACAAATCTTTAATAAGAATTCTTTATTTATATTTAGTAAGGTGTGACAGCAAGGGAAAAAAACAGTGAAAAGATAAAAAGAAAAACAAGGACCAGATCATATTTTGAACAAACTAGACAACTATTTCTAATGACTAATGCAACTAAAGGGAGAATACAATAAAAATAATAATTCACCAAATTGAAAATAAAATAGAGACTCATCACATTAGTGATGGCATAACCCAAACTGGTGGACAGATTAAACTTGTTGATTGACCAGGATAGAAAGATTCAAATTTTCCATCTTCCAAATTATAAGCTCCCATATCTCTTCCCGCTGCTCCTCCTTTATCGAGGAGCTCTAACCCATCGTCCGTAAAATATATGTGATTAGACTTGATTCCCTCAAATTTACGAGAGTCGATGCAAGTTGCCCCATTGCGACCCAAGAAAATTGATGAATCTCCCAAGCTTTTCACCTCTTCCTCCCATTCACCTCTCATTAAGCGGGTAAGTTCAGAGACCTTAAATTTAAAGGTGTGATAATTGCCATTTGGATCGTCATGTGTGACGTCGAAAAATCGGGTGACAAGTAACAGTGCACCAGATAACTCAACCAAGTAATATTTAACATTGATCAAGTTAACTTGATGTTCGTCCATCTCAACAATCAACCGTGTCTGTACATCAGTATGGCTAACTCGATAAGACCGTACTTGACCGTTTAGAGCCATGGAATAATATAGGCCTCGGTGATAAATTAAAGCCAGAATCTCTCCATGATGATGAGTATCAATATGAGTCCAATCGAGGTCTCCGGGTCGCCAAATCGCTAAACAGGAAGGTAAAAAGTGATGCACCATGAGTACATAATCTGAAGTAAGGGAAGGATTTGCAGACAAGACAGCTCTGTCTAAGAAGAACCATCGATTTCCTCCATTTGATCTTTCGAAATCAAGAGTACCGTGGAAAGTCAATATGTGTTTTCGAGAGGGAAGTTGTATCTTTTTGCGAGAGAAAGGGTGGATCAAATTCATCTCTCCCGTATCATTTACCATGGTGCAGAGCCATCCGTCGGATGGTACACACTCTGACCGTCTAGCTTCTGGGATAAATATGCGCGAAACTTTCTTCTTGGAAAGAGTATAAAATTCTCGATGATCTTCATCTTTGGCACCCAGCATAAGCAACGGAACTTGGGGAGAACGCACATCGAAATCTTCCTCTGTAACGGCAATTCGGAAAGAGGTACAAACAGCACGAAAAGCAATGAAATCTTCGATCACTTTAATGTAATTTGCGATGTGAGCAATAAGATGGTTTGGGAGATCTGCCCATCCTGCCATGGAGAACTGAAAAAACAAAAGTAATACATCTAGGGCAACACAAGTAGGAGGACATTTATAGGAATTCAAGCCCAAACTATATTCCAATTCCCACAACACGTAGGAGTCCCAAATATATCCTAGTTCAAGTTGGTATTCCTATTCTGACAAGGAGTAGGAATCAAAGTCCAATTCCTAGTATGAACCTTAATCCTTATCACAATTGGAATAGGTTTGCACGCTTATATAATAATATACATTGTAGTTTTTACCACTTGTCTTACCCTATAACTACAATTAAAATTAGAAATTTTGTTTCAAGGATATGGAAGGCGGCTGGGCAGATTTGCCTATGGATCTCCTTGCTCTCATTGCAAATCGCATTGAAGTGGTTAAAGATTTCATTGTTTTCACTTGTGTTTGTACCTCTTGGCAAAATGCCGCACCAAAGGATAAATTTGATGTGTTTTCCGACCAAGTTCCTTTACTTATGCTGGCTGATAAAAATACAGATTATCGAGAATTTTACTCACTTTCCAAGAAGAAAGTTTCGGCCCTCTTCCTCCCCGAAGCCAGACAACGAGAGTGTTGTCCATCGGAGGGATGGATCTGCACCATGGAGGATAGTACTGGAGAGATGAACTTGTTGCATCCTTATTCCCGAACCGAAATTCAACTTCCTTCACGAGAAAATTTAATGGTTTCGAATGGTCTCGGTGATGAAGTGCTATGGGACTGGATAGATAAAGCTGTCTTATCTGCCAACCCTTCTATTACATCAGATTATGTACTCGTGGTAATGTATCACGCAGGTGTTAATCGTTTGGCTTTTTGGCGGCCTGGAGATCTCAACTGGACTAATATTGAGATTATTGACAAGTTGGGTGCTTTCATGGCTATGACTTATTATAAGGGGAAATTCTATTGTGTTACAGCTTGGGGCGAATTCTGGGTTTTTGAAGTTGCAGGGCCTACCACTCCCAAACCAATTGTAGAGCCACGCTTGATTTATTCCTCCCAACATGATATCTTTCGTCTACATGATTCAGTTCATTATTACCTACTCCACCTATCCGATAAGCTATTATTCATCACCCGATATGCCCGCGATGATACATGTGAGACCTATAAATTTCAAGTCTTTCAAGTAGATGTAACCAAGGGTGAACTGAAAGAGGAGACGAAAACCTTGGGAGATACAGCCATCTTTTTGGGCTCTAATGGAGCATGTTCCCTTCACTCTTCTAAATTTCTGCCTAATTACATATATTTTACAGATGATTGGTATGAGGAATTCCCCCGCTTAGATGGAGGTGGTGGAAGAGATATGGGAGCTTACAATTTTGATGATGGAAAAATTGAATCTATTTATCCTGGATTGTCACTAAGTCGTATTTGTCCACCAACTTGGATTATGCCATCTTAAGTAATGTGATTCGTCTCAAGAGTTAGAGTTTTGTCTTTGTTTTTTTATATGTAATATGATCTTAATAGATTGTTATACGTATTGTTTAATTTGTTGTAGTTGGGTGTAATGTTGAGCTATTTCTATCAAGGTCTTACTTAGAAGTTGGTTAATTTTTCGGAAAAAATCCATCAAAAACACTAATAAAATGACCGAAAGCAGAGAAGAGATTGAGCATTGCCCTTCGCGCGTAACTTTTTAGCACAGACGATAAAACAGGAGATTAAGGTGCGGTAATTTTAACACCGTCTTCTTTATGCAATTGCCTTCATTGATATTTTGCTTTCGGATGTATTGAATCAAGCAGCCCTTTATACTTAGAGTCCTAAGTTGAAAAATTCCCCTATGTATCGTAGATTGGCCTATTTAGAGACTGGAAAATTTATTAGCTTCATTTTTCCTCTTTGATGGTACTTAAAACATCAACAATGTCACTATATGCAAACATCTTAACAAACGTGTAGTAATGAATTAAGGTGCAGTTTTCTATATGAACTCTTAACAAACGTCTTCTTTATGCAATTGCCTTCATCGACATTTTTCTTTCGGATGTAATCAATTTTGCAGCTTTATACAGTAGTATGTTCTTAGAGTTCTAAGTTGACAAATCTCTCCCCATATGTTTATTTTAAAGGGTTCTTAGAGTTCTTAGAGTTCTAAGTTGACAACCTAAGTTGGAGGGCATAAATGTCATATAAGGTCAAGTTAAAGGGTTCGTTAATGTATTATGCTTATTTTAAATTGTTCAAACTTATAATAGTATTTTTTACGTAATTTTCAAATATGTAAATTTTATTTTTAAAAAAACTAAAAAAGGTTGAAAAGAGATGTTATTAGCAATAGGAGAAGCACAAGGGATAGGTGGTTTAGGAATCATGTTAGAGTATTGGAGATCTAACAAATTCTATATTGATATGTACCACAATAACAATATATCAAGTGAAATCCCATGAATGGCGTCCAGAAAGAGTAAATTGCACATATACCTTACTTATGCCTCGTGGAGGTAGAGGCCTTGTTGCTAAAAGACCCTCCACTCAAATACAATAAATCAAAGTATGAAACGAAAAATAATAGCGAGGCAAATATAACCATTACAACAGAAACATCGACAATAACAAAGTAGTGCAATAACTAAAATACCGTAAAAATCATGTATGACCAAAATTAAGAAATTTAAATCTCAAAAAGCGAAAAATATCACGTGATTGACCATAAGAAGCATTTACATTTTTTTAAAATTTGCAACTATAATATAAGGGCAATTTGGGAAAAGAAAATTAATAGGGGCAATTTAGAGATTTTCAATCTGTTACATTTCCTTCAAGTTAGTTATATCTCCCGCCAAAAGCAGTTAACTTTTTCTTCTTCGTCTGTATCCGCCATGGATTTCTCTGTAATCAAGTTTCTGTTCATCTTCGTTTTATTCGTATACCCACAAGCTAAAGCTCTCATTTACCCTCAAGATCTCATAACCCATGATTCTGTTTTCGATTCTTCGTCACTAACCCCGTCTTTTCCGACCTCTTTGTCTCCAATTTTTCGTCCTACAGCTCCTCTTGTTCCGGCTTTGTTCGTTATTGGTGATTCTTCAGTTGATTGTGGTACTAATAACTTTCTGGGGACTTTTGCTCGTGCTGATAGGCTTCCTTATGGTCGTGATTTTGATACTCATCAACCTACTGGACGATTCTGCAATGGAAGAATCCCTGTCGATTATCTAGGTAATTTTGTCAATTGGTTCAGTGGGATTTGTGGAATAGTTGATATTTTCATAATTGGGTAGTGAAATTTGTGAAAAAGATGCGTTTTTTTTGGCTGGAGTTTTGAGATTTGAGATTTGAGATTTGAGACTTGAGACTGATAGGTGTTTGATTAATTGTCTGTGAGGAAACAAATATTGAGCTTCTGAAATGGTTTATGGATCTTTATCTGTTAATTTCTTGTCTTGTTATTCTGATCAAGCTAAAAAAAATTGTACTGATTTGTGGAATTCAGTGATGAATTTTGAGATTTGAGTCTGATACGTGTTGATTAATTGTAGGACTGGGTTTTGAGATTCAACTTTCAACGAAGCGGTGTATGGATTTTTTTCTGTTAATTTTATGTCCTATTACCGTATTCAAGCTCAAATTTTCTGTACTGGTTTTTGTGGAATTCAATGATGAATTTTTTGAAAATAAAATTCTTAGGACATTTGGTTAAAGATTGCTAATTTTGCATTCATTGTTTCTTGTGCATTTTGTTTAAATCAGCGTTGCGTCTTGGGTTACCATTTGTGCCTAGTTATCTAGGGCAGGCTGGTTCGATTGAAGAGATGATTCTTGGTGTTAATTATGCTTCTGCTGGTGCTGGTATTATTTTCTCAAGCGGCTCAGAATTGGTAATAGTTTCACCGTATACAGATCTATATTTTGACCTGCTACAGTTTATGCTTATTAGTTTTGTAGTAGTTGAACTAGATTAGTGTTTATGCAGGGTCAGCATATCTCACTTGCACAACAAATAGTGACACTGTTCAGCAGTTTATAGTGACTATTGGTGAGGATGCAACAACTGATCTGATATCTAAGTCTTTGTTCTACATATCGATCGGAAGTAATGACTACATTCATTACTATCTTCTGAATGCATCTAATGTTCAATTTCTATACCTGCCTTGGAGTTTCAACCAGTTTTTAGCACAGACGATAAAACAGCAGATTAAGGTACAGTAATCTTATCACTGTCTTCTTAATGTAATTGCCTTCACCGACGTTTTGCTTTTGGATGTATTGAATTTTCAGCTTTATACTGTAGTTTGTTCTTAAAGTCCTAAGTTGAAAAATCTCCCTATCTATCACAGATTGGCCTACTTAGAGACGGGGAAATTTATTAGCTCCTTTTATCATGGTACTTGAAACATCAACAATGTCACTCTATGCAAATATCTTTTTGCAAACATCTTAACAAACGTGTAGTAATGAATTAAGGTGCAGTGTTCTATATGAAGTCTTAACAAACGTCTTCTTTATGCAATTGGCTTCATCGACATTTTGCTAGATGTAATCAATTTTGCAGCTTTATACAGTAGTCTGTTCTTAGATTTCTAAGTTGACAAATCTCTCCCCATTTAGCACTGATTGAAAAGCACCAATATGGCTAAAAAAAGGTCGCAGATTGGTCTATTTAGGGACTGGGAAAACATCAATAAACTCACTCTATGCAAGCAACTTTTTTGCTCCTACTTTGCTCCCTCTATCATGTATTACATGTTTCACTTTCCCCTTAGGCCCCTACATTGCTCCCGAGATTATTTAGTTCAACATGCAGAAATAAGGTTGTTCTGATTTTATATGTCACGAATACTATTCATAGCTTTTTGTTCAGAAATTTATCTAATGTGTATATATTGGTGTGACAGAAGTTGTACAATGACAAGGTAAGAAAAGTGGTCGTAATGGGACTTGCTCCATTGGGTTGTGCACCTTGTTACTTGTGGCTATACAGTAGCAAGAACGGGGAGTGTGTTGAAAACATAAATGACATGATATTGGAGTTCAACTTTGCTGTGAGATATATGGTGTCTGAACTCAATGAGGAGCTTGTTGATGCCACTATCATATTCTGTGATGCATTTGAAGGTTCAATGGACATTCTTCAGAATCACGTCCATTATGGTGAGGCGATGCATATATGATCTATAAAGAATTCATTTGACAGAACGCATCATGTGAGAAGATTAAATCTAACATCTTTTGTTTTTTTCATTTTCATTACAGGTTTCAATGTGACAGATGAGGCTTGCTGTGGTTTAGGCGAGTATAAAGGCTGGATCATGTGCATTTCCCCTGAAATGGCATGCAATAACGCCTCTAGTCATGTCTGGTGGGATCAATTTCATCCAACTGATGCTGTGAATGCTATCCTCGCTGACAACGTCTGGTCCAGCCTACATACACCTATGTGCTACCCAATGAACTTGCAGGACTTGTTAGCTCAAAGCACCAGATAGTTGTACCTAGAGACAATTCAGTTTCTTGAACATATGACCGTCGAATAAATCTGTATAGTAATTCTTTTGTACTGTGAATATATATAGGACTGTCTTAAATCAAGGGTGAATTATAAATGTAAAGAAATTTTAATTAGAAACTAAATAAATAAGATGAAGGGCAAAAAATTCAAACAATATTTCTAAGGATCTTCACGCTTTTAATATAATATAAATTAAGCTTAATAGACAATACATAAAGGATAATTATGTTCGATTGATGGATTGTCTATTTCTAGCTTTTAGAATATGTTTTTTTAAGTAATCGACATCATTATCTCATAATCTGTTTCAAATATTTATATAATGTCAGGGCATCATTTATAATTCAACTTCAAAAAGTCGAATCTCAAGAAACTCTATGTAGGAAGAAATAGAAAATTTTACAAAATTATGAACTAACACATTCCACGTTCAAATAATCTTATAGAAAACATTGATATTTTCATAGGAACTCATCAATCTTTGTACACCCTCGTAAGTGATAGTTATTTCCCAGTATGTCATTATCTTCTCTTTTAACATTTGTACTATATGAATCCGTGATCAACCATCTTGTAAAGCTCGTTTCAAAGCCTTATGAATTGCTAGCGCTTCAAACGGCGTTAGCCTTCCCTACAAATTGAATAGAGCACAAAGTCTTATTAACTATGGCATTAGGTTCATACATATCACAGTTAAAGCTTAACGAATTTCTAGCTTCCCATATCACAGAGCGCAAAGTCTTAATGATCGCAGATAAAGATATCAAATGAGCAAATTGGATTGAAATTTAGCAAGTTAAAATGAGTTGAATTAATAAATTTATTTATATTTAGTAAGGTGTAACAAGTAAACAAATCTGGGAAAAAAACAGGAAAAGATAAAAAGAAAAACAAGGACCTGATCAGATTTTGAACAAACTAGACAACTATTTCTAATGACTAATGCAACTAAAGGGAGAATACAATAAAAATAATAATTCACCAAATTGAAAATAGAAATAGAGACTCATCACATTAGTGATGGCATAACCCAAACTGGTGGACAGATTAAACTTGTTGATTGACCAGGATAGAAAGATTCAAATTTTCCATCTTCCAAATTATAAGTCCCCATATCTCTTCCCGCTGCTCCTCCTTCATCGAGGAGCTCTAACCCATCGTCCGTAAAATATATGTGATTAGACTTGATTCCCTCAAATTTACGAGAGTCGATGCAAGTTGCCCCATTGCGACCCAAAAAAATTGATGAATCTCCCAAGCTTTTCACCTCTTCCTCCCATTCACCTCTCATTAAGCGGGTAAGTTCAGAGACCTTAAATTTAAAGGTGTGATAATTGCCATTTGGATCGTCATATGTGTTGTTGAAAAATCGGGTGACAAGTAACAGAGCACCAGATAACTCAACCAAGTAATATTTAACATTGATCAAGTTAACTTGATGTTGGTCCATCTCAACAATCAACCGTGTCTGTACATCAGTATGGCTAACTCGATAAGACCGTACTTGACCGTTTAGAGTAATGGAATAATATAGGCCTCGATGATAAATTAAAGCCACAATCTCTCCATCATGATGAAAATCAATATGAGTCCAATCGAGGTCTCCGGGTCGCCAAATCGCTAAACAGGAAGGTAAAAAGTGATGCACCATGAGTACATAATCTGAAGTAAAGGAAGGATTTGCAGACAAGACAGCTCTGTCTAAGAAGAACCATCGATTTCCTCCATTTGATCTTTCGAAATCAAGAGTACCGTGGAAAGTCAATATGTGTTTTCGAGAGGGAAGTTGTATCTTTTTGCGAGAGAAAGGGTGGATCAAATTCATCTCTCCCGTATCATTTACCATGGTGCAGAGCCATCCGTCGGATGGTACACACTCTGACCGTCTAGCTTCTGGGATAAATATGCGCGAAACTTTCTTCTTGGAAAGAGTATAAAATTCTCGATGATCTTCATCTTTGGCACCCAGCATAAGCAACGGAACTTGGGGAGAACGCACATCGAAATCTTCCTCTGTAACTGCAATTCGGAAAGAGGTACAAACAGCACGAAAAGCAATGAAATCTTCGATCACTTTAATGTAATTTGCGATGTGAGCAATAAGATGGTTTGGGAGATCTGCCCATCCTGCCATGGAGAACTGAAAAAACAAAAGTATACATCTAGGGCAACACAAGTAGGAGGACATTTATAGGAATTCAAGCCCAAACTATATTCCAATTCCCACAACGCGTAGGAGTCCCAAATATATCCTAGTTCAAGTTGGTATTCCTGTTCTGACAAGGACTAGGAATCAAAGCCCAAATATATTAACCTTAATTCTTGTCACAATTGGAATAGGTTTGCATGCTTATATAATAATATACATTGTAGTTTTTACCACTTGTCTTACCCTATAACTACAATTGAAACTAGAAATTTTGTTTCAAAGATATGGAAGGCGGCTGGGCAGATTTGCCTATGGATCTCCTTGATCTCATTGCAAATCGCATTGAAGTGGTTAAAGATTTCATTGTTTTCACTTGTGTTTGTACCTCTTGGCAAAATGCCGCACCAAAGGATAAATTTGATGTGTTTTCCGACCAAGTTCCTTTACTTATGCTGGCTGATAAAAATACAGATTATCGAGAATTTTACTCACTTTCCAAGCAGAAAGTTTCGGCCCTCTTCCTCCCCGAAGCCAGACAACGAGAGTGTTGTCCATCGGAGGGATGGATCTGCACCATGGAGGATAGTACTGGAGAGATGAACTTGTTGCATCCTTATTCCCGAACCGAAATTCAACTTCCTTCACGAGAAAATTTAATGGTTTCGAATGGTCTCGGTGATGAAGTGCTATGGGACTGGATGGATAAAGCTGTCTTATCTGCCAACCCTTCTATTACATCAGATTATGTACTCGTGGTAATGTATCACGCAGGTGTTAATCGTTTGGCTTTTTGGCGGCCTGGAGATCTCAACTGGACTAATATTGAGATTATTGACAAGTTGGGTGCTTTCATGGCTATGACTTATTATAAGGGGAAATTCTATTGTGTTACAGCTTGGGGCGAATTCTGGGTTTTTGAAGTTGCAGGGCCTACCACTCCCAAACCAATTGTAGAGCCACGCTTGATTTATTCCTCCCAACATGATATCTTTCGTCTACATGATTCAGTTCATTATTACCTACTCCACCTATCCGATAAGCTATTATTCATCACCCGATATGCCCGCGATGATACATGTGAGACCTATAAATTTCAAGTCTTTCAAGTAGATGTAACCAAGGGTGAACTGAAAGAGGAGACGAAAACCTTGGGAGATACAGCCATCTTTTTGGGCTCTAATGGAGCATGTTCCCTTCACTCTTCTAAATTTCTGCCTAATTACATATATTTTACAGATGATTGGTATGAGGAATTCCCCCGCTTAGATGGACGTGGTGGAATAGATATGGGAGCTTACAATTTTGATGATGGAAAAATTGAATCTATTTATCCTGGATTGTCACTAAGTCGTATTTGTCCACCAACTTGGATTATGCCATCTTAAGTAATGTGATTCGTCTCAAGAGTTAGAGTTTTGTCTTTGTTTTTTTATATGTAATATGATCTTAATAGATTGTTATACGTATTGTTTAATTTGTTGTAGTTGGGTGTAATGTTGAGCTATTTCTATCAAGGTCTTACTTAGAAGTTGGTTAATTTTTCGGAAAAAATCCATCAAAAACACTAATAAAATGACCGAAAGCAGAGAAGAGATTGAGCATTGCCCTTCGCGCGTAACTTTTTAGCACAGACGATAAAACAGGAGATTAAGGTGCGGTAATTTTAACACCATCTTCTTTATGCAATTGCCTTCATTGATATTTTGCTTTCGGATGTATTGAATCAAGCAGCCCTTTATACTTAGAGTCCTAAGTTGAAAAATTCCCCTATGTATCGTAGATTGGCCTATTTAGAGACTGGAAAATTTATTAGCTTCATTTTTCCTCTTTGATGGTACTTAAAACATCAACAATGTCACTATATGCAAACATCTTAACAAACGTGTAGTAATGAATTAAGGTGCAGTTTTCTATATGAACTCTTAACAACGTCTTCTTTATGCAATTGCCTTCATCGACATTTTGCTTTCGGATGTAGTCAATTTTGCAGCTTTATACAGTAGTCTGTTCTTAGAGTTCTAAGTGGACAAATCTCTCCCCATTTAGCACTGATTGAAAAGCACCTATATGGCTAAAAAAAGGTCGCAGATAGGTTTATGTAGGGATTGGGAAAACATCAATAAACTCACTCTATACGAGCATCTTTTTGCAACTTTTTTGCACCTACTTTGCTCCCTCTATCATGCATTACATGTTTCACTTTCCCCTTTTGGCCCCTACATTGCTTCCGAGATTATTTAGTTCAACGTGCAGAAGTAAGGTTGTTCTGGTTTTATCTGTCACGAATACTGTACATAGCTTTTAGTTAAGAAATTTATCTAGTGTGTATATATTGGTGCGACAGAACTTGTACAATGACAAGGTAAGAAAAGTGGTTGCAATGGGACTTGCTCCATTAGGCTGTGCACCTTATTACTTGTGGCTGTACTCGATGAGGAGCTTGTTGATGCCACTATCTATTCTTGTTAATGTTTCCAGACCTCTATACTTTTGCTTTTCCCCTATCCGAAATAGTCTTTCTACCTTCGAAAGGTAAGGGATAATTATGTACACATTACCTTTCACAAACGTTACTTGTGTTTAGATTACACTAGGTATGTTGTTATTATTATAACAATTCTATACATAAAATATATGGCTAAATGAAGATTCTGTTCATCTTCATTTATTCATATACCCAGAAGCTAAAGCTCTCGTTTACCCTCAACATCACATAAACTTGTATGAAATTAAATAAGTGGATACACGTGTCATATGTGGCATAATACAGATACGACGCCATGTAGGATGTTGCAGAGGATACCAATGCATGCATCGATTTGTGCACACCTAAGTTGGAGGGCATAAATGTCATATAAAGTCAAGTTAAAAGGTTTGTTAATGTATTATGCTTATTTTAAGTTGTTCAAACTTATAATAGTACGTTTTATGTAATTTCCAAATATGTAAATTTTATTTTGAAAAAACTAAAAAAAGTTGAAAAGAGATGTTATAAGCAATCGGAGAAGTACAAGGGATAAGTGGTTTAGGAATCATGTTAGAGTATTGGAGATCTAACAAATTCTTTATTGATATGTACCACAATAACAATATATCAAGTGAAATGCCATGAATGGGGTCCAGAAAGGGTAAATTGCACATATACCTTACTTATGCCTCATGGAGGTAGAGGCCTTGTTGCTAAAAGACCCTCCACTCGAATAAAATAAATCAAGGAAAGTATGAAACGAAAAATAATAGCGAGGCAAATATAACTATTACAACGGAAACATCGACAACAACAAAGTAGTGCAATAACTAAAATATCGTAAAAAAACCATGTACGACCAAAATTAAGAAATTTAAATCTCAAAAAGCGAAAAATATCACGTGATTGGACATAAGAAGCATTTACATTTTTTTTAAATTTGCAACTATAATATAAGGGCAATTTGGGAAAAGAAAATTAATAGGGGCAATTTAAAGAATTTCAATCTGTTACATTTCCTAAAGTTAGTTATACTCCCGCCAAAAGCAGTTAACTTTTTCTTCTTCGTCTGTATCCGCCATGGATTTCTCTGTAATCAAGTTTCTGTTCATCTTCGTTTTATTCGTATACCCACAAGCTAAAGCTCTCATTTACCCTCAAGATCTTATAACCCATGATTCTGTTTTCGATTCTTCGTCACTAACCCTGTCTTTTCCCACCTCTTCGTCTCCAATTTTTCGTCCTACAGCTCCTCTTGTTCCGGCTTTGTTCGTTATTGGTGATTCTTCAGTTGATTGTGGTACTAATAACTTTCTGGGGACTTTTGCTCGTGCTGATAGGCTTCCTTATGGTCGTGATTTTGATACTCATCAACCTACTGGACGATTCTGCAATGGAAGAATCCCTGTCGATTATCTAGGTAATTTTGTCAATTAGTTCAGTGTGATTTGTGGAATAGTTGATATTTTCATAATTGGGTAGTGAAATTTGTGAAAAAGATGCGATTTTTTTGGTTGATTAATTGTCTGTGAGGAAACAAATATTGAGCTTTCACTGAAATGGTTTATGGATCTTTGTCTGTTAATTTCTTGTCTTGTTATCCTGATCAAGCTAAAAAAATTTGTACTGATTTATGGAATTCAGTGATGAATTTTGAGATTTGAGACTGATACGTGTTGATTAATTGTAGGACTGAGTTTTGAGATTCAACTTTCAACGAAGCGGTGTATGGATATTTTTCTGTTAATTTTATGCCTTATTACCCTATTCAAGCTCAAATTTTCTGTACTGGTTTGTGGAATTCAATAATGAATTTTTTGAAAATAAAATTCTTAGGACATTCGGTTAAAGATTGCTAATTTTGCATTAGTTGTTTCTTGTGCATTTTGTTTAAATCAGCGTTGCGTCTTGGGTTACCATTTGTGCCTAGTTATCTAGGGCAGGCTGGTTCGATTGAAGATATGATTCTTGGTGTTAATTATGCTTCTGCTGGTGCTGGTATTATTTTCTCAAGCGGCTCAGAATTGGTAATAGTTTCACTGTATACAGATCTATATTTTGACCTGCTACAGTTTATGCTTATTAGTTTTGTAGTAGTTGAACTAGATTAGTGTTTATGCAGGGTCAGCATATCTCACTTGCACAACAAATAGAGCAAGTTACTGACACTGTTCAGCAGTTTATAGTGACTATTGGTGAGGATGCAACAACTGATCTGATATCTAAGTCTTTGTTCTACATATCGATCGGAAGTAATGACTACATTCATTACTATCTTCTGAATGCCTCTAATGTTCAATCTCTATACCTGCCTTGGAGTTTCAACCAGTTTTTAGCACAGACGACAAAACAGCAGATTAAGGTGCGGTAATTTTAACACCGTCTTCTTTATGCAATTGCCTTCATTGATTATTTTGCTTTCGGATGTATTGAATTTTGCAGCTTTATTCTGTAGTTTGTTCTAAGAGTCCTAAGTTGAAAAATCTCCTTATCTATCACAGATTGGCCTATTTAGAGACGGGGAAATTTATTAGCTCCTTTTATCATGGTACTTGAAACATCAACAATGTCACTCTATGCAAGTATCTTTCTGCAAACATCTTAACAAACGTGTAGTAATGAATTAAGGTGCAGTGTTCTATATGAAGTCTTAACAAACGTCTTCTTTATGCAATTGGCTTCATCGACATTTTGCTTTCAGATGTAATCAATTTTGCAGCTTTATACAGTAGTCTGTTCTTAGATTTCTAAGTTGACAAATCTCTCCCATTAAAGCACTGATTGAAAAGCACCTATATGACTAAAAAAAGGTGGCAGATTGGTCTATTTAGGGACTGGGAAAACATCAATGAACTCACTCTACGCAAGCATCTTTTTGCAACTTTTTTGCACCTACTTTGCTCCCTCTATCATGTATTACATGTTTCACTTTCCCCTTAGGCCCCTACATTGCTCCCGAGATTATTTAGTTCAACGCGCAGAAATAAGGTTGTTCTAGTTTTATATGTCACGAATACTGTTCATAGTTTTTTGTTCAGAAATTTATCTAATGTGTATATATTGGTGTGACAGAAGTTGTACAATGACAAGGTAAGAAAAGTGGTCGTAATGGGACTTGCTCCATTGGGCTGTGCACCTTATTACTTGTGGCTATACAGTAGCAAGAACGGGGAGTGTGTCGAAAACATAAATGAGAAGGGTATTTTGATACCAAAAACAAATAGAAGGTAAATGTGAGGTATTTTGAGTAGTTAGAGGATAATATTGACCGTTTTTCGAAAATTTTATAATTAGGCGCGAAGGGCAACTAATTCTCCAGTTAAAGACCCTGCTCAATCTCTGCTCTGCTTTCAGTCATTTTATTTATTTTTTTGATGCATTTTTTCTGCGAATTAATTAAGCAACTTCTAAGTAAGACCTTGATAGAAATAGTTCTATATTACACCCAACTACAACAAATTAAACAATACTTATTACGATCATACTATATATAAAAAACAAAGACAAAACTATAACTCTTGAGACGAATCACATTACTTGAGATGGCATAATCCAAGTTGGTGGACAAATACGACTTAGTGATAATCCAGGATAAATAGATTCCATTTTTCCATCATCAAAATCGTAAGCTCCCATATCTCTTCCACCACCTCCATCTAAGCGGGGGAATTCCTCATACCAATCATCTGTAAAATATATGTAATTAGGCAGAAATTTAGAAGAGTGAAGGGAACATGCTCCATTAGAGCCCAAAAAGATGGCTGTATCTCCCAAGGTTTTCGTCTCCTCTTTCAGTTCACCCTTGGTTACATCTACTTGAAAGACTTGAAATTTATAGGTCTCACATGTATCATCACGGGCAAATCGGGTGATAAATAATAGCTTATCGGATAGGTGGAGTAGGTAATAATGAACTGAATCATGTAGACGAAAGATATCATGTTGGGAGGAATAAATCAACCGTGGCTCTACAATTGGTTTGGGAGTGGTAGGCCCTGCAACTTCAAAAACCCAGAATTCGCCCCAAGCTGTAACACAATAGAATTTCCCCTTATAATAAGTCATAGCCATGAAAGCACCCAACTTGTCAATAATCTCAATATTAGTCCAGTTGAGATCTCCAGGCCGCCAAAAAGCCAAACGATTAACACCTGCGTGATACATTACCACGAGTACATAATCTGATGTAATAGAAGGGTTGGCAGATAAGACAGCTTTATCCATCCAGTCCCATAGCACTTCATCACCGAGACCATTCGAAGCCATTAAATTTTCTCGTGAAGGAAGTTGAATTTGGGTACGGGAATAAGGATGCAACAAGTTCATCTCTCCAGTACTATCCTCCATGGTGCAGATCCATCCCTCCGATGGACAACACTCTCGTTGTCTGGCTTCGGGGAGGAAGAGGGCCGAAACTTTCTGCTTGGAAAGTGAGTAAAATTCTCGATAATCTGTATTTTTATCAGCCAACATAAGTAAAGGAACTTGGTCGGAAAACACATCAAATTTATGCTTTGGTGCGGCATTTTGCCAAGAGGTACAAACACAAGTGAAAACAATGAAATCTTTAAGCACTTCAATGCGATTTGCAATGAGATTAAGGAGATCCATAGGCAAATCTGCCCAGCCGCCTTCCATATCCTTGAACACTAATTTTTTTTTCCTCTGGTTTTTCTAAGTTAGAACTCTGGTTTTTCTAAGTCAGAAAACCCCTATTTATAGAAGACTTTTCCAAATCCAAAATAGAGAAGGAAAACCTTTTCTTCTTGAAATACAAGAAACCCTCTTTCATTAATAGGATTCTGATTTCTAATTAAATATGGGCACGGTAAGGATCACAAAATTTATTACTGAGGCTTCCTATTATGGAAATAATTCTTTTTTAATCCACATAATAAATTACAAATTATTTTACTAAAAATTCCTCTCCTCCATTTATATTTCAAAATTCCTCATTAAACACTTATGTAATTCCTTAAGACCACAGATACTAATCAATAAATTAAATTGCTACCGAATTTAATTTAATGATTAATTTCCTTTTGAGCAATACTTAACTTATTTCATGCGTCAGATTCATAAATCTACCGACCGGGTTTGCACATGAAAACTTATAAGCTTCTCATAAAAATGTGTATCATCAATAGGCATGGATTCCATCAACTAACTAATTATTTCACCAATATATATTATTATCATCCAACTTAGCAGGTATATTGACCCATCTTAGAATCGCACCTTTTAGTAAATCAAAATGATAAGTAGTATATACAGCTCATAATCGTTATAATTAAGAATATAAGTGCATTTAATAGTTTAGAGAACATGTTTTTATCAGTCAGTCCAAAACACCTATCTTTACTTGGTCCCGTTCAATACATATAAAATGTACTAACACGAGAAGTTAGAACTATACCATTCTTGTAATCAAAATAAATTACATATAATCTCGTGCTACAATCTACTCGATGGTTTGTCCAAATTTCCATCTAGATTGTGAACTATAATTTCAACTTATAAAAACCGACAATTTGATCTTCTGTGTATAAGTTCAAACTCTATACACCAAATCATCTACTATATAAGTTGAGGACACATATATGACAAATTGATCTATTTAAAGTAATATTTTATTGGATTAAATAAATAAATAAACAATTGTTCAATAAATAATAATATATCCAAACGCATGGTTAATAGTATATCCTAACATTATCTTTTAAAATAGTAGGGGGTATGAACACCATTATATAAATAGAGAATACAGTTAATCATTATTGTGTTAGGCATTTCAAGATTGTGTCCAGTTTTCTCTTCCATGTCTCGTTATGAGCATTACTCACAGAAAAAGAAGAATGATCTGCTTAGAAATGCACCAACCAAATCCAACCCAAGATGTGATTTCTTGGGTTGTGAAAGGAGCTACAGTAATCAGATTAAGCTTAAAGAACACTATGAAAGAGACCATCGCAGTATTAAAACCATTAAAGGAAACAAGTGCCAAAAGTGCGGGAATTACTTCAGGACACAGGGTGATAAAGCCGATCACGAAGATTTTTATGGTCACCGATAGCTTTCTTGTCATACGGAATTATGGTACTGTGGATTCATTTTTCTTGGTTTTTTTTTTTTTTCTGATGAACTGGTTTGTAAAACTTTGCTGTTAAGTGTTTGTCTTGATGTCCTATTCAAGTTCAAATTTTCGTACTGATATTAAGTAATCCTTGATTAGATACAATGTATGAGTGATTAGTTCTTGATATATTTTTTTTCTTAGAATTTTTTTGGCTAACCCCTCTTTGTTTTCTTGCGCATTTGATTATTGCAGCAGTGTATCTTGGGTCTCCGTTAATGCCTAATAATTATCTAGAGAGGGCTGGTTGTATCAAAGCAGTTGTTGGTGTTAATTGGGCTTCTGCTGGAGATTTCTTCCTAGTCAGCTCTAAATTGGTAAACTGTCATGCTTCTTCGTATTTTGGCCTACATGTTATGATTAATGATTTGCAGTAGTTAAATTAAATTAGTGTTTATGCAGGGTCAGCATATCTCACTTGCACAGAAAATAGTGCAGGTTTATGCAACAAATCTGTCATCTAGTTCTTTGTTCTATATTTTGATCAGGAGTAATAAATTGGCCTATTTAGGGACTGGGAAATTCGTTAGCTTCTTTTCTTTTCTTTGAATGTGCTTAAAACATCAACTAAGTCACTCTAGCCAAGCATTTTTTTGAAACTTTTTTGCACCTACTTTGCTCTCTCTATCACGCATTATATGTTTCTATTTCTCCTTAGGCCCAACATTGCTTCTGACAACGTGCAGAAATAAGATTGTTCTGGTTTTATATTTCACCAATACTGTTTATAGCTTGTGTTCAAAAATATATCTAATTTGTGTATACACTCATCCTGCAGAACTTGTACAATGAAAAGATAAGAAAGGTGGTTGTAATGGGACTGGATCCAGTATGCTATGCACCTTACTGCTTATGGCTATACAGTAGCAAGAAGGGGGAATGTGTCGAAACCAGATATGTTCTGATACTGGAGTTCAACTTTGCTGTAAGATGTGTAGTTTCTGAACTCAATGAGGAACTTGTCAATGCCACAGTCATATTGTGTGATGCATTTGAAGGTTCAATGGACATTCTTCAGAATCACGTCCGTTATGGTGAGGCGATGCGTATATGATCTATAAAGAATTAATTTGACAGAACGCATCACGTGAGAAGACTAAATCTAACATCTTTCTTTTTTTTCATTTTCATCATAGGTTTCAATGTGACAGATGAGGCTTGCTGTGGTTTAGGTGAATATAAAGGCTGGATCATGTGCGTTTTCCCTGAAATGGCATGCAATAACGCCTCTAGCCACATCTGGGGGATCAATTTCATCCAACTGATGCTGTGAATGCTATCGCTAACAATAATGTCTACATACGCCTATGTGCTACCCAATGAACTTTGCAGGACTTGTTAGCTCAAAGCACCAGATAGGTGTACCTATAGATAATTCAGTTCCTTGAAAAATATGACCTTCGAATAAATCTGTATAGTAATTCTTTTGTACTGTGAATATATGGCCACTATATAGATGGTAGATCATTCTTGTGTGTTCCAACATTTGGTATTACATGTAACAATAGTATTTCTGCAATGACCACTTTTTCTGCCAAGTTCATTCAAGTCGTTAGTTAGAAATTTGGTGTATTTCAGCTTCACCTATTTAGAGACTGGGAAATTATCAGCTTCATTTATCATGGTACTTAAAACAGCTTAACAAACGTGTAGTAATGAATTAAGGTGCAGTGTCTTAACAAACGTCTTCGTTATGCAATTGCCTTCATCGACATTTTGCTTTCAGATGTAAATTGACAAATCTCTCCATATTTAGCACTGATTGAAAAGCACCTATATGGCTAAAAAGTCGCACACTGGTCTATTTAGGGACTGGGAAAACATCAACAAACTCACTTTATGCAAGCATCACTGCTCAACCTGAGTACAATAAATCAAAGTATGAAAGGAAAAATAATTGTGAAGCAAATGTAACTATTGCAACAATAAAGTGGTGCAATAACTAAAATTTCATAAAAATCATATACGGCCAAAATTAAGAAATTTAAATCTCAAAAAGCGAAAAATATCACGCAAATCGAACAGAAGAAGCATAATATAAGGGCAATTTGGGAAAAGAAAATTAATAGGGGCAATTTAAAGATTTTCAATCTGTTACATTTCCTTCAAGTTAGTTATATCTCCCGCCAAAAGCAGTTAACTTTTTCTTCTTCGTCTGTATCCGCCATGGATTTCTCTGTAATCAAGTTTCTGTCCATCTTCGTTTTATTCATATACCCACAAGCTAAAGCTCTCATTTACCCTCAAGATCTCATAACCCATGATTCTGTTTTCGATTCTTCGTCACTAACCCCGTCTTTTCCGACCTCTTCGTCTCCAATTTTTCGTCCTACAGCTCCAAACTTAATTGTATCAAATACTTGTTGACTTTGATGCTACATTAAGCAAAGTTTGATAACACCTTAATTTCATTATTACGAATAAAGAAATTTCTGACTTGATAGTTCATACAACATTCAATATAACTCTCTTCAAATTAGTTAGAAATCATATTAGTTTGTCACAAGTTCTCTGTTGATTCGAACAATATCTTGTACTAAAAGTTTGCAATGCAGTTTATAAATCATAATGTTAAATGTACTTTTAGTTTCATTTATAATTTTGTCAATAAGTTTTATAAACTATGTTCAACTTATGCGCGTTTATAAATAATAATATTCTATTAATGCCATCATGCATCACATCTCAAAATCTCAAATGCAGCCAAGAGTATATAAATCTTGTTCACTAATGTGTTACATAAATTTAATTTGTTACTTCCCCAGGCAATTTCCTAACTATATATGTGTATCTACTCTCGGGTTAGTAATTATTTTGGAGTCAAAAGCGATTTATAAAAACTTCATAAATTGCATTCGACGAGTATGTTTTACGATCGTACATGACTCCTGATGCGGAAATTGGGGGTTCATAATAATTATATTTTGTTTATATTTTATTCTTGTCATTTATTACATTTTTATCCTAATTATTTTTCAAAATCAAATACTAAACATCAATTAATAAGATTAATATGATAAAATAATCATGTGAATTATTATTTTCTTAATGTATTATCAAGTCTAATAAAACAAGTAAAAGTGAATGGAGAAAAAAATTTGGATACTAAAACAACTACAAAGGAAGGTGCACTAAATGGTTTCTGCCAATTATGGTTATCACTTACACATTTTTGGTCTAATATTGATATTGTTTGCGATCCATCGTAAATCTGTAAAAAAAAAAAATATGTGTATTATGGTGCTAATAACACGAAGCTTCAAGTCGGTATGGTGAAAACTGTGTCATATGCTCCCTCGCTCATCATGATGAGTATAGTTTTATTGACTTGAAAGCTTTGTGTTTTCTCTCCATATAAATGTTGACTCAATCAATATGTGGCTCGCTATTGATTCTTTCTCATATAGATAACTGAGCTCATGATGATTGTCCAAAGTCATACCAAAATCGATTATATCGCTAACTTTGAAAATATTAATTTCGGTCCCATCTATGAAGACCTTTGGCAAAGCCATAAATAACATTGTATCGATACTTTGGCATCCTTTAGGTTGAAAGGCATTTGTTGCCCAAAAAATAAATGAGAAGGGTATTTTTGATACCAAAAACAAATAGAAGGTAAATGTGAGGTATTTTGAGTAGTTAGAGGGTATTATTCATCGTTTTTCGAAAATTTTATAATTAGGCGCGAAGGGCAACTAAATCTCTAGTTAAAGACCCTGCTCAATTTCTGCTCTGCTTTCAGTCATTTTATTTGTTTTTTTGATGCATTTTTTCTGCGAATTAATTAACCAACTTCTAAGTAAGACCTTAATAGAAATAGTTCGACATTACACCCAATTAAACAATATGTATAACAATCTATTACGATCATACTATATATTAAAAACAAAAACAAAACTACAACTCTTGAAACGAATCACATGACTCGAGATGGCATAATCCAAGTTGGTGGACAAATACGACTTAGTGACAATCCGGGATAAAAAAGATTCAATTTTTCCATCATCAAAATTGTAAGCTCCCATATCTCTTCCACCACCTCCATCTAAGCGGGGAAATTCCTCATACCAATAATCTGTAAAATATATGTGATTAGGCAGAAATTTAGAAGAGTGAAGGGAACATACTCCATTCAAGCCCAAAAAAATGGCTGTATCTCCCAAGGTTTTCGTCTCCTCTTTCAGTTCACCCTTGGTTACATCTACTTGAAAGACTTGAAATTTATGGGTCTCGCATGTATCATCATGTGCATATCGGGTGATAAATAATAGCTTATCGGATAGGTGGAGTAGGTAATAATGAACTGAATCATGTAGACGAAAGATATCATGTTGGGAGGAATAAATCAACCGTGGCTCTACAATTGGTTTGGGAGTGGTAGGCCCTGCAACTTCAAAAACCCAGAATTCGCCCCAAGCTGTAACACAATAAAATTTCCCCTTATAATAAGTCATAGCCATGAAAGCACCCAACTTGTCAATAATCTCAATATTAGTCCAGTTGAGATCTCCAGGCTGCCAAAAAGCCAAACGATTAACACCTGCGTGATACATTACCATGAGTACATAATCTGATGTAATAGAAGGGTTGGCAGATAAGACAACTTTATCCATCCAGTCCCATAGCACTTCATCACCGAGACCATTCGAAGCCATTAAATTTTCTCGTGAAGGAAGTTGAATTTGGGTACGGGAATAAGGATGCAACAAGTTCATCTCTCCGGTACTATCCTCCATGGTGCAGATCCATCCCTCGATGGACAACACTCTCGTTGTCTGGCTTCGGGGAGGAAGAGGGCCGAAACTTTTTTTTTGGAAAGTGAGTAAAATTTTCGATAATCTGTATTTTTATCAGCCGGCATAAGTAAATGAATTTGGTCGGAAAACACATCAAATTTATCCTTTGGTGCAGCATTTTGCCAAGAGGTACAAATACAAGTGAAAACAATGTGAAATCTTTAAGCATCAAGGATATCCATAGGCAAATCTGCCCAGCCACCTTCCATATCCTTGAACACTAATTTTTTTTTTCTCTCTGGTTTTTCTAAGTTAGAAAACCCCTATTTATAGAAGACTTTTCCAAATCCAAAATAGAGAAGGAAAACCTTTTCTTGAAATACAAGAAACCCTCTTTCATTAGAAATAGGATTCTGATTTCTAATTAAATATGGGCACGGTAAGAATCACAAAATTTATTACTGAGGCTTCCTATTATGGAAATAATTCTTTTTTAATCCACATAATAAATTACAAATTATTTTACTAAAAATTCGTAATTGCACTCCTCCATTTATATTTCAAAATTCCCCATTAAACACTTATGTAATTCCTTAATACTACAGATACTAATCAATAAATTAAATTACTGACGAATTTAATTTAATGATTAATTTCCTTTTGAGCAATACTTAACTTATTTCATGCGTCAGATTCATAAATCTACCGACCGGGTTTGCACATGAAAACTTATAAGCTTCTCATAAAAATGTGTATCATCAATAGACATGGATTCCATCAACTAACTAATTATTTCACCAATATATATTATTATCATCCAACTTAGCAGGTATATTGACCCATCTCAAAATCTCACCTTTTAGTAAATCAAAATGATAAGTAGTATATATAGCTCATAATCATTATATCAAGATTAAGAATATGAGTGCATTTAATAGTTTAGAGAACATGTTTTTATCAGTCAGTCCAATGCACCTATCTCTACTTGGTCCCGCTCAATACATATAAAATGTACTAACACGAGAAGTTAGAACTATACCATTCTCGTAAAATCAAAATAAATTACATATAATCTCGTGCTACAATCTACTTCGATGGTTTGTCCAAATTTCCATCTAGATTGTGAACTATAATTTCAACTTATAAAAACCGACAATTTGATCTTCTATGTATAAGTTCAAACTCTATACACCAAATCATCTACTATATAAGTTGAGGACACATATATCTGCAATTCGCCTCTCTCCTCCCTCTCTCGATCTCAGTCGTCTCTCTCCTCCCCTCCAGGTCACATAGCCGAGGTTATATTGTGTAATTATGTACAATATAGCTATTTGACCATATTAAATTTCAAGCGTAGGCTATTTATGAAAATCTCTCTCTCTTTTATTCTCTGTTTCAATTCTAACTCTTTTACTTTTAGATTAATTTATCTAAGCATGTTTTTTTTCATTTAAATATTTTTATGTAATTATCTTTCTTTACTTAATTAGTTTTGATAAATTTATTATTTTTAAATTATTTTAAGTGTTAAATCAATTAATTAATTATATTTTTTATCGAAAAGAGATACCAGATCACTTTTATTATTCCTAACTTTATTATTATACTAAAAAAATTCAACCACAACGAAACTTTTTCCTAACTTTATTATTATACTAAAAAAATTCAACCACAACGAAACTTCTCACATTATCCTATTATAAATCCCAATAAGTGTAAGCATATCTAAAAATCAAATAAATTTAATAGAACCTTACAGAATAACAAAAAAATGCGCTAATCCTCCTTCCAAAAGCTTGATTAATGTGGTAAGAAATTTCTAGATAAGAAAGGACTCAAAAATCATATTGAAGACAGAATGCTCTCTTCATTTCTTTGCCTTTTCATTCAAGAAAAAGCAATCCTTTTATGTCTTCTCTTCTTTAGAAAAACAGTTTTCCTTCCTCTTTCTTCTCCATGCTAAGTGTCTTGATCGCAATTCCAACGAACCATGCGTCATGACTCAAAAATCATATTGAAGACAGACACTGTCTTTCAAAAGCTTATTTGTGTGGTATGTGCGGAAGCTATTTTGGCACGACGGTAAACAGAGCTCGACATAAGGCTTATTTGTGTGGTATGTGCGGAAACTATTTTGGCACGACGGTAAACAGAGCTCGACATAAGGCGTTTTATGGCCATAAATATTGAAGGTATGATTTCTTTGCCATTTCATTCAAGAAAAAGCAGTCCTTTTACGTGCTTTTCTCAGAAAAACAGTTTTCTATTCTATTTCGTCTCTTCTCTTCTCCATGCTAAGTGTCATGGACTTGGTCGCAATCCGAACAACCGTGCAGCCTACCAAACATTCTCACTATAAGTTGCTAGTCAGCCTTGTCCCTAATGCTTAGCAGAAGAAGATAGAAATAGCCTTGTTCCTAACACTTAGCAGAAGATAGAAATTATAAGCGAAAGGAAGGAAGAACTCGAGAATCTTGAGGAACAAAGAAAGAAATTTGTATTGTTCACAAAGGCTTTACAATGTTTGTTTATTTATACTACTCCACCTCCTCAATGGACGGCTAGGATCTATTTGATCCAATGGCTACAAATGAGTGCCTAGAATCTTCTACAAAAATATCTAAGATTTTACAAGGCAAGACTTATCCAAGACTTATTACAACGTTCTAGAATCTTCTACAAAAATATCTAAGATTTTACAAGGCAAGACTTATCCAAGACTTATTACAAGGTTCTAGAATCTTCCAGGTTGCTCTTCCAAGCTCCACAAGTTTCTAGAGAATTCCGGAGCCTTTCGAATGACTGCAGACTTCTCTGGATGATTCCAGCCTGTCTCTCAGATTTTCGGGCAGAATTTGAGCGGTACGTCACATAAGTCAATAACCCGTTCCGCTCAAGATTATGACAAAATGCGCTCTTGCTAATCCTCCTTCCAAAAACAATTTAAATTTCCAGATTAGAAAGGACTCAAAGAGACAAGACTCAAAAATTATATTGAAGACAGACACTCTTTCAAAAGCATGTGCGGAAACTACTTTGGCACGACGGTAGATAGAGCTCGAAATAAGGCGTTTTATGGCCATAAATACTGAAGGTATGATTTTCTTGACTCAACTTTTGCTTGAAAATTTTAGATTTAGATATGGGTTTTCTTGACAAGCTCAAAATTTTTGTACTAGTTTTGTGGAATGCTTTGATGAATTCATGAAAATATAATTCTCGCCAATTTTCCATTCATTATTTCTTGTGCATTTGATTATATCAGCGTTGCGTCTTGGGTTACCATTTGTGCATTTGGTTAACCATTATTTCTTGTGCATTGTTCTACACATTGATTGAAAGTAATGGCTACATTCATTACTATCTTCTGAATGCATGTAATGTTCAATCTGTATACCTGCCTTGGAGTTTCAACCACTTTTTAGCACAGACGATAAAACAGGAGATTAAGGTGCCGTAATTTTAACACCGTCTTCTTTATGCAATTGCCTTCATTGACATTTTGCTTTCGGATGAATTGAATCAAGCAGCCCTTTATACTTAGAGTCCTAAGTTGAAAAATTCCCCTATGTATCGTAGATTGGCCTATTTAGAGACTGGAAAATTTATTAGCTTCATTTTTCCTCTTTGATGGTACTTAAAACATCAACAATGTCACTCTATGCAAACATCTTAACAAACGTGTAGTAATGAATTAAGGTGCAGTTTTCTATATGAACTCTTAACAAACGTCTTCTTTATGCAATTGCCTTCATCGACATTTTGCTTTCGGATGTAGTCAATTTTGCAGCTTTATACAGTAGTCTGTTCTTAGAGTTCTAAGTGGACAAATCTCTCCCCATTTAGCACTGATTGAAAAGCACCTATATGGCTTAAAAAGGTCACAGATAGGTTTATGTAGGGATTGGGAAAACATCAATAAACTCACTCTATACAAGCATCTTTTTGCAACTTTTTTGCACCTACTTTGCTCCCTCTATCATGCATTACATGTTTTACTTTCCCCTTTAGGCCCCTACATTGCTTCCGAGATTATTTAGTTCAACGTGCAGAAGTAAGGTTGTTCTGGTTTTATCTGTCACGAATACTGTACATAGCTTTTAGTTAAGAAATTTATCTAGTGTGTATATATTGGTGCGACAGAACTTATACAATGACAAGGTAAGAAAAGTGGTTGCAATGGGACTTGCTCCATTAGGCTGTGCACCTTATTACTTGTGGCTGTACTCGATGAGGAGCTTGTTGATGCCACTATCTATTCTTGTTAATGTTTCCAGACCTCTATACTTCTGCTTTTCCCCTATCCGAAATAGTCTTTCTACCTTCGAAAGGTAAGGGATAATTATGTACACATTACCTTTCCCAAACGTTACTTGTGTTTAGATTACACTAGGTATGTTGTTATTATTATAACAATTCTATACATAAAATATATGGCTAAATGAAGATTCTGTTCATCTTCATTTATTCATATACCCAGAAGCTAAAGCTCTCGTTTACCCTCAACATCACATAAACTTGTATGAAATTAAATAAGTGGATACACGTGTCATATGTGGCATAATACAGATACGACGCCATGTAGGATGCTGCAGAGGATACCAATGCATGCATCGATTTGTGCACACCTAAGTTGGAGGGCATAAATGTCATATAAGGTCAAGTTAAAGGATTCGTTAATGTATTATGCTTATTTTAAATTGTTCAAACTTATAATAGTTTTTTTACGTAATTTCCAAATATGTAAATTTTATTTTGAAAAAACTAAAAAAGGTTGAAAAAGAGATGTATGAGCAATCGGAGAAGCACAAGGGATAGGTGGGTTAGTAATCATGTTAGAGTATTGGAGATCTAACAAATTCTATATTGATATGTACCACAACAACAATATATAAAGTGAAATCCCATGAATGGAGTCCAGAAAGGGTATATTGTACATACCTTACCTATGCCTCGTGGAGGTAGAGGCCTTGTTGCTAAAAGACCCTCCACTCGAATACAATAAATCAAAGTAAGTATGAAACGAAAAATATTAGCGAGACAAATATGACTATTACAACGGAAACATCGACAACAACAAAGTAGTGCAATAACTAAAATATCGTAAAAATCATGTATGACCAAAATTAAGAAATTTAAATCTCAAAAAGCGAAAAATATAACGTGATTGAACATAAGAAGCATTTACATTTTTTTTTAATTTGCAACTATAATATAAGGGCAATTTGGGAAAAGAAAATTAATAGGGGCAATTTAAAGATTTTCAATCTGTTACATTTCCTAAAAGTTAGTTATATCTCCCGCCAAAAGCAGTTAACTTTTTCTTCTTCGTCTGTATCCGCCATGGATTTCTCTGTAATCAAGTTTCTGTTCATCTTCGTTTTATTCGTATACCCACAAGCTAAAGCTCTCATTTACCCTCAAGATCTTATAACCCATGATTCTGTTTTCGATTCTTCGTCACTAACCCCGTCTTTTCCGACCTCTTCGTCTACAATTTTTCGTCCTACAGCTCCTCTTGTTCCGGCTTTGTTCGTTATTGGTGATTCTTCAGTTGATTGTGGTACTAATAACTTTCTGGGGACTTTTGCTCGTGCTGATAGGCTTCCTTATGGTCGTGATTTTGATACTCATCAACCTACTGGACGATTCTGCAATGGAAGAATCCCTGTCGATTATCTAGGTAATTTTGTCAATTGGTTCAGTGGTATTTGTGGAATAGTTGATATTTTCATAATTGGGTAGTGAAATTTGTGAAAAAGATGCGATTTTTTTGGCTGGAGTTTTGAGTTTTGAGATTTGAGATTTGAGATTTGAGACTTGAGACTGATAGGTGTTTGTTTAATTGTCTGTGAGGAAACAAATATTGAGCTTTCACTGAAATGGTTTATGGATCTTTTTCTGTTAATTTCTTGTTTTGTTATCCTGATCAAGCTAAAAAAAATTGTTCTGATTTGTGGAATTCAGTGATGAATTTTGAGATTTGAGTCTGATACGTGTTGATTAATTGTCGTACTGAGTTTTGAGATTCAACTTTCAACGAAGCGGTGTATGGATATTTTTCTGTTAATTTTATGTCTTATTACCCTATTTAAGCTCAAATTTTCTGTACTGGTTTGTGGAATTCAATGATAAATTTTTTGAAAATATAATTCTTAGGACACTTGGTTAAAGATTGCTAATTTTGCATTCATTGTTTCTTGTGAATTTTGTTTAAATCAGCGTTGCGTCTTGGGTTACCATTTGTGCCTAGTTATCTAGGGCAGGCTGGTTCGATTGAAGAGATGATTCTTGGTGTTAATTATGCTTCTGCTGGTGCTGGTATTATTTTCTCAAGCGGCTCAGAATTGGTAATAGTTTCACTGTATACAGATCTATATTTTGACCTGCTACAGTTTATGCTTATTAGTTTTGTAGTAGTTGAACTAGATTAGTGTTTATGCAGGGTCAGCATATCTCACTTGCACAACAAATAGAGCAAGTTACTGACACTGTTCAGCAGTTTATAGTGACTATTGGTGAGGATGCAACAACTGATCTGATATCTAAGTCTTTGTTCTACATATCGATCGGAAGTAATGACTACATTCATTACTATCTTCTGAATGCATCTAATGTTCAATCTCTATACCTGCCTTGGAGTTTCAACCAGTTTTTAGCACAGACGATAAAACAGCAGATTAAGGTGCAGTAATCTTAGCACTGTCTTCTTAATGTGATTGCCTTCATCGACATTTTGCTTTTGGGTGTATTGAATTTTGCTGCTTTATACTGTAGTTTGTTCTTAGAGTCCCAAGTTGAAAAATCTCCCTATCTATCACAGATTGGCCTATTTAGAGACGGGAAAATTTATTAGCATCTTTTATCATGGTACTTAAAACATCAACAATGTCACTCTATGCAAGTATCTTTTTGCAAACATCTTAACAAACGTGTAGTAATGAATTAAAGTGCAGTGTTCTATATGAAGTCCTAAAAATGTCTTCTTTATGCAATTGGCTTCATCGACATTTTGCTTTAAGATGTAATCAATTTTGCAGCTTTATACAGTAGTCTGTTCTTAGATTTCGAAGTTGACAAATCTCTCCTCATTTAGCAGCGATTGAAAAGCACCTATATGGCTAAAAAAAGGGCGCAGATTGGTCTATTTAGGGACTGGGAAAACATCAATAAATTCACTCTATGCAAGCATCTTTTTGCAACTTTTTTGCACCTACTTTGCTCCCTCTATCATGCATTACATGTTTCACTTTTCCTTTAGGCCCCTACATTGCTCCCGAGATTATTTAGTTCAACGTGCAGAAATAAGGTTGTTCTGGTTTTATATGTCACAAATACTGTTCATAGCTTTTTGTTCAGAAATTTATCTAATGTGTATATATTGGTGTGACAGAAGTTGTACAATGACAAGGTAAGAAAAGTGGTCGTAATGGGACTTGCTCCATTGGGCTGTGCACCTTATTACTTGTGGCTATACAGTAGCAAGAACGGGGAGTGTGTCGAAAACATAAATGACATGATATTGGAGTTCAACTTTGCTGTGAGATATATGGTGTCTGAACTCAATGAGGAGCTTGTTGATGCCACTATCATATTCTGTGATGCATTTGAAGGTTCAATGGACATTCTTCAGAATCACGTCCATTATGGTGAGGCGATGCATATATGATCTATAAAGAATTCATTTGACAGAACGCATCATGTGAGAAGATTAAATCTAACATCTTTCTTTTTTTTCATTTTCATTACAGGTTTCAATGTGACAGATGAGGCTTGCTGTGGTTTAGGCGAGTATAAAGGCTGGATCATGTGCATTTCCCCTGAAATGGCATGCAATAACGCCTCTAGTCACGTCTGGTGGGATCAATTTCATCCGACTGATGCTGTGAATGCTATCCTCGCTGACAACGTCTGGTCCAGCCTACATACACCTATGTGCTACCCAATGAACTTGCAGGACTTGTTAGCTCAAAGCACCAGATAGTTGTACCTAGAGACAATTCAGTTTCTTGAACATATGACTGTCGAATAAATCTGTATAGTAATTCTTTTGTACTGTGAATATATGGCCACTGTAAAGATGGTGTATCATTCTTTTGTACTGTGAACTTTCTCTCCCAAGTTCATTCAAGTCATTAGTTAGAAATTTGGTGTATTTCAGCTTGAGTAGTTTCTCAAATTGGTGTCCGGTATCTGCGATTGGACCTGACTAATCTTGATTCAGGTTGAAAAATTTCACAATGGGATTGAAGTGCTCCTCTAACAAAGGCAACTAAATACTCTAAGTCTCACATGATGTCTTCCGTTTTGATTGTTAAACATACAATTAACTATTAAAACATCGTGAGTTAATCGTTAAAAAGACATCTAAGTTATCTCATTTATCAAAAGATTCATATCTTAACTATCTATTGTTCAATTTACATGTTATATTATCACTCCATTTATATTAAAACACTTCGATACGGCATTGGGAATTATTATTCCCACTCGATTACAAGCAAGTTAGTCCAACCCAAATAAATTTAACCCTACCAAGAGAAAAAGGAAATGAAAATATTAATTCGAATTATACATTATTTAAAATTGAAGATTTATAAAAATTATAAAGGTGGCAAAGAGACAAAGGTCTGACTCAAAGCCACCCTCAACGGTCTTAAGGGAATTGAAAATTTGTACAACTTTTGGTGGAATCACCATTTTTAATTTGTAGATTTTGATAATAATGTTTTTTATTGTCGGTTAAATAAATTATTTGTATGTCAAGTATCTATTAACTTTCTCCCTTGATCATCGACTTCCATATCGTCCTATTTAAGGTCACATCGTTTTTTAGTAAACTAAAGTCATGACATGTCTTTTCTAATCACATAAATCTTCTTATGTATCGATATCATATAAATTTTGACAGAGGGCAATGAGCCAATAATGATAACAATGACTCCTTGTTGACAATAAAGCACTTCTTGACAAAAGCAATGTAATATTTGAAATTCAAATTTAAAATCTTTAATTCAGACGAAATGGTAAAAAGATATAGTAATAGATTCTAATATTTGGAAACTACTATTTTAATAATCACTCAAATTCTATTTTTTTTCCTTTTATAATAATAATAATAACAAAATTGACACGTACCTAAATTATTTGTTCCATTATTATCCATCTTTTAAAGTTTACTCTTTTTTTTTCTTTGTTATAATCTTTGGAAACAATAATATTTTTTTTTGAAAAAAATAAATAAATTGAATTGTATTTAAGATGAAAGGTTCAATGAACATGTCCACTTGTCCTCTTCTTTAATTTTTTTTTTTTTTAAAAAAGAGAAACTTCCTTGTAGATTTCAAGTTTCAATAGTGACTCAAAGTTTAAAGGAGACAAAAGAATGTGATGCATAATTAACTTAAACATAAAGTAATCCATAATTCAGATATCAAATAATTATATTTTGAATACTTTATTTATAATTTATTACTATTTATCAGTGACTAAACTTCAGATGTATACAACTTTTATTTAATTAATTGAAACTTTAGATAAAAAGATTTCTTTTTTGAAACTCATTCAGCGATGTTTGGTGGATATTTTAATTAAATCGACAAGAAAAAATAATAGTATTTTCACATACAAAAATTGGAAAGTTTCTCAATGTTTCGACGAGAATTTGTTTCCCATATATGTTTTACCATTGAGTTGATTCGATAAAAAATAAATAAAAAAACATATTTTATAACACGAATTTCTACTTATGTCTTCTTGCATTAATTAAAATATAATGATTATTCAAAAACTTTGATTAAAAATGTTTAGAAAGTGTTGATTTACTTTTACTGTAGATATTGGAAAGAGAGAAAAAAAGTATAAAAATAAAAATTAAAATTAAAAGGGAGCATTTCTTCTAGGAGACATAAATTAGAAGTAATTGTTAATTTTCAAGAGAGATTTTCTGGATTTGTAATAATAATTTGGAACATATTCCTGGTGCCAAGGTGTTTGTTATGTCACTTATCATCATTTATCAAAAAAACGACTCTAATTATCAAATAATTGAATAATTATAAGTAATATTTAATATTTTTCTCGTGCAATATATCGAATTTAAAATTTCACCTTACATGCTTTTCGTATTAAGAAAAAAAATTTCTCAAATAATAATAGTTTTAATATTTTACCACTTAATTATCAATGTCTTACGTTAAACTTGTATTATTATTTTGCTACGAAAAATAATCTAAATATAATATACTTTCTATACGAAGGGATCGTTACATTTTAATGAATTAATTAAATAAAGATTTTACACGACTATTTTGTAGTTTAATTTGCAATTTATTATGTAATTTTGCTTTCAATTAATCAACTACTTAATTTTGACTAATTATCCAGTGGCAGTTTTATCAATTTCTTTAACATTCATTACGATTTATTCGGGTTCATTTGTGTTCTTACTATTTCATTATTATTTTTTTCAATTCTTAAAATAAAAAGTTAGTAAATAAGATTCTCTTTAACTCATAAACATAGGTCCTGAGTTCAAGTCATGCGTATAAATCTTCTTTATTACAAACGTTTAATTCTCAATAATGTGAGATTTTCAATCATACATTGAATTTAGTCGATTTTTACACATATGAGCCGATCCAAAGTTTTAGGCTTTAGCTATGAGTTCACAAGAATATATATATGTGTATATACGTGTGTATTTGTACACACGCACACATGAGGAACTTAGTTGATTTCAATACATATGAGTTTGAATCAACTTCTGCTTATACAAGTACTAGAAAAAAGATAGGGATAACAAAAGATTCGTCTAAAATTATTCACCATAATATTAATGAAGTGGTGAAAATTTTTACAATAGTAATAATTGCGTCTCATCTATGATAAAATTATTCACCGCAATATTTACATAATCTCGATAGTTTGATATAGTATATTGAAATAAAAGATTGATTTAGTAAAATTACTTCTATCATTTACTATTTTTTAATCTTAATACTAAATTAATACAGACAAGTATTGTTGAACGGAGGACAAAGTAGATGTTTGAGTGACATGAGACATGGATAAATAAAGTTATAAATTGTGATAAAGGTTTTTTTTTTTTAATATAATAAGATGAAATATAAAGTTATAAATAAATTGAAATAAAGCTAAGCTTGTGAATACTCTTTTATGAGTCATATAGTCAAAAGCAAAGTAGCAAATGTAACGGCTATAATTCCGGCTGTTCCACTCTCCACCTTCTCTCTCCCCCTTCATTGACATTTCTACCGGAAAACTTCAAAAGGCCGGCGAATAAACCGGAGACTCTTTCAATTTTCCGACATGTAACCAAGTCATACAACTAAGCTCCGATATCCAATTCCGGGAAATGCAGGGAGGATAATTAAGGAAAAAAAAAAAGATCCCTCCTTTTTTTCTTTTTTCTTTTTTTTTATGAAATCTTTCATGCCATGTAGTAATATATAAGCTTTTATTCTTTGACCCATTTGCGTTTTGATTCTTTCCTACTGGTAAAGAATCCACTATCCTTGTGGAAAAGCAAAAAAGGTAAAAAAATTGCTCCCCACCCTCCCACAGAGCCTTAGCAATGTAACTTCTCTTTGAACCCTTTTGTGCGTGTTACCTGTTTGAGAAAATTCCCCAAAGAAGTGTATCATCGAAGATTTACTTGGGCTTTTGATCTTTAAGCTCTGAGGAGTTTTGGATCAATATTGATTTGGGAGTTTCCTTTATTGGAGTTTAGGATTGTGAAAGTTTGAATCTTTTGTTGTTGATTGCTTTGAGTTCTTTCATTTGTTTGTTGGTTTCATCTATTTTTTGTGTATCCTTAGTTTTTTTTTCTTTGTGGGTAAGAAAGGTAGTCTTTTGGTAAAAGGGGAATGACATTTCTGCTTTGAGGATTTAAGATTTGAGCTACCTTGTACATGGTTGATGCCCTGTTTGAGATTTTTGAACACTTACATAGTCATCAGGGAGAAGAGAGGTTCAAGGAAATCTTGAGGCCGGTCTATAAAGCCTTGTATAATCATCACAATGTCTGCTGTTGATGTGGCTTTGAGTCCGGTCCAGGAAGAGTCTGTCCGGGCTACAAGACATATCTATGGCCCATTGGCGCTTTGCACGAATGAATCAATTGTAATATATATCACTGTGGCTGGTTCTGTGATTCCAATGCGCGTGTTGGAGTCTGATTCGATTGGTGAAGTGAAACTTAAGCTTCAAACATGTAAAGGGTTTGTGGTTAAGATGCAGAAGCTAGTTTTTGGAGGTAGAGAGCTGGCAAGAAATGAATCCTTGGTCAGGGACTATGGAGTCAGTAATGGCAATGTTTTGCATATGATCTTCAAGATATCTGATCTCCTTTTTATCACTGTTAGGACCACTTGCGGCATGGAATTTGAATTTCCTGTTGACAGGCATCAAGATATTGGGTACCTTAAGCGTACCATATTGAAGAAAGGCAAAGACTTTGGTGAAGAGCTTGAGGTTCAAGAGCTTTTCTGTAATGGTGAGAAGCTTGAGGATCAGAAGCTCATTGATGATATTACTGCCGATGCAGTGATTCACTTGGTGGTTCAGAAATTTGCAAAGCTTCGGGCTAAGCATGCCGAGAGTGATGTTGAACTTTCTGTTATTGCAGATAATTGGAATGAGAATACCCAAAGTTGGGATGTACATGAACCATCCGAGGAGTTCCAGTCCTTCTCCAAGAAAACAGCTGATAGAAACTTGTTATTGGAACCCTTTGTTGTTGATCCAAATATTGAACTGCCTGGATATATCTGGGACATGATCAACTCTGCATGTGATGGATTGACAAAAGGATATATTCCTATCCGATCGTCTGAAGGGACTGGAGGAACGTATTTCATGCAGGATGGGTCTGGCAACAAGTATGTTGCTATTTTTAAGCCCATTGATGAGGAACCACTAGCTGTGAATAACCCTCAAGGGCTACCTTTATCAACCAATGGTGAAGGGTTGAAAAGGGGAACCCGAGTTGGAGAAGGTGCATTCAGGGAGGTTGCAGCTTTCCTACTGGACCATCCAAGGACCGGGCACCGGACATTGTCCAATTGTGAGATTGGCTTTTCCGGTGTGCCTCCTACTGTTATGGTTCAGTGCTTGCACGATACATTTCATCATCCTGATGGATTTGAATGGTCATCCGAACACATTAAAGTTGGTTCACTGCAGATGTTTATGAAGAATGAAGGAAATTGTGAGGATATGGGTCCAGGGGTATTTCCCGTTGAGGAAGTCCATAAGATTACTGTCTTTGACATAAGAACAGCAAATGCAGATCGCCATGCTGGGAATATTCTTGTGAGCAGGGAAGGTGAAGAAGGACGAATTGTGCTTACACCAATTGACCATGGCTACTGCTTGCCTGAGAATGTAAGTCAATGATTGTGTTATTCCTTTCAAATGTTGTTTGACGAATTAGATGATAAGAAATGCTACGAACTCATGATTGCTTCCTTGCGAGTAATCTTTCATTTCACTAACTTGATTATTGCGTATGGAAGTTCTTAGAACCCCAATAAGGGTACAACTGCACAATTCCATTTCTATGCCTTGTGAATACTTCTAATATTTTGGTTATGATTTCTCTGGTGTGGAGAAAGTTTGAGGTGCCTCGTTTGGATGCCAAATAATTTGTTCTTACCCTGAATGTATTGTTTGTAATGAATCAGATAAAGAAAGGTATACTTACCTGACAATGAGCTTAATATTTGCCCGGTAAGATGTACCTAACAGTAGGTTAACAATGGTATAGCTGAATAATTGCCTCTCCTATCTTTAGGTCCAGTTCCCTCTTCCAAATTATAGAAAGTACTCTTCGGAATTTCTTAAGATCTGTGAGATTTCTATATCTGTGTTGCACTCCTGATTCATTATGTCCAAGAATCTCCACTGACAAAACGGAAAATTTTATCTTTGGTCTGTAAGCATTTATATTAATTGAATATTTACTTCCTTACAAGAGTTGCACTCACAAGTTTGTTTTCTGCAGTTTGAAGATTGCACCTTTGATTGGCTCTATTGGCCACAAGCCCGTCAACCTTACTCTCCAGAAACTATCAAGTACATCAAATCACTGGATGCTGAACAAGACATTGACCTTCTCAAGTTTTATGGATTGGATTTGTCTGTTGAATGTGCTCGTACTCTTCGTATCTCAACCATGCTTCTGAAGAAAGGTGTAGAGAGAGGACTCACTCCCTTTCTCATAGGAAGCATGATGTGCAGGGAAACCTTGAACAAGGAATCTGTTATCGAGGAAATCATTCGTTATGCTCAAGATTCTATGCTTCCTGGCATGACTGAAGCTGCATTTCTTGAAACTATCTACAAGCTCATGGATATCGAGCTTGAGAAGCTAAAATATAAATCTTCCCAAGGATTGTAAGTATGTATTTTCGATTCTGTTGTATGTATATAGCATTCGGTCCATCTATATAAATGGACTGAATGGAGATAGGTGAAGGTGGATGACTGATCTTGTCGTTTATGGTCGGAAACCTTTTTTCCTCTCAACTTCTGCTCACTACCAATATGATGATTCTCCAAATATGGAGCAGAAGTTGCAATATGCAATAAATAATAAATAAAACATACTGTTATTTATAAAACAGTTGTTCTGTATCCTTTCTCAATGAGTAAAGTGATACTGAGTTTATGTACAAGAGCTATCAAATTCCTTGTCTCAGGAAACACCAACTAACTTGTGAAATTTTATGTTTACTAGAGGATTGTAGTTCAAATAGATGAGTCTTGGCGCAATGTTGAAAGTTGCCACCATGCTTCCAGAAGGTCATAGATTTGAGCCACGGAAAAAACTATCTTGCAAAAATGCAAGGCGTAAGGCTATATACAGAAAAAAAATTGACAATGTTGAAATACAATATTGCCTCTCTGTCTCCCATATTTGATGAAATGAACCTCCTTTGCACTTTCATCTATATTATACTTGGGTATAATTTTTTAATTTAGTAAAAAAAAAAATCTTCTTTCTTTTGTCTTAGTAGGGTCTCAGTTATGGGACTCATCCACTTCAAAACAGAAGTAAAAAAAGTAGTTAAAGAGTGGTCCATGATTAAAAATTATGAAAATTTATATTTAAAGTTTTGGTAAAGTCAAAATATTGGATAAATTTTTCTCATTCATTCAAGTGTTGGGAAACAATTTTCTGAGGTCATTTGACAACTAGTTTGAAAATGAGTGATGCAAAATCGTACGGTCTTTATATTATATTATATTAAAAAAGGTCTTTTTCTTTTTTAATAATTTTTTTATTTCAATCTTTCGAAAAATATAATAAGAATATAAGGACATTTTTTATATTAGTCATAACTTTAATTTTAAAATATATGATTTAAATTCTTTTTTTACTTTCTTATATTACTTACAAAATGACGCTTTGCACTTAAAAGAGATTCTCCGATTTGGTACAAATGCAAACCTACCACATCAATAAATTAAAAGCATCATAAATAACTATTCCTTTTTATCTCCAAATTTCTCACTTTTTTTTGTACGATTAAATCTCATCACACTACATTACACTTCTATACAAAAGAAGAGGACCAAAACACCTTGATCTTCGAGTTAAAAATTAACGATCTTCTTTAAGAGAACTTTTATCTAATACTATTTTTATAAATCAACTCATATTTTTACTCTATTTTTATTATTATGAATGTATTACATTAAGATCAATAGCTCAAATCGAATCACATGAATAGTATAAAAAGTTCTAAATCATGTAAAATAATAATAACATCAAAAATTATCTTTTTTCTCATAACTAATCTTTACATTATTAAAATATCATCCAAATAAAATAACCTTTCTAACAGTTAGACGACGACAACAACATACCTCGTGAAATTTCGCGAGTAGGGTGTGAGAGGATAAAATGTACAAAGACTTTACCACTACCTCATAGAGATAGAGAAATTGTTTTCAAAAGACCCTTCTCAAAAATATCATCCCAAAAGCAGAAAATATTAAATATGAAACCAAACGACTAGAGTGGAAAGCAAATGATAATTTGTAAAGACGACAAAATAACAAAATGATCGACGGACAATAACAACAGAATATATTAAGACACGACTACTTCTACTAATGTACTATATCACAAAACAAGATCATCCTACCCCTATTAGTCATCTAACTTTCTACCTTAATATGTGACCTCCACTTCTTTCTATCTAAGATCACGTCCTTCGTGATATATAGTTGTATCTTATCTCATCTAATCACCTGAATATAACACACTTACTAATATAAAATAATTACCACCATATACCCAATAAACTTTATCGAGGTACGCATAAGCTACCCACCACCCCTATATTACCCCCTCAATCCTTTTCCCATAAAGAAGTGACAAAAAGAACCGAAATTACGCATACCAAATTTCAAAAAAGAAAGAAAAAATTCCCATTTTCACACTCTCTTTATATTGAATCAACAAAAAGAACATAAATCCCTCTCTTTCTTTTTCTCAAAAAAAAAAAAAATTAATAATCTCATCTTTGAACAAATATTTTTCTGCGCAAAAATGGTGAAATCTCGTAAACCTCCAAGTGGTCGTACAAATTTAGCTTCATGTATAGTTGCTACCATTTTCTTAATTTTCATCTTCATTGTCATCTTCATCCTTTACTTCACTCTTTTCAAACCAAAATCCCCCGTCATCTCCGTCAACTCCGTCCAGCTCCCCTCTTTCTCCACCTCTAATGGCACCGTCAACTTCACCTTCTCTCAGTACGTCTCCATTCAAAACCCCAACCACGACGAATTTGTTCACTATGATAGTTCTCTTCAGCTCTTATACTCGGGTAATCAAATCGGGTTCATGTTCGTACCCGCCGGAAAAATTAATTCGGGTCGGACCCAGTATATGGCTGCTACGTTTACGGTGAAGTCGTTTCCGTTGACGGTGAATGGACAACCGGAGAGTGTGGGTGGGCCCACGGTGACGGATGGGTTGAGTGGGTTTCGGGTCGGGCCGAGTATGGAAGTGGAGTCTAGATTGGAAATGGCGGGTCGGGTTAGAGTGCTCCATTTTTTTACACATCATGTGGAGGCTAAAGCTGAATGTAGAATTGGTATTTCTGTGAGTGATGGATCTGTTACAGCTTTCCACTGTTAGTTTTTTTTTTTTTTTTGGGTTTAGTTTATTTTTGTGTTTGGTGATGTATTTTCAGAGTAATTGTAAAAAAAAATTGTTTGTCTTATTATTTACTTTAATGTTGAAGATATTTTTGTTTTTACTTTTTGTGTTTCGGTGGTCGCTTATTATGATAGAAGGTTAGATGACTAATTGAGGTAGGATGATGTTTAACCTCGTAGTATAGTAAGTTAGTAGAGATAGTCGTGTCTTTATATATTGTGTTATTATTGTCTGTTATTCATTTTGTTACTTTTATTGTCTTTACAAATTATGATTTGCTTTTCATTCTAGTCGTTTGATATTATATGTAGTATTTTCTGCCATTGGAGATATGATATTTTTGAGATGAGAATCTTTCAGAAACAGTATCCCTATCTCTATGAGGTAGTGGTAAGATATACATACATTTTACCTTCTTCATACCTCACTTGTGGGATTTCATCGGGTATGTTGTTGTTTTTAGTGGTCGGTATTCATATCCTTTTGTTGTTGTATACATAAATTTCTTTATTTACCATGTGGTACAGTGAACGAGGTTGTTTTTCTCTTAGTCAAAAGTATCGGATTCGAGACTCGAATATGAAAAAATTCTTGATAAAGAACGTTTTTATCTGAATGGAAACTTACGTGGTGCAAATTTTAAAATAATCGAGCGTCAATGTAGCTATCGAACATTTCTCAAATGAAAAAGAAACTTTATTTAATGAAAAAGATTAAAGTGTTTTGAGTTTTATGAGCAGCATTAGCTGGAAAGATAAACTTTGTTTCTTTCTGTTTAAAGTTAATGATTATTGATTAGCATTAATTTGAAATTATTATATAAAAATTCATAAATTTTAAATTTAATTTTTACAAAATTTTAGTAGTGGACATCCCATGGATAGTGCCTAGTGGGCATCCCCACATTGTATGAAAGAAAGTGAAATTATTGGTGGTGTCCTTTTGTGCAACATTTTCATTTTCTCTGTGGGGTTAGGTCCCTTGGGATTTGAGTTTGTAGGGAACTTCTTTTTCAATATTTTTCTCTACAAAATGGATACTGGATACCATTAAATGGTGTTTATCGTAGTATTTTATATGAGTTAATTTGATGTGACACAAATTTTAATTAGAAATGGCAAAATCAGTCAGTTATCAACTTATCATTTACTTTGACTAATTTTATGAGATATTCATTATCCTCTGTTTCAATTTGTATAACTTCCTTTCCTTTTTAGTAGTTTAATTTTAAAATAATTGTTTTACTTCTGATGAAATAATTTATAGTCACACAAACATCTATCCCTTATTTTTAAATCATAAATTTCAAAAGTTTTTCTTTTTTTTTTCCATTAACTTTATATCAAATCAAACTAATTCATATAAATTAAACCCCAAAAAAAAACTTTTTATCGGTATAAATATCGAATAATTCCGCCCATTAAAGTTCAAAATAATGGCCAAACACCATCAAATGATTTCATATCAATTTGTGACGAGAACTCTGAATTCATTATAAGACTTTGACAATCCCAATTCGTTTGATCTAGTTTTTGGTGTGTGAAATAAATTAATTTCCTCTAAATTTTCATGCCTTATTATTCTTTGACTAACTTGCATAATAGTAAGATGAACTACAAAAATAACTTTAACAATAATTCAATTGACGAGCTTAGTCGGCCGAAAAATTCATTGAACTTTCTTTATTTCTTATTTTTTATGAAGAAGACCCGTTGATTTCTTAAGAATCATAATATTTTTTTGATCTACATATTAAAATCGATTTATATTTTTTCCAAGAAAATCCATCAAGTCAAGAAAAACATTCCTTACAATAGTTCATCGCCTATTTATCGTTCTCTCGAAAGTCTAAGCAAACTCAAAAAATCTAGCTCATTAAATTTCATTTCTAAGTTCTAAGAGGTGAGCCAAATAAATGATTTTGGCATAACTACCAACAAAAATCATTAAAAAAGGCATAAACCATTTAAAAAACATTATTATAAAGTTGAATTGAGAATGTTCCTGTGGATTATAATCTGAACACCAACCAAAGAACAAGTCAAATCAAGACAAATAATGTTTTCTTTTCACATTAAACCTGTAAATTCCAACCAAGACTTTTTCACACTTCTAATCAATCCCCTTTGACAAAAGCTTCAATACCAATTGTTCATTAGGCCATTGAAGGATCTCCCCTTTTATATATGTCCTTCTCTTTTTTCTCGATAACCAGGCTCTCTAAACCAGCTTGCACGCACCTCAACTAATTCTACAGAGTTCAATGCCGTGGAGCCCAACAGACATTGTAGGCACTGAATTGGTGTTTTTTGGTGATCATGGAGGCTATGGACTAGACGAATTGTTACGATCAACAGCTGGAGTTTTAGGTAAGGGCGTTTTCGGGACGAGTTATAAGTCAGAATTGCAAGGGAAAAATGCAGTGGCTGTGAAAAGATTGAAGGTTTGGTTGCTTACCTGAGGAAGAATTTGCAGAAAAAATTGATGAACTAGGAAAGATAGTTCATGAAAATTTGCTTCCTCTTGGAGGATACTGTTGGCATCAGAATGAAATTCTACTTGTATATGATTATGTTAAAATGGGAAGCTTAGCTTTCCGTTTATATGGTATGTCTCCTTCATCATTATCTTGTTTCGATATCTTTTTATCGAGAAATATTGTTATAGAGAACATATAATATAACACAATATGAATGATCGGTGGACAGTTCCGCCGAAAACATGGATATTGTAATGAAAGATTGTGGTAGAGGATGATTGTTATAGAGAGTTGACTAAGTCGAACCTCTCTGTAGCAATGTCGTTTATTATGATAGTTTTTGACTGCTACAGCAATAGGTTGTTATAGTGGACATATAATATAACAGGAACAATCGATTCCACAAGAAACATGGTTATTATAGTGAGTCAAACCTCTCTATAATGGTGTTGTTTGTTCTGATATCTTTTGGTTGCTATAGCAAAATGTTGTTAAAGAGGGCATAAAATAACATGAATAATCAATTCCACAGAAAATATGGTTGGTATATCGAATGTTGTTACATAGGAAGGTTGTTATAGAGATGTCTGACTTTTAACTTTGATATTCATATATAGGGAATGAAGGTATGAGCAAGGCCTCACTTACTTGGGAAGTAAGAAGTAGCATTGCCTATGGTGTTGCCCGTGCTACCGAATTTCTCCATTCCCGAGGCTCGAATTTCTGCCATGGAAACATAAGATCATCCAATGTTTTCCTCACCGATTCCTTGTCGGGAATTCGTCTATCAGAGTTTTCCATTGCACGAACTCTTTCACCCAGTACAAAACTAGAGCTCGTGGCTGGTTATCGAGCACCAGAAGTGACAAATGCTTATGAAGTCACACAAAAGTCTGATGTTTACAGCTTTGGTGTTCTGCTCTTGGAGCTATTAACTGGTAAAGCTCCACTAGATGCATTTACCAAGAACAAAGGAGTAGATTTACCTAAGTGGATCCGTTCCATGTTTCAAGAGAAGCCGATCATCGATGTTTTTGATGCCATGCTGCCTAAACATGACCAGAATAGTGCTGAGCAAATGGTCCTTTTGTTACAGCTTGCAGTTTGCTGTACTTTTCAGTATCCAAATAAAAGACCTTCAATGGCTGCAGTGACAAAACATATAAGGGATACCTGCAGGTTTCATTGATGACAGCACAATATACAACAACATCTAGTTCCGGATCCGTCTCCTCTCCATTTCCCCCAAGTTAGTTTTTGGATGTGTGTGTGACTTCTCTTAGTTAACTATTGCACTATGTATATCAAAAAGATCATAGGGATTTTTCCTAATCGATTCCTCCCTCACGAGGACTCAACTGAACAAACGGTGAAAAGAATCTCAAAAGTTGTTCCCTTGAAACGCAACATTAGTTACACCAAACAAAAATGATCTCACAAGGATACTTCTATAATAAAAATAATATCATTATGGATCAAATGTGAATATGACACGAAAAGGAAAGGATATAATCTTTATAATATAACACACACAATGAGTAGTATATGCACTATTTCAATTTTTAACACTCAACAATAGGCAATAGGGGAGGCACAGAACTGATAGATTCACCAAAACATAGAAACATGAATGAACAAAACTGGAGTCGAAGGTAACAAGAGATGACCGTGCATCCATAAAGCAACTTTAGCACACCAGTAGAAGGCACGGCTATTAAGCTAAGAGCAAAATGTAATGTGTCGATAACTATAAACATATCCGAGCAGGGGAACAATTAGACAAACATACCATCTATCATGCACGGTATTTGTTTTATATCATCATTCATGTAAACTGGTGTTTCTTGGACTCTACAAGTAAATCAGGTTTCCACCATTGGTGAATCCCGTGAGCTTCTTTGAAGTCCGCTGGAGGAGTCAAATTAACTGTTAGATTGGCTGATGGAATAAGGTGTAATGGTTCATCACACTCCTTCCCCATGAAATTCAAGACAAGACCACCAAGCGAGTGTTGGGTTGCTATCTTCTCGATAACTCCTGCTCCCATTGTATCCATCTTTTCCCTGTGTTCAAAATAGCCAATGTATTCTGCGCAGATAGGATCTGATGGATTCACATACAGGCACGGCGTCCATGCAGATAATGCAACAAATGCACTTCCAGATTGAGTATTCACATTTTTATTCTTCGCCTTTGCAGCAAAAGCAAGTCCTGCTGTTATAACACTGGTCGCAAATCTGAGTCCATGTTTCACATTTTTATCTTTAATTCTTTCAATTGGGGCCGACAAGAATGGGGGATTAAACAAAAATGCATCTAGAAATACACCAGTCTTTGCCATAGTTTTTCCAGCAAGCATTGCCATTGCAGCCCCTAAGGAATGACCAGTTAGCCAGATATTTGAGCTTCCAAATGTTGCAACCACATGTCGAACAGCTTGAATGGCTGTCTCAAAGCGAGAAGTCTGATGAAGTCCATTCCTGATTATGTGAACATCCAATTGTAAATCTCGTGTAAATGCATCACCTTTGGTTAAGGTCCCACGGAAAGCAATAATAAATCGTGGGCATTTATCTTTGGAACCACCAAAACAAGATTCTGAGGGTGCAAATTTGTATATAGCACCAAAAATGCAGGAATCAACATCATCAACAAGCACGCGATATAACTCAAATTGGAAATGTTGCCACCATGGAGGAGCAAGAGCTTGACTTCCCTTCCGTTTTTCTTGCTTGTCACGCTCTAGGATGTAGACGCCCTGAACCAAACTGGCAGCCACAGATCGTCGATGAGCAACATTTTCCCTGCATTAGGTAGCAAAAAGAATTACTCGTAACAACGGTCTGTAAAATGGCTCGACACTTCCAGATTTCAAGCAAGAAAGTGTCAGGCAGCACGAGAGTGAGTAGTTTTGCCCAAACAATAGCATTAAGCTTCATAGTTTGAAAAAGCTAAGAAATGAATGCATATAGTTTCAAGCTAATATCAGCCTCTTTGCTTCTTTGTTTCTTGTGTCTACTTTGTTTATTGGGTGAAAGATCAAGGAAACTTATTTCCAGAAGAGAACCAGGCATAACCTCATTCTATTAGCATGACATCTCCAAATCAAAGAGAACTTGGCTCTCTCTCTATCTTCATGCATGCATGTCTTTTCCTAGAGGGTACTGCCAAGGGGACAAAAAATGTATCAATAGTAGTGTAACCACAGTATGGAGTAAGTGTTACACTCATGTTCATCCTTGATAGCCGATAGAGTGCAAGGTATATTACGGGGACTTACACAACTGTAGCAAAGTGAACTAAAATCTTGGAGGCGTTCTTATCACTTGGTAGATCCAGGGTATAAAGGCAAAATCATCCCGCACATCCCAAACCTACTTATCCTTCGGTCAAGCAAAAGTAGCGTAGGTTCTCATTCTGATTTTATATTTGGCAGACTTACCCTGATTTATTCATAGTTGAGATAAACAACTCGCAAAAGGGTAAAATGGAGAGAGAAATCCATTATCATAAAGGGATTTACTTTGTGACATCCCATAAAAAAAACTGATAATCAATCCAGAATGAGGTAGTAATTAGAGCATAGATAAAGACACTTAATGGATCAATGTCTTCCTTTGCAAAAACTCAATAATTATGGCAGTGTATGACTTGTAACTTAGTACAGTGGCAAGCCGATCTGAAATCCACGAGCACTACACTCTTGTTAACTCCTGACAATCTATGTCGAACTCCTCAATACTAAATATATTACATCTTTGTAATTCCATAAACTTCATAATGTTCCATATATAACTGGAAGTTTATCCTATATTACATCTCGGACAATTCCATTAAGTATGCAAAATCTTTATTTTACTTATATGGAGAAGAACTTACACACCAGTCAATAGCAGTTAGGTGCACAGGTCCACATAGGTCAAAAATTTCCCTCTCTGAGATTAATATATTTTGTTCCTCTTGACCCTGCAAAACACAATTGGAAACAACAATGGTGAAGATCAAGACAAGTATTGCACAAAAAACCCATATGAATCAATTAACTAGAACACTGCTACAATAAATAGTTTTTAAATTTGACTAACCATACATATATCAATAACATTAAGCCATCTAAAGTCATCTAGCTAAGAATAGTCAAATAATTTCTAATACACTAGCTCAGCCCTATTCTCTATAACAACATCATACTCAATGTAATATCACAAGTGGAGCAAACGAAGTTCTTTGTGTAACTTGTACAAAGGGGCAACTGTGAATTTTCACCACAACAATCCAAGTGTCGGAACCACAAATTTAAACGAGTGAACTATCCAACTTTAAGTGGGTTGCTCTAACCAATGGGTCTTCATTGAATGGTCCAATAACACTGATATCAGATACGCCTAATTTCACATTCATGTTTGACTTTATCTCCTAGGGTTCAAATTCCAGTATCTTCAGCATTATTCGGTTTAGCTAAGCATCTATAAACACTTGTTTAACCTTGCCAAAAGTGCCACTGAAAAAGAAGTGAACAACTAAACCAAGTTCACCAACTTCATCTATGGCATGAACTATTTTACATGTAATATTGTAGTACTCTCATGACTCATAAACTAGAACCAAATAACAATATTAGAAAAGAATGACAAAGCTTATTCCCACATCATAAGATTCTCAAAGTTACATTTATTACTCTAATCAAAATGTTTGTATTTGGAGTGATATTGCATACTTATAACTCTCTTCTTCATCCTTTTTTTTTATAAGGTAAAAAATAAACTTAAGAGTATTTCTTTTTTTTTTTTTGATAAAAGTAAAGATGTATTCTTCAGCAATAAGGGAGTGCTGGCAACCTTCAAAAATATTTACAAAGCTAGATCAGTGAAGCAGTGTTAAAGAACTGCTGCTCCTAGAATCACAAAGAAGAAAAAAATTCTGATATCTGACTAGCATCCACTGTATCCTCCTCTTTACACCAAAAATAGAAAGTCCCCATGCACCTCCATTTGACCTTTTGCAAGGATTCTGCCTTGTTTTCCATGTATCTGTTGTTCCTCTCTCTCCATACAACCCACCAGATACATGGAGGAAACATGTTCCACCATCTCTTCTGGGACTTGTTAGCCCCACATCTTTTTAATCAAGTATTTCTCTTCATAAATCATAGAAGTACTATAGTAGGGTGAGATGTGAATTTGTGTCTAGAGATACGACTATTTGTGGAAATGATTTCAATAGGGGATGAGGAAGGGGGCATTCATACAGCCGATCTCAACTTGTTTGAGACTGAGGGATAGTTGTTGTTTGTTTGTTGGAGACACATTGCAATCATCCATCATTGATTTTACTTGAGTGATAACCATTATCTAATACAACAACATACCAGTATAATCCCAAAAAATGAGGCTTAGGTAGGGTAGACTGCAAGCAGACTTTACCCCTACCTTGAAAGGTAGAGAGGTGGTTTCCGATGGACCATCAGCTCAAGATAAAGGATATCAAAGCAAGTCAGAAAAGGAGATAACGGAAGTTAAGAAACCATGACAAGATACTATAGAAAGCAAGACAAAGCATTCTATAAAAAGCACATGAAACATTATCAAATACATGGATCACAAACAAAAACTCTAAATAGTCTGATGGAACATCTATATACCAACTCACAAATGAGGGATTAGCCTAATGTTAAGGAACCTCCACTTAATTCAAATCAATTTAGGTCAGTCAAAACTACAACTAAAAATGCCACCACCCCCAACATAAAAAGAGAAAAAAGATCCAAGCTTTAGAATAAAATTGGCAGAAACATTAAAAAGATTGAATCTTTTAGTGAAATATCACAAGGGGTTATTCAAGATCCGACCTTTGAAGTGGTGACAATGTCCTTGCTGGTAGCCATTTGCAAAAATTTACAAGAACCCACCTTCCAAAAAGGGTGAAGGAGGCGGTGGGACGATGATGTTCTACTGTCCTTTTCGATTTTACAACAATTGATGTTTTTTGTCTTCTTTCCTCGACAAATACGCTAAATTCAGGTTTCTCCTTTATTATTTGCTTTTCTATCTTTATTTCCTCTTTTTCTTCTTTTTGGTTAAAATATTCTTTTCTCTTCCTTCATCTTGCGGACATGTGCACAATAGCCTCTAGAAGCATTGCTATTGAAAAAAAGATCTAATTTGACTTGATACGAAATTTTAAAAAAATAAAGAAGATTTTTTGATTTTATGATTCTAAATTAAAGTTATATTAAACATACCAAAATATTTTTTAATTTTATGACCTGAAATATGCCACGTGAAAAGTTGAAACTAAAATTTTATCAAAAAATGAAAGAGGTCATTATTTTTTAAACAGACTAAAAAAAATAGATCATTCTTTTTTAAACGAAAAAATAATAAATATTTAACCGTTTTATAATTAAGTTAAGTCTTTTTAAAAAACAATAAATGAATAATTATTACTCCTAGGGGTAGTAGGTATAAGGTAGATGGGAGGAGGAGTGTTAGTAATCATATGGGTGGCTAAATTGAAATTCTTATCTAGAGATCGAAAATGAAAATAATCAATCAATAATTTATATGATTAAAGTTGAAAATTTTGGTGTTTAGAGTTTCAGAAATGAAGTTTGGATATATGAAATTAAAATTGAAAATTTGAGATATATAATTTTAAATTTATCAAGTTTAACTTTAAATTAAATATTTGGAGTTGACAATATCGAACTTTGCACATTTAAGTGTAAAATTAAATTTGACACTCATTATTTGAAATTCTAAAACTTTTAATTTAGAAGGCTTGAACTTAAATACTACAAACCTAACTTCAAACCTTCCATATCAACCCCTTATATATATTTTAGTAAAAATGGCCCAAGGCTTTATTTACTATTAATTCAATAGTTAACCAACTTTGGCTTAAAAATTAAATATAGAGGAATTTTTGCGTTTAGCCATTCAAAAATATCTTGATTATGCTGCATAGTTATAGTTTGAGTAATTATATTTTGTAACTATAGTTATAGCAACGTTTGGTATAATTCGCACAACATTTGTATACCTTTGTATAATTCGCTATACAATTCGCATTTTTGTATAACATTTGTATATTTTGCTATACAATTTGTGCACAAAGTTTGTATAATTTGTTATACAATTCACAATGTTTGTATATTTCGCTATACAATTTGATTCGCACATAATATTTATAGAAATCGTGTGAATTATACAAAACTCGAACTGTATTACAGCTAGATGTTTGCACTTTGCAACGAGTCATAGTTAATTTAAAATTATAGTTATATTAGCTAATTAACTAATATATATTTGCTTATCCGCGTAATTTATCTTTAAAGGATATTTTTCTGAAACATAAGATATTACTTCAACCTTTTTTAGAGGAATAATGGGCCCATTATTGGTTAAGGCTTGAAGTTACCTTGTTGGACCAAATAGAAGTTAGGCCCATATGGTACCAAGAAAAAACAGAACTTTCAAGTGATCCATATGGCCCAATAATTAATGGGCTGTGCAAAACTTGATAATGACATTTAACTAATTCATTATGCATTACACTATTTGATTTTGAACAACAATTTTGACGTGACTGATAAAATTATTTTCATGTGATCATGAGGTCATAAGTTCAAGTAATAAAAATGACCTCTTGCAGAAGTATAAATACAATTGAATACGTAATAGATTTTTGTAATTCGATCATTTTCGAACTCTGCACATAACGAAAGCTCAGCAACGATTTTACGTGGAGAATCTGGTCGCTTTCAGTTAGTGTTTATTGCTCAGTGATCATTCACTATCTGGTTAGAGAAGATGATTTGAAAGCTTTCTCTCTCAGCAAGCAAGACGAGATCACTGAGATCGATCGTAACGTGTAGAAAGAGTGGTCAGCATATTGGCAGGATATATAGTTAACAAATTGGAAATTATGGGACTGTTTTGCCTTTTAGCTAAATTTAGACAAGTGTTAAGTCATTCACAATTTAGTTAACTTATATGCCTCACTTTCCTTGTTTTGTTGTTTTAGTCATTTGTGTGGATTTAATACCCTCCATTCTTCTTGAGTAGTACACCTCTTTTTCTTTTTTGTCCTCTTCTTATTTTATATATATTATTCTGATTAATTTTGATTTACGCTAGATTTATAATTTCTGGTTAAAAATAGAAAAATCATATTCATCGTATGGTATATAGGGGTGGCAATTGGATGAGTTGGTCAAATTTGAGCGAGTTATAATTGGTCAAGGTAATAAACGGGTCAAGACCCAACCCAACCCAGATTTGCTTCGGTCATAATGGGTGATAGAGCGGGTCAAGACCCAACTCGACCCAACTTTTACTAAATTTTACTTACTTTATTTGTTTTTTTTTCAATATTTTAGTACTTAATTAAATTATATTTTTCTTAATTTTGACTATATAAAACATATCTAATTAAAAAAAGTGTTTTAAAAATATTTTTGACGAGATCTCTCTCGAGTTGATTAGGGTTGAATATCAACCCAACTTTAAATGGGTTGAGTTGAGATGTGTTGAGCTAATAAATGGGCGGGTTATTGAAATGGGTTGGGTTGAGATGTGTTGAGCTAATAAATAGGCGGGTTATTTCAACGGATTGGACGGATTGAACAGGTTTGGGTTAATTTTGCTACCCATAATAATATATACAAAACAAAACTAGACATATAACATGTCTGGTCGAACTTTTGAAAAGTCGATAGTGGTTATTTACTCCTTGATATGTTTTACAATGGCCTTATTTGTGTGTTTCTACTAATCTATTATATCACCAGACCATACATCAACCTATCTTTACTAGTCTATTAGTTTTCTATCCTAATATCGACGAAAGTAAGTTTAAAAATTGAATTGCTATTTTTTTTTCCAAAAATACTTGTGTATGAAAAGATAAAATAATTCTTGGAATATTCAAATGGCATATGTTGAATGTTGTAACTACTACCACCGACAGATAAATCACATACCACATGTGACCTACAACAACATATTATTCAGCTGAAAGCTACTCTTTCCGTTTCAAATTAATTAAATTTTTGAGAATTTTTTTAATATTCAATATTTGAATTGTTCAAAATTTAAGGTGAATATTTAAATTTGACCTTTTATTTATTAAAGTTTTATATTTTTTAGGAGATAAAAGATAAAATTTAATCCACAAACACTCTTATGGAATACACTTGCTACACCAACTCAGTCACATTACAAATTGCACATTATGCAACCATAATATAAAACAAGATAAGTAAAGAACGATTCGTTTCAATATCTCTATCAATCAATCACGCCTCAATCTCAAACGAATTAGAGTCGAGAAGATTCAAATTTTGATAGTAGTTATTATTTTACAAAGAGAAATGAAAGAACAAATGAAATACTAGTATATGCTTAAATTGAACAGGCTATTATTCAACTTTCTTAAATTTCCTTTCTCTTTAAATCTAACTACTGACTCATAGAAACTCCAATTACATTCTGAAACTTATAGTTAGACCATATGAACATTATAACCCCCTCTAATAACCCCTAGAACTATACGTTGAATCGTCCAATCGAAGACTATGGATTCCATACGCGATGCAACAACAGGAATGAAGCGACTATGACGATATTATGCAGTTGAAGTAGGTTTCAGTGACAGTTATTAGATTCTGGAGTTCCTTCATAGCCATAGGGATTCTTCTTAGCCCAGTTCCACTGATCCCTGCACATCTCTTCGATGCCATATTTTGCCCTGCAAGTAACAGAAGATGGAGTGCTTAGACGCGAATTCAGGATTTAAAGGTAGTATGTGTCTATTGGTGTGTTAGAATCTTGAAAAGCAATGTGAACAAAATACTTAGTTGACTGCATGATGACTTACTTCCACTTCAATTCGCGTTCTGCTTTCTCTGTAGCAGCATATACAATTTCAGCATCTCCAGGGCGTCGACCAGACATAACCATTGGAATTTTCTGGAAGAAGGGATGTAAAGAAATAGGTAAGTGGTGCAACACTAAACATTCATAAGGCACTTTACAACTAGAAAGTTCAAGAATTAGCAAAGTCTTTATCCACAAGGATGTAGAAAACGAAAAACTGAATGTCACTCGGTGATGAGAAGGGGAAGAGCTAGCATATTTGCACTGGTGGGAGCAGCAGGTACTCAACGGATTACTCTACGTATGCCAAGAAAAGAGCTAGCACTAGTAAGAAAACACTAGCAACCACAAATAGACTACCAACTTTAGGGAAACTGTGATTTACTTTTTCCTCCGCCATTGAGAGGAATGGTAAGTAACAATATACCCGTTTTTGACTTTTGCATGTACTTGCTCCCACCACACAAAACCAAATGTTAAGCATTCCATATAGGAAAAGTAAACTAAAACATCTGGGAGCGTGCATTACGGTCGAAAACAATCACAATATAAAGCTCACAATGGTGGACACAACGATACATCAAGGAGGAAGGCAATTGAAATCTACCTTTCCTGATGCCTTCTCAAATGCAGCCACCATTTCAAAGACTGAAGTTCCTTTTCCAGTTCCCAAGTTGTACACTTCACAGCCTAAAAAGATCGATCAAAATCAGCAGAAATAGCAATATGACTGTAAAAATGAGCCAACGGAGAATAATACTACAGACATCGCAACAAAAAACCTATAAAAAATAACAAGTACACACCTATGGAAGGATCAGATAGTTTCTGCAAGGCAGCTATGTGTCCGTCTGCTAAATCCACAACATGAATGTAATCACGGACCTGAAAAATATCACAACATGATTAGTCTCCGAGAAAAATCTCATAGAAAGGACAGCTTTTTGTCACATTCAGCCAAACTACAGTATGCTTGACATCGTAAAACATAACTTTTGTCATGTAAAACAGATAACGGAGTAAATGGGGAGTTAAAATGTCTCCAAAACATGCAAAGATTTGCTATAGAAAATCTAGTCATACCCCTGTACCATCCTTGGTTGCATAATCAGTTCCATAAACTGTCAGCTCTTTTCTTCTGCCAACAGCAACTTGTTGAACAAATGGCATAAGGTTGTTAGGATATCCTCTCGGATCTTCACCAATTTTGCCACTTGGATGAGCACCAACAGGATTAAAGTACCGGAGCAGTATGATTTTCCATTCAGAGTCCGCGTGTTGTACATCACGGCATATTTCTTCAATGATGAGCTGACAATTGAGATTTGTGAGATCATGCACAGATAGAATAAACAGACAATTTTGGACTTCAACAAATTGAGCGCTACAAATTCAAGCCGAAACAATTGACAATACCTTTGTCCGACCATAAGGATTTGCAGCTTTCAGGGGGAATTCCTCAGTACAAGGAACCTCTTTTGGCCAACCATAAACAGTAGCTGATGATGAAAACACAAGCTGGAGAAGCAGAGAAGGAAACCAATTAAAACAATGATTTACAAGAAAAGAGATGCATCATAAAAGTTCACCAAAGTGCGAGGAATACCCTTTTGCATCCATGAGCTGCCATGACTTCCAAGAGGGTGATTGTTCCAATGAGGTTGTTGTCATAGTACAGCAGAGGTTTCTCGACACTTTCACCAACCGCTTTTAGTCCAGCAAAATGGATAACAGCATCAAATCTGCATTGAAAAACGTAATTGATGGCAAACCAATGTATCAAAAGGTAATACAATTTGAGCAAAGTAGTCAATAGGCTACTTTATATTCAGTATTAGAAGAAAAAGTTTGTCTTTCGAAACCATTAAGACAGAGTTTTTTGTTAGAACTTACTTGTTAGACCTGAAAATCTCCTCAACTGCTGGCTTATCACGTAGATCCACCTATAGTATTAAGACAAAACAATAGAATTTAGCCACCAACTTAAAGGAATTAAAAAAAGAGTAACAAGAAATCAGCTTAATCCTTATAAAAGAACTGTTAGACAGGAGAACTATCATTACATGACAAATAAATCCATTAAAAGCAAATGTGCCCCTAGAAGAAAATTTAACTGTTGCCAATAATTATTATTATCAACTTCCATAGACTACTGAGACTAATTTCCATCAAAATTACTGAGAATTTTAATAGTTTGTTTATACATGGAAATAAAAAAACAGTTTTGACAGTTTCACCAAAATATTTGTTAAATGGAGAAAGAAGCACATGATAGACCAGAAATAATCATTTCAAGGAAAAAACAAGAGCACAGATATTGACAACATAGCAACAGTATACAGATTTCAAACAGTTGGGAAAATCCAATCTTTACATTAAATAAATAATAATAATTTTTTTAAGAAAAAGAGGAAAAACTCAAATTCATACATTTCCACCTTATCCACAAAACCCAGAACTGTTCTCAAAAAGTGGAAAGGAAAAGAGAAAGAGAGGCCCCCATGAAAAGGAAAAACAGAAAAAGGGAATATACCAGAAATAACTATTCTACCTGTGCACATGGCATACAATTCAACAATGAAATAAGAACACAGAGATTGACCACATAGTAACAGAAACCCAATAAAAATCCAATCTTTGAAAACCCAAAACTCTAAGAAAACACAAAATCATACAATTCCAGAAACTATAATTCTATTCAGAAAAAGAAATAAGTTTCAGAAATTGACCCCCTAGCAACAGTATACTGATTCAAAAAACTGGAAAAACTCAATAAAAATACACTTGAAAAGACAACCCAAAACTCAAATTCATACAATTCCAGAAACTATAATTCTATTCAGAAAAAGAAATAAGTTTCAGAAATTGACCCCCTAGCAACAGTATACTGATTCAAAAAACTGGAAAAACTCAATAAAAATACACTTGAAAAGACAACCCAAAACTCAAATTCATACAATTCCAGAAAAAACATGCTTTTGTTTAAGAGATTGACCTCATAACAGCATTATACTGATTCAGAAAACTGGAAAAACTCCACAAAATCCAATCTTTACACTAAAAAGGAAAACCCAAACCTCAAATTCATACAATTCCAGAAATAACCATTCTTTTGCTTCAGAGTTGAACACATAACCACAGTATACTGATTCAACAAACTGGAAAAATCTATAAAAATCCAATCTTTACACTGAAACATGAAAACCCAAAACTCAAATTCATACAATTCCCCTTTTCTCCCAAACCCCACAACAATTCTCCACCCAAAAACAAAACAAAACAAGACCCATGTAAAGGAAAAACAGAAAAAAGAAATATACCTTGTGAAAAGTGAGACTAGAGCCATTTTCACCAGCAATTTCTTTAACCCTTTTCACAGCAGTTTCAGAAGAATTGTCCAAATTATCAATCACCACAATCTTATACCCACCAAGCAACAATTGCAACACTGTGTGACTCCCAATATACCCTGCTCCCCCTGTCACAAGTATGTTCTTCGACATGGTGTAGTAGTACTATACACAATTAAAAAACAATAAAAAAAAAAACTAACCCCCAATTTTATATAACAAAGATTTGGGTTTTGGTGAAAAAGAATCCCAGAAATCAAGAAAAAAATCTGATCTTTTTTGGTTATTGACAAGTTTGAAACAAAGACTCCTAAGTCCAACCTTTTATAGGTGTATGAAGTGAAAAAAAACACGGTTATGGCCAGGAAAAAAAAAAGAAAATTTGCAACTTTTGGCTTTTTACTTGATTGGGTCGAAGAATTTTCAAGAATTTTTAAGAGGGAGGCAAAGAAGATGGAGAAGAAGAAAAGGGACACGTGTAGTGTAGGTCAAATGGTGATTTTTAGAAATTTCAAGAAATTATTTTTTTAAAAAAAAATTTATTACTTTTCATATTTTTTTTCAAGTGGGCCTTTTTATTGGTGGGCTTGATTTTTGAGACAAGGATCTTACGAAAATAATATCTCTATTTCTATGAGTCATGAGATAATGATAAGATTGACGTACCACTGGACATATTATTATTACTGTAGATAATATACAGTAACTATTTAGACATTTAATTACATAAATATCAAATTCTTAATAAGTTTGATTTTCTATTCAAAAATTATTCCAACAAAATTTAAAGCAATTCATCACAAGATCGTGATAAAATGATAAATATTATTTATTCAGAAGCTTTTTTGGTTTTAAATAAGAGACTTTAAATTTTGAATACGACTCACATTTATTGACTAATACTTTAATGAGAGAACTTTCCACACAATTTAAGGCACATCAATCCTTTTTTTCCAATTAAGAGACTTTAAGTTTTGGATACAATAGCATTTATTAAGTAAATAAAACATTTTGATACTTCCTTCATCTAATTTTATTTAATCCTTATATTAAAAATTATATATCCCATACATATTCATTCATTTTATAAAATTAATATAAAATTAAGAAATGATTTTATATTTAGTTTATAACTCATTTTTATCATTAATTTTAATTATTTTAATTAGATATTTTAAAATATTATATTTATCATATTCACAAGTTGATTTGATAAATAATTTATATTATTTACTATTTTTTTATTTTTCTATATGAACAATTATTATTGAACGAAGTGAGAGAAATTTTTTTTAAATTTTTTTAAATAAAATGAAATCTAATACGAATATCGAATATCAGATAACTATATAAAAAAAATGAAAATAGAGGCAATTATGTTTTGACTAAATAAGGACTTTCTAGATTCCAGATTCTTATATATGCTCCACAACATCCTTTTTCTAAGACTGTAAACTCATGATTAACCCCAATATCCTAAAAAGAATATTCAATTTTTTATAGTGTATATTTTATTCCATTTGTGTCAGTTTTCTAATGCAAAAGGTATTTAGAAAATAAGGTAAATAAATAATTTAAAAATAATCTTAATTTTCTACTTACTAATTTAAATATAATAGAAGTTGCAATGAATATAAAAGAGATGATGTTCATTGTGTCATATAAAATTCTTTTAAGAAAATACTTCTTATCAATTTAAATTTAAGATCTTTAGTTAAATATAAAATAATTTTATACATATTATTACAATTTTTACGTGATGTGAATTTAAAATTAATCAGAGAGAAAAAGTTAAGTTCTTGATGATGGTTCGAAATTTATTAATACCAGCTGTCCAAGGTAGGTAATTAATTAAATTAAAATATTAATTAAATATTTGTCTTTATTATTATTGGTTTTTCTATAACATGTCTTATTTCACCTTGGGAGTCGTGAAAATTTATAATAAATTTTGTTGTATTTTTTGTCTAGTCCTAGAATGTTAAACTTTCTGTTAGCACTTCTTTTGGATCATATTGTATACACAAAAAATGAAAAAAAATAGTAAAATTTTGGGTATGTTTCTTTCTGTTATTTGCTTCTAGATTTATCTTTTTGATGACATTCTTGTTTTTATTTTATTTTTTTAAATAAAAAATAATTCAAAATCATAAAAAATATATAATAATTTATCAAAAATAAAAAAATATACATTAATTATATACGATACACTCAAAAGCTGAATATAACTTAACTATATATGAAATATATACTAACTATATATACTTATATAGCGAATAATTTAATCTTTTGATAGTTATTTTAGTCGAACGACCATGCTTTGTAATTATACCTTTTTTTTTCTATTTTGTTTCTATAAGTGAGTCATAAGGTCATTTCATGTTTTGGTTTTTATAAAAATCCTTATCCTATAAAGTATAAAAAAAAAAAACGCGTAGTCTATTGAAATTAATGGTTCTTCCTATTAATTAAAAATATAACAAATCCTTATCAATAAAACTTATTATCTGCCGAAAGTAGCAAATAGACCCTACGCGATGTGACGTTTAAATTAGTCGAATTTCAATATTAATATCGAACACAAAATGAAAAATCAGAATAAAGTTTTAAATATTTTTTATTAGTTGAAGTCGAATATATTGAGCTTGAATTTAATTATCTGCTTCTCCCTTTCTTGATCCTTGTTTTGTTGGATTACTCTCACCATCACAAAATTGAACTCGTTTTTAAATATATAACATTCTTTGAATTAATTGCGATATTAGATCAGCTTGTGATTTGTATACAATTTAATTATTCACCAACTTTCAAATTTTAGGTGTACACATTGTGGTCCAATTTGAGGATACCACACCTTTTACACGAATAAAAACAATTAAGGATAATATTATAAAAGTAAATTTATTTTCTAGCTACATCTTCAACATGATAACCCCACGCATCACATTAGCTTTATTTCAAAACTGAGTAAGCGAATTTGGTTTAGTACTTACTTCAACATCTTCATTAATTCAAATCTGTGTCACATAAAATTAATTGGAAGGACAAAATTCACTCTTTAATAGTGTTTCTTTCATATTCAAGACTCAATCTTGAAATCTCTTCGTGTCGTCCCACCACAGCCCTTATTAGTAAGTAAAAAAAAAAAATCGTACATCCCAATATGATTCTTTTTTTTTTAAAACAAATTCTTCCTTCTATTTTCATATACCAAATTAAAAGAGTCTATTAATTGGAAAAAAAAAAAACATGTGTTGTTGTACTCTACACTAAAAGGAGCAAATTAAAGGATTCCCCTATATTTAAGGAATGTTTGTTTAAGCCCTAAGTTTATGAACTTTGATTAAATCCCAATTTTTAATTTTCTAATGCCATGTTGAATATTTCCTCTATTTTTATTAGCCCTATTCTTCAATTTTACTCTGACTTCTTTTGTTTTATTTATTTTTATTATTCTATTATCTTTAATTTTTACTCTCTCCGTTCCTTTTGAGTTGGTATATCGTATTTTTAGAAAGTTAATTTTACTAATTTTTAAAGATGATATATTGTATTTTTAGTATTTTGAAAAATACTATAAATTGCGATTTTTTCATATCAATATAAATGAAAAATACATCTTAAAATATAAGTCAAAGTTTATATAATTGACTCTAAAAAAAAATGGTGACAATTAAAGAAGTGGGGGGAATATACATATATATATATATATATATATATATACATAGCAGACACACGAACTAGTCATTCAACATATACTGTATACATATAAAATTTATTTTAACCATATATGAATTTGTATAATTTTTTATCGAAAAAAATTCGGATAAACTCCTGACAAAGAGGTAGCTCCGCCCCATATATATATATATATATATTCAAAAGATTCAAAGATTTTTTTCCCCCTAAAACTTTGTCATGAGTCAACTTTCACCATATAAATTGAAAAGGAAATGCTAAATTAAGTAATCTTATAGAGAGATTTTAGTTGAGCAACCAGGATGAACAACCTTTACTGCATTTCCAAGTGTCAACTTATAAGTGATCATGTGACTTTAATCAGTCTTCTTTAGTCTTAATTAGGAAAATGACTTATAATTATATATATTTTTTTATTTATTTTTTCTCTATTATTTTCAACATAACTTCTCCATTAATATTATATCTTCTTTTCAAATTTGCTTTGAATCGTTTAACTTGATTCGAGTTGGCGAGACAAATCTTAGTGCTAAGTCAATGAGAATCCCATACATAGGGGCAAACTTCAACGAACATGCTAAGTCCATAGAGGAACACGAGAGAGATACTGGGTAAATAAATAATATATGTCTTACCTGCTATTGACGTGTTTTAAAGCCATGAAAGCTTAGATCCAAAGTAGACAACATCACTAGCCGACCGAATCGTTACATATCATTTACATATACGATATTAGTTTTTAAACTTCACTTATTAAATTATATTGAATATGTTCATATTTTATTAAGGAATTTTTTAGGGTTTTGGTAGTTGTCAAAATGTGACATGGTTGCCACCACCTTTGCATTAATTATGGGTAACGTGTTGCAACTGAAAAAAACAGTTGGAATTTCTTGAGGATAATGAGATATATATCCACTTTTTTGACTATTATTATAATTTTGTAATATTAGCCACGTGAAATCTACCCAACCAGTTTTGGAAAAGAATAAAGTAAATAAATTCATAATTAAATTCAAGAAAAGGCAACTTTTTTTTGGTCCAAAGGAATTAGAAAAGGACTTGGTCATACCTGTAAATTAAATGGCGCAACAATATGCGCTGTCCCCTTTCTTTTTAAAAAATAAAATATTAATTCGATTACTTCGTACTCATATTGTATTTGTAATCATTTTTATATCTAGTATTTTCTATTTTTAGGACTGATATATATTTGAGTTGAGGGTCTTTCAAAAATAGCGTCACTATCTCTATGAGGCAGTGGTAAGATTTGCGTACATCTTACCCTCCTCATACCTTATTTGTGGGATTTCACTGGGTATGTTGTTGTTTAATTCGTACTCACATCGGATCACATCGCATCGCATCGCATCGCATCGCATCGCATCACATATGACTCAATGAAGGTGGTGAATGGGAATGCATATACCTAGTTTGAACATTAAAACCCCCACTCACTTTATGCACTTTTATTTAGGCCAATAAGACACAAATATCACCAAATTTGAAAAAAAATTATAGGCTTGTGGGAAGCACACTGCATAATGTTTCAATGCAGCTGCCCAAAGCCAATGTTCATGATTCTATCTCAACAACAGACAAAAATAGCCAAAGGTCCTGCACACAGCTATTTGGGTAGTAATGTGGCTACAAAATTGTCCCTGTTAACAGGCCTCTCATTTTACTGACATACTTGGTGCTCTGTATGAATCAAATCCTTGAGTCTTATAGGCACTACTTATCTCTTGACACTGCCACTGATAATCCTAATAGCATGGCAAAAGATAGGTAGAGGTTGATTTGATGAAATCTTTGCAATTCAAACAATATTTGTGAGAGTTTTTACGCTTTTAATATAGTATAGATATAAATTATGTAAAAATAAAATCTTGAATGTTTAATAAAACAGGTAGTGGAGGTGCGGGGAATCGAACCCCGTGCCTCTCGCATGCGAAGCGAGCGCTCTACCATATGAGCTACACCCCCTTTTGATTGTCACTCTAATCGATATAATAAACATCTAATAATTATTTGCAATTTATTTTACTTAATCATCAATTCGAGTACGTATTTTACTTTACATGATTATTTCTTTTGAAAAAGGGAGATGTTTGAAGTGAAGAAAAAGGCCAACGGGACCGTAGGAAAAGATTTGAAGTGTTAAACATATTGCAGAGAGCTACCTTGTTCGTCACTCGTAGAAAAATTATATTATATATATATTATATGTAAAAAAAATTAACTTAATTGTAAATTCACTTGTTTATATTTTTGAATTCTCTTTAATAAGAATTTTGATTTCGATATCGCCTACACAACCCAAGCTATGATAATGGTAATTGAGTAATTTATTACTCCTATTTATATTTCCTAGTTTAGTGATGAATTATGATTAAGTCGTATGGTTATTCATTATTCTAGTATTACTTCAATCTTTTTTATGTTTCTAAATTTTAGATTTCTAAATATATTGAGAGAATAGTTGACCAAGTAACATACAAAATTTTCTAAAAGAGACACAGACGGCACTATAATTTTTTAGTTGTCTAAAATCGACTTCTCCTTAAAAAAGAACAAGAAAGAGTATTTTCCTTATTGTTTCTCACCACTTCACTATATACTCATTTTGCTCTACGCACAAATCCTATGATCAAAGTGTGAACCTTCTTTGATAATAAATACTACAGAGAAAAATTAAATTTGATTATGAACTTATGAAAAGATAAATAATTCACTAAGTTTGATAAATTATTTATTTACAAACGTCTTATATATAGAAATTCTATCACTAATTAGAACCCATTGTAAGAAGAAGTAAAAGTTTATCAAATAAAAAAGATTTAGGAGTCTTTCCATAGCTAGAAGTCTTAATTTTATTACTTTTTTCCATATATTTTTAAAGTTAATATTATAAATATAATTTAAAGAAAAATGATAAAAAAATAATTTTATCTAAAGAAAAAATTTATAATAAAGAACAAAAAATTTAAATAATATTTCTAAGGATTTTCGCGTTTTTAATATACAGTATATATAGATAGATGGTTAACTTTGGGTTTTCAAATGTGCGGATCATACTCGGTTAAAATGAATTAAATGGACCATCATTGAACCGCTCAAATATTACTTGGACAGAAATGGATTGATCATGGATCAAGATAATACAAAACAATGAGTTATAGTCCAATCACACCAACTTTTACCAAATTTTGATTTGTTTGTTTGTTGTAATTTGTTGTAGTGCTATTTGAAAAAACCAATAAGATTTTTTTGTTGGTTTTCATTTTATCGACTTTTGATTCTTACCGATTCAATTTTTAGTTTACCTAATAAAAAAATACTCATAAAATAAATATATAATTTTTCTAACAATTTGGCGCAATACGATGAGATACAATAAAACAAACAAATCAATTGAATACCTAAACTTAATAATATGCAATATTTGATCTCATATTCTAATTTACTTTTCAACAAAAGAGTTATACATTGGAAACTAAGCATATACATGACTTATGAATATCAATTTAGCATCACGTGATATTAAATTATTAATATTTAATATTTATGAAGGAATAAAATAGCAAATTATTATAGTCTTAATGAGTTATCAATTTACCCAATAACCCAACACTAAAAATCAATAACCCGATAATTTTTTTTTTAAAACCATTAAAAACCCATTAACCCAATAACATTTTCTTCAATTCAATTTATCGGTTGGTCCGATTTATACATAAATCTTACTATTACCTCATAAATTATTTCCTGATAAAACTCGATAGATTCTGAGCTTTTGATAGATCCCCAAGGCAAATATGAGAGCGCACTTGACTCGTAGCATGATTTATTATAGTTGAAGACCTCTAATATTGTTTTCAACTTCTTTTTTGTTTAAAGATCAAATGACATATAGAACTTCATTTGAAAGATCATTAATGGACCAATAGTTGCAATATATCTTCCCATTGGAACCAAGAAAAAATGAAGTAAAATGTTTCAGTACAAATTATTGTGGTGATTTAAGTGAACAGTACACTAGATGTAATTGCTATCCGCCTAGGGAAAAATTGGCTTTATTTTGATAATAATGAGTTTGCTACCCTCATGTCTGTTTAATGGCAATTAGATTAATGCAAGAGTACTTTTTGCTTAGTTCTCACCATATACCCACTTCTCTGAATTACTTGTGTAATTAACCAACTCCTCTGGTTTAAACCATAGGTTGATCTCATCCTTCGCTGTCTCGGGGCCATCGCTACCATGGATGATGTTCCTGTAAAGCAGATTGTATTTAACACATCATGCAATCATACAAGAAGAATGATCGAGTTCAAGGCGAGAAGTTATGTTACCTTCCAACGACAACAGCTAAGTCGCCTCTGATGGTTCCTGGTTCAGATTTCTGTGGATCCGTGGCTCCGATAAGCTTCCTTCCGTATCTGATAACTCCTTCACCTTCCCAAACCTGAAGAAAAGGGAATGGAGTTCTTCATGATGAACAGTTTTGGCCAAAAAGAAAAAAGTAAAATGACACCTGATTACTAAATTCCTCTTATTTACCATTGCTAAGACAGGGCCGGAGCTAAGGAAATCACACAGACCGTTAAAGAATGGTCTCTCACTCAAGTCATGATAATGCTTCTGTGCAAATTCCTTGGAAGGAATCACAACTTTGATTGCAACCAGCTTGTAGCCCTTGCGCTCAAAGCGCGATATGATTTCTGAAATCTAAATTGCAACAAAGTTTTATCAGCCAAACGTAAAATTTACAATCATGCATATGCTAGGAGTAGAATTGTGAGACCAGAGAGGAAAAGGAGGAAAAAGCATTCAGATAAAATATAAAAATGCAAAGTAACTTCAGTTTCTTCTTGAACTAAAGGACAGGGGGAAAGCACATCATTGGAGGTTATATAAATAAAGGAAGCGGGAACAGAAACCGATATCATACCAGGCCCCTCTGTACTCCATCTGGCTTGATGGCGATAAAAGTACGCTCCATCTTGAAAGAAATAAAAACAGATCATATGTGTTACTAAAAGGAATGAAAAATGATAATAAAATGGACAATAAAACACCTCAACCAAGGGCAAGGCTGAGAATATGATACCTCAGCAGCATGTGCTTCTTGTTCCTGGAGCATGTAAGCTAAACAATGAAGAAAGGAAAAAGACGAAATTAGAATGCAAATTACAATTTCCCTGAATAAGGAAACAAAGCAAGTGACACTTTGTAATATGATTTCACACTTATTTTTATTTCCTATTATAATAAGTTCCAACATGATTCTACTTTTAAAAAGACTGTATCTACATGTGGTAAAGGATGGAGGAGAAGAGAATGTGAGTGATTATACTTGTGGTTCACAAGACATATATAAAAAAATGAAAAACAAGGGAGGAGGACAAGTTATAACTTTTGTAGGGGAGAAATGGAACAAAATGCTCAATTTATGAGCATAAGTACAGCAAACCATTTCACCCCATACTCATGCAAGAGGATTGACTATTTGTTATAGAAGAGGTTCTGGATGCCATAATGCCAATGCTAAGCAAGAGACAAGGCTCCTCTTCCTCTGATTTCCACCTGCACTTACCACGAGCCACACAAAACTATTTTTTTAAGAAGAGATGGAGGTAGGCCTTTCATATGTTTATGGAATTTTGAGTTAATCCTAACAAGCTGCCCCGCCCCTCCAACCACACCCAAAAGCAAAATATAAGATGGCAGTAGTAGCGAGTATTTCTGGAGCCTCATATAGAAGGACACACAATTTTAATGCAATTCTTGTTTTGAGTGTCCTAGTAAAAGGCCTACATGTAGACACATAAATGCCAATAACTATTTACTAGAAAAAGGTATAAAGCAGAAACTTCCTTGAAGAATCAAATTTCACCACAAGAGGCTTTCAGAGAGGGGCATACAACAAGTCCATGAGAAATGACGTGAACAAACCTGCTGCAGGAAGGGCAAGGACACCAGAAATCCAAGCTCGAGATGCATTTCCAGATTCAGTCCTGCCGTATGAGGCTAGAGAAGGCACCACTCCTCTCAAAGAAACTGTGGCTGCTGCTGCAGCTGCTCGCCCTCCTGCAACAAAGACAACTCAGAAATACATCTTTTATTCAAATTCTTCTAATTAATATCTCCTTTGAATTAGAATTCGGCAATTTTACTATAAGCATCCATAGATAATCTAAAAACATATGTGACACATAATACATGCCCAACAAGCAAACAATCACATTGGAAGACAGATCATCTTCAATGAGCAAAGCTAGAACAAGTACCTTACATTAGTCATAAAAATCATGTGAGGTAAATCCATGATTTGGAGGTATACCACTTATAATATCTACATACTTTATCTTTTCATCTTGACTCTATATACATACACCTACTCCAAGTTTGAGGTGCAAATGCTGGAAGCGCAGTACATTGAGGTCAAAATGTAATCTTTTCTAAACTGCAAATATAAAGGCTAAAATTTGTAATCACCACATCCATTTGCAACACATTCACTTATTCAAAGACTTCTCAACTGTTGCACAACACCTCCATATTTCCAAGCGGCAGGTAACAGAAGCAAAAAATCAAATGCATATACTAAAAAATCAAACACCGCGACCAGAAAATGGAAACAAGAATATAAATTATCCTTCTACTCTTCTAAACTCAATACATAGTTAAGAATCAGACATAAATAAATTACTATGCAGACTTCAAAACAACCACTTCCACTATGAGAAAAATAACTACGCATTACTATTTCTGAAGTCAAATAGTTTGTTCTTCCATTACTAGATTTCAGGTATTTCTAAAATATCACGGAATATTTACCAAAAAAATTAAGATTTATGGTACTTCTAGGTAATTTCTCATAATATATAAAGTTTTACACCAAAAATCATATGCTTTCAGGACCTCTTTTTTTTTAAAAAAAAAAAATGGAATATCAAACTTAAAGCTCAAAACTTCACTTTTTAGCTCTAACCCTTCTCAACAAAAACGATTAGCAATAACAAATCATTATTCTTTCCCAAATGGAGTATCAAGCATAAAGCTCAAACATTCACAATTTTTCACTTATAATTAACCAACTAAAACTTCATCAATTAAAATCAACAACAATAACAAATCTCAAAACAACCTCAGCTTATAATCCACATCAACAATGAAGAAACGTACCGAAAACTTTACCCTATAAGCACGAGAACTCTACTACGTTGTTACAAAGAGGTTTGACTATATCTAAGTTTTACATACAAATATCATATCCTTTAAAAAAGCTCACACTTTCATCAATTTGCTTTGTTAACCAGAGCTCAAAACTTCATTAACTACAAATCTCAGCTAATACAATTCAAATCAGCAATGAAAAATGAAGAAATCAATGAAATGGCCAATTTGCAATAAAATAAAAAAAAATATACCTGAAAAAGCACGAGAACTCTGCTTAGAAGAAGCAGAAAGCAGCGACTTAGCCGCTCGTGAAGCAGATCTGCAAATCTGAGAATTCATCTCCGAGTTTTTAGAGAGAGAAAGTAAAAAATGTGTGAAGTGAGAGAGTGGGAAATGTAGTGAGATACATAAGTTTATAGGTGAGGTTCCCAATGTTAATATCTATAAGGGCTCGTTTGGTTGGTGGATTATGGAGAAAATTTAAAAAATTTGTGTGAGTTTTGTATAATTGTGCGATTTATACAAATATTATATATAAAATAAGTAAATTAATTATTTTAAAAATTATACAATATATAATATTTTTTATACACTAAATCAAATAGTGCATAAAAAATTAATTTTAATATAATTAATATTAATATTATTAATATATATATTATTTTTATATATCCGAGAAAGGAAAGTCACGTGATCTCAGGCACCTTTAGGGTAGATGGGCCAAACCTTAAGCCCAAGTTGGGCTGAATGGTTGATCCAAAACACAAAACGGGTTAAAACGAATCTGATTCGTTAACTTTGACAACTTTTACGGCGTCGTTTTTACATGTTTATTTTATCTTTTATGCTCCCTACTTAGCTTCATATATAAGTCATCATTTTTTATGGTAAGTATAATTAAATTTTGATATTTTATTTTTTAAATATAAAATTTGAACTATAAATTTATATGTATATATGAAAAAAATCCAACATTTTTAATTTTGTAAAAAAAAAAACACATGCTTGATGGTTTGACGTGGAAAGATTGTTTGTACCATGATAATATGGAATAAGAAGGTTAATTAGGTAATAGTGATTTACAATTTGATTGATATTAAAATATGATATATTTCCTCTAGTCTATATTAAGTGAACTGTTGGGGTACGAAGTCACATAGGAGGAGGATTAAATGAATGATTTTTTAGTTAAGAAATTAGGAGTAGTATATATCACACATAAATCACATTTGACAAATGCGATTTATCGATAAATAATTAAATGAATGATTTTTTTAGTTAAGAAACTAGGAATAGTATATATTACACATAAATCACATTTGACAAATGTGTTTTGTTTAAATGATTAAATGAATGAAGTACCCCAACAGTTCACTTAACATCGAAGGACATAAACAAAAAGCTACTTTCCGCCATTATCCTTTTGATTAATTTCAAACTGTTCTCGGAGAAAATATGAAATAGTTAAAAAACTCATTAAATAAAAGATAAACATGAAATAAACTCCTATCAATTCTCTTGACTTTGAACAAATAACTTATTTTAGATTATAAAAAAGAAATCTCAATAATTCACTTTAAAGATTGAGTAAAAAAATCACGATTGATTTCAGGTTGAGATAATCAAAATTTCATTTATCGAATATCTAAATTGTTTTTCATTAAACGTTTGTAATTTCTATAAATAGATTCACAAGGAATAAAGTTGATCCAATTTTGGCATTATGATTGATGCTATAAGTTGTAACATTAGTCTTAAAACACTTTTTTCTAGTATAATTAGGTTATCATTACTTGAATTTAGGTCTAATGATTCTAAAAAAAGTGAAAGGAGGCAATCATTTTTGAATGATTGTAGATTTAAAAGCTATAATGGCATATATGGGTGATTCTTAAACATCACTATATTTTGTCTCTTGAAAAGATTATCTTGTCACTTTACCTACTTCTTGTTATAATCATCCATGTTTAATAAGTATATCATCACAACTTACCCCATTATTTTCATAATAGAAAACAAAAAAAATCATTTCTTTGAAAAAAAAAGTTTGAGGCTATTGAGGAACTTATCATAAACAATAACAACAATAAAAAGAAAACATTTTCTTTTACATCCTCGGTGCTTGAGGTTCTATACTATATTCTTTTATTCTCTCCTTTTTTTTATTTGGCGGGGGAGGTTGATTTAGACGTCTAGTATCTGAAACATACTGACACGATTAACTCAAATTCATGTCGGAGAGGCTCATTAAGGTGGAGGAATCTCAAACATACAAATGCACTCTAGGTAGTGCTAGAGGTACTATGCAGCTAATTGCATTGAAACAATGGTGGGTTTCCATGAGCTTTTTTTTTTCTTTGTGGGGGGAGGGGGGAGGGGGGGGGGTATTTGCTTTAGACGTCTAGTATCTGAGACATACTGACACGATTAATTCAAATTCATGTCGGAGAGGCTCATTAAGGGGGATGCAATATGCTCTTCCCAAAGAGATTCTCTCCATTATCAAAGCTTGAACCGAATTAAACGTAGAGGAATCTCAGTAATTCCGCACACTTCTTGATGGTGCTGGAGGTACTATCCAGCTGATTCACTTTGACACTCCATTAGCAATCTGAACTACATAATGTTGCCAAAGATGTGTCATGTAGTGGAAATCCTTAAACTGAACAAATTTTATTTAAATAGTAGTAGTAACTTGACAGTGGCAGTTAAATAAGCTATGAACAGAATAATGGATATATGCCAACAGTTGTTCAATCAAACATTCCAAGTGAATGATAATGCCATCTTTGCTTCAATTTCTGGCATACAGGTGGTTACTACTGAATACTGACAGAAGGACATGTCAAGTCGTGGTTAACTCATCAGGTGCGGTGCAGTTAGATTGCAGATCACAATGATTCTGGAATGATGCCAACCAAGAATCAACCTGCAAAAACAAAGAGACTCTATAGCATGAAACTGGATGATGAAAGGAATGTAATGAATCTATAGATAAGACTTTGGTTATGGCAAGACAACATTCTCGAGAGCAAAGCACTAACACGAATAAAACAAATAGGCTATAAACAGGCTACCCTTGACGTCTATGTTTTACCTTGCTGATAAATACGTGTGTGTTAGTGTTAGAACTGTATTCGTTCCATTTGTTAATAATGATCAGGACTTGCAAGTATCTAATCATTCAGGGGAGATTAATTTGAAAAGACAGGATTCCAAAAACATTTGATGTCCAGCAAAAAACTCAACACTTTTAATACTACTAATAGCCAGTTCGTAATCCACCAAATCATGCATAGAAATAATTGAAAAGATCATATACACAGAGGTACATATGAATTTGCATTTACTCGATAGTCTATCTATGAACTTCAAACATCAATACATGGAAGAAGGTACCAAGACTGGGTACTAGCAGTAGATAATCCAGATACAAACAGTACCTGTATTTTAGAAGCACTAGAGCATTCATATCTCAGCCCATGACGAGTTGAAATGAAAAAACAATATCGAGTATCACCATCATCTCGTGTAAGACAAGGCATGGCTCCAACTTCAACAACATCAGATAGGAGAGTTGAGTCTTGAGGGCTCAGATCTGCATCATGTTTAGTAGTTATACTTAAATGTATTCATGACGTAGCCTCGTTGTAGTATTAAGAGATATCAGAAAATTCTTCACTGAGTTAGGAGATATCAGATTGTCCAAGTAAATAAAAGAGATAATGGACGTTTATTAAATCACCAGAAGATAGAGAGATGCATTGGCTCATAAAAGAATTAAGAGATAGACAATTAGAATCCCAGTATAACCTAAGAGTGATCTACCAAATAAAGATGACAATTTCTACATCAAGATGCATGGAGCTCGTGATCAATTATGTATACATAACCAAAAGTTCAGCCAATCCCATTATAACTAAACAGTGAGCTACACCAAATAGAAATGACAATTTCTACCCTTACCAAAGGTACTTTTCCTACTCCACCTACATACATGAATAGGGGAATTGGAGGATGACTTTTTGGGATTTCATCAAACCACATAGACTGCGGGGCAGAGGGAGGGCATCATATAAGGTACTCAGACATATCAACACACATTTTCTCTCCTTAAGTGTTCTTCCAAATACTTAATTCTAGAATTATTCTTTGTAGAATATTTCTAGACTTTTTTCTCTAGAACACTCTTTCTAGAGATCTTCCTTCAATTCTCTACAGCTCTCGAATATCCTAGATTCTTCTTTGAAGTATATTGTATATTAATAATTAAGTTGGTGGTGAATTCTTAAACATTTTCTATCCCCAATGACTAAGTATTTGATATTTTACTCCATAATTTTTTATAGCTGCAACTTTTCAACTCATTTGACAGCCTCCCACCTTGTGTTTTCACATCTTCCATCAGTGTCTTCTACATTCTTGTCTCTGTTTCCATTCACCCTCATCCTGTTTGTTCATCCATTTTGCTAATACATATTCTTAATTGATTTTAAAACTTTGATGTTGAAAAATAGGGAAGATACAAGTACTGTTAAAGAGCGTTGAAACCATGAGGATGGTGCAAGCGCCATTACCCACTGGTGGGCAGATACAGAAATTTCACCCACCTGATCACGAGGGGTATGTGAGGTTGAGGGATAGTATCCTCCTTTTGGGGGTTGAGGGTTTGAATTTCCATCTCTAATAACTAAAATCACATAGCAGTCAATCAAAATTCAAGAGACACTTAGAGGGCATCAAACTATATGAGCAAATTTGACGTCCATCATACTACAATGAATACCATTAATCAGCCTAAGCTTATAAGACATCGTTAGGATTTCCAGACTTTCCTATAAACAATTGAAAGAACTAGCCTCTTATGAAGAAATCAGAATTGGCCAATAAAGGGAAGAGGCAAAACACATAGTACCATTAAAAGTTTGGAATTATTCACTTACACCAAAATAGGGCATTACGAAAAAAATACACCACATTTGAAATCGAAAGTTCCAGTTAAATTACCTATGGATGATGAATACAAGAAAATACCCGATCCCTGAAGGACAAGAAATTTAGGTATCCAGTCATCAACTTCAGTGTCATCATCAAGTGGAAGAGGTTCTCCTGGTAAAGCCGCCCATCTCTGTCGAACAAAAGCCAGAATAAGATTGTCAAAATTTAAATCTGAAAAATCCAAGAGATAACAAGAAAAGGACAGATGTTGGTTTCAGTACCGTTCTCATATACAAATAACCCGACATGCGAGCAGACTGCAGTATTTCGTCAACATGTTCTAATCTGTAAAGAGAAAGATATACAGAGATATATTAAAACTCAAATAAGAGCTCTGCTTCAGACAAATCCATAACTTCTCAATAAAAGATATTGGTGGTTGTTCCAAAGGATGCCATCATATTGATAACTCATGTGGGATTACACTGGGTCAGTTGTTGTTGGGTCTTTTCTCATCAAGTAGAAAACCAGTTATATCATGTAACAGTTACATCTCAACTTTCTACTACCTAGAAATACGATAATATTCACTTTCCCAATGTTTTTTTTTCTTTTTTAAAAGCATGGACTGGAAGTGTCTTAGTTCATTTGAAGGGAACTCCCACAGCAATATCCTAAAGGGTGTTCATATTTCCTACTTCATAATTTTCCTTTTACTTTGTTGTTTTTATAATGGAAGTGTACAGGCCAACTTGCGTACACATCGATTAGTCCACCAAGTACCAGCTGCCTCCAGCCAGAAGGTACTAGGTAGCTCTACCATCTAGGTTTAGGTAGGTTGGAAGAATTCATTTAATGTAGCCTCTGGTGGGATTCGACCCTCAGTTCCCAAGGTGGTAGATGAGAAGAACCTCCTGCTTTCTGTTTTCAACTCTTATTTATCCGCTCAACTATCCCCCATGGTTCTATTTACCCAGAGGCCAGATGTGAAAATGCACTCCAGATATGTCCTCTTACCAAAGGATTTTCATAACCAAATACTGAAGCAAGTTCACATGTAGAGAGTTTGGGCGTATAAGGCAGTTTTATTATGCGTGCATGTCATGGTCCACCTTAGCACATTCTGCACATTCTATGAATGTGTAGATTTACTCCATGTTTAAAGGCCAAGTCATCCAAGGAAAAAAAACTTGCGAAGCTTTTATGCTTTTGCCCGTAAACTTATGAGTTCACATTATAATTAGTGTAGATAGATATGCATCTATGGATGTGTTCATACTTCATATTATGCTAATAATCTATCTCCAAAGAGATGAAGAAAGTCCTTCAGTTTCATTATGCAAGAGGTATGAGTAACTTACTCCATGTTTAAGACATCCTTACATTACAAAAGCATCGTAACGAGAACGATATGACCTTTCTCAGCTAAATCAAAGTAAAATCATATCACAGAGGCAAATACACAAAAGACAAATGTATTCAAAGAAAAACTTAAAAAGAGGTGCACAAGACCTAATGTCAGAACACAGTTAACGCATCAAAACATACTGAGCTTTTAAATGAGCTTCTCTTTCTTCCAAAGCAGCAATTTCTGACCGAAGAGATTCTACCTCTACAGCAGTTAAAACTACCTGCAAAGTCATGACAAACTCAGTGTTCCTTCACAAAGATAATAAATGAATTTGAGAACAACTAATTAGGCAATACCATGTTAGATGGTTAGATGATAAGAAAGAAAAAGCTGGTACCTTTTTCTGACCATCTGTGCCAGATACCCAAGGCAGCTTCTTGGGGCTAAACAAATTCAACATTGACGCAGAACTTCTCAATTTTCTTCAAGTCAATCTATAAATGGATCTATTCTAATAGGGAAGAAGCGAAGAGAAAAAAGGTGAGATTAGTTTTGCAATGATGACATTTTTCACCTTAAGAATGTTTGCATTATACCTCAGAGAAAAAAATACCTCCCAATATATAGACAGTTCTGGTCTCTGAACAGAGTTGTCACCAAATATTGAAGCTTGAAAATGATCAATAAGAAATTCTAGTGTTCGAGGTACATCACCATATAATTTATAATTGCCAGAAAACCCATGAATCGTGACGGATAACGTGCAACCAAAATTATCATCAAATCAACATTTCCAAGTTATAAACTGCAAACTGCAAGACAACATATTCATGGCAATCAACATTTCTAGAAGTTTTAAGTACTCTCGTTGATGTATTGCAATGAACAATAAGAATACTTTCAAAGAGACTCAGCAAATATTTTAGAAGGCAGTGCAGGATTTCCCTTTCTTGGGGACCTACAGTTTTGCTTTCTGATTCTGGCAATTGGATTCAGAGATTTTTACCGTCGATATAAAAAGTGCCTTTCAAACAATGTAGCAGACCCAAGGCTTAGCTCAAGTGGCAAAGGTTGAAGGAATTGTAAACTAAGCTTGGTATTTAAGTAGAGAGGCGTAGAAGAGAGGGATTATTATTCCCAAGTATTGAAAGTTGCAGTTGGTCCTAAGGGTTGGCCCAAACGGACTTTTGGTCATTTAAAAAAAAGTAGCATGCCTGCCATGGCTGAAATCCGTGGTAGCTGTCAAGAATCAGTAAATAGTGGACATGCCTCAGATATGGAGTGCAGGACAGTATCTTGTAAGCATTGGTTTGCTTGGAAGCATAATAATGGGCCAGGAAGTTTCTTCTGTCTTGCTCATTATGCTGATAGCTAAATAGCAGGTAAACAGCTCATTATCATGGATCAATTTTTTAAACTGTACCTTGACAAGCTGAAGAAGATTATAAATAAGGATCACATCCAATTGCAATAGGATTTAAAGTGACGATTAAGAAAAAAAAGTTTCCACTTTTCAAATCCGCATAGGAAGCAAAAGCTAGACCAATAGGTGGATATACCTACCAACTTCCCATTGAAATCAGGAACCACACAAGGAAAAGCATTTGCCAAAGAAGTTGACTAACTGCCTTCACACTCCATATTGCTTTAAATTTATGTCATTTTAATTATGTCAGCTATATGTAATACCCATCCCAGTACAAATGACCCAACACTACATCCAGAGTTCTATTACCTTTTCAAAACAAGACCACCTTTGAGCTTTACCTCAACTTGTCTTTCATAACTAAAATTTGTAGAGAACATTCATTGAACCATAAAATTTCTCCAAAGTAACCTAAAAGCTATTACTAGTACCCAACTACAAATAAAACATGATTAAGCATAATTCCCAATGCAATCAATTAATTAACTACCTCTCGATCCCAAACCAATTGGAGTCAGGTGTACATCTCATCAGATGATTCATTATAATAAAACCATATTTTTTCCAATAATGTCATTCTTAACCCCTCCCACCTCCCATTAAGAATTACACAATGCTACATCAAGAGTTCTATTCCAATTCAATAAAAAAACCCACCTTTGAGCTTTACCTCAAGGTCAGACTTTCCTAACTAAAACTTCTAGGCTACAATAACATCCCTTTTGAGCCAAACAATCTCTCAAATAGGGTTAAAATCTCCATACATCCTACCCTCCCCAGACCTCAATTGTGCTTATTGCAATTGGTGCAGCACAAAATAACCTGAAAAGTAACCTAAAGCTAGCATTAATACCCAACTACAAATCAAACATAGTTAACCATAATCCCAAACACAATCAGTCAATCAATCAACTGCTTAGCAATCCCAAATTAGTTGAATTCAGCTCAACAAATCATCATAGTTAAACTATTTCAGCTTTAAAAAAAAAACTAAAATTGGTTCTAAAAGTGTAAGAGAGGCAATAATTTCTGGGAATTAATTAATAGTACTAAAGTTATTGAAGTATTTACATAAATCAACTGAAATAACTCCATGAAAACTAAAAACAGAAATCAATGTTCAATACTCTCAAGTTTCAAAATCTTAATTAATGGAGGAAATTGTACGGAACCTGTATTGATTAGGCGAAAACAAAGGAATGAAGAAACGAAGACGAACAGGAGACTTGCTTTGTTGGGTCCCCGTTATCTAGCATTCCTTTACGTGTAAATAATAATATTGAATTTGATCAAATAAATATATTATATAATTAATTATATTAAGATTATATTTTATTTATTATTTAAATTTTAAATATTAGGAATGATTTATCTTTACTCATATTTTATTTTATTGTTTTTTTAGAGGTGGTTATCATCCGAACAATTCTTCTTATCTATTTTTAGTCATGTATATTTATATATATAATATAATTAAATTAGTTTTTGTTGTTAATAAAAAGTTTGAAATTAACTTAGGGATGGACATAAATATTGAAAAAATTAAAAAATTAAATCAAATCAAATTAATTCGATTCTTCGATTTTTGGGTTCGGTATTCTTTTTTCAAAAGTTCGATTCTTCGGTTCGATGGAGGTGTCGAAATTTTGGTGCATCGAAGACCAAACTTTTATTTTAAAAAAACTATGTGTATATTAGAACAAAAAAATAAAATTATATATATGTTTATATATATATAAAACAAGTCAAAGAAGTAACAAATTGTAATTCATATAGTTAATTTGAAATATTATTTTCTGAGAGAAATTCAAACATATTTTTCCCGATTTATGTCGTATAAAGGAATTCGTCTTTATGCATATTTTTCTCGAGCAATAGTTGGAGGCGCAAGTTCTTGACATAAATAAATATAGTTTTTTAAACACAATAAGTGTTCCATGGAGATACATCATCAATTAATATGATTTTAACTTTTTAAGTGTCTTATACATTAATTTTGTCCTCATATTATTTTTCATTAGTTCACACCAAAAACATGGAACTGAATCAAAATATTTGCAAAAAAATGAACCAAATGATTTGCAGATTGTTCCTATATTTATTTGACTAACGACATCCACAAAACAAAAAATGTTTCAAAAATGCAAATTTTTTAATTTAAAAAGAAAAGAAAATAAATAAATATACGTGTGGTTATACTGCTCTTAGTCTTATTAATTTTTTATATTAACCCCTGTCGAATACAATGATAAAAATTTTGCATTTAACCAAACTTTTAAATTTGACAATTAAATACTTAACTGATACCATTTTCATTTGATTTTTAATGATAAATTATACCGTCAATCAAATACAATATTATTTCAGCGCACGAAAAGACCAAGGGTGCACAAATCATATAAGATCTGCAACTCCAGTCTCCACGAAAGTTCTTCTTCTTCTCCTTTTCTCAGTTCTTTTTCTATTTCTCTGCGTCTTCTTCTACTAAGGTTTTCCTTTTTCAGTTCTTTTCAATTTCTCGGTGCTTCTATTTATATTTTATAGTGCTGATTTTTGCTCGTAGTAAATTGTATTTTATCTATGCATATTTAATATTTTTTATTTTATAGTAAAAAGCGCTTTATTTGAAAAAAAAAAAAACATCCTTTGCTATATTTAATATTTTTTATTTTTCTACTAGATAGCACTTTATTTGAAAAAAAAAAAAAAAAGTGTACGCTTCGCTCTTATCTCTTTTTTCGGCCTCTCGCTTCTCAACACAGTTTCTACATGAGCTTGAAAAACATTTGGAAAATGAACAGTTAATATTCAGGATTACGCATGAAAAGAAAACTTCACTTTCGATGTACTTATAAAACGAACGTAGTACAAGTAAACAAAATTATCTTCAAGTAAAAGCAAACGGAAGAACGAAGAGTATTGAGAAAACAAAACATAAGTTACCGTGAGGACAAGAAAATACACACAGTTATCACAAATGAACAACCAAGTATAAAAAAAAAACTGATTTTGTAACCATTTATAAAATTACTTTTAATTTTTTCTTTGTCCCAGAATTATGAAAATATCACATACAAAATATCTCTATGAAGATAAATTTTCCTCGATTCAAATTGTGAAGTGTAACAATCACTCATTTTCCTCGAAATAATGTGTTAGGTAGAGAAAACGCTACGTAAGTTTTGCAGTTCATTTCGTTCGTAGTTCAAAAATGATGTGCCATGAAGAGTTTAAACTAGCAAATAGCAAAACAGATGAAGAGGAGAATACAGTAAAGGAAGAACAGAAATGAGCTATAAAATTTTTAAAAAAGGAACATTAATTCATACCAGAAATCAGCCAAGAGCATGGTGAGATAGGAGTCCAAAATCCTTGCTCGACCTAAAAGCACTGGAGAGAATTGCATATACCAACATTCCAAATATAATATGAAAACCAAAATTAGACAAATAAACCACACAATCCATTTGTAGGAGAGTAATGGATTGTGGTTGCTTTCGGGGAAGAGAAAAACAAGGAACGAGAAGGCGAGAGCATAAAGGAAACTTGAAAGTTTTATTGATTAGCTAAAGAGCAGCAGGCAGACAAAACAGAAGACGAGATTATAAGCAGCATTGCAAAAACTCGGAAAAAGAAATTGTCTCAATGTGTACTTTCAGGAGAATGATGTATCCGACTTAAATTTAATGACTCAGACTCAATTGACTCTGGCATCACTGCCTCAAATACCTCAGTAGACACATCAGTGTGTGGAAGAGGACCACATTTAGCATCAAAAGACTTCTCCTCTTTGACATCATCAAGAACTGAAATGCCAGCCCCCATCAAATCTTTAGATACAAGAGGAGCAAGGGCATCAGATAGGCCCACCTCTTCCAGCGACAATGACTTTTCCGCAATGTTACTTTCCTGAGTCACATCCACAACTGTATCAGCTTCCATGCCAACACCTTCATCCATGGCAGTAGGGAGATCCGACTTCTCAGTCGGGACAGCTGCTTCATCCATGGTAGTAGGGAGATCAGATTTCTCAGTTCGGACAGCTGCTCCACGCCCAATTTCCACTTCATGTAAGGCAACCTGATCCATGGTAGTAGGGAGATCTGATTTCTCATTCGGGAAAGCTCCTTCATCCATGGGAGTAGGGAGATCTGATTTCTCATTCGGGACAGCTCCTTCATCCATGGTAGTAGGGAGACCTGATTTCTCGATAGGGTCCAAACCAATTGGCTCACACAGCTCATGAAGTGTGGTTTGTGAAAGCCCTACAATCTCCTCAGGAATAACAGAGACATCAACCCCCTCATCACCATCTTCTGTTAGCCCATCATACACCAGAGCAGAGCCTTCAAGCTTAGCATATACTGAACTTGGATTCTCTAATTTAGGTGCTGGACAGGACACACCCAGCTGACCAGAAAAGGTACAATATCCACCATTTGTGAATTTCTCTTCTTCCCTCCTCTTCTTGTAAAGGGAAATGGCTTTCTGCAATAGGGTCATTATCACATGGGATAAGAGAAACTAGAAAGTGTGGATTTATATATACAAGCGTAAAACTGATTCACTTAGAAATTGGGCAACTAGATTGGGTGACTAACCTACGAAAAATCCTGTTCTCGTCTCAGAAATGAATATTAAAACACAACTATTATCCCTGCATTTTCTCCCTTTCTAAGGAAAACACCTTAAAGAGCAAATATCTTCTGCACATCAATGAATGGGAGACAAGACCACAATAAAGGTATGGTTGTTTTTCTCATTACTTTTCTCCTAAAATCAAGGTGAAATAAGATATGTGGAGCAAATAATAGAAACAAGAGATTACTTTAAGTATCCCCAACATGCATAAAAGACACTAAGCACGCACCTACTGTAAGTATCTCATTACATGCATTTTATGAGTACATAAAAGACACTAATCCTAGGTTAGAAGCATAAGCACACACCTGAAAAACACAATCAGACACAGTAGAAATGAATGGAACACTTGAAAATTTGCTGGGCAGCGTTGCATTAGATTCTACAGCCCCCTGTTAGAGCAAGAATAAACGTTAACTTCTGGTGATGAAAAAGTAAATAACAAACAAACAATTCAGTTACCCGCTTTACCTCCAACACCAAGATCTTTGAATTATCAGGTGTGAAGATCTTGTCAACATCCATTAAACTAGTACATTGATCAAACAACTCGGGCTCTGTGAGATCTGCTGATATATCAAGATTTTTCAGGTAAACATTGCAAAGACGAGCTGCTTCTTTCCCGGATGACTTCACATCAATTGGTTGCTCTTCATGATTAATTTTCAAATCTTCTAAACTGCTCCTTCCAGGAACACTGCTGGGCTGAAAATCGTTGCTTTCAGCATCTTGATCTGTCTGCTTTTGCTCACCCTGAGCTTGCTGAGCCAACTGAGCAGCAAAAGAATTATCTGGACCCTGAATAGAACAGACCTCCTTCTGTGAACCAGATGGAAGCTCCACACTGCTACCCCTTATTGGCCCTTTCCATACATCACCAATTGTCTCCCAACTCCGATTATTGTTAGACAAAGTCCTATTCTGGTCCCAGTCAGGCCTTCCATAAAGGTGAGTGTCTTCACCAAAATTGTTAGCATCCCAACCATGCAATGGAGGACCACATGAATCGTCTAGTGGAGTTCGCCAACCCATCGGGCGTCCATGGCCAGAAAAGCGGTCTGCATCAGGCATATGGTAAGGAACCCCAGGGTGACTCAAGTCCATTGAAGGCCTAACACCGAACATTGGTGGTCCAGGAAACTGCTGCATTGCGGGATGAAAACCAACGGGAGGTGGACCGTGCTGGAATGGCATGAAACCATTTGCCAGAGGTGATGGCCAATTTGGAACCCCCTTCCAAGCATTTCCTTGCATTCTTCCAATATTAGGATCATTAATTCTTCTGTGACGGTTGGTCGTCTTTCCCCTACTGTCATCCTCCAAAGAGCCAAACATTGATGGGTTGTCAACCCCAGATCTAAATGGAGGAGGGGGAGGTAAACCCGACTTTGAAATGCCTGACAAGTGACTCCCTCTAATAAAAGGAGAAGAAACAGAGACATTATCTCCATCCATTTGAGATAGTTCGTCACCTGCAAATGCATCCCCAGCAAAGTCACGGTTTCCTCTGCCTTCCTTTGCTTCCCTGGAACCACCACCACTTCTCTGTGTTGAATCCTCAACATCAAGATTCCGGCGAACCTCAGATCTACTGAAGTGTCTACGCTCATTGCTTGCTGAAGTAGGAGATCTATCTGCCAACTGCAGGGGAGAACTGCGAACATCTGATTTAAGCCGTCGTTCAGCTGAGAAATCTCCAAGAAAGAGGTCCTCCTTCTGAATCATTTTCTCTGTTGAACGAGATGAAGAAATTCTCTCAATTGATGCACCAGAACCAGCATAGTCTCGAGAGGTTCCACCATGTCGAATCCTTTCTTCATAAGAATAATCCCTGTACTTAGACTCTTCTTGTTTTGACAGCCTGGTAGGCACAGAAGGGCAGAACATATCATTGTCAGATTTTGTTAAAACTGATCAAGCGAACAGACAGACTGTTGTTAACAGGAAATTAATCAACGTCAGAATCACCAATTAAGCAGAAAAATACAAGGTCCAATAAGATAACTGGATCTCCCGCTTGCATTTAAGAAGGTTTTACAGAGCAAAATTCTTAAATCCTCTGGTGTTACAAGATCCTTCTGAGTAAGGTAACTTAGATGTCTTTCTTAAAAATGGGCGGTAATACCATAAGCGAACCATAGCACCTCTAAAGCTGTGGAAAATAGCACAAAGGTCCAAACCACAACTCAACATACAAATGTTGCACTAAAACAAAAAATAATTATGTTCATGAGAAAGGCATGAGCAAATATTATGTATAATAAAGAAACTATACGGAAGATAAACAATTCCAAGACTATAAGGAATATTTCCAATCCAAAAGAGCAGAAACCAAACAGAGTAATTTTTATTCTGACAAACAAATTACTCGAATATAAAAACATTTTGAAGCCAAAATTCAGTACATTGACAACCACACTAAACCAAAAGTTGCAATCATAAGTAGCGGCACTATCTTCCTTCCCCTAGATCACACCAATATACCTTCAAACAACACGGGGAAAAAGGCTTCTGAAATGCACAGAAGAAAATGTTGTGCGCAAATGCACTAATCGCTGCAAGCATTGATTTTTCAGTCAGCAACAAGGCCATCTCTGAACTATATCCAGCCCATTAATCACAGTGAACAGAGGAAAAAATACTAGAGTTACAGAAAGCCAACATACAACATTTATAAATTTGAGTTATTCTACAAATCATAACATCTACACTTGGAAAGAACCCACGAGATAGCCATTTCAAAATAAAATCTAATTAATCTATATAGAATAGCATTCATCAACAACAACAACATGCCCAGTGGAATCCCACAAGTGGGGTCTGGGGAGGGCAGAATGTACGCAGACCTTACCACTACCTCATAGAAGTAGAGAGGTTGTTTCCTGGGATCCCTCGTCTCAACAACCCTAGAATAGCACTCATCATAAACCAAAAAACATCGGTAGCTTTCCCAATCCACTGAAACTGAGATGACCGCGTATAAAAACATAGATTCATCTCTACTCATGGAATTAACATCAGCATCACATCACATTATCAAACGTAAAAATGAGTTTTAGCATATCACTCATTCTGTGCTCACCACATCACTGCGTTCAGTTTTGGTACATGTTCATAAAAATAACTTTCTAGTTCTTGTATTTGAAACAAGTGCAGTCTAAAGAGGTCAACTATGTATCCTCGCTAATATTTTTACTTTGTAATATCTCTCCAGCCTTCCATCGCACCATCTTTTTACTATAAAAGTAGTCTCTGGGACAATCGAACACACCTTGACTAATCTACAAATCTACAATGCAATCTGCTACAACACACAATAGGAAGTGCTGGATAACAATAAGCTAACACCAAGGGTTATAGCAGCAACAAGAACCTGAGAATTCTGGGTTTATCTCTCACGCCTCATCTACTTAGCCACACAGAGGGGGAAATGCATATTGTAGTAGCTACTAGCCAAAAAATAAGAAAAGCTCTAACGTTGGCGCAAAAAGAGGTTCAAACCCAACAAGTTACAAACACGGAAGAACAAGAAGTCGGAGCATGATTATTCAAGAAATCAAGTAAACAAATAGATGATTCCAGTTCTCTCTCATGGATCACATCTACATTTTGACATACAAGAAACAGCATGTAGAAGAAAATTTGTAACTACTTGCCTGTAATTGTCCCTTGTAGAATGAGGTCCACCACTAGGTGAAGTCTTCCACCTGCTTTTCTTTGGAGTAAGTTCTGCATCAGCATTCCTCGAGGTAGACCTTCCACGATCAGTGACAGACTCTACTCTAGCACTGCTTATGGATCTCTTCTCTGCTTCAGATCGCTGATCTTTACTGCTCCGAGATCTAATATCTCCAAGGTCCTCTTTATCAAGCGTTCTCCTTCTTCCTGGCTCATCTTTATACCTTGCACGATCATAACCAGGGTTACCTTCATGCATACCTGACTTCCTCAAATGCAAATCAGAAGCATGACCCTCATCTCTAGAACGCTTGGCATCAGACCGATCACCTGAATGATCTCTCGGAGCACGTTCATCCCCATACTTGGCATCGTTGAGTCTTCTCTTTTTATCACTTTCATCTGCTTCACTGCCATCCTTGTATCTGCCATGTCTATCAAAATCATCCCGGTGCTTCTCATCTTTGCGCCTTTTATCTCTTTCACTGTCTTCTCTATATTTTAAGTCCCTCTGCCTATCATCTCTTTCAACATCTTCATGATATCTATCTTCATCATGACGACCATCTTTCTCCCCATACTCTCGATACTTATCATCCCCATGCCTGTTATCATTGTCACCATCTTCACGATATTTGTCATCCCTACGACGACCATCTCTTTCATCATCTTCTCGATATCTGTCATCCTTGCGCCTATTATCCCTGTCACCATCATCGCGATATTTTTCATCACGGCGTCTGCTATCTCTGTCAACATCCTCCAGGTACTTGTCATCTCTACGTCTATTATCTCTTTCACTATCTTCCCGATATTTATCATCACGCCGTTTTCTGTCCTTCTCAACATCCTCACGATACCTATCATCCTTATGCCTGTCATCTTTATCCCCATCTTCCTTGTACTCTCTATGTTTTTCATGTCGCTGTTTTTCATCTTTAGTGCGTTCATACCTCGAAGATAACCGTCTATCATCGCTCTCGTTTATGTCATCGTCATATTTATCTCTATCACCAGGGACTTCTCTTCTTTTCCGTGCCCTTCTCTCAGCATCCCTGTCCAAGTCAAGGCTTGGTACCTCATTTTGGATAGACCACTCTACAAAGGTCAAAGAGAATTTACAAGATAAAGGTTAAACACTTAGCAATTAACCCATTAAAGAAAAGGAAACACATTAACCAACATAGTGATGATTAGAGCAATAAAGCAACATAAATAACAACACCAAAAATTATTTTATTTTGTACCATATATTAGTTTTACCGGTTAACCTCTAATACCAATCTTTACAGGTCCCCCACAGTACATAGACGTATATAATCCAACAAATAATCCTTCTTTACCATGACATTTCTACAGCTTGGCTGAGTATATCCAGGGAAAACTTGCACACTTAAAAGAAAAAGGGAAATAGTGACGCAATAGAATGTTCACGCTAAGAAATTTCATTGACTAGCAAAATTCACACTTCAAAGACAAGCCAAAACCCACCACTCAGAGGGGAGAGTAAGGTAATCCATCTTCACCTTCGTTCTCATACCAAGTTACAAAAAATACCACATTCAATACATGGAAGCATAGGGGTAATGCCACAAACAGAGACACAAACATACACATTGCTAAAATAAGATAAGACCATATGAATGCAACACGAATGTAACTACAGTGTCTTCTCTCACAATTCACCATCGGGAACATGATCACTCGTGTCAGAAATGATAGGGACAATCTCCATTTCAATTGACTATGTCCTCCACATCTACCAAACCAACAAGAGGGAGGGGAAGTCCTTTTTTCCTCAATGCCATGAAAGGCTCCTAGTTTAGAATTTAAAAGTCTCCCACTAGTGTCCTACTCAATTAACGCAGAAAAGAATTATCTAAATTTTGGACAAAATTCACAAAGGGATCCTACTACTTATATATCAAACATAGAAAGAGCTCCCAAACCAAAAGGAAAAAGAATTTGGCATTTGCATCTCCACTGCAAATTCTTTATGGAACCATACCTAGATGCTTGAACAAATGAAGGTTTAAGGAATTCACTTTCCTGGAGTCACATTGGACCAGAATATTATCCCCCTTCTTAATCTCGGAAATTTAGAACTTGAACATGTTATGACATCAATTATTGTTTTCTATCAAACTATGTTGGTGATATTCCTAGTAGGTAGTAACAACAACTCATTAAAAGCTAACACAAAGCAAAAACAGCATGAAGCATGATCAAGTCTTCCTATAACCAAAGGAAATACTCCACTAACAAATACCACTCAAATAAGTTACCTTACCAGCAGTTTCTCTACCTTTTTTGTTCTGCTTTTCTTCACTAACATCACCAGACTGAGACACTTGTTTCTTCACATTGTCAACATCATCGCGCTTACTCTCATGGCCCTTCTTTTCCCTATCTGACCCTCTCTCCTTTTCCTTCACCTCCTTGGAATCCTTGCCTTCTTTTCGACCAGAATCCTTTTCAGATTTCCTCTTTGAATCCACTCTTCCACTCTTACTCTCTTCTTTTTCAACTAGTGAACCAAAACTACCTTCTTTCTTACTGCTTTTACTCTTGGAATCACTTGAACTCTTTGTTTCCTTCCCTTTAGAACCCTTATCTGCATCAATTTTCAAACTTTCTCCCTTCATTGCACTATCAGCAGCACCATTCCATCTATCAGCACCGCCACCCGCCTCTCCCTTCTCTTTCCGCCGCTTGGAAGAAACATACTCCTCCGAGGCATCTCCATTCCCATAACCACTTAGATCTTTACCATCCTTACCTTCCTTAGATTGGGAAGAATGCTTTCTCTTCTCACCAGAACCCGAATGAATTGAATCCTTAGAAACCCTAGCCAAACTATCCTCCTTACTACTCCTCTCTTTCTCCCTTTCCTTGGTTTTCACTTCCTCATCCGAATCCGAATACGAGTAATCCCTTCCCTCCTTCGGACTATGCTTACTCTGCTTATGCGATTTATGCTTTGAACTTCGAGGCATAACTGTAAAATATCCCAAAACCTAACTCTCTAGTCCCTTATCCCCCGAAACCCTAACTCTCCAACGTTCCCACCACCGATTCAATCCCCGGCGCTGTAAAGCCAATTCAAATCTAACAATCAAACCTACCAGTACAATGACAAACTTCCACAAACCCTAACTCCCTTCCAGTTCCCAAACAACAACGACACCACCAACAGCAACAAAACCAACAGCAAAACACAAATTAAATAGATTCCATCACAATCCCCCGCCGCCGGTACTCAACCGATTCAAATCCGCCTGAAACTTCCAGAAACTTCTTAACCTTATACCTCAAACCCGTTAATCCATATAGAATACAACAATAGTGTACAGTATACGTATCTATATACGTATAGAGAGAGAATTTATTGAGAGAAGAGAAATTGGGGAAAAATATATTGAGAGAGAAGATCGGAGGCGATGGGGTTTGTTGGCTGCTAATATTGAAATGTGCATTCGTATTTGGGTATCACAGATAATGGGATGTTAGGTCCAAAATACCCTTCATAACAGTTTGTATTTACCATATAATTAGGGCTAACATGTACTCTATACACCTTTATAACTAGTTAAAAGTGGTATTTTCTAAATAAAATTCCAATTATAACTAAAATCAAAAAAATTATTTTCCCCTTTATTTTTAAAATATATTTTTAGAATTCTAAAATGACTAAAAGTCTGCTTCTTAAATTTTTACTTATTTAAGACTTTAAAATTAATATTTTTACTTTATATAATTCTCTTCCATTATGGTGAATAAAATAAATGAATAATTAAAAAAACTTAAAGAAAGAGATATTTTTTCCAAAAAAAAAAATCTAACTATTATTTAGATAAATATTTAATTTAACATTAATTGTTATTTTCTAATAATTTTTGTTCATCTTATAATATACCTTTTATGAGTTGACGTGACACGTGCGTGCAAAACGTGTGTCCTAAATTCGTTCATCAATATTATTTTTTGCAAATTTCTGTACAAAGAGTCTAGAAATAAACATTCTTTTATGGATATGTTTGTTTCTAGGCGAGAATTTTGTGAAATTTATATACTTTATTACTGTCTACAAGAGTGTAGATCTGTTTATGTTTAGCAGAATGTATTTATGAAACTTCTGTACTCAATTACTATTTAAAAGAATCTATAAGCAAGCACTTCTTCATCGAACTATTTACTTTTACCAGAAGGAAATTTATGAAATTTAAAAGGGAAATTACCATAGAGATCCCAGTACTTGGCTTCGTTCGCCTGTCGAACCCTTCTCTTCATCACTCTCTCGAGTGAATACCTTGACTCGATGAAACTATACTTTTAACTCCCTATGACAATTGATCGAACTTGTTTGACATTAAAATAACTGAGTTGGACATGTATATGACTGCACACATCAAATACGAATATTTATACCACTTATTTGGCGGTGTGTTTGCCCTAGACAGGGGTATTTGTGAACTTTGTATACTTTTTATTACTAGCTGGAAGAGTCTAGAAGCAGATATTTCTTCGTTGACCCGTTTACTTCTGGTCAAGGGATTTATGAAATTCCTACACTATTACTATTTTGAAGAGTCTAGAAACAGACATCTCTCATCGGCGTATTTGCTTTTGAGGGGTATTAATGAAATTTTCTACATTTTTCAAAGAGGCGTATGCTTTTAGACTCTTCTATATAGTAATTTTATTTTTTATTTTAATTAATTTATTTTATTTTTCTACCTTTTATATAGTTAAAAATTTATTAAAAATATTATAAATTATGATATATAAAAATCGGCTAACTCTCAAAATTCTATCGGTGTCACATAAGTTAGGACTGATGAATAATATATATTATATGAAAATGACGTAAAAAATACTATAAAATACAAAAATCAGTAATTAATGATTTGAAATATTTGAATGGCATATAAAAAATTTCGTTGACTCTTGAAATTTTCTATGTACCAAAATTGGGATAAAAGGATTATTTGAAAATTATGTATAAATTACAATAATTAATAATTTAAAAGATTTTGAAACCATATAAAATTTAAACGACTCTCCAAATTTCAACTCTGACCCATATTTTAAATTAAAAATAACTAATAGTAAGACTTATTATGCACTTAGTAAGGTATATTTTGAAAAATATTGATACAAATCATTGACTTATTTATTTGATGAGCATATTAAATCACTTATGGTGATTGGGTAGTTTATTTTAGGAAAGTCTCTTTTTTCTCTTTGTAATTGAAACAAATAAATATGGTTTGGCTATGAATTTCTTTTTTATTTTTTAAATATTATATATGTGTCATAACACTATAAAAGATTTTACACAAAAAAAAATTTAGTAAATAATATTATAAGTGAAATTACAATGTATACAACTATATTCATTTAAATAAAAAAAAAATTTGTGTCCTAATTTTAATAGGTATTTGCACGTTTATGACACGTCAATTAAATAACACAAAATAAATATAAAAAGAATAGCTCATTGAAAAAAAGCAATAAAGTCTCAAAATAAATACAATATTTGCAATTGTTAATTAAGAAAAGACACAAATATCGATCTACTATATAACTTTATCTTAGATCACAGAAAAATTTTGTGACGATGTTTATGATAAGTAATGTAGAATTATGGCTTCTTCTATAATAGTCCGGTCAACTCCTCTTTATTGTAAACTTTATTTATTTTAAATTCTAAAAATCTAAAGGAACTTCTAAAAAAGTTGATCCTCAAAAACAAGTCTAAGCTATCCTTTTAAAAAGAAAATTCATAACTAAACTATTGATAAGTATAAGATAATGGAAAAAAAAGTCCGAAGTACAAGATACTTTTTTAGATATCTCTGCAAAAAATAATTATTAACCATCGTGTAAAAATTCTAAATAAAGAAAAACCTACAAAATTCTAGTGCTTTTAGGACTTCTTAATTAAATTATGGCCAATAATATAAAAATAATTAAATAATAATTTGATGAAAATATTAAATGACAATTTCGTCTATTGTAGAATCTTTTAATAATTTCATGTACATATATATATATATATATATATATAAATAATCAACTTTGAGCCACACACCCCTCTCGTGTGTGGTCCTGACTTTTAGAAACTCCTAATCTACCTGATTAATCATCTATTAAAGTGTATAATCTCTTTTATAAGTTTAAACTTTAATCGACTAAAGAAAACTCAATGACAACAATTCATTCAATGCAATTTTGCTTGAATGTAAAAATGGTGGTGTAACATATGAAGATAAAGAGACTGTTGCTACAACTCATACCTCAAGTCTATTAAAGAAAATATATTTTTTATATATTTCATCATTTTTAACACGATCCCTTACGAATGGTCTTAATTCTTGTACAAGTATGGTGTAAACACAAGGGCAAGTTAAATCTTTTTTCAAGAAATCATTATAGTAGAGCGGTAAAGAGTTTGAATCCCTCTCACAGATATAGAGTAGACTTTGATAGATAACTATTATCAATGTAAGACTTTTCGACGCAAATACAGATTTCATTGGGCTCCCATGCAAAAACCTTTTCCCAAGGAAGAGAAAGAAAAGTAAAAGATAATGTACTATCTATCTCAAACTGTAACACCAAACTTGTGTCCATTTGTCAATTGAAGATATCAAAAACAAACAGATTGGTGGTCAGAATTAAAAGGGACAAATTACAGTTTCCCATTTCTACAAAACACTTCTTCTCATCTCCTCCTCCTCCATCTTTTCCAAATCCAAATTCTTGAAAACAATCAAAATCATGGCTGCTGCTTCTTCCTTCCAACTCTCAAGCCTTCAAATTCAAACCCCTCCTCTTAAAAAATCAAACTTTCTTGGTCAATCTCTCAATCTCAACCACAGTAGTAGTGTTCATACCAAATCAACCATGAAATCATCTTCAACCTCAGTTACTACAATAGCAAAATTCAATCTTTATGAGATTCTTGGAGGCAGAGGTCTTTGTAATGGAGAAGAGGGTATACAGAAAGAGCTAAAGAAGTCGGTTTCCGAAGAACAAAAAGCATCAGCAGCAGCAGCAGCAGAAGCTAGTGATGATAATCAAGAAAACAAGGAGACTGGGGAGTTCCCGGAGGACGGATTTGAGAAAGAATTGATGGGGTTTACTGGTGGATTTCCAGGAGGTGAAAAGGGTCTACAGAAATTCATAGAGAAAAATCCACCACCACCCAAGAAAACAGAATCAAGTATGGTTTCTGGATTTAATCAAAGTCTTGTGAAGAAACCAAAGCCACCTGAATTGCCACTTTTGTTACCTGGGATGATTGCTATTGTCAAAAATTCTAATAATCCATATTATATGTATTGTGGGATTGTGCAGAGGATTACTGATGGTAAAGCTGCTGTGCTTTTTGAAGGTGGGAACTGGGATAGGTTGATTTCTTTCAGGCTCGAAGAACTCGAACGAAGAGAGAAAGGACCACCAATGGTGAGTCCTAGGTCTGTGATACTTGAGAAGATGATAGAAAAGAGGTCTGAAGCTTGAATTGCTTCACTTTTTATTGAGTAGATTGTATGTTCTTTTGTCTTTTGGGTTGTTGTACATACAAGATGTAGCTTTTGTGATGGCAATGGCATAATAAGAAATGCAGAATGCTTTTGTGCAGGAAGAGTCTGTTCCAAATGGGAAGTTTGATATTCCGAAAGAACTCTTAACAAAAACAATGATAAAAATAAGAATCAGGTAACTCAGACTGATAGAGGTCGGCAGGCTCATTATCCACAAAGTTTCAAACCACGTACATAATCTATAGTCAAATATTCAATATGATGGCACAAGATCTAGTTTCGTTCAACTTATGGATAATAGCCAATTGTAATGTTCTTCTGATTGATTCTTAGATCATTAGATTCCATGAGTAATGATGATCTGAAATATGACATGTTGATCAAACAGAGAGAGATTCAACAACGAAAAGAAAGTCTAGCTAAAGTAACAACATACAATAGTTAACAGGGTGTGATAAAACAACTCTTTCTTTTCACTGGCATGAAGAAATTTTGATGCCGCATATGGTGGATTTTAGACTCCATCCGATCTTACAACAGGTCAATGTCGATAAAGACAAGTTTAACAATGCTAGCTAGCCTGAAAGAGAGTATACAATTGGTGCAAACTGCAAGATCTCGACAAATTCTCAAACAAATAGACCAAAATTTTATCATGCATAGTTTGCAAATGTTTACATTCAGTATCAAAGGGTTCAGTTATACTGAAAATGGGATACTATGCCAATCCACACATTGACTTTTGTGTCTAACAATCATTAGTTAAAGATGTCATTTGCTGAATACACTTAATAGTTCCAGAAAACGGCAACAGTTAGACCATACATGCAAAAGAAATCACCCACATGTAAGCCAGATGTTGAAAACTACATCCGTCTGCACATTTTCGCCTTGAAATTAGTTGCAGCCACCCAACTGTAAAAGTGAAAAATAGTTATAAGGGCGGTTATTGGCAGATTTGCATAGAACTATCTGTTGAACAAAATTGTTTGGCTTGAAATTATCAAATATGACATCATGAATCTTCATGTTCCCAGGTCAGTATCTATGTGTCTGTGTTTACATCTTACGTGCAGAATGTCGAGTGATGGAAATGAAGATCATTTAATTAGCAGTAAGGCATGGACATATTGATTGAAGTCCTGTACTTTTCTTTCACTGCTCTTCCAATTGAGAATTTGCTTTTGTTTTGACAGTTATCTCAAATAAGACTAAGGGGTCGTTTGGTTGGGAACAACTTATCCTGAGATTAATAACCCCGAGTTAAGTTATTCCACAACGTATATGGAATAACTTATCCCATCAATAAGGTACAAATGGTGGGATAAATAATCCAAGGATTACCTAATACCTCTATCCAAACGCTGGATAAATTAATCCTGTATTTTATCAAGAGATTATTATATCTTATATCTCACACCAAACAACTCCTAAGAGAACATATAGTAAGAGAGAAAGATTGTGTTGCCCATACATGCAAGATTTTTCTAGCAAAACAGCACATTTAGATGATAACCTCAAGTTTCAGCAGCTCTCATCTATATCAATACTAACAGAAGTATCAAAAATGTTTTACAATAGGTTTCCATTCACATGGAAACAACATCGGAACAGTAAGACAAAGCAGATGCAAGAAGTATAAGAAATGCAACGTAAAGTTAACAAATGTAAAAAAAAGAGGTTTCATTGAAAACAAACTATAAAAAGAATATGTTAGGATGATTAAAATCTTTTCTCAACTCTTTAAAACTATTTCTAAATAACCCATACTATATAAAAATATATATAGGGCATTCCTTGCAACAAAACAAGGAATACATTGGGGACTATCCATTTTCTCACGATGGTAACAAAATTTAAAAAATTGAACTTCTAATATTCAAGTTGATTTAGCATAACTGAAGAAAACATCATGTAACATTCGAGTTCATTTAGCATAACTGAAGAAAACAACATGTAACATTCGAGTTCATTTAGCATAACTGAAGAAAACAATTACCTTAACGATTTATAACTACATTATTGTATGAAAGGTTCCTATGTTCACTAAGCATTTCCCAAGTAAATGATAAGCTTTTTCTTTTTTTGTTACTACCATGTGTAGCGCAGACTTGTTAAAACTCCCCCCATTTCAATTTATGTGGTGTAATTTGATTTGGCATGGAGTATAGGAAAGAAAGTCTTTTCGAACTTGTGATGTTAAACATGCATGAGACTTTATAGAAATGTAAATGTGTAGTAAGGTAAAATGAAAATTTAAAGAATTATTCCCGAATACATAAAGCTAGGTGTCGTACTTTCTGGAATGGACTGACAAGGAAATAGTGTACATAAAATATTATGGGAGCAGTTTATACGTACCAAAATGGACTCAATTTCCTCCTGAGACACCGGTGTTCTTTTAGGTTGGTCAGAAGCCTTCCCTGCAACAGACGTGCTAGATGGGGATCTTGAGAAGAATGTTCGAGGAACATTATCAGTAGCGGAAGTTTTCATATGTTGTGAGTTCTGCGGTGTGGAACCTGCAGAACAAGAAATTTCTGACTAAAGAATATGGAAAATCTGCAAACAATCTATCACGTTAAAAGCTAAGCTCAAACAGTAAATCGTAGAATTGCATGCCAGACAGGACTCCATGTTAAACAGACAGTATCTTCTATCAGCACCTGCTCCAACTCCCTCCTCCCTCCTTTTACTGTTTACTGACTGAAACAATTCAAAAGAAGATGTCCCAGAACATAATAAAGACCCTAGCCATCACACATTCACAATTAACTGGAATAAGACAGAGAAATCTGAGCCAATTGGAATAGTAAGATATTAGCTCGCTGCATCAAGAATGTTGAGAAATTAGAAGCTATTGTTTATGCATCTAGTTGCACCATAGACTTCTGAACTAGAAACTTTTGCATATGCATTTTGATCTTGATGCAAAAGGAAACCTCAATAGTGCCCGATTGAGGTGAATGGGTTGGCACATACATTTTTTGGATTGAAATTTTTTCACTTGAGCAAGTCATGTTTGTTGCTTAAAAGGAGAGAGATCTTTGAAGTGACTTCATTATAAACACCTTTCTTTCTGTCAGAATATCCTACTTTCTGAGAAGGTTGAGAGAGTTTGAAACTGAGAATTAACAATCTTTACTGTACATATCAACTAATTGGAAAGAGTTTAAGATATCTTCTCAGAATAGTTCAGCTTCTAAATGAATTGATTAAACAAACACAATAACTCAAAACTTCTACCATTTTTGTCTCAGATAATTTCAAGCTTTTTTCTAGACAGACATTTACTATAACAAACAAAAATAGAAAAAAGCAGAAATAGGATGATTTGGACCATGCCCCCTCTCCCCACATCGAACCATTTTGTCAATAGCTTCTTCACATAAAGACAAATCGATGGGCACAGAACACTTCACTAAGATTGATAAACAACATAAAACTATTAGTACCATCCCTCAAATAGGTCAGTCACCTATTGGGAAGGGAAAGCGCTGCTAATGTGGCCACTAACTTTTTTCTTAGGGAAGCTCCTACTAAGATGAGATACCCCGATAAAGTTGCAAGTACCAGGTCAACTCATATTGGCCAAAGTGGAAGAGAAAAAAATGTTATTACCATTCCTAATAATCTCTATGAAAAACTACCATGATTTCAATCTGTTCTTGAAAATGCTTTCCTTGAGACAAGAGTCTATCGGAAACAACCTCTCTGCCTCAGACAAGGTAAGCGTAAGGTTCGCATACACCTCACCCTCCCCAAACCTCATTTTTCTGATCACCCTGGGCATGTTATTGTTGTTGTAAAAGACTACCACAATTTCCAAACAAACTGAGGGAGAGTCCAGGCATGAAAAAAACTCATCTACGATATGTTTATTTCAAAGTACTTATCATCTGTTGCGTATTCAATGAAATCTCCTTCACATAAGAGAAACTTCTACTTAGGGGTAAAGGTGATTCAAAAAACTACTCGAAATCACAGGTTCAAATCTCAAGTACGTCCTTATATTTTTTTCGAATACCCTCCCCCAAATTCCTGACTCCGCCACTAGGAACCCAAACTAATTGAAATCACCTATGTGAATTCTCTAAATAAATCATGCTCCATTTGGACCCGTTTCACCCCATAATTTTCTTTAACAACAAACCAATTGGTTCTCTAACAGTAAAATCAGAACCAATATATCTTGTATAAGCTACTATGTGGATTCTTTACATCCATTTAGCTCAATTTGGACCCAATTCTTTCCAAGACTCAGTCTTTACAACAAATTAAAGTTTTTGAAAATGCTTTCTTTGAGACAAGATTCTATTGGAAACAACCACTCTACCTCACACAAGGTAAGGGTAAGGTTCGCATACACCTCACCTCCCCATTCCCCATTTGTGAGATCATACTAAGCATGTTGTTGTTGTAAAAAACTACTATGATTTCTGATCGAACCACGGGAGAGTTCAAGGTATGAAAAAACTTATCTATGATATCTTTACTTCCAAGTTCATATTATCCATTGCGTATACAATTGGATATTATGGACAACTGCCCCCCTTTCACATAAGAGAAACCTCTACTTAGTGGTAAACAGAGTTAAAAAATTACTCAAAATCATAGGTTCAAATCTCAAGTATGTCCTTATATTCTTTTGGAATACCCTCGCCCAAATTCCTGACTCCGCCACTAGCAACCCAAATTAGTTGAAATCACCTATATGAATCCTCTATATAAACCCTGCTCCATTTCGACCTGTAGCACCCCATACTTTTTTCTTTAACAAACAAACCAATTGGTTCTCTAACAGTAAATCAGAACCTACACATCTTGTATAAGCTACTATATGGATTCTTTACATCCATTTAGCTCAATTTGGACCTCTTTCTTTCCAAGACTCTATCTTTACAACAAACTACTGTTTCCCAACACTATATCTCAGAATTATAAACCAAAAAATAAGGGGAAAATGCAGATTTCAAGAAGATCAAACAAGTGAAGAAATACATATTATAATAATAATTAAAAACAAATTAGGAACACCCAAAAGGAGAAAAAACAAAAGGGGAATACCAGAAGAAGGTTTTGGGTGTCTTTGAGGAAATTTGATGCGTGGGATTCTCTTCATGATGTGTGCTCCACCCATTGCTTCGTCTCCAAAAGCTGGAAAAAGAGTCTAAAAATTGTCTTTATAAAGGAACAAAAGCTTCAAAGAATAAAATAAGCAAATATACATATTATTATTATCAACTTAAGCAAAATAAGGAAAATACAAAAATTATTTACACATTAATCTCCCATTTTACCATATATATCATGAAGTTGAATCTTCAAAAGTTTTGAATTTTCAAAATTATGATTTTTGAAATTGAAAAAGAGACGGATTTATTTTGATAATCTATAAAAAAAAAAGGTGGGGGGGGGGGGGGGGGGGAGGGTTATGTTATATTTATCAGCATTCAAAAGTTATAATTTTTTTTAATGTATTTACATTTAATATCCAGTTTTGAGCACATAATCATTAAATTTTTTGCCCCATCTTTATTTTTCTACGAATCCAAATTCAAAGTCCGTCAAAGACATATGAAATCATGCAAATAATTCGAGCCCATCAAAGTGATGTTCAACGGGCTAAATCCAGTAGCTCTGACCCATGATTCAAAGAGTCAAGAAACTAGTTGATCATGCTATCCTTTACCTTCTAACTAATCTCTTCGATTTCGCTTTCAGTTTCATACTTTGTGTTGGAGTACTCCTCCCGCAGGGCACGATCAAGTCTAAAATGAGTGTGACCAGCCACATCAGCGAGGGACCAGGGCCTTGTCACGAACCGATTTCGTTGATCGAGTGAACATAAAAATCACAATAATCATATGTTCTTTGTGTCTCTTTTTTTTAACTAACATGTTATTGTCCGAGTTATAATTTGTTAAATTAAAAATGATTTGGTTTATATACACAATATATAGAAAATGAGAAATAGGGACATATTTGTACCTCTTCCTAAATAAAAGCAAAACCCAATAAGGATTTGGATTGGGCCAAAGAAGGAGGAAGTATGAGGATATATTTCAGAAATAGCCATTCAGTTCCTATATTTAAAAAGTAGCCACATGTTATAAAGTTTCAAATTTCACAACTAAAAATTCGGGAATATTATCATGAAATTTCATTCGCAAATTATGAACTCCATAATAGTACTAAATATTTTTTAAGTTACGAAATTTAAAAGTGGCTATTCTGTGCTATTATTATAAAGGAGTGTAACAGGCAGATAAGGTTTAACAAATTCACCTTTAGACCGCCTTTAAAAAGTCAAAAAAAAGTTTAAACTTATGACAAACGAACCAAAAGTTCAATTATTCACTAAAAAATTCGAAGTGACCAAAGAAAAAAGTACTCATCGTTCTTTGTAATATTTACAATTTATTCCATGAATTATCAATTAATTATGACAAAATTGAAGTTGTTTGTTTACTTGGTCATAGACAAAGACCCTTTTGTTTTTGTTTGATAAGAAAAGACCTTTGAAAAGTTTTGGAGACTAGAAATGATGTGATTGAAGTACAATAATTAATCAATAAGTTGTTATTTGTATTTTGATTATTTTCTTTTTTTAAACTGCTCTCAACTATTTCTGTTATTATTATTTTTTCGAGTCAAGAGCCTATAGAAAATAATTTTTCTATCTCGAAATAGAGATGAGATATGTGTATATTTTATTCTTCACACACCTACTTTATAATACTATAGATTCTAAATTTACTGAATTTGTAATTCAATATTTACATATAAATACCAAAATTTTAAAATAAAAATACAAAATTTAAACAAAAGTTAACGACTATGCGTGAAACCGTACGTGATTGTACTTAGACAAGATTAATAAATACTATTATGAGGAATTTTCGCATATAGTCACTCAAAAAATATCTTAATTATGCTCCTTAGGTATAGTTTTGGTTTACATTTCATAACTATAGTTATAGCAGTATTCGTATAATTCGTGCATCATTTGTATATGTTTGTATAATTTACTATACAATTTGCAGTTTTTGTATAGCGTTTGTATATTTTGATATACAATTCGTGAACAACATTCGTATAATTCGCAGAATTTGTATATTTCGCTATACAATTTGATTCGCACACATCTTTTGTATAATCGTGCACAATATTTGTATAAATCGGACAAATTATACAAAACTCAAAATGTAATTACAGATAAATATATACCACAAACCGTAATTAATTCATACGATAGTTATGTAAGCTAATTATGTTTACTTATCCGTATAATTTTTCCTGCTACTATTATTCAAACGTAAAAGATGAGGTTAGTTATACTTGATCGATTAATACAATAATTAGTTACATCAATAAAAGATTAATGCAAAAACACGTTTTCTATTAACATTAATACAAAAATGCAAAAACACGTAATGGAAATTATATATTCGATTCAAATGATTAAGAAGCATGTTACTTTTCAATTTATCTAGAAGTAATCTAATTTAATGATGAGGTTATGGAAACATAATCTTGCTTAATAAATAAATAAATTATAATTACCAACTTCTAACAAATATATAAATCAATAAATTTTAGATGAATTGTTCTAGAAAAAATCTATTGAAATTTAAAAGCGCGTAGTGAAGATTTTGATTTTTTTAATGGATTAATTCTGATAGATTTTTCATTGAAAATCCTAATTTTCAATAGATTGATTCTAATGAACGTGTTCGATGAAAATTGGTTCATTCGATCAAATAATTAAGTTGACATGTCTAGGTATGAATTTAAAGAAAAACCACTTCTAATTTACAACGTAACATATAGTTTTACCTTGTCCCTCGTCACATCTTTAGAAATCGTTATATGTGTTTTTTCTCCTAGTATTTAAGACTATTTATTCAAAGGATGTATATACTACCTGGGGTTTGAGAGGAAATTAGAAGAAGAAAGAGGATTGAATAGAAAAACTCTCGAACAGTTGGTGATCATATATGTGTTGATATCATTAATGGTGATTCATTATTTGATTGAATCGTTTCTTCGTATATGCTACCTGGGCTTTGAGAGGGAATTAGAAAAAGAAAAATGATTGAATAGAAAAACTCTCGAGCATTGATGATCATAGATGTGTCGATACCATTAATCATGATTCATTATTCTTTGAATCATTTCTTCGAACATAAAAAGATTATGCAAACTCTCGTGTATTCCACCTAGGCTTTGAGAGGGAATAATTAGAAGAAGAAAAAGGACTGAATAGAAAAACTCTCGAGCGTTTGGTAGTCATATATGTATAGATATCATTGATGGTGATTCAATATTTGATTGAATTATTTCTCCAGACATAAAAAGATTATGCAAACACTTACTCGAGATCTTACTTGTGAAAAACACAAATTTTTTTATCGGAAGAATTTCGAATGAAAAAGAAACAAATTAAATTAAAAATCTCTCTCATGATGACTACTAGTCTTGTACGTTAAACAAGTTAGTCTTGTCTTCATTCAATGAAATTATTTCTTGATTATGATAGTAAGACTATATGGTTTGCCCCAAATTATAATCTAATTGACTCCTTCAAAACTTAATTCATCTATTTAAACACTTAATTCACTCTCTTTTTCTCTCCATCCTCTCTAATTCTCTCTACTATAACACAACATATTAAACAATATTTGTGAAAAATAATTATGGGATTTGTTAGTTTTTTCCTAAAAGGAAAAAGAAGTAACTCCAAGAAAACCAATAAGGTTGAAAGTAGTATTACTAATACTACTACATATGTTTGTAGAGATGAGTTGGATAAAATCAAGAAGCCTAAAATCAAGAAACAAGTGAAATTTGACTTGGAACCTAAGTTCCAAAATCAAGTAGAAAAGGAAATTATTAGCCATGAGGAACAAAAGAAATGTATAGGGGAAGGTGTTGATGTTGATGATAATGCGAATAATGGCAGAGTTAAAGTGAAAATACTGATGAAAAAAGAAGATGCTGCGAGACTTCTATTGAAGTGTAAAGAAGGAGGGGTACTTGAATTTATGGATGTAGCTCATGAACTTGTTTCTTCTAGTAATGTTAGGGTTCTTTCTTCTACTATCCATAGTAGTTCTAATGATGGTTCACTCCAGGCTATTCCTGAATAATGTTAAGTGTCTTTGAGGGTTTAATAAATATATTTTTGGGGTTTATATAATATATATTTTGTTAGATTTTGGAGCTTCACTTTAATTTGAATTGAAAGACTAAGAGTTGTTGTTATATACTAAGTACTACTTTATAGAGAAGGCTAGCTAGTAGCAGGGTCGACGAGCTAGGAGCAGACACCTCATGATTAACAGGCTAGAAACAAGTACCTCATGATCGATGAACTAGAAGTAAACACCTCATGATCGAAGAAGCAGGCACTTTACGATCGACATGCCTACTTCTAATCAAGGACATTTATGTAATTTTAGTACTCTAATCAAATAATACTCAAGTGTTGCATGGTTCAAGCATCATGTACAACTTTCAATTCATCTTTGCAATTAAGTGATTGAAAATAACAGATAAGCATTAAGAGGTGAAAATTAATCAGTATCTTCTTCATTCCCATTTATATGGATTTTTTTCTTTTTGGAATTTTAAAACTATTTTATCGATGAACGTAATTTTTTCAAATATCTTTAAGGTATTTTTGTGTTGTCATTCTGACTCAAACAAGTGTATATTGATGAATGTAATCATTGTGACTCATGCTTTTATATAGTTTTAAATATATAAATTTTGTTTCAAATATTTTAAAGATTTCATGTCCGAATTATAGTTAAATTTAAGCTATTTAACATTTTGAAATTCGAACTATGTCACACAAACAGAAACATAGGGAGTATTATTTTTGGCGCTAATTTAGATTTTATAAATAATTAGTTATGGTTAAAGTGTTGAAACTGATATAAATTGTTAATATGTCTGGTAAAAGGATGCCAATAATTTTTATTTATTTAAATGACTAATATGTCCTTGAAATTTACAAAATTATAAATTGAAAAGTATATGTAGAATTAGGAGAATAATAAACACCAAAAATGGAATGAAAATGGGGTTAAAAGTTGTATTTTGGAAAGAGTATACGAAGAATTAAAAAAGATATTTGAGATAAAATAATTAAATACTTGGCGTCAAATTAAGAGTGCTTATTATAAAAATCATAAGCTGGGGATGATTAATTTGCGATTGATTTTAACTTAAGACTTTACTTAACAAATTATTGTTGCTTGCTTTCTTTGAGGAATTTTGGAGTGAAAGGCGATGCCAATCGATTGAGACTCTGATTCCTTTATACCAGACTTTGATCAATCATACATGATAGTAGAGAAATCCTTGATTAACAAAGAAGGATTCCGCTGCTCACTAATACAATATAGGGATAAACCTGACATGACTCGGTTCCTTTGACTCATATAATTGATTCAAAATATGCCAACAAATGAAAAGACCATGTTCAAAGGCTTTGAGATAAGTTATACTCATATATATAACTTATGTCATATTCTAAAATTAGATTTTATGATTAAAAAAAAACTCTATTATAAAAAACCTAATTGTAGTATAATATTAAGTATTACAATTCCACATTCAAGTTCACATGGGAAAAGGGGGTTGATTTAATATAATCTTAGTCTAGAATTTGACATAATTAAAAATATCATAAGCTTGTAAAGACAAGATTGGTTGCTATATTCAACATAGAAAATATGAGTATTAGAACTTTTACTTGACCAATTGATTAATAATAATGACATTAACAAAAACCGTACAAATAAAAACGCGTATTAATTTAGAAATTTAATATTAATGAAGAAGTAGATTCTATTCAATATTAATGGAAGGGAGTCACAACAAACAACATATAATCCATAGATTACGAGTTCGAGCTGTGAAAACATCCAAAATACTACTTTCACTAGAGTAAATTAACTATCTTATATCCTTTGAGGTGCAATGATTCTTTTTCAAACTCTGCATAAATCTTGTAATGGTTCAATTCATTAGTGATATAGTTCGCTTTAGGCCTAAACCTGCACGGCTTTAAAATGCATCAGTAGTAGGTAAGATCTGCTTGCTTATATATATACTCAACATCTCTCTCCTATGTTTTGCCAATGTCGGACTTCTTATCTTAAGCTAGGTTGTTACATATACCCCCTCTAGTCCACATCGACAAAGCTGATACAGGAGTAATTCTGATACTATTTGTAACGATCCAACCCGCTATGAAATGATTTTATACATCAAAAGTCACTTTCAATATCCCAAGACTTGGTCTAATCTCACTTGCCACAACAAGAAGTAAATTATTATAGTGACATAATAGACTATGGAAGACCTCTTAAGTCTTCCTCGTGCCTATGGAAAAATTTTCTCCATCCAATATTTATATTAATTGATATTACTTTATCATGATTAAATCAATAATTAAAATTAAAAATTATTTCAGTTAATTATAATTTATAGAATACTGTAAATCAAGGATATACATCGTGTGTTTATTGAGTTGATTCAAACAACAAGTGAAATAATTCAATTTTAAGTATATTACGTAACCAGACAAATATTTTGATATGTATTTAAATTATACTATTATAGTTTGAAAAAAAATATAATTTATAGCCATAATAAGGATTTTATTGCTATTTTCTCCCTCCTCTCTTCCTCTTTCTCGTCTGTCTCCTCCTCGCTCTACAATTGCTTGCCAGATATAAAAATACATATGTATATCAGTTGCATATATACAATTATTTGATAGATACACGTATTTAATTCAATGATATACATATACAGTTCGCCTCTCTCCACTCTCTACCCTCTCTCGCTCGTGTCTCTCCTCCCTCTCTCGATCTCACTCTCCTCCCTCTCCCAATCTCGCTTGCCAAATATATAAATATATATGTATATCAGTTATACATATATAATTATTTGACAGGTATACACATACAATTTGACAAATATACAAATACAATTCGCCTCTCTCCTCTCTCTTCTCTCTCGAGATCTCGCTCACCTCTCTTTTATAATATGTAGCTATAAATCATAATTTTAGCTAACTATATCTTCTTCTTTTTTCTACTTTATTATATTTTAAATATTTGCCCGAAAACTTTACTAATTTCTTATAGCAAAGTAGGAAAAAATTAATGCTACAAATCTCATTGAGGACACAAGAAGGATTCATTTTGTTAAAACTAAGTACATAGTAGCATAGCTAAATTAATTAAATATTTCCATTATTTATATTTTAAACAAGAAAATTATTTCATTTCTTGACTGTCACAATCATGACTTATGTGGTTGCCCAAAATTATAATCCAATTGACTCTTTCAAAACTAAATTCATCTATATAAACACTTAATTCATCACCTATTTTTCTTCATCCCCTCTACAACTTCTTAATATTATAGCCATAGCCCCTTATAATCATTTCTTCTAAATCTTTCTTAGCTATAATTATTTAATAAATAATAATAATAATATGGGATTTGGGAGTTCTTTTTTCAAGGGAATTCACTTTGGTGAAAGAAGTAAATCAAGAAGAGCCAAATTTGTTAGAAGTAGTAATATCAATAATACTACTTATGTGTGTAGAGATGAGTTGGATATAAAGAAGCCCAAAATCAAGAAACAAGTTAAATTTGATTTAGAACCAAAATATATTGAGGAGGAAAAGGAAAAGAATTACACTTTCGAGAAAAATACAGTTACTAATCAAGAAGAGAAAACAGAAGTACAAAAAGGTGCTGATTGTGCAAATTACGATGGGGTTGTAAAAGTGAAAATCTTGATGAAAAAAGAAGATGCTGCGAGACTTCTGGTGAAGTACAGAAATAAAGGGGAACTCGAGTTTATGGATGTTGCTCAACAACTTGTACAAGTTCCTTCTAATAGTATTACAGTTCTTTCTTCTCCTAGTTCATAGTTAGGGATGGCATTGGAACGAGGCGAGAGGGATGCAGAGAAAGTTAATTTTACTTAGCAGAATTTTTAACTCGCTCGGTTGAGTTTTTGATTTTTTTTTTAATTCACTATAGGACTATTCTTGGATATTTTTTACTCAAGTCTCTAGGAGGTATGCTTGAGATTATTTTGTACCTAACTCTATGTAAATTGATTTTGGTATTTTAGAATAAATGATAAGTAACTTATTGTATTATGTTAACTTATTTTTGATAAATTTGGAAGATAACTCATAAAGACAAAATAATTATTTTAGATGACTTATTATCATAATCAAACAATGCAATGTTGGTCTAATACTCAATTGGAAAAATTTCTTTCACTAAAAAAGTTAGGCTTAATATATTGTCAATTTTTTAAACATGTTGGGATATTTTTATCTATCCCCAAAATAATATGTAACATTTATAAATAATTTAATTTTTTTAAAAAATAATTTATAACTATATAAAATATCAATGACTTGTTTAAATTACAAATTTCAATTTTGTATTACGTTCCATCAAAATATCTCATATAAAAAAAATATAGAAGGATACTAAAATCGAATAAAAAGACGTGGAAAAAACATATATAACACGTTTGTTTACATTAATTCTATATTCATTTTCTCTCGTATTGGGACAAATATTATTTTCCCTGTCATATAAGTAACGTTTTCCTATCCAATATTATTTTTAAAGACGAATTCAAAATTTAAATTTGATAATTTAATCTTTAATGTTTTAGCATGAGACTTATTTTACTTCTTAAAAATCAGCTTATATTTATGCTCTATCGAAGGCAAATCGATGTACAATTTAGGGTACAAATTCGAGAAAATCAAGTAGTTTTGATCGAATCTATATTAGCCTTACAAAAATCGTTTTGTATACATAAATTATTGATTTTAAAAAGTTATTTATAATAGTCTTAATTAAATATTTTAGTATATATAAAAAATTATTATTATTTTAAATTCAGTAACACACGCACAAAAAACTAAACTCATAAATAATATTAAATTTCTCTCTATAAACTACAATATTAGATTCAGATGAATCACTCCAACTGATCTCCGCCTCCCCACAAAAATATAAAACATACCACAACGTCTTAATTCTAAATAAAATTTAAAACTTTTTAATGAACGATATATTCCAATTAAAAAAAAATATCAAAGACAAAAAGCAGAAATGTCTTTGATTAATAGTGCTATTGAAATATGTCAATTTAAGAGTATCAAAATCAGACTAGAAGACTTGTTTTAAGGTTTATTGACTACTTAATTGACTAAAATTCAAGTGATAAATTTGAAAAAGAAAATTCAAACTTTTAAGTGTTGTTTCCGTTATTTTTAGTATAATAGACGAGTAATGATAGGCTAGATTGTTGAGATTTGGTCGCCAATTGTGAAGCTTTATGCTTCGATTGTGAAAGAGTTTGTACATAATATTTTTACTTGGTAAATAATATATGTTAATTAGGTACCAAAAATAGTATAATAGACTAGTAAAAGCAAATAGAGAAGAGAGTAATAAAACCAATTATGCATTCGTAAGGACTTGTTGAGTTGTGCGACATGTGATATTCCATAGGGGAGGTCAGAAATCAATTCTCTTTGCCAACGTCTCTGCCGAATTCATGGGATCGATCTTGTCTAATGCGATTTATATCTTTAGTATAATTTATGAATTGGTACTTGAGTAATTATTTAACATGAATTAATTAGGGTCAATTTTGGTTCGATTGTATCAATTAAAATATCAATCCCAATGTATAACTCAAGTAATATATAACAAAATACTAATAATTTTGACATAACTATGTAGTGTTAAATTGGCAAAAAAATAATGATATTAATATCAATGACAAAATCATAATTTTCACTAATTAGAAATCAAATAAACTTATCATTTATTATAACTACATAAAATAATAATTTAAACTTGTGTATAAATGTAATTTTTCAGATGATCCCCTCCCGTCCATAGCTAGAGTTGATTCACCCCGAAAATGATTTATATATCCAACAAAAATACGAATATGGTTATACATCTTACCCTCTCTGGAGTATTCTATTTGTAGAATAAAAATATTAAGTTGTTTTTTTTTTATATAAAAATGTGGAAAATTATTTCATTTTAACTTTGAAAAAGTCTTTTACTTATTTTTCTTGTTCATTCTTCTCCTTAATTACCTATAAAAATTAAATAGAAATTCCAAATACTTCCAAATTCTTTAATAAAAAAAATAAAATTATATTCTTGATTGTGACTCATGTCACTGCAATTTGCCCCTAATTTTACTCATTATGACTCTTTCCACATCTTAACTAACATATTCAATTTTCTATATTAACACGTTCAATTTTCCCCTAACTTTTAATTAAAAAAATGAGGAACTTTGGCTTATAGCTACTCAAAAATATTTTAATTGTGCGTCATAATTATAGTTTGGGTAATCACATTTTGTAACTATAGTTATACAATGTTTGTATAATTCGCGCAATTTTTGTATACATTTGTATAAACAATTCGCAGTTTTTGTATATCGTTTGTATATTTCGCTATATAATTCATGCACATCATTTATCTAATTCGTTATATAATCTGCAGTATTTGTATATTTCGCTATATAATTTGATTTGCGTTACAACTTTTGTATAATCGCACACATCCTTTGTATAAATCGCGTGAATCATACAAAATTCAAATTGTAAGTACAACTAGATGTTTGCCGCGAGCCATAATTAATTCAAACTATAATTGTGTTAGCTAATTAACTAGTATATGTTTGCTTATCCATGTTAGAAATTTAACCGTACAATATTGAGAAAATAAACTTAAACTAAGAAATTTCTTTGATAACAAAAATCTAAGTAATCTTAATTCAAAGTTATGTAATTTCAACTAGTAGACTCGTTTTAAGATATTTAGAATAGTAAATTGACTTGAAATTCGAACAAGTTTGATTTTTAATTCTACTTCATTAAAAGTTTGGAGGCTCTATGTCAAGATTTTATTTTATTAAAAATATCTTTTTGCTTATAGGTTTTTGAGACGAGAGTTCTCAGGAAACAATCTCTCTGCTTCTATGAAGTAGTGGTAAGGTCTGCGTACATTCTACCCTCCCCATACCTCACTTTTAATATTACACTGGGTATATTGTTGTTGCTATAATAATAGCAGTTTTAATTTCTCAATTGTTAATAAATTTTATTATAATTCTTAAGATATTTGACTAAACACATTTTTTTTAGAATTCACCATCAAATGTGTTAAATTGGTATTTTCCAAAATTCTTACAAAGTTAGGTTCAAATAAAAACTTGAGGCTTAATAGCAAGAAAGTTTTGCATTGAATTTAATTTTCATCAAGCTCAATTTTCTTTTTAAGAAGAGAAAAAAAGTGTTTATAGTAAAAAAGAAATAAATGAAATATCAAAGTTCTTGAGGCTAAAAATAAGGATTCCATCAACAATAAAAAAATTTCTTTTGTTTTATTTTTGTGTGTGTTATACTTATTGTTATCGAATATGTAAATTTAGTTGAAGTCGAGCGGTCCAAATAGATTGAGTTAATAACTAAGTGGATCAACGTTGATCAGTTTAAAAGTTAAGTGGACTAAGATGAGTCAAGGTGGGGCTAATAATTATCCACGTCCGATCTATCCAACTCTTATCGTTTTAATTACTTTATTTGTTTTCTTCTTATTTATTTAATCGCCTACTAACTTTTTCTCTCTTTATATAGTTATATATACATATTAAATTTCATTTTTTTTTTTTTACAAATTTCTCATGAGTTAATTTGAATTGAAAATTTAGATCAATTCAGCCCAACTATCAAATAAGTTGAATTACACAGGTCAAATAGGTTGAAATAATACATGAACGGATAATTAAATCACCGAAGTTTAGTTAGAAAAAATTTCCTCATGTCAAGATACGATAAATACACTAAATATATTATTATTATCATAAGATACGACAAATACTAGAACTCCAAGTGAAACATTAGTTTCTTGGGCTCTACATTTGGGTTAGAGAAATTTGGGGTCCATCCTAAATGGGCCTTTAGTCTTTTCCTTTTTGGGCTCACTGTGCTCACCATTTTCCGAAAATAGTCATTCTATCGTCATAAGTAAAATGAATTTTTTATATGTTTAATTTTAAAGATAAAATAAAATTCAATAACATTATTGTTAATATATTATACAATATGGATATAATACAGAGACTTCAATAATACACATCTATTGCTTAAAAAACTTTCTTAATTTGGAACTTTGCTTTAAGAAAAAGGGAAAATGGCAAAAGAAAAATTATTTTTTGGATTAGGTGGAGAAAAAAGTTTAGAATGATGTAATTTAGTTTTTTAGGGAATCCAAATAAATCATTTTCCAACTCATATTCTACCTTTCCACCTATGCTTTCTATTTCTTTTCTCGAATTGTTTTGTTATGTTTTTTCTTGAATCGTGAATTTTTAAAAAGTATTTTTTTCAAAAAAATAAGATTAAAATTTGCGTCTATCATATTTTTTTCTTTTATATGTCAATTATGTTATTATGATTATTTGAGTTATGCTTGGCTTTCCATTTCTTTCCTTTCATTGTTTACTCTTTATCTTTTCATTTTCCTAAATAGTGAAATCATATCTAATAATACAATATAGTGACATCAAGAATTAATAAACAAGTGAAAATGAACTAGAGATGATATATTAAGCAAATAAAAAAATATGGTGCAATGATGTGGTTGTAGACTACTATACTCTTAATAAAAAGTCTTGAGTTTGAGATTTGAGTACGAAAAAATTCGTAGTAGGGAATGTCCCCCCCCCCCCTCCTCCCCTTTCCCCAAAATGAAATCTTACACGATATGAATCTGAAATAACCAACTCAAATGCGAATATCGAATCCAACTGAGAAACCAAAAGAAAAAAAACCTACGTTTAAACTTAGAAATAGTGTAAAGTAAAGACAATATGGTGTTTAATTTTTATGAATTCTGAATTTAGGACAATAACCCCAAGTGTTAATAACTAACTATTAAATTTAAAATTTGTACATAGTTAATAATTCTTCAACAAAAGAAAAGATCAAATCTTCATTAATAAGATAAAAATTTAAATATTCAATCTCGTTAAAAACTGAGCTACTAAAATTTTTCTATCTATGCCTTCATTAAAAAACAAAATATCATCAAACTTTAAATACCCATTGTATTAAAGGTTAAAATAACACCAAGAAAATTTACAAGCATGGATTTTAACTACATCCATACAAAAAAGAACCCCAAGAGAAAAGGAAAAAAAAAAAACTCAAATATACAAAAAGGAGAAAGTTAAAAAAAAAACCAGAAGTCTCGAGTTAAAGTCATGGCTCCTTATAGTAGCAAAACCACTGGCTTACACGATACGAATCTGAATCAATCCGATCAAAAAAAATACCCAAAAAATCATCTTTCCATCATTTCAGGAACTTCAGGACTTTCTGTAATACTTTCTAAACTTGGTTTCCATCCAGAAGGAATTCTTGCTCTGTTTCTTTCAATTTCCCCCAAAAATTCCTCTAAATTTTTCCCTTCTTTGAATTTCAATTGAAGAAGTAACCATTCCAATTCTTCTTTAGTCAAAACTACTTTCAATCTCATATTTGTTTTTCCCTTTTCCATCTCATTATTTTCCTTCATAAATTCCCCTCTTTTTTCTTCTTCAATCCTTAATTCCTCTGTATTTTCCCTCTGTAAACATGTTTCTACACAATTTCCCATTATTTTTGAAATTTTTTCAAGGAAAAAATGGATTTTGAGAAGAAAATTAATAATTTAGAGAGAGAAGAAAGGAGAAAAAGTGTTGAGTAGAGAGTTGCATGTGAGAGTGGGTGAAGAGACTTTTTATAGATGTCGAATTGGATAATTACAAAATATTAAAATATAAAAATTGAATTCGTTATTTTTTTGGGAATAATCGATAAAGTTGACTAAAAAATTACGTGTTCAAGCCTTGAAAATAGCCTGTGACAGAAATGCAAGGTAAAACTGTGCGTATTCTAGACCCTTGTGGTCGGGCCTTCTCCAGACCCTGCACGTAGCGAGAGCTTTAGTGCATCGGACTTACCTTTTAATTTTCTTATGTTATTATTTTTTTAATAATTAGTTGGAGTTTTTGTCTCTAAGGCAAAATGAAAGCTTAGTGTATTGAATTATCTTTTTCTTCTTCTTTCGAATAGTAGTTTGACCGTTTGTAATTTGTGGATACTCAAATGTAATGCTTGAAATATTGGCAAGAATTTTACTTTAGTCGTTTTTTTCATATATAGTAGCTTCTGCTTTTTGAAGCCTGATATTTTTGAAACGAGGGTCTTTCGGAAACAGGTTTTCTATCTCTATGAGGTAGTGATAGAGGTTGCGTATATTTTACCCTCCTCAGACCCTACTTGTAAAATTTTACTGGGCAAAAATATTGAAAAATTTATTTGATTGTTTTGAGTGAAATTTTGGCGAAAATATTCACACCAAGTAACACCTCTCGAAGTTTTTGGCGGAGCTAATTAATTATTTCTTCATATTTGACAAATTTTTTTGAAGGTTTTGATCGAATTTATTGTGTTCATAATTGATATTTTAGTTCGTTCACTCATCCATCATTTTTTTCTTATTTTAAGTTAAGTTTTAAACATCGTTAATACGAATAACACCTATCAAGTTATTTAAATAATATTTATAAGTAAACCTCTTTAAAATATGACTATCTAATCACGAGATTAATAGTGTACTTTCATAATACCAATTAGGAAGGAAAAAAAATAATTGCTGATTTAACAAGTTTCCTAGAAATAAGATTTATTTCATTTTTGGAATAATATATACGTGTATTTGTCTGTTTTTCAAATTAAACATTCTTATCAACAAATCCGTGATTAATTAATTAATTAATTAATTAATTACAGGGTTTTAGTTTGTAGGAAATAGATTACAGTATGATTACAACTAGCATTTTGTGTATGATCTGTCTTTTTTATGTTTTTTTTAATTTTCAAATATATATATAATATATGGTTGAAAAGAATTTTGAAAATGTTGGTTTTGAATTTCTTGGAAAGAGACTATTACCAATCCAAGATTCTATTATTCTTTCTAACATTCACATTTCAATTGTTAGAAAAATTAAATTACGTATTAAAATAAGATGTTTATATAATAGTATCGAACTTTACAATTACAACCTATATAACACGTAAGAGGTGATAACACCTGGCGATTAATTCTAAAAGGTCATTTTTTCGTTGAATTACCTGGTGTGAGTATAGCAGATAGTTATATGAAAGTCATCTTTGATGGAACTTCTAAAATAACTGTATTGAAGGATTAAGTATCTTTATATATCATAGTCATGTCTTTATATATCGTGTTGTTATTTTTTGTCACTTATGTTTTTATTGTCTTTATAAACTGTCATTTGCTTCCACTTTAGTTGTTTGGTTTCATATCTAGTATTTTCCGCTTTTTGGGATGATATTCTTGAGTTGAGGGTCTTTCGGAAACAACATCTCTATCTTTATGAGGTAGTGGTAAGGTCTACGTATATTTTGCCCTCCCTAGACCCCGATTGTGGAATTCCACTGAGTGTGTTATTGTTGTTGAAGTATTAAGTACAACTTCAATCGAATTCAATTATTTTCATGCAAATATAAGAATCTATTACTCTTTCAACATTTATAATATTATCTAACTTCACAATTACAACTTATATAATACGTAAGAGATGATAACACATGACAATTAATTCTGAAAGGTCATTTTTTTGTCGAATTACCAGGTGCGAATATAGCCAACAGTTTTATGGATATGGTTATCTACATAGAGTTATACGAAAGTCATCTTTGATGGGACTATTGAGATAATCATATCGAAGGATTCTACTATACTTAGGATTGTTAGATAAAAGAAAATGACCATTCAACTAATAAATATATATAAATAATTTACCTGGTCTTGTAAATTAAAAGTTGGTCCAATAATTCTTTTTATAGATCTTCTTAGTGAAGTTAAACCATAAGTGTTTGTTTATTTGCCCTTTTTTTTTTTTACATTTTAGACAATTTTGCCATATTTAAATCCATGATTGAAGTAAATAAACTGTAGATAATGTTGACATTTTGTAGAAAAAAAATAATAAATAAGTTGAAAAAAAAAGAAATTTATCATAATTCATAATAACTCATAAGAAGACATCTTTAAATGCTGCATGTGAGTGACCCCATATATATATATAACCCCCAACAAATTGGATTGGAGAGTTTTTAAGTGCCAACAACCCCACTTTTTTTTTTCGGATCAATTTGTACGCACCTCAATTATCTTGTTAGATAAATTCAGTAATTATACACATCAAAATCCAATTAAAAGAATTCAATATGACTCTACTTGCAAGCTTCTTCTTATCAGGTACCTAATAGTTGCATTTACTAAATTTTAAAAGTACATATTAAAAGGCAAGTTCAATGGATTAAAATTTTTACCATGTGCAAGGTCTGGAGAAGGGTCTGGCTCGTAGGATCGTCTATGTCTTATCTTGCAATTCTGTCGAAGACTATTTTCAAGACTTAAACTCGTGACCTCGTGATCACATCGTAAATGACTACTTTTCTTTTGTTATTGACATTTTATTTACTAAGGTCTTGTCACTTTTATACTACTTCATTTGACAGCTAAACTACACACTCAATATAATTAGTTCAACAAGCTAAGGTCACACATTCTTACATTTAGCCATGTGAAATCAAGATTTTTCTTTGATACTCTTGGAAAAATTAAACTTATTGTTAATTACTATGAAAATAAAAATAAAAACCATAATCTTTTGTCATAAGTCTTCTGGTAATTAGTTAGAACACTTACTTTGTAATATATATATATATATATTTGAATTTGTTTGATTTTTTAGTATTTATTTTTCATATTTTGAATTTTTTTTTTTTTTTTTTGTGTGTGACATCTTGATTCTGCATTGTTCATTAGATTGAATATCCTTTATTTTCACTATAACAAATAAAGAATTAAGAAGCAATAATATAATTACCACTATATTATATATAGCGGCAGTAGCAGAGACAAGATTCTTTTTAAGGAAATTTAAAATTTTAAGAAGTAGACACATGAACTAATCAAAGGGGGATTCAACATCTATTATATATTCATAAAAACTTATTTTTACCATGTCTAAATAATATAATTTTTTGCTGAAGGGGGTTCGGATGAACCCCCTTAATTACTATGTGGCTCAGCCACTGTGTAGCGAAAATAATAAATATAAGTATTTATAACTAGCATTTATATAAATATCGCTAGAGTTTAATTTTTAATGATTCTGAATGTAATAATACCAACTCTATTGTCGCTAAATGTTTTGCGACAACATATATATATATATATGTATGTTTAAAGCACAAATCTTAATTTTTCTTAAACATAGTACTTAATTAACATAACCACTTACTTAAGTGACTTATCAAATACAAAAGGTTACTACTTAAGAAGCTTTTACAAAGTAAAATTAACTTTATGACCATTTTTTCTTCTACAAACATTTTTTAAACTTCAACCTTTTGACCATTTCATCATAAGAATTAGAAGACATATAATTATACAAACTTTAATTTAAATAATTATATACTTTATGATCAATTTTAATCATTCTGTTTCCCAATTTCCTGCCTAATAATGGTCAAAAGTGAAATTCCATTTGGAAGTGTTAGGCTACAGCACCAAAAAATCAAATCTTTGAGAAATATTTTTTTACTATATATTATATGACTATGCACTAAAAATTTAATATAAGAGGACAAAAAATAGTTAGGAAATAAACATTTAATTAATTGTTGTATTTATTATGCATGGACAGATGTAACATATGGATAAATTTTATGACTAATTAATTTGCTTGACTCATTCTTTCTCTCTTAAATTCTTTGTGGGTCATTGTCTGGTTCTACCTTTTTAAAGGGTCAATATTTTATTAAATAGACCTTTGAAAAATGTTATATTCTATCGGTTCACTTGCTTTTCGAGGTTAATTTGATTAAATTTTAAAATCAAATTAAAGTAGCTAAATTTAATATTTGAAATATAAAATTTAGATGGTTGAAAACTATATGAAATATGCTATAAGTTTGCAATCTTTCTCATATTAATATAATAGAAAAATACATCTTAAAATATTGCTCAAAGTTCGTATAGTTTGACCTTAATAAGTGAAGAGTGACAAGTAAAAGTGCACGAATTTTAATTTGACATAATTTTTTTATAAAATAATTAATTTAAAATATTTTTATGGTCTTAAATTAGAAAACATGTAGAAAGAATTAAAACATCATTTCATGGTACAATTTTAAATATATCATATAAATAGTTGAAATCAAAGGCGATAATAAATGGAATAAAAAAATAAATAAATTAAAATAAATGAAGTAATTACTTTTATTTTATACAAAATAGACAGATTCAAGTTGTTGCCTATATATGTGTCGCACAAACACGAGGTAGGGTTGGAGTTAGAGAGGCGAAAGAGAATTTATCAGAATCTCTTTCATCGAAAATCACATTGTATTTATAAAATTAATTTTTTAATGATGTATTATATATAGTAAACGATGAATCTTCGTCGATGGTTTGCAACAAATCAATAAGAGCATCATATATATTTGTACATAAAACTTTTTCACTTAATTATGATTTAATATTAATTTATTAAATTATTTAATTATGATAATTTGATATAATTCGATGTAGCTTTTTGGCGCTCTTCAAGGCTATGATTATTTATAGGAAGGAATTATACTCCAAGGTCAAAAATATTGTTACCACTATAGTAATAATATATAAAATAATTAAAGTGAAATTATCGAGATTTATAGTCTAGTGATATAAGTAATAGTTTTCAAAATATTGACCAATTGCCCAATATATGAGGTGTCGCTATTCACTTTAGTTTCATGAGGGGCTGAAGTAGAAGTCTAGATACGAGTTCAATCGCATTCAATAGCTTTTACTCGAACAATATATTTGTATTATAAAATTTATCAAGTATGTATATCATATATATAGTAAAAGATAGAATTTTGATCATTAGCACTTGCAATTGTTGTTTCAAAATTTTAAAAAAAATTAACTCGACCTTTGATTTTTGTTATTCCCTTAATGTTCCTTTATTCGATGCTTATATAGTTGAGAAATTTTAAATAAAGAAGGTGAATCAATAAGGAATGTGATGTGATAATTGAAATCCTTCTGATAGTATTGGAATGCATAACTTAACTTTTTATTAAGATAACTTTTCAGTAGGAGTGATTTATCTGATCTCCTTAGTAAATTTATTTATTGTGAGTTAAATTAATTAAGTGTGTGAATCTCGAATATCGAGTGATTAAAAAAGTGTAAATTATATGTATTTGACATTCAATAGACACAATGAGTTTTTTTTTTTTTTTTTTTTTTTTTTTTTTGTGGAGACTAATAATTTAGTCTAAAATGAAAAAAAGAAAAAATTTCTTCCAAATACATGGATAAGTCAAAACTTATAAATATTTCACGAGGACCTCACGTTTATTACAAATTCTGAACCAGACGTATTACAATGCTTTTGATTAATCAAATAAAAAAAAATTTAAAAATATTTTTTTGAAAAATATTTTTCTTCGTACTAAATACCTCTCAATTCTTTAGTTTCTTAATTTATGCACGGACAAATATAATATTCTTGTGCATGAAATATACTCTAAAAAAACTAAAAATTTAATGACAGATAAAATTATGTAGCTAAATTAGCTAAAATCTCATATTAATTTTATTTAGCTACAGATTAGCAACATATTATAATAAAATTCAATTACTTAAGAGTTTGAATTAGATAGAAATTATCGATTAATTTTGTAGTTAATTTCATATTTCCTAATAGGGATAATTTGACGACTTATTCTTATCTCTTGATTTTTTTTTAATTATTATTATTATTATTATTATTATTATTATTATTATTATTAGTATTTGTGGTTTCTATGGTTCACTAGAGAGTCAACATTTTTTAAAGTTTCCCTTGAAAATAGATTACTTGTTTTTTCTTTACTTTTTTTATTTTTAAATATTTGTACAGTATTTTGATTTATTATTTTCAAGTTTATGAAAATAGACAGATCCATGTCACTGTCTATATATGCAACCTAGTGGCTATTTCTATAATTAAAATTTTGGTCCAATATGATACAAGGCACATGGCCTATCATTTAATATTCAATAATTAGGTGAAAATCATAGTCCTTAAATCTAGGTTACAAAAGGGTAAAAACTCACTTATATTTATATCCAATCACATCAACTTACCATGGTTAAATAATTGAAAATAAAGGAATAATTTCAAATATATAGTCAAAAAATAAATGGTGATTATACAATATATCTTGTTAAAACTCAAAAAGTCACAGAGAGTATACACTAACTGTATAGTGTAGATAACATATGCATGAGCTATACATTGGATATACTTAAAAACTGAATATAACTTAATTATACATAAAATATATATTGATTATACATGCCTATACAACGAATGACTATTTTTTGATAATTACTTTGGCTGAATGGTCATCTACTGTAATTATTTCGGATAAATATTATAATTAAAATTATGGTTCAGTGAGAAAAGTATATATACAACACATATCATGTTTCTATTGATTCGAAATATAAATATTTGATTTACATAAGTTATCATAGTTAAGAATTTAGTAGTAAATTAGAACTGAGCATAGAGAACCGGGGGCGAGCAAGAAGATAAGCTAGGCGTTTTAGTCATTTTGGAGCAAGTTTTAGATTCGAGCACTAAGCTAATTAATTTCTAGTTTTGTAGGAGGCCATAACATCAAAAATAAGGAGAAGCTTCCTAATCTTTGACTTTAAAGTGAAACTGAAATTTTTATAGAATCAAATTCAAAAATCATTTTCACTAGGTATGTTGTTGTTGTGAATTCAAAAATCATTTCGCGGCTTGCTGGTGACCTTTCAGGTTGAAAACTCCTACAACAGGCAGCTAGCCTATTGAAAAAAAGACTACTTTCATCCCTATCACTCAAGGGGGGAATATTATTTTTTTTTTCACAAAATCATATTAAGTGTCCTATAGTTATAAATAACTACATATTCAATTTATGAAATAATATATTTTATAAATAATATCATTATGATAAAGGTGGCAATAAATTGTATATAAACTTCATTCCTTTTAGAGACTAACAAGAATTATGAAACATTTGATGAGGACCTCATATTTTCTTCTATTATATATATAAAACAAATAAAGTCTTACCATCTCCCAACTAGAAGTACTAATAAAAATATTACTTAAATTATTTTCAATTATTTGTGTGGTAGTTATTAAATTAAATTAGTACAACATATTATATAGTTGGTTTGCAGTATTGACATTTAATATATGGTTCCAAATTACAACAGCTTAGAAGACTTTTTGAGTTCAACATGTAATGTGAACATTTGATGAAAATAGCATATTTTTAGTTTGCCACCTATGCATTTATTTATGAATTTTCATCGATACTCACTCAAAAATACTTTAATTATATTGCATTATAATTATAGTTTAGATAATTATATTTCATAATTATAGTTATAACAGTGTTTGTATAATTGCGCAACATTAGTATACAATTATATAATTCGCTATACATCTATACAATTCATGCACAACATTTGTATAATTCGCTATATAATTTACAGTGTTTGTATATTTTGCTATGCAATTTGATCATCGCGCAAAATTTGTATAATCGAGCACAAGGTTTGTATAAATCGCGCGAATTATACAAAACTCAAACTGTAATTACAGCTAGATGTTTGCTACGAGCCGTAATTAATTCAAACTATAGTTATATTAACTAATTAACTAGCATATGTTTGCTTATCCGCGTACTTTTTTCTTTATTTATACTCTGTTAATTTTTACCTGTCTGGTTTAAAAAATTACAAAATAATTTATTACTCAATTTCTAATTTACTCTTGTTATTAACTATAATTGTCTCCTATGTATCGAACCTTTTATATTCAAAGAATAATATAATAATAAAATTATCATAATATTTATCGATAATTAAGAGATATCTCAAGTCGATATTGGACGAATAAAAATAGACTTACATAGTATTTAATAGCTACATATCTACCAAATTCATTAATTTTACATAAGGGTCATCTTCAAGTAGGCAATTAATTAATTAAACGCCGGTCTAAATTTTCATGTCTTCATATATCTTCTTCTCATTTACCTAAGAAATTATTTAATTACTTGTCACTATTTCGCTTTTTGAAGTCAACTTCACTAAATTTCAAAGTTAAATTAAAGTAGCTAAATAATATTTAAAATCTAAAATTTAGATAGTTAAAAACTATATGAAAAATGCTATAAATTGCAATCTTTCTCACATTCATATGAAGAAAAAATACATCTTAAAATATTAATTAAAATTTACATTATTTGATCTCGATAAATGAAATAACAACAAATAAAAATAAACGGAGGGATTATGATATGATTCCAAACAAGTTGTGCATGGCTCTAATTTAATTTAATTTGTATAACGTCATGACAAAAATATGGATAAACATGTATGGCTAACGTATATTGATGGGGCATGCAAATTAAAATTAGCTTATCTTAAAATCATTTTCATATAATCTCTACATGAATTAATAATACAGTATATTTTTTTTTTCATAATTGACATAATCATGATGTCAGTCTATCGTCATCAATTTTGTGCATTAAAATATGAAACTATGCTGCTAGTAGGAAATTTAATGGTTTTTAGAAACAATTTAGAATTAATAATTACTCTCTCCGTTTTATTTTGCTTGATCTATAGATCAAAATTAAATGTTTCATATTCAAGACTTGTATCATTTGATGATGCCACGTGAATAGCTAGAAAAGAGTGACAATTGGGCGGGTTGGATCAAATTTGAGCGGGTCAAGATAACAAATGAGTCAAGATTCAATCCAACTCGAATTCTTTTGGATTAAAATGAGTTGGGTCAAAACAGGTTGAGTAATAGGTTATAGAGCGAGTCAAGACCCAATCCGACCCACTTTTACTAAGTTTTACTTATTTTATTTGTTCTCTTTTAGTATTTTAGTAGTTGATTAAATTATAATTTTCTTTTATTCTAACTATATAAACTATATCAAATTTAAAAAAAAACGTTTTAAAAAATATTTTGACAAGATCTCTCTCGAGTGAATTCGGATTGCATATCAACCCAATTTTAAATGGGTCGTAATGAGTTGAGCTAATAAATAACTTCAACGGGTTGCACGGTTGAGTTTAACTTTGCCACCCCTAAGCTAGAAACATGTGAGGTGTCTGGCTAACCCAGTAACGAAAGTTTTCGCAAGGAGACTGGAGCAGACTTAGGCAAATCACGATTTAATTTTATTTTATTTTTCTCAAACGTACTCCTTTTGATTTTTACTTGTCCATGTTTGACTTGACATACTCCTTGAGAAAAAATAAATAGAAGGGTAATTTAATATGCCACTTTATTAATGATAAAATCATCTAAATAATGAAAAATGAATAGCATTTAATAACAAGGGTAAAATAGATACAAGATGATAAATTATCTCTTAATTTTTTAGTGGACAAATATTATTAGACATCACAAAAAGTATAGTGGATAAATAAAAATGAACTAGCAGTGCAAAGGGGGGCGTGAATTAAATAACTACATAAAATATACTCATTCTATTAATAAAGTAGAAAAGTTAATGTTATTTTTAAAATCAATGTAGAATTAATAATTACTCTCTTCATTTTATTTTACCTAAAGAATCTTGGGATTGGAAAAAAGGGCTTTTGTTTAGGTGAGAAGACATGAAAAGTGATTAGTTGTAAAAATCTTTTGTGAAGACCCTTTTGACTTGCTTGTAATGAAAAACATAATTATAAAACTAATCTTAACCCCACTAATTGGAATCAATAGATTAATGTACTAATTTATATTATTTTTTTACCAACAAGATCTTAACAATAATTATCTTTGAGATCTTGTAGTTTAATTTAATGGGCCAAATCTAAAGTTTTCACCCTAGCTAACCATTTTAATGTTTCCTATCACACTTCCAATATCTTTGTTCTTTTTAATAATGATGGTGTTTGAAATTAACTTGCAAAACACTTTAAATAAGGTGAGAACTTACTCATATTAAATATTTATATCGAATCAATGAATACTTGACTCTATTTTTATGAGGATGATTTTTTTGACATCAGGATCTATCGAAAACAAGCTTTCTATTTCTATGAGGTAGTGACAATATCTGCGTATATTTTTCCCTTCCCAAACTCCAATTGTGTTCATTAGGTATGTTGTTATTGTTGAATACCTGACTCAAGTATCCCTTTAACTTTGGTTAATGTATATTTTGCATTTCATTGAATCACTTCATTATGGTACGTTAAATTGGTTTGGTGTAATCATTAGGTGTGGATAACATAATAAAAATTTACCCTTCAAATAATCCATGGGTACTTGTTTTCTAGTCACAAGAATGGGATCAATCAAATATTTTCGCCTACCAAAACTTAAGTAGATAGAATGAAATCACCTATGGACCATTTTTAACACCTTAAATATATGAGAGTCTACACATATTTCCTCCTTAATTTGAAGAAGAATGGAAATTTTAATTCAGTAGAAACCATTCGGGGTAGCGCTCCCAACGGTATTTTCTTCATACTCAAAACTTGAATCCGAAACCTCTGATTAAAGGGAAAATAGTCCCACCACTGCACTAAAAGCCATTGCAACCAAGGTTGCTAAAACCTTTAGTAACAATAAAGACACATTATTGCTGCTAAAAACAAATATCTATTGCCACAAAAATATTTGCCAACAATTCATTAAAAGCCATTGCAACCAAGGTTGCTAAAACCTCTAGTAACATTAAAGACACATTATTGCTGCTAAAAACAATTTATTTAGCAGCAGTTGAATCAATCATAGATTCATCTAACTTCATGTATTTAACCAAACACTATGTTATAACATCAACAAGCGAAAATCACGAGAACAATCAGTTAGAAGATTCTCACTAGAATTATCAAACTCAAAACATTTAACGCTTGATACAAGAACTATCAAAATTCAACACACCAACTCATATAGTGTCACGACCCGAAAATGGGCGTGATGGCACTCGTCTTAACCCATCAAGACAAGTCAGCCTAGCAACCCAATTAACATAGTAAAGTGCGAGAAGGTGATAAAATAAAAGGTTTAATTGCAGATAAAACATCAACTTAATTAAAAATCCCAAAACCTGGTTGTCACGTGCACAAGCCTCTAATGTAGTACAATAGATTTGAAAGAAAAGCATAAGTCTCAAATGACATTGTCTCTAAAGTAGAACAAAATCATAAATAGGAGTGGGAGTCAGCTGGGGTGACAAACAGCTACCTCGCACAATCTCCACAGGAAGCCTCAGACAAGGAATAATAGAAGGTATCACGAAGATCTGGGCTCGTAACCTACAAAAATAAAATTGTAGTAGCAAGGGGTGAGTACCAAACACACGGTACCCAACAAGTGAACTACTAAACGCAAAATTAAGCAATACAGAATACAAGTACTCCTAACTCCACACCAAAACCTCTACAACTACAACACACATAACATCAGTCCAACATAATAGTTCATAATGTGTATAACATGTAGCTTAGTAACCACACCAATATTCATAGATCAACAACACAGGAATCGGTTCACCTATCACCTGTTTCACAAAAAGGCACCGACAAGCTCATAAATGATAAGAATGTGTAATGCAATGCAATGTCAAGTAGAATGATGCATGTATGACCTAGTGATACACACCCGCTGTCTCTCAGTCTGGGACCCATGGGGGACTCTTAGTCCGTGCATCCGTCGCGGCGTGCGACCCGACCCTCGAATCATATAGATATCTGTCGCGGCGTGCGACCCGTCCCTCGATTTATAATATCTGCCGCGGCGTGCGACCCGTCCCTCGGATGGTACATCCTTTTTAATTTTTATTCTTTCTCAGTTCACATAACATTTGCCACAAAATCAATGTATAGACAGGTTTACACTATGATGAGTAGATGACCGAATTTTTCAATACAATGCACCTTTCACAACAACAGAGTTTTAAAATAACATCAACACCAAATTCATATTTCAAAACCACTATCAACACCTCACATAGGAAGCACAAGATTCTATATGCTTAACAAGGGTTAAGAAATTCACTTGCCTTAGTCAAATCACGATCAACCGACCACTTGAGTATTTTCCTTCCGAATAGAGTCCGAAGTACCACAATCTAGTCAACACATAATCACAATAAGGTTTTTGAAACTACCCACACAAAATCTATAATCAAGTTCCTCAAATTTTAAGCATTGGTTTTCATCTAAATTCCTCCAAATAACATAACTTCAAAGGGGAGTTTATAAAAGATAATACTTCCAACATCTAATTATCTATCCCTATAATTATCTGCCAAAAGATAACAATAAAAAAATATTTAATAATATATAATATATAGAATAGAGAGTTGCTGGCAGCAACTGCAACCTCCAATTGCCCCATTTTTCTTAATTTGTCATTTCATGTAAACATTTATGGCCATTAGTACACATATACTACATTCTTATGACAATTATTCTACCCTTTCCCTCCACAATTAATATAAAAATATACCAATACGTATATGCGCCGCCGAGCACGCAAACCCCTGCAACTAATTGTCTAAGCAGCAACTCCAACGCACTGACAGAGGGACTAAAAGGAATTAACTAATGTTATCCTATTATAAATTGCTGTAACCAACCTAAACATATATATAAAGAAAATCAACATTGTTAATAGCTACTTTTTCCCCAATTCCCATCCTAATTTCTTTGGGGACAATGAATCTGCAATTTTCACTACTCTATATCCTATCCTTTTCTATATAAATTGTATAATAAAGATTAGATGTAAATTACCTCCTGCACGTCCTCTTCAGCGACCTTCAGGTAAGTTTTCGTGCCTCTGCTTATTTCTCTTCTAAAACTGATAACCCTTTTAACCTAATTTAATATATAGATCAAGTGGTATAGAATTTTAAACAAATTACTATTTAGTCCAATACTTATAGAAATTATTTATACTGACCCGCAAATTAAATTGTCATGGCTATCGAATAGTCCAAAATACCCATCTAATTAATAAAAAAAAATTTTTTTGAAGCCACGAGGACTAATTCTAGAAACGATATTATGGGTCATTACATTATCCACCACTAAAAATCATGTTCGTCCTCGAACATAAAGTAAGAGAAAGTACCTGAAGCTTCGAAAAGATGAGGATATTTAGCACGCATGTCAGACTCTGTCTCCCAAGTCGCCTCTCTAACTGGACGATTCTCCCATTGCACCTTCACGGAAGCAATCTCTTTGTTTCTAAGCTTACGGACCTGTCTATCCAAGATAGCTATAGGCTCCTCTTCAAACGACAAGTTTGGACTCAGCACCACCGAATCAAATGAAAGTATATGAGACTCATCGGGCACATATTTTCGGAGCATGGAGACATGAAACACAGGATGCACGGATGACAAGCTAGGTGGCAAAGCTAGTCTATAGGCCACCTCTCCGACTCGCTCTAAAATCTCAAATGGGCCAATGAATCTAGGGCTAAGCTTCCCTTTCTTACCAAACCGCATAACTCCTTTCATAGGTGACACCCTAAGCCAAACATGATCGCCCACCATAAACTCTAGGGCTCGAACCCTCCTATCTGCATAACTCTTCTGTCGACTCTGAGCGGTCAACAACCTACCCTGAATCATACGGACCTGCTCCATAGCATCTCTAAGAAAGTCTGCATCTAATGAGTCCATCTCAGCAAAGTCAAACCAACCAATCGGAGATCTACACCGTCTACCATACAAAGCTTCGAATGGCGCCATCTGTATACTGGAGTGGTAACTATTATTATAGGCAAACTCTGCCAAGGGCAAGTGTTGGTCCCAACGGGAACCAAAATCGATCACACACGCTCGAAGCATGTCCTCCAACACCTGAATCGTCCGCTCAGACTGTCCATCTGTCTGAGGGTGAAATGCTGAACTCATATCCAACTGAGTGCCTAGACCATGCTGCAAGGCCCTCCAAAAATGTGAAGTGAAGAGTGAACCCCGATCTGAAATGATAGAAACAGGCACACCATGCAATCTAACTATCTGACTGATGTAAAGCTCAGCCAACTTCTCTGCTGTGTACTTAACCTTGACAGGAATGAAATGGGCAGACTTAGTCAATCGATCCACAACTACCCAGATAGAGTCATAACCACCCACAGTAGTGGGCAAACCCACCACAAAATCCATGGTGATACGCTCCCACTTCCATGTAGGAATAGGCATCCTCTGTAACTCACCTCCAGGCCTTTGGTGCTCATACTTAACCTGCTGACACGTTAAACATCTGGACACAAAGTCTGTGATGTCCTTTTTCATGCCACACCACCAGTAATGCTGACTCAGGTCATGATACATCTTCGCTGCTCCAGGATGAATGGAATAACGAGTACAATGAGCCTCCTTAAGAATCAATCGTATCAAATCACCTACCTTAGGCACACAAACTCGACCTCCAATCCTCAAAACACCATCAGGATCAACCACCGCTTCCTTAGCCTCTCCTCTAGCCACTTTGTCTCTAATAAGACACAACTTCTCATCCTCGAACTGGCGCTCTCGAATCTGGTCCATCAAGGAAGAACGAGCCTCAATGAAAGCAAGTACACCACCCTCATCCGAAAGCTGTAACCTGACCAGGCCATTAGCTAGACGCTGGACATCCCTGGCCAAAGGTCGCTCCTCAACTCGAATGGCAGCTAGACTCCCCATGCTAGAAGTCTTTCTACTCAAGGCATCAGCCACCACATTAGCTTTTCCCGGATGATATAAAATGGTCAAATCATAGTCTTTTAGCAACTCAATCCACCTACGCTGCCTCAAGTTCAGATCCTTTTGATTGAAAATATATTGAAGACTCCTATGATCAGTGAAGACCTCACAATGTACACCATATAAGTAATGACGCCACAACTTAAGCACAAAAACCACAGCCGCTAGCTCCAAGTCATGGGTAGGATAATTCTTCTCATGAACCTTCAACTGTCTAGAAGCATAGGCAATCACTTTCCCCTTTTGCATCAACACACCACCTAAACCAACTCCTGAAGCATCACAATACACCGTAAAGTCCACACCTGTCTCCGGTAGTGTCAAAATGGGAGCTGAAGTCAACAAGGTCTTGAGCTTTTGGAAGCTCTCCTCACACTCATCGGACCAATGAAAGGCTACATTTTTCTGAGTTAATCTAGTCAATGGAGCTGCAATAGAAGAAAAACCCTGAATAAACCGCCGATAATACCCAGCTAACCCCACAAAACTGCGAATCTCGGTAGCTGAAGTAGGTCGTGTCCAACCTCTAACTGCCTCCACCTTAGCCGGGTCCACTCTAATCCCCTCTTTGGACACCACATGCCCTAAGAATACCACTGAATCAAGCCAGAACTCACACTTGGAGAATTTTGCAAATAATTTTTCCTCCCTCAACCTCTGTAGCACTATTCTCAAGTGACGAACATGATCAGCCTCAGTCTTGGAATATATCAAAATATCATCAATGAATACTATCACAAAAGAATCTAAGTACGGACGAAACACCCTATTCATCAACTCCATGAATGCTGCAGGGGCATTAGTCAACCCGAAGGACATCACCAAAAATTCATAGTGGCCATAACGAGTTCGGAAAGCTGTCTTAGGAATATCTGATACTCTAATCCTCAGCTGATGATAACCAGACCTTAAGTCAATCTTAGAAAACAGAGCCGCTCCCTGAAGCTGATCAAACAAGTCATCAATACGGGGAAGAGGGTACTTGTTCTTGACAGTCACCTTGTTCAACTGTCTGTAATCAATACACATCCTCATAGACCCATCTTTCTTTTTCACAAATAAGACGGGGGCACCCCATGGTGACACACTAGGACGAATAAACCCTTTGCTCAACAAATCTTGAAGTTGCTCCTTTAGTTCTCTTAGTTCAGCTGGAGCCATTCTATATGGAGGAATGGAGATGGGCTTAGTGCCTGGCTCTAGATCAATAGGAAAATCAATATCCCTATCGGGAGGAACACCTGGAAGGTCAGTAGGAAACACATCGACAAACTCCCGAACCACAGGAATAGACTCCATAGGAGTTGGTTCAACACTGGTATCTCGAATGAAAGCCAAGTAAGACAGACACCCTCTATCAATTAATTTCTGAGCATGGATATAGGAGATAACTTTTCTAGGATAAGAACCACTGTCACCCTTCCACTCAATCTTTGGTACACCGGGCATGGCTAAGGTCACAGTTTTTGCATAGCAATCAAGAATAGCATGGTAAGGAGAAAGCCAATCCATTCCCAAGATAACATCGAAGTCTACCATCTCCAGAATACTCATATCTACCCAAGTATCATACCCAACCAAAGAAACAAGACAGGATCGATACACTCGATCCACCACTAAGGGCTCACCTACCGGTGTGGAAACATGGATAGGAACAGGCATACGATCACATAGTAAATCAAATCCAGATGAAAAGTAGGAGGACACATAAGAATAGGTGGATCCAGGATCAAACAATACATACGCAGGTCGATGACAAACCGGGATAATACCTGTGATAACTGCATCAGAAGCCTCTGCCTCGGGCCTCCCCGGGAATGCATAACACTGTGATCCCCTACCACCACCTGTCTGAGCAACGCCTCTACCCCTACCCTGCGGAACTATGGCACCACTCGCCCCTCTGCCTGAATTGTGACCACCTCTAGCTGTCTGATCTCTGTCTCGCCCCCTGTATGGTGGTGGGGTAGGTGGTCTAGTCTGAACCGAAGATCTGGGATGGGTCCCTCCTTGTCCTCTTAATAAGGGACACTGTCGTCTCAAGTGATCAGGATCTCCACAACTATAACAACATCTCTGACTCTGGGACGGATGTGCTGATCCTGAAGAACTACTATAGATGTCTCGCCTTGTTGATCGTTGCTGAGAACCATACAGGTCATGACCCGTACTATGAGATCCATGATGTGCCTGACCACCCCTAGGAGTAGGTAATGATGCATGAACTGGTCCTCGACGTTGGGATAAGTCACTTCCTCTATAGGGCCCTCTACCTCCAGATGAGGTACCAGAAAACTGACCAGACCCACGGGCCCTCTTGGGGTCCCCGAACTCTTCTCTCTCCATCAACTCTGCCTCCTTGGCCGCACTCACAACAGACTGAAAAGAGGCTCCATCCCTAGATACTCTAAACACTGCCTGTCGGATAGAATAGGTCAGTCCTCTCACAAACCTACGAACTTTCTCTGTCTCATCTGGAATAATGGCTGCTGCATGTCTAGATAACTGACAGAAACGGGTCTCATACTCGGTGACTGATTGGCCACCCTGCCTCAGGCTCTCAAACCTCAAGCGGCTCTCCTCCCTCACGCTCCAAGGGACAAACCGATCACAGAAAGCACTAGAGAACATCTCCCAAGACACTGTGGGAGATCCCACTGGCAAAGATCCTGAATATGTCCTCCACCATTCTCTGGCAGGCCCACGGAGCTGAAGAGTAACATATCGAACCCCGTGTGACTCAGCTAAGCCGACGGTATCCAACAGCTCTCTGCAAGTAGTCAGAAATTCATAAGCATCCTCTGTCCTCCCACCCTGAAATTGAGGTGGGTTCATTTTCCTAAACCTCTCATAGCAACGCTGCTCATTCTCAGTCAATGTGGCCACAGGTGCACCCCGAACCTCAACAGCTGGTGCAAGATCAATCTCAACTCTAGGATCCAGTGGTGGCTGCTCTACTGGACCACGAACCATGGGAGCCTGATGCTGATCTGGAGTCTGAGCCCCTCCTCTGGTCTGAGAACCACCGGGCATGCCTGTCGAGTTACCATTCGGAGCAAAACTCTCAAGTACATTCAACACCCTCAGTAAGGTATCCTGCAGCAAAGGTGAGGCTACGTGCTCTGAAGGGACCTGCTCCTCACCAACCTCTATCTGTGGCTCTAGAGGAGCCCCTCTAGCCTGCCCTCTAACTCGTGTCGCTCCTCGGGCACGTCCTCTAGTTCGGCCCCTTCCCCTACCTCTAACTGGGCCCTCAACAACTCTCTCGGGAGCTGCCCCACCTCTACCACCGGCAACAGTAGCCCTAGTCCTTGCCATCTGTCAAATGAACACAGGCACAACTCAATACTAAAGAACAATTTAAGCACGATAAGAGAGAGTGAATAAAAAGAAGTTTCCTAACAGTCTTTATAGCCTCTCAAAGATAAGTACAGACGTCTCCGTACCGATCCTTGAGACTCTACTTAGACTCGGCTTGTATGCACGTGAGACCTATGAACCTGGGGCTCTGATACCAACTGTCACGACCCGAAAATGGGCGTGATGGCACTCGTCTTAACCCATCAAGACAAGTCAGCCTAGCAACCCAATTAACATAGTAAAGTGCGAGAAGGTGATAAAATAAAAGGTTTAATTGCAGATAAAACATCAACTTAATTAAAAATCCCAAAACCTGGTTGTCACGTGCACAAGCCTCTAATGTAGTACAATAGATTTGAAAGAAAAGCATAAGTCTCAAATGACATTGTCTCTAAAGTAGAACAAAATCATAAATAGGAGTGGGAGTCAGCTGGGGTGACAAACAGCTACCTCGCACAATCTCCACAGGAAGCCTCAGACAAGGAATAATAGAAGGTATCACGAAGATCTGGGCTCGTAACCTACAAAAATAAAATTGTAGTAGCAAGGGGTGAGTACCAAACACACGGTACCCAACAAGTGAACTACTAAACGCAAAATTAAGCAATACAGAATACAAGTACTCCTAACTCCACACCAAAACCTCTACAACTACAACACACATAACATCAGTCCAACATAATAGTTCATAATGTGTATAACATGTAGCTTAGTAACCACACCAATATTCATAGATCAACAACACAGGAATCGGTTCACCTATCACCTGTTTCACAAAAAGGCACCGACAAGCTCATAAATGATAAGAATGTGTAATGCAATGCAATGTCAAGTAGAATGATGCATGTATGACCTAGTGATACACACCCGCTGTCTCTCAGTCTGGGACCCATGGGGGACTCTTAGTCCGTGCATCCGTCGCGGCGTGCGACCCGACCCTCGAATCATATAGATATCTGTCGCGGCGTGCGACCCGTCCCTCGATTTATAATATCTGCCGCGGCGTGCGACCCGTCCCTCGGATGGTACATCCTTTTTAATTTTTATTCTTTCTCAGTTCACATAACATTTGCCACAAAATCAATGTATAGACAGGTTTACACTATGATGAGTAGATGACCGAATTTTTCAATACAATGCACCTTTCACAACAACAGAGTTTTAAAATAACATCAACACCAAATTCATATTTCAAAACCACTATCAACACCTCACATAGGAAGCACAAGATTCTATATGCTTAACAAGGGTTAAGAAATTCACTTGCCTTAGTCAAATCACGATCAACCGACCACTTGAGTATTTTCCTTCCGAATAGAGTCCGAAGTACCACAATCTAGTCAACACATAATCACAATAAGGTTTTTGAAACTACCCACACAAAATCTATAATCAAGTTCCTCAAATTTTAAGCATTGGTTTTCATCTAAATTCCTCCAAATAACATAACTTCAAAGGGGAGTTTATAAAAGATAATACTTCCAACATCTAATTATCTATCCCTATAATTATCTGCCAAAAGATAACAATAAAAAAATATTTAATAATATATAATATATAGAATAGAGAGTTGCTGGCAGCAACTGCAACCTCCAATTGCCCCATTTTTCTTAATTTGTCATTTCATGTAAACATTTATGGCCATTAGTACACATATACTACATTCTTATGACAATTATTCTACCCTTTCCCTCCACAATTAATATAAAAATATACCAATACGTATATGCGCCGCCGAGCACGCAAACCCCTGCAACTAATTGTCTAAGCAGCAACTCCAACGCACTGACAGAGGGACTAAAAGGAATTAACTAATGTTATCCTATTATAAATTGCTGTAACCAACCTAAACATATATATAAAGAAAATCAACATTGTTAATAGCTACTTTTTCCCCAATTCCCATCCTAATTTCTTTGGGGACAATGAATCTGCAATTTTCACTACTCTATATCCTATCCTTTTCTATATAAATTGTATAATAAAGATTAGATGTAAATTACCTCCTGCACGTCCTCTTCAGCGACCTTCAGGTAAGTTTTCGTGCCTCTGCTTATTTCTCTTCTAAAACTGATAACCCTTTTAACCTAATTTAATATATAGATCAAGTGGTATAGAATTTTAAACAAATTACTATTTAGTCCAATACTTATAGAAATTATTTATACTGACCCGCAAATTAAATTGTCATGGCTATCGAATAGTCCAAAATACCCATCTAATTAATAAAAAAAAATTTTTTTGAAGCCACGAGGACTAATTCTAGAAACGATATTATGGGTCATTACATATAGCAACTCATAGTGTAGACCAAGTCCCTCTTTAACAATGACATTTGTGTGACCTTGAGCCAATTAGCCTTGTTTAGACGTGTGGTAGGTGACAATCCATGCTCTATGATGGCCTAGTTCTAAGTGATTTATCTAGGTCATCTATAAATCATTAACATCTTCAATCTCGAACTACATCCTAAGTAAGTCCACTAGCCTCACGTACTGCAAAAGGTATAGCCGCATGGACATGAAACAAGTAGACTTATGAGTGACTTGACACTTCATGCAAAATTCGGAACCGGAAATGAGATTGATGACATTTGATATCACTAATATTGAAAAAGGAGGATTAGAGTATACTCACCAAAACTAACTGAAATGTTGAAGTATTTGGTGACCTGAACTACATGACAATGTCAAAGAACTCGACACAGATCCTGCAAACACCAGCACGGAATGTCAAATGCCAACAGAAATCATAGCATTAAAGGTAAACCAAGACTACTAAAATTGGGACTAAAATACCTTAAGAATAGTTAAGAGGTCTACCAGGATGGCTTGGAAAACCAGCACAGTTTTTTTGGTAAGTAAATATTTTATTACCAAGTAACACATTACAAATCAAAAGAAACAAACTTGGGAAAAACAGCATAGTTAACCTTCTTCAATCTTTTGGAAAACTTGGGATGATAAAAATTCAGCAATCTTTTGTGCATTTCCATGCCATATTGTGGAAACACGCAAAGACCAATATTTCACAGAATTTTTTCTAAATATTAGTACTCACCAGTAAAAAGTAATCTTGAGGAATTACCCTGGGTATGCTGTTGTAGGCAAGCACTCACCAGTAATAAGTACAAATATGAGGAAACAAGAATTCCAAATCCAAGCTTTCAACCAAGCAAAAAGAAAAAGGTGGCAGGAGATTTCTTAAACAGGGAGCAGAAATATTATAAAAAGATATTGGAAACAGGAGGAATGGAGCTCAATAACTAGTAAAGTATAAAAAGAATCATATGTTCATAAAGGTACTTGTTTGTCTTTGTCCACAGTTGAAGATTTCTGTGTTGAATTTCTTACTGGAAGTTCCAATTTGCACATTCAAACTCATCTTGTGATTCATTGTCACGCACAGACAACCAATTGTGTACATGGAAGGAGGTTTCCAGGTCTAGCATGATTCAAACCTTCGGAAGATGATCAATTAAAAAACCTACAGAATGAATACAATTATCACACCTTCTGGAAGAAGATTGTAGGCACCACCAGACAACTCCTTCAGAATAACCAAAACCATGACATTGGGCAATGGCTTTGTCAATTGCTCCGAGAGAGGGAGTAATGACTCAAACAACCTCTTGAGAGCTAGACATTGTTCATGGTTCAAAAAAAAACAAAATTGACAATCAAGTCACCTTCACAGCTCTGGTAAACAAAATGGATCTAGCAAGTAATAACACAGGAGACCAAAGTGCAAGCAACATTAACACCTGCTGCTTTTCTAAACGGCACCAATATTTTAATTCTTCTTAAACAAAGCCAGCAATCAAATGGGGCTAAGCCTGCACCTTCTGCATTTTGAAGGAAGTACATGTTCTTTGCTAACCTGATTTTTTATAAGTTATATATATAATTTGAATATCCGATCGAGTCAGAGTGAGCTAATCTTAAACTTCACATACGGTAAAAGGGGCAGGCACCGTCTTCAGAAAAAGTAAGTTATGCCTGCATAAGGGAAACTAATCATATGCAGCTTCAGCCTAGTAAAAAAAGCTGCAATTTGTCTTTGCACAATCCCCAGGTCACAAATGTCAAATGTGTGATGGCCCAACTTCAGACAGGTAATATATTAACTCGATACCACAATATCTGAACAAGAATGTCAACAGAATGTGAACTTACTTGCTTGTCTGTGTTGGGGTTAAAATTCCTGAGAATCTTCAGGTGATTGAATCTTTTAAGAGAAATAACCTAACAAGAAATAATTTGTCACCTTTAAAAAGACATAATATGTTTTTAGAATAATATTGGCTTGTCCTCTGTCTGTTTCGAAGTAAAACATGAACTTTGCACTCCAAACAACTATTGTTAGATATTTCAATAGTTACATTCAGGTAAATTAAAAATTTCCCGAGAAACCAATTATGCAGCCGATATTTAGTAATTGAGACTTCAGGTAATTGAATCTACTAAAGGAGCTTATTAATAAGAGGCTTTTTTTCCTTTTTCCTTTTCGTTCAATCAGGGCAAACCGATAGTTTTGGCCATGGAAGCAACTAACGGGCATTGAGGATGATGAGAAATCATATCAAGCATAAATCAATCCATGAAACCAAATAAAGAAGAAAAACCTTTCTCTTGTGACAAGTAGTATGCGCCCTATCAGATCACTATGGCCAGTTATAAACTTAGCTGCTGAAAGCATCACAATATCTGAAAATAACAGACCAGAACAAGAAGCATCTGCAGATACCTGCTCGAAGATGCAAACGATGGGACAGTACAAGGGACATAATACTGTTATCTACCAGTACAAGAGACCCATGTGAGTGAGCCATCTCAGGAATTTTCCAAAAAGGATCAGAGAAAAGAAGAAAAATATAAGAAAAGGAAGTAATTATCTATTGAAATTTAATAACAATATACCCAGTGAAATCCCATGAGTAGGATCAATCCCATGACGAGGATCTGGGGAGGGTAGAGTGTATCCGGACCTTACTCCTACCTCATGGAGGTAGAAATGAAACGGAAGTGGATGGAGATGCGAGGTATCGAACCCCGTGCCTCTCGCATGCAAAGCGAGCGCTCTACCATTTGAGCTACATCCCCTGGTGATTGGGTAAAACAGATTGTGGGAGTCTTTTTCAATAGAAAGTAGAAACCACCATCCACGGGACGAACCGCAGAACTTCTAAGGACCTCTGGGACCTCAAGGCAGTAAACTACTTTTCTTTCATGTATGCTAATAAGAAGCTTTCATGCTTTTCGTTTGTACTAGCTTCACAAAGCAGCAGCAACCATGGCTGAACTCCCATAGTACTAGAAATAGTTGGTAATACTGACCTACATGAAGTACAAACACATGAGAACTGGACTGGATCAGTATATGTAACAAGACAATGAGCTATTAACCTCCACAAATCCTGTGTAAGCTCCGACCAACCAGCCATTTCTAATCTGATACATCAACAGGAAATGTGATATGTAATATTAGAGAAAAACAATAAGCATACCAACTTCACAGTATCACAAGAACTTAGTATAACAACCAAAAGATATGACCAATACGCATACATGTTGTTTGTTACAATTCGGAAACTAATATATCTATCTTAATGTTGCTTCAGAACATCAAGATATAGCTTCAGAGAAGAAGTTAATCCTAAGAATATATTGCTCCCTGTAGTAAAGGTTCCCTTTTTTCCCACCAAGTATTCACCAAACTTATAAGGTTGATTCTAGCTCATTGAAGTGCAACACTAAATCATAGGAGTAAATATAAACAACGGAGGAAATAGGAATACATACAAGCAGATTCTAAATAAAGATGACGGCATTTACTGATGTCATGACTATACAAGGAAATAATGCAATTCTCTAAATATAGATTATAACTTCATGAAACATATAGTAACTTTTTAACCATTATAAACAAAAGGTTTGTTTAAAATTTAAAATATTGAAATAAAAACACAAATGATAACAACAACAACAATAACATACCCAGAGGAATCCCACAAGTGGGGTCTGGGGAGGGTAAAATGTACGCAGACCTTACCACCACCTCATAGATATTAAATTTGATCAATTACTATGTCACTATATGGTAAAATTATAACTTCATATATCAGACTTTAAAATGGTATTTAATTATATAATATATAATTTTTCTAATAATCATAAATAAAAGGTTCCATTTTTTAAATTTTAGATATGAGTGATTAAATTAGGTTAAGTTACTATTTCTCATTAATCGGTACATATATGTACCTTGTTGGTTGTGATTATTCCAGCTTACCATACATTTATTCTCCTTTCTGCGGTTTGTGATAGTTTTATATTCCGTTTTAAACTTATTTTTCTGAATCAACCATTTTTATATCAATCAAAAGAAATATTTGAATAAATTTATAGCTCTGCATCTAAATAAGTTCAATGGGTAAATTTAGAAAAAAATCATAACTTTTATTCAAATTTTTTATAATACTTTATCAAGCTTTGGCTTTAGTACATTAATTGTATTGAGTCACTCCTGTTGTAATACAAGGATTAGTTAGGTACTACCCATATATAAGTTATTACATACCTTTTAGATAAGACGCACCGTAGGCCATCACGTACACGTCATGGGCATCCCGCCTTTCTATGATGCATAAATTTCCTACGGACTTATACATGTATTAGTTATACAGAATTGCAAACAAGTAACTACACACCATACTTAGTGTGCTAAATTTAATACATAGCAAATAAAATGCTCCCACATAGTACCAATTATGTTAGTTTTGATACATGAATAATTTTACTTCTTAGCCAGCATCTATATGAACCCTTAGTTTGTGATTTTCTGACGGCACAATATCAACTCTAAAAATAACCATTTTCATGAAAGTTATGATTGATAATAAAAACACATTAGATATATAGAGCCCTTTTAGCCTTATTTATCAATCACATATTTTACATTCGAAAGGCGACGCAGAAGAAATTGAAACAATTACAAATATTAATGTATTGGTTATGGTAGTATCTTGATATATTTCCACTAGGACAAATTCATTAGTTTCATCTACCTTTTCCTTCCCCCTTTTTATTTATTGCATGAAGAATGCCTGTAGGTTTGACTTGTTTGTTAAGCATATGGCTATCATTATTTGAAAAACAACAAAAACTGTGTCTCAATCTCAAAGTAATTTGCATATCACTCCCTATTTATGGCCACTTAATTATCTTTACCTTGAACAATGCCTGTAATGCTACAAGTTACTATAAGAAGACCCCTTTCTCAAGGCTAGAACAGGGACCTTGCAATAGTAAAGAGAAAATAAGAGAAATGGAAAATTTTGATTAGACAGATACTTTTGATAACTCAAAGGAGTTCTTTGAGCTTTAATAGTAACATGGTTGCATTGTCTCACAATAGCTAATAAAACACGATAAGCTAAAGTTAAATAGTAGTTGAGCAACAGTGACAATTCCTCCTTGTACACAGAGCAGTTAAAATATGACAAGCTTTAGCGACGAGCAGCAAAACTACTTACACTAGTTGTGTAGCTGCAAATTATGCTACATTCTTGAATATCCAAAATAACCTAAGTCATATGCCCTGCGCTTCTGCGCAAGATTCACGAAATCTTATGAACATCAGCAGATGTAACTGGATTTGATGGATCAATGGATGCCTGTCAAGGAAATGTGATGGTAAATAAATGGCCGAAAGCTATATCCAGAATGAATGGGACAGACCAGTTAAAGAGTAATAGTAAAGGATGAGGGAAACAGACAATATCATTCATCCAATATTTATTTAGATACCAGTAAAATAGTAATTAGTGTTTGGTTCTACTTTTGCATCTCCTTCATCCAATAATCATTTGAATAATTGACCACAGGCAACAACAAATCTCAGTTCACAAGCATGGTCATCTTCCTCATATCCTATTCTAAAGAGTGTTTTTTTTTAACTTTAAGGTTTCAGATTTCATGGATTTATTCAAATTAGAGATCAGAAATTCCAGTGTACAAACTTCTCATTAAACATGCAAAATTGTTGACAATACACATGCAGACGGCCAAAAACTTTACGTAATAAATAGTTTATCAAATAGTGGAGTGAATTATTCACGTACTTGTCCTACATTCAACAAATATAATAAACAAGATTTATACTAAGTACGTTACATAAATATTTGCTAGCCTGCTATTATATAACTATTGTGGCTTAACCAGTACGATAAGGCAGGACAGGTTAACATACAGAGAAATTACAAGAAAATAAAAAAATGACAAAACCATATCACTATACAAGTATGGATGTCATCACTTCAAACAAAAGATAACTGGCAATAATAGAGCAGTTTCATTGTCAACATAACATTTGCTGTAAGCTCTAAACAGAAAAGCAGAAAAGGACCAAACAATTTTGTTTCAGGTCACACAACATTAAGGGTCCAGAACAACAGTAAACAATCTACTTCTTGAATTTATTTGTTTCTCCATCATATATTCATCGTTATCTCTTCCTAATCTTAACATCATCATAGAAATGTCGATTCTCCTAAGAGGCTTCCAAGTAATCCAATATTCCAATGAGACATCAGAAAGTTTCTGATTATTTTCAAAAAAGAAAATTTATCTACATATCTATTAAACGCCTAGGAAAATTATATTTCCTTTATAAATCCTTCAGCTATCTGTTCCTTTTATCATTATCATTAATAACTATTATCCCCCATGAAGCTTTTCGCCTGACCAGAATTGTGATATAAAATTTGGATTTTACTATGCATATTGCCAGCTTGTTCAAGTTTCTTTTAGGATGATATTAAAGAAAAAAATTGTAATGGAGGAGGAATGTTGTACAGATATTACACAAGATCAAATGGAAGCATCTCAGGTTGGCTTTTTTTTTTTTGGATGAGAAAGACCGGGTAAGTTGGCAAAATTCAATGTCACCTACAATAATTTCGGTAATTTGGTTCCTGGCGACTTCAATTTTACTTCCACCAGTTCATTGGGTAACCAAGGATCAGGTAGAGGGTCATTGACAAGAACATTTTCCGCTACTGCAACCCCTTCCTCCAGTTTCTATCATGTTTAATGCTAATTTTGGACTGGTTGTCATAATTCAACTTGCATAAATAATTTTTAAGAGAAACAATGAGAGAAAGAGCAATAGTGCTCCAACGAAAGAGTAAAAGCAGAAAATGTTCAAAAACAACATCATTGTCTCTGCGAGTGACTCCAGATGATAGTATTCAATAACATCTCCAGAAAATGCAATGCCATCATTGACTTCTTTTAAGTCATCTTGGCCAAAAAAGTGAGATCCAAAAATGTACTTTAAGCTCCAGCCAGATCGGTCGAGAGAGGAAGACATGGAAGTGCTTACAAGGTTAAAATTGATGTAACAACGGTCAATAGGAACAAGGATAGCACACTTTCAAATGATGACTTCAAGAAGATTATACATCAAAATAATGAATTTCAAATATTGCCTAGTTGCTTCTATTGTTTCAGGCAAGAGAGGCTAACAATATACGAGTACCTGAAGAATGACAATCTGTTTAGGCATCTCTAACATATATTTATCCTTTCTGTGTAAAACTTTTTTTTTTATGACAACGAAAATCCGCAGTAGCTACCCTTTGGGTGCGCATATGTAAACCCCCCGCTCTTATGCAATAGCTCGCAAATCACACAGGAGAGGTATGCACTAGGCAAGCCCGGCGCAACGAGCTCGACCCAGAAGACAAAGCCACTTGCTTTCACTAGCAAAGTTTCAAACTTGAGACCTCCAACATGGAAGTTCCAAGCTCAAACCACTGGGCCACCCCGAAGGGTCTGTGTGAAACTCATTTTAACCTTGAAGAAACAACTGCACACACAGTTATTGAAGCAGAGTAGTAGAAGAATCCTACAACCTCTTTCTTTTCAGTTAGCTATCTATAGTATTGGTGACTGCACCGCAATATTATTAGATTGTGAACAGTTTCCACTAAGAAACATGAAAACAAAGACAATACTGATTTAGTGAAGTAGTAGAGCATTCCAAGACAATATACCTTGAAGCAAGGTAGTATGACAACTAATGGGAGTACCTTTATCCAGTTATATGAAAACAGCAAAGATGCATCGGTTAAGTCTGAAGGTAATACATGACAAAAATACTCTTTAAAATAAATCCAACCGCCTTTCGGGGTAAAACAAGAAGATATATAATAATAGAAAGAGTAAATATAGGAAATGACTCACTCAACACGGATTTGGTGTGACCCAAATTGGAGGACAAATACGACTGACAGAAACACCATCATAATGCAGCTGGATACTGTCGTCTGCTAAGTTGAACACCCCCATGTCCAAGCCGCATCCTTTTTCAAAGTAGGTGTATGCACCCAACCAACTATCTGTAAAATAAATACAATTGGGCTTGATTCCCGGAAATTGAGAAGCCTGGATTGAAAGAGAAGCATTAGCACCCAAAAAAAAGGCTTGGTCTCCTATATCCCTGGTTTGTGTAGCTTTGCCCCTAGCAAAGTCGATATGGAAAACTAGAAATTTTTTTGTCCTGTGTGTGCTAATCTTCCCATCATCATCTTCACCTGGGAGGTGCATCAGTCGAATCCTCTCGCGATCATCATTGACGTACCTTAAATCAACAAATTGCTGCACAATTACAAATAATGATCCTAGTGATTCTACGATGTAATTCCTACCATCTTTCCATGATGCTATACATGGTATGGTGTAAATATTAACCAGTTGAGAGCCAACAACATCACAAACTTGGACCCAATTGCCAAGAGTGACCGCATAAAAGTGGCCATTGAAGTATATCACATCATTAATATGTTTGATTTCGGCCGGCATCCAAACCCTGGTCCATAACAAATCTCCTGGTCTCCATAAACTGAGGAGCTCGAATCTTCCCTCAATGACCATTAGAACATAGTCAGATGTATGAGAAGGATTGGCTGACAAAACTGCTTTACTGATAAAGGTCCACGGAACATGGGTGTGGTTGAGTTGATAATTTCTGGTTGTCGCTTGATGTGGCAATTCAATTTGAACACCAGAGAAGGGATGTAACAATCTAATTTCTCCCATGTCTTTCCCGACGGTTATAAGCCATCCCTTGGACTCCATGCATCGTTTTCCCCTAGCTCCTGGAATCCTTTTTTTCAAAATCATACCATTGTATAGACTGAAGAATTTCCTATATGTTCTATCCTCCTCTTCTTCAGCTAACATTAGCCACGGAACTCTAGGCCAATTACCATTAACATTACTAATCGTGGCTACGGAGCGCCACAATTTGCAAACAAGTCGAAAGTTGAGGTAATCCTCAATCAGAATTATGTGTGTAACAATTAAAGCCAGTAATTCAGGTTGAAGTTCCGACCAATCAGCCATTCTTCAAGCTCTAGCTAAGAAAGAATTTAATAAAATTGGCAAATGGTCGGAATATACCTAATTTCTGTTGATCAAACTCCTGATGAGCACTGATACGATGGAGAATGGAGAAGCACGCCGGAAATCCTTCGATCAAACAATTTTTTTCCGGCGGAGACGTCGATGAAACGGGCGGAGCTTTCCAGGAACACTGATAGAGAGCACAGTTGTGAGAGATGTGTTTGTTTGGTAGAATCATTAAACAACTTTTTGGACTTTGGTTTAAGTAGACTAAAATATTTAGAAAATTGCAAAATGGTCCTCTATGTATGGGGTTATATTGTTTTAGTATATCAAGAATTGAAAAATAATGTTTATGCATAGAGAGTTTTTTCTCTTTTGGTTTTCCTCTGGATGTCCAGTGTCAGGATTAGAACCCGACTATTTGGAGGAAGCACTCTCTATCAAGTATTTTTTCATTTCCAAAGTACGAATCTGAGACCTCTGATTAAGAGAGGAGCAGCCTTATCCGCTGCACTACATTCTTTGGTGATTATGTATAGAGAGTTTACTTAAAGGCAAAAATGGTCTAATGGCATTTTAGTATCAATTTGTATTCTGAACTTTTTCATTTAACCATTTGCCAATTGTATTTATTGGAATACAATATATTAAATTTTTTATTTTACTCGACATACTATGTGATAAAAACAATCAAGGAGCATGTGATACAAACACAATAAAAGCGTGAGCCTTTGTAAAAAGGGTCTAACCGTTATATTAGAGTTTTATAAAGTCATCTTCTTCCTTATTTGCATTTAACGCCATTGTTGGACCAATGTGAACGTTTTCATACCTCCTCTTAATCTTCTTTCTCCAAAATTATTTTTTTTATCGGTAATTATATTATTTTATTTTCGTGCATTTTTAGTTATTGTTTGATTGATTTTGTTGTAGTTTTCTTCATTGTCGTGACAATTTATTTTATCGAAATCACAAAGCATGTCATTGAGGGCATAATATTGCTAAAAAGTGTCTAATACGTTAGGCATGAAACAAACAAAATTCTCAAAAAGTTTCAATTAAATTAATTTAAATCAACTAAAATTCTATATCAAACAAATTAGCAAGGACATGAATAATTGATAAAACCCAGATTAAACAACAAATAAATATGAAAAGTAAGTTTAAAAACTTAGGCATATTGAAAATCAAATAATATCAACAAGGTTACGAGGATACTCAAATAATTTCGTGGGAATGAAAAAAAAATACGAATGTCTACATGAACAATGAAAATATGAGAATACGAAAAAGTTTTGGTGATTTTAAGACTATTCATGTCATTTTCTCTATATCATTTCATAATTATTTTTAAAATTTGGTGTCAACATTTGTGGCACACGCATAACTGAGTAGTTAAATTAAAATATTATATTCTAATCACGAGTTCAATTGACAAATGATTAAGTAGAAGGGCCCACAACACAAATTGATACAACTACATGAGTCCGGTAAATCATTTTATTTTATAATATAAACACTATAACTTGAACTTTATTGACTATTTGTACTACAATGCATGTATTTATCATTCCTAATAAATACTGAAGGTGTTAGATCAAATTAAAAAAGAAGAAGACATTAGACGATTATATGATTATATTCATGCATGCATAAATTGTATCAATAAGGACAGTCCGATGTATATAATGTTACAAACTACAAAAAAATCTAAAAGGTTATATTCATTTACTCTAATTTCACTTATATTCAATCTCTCTAATTTTATTTGTTGTATTCTTCTGCTTTGATGGTTGTATTAAGAATCAATGCATAGAATATTTATGTATTAATCGCGATTAGTTGTATACACTTGCTTAATTTCATTTGGTATACAACAAGTGAAATACATTGAAATGAGGGTATATACAATGATACAAATAATAGTTAAAAATATATATTCACTCTATGCAAAATGCAGTAGTTGTCAAAAAATACTCCTTTAGATTATAAAAATACAAGCAAAATATAAAAATATAACAAAGATTTGAAAAAAAAAATTGAGGTATAAAATGAAGGCAAAAATATACAAATACATAGATTTGCCAAGAAACTCTTTTTTCAAAAAATAAAATCGCATACATGTGTGTATATTAAGTGGGGCAGCTCTACGACAACATGTCTGTTTCTTTGCCGCTATTATATGGGACCTGCAAAAAAAAAAAAAAATCGGGTTCATTAGTTTAATATATCAAAACAACTTGATTATATTTCTTCAGCTGTTTCAGTTATGATTTTACAATATTAGCCCTGATAAATTATTTTTGTGGGTTTCTTAATTTAATATTTTCAAAGCAGCTTGATTATATTTCTTCAGCTGCTTTTATTATGATTTTACAATATTAGTCCTGATAACTTATTTTGCGAATAAGCAGGCAGCTCGTTGCCAACATGCCTGCATGAGCTGCCTGCTTCTTCGCTGCTATTATATGGGACCCGCAAAAATAACCTGCGAGTTTCTTAATTTAATATTTCCAAAGCAGCTTGATTATATTTCTTCATCTGCTTGTAAGTCTAATAATTAATAACTTACAAAATTTAAAATGCATACAAAAAATCTATTCGCATCACAAAAATTGAGATAAAAAAATATTTGTTGGGCCCGTGCGAACACGGGGCTCGTGACTAGTATATATATATATATATGTGTGCGCGCGCAAAATACATTAATAAATGAATATTAAAAATTCCAACTTATGGCTTTTGGCTTATAATGCAAACCAAGAAGTATTATGAGATTTATGTAAGTTATACAAAATAATAAGCCCATCCAAATATGATCGTAGACTATTTTTTTGGATTTCGAAGACTTTCACCTCATTTTTTTTTAAATACACATCCAAATACAATTCTAAATTTTCAAAATTTAATATGTTTTATACAACTCAAATGAATTATTCTTTAACTTAATTATTTTACTTACATTGTTACCTTTTAAAACTAGAACGATTATTTTTTCAATATATTAAGAATTATTTTAATTATATGGAATATATGAAGGAATAAAATCATCATTTTTAATTCATTAAGGACTACTTCCATTGCATGGTATATATAAAGGATTAGATGGATTATTTCTTAAAAAAATTAAGCTAGTGATTGGTCATAAAAATTGAATAAGATTTTAAAGATTTATCTTGGACATTTGTTTGACCAAGAAATTTAGGAAAATTTTGAAAAAATATATCTTTAAATATTTTTCAAGTTTCAAAAATTGACTTAATACCCCCCCCCCCCTTCTTCTTTCTTTTTTTTTTAAAAAAACTATTAGACTTTAACTCGTTCTATCATACTGCAGACCCCCGCACGTCAGAAAGGTGGACTGACCGCACTGATTGAATTGTTAAAAAAATAAAATATGCGCTCAACTCACAACGTTAAATTCCAAAAACTTAAACTTTTAAACTTTAATATGTTTTATAAAGCTCATATGAATCGCTAATTTAATTTACACATTGTTTTATTTACATTATAACCTTTTAAAATTTAAATAATCACTTTTTAGAAATATATATATATATCAGGGACTATTTTCATTATATGGAATATACTAAGGACTAAAATAACCACTTTTTAATTCATTGAGTAGTACTTTGATTACATAATATATATGAAGGATTAGATGAATAATTTTTTCTAAAAATTAAGTAAGTGATTGATCATATATTCTAAATGAAATTTTAAAAATCTACCTTCAAAATTTGTTTGACCAAGAAATTTAAGCAAATTTTGAGAGTCAAATCTTCAAATATTTTTAAGTTCTCAAAAATTAACTTAGACTCATAGTAGAATTTAAATAAATTATACATTCAAATACAATTTTAAATTCTAAAAATAATAATTTTAAAGAGTCAAATTATTTCAACTTTCAAATCCATGGCCTAAGTAGGGCTTTATTTTGATCATGAGGTGTATATAAAAAAATTAAAATGATCAATTTTTCTACACATTAATAAATAATAATAAAAATAGTATTTTGATTATATAATATATTTTAGAGGACTGAAAATAATCAAACTCTCATACATTAAGGACTATTTTCATCATTTTCTCAACATTTAGTCCAGTCAAAGCAAAGTCCAAAAATTGAAAGGATTTTTTTTGTAACAATTGCTTATATATATATTCTACCAAACACAACTTTCACAATTTGCTGCTTCTGTGTGTTCATTGGGAGCTCCGGCCAGTGTCCTCCGGCGTATCAGCGTTGATCGTTCTCCGGCGTACCAGTGTTGATCGGGAGCTTGATTCACATGAATTAGGTATTTTCCTACCATTTATCCGAATCGTTTTGTTAGCTAGGCTGGAAACTGAAAAAAATGGCTGATTGGTCGGAACTTCAACATGATCTTCTAGTTCTAATTGTTAAGCGTATTAATTTGATTGAAGATTTTCTTAGTTTTCGTACTGTCTGCAAATCCTGGTGCTCTGTGGCCACCAGGGACAAATTTAATAGTGATTTGCCTAGGGTTCCATGGCTAATGCTACCCGAGGATGAGGATGATAATACCTATAGAAGATTCTTCAGTCTATATAATGGGATGACTTTGAAGAAGAGTATTCCTGGAGCTAGGGGAAGACGGTGTGTGGAGTCTATGGGATGGCTTGTAACTGTTGGAGGAGCTGAAGGTGAAGTCAGTTTGTTACATCCCTTTTCTGGTGTGCAAATACAGTTGCCACATCAAATTCAAATGGAATGGCGATATCAAAATGGCGCCAAATATTATAGATCCTTCAACGAATTTAAACCGTGGACCTTCATTCGTAAAGCAGTTTTGTCAGCTAATCCTTCTCATACATCTGACTACATTCTCATGGTCATTGAGGGAGACTTCAATTTCCTCGATTTCTGGAGACCAGGTGATTTGTCATGGACCAGACTGCCGTTCCACAATGGAAATATTATTGATGTGATATATTTCAATGGCAACTTTTATGCAGTTGATTTTGAGGGTCGTATTCATATTCGTGATGTTGACTCTGAACCTGGTATCTTTCATGTCATAGAGCCGCTAGAACCACGGATCGATAATAAGTATTATTACATCCTAGAATCACTAGGATCATTATTTGTTGTTGAGCAATGTGGTGATGAGTTAAGGTGCGTCAGAGATGATCACGAAGGGATTCCAGTGGCTCTAATCGAAGGCGAAGATTATTATGTGGAGAATATGTCCTACGCTAGCACGACAACAAATTTTCTAGTTTGGCAGATTGATTTAGATGCTTGCAAAGCTACGCCAACTAGGGATCTAGGGGACAGAGCGTTTTTCCTGGGTGCTAATGCTTCTCTTTCAGTTCAAGCTTCTCAATTTCCGGGAATCAAGCCCAATCATATTTATTTTACAGATCGTTTGGGTGCATACCTCCAGTTTAAAGAAGTAGCCGGCTTGGACATGGGGGTGTTCAACTTAGCAGATGGAAGTATCCAGCCACATTATGATGGTGTTTCCCTCAGTCGTATTTGTCCTCCAATTTGGGTCACGCCAAATCCGTGTTGAGTGAGTCATTTTTCTCTATTTACTCTTTTTGTTATTTTATATCTTCTTGTTTTACCCCGTAAGTCAATTGGATTGTTTGTAAAGAGTACTTACAACATGTCAGTTGCCTTCAAACTTAGCTGCTGCATCTTTGTTGTTTTCGTATAATTGGACATAGGTACTTCCATTAGTTGTTATACTACCTTGCTTCAAGGTATGTTGTGTTGGAATGCACTACTACTTCACTAGAATGCACTACTACTTCACTAAATCAGAAATGTCTTTATTCTGAAGTTTCTTAGTGGAAACTGTTCACGATCTAATAATATTGAGGTGCAGTCACCATTGCGGTTGATATACTAATGGAAAAGAAAGAGGTTATAGTCCTATTACGCTTCAATAAACTGTCTTTTGAAGTTGTTGCTTCAAGATTTAAAATGAGTTTCACACAGAAAGAATACATATATGTTTGAAATGCCCGAACAGACTGTCATTCTGCATGTACTCGCCTAATCGTTTGCCTCTCTTGCCTGAAACAATAGAATCAGGAGGGCAATATTTGAGATTCTTCATTTTGATATATCCTCTTCTTAAAGTCATCCCTTGTAAGTGCCCAGCCCTTATTCCTTGTGACCGATGTTACATGAACTTTCACCTTGTAAGCACTTCCATGTCTCCCTTTCTTGACCAATTCAGCTAGAGCTTAAAATACATTTTTTGAATCTCTCTTTTTTGGCCGATAGGACTTGAAAAAAATTGATGAGGACATTGCACTTTCACATCACACAATATAGACCTTCATCGATCATGATCTATAATGCATTCCCTCCCCTCTTCTAGTGTTGGTACTGATGAATTTGCCACCTGGTTCTCGGCTCTTCAATTCTTTTGCACCTTTGACTTTTGTTGTCACAGGTACCATTCCTCTGATTCTTCAATGTTATTCTGCCTCTTCCCATCAATTCTCATTAATAGTTCCATGGCTATTTTCTCACAACCTTGAAAGTGGACCCCAAATTCCTCACCGAACCTAATACAGTAATATTTTGTTGCACCCATACTGGAAATGGAATACCAGGTACTGAATCCACTGTCTCGACATGATCAGCTATGTTGAGAGGGGTAAAATCCCCTGACATGTGAATTCCCTGCTTCCTTATTCTCTTCCTCTTGAGATATCTATTCTGTATGAACCACCAATATGACATATCAGTGTGTGGGATAATTGACATAGCGTCCTCGCCTGTGGTTGTTGGAGTTTGGTTGATCTTTTCAGAATTTACTCCTGCAACCAGTTCTGTGAAGTAGAGAGAATAGAACTACAAACTTCCTGTCTCTTGTTTTTTTTTCTATTAAGTATTGAATGGCTTCAACTTGCCTCATTGTACTGCCTGATTTTTACAACTATCATCCCAGCTGTCATTTCTTTTGTCAATGGTTGAAAGATCTATCCTCGTCCGCGCCGATAGAGTACCTCACCGGCGCAAAAGATCTGGCAGAATTGTTCTTGGGATTTCCATCTCACCTTTGATTTTACCTTAAAAGCTTCCTTCAATATTTCACATAGCCACAACATGGTCCTTTGATTGAATGATGATCTGCTCATCATATTCCTTCTGTGTTCTATCCAATCATGCAGACCTCACCACGAGATTCATTCCTAGTAATGTCAAAAGACTAGGAACCCATAGCAAAATAAATCTTCTGTTCACTCCGGAAAAAAGCGAGTGACTTCCGTCGTAGAAGGCTGTCAGAAAGAGGTGTAACCCATAACAAAGTAAATCTTCTGTTCACCCACTGTAGACTAGTCTCCAGAAAAAAAAAAGCGAGTGACTTCCGGAGCAGAAGGCTGTCAGAAAGAGGTGTTCTATCCTCCTAAGAAGTAGGGGAGAGAAATTCCTCGGATATCATGCATGGGAGCATTTTCATAGTCTCTGGAGCTATTCTTGTTGGTATGGTCATACCCTCCATATCTTAAAGTTCGGATCATGACTCCAACCTCTAGATCCACACATGCATTGGACACCTACACTGGAGTCTGAGCAACTTAGGCAGTAGCTCCTCCTATAATGCATGTGGTGGTGGTGGGTGGGTGGGTGTGTGTGTGTGTGTGTGGGGGGGTGTGGGTGGGTATAATACCCTTAGAGACAATTCCACCTTAAATTGGATTGACTTCCTATGCATGTTGAGGAAGTCTGTATTTGTCTTCCTGATGTGAATAGAAGTTCTTCGGTCTGTCTTCTGCTGTCTATGTCTTTTTGGCATGGAGCCGTTTCTTTCCTTGGTCTTGACTTGGTTTGAATCCTTTGCTACACTTTTTTGATGCTGGAATTCGAGAATTTCAAAGTCAATGAGTCCTGACCACAAAGTAAAAAGAAACAGAGAGGATGGCAGGGAAGGAAGGATAGTAGCAGCTGGGGTGCCTTTTTTTTTTTTTGAAACTGGTAACTTGGTATATTCCTCAAAAGACAGTACTAAAACTGTACTGATCTGAATTTTTACAACTTGTACTTCAAATCCTACTATCTTTTACTAAATTGAGTCTAGCACATCAATTATAGAGATAGTGTCATTTGACTATAACTGATTACACCAAAAACAAAATAACATAAGACAATTCAGTTTGACTTTTTGCATACTATTCTCTACACTATGAGAAGCTCTAGAGTTCCTTTCCTTCCATATTGCCCACCATATACTAGCTGGGATAATTCTCCATCTGTCTCTATTCTTGGATTGCTTTCCTGCTTCCTCCCAACTCTGGATTACTTCTGTGGTCTTGGCAGGCATGGTCCATGACATACCCTTAAGATTCAGGAATAACCAGTGATCTTGCAATGTAGAAAGAGATGGTTAACTGTCTCAGCAGTTTCTCCACAAAAGAAACATCTAGAGGATAATGGTATTCCCCTCCTTTTTAAGTTGTCCTGAGTCGGTACAGCTTCTTTGGATAACAACCAAACAAAACATGCTACTTTGAGTGGGATTTTTGACTTCCAGATTCTTCTCAATGGCCAGTGACTTTGAGACTGCTGGGCTGCTTTATTTCACGCCTCCTTAGCTTTTTCCTTATCTGCTCTTTTCTGTTATCAAATTCAACTAAATGTATTTGCCATCCCCAGTTTTTTTGGTCAGAGAGAATAGACCTAGGGGGTTGGCGCTCTCGATGCCTCTAACATTCTCATGTAGTTGGCATTCTAGATTATTGCTTTATCTGAATTGCATATCCAATATTTTTACTTAAACAACATATTATGCCCAATTACCTTGTTATGCAGACTCAGAATTCTAAAGAATAAGTCTTAAGTTGCTTTTTTGTTTTCAGTAATCAAGTCATTGTAAAATTTGATTATGCTCTGAATATTAGCTTCTAATAGAGTTTAATTGGTTAAAAGTATTCATATAGCTAAACCCAACTAGTTTGGGATTGAGGACATAGTGGACTGGTATGATGTAACATTGAATTATCACACAGATGCATGATCTCTCTATTAGCATATGGCTCTTTATCCTTAAGTTTAATGATGGATCTAATACCCCTTATTATTTTCTCTGTTCCTCTCGCAAAAGGTCCATCCTACTTTTCTTTCCTTAATCCTTACTGATCCTCATGCTTTCCTTTGTATGCTTTGACACCAGAAAATGATGCAAACACTTGGATTATAGTTATATGCTTGATCTGTTTTTCATCTTCTTAGCAACGCTTTGTGCTCTGGATTTTATTATAGCTGTATGCTGCATGTAGTAAAATCTTTGCCTGAGATCTCTGTTCTTTGTCAATGACCCTCTACCTAACCCTTCATTACCCAAAGAACTGCTGGAAGTAAAATTGAAATCGCGAGGAACCAAGCTACTGAAATTATTGTAGGCGACATTGAATGCTGCCAACTTCGCTGGTTTTTCTCATCCAAAAAGATAGCCAACCTGAGATATCTCTAATAGTGTTATAATATCTCTACAACATCCCTTTATTACATGTTTAATAGATATGTATATAAATTTTCTTTTTTTTTGAAAATAATGGAACTTCCACTGAAGTCTCATTGGATTACTTGGAAGCCTCTTAGGAGGATCAACATTTCTATGATGATGTTAAGATTAGGAAGAGATGACAACAAATATACACTGCAAAAACAATTAAATGCGAGAAGTAGATTGTTTAGAGTTGTTCTGGACCCTTAATGTTGTCTGACCTGAGACGAAATTGTTTGGTCCCTTTTCTGCTATTCTGCTTAGTGCCTACAGTATGTGTTTATAAAGAAATCATTCTGTTATTGCCAGATAACTTTTGTTTGAGGTGACAATATCCATACTTGTATAGTGATATGGTTTTGTCATTGTTATTCTTCTTATCGGACTGGTTAAGTCACAGTAATTAGAAATAACAGGCTAGCAAATATTTATGTAAATGTACTTGTTATCAATCTTGTTCAGCATATTTGTTGAGTTTAGAACAAGTACTTAAATAATTGAGTCCACTATTTGGTTAACTATGTAAAGATTTTGGCTGTTTGCTTGCGTCTTGTCAACAATTTTGCATGTTTAACTCCCAATAAGTTTGTGCGCTGGAATTTCTGATCTGTAGTTTGAGTAGATCCATGGAATCTGAAATTTTAAAACATATACTCTTGAGAATAGGATATGAGGAAGATATTACTCTTTTAACTGCTATGTCCCATTTATTTTGGCTACATCTTTTGGCAGTTATTTACCATCACACTTCCTTGACAGGCATCTATCGATCCATCTAATCCAGTTACATCTGCTGATGTTCATAAGATTTTTGAGAAACTTGCCCAGAAGCACAGGCTTATGGTTAAGTTATTTTGGATGTTGAATGTTACTTAATTTGCAGCTACACATCTAGTGTAAGTTCTGCTGCTCATTGCTTAAGCATGTTGCATTTTAACTGCTCTATGTACAAGCGGTAATAGTTACTGTTGCTCAACTACTATCTGAATTTAGCTTATCGTGATGTGTTAGATTTTGTGAGACAATGTGATGATGTTACTGTTGAAGCTCAAAGAACTCCTTTGAGTTATCAAAAGTATCTGTTGGATCAAAATTTCTGGTTCCTCTTATTTCCTCTTTACAATTACAAGATCCCTGTTTTAGCTTTGAGAAAGGGGTCTTCTTGTAGTAACTTGTATCGCTAACGGGCGTTTTTCAAGGTAGTGATGATGAAGCGGGTGGAAATGGAGTGATATGCAAATTAGTTTGAGACTGGGATGTAGATGTTGTTTTACCAAATGAATAATAATAAGCATGTGCTTCACGAACAAGTCATACCTACAAGTAATCCTCATTCAAGGAATATAAAGGGGGAAGGAAAAAGTAAAAGAAACTAATAAGGTTTTCCTTTGAGAAATATATCAAGATACTACTCCAACCAATACATTAATATTTGCAGTTGTTTCAACTTCTTGTTGCCTCTCTTTTCACATGTAAAATATGTGATTGATGAATAAAGATGAAAGGCCTCTCTATTTTGTGAATGGAATTGGATCTATTCACAAAGGGCTCTCTGTAGCTAACATATTTTTATTGTGAACCATAAGTCACCGAAATGGTCATTTTTTGAGTTGATGTTCTTCCATTGGAAAATCACAAACTAGGGGGTCATTTGGATGCTGGTTGGCAAGTAAAATTATTCATGAATTAAAACAAACATAATTAGTACTATGTTTGGCATCATTTTTTTGTGTTGTGTATAAAATTCCGCCCACCAAGTATGGTGTTTAGTTACCTGTTTGCAATCCCGCATGATAATACATGTATAGGTTAGGAAGAAATTAATGATACCCATCAAAAGAAAAAGGAAGAAATGTTATTATTTATGCAAGGTAGAAGATAAAATAACAAATATATGGATAACCAAATCCCGCCTAACTAATCCTGGTATTAGAGCAGGGGCAGCTCAATACAATCAATAGTCTAAAGCCAAAACTTAATAATACAATTTAAATAAAATTATGTCCTTTTTCTTTCTAATTTACTCTTTTAACTTTTTTGGATGCACAGCTATAAATTTATCCTTTCAAGTGTTAATTCAACCAAACATTTCTTTTAATGGATATAAAAAGTAATTGATTCAAAAAAATCAAGTTTAAAATGGAGTATAGAACTATCGCAAACTGTAAAAAGGAGAATAAATGTATGGAAAGCAGGAAAAATCTGAACCAACAAGGTAACGTACTAACTAAAGGGAAATAGAGACTGAACCTAGTTTAATCCTCATTTGAACAACTCAAACTAAAAAACGAAACCTTCTATTTATGATTATTGGAAAAAGTATATATAATATAGAATTAAATACCATTTTAAAGTTTTTTTCAACTACACCAACAACATACCCGATACGATCTCACAAAGTGGGACATGGGGACGGCAAAGTGTACACCGACCTTATTTTCTACCTCAGAGGTAGAGTAGTCGTTTCCAATGGACCCTCGGCTCAAGGGAATAAGTCTTCCTAATATGCAAATTTATAATTTTGTGTAGCGACATAATAATGCATTAAATCTTCTTTCCACATCATCGCCTTTTTATTTCAACATTCAAGCTTCAATCAACTTAAATTTTTCAACAAAAGTTCTCTTATTACCATTAAAAACTAATATACACATCACAAAGATGCAATTTTGATTAATTTCAAAAAAAGAAAAAAATAGAATTATTATTTCAGGAGGAATTGGTCAAGCAACAATATAATCTGTAACTGCTGGAGAGTTATATTGTTTTTTCTTTTGCAATTATTTGAGGAATCGAACACCATATTAGTAAAAGTTGCCATCTTTATTTTGAATCTCTTGTATGCGTTCCTGTTTCCTCCATTGATGGTCTTTATTCGTATGATTTGGCGTTGCCCTTCAATGAGTTAGAGTCGACCATGTAAGTTTGGTGAATAATTGGTTGGAAAAATGGAGCATTGTAGTGCAGGTAGCAATATTTTCTTAGGATTGACGTCTTCTGTGAAGCTATATTTTGATATTTTTGAACAACATTCAGATAGATATATATGTGCATGTTAATTATTTCCCAGATTGTAACAAACATATGTGCTCAACAATCATCTCTTTTGGTAGTTATTTTGAACTCGTGATAATTCGGAAGTTGTATGGTTATTTTCTTGCTCTAATTGATGTATCAGATTGCAAATGGCTGTTTGGTTGGAGCTTCTACTGGATTTGTTGAGGTTAATAGCTCATCTTCTTTGTCACACATACTGTTCAAGTCTGGTTCACATGCGTTTATACTTCATGGAGGTCAGTATTAAGGGAATTCAGGTATGGATGCTGCTGCCTTGTGATGATAGTATAAATGACAAAATATAAAAAATTTCTTATTAACATACATGAAAGAAGAGTAGTTCACTATCTAAAGGTCCTTGGTAAGGTGTTTCACGGTTTGTCCCACAGATGGTCAGTTTCTATTGAAAAAGACTCCTAAAGTCTCTGTCTAACTCTACTCAATCATTAGGGTTGAAATCAACCTTCCACCGAACTATAAGTTCCCTGATGTAAGAAAGTATTGGGCAAAGAATCTTGAAACTGAATATTTGCTTGAAGCCCATGATGGCCAGTCTTTATTCGTTCCAGCAGATTTGGTGAGATCTGGTCAACGCGCGCTTTTTGTTCAAAGTTGTCCCATCTTCAAGTCCTACCTCAAGCAAAGTAATTCTATGGTGGTAATTATAACTTTTCCTACCACAAACTTGGAGATAAAATCTGGATATCCATTTCAAAAACAGGATATTATGATACCATTTTATCACTACCAAAAGAAATGCCCTTAATGGCAATTATTTAGTGGCAATTAATTAAATATCGGTAATTTATTCCTTTGCTCAACAATTGGCACCAATTGGACAATATCTGGGAATAAAGACCTTTTCACTTACCAATTAAGAGAATAGCCACAAAATGTTGGTACTAAAGAGAGTGATACATAAAATGGAAAGCGAAATTTCCTAATTATATCTTCCCTCCACCTTCTTGTATGTTCCCTCCCTCTCTTCATTTCCCTTTTTTTTTCTATGACTTGGTGTTTGGGCCAACTTCTACTCACCTCAACCGATTCCTTGGGATACCTGCCACTTCCCATCAGAAATAGGTATCAAGTAACTCTGTCCACCAAGGCCAAGACAGATAGAAGAGTCACCTAGTGTTTTTTGTCTCCGCTGAGTTTTGAATCTGAGACCTCAGGGTTCTCAACCACTTCATTTATCACTAAGCTACACCCTTGGGTGCCTCTTCATTTCCCTCCTTGTAAACCTAGAACAGACAGAAACCTAAAATTCTAGTCTCCTGTTCTCCCCTCCATCACCAGCTGTCACCAGATAATCTGAATCATCTCTCCCCCTCTCTGTCTATCTCCATCTCTTCTCCCTCAGTTTTGATGTTCCTATATTGTTGATGGCTCTTTTTCTGTCTTAGCTCTCAACCTTGCCTCTTGTCAATTTCAATTGTCATCGGCTTATACTCGAGTGCTAGATTTGGTTTTGTTTTTCTCCTTTTTTGTCTATTTTAGTTTTCGTTGATTTTCTATTTTTAATAAAATTTTGCACTAGTGGTCTGCTTTAGATTATGTTCAATTTCTTTAATGATTCTTATAGTACGAGTACCAAACAGTGCGTGTATAGTTGTATGTTATGCCGTTGACATGCAATATTTAGCATTGCCTCAGTGCTTTCAATCAAGTTAGTGGAGCGAGGGTTATAATACTTAGCTATTTACTCAGAAAATGACACTACTTTCTAATTCTAATGAAAATTTACCTTTTTGTTCACTTTGACAATATACATGCTGTCGTTCTTTGGTGGATTTGGTAAGAATTATGTTGGAGTAAACCCAAAAGCCTTCAAATTGGAGGACAAGAACATGTAACAAGTGGGTGACTGCTGGTTATTACTTGGATTATGAAATGTTGTCTCTGTTCTTTCATGGCTGCTGATATGTTGAAGTCTATTGAATTTCAATAGATGATCATTTTCTTTTCTTATTTTTTTTGTCAGAAAATAGCTGAAATGACTCACTCACATGGGTCTCTTGTACTGGGAGATAACAGTATTGTGTCCTTGTACCATCCCATCCTTTGGACCTTGGAGCTGGTATCTGGTAACATGAACTTTTTTTGTGGTAACATTCTCAAGGTGCTGGTTACTTTAAATGCTCGGTTATTTTTTCAGATATTGTGATGCATTCAGCAGCTAAGTTTATAACTGTCCATAGTGATCTGATGGGGGTTGTACTTGTTGTCACATGAGAAAGGTTTTCTTCTTATTTGGTTTCATGGCTTGTTAACGCTTTTCAAATGCTTTCTCGTCATCCTTAGTGCCCTTGAGTTGTTTCCATGGCCAAGACTTTCAGATTACTCTGATTGAATGGAAAAAAAGGAAGAAGAAAAACCTCTTATTTGTAAGCTTGTTTAGTATATCCAATTGCCTCAAGTCTCAAGTACTAGGTATCTGTCGCATATTAGTTAACCTTTATGGAACACTAGAAATTTCTAAACAATGGTAGTTTGGAGCGCAAGATTCATGTTTTACTTAGAAATAGATTGGGTTCATGCTAATATTATTCTAAAGCATACATATCTTCTAAAAGGTGACAAATTATGTAAGCTTTTTGTTAGTCCATTTCTCTCAAAATATTCAATCACCTGACGGTTCTCGGGAATTTTAACCCCAACTCATTCAAGCAAGTAAATTCACATTTTGTTGACATATTTTGTGGTATTGAGTTAATGTATTGCTTACCTGAAGCTGGGCCATTACATGTTTGATTTTGTAACGTGGGGGTTGTGTAAGCCTAAATTGCAGCCCTTTGACTAGGCTGAAGCTGCATATGGTAAGTTTCCTTGTGCAATCATAGCTTACTTTTTCTGAAGACAGTGCCTACTCTTTTTACCGAATGTGAAGTTCAAGATCAGCTCACTGACTCAACCGGATATTCAAGTTATATATTTATCTTAAAATGTCACCTTCTCAATAAATAAATAAATATTTAACTTAACAAAACCAACTTGGCAAAGAATATGTCCTTCCTTCAAAATGCAGAAGGTGCAAGCTTAGCCCCATTTGGTTGCTGGCATTGTTTAAGAGGGATTAAAACGATGGTGTTGCGTGTAGAAAACAGCAGGTAGTAAAATTTTGCTTGCTTTTTAGTCTTCTGGGTTTTTATTACTTGCTAGATCCATTTTGTTTACTGAAATTGCGAGAGTACTTGATTGCCATTTTCTTTTCCTGGCACCATGAACAGCATCTAGCTCTCAAAAGGCCGGTTGACATAAGATTGGAGTCATTACTACTCTTTCAGAGCAATTGACAAAGCCTTGGTTTTGGTTACCTGCAGGAGTCATCTGGTGGTGCCCACAATCTTCTTCCTGAAGATGTGATAATTGTATTCGTTTGGTAGGTTCTTTGAATTGATTATCTTCTAAATGTTTAGTAATCAGGTCAGTCCTGGAAACCTCCTTCCAGGTACATAGTTGTGTCTGTGTGTGGCGAGGAATTACATGATGAGCAAGACGAGTTGGAAATCCTACTTATCTTGTGGATATGAATCACAAGACAAGTTTGAATGTGCAAATTGGAACTTCCATGAGAACACAGGTGTATGAGAAGGATTAGCTGACAGAACTACTTTACGGATAAAGGTCCATGGTTCTGAAGTCTTGTTGGGTCTATAATGTTCGCTGATATTTTGATGCGGCAACTGGATTAGAATATCGGAGAGGGATGTAACAGACTGATTTGACCTTTATCTTTTCCGACTGTGATAAGCATCCCTTAGAGTCTCATACATCATTTTCCCCTGGCTCCTGGAATCCTCTTCTTCAAAATCATGCCATTATAGAGACTGATGAATTTTCTACATGTTCTATCATCGTCTTCCTCAGCTAGCATTAGCCATGAAACCCTTGGTAAATTACTGTTCAAAACTGTCTTTGGTGGCCACAGAGTGCTACGATTTACAGAGAGTCCGGAAATAAGGTAGTCCTCAATCAGATTTATCGACCAACAATTAGAACCAGCAGATCATGTTGAAGTTCGTCCAATCAAGCATCTCTTTTCAGTTTCAAGCTCTAGTTGGGGTTCTTCATCAACCAACTTTTTGAGCGTTGGGACGGGCGGAGCTCCCCTTGAACCACCGATAAAGCACCACACTGTAAGAGTTGTATTTGTTAGAATATCAACCAATTCTCAGAAATTTTACTTTTACTTTTTGGTCTCTGCTTTTAGTAGACTAACCTATTTAGAAAATGATTGAAATGGTCTTAATGTATAGGATTTGATTATTCTAATCCTTCCTATATATAACATATAGGAAAAGTGATTCATGAGTTTTTCATTAATATCATGCAACTGAAATAGTCCTGAATGTATGAAGAAAGTGATCCATTTAGTTTTTAATATATAGAAAATATGATCCATCTAGTTCCTCATATATACACTGTAACTAAATAGTCCTTAACGTACAGAGAAAGTTATTCATTGAGTCGTTCATATAGACCACATAATTGAAATAGTCCTTAACGTATAGAGAAAGTTATTCATCGAGTCGTTCGTATATACCAAGCAATTGAAATGGACCTGTATAGAAAAAGTGTCCATCTAGTCATTCATGTATGCTGCATGAATCAAAAAACCTTTTTGATGTGTAGAAAAAGGTAATCATTTAATCTTTCATATATACTATGTAATTAAAATAGCTTATAATTATTATCTTTGAGATTTAAATTAAAATAATCAGTTTATTTTATATATATATATTAAGGAGTAAGGAATTAATTCCCCATCCCTCAATATTTCTTTCCCAATGCAATAATGGAGTATTCTTTTTCTTGTTTTTCTTATAACATAGTTTTTGTTGTTAAGAGAACATAGTTGAATTATGATTTCAAAAACAAATACTAATGATATGATGATGATAATACACTAATTCTCTCATAACTCATAGATATGTGGTTTCTAAATTGTGGATCAAACTTAGTATTGATTTTATGCCTGAATAGCTTATTTCCTAAGGAATCAATTGGTCGCTGATTTGGAGTTGAATTATACATATATAAAATAAGAACATCGTTTTAAGAAAAAAAATCATGTTACATCACGAGATAAATGCATTCAAAAAAAGAAAAAATGTAAAGTTTTCCGTCCTTAATCCAAGGTCTTGATTTCAAGCTCCCTCTAGGTTCAGAGTCACCTTTGTGAGGAAGTGTTTATCTTCCAATGTGGGATTTTCAAGTGCAAATTTGAAATTAGCCAAACTCTAATGTGAGTACCAAACAGCGAGGTGAAATAAAACAACAACAACATACTTAGTGAAATTCCACAAGGGAGTCTGGGGAGGATAACATGTACGTAGACCTAACTACTATCTCATAGAGAGAGGCTGTTTCTGGAAGACCCTCGTTAGAATCGAGGGGAAACAAAACAAAAACTCTTCCACATCCATATATATATATATTTAAAAGGGCTACTGCAGTGTGCACAAGAATCATTTTAATTCTTTAAACAGCCTTAAGAAACATATATATTGTGCGGCAATCCAAAGGTAAAACTCATAAGAATAAGCAAAGCGCTTCACAGACAATTGCTGCCAACTTTTGTACTAAAATTCTGTCAACTATGGCTAAGAAAGTGAAGAATAAATCAAACTCAAAGCAAAAGAGGAGCATGGAGACAAAGCATACATCCAATTCTCTACTTCTCTTCCAGTTGACGTAACACTGATTCTGCAAAACTCTGCTGCCTGGAGATACAAAACAAACAAACCGCGACTTCAAACTTTCATAACCCTCTAAATGATCAATGGAGTTACCATCAGTCGCATATATAAGAACAAACGTGCAAAATAATGAAGAAAGCAAACATACTTCCTTTCTCGATGCTTAGGGCTAGGACGAGAGTATTTCAAATATCCATCCCAAGGAACCTTTTTAAGACCTGCTCTAACAGAAATGATGTCCCTGACCCTGAAAAGAGAAAAATGGAAAGGATTTCCTTAAATACGAATACTATCGAAAAATTAACATCTAACATATGATGAGATGAATGCCCCTGTTAGAACAGTAGTTTCTGCTTTTCAGAATGGGAAATTTTACCTCTCTGCAAACTCGATTGGAGTCTCCCCAGGTCTTATGTTCTGAGGTTCCAGGTACCAAACATCACAGACAACAGCCCAAGATGTCATGAGCTGCAAGAGGTGCGTTGTGAAGGATTGTCTGCATTTAATAGAAGAAAGCCAAACTTCAAATTAGCAAAACAAAAAACAGTAGAGAAGAAAGATTATAAAGTAATGAATACCAACAAACAGACCAGATAAGCAATTTGGCATAAAGAAAACCTTACTTTCTACTATTCCAAAAGGCGTCAACAAAAATTTTGTTGTACTTGATTGCAACAGGACACACGGTGCAGCCGAGTTCAAATGCTCCCTATTCATCATGCGTGGAAAAGGATAGTGGCATAAAAACCATTAGCTTAAACACTTGGAGAACTCAGATTAAGAAAAAAGATACTAAAATAGTACTGAAGATCAGAAACACAATAAAATGTACTTTCCAGTTTCACTTTTTAACAACTACTCACAAGAAAGAAAGAACTCATAATTGAATGGGGGATTTTTTAAAGACCTATAGTTTGGGTCAAGGAGAGCTCAACCGTTAAATTTCTTATAAATGAATGAATTCATTGAACCTACCTTTTTGAACATGACAGTATAGTGGTTATTTACACAAGTTCCCTCTGGGAATATAAGAAGAGGGTTGTTATCGGCCCCTTCAACGTGTTGCCTCAACCTGAAAATTAAAATAGGCAATAAAATACAGTGCAAAATGAGATGATAGAAAGATTCTTCTAACATCACGTACTTCTTTGCTACAATTTCACGATCCTTGGCTTCTGAGCGGTTGAACCAGATACATCCAACACCTTCTAAAATGGTGCTCTGCAGTAGTCCTACAAAATAATTATTTCTAATGAGAAATTTGATATATGGAAGAGGAGACATAATGAACACTTATAAATTGTGATCCTTGCAGTTATACAAAGATGAGTTTGCAGCCTAAAGTTCCCTAAGCATGTGTGTCACTTCTCTTCAAGTACTTATAGAGAGGTAACTTAAAGAACCTTCAAGGTCGCATGCTTAGGTAGAGAGGCAATTCAGAAAAAGAATAAAAGAAAGTGACAACATAACAAAGCTTTCTGAACAGTAACTACAGCAAAATAATACGGTAATCTAAGTACAACAACATACCCAGTGAAATCCCACAAGTGGGGTCTGAGGGGTAATCTACGTACAACAAAAAAGTGAAAACATAACAAAGCTTTCTAAACAGTAACTACAGCAAAATAATACGGTAATCGAAGTACAACTAATAGTGCAATTGCGCTACACAATTCAAATACTTTGAAAAAATCAAATGATACCCCTCCATTACTGACAAGGTGAGCAACAGTACAAGAAGTCATACTTGCATCACCCCTATTGACAGACTTTAGCAGGAATGGCTATAGCACCTTATACACCTTAAGGTCTGACTTCTGAGCATAAGCAAATGGAATATTAGAAACTAAGTAAGCGGTTAGCAAGTTGGACTAAACTTTGGCCTAGCCAGTAGACTGTAACAGTCGGCAGTAAAGAAAATATGGTTAACTTGTTTTGTGTAATTGGCCTGGTGATTTAATAAAACTTGATTCATACAAGATCCTAAATTCATAGAAATAACCAATTAACAAAATATGAACTGGCGAAATGTGTTTTCTGGACTAGTACAAACAAAGCTTAATCTGCCTGTACAAGATACTAACAAGATTTGCTTGCCCAGTGAAAGAGTAAGGAGGAGGGGTAGCAATATAAAAAAAACCAGGAGTTTAGTCAAGCTAAAACTCTTAAAACCATGAACGATATGGTTTTGTTGATTGAAAGGCAAATGGCACATCAAATAGAAGGTATGGACAGCCAAATTATAGTTACACAAAGCTTCAATAATTGTCTTCTACATCAAATCACTCAGTTTGCACGTTGCACCAAATTTTTGCCAGTTAGTTATGCAGTTCACAGAACAACATTCGCTGGATTAACCTATCTAAGAAGAACAAAAAGTTAAGAGGGTCTACACAGCCAACTTATAGTAATCTTAAGCTTCAATATTTACCTATGTATTTTTTTGACTAGTAAAGTAAACCAAGTTCAACTCTAATTCAGATCACTGCACTCACTCTGCACCAAATATTTGCTAATTAGCTTATGCAATTATCATAATATAATCTGCAAAATTCCTTTTCAAACAACCTGCTCTTCAATCATTACCTGAATTATGGGTTCTAATAATTCAAAATTTTGAAGTTAAACTGTTGAGGTGTTATTAAACCTTAACTTTAGAAACGCTCCATCACAAGATTACATATTTAGATTTTACCATTTATATGGAGGTCTTCATATTAAAGCTCAACAATTTTTGAATGACTCACAAAAAGAATAAGCAAACAATGCAAATGCTTTAGAACTCTTACCGACCCACCCAGGATGCTTCTGCATGATCACAGCAAATGCAGTCATCTGCTCTAAGACAATAAAATCGATCATTGATGTGTGATTTGCCACAAAAACCTGTCAATAAAATGCATAACATGACTTTAGATGTATTGGACAAGATGGCTAACGTGTGAGATTTCAATTATGGCAGCAGAGGCACCTGCTTAGGTCGTATGCTAGGTCGTGGGCCATGGTATTTGACAACTCCAGTCCAAGATGCAACAAAGAAACTGCATATCAGCTCCACCAGACACCTCTAAGAAAATTAACCAAGAAAAGGATGGCAGAAACCTTAGTACGCTTACAGACTCTTCAAGAGAATAACAAAGTGCAATATAAGCAAGTCTAGATTGGATATTGTATTTCTTATTTGAATATTCTTGTTTTGATTTGAATGTCTTTTTTAATACTGCCATTTTTTATTATACACTTGAGTCCTCGTGGATCTGGTTTCTTTCCTTCATAGGGATAATATCCCATAAGATATGGTGCCATTAAATACCAAGAATTATCTTTTTTATTACGGATAGTTTCTCTTACGCATTGTCTTGGATGGTTTTCCTTTGAATGTTAACCAGCAACTGAGGAAGAAAAGGTCATTTGGTGAACCAAGAAAAGAAGAAAGACACACAGAAGCTTTAGCTGAAGAAAAGTGAACTATGAGCATAGAAGAATATCTTATGTGACTATTTTTGTTTGCAAAAGCTAATGATTGAAACAGATGTAGCAGATTTCTTGTGTGATGTTCCGAATGTGCTTCACCACATTGTTAATCCAAGATCATACTTGAATATAAGCACACATGCTGCAGAAACCTGGTCCAGACACAATGAGCAATTTCCCAAGCAATTCAACATAATGAAGTGTTCCATTGCTAATTGCATTTCCTAATGTCTGCAGCTGTAGTAATCTCTGTTCATACAGTGATATCCCATGCTTTCTTCAATTGTTTGTCTTGGAAACTATTCCCATTTCTTGGGAAATTTTATAGCTCAAGTTTCAGTAATTTCTATGTGCATGCCCAGTTTAAAGAACTAGTCTTTCCATCATCTTAACAAGTAGCATAGTATAAATAAAGCAAATTGTACAAACACGCATATAAATAAGAACCCCTCCCCAAATCCACTTTCAGTACCAATATCTGCCATAATTTGCCAAAGTCTTATGAACTAAACTTGGTTTCCGTGCCTGCTCTTGTTTGAAGCCAATTGTTCAGTATTTCACTAGATAGAATGCTGAATAACATTGCAGCCGATGGACTCCCTGGTCAGCTTAACCATATTTCTTTGAGCATGCAGTTCATTTTCTATGCCCAGTTCAGCACAAGCTAATTGGCTAGTTACAAAGGAAATTCTTTCTTAATCTATGGAGGTCCTTTCTGTTAAGCGAGTGATGTTTGTCTCAGTGTCGCGACTCACGAGATCCTTATAAGATGAATATAATTTTCTCCACAATAAGGCCAAGGATAAAGGTAAATGTCATCATATATATTGTGAGGAAATGAAAACTGAAGTGCAGTCCTCAACTAAAGAAATAAAAGAGAAATTTTAAGTAAACTGGATAACAAGAGAGATACCTCTAGCTTTTTCCTGAACTTATCGTGCCCTTTCAGTAGGACATGCACCGGGATATAGCAAGAGAGAAATATTATCCATCCTATTGTTAAGACAATGACTCTGAAATTGAATTGGAAAAAAAGGAGGAAAAAAGTGAGCTTTCAATGGCGTAGTGTAAAACTATTGCAATAGATCCAAGCTAGGTGACTTAAGTTAGTTCATGATTAGGCATCAAATGAGAATTTTAAAAAAAAAGGAAGAGGCTAGACCTTATAGGAAAAAGAAATCCATATCTAACAACCACCCCCAAGCACCATAAAGGAAACAAATAAATGTTCCAGTTCCAGGGTTCTGGTGGATTTGACTTGAAGCATCGGGTGAAAGAATCCTGCAAAAAAATGAGAATGGGCATACACAAATAATAATGGATACATTTAACTTCCTCAAACTGAAAGGCCAAGCTTCAATATAAAGTTTTTTACAAAATCCAAAGGAAATAGAGGTTGAATTGTATTTTTGTAGTGCAAGAATTGGGACTTTTGCAGTCACAGTGGTTAAATAATAAACCAACTGGCACGCATCAGAAAATAAGCAAGTCGGCAGTTTACAGTGCAAAAGTGAACATATGAGTTGAATGTCTAGTATATTGCTAATTCAGTCCTCCTTTATGTTCCTTTAAGACTACTGTTCTAAGTTGAATACTCAAGACACATGTATGAAACTGGAATCTTTTCTCTTAGGTAATTTCAAATCCTTTCATCACCTAAAACCTATTTGTGATTATATCACTTGATAGAAGGGGGAAATATTATCTCACTGAAACTTATGATGAGAAAAAATACCATGAAATAAACAAATGGGAGATCTGCAAAATAATTAGGTTGAGATTTAAACTACATCTTTTTTCACACATACATGATAATATCCCTGACCTACGAAAAACTTTCTCAAACTGTAATGGGCAAGATCCAAAACCAAGTCTTTGAAAAAGTCCAGAAGAAGTAGAGGTCAATTGTTGCGTCATTTGCTTTGTATCTTCCTATGCATAATACTCTTTAGTAATTGCATACTTTCCTATTCTTTTATGTGTAGTATTATTTGTTGCATCATTTGCTTTCTACTTTCCTATTAGGATGTACATTTTCCTTGAAATCTTGCTGAAATAACATCCCTTTTCAACCTCTCTATCCCCACAAAAGGCACACGCAAGCTCAGCATACATCCTACCCTCCCTGGCCCCCTAGAGATAAATTGTTTCTTGCCCGGATACATCCTACCCCTCCCTAGACCCCACTTGTAAGTAGAGGTCAATTGTTTATGGAAGTACAACAATCAGTAAATTTGCAGTCATGGGTCGATTTAAGATTGAAATTCAGGAAGAGAAATTTCCACTCACGTCAATAATGGCACCAGCAGCCTCAGTTAAGGTGGGAGAAATATCAAGCAAATCACGCCTGAAACAGAAATTAACCCAAAAGGGGTTAAAAAAAATCAAAACTTTGGAACATTTGAAGCACAAAAGAAGAAGAAGAAGAAGGAATTACAGTCGAAGCTTTCCATGGGGTTCTTCGATAGATCCAGTAGGAAGATAATCTTCAAGATTGGGTCGATCAAAGTCCAATTCGGAGCTTGAAGATTTAAGATTACTCATGATTTTGATATCATCAGCAATAGAAACAACCTGTTCCCTTTAGATATACACTGAAAACATTCACTAGCTTCACGCTCTTCAAGAAGATGCCTTCCTCCAATTAACATAATTGTCCACTATTAATTTGATACGAAAGTATAAAAATAATTATAATTAAAATTTATATTTAGAGTCTAATATTTTTGAGATAAAGATTTTTCAGAAATATTTTCTTTATTTTTGTGAGGTAATAATAAGATTTGCATATATTTTACCTTCCCTAATTCCATCTCTATGAGATAATAATAAGATCTGTGTGAACATTCTGTTCTCCTCAACCCCTATTTTTGAGATGAGGTTTTTCCGGAAATAATTTCACTATCTCTGTGAGATAGTAATAAGGTTTACGTATATTTTACCCTCCCAACTTTATTATTATAGTTGTATTAAAATTAAGTATGATGTTTTTTAAATTTCGTAAGGTAAATAAATTTTTTTGATTACAATTATTATAAAACAAAGGGAGTATGAAATTTTCACAAATTAATTAAAATCATTAGCAATAAATTCCAAATGAGTGGTTGAGTTGGTGTTAGTAGGTTTTATAATTAATGATAGTCCGAGATTGATTGTTTTTCTACGGCATCCATAAATTAACTCAAATTTATTATATTAAAATTTACATAATTTCTTTTTCTCTTTCTTTATCATCATATTATTATTTTTATTTCATAAAATAAATTTCTTCTAAATTTTTCATCATATATAATTCATATTCTTTTCTTTTATGATCATTTGATATAAGATTGTTGTATATCATAACTTTTTAAATAATATAAATTGATAATAAATATATTGTACGTAATAGTGAATAAAACAAATAAAAGTGAAATCATTAATGAAATACAATTAAATAATCGTTATATAATTTTAAAGAAAATTATTTTAAATTTTACATTAATATTCAAAAGATCATTTCATAGTTCAAAATGAGTTTTCTTGTCCTTATTTTTTTTATATCGAGTTAAAAATTGTTGAAATTGATAACTTTCATCTACTGTCATTTTCCAACGCATCTTGAGTTGGTGCGTTAAAATCACGTCCATTTTCCAACCCTTGATATAAATGAAGGGTTAAATGGTAAAGTCTACTAATATATTAATGATTTCTTAATAATCGTGTAAAATGAAAAGTGTCCTTATAATATGGGACAGAGGTGGTACTTTTGTTGATCTACTTATTATTAATAGAAATAATTATGACATGATTAAACTATCCTTTAAAATATAATGTAATATAATTTATATTTAATCTCTTAAATATCTCTTTTATGAGTTTGTAATCAGATTAAGAATCAAAAGCTTCCTGCCTTTTTCAGTGTGGACATTATTTGTCATTGATATGCTATGTGAAATCAAGATTGTTCATGAGAATAAAAGAATCATGCTTTAATTTCAACAAAAGTAATATTTTTTCTATCCCAATTTATATGACATAATTCGAATTTTAAAATTCGAAATCAACACTACCTCATGAAGATAACGAGCATGTTTTTGAAAAACTCTTGCCATGTGTGTTTGACACAATAAGCATAAGTTAGATCATCATAGAGCAACATTAACAATTCCCCTTGTACATAAACAACAACATACTCAGTGGAATCCCACAAGTGGGGTCTGGGGAGGGTAAAATGTATACAGACCTTATCACTACTTCATAGATATAGATAGAAACAAAGGTTGTTTTCGGAAAACCCTCGTCTTAAAAATCAAGCCTCGTAAGCAGAAGACCTCCTTGTACAAAGAGCAGCTAAAATAATAACTGCATGCTTTAGATGTGTCTGCAAAGCTACATTCTTGATTCTTGAACACCCAAAATAACTTCAATCATGCTTCTGGGCAAGATTGTTTAAAATAGTTGTATCACCAACAATTTCCTTTTAGGATGATCTTAGAAGAAAAAGAATTGTGATGGAGGAGGAATGTTATAGAGAATATTATACAGGAGCTAATCAAAGTATATCAAGTTGTCTAATCTTTGGATGAGAAAGACCAGCTAAGTTAGCAGAATTCACCGTCTTGTAAATATAAAGAAATGACTCACTCAACACGGAGTTGGTGTGACCCAAATTGGAGGACAAACGCGGCTGAGGGAAACACCATCATAATGTGGCTGGATACTGCCATCTGCTAAGTTAAACACCCCCATATCCGAGCCGCCTCCTTCTTCAAAGTGGAGGTACGCACCCAAACAATCATCTGTAAAATAAATATGATTGGGCTTGATCCCTGGAAAACGAGAAGCTTGGACTGAAAGAGAAGCATTAGCACCCAGAAAAAAAGCTTGGTCCCCTATATCCCTGATCGGTGTAGTTTTACAAGCAGCTAAATCAATCAGGAAAACTAGGAAATTTCTTGTCTTGTACATGTACACCTTCTCCTTCTGATCATCTTCATCTGTTGGAATCCTTTCGCAATCATCTTTGACATACCTTATATCTACACCATTTTGTGAAACTACAAATAATGATCCTAGTGATTCTAGGATGTAATACTTACCATCAATCCATGGTGGTAGTTGTGCTATGATGACACTTTTAGTGGGTTCGGAGTCAATGACATTACAAACTTGGACGCAGCCACTATAACTGACCGCGTAAAAGTGGCCGTTGAAATATACCACATCACTAGTATGTGGGAAATAGACTGGTTTCCTAATCCTGGTCCATAACAAATCTCCTGGTCTCCAGAAACTAAGGAACTGGTAGTGCCCCTCAATGATCATGAGAACATACTCAGATGTATGAGAAGGATTGGCTGACAAAACTGCTTTCTGGACAAAGGTCCATGGAACAGGAGTCTGGTTGAATTCATAATGGTCAGTGGTAATTTGATGCGGCAATTGGATTTGAACACCTGAGAAGGGATGTAACAGACTGATTTCACCCTCATCTTTTCCGACGGTGATCAGCCATCCCATAGACTCCATACATCGTTTTCCACTTGCTTTAGGAATCCTCTTCTTCAAAATCATGCCATCATAGAGACTAAAGAATTTCCTACATGTTTTATCATCCTCTTCCTCAGCTAACATTAGCCATGGAACCCTATCCAAGTTACTGTTAAAATTCTCCTTCATAACCACGGAGCGCCAGGATTTGCACACAATGCCAAAATTTAAGAAGTCTTCAATCAAATTTAGACGTCTAACTATTAGAACCAGCAGATCAGGTTGAAGGTACGACCAATCAGGCATACCTGTAAATAGAGTTTTCCCAGGAATTTTAGTCGATTTGCGTCACTAAACACAGATTATACACATTATATACACATATATATGCAGCTTTTTGGATCAGATTTTTTGAAAATCTGATCTTCCAATAGTTTAGGGATCTCCAATCACAATACTTCAAAAAAAATCCTAGCTTCAAATTCCAATAATCACAACTTCAAAAATTCAAATTTCAAGTTTCATCGTCAAAATCTATGGCCAAGCAGGAGCTATATATAGCTATTTCTAGATTTAGGTCAAGTCTGGTTTCACTTTTGGCGCAGTTACAGTTCTAAGCTTTCAAACACCGAGATATAAGGCAAAATAGATGAATAATGATAAATATACAGTAAGAAACAACAGAAGTTCTGACCGCTTTTTCGAACGTCGACGAACAGCTTCACCGGCGACCACCAAATGAGACCAATCTCAGCTAGAAGCAGGGGTGGGGATGGCGTAGGGGAGGGAAAGTTGAGAAAATGATAAAAAGGTCTCTTATGTTTGGAAGCAAGTACAAAAAAGTCTCAAAAGTATGCTTTGAACCGTTTTAGTCCTCTAACTTTGTCAAAAGTGAGCACTTTTAATCTTTTTAACAAATTATTTCTGTTAAATTTGATGAAAATGTTAAACCATTAACACTACAAGGTCTAATCAAATCCTAAAAATTAGACCAAACATGGTTGACATTACACGTAAAATAGAATAGACCAAAAAATTTCTGCACCATTTAATCTAATAGAAACGTTCACTTTTAAAGAACAAACTATTGGCGTTCACCTTAAATAAATTTAAATGACCAAGCATACTTTGGTGATTTCTTGAGCGTTACAGAAATAAAAGTGACCGATTTTGATCATTAACTCCAATAGGATAATTCTGTATTGATTTATTATACATTTCCAATGGAAAATGTGGTCTGATTTGATAGTGACGCACATGGTTAACATTATTCATTTAGTAAAAACACAAAAACTACGTCTCAATCTCAAACTAATTAGCATAACGCTCCAATCTCAAACTAATTAGCACAACGCTCCAATTCTGCCCGCTTCATTATCACACCCTTGAAAAATGCACATTTGCAATACAAGTAACTACAATGAGCCCCGTTTTTCGAAGCTAGAACAGAGTAACAAGAAATTTTGATCTGATAGAACTAACCCAAACGAGTTCTTTGAGCTTAGCAGGTACATGATCGCATTGTCTCATGATAGCTAACACAAAACGACAAGTTAAAGTCAGATGGTAGTAAAGCAACATTAAGAATTCTCCTTGTAAATAGAGCAGTTACAACTACTGCCTGCTTTAGTGTTAGCAGCTAAAGTAAACTGCACTAGATGTGTAGCTGCAAAGCTACTTCCTTGAACACTTCAAAATAACTCAGGTCATACGCCTACGCTTCTGGGCAAGATTCTCAAAAATCTTCTGAACATCAGCAGATGTAACTGGCTTTGATGGATCGAAGGATGACTGTCAAGGAAATATAAAGGAAAAAATAATGGTCAAGTGCTACATCGTGAGAAAATGAGATTTTTCAGTAAAACAGTAACTGTTAGGGATCAGGAACGTACCAAATAGGTCCCGATCTCATCTTTAAGGTCAGCGATACCAGTCAAAACCTCCATTTGCGCAACATGGCCCAGATTATTAAGGAACTCAGTGTTCTGTTGTTGCTCATGTTGAGCTCTCTTCTGCTTTGCTATTTTCTCATATTCAGCAATAGTATCCTCTCTATCAAGCAAGAAAGCAAGACCTTTCTGTTTGTAGAATTCTGTGCAATTTGGACACCTACAGAGGACTTCTCTCCAGTCTTTGGAAAGGAACATTGACTTGCTTTTCTCAAGGCTAATTGGAGCTTCTAACAAATTCAGTCCAACAACACATTTGGTACTAGGACCAGCAACTTTGTTACACTGATTAAGGATTGTGTTTGCTGTGGCATCTTCTCCAAGAACAGCCTTCCCATTGCAGTCTTCTTTACTACTATTATCAGTTACAGGAGTCTCAATTGAGGAACTTCCATTGTTAAGCTCCTTAGAAGATCCCACAGTCAAGGGTGCATCTTCAACCACCTCCTTGTCCTTTGAGGAATTTGTAGCAGTCTGCTGCTGGACTGGTGCAAAGATAGAATCAGGATACAGCTTTAGAAAAGAACAAACAGTTGCACACCCCTGGCAGATTAAATCCTCAAATTGAGGCTCCCCTTTGTCATCCCTTGGAACCTGTATAAAGGGCATAAGGATTAGCTTTTTTTAACCAATGAGTCATAAGAGGTAATTACAACCCACAGATCAGGGAACAAATAATTGCATTAGTTACAGGGAAATATCTGATCTCATGACTTAAGGGGCATATATATCCATCGTGATGGACAACAATGAAGGAACAATATGAATGAACACGAGAATTTTCAGAAGCTACGATCCCTGAAATATCTCAAACTAACTCTTTGAAACTTCATAAATCATCAAGTTGTTCAGCATAAAATGTCAGTTGACTCACATAAAATATAAATCATCAAGTTGACTCACATAAAATGTCAGTTTAACTTGAAATATAAATCAAGTTGACTCACATAAAATGTCACGGAATTGAAGATGATCAGCAGAAATTAAGCAGAAGAACAAGAGACACCAACCATATCTGAGGACTCCAGACCAAGATGCTCCTCATGAAACCAGTCCTCACAGATGCAGCACTGGAGATTCTCCAATTGTTCTTCAACATCAGGATCAGGATATGGCCGGCCACATGTGCAGTATGAACCTTTGAAATTGTGATTATATGAATTCTTCGTGTTTTCAACATCTTTGCTAGCATCAAGCTTGCAGAAGAACTCCCCAAACTTTGAATTTCCACAGTCACACCTGAAGTTTCTCTTCGTCCAAAGTTCCAAAATCTTGTTCAACCAGCATTCCAATTTTATAAAAGAAATAAGATTAATATATCTCAATATAAGAAGTAAGATATTTAAATTATAACCAGAAAAAAGAAAAACATAAAAGAGCACCATAGTACTCAATTTGAAAGATGTGCCCCTGTACTAGATAACATTCTTAACACATCAGAGTCTTGGTTTCACAAAAGTATCAGGGAACCCAGACATGCAAAAATAACAACACATTGATACGCGGTTCATCTTTGACAATGAAAATCTTAATTTAACTTAAAGAACACTTTAGCTTTATTTTACCGACTTACTTATGCTAGAGTGACGAAAAACTAAGCACCAAGTTGGATTTATCAAAGATAACATCAGAGTATATCACATCCCCTGAAATACATGGGCAACCACCCATATAAACCGTGCAGAAACCATGAACTGCAGTCAGACGACAAGAAATCCTTATTCTTTACATTTTAAAAGACAGAATGGTGACATGGGCATTCATTTCCCTAGGTAGTCCTGGACTTGAGAATATAAGCAGAGAAGTAACCATTAATTCTAAGCAGGAAAAAAAAAAGGCAAGTCCTTAGATTAGTGAATACCTCATGACCATCATGGCAAGAAAGGCTACAAGCTGTGCAGACCCCAGCATTCCCATCTGGTGTACATGTCAAACAAGAAAAAATAGCTTGCCTCTTCATATAACCTTTACCATAGGTGCACTCCTTGCCTTCATCACCACCTAAGACCAGATCTGCCTCCTACCGGAATGATTTATCCCAAAAGGGAGGGGAAAAAAAATTAAAGCATATACTACAGTACATCATGACCAACTCACTGGTCAAAATGAAACTTAAAAGCACACGCTTCTTCTTTGAAGTGAAGGCACAATTTGGAGAGGAGGGGGGAAAGGAAGGCAAGCATCTATGAATCTAGTATGATGAAATAAACATGTCATTCAAATAACTAATTTCAACATCCCATATACAATGTTGTTGATATTAATTCAAACTCCTTAAAGTTGAAATTCAATGAAGGGACTGATTCTCATTGGTCTCACTTTTACACCATTTTATGAAGTGCAAACTTCTTTAAAGTGCATAGCTTCACCCATTAAGTGATGACCCCTTGCTTCCTTGCTTTAACCAACAACTGATGGCTATTGATAACAATGTTTGAAGCAAAACGCACTATTTCCAGATAATACAGAGCTTAACATGCAACTTTATACCATCAAACCTGCTTTTAACAATACTAACTTGCATCCAATATACAACTATAGCAAATTTAATCTCAACCCATATCAAAAAACGTTTAAACTGCAATTTTAACAGATCCTCGGAAAGATAAATTCAATTGCAAAAACTGATTTCAATTTTCAGTTTAACCATAATAATTTGCAGCATTTAATTTCATACTTAATTGCTCAACTGTACTGATCCTTAGCTTTAATGGAAAGAGCAATTTTCTATTCCAGATAATCGATGTACAAATCGGAATCAAAAGAGAAGAAAAAGAATAAGCAAAGTGTAGTAGCAAAAGCAAAAGAAATAAGAAGAGGACTTGTCACTTCAAGGACAAGAAAGAACCACCACAAGGGGAAAAAATGATAGCAGAAAACGGAAAAATGGTAAAAGAAAAACACAAACAGGATGCTAGAGGCATTTGGAGAGAAGTCCTAGTTATAACCCTGGTTTATCTCTTTGTGTCTCTTTTCTTTTTCCATTATTTTAAGTCAGATTTAGCAAAGCAACTGAACACAATATATAACTATCAACACAAATTCCAATGCTTAAAGAAGCTATTTGCCTAACATCAGAAAAGGTAAAATCCAAGACATCATGCCAATTTGATGTGCTCCACGCAAACTACTGATTGAGTTCATCTAAACACTCATATACTTGATTTTCAGACTCATCATGATGGAATTCAAGGGCTGGCAATAACTAAGCTTACATAAGAAAGTGTTTAATATAATGAAATAAAAGCAACAAAATAGAAGGCATCAGAATACGAAAAACTGAACATTGAAGAATATCATCTGGTGATGGATAGTACTATCAATCAACAAATCAGCCGATTAAGCACCATGTCCGATTAAGTTGGTGTTAGCTATATAAATTATCTATATATGTTCTGCTCTTTTCAAGTACATGTCATTCTTTCTTGTAACCGTTAAAAATCCAAGCAATATTGACACAAGGTCCGAAACTCTAATCCACCTGATCCCCCACCCTTCTCCACTTATACACCAATTTTTTGACTGCGACAGATGTTGAACATGAGATATGCGCGAAACCACATATCACAAGCTAAGCTCTTACCATATAACAAAATCCATTGAGCTCAGGTGCGGGTGAAAGTAAATTAGTGGTTCTCTTATTCACGCACTTGTCTCTAATATTTTACTGCTCATGATGATGTCTTGACAGAATTCCATAATTTCATAGGTGTGTTTGACACTTCAAATTCTACAAACCAACAGAAGTTGCATACGATTCCATGTGCTATTCATCCCTAATTCTATCAATGTAACAAATATTAAAAAGACATGAAAAAAATCAAAATTTGTTAAGTGAATTACCAGCTCCTGCTCTTCGAGATCTTGGAGGTACTCTTCAATTGAAACAGTATTCTCAGCATCCTCTTCAAATGCATCAGCCATTTTCGACTCACAAATAATCTATCAACCCAAATTAAACCCTAAAAATAGCTGCAAAATAGAAAAACCCAGGAACACGAAACCCTAGTTTCGTGAAGGGGACAAAGAAGAATGGTATCTACACGAATCGGTGAAGATTACTGACATTATCCACAGGGAAATTGAAGAGAAAATACAATTGCTCTGTAAAAAATGAGCTAGGGTTTTATTCGAGGCAAAAAGGGCTGTAAGGACATTTTCCCGCCATTTTAATCAATTTTTCCAATGAATCTGACTTCATGGTATATATATATGGTGGGTATGCATAAAAATATACAATAAAATTATTTATTTCACAATAAATATAATTTATTTTTTGTTTTTTGATAAACTATGAAGAATTATTATAATAATCAAATCGTTATACCTAATGAGCACTCTAGAGGTTAAGTCATTTCATTTGCTCCAATCAACCACAGTCTCAATCAACTACATCACTAATTGCAAAATTGTTGAATCAAATATCTACATCTACTAGCTTTTCTAGTTTGTTTCAAGTAATCGATCTTCTCTGTAATTTCCTTCTTGATCAGTGCAAAAACCATCTTTGTATCCATGAGTACCCCTTTGAACTACTTCCAATTCCTTGCTTACCATGTATGGTATATCCTGGCTCCCCATATTGCAGTTGCCAACTTTTTTTTGAACTGTTTTCAGTGTTTTCTTTTAATCCATCTTAGACATTGTGCCACCTCATTGTGTTGTATCCTAATGTCTGTCCAGATTTTCAATTCTTCCTTCAATGTGGTTGTCCAACTTCGTTCAACAAATTGGTGTTGTTGGAATTGTTGTCTTACATAAACAACAAATGTTATCTTTTGTTGGTATATAAAGTCTACACATCCTCTCCTTAGTCAACAATTTATCTTGATTGGCTAGTCAGACAATAAATCTATATCCAGATAGACAGAATTTCATATTAGCTTAGCTTCATATACTCTCTGTAGTCTTCCCAAAAGATTGTTGTAGTTCTTACTTACAAAATAGGTTCCACTGTTAGTCAAATAATACGTGCCATTGTTATACACTCTGTCATTGTCATTTTGATAGAATTTATCTTCCTTCAATACCATCTACTGTCTCCCGAAGGTGTATGAGTCTATATTGTCTTGTTGCTTTTCATACATAAACCATGTACCCACTTAATTCATAAAGAATCAATTGTCACGCTAGTTTTTCAACTGAAGCTACATTCCATAATATATATTTTCAAAAGTTCATTAACTATAAAGAATAAAATAGAAAGAATAATGTTATTTATATATTGATTTTGTGAAATGACTTATATTCATATGTGTTTGAATTAATGACCCCTTTTTTGATAATTAAAATAGGAGTGGACGTTCGGTTCTTCGACTCGAGCAATCGACACCAAAATTAAAAAAAATAGAACCAAAAAATCAAAAAATCAACACCAAAAAATCGAATTACTTCGACTTTTCTGCCCACTCCTAAATTAAAGAGTATATGTGAATTTACACCCAAAATCAATTCGTTGAATTCTTGTACTACGAATTGGTCACGTAAATTTAAAATGTGGGTGTAGTAAATATTTATTTGCACCTTTTTTTTTCTATCGTAACATGAAGATAAATTTAATTACGTGCTCATAAATTTAGTATTGTTTTTTTTTTATTTCATAACTTCAATTATTAAAAGAAAAAAAAAATTCTTGACTAGAAAATTTAAATAAGCATGCTTGACTATTGACCAATAATTCTTTTTAGTTCATGCTCCCCCCACCCCCACCAAAATTCTTTGTTTTCATAAATGTTTAATAAGTCGACTTGGATATTTAAATATTTTAGTTAAAACAATATAAACAATTTAATTATTATGATCAGTTTTAAGACGATACATTATTCAAAGACCATAACAAGATAGTTTGATAATAACACAATTACCAACTACTACCATTTGTCTTTCGAAGATCCATCAATACAAAATAAATAAATAAATAAATAATAATAATAATATTGACTAATTATCTTTTAATATAATCTTTCAACGTTATAGCATTAGTCGGAATACAAATAAATATATGGACTTTTTCACAAAATATTAAAAGAACTAAATAATTATATTTTGACATTAAACTTTTTTTTTTTGAAAATTTTTGCAATATTTTTATCAAACATAATCATGTTAATTACATTATTTATTGTGATGTTAACGCTGAAAAAACTGGATACAGCTTGCACCTTGTTCAACCTAAAACACGTTTTGATAGTTAAATTTCCAAAATCATGTTAATTACATTATTTATTTATTTTCATAGATATGGACACATATATATTAAAAATATATTTCTACTTTTCATACATATGGACAAATACAATTGTGACTTTATTTCTAAAACTTTTTTTAATCGAAAATATTCTACAAAAAGATAATTATAAAAAATGTTGATTTATATTTGGTGAAGCAATTTGAAAATTTCTATTATTAGTATCCTAAATCATCCATTGTGTTGGGCTAAATATTTAAAAAAAACTAATGCAGAAATTGTATTTTTTTTTTTTAGCTTATGAAAATAACTTTTACAGCTACTAAAAATTAAAAAAAAATTGAAAAATGATAAAACAACACAATTTTCAAAAATAAGCAATTTTTTTAAGATTATCGCGACATGAATACTGTTATTTTTATTCACACGTGATATTTATATTTATATAAAGTGAACAAGTGTATATAGAAAGTGTCCGATACCATTTATTATAGTAGTTAAAATTGTATTTATATCAAAATATAGTTTTACCTCGATTCTATCACTAATCAAGGTAGTTAATTTAATACAAATATTGAAATGGATAAAAAGATTTCCTATCTAATTTTCTTAACACTTTGTTTGGATGGTTGTAATGTATTACTTCATAATGTATCGTATTGTGTTATATTGTGTTATGTCGTATCATATTGTATTATTTAAATAAAATACAATATTTGGAAAGATTGTATCGTTCTCCATTGTTACATAATGTCACATATCCATAATTTGAATGATAAACCTAAAAGAAATTGTAGGATATATATGTGGTAGAAGTACTATGAAAAGGTAGGACAGATGACAAAATATTATTATCAAACAATAAATAAAGACAAAATGAGGAGAAAATAGCAACGCAACGACGAACACACCAAATCGATCGTTACATAAAGTGAATATTTTCATCATTACCTAATGATAGATTTAAACGACACGATACAATAAAATTTAAATAATTATCTAAATAAATAACTAAAAATATAATATAACACAACAGATAACAATCATCCAAACAAGGTGTAAAAGAAAAAAAAGGTTAATTTATGAGATTGCGGTCCTTCCAAGTTATACTAATTGGGCTTCATATTTTCTATTTCCCACAATATAGTAGTAATTATATTCCGCCACAGTATTTAACGGAGTCATTCGAATCTTTTTTGATGAAAAATTATATTATTTATATATTATAATTTTTTAATTTATATATAATATATATCAAACCCCCTCCGATTAATTTGTGTATCTACTTTTTAAAATTTTGAACCTCCTTAAAAAAATTCTAACGTTGTCACCGATTATATGTCAGTTATAGAATGCACTAATTTTTTATCCAATAGGAAAAAGCTACAAATTTATTTAAACACCTACTCCATATATATTTTCTTTAGCCATCGTCATCCTTGACGATATGTGAAAGTTTAATAATTAGGACCAAATAATTATATTAAAAGAATAAGATTTTTTTAGATGCAGACGGAATCAGAATACGAAGTTTATGAATTTAAATTTCTACAAATTAATAAATTTTAAATTGACAATTTGTATAAGATTGATTATTTTTGTTAAATATAATTAGGCTAAATAATTAAATTCAATTAATTTGATGAATATACGACTAATTTGCTTTTAAACCCTCTAAATACAATTAATAAAATAAGATGGCTATAGTTTAATATTCTATTTTTTGCTTAATGGTTGAGCCCTGTGCATGACTTGGTACCTAATTCAATTTGTCTTTTAACTAAACACTTCAAATCAAATATTAGAAAAAAAAAATTTAATTCACTAAGAAAATGACTATTAAAAAAAGTACAAACGTGTACGTAATATTTTTTAATTATGAAAAACAACATACTTTATTTATTGTTAAGTTTTTTTAATTAGCATTACCAACTTCAAAAATGTTTTTTCTTGAATTTGAAAAGTAATTTCTTCCCCATATAATTAATAAATGGAAAAGATTAAGAAATCATTAAAACATTACTTTATGCGTAGAAATATGTGTAATGACCATTAAGTAAGAACAAAAAGTGATATTTACTGAAATACTCGTATCATACTTGATATGTTAGAAAAATATCGTTGATCGTGTCAAAAAGTTTCACTTATTATTAATAGAAATATATTAGTTATTTCTTTTTAATTTTCTATCTAATATTCTCAATAAAGTCCATTAATACGAGGCCAAATAGACATTTAAACTTGTCCTCATTTTTCACTTAGACATCTAAACTAAGACAAGTTCCTAATAGACACCTCAACTGCTCAAATTTGATCCCATTAAACACTTTTATCCTACTTGGCACTCTCCGATACGGTTTTTTTAATTTTTTAGCCAAAAATAAATAGTTGCGGTCTAAAACATTTTTTTTTCATAAAAGTAGATTCTCAAAATTCTCAGTTAATCATGTGCAAAAAAATTTTATTTAAAATTGTAATAATTTTTTTCCGCATATGGTTAACGGAGAATTTTGAGAACCTACTTTTATGAAGAAAAAAAATTTGGATAACTGAGAATCTTGAGAACCTACTTTTATGGAAAAAAAAATTTTTTTTGGACCGCAACTATTTATTTTTGGCTGAAAAATTAAAAAAACCGTATCGGAGAGTGCCAAGTAGGATAAAAGTGTTTAATGGGATCAAATTTGAGCAGTTAAGGTGTCTATTAGGAACTTGTCTTAGTTTAGGTGTCTAAGTGAAAAATAAAGACAAATTTAGGTGTCTATTTATGAGTTAAGCCTTAATACAAATTCAACATGTATTTACTATCAACATGACATAAATTTGGAAAGTACAAATATGTTAATTGATCATCTGAGCTTTAAATGTCTATATTTATTTGTTTCGTTCAAAATAAGTTGTATGATACGTATAATTTGATCTATACATTATTATTATACATATAAAAAAGAGGATTTTTCGTATGTAACCATTCAAAAATATCTTAATTATATTTCACAACTATAGTTTGAGTAATTATATTTCGTAACTATAATATTAGCAACATTTGTATAATTTCCGCGACATTTGTATACGTTTGTATAATTCGTTATACAAGTCGCAGTTTTTATATAACGTTTGTATACATTGCTACGCAATTTATGCACAACGTTTGCATAATTCGTTATTCAATTCATAGTGTTTGTATGTTTCACTATGCAATTTGATTCGCGTATAATATTTGTATAGATCGTGCGAATTATACAAAACTCAAACTGGAATTACAGCTAAATCTTTAGCGCGAGCCATAATTAATTCAAATTATAATTATGTTAACTAATTAACTAATATATATTTGTTTATCCGCCTAATTTTTCAGGAATAGTAACTCTAGTGATCTTAATTTTTTTGCATTTGACTTTTTAGTACAAACTTTGACAATCAAATTCATCTAGAAACTCCAAATACTCAACTTATTTAAAACATCATAATTTTCCCTTCAAAATTTCCATTTCCTATAATATTTGAATTCCCATATATTCAAACACCACTTCTAAGCTCCATCAAGCTTCTTAACTTTCCATATTTCTCTTAAACAAATGGAAATTAAAGAGCTTAAACTGATGATTAACATCATAATTATCTTTTTCTTCTTCCTTAATTTTTTTCCAGCTTCCTCTGTTGATGTCTGCAACCCAACTTTATGCTCAGATATGGGTATCGGACCGGAAATCCGGTTCCCTTTCCGGCTAAAAGGGCGGCAATCGGACCGGTGCGGGTACCCCGGTTTTGATCTTTCGTGCAATGAAAGAGGCCAAACAATCATATCTCTTCCCTTTTCAGGTGACTTTTTAGTTACAGATATTGATTACTCTGCTCAATCCGTGATTCTCTATGATCCAGATTTCTGTCTTGTCAAACGACTCATCGATTTCAATCTCACAAATTCGCCATTCAGAGCTGCTCATCAACGAAAATACACAATCGTCAGGTACTAATTGGTTTTGAAATTGTAGTATTCAATTGATAAATGCTAGTAGTTTCTCCTTAACAAAAGCAAATCTGCAGTAATCGCGATTTGCGTCAATCGGGATGAATTTTCTCTGTGCTTAATTCACGAAGCTTATCAATTTACTTTATTCACGATCTAGATATTTTAGGTGACTAAGAGCACACTGATAGGCGATTACAAAATTAGTAATCAAACTTTTTACTTTGAATAATTAGCTAATTGAACTAGTAAGATTCTAGAAATGCATCGTCTCGAGTTCTAACCTCCTATTTAAATATGACATAATACATGTGTTCTAGCTTCGGTGAATAGAGTTAGCTTATATCTACTGATAGCAGTGAATGATGGTGGGCAAAAAGCTGATCTGAACATCACAATTATTAAAAAGAAAGAAGGAACACATTTCTATCACTAGATCATTGGTGCTTTATGTACAACTCCTAGGTGTTATGTTATGGTGAAAAAATTGTTATTAACATTTCTACAAGTGAACACGATTCTTTCCAACAGATGTACTGAATTTGCATTTCGAATTTGAATTTGTAGGTGTACTTCGGATGACTTGTTAAGTTACCCAAATTATCAGGTGGCGATTCCGTTATATTGCCGGGGATTTAGTAGCAGAAATCAGGCGATTTTGGCGATGCCGCCTAGTATGTATGAGCAAGATAAACCAAGTGGTTGTAAATTGATGCATCCTGAAGTTTCAGTTCCTCTGCAACTGGAAGATTCTCAGTTTTTGTCTCCAATGGAGGGTCTTGTGTTAACTTGGAGAGAACCGAGTTGCAGGATTTGTGAGAATCAAGGGAAACTTTGTGGGTTTAAGACTGATATTGGATCTGACATTGCTTGTTCAAATCCTCCTCCGTCTTCTAAAGGTATGTTCTTCAAAATTTTCTCTCTATTGCATTTGTCCGTGTCGTTTGGTTGCTGAGATAAGAATAATAACTCCGAGATATTCTATCGAATTATTTTATCTAATGTTTAATTATGATATTATTTGGTTTAATATTCGATGAAGAAGATGTTGATGAAATAATTTCATGGGATATCCCAATCTATCCCATCTCATAACCAAACGACTCCTTGATATGTTTTGCTGGAGCATTATGTGCATTGTAGGGGTTGTACTATGTGTTTTCATGTATGTACATTGTGACCGTCTAGTCTCTGCTCGACTAGCTAACTTACGTGCAATTCAACTATTTTATGAATCACCATTTACCTGTTAGACTATTTATCTACACTAATTATTACTACCCTCATTTGTTTTACTTGTCTCTTATTGACTTGACACATGAATTAAGAAGTAATAAATGATAGAGTAATTTTACCAATTTATCCTTTGAATATAATAATTACGATGTCTTGAAAAATGTAACAGAAAAATAGTTATAATTAATGATAAGGGTAAATTAAGAACTAAGGGTAAAATTATCTCTTGATTTCATAAATTAGACAAATATTGTTAGACATCCCAAAATAATATAATGGATAAGTAAAGATGAACGGAGGGAGTAATACCAGACCAACTAATTTAACCAGCTTAAATTAAAATTAAAGTAAAAATACATCATTTAACTTATAAAAGATGTACATGTGACCTTTGTATTCATTAGTTTAATATAAATATCGAATTCATATAAATTTCTATAAATTGGATGACATTTTTGCCCTTCACATCTTAAGCTTCATTTGACACGCACCTTGCATCTTTTCACTTATTACTCTGATGTAAATAGTGAAACTAAATTTTTATCTGTTAGCTTTCACTTTTTTTGGTATATATGAACAGGGATTACTTGATAAGGTGTATAAAAATATAATTAAATACAATATATTAGTTATGCACTGTTTGGAAAGATACTTTTATTTGATAGGCATGAAAAAAAAAAATTTCAAAAGGGGCATGCCAAAAATTTTCAAAAAATTGAAATTAGATTATTATTATTATTATTAAGAAAAGCTCTTTTTAAAATTTTCAACTCGATTCTTGGTGGGGTTGTTGAACTTGCAGATGTTAGTATGTCACTTGTGGAGTGTCTTATCAGTAGTGTTGCATAGTCCATGTGCATTTATGTTACATCATCATATAAACTATTTTATAATTTTGGTAGTTTTGTTTTGTTGTAATGTCAAATAATTGTACCTCCACCTAATGAATTTGATTGTTTATTCATCAAGATCGAGTCGTGTTTTATTTTTCTTAAATAAATAATTAAGGGATATTAACATTTGTAGTCTCTCATAAATTGACAATTTTTAATTCTTGGGATTTTTGGTAAACTATATTTAACTTTCAATTAGTTGATGTGTACTTTTGATTCCTCTTACTGTGAATCTCTGTGCCAAATCATCCCATTGTTGAGGTGTTAATGTTCCATAAAAAACATCTACATATCACATAATTTCCATGTCAAGGAACCAAAAAACGTACAAGGTAAGATATGCTTAACCAACTATTTCAAAAATCAGAATCATAATTTATTAATAATCGATGGACCAAAATTATATCTATCTCTAATACGAAAGAGAATTCGTAATTGAAGAAAATATCTAACTATTTGACAGTACTTTTTGGATTATAAGTTAAGAGTCTTTAGATAACTTCATAGTGGTTTAACCTAAACAAGTTGAAAGCATAATGAAATTAAAGGTTGATTTTTGGCCATCTAATTAATAGTTATTATTATTATTATTTTTACAGCAAAGTTGACTTTACTATAATAATAATTCTTAATTAAGTAATTATTTTAAAAAAACAATTTTAAAATTAAAGAAAATAATTAGATATTTGCAAAACTTAAAAAACGTTATGCCTATCAAAACTCGTCACATTATTAACACATAGTGGTAGAATATGAGGCTCTGATTTCACAAAGTTATTTTAATTTTGGCCATATATGCCCACCGCACACGTGACATGACCTTCAAAGCCACCATGCCACGTTTATAGAGAGCTAATAGTTGAATAGTTGGCAGCCAAATTAAATTACTAGCTTTAGTATCGACATTAAGGGAAGTTGATCTGCTCAAGCAGGTAGCGTATCGACATATCTGCTTGAATAGCTTGACAACATGGACACCTTAGTCTAGTTCTTATATAAAATTTTATGTTAACAAAAGAAAATAAAGATTTTAGTTTATCAAATTTGATTTTTGTAAAAAACTTTGTCTAGTTGTTATATCTCACCGAAATCATGATCTTAGATAGAAAGGAGTGGAGGTCACGTGTTAAGGTAGAAGGCTAATAGGTTAATAGGGGTAGGTTGATGTATGACCTTGTGATATAGAAGATTAGTAGGAGTAGTCATGTCTTTATATCATGTGTTGTCATTATTCGTCTTATATTTGTTACTTTTATCGTATTTACATATTATCATTTGTTTTTCATTATTAGTCATTTTCATTCGCTTCTCTTTCTTTTTTTCTTTTATTTTCTTTTTTCTTTTTTCATATCTAGTATCTTCTACTTGTGGGGCTTGAATTTTTAGACGAGGGTTTTCTGGAAACAACCTCTCTATCTTTATGAGGTAGTGGTAAGGTCTACCTACATTTACCCTCCCTAGATATCACTTGTGAAATTTCACTAATTATGTTATTATTGTCGTCGTCTAGTTGTTATATAAAGCTTTATGTTGATATTCTTTGTGCAGGACTTCCTAGGGGAGCGAAATATGGCATTATAATTGGAGTTGGAGTACCAGGTCTTGTATGCTTAATAGGCATAGTAAGTTTTGCTTTTGGTAAACTTAAAATTTACACCCTTCGTCGTGATTTGAACTCTGATCTCCCAACAACCATTAATTTACAATCAGCAATTGCCACGAGAGGTCTTAACAGGGCAACCATCGATTCCTATCCCAAGACTGTGCTCGGGGAGAGCCAACGTCTCCCCAATCCTAACGATGGCACTTGTCCGATATGTCTATCGGACTACGTGCCTAAAGAAACGTTAAGAACTATACCAGAATGCAACCATTATTTTCATGCTGAGTGTATTGATGAGTGGCTTAAGTTAAATGCTACTTGCCCCTTGTGTCGAAATACACCAGATGGTTCCTTACATCCTTGCTCATCAACAACTTCATTGGTGTCGTCCACTTCTTCATAGGCCTCAACAACATTAAAAAAAGAGAGACTATTTTGTTATGATTTTGATGTCTTTTATAGGGAAATTATTCTTGCTGTATATAAGTTGTGAGCTCTGAGGTATTGTAAATGGAAAGAAAATAAAGGGTATAGGATGGAATTCTTTTTGACAATATTGTGTTTTGTTATTTTTATTTTTTTAAGAAAGGAAATGAAAGGAAAAGAGAAGGGACAATTATTGATTTTTTCCCCCCCTTCATGTTGCTCCTTTCCTCCCCTATCTTATTCTTCTAATCTATTCGAGCATTGATGGACAAAATTATTGATATTTGTGTTCACGAGACATAAACATTTCTGTTACTACTATCCTAACTGTGTATCAAAGATGGTTGTGACTGCCAATAACAGGATTAAATTTTCATTAAGAAAGTTCCATATACAAAAAAGTAAATGCACAAGAAGTGAAGAGGCTACTATATATACAAAAAATAATTTTAATCTTGTATAAACAAAATACTTTTTTTGTCGAAGAGCGCCTAATTAGTTCCACCGTGATAGTTGGACTCCTCTAATTATCTAGCAATCACATTTATAAAATGGTATCATAATTGGACATATATACTCATATTTATTGACACAAGTTCAAACGAACTCAACAACTTTTGCTTACATTTTATATTAAAAAAATATTAAATATATATAAATATCTAATAACGAATCCAATATCTAAAATGACCATGAATTTGATGACAAATTCACCTTTAAATAGCTAAAATGGTTCCTTAGTATCATCAGCAATTTGGACCATCTTTATAGAGTGCAATCCAACTTCCACATGCCCAAAATCCAGGTGCAAATATCTTAGAAGAATAGGAGGAATTTTGGTATGTAGGCGTTTAAAAATATTTTAATTATGCTTAATAGCTATAGTTTGGATAATTATATTTTGTAACTATAAATATAGTAGTATTTGTATAATTCGCGCAACATTTTTATGAGTTTGTAATATTCGTTATACAATTTGCTATTTTTGTATATCGTTTTTTTATATATCACTATACAATTCGTGTACAATGTTTGTATAAATATGCTGTGTATATTTCGTTATATAATCTGATTTGGCGTACAAATTTCGTATAATCGTGCACAACATTTATTTAGATCGTGTGAATTATACAAAACTCGAACTGTTATTACAACTAGATGTTTGCCGCGATCTATAATTAATTCAAACTATAGCTATGTTAATCAATTAACTTGTATATGTTTCTCAAGAATGTGCTACTCTAAAGAATTATTACTGCTATGAAAGGTCAAAAATACCCCCAAAAGGGCAACAAAACTTACCGGAGCCCCGATACCTAAACGGGTCAATCCACCCCAAAAAACCCTGTCGTAAACAAAGAGATCGATCTTACACTTCACTCCTCATACTTTTTTCCCCTTTCTTTTACTTCATAAAACCCCGTAAACGCTTCTTTCTTCAATCTTGCAATCACATAAAGCTGTAAGTTTTCGTCTCTTGAACTTCTAATTCATCTATTTTCCGATCACCAATCACAATAATTGGGATCTGAGCTTTGATTCTTTTCAATTTTTGCTTCTTTTTGTGCATTTTGTTGTGTGAATAACTCTAATTGTTTTGTGTTAATGAACATAAAGTTCTCATCTTTATGATTTATGTTTCTGTGTTTTGCTCTCTATGTTGTGCCTTTAAGGTGTCGTTTTGGTAGTGTGTATAAAAATAGTAGTTCCTCCTTCCCACAGTTTGGAATTTCGAGAGTCAATCAAGTTTTTTTTGTCATCGAGATTTCCTGATACTGGTTAATTACGTAGTTTTGAAATATATAAACTTGATATGGAAAAACTTAATAGCTTCTCGAAATTTTGACTGCGGCACATGAGATAGAGAGAGTACTGAATAGGGTGTATTAGTAATGCGGGATTATTTTTTATCAACAGTTTGTATATTAAGCGCAGTTCTATCTTTAACCATGCTTATCTCTTGTATTGCTAATACTATGGTTTGCTATGTATTCGTTATACATGGGCTGAATATCCACCAAACAGAAGATTAAAGGATACTATGACTAATACATGTAGCGGCTCCTAAAGGCTTCACCTTTATGATGCATATGTTGTGTATATATTGTCAAGGTTTCCTATGTATAGTTTGGGGTGTTAATGTTTGCTTCTGAATGTGTTTATAGGAAGCAAATCTAAAGAATGGCTTATAGGCGTAGTGTAGCAACACGAGCAAAGCTTCTTTATCAGCAACAGAGAGTTACTCCTGCATTTTCTTATTTTCATAAGGATGACGATGATTGTAAGAGCCGCCCTGGATCGAGTTTTGAAAATTCAAGAATTCAGAATTTTTCCCTATCCCGTTACATGGGAAGTGCAAGTGGAGTTAACAGCTTCATTGGCTCAAGAAACCCATATCAAGACAGGAGGTTTTGTGCTTCAGGACTTATGATTCCGATGAGTTATGGGTCCTCTTTGACCAGGAATATGTCAACTGATATTGGTGGTGGAGCAGATAAAATTGATTACATGACTGATGTTGCCGAAGCACTTGCTGATAAGGCTGTGGAAGCTGTAGTTTCTCAAGCTCCAGCTGTGAACGAGGTGGCAGTTGCTGCTGCTGATTGTTATTTGCCGGTGAAGACATTGATGTATTTGATGGATTACGTTCATATATTTACTGGTTTTGAATGGTAAGAGTAACTGTTGTTGCCTCTAATCTTTTCTGTTATCACATCATGGTGTCCTTTTACAGTTCGTTTGGATTGGTTAAGTAGGAAAGAGAAACGAAGGATATAGTTATGCACCTCTTGATCATATTTAGGTGAGAAACAGAGCGATAGCTGATAACCAGATACATAAATAACTCAATGCACTCTCGGTTTGTGGCCGGAAGGGGTACAAGAAGCATGATTTCATCTCTTCTGTTAAATACCAAAGTCCTTTTATTAAAAAATATACTCTTTTTTAACTGAAAGATTTCATAGAACCTTAAGATATAGAGGTTTTGATTGAGGTTGTCATTGCAATTGAAGCATCTCACATGTATTCAATTTGGTTTGCAGAGTTTGTTCTTTTATACTCTGCACAAATTTAGTCGGGCAAAAACCACAGATCTATTTCATTTGAAATACTTGAACATGCTTGGACTTAATTTTGGTAGTAGTTGTTGTTTGAGATATGTTTGGAAGTTTGAGATTTAACATTTTAGCTGAAATACTTCAGAACCTTAGGTCCTTAAGAGTTATTCTCTCTCTCACTCACTCATTCTCCCCGCATCCTCTCGCATCACATTTCTTTGTAAATTTTGTCTGAAGAAGTTAAAATTAAATCATCATGCTTTGTTAGTTATTAAGTGGCACCGCTTATGTTTTGACTTCATCTTGAAAATTTTGATGTTGTACAGGTGGGCATCCATAGTTGCTACAAGTATTATTATTCGGTTGTTTACTCTTCCATTTATGATTAATCAGCTTAAGGCTACTTCAAAACTTACGGTAAGTTTCTGTAGTGCATTTTAAATCTGCTACATGTCTCAGTTTGTTTATATAATAACATTTTAAAGCTGTTGGTAAAATAAATATAGTAGAATACATATGATCTTACTCTTCCTAAAAGAAAAAGGAAAAGGTTTGTAGAAGTTTATACCCGCATAGGACCTCTCTTATATGCCCAAAACTTAATGAAGGAAACCGAGAAGGGAATTTAGAAGTTCAAGTATGTCAACATATATGAGTTACAAATGATGCTGAGCAACAAAAATTGTCCAATCGGTTTTCCTACTTAACTTTTGGGGCTGAAGGAACTTACAAAATTCTGATATCATGCCAAGTTCATTTGTTACCTACCCCTATCTTACCCCATAAGCAATTAAGATGAATCCCATTGCTCGTAAATTGAAGTATGTCATATGTAACAGTAGCCTTGGGCTGGAAATCTAAGTTGCTCGGATTCAGGTGTGGGTATCTGCTGCGAATGTGAATCTGATGTTCGAACAAAATTGGACATAATAAAGTGAAAGGGAATTAAGAGAACATATGTGGACAATGCATCTATGTTTCTACCTTTTTTTTAAAAATAAATCGAACAAAATTTATTAATAACCACCGAAGACATTTATCGTTCACACTGGATGTGCTTGAAACTTTTTGAATTCTTATATTCAAAAGAGTTCCTCATAGGCAGGATATTTTCTACTCCTAAAATTTGGTACCTAAAGCAAATGGAATGTGGTGTCATGCTTCTTGTTTTAACTGTAGCTATTGTAATTTGTAAGCTGAGGTGGATGTTGGATTTGAGATTTATGGGTTCTGATACGTAATTCTACCACCTCAATCAAATGTACTGGGTTCAGAATATATTGGTTGTACATATTTAGTGGACTTTCAATACATGTACATAGCCTAAGCAAACCAATGTATTCAGATGAACCCATAGCTCTTGTTCATTGGATACGGCCCTGATTGTAAGTTAAGTGATAAAGTTGCAGTAGCTTTGAGAATATCAGGATGAAAACTTTCTATTTAGGAAAAAAAAAATACTTCTATCATTCTTGCTCTTGTTGGGGAATTTGAGAACTAGTTGAGAAGGATATGCTACTTACTATATTTAAGTCTTGTGATCTCAGTTCTTTGACACTTAATGTTACAGAACATAGGGTCTCTCATTTTTTCTTAATATGGGCTGCTCTTGTGTTTAGTCTTGTGTGCAAATGTATTCTTGGTGATGCAAGTATCCAAATATTGGTTTTCCTGATTCTAAAATTACACCGAACAATCATTATTTGGTGAAGCCAAATTCTATTTTTAGGGCTGAGAAATCCGTATAGGGCCAATCCTTAGGACCAACTGCAGCCTTTTAAACTTGGGATAATGGGCCCACCCCTCTATCCTTCTCCACTTAAATACCATGCTTAGGGCCTGAACCTATGACCTAAGTAAAAAGTCCTCAACCTATGCCTCTTGAACTAAGGCTTGGGTCATCCAGTGGAGCTAAAACTAGTGTCTTGTATGATTTCATTGTCCCAACTTCTTGTTCATTAGAAGCCACAAAGTTCAATCTGTGTTATTAAAGGTGTGCCTGAGCCCTGAAGTTAGGTATATGGCATATGCTTAGGTGACAGTTCAATGGTGCACTAAGACATGTGTCCATGGTTTCTGAAGAGAGCAACAATAATATAGCTGAAAAAGTGATACATTATGTTAATGGAGAAAACCTTGTTGACTTCTCTGAATTACTATGCGGTTTGTGAAAATGTTAAACTAGCTCCACCCCCGTAAGAGTTCATTGCAAGCTAATATCTGGTGTAGTACATAGTACTACAATAGAATATACATAAAACTAGGGGTAATTTTCCTTCTAAAGTCTGTGCTCCACTTTGTCCTGTTTTTCATCTCATTCCTGATTCTCCATTTCTTAACTTGCATGTCTTGTGCAGCTTCTGAGACCAAAGTTGGAAGAGATTAAAGAAGAGATGCAAAATAAGGTAGGTTGATGCTAGTCTCCTCTCATTTTCGTTCTTATTTGATTGAGCTAGCCAATCACTAAATTTCTTTACCTGTCATGTAGGTCATAGTAATGACATCTGAAACAATATTACTTATGAGATCCAGTCAGTTATTCCATGCTTCTTTGAAACTCATCGATGATTGCACTTAGTGTTTTTGTTCTGATACACGATTCTTGGACTCTAAATCCCTCCCTCGTATCATCTCTATGTGAACAATCCATGCACAAATATGTCCACACTCACTTGGCTTCTCTATTCTCTGGGTTTTGCCTTAAATCAATAACAATTCGTGTGATTCCTTCCCTTCCAGAGGCAAGAATTATGTGATTATATTTTTGCTTATCAAAAGTTTTACTCGACTTACCTTTGTTACTTTTTAACAGGGTATGGCACCAGCGGCAGTTGCTGATGGTCAAAAACGAATGCAAGAATTAATGAGGGAGTAAGCAACTTTTCCTTGTTGATCTAATGAACTTCCGTATGCCCTGTTTTGGAGAAAAATTTCTTGAAGAACTTAACTAGCTTCTCATATGAAAGCCTTGTGTATATAATAATCTGGTGACTCTCCTTCTCGAAAAACAATTACCCCCCACCCTTTACTGGTTGGAGGATAGAGGTACCTGGTGGAATAGTCGGGCTTCCCAAGGGCTGTCCTGGACAACTGCCATTTTTTGAAAAGTTAACTAGCTTCTCATATAGTTAAATCCACCAATTATTTCCTTTTCTTTTAGTGTTATAATTTTTTCTTTTTCCCGAGCCAGTTTCTATCTACTTTGAGCTGCATATCTACCCATTCCATCCCCTTACGTAAGTATTGAACTTCTCATACTTGCATCTGGTTTGCCTAACAACTATAATCTTGAATCTCCTCTTATCCTCACATTATTCGTCGGCAGTGGTTCAGTTGAACTTCAAAATATTAGTCTTATTAAGTGTTGAGTGTTTGAATGCAAGTATTATTTATCTGTAGATTATACAATTTTCTTTCAATTGGATGGAAATGATGCCTCCACGACCTTAAGCAACTGGAAATTCTGATCATACTTGTATATTTAAATATGTTCTTTTTGATAGATGTTATTCCAATTAATGGTGAGCTTGGTCACCTTGACATAACTAATTATCTCCTGCCTTGAAGCATTTCAATGTTAGAAGGGTTTTTCTTAGCTTCACTTTGTACTGAGCCTTTTCCTAGTGTTAGCTCAGTTGTGTTTTGCAATGCTACTTTAGTTTCTGTCCAGTAGTTTATCAATGTTATTATGATGGTATTGACACTTGCGGGGAAATGATGATTAAACAGGTTGCTTTACCTAAGTATCAACCTATCTGATTGCGTGTGGATCCTAAACTAAGCTATCTAGTCGTCAGCAATGCTGTTTCCATTAGCTTTTGAAAACACACATGGTGACATATCAGCATAATCTTCAACTTATTTTGCATATTTAGACAAGAAGTCAATCTTCAAGTCAACAGTTCTATGGAATGCTTTTGTTATCTGATGTAGCTATAAAATATAAGTACCTGCAGTCTCACATATTTCCAGAAAAAATCCTTTGATAATGCTCTTGGTGAATACTTGATATGATGAATGTCTTTATTAAATCAATGTCATGCTTGCAGATACGGAGTTACTCCATTCACTCCTTTAAAGGGACTACTAATTCAAGGCCCGATCTTTGTCAGTTTTTTTTTGGCTGTAAGATTATCCTATAGCTATCTGTATTATTGGTTGCTCCCTGTCCCTATATCTCTTGCACAATTAGACCCTTTATGGTATCTCTTGAAAATGCAGATTAGGCACATGGTGGACAATGTTCCTTCTCTTAAAACGGGTGGAGCATTTTGGTTTACTGATCTAACTACTCCAGATGCTATGATGATCCTTCCAGTTTTGACGGCTTTGACATTCTGGATAACAGTGGAGGTAAGATCAAGATAGACTGCTTAGGCCTTTATTATTTTTGGTTTAAACAAGTAGTTATAGACAACACAGAAGATGTTTTTGATGCAATTGATTGGCTGTAACTAGATACATTTGGATTTTGTGAAGAGAACTTTTGTGATGGGGGACTATATTTTGTTGTAGCGTACCTTTGGATTTATAGAATCAAAGTTTACCATTCTCATAGGAAATGGTTATCAGTTATTTCAGTCTATTAATTTTTTCTCTTTTTTTTCCTTTTAATTTTCTTTATCCTAGTGGAGTAATGTTCCAATGGATTATTATTCTGGATGTCTGGCTATTGTTTGATGTTGTATTGGATTCAATGGGAGAAGATATATGATACTGTTAAAGAAAGAAGACACTAGAAAACAACAACAACATACCCAGTGGAATCCCACAAGTGGGGGCTGGAGCGTAGACTGAGACTCTAATCCACTCTAATTCTCTAACACACCGCTTCACACCCAGGTCCAGCTGGAGTGTAGATTGGGAGCTCAAACAAGGATGGACTTGGCTTTAATACCATGTAAAGATATGACACATGAGCCTAACTCAATCCCTAATACTAGCTCATGAGGAGAAGATTGCCCAAGTCCATATAAGCAAATCATTGGTTCATTCTCCAACCAATGTGGGACTCTAGTGCACTAACAGTAACAATATTCGTTGTTATTTAAATGGAATCATTAAAGATATTTGTTCAGATTGCACCAGAATGGTAAAGAAAATAGACAAGGAGAGAGAGAAAGAGGAACGGGAAAATAAGTTGAGAGAAAGGATGACAGAATCAGCACCTGTAAATATGCCATTATCAAGTTAATGTTGAAACTTCTTGAAGATTCGACTCTCGTCTTCTTTTAGTCGATATCAAGTTCAATACTCTAGCCATTATCAACAGCTGTCTTGTCTTTTTAAACAGTACTTAAGAGCATATTATTCCGGTCAATTTTGTTAACTGGAGTTGTTCTTTTGCAGTTAAATGCTCAAGAAGGATTGGAGGGAAATCCTGCTGGTAAAACCATAAAAAATGTTTCACGGGGCTTTGCAGTACTTACTATCCCACTTACTGCTAGTTTTCCTAAGGTGAGATATGCAACCAACTTGTTTACAATGTTTAGTAGTGTATTTGTCGTTTTTATACATGATGATGGATCTACAAAATCTGTATACCTCGAAGTTCTTGATGTGCCTTTGTTGCCACCTTCCTTTTGCTTTGTTTTGTAACCAAATTCTCTATGAATTGCTGGATACATGAGTAGATTTACTTCTCATCAACCCTCAGGGGTTTGGCCTGGTGGTAATAGACTTGAGCCTTGGGTTTGTTAATGGGCATAGTTTTATCAAGAAGGACCATATATCTTTTGCCACAAAAAAGTTCGGTGTAATCTAGAATCTTGTTCATTGTTTCATTAAATAGTGATTTGTTTGTAAAGCTAGACTTCTTAATACATTACATTTGAATTGTTGCAGGCAATTTTCTGTTACTGGATAACCTCAAATCTTTTTTCACTCACCTATGGTTTGGGTTAGTATATAACACTCATTCCTGCTGAAATATTCATCTGCTTATTGCTATCTTCACGTTTTGCAAATGGAAATTTGGGATTTGTGAAGGTGAAAGTAAATGCAATCTCTCTATAACATGTCTCATTTTTCATCTTGTGTGTCAGTGATTAAAAAACACGCGGTCAAGAAGGCACTGGGTGTTCCTATAATTCCTGTCAGTCCTCCAACAGAACAAAAGCCAGCACTCCCATTTTTCGAAACACTCAAGAAATATGCAGCAGCACAACAACACATAGCTGCAAAGCAGCGCGAAGCAGCATCACAGCAGTCGGCTTTATCATCACCTCCTGTGGAAGAATCAAGACCCACGAGTCAAAGAGTATCAGCATCATCGGTTCTTAGTCAAAGGATCAGAAGTTTAGAGAAAGAGGTGAAAGGAAGAAAGAAGAGCAAGAAGAGGTAAAAGCTCGAATACTAGTTATAGGTTATCGATAGTGCATACATACACACAGTTAAAACCTGTATTTGTTGAAATAATTGGGGCAGAGAAGCTCATTGATTTTTGGCAATTTTGCACGTTTGCACCCTCGAAAATTTTCTTGAGTAAGCAAGACTCAGTCTCATTCCAGAGTATTTCCAGAACCTTAATTAGAGATAATTAGAGAAAGATCATCCCTTTAGAGATCTTGTTATGTTGTGCCTTATTTCTGTGATTCTGTAATTGGCAAATATCTCCAATGACATGTACAATTGTGAGGCAAAATGAATACTTTAATGCTAATGTTACTGTTTTGGCTCTACAGTTTGTCACTTTGCTGCCTTTTTATTTATTTTCCCTTTCTAGTATGTCTTGGTTTCCCCTTTTAGCAGCTTTGCATTTTGTTAGTGTACTGTTATATTTGTCTTGCAAACATGGCTCATTTTGAGCTGAGGTCTATCGGAAACAAACTCTCTACCTACTAAGTTAGAGGTATGGTACGCGGACTTCCTACTCCTTCAGGTTCTACTTGTGGGATTATATTGATATGGTATGTGTATTTTCTACTCTCTTCCAGTTCTACTTGTGGGATCATATTTATTGTTGTTATTGTCATCATTTCTTGTCGAGGAAAGAGATGCTACAAAAATAAACACAAAAGGATGATTGTACGTCAACAATCAATGCATTATATGTTTTTAGCTGAAAAGTGATGTTAAGTTCTAAATTTGTGTTCGACTGGGAGATCAGCATTCAAATTCCAACAGAAATGATGACAATAGCAAAACTTGTTCGTATCGAGAGAATAGTGTTAGAGATATCTTTATCTGAGGAGAGATTTTATTATCCGATTTCTCAATAAATGATATTATGATCGACCAACTCCAATTACATATGTTTAGCATCAATGCCATTTCAAATTAAGGAGAAGGTCAAGAAAGAAGGGCTAGAAAGAGGTCAAAAGTGAGGAGCCAAAAAAAATATTAGATGATTTTTTTTCATATATTTAAACTTTTAAGCGAAATAACTCGACGGGCCAGTACTCGATGGAATAGTCAACAATAGTTAAAATATGCATAAATTAGTTCGAACACTATCAAAGTGGGATTAATTTGGAAATACTAAAGACTCGATAAAAAAATATTCACACTCGCATTTCTCTCTTTTGATCATTTTTCAAACATCTTCAATTCAGACAAGTAAAAATAAACGGAGAAAATATCTTTAAACCAATGTTAAATCACAACCAATAACAAAACAAATCGTGTTTGACATGCACAATATCTTCAGATCTCCCAAGGATCTGAAAAATTTATAAATTGCACTAACTTGCATTTATTGTTTTTTTTAAGCAAAAAAAAAAAAAAAAGTAGTAGCTATTTTCATTTAATCAATTATTGGTGCAGGCCTTGTGACTGCTTTAATTACTCAATTAATTTACAATCTTGTTATGGATCGACAGATTGTGATGGAATGATTTGAGATTTTTTAACTTTTAATATATAAGAAATGTTGGATTTAAATTTCTCGTAATAAAAAAAAACTTTTTATTTAAAACTTTTTGCTTTTAAAAATAAGCTCTACAATATGTGAATTTAAATTTGATCGATTTTTAATATGAATAAAATACGTCGAACGAAAAATATTATTTTTTAATTCCCAATCTTGTTCATTATTTAATGCTGCTGCACATTTGAAAGGGAAGTAACTTAGTGGCACATTAAAATCTTGGCTTTGTACTTATATGTTTGAATTTATAAATTGTAGTTACGAGGCGATATGATCGAAGTAAAATAAAGTCAAGAAGAATTTATAGCTATATTTTAACTTGTTGCGACAGATAAAATTATATCATATCTTATAGTATAAGTTATTAATTTATATAAACGATTAGAGTTAATTATTTTTTACTTTATAATTCGATAATAATTCAACAAAGTAAACGATGAATTAATGATAATCAATTCGATACTAGCTCTAATTTGACTTTTCATAAATTTTAATTTTTTCTCAATTCAATTTTTAAAGCATGTATTACTATGTTGCGTCATATGATAATTTCTCATAGTTTAATTAATACCTATTATTAGGTTGACATTAATTATATTTAACTTTATTAATACTTGATATAGGATAAACTTTTGCATAGTCATGGCTTTTTAATATCTTTATAGTAGGGGTGTGGAAAAACTGAATCGATCGATAAGTCGAATCGATAAAAATTGGTTTATTGTTATTGAGTTATCAGATTATCGGGTTTTTAATGGTTTTAAAAAAAATTATTGAGTTATTGGGTAAACCGATAACTCAATAAGATTATAATAATTTACTATTTTATCCCTTCGTAAATAATAAATATTAATAATGTAATAGTAATAGAATATTATAACAATACTTACTTATTTGGACAACTTGTTTTTTGCTTTAATTTTGGTTTGTAATTAACTAATTATAGCTTTTGCAAGTTTGTAAACGTAGTCTTCGTACTCCATCTGTTTTTATTAATGCAAATTCTCATTATCATTCTTATCGGGTAAACCAAAAACCGAATTGTTAAGGACTTAAAAATCGATAAATCGAAAAATGATGAAAATCATTTGATTGATTTAACATATTTAAAAACCAAAAATTGATAAACTGAACTAAACCAATCGATTCACACGCCGAGATTAAATTACTAATTTATTAGAAACAATTTTTTTTACTCGGTGAAAATGTTGTTTTTATTAATAATAATCCAAAAATTAAAGGGCTTCCACGTGTGCATCGATGTCAAATTAATATAAAATTATACATACAAATTGTCTTGAATTTAAAACTTTTATTTGCTTTAACTCTAAAGAATTGATAAAGAAATAAATATATGAGGGATTTATCTTAGCTAAATGTTGTTAATTATCTTCAAATAGATTAATTTACGGCTTAAATTATGCATATTCATCAAATTCACATGACATAATATTTCCATGTTCCCGCGGCGTTTGGATATGTGATATAAAATTACAATTTCGAATCAATGTTTGAATATGTGATTTAATAATTTTGTGAAAAAAAGAATAATGTGCATTTTGAGTAAATCTCACACAAGAATAGAAAAGAAAATTAAGTTAGAAAAATTATAAAATATGATCGTTCTAAAAAACTCAATTATTTATTAACCATTAAAAGAAGTCGTTCTAAAATTCAGAATTCAGAAACTTAAAATTCTTTCTCCGACCCTGAATTTGGACTATATAATATATTTTGCATCTGAAATTTGTTTTTGCTTATACTATCTAAGACACTCCCTCTGTTCACTATTCGATGTCAAATTTTAGCTTGCACACCTATTAAAAAAATAATGATTAGTATGGTGAGATTACCATTTTACCCCTGTTGATTGATAAAAATATTTATTAAAACCATAATTCAAATTCTAATACATTTAATACTATCAATATAATGACCATCGAAGATTTTCAAGAAGTTCTAAATTTTTCAAAAACATTAACTTTATACGTTAATTGGGGGCAAAATAGGTAAAAAAAAAATTGTCTTATCTTGATTTCTCCAAAATGACGAGTAAAACTGAAAATCAAATTAATTTTTTTTTTAACATCTAATAATAAACGAAGGAAAAAACCATATTTTCGTTAATAGAAGGTTTAATAATATTATTGATATTTATTAAACTATTAAAATGTCAACTTAAATTGTTTGTGTTATAAGTAATTAATGATGATAATAATTTTGTAGCCCCCCACCCCCACCCCCACCCCACCCCACCCCACCCCCTCAAATGTAACATGGAAAAGTAGACCACGTCCATGTTCTATAAACGTGTGGAAGAGTTCATGTTATTTATTAATTTCTTGAATTTTCTTATTTCACAAAAGTTATGGTCCTCCATCTAGAAAAAAAATTGTTCAATTCAAAATTATTAAACTTTTTTAAATCCCCCCCCCTTCCTTCTGTTATACGTTATTTGAGTCGAACGATAAAATTTATGTATTTACTGAATATATCATTATCACGATCAGCGTTTTAATGGTGTCACGTAAAATGAGACGAAGAGGTATATAATTGGTGAGGAGTATGAAAAGCTTAATTCTTATTTTAGAGACACAAAATGTGTTACTCATGGCCTATTTTACTATTCAATGTATTATAAGTATTTAATTTATTTATTTAAAAAAAAAAAAACATGTTTAGTACATATTTTAAAGGATAAAGTATAAATTCTCACACTTGTTTTATTTTAACTTATTTGACATGCACACTTTTTTTGTTAAAAGAAAATGACACCTTTTAATTTATAAACAATTTAATTTTAATAATGTTTAAAATTATCAATCTATGTAAAATAAGATTTTACATGCTTTAAGAGCTTATAGAACTCAATAATGTAAGTATGTAACATATTCTTCATGCTATCAATGTTAAAATCAAATCAAAGGGACTAATAAAATAATTTAAAAACGTCAGTATGTAAAATTATATTATCTAACATACTGTGAAGAGATAAATATTTTTTAATTTTTCTTTAAAATCATTGAAAAAACAACACTTTAGTGATAATTTATAACTAATAATTAGGTTAGTAATAACTTCATGTAATATTATTAATTAAAGATTAATATTTAACCAAAAGGCTAGGATTTCCAAAGCCATAGGAATTAGTTTAAAAAGATACAGTGAGCACAAAATCATTAATTTTTAAGATTATCTTATTCTAATTTTATTCCTAGTTGCTATGTAATGCGAATTTAATTATCATAATTACTTGATTAGTAAATAATTACTCCTACATATTCATCTTACACTTTGTTCGGATGGTTACTATGTATTGTTTCATAATGTATTATGTATCATACTTTTAATGAAATGCAACGTTTGGATGGATTGTATTGTTTTCCGTCACTACTCACTGTATAATGTCAAACGTTCGTAATTTGAATGATAACCCTATAAGAAATAGTAGGGTATATGGTAGATACCACGAAAATATAGAATAAATAATAAAATAAAATTATTAAATAATGAATAATGTCAAAAAACGAGAAGAATATATTAAAGTAACGACGCAACCACACCAAATCGGTCGTTACATAGAATCTTTTCGTTATTACCTAAGGCTGAATTTAAACGATATAATACGATACGATACAATGCAATACAATACATAACAATCATCCAAACAAGGGATTAAGAGACTTCTATCTTTTTAAAAATTTAAAATAATTCAAAATAAGTGCTTTTTTTTTTTCCTGCAACTTACCTTTGTATAATAAATATTGTAATCAACTTTTCAAAAATATTTCAACTATAAAAATTCCAATATAATTAAATAACCTTTTTTAATTAATATAAATAACTATTTCTTTTAATGGTAATGTCATATTCTAAAAGACATCTAAAATGGATCAAGGGAGTACAATATTTAAATCATACTGATTCAAGTTTTCGTGTTTTTCTTTTACACATTTTTAAATAATTTATAAAATAAAAAATATAAATAGAAATTCATTAATTAATAAATTTTATAAATGGGTAAATATTTTGGACAAACGTTTTTAATAATTTTTACAATTAATGAAATGGATGAAGTGTAATTTTAGAAAATATATTTTATTTTAGGATGATAATTTTTAGTAACGTCAACAACTAACACGTTTTCATCTACTTAAGTTGCAATTAGCAAAGTTACCTAATACGATCGATTAATATATATTTGAATTACGACTAAGCTAGCGAATACACCACCATTATTAAAAAGAAGAAAAGAATGAAGCAAAAAGTTTCTTGGAAAATAAATTAAACAATAAAATCTGAAAAATACAAAAAAAAAAATTTAAAAAGAGAAAATTTAGGTTTCTTGGAAAAGTCCAGCTAAAACTGAGCTGCCTGTTGTTAGCAATAAAAAGGAAAAAACAATACAAGTGGACCAAATTTTGCCATTGGTCAAATATTCACTGTTAGAAAATTAAAAAAAAAAAGCTGTCTTTTTTCCTTTTCTACTTGGTCAAAAAATGCCAAAATTCAAGAAACTCCCTTCTCAGTCACAGAGAATACATACACAATTCAGCTTACCTATCACCACTCAACTACTTACCCCCCACCCCCACCCCCACCCCCCACCCCCTTACCCCACCCCCACACCCCCAAACACCCATTATAGTCCAATTTCCCTTTCACAAGTTTTTTTTGTGTGTTGTCATTATATTATATATATATGTATACAAACATATATTGACAGTATTTGTGTGTGTGCTTGTGTGTTAGAAGGAAAAAAGAAAAGGATTCAAGAATGGCATCAGAAAGATTCATCATTGAAGTTGAACCAGCAAAGCCTGCTAAAGATGGAAGACCTTCACTTGGTCCTGTGTATAGAAGTCTTTTTGCTAAAGATGGATTTCCTCCACCTATTCCTGGACTTGACAGTTGTTGGGATATTTTCCGGTTAGACTAAAAAAAATTTGATTTTTATGTTAATTTGCTTTGCTATTTGTTATGTTCGGTTCTTGTTTTTGTTTTGTTTATTGAATCTGAGTGTTTGTTTGAGTTGGAATTTGGAAAAGGTGGAGTCTTTTTAGCTTTGATGAGTAGCATAAAGTTCCAAGATTTGATTTTTATTTCACTTTTTGTGCAAAATATTTGATCTTATTCTGTGTTTTTGAAGTATCCTGTAATTCTTTTGTGTTTTTGCAGGTTAGTTTGATAAACTTGATTATTTTTCTGAATCTGATTGTTTTATTTGGCTATAAAGGATCTAAACTTTGATTTGTCCTTTTCTTTTTTTAATAAAAGAAAGGTGGTAGACTTGATTTAATTTTGTTTTTGGAATCCAATTGTTTAATTTGGCTACAAAAGTTCTAGTCTTTTAGCTTTATGTGATTGATGAGTAGCTTAAAGTTCCATGAAATGATTTTGACTTTTGAGTCTTTCTTTTTCTGCAAATTCTTCACTCTTACTACTTAAGTCTGATTAAGAAGCAACACTTTTTGGCAATTATTAGGTACATAAATGACATAATTTCTTTGTTCATGTGTACATGCATGTCACTGGCGCCTTTACCTTCAAGACATTGTACTACCTTGAGCCCTTGAACATGAACATAAAAGTTACATCTGTGTTTTCTTGAACTGGAAGAGCCAATTGAGATATGCATGTAATTGATAACTTAAGTGATCTGAGGATCTTTCTTTAAATTTCCAAAAATCCTTTGAATGGATTTTATCACAAGTTCAAATTTTTCTTCACAAAAAAAAGCTTGATATTCTGGTGGAGAAGGATTAGGGATGGGGTCATTATCTACCCAGTTTCTAATCATGCCCTAGTTGACCCTTGGGGTGTTAAAAATATAGTTAAGTAAATTAAAGTGTGTTTCTCTAACATCTAAGTTGTTGATAATATAATTAAGTAAATTTAATTGTGCTTTCTCTAACAACTTAAAGTTTTATATGAGATAACCACCCAGTTCTTGTTTCAGCTGATGTTAGGTTTCTATTTATATTGTTCACGCGCTACATGTCGGGACATGCTGTGGTGTCGAGTCACACATCGGTGGGTGGGAGGCCAATTTGTATCCTTATATCATCCTGGACAATTTTCCCTCTTGAGCTAGTGTTTCGGGTTGAGTTAGGCCCAAGGTCCATTTCTTTAATATCGTATCAAAGCCATGCCCATCCCAATCATTATATATCAATGTTGGGCACTATATTATATTGTCTATGCTCCAGATGTTCAGTCCTAGGCGTCGTGGGTGTTGAATCCCACGTCGGCTCACTTTGGGAGGTGAGGTCTCTTTTGTATGATCTTGGGCAATCTTTTATTCATGAGCTAGCTTTTGGGGTTGAGTTAGACCCAAGGTCCATTTAACATGTGGATTTATTGGGTACAAAAACAATAACAAATCATAGCATAGTGTTCTGCTTTTTTACGGGGGATGATATCTTTAAACGAATTGAACATGATTCTATAGAGAATATCAATTTAAAATAGGCCTGTATGAAGCGTAATGGACAGGAAAGGTTCATATAGTTGATCCCAGCTACTTTGGGATTGAGTATGGGTCTATCTCCATTTGGAAGTAAAGGCCTTAGATTTTTGAGCTTTATTGTGCTCCTGTATTCAGGATATACTTCATATACAAGCTTGCCCTCAGACTGTACAAGCCTAAACTTTGACTTGACCAGTCTCATTGTCCATGTTTGTTCCACTAAAATTAATCGGGCACTTTGTCAGAACCTGCAGCTATTTCTTTTAGTCAATAATGATGCTTGTAGAAACTTGCCAAAGTGTGCAAATGACTATTCCATTATAATCTACTAGCACATCTTATACACATTTTCTTTTCTATGTCACAGTTTGTCAGTGGAGAAATATCCTAATAATCGGATGCTTGGACGCCGTGAGATAGTAGATGGAAAAGTACGTTGTTGCTATCAGTAGTTTTTGCATAAGTTGTTACTCCTACCTCCAGGAAAGTTCTCTTTCTCTAGATTGGCGTTAGCTGATTCATGTATTTGTTCTTATTTTCAGCCTGGCAAGTATGTGTGGATGTCTTACAAAGAAGTGTATGACATTGTGATAAAAGTAGGAAATTCCATCCGGAGCTGTGGTGTGGATAAGGTGAATTCAGTATGTTCAATGTGATATACTTTGCTAAAAGCTTGGTTGACTGTGTGAACAATGCCAGCTTAATAAGTGCTTATAACTACTTTCTAGTGTTTGACCTGTGTCATCAAATCCTGCAAAGGATGCTGCCTTCTTTGTGCTTGTCAAGCTATTCATTTGTTTCCTAATTCTATTAGGAGCAATGTAAAGCTAGGTTAACTTTTAGGCGCCTTTCTGCTTATGACTGGATTTGAACTCATGCTTTGATATTTTCTGATGTTTTTGTTATTTCTATCAACAAACTATATTTCACTTATTTATTTGAAGTTAGTGTGTGTTCTCTATCTATATTATACTTCTGTATAGGACTTTTTAGCCAATCTCGTATTGTTATTCCCCTTGATTAATTGTACTTCTGATCATTGCCTCACTTTCTGTCAATTTGACTTCTGGTTTAGGGAGACAAATGTGGTATCTATGGTGCTAATTGCGCTGAGTGGATAATAAGCATGGAGGTTAGTTTTTCCTGCTCCTATTTTTCATTTTCCTCCTTTTGTCTGTTGATGGTCTTCAAACAGAATTAAGGACTTCGGTACTACTTTTTTGGGTACTTTATTCATATAATTATTTCCTAGCCGATGAAGAGGTACTTGCCATGTACACAACATTAAACATCCAATATATTGATCATAGTTAGTCTTGATATCTTTGGCACCCAGATTGTCTATCTTTTTTTTCCTTGTTGTGCTAATCTCTCTTTGTTGAATCATTGGCCTTACACTTCTTCAAGTTTAATCAACTACATACACTTGTTTTGTATAGAACACATAGTTGAGTATGACAGATAGGAAGAACTACAACTAAAAAGGAAAAAGGTTGTGTATTGTTGAACCTTCTTGACAGCACTGTGTGGGCTTAGGAGGTTGGTTGGGACTCATATAGTAGGATGTGCCTTTCTTTTCACCTGCAAATTAGGATATAGATAGAAAGGACAGCATGTCATTGAACCACAAGATATGAAAGTAGTAGACTTTTTCACTGTTCTTGTTCTCCAGTCCACTTTGTATCTATTTTTATTTCATCCTTCGTTGATCTTTTTTTCTGCTGCATATCATATCAATCTTTGTTCCAGGATATTTTAGAAATTCAAACCTTCTCCGTAATTGTTGTTAGCTCTGATAATGATTGACCAATGCAGGCATGCAATGCTCATGGACTTTACTGTGTTCCTCTGTACGACACCTTAGGTATGCATTCTTCTCATTTTTTTTGTTCATTTTCTCTTTTTGTAATTTATCTTTCTTGGTGTTACATTTATAGAATATATAATTTGCATGCAGTCTGATAGCCAAATGACTCATCACCCATTAATCATGCCACGTGGCCTTCTATTTTATGTTATCTGTAGAAGGAGGAGAAACCTCACGTTGTGTAATTTATCTTCTTTGTGTGCTTTAGGTGCTGGTGCAGTGGAATTTATCATTTCCCATGCTGAGGTTACAATTGCTTTTGTCGAAGAGAAAAAACTTCCTGAGGTATGCATATTCAAATTTAAACTTTTGATAGACAGCTGACATGATATTCTGTGATCTCCGACTTTACATGCATGTTGATCCTCATGCCTGATATGTAGAATATACAAAAATACCCTTTAATCTTCTGGTCTTATATGCCATGTGGAAAATTTAGAACTAGAAAGTCGCCAAAAAGGGAAAGAGAAATTCTTTTTGAAACGAACTAAAAGTAAGTTCAGTGGTAGAAACCTCTATAATCGATGGGAACCTCGAAGCTGTCTGGGGCAGGAGAAAACTCATATTAAGCACTGCCCCAGCATCAATTGGTACAAGGAGGCCTAACTAAACGAAGACTCATCCTAGGAGCCACCATTAGTCAAGATGGTCAATACTAGCGAGCGAATGCACTTGCAGTTAAGACAGGTCCTGCATCTCCTACCTAATGCAATTGACTGACCCGCCATTTCTTTCCTTTAATAATGCCTTCGCAAAAAAGAAAGTAAGAGAAACAAATTGAAACTGGGGGAGTAATATTTTGGAGGCTGTGGATGTGCTTTCTTACTAAAAGTGTGCTTATCCCTTTTCAGCTTGTGAAAACTTTTCCAAATGTGTCGAAGTACTTGAAGAGTAAGTCTATTGTAAATTCATTCCTTATTTCAAAGTGTGATACATGAAATGGTGGCATTAACAAACTTGTTTCCTGCTCGTAATCACCAGCTATTGTGAGTTTCGGGAAGGTCACTCCTCAACAGAAGGAAGAGGTTGAAAAGTTTGGGGTGGTTCTATACTCCTGGGATGAGTTTCTACAATTGGTAAGACTTGTCTTTTTTTCTATATTTCTTATCAGATTTGTCTAGTGGTTCGTTAGATGTCATCATGAGGAGTGTTATAATTTGGATGCCAAGGTTGTTTGTGGCTTTGAATAATAGACAACAATTGGGAATGTAAAATTTTAATTTCTTAAATCTAATTTATGTAGAGTTTCATGTTGACTTGGATTTGATTCAGATTTTAACATTTTCCCTTTTTGTTTTTTGTAATGCTTTTTTATTGTTTCCGTTCGCTTAATAAGTTCTCTTTTTGAACGAAATGACCTATCGGCAACAACCTCTCTTCCCCACAAAGGAAGGGGTAAGGTTAGCGTACATCTACCCTCCCCAGACCCAACTTATGGGATTACATTAGGTATGTTGTTCTTGTTGGTTTTTAAATTTCCATTCCACCTTAAAATTCTTCTTTCCACCTTATAGAAGAAGAAGAAGATATCTTCTTTCTATTGTAGTATTTATTTTAGGCTTGTAGTATGCAGCCAGTGATATTATGAGAAATAGCTATTTGTCCACACTTTTGAATAAGTCTGTAGCATTGATATTTACATGGAATGATCAGCTGAGAAAACAAATACGGAATTGTTTACATGCCCTTTGAACTAAAGCTCAAACTCAATGTGCAGGGAAGTGGGAAACAGTTTGATCTTCCAGTGAAAAAGAAAGAAGACATTTGTACAATAATGTATACTAGTGGAACGACTGGAGACCCCAAAGGTGTCTTGATTTCAAATACTAGCATTGTTACTCTTATAGCTGGAGTAAAGCGGCTGCTTGAGAGTGTGAATGAGTCGGTAATGAATTTATTGCTTTTTATTTTCATGCCTTTTGACATAAAGCATAGGTATGGTATAGGCTTTATCATCTAATCTTTCTATGTTGCAGTTGACAGTGGATGACGTGTATCTTTCGTATCTTCCCCTGGCACATATCTTTGATCGAGTGATTGAAGAGTGTTTCATTAATCATGGTGCCTCAATAGGATTTTGGCGAGGGGTAAGTTGTTCAGATCTTCAACTTAATCATGGTAGAGCTTATACTTATGCAATCCTAATCATGCCTGTAGGATGTAAAGTTGCTAACCGAAGATATTGGAGAGTTGAAACCAACCATCTTCTGTGCTGTACCTCGGGTACTAGATAGAATATATTCAGGTAATATCTTAGCAGTCCTGATGCTTGTGCATTCAAACCTTTTCTTCTGATTGCTAATATAGACTACCTTATCTGTGTTTGACTGGAAAATCAATGCACTTCAGATTTAGATTTGACTATAGTAAGTGTACAGTGGTCCACTGCTAATTATGGCTTTTTGTTGGGTTGATTTTTAACTATGATGAATGACAATGCCTTGATATATTCAAAAAAGTTTTGCTCCCTTTGAATGGACAACTGATCACATTCTGATCAGTATTTTCTGAAGTGCACTTATGCCCTGAAGTGAGGCACAAAATATGTTGAGCACATCTCTTCACTTTATGGGCTCTTCAGTGTTATCATCAAGGCTCTAAGGGATGCTTTTCCTTGCCAATGAGTGCAATCCTGAAGACGTGACACTAAACAAGTGATATTTCACATTGTTATAATTTTTTTTTCAATTCCTTTATTGGAATATTTGTTATTCATACTTGTGATTATTAATGACGGATTACACATACATATTTGTAGTTTTTTCTCCGTTGGCATCTTTTTTCATTAAAGCTCGCGATTTATTTGTACTTTTATTTGTACTTAAAGCCCCAAAGGCACTTGAAGCCTTTTTGCACTTTTTTTGCTTTTGATAACACTGATTCTTATCTTCTTGGTGTACCTTGGACTAAGTACTCTCTAGTTCTTGTTGAAATGCTGTATGTGTTTTTAACTATTTTGTTTAAACATTTTCAGGTTTGCAACAGAGAATTTCTTCTGGTGGTCTGCTAAAAAGTACCTTGTTCAATCTTGCCTATTCCTAGTAAGTGATGTTCCATGTCAAATTAAGTATTATATGGCACAAGCATCCGTAAGCCAACTATTAACTCTTTCTTATCTAAAATGAAATAAAAAAGCTAACCTTCCAACTTTCTAACTAAGCTTCTCTCGACTATGTGGCCATATGCTGGCAGTTCTCAATTCTCACCAAGGGATTTATGCTTCTAATTTCCGCTCCTTTATTACTTTCTCAAGTTACACTTTGTTTTGGTCCATCGGTAAACCATGACATTATCCCCTAAACTGATTTTTTTCTCCTCCAATTTTTCAGATTTAATGTACTAAGTTTTCTGGATAATTAGCTAAAACTAATATTAAAAAATCTATTAATATAAACTAAAACTAATTTTTATTATTTCAAATTTGACAAGGATCTACTCCAACTCGGTATAAACTAATTTTTATTATTTCGAATTTGACAAGGATCTCCTCCAACTTGGTATAATAACTCAAATATTTCACTCCCTCAGAAAGCCAACCAGGCTTGTTAACATTGGATGGAGGAAATCATACTCTGTTTGAAAACTTGCTTTTAGTACTTGAATTTAAACTATATTTTTCCCCATGCTTTGGGCTACTGTATATTGGAGAACTGTGGTTGTGATTTTTTGTTTAGCATAAAAATTAAATTTTAGTTTGAACTATTTTTAGTGGAGTCTGTTACCTAAATATTTGGAATCCTACAGCAAACACCACAATTTGAAGAAGGGGCAAAGCCACTTTGAAGCTTCTCCGCTTGCTGACAAAGTCGTTTTCAGTAAGGTGTTGCAAATGCCCTTGGAGTAGCTCGCAAATCCATTTTTCAAGTTCTTTTTTTCCATCTTAGTAGTTAGTCCATTACTCATGTTGTTCTGTTACTTAGGTAAAAGAAGGGTTAGGAGGCAAAGTACGCCTTATATTGTCTGGAGCAGCACCTCTTGCATCTCATGTGGAAGCTTTTTTGCGAGTTGTGGGATGTTGTCACGTTCTTCAAGGATATGGTATCCCATTCTTTTTTTCATCTCAGTGGTCTTGATCTGCTTATAGTTCTTTCTGTTTGACCCTAGGCTTCACGTATTGCAATCAAACCTTGCCCCCACCCCATCCCATCCCTCCTCCCCGCCCCACCCCAAAAAATGAAGAAAGAAATTGGAAGTCAAGATAGTAAATATCCAAGAACATTATACCTAATGCAATCCCATAAGTGGAGTTTGGGAAGGTCAGATGTACGTAGACCTTACCCCTACCTTTATGGGGGTAGAGACGCTCCTTTCGATAGACCCTCAACTCAAAAGAAAAGAAGAATTCAAAGCATGATTATTTTTTTTAAAAGAAGACGAAAAAGAAAACAATACCAAAGTAAATAGAGCAATAGATGGTTAAAAACACGGAAAGACAACGTAACTATGTGATGCCTAAATAATATTACAAAACTAACCCCCTGCTTCCTCCACATGAAGTGTGAGAATACTTAACTACTGACATCTTACTAACCTTCTACTCTAATTAGCCATATAATGAACATTATTCCTTTCTACTCTTATATAGGTTTGACTGAAACATGTGCTGGTACATTTGTGTCACTACCAAACCACTATGATATGCTTGGTACGGTTGGTCCTCCAGTCCCCAATGTGGATGTGTGCCTGGAGTCCGTCCCTGAAATGTCATATGATGCTCTGTCAAGCACGCCACGTGGAGAAGTATGTGTGAGGGGGGACACTCTTTTTTCAGGTTATTTCAAGCGCGAGGACTTAACAAGAGAAGTCCTGATTGACGGGTGGTTCCACACAGGTTTGTTTTTTCTAGTTGAATTTGAAATGATAAATCTCTGCTTACCGGATACTTCTTCCGTTTCAATTTGTTTGTCTTACTATCCTTTTTACTCCATTTCAAAAAGAATGGTATCTTTTCTTTCTGGCAACTCCTTAATTATAACTTTCCACATGACATATTTTAGAGTACAAGATTAAAGGGCATTTTGATTCAAAATTCTTCTTTATTTTCTTAAACTTTGTGTCAAGCCAAAACCAAACAAACAAATAGAATTTGAGGGAGTAAAATTTAAATGGACCTTATTTCTAACAAATCTTTGTTCAGGCGATATTGGCGAATGGCAACCTAATGGCAGCTTGAAAATAATTGACCGCAAGAAGAACATTTTCAAGCTATCACAAGGTGAATATGTTGCTGTTGAAAATTTGGAGAATATATACGGCAATAACCCTGTTATTGACTCGGTATGTATCTATTTTTGATGAACTGGCCTCTTAGTTTATTGCAAAAACATGTCTCAGGAGCTATACTTTCCTTGGTATCTTCAATGAGTTTGATTGTGCAATTTCTGCTTTTTACGTGAACAAGGTAGAACAGTTATCATCTTTTATGTCTATCGTGTATGGTCCAGCTTGACCGAAAAGTAATGCTTTTACAAAAGTAGCAAACTACTAATGTTACTGGTATTCGATACTCTGATAACTAGTGCTCATATATTTTTCTACCTCAACTCCAGATATGGATATATGGAAACAGTTTTGAGTCTTTCCTTGTTGCTGTTATTAACCCAAACCAACACGCAATTGAACAATGGGCCGAACATAATGGCATATCTGGGGATTTTGCTTCCCTCTGTGAAAATTCAAAAGTGAAAGAATACATACTTGGAGAGCTCGCAAAAACTGGAAAAGAAAAGAAGGTTAGTTCTCCGCGTTGTTGTTGCTTTATTTATACTGTTAAAGTACTATTTGAGAAAACGCATGAAGAAGAAGTGGCACATCCTATTGAGATATAAACGCGATCAACTTTTTGCAGCTGAAGGGCTTTGAGTTCATAAAAGCGATACACCTTGATCCTCAGCCATTTGACATGGAAAGAGACCTTCTAACTCCGACATTCAAGAAGAAAAGACCCCAGTTGCTCAAATACTACAAGGTACTTTCTCTTTAACCTCATGGTGAATGTTGGTGAGCAATCATTTATCATGTTCTGTTTTTATTCCATGTTGTTTTACTTAACTGGACGGGGTCAATGGGCAATCAAGAAGGCCCATGGCCTAAAAGTTGGCTCAAGTGGTCGAGCCTGTCATAACTTATTGGTGCCAGCCTAAGTGCGGCCCAAGTGGTCGAGCCTAAATTATAATTCGTGTTTGTTTACATGTTCTTGGCTGATTTAATTTTACCATTGTGCAGGACGTGATTGACAACATGTACAAGGGTACCAAATGAACCTAACAGCTGAAGTTATCTTGTCCCCTTCTTTAACATTTGATCTTTCAACCTTAATTTATCTTTTTGTTTTTGTATTTGTTTTTGTTTTTGCACTGTACATATTACATGAAGATGATAAAGTTGTTTTATCAATTTGGATTTGAGTATAGTACAGGTTCATTTGTTTATTTTCTGTTCAGTATCATTTATTTATATAGTTTAAAAGTGTCACTTCATGGTTTAAAAAGGGAAAAAGCATTGAAGCATTATAGTATCTCTATTAAATACGCCCAATGACTTAACACAATGTCACCTAAAATAAGACGACTAATATCAGATGTACTTATGTCGCGGCTCAAAGCACTAGTGTTTATTGATACCTTGCTTCAATGGCTTTTTTTGAATTATTGAAAACTACCTTTCTACCTCCACAAAGGTCGAATAAAATTTACATACCTAACTAGACTCTGTTTATAAAATTACATTGAAGATAAACTTTTGAATCTGTCATAGGCAGTGTTGAGCATGTATATATAATTAGTTTCATATACGATTTATAACTGTGATCACCAAAAATTATGCAACACGATAGAATAATTCGCTCTGCTTCGTAACATCCTCGAAACATGAAATTTCTTTTACTTTTGCAAATTCAGGAATGCACAATCTCAAAAGAAACAGAAGACATTTCTGGGTTTGTAAACACTTCAAATAATGTCGCCAGAATGACCAGAAAACGTCAAACACAACACATAACTACAAAGATAACCATGATTGGCTAAAAAAAAATACAGGTTTACAAAAACATAGGCATTATACAAAAACATCCAGTCTTGAAGGTTACCATTAAAAACTGCTCCAAAAGTTTGCATAAGGCCATTGGTCACAACCAAATGTCATCTAACTCAGGTAACAAGCCAATATCATTCTGACTTACACTCTGCATCATTCAAAAAAGAAGTATTAGAATTTTGACATTGGAAAAGAAACTCAACTACTATGGATACGTAATAAAATACACACATGAGATGAATGATGAATCCAAGAAATTCTATCCATCATTTGCCAACTCACGAGGTATCTGATCAACATTGTCTCTGGAAATAGAGGCAGAGTCAAACCTCATTGCAAGTAGTTCTTCGCTGGTGTACTTCAATCTTTGATCTAGTTTCAAATTATGGAAAGAAGGAATGTCAGACAAGGCAGAAGATAGGGTTTTTTATAGACCAAGATAAGTTTGAAAATGCCTCACCAAGATAACTGTCTCTGCCAGTAGATCTACGGGGAGATGTTGACGGCCCTCCCTTCTTGTTTTTGTATAGTTTGGTCCAAGGTGTCACTTGGGACAACGGTGAGCTAACGGATAAACTTTTCACTGATGCAATACTAAGAAGATCATGCCTTACTTCCATTTGAGGATGCCTTTGCTGAAATGACAACAGAGCATGCTCTGTCATCAGCCAACAACCCCTGAGATCAAGAATCCTCATAGTTGGTGGAGGGTTGAATACATCGAGCCCGGCATTAGTGATCACACCATCACGAATTCCCAGGGTTACCAAGCTTCTAATAGACGACAACTGATGCAAAGTGGTATCAGCAAGGGAACCACTCCGTAAATATAAATAGCTCAACTTACGAAAGCTGGGCAAAGGAGCCAAAGCTGAATCATTGATTCGAGTCTCCTCCAAATCCAATCTCTCCAAATGATCAAGACTAGACAACCCAGACAGTGACGAAACACAATCAGAATCAGAGTCCGCCCCATTGGAAATACCTGACATTGTGGTAGATTACACTACAATGTAAGTTGAGAGAGAAGAAACAAATGTTATTCTAACCCTACAGGAAAAAGATCTCCCTCAATAGGCAACTGCACTGCTACTTCAAGTTCCACTCTACTTTATCTTTTGTTGGATAACGCATAAAATGCATCTGTCTACTATTGCATCTCTGAAAATTAATTTCAAGCTCAACTTAGATCTTATTTTAAAAGGTTTTCGCCACAAAGTTGAAATCCTACAATTCATCGATTACTTCCCCAAAAGTTACTTGTTCAAATTACCAGGGTCTGTTCATCTTGTAATATTCTAGACTATAGTGTAGGATACACATTGATATCATGGTGTTGTCTTCAAGTATTTAAGCATCCTCTACACCTATCTAGTTTCCAATGACGGAGAAATTGAGGACCACAAAAAAATTAAATTAGAAAAAGTACAGGAAATATCGAAGAGAAGAGCATATCATACCTCTGATATTTGTACCACTCATATTGATACATTTTAGCAAAGGCATGGTGCTCATGAAGGGGATAGCAGAATCATCAATGGCCGTGTAAGATAACAATAAAGTTTCAAGATTGGGAACAAAACCAGCTAAGGTTCCCAGTCCTGCAGAGCTTAATTTTGTCCGGCTGAGATTTAGATGACGTAAATTTTGACCTATAAATGCAATGTGTTCAACTGACTCATCTCCCACAGATGTACCACTGAGATCTAAATCTGATATCATTCTCATGTATGGCAAAAAGCAGTATGAATTAAGAGATGAATTGGAAAGATCCAGAAGAGAGAGGGAAGATGGTTCGAGGTGTAGGAAAGCTTCAGAGACATCTCTTATGGTTGCTCCAGAGAGAATAAGCTTTGTAAGAAGAGCTTTCTGTCCTTCTCCTTCGAATAAAGAATGTATGGTGCAATTGCTCATGTTTAAGCATGCAAGAGAAGGAAGATCCGGCAACATAGTGACCTTGGTCCAGGCCAGATTCAGATAACTTAATCTTGGGAACCATTTAAGATGAGATGCTCCTTTGTTTGATACTTCACTCCCCCAAAGATCCAAATGTTGCAGCTTCCTGAGAACCTTCCAGAACCATAAAACGTGTCATTGATCTTCAAAAAGTTCAAACACTCAAGATAAGTAATGGATGAAATGATTTTTTTTTAAAAAAACAATTCGTATCAGTTTTGTCCAGTGGGGTACGCTAAGCTTAAATCATCTTTTGTCACCATGTGCTTTTCTGAAACCAAGGAAAACGTAAATCAAAGAAGGAAAGCTATGTTATATCCTCTTATTTGGTTTTAAAGTTAAGAGAAAAGTGTTAGCTAATGTCTTGCAAAATCAAAAGAAGTGCTCCCAAATGGTAAGCAATCTCACTCCTCTGCTACTAATTTGTTTTTCTTTTTACCTTTTCTGCAAATCAATGAAGAGAAGAAAATGTCAAGCTCTTCCTCCATTCCCTTGATTCAATCAAAAAGAGAAGCGGAAAATTTCAAGCTTCCCCTCCTTTTCTTTTCCCTGATTTTCAAACAAAGATCTAGTTCGTGGACGGGCAAAAAATGTGGCGAGTAATGCTGGATATCTATAATAAGTATGCATATGTGTTCTATTTGGAAAGGATACAAAACATAGAATGAAGAGAAATAAGGCCTGGAACACTGCTAACTGTCAATCTAACACTCCCAAGGTTAAAGAGAAATATGGCTTTAATCTACCATAAGGAAAGGGTGGGGGAGAAGAAAGACAAGATATTAAAGACATGTGAACAATAGATGATCTACCTTAAGTTTACACAGAGCCGAATCAGATACAGGCAGGCCTCCCAAATCTAACAAAGATAAGTTGGTTAACGAAGTCAAGAGTACCACACCATCAGCTGTGACACCTGTTTCTGGAATCCACAACTTTTCCAAAATTGGGATGGTTGTTAGATGTCTAACTCCAGCATCAGTAATCTTTGGGCACCTGGAGAGGTCAAGCTCCTTTAAGTTTGCCATTCCTGATTAAAACAAAAATATACCTCTATAAGTAAAAATTTTAGGTGTCTTAATTAATTGTGAACTACATTTAAAAACCACAGAAATAAAAGGTCTAGAGGAGAATATAACAGAAACTTAGCTAAGTTAGTCACATTTATCAAAAGAATATTGGAGAGGTTTTTTTTTTTTTTTATTTCTCAAAAAAAATATTGGAGGTTAAATAAAAGGTTACCTGTAATAGCCCAAATCGCTGAATTGTTAATTTTGTTACAATCTGACAAATTTAGATAATGCAAGTGGTCAAAAGCACCTATGTATGCCATCCACTCTGCATCCACATAACTCGCTCCCCTTAAGTCGATCCCGTCGACACAAAATTTAAACACTCTAGACAAGAAAATATGTATCAGCTTCTAAAGTACAAACTGTAAGAATTCAACACATGGAAGAAAGTAGTCCTTAGCTAAAGCAGACAAAAATTTTATGATGTTACACTATTGTAGAATTTAGTAAAATTATGGGAAAACGTCAGCTTTACAATCAAAAAGCTAAGACGATTCTCATATATGAGATGATAGTACCATAATTTTTACTCCACAGAAGTTCCACATTAGGAATCTCACTTCACTAAGAAAGAAATACAGTTGACCCACAACACACACACCCTTCCCTCGCTGCACCAGAGAAAATATTTAAGAGAAACAAAGATAAATCTTAAGCCTTCTTGATATTGGAGCTAGATAGCATTAACAAAAGTATTGATCTATTAAGATCCAAAAAAACAGCAGTGCAGTTTCAAGGATGTGAAGAACATTTTAAAAACACAACCAGTATCCTTCAGATATATAAGTCTTTTTGCTTAGGCTAATGCAAATATGGTGCTTTATGATACCCAGCCACCAGTGACAAATTCAGGATTTTCAGCTCATGCGTGTTCACTTCTTCTAATATAAAGTTAGTACAAATCATATTTTTATAAGTGCACAACTTTTTACACATGATAATTAAGAAAGCTAATTAGAAAAATTATAATTAATAAAACCATAATTTTTTGGAAAAAAATAATTTCACTTTTTGGAAAAAAAAAAGTAAATTAGCTAGTCAAAAAATTTCTCTAGAAAAATAAGACACGTGATTGGACGCTGATCTTTTTCTCTTTCCACGTCACAGGAAATTAAAACTAAAAGTTAAGTAAACAAAGAAAGTTTAAAATAAAAAAGAAAACGGAAAACAGTTAAAGACTACTCTGACTAGTAAAACAATTGAATCATTTAAGAATCAAACCCTTACTTCCCCCTAAATACTGCCTCCGAACAAGCCACCGACTGAAGCACCCATCAGGCTTCTGGTTCACTGGGTGCGATTGTGTTAATAATATATTTTTTGGGCAGTTTTTATATAGATTTTTTTTTATTTGCACGAGTCTCTTTGAGCATCGACTAATCCCGGGGTTGCATAGGCCTCCGGCAAGGAGTTTTCCGCAAGTGCACCACAGTTAATTCAAGTTTTACCCAGTCCGATGGCCCTCAGAAATTGTTTGCACCCAGTGGGTTTCGATCTTAAGACCTTGAAAGGGAGCAAACCCCAAGGCTCAAGTCAATTGCCACCAGGCCAACCCCTGAGGGTTACAAATTACTACGGCAATTTTTATATAGATATAAATAGTTTACGTCAAGATTAATAGGTGGTTGAGCACCCGGTAGGCACTATGTGGGTCCGGCCCCTGCCAGCCACCACATAAAGCAATTATAAGCTTTTTATACACTTAGCCTCAATGGTTGGAAGCAGAGGTGGATCCAAGATTTATACTTTATTTGTTCAATTTTAAGATTATAGCATCAAACCCATTATATTTTTAATGTTATGAGCTCATATCTACTATTTATTGCAATTTTAGTAATTTTTTACCCGCAAATTTATGCTCCACCTCAAAAGCTAACTTAACCCCAAACTATAATGCTGCGTGCATCTCTAGTCAGAGGTCGTATAACAAAAAAGAGATGACCAAAACATCAAGCAATTCAACTCTTTCACTTGCATCTATACTCTCAGTATTTCTGCTCTCCCATTTTCTTCATTAATTTTTATCACATGCCATTTGTTCATCAATTATCTACACACTAAATGCCATTTTCCCTTTTAAATAATCTACACACTAAATCATCAATGTCATTATCCCTTTTAAATTATCTACACACTAAATCATCAATGTCATTATCCCTTTTAAACTATCTACACACTAAATCATCAATGTCATTTTACCTTTTAAACTATATACACACTAAATCATCCATGTCATTTTACCTTTTAAACTATCCACACCCTAAATAATCAATGCCATTTTCCCTTTAAAACTATCAATGTCACCAAAAGTGTGAAATCAAACTATGCACATATTGATTTTAACAATTGCAAACAATTGAGCTGTTCCATAACTGCTAGATCATGAAAATCACATTTAAAGTAATTTCAGACAGTGGCAAATTAGAGTAATTAAGTATACTGAAAAATAAAAATTCCGATGCTAATTACGAACAACAAATTGTAATTTCAGGACAGTGTATAACTGTAATTTCAGGACAGTGTATAAAAGGATTAAGTCGTAATTAGGATATACTCGAGTAGAGATGGGAAGAGGAGACGGCGGCGAAGAAGGCGGTGAAGAAGAGCTTCGGCGAGGTGAGAAGGCATGATTTCCAGTGTCCGCCGTTGTCTCCGCCACGCTTCGACGGCTTCAGGGCTCTTCGTCGCCGATTCCATGCACATCTCAACCAGTGGACTATCCATTTTACAGATCGGAAATAGATCGGAGCTCTAAGTGAAATTGGCGAGTTTAACAAAGACCAAAACGACGTGTCCAGTAAGATTTTATATTAAGAGGTAAAATTGTCATTTTCCTTCTCTCTTTTAGTTTAAAAATTATCCCGTCAAGTCTTTAGTATCTCCCGGAAGCTCGATTAAATTTAAATTTTTACTAACAAGTTATATATTGATGTTAAAGCTTTCTTTGTCGTATTTGATACATTAATTTATCAAGCTAGCTTAAATTTAATTTGCGTTAAATATCAAACGTTCAGTTATTATTTTTTGACTATACTAAAAGGAGGACGTTATGCAATTTAGTCTTTTCGTTAACTGAATTACCTACCTTCATTATTAATGGTTAAATGATAGAAGGATGAAATGACTGTCACTTTGTAATTTGTCTCGTGCGAAGAAAGAGCCGGAGGAATGTCAATTTAGGAGCCGAGATGAGTGTTGTTGCCGCAAATATGAATACAAAATGGAAGCGACCCCCACTTAGCACAATTAAGTGTTGTATCGATGTCTCTTATGATATTCATACGGGTCTGACGGGAATAGGCATGGTACTACGTGATCACTTGGATCAATTTATTCCTGGAAAATCTATATTCCTTGGCTATATTGCTAGCCGATGGTTGGCTAAGATCATAGGGGTGCGTGAGACTCTTATTTGGCTAAAGAAACGATTCAGTATATCGAGGCTAATTGTGGAAACTGATAATCTACTAGTGAAGAAATTTGGTGAATTACTCTTATTTTGAATCTTTAGTTTTTTATCGTAAAACTCTCATTAAAGTAAAAGTTATTTTTCTCTCCTTATCAACTGTTAACAAATCAACGAATCAAGTTGCTCATTGTCTTGCCAAAACATCTATTTCTGTGTTTGATTCGATGGAGTGAAATACGAACCCTCCATCTCTCATCACTGATGTATTTATTTCTTTATTTCTTCAACTTTTGTTATATCCAATACACCAATCCTATTTTGTTTTCCTTTGTTAGGGTAAAAATATCATGAATTGAAAGTTATCCTAAAAATATATATAGGTTAATAATTAAAAACGAATAATTATACAAACAATCCTAAATCTCTAACTACTCGAGATAATATTAGAATAATTGTGAGTTCATAATTTATTGCTATTTATTAAAATAATTTTGAGGAATTTTACATATATTTATAAATTTTATATCGAGTATGTTAAGTTCATGTATACTGAATCAATATATATATGTGTGTGTGTTCTTTATCTATCATTATATATAGTATTATTTTTAATTATTATTTTTTGCTCGATGTTTGATTTTTGCTTGTACGTTAGGTTTAAATGATTGGTATTGGACATTCAATGACAATAAAATTAGATATCTTTCGATAGAATATAATTTGCATTCTACCTTTCTATAATGGGCTCGAAAGGATATTTTTGTAAATGTAATAAAATGAAGCATTATTAGTGGTGAAAAAATGAACCTTACTTTGTAGTTTACATATAAACATTTTTCCTCTTTGACAAATTTACCCTTGCCCTTATGGTACTTTTTCTACTGAATAAGTAATTGTGCCAAAATAAATTTAAATTTTATAGAATTTCATATGCTTTCTAATTTAGAAAATAACATGCATTTATTCTAGTATTAATAGATGAAAAAATCATTAATCTTCAGTTTAAGAATTATTATTATTTTAATTTATTTATTTGATTTTAATTTTGATTACGAGTTAAATATGAACGTATACAAAAAACTCTGAAATCATGTGATATCAAACTAAAGGCAAGGATAAATATGAAAAAAAAATATTTACACATTTATCTTGACTTTTTAACAATTCAATTATTTTGAATAATAAAAAAAAATTCAAAATACATATTTTTTAAAAATAATTAAAAGATTATATACGTTTAGCCCTCCAATTTTGACCAACGTCTATATAAATGTGTTACGTAATATTCAAAAAAAATAGTCTCCTACTTAATATTTCCCTCTTTTTTAGAAGACTATTTTGGAAATTCAAAAATTTATGATGTACATAAAACAAAAGTATCTTTTTATAATGAGGAAATAAATGGGAAATTACATCCATATATTTTTTTTACAACTTTCAAAGTTTTCAATAATTCTGACTCAAATTTTAGATTTTGATGTAATATTTTTCAGTAAAATTAACTCAAGTTAAATTTAAATCGAATTAAATAGTATATATTTATATAAAAAGGGGAAATTTGCCTTTTTATTCCTTAAACATTGGATATATTTTAATTTTAGTCGTTACTATTTATAATTAATTACAATTTCTTTTCTTTAAAGTAATTGTTTCTTTTTGTTTTAATTGTGTCTATTTTAATCTTTTCAATTCCGTTGCTAATTTCAATATAGGAAAAGTTATAATTTTAAAATAAATAAATAAACATATAGCATTTTGATATCAAATAATATCAATCGCAAAATACGTAAAATTGCATCTGTAGAAGAGACAATAGCACCCTTGCCCATACAAACTTCACATGGGTCTTATATCCGTAACAACATACGTAGAAGGTCACCATGACATGTCTCGCATGATTCTCAAGTATAATATTAAAAAAGTTTATCCATTATTGTTTCTAAAAAAAATATAAATTTTTAATTAAATATTCGTCAAATATGTTTTTCATGAGACGATTCTTGTAAAAAAAATTGAGGATTATTAGTCGTGTTAATCCTTTTATGGCATGCTCAATCTTTTATGTAACTATTTGTATTGGATTTATCATTAGATATCAAATCTTTCTCCAAGTTAATTTATAAATAGATCTAAATTCTAACTTTGTCTAATCGTTTTAAAAATATAATATCACCGATTCACTAGTTTGATAAATTAAACGTCTTTATGGATAGAATTATTAAAAAGTTATTTTTATTACGAGTGTCAGTGTTGGATCAAGAATTTTCTTTAAGGACGTTCAAAATTTTAAGAAGTAGACAACAAGAACTAATCAAATGGGATTCAATTATATATACATTTAAAAAAATTACCATATAAAATTTTTTTATCGAAGGGGGTTCGGAAGAACCCCTGATTACTACGTGGCTTTGACATCCCGATTACGATGAAGCTTTGCCACTGATGAGTATTACTATTAAACTTAGGACCATTTTTAAATCAATTCAGTCAAAGTTTTTTCATGTATACTATTACTTGAAACTCACAACTAATAATTTAAGTATAAAACTCGAAACTATTCACTCTATTTTTTTATTTTATTTTATTTTTATTATTATTTTGCAAAATTTGAGTTTGGGAATGACAACAGAAAATTTGTCTTTTGAACATCGAAAATAGAAGAAGCAAGTGAATTGTCTGCATAGTCCACAAGATTTAGGGTGGATGACTTTTTTTCCATCTTGGTTTTTTAACGAATATGTTTTCTTTTCGTTTGTTTTGAAAAATCTATTGATCAATTCCGCCTTACCGTCGTGGAGGAAATATTGAACTATTATAGTCCACAAGATTTAGGGTGGATGACAAAATCCAATTTTAATTATTTTTTCCATAAATGCATAAGTTTGTTGTATTTTCTTTCATCAAACTTCACACTTGTCTGACATAATATTCAATCTGTCTAGAAATAAAAATGAAAATAAGTTTCATGAGTGATATTTAATATTAATTGTGTTTTTTCATCTTTTAAGATATATCATGTTTATTAGTAATGGAGTTAAAATTTTTTCTAAAGGTGGTTAAAATTTTAAGAAGTAGACACATGAGCTAACCGAATAAACAAAGGGGTTCGATATCTATTATATATACACAAAAAGTTATTTTTATTATATATAATAAATAAAGAGTATAATTTTTTGCCAAACGGAGTACGGATAACCCCTTAATTACTATGTGATTCCACCACTAATATTTATCCTTACTTCGATTTAACGACAAAATTCAAATTTTCATTAAGGTAGTTCAAAATTTAAATAATTAAGTAAATACAAGAACTAGCTGAAGGAAGTTCAATATTTACTCTATAAGATAGCCAAAGAACGGTTGAACAATCGACACTGCATACATAGCTCTTTGCTTCCGACTCTTCAATATATATAAAAAAAAAATTAAAATTCTATATAAATAATATAATCTTCCGTCGAAGAAAGCTTAGGCGAATTCCTAATCACAAATTGGCTCCGCCCCTCTTACCCTCATAGCAACCACCCACTTTGCCTTCATCTCCACGTTATATTGTTATTTATCTAGATCATATATAAATATTTAAAAAGCTCATTTATTTTTTTAGAAAAATATTTTCGACAAAAAATATTGTTTTTTCACAATATCGAATACACTCTATATACTTTATTAAGTTATACGTAATTGTCTCTTTTTTATATCAATTTTTTTTTCAAAATTTATTTTAAATTTTCTGAAAAACTATATCTCTATATTTAGATGTGAAGGAACAAAAATATTCCATGTAAAAGTCATCCATTATCCATTTTGAGATAATATTGTACTAGAAAAATATATATAGTTTGCTAGAAATATTTTTAAAAGATTGATTAGTTAAAAATGATATTTGAAAAATGTTATTAGTTTCATGAATTCAGTTATCTTATTTGTTGTCATTATTTAATATTTTCAGTATGATTTTTTTTGTTATTGTATACGATTTATATATTTAATTTTTAATATGCTTAATTATTTAAGTTGAGAATCTTTTAAAAAGAACTCTTTATCTTTAAAAGACAGCAACCTTAATTATTTGAGTGAACTCCCGATCACAAAGTGGCTTCACCCCGACCTTATCGTATCTACCTGTATCTCCGAGGCATATCGTATTTATCTAGATCATGTATAAATATCATTTATATATATTTCAAAGATAAAAAAAAGTAAATAAAAAAGCTAATTCATTTCTATAGTTGTCTCTTTTTCCTATCAAGTTTTTATTTTTTTTAAAATTTTCTGAAAATTTATATCTATATTTAGAAGGGAAGGCTAGAGAATCTTCCATTCTATATTTAGAAGGGAACTCGTCCACGCCATTAAAAAGATTCATTTTAATATAATTGCGGTAGAGTGGAAAGTACTTCTTTATTTTTAATTAGAGGTTTCGATTCAAGTTTCCTTGACTATAAAATCGCCTTTATAGGGAGCACTTTACCCACCCTATGTGAAACTTTCTGGCGTGAATTCGAATTTAGTCGGACTTAAATACGAATACTAGACATCAGATTGGAAAACCAATATATATATATATATATATATATATATATTTATATATATATATATTTATTTATTTGAAAAATGTTACTAGTTTCACGAATTAAGTTGTCTTATTTATTGTCATTTCAATTTATTTTTAGCATGACTTTTAATTATTATATTTACTTTACATATTTATTTAACTTGAGAATTTATTGAAAATAGAAGGTAGGGCATAGGAGTAAGGCTGCACGTCATCTTCTTCGGACTTATAAAATTACGTTAAATATATTATAAAATATTGTATCTTATGTAAAAGAATTAAACATATCAAAGTATTTTAACTTTTTAAATTTCATATTTGAACTATCAATAATATAAATTTTTTATCCGACTTATTGCGAAATGTTGTCAAAACACACTTTAACTATTTATGTTGTTCACTTTTTTTTAATCTGAATGATGATTATATTTTATTTAGGAAATAAAATTAATAGATAGCTAAAATATACTTTGAAAGAATAAATGATGATAGTTCAAAATTTAAAAAATAAACAAATTTAAATAGAAAACTCATAAAACTATAATACTTTTTTCCCAGATTACTCTAAAATCTATGCATGTAAGAAATTGGTCCAATCCTCGGATGAATTCGTGGTTCTCATTACTTGCCAGAAATGTGACGGGTCGAGCGGGTTTAAAGCTATACGGAATCGAATAAGTTTAAAGTTATGCTGAGCATGATGGGTGTAAGACCGGTTGAAGTAATTATTTTTAAAATTAATGCAGAGTGAGATGGGGCGGGTTATGGATTTAAAGAATCAAATAAGAATACGAAAAAAATTAATGGAGACTTTTAATTAACGATCAAGAAACAATTGTTGAAATATCAACTAAAAATAACTAATTAGTTGTTGATATATTAATTAGCAAAAAATTAAAAAAATATTACGAATTTTTATTTTTTTATATTAAATTTAATTAAAAATAAAAGAACTTAAAAATTTAAGTAGAACAAGTTTATGTAAGGCGGATCTATATAAAGCGGGATAAGTTGAAAAAAAATCATCATACAAAACAAGATAAAAAAAAACGATTTAAAAAAATTACGAATTAAGCTCAATCCGCCCCTCACCTCGCCCGGCCTCCCCGGCCAGAATTGCCCCTTCAAATATCTCAAAGAGTTTTGAAAAAAAAATTATTTATAACTTTTTTTCTCAATATTAGAAAATTATTTCTGCTACTGCTTAAAATAAATACTTGTATTTTTTGTGGCTAAACACTTAAAATCTGAGTAAAAAGAACTTTCTTTACTTATCTGAATTTAATTTTAATCATCAAATTTTAAAAATTCATTAAAAACTTTTAAATTTTTTTTAAAAAAATAAATTATAATTTTTATTTACTTTTATCATATATAATTTTAATTAAACTCTTACAATATATAAACTTCAAATTTTAGTTTTAACGTTCTCACTTATTTGGACAAATTTTAGTTTTAACTATCATACCTAATAAAATCGTTCTTTCTGTTCACTTTCTCTTTCTCTTCCTTTTCTATTCTCGTATCTAGCTTATTTTGCTTATGGGTTTTTGTGACGAGGGTTCCCAGGAAACAGCCTCTCTACCTCTATGAGATAGTAGTAAGGTCTGCGTACATTCAACCCTCCCCAAACCCCACTTATGGAATTCTACTAGATATGTTATTGTTGTTGTATACCTAATAAATATTCAACAATTAAATTACAAAAAACATATTATAATTATTATAATCTATGATTTTTATATTAATATGTTGAATAAATATTTCTTATTAATTAAAATTTATATTATTTGATTTTAAAAAATAAAAATATGACAAATAAAAATAAACGAGATCGAACGCGCCGAATGCCGAACGCCCGCTAAGTTGCAATTGCTACGTGTAAATATGAGAGGCAAATGCTGCCTTTACGTGTCATCTTACTTTGCTACCTTTTCCTCTGTCACCAATGCCCAAACTCCCCTTAAGGCCTTGTTTGGTTGCAAATTGAAATTATATAAAATCATCCCCATAATAAATGGATAACGAGGTCGAAGTTACAGTTATACCTACGAATTTAGTAAAATTTAATGATTTAAATACAAATTTTATATTTATATTTTGAAAAATGATATATTAATGTAAATTAATTTAATTAAAACCTTAGAAAATTATATTTCTAAAACTTTAGAAATCATAAACTCAAAATTAAGATCATGATGTTTATATTACTGTTACATTTTGTAATTCGCATGAAATTCAGATTATACAGTCAATTTTTTTTATATTAATCTTATTTATTTAGATTTTTAATTGTTATTACATGAAACTTGTTAAAGAAAATATATAATATAACATAATATAACAAGTTAATTTGTAATAAAATATTATTATAGAAAATAATTGTCGTAAAAAGATGTCAAATTGTATAATATATTATTTAGTTGGCATTTTTACTGTCCTATATTTGTATATAAATCACGTAGGGATTTACTTATTATTTCATGCATGGATTAAAAGAATTAAAATTGCAAATTATATCAAGCAATTTTTTCTCTCTAATTTTCATTTAAATTCATAAATTATTTATCACAAATATTATAATTTCTACGGCATTTATTATACATATCTTTATCCTCGACGATGAGATGAAGTTTCATTATACCTTGTCTAATCACCTCTCCCCAATACTTTTTCGATCTTTCTCTCTCCCTCTGCGTAGCCTCTGTATCCAACCTCTCGCACCTCCTAACAGGATCGTCGATATTTCTTCTCTGCATATGCTTAAACCATCACAATCTCGCTTCCCTCACCTTGTCTACTACGGGCCAACCCTAACTTCTTGCACATTATATTAAGAAAACTTTTTCACTGATTTTTTTTTTAATTCAAGAATTATTTATCACTAATAATATAATTTCTACCTCATTTATCATGCATAACTTGTCACTAACCAAACAAGCCCTTTAGCCACACCCCCCCCCACCCTACCTCCCCACCCCACCTACGTAACCATATTAATTCAAACTTATGTATTAAAAGTCTCTCATTTTTCTAGTCCAAGGTTATTACTTCTACTACATTTATACACACCAAGTTGCAAAAATATCTAGTACCAAAATTAGTATAAGATATATAGTAGAATTATTATTATAAGTGTAGAATTATTATGGTATCAGATCCAGGAAACAATAAGCCAAGAGATGTTTTTCACAAAAGAGTTCTTAAATCTTACCATAAAAGACAGCAAATTCAACAACATATGATGACTTCTACAAATTCATCCGATGAAGATGCCGCAGTTACAGCTTATCGAGACGATGATGAAAATTGTGTACCTAAGAAACGTTTTCGTCTTGGGAAAAATAACGAACCAATTGATAAAAGTCCGTCCAATGGTACTACTACTAATTCTATCGAGTCGAGCTCGAAGGGTAGTAGTAGTACCATTGTTGAAGTTTCGAATAAATTAGAACTAAACTACGGATTTATATCGATGATCGGACGGAGGAGAGTTATGGAAGACGCTATAAAAATCGCGGTTAAGTTGGCGAATGATGAGTTTGTATTTTTCGGAGCTTATGATGGTCATGGAGGGTCTAGGGTTTCCGATGCATGTCATGATCGTTTGCATTGCGTACTCGAAGAGGAGTTATTAAAAGCTATGAAAAATATGAATGATGATGATGACAATGAGAGTAAGAGAGATAGTAGTGTGGATTGGGAAAAGGTGATGGTTACGTGTTTTTCGAGGATGGATGATGAAGTTATGAGAGGGAGGAATAGGGTAGGGGATTATGATGAGGGGGGATTTGAGCATTTCGAAAGAACGGTGGGATCTGCGGTCGTGGTGGTGGTGGTGGGTAGGGAAGAAATAGTAGTGGCGAATTGTGGTGATTGTAGGGCTATACTTTGTAATCGTGGTATCGCTGTTCCCATGTCCCATGACCATAAGGTAAGTCACTATTTTAATGTTTTATAGATTTTGTATTTGAATACGAATGTCGAATAACTACGTGGTATCAGAGCAATAAGTATTACAATGTAACATTTTTAGTCACAACATTCCATTTTGCTTTTTCTTTTTATATTTTTATTTTCAGAATTTAAATTCGAAATTATAGGATCTCATTAGTTATTTGTGGATGTATAATTTTCTTGTAGCCTAATAGACCAGATGAGAAGAAAAGGGTTGAAGCAGCAGGCGGTAAAATTCTAAATTTGAATGGTTGCAGAGTTCAAGGAGTCCTTCCTATTTCAAGATCTATAGGTACAAATAAAACTATTCTCCACTTTGACTGACTTGTTTAATTTTTCATCCTAGTATCTTCTGTTAATGGGATTTGATTTTTGGAATGAGGGTTTTGCGAAAATAATATATTTATTTTTATGAGATAATAAAAAAGTCCGCGTACATTTTACTCTTTTTAGACCCTACTTGTGGAATTTCACTAGGATAAACCTCCGTGAGCAATTGGTCCATTTAAAAGTTAGAGACACGTGTCAAAATTTGGAGAAGCTTCATTGAAGGTTATTGACACGTGTCACTCCCTCGTCAAAGTTATGTCCACGTCACATATCCACACATATATACACACCTCTTTGATTCTTCATGATTTCAATACCAAGAATTAGTCTAATTATCGTATCTCATCTTCTTTATAACTTGAATTTAGATGTCATTTGGTACGCAGATTAAATTATTTTAAAATTATAATTATTGGATTAATATATTTTTTAACAGTCTCTCGAACTCTATGAGGTAGTGATAAGATCTGCGTATATTTTATTGTCCCTACACAGCACTTATGAGATTTTACTGGTGTGGTTGTTAGATTAATGTATTCTATTCGAGAGATGAAATAATTTCAAATGTATCATTCTATTTGATTGACAATGTAAATTTATCCAATTTTTAGATGAGATTTATACTTTGTTAGATGGTATAATTAAACACACTATATATCTTATCCTAAACTTAGTCCTGGTACATTTCATCTTATTCCGCGTATCAAATGATATCGTTAATTTGTAAAAGTTGAAAGTCTTATTTGTAATCTCACGTTGATTATATATATTTGTTGAATTAAACAGGTGATCATTGTCTAAAACCATTTGTGATACCAGAGCCAGAAGTGACAGTGTACAAACGTAATGAACATGACGAATTTATAGTAATTGGGACAGATGGTTTGTGGGATGTTGTGTCCAACGAGTTAACTTGCGAAGTTGTAAGGAAAAGTCTCGATGGACAAACTCGGAGGATGTTTCCCGAGAGAGATAGTGCAGCAGATGCCGCTGCACTTTTGGCCGAGTTGGCCATTGCTAAGGGAAGCAAGGACAACATTAGTGTCATAGTAGTTGAGCTTAATGATAAAATGAGTGACCCATTGTAATATCCCCAAGTTTTTATCTTTGTTCAATTTTCCCCAAATTAGTGTTTGTTGTGGTAATTCTCTATTTTGATGGCTAGTTGGTCAAGTTGAATGTTTGTATAGTTTGAGAAAGGCTTGTTTTAGATTGGTTAAGACTTGGTTGAGACCAATCTTTGATGTATATATGTAGTACTAGAATGTTTGGGTTCATCATGACATTGCAAAAAATCTTTTGGTACTTGGCATATTGATAAGATCTCCCTTGAAATGTCCCTTGTTGAAAGGTATCGCCACGATAATTTAATTTGTCTAGTATAAATAATTAGGGTATTTTAATAAGGATTTTCATTCATCTTTCATCATAATCGGAAACAAATTCAAGATTAATTCGACTTTCATCATAATCAGAGACAAATTTAAGATTACCAAATCCTTGTTGATTTTAAATTATTGAGTTCGACTCTGAAATGCCATCAACAAAAGCTTGTTGATTTTAAATATTGAGTTCACCTTCATCTCTAGTAAGAAACGAATAAAAGAAAATTTTTGTTTGAAATGCCATCAATAAAAGCTTGCTATTTTAAATATTGAGTTCGCCTTTGTCCGGATAAAAGATAAATTTTGTTTGAAATGCCATTAACAACTTACCCAGTGTATCCTCACAAGATGAGGTTTGAAAAAGGTAAGGCATATATAAACATACCTCTACGATAGAGAGATTATTTCCGACAGACACTCGGCTGAAGGAAAAATAACCCAAATGCCATCAACAAGTAGAGACAAAATGTAATATCAGAAATGCTGTATTACAAGTTGCTAAAGTAGCAAAACTACCAAAGGTAAACTGTTCTTTGAACAGAATACCAAAAGTAGAACAAAGCTTACAACATCACAATACACAAAAAAGAAAAAACCTAAGTGAAAAACAAAAAAGATAGGAACAATTCAAGCTGCATTCAATTACAAAGGAAAATGAAGACTTTAGATAATAATATAGAGAAGCCAAAAGCAAAACTTTCTTTGCTTCACAACCCCTTCCACTCTGTTTCTCTGTTTCTCTTTCATTCTCAAGTACTATGTGTATATATATAAAGTAGAGGAGAAAGAGGATGAGCACTTGTATAAACTCGTCTCTTCACTCCTTTCTTCCTCCGACTTCTCCACATTATTAGCCTAAAACGTCGTCATCTAAAGTCCTAATCAAACTGCAAACCAACAAGAAGTTGAAACTTACAGGCAAACTTTCAAGAGAACCAAAAAAGAAACAATGAGAGGACTTGCTTGACTGCGCCGTGTAGTAGTAGAGTAGTATAGCTGCACAATTCTTACATTAGAACCACAAGAAAAATGTGTGAGCATTTCCTTTTTTAACTTCTTGATGTTCTTTCAAGTCTTTTAGACTAGTGTGTAGCTTGAAACGGAGACGATTGCAGGTGAAGCAGTGTGAATGTACACGAACTCGAGGCTTTTACCAGCTGCTAAAGAGTTGAGCCAAGCTGGGAAGATGAATGAATTACCGTACTTTGTAAGACCCCAGAGAGGACCATAGAGCTTGAGTATTGAGAGTTTCAAGTTCTTAACTGTCTTTCCAGACTTGTTGGTTACAATTGCTGAGTATCTGTAGTAAGTCTTCCCATTCAGAGCCCAGGAACTAGTTACCCTTTGTTGAATAGTAATATGAGCATTAGCTGCAAACACATTTACCGATTAGATTCCATTGAAACTTTACTAGTGCGATGATTAGAATTAGTCGATATAACACATTGATAGACGAATAGCAAGTGAAAATACCTGGGACTGGAAGTACTCTTGGCCTTGGAGCTGGAGTTACTTTAGTTCTTGGAGCTGGCTTTGGGTCAGGAACAACTGTAAGAAAAAATTATTAGCATAGAACTTTGAAAATTACGAACTAAATGACTTGTACGAAGATGTTAAGTACTACGACAAGAGCTACTATGTCTCAATTCCAAGCAAGTTGCTGTAGGTGAACGGCTAGCTAAAACTAGTCAATTTATGATGAATCCTCGGAAGACTAATAAAGTACCTGGGAGGAGCTGATTGTAGCCGCTGTGACCAGCATGAAGTCTTGCTAACACACCAACCAATGGAGCATTGTTGTAAGTGGCAGGCTCGGTTTGCTCATAGTTATCTCTTTGATCAGCAAAGTTGTCATAGGCATCAGGTCCACCAACAAGGGCACCAGTGAGGAGATTAGGATCACTAGCCTTTCTACTATACCAGGTAGCATAGCCTCCCCGGCAGCTAACAAAACTAGGATTAACTTTAAAAGAGACAATGGAGGAAGCTCTGTGGTGTACTTGTCTCGGGTAATTGTTTCCATATCCCACCATGTAACTTGTGGCTCTTGGGTTGTCACCAAGAATGTAATCCACCTAGAACATCAAACATGTTCATTAATTAACCAAGAACAATAATTCTTGCTAGTCCCATGCTCCGCTAAAGGAGGGGGGTTCTCAGTTTATTATGAATCCTCATAACACAGACATGTCATATGTATTAAAGTTATTATCTTTACCTGTGACTTGGCAAATGAGAGGAGCTCATTCGGAGAGACATAACCAGAAGAACACTTGAGGTATTTGCCAGCAGACGCCAAATAGTCGGAATAAACAGTGGCAAGGAATGAAGCACTTGTGACAAATTGCATATTGTTCCATCTTTGCCTGAAGATGAGACCTCCAGGAGTTTTCTGGGCATTTCTGTTACCCTTTCCAAGGCATGAACACATAAAGTTCTCAGCTTTCTGCTGGTACCTCTCAAATACAGGTGCATTGTGACCAGCTTTACCAGACATCAAGAACTGCCAACAGACATACCAATTGGTTAATTTTTACAGAGTTACAAATATCACCTTATTTGCCTATGAAACTAAACTTGTAAATTATCTTAAGACTTTAGCTATCCAGAAAAGAGGATGCAACTATGTTGCTCAGGCTTTTACCATTAACTCGTAGAGATAAAAGAGGCCATTTCCGAAAGACTCTCGGCTTAGGGTGTGTCAAGATTCTTTTTTGTCATAAGGGTGTCAAAGATTGATGCTTATTTATGTTACTGTCCACATGAAACTTTTATGAAAGATTGGAACTTTATTTAATACCTGAGCAACAAGAGTTTGGACACCAGCATACTTGACATCCCAACCAAATTCAGTCATGGACCAACCAGTTCCACCAAGGGCATCCCCATTTCTTCCCAAGTAGTTCAAGTAAAACTGATTGTTTGATGCCTTGTATAACCATGCTGCTCCCCATAGTAATTCATCCTGAAACAACAAAATATAAGTATAATTTTAATAATTCATAAAGGAAAATAGTTTGTTTCTTTCTTTCTTTCTTGTGTGTTCGAAGGGATTGAAAATTTACTTTATTAGTGTTCCTTATTTAATTGAAAAAAAAATTCAAACTAATTTAAGACTATGTTGCTCGACCTCTTCAAAAGTATCAGCAGTTGCATGTTGAATTCTCTAAAAGTAGTAAATTTTTGGAGAATCCAACACATGTAAACTATTGAAAGTGAATAGTTAGCGCAACTTAGATTTAAGATAGAGGGTAGGTTGATTAATATTATCACTTGATTAATGAATTTTAAAACTTCCAAATAAAACATGAAAAGCCAAAATGACTAAGGAAAAAAAACTAAAAATCACACGTTTGGTCCCTCAGCTATAGTCAAATTCTGAATTTGGACCTTGTGATACATGACTTTAACATATTTAACCTTTTTGATCAAATTACACTTATAATCCTTTTATGTAGGAACTAAATTTTTAAAAACACATAGTAATCTTAAAACTTTTTGAATATTTCATAAAGAAAATGATCAAACATGCACATTTCAAGTTATTAAAAGTTAATTATAAGTTAATCAAAATATTAACCAGGGATTAAAAAATGTTATTAATTAAGTTGCGCGGATTCTTCACTTTAAGTGTCGTATCCATGTCGAATTCTCAAAAATATATTACTTTTGACAAATTCGATACGACACTCGAATCTGAACAACGTAGATTATTAAACCAAAAAAATTAGTTAGAATCACGTACCGCGTACCCACTGACAGATCGGTAGTACTTCTGAGCCACAGTAATGCTGCTGTCATATTTGCCCCTATATTTGTCAGCAAACTCGAACAGCTGAAACCAACAGTAAACAGTTGTAAATCGAATAGGCAAACAACGTAATAAAATGAGAACAACAAGGGTATATTAGGAATTAAGCAGAAGGTATGCTTCGTGTGATTGTACGGTACAACTCCACCGACAGTTCACATCACGTGGAAACTGTACGGCTGTGATTCGATGATTACATTAAATCAGACGGTTATTAACACACTACCCGTGATAGACGGCAATCTTATTGGGACCCACCACGATCCTTTTGTTGCGCCGAAAGATTTTTGCTAACATTTACTCCGGCAGGTAAAATTATCAATGCTCATTATTATTATTATTATTATTATTATTATTATTATTATTATTATTATTATTTTCAAGTTCTAAAAGAGAAAAATTTAATTATTTCACATTATTACAACCGTGATAAATGAACAAAAAATTTAATTATCGCATCCGGTGTCTGATATTCGTGTCGTATAGGGTCTCATATTAGGGGAAACACTCTCTACCAAGAATTTTTCCATTCCTAGGGTTCGAACCTGAAACCTCTAGTTAGGGAAGAAAAAGTTTCATCCGCTGCACCATATTCCTTTTTAATTTATTTATATTAAATCTCACTTAATTTGAAGTTGCATGTAAAATTTATAACAAGAAAAATCTTCTTTATTCGTGTGCCTATAACTCTTGAGTGATAAAAATCTATCAAGGGATCAAATTGGTTTGTGTTGATATAGTAACAATACATATTCAGTATAATTTCATAACGTAGCAATAAGTTATCCTTACTTATGAAGACAAATTGATAATTTACCAAAATTGGAGAAAAAAACAATAGTAATAAATATGGGGCTTGACCTAACATTACCCAATGCACATGGATCCTTTTACCTTTTAAAAAGGTAGGACAAGACCCACAATGTCTTTAGACCATTCTCATAGAGTGTTCTTGAGGAAAGGAATAATATAAAGTTTTTCCTTTTAACCAAAAAGTTTAGAATCTTCAAGTGTGAAAATGAAGTCATATTAAACTAGTTAATGTCTATTTACACTTTGAATAAAAGTTTTGAGTGGTAAAACATCCATTTGCCATTTATAGATCATAGAACAATAAATTTTTTGTTTTATGATAAGAAAAATTCGCAATCGCCATCCTTCAGGTACGCACGGGGTAAATCTCCACTCCTATATAATAGCTAGCAAATCATATAAATGAAGTAACTCGCACTATGTAAGCGAGGTACGACTAGCTCGATTCAGAATATAAACCCTTTGCTTTCGATGACAAGAAATTTCGAACTTGAGACCTCCAACATGAAAGTCTCAAGCCCAAATCACTGGATCACACCGAAGGATAAGTTCAATAGAATCTTACATATATCACTCACGAGTATGAGCCATATAAATTTTAAGAGAGTCAAAAAATTTTTGCTAAATTGTGCCGGTAAAAAATATTTCATTATTATTGTAATTTATTTATTACGAGCATAGAAGGGCGTTAGAATTATAAATGAAAAAGTAACAGTGCGCCCCCACAACTAACCTACACCGACAAAAAAGCGGAGTTAATCGTAACTGCCTAATTACTCGGGGCCCTCACTAACATGCGCACTTTTCCCAACGCCTAACTAACCTGTACCGCTTTCTCACTCTACAGTCCACACTGAAGACTGAGCCCACTTAATTACTCGCATTAACTAAATTAATCACTTAATTAGAATGATAAAAATCATAATTAATGAAATTTAATTTACCTGATGTGCATGGTTAAGAAGCTCATTAGCGTAACCAGGATTGTAACGGCGGAAGACGATGGAAGCAGCTGCCATGGCGGCGGCTGTTTCTCCGGCGAGATCCGACCCGGGATGGTTCGGGTCGATCCGGTAAGCAGCTCTTGATGTAGTCATATCTTCTGGTCTTTGCCAACAGTAATGGTCTGTGTTACCATCTCCCACCTAACAAAATCAAGCAATTAAAATTCGTTAATTAACCACCAAATCCTAATTAAACTTTAAAAATTCCAATTAATTACATAAATCAACATTCCATTTGGTCCAATTTTGTGTGTATAATAATTAGTTAATAAGACACTTTTATTCCATTGATAATGACATTAGGCACATTACCCATTAATTATTTAGCTCAATTATGTTAACATGGAAACTCCACTTAAGTGTAAAAGTATGGTATCTGAGCTTAACGCAACTCCAAAAGATAGTTCAAAAAGGAACGATTGTCCAAATTATCTTTCGATCATGCTCAGGTCAGCGTGATGGTAAGTCCGGGTAAATCTAGCACTGATATCATGTAACGATATGATACATGAGCTTAGCTCGACTTTAAAATGTATGATTAACGAAAATCTTAGTAAGCAGAGTGTCAATTACCTCTCCATAGAGAACATAAGGTTCAGGATGAGCTTTGAGTAGATAATCAGTACCCCACTTAACAGCATCCATGGCATGGCTAAGTTCACCACTAGCAGCCATTTGTCTACCATATTCCAAAATACTCCATGACAGCATTGTAATAGTAAATGCCATTGGCAAACCAAATTTCACATTGTCACCGGCATCATAATACCCACCAACCAAATCAATCTGCAAAAAAAAAATCCCCAAAAAAATTCAAACTCAAATTCATCAAAAATTATGAACAACTAAAGAAATGGGTAACTAATGTCACACATACCCCACTAGCTTTTCCATCATTAAGACCAGAATTACCCCTCCATTGAACTCTCTGGTTATGAGGAAGATACCCAGATCTCTGAGCCTCATAAAACAGAAAGCTCTTACTCAAAGCTTCTCCATAATTATGCCCAGCAAATGCCATTGGAAGAAGAAGAAACAGACAAGTCAAAGAACCCACAAAACCCTTCATCTTTTTGTTGGGTAAAAATTACTTCACTGTGCAGATCTGTTGAGTGTATACAAATAGCTACAAGTAAACAAAAAGAAGGAGAAAAATGGGCAATGCTGGTTAGTTTATCAGCTAAAAACTTACTGATAAACTCAGCCCCTAATATAAAAATGGAGTTTAAGAGATTTGAGAGCAAATTGGGGAAGAGCTTGAAGGAGTATATATGGTGGAGGGAAGAGAAAGTGACAAAATTTTTAGAATTAAATTGCAATTTTTTAATATTTTTTGAAAATTCTTTTTTTTTTAATTAAAATAATTTGTGAGAATGGAGAAAAATGGTAGGGGTAGTGCCATGTGCCTTTGTTGGGACAATTAGGGGGAAGATGAAATTATAATAAATTTTATTTACTAAAAGGAGAAAGAAGGAAATAGTCAAAAGAGTTTCAAGAAAATGTCTGTGTAATGTTTCTATGTTTCACACTCTTAATAAGGAAAATAAATAATAATGTCTCTTTTTACCCACGTTCAAGCTCGATTATATTAGAATTCGTCTTGCGTAATTATAGCGGAATCAGTATTTTTATCAAGGGTGTTCATACTTTTAGAACATAGGTGGGTGATTTTTCTATCAAGGATGTTCAATAATTAATATATGTATCAAACTATTTATATTTAACATAAATATTTAAAAAAGTTTAAGATTAAAGGTGTTCGTTTGACCACTCTTGCATGAATGTAGCTCCGTCGCTGCTACGTAAGGCTCTATTTGGAAGGAAGCACTCCCTATAAAAGATTTTTCTAAGCCCAAGGCTCAAACCCGAGACTGGTTAAGAGAGAAGCAGTCTCACCCACGCCACCATATTTTTTTTTGGTAATAATGTCTCATTTAATATAAGGAGTTGTATTTATGGAGAATGAAAAATTTAGAATAAGTAAATATGTAGTATTATTAGAGTGGTAAATTTAGAGATGACTAATGTACATAGATTTATTTTTAATCAAGAAGGTTCAAAGATAGTTCTATGAAAAATATTTGGCACAAGTAATGCATATCAAAGCAGCTTGAAAAAAAAAAATCAAGATGATATAACAAATGATAGAAATAGTAACAACAGATAAATAATATGATAATAGATATACAAAAAAATAAACATATTCACAACTCTTACATTAGTAACAAAAATGAATAATGCAAGAAAGTTTTCATCTTATATATATTGTGATTCGAATTATAGCATCTTGATTTATTTATTTTTTTCCTATTTTTGTGAACATTTAACTAGGAAAAAATGGTAAAAATAAAATAAAATACTCCATTCATCTAATTTGACATGTGGAATTTAATCGATTTGTGCAAGAGCTTTACTAATATCAAGAAAATACAAAATAATTTGCTAACGGCCAAAATATGGATAATTCTAAACTAGTAGTATAACACAAGGACAAAACTCAGAAGGTAGAAAAGAGCCACTGTATTTTATACGTGGAAAAAACTAGCTTTCAAAAATTTCAATTCGAAAAATGTGTAAATTTTTGCAATTACAATCAAAAAAATAATTTTAATTTTTTTATTATGAACTAAAATTATTGAATTCGAACGATCACATAACATATACTCGAAATTTCCTTTGAACCTAATCATTTTCACCGAGCATACGCATAGAATGACATATTCGACATTGTAAGTCAATGTTTTATTTTAGAGTATCATCCATTTGCTATATTATAATAAGCAAATATTTATAAATATATATATTTCTAAAATCTCTACTTTCTAAATAAATAAATTGAAATACAATTAATGAATGTGATTATATATCTTACATAAAAAAATATTCACTAGTGCATTGCAATCTACTTTTTTATTTTATTTTATTTTATTTTATTTTATTTTATTTTTATTTTATTTTATTTTGTTTGATAAATCCTCACTTCCATTTTAGTGTTTGGTATTTGTTAGGTATATTGAAATAAATAAAGGAAAATCTAATATTTTGCTTCTTTTCCTTAATTTTTATCCAATGATGTGGATATTTGCATTTTTATCCTATTTTTAGCTTAACATTCGGAGAATTTGATTTTTCTTATAAGGCGCCTATATAGTTCAAACTTTTCAAAAGTGTAAGCGAGTACGTGTTTGATTATCCAAAAGTAATTTATTTTTAGAGAATCCAACACAAATACGATATTAAAAGTGAAAAGTCTGTGCAACTCAGTAAGACACAATAAGTACCTCTTCATACTACCTTATGATGACTACTATAAATAAAAAAGTTTCCTCTCATTTTCAACCACCAAATTCACCGATCTTCTACTCTTCCTCTTCTCACACTTCAACAATTTTCGTATGATTTATTAATGTTGAGTGAATTTGAATTGACGAATTATAATTTTTTCTCTTTTAAACAAGGAGATTTTCACGTAAACTTTTACTAGTGTCGGTTTTTATTCCAATTAACGGACTATGTCGAATAATATTAATGTGTTGGTAAACTTGCCGTGATCGTTACATAACCGGCGTTTGCCGGTAATCGCGGAGCCTTTGCCTTTTTTGAGTTATCATGTGTGACGTGCTTTATAATTTCTTGTTCTCATTACTTTTAATAAAATTATTTATTTATTTAAAAAAGTTTTCACTTTTTAAAAAGTGCACAAAATAACAAGAGAATAATAAATTTTCCCTCTATATCCAAATTGGCCGTTGAATGCGGTTGAACTAAAAGACACGAGAATAGGTCCCCAATTCATTTTTTTTTTTCCTATTTCTTTCCTTGGTTATTTGAGTAAATGAAAAAAAATAAATTGTTTGGTGCTAAAGAAGTGTTTAAAATGTTTATATAATTCACGTATATACTTTTTAAGGTAACTTTTAAGATTGAGTTACTAATACCAGAGTTGGGACCATCTTATTTCTGTTTTATTTGATTCGAAAGTAGGTTAATAGAGGTAATCATGTCTTTTTATATTATGTTGTTATTGTCCATCATTCATTTCATATCTAGTATTTTCTGCTTTGGTGGATGATATTTTTGAGATGAGGTTTTTTCGGAAAGAGCTTCTCTATCTCTATGAGGTAGCAGTAAGGTCTACATATATTTTACCTTCCACAAACCCTAATATGTTATTATTGTTGTTGTTGACGCTTACTTATATACTTTTAAAGCTAACTTAGGACCATCTAATTCCTGTTTCACTACCTTATATCATTCTATTCATGTGCTACTCGATCTGCCTAAGCGTGTGAGAAAGGTTAGTATTCAGTTAGCGTGACACTATATATAATTTATCTTATGAACTTGTTTTTAAGATTGAGTTAGACCAATAGTCTGTTTACTTATTATAATAATAATGTGATAGACATGACATTTTAATTTATTATTAAGTGTTAAAATTACTACATTTTAATTTATTATTAAGTGTTAAAATTACTACTAAATTAAAAATCACTTTTTTAAAAAATTGCAAATAAAAAGAGAATTTTTTTTTTCAAATTTTCCTCATCTATCAACACTTTGCGTTGATTGCGGTTGAGAAGTAAAAGACACGAGTATAGGGTCCCCATTTCATTTTTTTTTTTTTTTGAAAAAAAAAATAATTTTAGATGTTGTGTGGAAAAGGGCAGACGGTTCAAAGAAATAACGAGAATACCACTGATTATTTAACTCTAAAAAATGTGAAACTGAAAAGGTCGCTGTCGGTGGTGATGTGAAAATGGGGGAAGGGCAAAGTCGGCAATTAGAAAATTTAATGACGACGAGTGTTCTTTGTCGGGTTGTCGATTTTTTAATTCACTTAAACAAAATTTTATTTAAATTTTACTTTATTTATTTAACTTTTTTTTTTTAAGTTTGAAAAATAATATTTTTCTTTTGAATGAGAATATCTAAATTAAGCTCCTATACTGATAATTTTCTTGGTGTAACACTTGTGTTTAGTTGTCGTTATTGAGTTTAGAGGCTTGTGATAACAAAGTACACGAAGGTGAGAACAATGTCAAGTCATCATACCTTTTTGATGTCAATTTTTAATTTCGCAAAAATTCTCATTTGATGCAAGAATGTTAGACAACTTGTAAAAATGAGCTCAAAGTCAACTGTCGAGATGTTTCTTGAATTTAAATTTAAGGGACAAATCTGTGTATGTGAGTCTAGTTCTAAAAAAGGCAGTAACATAAGAGAAGGACTTAGGATGTTATAGATGATACAAAGCAAGGCTCTCCCTTAACATCATATTACAGATGCAAATCTCGACAAGGACGTTGAATAAAAAAAATGTAAAAGAAAGAATGTTAAGCAAATTTCATAGAGTTTATTGTATCATTCTCCTTTGTTTTAAATTAAATAATGTAGTTCATTTTTCCCTTTTCATGTACTCTTGTGATCCCATAACTTTTGTCTACCTATTTTTTTTTTAAAAAAAAACACTTGGCTTTCTATCTGATGTTTGTTATTCACATTGAAATTCGACTAAATTTAAATTTGCATTGAGAAGTCTCGATTTAGGAGTAAAGCACTTCCTAACAAAATCGGCTTCATGTCCAAAAAAACTCAAATCTGAGACCTGTAATTTACCACTCCACCACATCGTTGATATTTTCTTTATTTATTATTTAGTTGTAGTTGTACCAAACTTCTTGGATATTGAGCATATACACTAGAGATATGCATTCAAATTGGCTTTATAAACTTTACAATAAGTTCAAAATTCAAATGACTTTTGCAATTAATGCAAGAGGGGGAAAATTAGCAGCGGAATTTTGGCGATTTGTCCAATTTAATATACAAATTTGCAATTAATTAATAATTAACAACTTAATTGAAACACAGTTCTAAGTGGGATGTTGCTTAAATTTGCAATTAATCCAGATATTATGCACCCATTATTTGACTTAATCTTGGAATTTGGAATTTCAGTTCCCCATTAATACGTTTTTTTAAAAAAATTAATTTTATTCGGTCAATGTATTTGAACTTTATGGTTAATTAATTTATTTTAATTAATTACATTAATTTATAATTGAACACTATCACAAATCTAAGTACTTCAAAATGGCATGTCTTCCGGGAAGCTTCTGATTTTTTTCCATTTTTTAATTATATGGTGCATTAATTTTGTCTTCAATTCAAAAAATAATAATTTTTTAAATTATTTATAATTTTATATGATATGTCAATGGAATTTCAACTTGTATAAAATGCTTAGTTGTTCAAATGAGCTACTGCGTGGAAGCTTGTTAATTATTCTAGATCCAATTTTTTTTATATATATATAAAAAAAATTGATATAAATTGTGATAATGATTAAAGATTTAATATATCTAAGGATTTAAAATTATTTACATAGGTAAAATGGAATACAACATCTTCATTCTTTATTCTTGATTGACAGGAAGGAGCATCTCTACCTAGGTCCTAAGTTTTTCATTACTCGGTGAAGTCTGATTTGAGCATTGGTCAGATTGATCTTTTTGGCAGGCGAAGGATCGTCTCATATTAGCAATGTTTTGATTGCGTCTATCTGTCGTGCCAATGAACTGATCACCAAGAGAAAGTATCTCTCTTAATTTTTAGGTGAAGCGCCTTTCAGCCAGCTGAAGAAAGATTGTGTTCGCGCAGAATTATATTGAAGAGGGGGGAACAAACATACATCGAATGATTAATTTCAAATTCTTGTGGAATTTGTATGATTAAAAAATGTTCAGTATTTCTTTCATAGTAATAGTGGATTTGATCTCATAAAATCTTTGTCGGTCGCTGAAATCAAACCAAGATCAAAGTAGTTTTCACCTAACACTATTTTCAGACCTAGTGACAGAAACGCAATATTGTTCGATCTTTCTTGACTAATAGAATGACATACTTACATCATAAGCTAAGATTTTGAATAAGTAACCGCAATATATAAACAAAAGAACACCTTCCTATACAAGATACTATCATTATCGCCTGGACAATTAGACAGTCTAACGAACATTACGTTATTAGATTATGATAAAATTATTTATATCATATGTGCACGAGGACAGTCTATCAATTACAACTATTAGAGAAACTTCCTAATAAATTCCTATATATTATAGGAAATTAAATTCAGAGAAAAAAGCCATGTGAAGTATGTGAAAGCAACACCAAATAATGAAATAAAATTGTCTTGGGATACATTAAGGGTTCAGAAAACAGAGGGGCAATCACATGAGAATTTTGCATGAATGAAAAACTATATAGTATATCATTAATTAAAAAATAATAATAATATATTGTACATTTGTATTATTATTATTATTGTTCTAGCATTTATATGTTTTGTAAATGTGGCAGCTGAAGTCCTTAAAAGGAATGTGAACAAGTGCACCATGATTAATGTTGTGTCATACCAAATTTATTAGAGTAAAAGTTATCACTCAGGGTTGACGTGATGCGGTAAGTATTCCTTCATCTTTAAATAAAGATTTCAGATTTGAGTTCTCTAAGTACAAGATTGTTTTTATATATTAAAAGGGGCATTTTACCTGTAACGTGGAGTTCGAATTTTCAATACAAAATTAAAATTAATCGGACTCAGATACCTGATGCAGGTGAGTAATTAAAAGTTATTTTTTTTTTCCTTTCTATTAGAATAGTCGACATATGTTCTAATCATATTAAGGTTAAGTTATCAAGATAATAAATGTAAGAACTTAGATTAATCATTTTATTAGAAATCAAGATTCTTTAGTTCTCTTTAGCTCATACCTAAACAAAAGCAAATGGAGTGACAAGACAAATCGTGGCTGTTTTTGTCATTCATAGTGAAACTGATCGTCTGTTGTTCAAAAACTTATCATGTTTAAATCATTTTAATCATTCATTCATAAATTTCAAATCCTAAATTCACGTAACAAAAGTGTGGAGGTAGATTTGGTTACGTTGCGTGGCATTTGGTATGAAAGGCTTTAATAAGGGTAAATTGGCTTCTAGCAATAGTGAGAAGCTCAACTACACAATCGAAGGAATAAATGCCAAAGGGTCCAAATGGCCTTTAATATGATTTCATATATATGGGCGGTTGGTTTGTACTTTGTACTATTATTATTATTAATATTATTACCTTACATTACACCTTTTTCTTGCTGTCAATGGCCTAGGTTGATCTTCACTAAGATATGCTTGTCTAATCCATGAAACCACAATATCCCCTTAGAACAATCTTGTGGCCATGCACTACCAAAGTTAAGTCCTCTCACACAACTTATTGCATATGTTACATCAACATCCTAAGATCAAAAACAAATAAGAGGAACACCTCATCACATTTCATCATCAGATTGATCGAGTAGTTGTTGATTCAGACTATATGTCATGAGACAGTTTAATTTTACCATTCAGATAATGGTGCATGTTGTATCACGAAAGTTAAGTCCTCTCATGCAGCTTATTGCATGTGTTACATCAATATCCTAAGATAAAAAACAAGTAGGAGGGACACCCCTTTCACATTTCATTAGATCAATCGAGTTGCTGATTCAGATTATCGTGGGATATTTTAGTTTTACCATTCAAATGATGGTGCATGTTGCAATATAACCCATTAACTCTATTGCGACAACATATAAGCACCAGCGCACTCACTATCAACAATTGAGATATTCAGTCAATTCATTTATTGATATTCACTATCAACAGCTGAGATGTTTAGTCGATTCACTTGTTTAGATTAGTCAACACATATTCAAAATTTCAACAGTTGATTGGCCAACACATATCCAAAACTATATAGTAAGACAATTTTTAAATTTACTCTTTAGATGATTGTTACAACAATAATAATCCAACCTAATATGAGAACATATGAGCAATGCATGGATATCTTAATATCGACTCTACTATTTAACTTGTGCTTTTTGTTTATATCTCTTTCCACGTCTACGCACTTCAGACATAGGGTGTCAGAAGTTAATCTTAACGATCTAACTTTAGACATAATATACGAATATCATGTGATTGAAGTTCAGACATATACAACTGAAGTCCAAGAAAAAATAAATCAATCGAGATAAATTGATACCCTAAAGATATCTCGGCCAATCAATATTTGTATTTTTTTTATGACATTAAACATTTAATTCTCCTCCATCTAGAATTACTAATGGAGCATGCTATAAGAAATTATAAAAGATATATGCTTCAATAATAGAATAAAGATATTTGAGTATCCCATTCTCATAATCTTTAGGGACCATTTTGGTCCACACGTGCTAACCCTATATATATATATTTAGATTTTTATATGATTTTTTTTCATAAAAAAAAATAATTGAAAATCATTTAATAGTAAGAAACTAATAATAAATATTCTTCATGGACCCAAATGTATCACTTATTTTGTTTAATAGTTAGAATTAATCATTTAAATAGCATATAGTTTGTATATACTAATAATAAACTATTAAAATTGTAATAAATAATATTAATTTTTGAACTTTTAATTTTAGAAGTAATAACAATAGGTTCAGTTCTAATTTATATATTTTACAAATTTGATCTGTATATTCTCTCCACCAATCATGAAAATAACGTAATTATCTGCACTAATCAAGCAATTAATTAATTAATCACCACAAGCAAGGAAAATGAGTTTCTTGTTGGCCCACCATTTTCAATGTACAGTTGACTTTGATGCATTATGAAGTTCTCGTTCCGATGATCTATCAGAAATAATTTTTTAATTATTGATGTACGCTTATTATATTTCGTATATTTCGAGTTGAGGGCTTATCAGGAAAACTATTTTTATTCCATAAAGTTACAAATTAGTAAGGTCGCTCTATGTAAATTCTTCCCTTCCAGACCTGACATGTGAAATTACGCACATTATGGAAATTTCTCATTATTTTCGTTGTATTTAATTTTAGAGAAATTTTTGCATGTAGTCACACAAAAATATCTTAATTATGCAACATAGCTATAGTTTGGGTAATTACGTTTCGTAATTATTGTTATAACATCATTTGTATAATTCGCGCAGCATTTATATACGTTTATATAATTCGCTGCATAATTCACAAATTTTGTATAGCACTTGTATATATCCCTATACAATTCGTGCACAACGTTTGTATGATACGCTATACGATTCACAATCCATAGTGTTTGTATATTTCTCTATACAATTTGATTCGCGCACAACGTTTGTATAAGTCGCGCAACTTATATAAAACTCAAACTGTAATTACAGCTAAATTTTTGTCGTGAACCTTAATTAATTCAAACTATAACTTTATTGATGAATTAACTAGTATATATTTATTTATCCTCGTAATTTTTCCTTTTTAAACTTTATATACACATTACAATTATACAAAAGTCAAAGCTATTAAGTCAAATTAATCCCCGTGATGGTGTAGATATGGCAATTATAAATTCAATTAAAGAGAAAAATTCTTCCAATCACAACAAGAAAAAAATTAATTTCTTATAGATAAGGAATTGTTCAAATATTTTTTAAAATATTTTAAAACTTTTTGACCTTGTAACTTTTTATATTTCAAAAAGAGAGAGTGGGAAGAGGGAGGAATACAAATTAAATATGATAATTGATAAGTACTTGTCATAACAAGTCAAATTATATTGGTAATGTGCAATATTTATAAATTGTCACCTTATATTATGGAAGGATAATTCCTCCTTGATTAATAAAAAAATATTAAAATTGAGCGTGGTAAATTGAGTCGTCGTCGATCATACACTACTAAAAATAGAGGTTGTTTCCATTGCCCATCAATGAAAACTTTAATTTGTATTAATAAAAAATAATATTTTCGCTGATTTTACACTACACCACTCACGTCATGATGAAAAAACAAAATTTCCTTGAAAATATTAGAAATCTTTCTAACAAAATTGAGCATGGAAAATTGAGTTGTCTTCGATCATGCACTACTAAAAATAGAGGTTGTTTCCACCGCTAATGAATGAAAACTTTAGTTTGTTACTATAAAAAAATAATTTTTTCACCGATGTTTCATTGCACCTACTCACTGCATGATGAAAAACAGATTTTCATTGAAAATACTAGAATTCTTTCTAACAAAATTGAACATGGAAAATAGAGTCGTCTTCGATCATACACCACTAAAAATAGAGGTTGTTTCATCCCTAATCAAATGAGAAATTCAATTTATGTTATAAAACACGATTTTCTCATATATGTTTCATTAAACCAGCTTACCACATGATAAAAATAGATTCTCACTGAAAATACTAAAAAAAAATTTAACTTTTTTTCGTGTGAAAATATTAATATTTCTTCTTACTGAAAATTCTGACTCTCGAGCCAATCACGGAGATGGGTACTCTTCTCATTAATGTAAGAATGTTTGGATTCTATTATAAAATTTTAAGATTAAAGTGTTTTTATTTGATTGATGTTATTTTACATATTCATGTCCATTTCTCTTACATGTGCAATTCCTCCTATTTCTTTGTTTGTTTCCAAAAATTTTATTTTTCAATCCCAATCATTCTGACATTTGATAGATTTGTGTTTTGGAACATTTTGCCAGTCAATCTATAAATTTTATTACTATTATTTCATTTATGTCCCTATTATTTGTACGGTGACAGAATTAGAATTTTGATATAAGAGATATCAGAATTTGGAGAAGTAGATACGTGAATTTATCGAAGGGGGTTCGACACTACTATATACACATAAAAAATTATTTTAATCATGTATTAATCATTTAACTTTTTATCAAACAAGATTTAAATGAACTACCAAACAAAAAAGTGGCTCCGCGCCTGATTATATACTCCATCTCTATCAATATAGATACTAAATACATTTATGGTTGGATCAGGTCTAGAAACTTCCTTATGTCTTCTTGTTCAAATATTAGTTATTTCTCTTAAGTTAATTAATTACTTAGTCATCGTAGGGTCTAAGGGCTAAATCGAAAAATTATATCGTAAAAATAGAATAAAAACAAATATCATATTGTTATATATGAACTCCCTTTAAAGTAGGAGATTTTACATAAATTACATAATTTAAAGAGTTAATTATCACTTTTTTCTCCCCCTTTTCAATTTACAAAAATTCCTTTAAAACATGGTAATCTGAATACATTAATTAAGTAATCCAAATAAGTTAATTAAGTTTCGACTATAAAAATTAGAATTTTTAAGTATCAACAGATAACATTTAAAGCATGATTTATTGAACATAAAAATAATTTAAGAATTAGAATTAATTTATCTGAATTACTGAATAAATATATTCGAATGGAAAAGAAGAGATTTTTAATTTTTTTTAAAAATGAATAGGAATAATAAAAAATATAATGATTTAAAAAATATAATTAGGTAATTTTTCCTGAATATGGTTAGTGCTAAATACTATTTAATTAGATAATGTCATGTGCATAATTAATTGTTTTATTGATAGGTTTCCACCAATTAAATCACCTTTATAAATGATGTGATGGGTGATGGTAAAATTGAAGTGAATTCCTACTATATAAAAAGGATTTAAAGGGACTTATGAATATTGATAAGTTGTAAAGTGGTAAATAATTGGAGTAATAAAATTGACAAGCATGTTAAATATTTATATAATGGCCCAATTATTGAAGTTAAAAGAATTAAGTGGAGTACTTAAATTAGGAACTCTAATCAACACTACATAATTGTTATGCAAGTGACAACCTTGATTTTGACTTTGGTAAACCCCCCCCCCCCAAACCCAACCCCCTAACTTTTATGTCGATTTATGTGACATTGATAGATATTTTACGTATACATTTTTAAAATATTAATTATTAATTATTGCGACTTATAACACATGTTACTTATTTTGTTCCAATTTATATTGTTGAGAGTCAATCAAAATTTATATTTATTTTTTAAATATTTTAAATCGTTAATAGCTGAAGCAGTTGAAAAAATGATTTATTAGAGGTAATATTGTAAAATCAAGTGGTTAAAGCATGTCAATCGGCAGCCGTCTTAAGAAAAACAATTTGCTAGGGGTAATATTGTATATTCATAGTTGAAGCAGCTGAAAAATAATTAATAGAAACATCGTAATAAAATCAAGTAACTGAAGCAGACGCATTAAACGATAGTTGTCTAAGAAAAATTAACTAATTACGAATAATATTGCAAAATTAATCGCTACAATAGCTGAAGAAATAATATAATAAAATCAAGTAGTTGAATCAAGCACGTCAATCAACAACTGTCTGCTTAAGTAAGCATGTCGATCATGACATGTCTGCTAGAGACACTTATATATACTAGTAATAAAATATATATAAAAAAAATTATACCATTAATGCAATTTAAGATGTTGCAATAAATTATTTATTATTTAGTTTAGATTATTAATTAATGTAATTAAAAGGAATTACTTGTAATAATTTAATAAATAGCATAATTGTGTAAACAATTTTTACATTAATCGTACGTATTAATACATAAACACTAATTCTAGAATACATAAAAAAAAAAAATGATACTATCATTATATTCTCTTTTTTAACACAAACAAACACAAGAATTTATTAAAATAAATAGTTAATTAATAAAAACAATTCCCATCAAAATGTCTTTTCATAATATTAAATGTTTTTGCATGATTTAATTTTCGTCCTTATAATCATTGCTTAACCACATAAACAGTATGAAGGTTACGTTGCATTAATTAATAATTGTATAGTAGCCATTTTTTGTGTGGTTATTATGAAAGAGACATACAATAATTATTATAAAAAATAAATTATAATAATTATGGATATAAATTTGTAATCATCTTGTTTGTCTTTAAATCTTTTAGGTTTTGTATACCTCCAAGACTAAATTACCCCACAATTAAATGCAGGGGCGGATCTACGTGGCGTGGGTCAATTTTTTGTGTATCTATATAGAAAATATGTAAAAATATAAAGATAAACATCTAATGAACAAAAAATCCTATGAGTGTTTTGATTCTCACTGTCCTTCTATGGCTCAAAGCAAGCTACCAGATAGAAATTGAATCCAACTAGAGCACAAAATTTTTTTACCTGCCAGATGAGCACCCACAATCTTTAAATCTTGAATCTGCCACTTATTAGATCTCCTCTTTGAAAATATATTAATAGAAAATTAAAAAAGCACTTCATTAAAGAGGCAACTACTAAAAGTATTAAATTCATTAATTTTACTATTAACTTTTAATTTAAAAATTATTTAATATGCATAAATAATTAATTTATAAATTCAATAAGTAAAAAAGAATAATGATCTAAAATCATAAACTAAAATTCTTGATTCCGCCTAGCTATGTAATAAAAAACAAGAAACCTTTCAATTAAATTAGGAATGTTTACACAAATAGCTAGTTAAATTTATTATTTACTTTTTAATCACTATAAATTATATGTGATTATATATATAGGTTTCAAACTCATCCAACTAATAAGAAAAATGAGATGAAAATCACTCGAGGATAAAAAAAAGAGGCGAGCCAAAACCTACCTCCTAATAAATCACTGCACTGAAGAAGTGTATCGAAAACTTTTTATCGAGAAACAGATTACAACAAAATGACCCATGAGGTTACTATATATATATATATCTACCAAATCATTTTTAATTTGAACGATTTAATTAGCAATTATTTGAATTAATTCTTTCAATAAATAAATAAATAAATATTTTTCCTAACTAATTACGCATGGAGAAATTTGAACAAAAAAGCTTCCACTTCATGCTTTAAAAGTGATGATATTTAATAAAAGAAAAAAATGCAAAGGATTACGCGGGAAATAAAGCAAAGTGGAAAAAAGATACTAATATATCTTCTTTAGTGGTCCAAAATAATGATTCTTTTGATTAATAATTAAAAAAAAAAAGTGGAATAAATTAGTGGGATTTAATTTCATTGAGTTGACAATTATTTTTAATGAAATATAACAAATTGCAAATTATTTGAATACTCCTCTTTTGACTTGACGATTTATCAGAACGAAATAATTTTTCTAGCTTACAAAAAGGAAAAATCATGCGAATATATAAATATATACTAATTAATTAGCTAACATAATTATATTTTGAATTAATTACAGCTCTTAATAAATATTTAACTGTAATTACAGTTTGAATTTTGTACAGTTCGCGTGATTTATATAAATATTGTACATGATAAAAAATTGTGCACAAATCAAATTGTATAGCGAAATATACAAACACTGCGAATTGTATGGAGAATTATACAAATGGCGTGCGCGAATTGTATAGCGAAATATACAAATACTATACAAAAATATCGAATTTTATAGGAAATTATACAAACATATACAGATGTTGCGCGAGTTATACAAATATTGGTAAAACTATAGTTACAACATGCAATACCCAAATTATAGCTGTGGAGAGTAATTAAAATGTTTTTGAGTGACAATATGCGAAAATTTCTTTATAAAAATAGGGATACAAATAGTATATAATTTGACTTTTTCTAAACATAATTTATAAAATTACATTAAATATAATATAATTATTATTATTGTTTTATAACAAATAGCAAATTTTAAACCAAGTAAAGAAAATTATAAATATTAAATGTGATTAAGAGTTAGTCCACTATCATAAAACAACAAAAATTAGCTTAACTACTATTTTCGAATGCTTTTGTCTTTTTTCTCCTTTTTTTTTTTTTTTGGTAAATGTTATTATCATTGTTATTATAGTTAATAAGATAATGACATGATGAAATAAAGATGTTGGAATTGTAATGATGGATGTTGTGGATTTCCAATTACATGATGTTGTCGAGGAGAGTATCATGTATTAGAATTTACGTGAATTTAATAATTTTTATTTAAATTTTAAAAAAATTAATTAAAATATTTAATTATACATTCAAATGTTATTGTATATATCATATGATTAATATTGAATATTATGTATTTTTTAAGAAAAGAATATTAAAATATTAATTAGACATTATTTATATTTTTACTTTTTAAATTATTTCACAAATTATTCTCTATAGTGACTAAATATTGATTATGATAACTACTTTCAATATGAATTATTTCCTTCGTTCACTTTTACTCGTCATTGTTTCAGTTATCAAGGTCAAATTATATGAACTTTGACCAACTTTTTAAGATGTATTTTTCATCATATTAATGTGAGAAAGATTGCAACTTATAATATTTTTTGTATAGTTTTTAACTATCTAAATTTTAAATTTAAAGTTTGGTCAAATTGACCTTGAAAAGCGAAATAGTGACCAGTAAAAGCTAATAGAAAGAGTATCAATTAAAATTTCTTGAACTCATGATATAGAAAATCCAAATAAAGGGTAAAAGTGAAAAAAACTCTAAAATTATTGTTGAAGATCAAACACTTAAGCTAATTTAAATATGAAAATTAGAAGATATCTCGAATTCGAGTCTCGCTATCCCTTTGTATAATTTATATAAATGTTGAATTGACTAGAATATGTTTGAAGAGGGAAATGAAATGGAAGCATAGAGCCCCACAAAAAAGTAGAAAAGAATAACACAATCTCCCAAACTTCTTCTTCCACTTTTTCCATGCAGAGATTTCCAAAGTTTGACCCTTAAAGAGAAAAAAGAAAAAAGTGAGTATATATATATATAAAAATAATTAAAGAACGTAGTACGGTGAACTCATCGTCTTTTTTTTTAATTAAAAATTTTGAGTTTTAATTTCGAATATATAAAAAAAATTGATAGATTGAATAGGATCATATGCGGAGCGAATTTATATTTTTATTGCCTTCTAAAATATTTTAAATATTTATAAAAAAATCCTTGTTATGATATATTTTTGTCTAGATTAGTCCTCTGATTCGGGTAACGAATTCACTTTAACTTGTCTGATATTTTAAAATTTTCAATTTTATTTATAACTTCATATTTTTGTCTAGATTAGTCCTCCAATTGGAGAACAGATTCTATCTCAGTCGGAGGCGGAATCGGCTCCCCCCGAACCATCCTCGGAAGAGTAAGGAAGGAGAAGGGAACGGGAATTTCTCGCCTCCTAAGAGTATAAAGAAGCGGAGTCTCACCCCAACAAACTAGACGCACGCATCAAGGCGTTCTGCCAACGAGCGAAGGCGATCACTCAAGAAAGGGGATTCAGCCCCGGCAAATGTGATGCAGTGAAAGACGCTATGGACTATGTGGCCAGTGACGTAAAAGATATGCCAACAGCTAGCCAACTCCGCTTTTAGTATTTCAAATCTCATTTTTACTTATCACTTTTATCATATAAACAAAAAAGATAATTATTTTTTTCTTATTTTAACCAGCACTAATTAATTATCTCAATTTATTTTTCAAGATCTAAAATTATATACCAATTAATATACATATAGTAATAAAATATTTTATACCAATAATTATTTCTCAAAAAACATCTAAAATTAAAAATGAATAAAGTATATGAAAAAAAAATTGGGATAGAATAAAATTTTATATATTTTTTATTGTGGGGAGGAAAATGAAAATTGCAAAAAAGTTTATGAGACGAGAATCTTGGGGGGATATTGTAGAGATAAGATACATTTAACGTCCCTACTCCCTGCTAAGCAGAAAATTGACATTTGGGCCCTTCATCTTTTTGTAACTACTTGCCCATTCCCCAAAAAATAATTTTATTTTGACCCTTTTGCACTTTTAATCCTTTTATCGAGGTCGTACTTCATTTTCGCATCGAATCAAATTAAGATAAATAAATTAAAATATAAAATATATTAATTTAAATAAAAAAATTGTGGACGATTGTTAAATACCTCTTTTAAGCCACTTCAAGATTTTTGAATCTTAAAATTTTATTCAGATATATTCACTCAAACAAATAATTAAATCTTAAATCGGTCTTGTATGTGTAGGGGACAGTTTGAAGAGACTCATACATGGAATGACATGAAATAATATTCGGGGCGACAAATTCAATTAATTGAAATTCAAAAGCTGAAATTTCACCTTTATCATCAATTGGTTTAGCCAAGGCATTTACAACACAACCGAAATAAGCCTCACTCATGAGTATTTGAGCAATTCTTCCTGTTAAGATTAGATAGGATTGTCAGAACGACTAAGATCATAACATAATAGCGGGTTGATACACTCAACATACTCACTAAAGCGAGTTTAATTATCGTATATAATTTACATTGTATAATCATTTAACAAGATCATTATACAAGAGCGTAAGTGAATATAAACAAAAAAAAGCGTGTTACAATGATAATAACGTCAATATGGTTCGAGATATCTCATTGAACTTGATAGTAAACATGACAAAACTCTCAATTATGATACGCGATCGTATACTGAGGTGCTCTCCGTGTAAAAATTTGAGAGGCGTAGTTTATGTGATGTGAGTGGGTCCCAAAGGACTTCATCTTATGCACCTATCACAATCAACGGTGATTACATTGCGAGATCACGGGACACGTGTGGCCACATGTGAGCTCTCGTGCATGTTCTTATCCTGGACCCTACCACGTGCCAGGCCCACATCAACGTCACGTGATTTTGTCCATCTTGATTGAATCAAGACACAACACGTGTCAAAACATGAAAGCTCCTTTCCATGTATTATGTAAAGAAAAAATTGAACTAATGAATTTGGGAAATAGCACAAAAAAATGAAGAAGAATAAGAGAGAAGGTCAAAAGGAATTAGTTAATATAGTTATTATTTGAATTAACTACAATTCACGATAAATATTTAGCTGTAATTATAATTTGAATTTTTATATAATTAGTGCAATTTACACGATCGTTGTGCGTGATTATACAAAATTGTGTGTATAACGAAATATATGAACACTGTGCACAAATTGTATAGCAAAATGTACAAATGTTATACAAAAACTGTAAATTATATAGCAAATTATACAAATGTATACAGATGTTGCGCAAATTATACAAACATTGCTATAACTATAGTTACGAAATGTAATTACCCAAACTCTAGTTATGGAGCATAATTAGGCCTTATATGTTTGCCATTTATGAAATTTATTTCTTTTTTAAAATTTGTGAAGCAAAATTTACATATTGTAATCACCATCTCAAGCTCTATGAATGAAGAAAATCTCGATATCCTAATAGCCCCATTTAATGGACCTTACACAAAACAAATCTGAATTAGTCGAGGCTTCAGAGTAAATACTGAGTAACATCCAGAAGGAAAAAAAATGAGCATTTGTGGATTGGATTGTCTGGGAACATCTTGCTAAGTGTTCAATCTGTCATTGATCTACCTATCATGTGACATACAGTTGATTGAAAAATCACTTTAATGATTGTTAGTTCCATCACATTCTTCAATTTGCTTCTATAAATTATGACAACTCAACACTACTTATTGAAACCAATCTATCATAAGTAACATGTGACAATCCACCTGTTTCTCTAGAGAAACTACCCATATGAAAATGCAATATGTAGAGTGTAAACACAATAATTGGTATAACTCAACCTATATATAGTTGAATAATTCTAAAGGTTGTATTTAATGCTTTGCTAGCATCTTCTGCTTTTGGGGCTTGATATATTTGCGATAAGGGTCTTTCGAAAACAGTCTCTTCATGTCTATAAGGTAGTGGTAAAGTCTGCGTACATTTTACCTTCTCCAGATCCCACTTATAGAATTTCCACTGAGTATGTTGTTGTTGTGCCATTGGTTACAAGGCAGTGGTAGTTTTGATTGTATTTAATGTCTTATGAATTAACTTGAATCTTGAATCTACCTCTTTAGAGCCTTATACTCAATGTGTTCCCATAGGGGTCTGCGGAGGGTCGAGTGTACGAAAACCTTACTCTTGAGGGATAGAGAGGTTTCTTTCGACAGACCCCCGGCCCAAGAAAAATGTTTTACAAAACATGTTGGTTTCATATCCAACTATCCAAAAGCCTAAGATCATATGGCCAGGACCATATTACATTTTCTTAAATTCTAATATATCAATGCTTTGGGCTCTAGAGGCCCATAAAAGCAATGCATCCTGAGTTAGAAAGGAAAAGACAGAGAGATCCAAGCTAAAGGGTGTTTCTCATAAGTCCAATATGGTTATGTAACCACAAATGGACTTCCCACTTTCAAAAATAATGAAATGAAAGAGTCCGAGGGGGACAACCCGAGTGGCAAGATGTCACAATTTGAATCGTAATGCCATGACTACTATGCAATTAAGTCATTTCTATTCTTCTACTTACCACGTGGAAGGAAAAAGCATACCAGGCACACTCATCAAGATTAATCTTTCCAGCCTTCCTTACTAGACAGTCTTGACGAGAGGATTTTAGAAGAGGGGGAAGGAGTGACTGGCAAGGATGGTGTATTGGGTGCCTCCTCATCATCCCAATTCTCATCCCAGTGATTGTCCCATCCATCAGTTGAGACTGTTTCTACCTTTCCGCCACTGGAAACTGGTAACTCATTGTCCAGTGTTTGATACTTGTGGCTATTGCTTACTAGAAGCCTCCGTTTGACATACAACAAGACTGTAGCCACTAATGCAATTGCAACCAAACACATTACTCCAAAGGATGGGAATGCATAATTGAACTGAGATGTTGTATCAGCGTTGTCAATCAGACCCTTGAAATCAAGAAAACATTGACTGTCCCCTGCCTTCAGAATGATGAAGTTGTCGAGTCCTCCATTCCCTATAGAAACCTTCATCTGCATCAGGAGCAAGCATCACAGCTTCATGTTAAAATAGTATAACAGTTGCAAAATTACGACTTGAAATATTAAGCTATGCCAGAGTACTTCAGATATCACCATTCAGTTTCCTTTAAGACTAATTAAAAATAATAAACCCCGTAACCCGACTTGACCTGGAGGAAACAAGACAAAATGCAGCAGACATTTAACAGCACTCAAACATTTTTTTAGTGCTTAATTCTTCTGCTGGGATATGTACATTCTTTTCTACGTCCAAGAACTTATCAGGTATCAATAAAAGATGGTTAGTTCACAATGAAACAGGATATATCCATGTGACATAGTCAGTAACCAATATGCATGAATTTCTAAAAGGCTACCTTATTTCGACAACTTTGAAAGGAATGCAAGTACATGTAATATATTGAGAAATGTTTCATCTCATAGCAACTAAGGAGATTCAGCCAATTATCTCTTCTTATGTAACTTATGTATAAGAAAGTTAAAACGAACAGAAAGTCTTGAACTTCAGCTTATGATTAACATTTTTCCCTGCTCGACCGATTGTTATTTTCCTGTAATTCAAACTTTGGTTCACATGCATCAATGTTCCCTATTAACAAGGTGCTCATCTAGTCTTCTTCCTGCAAACGAATAATACACTGATTTAGTCACTCTTCTCCATTGCTCAGACCAGTGGAAAAGTCTTACTCTTCTCCATTGCTCAGGTCATTGGATCAGTCTTCATAGTTTTTGCCCTTTTAGAACAAAATGGCATCAAACCACATCACTGAGCAGCAGCAATGTTGTGCAGATAACAAGCAGCTTGCCAATAAGACAGCTCATTAACCTCTTTAAGTATTCCTTATAGTGAAAGAAGAAGCCATAACCTGGACTTCTATTATCATATCTTGATATCAAATGTGATATACCAGCCAAACAATCCCAAAAAAAAAAGTAGTTTGTTACAGCTTACCACTATAAATGATATCTTCGTCAGCGGAATCACCTTCACGCAAACATCATAAAGATTTATAACACAGAAAGTATGTTAAAGGGCAGAGTACACCAAACTCATAAGCTGTAGCTATCCAAAGGCTAAAACTTAATCCGTCAAAAGGTCTCCAACATATCCAGACATACTTCAAGTAAGATTGCTAACAAACTAAGATATCATCATATTGACTAATTCTGAACCATCATTAAAAATGCTTTCACAGAGCTCCATAGGGTTCATATTGCTTATACATAATTAACATCATAGCATAATTGAATTGACTGAAGCGCTCAATTTTCCAGATCAGTCCCAGGGGTGGGGAGTATCCACTACAGCTGTAGTTAAACTCCACCATCTTATTTCTACTTAAACGAAAGACAGCACTTAATGGAAGTGGCAAAGCCATAGCTAGAGCTGTTGTCGCTATTATTTTGAGAGGAAAGGGACAAATAAGCAATCATATTCTTTTCTCTATGACGAATCATGATTATACTATGGGCATCCATCTTGAGGACATCGACACCATGGGAAGAACTATTACCTGAAATCTCTGCTTTTTGGGCCGTTAAGCTTAGGGTTTTAAGTAGGGCAGGTTTACATTCAAGGTGGCCACCTATTCATCAGAGATAAACCATTTAAAGACTGGTAATTCTTTTCCATTTATAGAGATAACCAGAACCTCCATCTTAAGTGCATCAACACTGGAGAAAGAGCTATCTCTCAAAATATCTCTGCTTTTTTGGGTGAATTTAAGCTCAATGGGATATCAAGCAGGGAAGGTCAACATTCAAGGTGGCCCCTATTCATCAGATTTAATCCGGAATGCTCAAAGATACTGCTAGTAAAATATCGTTACCTTCTTGTTTTCCTTCCCTTGGAGTTCAATCTTGTTATTCTCCAGTTTAACAAACTTAGGACCCGTAATAGAAATGCTGGCAGTGTCTTTTCCCTTGTTCTGGACTAAAAGTGAAAGGTCTGGAGATTCTGCAAGGGAAAGCAACAGGTTATACTTCAGTTACTTCAACTGATACGGCATAACTGAAGGATAAAAACGAATAATCCATATGATTACAAGATAGACACTTCCACCTGGAGAATATCCTATTTATGGTGCTGTGTTTCCCGACAATGCAACATACTGACAGGAATACTTTGAGCCATTCTCTAACACGTATCACGAGCAGACAGTATAAAGATGAAGCAGCACTTATTTTATTTTGGAGGGCCCCAGTTATTTGTTTAACATTCCCACTGTTTCTAATTGATTGACTTGTTTGGACTTGGAACATAGTTTAAGAAAATAAAGAAACTTTTGAATCTTGTAGTCTTAAATTAAAGATATGTCAAATGTACCAAAATGTCCTTTAGTCTTGTGGTCTTAAACATGCTATATGAAAAGTTGGAATTAAACAGTTGCTAAAAAGGGAAAAGGTCATTCTTTTTTAAATGGACTGAAAAGGAAAGCGGGTCAAACAAATTGAAATGGAGGATCATACATGAGCTGATGCAATAATTTCCAGAGCATGATAACTGCTCATGCATGAAAAATCCACTTAACTCTACCTATTTTGACAGAGGATTTCCATGGCCAACCCCAACATCTTTTGGACTTCAAGCAAGGAGGAGTAGTTAATGTGAGTAGGACGACTAGTCACTATTCTGATTTATTCTTTTACAGACAAAGACAGTGCCTGCGGTGACCTTTCCCTTTGAGACAAAGTTGACAAATTGATAAAACTCTAATTGGTTTTCAACTTCTGTGATAACTCCCGCACATCAAAGAATGTTCTCAAGTTAGATATGAAGTTGTAAATTCAAAGAATGGTAATCTTCCAGTTCTCTCCCCAAACTGCTACTAGGAATATATCACTGGCGCAGTCTATGGGAAGTAACCAGCCATGGAAGTTTCTATCATTACAATCTCTGAATTTAGATACTAAACAGATTTCTACAACAACTGATCATACTGACCAACAGGAGCAGAACAAAATCATTTTCTTTTGGGATAGGAAGGAGGCGACAAATTACATACTCTTGTTGTAGGGAGAAAATAATGTCTTAGTTTCCATCTGAAACAATGCACAAAAATGAGTTTCAAAGACAAAGATATGCAGGCAGTCTATAATAAGAAAGAAAACTTGTTCTTTCTAAATGCACTTGAAGGTGTAAAAGAAATGTTAAATGCCAATTCAACAAAGAACTAAAAGGCTACATCCAGCATATGAGCACTTTCTCATTTTGAGTTATTTCTGGAGCATTTTGTAAAACCATTCTTTTTAAGTTTATAAGTAGCTTCAAATACAAGGATAAATTTGAATTACTAAATTTAAAATACACCAAAAGTATTTAGTGCCATGATGTACAGACAACCTAAGCAAATATAACTATAAATGGAAAATTTGAAGGACCACATACACGTACCATTGCCCGGAACTCTTAGACATGCAATCAATGCCTTTTCCTCTATTGTGCAACTATAAGATGAATCACATTCTTCTCCATGAAAGCTGTCCTTTCTTGAAGGCAATATCACCTCTCTAGTCTGAATTCCATCAGGCAGAACCTTTCCCTTCTCCTCCTGCTTCTTGGTACTACTATTATTCGCTTTCTCAAGCTGATCAACTTCTTTTATATCCCCTTTCCTGTCGTTCCCCCCGGAACTAATATCTTTTCCTTTCTTCTTCCCTTCAGCTTCTTTCAAACCTCCTCTCTCATCACCCCTTTTCACACTACTATCATCTAACTTGTTCTGACCCCCAACATTTCCCAACTCACCAATACTTTCACTACTATTATTCATTTTCCTCCGTTCCCCAACTTCATTTGACCTCATTTGACTACTCAAACTATCATTTTCCAACTGAACATCCTTTTTTGTATTCGGAATTATCGGATCTAATTTCTCATTCTCACTGCTATTACTACTCAAAATCACTGCATCAACACCTCCTTTTTCAACTCCATTGATCTAATACACAAATAAAAAATCAAATAGCTTTTGCTTAAAACACTGTTTTATAAACACAAAAATTAATTATCCTTCAAGCTATTACCTCTAAATCAGCAGCAGCAGCAGCAACATAAGCAATGAGTAAAGCTATAATTACTCGACGAGTATAAATCATATGCATCTTTTTATAGAACAATAAGCTCCTTCAAACTACAAAAAGCAAAAAATACAAAACGGAACGGTCGAGCGTACTGGAACATCAATAGATTTGTATATCAAAAACTGGGGAAACTTAGAAGAATTGAAAGTACTTACTTATATGCTTAGCGACTAAATCTGTGCATTCGAAATTAGGGAAGCCATAATCATGAGAAAGAGAGAAATCTAGGGTTATAATTCCACCATGAAAGGATATTCAAGATATTTTTTCTCAAAATGAAATACTGGAGAAAAAATTGGCAACTTGCAAGAGTTTGATATTGCTTTAGAATTTTTGAGTTGTTTTGCACTTTAATACTATTTTGATGTTTAAATATTTTTAACAAAAACTTTGGTTTACTTTGGGGAAAAAAGGTCCAATTTAGGTGGGTGGGTGGGTAGGGTGGGGGAAGGTCAATCGTTTTTCCCGTCGGGTAATAGCGGAGTCAGGTTTTTTTTACTAAGGAAGTTCAAAATTTGAATAAGTAGACAGATGAACTAGTTAAACATACATAAAAGATTATTTTAACTATGTATAAATAGTATAATTTTTCGCTGAAGGAAGTTCAGACCCTCAAGACAATGTAGCTCCGTCCCTGACATTGGTAGTGGCTGGACCAGTTTTTGTACACTTCCACTAATTTTATGGAGTGTAGTGTTAACTTCCACAAGTTAGTAGCAGAATCGAGATTTTCACTAAGGGGTTAAAAATCTGAAGAAATAAACACCTAAACTAATTAAAGGTAGTTCAACATCTGTTTTCTCTTTATGTATATAAAACAATTTTAATAATGCATAAAATAGTGAGTAAAAATTTTGGCGAGGGGAGTTCATCATAAGTTGGCTCCGCCTTTGCCATCAAGAATGTACCAGATAACTCTATTAAGTAAGGCTACGATAAAATGGAAAGAAATGGTGTAATTCGAACACAAGAATTCATGATTTTTAACTTACTTTATTAATAAATATGCAACACCCTTGGGTTCAAAATTGGTTCATTTAAAAAATTTAAAGATAACAAATATTTTCAAAGCTGAATTGAATTAAATTAACTCGATATTTTATATTTAAAATTTAGATATTAAAAAAAGATACATTAAATAAGGGAGTATAAGTTACAACTCTTCTCGTGTTAATTTAATGATAAAATATATGTTTAAAATGCAAATCAACACTTTAAAAAGGTGAAATAGGATAATTAATATTTGATTGAGGAAGTATCTAGCTATATACATAAATTAGTATATATTTTCATAAGAACCCAATTAAATATTGTCTTAGTTATATGTCCATTATTTCTTCCTATGCATTTAATCAAACATTATATTATTATATGTAAAATTAATTATTCTATGATGATCAACAAAATGTCACTTTAAAAAGTTGATCATGTGCAACGCAAACAATTCATCAATATTTGGGAGAACTATTTTAACTTAGAACAATAATCTTAGAATATTTTTTTTGTTTTCCGGTTTAGTGTCCGGTATCCACATTGAAGTTCGACTAAATTCAAATTCGGACCGAAAAGTCCCACATTGGGAGGTAAAGCACTCCCTAACAAAGACGACTCCGTACCCAAGGAGACTCAAACCCGAGACCTACTTATCACTCCATCACAACCTTTGTTGGTATGTTAGAATATACTTAGCTTGCTAGATTGGCCAAATATTTCTCTAAAGCAACTTGTAAAATGGCTTTTCATAATACAGTCTATTATCTTTCTTAGATTAAAGCACAGTATATTTTTTAATTCTCAAAAATTAACTTACACACTAACAAAAAACATTTAGACAAAATTGCACAAGGGGGGGGGGGGGGGGGTATAATGCCTTGGGCGCTAATTGTAAAATTATTTACCAAAAATTAATCTAGTCCAAATTACTTGCCCGCTTTCTCTTTTCTTATTTTGCGCATGACGCTAGTACGATATCAACATCACTATTCTATGATACTATGTTTGTATATGATACCTTAGTAATATCATACCATTGGTATCATACAGGACCGAGCTTAATCAGTTGTGATACTCCAAAAATATATTGATGCCCTATCGATATCATATAGGATTGACTCTTTTTTAAGAAATAAATAAGAAACAATTAAGAGAAAATTATTAAATCACAATCTTATTTATTAAACATTAAACTTTGGTGGTATGTACATATTATGATGGTATCAAGGAGTTTCTTCTTCTCTGATAGTATCAAAATATATACTATATACTTTGATGATATCAAACAATTTTACCAAAGCACTATCTCTTCCTTCTTGATACCATCAGGATATATATATGCACACTCTTATGGTATCAAACGTGCAAGAATAGTTAAAAACATAGGGCATGAAAATAAGAGAGTAGTTGCTTGTAAATAGTTTTTCTTTTTGAGTTATAAATGTTATTTTAACAAGATTATATTCATTGGGCCATGATATGTGCAAAAGGCCTTTACATGAATAGTCCAATTATGTAGGCTCAATAAGGGATGGGATCAACTTGGGCTCTTTCCTTAATGAAACACTTGAGAGGCCCATTTTGGCATGACTAAATATTTGCAAACTTTAGCCTTTTCAAATGCAAGTTTGACAATTGGCTATGTCCGCGTTTATTTATGACATGAAACAACTCACATATACAAATGTTCAACTTCAAAAAAATTGAATTTCGAGAAAAATCGAAATAATAGGTTACTTCTACTTAAAAATTTACAGCCCAACCCTTCCAATTCATTCTTTTTGGCATAGAAAAGGAACAGATTTTGTCTACTATTGCGATTAATAGGCTAAATATGTAAATAGGAATTAAGGGTTATTTAAGTGAAGATTTGATCTTCCGTTGAGGCCCAATAAAAAAATTACAATTGGGCCGGATGTTTTTTCGTTACTCTCTCTCCGTTATTCGCGAAAACAATTTTAAAAATCAATATCTAATACGATTTTTTAAAAATTTTCATTTAGCATTCAGTATTCGTTGTAAAGCCTAACTAATTAAAATTTACATCAAAAAGTCTCATTTTAAAGGTAAAATTAACATGATGTTCAAATCGGCAAAAATACTTTATATTTTTATTTTCACAAAGTTAACGGGGCATGAGGAGGGGTCCAATTAAGTTTGCATTGATTCCAAACATGTGTAGATCTTTTAAAATAATTTCTTTTGACGTGATTTTATGTTTATTCCATCCTCTTTTAACATCTGCCCTCACCCTAATTTCATATAAACGAATAAGTGCATCTATAATTAGTTGACGCAAGATATGATCAAACTATCTCCCGACAATAAAACTAATATAAAAAACATTTTAAAGTTATTAAGAGAACAAATTTTTTCCCTAAACAAAATTCTATTATGTCATAGATAAGAAGGAAAAATCTTTTATTACAAAATTTCAAGAAAGAGAATAGATATTGTAAAATCATTTTTCACATACACAAAAAGTCTTTTTTCTATTGAAGAAATCCTTTTTGAATATTAACATAATTAGAATAAATTCAAATCAAAATTAAAAAATTCAAGAAAAATCCTACCATTAAATTCTTCATTTTTGGACTTAATTAATAATTGAGTGTATAAAGTTGAATTTAGCTTACCCTGGTCTTAGGGTTCTCATTTTGGTTAGACTTTAATTCTGTTAATTAATGGATAATGACCTCCACAATTTGATTAAGATTGTGCCTATCATAATATTTAATTTACTATATTGAAATAACAATTAAGCACTTTTTATTATAATAAAATAAAAAGTCTAAGTTGTAATTTTCACCTCAAAGTAGGTTGAATGAAGTATCTAGAAACAAGTTTGTTATCGGTTGATGTATCTGTTTCTATTTATTTTTTATAATTTCTTTGTTTTTAATTTTATTTTTATTTTTTTTAAATTTATTATATTAAAAATTATGTAAAAAATATTATAAATTTCAGTAATTAACAATTTAAAATTTTATGTAAAAATTATTATAAGTCACAATATTAACAACTTAAAATGGGATGAAGGAAGTAACATATATTATTTCAAATTTCAAATTTAAAAGACATATAAAAAATGTGAATGGCACTTGAAATTTTACCAGTATCACGTATATTTGGACAAAGAGAGTAACCTTTGAAATTTACGTAAAAAGTACTATAAATCACAACAAATAACAATTTAGAATATCTGAAAGGCAAATAAAATTTTAATTGACTCACGAAATCTTATATATACAATATAAATTGAAAAAAAAAGTAAGGAACATATATTATCTAAAAATGACATAAAATGTATTATAAGTCACCATAATTAACAATTTAAATTTTTTTCAAAAACATGTAAGAAATTCTATCAGTGCCACATAAAGTGGGACAAAGAAACGACAAAAGTTACACAAAAAATACTATAAATTAAATTTATTATTAACATTAAATATCTAAAAATCACATTAAAATATTAATTAATTTTTTAAATTTTATTTGTGTCACATAAATTAAAAATATATATAAAAAAAAATTGTTAAAATACATTTCGTTCTTCACCAAATATCTTACTTTTCATCCAAAATAAGTAAATTAAGTTGCTCCAATATCTCCTTTTTAACCGGGGCATATCTAAGCATAGGTACTGATTCACGCGAATTCATCAACTTTTGTTCATATTTTATGTTTTATATTTATATCAAATATAAAATACCTCTATGAGATAGTGATAAGGTCTGCGTACATTCTATTCTTTTCAGATCGCACTTGTGAAAATCCACTGGGTATGTTGTTGTTATATTTATATCAAAAAATATTTATAATATTTGTAAATATTTACTTGTGAACCTAATCATTCATATTATATATTAACTTAAAACTATTATAGAAATTTATAAAATTGGTACCTGCCTTAATTATACATCTTAATTAACCTGTCCCATGCATGCATTTATAATAACAGAAAAATCAGTATTAGTCCAATCAATTAATACTATGAGGGAAGTGAGTAAGCACTAAAATAGTTACTACTTTAAGTAGTATTTATTTATTTAATTATTGAATTGAATGAGGTTTAATAATAATTTATAATTTGGTAGGCCAAAAAAGTCTAAAAACTTGATAAGGGATCAAACTAAACAAGGTCGGTACCTATCTAAAAAGTCTAGAAAAAATTATGTAATTTTGTCAAACCGACCATCATGGACTTCCTCCAAATTATGTCTTTCTAAAATATATAAAATTATTCTAAAATGGACAACTCATCTTCTACATGAAAAATAGTGAACTCTTTGATTGGACATTGAATTCATCTTTTCTAAAAAAAAAATTGAAAAAAAATCAAACACATTATTGGCACTTTGGAGTAGATACGTCATAGTCGATATGTCTGATTCAACTATTTTATTTTATTATATTATTTTTATTAATTATTATTTTTTTAGTCGTTACTGTTATGAATTTATAATATTGTTTCTAATTAATTATTTTTCTTAAAGGTAATTGCCAATTGACGTATTTGTTTTAACTGCTTGAGTTTACTAAGTTGTTGCTATTAATTGTTGCTTCAATTGCTTTAACTGTGGATTTGCAATATTACCCTTAATGAATCATGTTTTTTAAATGTTGTAGCTGATTGACGTGCCTGTTTTAGCTGCTTGAATTTACAATATTAATAAAGTATTTTTTCAGCTGTTTCATCTATTTGCAATTTAAAATGTTTAAAAAATAAATTCAAATTTTGATTGACTCTCAAAATTTTATATGTGCAACATAAATTGGAACAAAATAAGTAACATGTATTATTTAAAATAACATAAAATATGCTATAAATCGCAATAATCAACAACTTGAAAATTTAAAAATATATATATATAAAAAATCTATCAATATCATATAATTCAAGACCCAAAAAAAAATATGTTGGACCTGTGCTGACACGAGCTCTTGTAACTAATTTTAATACGATTATTTTATTTACGAGCTATTCATTCTAACTTGTCTTTTTATCTAGGAAGATGTGTGTAGTTTGTTCTTCCTTCCCTTCAATCAGGAGTTTGGACTATCAACAAACTTTAAGGAGATAAATATGTAAAAAAAAATAAAAAATGCTACTACTATAACCTAGCAAGGCCAAACCCTAATTGGGTGCTCCAAATGAGAAGTTCCTACCCTAGATATTCATGTTTAGGTATATATCATTCATGTTATAGTGAAAATTATGTTAGTAGAAATTTTTTCAATTGAGTTCTAACTATCAATAAGTTAGGTAATCATACTCTTTATGCCTAAGCAAGAAGTTTATTTAGCTACTCTTTTCAAAAGAGGTGAATAAAAATAAAACGTCTTTGGATAAACTTTCACAAATAGACGATATGTGTAATAGACGAGATATTTAGTGATACGTATATGCTTGTTTAAAGGGATCATCATAAATAATTAAAATGTATAGTTCACGATACACAACGTATTCATTCAGAACTAATCTTGTATAAGGAGAAATGTATTGTAATATAGTAGAGAAATTTTCGTTTTAACTAGAATAGTGTATATTACATCGCCCTTTCTCGAATTCAAATTCACAAATTTTTCTTAAATGATCAATTAAAGCGTTAGTATTATTGTCCTAGACAAATAAAATGGAAGAAAATAGTATAAAAAAAATATTTTATTTTATATGATAATAAGTAGGCTTATCTCATGTGAATGAGTCACAACAACTTACCAAAGCAAAGGTGTTTTTATGGAATTTTGATGTGTTCCTTTTTAGAAAAATTTACAAATAATAAGCAAGAAAAACATATAAGGGAGATCTAATTTCCGACTTCCCGTGGTTCGCGAGAAGGAAGAAAATGTTACATTTGACTCAATATGATAAGAAAAAGTGTTATCTATATCGATGAACAACAAATTGACGGAGCACTTTGTATTACATGTCCATTTGCATTCATACTAAAGAAAACAACATTTGAGTTTTTGATAAGAGGGGACCATATTATATCTTGATAAAATTGAATGATCACCCCTTCTATTTTATCCTTTTATATTTATATAATACATAATATTTTTTTCATCTACTCTTGATAATTCAAAACTAATTTGAAAAATGAATATTTTAATTTAAGATTATTATGTGGACTTTTTCCAATAATTCTTCAACAAAAGGGAATAAAATAATGCAAAATCCAAATTAATATATTCCAATTTTAACAAATATAGCTATGACACGTTTGCCAAAACTAAATTAATTTAGCAATAAATAAAACTGAATTATTGCTTCAATCATTGAAAATTTCAATTATACAGGTGTCACTTATTCCTTTAAAAAACAAATTTAATTTAATACAGCAAGTCTAAAAACAGGTATGTTGTTGTGTTATTAAAACATATTGTTGGTGTGTTCATATATAGAAAATATAAATTAAATAAGTATATTATTATATATATGCATGCAAATTTTTCAATCATTTTATTTATTTTCTCAAGAATGATTAGTATAATAATATTATTAAACGAACATTGAAATTAAATAATCTTTTGCATGCATGTTTAGGTTCTAATATTACTAAGTATTATAATAAAGAGAAATAGTTATAGTTTGCTAAAATTATGATTTGTAGCTACATATTATAGGAGAGAAGCGAGTGAGATCGAGAGAGGGAGGAGAGAGGCAAGCAAGAGAGGGCAGAGAGTGGAGAGAAGTGAACTGTATATGTATATTTGTCAAACTGTACGTGTATATATGTCAAATAATTGTATATTTATATCTGTAACTAATATAAATATATATTTGTATATCTAGCAAGCGAGATTGGGGGAGAGAAGAGAGAGGCAAGCGAGACCGAGAGAAGGAGGAGAGAGACGAATTGTATATGTATATTTGTCAAATAATTGTATATATGCGACTGATATACATATTTATTTGTATATCTGGTAAGAAATTAGAGAGCGAGAGAGAGGAAAGGAAGAGAAAATAACAATAAAACTCTAACTATAATCATAAATCGTAATTTTTCTAAACTATAGTGGTATAATATAATTAAGTACATACCATATGTTTGCTTAGCTAGTTACGTAATTTACCCTATTTTTTTAAATTTACAGGTGTCCCTTATCCTCTTTTAAAAAAATAATTTTAAATTAATTTCAGCAGGTCTGAAAATAGGTATGTTGTGTTATTAAAAGATGTTGGCTGGAACCAAGACAACTTAAATTGTTTGTTCATACATAGAAAATATATATTATAATATACATGCAAAATTTAATTAATTTATTTCTTCTCAAAAGAATCATGAGTATATTCTGTGTTAAAAAAAAAGAAAAAGACTAAATGAGCAATGATATAATCTTTGGTAGGTTTAGATTAATATTAATCTTTTTAATTTGACCCCGTTTAATTATATGAAGGAGTCAACACTATGGGGTCAAAAGGTCAAAATACTTAATTATAACTATTTAATCAGTTATTAATTATAAAATTTATATATGTGATAACTATATGAAAAGTACGACAAGTCAATAAATAAAAATATTTTTAGTGTAATTTCATAAATAAGACTTGAAGAAGGTGGTGTGTACGTTATCTTAATCCTATCTTATGAAGATAAAGAGATTATTTTTGATATGTATATATATACACTCAGCTTAAATAAAGCGTATTAAGAACACAAGTAAACAAACTAAATACGTTAATGAAGAAGCTATATGTTGAAAACAATTAAAAAAAAAAAGTAGCAACGACAAATATGAACAATAACTAAAGCAAAGAAAACAATATGTAATACTAAAATCGAAGAATAAAATAGTAGAATAATAATAATAATAATAATAATAACATTGATAAAAGAACTAAATAATACTCGACTATAGTAATTTTCTATCATAATCCTTGACTGGAGTAAACTGTACGTGCGAAATGCCTCGTCTAATCATCTTACACAAAATATTTCTTCGATCTATCTCTCCAAATAAACGCTATAGTCAATCTTTCTCACTTCTCAAAGGCAATTGTGCATCTTCTCTTCACATATTTGAATCATCTCAATCTCATCTCTATGATTTTTTTTTTATCTAGAATCATGTCTTCGTTAAGCTGCTGCATGTATGACATGTCTTTTCTAATCATCTTAACCCCAACACTTCTTCAACCTACCTCTTCAAATAACCATTATAACCAACCTTTCTTACCTTTTTAGAGATAATTCTGCATCTTATCTTCAAATATTTGAATCTTCTCAATCTCGCCTTCCTCTCATCTTGTTCACCGCGAAAGTCATTCCCAGCTTGTCCTCAATAGTTTTCGTCCCTGATCCTATATATCGATCTCTCCTACTATGCCATAATACATTCATCTTAATATTCACGTACAGATTCTTGACATGTCTCCACTTCGTCTCATACAACATAACTAACTTAACAATCACTTTATCGTACCTTATTAAGGTTCGATCAATTCCACATTCTCATATCACAAGACAAAAAATATAACCTTCATTTTTTTTTTAATTACAAACACAAAAATTCTTTTTATGAAATAATCATGTCGTCATAATTATCTCTTCCAATAAATTCAACAATATAAAAAAAACTCAAATCTTTTCTCACTTTATTAAAATATTTTATTGGTAGTTCCAACCATACACTAATCGACACGTATAATTATTTTTCACATTAGCATATAAAAATAATGACGTGTCCTCCTTCATGTGGGGACACGTGTCAAGTGGGACCCACTATTCTTCATTGTCGGTGTCAGCACAGTGATTAATGTGCTGAGTTGTTTAAATATGACTCAGTCTACCAAATAATGCCAAAAAATAACTTTTTGTAAATGTCATGCTGCTTTAATTAATTAGACCCCACAAGTCATAATCAACTTTTTTTTAAAAAAAAAATATTTTTTGAAAAAAAGAAAAAAATTAATAAATAGTATGAGACGTGTCAATATGTTAAAAATTCTTTTTGGTTGACCATATGACTTTTATGGTTGGCGACAACTCAAAGTTTAGGAAGAAGTTAGTTCGCAACTTTAAAGATTTAAGACAAATGGAGAAATTAAAGGTATTCGTTGATAATGAATTCGTATAAATTCGTTATTTCTAATTTAAAGTTGTAATTTTAAAAAATACGATTTAATTTATGAAAGAGGTTGGTTCACAACTTTAACTCATATTTCTTGTGCGAAAGGCTTCTGTCAGTATCAGTAGATAAAATTTCTTTCGTTTTAATGTTTCAATTTGTTTGTTTAGTTTTGATTAAAATAAAGTTTAATGAGAGTAAAAAGAGAAAAGATTTTTCAATCTTTGGGTCTTAAACTAGAGATATGTAGGCTGATCTAAAGTGATATTTAAACTTGTCTTCTTAAACATAACATGTGAAAGTTGAAATTAAAAAATTTATTTTTTATTTTCTGTTAATGAAAATTAAAGAGTTGTTAAAGTGAAAAGAGTATTTTTTTGAAATCGACTATAAAACAGAAAGTAAAATAAACAAATTGAAATGAATAAAATATTTTTTTTTAAAATATATATATATATATATATATATATATATATATATATATATATATATATATAATTTTTCATTCAGTATTCGAAGTCTGCACTAATGAAATCGGACGAAAGGAGTATTATGCTTACAAGCATGATTGCACTTTTAACAATGTAGTGATATACAAATTTATTTATTTTATTATTTTGTAAAATTATTTTTGACCAAGCAACCTATTTGGGAGTCAATGTCAATCAATATTATAGTCATAACCTCTAATTTGGATAACATTTATTGCTTTCAAATAATGGAATTAGAGAAAATGAAAGGCAAATAAGAGAGTCAAATTCTATGATGAAAAAGCTTGGACTATCTAGACAACTTGCTAGAAATAGTGGAATTGTGTATTATATAAACTTCTAAAGATATGCTCACAAAGAAAAAGATTAAGAGACTTAATCAATGTTTTACATATTAATTAGTGTCATTTTAAAATAAAGAAAATATTATTAAAAGACACAAGTTATTTTATTATATTCTGTAAAACCCTCTGTCATTTGAAAAAATCATAAAAATTTATATGCTCTCTTATTATCAGATACAATGATACATCATATATAATGTATCAGAACATAATGTATCAAGATTTCATTTATCGAAACATTGAACAATACATCAGAATAGGTGTTGTGTCTTGTATGAATAAAGCAACTTATTGAAATGCAATATGTCTGGACGTTGAATAATGTATCCGAAATCTTAAATATTAGAGATTTTTATAAATTGAAAAAAAAAAACAAGAATAGTAAGTAATTAGCTATTAACACCACGAATCTTATGTAAAATTACCTTATCTATTTATTGCTTGTAGTTGAAGTAAAAGGAGTTTTGCCTATGACAACTCCTGTTGGGAGTGTCACCCCTGAATAAGCCCTGCAGTGCGCGATCCAAATTTAGTCGGGGCTCCATGGGCTTTGTACACCGGGCGAGAAACTAAAAAAAAAACTTTTATCGATATCATTATTTGAAGAAAAACAACCAGTTAACTGTTACTTCCCCTGTCCCATTTTATATGAATTAGTTTGACTTGGCACGAAATCCAAGAAAAAAAAAGATTTTTGAAAGTTGTGATCTAAAATAAGTGATAGATATTTGTGTGATTATAGTATATTTCATTAAAGGTAACAGAGATATTTTAAAGTCAAAATATACACTAAATATGAAAATGTATCATTCGTTTTGAAATCAATCAAAAAAGTCAGATAAATTGGGACAAATAGAATACTTATCATGTAAATAATATCTTTCACTATAATATCCTCACTATTAAGATATTTTAACCAAACAATCCCAAAAAGTGAAAAAAAAAAATTGAAAAAGAAAAATGAAAGAATGTGAAATAGTGGGCCAATGTATACCGAAAGATACAAATAGTACGATTTTGTATTGACTTTTTAGTAAGATGAGTTAGGTCTGTATCACATGCAAAAGCTATTTTGGGCCGTTGATACAGTGGGCCCATTACTATTACACGGGTCCTGTCTTCTAAGGCCCCATCATCATCTTTCTAACTTTTATTCAATGTTCACCTTTATGAATTTAATATCATTTAGGTCCCACAAATTTATTTTTTTAAAAAAACTTTTCCTATGATTAACACCATTCATCATGTCTAGAGAAATTGGGTTACGTAACCATCGAGAGTTCTGGTGAGATGAATGAGATTTTTTAACTCGTAATAGAAATTTAGGTATGAGTTACGAAAAACGAGCGAGATTTTTCTATTTTAATTAGAGGTGTTAGATTCGAGTTCAAAAAGAAATTTTTTTAGTGAAGAAATTTTTTTTTGGTGAGATGGATGAGATTTTTCTACGCATAGTTAGAAGTTTTGAGTATGAGTTACTAGAAATGAATGAGATTTTTTTGTTTTAATTAGAGATTTAGATTCGAGTTCAGAAAGAAACTTTTTTAGTAAAAAAAAAAAATTTTTTGGTGAGATGGATAAGATTTTTCTACTCGTAGCTAGAAGTTTTGAGTATGAATTACTAGAAATGAACGAGATTTTTCTGCTTTAATTAGAGGTTTTAGATTCGAGTTCAAAAAGAAATCTTTTTAATGACAATATTTTTTTCCTTATATAATATTTATGTAAATCTGAATTAGTTGAAATAGTGAATTTTGAACAAATCTTTAGCATTAGGTATTATTTATATTTGCTTGCTAGTGTTGTGCATGTGATTAGTATGAATAGTTTCAATTAAATCTCTATTTACATAATTACACATAAGATATTCGATTTGAATGCAACTCTTCTTCGAATTCAGAATTCTGCGTGAAAATATAATATTTTGTACATTGAACTAACTTTTTTACATTAGAAGAATAAATTTGACGATTAATACAATGCTACTTTTGACTTATATTATGCAATTCATATAACTAGTTCCAAGATTGGTGGAAATTTGAAATTTAAAAAGTGTTTAGCATATGGTTTGTCTTTTCCTTTATTAGTATGAGGCAACTAATTTCAAACTTCCCTTGTTAATCTCTAGAGATTTTTCCAAATTTAGTTGAGCATGCATGACAAATTAGAGTTGGAAAAATTATAATATTACAACAACAAAGGAAAGAGATAATTATCTTCACCCATCAAAATCAACAAGTTATAATTAGTTTTGTGAATGGTAATTGTTTGCCATAAATTTTATACATATGAAAAATAAATTAACTATAATTAAAATTTGAAGAGACACAAGAATATTATTAATAAAATAATATGAGTATAATTTGGTTTTTCCTTGGATTCTTCTCTCTTTTAAAATTTCTCATAATTCGAGGTCTGTCAGTAGCATATTTCTCTACGTAGGAGGTCACATCTTGATCTCTTTATGAATATTTTATGAGTTTATGCAATTTTCGAGATATCTCTTTAAGGAAATATATTACCCTTTTATATAGTCATGAACTCAAACTTTAAGGTAGAGTAGCCTCCAAGAATTTTAATTGAATTGAAAACAAACAGCTCACTCACAACAATTAATATATTTCTACTTATATCAAACTACTCTCAAAGTTATGTTCAAATTTTCCTAATTCAATTTTTTTTTCTTTTTCTTATTATGTATATACTCGAAATTCAATTTGTGATCAAACTTCTCCCCCCTAAAATTGGGATTGGAATTAGGTGCAAACTTGTAATCATACTAAACATCATCCTCTTACCTATCTTCCATGCCTTGCACTATTCACTAGCTTATCCCAACCTAAAATTAATATTTTAAAAATTAAATCTTACAATAAAATAGCACAGAGTGAAGTTTTTAAATTAAAAAAAAAAAAGGAAAGGAAACAAACTTCTCCTGCCCAATAAAATAGGAAGATAGAAATAAATGAATAAGTGAAGGCGTGGCATAAAAATTAAATGTAAAAAGAAGCAAGTAGAAACAAAAAGACTCTCTCTTTCTTGTTTCGATTTTCATTTGGCATTTGATATTCATATCAAAGCTTAACTAGTTCGAATTTTCATAATGTAAAGCTCCTTTAAGATAAAAATGTTTGGTACTAAGATATTTTTTTCATATTCAGGATTCATACTCGAAATTTCTGATAGAAAATATAACGATCTTTATCTAGGTCAAGCTCGTAACGCTGAAACTTGTCTAGTATAAATTACCTCTTCTATATGGTTTGTGAGCTATTGCATGGAAACGGGAATTTACCATTTGCACATCAAAAAAGATAACGATCGCAGGTTCTCCTTGTCATACAAAAAACAAAAAGATATATTGATCTTTATCCATCTCGCCATAATCCTGATTGTTAATGGCTCTATCTCTCAACTGTATTGAATGCTATACAATAAATTCATAAAGTTGCCTTTTGATTTCTAATCAATTGAGCTGAGAGAGAGTGACCACTCTTTGTGTTTTAGGTCCACACGGTAATTGCCTTTGGCTTAGTCAAAATTACCTTTTTCACAATGTGAACCCATCCCCCAAACTAACCAACCAACCCACCAAGTAAAATGACACCCCTTAATATTGTAAAAACACTTTTTGAGGTCTGAACACGATATAATGAAACGTGTAATTTACTTCTTAGCTTCATTCGATTGTGTTTGTTCCTTCAGTCATAAGTTTAAAAGAATGTAATAATGAGAGATATATGAACGAGGAAGATATAGAGGTTTTAAGGTCTTATTAGATGTCAAATTTTCTTAAAAATCTAGTTGCAGTCATTGGACAACATTGAAAACAAACATATTCAACTAAAATTGAGTTTTTTTTTTTTACCTTAAATCAAGGCTGGTTACATGAGTTTAGAAGGCACATATTTGATTCAACTCAGATTGAAAAATCATTTTTCTTATCTCGTGATCTATTGAAAATAATTTTTCTCAACATATACCTTAGCCTCTCCAGACTCTATTTGTGAATACTGCACTAAACCCTAATGTTTCACTTTATTACCATCTCAAAGCGTTACCACCATGCCTCACCTCCACCCCAAGGCAGAGCCACATCGATGCAAAGGGATTCATAAAAAATCATTGTATATTGAATCCTCTTGACTTCTTTGTATGTTTGACTGAATATTTTAACAAAAATTCTGGCTTCGACGAACAGGTCCTACATCTCCTATCTAATGTAATTGACCAACCCGCTGTTTCTTTGCTTCAATAATACTCATCTTTCTTACGGCTTGTTACCGCAACGTTCATTCACTCCTTCTGCTTCTTCCATTCAAAAGGTAGTGAGGATCTTTCCTACCCCTTTCTATGTCGACTTTTCTTTAGGCGAACCCCAAACACACTAAAAAGGGAGAAATAGAGACAATTCTAGTAAATTGATCAGACCACTTTAAACAAAAGGAGGAGCCCCTTTACTGACACAACTACTCCAAGGATAATATAGAGATTTGCCAAGAGGACTTGGTAGATAAGAGTAAAAAGTTGAATCATAAATGCCAACTCTTGAATAAGGAAAAAAAAAGTTATGGGGCCTTAAGAAAGAGCAGAAAAGATCCTTTTCTCAACAGCTATAAATACAAGCAAAAAGGAAACCAAAACACAAGTGACATCAAACTCAAAAATCTTTACTACTTCTCAACTGCCCCCTCAAACAAAAACAAATCTTTCTCCAATTATCTCTCCTTTCTTTCAGAAATAAACTCTCCAACTCGAAAACTCAAAGTTTTCACAACTTAATCATAGAAACAATATCATTCAAGAAAAGCATTAACCTTTTCAAACTCTATCAGTAACTCACTAAAACCCCGAGTTTCTTCATTGATCCTCATATTTTTCTCTGGATCAGTTATAAAAAGTGGGCAATTTTTGCACCCCTGTTTCTTCCTCTGTTTTCCTCTGTTTTTATGAAGTTATAAATGGACAGAATTCAAGAAAACAACTCAACTAATATGTCTAGCATATTTGATGAGGGTGCTCGAATTCGATCTTCGTTATCTCAACTAATATTAACAAGTGGCACAAACACATTTGACACGATTTTTTCCCATTGCCAAGAAAATAACCAAATGGCTACTAATAGTCCTGTTTTTGAGCCTTTAGGTACTTCAGTCTACCTCAGACAAAGAGATTTGCTAAACAAATTCTGTCAAGAAAACATAGGGAATATCTCAATACCAACAACTTCCAAAATTGCCCCTTTTCAAAGCTCTTTGTATACACAGAGTTATAAGTTTCCAGAGAAGAAGAAACTATACAGGGGAGTGAGACAGAGGCATTGGGGAAAATGGGTTGCTGAGATAAGACTTCCACAGAACAGAATGAGAGTTTGGTTAGGTACTTATGAAACTGCTGAGGCTGCTGCTTATGCTTATGATAGAGCAGCTTATAAGCTTAGAGGCGAATACGCGCGATTGAATTTTCCTAATCTTCGCGATCCGAGCAAGTTGGGATTTGGAGATGGAGAGAAAATGATTGCTGTGAAGAATGCAGTGGATGCTAAGATTCAAGCTATTTGTCAGAAGGTGAAAAGGGAGAAAGCTAAAAAGGCTGCAAAGAAAAAGAGTGAAAATGAGAGTAAAATTAAAGAAACTGTGGTGGATTCATCATCTTCTACTACAACTACTACTTCTTCTTTGGTTGGTGGTGGTGATGTGATATCACCAAGTGTTTCTGAAGATGGATTATGGAAAAGTGAAGATTCAACTTGTTCTGTTTTTGGTGATTGCTTGAAGGAGCCACTAATGGAGTCTGAATTTGATAGTTGTTCACTTGCTAGAATGCCTTCTTTTGATCCTGAGTTGATATGGGAAGTTCTTGCTAATTAGGACTCTTGTGGTCGGGCCCTTCCCAGGCCCTGCGCATAGCGAGAACTTCAGTGCACCGGTTTGCTAATTAGGACTCTCTTTAGGGGTTTTGTGGGGGGTGGGGGTTTTAATTAGGAGTTTTTATTGGGATTTAGTGGTACCATTTTATGTTGTGGGAAATGTAAATGGTTAATTTTGAAGATTTAACTATCTATCTTATGACTACTATTTTTGTCAAAGTTAAGCAGTGATGAATGTCTTGAGTTTGTCTTGTGTGTTTATCTTTATGGGATGAATGGACATATTTGAGCTCTATTTACTCCCAAGTATATGTATCAAATATGTAGGGGTTTTGTTATTTTTAATAATATTAGTGATATTTAAACAAGTTTGTAGTTTAGCATCTACTAGTTTCAAATTTTATTTTGGATTGGTGGTTTGAATAGGGAGAATAAGGGAGTAAAAGAACCTCCTGCTTACAAACTAAGTTAGAACTCATACTAAGTTCAAAAGTAGGAAAAGGAAGATATTTCCCAGAAATCTTGAGTTGTACTTCTAATTAAATTGATGATGATTTGGTCAAAATTCTTAGAAATGATAGAAGGTTAGGTGATTTCTTTTAATGTGCTTAATATCTATGTTGGTAGAAGGTAACATTCTAACAAATGATGATTCAATTTTATATCTCCTTTTTATAGTTCTTTGAGAATTGAGCCGAAGGTCAATCGAACCAATCTATTTACTTCCTCAAGATTGAGAGTAAAGTGGGATTTCATTAGATTATTTATTGTTTTTGGATTCTCAAATCTCAAATGAGAAACAGCAGAAAGAAAATCTTGAGGGAAATAAGGTGTGAAAATGAACCTTGCCACATATTCAAGATTGCCCATACCGTGTAATGTGTGATGCACAAAGTTAGTTGACTATTTGAAGGTTGAGAAGGCCACATGTGAACATCAGAGCTCGCTGTCAAGTGTCAAGTCACTGTGGTCCACTTAATTCTTCAATGCTCACCTACATTCTCTTTTTTTGTTTTTTAAGAAAAACAGCTTACATACATTTTAATTAATTTCATTGGATATACAACTTTTCATATGCATAGATATCGAATAACTATGCATATCAATAGCAAAAGGGTGGGATGAATGGAATGAATCCCACTTCAATAAGGAATGAGATTCCTCAACTCATTATAAGGCTTGACATATCGTCTTTCCTTTGAGTTAGGTTTTGAAGTGTGTAAATTCAAAACCTAATTTATCATAGTATATAAGTCCAGCCCGATATAATATGGGCCATCAAATGAGAAAAGGGAAGGCCCCAGACCAGTTGAAGGGGGTGAAAATACCTCAGCTCATGAATGTCCTTAGTAGAACCCCAAATAAAACTTGACTGGAGAGACTCCTTGTAAAGCCTGGGCAATCCCCGTTCCAAGCTAAATTTATCAGAGTGCCTCATTCACAAGGAACAATAACTTCACATCACATAATTTATGTTAAAAAAAAATGCTATGCATATTTCTCTGACTATGGTTTAGTTTGTCAACAAATTCGAAGAAGTAAAAATGAAATGGTCCCAGAAACTGGTGTGAATCAATATAGTACAGTAAAGATCAGAGCAGGTGATGGTGATGTCTCAATAATGGTTGCCTGACAACTTTAGAACCGTAGCAATACAAAGAACTGAGGTCCACTATGTCTCACAAACCACTAATACACAATAGTCAACAAAATCATCTGAGATTTGACATTGTTTGGTTTGAAGTTTTGAACCAATTATAAGCTCTGTTCATTACTTCATTAAATGAACAAAAAACTTATCATTGTAGATTCTTGATAAACACAACATTGTAATTGAAGCTAATCGTAGGTTTTTAGCAAGATTTGTTAACTGCAAAAAAAATTTGATTGCCAAGACTACACGTCTCAAGAGGGCAAGTAAAAATTACTCCATAACATTAAGTATGACCACCAATACATGGAGGAGGGCGCACAGTACAAGCCTTTTTTTTCCAAATGGAAAAATCATAAACTAACAATATAAAGAGCATATTACAAGTTATATCACTCAACTAGGCGATGAACCAACAAACCAAGGACAACAGAGTCTTGACACATAATTACAATCACATGCAGGGTTGTAAACAACATAACATGTGTATAAGAGATTTTATAAGAACACTACCAGCTAATTGAGTTCCTTGACTGCTGAACCTTTGCATTATAAGAAGTCTCTATCTCCTCCTGCACGGTTATGAGTTGCATCAGTCAGGCGGATCAAGGATATAAGTTCTATGAGTTCAATCCGTAAGAGTCCTATAGCATTGCGTTTGTTATGGATTCATATCTACTATATGTTGCAATTTTTCATAATCCGTGTCGAAAAAAATGAATTACGATGAAATGTAAAGTTTGCATCAGCCCTGGCATCAGTTTCCTAACCTATGAGTAAAAATATAAAAAAATTGATGCCAGTAACAAAATAAATACATGTTAAAACACATTTTTAAATGACTAAATTTCTGATGAGTATGATAAACCGCTATTGAAAGGACAGGCATGGCAAGGATGCCTCCTGGAAATAGCTCGTCTCATACAGAAGTCTAAAGTCCTAGCATGGCAAAAGAGATACAAGGATGACTTATTTGAAGTAGGTGAGATGTACCTTGCAAGACTTTAACAGAGGCTGCAAGAAGGATTCCCTAAAGTATCTAACACAATCTCCAAGAGAGGTTCCATCCCATTCTGTCATAAATTGATGCATCAATAAGTAAAACCATAAATTTAGAATCAGCTAGACTAGGAAAACAAAAAAGAAAATACATTGCAATTGTGATAGAGACTAAGTAGACATTTGGACATGAATTGAGTGAAATTTGAAAAACAGTAATACTTGATGGAGTAAAATTGAAAAAATATATTTGGAAGTTGAAGTTGTGTTTAGACATGTATTGCACTTGAAAAAATGTTGAAGTTTTCCACGAGAAAAAACATTTTGTACTTGAAAAACCAGTTGATCCAATGTATAACCAAACAGGTTTTTGAAAAATAAAAACTTTAAAAAAGCAAAAAGCAAAAAATGAATGTCCAAATGTGACCAAAGTAAAGGAACTAAACTACGACCACAAAATGTATATAGTTGTATTGCTAGAGTGCAGTTCATAAGTTATGATAGCTGAATGATTACCAGCTTTAGCTTAATGGAATATCATTTAAGAACCTAAAGTATATTGATCATTGCCATTTTTGAAACTTGATAGAAAGAAAATACAAGTAAGAAGATACAGAGAGAAATTCAGCATACCATTATCCCCTCCTCTAAAACCTCCAGTATTAAGTTCCCCAAGAAGCTGCAATACAGTCAAATCGGTGTCAACAGGAGGGAAAAGAGGAACAAACTAAAACAAAAAGTTTCCGTGTATTTATGATTGCTTGATAATATATTGCCAAATCTTACAACTATTGGGGTGAGAAAAGCATGGAAATGATGATACTTATCCCACAAGTGGACCAATCATGTTGTAACTGAATGATGGATAGGATCATTAACAGAAGTAAGCCATATTCTGAAGTATTGAAACTGGAAGAGAATAGTAGTATGGTCTTGAGTACACAGGATATGAATTCCTTTAATCAGGTTCAGCATCCTTTTTCTCTAAGAATTACAACCAGCCTCGACTAATTGAACATTTGAGAAAACGACAATCAGGCGAGGCAGCAAAGCAGCAGTTAGATTACAAGAAAACCATTTGCTACAGAAGTGAATATTTGGGAATGACTGCTTATGGGTTTTTGAGACGAGGGTTCCCAGGAAACCTCTCTATTTCTATGAGGTAGTGGTAAGGTCTGCGTACATTCTTCCCTCCCCAGACCCCACTTGTGGGGATTCCACTGGGTATATTGTTGTTGTTGTTGGGAAACTTGGGAATGCGAAAGCTAACTAATTTTATTTTGAATGATGATATGTACATATTTCTATATTGTCTACAAGATATTACAAAACTTAATTTTACCTCTCACAAGTAAGAGATAAAGAAAGAATCATCAACCAATTGAAATCAAATCAATGATATCTTGAAAATGCTGAAGGCAAACTCTTCGAGGATTGTTCACCTGGGAAAGGGTTGGAACAGCAGAAGGATCAAATTCCTCACAGTTCTTGGGATTAATAGGAACACAAACCCGGCCTGACAAAAAGAACAGTAAATTCTGTTAAAATGTACAGACCATAGATGAAAGCATATCCATTTATAAGTAGTTGTAATAATTCAAGTGAATTTGTCTTTCAGGTTCTTTGAGGTACAAGCATAAAAGGGGCGAACCTGTTTTGGGATGCACACAGAAAGGAGCCTTTAACAAGTGATTCATATGCTTTGAGACCTGAGACGTCAAAGAAGAAAATCTTCAGTTGGAATTTATGCATTAGTACATGTAAGGAATATAATCAAGTCCTATTGTATTCGTTGCTCTCCATTCTTGTTATTCCTCTGGGTTTTAGAAGGAATTAAATGTTTACACTCATATAAGCAGAACTAAGTCTCCAAAAAAGTGGAGAACTGGAATAGCACAAACCTCCACATCAAGCCTTGGATAGGTAAAAGTAAACACAATTTCTTCAATGCATCTACGGAGACCTTGGCCCTGAAACATGATAAATGGAACCATGGGTAATGGAAACTGAAGGCACTTGTTTCAAATTTGATTTATAAGCAATCACATGGAAAGCTCCAAGCAGATATCAGAAGAAACTACAAAAAAGGCAAGAAATACATCCACACCTTTTAGCTAATTTATTAAAATATATCATGGATCACTCAATTCGCAAAAGAACATGATAGATCTTGAGAGCAATGACACACAATACAAGAATCATTTTATTTTATTTTTGAAACTGGCAATGTTCATAATACAAGAATCTCAATGGATTCAAGACTAATAATTAAGCCAGACTTGATGCATGCAATTAAAAGGACAATATAATACTCAATTTCCGAAGTGCAAGTTGATATAAGATTGCTACCTTCTGTTTACTGGATTGCAATAGATGTTTTAGTTGGTCCCAGCGAGCAACATTAATATCTTCTCTTGAGCGCTTGTTAGACAACCATCTTCCCCGAAGCTCAGATGTAACAGCTGCAAAATCACCTCAACATCACTAAAAACTGAATGAGATGAAAAAGATTTAGAAGAAATAATGAAAGGTAAACTTGCATACACTCATCAGGTATCATTTCCAGAATCTTCTCAAACCTCTCCTCATTCAAGAACAAATTTTGACTAGATAGCAGTCTGTTCTCAAAGTAATCTTTCAAGACATCAGTATAGGATCTCCTGCAAAGGTAGAATTCGACTAAGAATACAACCTAAACCTAAACAAAGAGAAAATAAATAAACAAAACCTTACACGAGGAAAGGATGAAGTGCAGGACCCACTAGAGAAACTTTTTTACTGCTATTCTCATTGCCCTGAACAGTAAACATAATATTTTTCTGTTAGAACTTCAAGCTATCATAATTTCCACTAGCGGACATACAAAGCATCTCTAAGTACCTTGTAGACACGAAAATAATCAACAATTGCAGCCCTCTGTTCATTGTTCAACCTGATTATGATAATGATTATAATAATATTATGAACATAGTAGAATATTAATACAATGGTCATATCAGTAAATAGAATAAATAGCTATCATAGAACACACGTCCAGAGCAGTACCTTCTCGCTTTTCCATCACAAACCCAACAATGGACACCACGCCTACCACTGTATACCCACAGGATGTGGCTGAACCCAAAGTCATCTGTTGAACAACAAAATGGGAGCATATGAAACATACATTTGCAGAAGTTCCCCATAAAAAATCAAAGGTCAAAAATGTTCCTCAGGAAAAAGTGAAAAACAGCAGTTCATTTTACATGTCATAAAGACTATACCTCTGAGAGAAGTATCGATGACCTTGATAGCAATTGTCATCAGCGGCCAGCACTCTAAACAAACGTCAGCTCCTGAACAGCAATATCTGGCATCATCATAGTCTGAAATATCCTGCAGTATAATATGTGTGCGACAACTTTCAGCTGCAACATGAACTGGCAGATTTTCTGCAGAAACATTGATATTTTCAATCTCAATGACTTACAATATCAAAAATTAGCTCCCTTTCAATAGGCGTGAAAATATTGTCACCGCCTTGTGAATACGCATGCCTTTTTGAAGGCTGAAGCACAGAAAAATAGCAATTAGAGGTATTAAATAAAAAGGAAAATATATCTATCCTACTGAAACAACTTACTGATTCACAAACACAAACCTGTCTACCCCACAAAGAAAGAATACAGAGAAATTGAGGCACCTTAAGCTAAGGGAAAGCACCAAATAAGATTAGCCATATGATTAGCTAAACATATAGCCATTATGTTTGTTTTGACCTAAAAAGAGACTCCGTTTTTTTTCTTTGAGGTGAATTAACAAGCAGTTACAGAATAAAAATGCAGATAAGAACCTCTCATACACATAAAAGCAGCATATTAACTATAAGTAGCTTTTGCTGAATCCTCTTGTTCATAGAGTCAAAAACAGAGAAAGCATGACAAAACAGAAAATTGATTGTCTCAATTCTTTTTTTTTTCCAAAATGATAAGAATACATTATTTATACAAAAGAAAAATATTCTACACTTAATGTAAATCCTACAAATCAATTTGCATGATATTCTACAACTAGTGTTACACAATATTTTTCACTAACTGTAGTTTCTTGAATATTTCTTACATATATTCTACAACTAATGCTACACAATATTCTACACACGAGTAGTACAAGATTATCTATTACATAATTATCAAATCTGAGAATATCTTAATGCATATCCTTCAAGATATTCTACAATTTGTCCATCATGCTAACACAGCGCAACTACAATTAAGTTTTAATGCAGGGAGAACGACAGTTGCAGAGTTCTTACATCTACGCTGTAGACAGGTCCAATGTCTATTTTGAAAGGATTCTTCTCTTTGATAGCATTTTCCAGCTCAGATGCAGTATTAAATGATTGAAATCGCAAGTAAATATCATTATCCAATGTGAAAGAAAACTCCCTTCGACCAAAGTATGAGTGATCACAACCCGGATGCTTTCCATCTGGAGAAACCATAATAGTACAGTGTTATAGAGGAAATATGAAATGAGAAATTGCATATCAAGGAACTGCTTTTACCATTCCCATAAGACAGCCACTTGAAAAAATCAACATAAGGGAAAATCTTTCCTGCAGTCAGAGAAGACTTAGTCTGAGATTTCAATCCATAAATGGTTTTGGAGACCAAATGAAAATTACTGATGCATGACAGAATTTCTTCTTAGAGGAAGAGGGATTAAGGAAAGTAAAATTTTGCCCAAGCATAGCTCTATCAGATCAACTTCGAATTCCTATTAATATTGCTTTCAAGGCGGGGAAATGCTACAGTATCCATCAGATTATATTGATAATAAAAGAACACTTTACATATGATCGGTTGCACTTGACATAATGTAATTCAAACATTCCAACTTGAAATGGTTTATAAACAATTCTTTTACTTGATAATCAAGAAAACCCAGACGCCCAATAATGCCTAACCCACATTGCACTCTTACCACTAGAACAAGCCATGGAGGCAGGCATATAAACAATTCTAAAACAAGCATTCAGGTAGCAGCTGTTAAATGGACATCTGAAAAGTCAGTCACTTGTGCCTCAATTACAAAATAGTCAGGATTGAATCATATGTACTTGTTCTGCTTTACTCAAACCCATTTTATTTCAATATCCAATCACATGTCTGTCTGAAGCAAATTGAAGTTCTCTAAAAAAACACACCCTTTATCCCAATTTAAGCGTTTTATTTTCCTTTTTCGCTTTGTCCCAAAAAAGAGTGACTCTTCCTATACTTAGTAAGTTCTCCAATTTCAACATTTTACATGAAAAATTTAGAACTATGAGATTTAAAGGACTACTCACATTTTCTAAGTTAAGACCACAAGATTCAAAAGTCTGCCATTGTTTTTTAAAATTCATCCACAATAAAACTTGGACACTTAAATTGAGAAAGAGTGAATAGGTTATACAGACCTCAGCTTTGGTCCTGTATGGATATACAGATGTCTAATCATAGTACAAAAAAAATCATGACAAATACGTGTCTAATGTGAGGGTACAAACAGGGACTGATATAGAGTGTGTCATGTGGTTTCATCCTAATTGAAAAGTTCACTAGATAAGTACAAATAATAGATTTCGGACCCACTAAATCAAATGAGCTTTGCTAGAATTTCGAACTCCAACTCATAAAGTTAAAATTCTGGATCCTCACTGTGTACAAATGAAAAAAACTGAAATGTGACAAAACTAAGAATTACCGTAATAAGCTTTTAGATAATCGGCGTTGAATCCTTCTGGAACCGCGTTCTCTAACCTCCTTTCCTCAATTTCATTCCCGTCTATTAACATGTCGTCTTTCCCATTCTCACCTTCTTCTCTAGTCATTTTCCAAAAATGTTTTAACCAAATTTACAGAAAAGATACACGCAGCACTGGAAACATAAACAAATATTTTAGATTTCTTCGGCGGAGTTAACCCTAGCAACTGTAAGCACCAAGAAGCTATAATAACGTTCAAGTAAGCTCACAAACGACGAAATCAGGATATAATGTTAAGGATAATATAGAACTCACGGTGTACTTGAATCACCGGCTGAAGGAGGCGGCGGTGGCGGATGGCAGCGGCGATGAAGATCTAGAATGGAAGCTGGAAATGGCGGGAAATCGGACTGAGGATAATGGAGCATTAAACTTCGCGGGAATATAAGGCGAATTTATTGAACCGCTTATTGGGCCGTGTGATTTAGTTTTGGGCCTGATTTTTTATATACATGGAAATATTACCTAAATATACAACTCATTTCATCATATTCTCTAAAATTTCTTATCATTTGAAAACATTACAAAACTTCTTACTCTCTTCCATTTTCGATACATCACTCCTACTGTCTTACACGATGCATCGAGATGTTGAACAATGTATTGAGATAATTGTGTCTTATGTCAACAAAGATAATATATTGAGATGTGGTGTATCTAAACGTTGAATGATGTATCCAAATTCGGAACACGATGTATTAGATTGTTGAGTAATATATTCGAATTCAAGACACGATGTATCGCGACGTTAAGTGATGTATCCAAAATCCTTAAATTTTAAAAGAATTGTGTAATTTACTCTTGCGTATATGAATAACTCTTAAAGTTTATTCATGGTTTTCTTTGCGCATAATGGGTTTCATAATCCACTTTAACGTTTTTGTCCTGTAAATAAGTTGTTCCTTATTTTTTTCTGATTAACGATTAAACTTACGCCCAATAGAACATAAATTCTTTGAATATTTGAGTTATCTTAAGATAACTGAGTTTATCATATTTACTCATTACATCTTTCAAAACATATTAATTCAAGGTTAATAAATTGAGGGTGTGATTTGGACAGACAAAGTAGTGGGGGTAAAAAATCACAGACTCCTCCATCTCATTCAAGAGTTCATATGGTTAAATATTCATATGGCTAGATGACCCAAGATAATTAGTGGGTTAGTCCTCATAGTTCAATTCTTGCTGGTTTATGTTTATCCTAGACAGAATATTGATCTTCCATTCTTGTTATCATATTTAATTCGCATAATATTAATTTGATCATCTTCTTAACGGTTGGAATATAGTTATTCTCGTAACTTCTTAAAAATACAAGGTAACAAATTATAATTTGATAAATAATTTTTTGTAGTATAATATTTCTTGTAATCTTTTTTCAAGATACAAATAAATATATATAAATTATTGGACGTTACTTAACACCACAAATGTTTAATTGATCATAATTTTAAAAACTTTTTCAATTCAAACAATTGTTAGAGAATCTATCAAAATTATTCTAAAAATATATGGAAAAAATATATATTTCACCTGATTGAATATGTCGAATAGAATATCAACTTTCACTTGTATAATATTTATAATATTTTTAATTATAAAAGTAAGTCTAAATCACCATTATTATAGTGATTATTATGCTTTAGAGTACCTTCAATGTTGAGACATCTTTATAAATTTAATTATGCGATAATCTAATTAGTTAAACTCGAAATGTTAAAAACATCTCAAAGAATTGAAGATGGTGATTGGTTCAAACTGAAGTGAGTTAGATGTATTAAGAAATAGAAAGTAACTGTAATTCCTAGTTGTTTCACTTATGGTTTACTATACTTGTGAATATTTAGATATTACAGATGTAGTCAAATATTAGATAAAAAAGGATGAAATGCAAAGATTACTTAATTTTAAATTTATTTTGAGACGAAGAAAGTTCATTACTGTTATTTTCCAGCGTAAGACACCTAATTGTTTGGGCTAACTTAATTGGTGATTGGTAAATCTGTTGTTATGAGATCCAAGGTGAACTTATTTTTGCCTTCTCTTTTATCCGTTATAATCCTCCTTTTCAAGGGGAAGATAAGCGCTTGAAGTAGAAAAATTTTATTGGAAGAAATGACATAGAGTGAAACCTAAAATTATTCTAATTTTTTAAAAAATATCTTAATTATGCAGTCGTCTTATTATTCCTCTAAACAATTTCAAACTGTTGTTGTTGCATCATTTTGTTACTAGTCCTAAATTATAAAACTCAAAACTCTCTACATTAGTTAGTAATCACATAGTTTCTCATTTTGAAAAGTATATTAGTGCATTCTATATATTGTTGAATATGCTTTATAACTTGCTATTTTTGTTATTATATTTTTCTTAAATACAATCATGCTTCGTAATTTTTTTCAAGCCAAGATATGTTGGGAATAGTTCCACTATGATAGGAATAATATTTTATCGTCTTTTAGACTCCGCTCATATCGAATATGTTATCATTATTGCTATAATGGACACAAATAACTTAGGTTTATTGCCAAAGATAAGAAGCAGTTACATTAATATTGGTATTTAAAACACCAACACACAAACACACACACACATCTTAATTATAACTTCAATAGTCAATAGCTAGCCATAGCTGATTTCTTTCTTATTTTTTTATTATCTTAAATACTCCCTTATAGTACTGGGACATATAATTCAATCTCTTCCTTCTCATAAGCCAGGCTGCTACACACCAAACCCTACAACAAAATAATTAGAGTTAATTAATTTCACATGCGTTCAAAAGTTATATAGTTGTGTAAAGCTATGTCGTTATAGTGAACGTCAATGTTAATTTATAGTACGAGTTTAACTTTTATACGTGGAATATTTACCTTTTCGTTATTTAACAGCGACGCTCGTCGTCGCTGCTGTCGCTACAGTCGCTGCCGCTGCCGTAACCCCTTCTCCTACGGTGTTGTTTCTTGTAAGAGTTACAACCCGAAGAGCCCATTCCATAGCTACCATGTCCTTCATGTTTCTTTCCAAAGCCCATAACATGGCCCAAAGGAGTGTTCGATCCTGATCCCAAGCCCAAGCCCAGGCCCAGGCCCGATCCAAGCCCATTGGATGCGGGTTTGTGCATGTTGTGGCCAGCACCATAGACTCCATGATTACCGTTGTGGCCCATACCATAGCCCATTCCTCCATGAGAACCGTTGTGGCCCATGCCATGGCCCATGCTACCATGTTGATGGCCATGGCCATGGCCATGGCTAGGGCCATAGCCTACCATTCCAGGTTTGGCTTCATAACACTTTTCTTTTTCATAGTAAGATTGTTCATAACCAGAGTTTGAGTAAGAGTTTGGTTTTTGGTTTCCATAACTATAGTAATCGAACTCTCTTCCTTCTTCTTTGTAGCATTGCATTGAAGCCATGGATTAATGGATTTTTTTTTTTGAGATATTTGAGATGATTTTTTTTATTTTTGATGGCTTGAGGAAATGAATTGGGGAAATGGGTATTTATACAAGTTATATAGGTAGTGGGATTCTCTTAATTTCCTCTATTATTTGATGAAGGACCAAAAAGAATTTATTCTAAAAGGATAATATGATTGAATAAGATAGAAAAATTATTCTTGTCTTGTTCAATTTCTATTAGAATGGCACAAATGTAGTTAGCTTAGTAACATACTTATTTTTGAAGAGAGATTCGATAGACACGCAATTCTTTAAACGTGTATGATTTTATTTCATTTAAAAATGATTCATATCAAGCTTATATGTCAATGGATAATCTCTCACAAAAATGAAGTGTAAGTATTTCAATTGCCAGGTTCAAAATTTGAAGAAGTAGACATATAAACTAATCGAAAGATATTCGACATCTACTATATATACATAAATAATTATTTTTATAATGTTTTACTGAAGGAGTTTCGGATGAACCCCCTTGACCAAGGGGTAGGTCAATCGCTGCTTATACATAAGAGTTCGACATGTACAAATCCTAGCTAATAGAAGTGTCTAAATGAAAAATCGGAAAAATTTAAAGAATCACATATATGCGTACAACCAAAAGAATCCAACAAGTTTTGTCCCATGCAATTTTGCATGGCAAATATACTATACGTAATACATTTGGGTTTTAGTCGAATAATTTATATTTGGAATAAATATTTTTCAAGATTCACTGCGCACTCATGATATTGAGTGACATAAAGTTGTTCGATTTTAGTTGTTGATGAGGAAGACAACTTTCAATATTTTAAATTTTGTAGAATGAAATATAAATACACTTTCATTGCTTATTGGCATACAGTTTAAACTTTTTGAAAAAACATAATTCGGAAAATTACTAGAAGAATTAATTTAACCAGGCAAACATAAGATATGTGTTTATATTATACCACTATTGTTTCAATACTTAAATTATAATTTATAACTATGGTTATGATTTTGTTGTTATTTTCTCTCTCCTCTCTCTCTCTCCAATTTCTTGTCAGATACATAAATACATATGTATATCAATTGCATATATACAATTATTTGAAAATTATATATATTCAATTCGACAGATATATACATATATATACAATCGTCTCTCTCTACTATTTGCGCTCTCTCGCTCGCCTCTCTCCTTCCTCTCCCATTCTCGCTTGTCAGATATACAAATACATATCTATATAGTTACACATGTACATATATAATTTGACTAATATACATATACGATTCGCTTCTCTCCACCCTGCTCTCTCTCGCTCGTCTCTTTCTTCCTTCTCTCAATCTCGCTCGCCTCTCTCCTATAATATGTAATTGTAAATCATAATTCTAGTAAACTATAACTATTTTTGCCTTATTATATTTCAAGTGCTTGCTCTTTTTAAAAAAATTTCATCTAATTAATAGTTGACGAAACATGATGAATTTATATGTGTATAGTTATGCATGTATAATTTCTATATACTAACTTAAAGGGAGGGGGGGGGGGGGGGAGTGAGTAAATTAATCTACTATATTATTTTCACAAAGATGCCAAATTACAATGCACAAAAGCAACAAAATAAAGATTTAAACAAATATGTGAGGACAAAATAAAATTGAATTCTCCAAGAGGACAACATTGATAACTTCAAGGTATTTTTTTTTTAATTCATGCAAATGGTTACAAATTAAGCCACTTTGCTCATTGACATAATTTAAATAAAATTTGAGGTTCAATAAATGTGTACTTTATTAGTAATAAAATATTAGTTTGGAAGAACATTAGTAGCGTATTTGAACTTCTAGCTTGCTGGCGTGAGTTTAATTTTCTATTTTGTAACATATATATTTTTTTCCTTAAACTGAAGAAGAGATTACATTGTAGCGAGTTTGCTTCTTATTCCCTTGTTTAATTTCTTCCATCTTTGTCTGGCTCTTTGTCATCTATGTTGAGAAAGGTTTAGAACCCTATAGAGAATGAAGAAGGGCCAAGGATCTTCCTCTCAACAGTACTTTTCGAGGCTCCACTATCCCCCCAAATAAGGAAGGTTCAGAGAAAAGGTGGACCATTGAATAAAAAATCGATGGAAAACCACAATGCTAGCAGATGGCGAACCTCCACTTCGAATCAAACTCTCGTAAACAAGATGGAAGTTCGATTAGCTAATCAACTGAGCCACCATGATTATCCAAACATAAATAAATTCAATATTATTATATGATATAAAAAAATGTGAATATATGAATTAATTTCTCGTATATTTGTTATATGATATAAAAAAACATGTATATATGGATTGATTTTCGTCAAAAGAATTGAGACTAAAAATCCAATTCTCTAGATTTGCTCCTAAATAGAATAATAAATAGTGTGAATATGTGACAATGCATACACAAAAAAATAATTTACCAATTTTCTTTTTTCTAATGAATTGATTTTAATGAATAAATTGAAAAAGAGAGAGTATTTGTCAAAAGAATAATCTGGACACTAGTCAATTACTGTCTCATTTTATTAATTCAAAATCACATCAAAATATATTCTAATGAAGATGACAACATATTTAGAATTTTAAAAAATCTCGAAATAAAGATAAGATAATATTTACAATTCTATAAAAATCATTTGTCAACTTTTCTTACACATAAAACTGTGACATATTTTCCCCAATAAATTTTGATTCAGACAATGATAATTTTGTTAATAATTGTATGATAAATGACTTTTCTATGTTAAATATTTAATGAAAAAACATATAAATATTTTTAAATTTGGTCGAAATTTTCAATTACAAGCTTGTTCGAGAATACCACCACCACCACCACGTGGGATTTGAGGGAAGTAAAATGTACGCAGATCTTATCACTATCTTATTGAGATAGAAAAATTATTTTCAAAAGATCCTCGTCTAAAATATATCAAGCCCCAAAAATAAAATTGTTAGAGAACGTCCCTCTAATTAAATTATTTGTAATTGAAATATATGTCGTAGTCAAATATCTATTAAAGTAGTGATATACACGTTATATATTATGTGTATATTAAATTATTTTTTTCTACTTTTTTGCTTTCTTTTCCTTTTTCTTATCTATATTGCCTTTTAATTTTTATTCATTTATTTTTTCTTCCACATGTGTTACTTTCATTGAATAAAACAAGATGTCAATTGTCATGCTTCATCTCTCCTTATCTATCTGTCTTTCTTGATGGAGCCATAATTTTTAATAAGAGAATTTAAAATATAAAAAAACAATACATATAATAATTAAAATAATATTTAATATTTATTTTATATATATACACACTAGTGTGTGTAAACGTGCTTTCTATGTTATTCCTAATCAATTATTATATATAAAAAAATCTCAATGATTTGGAGTCCTATCTCGACATTTGACTCAAGACTCGACTTCGACATCCAACTCGATATTCGACATCTGAATTGGGACTCAATTTTTCAACAAAGATTCGATCTCGACTTTCGACCCAGGACCCAATCCAACACTTGTTCTAGGACTCGATCCAAGATTCAACTATTGACTCGAGATCCTATCTCGATGTTTATCATGAACCTCGCTCATTCGAGGACTTAACCCAACATATGACTCTGATTTGAGATCCAATTTCAATATTCGACCTTAGACCCAACTCAAAACTCGACCTTGACACTTGACATCAGATATTGATTCGAGACTCAATTTTCGATACTAACTCCTGCCCTTGGACCCAATTTGAATTTATATATATAGAGAGAAATATGATTATAGTCATAGATATTATTATTTTTTGAGGTTTTTTTTTTCAGGCCATGTATATTTTTTTCTTTTTTTTTTCTACTTCTTTTCTTACTCATTTATTTCTCATTTGTAATTTATTTAACAAATAAATTTAATGTCGATTTAATTTCTCCTATGGGGATGATCATTTAGTGATTGTTTGGTGATTTAAATGATGGATTATCAGTGGATTAATAATTATGGATGTTGGTTAATTATTAAACAAGTACTAATTTTTTTTTCCAACCTTTTAGAAAAAAGTTAAAATATGCATGCTTTCTCAAGTTATACGTGTTTAAAGAGATAATAATATTCAATTTTAAATAGTTCAGTAGACTCATAAAGTTTCACACACAAAAAAAATTGTAACTGAAAATTTTTAAAGAAATCTTAGCAATTCAAATTAAGGCGACTTTTTATTATAAATTCAACCTAATCAAATCTCAAAACAAGTACGAGACATCAATTGTTAAAAAAAAAAATAGGAAGAAGAAAGGAACAAATCAAATCATTGTACCAATCGTATAGCCTAACGATTTATCCGATTGAAATAAAGAAAATGATTGACTAGAATCCAAAATTTTAATAGGATAAAATTGTTTGACAATGCATCTATTTTATTTTACTAGACATATTTTTATATTCTAGATAATTTAAATTTAAATTTTTTATTTTCTCTGTATGGACATAGTTTTACAATCATATAAGAAATTAATTTCTTTTTATTTATCTAATTTTTATTTTTAAAATAAAGAACTTATCCAGTAATTATTAAGTAGATAACTAGATTTTGAACTAACTATCCAATAAAATGTTCCATTTTAATTTATCTAAGCATATTTTTTTAATCAATTCAAAAAATGTCTTTTTTATTTAATATATTTTTAAACTTACGGTATGATATGTTTAATCTTATAAATTTAAGATTAAAGAATACACTGATGAATTCTACATATTTTTATTTTAATATTATAAAATTTAAATTTTTTTTATTTTGTTAAATTTCATGTTTACTATTTGGGAATGATATTTTTGTAACGAGGGTCTTTCAGAAACAATCTCTTTATTTTTTGTGTATATTTTGCCCTCCTAAGACTCCGCTTGTGAAATTTCAATAATTATATAATTATTATTGCTGTTAAATTTCATATTAAATTAAAAGCAGATAAATAAATTCAAATACGTGAGTAATCAAGATATTTTCAAGCTGACGAAGGACGCAATATTATAAAAAAATTGTAGCCAATTATTTTACATTACAACGCCAAATACATCACCAAAATTTCTACTTTTGTAAAAAGTAGTTTCCCATTTTAGATCAAAATATTGATTAAACTTAGAAATATAATACCTACCACACCACTTAAGCCCACTTGCAAAAAAATTATCTTATTCTTTAATCAAGCAAATAAATAAATAATAATAATAATGGAGTTAATAGATGTGGATGAGAAAATTAAAAAAATAATAAAAAAAATACCATCAAATTTGGACCATTGAAAACTCATTTCGAGGTTCCAATGGCGGTGTCTTTTGGCTTTTCCTGAAAAATTTTCCTTCCATTTTCCATTTTTATTTTTTCAGTTTTATTCGCCGTTGACGAGGTTGTCGGTGCCGTTGTTTTTTACTCCGGCGATGGTCAGCATCATGAACGTTGATAGAAAGATTAGTAGTGAAGAAGAGTATATTAGGAGACATCATAGACATGATGTTAGAGATAATCAGTGTAGTTCATCACTTGTAAAACATATTAAAGCTCCTGTTCATCTTGTAAGTAACCCCAATTCACTTTCCTTAAAAAAAATTTAGATTTTTATGTTTATTTTGGGACAAAATTAATGTAATTCTTTGTTTTTTAATCATATCTGAGCTCCTGTTCATCTTTTAAGCAACCCCAATTCACTTTCTTGAGAAAAAAATAGATTTTATGTTTATTTTTGGACAAAATTAATGTAATTCTTCATTTGTTAATTATATCAGAGCTCTTGTTCATCTTGTAAGTAACTCCAATTCACTTCCTTGGAAAAAGGTTAGATTTTTATGTGTATTTTTGGGCAATTAGTGCATCTCTTCATTTGTAAATCATATCAGAGTTCCTTGTTCATCTTGTAAGTAGCCCCAACTCACTTTTTTTGAAAAAAGATTAGATTTTTATTGGACAAAATTAATGTAATTCTTCATTTGTTAATCATATCAGAGCTCTTTGTTCATCTTTTAAGTAGCCCCAACTCACTTTTTTTGAAAAAAGATTAGATTTTTATGCTTATTTTTGGACAAAATTAATGTAATTCTTCATTTGTTAATCATATCAGAGCTCTTGTTCATCTTTTAAGTAACCCCAACTCACTTTCTTTTAAAAAGATTAGATTTTTATGTTTATTTTTGGACAATTAATGCAATTTCTCTTTTGTAAATTATGTCAGAGCTCCTGTTTATCTTGTAAGTAGCCCCAAATCAGTTTCTTGAAAAAAAGATTGGATTTTTATGCATATTTTAGCTTTTCTTGATCAGATCTGTAGGTGACTGACCTTTTATTGAGAATATCTCTGATGGGTTTTTTTAGTTTTGTTTTCTGCTTTGTATAATTGAGTATTAGAATGAAGGAGCTGAAGGAACCTGAATGATTTATAGTGATGACCCTATCCAGTATTGAGTTGATTCATAGTTGTGGTGTTTGAGATTTGAAGCTTTTTTTGTTTCAACTTGGTGTTGCTTACAATTGTAGTTTCAGTTAGGATTTAGCTTTACATTGTAAAAGAAAAAGAGGAACTTTATTTATGGGTTATTGAAACAAGGGGTTGGTCGGATGATAAGCACCCTCCACCTCCAAGTGTGATATTGTGGGTTTGTGTCACCAAGGGAACCAAAAGGGTGGGAGTTCCAACTTTATTTAGTTTCTATGGTTTGCATGTATTCTATTTGAAGACAAGTAATGGGTGTAATATGTATGTTTTTTTCACTGGGCGCTTACTGGGTTTTGGTATATTTGATAGGTTTGGTCATTAGTGAGGAGGTTTGATCAACCACAAAGGTATAAACCATTTGTTAGCAGGTGCATCGTGCAAGGGGACCTTGAGATCGGAAGTGTTAGAGAAGTGAATGTTAAGTCCGGACTCCCAGCTACCACAAGCAAGGAGAGGTTAGAGCTTCTAGACGATGACAAGCACATCTTTGGTGTAAAAATTGTGGGTGGAGATCACAGGCTAAGGGTATGAATCTTTTATCTTTTCATTTGATATGTCTGGAAAAAACGTGTTAGATGCTTACATGCGGTGGACAAAGTTTTCTAGAAAACAAAAGTATGTGTTGGCAACTTTGTCGAGATGACATGTTTAGAGCTTCTAATGGAATTTTCATTTTCATTAAAGAGGGAATACAAAATCGGATGCAACTTCAATGGTGAAAATCAAGTTACTCCAGCCATCTGCATGTACTGCACTAAGCTTAACTATTTGTTCTTGCTTGCTTTTCTTGGTTTTCAGAGGCGAGTGTTTTGTTCTTCACATTTCTGTGAAAAGATTTTAATGTTCTTAAATTTTGCTATTTTTATCTAATCAGCCCAATTACTTTCTTAAGCTTGAGAGCTTTTTGAACTTTTCTCTGTTAAAATGTTCAAAACAGCCCTGATTATAATTTTTTCCATATTTTAAAATATAAAAACCGTGATCATTTCTTGTGTTTGAACTAAAGCTGTGACAATACATGTGGCCAACATAAGTCTAGGTTCAATGCAGAAAAGCTGAGAACTTTGTGGCTGACTTTTCGGCTGTCCTCTTAACTAACACGGAGTGAGTTTCCCAGGCCTTTTGTGTTCGAATATCACGTTGACACTGCTTGTTACCATCTTTAGTTGAGAGGGTTAGGTACTCTACGGTAATATATTGTGGTGTGTGCTAACGAACTGTGTGTTCTGTGGAAGTACCTAGCATGGTGAAATGTTCGACGAGTCTTCTTTTACTAGGATATGGAGTATTACAGGCAGAGTAGCTTTCCATCTATGATAAGCAGAGTTGTTTTCTTTGCTTTGTATTAGAAAGTGTAGATACAGATAGAGGCGGATCTATAATTTTAGGAATGGGTTCAATTGAACTCACATGTTTTTATCTAGACCAATGATATATTGTGAAAAACCTTGGGAACTAGTATAAATATCATTATTTTCTACCCATATTTTCTAAGAACTTAGAACCTTGAACCCATTAGAACCAAATTTTGAATCCGCATTTGAATGTTTACCCTGTGCGCATCCGAAGAGTACCGATTGTGGATTCCCTTGTCACAAAAGAACGTTTCCTTAGCTTTTCCCTTGTAGAATCTATTGTGATGTATCAACAGTGACCTGTATAGTCAATTTCTTTGCTCAATTTATTCATGAAGTTATTCTTGTGATCTTTTCATTTTGATTTCTCTCTTTTTTGTGTATTTGGTTTGGGGGAGTGGGGTGTTCTGTTGTTCACTTTAGGTTCTTAGGCCCATCATCTATATGCGCTGTTAACATCCTGGGAAGGAAAAACAAGAGATAGATGGTGACTGTCTTAATATTTCTCAACATGACTTGCAGAACTACTCATCAATTATCACGGTTCACCCGGAGGTCATTGACGGAAGGCCTGGAACAATGGTAGTCGAGTCATTTGTAGTGGATGTTCCAGATGGGAATACTAAGGATGAAACGTGCTACTTTGTGGAGGCCCTCATCAGGTGTAATCTCAAATCACTAGCTGATGTGTCAGAGCGCTTAGCTGTGCAGGGCCATATGGAGCCTATCGACAGAATGTAGGTTTACAGCTTTCATCATTTTGCTCAAGCATGCCAGGATTTGATTAGAAGGCGAGTTAGAGTGACTGGTGCTTATGCCAGTCCTTCTCGATCTCAGAAGTATATAGTTATATATATCTATATATGTTTATGCTTTGTTTTCATCGTCTGTAAGGTCATCGGTGTTTGTAAAAATGCAACGAGTTTGTTTCATAATGTGAAGAATCAGCCATGCTGTTTTTGGCTGTGTGTGAATTGGGCTTGGGTTGTAAATGTCTATGCTCATTAAGGTGCTGTTTCTTGTTATAGCATCATTGCTGTGTGGTTATGACACACTATGAGCTTGTGTATCTTTTGAGTTTGGTGTGTTAATATGTACTAGAAACAGCATTTGGTATATTAAAAATAGAGTGCTTGCTTTTTTGTTGTATATTCCACTTCCCTATTCTTTCTGAATATTGTCATCTCCTCTGCATATCACACTCAATATATATACCCTACCCTTTATCATAATTTGTTCTTGGGAAAATGTGAGAACAACTTCTTTACCTCCACGAGATAGGGGTAAGGTTCGTATACACTCTATTCTATCTAGATTCCACTTGTGGAATTTTATCGAGTATTTTCTTGTTGTTACTATAAGGTGTGATATAGTGATCTAGTTAAGATGGTGCAAGAGATCAAGATCCAAATCTTAAAAGAGACGAAAAATATTGTGTGATAATGCGAGGCAAACAAGTTTTTTCCGTTTAAATAGTTGGCACATGTGTTGATGCGGTATAATAGGTATTTGATGAAATAGTTGACACATCTGTTGATGTGAGATGTGCTATGTATCTGGTGAAATAGCTCGTATATGTGATTATCACAATGTATATGGTGAAAAAGTTGGTACATGTGCTAATGTAAAGTAATAGTTGATATGAACGCAAGCTGATCTAACCCAGAGATACTTATTGCTATTCAAATGGTAAAAGAAATGGCAATAAGTAACTTCCCATACATCTTTGGAAAAAAGAAAGCAATCCATTTCTCTTTATTTTGTTGTGATTGGCCAAGATTAGACCATTTCTAATGAATAAAAATAAAACACCAAGTATAGTAAGACTCAAAGAACTTTTGAAGTGGAGAATTATAGTGAGGAAACTAACTTTATATAGTTGAAGAATGTGGAGCTTTATTCTTTATGTCAACAATATCTTCTAGTAGCTAAGGCTTTTATGTTAAGTTGTGGATCTTTGCTTTAATAATTAGTCATAACTATATTTGAACTTTTGGAAGTAGGCAGAGGATTTAATTTTTAGAAGTTCTCAATTTCAGGATAATAATATCAGGTGTTAGTACGTAATCGAATCATGAATTTAACTTAAAATGCATGCAGATCTTACCATTATCATATAGAGATAGAGTGACTGTTTTTGGAAGACCATCGTCTGAAAAATATCAAGCTCCAAAAGCGGAGGAAACTAGATATGAAAAAGAAAACTGATTAAAGTAACAAATATAAGTCGAAAAAAATAACACAAGATATAAGGATACGACTAATCGTACTAACCTATTCCTTATCGGCCTCTATTTAAGGTCATATAACTTATAAATTAAAATTTTTGATTTCGCGATTGATGTTGATGTGAGATGAGTATATAAAAAGCCAAAAAAAGAGAGAAGATTGGTGGAGTCCATTTTAGCATAAAGTGAGTTGGATTGTGTTAAATGTAGACAAAGGCAAGGCACATGGATGTTCCAGCTGCCACCAATAAGTGCAGAGTTATGACTCTTTAACTTGTTCTTTTTTCTTTAAAAATAAATAAATAAAATTATTGGTGCCATGCTCAAGTTGTTTTAATTGTGACAATTTGTGTAAATTATGTTATTATTATTTTTTAATAAAAATAAATAGGCCTATATGTATAAATAAAATAATGTAATCACATTTTGTGGGTGCCACCAACTAATGTTGGGCCTTTTCAATTTCAATACTAATCAGGTACGGTGAGGTGATAAGTATTTTTTTTTATATATATTTAATTAAAAAATATATATTTGAATTTTATTAGGTATGGCATTATTCTTTTTTAATATATAAATTTTTAATGTGAATTTAATTTTTTCGAATTTCAATATAAGTGTCCAATTTGGATGAAAAAACAAAAAAAAGGAGAAGAGGAGTAGATTTGTAAGAGATTGGTACCACCTGAGAGAATTATATTACTAAAGAATAATTAATTACTATTATTATTGAATGAACATTGAGGATTGCCTTAGACTTCGAGTTGACAGAGAGGATTGACAGAACTTTTGACCTTACAAGACATGGACAACTTTGCTAAAAGTCCAAAATAATCCTTTATTTTTGGACTAAGAGTCAAATTCATTCTTGTTTTTTCATGTAAAGTATTAATAGTCCCTTACGTTTGCAATATTAGTGCACCTTTGATCCTTTTCCAAACTTTCACCTTTGAACCGTAGAAATTTAGTGTAGACAAATAACATTAGAAGGAAAAGAAAATTTAATACTATTTCATGTGAAAATTGACATGACAAAACTCTTAATTTTTTTAAAAAAGACAAAAGTTTGAAGACGAACCAAAAATGGAGCAACGTTCAATACATAAAGTATTAGTACTAGTGCTTTATGCGAAAGAATAAGGTGACTTTGAGTCTTGACCCAGAATTAAAAGACTATTTTACACTGTTTTCTCAATAAATTTTTAATCTTTTTTACATATTTAAAAATTTATAACAACATACCATCACGAATATGTACTTACAAAAAACCAATAAAAACATGCAATTTGTTCATGATACTTTGTTAATAAACTATAGTTTACCATTTAGTGAGATCTAGAAATTACAAAAAATTTAATAATTTACCGTCTAAATAAATTTTTAACTTCTAATTTATTTGATTTTTAAATAATAACGGTAACTACCACCAGAAAATGTGGTGCAAGTTGCTCATCCCATAGGCAGAAGTCTCGAATTTGAGAATACTTGATAGGCCTCACTATCTCATGAATTGGCCCTATATGGCGTGAATGTACTCTGTATTTAGAATAGTCGAGTTCCAATAGGAGCACTAGTTACAGAGTGTTTTCTCATGAATAAATCGTATGTGGTGTGAATTTATTCCGTATTTAAAATAATTGAACTTTAATGCGGGCACGAAATACCAAATAAAAAAAAAGAGGACGGTGGCTCTGTTTTCTCACTTCCGGTCCCCTGTTTTTCTTATCTGCAATTCTTAGTAGTATTAAATTAAACTTAGCTTCATAAATTGTCTCAATTCTTTTCCTCTCTTCCCTTTTTCCTTCTCATTTTATTCAACAAAAAGACACATACTTGTAGACAAACTACATCTTTGCCCCTTCTCCATTCTCCAGGTACCCAATTTCAACTTTTTTTTAAAACTCATTTTGTTATTTTCTGCTAATTCTTGACTTAAAATTCGGAATTTCATGTATATAACAAGATCTATGTATATTTGGAGTTAACCTTTTGGATTTTTTACTGCATTTTTTTGTTAGTTTCTTCTTGTTCCCTTAAACAGCTTTCTTTCTGCTTTAACATTATACAATTTCTGAAGTTTCAACTGGGTATTCATCAGATTGAACAAGATCTGTGTATTTGGAGTTTTCTCTTTGTTATTTTTACTGCATTTTCACTTATCTTAAGTGGGTCTTTCTTGAGCTTTTTTCTTCACTCTTAACAGTGAAAAAAGAAAAAAGAAAGGATTTTTTGCTTACCCTTTTGATTAATATTGCTTAATCTTCACTAATTAGTTCATGTAGACTAATTATTGAGTATTTGAATGAAAATGGGCCCTAATCAAACTAATGGGTATTGAAGGTTCTTGTAGTTATAGCCAATAACCTGAACTAATATAGAATTGAGATGCAGATGTTTTTGTGATAATAAAAAAAGATCTTTTTTCCCCTCACATTTGATTGAATTGACAGTTTTCCTTGTTTCCGTTATCGTATTTTTTGTTGTTGCTATTGTTATCGTCTTCAGAATCTTTGCTATTGTATTTGTTTTACATACTTGATTCCTTTTTGATATGCTTTATTTGAGCCGAGATCTATCGGAAACAGTCTTTCTATATTCACAAGGTAGGAGTAAGACTGCGTATAGATTGGGTCTGTTGTTGTTGCTACTGCATTATATTCAGTCTTAAAACTTGTGTACATTTTCTTTTCCAGTTTCCTTCAACCGCAGAGACAATGAATCGGTCGATTGGGTCAATATTTCTATGCATTGTGAACACGTTGCTCCTGATGAGCTGGTCGGTGGTGGCAGAGTGGGAGACATGCTCGGGGATAGTACCAATGCAATATCGTGATGATAAGATATCGATATTGGACTTTGGAGGCATAGGTGATGGGAGGACATTGAATACAAAAGCGTTTAAAGAAGCAATTTTTAGAATTCAACATTTGAAGAGGAGGGGTGGTACTTTGCTTTACATACCTGCTGGTGTATATTTGACTGGTCCATTTGAACTTACTAGTCGAATGACTCTATATTTGGCTCGTGGTGCCGTTATCAAAGCCACTCAGGTAGATTTTCCAACATTGACTCCCTTATTCTTATTTTTTCATATCTGTACTTTATAACATTAGAATAGTTGCATTTGGAAGGAATCATTTACTTTGAACTTTGTTCTTTTGACTATCATTTGACTCATTTCAGCATGAATGCAAGAATTTAATTGAACTTTTTATAAATGTATTTTTTAAGACCTTTTGCTAAGTATAATCTAAGTTTGCTGGCATAGGCAGCTGAACCATGAGTGGTATGATTTTCTTGACCTAGATTTCAGGTTCACGTGCTTACATGTCGTTGTTTGTTTTTGAATGGTGGGATGTATAGCACAATGTTCAATATGTTAAGCAAGATATGTAATTGGATTAGGCTAAAGTGGGTCTATTTAAAATTAGCAATTATTTATGTATGGACAATAGGAGTTAAATGCATTAAGTAATTGCGGGCCTTTGGATAATGCCAGGACCTGATCCATGTGCTGGTATTTAAAATATCAAGGATGGTGGACAACCATGGGGTCTATTGAACTATGTAATGGTTTTCATCAGACAAAAACAAATAAAAGATTAAAATAATGAAAGCCAATTTGATCTTTGTCTCTTTATACTATTTTTCTGTTACATGCTTGTAACCGTGAAGTGATCTCTAAACACAACTGCAGTTAATCAAATAAGAATTTACCTTTCACAGGAAAAAAAAAAACAAGAATGTAAAACACTGAGCTACTTTAAAGCAAGATAAGTAGATAACCATAGCTTGTTCATCTGATTCCGCATGGTCATCACATCATCTTCTGTGATAAACCGAAAAAGTACCACATGCCATGGACGAAAAGAAAACATAGGCTGTTACACTGGTGATCCCAGTTGTATTCTTTGACCTTAGTTTGAACCTTCAGTTTCAAACGGTTAGAGCCTTTATTCAGATCTACTATCTTTAGGTAGATTTATTCTTTCCATTGCTGCAGACAGCAACAGTTCATGCATCCACCTCCGTATGCTTTATACCACTCCCTAGCCTTACCCTCCTTATAGAAGAGGTAGGTTGATACTGAGGGTGGTTTACCCTCAATATGCTTTGCATCGGTGTAGAAGTCATAATCATGTGCCAACTCGAAGATGTGACGTCTCCGATTTAATGCATCCTTTTGGAAATTGATGTATTACAAATGTAGTATGAGATCACATATTTTAGTTCAAAGTTAAGACCACTTTTGTTCTCCTTCTCTGCGCCATCCTATTGGCTCTCTAATCCTGGCAATGAATCACAATTTAGGATCCCAGTCAATGGCCATTGATTGATCCATTGCCTTCATATGGGAGAGGAAGAGAGCGACCTGGACCAAGGTATATGAGCTTACTCCATGGAGACGGGCTCCATGATGTGATTATCACTGGTAAATATTCAGTATTATGTTCTTTTACATTTCTGCAGTACATTTTTGGGTACAATTTGTGGCAAGTAAGAACCTCCTAAGTAAATTATAATGACATTCGAGGCCTGATATAATGTGGTTTGACTGAAGTATTACTGATTTATCAGGTGAGAATGGTACTATTGATGGCCAGGGTGATGTTTGGTGGAATATGTGGAGGCAAAGAACTCTTCAATTTACACGACCTCATCTCATTGAATTAATGAACTCCAGAGGCATAATCATTTCTAATGTCATTTTCAAGAACTCCCCCTTTTGGAATATCCACCCTGTTTATTGCAGGTACAAGTTTTGGATAATTTTGTGTTTTCCCCGGTGAAGCATGTCAAAAAAATCTGAAAAAGATTTGCAACAATATAGCTGGCCTATTGCGTCTAGTCTAATTTGTTTATTTGTTCCTCTGGCAGCAACGTTGTTATTCGATATGTCACCATATTGGCTCCAGCTGATTCACCTAATACTGATGGAATTGATCCAGGTAAAGCAAAGCAGTATTCTAGAATAAACTTCCTAATGACTCTGAACTCTTGCTTCATTCACTGAACCTTTTTATTTATGCTAGGAAGGTAGAGTTTCTTTTTTGTGTATCAAAGCTAGTGCTCTTTTGTCATGAAGTTTCTCTTCCTCAAGTCTTCTGGGTCTCCTTTCATTGGAGCATTTCATTATAATAACTCATGGTTAATGATTTAGTGCAAACTTTTTGACAGAAATCCTTGACTTGTTCAGAGTTGAGATATCTTCGTCTTTTTTCTTTTTTTGGATGTGATGTGACATTAGGCAGAAGAGACATCATGTAGCGGTTATCATTACGCTGTACATTAACCAGTTATCTTCAACCTTCTAGTTTGATGCATCATTGGAGTGTATGTGATAAGCTTCCATTTGGCTTCGGTTTTGTTTGACAACATAGGACTGCTAAAAGAATTTATCCATTGATCTTTCATAAAGAGGCTAATTACTTTCTGTGAGAATTTGGTTTCCACTTCCCAGTTTCTGTTCTAGGAGGTGAACTAATTGAGTTGCCAAGTGCGGAGGGTCCTGTAGACTTTGTTAGAAAACTGAAGACCTAAGTAATCTGTGACAGTTTTTTTTTTTTTTTTGACTTGCACTGGGTGTCCGAGTCTCTTTTTGAGCCCGACTAATCCCGGGGGTGCACAGGCCCTCAGCAAGGAGTTTCCCGCAAGTGCACCACGGTTAATTCAGGTTTTACCCAGTCCGATGGCCCTCAGAAATTGTTTGCACCCAGTGAGTTTCGATCTTGAGACCTTGAAAGGGAGCAAACCCCAAGGATCAAGTCAATTACCACCAGGCCAACCCCTGAGGGTTAATCTGTGACAGTTTTTCTTCATTCACAGTTAAATGTCAATCTCTTGACATGTTTGTTTATTATTGCAGATTCAAGCTCCAACGTCTGTATTGAAGATTCCTACATATCCGTAGGGGATGACCTAGTAGCCGTAAAGAGTGGCTGGGATCAATATGGAATTGCTTATGGTCGCCCTAGTCATGGCATAACCATCCGAAGGATAACTGGATCATCTCCATTTGCTGGAATTGCAGTTGGAAGTGAAACCTCTGGTGGCGTAGTAGACGTTTTAGCTGAGCATATAAACCTTTTCAATATGGGAGTTGGCATTCACATTAAGACAAACACTGGCCGAGGAGGGATGATCAGAAACATTACGGTCTCAAATGTCTACATGGAAAATGCACGTACGGGGATTAAGATTGCAGGCGATGTTGGGGATCATCCGGATGGAAATTTCAATCCGAATGCTCTTCCAATTGTTAAGGGTATCAAGATTAAGGATGTTTGGGGTGAAAAGGTTTTGCAGGCTGGTTTGATTCGTGGTCTGAAAAATTCTCCTTTCTCTGGGATTTGTCTCTCCAATATCAACCTTCATGGCAATCCTGGACCACGAAATTCCATTTGGAAATGCTCAGATGTTAGCGGAGCTGCAATTCAAGTCAGCCCTTGGCCTTGCGCAGAACTCACCAGCAGCCGACAAACTGGTGCATGCTCTACCTACTTCTGAGTATCTTGTAGTAATTCTTTGCTTCCAATTCAATTCAGTAAATCACAAAAACAAAACAAAGAATTTTGTTTTAGTTCTAAATAAAATTGTAATTTCAACTCTGTACACAATTATATTGTATACATATTTTCCTACTACATCTTTCATGGATGCAAGTTTGTTTACAAACTACTAAAACACACATCACAACAAGCTAAAGGCTTATCCTATGCACAAAGTGCTCCCTTGCTAGTGCAGGGTAGGGAGAGGGTGGGCGTATATGGTGCACAACTTCCTCGTATTTCTACCGAAGAGGTCGTCTCCACGGCTCAACCAAAAAGCAATTCTAGAAATACATACGCTAGTACAACATACTAAAGCCACACAAAAATGTAGCACATTCGCAAAACTGCTTCAATCGAAGTAGTTATCCAAGAACTTGCGAATGTGCCTAACGAAACCTCCTGTCTTCTTTTCCTCTTTATGTGCCTCATTCCCTTCTTCATGGTGATGGTGCAAATGCTTCTTCATTTTCTTCTTCTCAAAGCTATGATGATCTTCATGCTGCATTGCTGAAATCTTATCATCCTCATCTTCTTCCCCATCATCAATGGGGTCATATAAACGACCCTTCAGTTTCATTTTACCAAATCTATCATGATTGTTCCGCTTGATTATGAAGTTTGACATCTTCTGTTCATCATCATCCTCGTCCTCATCATTGTTGTGGCGGAGGAAACTCATCCACTCCTGCGGAACCTGACGCAAGCCTCCAGGAAATACATGGTCAAAGTCGTCGTCATCATCATCAGAAGGTATCATATCATTACCATAAGGAATCTCATCATCAAGGTATGTTGACTGTATTCTTTGCTTCAGGTTGTCTTCATGGTGGCAATGGTGGTGCTGACATAACACGGAAGGAGGCTTAGATCTGACCCAAAAGTGGCGGTTGATAGGATGAAGCCGGACAAGCGTCAAAGGTAATGCCTTAGTCTTTTTGTCCCTAGGTTCAGGAAGGTGATCTTGTTTCTCTTGAACATGTTCAGCTTCTTTGCCAAACCGGTTTGCCGAGATAGCATCAGTTTCTGGGAGAGTGTTGGGAAGTTTGATGTTAATGATATCGTTTTCTTGTTCCATTAAGGGTGTTCGAGCAAATGAAAAGGAGAAAAATAGGAAGAAAATGGCCATGGTGAGTTTGTCCATTGTGTAAATTTGGTTTAATAGAACTAAGTCTATTTGTTTGAAGTTAAAAAGAAAGCTTATGGATAGAAATATATATAGGAGGTTATTTTTGCTCTATTTTCCTTTGAAGGTGGACAGTGAAAATGGGGGAAGGAGAGGTAAAAAGAAGGATAAAACATAGTGAATGATATTTAAAATCCAACAATATTTATGTGTTGAATGAAAGCTTTGAATTGGTCTCCATGCCAATTAAGGTAAGGTTCAAATCCCTTTATTAGCGTATAAATTTTGATGGACAAAGTTATTCGATAGTTCTGCTAGTTAGATAAGTCTACGTACAAACACGTCATATGTGGCCATATTAGATGTTGGGCTAATATGACAATCCAAGTGAGATACAATTTGCTTTAAGTCGACTTTATTGCATATTTTTTACCGCATTATATATATCCACTATTTGATTGTAGATCTTGCTATTTGTCATTGGGCAAAGTAAACTGAATTAAAAACAAATAAAACCTTAGTATAAAAAATGCAACGTTAGTTTATAAATAATACACTAATGACGCAGTTTATTATTGTATTTTTTTTAATTAAGTTGGTGACGTATTATGTCATTTTCATTATCCCTCCACCCATAACAATTACTATATATATATATATATACATACACGTACACATACTGTATTACAAATTATGCGGATAAATAAACATGTAATAGTTAATTAGCCAACTTAGTTATAGTTTAAATTAATTACGATCTGCGACAAATATATAATTGTAGTTACAATTTGACTTTTGTATAATTTGCGCGATTTATACAAACGTTATGTGCGATTATACAAGAGTTGTGCGTGAATCAATTTGTATAGGGAGGTATACGAACACTGTGAATTATATAACAAATTATATAAATGTTGTGTACGAATTGTATAACGAATTATACAAACGTACACAAATGTTATAACTATAGTTACGAAATGTAATTATCTGAATTATATTATGAAGCATAATTAGGCTTTATATATTTGTCTTTTATGAAATTTACTCAGAGCAAAACGTGTAATTTTATGTGACATGATTCCATGAATTTAATGCGTAAGCAAATCAAAATTATTTAATTCGTAACCGATAAAATTTGTGGTGAAAACCAAGGATCCCAACTCACTATCTTCTTAAACCCCATGAATTAATCCTAATTAAATAATTATTAAAAACATTTTTTACAACTTGGAATTCGATATAATCTATGATGTTATTACCAATGAGACCACACCCAAGAACACAATAAATTCTCTTGAAGGATACTCTTTCTGAAAGTTTTCTTAAACACCCAATTTTTTTTGTTAACATAATTAATTAAAGATGTTATCAAGAGCTTTTGTCACTAAACACCAAATTAGAAGGAATTTCAATGATCATGAAGAAAATAGTTGCAGATCAATGTCAATTTATGAGTACGAGGAGTTCATTATAGGATTCAAACAAGATGTTCCTCTAGTATTTTTCGATGAAAATTATGATCCTAATCGTAATCACGGTGCGGTATCGAGGAAAATATTTTTTTATTGCGTGTTTATTTGGTTATAGTTTTTAGAAAAACGTTTTCTCAAGGAAAATAAGACTTTTTGAATGAGAATAGAAAAGATAAGTTTTATAAGTAACATCTCACTCTTTTTCGTCCTCCAACACGATATTCATTCATCCATTCAGACTTCGATCATTCAACTTTAACTTCTGATGAAAGAATCATTTCATTTGGACTTTTGGAAAGTGATTTCAACCCCCCCCCCCCCCTCCCCCCACCCATACTCCATAGTGTTTGCCTAGATATGTTTATGAATGTTTTTAGGACCGAGATATTATTTGTGTATAAGTTACTAAAAATTGAATATAAGTAAGAAATCACGTATTATCTTTTAGGAAATCTGTTTTAATAGATAACATTTTCCTTCAAACCAAACACATCCCAACTTTTGTTTTAATGTTAGGTTTTTTTCCACGTTATCAAGTCACCTAAAAGATATTATTGATATACTTCTTTAAAATTTGTGATTTTTAAATTTGAAAATAAAGATTACTTGCTACAATAGATAATGTTGACTTGATGATATAAATATTTGCTCATATTGAATTACATAGCTAGCCATTTTATTTAAAATATATTTTAATTTTTAAAAATTATACTATGTCTCAACAGGTAAAGCGGTGGCTGATACTCCTCGTGAGCCAAGATTGACACTAAAGGAAGTGTTGAGGGCATCAGGTGGAGTTATGGGAGAAAGTCATTTAGGGATGACTGAAAAGATTGTGCTTTTAAAAGGGAAAATTTGTGCTTTAAAAAGATTTAGAAAAGTGGTTTTGAAGAAAAATGAATTTGGGAAAAGAGTTGAGAAGTTTGCTAGAGTTAGTAGAGATTGCAAACAACTTGTTCCAATCACAGCTTATTTATACTCAAAGAGGATTAAATTTGTTGTTTGTGATTACTATCCCATGGGTAGTCTGGCCGATTTACTTGCAGGTGAGTTTTCAATCTCGATCTTTAATCAGAAATATCAAATCTTAAATCCTGAATTATATTTTTACGTGAATTTTTCTCTCTTGCGAGATTTCTAACATTTAGAACAAGTTTTTACTATTATGAATTTAACGTATATACATCGAATGTTTTCTTATAGGAGCAAGGGATCTAGGTCAAACGGCACTAGAATGGAAGCAACGTTTAAAAATAATTGTATGCATTGCTCATGGCATTGCATTCATTCACTCTCAAAATCCTCCAAAAGATCAAAAGGACATACAACTAAATGTTCATGGCAATGTCAAGGCATCTAATGTCATGATCAACATTGATTTCACCGCATGTCTTTCCGACTATGGATTCATGCAATTAGCTGAGAGGACAGAGTTTTCTGGTACTTGGCGAGAGACACCACCACATCTTAATGGTCAATATGCATATTGTGAATTGCTAAGCCAAAAAAATGATGTGTATAATTTTGGGATTATTTTGTTGGATATATTAGGAAGAAAAGGGATGAAGAAAGAAGAGATGGGAAGTGGGGAGTTTGAATTTTTTGTACAAGGAAAAGAAAGAAAACAAGTTTCCAATGTATTAAACATAGCTTTGAGATGCTTAGATAGTGATCTAGAGGCTAGGCCTACAATGAAACAAATAGTAATAAACCTAGGAGATGTATGAGGTTGAGAAATTAGTGTTATTTTAGTGTGAAATATATATAAGCATATAACAATGTCTCAGTTCTGAGCAAATCAGGATAAGATATGCTTAGAAGCATACATAAAGAGAAAAAGCTCATGGAATTTGTTCAGCATTTTCTGCCTATTGTCACCCTGTTCAGCCGACTTCAAGAAATTCGTGTCACTCAACATATTATATTTATGCTCAAAATGTACATTTTAAAACACGTTTGGTAACTTTGGGGTTATTCAAATAATGTTTTTGCTATCAACTTTTGACCCTTATTTGTTGATATATGTTGTTCTCTTTTGAGTTATATTATTAGAGTGTTGGTGCAAACATAATGGTCTCTGACTAAAATAAAGAATCAATTCAAATTTGAATTTTGATGTATGGTTTTTCCAAGGACATTTTAGGAAAAAATTTCAATTGGTAAAAAGGCAAAACAACATTAATCAAAAGGTATTCTAATACTATCTAAAGTGTTGATACAAAATCACATTGATTAAAATGTAATCTAAGTATATATCTAATAACTTAAACACCTATTGAAATGAACAATCATTTCATATGTTTTGTGTGTGTGTGAATTTAATTTAGATACAATGATAGTATATCAATAAAATCCTACAAATAAAGTCTGAAGAGAATAAAATATATACAGATTTTACTTTTTTCTTTGTGAGACAGAATTATGATTTTCGGAGGAACAATTTTTGCCGGTATGTAATAAATAAAGGGATCTTAGAAGGGACAGAAATATAGAGTAGCCTCACGTGTGGTTCTTACACACAACAGAGGGCATCTTATAGACAATCAAAGTCCTTTTAAAATAAAAATTGTTCTTTGATTTGTCTGATTTTTCTATCACAAAAACAATGTAGATTCAAGAGGACCACTTGATGAGTACTGATACATGTCAGATCTTACACGTGTGCTTTTATGACCTCCTCATGTCCATCTTCGTCAAAAGATTTACTCGTGCTCGATATTTATATAATTATTTTAGAAGGCGAAGATTTAAGGAGTTGATTTACTATATACTGGATGAGGTATAAGCTCCGAACACCTCATCATAGATCATTAAAGTTTTTACGATGTTTATGGATATTTCTTGCGTAATGAATAAGTGATATGTATTTTTGTGACTTCAGTTTTGTTTAGTAATGTTAACTTGGTCAATTTGATATAAACAACGAATGTGAGTAAGTATAATGAGGAAGGAAATAGCTAGTGATCTTCTTTGAATGAAGGCTATTGATATTCATCCATCGAAAAATTCGAGTGCAAAAATGTGTTAAAGAATTTCATATGTTGAATTTCTTTGATAGTCTTTTATATATCAACTATTCTTAATAAAAAGTCTGATTGTGTTATACTTAACATCACATAAATTGAAATTTATTTTAAATTTTATAACTTGTGATCAATTTTTTTGTTGTATTAAAGTAATTAAGTAGTGGCGTAGGAAATGGAGTTTTAAGAACAGGAACATCAGACCCTATGCCCTTGGGATAGAACGAACGCGAACCACTAGCACTACAGAGTCGATTAATTTATGTGGGGGTGGAGGGGTGGGGGAGTGGACTTGTGAAAAGAGCAAGCTTATCTCCGTTTTGACCGGCAACTACTAGATTTTTTCATCGCTTCTAAACTTGGCTTAGTCTTTGGCCCGAGTTGTATGAGGCAAAATTTAGTCCCAAATTGATATTACAATGACTCGATGTTTACATCATTCGATGTAATATTTCTATATATACATTCTTGTAGTACTAAATCGTACTTGTTAATTTAATACTATAGTATATTTTTATTTTAGTTTTGATAAATTACAATGATATAACGTAAACATCAAATTTAAATATTTCCATTTCCTGTGAAAGTTTATTAATTATTTATCAAGAATTAATTGAACTTAGAATTCAATCAATCTCATTTAGTCACGGTATCTATGACACGTGGACCAATTGTTACACATTATACTGCTCCTTTTTTTTTTTTCCTTTTTAATATCTAAAAAATAGGTGATTAGGCTTAGTAATTAGGATTTTATTATATTACTAAATACTAACAACAAGCTACTCTAGGCCTTGATTTATTAATTAATTAGTGTAAGTTGTAAGGTACATTTTGACTAATCTCAGTTTAATTTTCTTTTTTAAAATTCTTTTATATAGATTATAGTGTTGACTTTTTCTTCCAAAGCGTGTGGTTTGCAGAAATTTAAAATTCTTTTTAGCAGAACCCAAGGAATCAAGAAGTTTCCTTAAGCACGATTATGCAAATTAAGATTATCTTTAGCACTTAATTACACGATGGATTAGTGATTCATTTATACAAAGTTTGTACCAACAAACATATACAATTAATACTGAATTAATAATGATTATCTAGCAAGTTAAATCGATAAAGTCATGTGAAATTTTATGCCGACCCGTATTTATAACCAATACTAGTATTACTTTTAAATTAAAGTGATCTATATGTTACGATGCCTTCGTATGAAGGGGAATTGAGAAGAGCGAGCGGCTCACTGATCATAAGAAGAACTCATATTCTCTGATTAATGTCAATACAATAAATATATATAACGCAAATTGGTAAATCACTCCCCCATATCTCCAAATACTTTTTATTAGAGGCTTAATACATAAATATGCCTTTTAACACTGTTTCAGCTGACATCTATATATATATATATACCCTCTAACTTGGGGTATGCATAAGTAGACACTTAAATTTGTGTAAAATTGAACAAATAGACACATTTGTTTTTCGTAGCATAATACATGCAGAACGCCATGTAAGATACAAAATCACCAGGTAGGATGTCATGAAAGACGTACACATGTGTCTATTTATTCAACTTTATAAAGTTGCGTGGCAAAGTTATATATATATATAAAAAAAAAAGTTGACGAGACTCTGTATGTATAAATAGCACCCCCTGTTGAGCTTCATTATTTCTAAATGCACATTTGAAATAAGAAGAAAAAAGAAAAGGAGATAAAAAAATGGCAAATGCAGAGACTGAACTTTACTTTGTTTTCATGAACTATGATCCTGAATACGAGCGTCTTCGATCCAAAAGGTTAGTATTTTTTTATTTAAAATAAATACAATTTTCTCGATTACAAGCAGAGGCGAACCTAAGATATTGAAAGTCATATGTTCAACATGACTCATCATTTTAACATTCTACCATAGTTTTATAAATATAAAAAGCGCAGAATAAAGTTCATCTAAATCCCTCTTGCCTGATTAAAAATCACATTGTTTATATAAGATTTTAAAAACTCCTATTCATTGTAAGATTACTGAAGGAAAGGTTGATCATAAATTTGGAGAGTTTGTTTCTACACTGAAACGAAGACCTTCGAGAACAAATATTGGACCGGGAAGAAAAAGGGGGAAAAAGTATATATATAAAAGATGTTTGAACTTTCTCGATGAAAGTCCTATAACTCAGAATCTCATACCTGTTACGTTTAAATCTTGAATTCGTCTCTGATTAATTCTTTACTTTTTGTATAATGATAGAAAAAAGCAGGAAAGCTATGAACTTGATGTGTACATAAGCAAGAAACATGATGAGTTGTTAGCAAATACATTTGAGCCAGGCACCTATAACAAGAGATTGTCTTTGGTTATTGTTGATGGCTTTGCTGTTGAAATCACTGAGGATCAGGTCAATATTTCTCAAATATATTTCTATATTCTTATCTAGCATTTGAACATAATTTATTTTTAAATATTTATTTGATTATAAAATTTGATTGGATCGATTTCAAAAATCTCATCTTCAAATATTTTCAAGTTCCATCGTTTTTGGAGACTTGTTTGGGGCCTGATATTTTTGAGATGAGGGTCGTCCGGAAACAATCTTTCTATCTCTATGAGGTAGTAGTGAGGTTTGCATACATTTTACCCTCTCCAGACCCCACTTATAGGATTACACTGGGTATGTTATCGTCGTTGTTGTATAGTTTTTTGAGACTTTCACTCACAAAACTTTAAATTTTTCTAAATGCATGTTCGAACACAACTTCAAAATTGTTCATTTATTTTCAAAGTAATACTAAATATATTGTTTGTTCATGAAATTTGATCAGTTTTAAAAATTTTCAAATTCCAAAAATTTGCTAGAACAGTTTTTTTTTCCCGGTGAAATTTCACTATCACTCGCAAAATTTTAATTTTTATTCCCAAGTAAATACATTCAAACCAACTTATTTTTTCAAATTTTAACTAAATTTATGGTCAAACGCTAATCTAATATTATTTATATACTATTAATAAATGACATTTTTATGATGACAGGCTAATGTGCTTAGATCTGCAAAAGAAGTGAGAGTTGTGGAGAAAAATCAAGAACTTGCATAATGCAGGCTGATGAATTTTTTTTTCTGGTAGCCTGGAGGGTTCATTATTATCAAGTAATTTAATATATATGTATATTTAAAAATCCCCCCAACCAAAAAAAAAAAAGAAAAAAAAATAGTCTGGTTGTGGGGGGTTAGTTTTAAGTAAATTCATCATTGTTCTTAATTGAGCTAATTAATTATAGTAACATATATAATAGTGTTTTTTTATTCTACTAATTAATGTTTAAGCATGATGAACTAATCTCATAAACATTCTAGTAGTGTATATATATACACCTCACTTGTTTAACTATGTTGGTTTGCCATTTAGAAGTTATCAAAGTAACCTTACTCTGACTAAAAGACTAAAAGTTCTGGTGTTAAAAAAGTTACGATCGATATTCTCTTTCTTATTATTCCACCTAGAATAAGTGAGTTTCTTTTTTATTTTTAAATGATCTTTCGTTTACTTGTTAGGTAATTATTACGCATAAAAAAAATAATGACTAGCAATACTCCAAATTTCTTCGATCAATTCATGTTGATGCTAGACGAATTAATTCTTCGTGCTATAGGGATAGAAGACTAATCGCCATCCTGCTCGAAAACTTTCTTTCAAAATTACAATATCATTTTGATTGAATCTTTCAATATGATTTTCTCAAACACTTTAGTAGTATATATATACACACACCATGCTTGTTTAACTATGTTAATTTGGTATACAATCAATTTATCGAAAGAATCACCCTCCTATTTAAAAGTTATTAAAGTTTTAATCTTGATGATTCACCATCTTGCTCAAAAACCTTAATATATATATATATGAATATTCAAAAATATATAACCTACTACAATGATTTCTTTTCTTGAAAAACTTTGTGGTCCTGGTGAATACATACACAACACTTTGAGCTGTCGTCCACAACATACAAATGTGGTGAACAAACATTATTGGCAAGTCAGACAGTGTATAAAGTTGTGTATAACAGTAGCAATTGGGACCCCCCCTCCCCCCCTTGAAGAGGCAAAAATGAAGAAATATAATTCATGTGACCACTTTTATTAAAAAAAAAAAAATTATCTAGTTAAGGTTATATTGAAGGACAACATTTTTAATTTACCTGCAATGTTTCCATTTTTTGACAAACGTTAAAGTGCAACTTGCTTACCCTCATGACATTATTGTATTTGTGGGGTTCCTTTCTCCTCGTACTATTTACCTTTCACATGCTACTTGTTACGCTTTGTTCCGATGGTAAATATTTTTCATCTTCAATTTTAAGATCGTAAATTTATGTCACGTTATTATTAAAGAAGCGAAATGAAGGAAGCTTCGAAAAAAAGCTACTTATTTCTTTCATTCGAATGGTAAATATTTTTCACACACGTCAATAAATAAGGGAAGAAAAAGCACTGCTTGTCTCTTTTATTGGAATGTTTTAAAGAGATTGATAGGTAAATAATATAACGATGAATCATATCTAATCGTTATATTTATGCGATGGGTGTGTTAAAAGTATAGTTATTAAGTAAATAAATGTGTCTTGTTATCTCTAAGTTGCTCACCTTCCACTTTAACAAGATCAAACCCATTCAACATGCTGAATGTGTCATATTTAGAAAATATTTTGACATATTAATTAGAAAAAAATAATTATTATATTATTATTGTACTAAAATAGAAGAATAATTAAAAAGAACTTATCAAAATCACCGTTAGTTGCTCCTCAAGGTTCCACAGTACGTACTTCTAAACGCATATACTCGTGGCTACAAATTTGGAGTTAGCACAAATTAAAATGATTATCCATTGAACTTTTGATTTTTAATTTGCACAATGAATAATTTTTGGCGTGGGGAAAAAATTGCAAATGATCAATTTTAGCCTTCAAGCCAATGCACGAGGTCACTTTTTTTTTTTATTGTCCATCCGATATTCAATGCCCTCGTTGAAATCTGACTAATTTGAATTCGTATCGCGTAGGATCCATTCTGAAGAAGTACTTTCTACCAAAAAATTTTTCATATCCAAAACTCAGATAGCTGATTTTCGAGTTAATAAAGAATAATTCAAATATAGAAAGGGGAAAAAAGCAACTAGGAAACTTCGTTCTTTCTTATTTACAAAGAATAAATACTGTTGCACCATGTTAAATAGGTTTGACTAGAATTTTTTATTCTTTGCATTATCAAAATAATGCAATTTTTTTTGTTTACTTAATAGTCTTAATCAAGTCCCAAAAGGCCAAAAAGCAAAAATAAAAATTGACCTTGGGAAAACTCCTTGATTATATATAACTGGTCAAAATTAAACTCAAATGTCAACCAATCCAAGTACAGTGAATCTGCCTAACAAGGTGGAAGTTTTGGGTTATGTTTTTTTTTATTATTATCAAAGAATAAATTAGTTTAAAATTAAGGAAAATATACGGGGATAAGCAAATATACATTAGTTAATTAACTAACATAGCTATAATTGAATTAGTTACGGCTCGCGACAAACATTTAGCTATAATTATAGTTTGAGTTTTGTATGATTCGCGTGATATGTACAAAGATTGTGCGCGATTATACAAAAGTTGTGCGCGGATCAAGTTGTATAGCGAAATATACAAACATTTGTGAATTGTACAGCGAATCATACAAACGTTGTGCATAAATTTTATATCAAAATATACAAACGCTATACAAAAGCTGCGAATTGTATAGCGAATTATACAAACATATACAAATGCTACGTGACTTATACAACACTACTATAATTATAGTTACGAATTGTAATTAGCCAAACTATGGATATGTAGCATAGTTAAGGTATTTTTTAAGCAGAATTTTCATAAATAGTCTAGCTTTGAAACTTGGTCAAATAGCTATATTTACATAATTATACGGTATAACTTCGGCTATGTGACCTGAAGGAGAAGAGAGAGGCGAACGAGATCGAGAAAAGGGAGGAGAGAGATGAATTGTATATGTATATTTGTCAAATTGTATATGTATATCCGTTAAATAATTGGATATGTGTTACTAATATTACATATGTATTTGTACATCTGCAAGCGAGATTGGGAGAAGAAGGAGAGAGGCAAGCGAGATCGGGAGAGGGAGGGGAGAGACGAAGTGCATATGTGTATCTGTCAAAATAATTATATATATACAGCTAGTATACATGTATAATTATATATATGGCAAGAAATTGCAGAGAGAGGGGAGAGAGAGGAAGAGAAGAGAGAGAAAATAACAACAGAACCTTAACTATAGCAAAAAATTCCTGACTATAGCTATAAATTATAATTCTTTCAAACTGTAATGGTATAATATAAATACATATCAAATGTTTGCGTGATTACATAATTTTTCATTTTTTTAATGACTATATACGAAAATTCCTCCTTATTTTTCCTACTATATAGATCTCCACCAACAATGAATCCTAGCCCATGGGCCTGTTTCTTTTGATCTTCTTTTCAAGCCCATATTTCCACCGTTTCGCAAAACTTCCCCCAAAGTTGGCGCGAAAATCAATATCAGCAAAATTAGGCGTCAAATTCCAGTTCGGGCATCACTTTTCCGTCAGCTGGAATCCAATTCCTCCGGCGTATATCTACCGGAATCGGCATTAATGTCGACCCGACGAGCTTCAAAGCGAAGACGTACAGTGCAGAAAGAAGCAGCGGCAGAAGATAGAAAAAAGCAACAAGTGGAAGATAAAAAAGAAGCAGTGGTTAATGGAAGTTCAAAAAACAAGTCACCGGTAGTGGTATTTGCTCATGGTGCTGGTGCTCCTTCCACCGCCGAGTGGATGATCAGGTCATCTCTCTTATATGCAATTTCACTGTTAGTTACATGTTTTAATATTTTGATTGTTATATTTTGATTTTATAATATGTGATATATTTTTTGTACATATCGAAGCAGAGGTGAATCTAAAGTTCGAAATTTTGTAGGTTCCTAGAAAGATGTCAAATCAATATTATAATGATAACTGGGTTCACAGGCAAATATTAATAGGCATAATACTAAACTTAGCTTCAAATTTTAACTTGACCTTTAAGTTGGCACTTTAGTGCACAAGTGCCTACTTGTTTAAGTGTTAAACTTAAAGTTAAAGTGCCGACTCGAGCATTATGAAAGTTAAAGGTTCAAAATTGAAATTTGAAGTCAAGTTTAAGGTCCAATTTATGTATTATGTCATATTAATACTCCTTCAAATGCCTATTTCCTTTTTTTGCAACTCTTTAGTTCCAACTTTTCACATGGCATGTTTAAGTCCACGGAGTAGAAAAACATTTTGGTACATTCCATCTTCTAATTGCAGCAGGTTTGAAGATTAGGTAAAGGAGGAGGGTTGTGGTAGACTGATATCGAGCTGGAAAAGAAGTTTTAACTATGCTTATAGACGTAGAGTGGAAAGCCATAACTAATGAGCCAATTTGGGATTTAAGGTGTGTTAGGTGTAACGGAAATCGATTACGGTAAAAGGAAAATAAATATTATGGAGTAAAATGACTTCTGTCACTTATGGAGGGATGCCATCTTTTGCCTTACAGTTTGATTGGCTTTTATTCCATATCATTTTGCTTCAATCAACAAATTGACATTGTTGTTATTTTATTCCCACCAAAATATACAGCTCTATTAGCCGACTTGTACGATTTTTATAGTATTTTCTTCATGCATGCCAGACATTTCAAGAAGGCATGTTAGTTACTTGTAACTTGTAAGTGGCCTTTTCAAAATTAGATTTTTGCTACATGCTTTTTAAGAGCATAAAACTTCTGTGCTAACCTATCCCAGCTTTGTGAAGATGGAAGGATATGTTAACCAAGGCACTGAACGCTGCTGAAGTTGTGACCTTTGACTACCCATGTGAGATTTATGGGTCACTTTAAACACTCACATATATAGCTACTATTTTCTTCTGAGAAATATATAGCACATATTTTCTTGCTGAAATTCTGTGGATTATGGCAGACATGTCTGGTGGAAAGAGGAGGGCTCCCCCCAAGGCAGAAAAATTGGTTGATTTTCACTCTAATATTGTCAAAGAGGTGTCAGCTAATTACCCTGGGCATCCGCTTATCTTGGCAGGGAAGTCAATGGGTTCAAGGTGATAGTCATCACATGCATTCAGAACACCATACATCACCATCAATATTTGAACGTTTCTCTCAGTAAAGTAGCAACTATAAGTGTTGATTATTCTTACAAAACTATAGTTTTTTCAATTTCCTGGATTATTTGAAATCAGTTGATGTCATCCCGATCGCTTAATTCTAACCTCTGTGAATTTAAAATGGGGTAATTCATCTTGAGTTGAGTTTCTAGCCCAAATTATGCATCATGGTGGTAGTCAGAAGGATGTCCATGTCCTTACTTTCTAGACCTGTTTTGACAGATTTTCTTTGGTATGTGTTAGTTCTGATTTCTGTAGCATTTCTACAAGTAACTTTATGTGTAGATATCTTATATTTTATTATGAGTTGCTGCTCAAATTTGGTTTGCTGGATGTTCAACTACTTTCCTATTTCAGTGTTTGAATTGTTTCTTTTAGATATTATACAGAAAAGTTCTTATATAATTTTAATATTTCTCATAACCATGCTTATTTGGGTGCATTGCCTGATCTCATGATCATGTATTTTATTTCCTTGGTGCACCAGAGAATTGATGAAGTGTAAGGTAATGCCATTTAGTTCCATATTATTACATGCAACAAATGTCCTCTTTTGTTGTAGGGTTAGCTGCATGGTAGCTGTTAATGGCATCAGTGCTTCAGCTATCGTTTGCTTGGGTTACCCATTAAAGGTTATCTATTGTCCTGATAATACTCCTGCAAGTCTTACCCATCTGTATTACAGCTCTAATTTCTATTGCTCAGATTTGATGCCAACTTGATTATCTTTTTGCCCTTCTAGTTTTTAAAAGCTGGATTGTTTTTCCCTCTATTTGAAACTGAGGAGCCGCTCTACAATTTTTCGTTAATATCTTTTCCATAAGTCATAAAGTCCATTACTATTTAGAATTTGGAGAAAAATAGCCTCACCTTTTAATAAAATCTAATTTATTATAAGAAGAAATTCTCTTAATTTTCTCATTGCTAATTTATCTATTTTTAGTACTTGAAATTATTTTCTAATTTTTCTTGATATCTATTGGAATGTAAAGTTTTTGAATACTTGCATCGATTATTGGTCATTGGAGGCTACAAATTATTTTTAGAATGTACTTTACAATTCATATATGCACAATTGGTTGCTCTCAAGAATCTCTTTGCATTTGATGTTTATATACATGTTCCTTTTATGATGTGCTACATTCATTCTTATTCTAAAATCAAGTGCTTTACTTCTGTCCATCTTGAGTGGTCTAAATTGATTATTAAGATTAGAATGCTCGTCATATAAACTAATCGCAGGTACACCTGAACAACTGAATCAAGAACCAAGGCAATCACATAAGTTTTTGAGTTAGATGCTCATGATCATGATGTTCATTGCTTATTTGGTTATAAAGGTGGAGATGTTAAGGCATGTGGGTATATAGATTGCAGTGAAAATATTTACAGCATGTAAATGCATGCGAAGTATACCGTTATTATAGTTGTTTTTACCATTATAGTAGTCATCTTTTACTGAATATATACAGAGTCATTTTTGTTAATCTCTTTTATAAGTCTAGTCGCAAATCTTTCAGGGTGCAAAAGGTGCAATACGAGATGAGTTGCTGTTACAAATTGATATACCTGTTATGTTTGTGCAGGTAAAAGCACTTTCTTATAGATGGGTCTGTATCAGATGGACATAAAGGTCCATCTTATGGAGGCTTATTTGTTAGACGGGCAATTTTTTTTTGTTAATACACAAGAATGGACACACACATTAGCTAAATCTGAATTGTTTACAGATGGGCTATATGCATACTTGTTATATGTGTGTTTAAGATATATTGAGCTGACATATATGCATACATTTTATTGTGATGACTGCTTTTGTCCATTCATTGCTAATTTGCTGGGCATTGCTAATTTTGTTATATTATTCAGAGCTCAGTCAGTCATGTTTTCTCAGCCATTATATAATATCATAAACTTAGTTGCTTGGGAGGGGGTGATGGTGTTAAGTAAACTTATTCAAGATCAAGATTTGTATAAATGGTGTGGCTTATTTTCATGTAGGGTAGCAAAGATGGGCTTTGTTCACTGGAGAAGCTGGAAGCTGTAAGAAAGAAAATGAAGTGTGTTAATGAATTATATGTGATTGACGGTGGTGATCACTCCTTCAAAATTGGCAAAAAGCACTTGCAGTTGGCTGACTCCACCCAAGAGGAAGCTGAAAAGCTTGCTGTTCATGCTATCACAACTTTTGTTTCTAATCATGTGAAAGGGGGATGACTTTAAGTACTTAACTGTAAGAAGTAGGGATCGTTTTAATTTTTGTCCAGTTTCTGCAAAGATAGTTCGTGAATACTTCCTTGCAGTGTATAAGATTTTTTTTCCTTCTCTTTTTTGGAGGCGGGCAGGTGGAGGTGGGGGTGTCTTTTCTGTTATGGCATTTTTGTAGCAAATCTGCAAATGTCCTGTAATTAGTAATTGGTATATAAAACTTTGGCCTCTAGTTTCTTTGTCTGCCTCAAGTGACCCCCTTTGTCTTTTTTTTATGATTTCATTACTTTCACGCTCATGTTTTCATGCAACTGACCAAGCTGTATGATAAATGTTGTATTACTGACTTAACGAAATAGCAAGGTTCCTGTAAGTAATTTCTGGAAAATGTCATATATAGTTTTGTTATAGCCAAGATATATGAACTTCTAATAGGGTTTTCTTTGTTTTGTATAAGCTTTGGAAAGAAAATAGGTGGCCATTGTCCATTGTATGTGCAATTATGTCCATAAGGTATTTTCTCACCTTCCAATTTCTTTTTTGTTTGGTTTAGATAATGCTAATGAAATTGTAGCGTTATTATATGGCCGTATTGATTGGTTCAGAGAGCATATCTTCATTCTTCTAAGAACTTGAATTCTAAAATGAACTTTTTCATTTCATTATCAAAATGATGAACATTTAATAACATGGCTAAGCAATCCACCATTTAGGTAAAAGAAATGTTGATGAAATATGCCTTATTCACGTTGCTTTCATCCTTGCACTCCTTGTAACTGATCTTTTGCAGGACTCCCTCTTAGTTCTTCACACCAAAAACAAGAATTTTAGGTTGTAGTAAAGAAAAGTTTTGATGTGTTCAAAAGTAGGAAACATCTATAAATTTCAAGACATGTCACTTCAGAATGGAACTTTGTAGTTGTGATCATTTCTGCAAGTGAAGTGTCCTACTAGGCTTATATGAAGATAAAGGGCTATTAGCGCAATTGTCTTCTGAATGATTTGTAAAAGATTGTGGATCATACCTTCTTCCTTCCACACTTTTCATTATCGCTGTCATCACTACTGCTGCTGCTGCTGTCACTGAACTTGTATTTTTCTTGTTTGTTCCTCCTCATAGGCATGCAGTGGCCTTCCATTTTTTTCTTTCCATTAGTTGTAGTGTGAGTTGCAGAATTCTGGGTATGGTTAGCATGAGTGCCATGAGTTGCACAGGATGCATGGCAGACAGGCTGACGTCCTTTTTGGATGTGTGTCTTCTGGCCCTGTTGAGTATGATGTTCGCGGTGAAACATTTTGTGTGTCATTTCTTTCATTTTGTCGGCAAAAGAGTGGTTCTCGTTATTTGTCTTTTGGATTTTTGGGGTGCTAGTCTTGCTGGACACAACTTTTTGGTTAGTCGGAGTGCTGGTCTTGTTGCAAACAGCCTTTTGACTAATCGGAATGTTGGTCTTGTTACCAACAGCCTTTTGGCTGGTTGGAGTGCTAGTCTTGTTGCACACCTTGGAGGATTGGACATGATTAGTGTTTTGTTCAGTGGGCTTGTTACATTGAACTGATGCCATGAGTGATTGAATTGAAACTAGAGATATCGTCTTCTGGACTATTGCCTTCTTTATGCTTGATATTCACAAAATGGTTGATACATGTGTATATATACACACACACACGCGTATGCAGTAGCAGCATGAATTAGTGGTGGGATTCTTTTCTCATTTCTCATCAATTGTGCTATCGTCTTTGAATCTCCTTTTCTGCCAAAGGCTAAACTTTGAAGTGCATCTCATTCTATTCCAGGCCATCTTTTTTCTTTAAATTTATATTCCAAAATCCTTCTTTGCAATACAAAACGTTTTGGTTATTAAAAAAGATTATTCCAAATCCTTCAGCTGAGCTTTTGACTGCATCCGCCACATATATTGCCCGTTTTCTGACCTTTTTGCATTTACAAAAATTTCAGAAAGAATAAGACTGTTGCCGTCCTTGTGAGATTCCCTTATCTTTTGTTGCACCTGTTTTCATTTGAAAAAATACAAGTAGAAATTGTGCTATTCAGACTTAAGAGACTTGCATAATAAAATTGACCCAAAAAGCAAAAGAAAATTCTGGAATTCTTTTGCTATTTAAATCTTGATGATGTGCTAAAAATTTAATGATTTCCTTCAGAAGGATAAATTTTTGAGAGAATCAGTGCTGAAAGGTATCTTCATCTTGACTAATAGATGAAGTCGAATAAAGATATTATTTTATTAGAAAGTTTGGAAAGTGTATTAGTCATTAGTCCTTTCTGTAAATAGTTCATATTTTCTGGTGTCCTCAATTGAAGGTCACTACCTGAGAGTTCTCGAGGGTAGTTGACATCTTTTAGGTTTGAACTATGGCTAGAAATGATCAAGTTTACAAGAAAGTTCAAGTAGCTCACATCGAGGATGAAATTAGAGGTCACTTGAGATGGTTTGGTTATGTCTTATGTCAATCTCTGGATGCGCAGGTGTAAAACCATGGTATGAAGGTGTAAAAAAGGGACGAGATAGATCTAAATCATATGGAAGGAAGTTGTCTCAAAGGACCTACAATGTTTTGAGATTTGTGGAGACTTAGCGAAAGTTATGGCACATTGAAAGGAAATGATCTATATAGGAATTATATATTAGTTGAGAATATGTTTTACATGTTTGCACTTCTATTGTAGGCCTTATGCTTTCTAGGAGTTGTTTAACCTTTCAGAGATTTATACCTTTAGAAAACATGCAGACCTCGTAGTAATACTTTTTTTCTTGTATTTGCATAATATTGGCATAGGATGATTGTGAGGATTTATATAACCGACCCCAGCTTTTTTGGAATTGAGACGTAGTAGCAGTTATTACGCCCCTCGGCTCCAGCAAATGTTTTTTGTTAATGGACTAGATTTCTTATTCTCTCTGTCCCTGCTCTCCTCCTCTTTCGATTTGGGCTTTATGAACATATGTGTTCCTTATTTTGTTGAATAATATGCATAGTCCACTAGGCCCTCATATATCAGCCAGAGTTTGATTAGGTTCAATACATTCTCTCTTTTATATGAGTTTCGAACTTTATACTTTTACTACTTTCTCAATTTGCTTTCACAGATACACATATCTATACAGTCATAGTCAAGAATGGTGGGTCTGGATGGGGCATCCGTCTCTTTTGTTATGTAATTGCATTTTTCTTTTGGACTCAAGGATCATCTGGTTCCTGCTTTTATTCCTATAAAAATGCAATAGGATTGGAGCCTCCAAATATCCGATAGAATATACTCTTTCTTCTTCTTATATGTTCATGAAGTAGCCTGAACAGTTTAAGCCTTTCGCTTATTTTCATTTTGCATTTGACTACTTATTAGTTTTTGTAATTTTTATGAGGTATTCCCCAGATGTTTTGAGCATTCCTCTTAGTTCTCATCTCATTTGAATGGTTATTAAGAAAGATAAACTTGCTTAGTTACTAACAATTCCTTCAAAAATTATATTCATCAGCTTTGAAATCATGATGTGTGTATTACTTAAAGAAGTAGAGTGTTATACCCATTCTACAGCTATTACTGGAAAATTGTCTCCAGATGCTGGAGAAAATGATCACTCCATTATAATTAACTCTTTCTTTCTTATTCCATGATATTATGCGCAAATGTCTTTGCTCGTTGTTTGTCCATTTCATTTTCCACCATGAGGCAATTTTGATTACTTCACCCCGCAAGAAAAGAGGAAATACTGATCTCACAAGGTTATTTCATTACTTGATAGACTGTAGGTAATAGATACAATAGAAGTATTAACATTTATTCATGGAGCACACCTCACTCTCTCACTGACACACACATAGCACACCTCTTTCTCCCTTATTTAAAGTACATAGTTATTGAACAACAGTTCATTAGTAGTAGAGCTTCTGTGTCTTACTCACTTGGTTATTGCAACTTCTTCAGCAGCTCTCCCTCTGCAAAGGCAAAATGACAATTTAGGCTTCAAGGTAAGTTGGGTATCTTGTAAAATTGCTTATTCATGAAACTGAGCATTGTGAATGGTTGCACTAATGGATTCTAGATCTTTCTATTTCACAGTTTATGGATGTTCAGGTTTTCTTATCAATTTTGTGAAACTTTTAACATTGAAATCTATTTTTTTTTCTTCTCTATTGTCAGTGCCCATCAGACTATACGGAAGCAAAAATCGATATTAGGTTATATTAGATTATACCTTGTTCCTTCCACAGTTCTCGTTGTCGCTCTCATCACTGCTGCTGCTGCTGTCACTGCCATCTCTGCACCGTCCATCTCTGTTCTTCTTTCTCCTCATGTTCTTCAGCTGATCACCTATTTTATGCATGAAACCACCTTCCTTCTTTGAGCCATGGCAGGCATTCTGCTGGCCATGGTTAGCATGACCTCCATGCATAGCAGCGGAACCATGGCCTGCTGATTGGTGAGGTTTAGCACCATGGCATGCACTCTGCTGGCCATGGTTAGCATGACCTCCATGCATAGCAGCGGAACCATGGCCTGCTGATTGGTGAGGTTTGGCACCGTGGCATGCACTCTGCTGGCTGTGGCTACCATGACCTCCATGCATAGCAGCGGAACCATGGCCTGCTGAATGTTGATTTTTGGCACCGTGGCATGCAGGCTGCTGGCTATGGTTAGCATGACCTCCATGCATAGCAGCGGAACCATGGCCTGCTGAATTTTGAATTTTGGCACCGTGGCATGCATTCTGCTGGCTATGATTAGCATGACCTCCATGCATACCAGCAGAACCATGGCCTGCTGAATGTTGAATTTTGGCACCGTGGCATGCAGCCTGCTGGCTATGATTAGCATGACCTCTATGCATAGCAGCGTTGCCATGGCATGCTGATTGTTGAGCTTTTGCACCATGGCAGGCAGAATGCTGACCGTGGTTCTCGTGGTGGAACATCTTGACTGTCATTTCTTTCATTTTGTCCGCCAAAGAGTGGTGCTCATTCGCCTTGTGGCAAGCGGCACTGTTGGCTTTGTGGCAGTCCGCAACCGGCTTTTGGCACTGAAGTGATGCCATTGGAAAATGCCTGAAATCAAACAGAGAATGACTCTTGTATTTGAGTTCTAATTTCTTATGTCTCTCTCACTTGATATGGCCAGTCATAGACATCTATTTATACTGTTTTGGCAATGGAGATTCTTCTCTTCAGCACCTTCCATACATCACTAACTCTCTATCATTTTTTAATCTCTTTTTTGTCAGGTATAGCTTTTTGAGTAAGCATTTATTCTATTCCTTCTGATAATTGAGTTATCTGTTTATTGTTCTATCTTCTCCACTTGGACAGTTGTATATATTTGGAGCAATAGTAGCTAGAAGAAAACTCTAGACAAGTGATCATGTGGCCTGGGATATGATAGTTTATGCTTGTTATTCCTTTCCCTTTTGATTGGTAAAACTGTGATCCTTTGGCTAAAAGTAGAATTCAAGAGGACGTTCCCTAGCCAACTCTTAGTTTCGGCTCTATCCAAACTTTTCTGGTTCACCCCAATATTCCCTACTTGTCCTACTGTTGCTGAGCAGTTTTTGGATATTAAACGGACCTTCCTAGAAGGTAATTTTAATGTGGTCGATTTTCTTTCTTTTGCAATCAGTTTCGCTACCGCACCTGCTGCTCTAGCTAATTGTCCATCCTTTTCAAGTGTGATTTCTATGGCCGTGTTAGTCTTGAACACGTTAGGAGTCGGACTTGGTTTATTATCTTTGTTGCTACACGGTAAAAATAGAAGTATCTGTTGGGTATGTTGTTATTGTAATATGAAATTTCGAAATGCTAACAACAACAATATACTCAGTGAAATCCCTTCTCGTAAGTAGGGTGTGAGAAAATGTTAAAGACTACCAAGTTGAATAATTTGATCAACTTTCTTCTTTTTTACCATTGTAAATGGACGAAGTCGTTAGGTGTAAATATAGTGGTGTTTATTAACAACAACATAACCCAACGATAAAGCTCGGTAATATTTTCCCCCCATCTAATAGATGGAGTATATTTGAATATTATATAAGTAGGAAACATGTGCTACTTGATAAATATGAAAAGCTTCTCAATTCGACTTTATTCTATATGCGTTTCCATTATTTGTTGTCTAAATCCTATTTTCTTTTTTTCTCTTTTTTAAAATAATAAAATATATAGAGGCAAAGAAGAACTACTAGCATATACATTTTGGAGATTAATTATTCTAGATCGAGAATAATACAAGTGAATTTTAATACATATTACAAAAACTATTTATAAAATATATATAAATAAGTTTTATTGATGGATGATATATTTATCACATATTATAATACACAATTGTGTCAATTTCTTATCGAACAAGCAAAAAATATTTTTAAACACTCGCAACACATTTATATTGCATGTATAATTCACTTTTAATACAAGTGCAAGTTTATTTTAATATTTCTATGTATTGTTATAAATGATAATAAATAAAAAGTATAGCTACAATCAATAGTTATTTTTTAAAAAGTACTCGTTCAAGTAATTTTTCCTTTTCAAGGTGCGTAATTTCCCGCAGTTAGCAGATGGATAGGTTGGGCTAAAACAAGAGTTGTCACATGAGCCCAGTTAAATGGATGGTCCAGTATAAAATCCTGGCCCAAGAACTATAATATGTTGGGTTATTTGCACTTTTAGCCCTATTTTGTGTTGGTATTTAATTTCTGCTCCTCAAACCAAATACATTTTTGAGGGACATAATTTTATATTTTCGCATCATAATATATCACGAATTATGTTTCGTGCCCTTCAAAAACTTATTCCTGTCAAATCATAAAGTTCAATTGCTTAAAACAAAAATTAAAGACTAGCCTATCTAAAGGATAAATTAAAAACCAAATGAAATACGTTGGATGCACCAAATTCAGTAAAGTCAATATTAAGTATCGATTTTTCTCTTCTCTTCTCTTCTCTTCTATTCAACTTTTGGTTTAATTTGAGTTTTAGTTTTTTGCAAAGAATCCTACTCATTATAAAGAATTTTTTATTTTGAGAGCTCGAATTTCAGAACCCTATAATTATAAATCACGGAATATAAATCAACCTCTAACAAATATTGAGTTTTAGTCAAAATTTAGAGACTAAGAATTATTCAACTTGACAATAGTCAAAATGGCCTCTGAAATTCCAACTCATAACAAAATAGTCAAATTTTAGTCTCTTAGAAGCCATTTGTTGGAGACATTACATTATATAAATTGGAAAAGTAGAAAAATTTTTTTTTTTGACTCACTAGACAAAATGGGATGCAAAATCATTATTATACTTCTTTTATCTTAAATTATCTGTCGTGATACTATTTTATATGTTTTTTAAAAATATATTAATGAATAGAAATTTTTTAGAATTATTTTACGTCTTCCTGTGTCCTTAATAAACAGACATTTCCTGATAAATTACTTTCCTTCCATAAAGTTGTAGAGTCATTTTACCGAATTCTTGCAACTTGATTCTCTCAAGCATCATAGTATACTCTACATGTTTAACTATGTAGTTGGGGCACGATCAATTCATTAGGAGGAGCATTTTGAAATATGGAGCAAAGGATATTTCATTTTCACTTTGTCTTTCGGGATCCATCACAAATTGAGTTTGAGAATTGTGCAGCATGTCGGAGAATAATTTTAGTGAATGGAAACCCTCCTTATCAAGCTTTTATGTGTTAAGATATAAACTCTTCTCTTGTTCTATTTTTATGCTTCTCATTAAAAAGTGTAGATTTCAAGAATAATTATTACTCAGGGTTAAAAAAAATGAATTTTGAACTTTTAAAATAACAGTTAATAATTTGAGATTATTATTTTTAAAAATCACGATAAATATTTTAATACGAAGAATATGGATTGGATTTAATTCTTGGTCAGTGCCAACTTCAACAGAGTTGAAAGAGGAAAACTATAGTAGGTGTTTAAAATCCCAGGAATTTTCTTAATTGCAACATCTAGAAGTTCTTGGTTCATAATTTTTGAATTTTCAACCCTTCTTTATCTAGCCAACATTGATTCAAAATAGAAAGGAATAAAAATTATTATTAATGTTGCCATTACGGCTGACAAAATTAGCTCGAATCAACTAGATCAAAAGAGTGATTCAGTCGATATACTAGAGATATGCATCGAGATATGTGAGGCCCAACTGTCAGGGCATTGGCGTCCTCTTGCTCCCACACCTATAGCATTTGTGATCAGCAGCCTCTTCAACTGTATATCAGCCAAAAGACCAGACGACATAGCTTTCAATCAAGGGGATACTGATTACGTGTGAAAGTATGTCTCGTCCAATTCATTCAAGTTCAGATGGATCACTAAGCTGGTCCATTCATTAGCTCAGCTTATTTCGACTCATTTGTTCAATTTATCTAAAATTCTTGTTTGATATATAGTAAATTAATTCGTGAAAATTTGTCAAATTAATAAGTAATCATCTATTTTTAATCTTAAATTAAATATCGAATATCAGATGAAAAATTAAAAAAAATAATCATAAAAGTGTCTTGGTCCAATAATATAAGATTATATTTGGAGTAATTATGTGGCACTCATCTCCATCACTTCATTTTACCCAATAGAAATAAAGGACGCGGAATTGAAATGTTTGAATACATTCATTCTTGTCTTTTTCTTTGTCACACATGCCTTTAAAATCTTTTTATGTCTTTTGGTTTCACACTTACAACAAACACAATAAAGAATAAATTCTAAAAATAAAATAAAAAAATATATATAAATATTATTTTTTAAAAAAAATTTTGATGTCGTGGAATAATCTTACGCAATTTCTTTTCTAAGAAAGCGATCATAGCAATTGATGGCTCTTTTAATCCAGCAAAGTGAAATTGATGTGTATTAATTTAGAGATAGGTAACAACATTGAACACGCGAGTCATCGTTTTGGAAAAGGAAAAATAACTTTCTTATGTGTTAAAGATGTTAGTTTCTAGTTTATCTGAATCAAATATATCTGAATTGTAGATATTCAATTTGAACTCGACTAAAAAAGAATACACTTTCTATAAAAAAAGTATTTTTTTTATTATTCAAATTCATAATATCTAATTAAAATGAAATAGGAGTAATATTTATATAAATTTTTTTCGCCTATAGCCATTCAAAAATATCTTAATTATGCTCCATAGCTATAGCTTGAGTAATTACATTTCATAACTATAGTTATAACAACATTTGTATCATTCACACAACATTTGTATACGTTTATACAATTCACAATTTTTGTATAGCGTTTGTATATTTCGCTATACAATTTAAATTACGCACAACGTTGATATAAATCGCGCGAATTATACAAAAACTAAAATTGTAATTACAGCTAAATATTTACTGCTAACCATAATTAATTCAAACTATAAATATTAACTAATTAATTATAATATATATTTATTTATCCACATAAATTTTTCTAATATTTATCACTTCATAATAATCTATTAAAACTCAACCTCTGACTTTCAAATAAATGACAACTTTTTTATTATCAAAAACTTAATCATTAACGTCAACAAAAATGGCCAAATCATCAAATGGACCCCACTTTTCCTAAGTTTGAATTGGTCATACATTTGGACTTTACTAATTTCTAGATTAAATTACAGCATTAAGCCAACAAAGCCTCGTGAAGATTTGATGTAAGAAAGAGAAAGATGAATTCTTGTTAGATTCCAAACACGTAATTAATTAATTAATTAATATAAAGGTGTTTTAGTAAACGTAATTAGTTTCCTAACCACACTTTCATGCAGTATTAATAGAGATTCAATTCAACTCATTTGGTCAAACATGATTAACGTATTAATTAGAATTAGGGTGAGGTGGGAGGCATAGATTAGTGTTAAATTAATATTTGTTGTCTAATTATGGTATGTCTTAATTGATTTGTTTAAACTAATTTTGGGGTTATCACTTGCTAAATAAGGATGATTTTATAGGACAACATGTTTTATTTATTGAACAAATTAGTACTCAAACATGAGATTAACAAAATGATTTCAATGCACTAAAGTGAAAATTAAGTGGTCTTAAGGCAATAACTAGAATTCATTTAATTTGATGTGTATTATAAAAAGCTATTATGGAGTGATAAGTATTTACAGTTAAAAAAATTGAAGGGTATAAAATTAATTATTTCTAGACTCCGATAAAGTGCGCTTTACTTTCAAAGTTGAATTTTTTGACGTGAAATCATAATCTTCAATGAGTGGCCCAGCATTCAATGCAGACTGAAGCATTTGATTGCCGGGTTGGTTAAATGTTGTTAAATGAAATTAGTAATTCATTATTTTAACAATAGGTCCTTATAATCAAGTAGTTGAACACTCCTCTCTAGATAAGAAGCTGAACGCACCATCACCTACGACCCTTTTCCTTTTCCTCTACCGAGACTTTCACGAAATGAGAATAGGCGGCATCATTGTATGCTCCACTTTTAATACTTTGAGTAATTTTTAACTTGAACACGAATATCGACTTTTCCTCTGAATGATTATTTTACTAAAATTCATTCTGATCTTGAACTCAATGCATTAAAACATCATCACAAATATTACAGTGTATTTATCGACAATCATATTACCAGACACTAAATGATAAACCAAAAAACAAGTAACTCAAACTTAATCTCATGGAATACTATAACATGCCATCACTTTCCCTAGATATATAAAAAAAAAAAGTTGAAGATAACAACTCATAGTTTTTTTTTATGTTGACATGAATATTATGAAAGCAACAACATATCTAGTGAAATTCTACAAATAGGGTATGAGAAGTGTAAAATATACGCAAATCTTATCACTATCTCATAGAAATAGATAATCTATTTCCGGAAAACCTCGTCTAAAAAATCAAGCTCCTCAATATAAAAGCAAATATATATATATATTTGTTTGTGGATATTAAAGAATGAAAGAGATTTATAATTTATTTAATTATTATTGTATTTTTTGTGTGTGTGTGTGTTGAGGTGGGGATATTGGAAGTTTGAATTGGTCAGCATTTGGACCTTTTTTCACTAAAACATTTTCACTTGAAAAAAAAAAATTATGACCAAAGACTGGTCTACTTGGCCCAAAAAAAAACTAAAAAAATTTAATTTAATTTAATTTTAAAAAAAAAAACTCGTTTTCCACAGTCAACTTTCAAAGTATCTTCCACTTCACCACTAACTTTTTTTTTTAATTAATATTTTTCTCCACATGTCATTTCCTTTTAAATTAACACCTTCTAACTCTTATTTTTCTCATCATTTTCTTAACCATTCCAAAAAAAAAAGAAACAGAAACTTCTCTTCTTCTTCTTTTCTTTTTTCAGAAACTTCTAAAAATTCACAGCAAAAATATATTTTTATGTTAAAATAACCATAAAAGCTTCAATTTTCACTAGCCATTTATTTTCAAGATTACATTTTTATCTTGAAAAAAATAAATAAATTCAAGAAAAATGGATTGTGGATTCAATTGTGACTACAATTCATTGATCAATGAATTAACACAAGGATTGGAATATGTTAAGCAACTAAGAGCTTCAAATAAAATTCAGGAATTGGATTTTCATATGCAAATGATTCTTTCTTCTTTTGAAAAATCTCTGTCAATTCTCAATTGGACTGGCTCTGTAACACAAACACCATTACTTATAGCACCACCAGAATCTTCAGTTTCTGTTGATGAAAATCCTAAAAGTGATGATCAAGATTTCAGATATGTTTCAAAGAAGAGGTTAGATGTTTTTTCGACTTTGATAATCACTCAGCTAATAGTTAGTATCTCAGAGAGTCACCTATTAGTTGAGTGACCATTGGAGAAATCAATCCAGGATTTTTGAGATAATTAATTAACTATAGTTGTTATCTCAGAAAGTCGCTTTTTTGCTAGAAAAAGATTGACTTTCTGAGATAATAACAATATTAGTTGAGTGACCATTCGCTTTTTCAGTTTGATTGACTTAGTTTTTATGTTTGTTGCAGAAAACAGATGCCAACTTGGAGTGAACAAGTGAGAGTGAGTGCAGAGAATGGATATGAAGGGCCTACTGAAGATGGATATAGTTGGAGAAAATATGGGCAAAAAGACATTCTTGGTGCTAAATATCCCAGGTGATTAGTCAGTTCCTTTATTCAAAAATTTGTTAAAAAGGGTACTAACTTTTTAAACATTCTTAGGGTAACTGAAATTTTCGAGATTTCTTTAGTAATTTTATAGAGCAGTCAAAACGGGTTGATTCAGTTTAGCCCAGCGAGATCTTAAGGTCTATGGAATTTGAAGGACTGAGACGAGTCTGGTCCTTCATCTATCGAGCCCTTTAAAATGTCAACTCAACCCGGCTTGTCTCAAAGGCTAGGTCTTTTTGATTAGCCCAACCTAGTCTGGTCGGGTTAGAATGGGCCATTCATTTGTAAATGACAGCCCGGCCCAGTTAGTGGACCCAGTGAGCTTATATTAGCTCAATGGAACTAAGCCCTATCCAGCCTCGTGGATCAAGCTTATTTTGACGGCTCTATTCTTCTGATAGTATATAAATTTAAGAGAACATCGTCCATCATCCTAACGATGAGATTTCGTTATGTTTGCAGGAGTTATTACAGATGCACATATAGACTAATGCAGAACTGTTGGGCAACAAAACAAGTGCAAAGGTCTGATGATGATCCTGCACTATTTGAAATCACATACAAAGGGTCACATACTTGTAACCAAACTTTTAACTGTGCTGCTACACAACCAAAATCACCAGAGAAACACAGATTCAAGAGACAAGCCAACAATCCAAGAACAACACCATCGAATCAAATGCTCGCGAACTTACAAGAAAATCTGAGAGTGAACACGAACGATTTGGACCAGAAAGAAGCAACATGTTCTTTCCCATTTTCACCTACATTCTCTGGTTTCATAGACGAAAATCTGCATTTCCAGATGTCACAAGTTGATGACAATTTGGTTGGGGGTTATTCGCCGTCTTTTGTCTCTCCTACAACCCCTGAATCAAGTTACTTCTCATTGCCAAGCTACCAGATGAACGATTCACAAAGAATTCACAACATGCACCATTCAGAATCAGACCTCCCTGATCTGTTCTCAGCCAACACTTCATCAACAAGCTCTCCAATTATAGGGTTGGAGTTTCCACTTGAACATGTGGAGTTAGACCCAAATTTCCCATTTGATAACTCAGAACTTTTCAGATAAACAGTGTAGAAAATTGGACAATAAAGAATAGTTTGGATTTTGATCACTCAATTCTATTTCTCAAGTAGTATAGAAGTGCTTGTACAAATTAACAAGAAATTTGTATCAATAGCCTGGTATTTTTTTTTCCTTCAATCAAGTTAATCCAAGGCAAACAGCCAAGTTTTGACACTCTTTAAGTAGAATACAAATGTTCAAAACAAAAAGAAAGATTTAGAACAAGAGCATCTAATGTTCCATGGGCATAACCGAACCACGTCTACAAAATACTAGTATCAAGCAACTGCTTCAAAGCCAACGTGACGCTCTCCAGATTTTCATATTAAATCAGATCTCTGTATCCCCAGTCCTCCATACATACTAAAAATTTTCATATTCCCACTTACAATACAAGGCACAGTTAGCTTTACAAAATGATATGCCTGATGATAGATTGGTAATAAGGATAAACCACAGAATCTTGTGTTTCACTGGGTTCTTGTGATCTTGAATGCGGAAATCACATAAGCAGACTAGCTAGTGGGCTCTAATATCGCTTGTTCATGCCAAATCCCGTTCAAGTTGCACTGCCACAAGCGAACTACACCATCGCTCCCAGTAGTAGCAAGTGTCATCCCACTCATGTCCCATTCCATCTGCCATACCTGCACAATAAATGTCAAATATGTTATAATTAAATGTGTTAAGTTTTTTTCCAACAATCGCCTTTGAGAATTGGCAGATGCGAAAATTTGAATATAACGGAATGTAGGATCACTCAAGACGATTGATTCGAGCGTTAAAAATAAAACGAATAATTTTAGTCACTTCAATTGCTTGTCAAACTTTACACTATTAAAAAAAATAATCAAAATAGATGGGTCAAGAAGCCGTATTAATTTGTGATTTAGATGCTACTTGATTTACAAGCGGACAGCTAAACTAAATAGTGTTGCACTTGGTACCTCGCTGCCATGAGTAGAGAGCATTGCAACCTTCTCTACTGAGAGCCTTCCATCAGGGTCAGGATTTGATCCAACATGCCATAATGCAATTTCCTTGCAAGTAGCAACTGCTATTAGCTCGTATGGCCTGAAAAAGGAAGCTTTAAATTAGAAAGCACATACGACAAGCTAAACAGAAATTTTAATTCTTTACTATGCAGGACTATGGACACCAGCGATGAATCCCAGCATTGAGAAATCATTGAACAATTCTAACTTCCTCAGTCGAGCTGTTTGGTGGAGGTTATAGTATCTGTCTTTTCTATAACAGGCAATAAAGCAGACACTGTAAACTCAACTAAACAGTTCAGAGGAAGCCGTAATTATTCAATTATTATGATCCAGTATGTACAACAGATATCCCCTACTCATCGAGATCAATGATGGAAACTGTCAGGCTAAAAACTCCTTGGTGAAAAAGGAAAAACTATAGAAACATCTTGTTTGCGAACTACCTAATACCATTGCTGACATTCACATATGCTCCATAAATGATTACAGAAAGTTCTCTTGGGGAAAAAAACTAAGCAAGTATAACCACAATCTACATCCTATACAGCTTTTCTTGTTTATTAATTGAGATTGTCCATTTTTCACTACCAGCAGTGTCTGGCTATATGATTCTAAAGAGGATGTTTTCAAGAGCAGACCTTCCAATATTTGGTGCCCAAGCAACAGTAGAGACAGGGTCACCTTTATCTGCAGGTAAAGCTAATTCTGCAACTGGAAGCCATCTCTGATGATCCTGATCGAATTCCCAAACCTGTGGAAATCTATGATATGATAACATTACATATGTCCCATCAGAGACCAAGTATGCTAACAGATATTAAAACCATCTACCACATGATAGCAGCTTAAGATTTCAAGAATCACATCTTCGGACTTTATGAATGTCTAATAAACACACATACATTGCATAACTGGCTGAACTTCTATTCATTATCAACAAGAATCAGAATCCAACAAATTACTGCCAAGTTTTAGCTAACAAAGAAAGAAGATATAAGTAGAACCAATTAAGGATTTTAGAACGCAGCCCTTAAAGTTAACACTAAGAAACGAACTCGCCATACCTTGGAAGAGTTCAGTTGTGGCTTGTCGGAATCAAAACCCAAAACAAAACTTGATTGCCGAAGTTCTCCTTTTAAGGGATTCCAAGCAATAGAAGCCGATCGGCATGAAACATTTGCAACCTTAGATACGGATTCAGTGACATTCTGAAATTCCGCCTAAAAAAGAGGACTAAAAGTTAAGACTCCGTTTTTTAGTAACATTCATAACGTGTCATCTATAAGATATAGTAAAAGAGTACAAAAAGCAAAACCAAATGGTGAAATTTACTGATCACTGCAACTAAAAAATTTTGCAGGTCCATATGATTGTTGACTAGAGAGAGAAACCCAAGACTAAGATCTAGGATAGGCAAGCTCAAGAAGGTAACAAAAGATAAGAATAAAGAAAGCACACCATGAAGAAAAGAAGGGAGCTTGTAAAGGATTTATAAAACACATAATGGTAGTGGTTTATGACCAGCAAACCACATAATGATCAGGCATTATACCAAGCTTTGGTGCCAAAGAACCAACAGTAGAATTTGAATTTCTACAATTGCCAAAAAAAGGAGCAGAATGGCACTATTCCTGATTTGATCGGAGCTCTCAAGACATAATTTTCAGTGTTTGGATAGAACAAGTACTGTTCCAGAAAAGATAAAAGCAACATGAATGACCAAACGGAGAACATGGCTCGTGAGGCAGAAAGTCAAAGAAACAGACTGTAGATACACACCTGCAGCTGCCAATTATTCAATTCAAAAGGATCTAGGAGCTCAAATACTTTCACTTGGCCATCTGAATATGCAGCAACCTATGCGAAAGAAAAAAAGAAATGAAATACATCAAGAAATGAAATATGTCATCAAAATGACTTTATGTAGTCATATAGCTAAAAGCTATTATTAGAAAACCAGTAGTCACTGGGTCAAGCAGTTCTATCTCATCATTTAGTCTATCCAGTGAAATTGAAGAAAAAAAATAAGGGACACAGCATCAAATCAAAAGGCCCCATAAATTAAATGCTTTTACTAGTAAAATAAAGCAAGACCACAATGTACAGGTATTGACCACTCTGCTTCATCACATCCTCCATGGGGAACCTACCTAACACATTTAAAGGGCATTTATAACACTTTGGCATCTCATATTGTCAATTGCAAAAAAAGAGTATGGATCTTTCCTTGAAACTTCAAAAAGGAAAAGAGAAAAAGAAACTTGGAATACTTTTAAATAGTACCAATGTGATCTTCAAGAGAGTAATGCTTTTTTAGGTATTCTAGATGGCACACTTTAGAGCCAAACAACAGAAACCAGTATGAATTAGTAAGAACCTATAGTTGTTTTATGTGCCTCCTGATCAACAGCTTGAAGAACTCTCTCAAGACCTCAAGCAGATTATGAAGCAGTAGTTTTACTGTGGGAAGATTGTATCGGGCAACATCTGACCTCCTAGATGCTCCCCTTCTTTCCTTCCAGATAAATTCATTAGCTAACCCAATCAACTTTACAAGGGCTTAGGGAGAAGTTAATGAGAAGAACAATTCACTTTCACAGTCCCAAAAAGAGCTTCAATTTTTTAGACCAGTGGTATCAATAATGCAAGTATTAATAAACAATAAGCAACTTTGGCATTGTAAGTTCTCTGTTATCAGTTAATAGATTATAAGAGGCGATTTTAACAACTAAAGAAGACAACAACAACAAAAGAAAAACTGTACTAGGTATGTTAAGAAAAAGGTACATTATCATAGCACATCGCTCTAACAAGTAACAAGAAATCAACCCCAATGCTGCAGCAAAGATCAAGGAAAAAGGGAGAAGAAACATCTCCATTTAGTGCAAGCAAAAACAACTTTAATTTTTCTGGCAGAGATACATTCAACAGCTCAGTTAAGGGGAAGGCAGAAAAAATTTCACTATTCCAGCAGAGATGCATACAACAACATATTGTTCATGATTATCAAGTGATTCCATCACAATGCATCTAAAGCACTATAGGCATGAAATAGAAATACAACAAAACCAGTAAGCAAGTCACACTCATACAAAGCATAGATACCATCTCTTTTGTTCTAATTCTTTGTACCCTGCCACCCCCACTTTCCCAGCTATTCAAACGCCTGCTACCACATTCCAGTGTCATTTCATAGACATTTACGACCAATCTAATTCAGACTCACCAATTTCAGACTCGACTGGGATACTCCAAACTGAACATCCAGAAATTGGGATGAGGATCTGTCAAAGCATTTGCACAGCTTCCACTGAAGCAGCTCTGAATCTACAGAATAGTTACTCATTGTAAGTCTCTAATTGAATGTTTATAACAACAAATGAGAAATTACTGCCAAAAGCAAAATTCAAGGAAGTATTACAGATAAAACTAAAAAAATCCAAAGATTAAAGGACTGCGAAAGCAAGTAACTGTGAAAATTCAAAATAATCTTCAATCTCATATCAAGTTCCTGTTAGATTTTTCTTTTCTTTCTTTCAATATTTCATAAACATTTGTGGAAACACAGAGTTCTTTTTCCAGTCTCTAGAGATTCGAAAGAAAGAAACCAAGGATTTCACATTGACTATCTACTTTCATCAGCAAAGCATCCCGGTGCAAAAAGAAAGGGAAAAGGCACACATGTAAAAGTATTGCTTAGCTTAGCTTCGTAACAATCATTTCATCAACAAATGGAGAATAAATGTGTCTTTACCTTCAACTACCTCCTCCCACAACAACAAACTTCCATCAGCGCAAATGCACGCAACTGCATCTCCATATTCTGGTGGAGCCCAAACAACTTTTATAATGCTGGATTCGTGCACCTAAATCAAAATGTCAAAAGTGGAAATGCAATCTCATAGATTTCAGTTCATAAATTTAAGGCTACTTTATAATCATAATTATTTTTTTCATAGGTAAGGGAAAGGCTCTTTTTTTTCACAAACTTGCTGCTCAACACTACATTAGTACTTGAGTTGGAGAATACAGAAAAGATTAAGCCAGTTACAGTTTCTCTTCCTTCTGAAGATAGTTAATATAATTCATCAATTTCGTACTCAAATCTTTAGATTACATCAGAGAAAAAGAGTGTCACAATAAAAATAACCAACTTGAAAAACAAAGAAGGGATCTACTTTAACTAATTTGGATTAGTTTTGTCTCCTGCTTCTAAATAGTTATACTTAAAAGTTCAACCTTCTGCCATGCAGACCATTAACATCCAAACTTAACTAGACGGTCTTCTGAACCGTAGTTCGATAAGACTACTCGTCCAGTTTTTTCTGCCGCTGCAAACTTATAAACATATAATAATTGTGGTAACCGTAGCATAGACAAGAAGTGTCGGAGGACATGAATCATCCCGTATTACATTATGACTTTGCTTCATATATGTTGTATTTAGTATATCGGTCTTCAACATTCAGTTGGGGATCCTTATAAAGTGGCAGATATCCTGCGTATTGGACAATTACCAAATTAGAGACAGGGAAAAATGCTCTTAATATCAGCCCTCTTTTACATTTTATTGGCTGCTTAAGAAATAGGATAACTTCTTTACAGAGTCCACAGTCTGACATCAAGAATCAAATATTCCTTTTTCTTGTAAGGGGTATAATCCTCACTATAACATCATTGTTTTTATGAGGTGGTGCCTGAGCTAGTTTGAGCATAACTCTGACTAATACCACTGAACCGTGTTATCTCCCACCAACATATGTATCGGCTAACTTTGCTCACCAAGTGCTGGAATATGAACATGAGACGTCATGTTCTACCCCACTTCATCGACCAGTGACCACTAATCTAATTATCCCATATACCCAGCCTCAAATTGATGCATAGTTCAACAGCAACAACTTACCCTTTGAAATCCCACAAGTGGGGTCTAAGGAGGATAGAGTGTGCACAGAACTTACCACTGCCTCCCGATTTTTGTTCAGCAAATTTTACATATATAAATAGTTCTTTGGATGTACATTGCTAACACATTTAACAATAAAGTTATCACCATGTTAATCTATGTCCAATAAATTGTACTTTCCAACAAACACAAAAAAAAAACTTCAAATCTATGACTTCAAAATGAGAGTAAAAACAAATTTCATATGAAAATTGAGTTTATTTCGAACCTTGAATTTAGAAGAGCAACTGAAAACAGATGAAGCCGGGTCTGTAGAATCAAATATTGACAAAGTACCATCAGTTGAACCAGCAGCTAATTTGTGACCCGAATAATTCCACGCAGTGCATGTTGTACCTTTCTCCAAATTTATAATGGCCTTATCCATTCTTTTCTTCTTTCACCAAATGTACAAATCTTAAACCTTAAATCTGCAGCTTTGCTGCTTCTAAAACCCTTTTCTCTTCTAGGGTTTTCTTCTCTCGACATTGTTCCTTCTTTAATTTTTCTTTATTACATAAACCTCCCTTGTAGTTTCAAGTATTACATAAATCAACCCTTTTGTCTCTTTTATTACACTTAAATTTTTTAGCTTAATTATCATTGTTTTATCAACCAATCTAAATCATATTAAAATATATCTCGGTGTTGAGTTGGTCTACATGTGTATGGTGTCGATTGTCGAGTGAGAATAATATTTGATAAACTCAATGACGAATTGTGTTCTAGTAAAAGATAAAGACAATAATGTAAGTAGTAATATGAAATTCACAAAAATATAATATTTTAAATGTATTATTTATCGCTAACTCATAATATCTCTATGTTTAAATTTGAAGACTCTAAATTAAGATTGTACATTCGGATTAAAGCAACATTTTCAAGATTAAATTTTTATCAACAAAAAATAAAATTATGTAGTTCTTTTTATAAAATTAATATTCTTCTTTTTATACCATTATTATAAAGAAAATCAAACACAAATTGTTAAAAAATTATTCATCAATAAAGAAGAATTCTGCCATAAATTATTATATGATTTTATTACAATAGAAAAATAAAATAAAATAAGAAATCTATAAAAAGTAACCAAAAAAAATTGAAGATCTTGGTAGGATCATTCATTTTCGATCCATTCAAAATTTTAAATTATGAGTGGCCATAGACAATGACAAAGTCACTCTTATCCAAGATGTATTAATTGATAACACTCCTTAGTTGAAAAATTACACTGTATATTAAAAAGTAATCTTTTCTGTATAAAATTAAATATTTCTATATCTGTTATTTTGTATCATTAAAAAAAAAACTTAATTATATATTATATATTGAATTCTATTGAATTTTTTTATTACTTTTTTATATTTTAACTTCTCTTAAAAAATCATAATTTCATCACAACAATAAATCATTTTCTCATAAATAATAATGTGAGTATCATTTTCATTATCATCATATATGTTGTAAAAGAGTTGAAGAAAGTGAAATATACAAACCTACCACCATATAATAGTTTCCCTAGCAAAGGGGGTGTTTTAAAGATTAGTGAATTGTCCACAACTACAATCACAAATTTAGTTATTCCGCATAGTTTCTCCGTCAAATTTTATTTGTCCTCTATTAACTTATATTAAAAAATAATAAATAATAAAGATAATTTTATTAAATCAATCTTTGAATATAATGGATATAATATTTTAAAAAGATAAATTAGGAACTGAGTGTAAAATTATCTCTTCATTTTATAAACTGAGCGAGTGTTATTAAACACTCCAAAATAGTATAGTACACAAATAAAGATAAAAGATGAACGAAAGGAGTATATATTATGTTGAGATCATCAATATCTTCCTTAGTGGTAACTTTGACTTAAAGACATGAGAATTTAGTTTAATAATGAATGAAGGAAAATTATTAAATATTTTTTTTTTTTCAAAATGATATTTTTCAAAGATTCTCATTAAATGTATCTATGTGAATATAACTATATAAGTCAGGAGCAAGGATTTCGAAAAGAAAAATTATTAAATATTTTCTTTTTTTCAAAATACAAATAAATATATGCCCCAAAAGAGAAACCTAATTCAAAATAGCAACACGTCCAAACATTTCAAAAATTAAATTTAGGCCACACATGTATGTCTGCCTGCATTAAATTCATTGATCCATTTTTTTGATCTTTACTTCTATGTACTATACTAGATTGACATGAAATTTAAAAGATATATACTCTTGAAGTTTCTAGTTTAGTAAGTATTGGATGAAGGAAAAAAACTTTGAGTTTTTTTTTTGGTCAAACTTAACTAGTTGTTTGTAGTCGATTATAATGATTATGATTAATGGTAACAATTCAGTCTGTTAGTGACGGAGTCCTCACGGCTTTAAAATATAGTATATACGAGTGACTCTGACACCATTCCGCTAATGATATTGACTGTTTCAGGCTGAGGTCCTTATGACTTTAAAATGCATCACTAGTAGGTAAGACATATATGTACTTACATACCCAACATCTCTTTTTTGTTTTATTGATATGGAACTTCTATCTAAGAATGTTTTGTTACATAATGCCTCCCAGCTATGAAATGAATTTCTGAAGGTATGTACAAAATCTACAAAGACGAATAATATGTATTGTAAATAATAACCTAATTTGAAACAACAAATACTTTGAAGCATTTCAAATATGTATGGCATCCTACATTATTCATTGATCTGTCCTTTCAATCTTTTATTGCTAGATCGACATGAAGTTTATGAAAGATACTGTTGAAGTGAACTTCAAACTTTTTCCTGCCAACACATGCAATTTATGTAAAGGTTGTCATTAGCCTCTCTTTCGCTTTCTCCAACTTATCAACACTTTATAATGACTTGTCTGATTCAAGAAAATGTCATAACATTAATTTTTTGTGGCCGATCATGATACCTCTTGTCTATATTAAATAACTTTTTGAAAATATGTATAAAATCTTATAATACAATCTAAGGACATTTCAAAAATTGAATATGGGCCACACAACCAGCATTAAATTTTTTGATCTATCATTTTTAATCTTTATTATTTGTACTACTAGATTGACATGAAGTTTAATTTGCCCAATCAAATGCTTCCTTCTGCCAAAAAATTGAATGTATGTAGTGCTGTAAAGTGTATAAATGCTTTGCCACCAACCTCACGAGTACAACCATGTATGCTAATTAATCTTTTTCCTAATTAATTAAACCAGTTATTAATTACATTCATGCACCATCCGTGAACATCTTTTTTAATTTATAACAACTTTAATTATATATATGAGCTACCACCTTACTTAATTTGATTAGAGATTAAGGATTAAGAGAAAAGTATTTTAAAGCAATCCTAAACGTTGTACGAATTATTGATTTCATCTTTGAACTATTGATAGTGTTGAAAACACTCCTCTGCTTAACTAACTAAACTTAAATATACCCCTGATCTTGTAACGAGAGCGAAACACACCCATAAATTCTTGCCAAGTTAAGGAGCGTTTTTAACACTTGTGATAGTTTGGGGGTGTATTTTTAGTTTAGTTAGTCAAGTAGAGGAGTGTTTTTAACACTGTTGATAGTTCAAGAATGAAACTAATAACTTGTGTCAAGTTCAGAGGTGTTTTTAATAGTTTTCTCGCTAGTTAACCATAGATAGTGTTGAAATCAAGAAAATTCAAATAAAAAAGTAAGTACAGAAGATTAAGAACTCTTGATCCATATCGAATTAATTAATTAACGATTGTGGTGAAATGATGAATTCTAACAAGAAAAATCGAGTAAAAATGAAGGATCAAGGATTAATTCGTTCATTTCGATTCATACACAAGCATTATTCGATAATGATAAAGTCAAGAATTTTAATCAAAGAATTTAAATTTAAAAGAAGAAGAAAAAAGAATGACATATTTGGAATTCAAAGTTGCAAGAAAAATCAATTTTGGAATTAACTAATTTGCTAATTATATTATAAGTTATCCTTTTGTCAATGGAATTCAATATTGCTTTTACTTTATTTTCAGAGTGTAATTATTTTTTAATAATTCTACCTTAATTATAGACTTACTTTCCTTGTTTGTAAAGTTTATATTTGGTTTTGAACTTGATCAAGATCAATCAGAATTTTTGTTCTAATTTTTTCAACAACAAGTCAATAAATTGCAACATCGAATATATATCCTTTCAGTCAGGTATATCTTCTCAAGTAAGCTTTCTCTTTCGATTTCGTTAACTAGACTTGAGAACAACGCTTGAATTCCCTTTTTTCGCTTTTCCGTACTTACTTAATACACTAATTCTCTTTCATTCCGTTAAGACCATTATTAAACTCCAAAATATTTTATCTTATTTTATTTTATTATTTTTTTTTAAAAAAAAAAAAGAAGAGAGACACATATATAGAAATTGAGGATCATTGTACGTTTCATGAAAATTCTCTTACGATGTCGTTTAGCGGTCTCCACATAAATAGACAAAACGTTGAGTTTAATGATTTTGTTTTCTCATTATAAACAGTAGTTCTTTTTCTTCTAATAATTATTTTGATTTTTAACTTCATATTACTTGATTCAATTGGTATGATTTTCAATTCTATGATAAATATTTTTTCCGTCCATTTTTACTTGTTCGCGTACTAAAAATAAATGTTCAACAATACGTGTCTATTTTATAAAATCAAGAGATAATTATTTATTATAGAGAGTGGTGTGGTAAATTACCTTTATCATTTACTGTTTCTAAATTGGTATGTCAAATCAATAATGAATAACTATTATTGAATAAAAAGAGTATTTTTTTCGAAAATTATTTTTTACTCCTAACTACTGTTAATGAAGCTACCCCCACATATATTTGCCAAGAAATGCAAAGGAAGTGTTTGGTTGGTGTAAAATATAGGTCACTTGTAGACTTGTCATATATTTGTTGTCACCCTTAGGAATTAGTCACTATTCGCTACTATGTAGTGAACGGGTTATTTTTTTATTAATCAAAGATCTTAGTTTCGAATCAGTTGAATTTTAGTAGGAGCATCAGACATCAAATAAACCCTTCACCCAAAAAAATAATCACGTCAAAGTTAAGTTAGAATTAACATCAATAAACTAAATATTACGTTTTAAAATTGATCGATTATCAAACTCATAACCGAAAGACTACATGTTCGAATAAAGTAAATTCGAACACTCATTTTAGGAGAAGACTTGTTCAACTAACTCGATCATCATAATCGGACTCATTACATGAATACTACATGTTCGAGCAATTTCCTTAACTAATAAAATTGAGATGTAGATGGTATTTATGTCATATATAGGTAGATTTCATAATTAAAAATCAATTAATATAGAATATTTTGCATTTTTTCGCGCGACTTTTTTACGTGAATTAAGGCGGGAGGGAACTAATCCAGCTGGCTGTCATAAATATGGAATGCATTATTATCAGGCAAAAAATAAATTTAATTGTCAACTCTTGTTCTTCTCGAGGAAAATTTTTAATATATGAATCGTAATTAAGATATTTATAATCTTCAAGAACGATATAGATGAACGGAAAAAATTTGGAATTATGTAACATTTTCTAGATTGTTGGCCATGAAAACTTTCAAATTTGAGTTCAAAAACTAGCAACAACAATATTCCAAAAGCAAAAAGAAATTATTGTACTGCTGAATATACATATTAGTCATTAGATTATAATTACTTACTACAATTAATATGAAGATCTAAGTATATCAAGCACATGAAATACCCATAGGAGTCGCCGTGAACCGTTCGGAACCCGTTCTTCTAACCAACGACTTAATCTCCGGCGAAAGTGCATCGTATTCTGGTCCTTCCGGAATCGTGGTAAGTGCACCAGATTTATCATAAACGACGTAAAATCCATCACGATTTTGCCCCTGAAAAAGCGGACTGTTGCTCTGCTTTGCTCTGAAAACGGATTTGAGAAGTTTCTGGAAAGATCTAGAGATTCTGGAAGTTTTTTTGGAAATCGGTTGAGTAGTTTGTTGTTGTGGATCTGTTGAAGGCGGAAAAAAAACACGGCGATCGGGTAAATGAGGCATCGAGAGGCTTCTAGCAGATATGGCTGAGTCGAGTTGTCGTTCGAATGATTTCAACTCGAATGAGTCGTAGAGTGAGCTTCCACAATCCCATATGGGAGGCTTGTTTGCTGCTCCGGACGCCATTTTTAGCGGTGAGTTTTTTTCTGGAGTTTTCGCCATTGCTGTTTATGGAAGGGAAATATTGTGGATAATTAATAGAGGGAGACTTTGGGGTTTATATAGTGGTAAGTCATAAGAAAGGTGTTCTTGTGGACTTGAGAGGAAAGTTCGGTTTTATCTTGTGGCAAATGAGATTTTAACGTGTTCGCTGTGACTATTGGGTTTGGGTGGGGGGGGGGGGGGGGGAGGGGGGTGATTTTGGAATTTGGGGGGTGGATGAGGTCAAAGGGTGTGAAGAAGATCGAAGTTTTTCCCGGTATTCTTATTGAAATTTGACTACTATCGTAGAATTTATTTTTTATTTTAATAGATTTTTGTATGTTCATATTCAAAATTCGAATTTGAGATGTCCAATTAACAATCGAGAAATTTCAATTGTTTTTGTCGCAATCCATATTGGTAAGACTCGACTGATTGTTAAATACTCTTTTCGTTCACTTTTCCTTGTCACTGTTTCATTTATCGAGATCAAATTGTATGAACTTTGACCAATGTTTTAAGATGTGTTTTTTCATCAATATTAATATGGGAAGGATCACAATTTATAGTATTTTTCGTATAGTTTTCAACCATCTAAAATTTATATTTCAAATATTAAGTTTAATTATTTTAATTCAACAAGTTGACCTCAAAAAATAAAATAGTGATAAGTAAAAAAAGTGAACGGAGGGAGTAGCTAGTCCGAACTATATAGGTATTTAGTAATATAGAGATTATTTATGAGAGTATTTACATATTATCTCATACATGTACTGATTATATGGGGATTGATTATTTATGTATTAATTAATTATTCTAATTTTTATTCTACGTAAAATAGTACATAAATTTTCTTTAAAAAATATTGCTGAATTTTTAAATTATAAATAAAACATTGTACAATATTAAATACACAAATAATTTATTTCTTATTTATTTATCAAATATCGTATAAATTATACGATTATACAAATTATGATATTATCAAAAAGATATCGTATTAAATACGTGAATAATTTATTTCTTTATCACTCAATCAAACGTCTTATAAATATAAATTATTAAAAAAATTGATGCATACAGTTGAAGGAGCATTTATGAGAATTAATGAAGGATTTGCCAATTTAAGGGGAAAAAAAGGTCATTTTTCACGGGGTCGGATTATGTTTATTAATTTAAAATTTATTGATCCAATTATTATGATTTAGGTGAAGTCACGAATAAGCTAATTAAAACGAACTTTTCACTAAAACAGATTTTTTAAATTTAATTTCATCATTTAAAATTAAAAGTGAAATAATGAAAGAATTCTCTTTTATTACACAAAACACTTGTTAATAGTACAATACTTTTTTCATTTCAAATTAGCATTCTATGAATTTTAATTAATATTTTAAAATATTTTTATTATATTAATATAATTTTTTTAATAAATTATAATATTTTTAATTTCAAAAAACAATAACAACTACTAACAGCTTGTTTGGATGGTGGTTTGCCATGGTTTCATAATGTATGGTACTGTATGGTATGGTATGGTATCGTACAGTACCGTACCATACAATGTTTGGATAGACTGTACGGGTTGCTATTGTTTAATAATAATTTATTGTTTGATTTGACTGTATCGTACTGTATCATAACTTATAAATTTACAAAAATATCCTTAATTATTATAAATATTAAATTTATCAATAGTTTTTAATAACTTTTCAAAAAAATAAATACATAGAATCGAGTAGGGAAACAGCTAATATATCTTCATTCTACACAAACAACACAACAAAATAAAAAAAGTAAGAACTTTTATATAAACGAACCTCAAAAAAATACACTAAAACGTGAAAGAAAAGACGGAAGGTGGAAAAGAAGTTTCAAAAGTTGATGCGGAAGTAAATAAGTAATAAAAAAATAAAGTTTAATAAAGAATAAATGATAAATTAGAATTATTTAAATTTAAATAAGGGTATAATTGGAAAAAAATAAGAGAACCATGGGATACCACCAAATTGGTGGTTTCAAAAAGTGGGGATTTTCATGGTTACAGAATCATGAAATAGAACCATACCATACCATACAATTAATGAAACAACCAAAATAAACGTCGTTCTCTTAATAACCATACCATACCATACCATACTACGGAAAACCATCATCCAAACAAGTTGTAATATAAAGACACGATAAATAAGACAACTTTACTTTTAAGAAAGAAACTGTACTCTAAAAACATGCATTTACTTTTTCTTTTTTACTATATGTTGAAAGCTTTATTAATTTTATAATTTTATACGAGGAATTTTCATATATAACTATTCAAAAATATTTTAATTATGCTCTATAGTTATAGTTTGAGTAATTATATATCATAATTATAGTAGAATTTGTATAATTCGTTATATAATTTGTAGTTTTTGTATAACTTTTGTATATTTCACTATACAATTCGTGCATAATGTATGTAGAATTCCAATGTTTGTATATTTCGCTATATAATTTGATTCGTGGACGAATTATACACAACTCAAACGGTAATCACAGTTAGATGTTGGCTGCGAGTCATAATTAATTTAAATTATAATTATGTTAGCTAATTAACTAGTATATATTTGCTTGTTCGCGTAATTTTTTTATTTTAGAGAAATTTTTATAGCATAGTTTATGATTATTCAAGTACAAGAAAAATATATAGTACTTATATAATTTTGACTGGAACGTATTATCTTGTCAAAGGTCGTTTCTAATATAAAATACCAAATTTAAGACTTCAATTTATTTTTCTATGAGTAATGTGTAGATAAATTTTATATTTTTCTCTTTCCTCTACTATTTTTTCTACGATTTGGTAGATCTGTACACTTATTCTCACACGTAGAAGGAAACTAAGGCATATAATAACAGGGTTGAACATTGATATCAAGAAAAATAATTATTTAATGAGAAGATAACTTTATAATAATAATATAATAATATGATAGATTGAGACCATAGTTAATTAATGATACCAACTCCTCATACAACATTAGTAGTTTTCTCATTTATGTTTAATAATGTGTGTGTATATATATATATTGGGGCGGAGCTATCCTTTTGTTAGAGGTTCATTCGAATTCCGTTTGACGAAAAATTATATTATTCAAATAATTTTTTATATGTACATGAAGATTTCGAATTCCCTTCGACTAGTTCGTGTGGTTACTTTTTTAGATTTTAAATGCCTCAGTGACAATCTTTGACTTCACCACTGTATATAATGTATTGTGATATTATTTGTTTTAACTCAAATTCATAGAGTTAGGGGTATGCATCGGTCGATTCGGTTCGATTTTATATGTTATTAATTTTTGATTTTTCAATATGCTAAATCAATAAGGTTTTTTTTTATCGATTTTTAGGTTATCGACTTTTGATCCTTAATGATTTGATTTTTGGTTTACTCAATAAGAAAATGCTCATAAACTAAATACATATTTTTTCTAACAATTTGACGTAATACAATGAAATAACTAAATCAGTTGTCAATGACATAATGCTTTTGAAGACTAAAGTGAGATGGATAAAGAATTGGAAAAATGATGAACATATCTATTTGTCTAGCTTCGCAATACTTACCAGATTTAATAAAACACGTTTCATGAATACATAACACCTACTCTCAAATGAACACTGAAATATGACGATTAAAATTAACGCGAAGTGAACAAAATATTTATTGAGCACCTAAGCTTAAGAATATGCAGTATTTGACCTCGTATTCTAATTTACTTCCTTGATAAAAGGCTTTTACATTGAAAGTTAAGCAAATATATGCATGATCTACGAGTATTGACATAATATCAAATAATATTCAATATTTATAAATATAATTTTAATGTGTTATCAGTTTATCAGTAAATATTTGGTTTTTAAAATTGAAAATATTATGGAAACATTTTTCTTTTTTGGGCCTAGTTACCTAAAAACTGGTGAGTCAAAGTTTTGTCTCTATAAAATTAATTTTAAGTGGTCCAATCCTAATTTACAATTCAATAAAAACAATATATAGGACATGCATACATATATAAAATTAAATGAATTGATTAATTCCAAAATTTTCTTGTTCTTTTCTCTTAAATGAAAATAAAATATCTAAGAGAAAGAATAAAGTGATGATGACCTGGAATTTGTTTAATATCTTGTAAGGCCAACAAAAATAAATCCAATATTTTTTAGAAGCTCAACATTTTTTTAATTCTCGAAACTTAAATTTAAAAATATTTTATTAAAAATGAATAGATACCGATTTATTTCATTTCAATTCATATTAATAGCTATAAGGCATTTCTATCACTACAAATCAATCTTTATATCAGTCCAAGCTGGGGTGTGCAAAGGTTTTCTTGGCCTCAATAGAGATTGGCCGTCGAGTGCAAAGTCAGAAGGGAGCTTGACCGCAAGACCCACTCATCGAGCAAGGACGAAAGTCAGCCTTGGTGATTCGACGATGCCGAGTGGAAGGCTGTTGCTCAACGGATAAAAGTTACTTTAGGGATAACAAACTGATCTTCCCTAAGAGCTCATATCGACAGGAAGATTTGGCACCTCGATGTTGGCTCTTCGCCACCTAGGGCAATAGTATGTTCTAAGGATTGTGTTGTTTACCCAGTAAAGCGATACGTAAATCATGTTCAAAATATCGTGAGACAATTCGATCCATATTCATTAAAGCATTGAAAGGACCTTTCTCTAGTACGAGAGAACCAGGAAAAGACTCACCTCTAATATATTAGTGGAACATTTTGTTATATAGAACATCTAATTAAAAGCATCATACCTATTTTTGGAAACTAACGCTTTCAACATTTTTAAATTCTCTAAACTTAAATTTGAAAAATATTTTATTAAAAATGAATTAATAACTAAAAGAAGTTCTATTACTACAAATCGATTTTTATTATTAGTTCAAACTGAGAAAAGTTGATGTCTATCTCTTAAATATTTGACAATTAAAATAATTTAAATATTTTATTTTTTATAATTATTATTCTTTATATCTCATACTAAACAATCTTTTAAGTACTACAAAATTGCTTTTCTTTGTCCACTGATTTTATTAAAATATTATATGTCTCGTTGTCGTTGATTTAATTTAATAAATAGAGTATATTATTTGTCCAATAAAACAAATCACTGCTAAATAATTAATCTTTATATAGTAGACAAATTCACATTATGGTACGTAAAATAATATGGATTTGACAAGTGGACGTGAAATTAAAAAAATATAAAATAATGCACGACGTGAGCATAAAGATTAATTTTATTTATTAAAAATAAATTTATTGACAAAACTTGAGGAACAGGCCAATTTTATTTGATTGCTTTGGAAGTTGAAAATACCCTTCTTTGACTGATTAATTAAATCTAAAGATTGTGACAATATATTTTTACTTAAAATAATAAAATAAAACGTGGTCCTTTTTTTACAAAATAATAATAATATTTTTTAGGTAGTACTCTAATAATGCATATCTCTTTAATTAATTAATAAATCCATTTGACACCATGCCAAAAAGTCGCATACCCACCTTCATTGATCATGTGGAATTTATTTTCTTTTTCTAGGTAATAGTATACTCGAATCGATTTTTATCATTATACAAAATTTTTTTTATTATTTAGACATGTTACATGATTCAGACATGCCGCTCGGCCAAAGGAAAAGGCCACGAGGGTGAATCACTTAACGCCATGAAACGTGTGGTGCTCTTCGAATCAAACATTACCTCAACTATGTTGTTTCTAACTAGGGCGAATACTAGACTATTACAATCTTGTTTGGATGGTTGTTACCTGTTGTATTGTATTGTTAGTTTAAATACAATATTTGTTTTTATTGTTACTTAAATTTTATTATATCGTATCATTTAAATCCGTCGTTAGGTAACAACCAAATGATCATTTTACGTAACAATTGATTTGATGTAATTGCGTTGTTTTTGATCTTTTCATTTCATTTTGTCTTCAATTATATTATTTAATAACTTTATTTTATCATTTATCCTATTTATCTATAGTAGTTCTACCTCGTACACTACAATTTCTTGTAGGTTTATCATTCAAATTATGAATATGTGTCATTATATAACGATGGAGAACGATACAATCTATCCAAATGTTGTATTCCCTCCATCTCATTTTAGTTGTCATGTCGCGCTTTTTGAAAAAAGTCAATTTAACGAATTTTTAAAGTTAAATTAATTTAATATTTTAAAATAAAAATTTAAATATTCAAAAATGATAAAAAAAATATAATAGATTGCAACTATTTTTTTCTTGCAACATAATTTAAAAAAATATATTTTAAAATATTAGTCAAAATCAGTCTCTTTGCTTTCATTCCTTGAATTATTTTTTCCTTTTCCTTTTTCTTGTGAAGACACACATTAAATTCATCAAACAACAAAGACATGTTTTCCACTACTTTCCATAGAAGCAAATTATTATTTATTATTTATTATTTATTATTTATTATTTATTATTACTAACCAATTTGATTATGAAGTTAATGAATTTTGACTTTATTATCCTATTAGAATAGAATGCTATAAAATAAATTTAATGTTCTTTTCCACATTATATAAGAACAATAAAAAAAAAATTGAATCTTGAATTTTGTATGATTAATTTACGATGACTCATTGCTATGGTTAACAACAATTAATAAGAAACTCACTAAATTAATTTGAAAAAGTCTAGTCTTCATTTTGATGAGGTTAACAATTACTTCAGGGTAATATTACAGTCACAAATCACAATTAATGATAATTTCATTATCTTTAATAAAATCTATGATGACATCACAAGATAATTTGTCAATTTACGACATCGTTTAATTAATTTTATATAGACCATTTTTAAAAATGAAATCGATTTGTTGTTTTACGACATCGTTTAATTAATTTTATATAGACCATTTTTAAAAAGAATTCCTTTTTTGAAATGTATGATCTAAATGACAAAAAGTAAATTTTAAAGTTAAGTTGTTTCTAATTATAAAAAAAGCGACATTTTTTTGGGACAAAAAAAAGCGTGTCACATAAATTGGAACAAAGAAAATAGTAATTTTATTTGGTATTTATAAAAGTGTTTTTCTTTGATAATAGTGTTGTTTGTACTGACCTACTCGAACTTTGATTATTTCATTAAGTATCTGTTAATTTGTTACATCTCATCAACAAGGATAGACGGATTTGATAGACCCAAGTGTCTTTAACTTTTAATCCTATATTTTTATTAAAATTATTTATATTATTATACAAATGATTAATAAATTCTAATAAGCAAAAATGATTATGATTTGAAACTCATAAACTTAGAAGTCTTGAATCCGTCTTTACCTAATAAGACACATTCTAATATTGCTTTATCTACAATTTGAAGGTAGAATCTAGTTGGGCAAATTAGCGAGTCGAGTCAAATACGAGTCCTAACTTATATCTAGTGAGCTTCACGCATTTCGACTAATTTCAAGGGTTCCTACTATCTGATTTGCTACTTTGTATTCATCATAAGTGCATTTTTTGTATGATCTAATGTCACATAAACAATGCCCTATATATACTTAACAATAAAAGAAGGATTAGAGATCACATTTTGTTGATATCCTCTTCTGAATCCAGCTGATGAAATGTATAAGCAAACAGGTATATATCATGCTGATGGAGAGACAAGAAAACTACAAATTCCCCGCGATTCGATAGATACACAACTTCCATTAATATAAACATTCACTCGCTTCAATCCCAAGCTAATTGGGGTCGGCTATAGGAATCCTCACTATCAACAACTTTCATACATATGACAAATGAGGTTAATCAACAACATCACTACTAAAAAGCTTAAATTTATTGGCATCTAGAACCAATTTCCTTACAGAAGAAAAGGATCCAAGAAGACCAGCACAAGAGAATACAACCATTATAGAAGTATTTATCCAAAAGGTAATAGATGACTTCTTTGGTTTGAAAGTGATGTTGTACAGTAGCATTGGGAGAATGAAATCGAGAGGTATAAAGCCAACAGCTCCTACAACACCATTAATATCACCAAAGAATGGTAACATAGCTGCAAAGAACCCGCAAAGTGTCACGTACAATGTCCTGAGGATTATCCTTGGAATTAGGTTTCTAGGAGAGAACACAGACTTGTTTGCATCAGCCGAGTTCTTTTCCATGATTTCGTAAGCAACTTGAGAGTATACCTGTGTCATATTTTGAAATAGTTACCACCATGCACACGACAACATGCTGGCAAAACATCATTTATTTTATGTAGCTTATGCATGACTTACCAAACCAATGGCGAAGAGCTGAAGAAGAATAAAGACAATCGCAAGACCTAATACCCATGTCGGTGCCAAGGAAGGTCCTTCATCAGGCATTAAGCTCTTGAGAATGTTCGAATTGGATTTGTTTCCAAATACCCAATATCCAGAAACAGAAGCAGAATAGAAAGTAGCCAAAATTACAGAGTAGCACAACATAAGGCCTTTCAGCATCTTTCCTGTTGCTGGTGGAGCGAGAGTTGCCTGCATTAGTTGGACTACAAATTAACTTACGTCTTTATCGCATTACAACATATTGACTGGCCATATACACATCACATCACATATTTTGCAACATTTATCATGGACTAGCGAAGACCATTGGACATTGTGAAAATCAATATGAATGAAACTATTCATTTACCTGTATTTCTGGCAGTATTCCATTCCCAAAAATGGCTGCAATAATGGAGATAGAAGTGAAAGCGCTAAATAACCGTGATAGGTGTGAGGTTTCTAAGGAGTAATCCCTTGGAGGTGCATTTTTGGAAGTACCTACATAATATTGAAAATGTTCAGGTAAAGCGGACCTATATAAAGTTAAGTTACGTGCTAATAACAAGAAATATTGGCTCCAGTTTCTCCACCAATACTTCAGCTTGGTTCAGACAACGTTTGCATATACACTAATATAAGTATTGATTTCTGAACTGTTGTTTCAGTGTGTTCTTAGAATGACATATTACGAAAAGATTATTACAGCTGAAAAGAGTAAAAGGGTCAAAAACACATTTGAAGTATCTCTTTTTTTTTAGTTTCATACCTGAACCATCAGGATTGCGATTTCCTACCTCATGAACTATCACCAACTATTTATCAAAATACATGTTAATTATCAATTGTTCCATTTTCCTATCTGAATGATGGTGATATTCAGGGAACAACTAATAGTTGAGGTGTGTTTTGATAAATAGTTGGTGATAGTTCAGGTAGGAAACTTGTATACCTGATAGCTCGGTATGAAACTTGAAAAAAGGGAATATTTTTGGTGTATTTTGACCATTAACTCGGCTGAAAAAAAGGAAACTAGTTCTACTTACTGATTAAAGGTTCACAGCTAATGAGAAAAGAAATAAGGCTCATGCTGTTCTCCATTATAAAACTGCATGATTTTCTCTTCTAGTAAACAAGTTCATGCAGGTTGAAGATAATCCGTAATCTTGTGTGTTCGATTCTCCAAATTGTTCAGAAATATTTCGAGAACATGAAAAAGAACCTGAACCACAAAGAATATAAGAACTTACCAGCATGAATACAAGCACCAACAACTAGGAAAGTGTAGCCCAAGCTCAGAAACAACGACGCTAAGTTGATGTGCCTCAGGGAGTGGAAGGACGGAAATTGAGAGAGACATATCATTATTACTGTAACCATTGCAATGAAGTGATACAATTTCAGTGGCCCATGTGGCGAAAGTTCGGAGTACATGATCTTGTACAAGCAAACAAGAAATAACAAATTGTTCAATAACTAGAAAAAATGTAAGCATAGCAGTAGTTAGTAGTAACTATTTCAACTGTGCTGTCATCCTATATTATTTTTTTAGTATTAATAAGCTTGAAGCATATCACAAACTGAATGATCTTTGTATTGCCTCATGTCTTTTGATAACAAAACATCCATTAATTTATCGGTGAGTATCAAGGTCATTAAAAGATCTAATAGGTCAAACTCAAAGCAGATAAAATTACAAACAAAAAGACAAGTACCTCCAGTTCAGTCCATTTTGTACTTACACAGTCCTAGTACAACTCATTTTTCATTTTGGGATGTACTTGAATGTTTGGCATACTGAATTTACAAACAAGCTATTTTACACAACTCTTACTCCTTACCAAAGACAAAATCCTCTTAACAAATTAGAGTTAAATCAAGATGTGATGATTCAAGAAAAGGAAAGAATAAAAAGCATTCTTTTTGAGATGGACTAAAAGGGAAAGTAAGTCAAACAAATTGAAACGGATGTAGCATCATATTGAAGAAGCAAAATCTTCTACAAGAGAAACTACAAGACCACTTGGGAGTTTGATATTGTACATGCAACATGAGAGGAGAGGTGAATTTAAGATACATCATAATGAACTTATTCTGCATAGAAATAACAAAGGTTGTGTATAACAAATGATAAAAACTGATGGGTTGTTCCTTATTAGTTAATTGTATTAAGGATACCAACTTCTTTTCTTGAAGTTTAAAGAGAGAAAACGTTATTCTTTCAACGTTACTGGTGTCATACTTAACATATATCGATAATGACATGTATCAAGTCCAAGTAATCAGCTAATACATTTGATATTATCATATCAATTATCATGGAAATTCCACATTCTTAGTATTTATGTTGTAAAGCATATATATTATTCGAGCCAGATTCTTAAAAAGGAAACGATAAGTGGATAACTGAAAGGAAAAGCTCCTGAATACAAATATATGTAAATCTTGGAAATGCAAACTTGTTGAAGTGAGAAGTTTATTTAACAATTAACATGAATGAAGAACTGGAAAATGAAAATTGGCTGTTCCCAAAGGAAGTACCTGAAGGCATTCTCCAGCAAGCAGAATTGCTCCTATGCTAATGCCGGTGTTAACTGCTGTCTGAATGAGTAACACAAAATAAAACATCCACCCAGTGCCTACATCAATGCCACACCAAACCTTTAGTGTTAAAAGGAACTTGTTATAAAGTGCTCAAGTTTGAGTTAGAATTTCTAACTTATGGCCTTTGGCTTATAAGTCAATAATCAAAAGCCAATCCAAAGAGGCTCTAAGTGGTGTGCCTCATTGTTCACAAGTTCTATCTTGAAAAGTGCTGCACTAAACAACAAAATGACTGGCAAAGAGATATACTAGTTGTAAAGGAAATCAATGAAGTTGTTAGTTTTTTCTTGTAATATATATATATGTGTGTTTAGTTTTTTCTTTGTTGCGCCTTTTCCTTGACCCAATGGCCTGTCAGAACCTCTCTACCTCTGAGATGGGGCTAAGGTTTGTTTACACACTATCCTCCACAGTGGGATGACACTAGGTATATTGTTGGTGCACTTTTTTAACTAAAGCCCCACATCTTAATTGCAGTTTGTTGCTTAAAGCCCTGATAGACCTAAAGCACTTTTTAACACTTTCTGTTTAGAGAACAGTGCTACCACATTCAGAACTTTAAGCCATTTACTCAATCCATTATTTTTTGCAGCCTCCTCTGACAAACACCAAATATCTAAATTCACTATGTCCCAAAGGTACTAAAATATACTAACTATATATCTGTTCTTTTATACCTAGGAGTAAATCTAACAAAATCATTAAAGTCTGGTGACTGTAATCAAAATAATCATGCCAAATATCGTTTTCAAAGTCACAGCAACATTGCACTCATATTGAAGGTCCACTAGAAGCATCAAAGGCCGCATCCAACACTAAAGGAAAACTATGCTTTTTTAGTGGAATCAATTCTTCTTAACACATGCCAGACTAACTTTTTCCTCTAAAAGAGCCTTTTTAGTATTTTAAAAATGTAAAAGGTTGTAACTTCAAATTAAAGACCAACTAAATCATTTTTGGATCTCAGTCCAAAAAGCAGTAAACACAAAGGGCAGCCTTTCTTTAGATCAGCATCACACCACACAATAAAAAGTGTGATAGTGACCACAACAACCTTAAATAGTGATTCATCATTTGATTAATTCAATGGTTCAGACTTCAATTCTTAAAACAACAAACGCCTTCACCTTTCGCTTTTTTTCATCTTTGCAAGTCCATTCACATTTTTTAAAACTACTAAGGAAAATATTGACAGATCAGAAAGTAACAACAATAACTACTACCACTCCTTAATTCCAAACTAGTTTGAATTGGCATACGATTCATCACCATCCATTTCACTCTGTTTGTGCTCATTCCATTCTAATACTTACAACTCTGCAGTTCTCTAACACTAAAAAAGGCTACTAGTTGAACTAGAACATATAAAGGGTGTACCCTGATAGTCAATGGAGTGGATCGACAACAATGAGGCCTGAAGTTCAAAGATCAGCAAAGTAAAATACACTAGGTGATTCCTTCCGAAACTTGTGTTGATGGGACCTAGCACATATCTCGTATACTTAGTCGAGGAGCTAACCCGGACACCACGATTATCAAAGGAAAAAGGCTCTCAAGTTCAAATCTCAGCAAAGTAAGAAACACTAAATGATTTATTCTGACACTAGTGCTGGTCGGAGTTAGCACGTATTCCATATAATTAGTCAAGCTACTGACCCCAGCAGCATGATTATCAAAAAGGAAAAAGGCTCTCAAGTTCACATCTCAGCAAAGTCAAAACAACACACAGCCATTTCTTTCAACACATATGCTGGTCGAAGTTAGCATGTATCTAGTATAATTAGTCGATGTCTAACTTCGAAACTCGACACCATGATTATCAAAAAGGAAAAAGGCTACTGGTACAACAGGAAACAACAATAAGCATATCACCGTAACATCACACAAAAATGTCAAATTGTGCAGGTTGGAGAAAGAAGACCAATTATTCATGGACTTGGGGGTGGGGAGTTTATCTACCTAAGACATCAGCAGCAAGTTCTCTGAATCTGATATGCCGGCGACCGGACTTCTCACAGTGATCAAGAACCAAAGACATCAAATAATATGAGTAGAAAGTAACCAACCCCATCACAGTTAAACAAATAAAACCCAATGCCCATCCTAGACCTCTGAAAGCGTACGGCAATGTCAATACTGTTGGTCCAACTATCGCCGTCGTCAAATGAAATCCAGCATGCCACCATTCCCCTGTTCCCAAAAATAAAAAAAATACCCATTTTAACACCACAGCTATAAACAGGATTCTGCAACAGAATCAGCTAAAAATGTAAAAAGATGAAATTTTTAGCTGAAAAAGCAAAAAAATTTCGATTTTTTTTCAAGACCTTTTGATTCTAGAACGAAAGCAGCACCAGCATCGTCTTCCCGGCGAAACTCAGGAAGAGGGTCATGGCGTAGAGGCTCTGGTACACCCATTGTTGAATTATTTTCTCCAATAACTATGCATATAGAAGAATTATATATATATATAGAAATTGGGAATCACAAAGGCTTCCTGATTTATAGGAAGTCTGTTTATAGGAAACGTCGAAGGCACAATACAATGCCAGAGATAGCAAATTAGCCTATCAAAATGTTCATTCATATAAGCCTATTGATACGCAATTTAAATTAATTCATAAAAAGTATATTGTAAAATATTTTTTTAATATAAAATATAGTAATCGGAGATAAAGATATTATTTTAAAATAGTTTAATAATGTTATATATAATCGTGATAAAGAATTTTTTTTTTCATTTCAATCTAAATGTCTTAATTTTGAATGATCATGAATATTAGAAAATAAGGAAAGTCTTTTAAATTTTATATTCTTAAATAAAAAATGTGTATCAACTTTTAAATTTTATGATGTGAAATTTATATACTGAGATTGAAAACTTACTAAATATGAGAAAAAGACAGCCTTTTTTTTAGATAAATTAAAAAAGACTTAAATTAAAATGGATAAATAATTTTATTATATTAGATAGTTAAAATTTAATAAGAACCAAATGTATTAAATTATAATTCTTATTTTAACTCAATTTATTTTGACTCGTATAATTTAAATTACTTAAAATGAGATTTGTCTGCCGTGGTTTATAGTTTTTTGTCTTTTTTGATAATGGAGGATTCAATCAATTCTTTATTTGATTAATTATTAATTTTCTTTCCATTCTATGTTTATATTTTGTGAGTCCCATTGGTTTGATTTTTCATTAGCAAATCCATATATAATAATTTTAAAATCAAATTTTCACGTAAAAAAATATACTTATAACTTATAAACTTGTTAAATTAATATATAAGTATTTTTTTGCAAAAAATTTATTGAAAGTGGCGAACATTATAATGACAACAAATTATCCAAACCAATTATGGTGATCTTGCGTATAAGAATTAAGTTGTTCAATATATGTAATATGACGTATGGTGTTTGATTAATTATATAAAAACTCATATAATTAATATTTAAATAATTAAATTTAATATAAAATAATATATAAATTTCTTTCAACCATATTTCTTATATTAGTAAAAAATATATTTGCATTAATTTAACACACAATCATGTTAAATAAAATAAATAAAGAATTTTGGATGGAAAGTGCAAAGAGATTCGAAATTAGGAAAATGTCACTTCACTCCCAAAAACCTTTTGCTACATTAGAACAACTTTGCTAAAGTTAAACAAGTTGCCTTTTATGGATTATCATCACATGGAAAATACGAAATTAGAATTTTAAATTTGACCCCGAAATAGTGACAGATAAAAATAAACGGAAAAATAATTATTTTCTATTAATAAAAAATACGTCCTTTTATAATTTATTTTCCCACGATTACAAGTAATATTCCAAAAGTGATATCAATTCTAGCAAATAATATCTTGCACGCTCCGAAATCTTAAAATGACGCATGCACGAGTGGCCGACATGGCCAAAAACCAATTTGTTTCGTTTCTCACTCTTTTTCCTATTATTCTCCGTCCTATTTTACGTGACATGTTCTGATTCAGTAATATATTTTAGAATTGTGTGAATCTATGATATTATTAGCGGATTAAATCGTACTAATGGTAGTCACATCGATAATATATCAGAGTTCAACTGAGTTGAGTTTGAAAATATGAAGCACCACCCAATACCGCGTCGAGAAAAATCTCATGAACAGGCCAAGCCGTACACTTTGCACATGTTTTGAAGTCGAGCGGATCTAAATTCAAAACAAACAATATCCTTAGCGAATTAAACTCTTATAATATTAATAGAACCGATAATATCCCTAGCAAATTAAACCCTTATTTTACAACAATAACATACTTAGTGAAATCTCACGAGTGGGATTTGGGAAAAATAAAATCTACACAGACCTTACCACTATCTAGATAGAGAGACTATTTTCGAACGAGCTTCATCTCAAAAATATCATCCCAAAAGTAGAAAATACTAGATATGAAACAAAATAACTATGGTGAAAAGTAAATGATAATTTATAAAGACAATAAAGTAACAAAATAAATGATGGACAATAACAACACAATATATAAAGACACGACTATCTCTACTAACCTACTAGCCGTCTAACATTCTACCTTACGCGATCTTCACTTTTTTCTATCTAATAAGGTCGTGTCCTGGCTGATTTAAATCCTTACAAAAGAAATATTTTTTTCTACGCTACTAAAATAATTAAGACACTCAACTACCACCTCACTAGCCTAAAATTATTGGTCAATTCATCCATAATTGAATTGTTGAAAAACTTCCAACTGTTTCATATGTATGAGCATTAAAAGAGGAACACTTCCCTAACAAATCTATCAACATTAATACAAAGGAGTCAGGTTTTTGAATTGTGTGAGCAGAACTGACAAAATTAATTTATTTAATTTATAGAAATTTAAATTAATTAATTTATAAGTTCAATTTTATCTTGGTTTATCAAAATTTCTTCTATTTTTTCTTGCAATTCGGTGCTGCGTTTGAAGTACATAACTTTTAATACATTTTATGGCTGGTCAAAATGTATTCTTGCTGCATTAAATCATTTAACCTGTTTGATCGGTTCAATCCAACTCATTTAAAGCTATAAGGTAATTTCTCCGTTCGCTTTTATTTGTCATTTTTGACAACTCAAGAAAGTATAATTTGAGTTTATGTCATTGAAAAATATAGTAAGCAAATATGTTTGGGTCCTATCAAATAGGCGTAGTACACTCATGATTAATCTAATGATGTTTTTTTCAATAGATCTGTCGAGTCAAAATTTGACAAGTCAATCTGAAGGGAGAGTCCTCAATAAGAGTCCTCAGTAACTCAATATGGCTAAATCCAATGTCATTCATTAAGCAAAGAGTAAACTAATAACAAGGAAAATTGAAATGAACATCAATCAAATGAATGTTTCAAATTTTCAACTGTTAACTAGCAAACATTTCAATGTTCAACATAACCAGTTGAACTTCTTCTAAGCAGCAATTTCTTATTGCTTCTAATTGTTGTTGTTTTGCTTTTCAGCTTTAGTTTTGTTGTATTCTTCCATTTCCTTTTTGTAGGCTTCTATTGCTTCAGCTGCTTCCTTATTCCACACTTGTTTTTCTTCTTCACTCAATTCCTACACACATCAAAACACAACAGATGTACATCAGTACACATCAAAGGACAGTACACATGGCCGGGGAAAGGGCCAACACTAATGGGATGAGAGGTGTAATGTAAACAACCTGCCCTGATGCAAACATCGATGTTTAATTACAACTCGAACTTGTGACCAATAGGTTAAATGGTGATATCCCCCCTTCACATCAACACACACTAAAGGGCAATCTGATGCACGAAACATCCTAAGATTGCACACAGTTCTAGAAAGGGCCACATGATTCCATGACTAGACCAAGGAGACAACTTTGTTGTTGTTCCAAGGGCATCCACACACACTAAAGGGCAATCTGATGCTCGAAGCATCATAAGATCACACAGAGTTTTGCATGATTCCACGACTAGAACCAAAGAGACAATTTTGTTGTTGTTCTAACACGCAATTGGGGGGGGGGGGGGGGGGGATGGGGATTCTACTTTTGAATGAAAAATGTGCATTATATACCTTCCATTTCAGTGAAATGAGAGCATTAATGGTGGAATTGTTAGTTCCAGGACGCTCTTCAACTAGTTTCTTTCTTTCCTCTCTACTGAAACGAAAGAATGATGAAGCAGGCTTCTTTGGTTTGTTAGGATCCACATTGTCTTCCTTTTGTTTCTTCTTTTGGCGGTTTTCTTTCGTTTTCTGCTGATCACAGGACACAACAAACTAATTAATCAGCTAAATTCAACTTTCGTGATAGCCTAACAAAAAATTGATCAAGAATGGCCAGACAAACCTTGATTAAATTTTCGGTCTTTTCTTTCTTTTTGAGCAATTGAAGTGCTTCTTGCTTCTTGAGTTTCATCAGCTCCTCTTCTTCCTTCATGTGTTCAGCAGCTTCTTCGTCTTTCTTCTTCTTATAAACTTCCATTTCTTGCAGATATTGTTCCTTTTTCTTCATTGCCATCTTCATATTTCGAACATAAACATATCAGCTTCTAAAGTATGTATTTCTCTGTTTCTTACTTTACATATGACATGTTTTAGACCACAAGATTAATAGACAATTTGGTACATTCCACTCAAAAGTTTCTTTACTTTCTTAAACTTTATGTCAAGTCAAAACCAGACAAACAAATTGAAATGGATGGGGTAAGAAACGTTGAGAGAAAGGGGTTTCAATTTTCCAAGATTAATTAAAAATTACCTCTTCATAGGGTGCTCTTTGTTGCTCTGTCATGTTCTTCCACTCTTCACCGGTAATCTTCGCCACCTATAAACAGAACTACTAATTAAGAAATTGAAATGAAAATCCAAGAGACTCAACAAAACTCATCATGAATCTTTACCTCCTTCACGTCGTTCTTGTTCTCAGCAAGTAGAGCAGCTCGACGCTCTTTGGTGAACAGGAAAAATGCTGATAAAGGTTGTTTTGGCTTCAACGGGTCCTTTTCTTTCCTATAAAGATGAATTAACAAGGCGAATATAAGATTTAAAGTTCGTAAGCACAAAAATAAATATGACTTAGAGGAAGTGAATTTTATACTTTTTCTTCTTATTATCATTCACTATTGCTCCTTGTTGGAATTGAATGTACTGTTCAAGTAACTCCATAGCTGTCTTTTGTTTCTGCTCTTCATCCAATAGCCTCATAGCTTCATGTTCGCGCTTTTCCATTCCCGCGATCTTCAAGTATACTTCTTTCTCAGCTTGGTATTTTTCTTCATAAGGCTTTTTCTCTTCGGCACTTATTGTTTTCCACTTTGCTCCCAATAAATTTGCCATTTCCTTGAACTCAGCATTTGGATTAGCTTTTTTCACCTGAAATCATCAATTACCATTTTGAAACGAATAATACTAAAAGAGCATTTCAATTGAGACTGATGAATCCTTCTTCACATTTACCTCATTCCATTGGTCTTTGCACCACAACAGATATGGAGGTACTGGCCTTTTCTTCGAAGGATCCGCCTTCTTCTTCTTCTCTTTCTTTTCCTCTTTGTCCCTCAGAGATTGCACTATTGGGAAGTTCTATTGAAATATGGAAATTAATATAACTGTGCGACTCAATAAAAATGGTGACCTAACATCAAATTTTAAGTAAATATCATGCCCCAAAAGCGCTTGCCCCCGGTTACAAGCAAAAATGAATAACATATACATAATACAACCCCTCAATCCCATATGATAAAAATACCAGCTTTGATACAAAATAATGCTTGGAAAAAGATCAAGTCAGATAGGGGCAGAGGTAGAGAATCGTACTGATTTCTTTTTGGATCTGTTTTGATATGTTTTCCTTGAGCCGAGTGTCTATAAGAAACAAACTCTCTACCTCCCCAAGGTAGGCATAAGGTTTACGTACGTTCTACACTCCAACCTCATACACTAGTATGTTGTTGTAATTTGTCTAGAATCAACTAGGCGGTCCTTTCTAGAATTCAGAACCTATAAACTTCAAATTCTAGATCCGGATTTGAGACCAGAGATGAGATTCAAGAAACATACCAGGGTTGGTTTGAACTCTTTCATTTTCTGCAACTTTTTGAGCTCAGTCTGAAGCTTCTCCTGCTCTTTCTCTCGAGCTTCGAGCTCTTCCTCCTTCTGCTTCAACAATTCCTCTCTGTCCTTCAGCATTCCCTCAGTCTGTTCCTTCTCAAGTGTCATCTTTTGAAGCTTTTCCTGCATTTCTAGCAACACCTTCTCAAAAGAACTCTGTTCCACCTGCTGCTTCGCGGCCTTTGAGGCCCCTCTCTTGTTCAATTTCTTCTGGGATTGTGGATCTACATTCTCCTTAATAGAATCATCCACAGGCACCAACACGGAAGGCGACTGAGCTGCAGTCCCAGCAAGTATATTGGCTTCGTTGGATGATGGATTTTTCTGCTTCAGCGCCTTCCTTGACTTCCCCTTCTTCGCAGGGATGGGGTCAGAGGCAAGTGGAATTTCAGCAACAGTAGCCATGGCTTATGGGGCTTGAGGAAAAAAGGATGAACCAAGTACAGTAAAATCTTTTTAATGGTATTTGTTTAGAGAAAGAATGGGAATTTATATAGGAAAATGGAGACTCAACGGCTAGTTTTTTCAAATTCAAAAGAGCGCTTTGAGTTCCAAGGTTTATAAAGTAAAGTATTAAATAAACTTAACCGTTGGCAAAATTGGATTTGGATTTGCTTCTATCCTTGTAAACACTCTTAAATTGGAAAAAATCTTAAAGCTCCAGTTTGACCAAAAATATGTTTGAGACTAGAAAATATTTGAAGATCAGATTTTTATTCATGGTCAAAGCAAAACTTCTAACCTAAGTTTTCAAAAACATAAACAAGCCCCCCACGCCCACCCAACCGAGTTAAAAGAGTACATGCTACCCTCTATCAGCACAAGCCCGAGTAACTATGTCCAATCAAGATTTGAACAAATGAAAAGAAATCAACTAATAATTCTTTTTATTTTCAATGTTCCTCATAGTCAAGCTGGTTGAACTTCTAAGATGCTTATTAATCATTCAAAACTGGGGAATATCAAAGAAGAAATAAGTGAAAAAACTGCACCAAACTACCTTTGCTTGTGACTTGCAAATTTTATTATAAGTACAAAGATACATACAACACAATCTTGTGACTCATCAACATCAAATTCTCATTTGATTCAGAACTCTATAAATAAATATTTCCAAATCCCAAAAGAAAAAAAGAACTCCTACTACAGATTCCTGAAAAATCATGTATATGAAAATCAGGCAAAAACATTGCAATCAAGATGAACTTCCCTATTGAAAAAAATTATATATAGGTGAACTGATGCATCATCTGTGGAATGAAGCGCGAGGAGCACCCCTTGTGTGCCTTTCATCTCTAGTATTCACATCACAGAGGACAGTGCTTGACTCAGCAAATGCCATCCCAGTGAACTGGTTTCTATTTACTCAGGAAAACAAATTCCACTGCAGAAGTTCATCGCATTAACCATTCAACACCATCTCCATTAGCACATCGTTCCAGGCGTCTATAGGTCCAGGCAAACACCAATGCAAGCAGTCATTGATGACTTTTGCATTCTTATCTTTTGCAAATGGTTGGAAATGCCTGTATGGACCTGGATGCCCATCAGGCCTCATTAATGAAAGGCTAGTTACATCGAAAAGCTTTAGATTCAAACCCTTCTCAGAAGCTTTAGCTGTAGCCTTCCCGATTTCCTCTAACTCGATTTCATGTAGAATCTTGTTAATCTCGCTCAAACTGAAATTACCTTCCTTCACTGGTTCTTTTCTTACACAATTTCCTCCGCTAAACCACTCACCATTTTCAAAATGGTCTGGTGTCGCGGTCCTGAAAAATATCATGCCTTTGTGATTTGATGAGAGAAGATAATTGAAAACATTTCCAAGAACTTTACGGTACGCAAAGTTAAAACCGAGCTCAGTCAAGTTCTTTTTGGGACAGTAGTGACAGCCCAATATTGTATTGTTTTCATAGTAGATCGCAGTTTTGACATACCACTCACCACTTGCAAATATCATATAGTCAAAATTATTAAACTGATCTGTCCAACTCGTATCAAGTTTGTCGATATGAAGTTCAATCTCAGACGTGGAAACTCCATTGTAGTCTTCAAATATATCTGCTTGTGCCAGAAAGGGGGACCAAATTACTGAAACAGTGAAGTTGTATGAGGGGAATAACCATCTCCTGGATCGGTACTCCTTGTCATGGTATACTTCAATGGCTTCCTCTACCTGAAAAAAACATCACTATTTAATCAGATCACTTCAACCAAAGTAATGTTCATATACAGAGAGTACTCCTTTTCAACAATCACCAAGCTGAATCGAGAAGAATGCTATAGGGACGGACTTTCAAAAGGGAAAAAAAAAGCATAAACAGTTAGAACTTAGAAGAGTGACAAGTTCACAAATCAGAACTTTCAAATAGTTGCACAAAATCCTTCTGTGGAAAATACAAGAAATTATAAAGACAGATCAGTTAGTACCTCATAATCACTCAATGAATAGCAACAATTGAGTGATTATGCCCTACAAATAAGTTCCTTGCTTCGAGAACTTTTTTGAGCCAAGGGTCTATCGGAAAAGCCTCTTTTGCCCCACAAAGGTAGAGATAAGGTCGAAGTACATTCTACCCTCCCCAAACCTCACTTGTGGGACTACATTGAATACGTTGTTATTATTAACTAGCAATTGCAAGCAATTAATCAGCTCACAGATGGTCAGCATGAGTGAACCATCCATTGCGGCCGAAAGTCACATCCAATTAATATATCCCTTAGTTATATAACACTATAGTTTCTGTGCAAACTGACTATTTTATTTATTAAATCTTCCTATATGCAATCTGATCTTCTGACAAATCGAAGATGATACTAACATATAACCCTTGACACAGGAGGCTCCTTACTTCAACTACTCTAATTAAGGTCTTCAATAAGTGTATGCTGAAACCTGCTACCCTGCAACTAGTTGGCTTTTGGTACCCAATATAGCTAACCATACTTGATAGCTCAGAAATTAACCGGTCACAAACATTTCCCAGCACATACCAAAAATGGTGGGAAGCAAGAACAAACATGAACACCGAGGAAGATTTTGACCGGAACTTGATAGCTCAATAATTTACGGTTTACAAACATTTCCCAGCAGAGAGCCAGAGACCAAAAATGGTGGGAAGCAAGAACAAACATGAACACCGAGGAAAATTTTGACCGAACTTGATAGCTCAATAATTTACGGGTTACAAACATTTCCCAGCAGAGAGCCAGAGACCAAAAATGGTGGGAAGCAAGAACAAAAATGAACACCGAGGAAGATTTTGAGGCTTCAAATAAATTAAGTTGAAAGAAACCAGTGAAAATTTCTTCAAGAAGTATGATGCCTGTTCTCACAGAGGGAAATACTGCAGCAATAATATAATGGTGCTTTAAAATATTCAACAGATAACATTCAAGCTATTTCCCACTTGATGTTTGAAACACCTAAATTTAATGAATCCAACATAGGTACTACATAAGTTCCAAGTTCACTGGCTTTTCTTCTTGGGTTGCCCCAAATGATGTTCACTTTTTAAAAAATAGAAAGTTCAATGCGTTCTTTTTTTAGTATAGAAAGCTGTACCAGTTCAATTTTTACTTCTGGACAGATTCTTCTCTATCCCATTCTTCAACAACACGAATGGGAAGGTTCATTTTCGGTGGCATGAAGTGAACATAATCGAGAACACCAAACATGGGAATTGAACATCATAATTTTTTATCTCATCCCCGGATCATTTATTTGTACCAAACGGATAACAAAAAATGTCCTAGGAAAAAATTTAAGCGCTAACTTATTTAAGACAAAAAGAGCAGAATGAATTGTGCCTTAAAGAAAAAAGACAATCCAAGCAGTGAAGATCAAAACAACCATTTTGTTACTTGATCAATGCCAATGCTAAATCATGGTGGAAACAAGGCAAAAGAACAACCAAAACATACACAAACAATTTAGAGCAGTTGACAAGGACTGTAACTTGTTACCTTTGAGAGTACGCAGAGAAATGACTGGACATGGTTCCTTGATATTGAATCACCAATCAATGCCCATGTTTTATTTCTCATAAATTGAAGAAACTTTTGTGGATTAAACCGAGGCAACTTGCAATTACGTGGATTCCACCTCCAGTAAAGATAACCATTATCTGGTCGGCCATTCTTCATACAATTCTGATGGTCTTCAATAAATTTGCATGTCTCATTTGTGTAAACAGGACCAGCTGGATCAGGAATCCAATCTCCAATGAAAAGATTACACGCTCCTGCTTGCTCTATAGCGCAGACAAGGAAACAAATGCCACTATGTGACGACAGAGATAACAAACTTGATATGCCAAAATAAGACATACTATAAAGGGAAATCAACTGAAGCGGACAAATCTATAACCTACTGTGACGTAGCGCAAGCTACGCGAATCAAACAAAGTGTAGTACTATGTACCCTGTCAGCTTCAACACTTGTAACAATTTCAATCGCGTCAAGCCCCCCAGCTAGGAAACCACCCCAAAGGCTCCATTCCAAATGAAAAACAACCAATAACAACAAGCCATCCATTAGTTGCACATTTTAACTTAGTCAGAGACGAACCAATTATAGTTAATCAACTGCACTCCTAAGAACCAGAACTACTAAAGGCACCAATAACATATCCAGTATAATCCACAAGTGGGGTCTTGTTGGGGGTGGCGAGGGGTAAATACACAACCTTATCTCTATCTCGAGAAGGTAAAGAGATTGTTTCCAATAGACCTCGGGTCAAGTAATTCATATCAAAAAATAAAGCATGTAAAGCAAATATAGCAGTGAAGAATCCATATTGAAAACAAGTGGAGAAGATAACAGTTGCAACAACAAATAATACAATAACCAAAGCCAAGGAGACACTAATGAGTGTATAATTAATATAAGCATAAACCTTTAAAGATTACAACCATAACAGATCCAAAAGTACTTAAATTTTCACATTCCCTATTATGCAACTTTTCTTCCTCAAGGACAATAAACTATCATTAAGGAATTACCTTCTTTATCACATTCTAATATATTACATACTCAAAATTAGAAATCCGAGAATTGGGGAAAAGCTCAAATACCTTCAGGACCAATCTGATCTGCAATTTCAGGCAAACTGAAAGAAACTGGAGGAGGTGAAAATAGAGTCTTTCGAATCAAAGGGGTTTCTTGAACTTCAACAATCACATCAGATCTTAAATATAGAAGCCTAAAAGCAAGACCCACAAGGAGAATCGAAAAACCCAACTTCAAAACAAAGTGATTTTGCTTGTAAACAGACTTCCACCAAGATTTCCAATGAAATAACATTTTCTTCAGCATACCCACTTCTTCTTTAGCGCTTTTCTTTCAGTACAGGCAAAGATCTTCAATGAAAATTACTAAAAATGTAATCTTTAGCTGAAGATTTAAAAAGGGTATCAACCTTTATCAGTGAAAGCAGATTTGATGATGATACAGTATTACATGCAAGTTGGAGGAACCGACAAATCTCGACTGTATGGAGTGACAAGTATTAGATTACACAAGCACATGATGAAGAAATGTTAAACAATTGAATTTTGGTTTAGAGTTTTGGACATTCACAGATAGAGGAACCATATAGTAATATTTTAATTTGCGTTCCTTATCACCAAATTTATTTTATTTTTTTTGTATGCATATATTTTAGATCTAAAACAAATAAAGAAAAATATAAGATCTATCCACGATTATCCAAAGTCATATTTGGTAAATTGATGTTTCGGTTCAAGTTCGATACGAATTTATGAATCACTTAAACAAGCCTTTCTTAACCGCATCTGAATTGACATTCTTATTCATATATTTATGAACAAAAACATCCTCGATATCGACTCATCATATCCTGGGATTGAACTGTTGAAGAAGGTCCAAAGGGTTTGTAATAGAAGATATAACTTGCTATTATTGATTTGATCATATCACTAGACATTTGAATAAGACCTTGTACAATAATTTAAATATTTTGTCGCATCCCTTCGATATAAATACAAGATAAAGCTTCTTTAAAAAATATTTTATTCTTGATATAACTTTTCAACATAAATTTAGTTTTAACCAAGCATTAATATAAATATACATAAAAATATTTAATAATATGAGCAATTTTAGCAACTTAATTGATTGATCATTAAATTATAAGGTTTTAATTTTTTTTTCACTTTGTAATCTCTCTATTTTCTCTTTTCCTTCACCTACCTCAATATTTTTTAAAACAAAACAAATTTATTTCTATTTTAAAATATCATGTTATGAATTTTGAGAGTTGGGTTTAATTAATTTTCAAATATTAATTTTAAACTAAAAAATTATTCAAGCAATAACGTGGGCTCTTTACACCTAAACTCATAAGAAAACAAATACTATAAAATAGAATAATATTTTCTATTGATTAATTAAAATTGCCTTCCAGAATCTATAATTGTCTCAAGATGCTCAATGTATATACATTATTGAACCTTTTAAATAACAGCCAAAAAGCAATTCAACAAAAGAATTTAAGTAAATTAGAATTAGGTAGCATCTCAATTCCAATCTTATTGTTGTTACTTGTTAGTAATAAAATACAAGAGCAATAATAAGCTGGATCAATTATATAATTTTTTCCTTTCTATTTTAAGTTCAATTAATATCATTATATCAAACAATAATAATACATACCTGATAAAATTTCGTGAGATCTGACAAGAATAAAATTTATGAAATTAAATTATATATTATTTGCATTTAATGTGCCTCCCCCCCCCCCCCCCCCCCCCCCTCAAAAAAAAAAGTACTACAATTATATTATTTGCATTTAATGATGTGATTTGTTTTGGTTTCTTCAATTTGAAGGCTCCAAAATATGGGGTAACATTATTTTGCCTTTTATGATTTATGCCCCTTACCCAATGTGGTAAGTATAATTTGTTTAGTTGATGCATTGTACTTGACATACCTAAAGAAAATGACAAGGGTACATGAGTGTTCATTTTGTCATGTTGCAAATTTTGTACATAACAAACTTCTATTAAATTTTTGAAAAAATTATTAAAAACACTTTTAAATTTGGCATAAATTATTAATTTATTTATAAACTATTGATAGTGTTAAAAATACCTTTCGACCTGACTAACTGAACTTAAATACGCCCTTACACTCCTAAATTCTTGTCAAGTTAAGAGGCATTTTTAACATTTGTGATGGTTCAAGGGTGTATTTTAATTTAATTAGTTAAGTAGAGGAGTTTTCTAAGACTATGAGAAATTCAAAAATTAAATAATAACTTGCAATTAGTCAATTAGTCAAAAGAGATAATAAGAAGGATTGTAATAGTAACAAACATTGATATTTTGTATATCGCAATAATTCTTTTATTTTTATCGTGAGGGTGAAAAACCCTCACTTGAAACAACGCAAGCCGAGCCGGGTTTCAATTCAGAAAGACGAAGGGCCCAAAAATCTAAATAGGGGTGAAAATTTCCTATCTCACTTGGGGCGCAAAACGAATCGATTTAGTTAGGAAAGAACAGCAAAGTCCATCCAAACCGCCCGATGAAAAATAAGAGAAGAGCATGCGGAATAGGCACGGAAAATAAGAAGTGTGATAGGTGAAGCAGCCGAGCTCATTCCCTTCGCGTCCTTGGCCCAATAAATAAAGGAGGAGCAAAATATACTATATAACATTTGAAGAAAAAGACGATACTTCAAATTCTTAAATAAAGCCATATATATAAAAATAAAAATCTAAATCTAGATCATCTCGACTAAAATAATAGAACCGTCTAGACCTGACTCCTCAAAAGTTAAGTCACTATCATACTCCAAATAGTTCATTTTCCATAACTTGGTTGTCCTTATTGTTTGTATGAATCGAAATGGCTTTGTTTCCGAATCTTCGAGTTGAGTTGAACAAAACGACCATAGCAACTTAATCGAATCAGTTTTCATGAATTTCCTCTGAATTCTACGCCCATCAGGAAGGCGAATCGCGATTCTGCAGAGTAATTTCTCGTCACACTTTGGTTCTTCAAGGGGAAGATAAACAATCTTCTGATTTTGAATATCTTCATCTTGATTATCAAGTTTTTTATCCTCTTCATCATCGCGAGCAATTCTGCTACGTTGTTGTTTTTGAATTAGATTGGCATGGAAATCTGAGGGATTACTATCAATAAAAACCATGGCATCCTCCAGCAATGTCTCTGCCTCAACCATTCCGTTCCAGGAACGCAAATTTTGACCTGTTATTGGATCAATGACCAATGTAACAGGTACAGATTCTAATTTGTAGAAAGTACAAACTTTTCTACCTTCATCTGTACAATCTTCTTCCTGCCAGAACACGAAGTTATTTTTTATCATCGGAGCAACTACCTCGTTAGCCCAGGTATCGCGATTCAGCACGCTCGAGGTGAATTCCTCCCTGGATTGCACATTCACCAGGAGCCATTTATTCCTTGCTATTCCAGCTTCTTTCGCCTGATCAAATGGTCCATTGTACAACAGTTCATAAGGCGGAGGAAATAGAAAATCAAGGGTATTATTATCATCTGTTGCAAAATCAGAAGACGATAAACCATTATATAGTCCTGAATTACGTGATGAACCATCATATAATCCTGAATTACGTTCCAATTCCCAGGATGTTGAATCATTCTCCATCAATGGCGGAGAATTGGAGGATGATGATGCTCCATTGTCAGAGAAAAAAAGTTGAATTGCTTCTGCGAGGTTCCAATTTGCTGCCTGAAGAAATTTCTGGGCAGTACCAGCAGTTTCATCTACCTCGATATCAAGGAAAGAAGAAATTAACCTCTGTTGGGAATCCGATAATACGTAAGTCATGGCTTTCGTACACTGATATATTATTATTGTTATTGTTGTTATTGTTACTATGATTTGGTGCAATAGAAAAAAGAGTAGTAGCATGTGTATTTATAATAATAGGAGACCCAGTTTGATTAGAAATAGGCAAACGTGTTTTGATTTTGAACAGGAAATATTATTTATGGTAAACTTAGAATCGTACCAAATATGAAATACCATGTCCTAGACAATTTAGGAGTACTACTTATTTATAGGAGTTAAAAAAAGGAAAAATTATGCGGATAAACAAATATATATTGATTAATTAGCTAACATAGTTATAGTTCGAATTAATTACAACTCACAGCAAACAATTTGAGTTTTGTATAATTTGCGCGATTACATAAAAGTTCAGCTAAGGCTTTTATCTTAAAGTAGGTGACTTAAAAAACTGAAATTTCATATTCCCGATGAGTAAACGGTACATTAATGTAAGAATGCACTGCCATAGTTTACACCTCTCTCTTATTGGTTTTAAATCAATGGATTGTTTGGTAGGGTATATAAGAATAATACTAAATATAATGTATTAATAATGTTTGTATTAGTAATACTAATATTAATTATGCAGAGATTATTTTTTATGCATTATTTGATTTGGTGTATTAAAAATAACATGTATTGCATAATTCTGAAAAATATATGTTTGTTTCCAAAAATATTAACCATACTAATGAATGCATAAAAAGACTTTGCTTATATGCACATAGATGTAAAAAGTATATCAAACATGATACTACTAATCCACAAAGCTAATACATGCATTATTTTTTTTCTAATATACTAGGTTCTACCAAACGACCCCAATGTTTTACCCTATATTACTCTAACTCTTCGAAAATATTGTCGCACCTATGTCAAATCCTTCAAAAACGCCCTGCTTTTGGAAGATCCGACATGCCTTCATCAATTCTAACATTTTTAAAAGGTCCGGACAACGTAGATTTTAACTAGCAAACTGATCAATGACTATGAAAAAAACTTTCAAGAAATTAGTGATCAGGAAAGAGTAAATATGCCTATTGAAGTTACTTAAACAATAAACAAAAAATGTATGTGAAACAAAATCCACAATTCTCTCTTTGATGTTGTTCCATCAAAAAGTGTGTAACATTCTACTTATATATAACAAACCAGAAGTGAACAGTGTGAGATTCAGAACAATTGAGGCTACATTAAACAAGAAAAATCAATAAATAACTAAATGATCTAAGTTTTGTCACCAAGTAAGATTACTTTTTTTAAAAACAAAAATCTGCAGATTCTAGTTACACAGACTTTATAGCTGATTGAGGTTTACATAATGAAGAAGAAAACCTTCATCTTTTCGGCGATAGAAAGCAACTGAAGTGGCATCAACTAACACAATTGCTCCGCAATTGCTTTTGGGACTTTCATACCGAATCCATGCTTTACTCTTTCAACCCTGTTAGCGATAACAAAAACCAGTGAAGCGTCAGTTTACGTTGTAAGAAAAGCAAACATTGAAACTACACAATTTCCTCTTTGAAAGATAACACGCAAACAGATTATGATGCAGCATTATTTCTCTTCGCGGGTGGTGAAGTGTTGGTAAATGGAATATTTACATGCCACAACCTCAGTCCAGATGGTGATCTATTAGTTCAAAAATAATACATAAAACATACAACTAAATGTGGTCTCGACTTGCAAGTAAGCATTCCAATTTTGGGTATGCACATCTAGACATTCAACTCGTCTCTATTGAGTCAGTTGAATACTCAAACATACAAACTGATCATCTAGACACATCCAATATTCATGTGTCATGTTACCGTTGGAGTCTACAAGACACAGTGAAATGAGTTTGGAGTGTTTAGTCGTTAGTTGAGACCAAGTTGAGATGTCTAGATGTGTACTCTCAAAGTAAGGGTGCTTAGTTGTCATCTGAGGCAATTTTTATCATCTGTTTTTGTATAATGCCTTACTTTAATCCCACCTAATCTAACAGTGTTCCTGACTTCCTCTAATGTACATGCATAAACTCATATCCTTAGCTTCAGAAAGTCATGCCCGTGTTTTGAATTTAATTGAATAGGTAGAAGTTCCAATGTAGGTTCTTCAAAACGTAAGTAACAAGATTATGTCTTCAGAAAAATGTGAGCTTTTAATAAAATAGGTTACTCACGTTGGGGCAAGTTTGCCAAGGCCTTCAAGTTCTTCACCAGTGTGTTCATCAACAACGCTTCCTGAAATCTTAATGATATAAGACTTATTTTTCGTTATAGGGAGACCTCTGCTTGCTAGTAGGTCTAAATCTTTCTGATGGAGCTCGCGTCCATTCACGTAGATCCCTGTGTTCCCAGCAGCACAATCTTTTGGCATTGGATGATTAAATTCTTCAATATTTGGCTGCAAGTTAAATTATTAAACTTCAGCAATTTGGCAATCCACCAAAATTCATCCAAGAGGTATGTTCTATATAAGACAGTATTGAATCATACCAGAATGACACCAAGACAGGGATGGCCCATCACTCCCCAAAAGCCAGCTCGGTGGTCATACCTGGTTCACCATTTAAATAGAACTTGAAGTCAAATTTCAGATAATTTAAAGCTGTCATCATATTGAAAAGCAAAATTGCATTATGAAAATTTCGCGATAAGGACGAAGTGAACACAGAGAATTTCTTCTCAGCAATTACTAGCATCCATCATTACAAGAAAGGAAACAAGAAAAGGCTGAACTAATATGCACTTTTTTGAGCTATTATACCACACAATATCCTTTGTACTTCTCAACACAGACGTACTTACCAGTAATCTCCAGGCTGAATGGGCCCAGCTAACTTCTCTGCCTTCCTAACAACACGATCTGGTATCGGTCTGCCATTCACAAACACATTTGATCTTCCATTCTCTGAACTTTGATTAGATCTTGATAATTCTCCGAGGCTCCTTTTTATGAAGCCCATGAAGGACTGACCTCCCTTATAGCTTTTTGATAAATTTTCCTCTTTGCTTGATTGAATTGATTCCATAGATACACCACTATGTACAAATTCATTCGCTGAGACATCCATTTCCACTGCCATCGGTACATCTTTTATGGAATTCTGCCTAGAGGTACTTCTGTCAAGTATGGTCCTCTCTTGTTCAGTGTGTTCTTTCATGTCCTCCCTCCTGATTTTTTCTACCGCGTCTTTGGGAGAAATACTATAAGCATGGTTGTTTTGAGGAGAATCTACAAGCGGTATAGGATCATCTTCTAGGGGCATTTCAGCACAGTGAGCAAGATCATGTCTAACAACCACATTCTCTGGGCTTAATTCATCTTCAGAACGACTGGATGGTGAGGAAAGAGCACTATACCTCTTCTCGAGTTCAGTGGAATTTGATTTCTGACTCCTGGAAGGTGAATCTCGCTTAGTATCAGTGAAATGGTAGTTAGAATTATCATAATCATCAGACCAAGGGCTCATCTCATCGTTCATCAAACAACCATTAGCATTTTGAAGATTCTCATTTGGCACGTCACTGGTACCAGGAGTAAACTCAGCAGGCAGTTGTTTCACTTGTGTAGGAACGAATACACCCGACTCTTTGCTACCAAGTTCAAATAAAATAATGGCTGAACAGGATCCACATCTCATTTTCTTCTCACTCTTTCCTGTTATCATTAGTTTCTTAGGAATCTTCAGCAGCTCAAAGCAGCCACAGCACGTAATGAAAGGGGCACCACCTGCTATAGCTTGATAAACGCGACCAACTCTATGGGCAACAACCACTTTTCTAGGAAAACGCCGATAACCAAGACCACGATTTTCCGACTCCAGGTCACTAGGACTTCTTGTAAGTCGCTGCCCTTCATGATAATTCTTATTAAGGGCAGAGGAGCCTTCAGATGTATAAGCCCCTGGACCATAACCCACAGAGTTCATGTGGTGATGTAGAATGGGATTCGCAGGGCCATTTCGTGACCTTCGGCTGACAAAACCAGAGGGTTGAATCACAGGAGGAATTTGATACTTTTGGCTCAAGCAATGTGAACAAGAGCATGCAGATTGGTGGAAAAGGGTTTCATGCGGATGTGGTATGAAGAAGTTATCATTGTGATGCCCAGGATAATGTTCAGGGTATGTTGGGGGGAAATGCTGATACGGCATCTGACGGGGAGGCTTTCTGTGCATTTGCTGGCAATATTCCATTCCATATCCAAGAAATTCATGTGAAAAGGTGTCTGAAGGATAAGAGTCTGGCATCATTGAACCATGTGCACCCTTGTAAGTAGCATGCTCTTGACGTCCATATGTGTATGGACGCTCTTGAATATTCTTAGATGGACCTAGGGGATGTCTATTAGCACCATAAGACCCCTGGTTATGCACATCATACATGCTAGAAGGACCAAAGGATGTTGAAGCCATCCTTCCATCAACAAGAACCCTATCCTTAGGTTTCTCAGAAACATCACAAGTTCGGCTAAGTTGGTCCTTTAATTCATTGATCTTCCTTAAAAGCTCCGCTCTATTGCTCTCCAAGTCTGCAACTTCAGCTACCCCATCCAAACCACCATTGTATCTCCTGTGGTTAACAGAGCCATAGTAAGAACCCATATCATTTGCTAAAGGCCCTTCCTTAGGATATGAAGAAGCGCTAAACTTCCCTTGCCTTGTCACATTTGCACTATTTGCATAAGATCCCTCCACGTACCGACTGTCCATAGATGGTCCTGGACCTAGTGATTCCATCGAAGGCCTTACCTTTTTAAGCTCATTTCTAACACTGAGACCGACAGATTCAACAGTATTAATCTTTCCCCAATAATTATCCACCCCAACACTATTATCCCTCTTGCCTTTAGAAGTACTACATTCATCGTAATCATAATAGTTCTCTCTTCTAAACCTATCTAACCTCGAACTAGTTAAACTTGGTTCACCCTCTCTGGCTGTATCAAAATCATCTAAAACTTCCTTATCATCAGATCCTGAAATGACCCGACGATGTGACACCATTCTTCCATTTTGACTTCTCCCTTCTGTCCTACCCGGTTGCAATTCACTACGTTCCTCATCAAAATCAGAAACAGTATCTACATTCACAGCAACATCTCCTCTATCAGAAACTGCTCTAACCTTTTCACCATCTGATACCTCAGACAAGCCATCCTCCAAAATCCCCTTATTTTTTGCTGCACCATCATAATAACAAGCAAAACAGAAATTTAGAATCTTAAAAACAAAAATCGATTCTAAACTCGATTCTAAACTCATCCTACCATCAATATGAAATATTACAAAAATTCTGCTGCCCTGAATATGGGAATACCAAAGAAACAATTGCACAGGGAGAAAGTATTCAATTACTATGTAAAAAGCCTCATCTAAAAGCTTGAACCATCAGAAATGACACCTTTTACTTTTTCATCTTCAATTTATCCCATCACCCTGGTGGGGCAGGGGATGGCTGATTATTTTCTTAGAACAAACAAGTTGACAATATATTTTGGTGAATCAGTGAAGGTGAGACTCAAAACTTAATAATGATATGAAATGAGCTTAATGAAAAAGTAGAGATTCATAGAACCTATCCACTTATTTGGGACTGAGCAGTAGATTTTTTGTAGTAAAGGTAAGACTTAAAACTCAAGATCTTGGTCAACTCAAAAAACAACAACTATGAACTATGCCTCAGTCCCACACAAGTTCGTATGGGCTATATGAAAGCCCAACTCATGTCATCATGACATCATCCACTCATACATCCATTACAAAGCTAGACTACCGTAAGGAGTTCTAAAGATCCATTGTACTCCCTCTGTTTCAAGTTACTTGTTTTAGTTTCCTTTCTAGTCTGTTTGGAAAAGAATGTCTCTTTCCTTTTTCAACAACTCTTTAATTCAAACTTCACGCATGGCATACTTAAGATTACAAAGGACATTTTGGTTTATTTGACATATCTTTAGTTTCCGAGATTCTTTCAGAGCCTCTCTATCTTTGAGGTGGTAGGTCTGGTACACTTTATCCTCACCAACCCCACTTTGTGAGACTACACTGGCTGTGTCATTGTTGTTGTTACTTATCAAAAATCTTTCTTAAACTTTGCATAAAGTCAAACCCAGACAAACTAATTGAAAGGAAGAGAGTATGTACGCGATAAAGATTATCATTTCCGCATATATATATATATAGTAATTGTTGAACCCCGTTCGACTACCCTGTGAAAATTTTGGCTCCGCCACTGCAGAGACCACATTAAATTCCACTCAAATAGTTTAAACTTCTCTATGAATGATTTTCCTTGGTTCAACATAAGGTATAGAGGAATAATACACTAAATAGAAAGCAAAGTACCTCTGAGAACAGTACCACAACCACCACACTGATAAACAGAAAAGTCATGAAGCTCAGGGAGAAGATTTCCACACTTAGGACAACGAACCAATCGAACATTTGATGAAGCTTCTGCCATTTTCAAGTTTCTCTAAGTGAAAAGAGGAAGAGAAAACAAACCCCAGATACCATTCAAAGAGCAAAATCAAGTCTTGAACTTGAAAAACTTAAGCAGAAATAGCAAAAAGGTGACAACTTTATCACACAAAAAAAATAACAACTGATGAAAAAAAGGAAAATATTCCCAGATCAAAGCTCAATGCAAAAAAGCAAAATGGGGTTCTTATAATAATGCAAAGAAGACAACTTTATTACTATTGCACTCCAAATACAGACACCAGAGTGAAAAAAGAAAACTCCCAAATGAAAAAAATGGGTTCTTGGACTAAACCAATTTAAGTAAAATAACAAAGATGATAACTTTAACACTTTTGAGGTACAAAAGAAACACGAGAAAAAGAAAAAGTGTGAAACTAACTTCACAATACAGTCCAGAAAAAAAGTATAATGCAAAAAAAAAATTAAAAAGCCAACAATTTCTTGTTCCTAAAAAAAATCTGCAGAATTTGTTTGTTCCAAGAAAGAGAAAAGGGAAGGTTTGGATTTGGAGGGAGAGAGAATAAATGGTGACCCGTTTCTCGACAATTTCTTACTTTTTTTTCAGATTATATATCTTATATTATAAAGTCATAATAAATAACAATAATTTTTTCAAACAAGACAAGGGGGACCATAACCAATATTACCAACATGAAAACGATGTCGTTTTGTTTGGAAAATCTGTTAAACGACGCTGTTTTCCGGTGCTTTTTCCCATTTTTTTCTTTTAATTTGAAGGTGTGGTTGATAAATCGTTTTCGAAAATAAAGTGGCTTTGACGAAGCCAAAGAGAGTGCGATGGATGCTTGTTAGCTGTTTGTGTATCTTTTTTTAGTCAAAAGTAGTTTCAACTATGGCTTCTTCTCAAAGGACTTGGTCCTCACTTTCTTTGTCTTTTTTATATTTGATATTTATTTTGAATTCAATTGAGTTTGAATTTATATTGAAAATTTTATAAAATTGTATATTGTATGTATTCTTTAAATAGGTCTATTCTTGTTCTCTTCGTCCATCTTTATTTGTCCATCTAAGTTGCATGGACTCTTCACTTTTGATGTTGCATCTGTGTTGGATTCTCTGAAAATACATTATTTTTTGGTGAATCTGACACGCAACCACCGACACTTTTGAAGAGTCCGAGCAACATAGTTGTCCACTATACTATTTTGAGATATTCAACGATAGTTATTCACTTTATGTAATCAAGAAATAATTTTACACTTAGTTTCTGATTTGCCCTTATTATTAACTGCAGTCATTTCTTTATTACATTTTTTAAAATATTATATTTATTATATTCAAATAGTGATTTGGTAAAATTATTCTTATCATTTACTGCTTCTTAATCTCTGTATCAAATCAATAAGGCACAAGTAAAAATGGACGAAGGGAGTAATTGTTGTTCGTTAGCAATCAAACTTATGTCTAACAAAATATAAGGCTTTTAGAAATTGAAGTCATTTTGGGTATAACTTTTGAAATCTTATTATACGACAATATAAATTTATGCCTTATGAAAAAAATCTCTCCCTTTAATTTGTTTATATTATTTTTATTTATAATTTGTTTTTAAAAAAAATGTTTGTTTTCTTTTTAACAACTCTTTAATTCTATCTTTTTAGTTTAAGACTACAAAATTAAAGTATATTTTGACACATTCAACATATCTTTAATTTAAGATCATCGATTAAGAAAATCTATTTTCTTCAATTTTGTGTCAAGTCAAAATGAAAAAAATACTTTTTCTATGTGGGACATAAACTAAACACCAGCACAAAATAGGGGCAAAAAGGTAAACGACCAGAGATTTTTCATATGAAAGATACACAAAATTCGAATATAAAATTTTTAATCAGAGAATGAAAGAATATTTATCAGTACACCAAAGACAATATATGAATTGGTTACTCCATTCCATATACTATTTGACAAGATCTTTGTGTAGCCCTCATCTTTCTTTTCCTTTCTTTACTTTGGTTTCAAAAGTTTACTAGAACAAATCTTTATGGATATTAGGACACATGAAACATTGTTGTCTTTGAAGTACAATGTCCTTTTTCTAATTATTGAGTTTTTGAAATTCACCAATATATCATTTTCTTATTTACAATGAGTAATATAAAGGAATTGTTTGGTTCACAAACAAAATAAAGTTTGGGTTGTAAAATAAAGTATTAGAATTCATACCAAGAATTATTTTCATAATTCTAATTATCTGATGAGAAGTAAACGCTTCAAAAAAGTTCTTGATTCAAAATTTCGAGCTTGAACTATAATTTATCAACCATCTCATCGCATGATCTCGCGATAACGAACACAAACTACTTCCTCCATTTCAAAAAGATTGACTTACGTACTTTTCTTTTTGGTCTGTTTAAAAAAGAATGACACATTTTCTTTTTTTGATAAAATTTTAATTTCAACTTTTCACGTGTAATGTTTAAGACCACAAGATTAAAGGGCATTTTGATACATTTGATATAATTTTAATTTAGAACCATAAAATTGAAAATTCTTTTTTTGTGTTCTGAAACTCCGTATCAAGTCAAATTAAATCATTTTTTTTTTAACGGAGGGACCGCTTTCTTGGTCTCATTTGTACCTAGCATTCATATTTGATTTGAATTCAAACCCTAAACAGGAAAAACATAACAATCATGATGTAGGAAACATGCAAAAATATGTCATTTGGGACCCCAAAAATATTACTATATAGAAGAAAAAAATAATTTATTTAAGGTTAGTACTATGAAATTGTCTTTTTAGTTTTTTTAATTAGTTAGATTAATTCTTAAGCCTTACTCCTTCCTGATATTTATTATCCATGATTATTAATATTAATATCAAATAAAGGTGAGAATGGCTTTTAGGTTGTTGAAAAATCAATTATATTACTATCAAATAAAGAATAAAGAACTAAATTAAGTTTGAATTTTTTATATTTGACTTAGTAAAATATTCTAGTTTAATTAGTTTTGTATAGTAATAGATTTAATAAGAAAAACTACTACTAATTCTCAACAAATACTTACTATATATTATAAAAATAAATACCAACCAACGTGATATCCATGACGATTATAGTAAGTAATTCTAGATTTAAGAAAGTTCCATAATATATTTTTTGTTATTAACTTGACATAAAGTCAGCCCTAAATTACATGGTCAAAATTATACTAAAATCATAATCCAATCACAATATTATGACTTATTTTAATGTAAGGATTTTGATCTTCTCATACGTACGATTTGATTAGTATTATCTGTTGTTTAAGATTTTAGTAAAATAAAAATTTATTCGTACTTAATATTTATATCAAATCAATAGATGAATGATATTGTGGTTATATAAACTTCTAGCATTCAATCATTATTGAGTCTTACATCATTAATTCACCCCTTTTTTTAAATAGAAATTTTCATATGATTTGATGTAAACATCGTGTGTGGATTAATATTTACTCTTAAGCACGTTTATTTTGTAAATCATTTCACAATTTTAAATAACTCTTGTGCTCCTTAAATGAGTAATTAAGCATGACTCACATATTGTTAGGTATCTGCTTTGAAGCTTGACTGATGGTCTATGTTTTCGAAAAATTCTACTTTGGGGAGAATCGTGCTCTATCGAAACCGATTCCATTTCCAAAAGTGAAACTAAATCATCTAACCATCGCTCAGTCACAATCTTTAACAGGAGTTAATATTTTCTTTATTTTCTAGTAAGTAATACTATATAAAATAAAGTTTGATTTATGCCTCTCTATCTTACAAGCTATGAGTTATAAGATACGAGTAAAATTTGTGTATAATTTATTTTTTTTAGATTTTACTTGCGAGGATCTTGCAGACTTAACTTTTTATTTCCGCTAAAAGAAATAAAAAATATTATTACTATGAGACACATTTTTTGTCCAATGTACACTTGAATAAAGTGAAGTTCTCACACTTTGTACATTGTTATATCAATATAGGTACTTATTTTCTGCAAAGATTCTTTTACACATGTATATATAATGTATTCTTATGTGAATTATTACATGTGACTTTACTCAGAGAATCTTAATCAAACTCATCATCTATTTTATGACTTTTCACTCATCCTTGATTCATGACTTGTTATTTTCTCCAAAGGCTTTTATGTTCTAGTTGGATCGAGACGGAACTTGAATACGCGTTACGAGTAACACGAATTCTTTGTTATTGTGTTTCCGTTTTATATTGATTTTATTGTACTTCACTTGGGCTTAGAGTCATCGAAAACAATGTTTCTGTCTTCACAGTGTAGAAATAAGGTTGCATACGTAAACACATATTCCGTTGTTGAGATTACGCCAGAACATTGCTGGTTCTATTTACAAAGTTCTCAACATTAGCTTCGTTGTACGTTTAAAGCTAAGAGTTCATATTACTATTTATTATAATTTCACATAAATTTATATTTCGCGTTAAAAAGAGTTGATTTAGATGATTCATATTCTACAATGTTGCATCCACCCTTGGTTACGTGCAATTAAAGTAATATATAGATTATGGTTCAAATCACGTATTATCTTAAGAATTTATCAAATATGTAGAAATAAAGTTATAAAAAGAATGACTCAGTGCAATAAAATTTTCTCTATGCGCAGAGTTCGAGGAAAGGCCTGATGACACGGAAATATAGTACGATATGTGCAAATATGTATAGAGATTAATTTAACAATTCAATAACTTAAAAGGAATAAAAAAATTTAAACTCATTAATTTTAAATTTTGACTCCGTCTCTATCTAATTTTGCAACAAAGTATCAACATTGAATCAAGAACTAATATAATGATTTGGCATCACTGTTTTAAGAGATTTCAATAATTGAACTATTGAAAATGAAAATTCAAATAGTAAGTCAACAAAATAACTTGGATAAGACATGATGAATTGAAAACTCAAAATAAGTCAACAAACCACAACGTGCTGGCTGTGGTGTGGGCTGGCCCAATTGGTTAATTAATGTGGGCTGGCCCAGTGGGTTTATTAAAGAAAAATTATGGATAAGTAAATATATATTAGTTAATTAGCTAATATAGTGATAGTTTAAGATAATTACAGCTCGTGTCAAATATCTAGTTGTAATTACAGTTTGAGTTTTGTATAATTCGCGTGATTTATACAAACGTTATGTGTGAACCAAATTGCGTAGTGAAATATACAAACACTGTGAATTGGATTGCGAATTATACAAACATTATGCACGAATTGTATAGCGAATTATATATACGTATACAAATATTACTCAATTATACAAATATTACTATAACTATAATCACGAAAGTCCGATAACAAAACCCATTTGAATAATATAAAATAACGTTTATATTATTGATTTTAACGAGAGACTTGAAAAAGTCCGATAACAAAAAACATCACTAGTTTGATTAGGCTCTTCTCCTATTAGAATGGAGCACGTGAAATTTTATCTAAATCGATAGTAAAACGTTCATATTAATGATTTTAATGAGAGATTTTTGAAAGATTAATAATTAAAAATATCATTAATTTAAATTTTAATCCGAATTATATGAGATACGTGAAAATTTCATGTGAATTGGTAACAAAAACATTTATACTAATAGTGATAGTAATAGTTTTCGTTCGAAAATTCCCCATTTGTTGCAGTTTTTGTCCCTACTTGATGATTAAGAGACTTTAATTTGTTCTTACATGACATGATTGTCATGAAGGCATCTTAATTTGTATTCATTTTATTGTTCGAATCTTTGATAACACTAAATAATTATTGTTTAACTTTTCTTATAGATTACTTAACCTTAAAATATAGTTGGAAAGTATGTTGCGAAATTTCTTTTTATTTTTGTTTTGTTTTATTAAATTTGATGGAAATGATATAATAGTGTGTATACGATAAAAGCAAAAGAGAATAGGTGTACAAGTCAATGAATTGGTTGGGAGCTTGAGGTCTCTAGTTCGAATTTCAATGAATTGTTCATCTTTTGTTATAAATTACTTAACCTTAAAAATAGAATTTGAAGACAGAAACCTTGATCTGAACAAATAAAACATAAATTATTTGTTGGATGACTAATTTCATTGCAATTTGCAATTTGAATTGGGCTTTATGTTGTATAGTTTGTGGGTCGAAATTTGGCCCAAAACAAATGGGCTTTGATATCCTTTGAGTGATTTGCGAGAACAAACTCTATGAGGAATGATTTTGAACTTCTGGATAAATTTCTTTTAAGAATATCGCAAAATAAAGATTTAGATATTTTGATAAGTTAGAGATGACGAAACTGTAATTGATAACAAGTCCTACTTCATATGAAACAAGTTTTTTTTTTCGGAAAAGTCAAACATGTGGTGCAATCATCCCAAGTCAAATTTGACTAGAACTCCTCTCAATAAATAACACATCATACTATCATATCCTTTTTGTCGATAACTTCTTGAAATGCATGGATTTTCTGTCTCAGAGGCGAATTTGTGTCTGATATGCAATAAAAATCATTTTTAAATTTTTTTTTGTTAAATAGATTAAAAGTTCAAATTCACCCTCGATGTCATATTTATTTATTTTTTCGAAATGTTTTGGTTGATGAATTTACTTTTTAAAAACTACATTATTTTATATTATTGAGAAATATTTTTTCCATTTTTTTGGTATAAAATGAGGAAAGATTACCTTATTGATATGTATAACTCATCATTAATTTCTTTATAGAATAAATTATTTTTTACTTAATTATGCTAGTTTCAATTGATACAAGAATATTATTATTAAACTTTAATACTCAAAACTATCATGAATACCTTTATTTATTCCTCGTAAATTGATATAAATTATATTCCAACATTTTAAAATTTATTATCACATAAAAAGTGCACCATATCTTTCAAGATCAAATTGTGTATCATGTTATTTGTAATTCATACTATATTTGTTTTAACTAGATTAACTATATTTATAAGTTTTAAATATAACACGTCCCTTTTAATGGAATAGAATATATAAAAATGATACTATAAGATCATGAATAAAGTAAAAAGTCCTACAATTCCATGGAAGCAATGGTTTTATCCATCCGTAGATTTAATTTCATTTTCTTTTATGTTTCAGCCCGTTCAAGAATGAAGATTCGCGCGACACTTGGTGTTAATATTTTCAAATTTGAAAATTCAAATTTACGCTTATGAATCCTGGTAAATGATGATTTAAATGAGATTTGATATTTTTGAATTAGGAAATATGTCATCTATTATTATTGAAATTGTGATTAAAATTTTCAAATTTGAGAGTCTTAACACCGAGTGTCGCGCGAATCTAAATTTAAAATAAAAATTAGAGAAGCTATTTTTGTACTACACTATAAATAACACAAGAAAAAAAATAGGTAGGATCAACCACCACCACAAAAACAACATTGAGAACCATCATTTTCAAGTAATTTCAACCATTAACGTAACCAACACACATGTCTATGGATATTTAAATCTTTTATTAAACTTCATATTATCAATGCAAATGATTATTATTATTACTATTATTATTATGGTTATATATTTTACTTGTTACATATTATAATGCATTATATTATTACTTTAAATATAAATTTATATTGCCTGTTACTTAAATTTGATTACATCGTATAAGTAGATTGATCACTATATATTAAAAAGTCTCATTTTATATAATAATCGATTGGATGTGATCCCTTGTTATTTTTCTTCCTTTTTATTCTTTTTATTCTTTCTCTTATTTTGAGTTTGCTCATTATTTTATTACATTTTTTGCGCGGTCTTCTCTTGAAAATTCTAATATATATCATATTTTTATTTATAATTTTATAGATTTATCTTTTAAATTATTTATACATAATATTACGCCATAAAAAAAAGATAATGCATTATATTTTACTAAAAATAATATAATATTTATAAGATATTATAATATGATATGATACCAAACGATATCTAACCAAGTTGTTAGGCAACATAATAATTACTACTATTATCAACATTCCTAAGGACAATTTAATACCATAAACTCTAATATACAAAAGCTACAACGCAGTCCTACATAGAATTAAATATTGGAGAAAAGAACAAAATATGTAAAAGAAGGTAGATAGTTAATCAATTAAGAACTCGCGTGCTTAGAAGATGAAGGTAATAAAAATAAAAATATTTTAAATGAATATATAAATATACTATAATAATATGATTAAAAATAAAAATATAGTGCATGAGATATTATGAGAAAATATCTTTATAAATATGCGTTTGATAAATTGATTTAAGTCATGTAAGAATTTGCCTAGTGCTTTTTAAAGTTCCAAAAAGAACGAATATTTAAAATAATAATTGTTTTGTTCTTCAAAAAATTTCTTTTTTTGTTTGTGAAATTAAGAGAGAGAGAGAAGAATTCTCTAAAAAAAACACTCAAGAATAATTCACCTAAAACTAAATCAATAAACTTTAAGGGATAAAAATAATATTATTTACTTTTAAAAAAATAATATCGAGATAAGTTATTCTACGATTTTATTCTAATTTTAAATATAAAATTAAATCTTTCTTAACCTTCATGTTTGTAATTCGTAATATGTCTCACTATGTAATTCGTGCACGCCGTTTATATAATTCACATATTTGTATATTTTGCTACACAATTTGATCCGCACACAAGTATAAATCGTACGAATTATACAAAACTCAAACTGTATTCGCGCACAGTATTTGTATATCGCATGAGTTATACAAAACTCAAACTGTAATTACAACTAAATGTTTCACGCGAATCATAATTAATTCAAATTATAACTATGCTAGCTATTTAACTAATGCATATTTATTTATCCGCCTAATTTTTTTCTTTTTTTTAAATTTGAACATCACAAATTAATTTATGTGATCCTAACAACTTTGTGATAAAATGTCAAAAAGTTAGAAAACCAATTAAAATTGAAAACGACTTCCTATACTATACTGGACCCGAAAACCCATTTTCAACTGATCCGGCCCACCATATCTTAACCCTAACTTCCACGTGTCATTATTATCTTTATCCAAAACTTAACAACATATTTATTGGCCACATTAGCATTAAAAAGTAAAATGGAACAGAGGGAGTAATATTTAAAATTTACTACTTTAAGAAATTAATCTTTAGAAGTAGACAGATGATTATTGACGTATTTGTTCTCTTTTTTACTTTAGAGGAGCTTTTAAATATTTTATTTGATTTAGTAAAGTTATTAACGTGTTTATTTTTATATTTTTTATTATTTCAAAATCGATAAAACCCAAAGCAAATATAGAATAAAATTAATTTTATTTTTATCTCAAAATTATTATTCTTATCCGGCAACAAAAAATATTAGCATGTTAAATGTATGCAATATATAAACTGAATCTTTATCCCATTGTGTATATAATTCACCTCATAATAATACACATTCCATTTTTTTTATTTGCCCATTTCTCAAGGAAAGCACTAATAAAAACCCTGTGCTTCCCTTCGCTTCTCTCTCGATCGCCGGCGAACACTGAGGCTTGTTCTCTCTAGGTTTCCGGCGAGTTGAAGGTTTTTTTGAATGGCGTCGGAGGATGTAGTAGGTAAGAGAAGCGAAAGTGCTGTTACTACAATCGTCAATCTGGCTGAAGAAGCTAAAATGGCGAGCGAAGGCGTTAAAGCTCCGAGTCATGCTGCTATATTCAGTATCTGCAAGTCTCTCGCTGCTGGTGGCATCGCCGGTGGAGTGTCAGTTCTCTATTCTTCGTTTTCTCCTTATGCTATTTTGTTCTGCATATTCCTTACTACTACGCCTGTTTTTTTCCCCTTCGGTATGAATTCGATAAACAGAAACGAGAATTTCATTTGTACTTATACTTGATTTTGAATGTGTTACGAATAGTTGAAAAGATAAACAAATTTCATTTGCTGTTTCTAGTTTATACTCGTTTATTAACAGTTTTTTTTCCTCCTATGATTCCGAAGCTGATAAACAGTATCGATTACTTAGACTTGATCTTAATTTTTACCACAATAACTAAAAAAAATTGATACTAATTTGCATTCGCTGTTTCCTGTGTATATTCGTTTGTCGCCTGTTGTATTTTTCTATGATTTGGTAAGAAGGTTGACATTAGTGAAAATTTCATATTGATGTTACCTCAAATAATTGCAAAAGAAAAAGTAATCTCCGCGTTCCATTTCTAGTTTATACTCGTTTATTAGCAGTTGTTTTTTTCTTTTTTTGGTTCCGATATGATTCCGAAGAGGGATAGATAGGACTGGTTTAGCGTATGATGTATTTGGAAGCCCTCAGCCAAGCAAGTATTTTACAGAGTCGATAAGGAATTCCATTAATAACTGGTCATTTTGATCTTTTGCAACAACTTGATGAATTTAGTCGATCAGTTAGGAGGTCCTAAGGATTATAGGTCAAACCTATCTAATTTTTATGGTATGACGGTTAGCTGTTCACAGTCGTTTACCTGTGCCTGACTTGATCAATTTATAAAAACTAATTCCTTCTTAGTTTTTTGTCTGATCTGGTTGCAAGGTGATACCGTGATAGTCAGTAATGAAATCTCATTTGCTGTTACCCAGACTTGATTATTTTGGAAGTTAAAAAATAAGTTTACAGTTGTGTGTTCAGTGCGTATTTGTAAATGATGATATTGAGCTGTTTAATACATGATGAAACAAATGAGTAAGAGTTTTTTTGGATCATTTGTGAAAATTATATATGGTTTGGAGTTTCAAAGAGTTTTGAATATGCTAAAATTTCATAGTATATAATGATCTAGGGCAATATAAAGAGATTATTGCATGGTTAAATTAACAAAAGATGCATTTGTGTAGGTGACATAACATAATTTACTTTTTCTCGTAAAGGTTGGCCTCTGGCATAAAAGTGACGTGGATGACTCAAGGATTGTTGCATTCCTGAATACGACAAAGAGAACACGTACTTAAAAAAAAAAAAAAAAAAAAGAAGGTGAGGCAAGTAAAACAAGAGGAGTTGGGAAGACAATTAATATGGCTTATCTAGAGAGAGCTAGCTGGATAAGTATCTGGAATCTATTTCAATTGTACGGGTGCCACCATGCCACTAGACACGACCATGGAAGTAATGAAAAAGGAAAAGTTATTAACTAACAAATTTTTTGAAAAACAATTAGAAGTAAAACAAGTTTTTTTTTTTACTTTTAGCAAAGATGCATGAGTTATATTGAAACAAGTAAAACTAGAGGTTACTGCACATCATAGTACATAACAGAGGCTTCCTCGAGCAACACTTAGTAGGAAACATGTTGATTTGATATCTAAAACGTTTTTCTCAAGTACATGGCATATCTAGAGAACATTAGTGATGATTAGAAAGAGTGCGTGTCTGATGCAAGTATGGCATGCTATGACTGTGGAAGTTAAGAACCAGGCATGCACTAATCGTTAGACCCACATGTTTATACCCATGTAGATGAGATGTCCTTTACCGTTATCTAGTAGATTCTATTAAAGGAACCTCCTGCATAGATGGAGGAAAGGGGACAGGAGAAAAGGAAAGAGAAAGAAACTATCATCACAAGAAATAGGGAGAACTGCATTAATCAGACCCAACTAGAGTTCTGTTATATATCGGATCCTAGGAAGAAAAGGAAATGAATAGAGGGCTGTGTGGTATGTGGTTTTGCATGTCTTTATATGCTTTCATGGACAATGGTGTGGTAGTTTTTTCTTTTTCAATCTTCTCCTCTTTTTGTTACCCGAAAGTAGAACGTTGAAGGAAAGTGGGATCTTTCAGTTGTTGAATTTCTTAATACCTCAATAACTTCCTGAAATCTTCTTAAAAGTAACCTCCAGTGGTGTTTCTTTCACACTATCATTTTTTAAAAGGATCTGTTGCATGGCGTAGTTTTATTGCATATGTAATTATTTCTTGATTTTGACGATAATGACATACTTATCAGAATAGGTTCAATGCATTTCTTCAACAGGTTCAATGCATTTCTTGCCCTTTTTCTTTATTTTTAGTATTTTTTACAAGCTAAATTGTCTTCTTGTGTTACAGGTCACGCACTGCGGTTGCTCCCTTGGAAAGGCTTAAAATTCTGCTCCAGGTAAATATCCCAAGTGATTCTTCTAAGCTTTATTACGTGAGATGTTTCTTTTGTATTTCCTTGCAGATTCTCTCATAAATGAAGTGAGTGGAGATCTACATGAAAAATTGTGCCAACAAAGTCTATGAGTGATCTATATCAAGATGTATACCCAATAATGTGCATCTTTTAGCATCTTAAGATAGTGATTGAGAACCCAATTGAGTATTCCGAACTAAATGTACCAATTAGATTTTAGTTGCATCTGAAGCATTGAACAAACTCGCTAAAAGTGGTGGATATCAATTCAATTGTTATATATTTATTTGAGAAGTGATGCCATTAGATATCAAACATGAATTTTCAGTCAACTATTATTCTGTTTTAAGGAGTCACAGCATTAAACTTATTATAAAAAGAAGCAGTTGATTAAATGCTCTCTGGGAAGAGCCAAAATAGCCGGCAGATTTACTTGAGTGAGTGTGATTATATAAAGTAGATATGTAGATGCATTAACCTGTAAATAGTTCTAAACACACAACATAGGTAGGTTACAAGGATGTTACATTGACGTTTGTTCACTGAAATGCAGGTTCAGAATTCTCACAGTGTAAAATACAATGGCACAGTTCAGGGGTTAAAATACATATGGAGAACCGAGGGTCTCCGGGGAATGTTCAAAGGAAATGGTACTAATTGTGCTCGCATTGTTCCAAACTCTGCTGTCAAGTTCTTCAGCTATGAGGAAGCATCAAGGTAAGCCACACAACTATCTTTCTTTCAGAATGTTAAAGCATCACTCCTTATACATCACATTTAAAGAAAAATCTCTTTCAAATTGCCATTGTACTTCTCCATTCGTAGAAATTATTTTGAAAGAGTATTACTTTTAACTTGTTGAATTCTGAGATGCTCTAACACTCTAATATTTGGATTGGTGGAACATATTTTCCTTTTGCTGGTATCTGGATTTTTTCTTAACATGTATGTTTTTCTCAAAAGAGATGCTTTTACTCTGAACTTTGAGTTGGTATTTTAAACCCATTTTTTAAGATTTATTCAAATGGGCCTTAAAGATGTATGTTTGTAATACAGAATGGGATAGTTTCTTTTTGGAGAGAATCTAATAATTACTGCTGACCTCTTGAGTGTAGCCCATGCCTTCTTATAGGTGGACCTTTATTTCAGTTTCTTTCTGATTGTTTTGGATTGACGGATACCTGTTTTTTGATTATCTGACAGTTATCATGTTTGAGAATGAAAATGATTGCACAAGGGATATGAAATTCCAAAATATTTTAGTTAGTACAAGATTTTAATGCGATACCCTGACGGAGAGAATTTGAATTCAACTTCAGATTACTGATAAACTAAAATGAACATGTATATTGTCTTATATCCCCTTATATCTAATGTGGCTTTGCATGGCTCATGAACTCTAATATCTCTGTAAATTATTTAAAAATGTTGCAGGGGAATCTTATGGTTTTACCGGCGGCAAACTGGAAATGGTACAATTAACTGACTATTCAATCTTTTTCTTCATTCCATCTCTTTCTGTGCCCATCATCTACTATTAAGACTTAAGCTATTTCATCGTTCACAGATTTTATGCTGCAAAATCTTTTTTAAGAAATATACTTCTTCCATGTCTGCCAAGATATTTGTTTCATTCATCTTCTCCACTGCAAAAGTACAAAATTTGCATTATTTTTGTTATGGATCTACCTAGTTTTAGCATTTTATGAGTCCAAGCATGTTCATAGACTTATTTTGCTATATTAACTGTATTTTTTCTTACCTGCTGCAGAGGATGCCGAACTTACTCCTGTTCTACGCCTTGGTGCGGGAGCATGTGCAGGCATCATTGCCATGTCAGCAACTTACCCGATGGACTTGGTACGAGGTCGAATTACTGTCCAGGTATTGCATCTGTGGAATTTGCAGTTCACCCCACACAGATTGAATATGGGAATGGGCTTAGTCTTCCCAAGGTTTTTGTTAATTTGTAAGGCTTCTGCTTCTCTTTGCAGACAGATGGATCTCCTACCCAGTACCGAGGGATATTTCATGCTCTTAGAACAGTTTTTGTGGAAGAAGGCCCGCGGGCCCTGTACAAAGGATGGCTCCCTTCTGTGATAGGTGTGGTAAGTGATGGCTTTGATTTAGCGATCTATAATTTCAAATTCAGAAGCACATGGTTTTTTTTTGACCTAAAACTATACTCCTTTTTGATCATTTTGTTGCTCATGTGTCCATCTCACTTTGAGTGCTTCACTTTATCTGGTTACTTGTGGATTATTTCCTATGTAATTCAGGTCATGAAAATAGTCTTTCCTCTTCATTCACTAAACTAAACAAGATATCCCTTTCTTTGGATAGGGTACACTTTAGTTTTTTTACTGATTTTGGCTATATAAGACCATTGCAATTTCATCATATTTCAGTAATAATAAATGGCTGTGTAATCAGTCACTGACTAGTCGCATTTTTATATCATTAAGTTTCAAAAAAAGAATTCTTCTGTAAGTGATGAGAATATTCCAGCTTATCCAAAGTGGGACTGTTATTGAATATTCTGAGCTTTAGGAAAGATTGTTATGTAAGTTAATCTACATAGTGCTGGAGATATTAAGTTAAATTGGAGAACACTTTTTCCTGTTTTTTTTTTAACTCTCATCAAGTTTCTTATTTAAAGAACTGTCCAACTCTATGCATATTCCATCTTTTTTCCTACCAGTTAACTGTCTGCATGGTTTACTTCATCTTCAGATTTATACATCAGGCAACTTAAGCACATGAAAGTTGATTTTACTTACCATTTCCATGTCACTGCAAACACCCCCCCCCCCCCCCTCACCCCCAGATTGATCTTGAGGAAGAACATCTCACGGATCTCTCCTTGCTTGTTAGGGAACCTTGGAGAATACTATGTAGTTGATCCCCTACTAGTAAAGGAAAAATGGAAGTGCGCAATCCTTTCACTTGTTAGGAGTAGGGGCTAAAAAGAGCTCTTTGTATAGGTTGGGTTTTCTAGGCTTTGCCACTAATGTCGTGGCGAAGGTTAGACCTCATAAAGTCAGCGAAGCTAAGATTTCGTATGTCTTATATCCTTTCGATCGAGCGAGAACTTATAAGGAAGGCCTTCATTGCCCTTTAAAAAAAGTCAAAATAAAAAAAAAGAGCGCTAGGGAAGAGAGAAAATTGTAGAAGTGCTTCTAAATCTCATTTCAGTGAAGTATTGAAGCTATCAAGAGAGTACCAAATGCTGAGTGTGACGAAGGTTACCGATTTTCGGTGGACGCGGAGCCAACGAGTACGGTTGAACAGCGTAACAAGTCTAAGGTTACAGAAGCCTTCACACACTTTGATGGCTTACCCTTTCTTTCTATTAGATTGGCGAGCTTGTTGTAGTCGGTCATCTTTCTTATTAAATAATGAAAAACAATTGGCCCCCCGAAATTGCCTAATTTTCTCCGAAGATTGTGTTTATCAAGAAAGATAGAAAGAAAAAAGACAATTGAGTAAGAAGATATGCCCATCTATTTATCTAAATGAAAATGATATGGCCAATGTATTAAGCACATGAAATTTTAACCAAATGACAGCATTGCTGATGCAAGTTCAAAATGCAGATTCCTTATGTAGGTTTAAACTTTGCTGTATATGAATCTTTGAAAGATTGGTTGGTCAAAAGTCGACCATTTGGACTAGCTGAAGACACTGAATTGAGTGTTATAACAAAACTTGGTTGTGGTGCTGTTGCTGGAACCATTGGGCAAACAGTTGCTTACCCTCTTGATGTCATCCGCCGAAGAATGCAGATGGGCGGCTGGAAAAATGCTGCTTCTATTGTTATTGGTGATGGGAAGAGCAAGGCACCTGTAGAGTATAGTGGTATGATAGATGCATTCAGGAAAACAGTTCGGCATGATGGAGTTGGAGCTTTATACAAGGGGTTGGTCCCAAATTCAGTCAAGGTTAGTGTAACCCATGACGTTTTGTTTAGAAATGATTTTCTCCTCCTACTCCATATCCAGGTATAAACAGAACGGTTAACAGTTCACTTCGATTGATATCTAGATATTCTCATGGTTTTCCAATAAGACTAATTAGTGCTGAGCCTGGGGAAATATTATTTTTTCTGTCGCATTTATTAAGAGATTAATTTGTTTCCACCGTTCCAGTTTATATGACATCATTCTTCTATTTTCAGGTGGTCCCGTCTATAGCAATTGCATTTGTGACCTATGAGGTGGTAAAAGACATTCTTGGTGTAGAAATGAGGATATCTGATTGAATTGTTCGAGGAGAAGCTAAGGTTATTTTTCGTACCTAGATGTTAATTTGCTCAGAGAAGCGCGGGGAAGGTGTTTATTGGAAAGTGTTATCTTGTCGACTTGGAGAGGGAGAGATCCCAAGCACCGGTATATATTTATGTCTTGCATCCGTCCTCCTTTAGGTTTACATATATTAGAGATATATTAACAATAAGGAGTGGTCCAGAAGTAGCAATAGGTGCACTTCACATTATAGGAATCAAAATACTCACTTGGCCAGCACTTCTACACAAACGCTTATTGAATAGAAATCTGAGTCGTTAATTTCATGATTTGCTCTGTTGATGTTCCATTTGTTTTCTTTGGTATTTAATCACTTTTATTTCTATTATATATTTTGTGGTACATTGGCGCAGGCATGGGAATTAAATATTTTGTGCCTGCAAATAATGCAGTAGGATTATTACAATGATTGTGATTTGCTTCTGTTGTGAGAACTTTCATGCAATTCATAGGGTTCAACAAACAATCAATATTTCAGGATGAAGGGTGTAATGCCCTTTTTAGTAGCACATCGGAACTCATGGTTGTGAACCCGAATCCATCAGTATGGATCATATTCTTTTCCAAGTGAAATCCGTTTGTATAATATATAACTAAATGAAACCTACGATAGAATCAAATACGCCTGAATTGTCTTTTAAACATTCAACTATATGTAATAATCTAACTTCTTGAAAAGTTGCACCGATTCTCCCTTGCTACTGCCAAAGCTTTGATCTAATAACGAGCGTAGTCAACTTATGTGTTGGGCGCATGCTACAACTAGGAGACACGTGCAGTCAACATGTGTGAGAGTTAGGAGCACGTTACGACTTCAAACTTAATCACGCACAGAAGCAAAACTCTGTACAATACATGTATACAGCTAGAATAGTATCCCTAAAGGAAAAGCTATATATCAAGGGAAAGATTTCTAGATCCCCAAAGACAATAATATAATTGTGCATGTAATACAAATCAACCAATTGATATATCCGATAAATGAAGTCTTTAAAAAAAAATTCTATATCCCAAAGACAATCTTATAAATGTGCATGTAATACTCACAATATTACGATTCCACTAACCGATATATCCAATGAATGAAGTTCCAGTACTGAAAAAATGGTAGCATTACTTGCCTATACAGCCTAAGACAAAAAGGTATTTCAAAGAAACTAAGATGCTTACAGACGACGGCACCCAAAAAACTAAGGCCCAGCAACAATGTCACTTATCTTCTGAAATAAAAAACGACCAATCACTCCAAAATAAAATTACCAAAACTAGGTAAACAGGAAAGCATAGCAAAAATGATGTACACAGGAATTTAAGCAGTTACTTGCCTTCTTCCCCTTGTCTTTGAGATCATCTCTATGAGATCATCATAGCGACTCTGGTGGTAGTCAATCCAGATACACAACTGCCTTATTGCCTCCCGTTTTTCCTCACTCAAGTCTAACATTCCTTTATCTTTGTCATTCATCTTCTTTTCATATTCTCCCATCTTCTCGTCCTTTTCCGCCATCATTTTATGCAATGTAGCTATCTTCTCTTCAAGTTGGTGGATGGTTTCTGTCAAACTACCCCTCTGAGTCACCTCCTTTTTCTCTGCTTTTTCTAATTCCTCAACCTTCTCCTTTAGCACCAATGCACATTCTTTCTCGTCTTTCAGTTGCTGCACTAGAGTGTCGATGTCTTTCTTCAGCTGCTTCTTTTCTTCATCTGCTACTTTGATCAGGTTCAAAGCAACCTTAAGCTCATTCAATATTTCGTAAATTCGGGACTCCAGATGACCAGTGTCCTCCTCAAACTTCATATTGAATGTATCCATTTGAGTCAAAGTGTCATTTACTTTATCTGAAAGGTCTGCTATTATTTTCTTTTGAGTTTCCTTGTATGCAACAATTACTCCTGATAATGTTTCAATCCTCTCTTCCAGTAACCTTTGATGTTGCAGTAACTTCTCTTCTTTCTTCAGATGTTCCTCTTCTTTCTCTGTCAGCAACTGTTCAGTCACACGAAGCTTCTGATTGGTTAATCGTAGCTTTACCTCAGTGTTCCGAACATTCTCCACCAGTGTGCCTATTTCATCTCCTTTCATTTCTAGATCCCTCTTCAGATCTTCAATCTTGTCGTCCAGCTCGTCTATTTTCTGATCTTTACTTTCAAGATTCTTCTGGTATTCTTCTGTTATCTCTTTGATTTTCATTTCTGCAAGTTTGAGATTTTCCTTGTACTCCTGCAGCATACCATTAAGCTGTTTGTGCTCCTCCCCCAACTTTCCAAATGCTTCCTCATGTTCTTTAAGCTTCATTTCCCTATCCACAATCTTTTGTGATAATTCAGTGTGCTGATTCTCTGCGTGTGCCAAAGTCTGAGTGGACTCTTGTTTACCATTTTCAATTAGCAATTCCAGCTGGCTTTTCTCAGTCCGCAGAAATTCTATCTGTTGCCTTAACTCATTAACTTCTTCTGACAAGGCAACAGTCTGAATCGAAGCTTCATTTTGCACATCCTCTAGGTTCTTCTGCAAGGTTCCATGCTCATCAACTTTCTCAGTTAGTGCATTCTCCAGATCAGATAGTTTGCTTAGGAGACTTTCCTTTTCCTCCTTCAGCAGAATGTTCTCATTGTTTGCACTGCTTATGTTTTCTTCCAAGGTACTCTTCTGTTCACAAAGGGATTTCAATTCAGCCTGGAGATCATTGATCTGTACCACCAGACCTTCCTTCTCTTCTACTAACTTCCCGAGTGCTTCCTCCTGTTCTTTCAGCTTTATTTCCTGATCCACAATCTTTTGTGATAATTCAGTGTTCTGATTCTCTGCTTGTGCCAAACTTTCAGTGGACTCTTGATTGCCTCTCTCAATTACCAATGTCAGCTGGTCGTTCTCTGTCTGCAGTAATTCTATCTGCTGCCTGGACTTGTTAGCTTCTTCAGTCAAGGCAACAATTTGAGCAGAAGTATGATTTTGCACATCTTCTAGTCTCTTCTGCAGGGCTTGATACTCCTTCACTTTCTCGATTAATGAGTTCTCCAGTTCAGATATTTTCAAGAGGAAACTTTCCTTTTCCTCCTTCAGCAGATTGAACTCATTGTTTGTATTGCTTGTGTTTTCTTCCAACACACTCAACTTTTCACAAAGAGACTTCACTTCAGCCTGGAGATCATTGACCTGTACCCCTAAACTTCCCTTCTCTTCTACCAACTTCCCGAATGCTTCCTCCCTCTCTTTCAGCTTTATTTCCTGATCTACAAGCTTATGTGACAATTCAGTGTTCTGATTTTCTGCTTTTGCCAAACTTTCTGCGGTATCTTGTTTACCTGTCTCAACTACCAACTCCAGCTGGCTGTTTTCAGTTTGCAGCAATTCTGTTTGCTGTCTTAACTTATTAACTTCTTCTTTCAAGGCAACAATCTGAGTAGAAGCTTCATTTTGCACTTCCTCTAGCTTCTTTTGCAAGGTTCCATGCTCTTCCACTTTCTCCGCTAATGCATTCTCCAGTTCAGATATTTTGCTTAGGAGACTTTCCTTTTCCTCCAAGAACTGTACCAGTAGGCCTTCCTTCTCTTCCAGCATGCTCTGGCAATCTGATGTTTTCCCTGCTAATTTCTCCTTCAAATTTTCTAACTGTGTGAGGTATTCTGAAGTTTCTCCAGCTTTTGCCTCAAGTTGAGTCTCTATTTGAGACTTCTGAACTTGCAAATTCCCCGAAAGTTCTTGCAGATTGCTCACCTGCAAAGTTAATGCAGCAATCTGCGCAGATGATTCGGTTTCTCTATCTTCAGATTTCTTCTTTAAAATGGCTAGTTCACTTTCTCTCTCGGTTAGTGCCTTCTCAATTTCAGAAATTTTATCTTGCATTGTCTGCTTTTCATCTGTCATCTGAACGATTGTCTCATCTTTGCTTGTCAGCTGCTCTTCCAACTCATGTTTCAGATTCTGAAGTGATTTTAGCTCCACTTCTAGGTCCTTCACTTGTGAAAGAAAACTTTCTTTTTCTTCCAGAATTTTCAGTGACTCAGCAAATTTCTTTTCTATATCCTGCTTAAGACTCTCTATCTCACTTGAGAATTCTGAAATTTCTTGTGCTTTCTTCTCCAGTTCTGCTTCCAATTCAAGTTTCTGGCTGCAAAGAGACTCCACTTCTTGGTCCTTCTTGTTCACCTCGTTTGTTAAGCCCTCTACTTCAGCTGTCATCTTGTTTCTTTGTTGCTCCATTTCCTCCTCCAACTTGCCTTTCAGTTCATTTAAGGATTCAATTTCAAGTTGCATATTGTTTATCTTTGTTGTCAGAGCTTCCATCTGGGATGAGAATTCCTCTTCCTTTTCCTCAAGTTTCTTCAGCAATACAGAGAGCTCGTCTTCCTTCTGTTTCTCTATTTCGGATCTCTGAGTCTGCAGTGAACCAATCTCCAGTTCCATACCTCTTAAACGAGTTGACACTTCAGTTTTGTGAGCATCATGCATCTCCTTGTGAGAAGAGAACTCCTTTTCCTTCTCATCTAGCGTACCCTTTAGCTGGTCAGATTCAGTTAGAAGGTCTTGGATCTTTTGTTGAGCTTGCCCAATCTCCTCTGAGAGCTGTAAAACTTTCGATGATAGTGAAGAATTGTCTTCCTCTGCGACCTTTTGCATTTGACTTAGCTGAGCTATTTCCTTTTCAGCAGAATCTAGCTGTTCCTTCACCAAGGAAAGTTCGCTTTTTAGGGCTTCCAGTTCTTGCTGTAGGGTTTCTTTCTCTTCCTTCAACTGCCCCATACTGGTTCTTAATTCTTCAATAGTACTATTGCCTTCTAAAATGCTGTTTCCCATGGTTTCTTTCTCCAAGAGTAAACTTTCTCTTTCTCTGGTTATCTCGTCGAGTTTCTGCATTAATTCAGCTTCTGATTTTGCAGATTTCTCCAAATTTTCTTTGAGGTCCACTGTCTCACCTAGAAACTTTGAATTTTCCTCCTTCGACCTTTCAGCTTCACTAGTCAAACTACTTATTGTTATTTCTGCTTCTTGCAATTTGCTCAAAGCGGTCTGGTGCTCCGAGTACAAGGCTTCCTTTTCTTCTTTCGCAGCCATCAACTGAGCCTTCAGCTCAACTATTTCCAGATTTGCGCTTGCCAGTTCTTCCTTGATGCCATCTGTAACTTCTGTGAATTCCAGTTTACCATTTTTCTTCCCCTTTTTTCTCGTACTGAAATCTGAATCTGAGTCCGAGTCTGAGCTGGAGGAAGAACTATCCTTCTCGTGTTTTCCATGCACATTTTCCCTCAGCTTCCCAGTGAGATGATCATAACGAGCATACAGTGATTGGTAATGATTGTGAAAATCTTCAACTGCCTCCACCAGTGGTTGTTTTTCATCTCTGCCATCTTCTCCTTTAAGATAGGCTAAGATCTTCTGAATTTTGTCTTCAATTTCTGCAAGATGTTAGGACCAAGTGTTAACTTTGCCTAAAAATTCCAGTAGGGCCCAAAGAATTTCTAGACTATTTATTTATAGCAAGGGACGGCATGGTACGATAGATATCGAATTAACATACGAAACCAAAAATTTTACTGCCAGATTCAGTAACACTTGAGACAGATAAGTATATACCTGCTTTGGTTCCTTTCAGCTCTTCATCTTTCTCTGGATCAACATGACTTCCAAAAAAGGACTTAACTTTTTCCCTGAACCGATGCTTTGTCATCTCTTCAAGTGTTTATGTACTAATCACTTGTTTTTCTCTGTCTTTTCAACAATAAAGGGCTGTGTCCATCCCGAACAAGGTAAGTTCCTCTACTGAAGCAAAAAATGGGCGTGTCAGGATTTAAGACAGTAAATTTTACATTAACCAAACAAGTTATTGTTTTATGAAACCAATTTTTATAGTCTATATGGATATCTCTCAACAAAAAGTAGTTGAGAAAAGAATCGTCAATATCAACTACCAATCACTTTACAACATGCCGAATAGAGGGGGGGAAAGAAGCAAATCAAACACAAAAGAAATGAGAGGGAAATCAATTTACTTGCCTCTTTTGCTGGATTCCGAAAATTAAAGATACTTGGACCTATGAATCTGGAAATTGAACGAATAAAATACAAGATTAGTGTTCATATGTTCATCTCGTTCTTTTTAGCAAGAGTAGTTATTTTAAGCATGGCCACGTGTCCCAAGTTCTGGACACTCAATATCCTTTCCACCATGTCCAATTTCTGTTCTTCTACCTAATTCTTCTTAGCTTCTTTTTCCTGTATTAAATGCCTAGAGTATTAATTTGATGATCTGGAATACACGCAATTCAACTTTTATGATCTGGAAAATGTCCACGGTTGTGTTAATCCTCCGAAGTAGTCTATTAATGCAGCAATACCTTTTAAGAGTCCGAGCAATCTAAATAGTCTCTTCACCAACCAAGGGCAATAACTAGGAATTATATCTCAACAAATACGAAGCATTTCATAATATGTGGATGAGAATTGTGATCATCAGCTCAATATCCTTGTGTTAGCCAATAATTAAAAGGTCTTTTTCCTTCTCATAAATGGCAATCTCAACAGTCAAAAGAAAAATGTATTGACTGAGACAGACTGAGCTTTATGAATTTTAAGATACTGTTTGACAAGAGCTAGACATGATATACTGTGATACTCCCCGGAAAGTGGGGAACACACTCATTCAAGTCATCAACTACATTCTCATCTGAAAAAGAAAGAAACTGCGATCTCATGTGAAAAGATAAATAAGTAATCAGAAAATAGTCTTCAACTCTGATTGAATTCTTCTAAAAATCTGAAACATTTTGCTATGAAATTTATAATTAATAATACATTTTTTTATATTGGTTTTAAATAGATAAATTTTATTTTAAAATATTAAGATATAGGTGCATCAATCAACTATAAAATTAGGTCTTGGGTCTAATTCACATCCTAAAAACTAGCTCAAAAAAAGGAGGATTGTCCAAGCCTTAGGAGTCTACCCATCTCATCAACTACCAATGTGGGACTTTTTCATTCTTCAACACCCCACCTCACGCCCAGCATCTGGTGTGTAGGCAATTTTTTATTTTTCGAAGGCCCAACATTGGGTGAGATGGGTACCATGTAAAATTAGGTTTTGGGCCTAACTCACACCCCAAAAGGTAGCTCAAATGAAGAAGGATTGTCTAAGGCTTACAAGGAGTCCACCCATCTCATTAACTATCAATGTGAGATTTTTTTTCATTCTTCCAACATCAACTCATAATGAAAATTAAATGTGTTGATCAATGTAATACCAATTTGGCATCCCTTTTTGAAATGGACAGAGAACTCTAAAGGGGGGCAATTTGGTTGTTGGATAAGGAACATATCCAACGTACTTTCGGGATAAATTATGAGTTATTATATATGTTTGGTAAAGCCTTTTGTTTCGGGATTGTTTTGTAATATAATTGTGGTATTATTTTTATGTAACACTCTATGTTAAATAATAATTTCAGAATTACTAAATTCTAAGATAAAACCACAAATAAGAGTTGAAATAAAAATGTGTTCCCATTTATCCAGTTTAAATCAAGCGTATGGTTTATATTATATTTATCATGTATATTTCATTTTAATCCAACCAACCAAACAATTTCCAATAAAAGTATATTTACTAGTCAATCCCAAAATAATTGATTCCTCAATCAAATGACCCCTAATTGGACCATTACCTAATCTGGACTAAAATAAAATATTAGGGAAATTCAGACTCACAAAATATTCAGATGTACCATAAAAAATTTATGCAGTTTTCCCAAAATCCTACCAAAATGCGCATGCATTTTCTTAAATCATTTTGCAATTATCTATTTTCAGATTCTCTCCAACGAAAGAAATTAGAATTCCTAAGGCTAAAAAAGGAAAAACAATTAAGTCCAGCTGCCAAACATGTGTTTTCTGGCAATAGGCCCTATCTAAATTGGCTTACAGAAAGGAAGTAGCCTATCATCAACTAAAAAAAAACTTTTATCAACCATTTTAGGTAAAAATGGAGGGAAACGGCATATTCTCCTCCTTTCAAACCAAAAGTTATTTAAAAGATGAGGCCAAAGCATTTACACTTTTTGAATTCTTTAATACTTTTTAATAATTTTATTTTACATAAAAGGCTAAAAATGTACTCTAAATTGTATTTAATAATAAACATAGTTCAAAGATTTTAGTACGAAATTACTCTGTATCTCATATAATACTATGGTCCTAGGACAGATAAAATAATTTTTTAATAAAAAATTGTAGAAGAAAAAATTTAATATTTGTCTATCTATATTAGAATCCGACTAATTTGAATTCAAGGCTTATTTCTATAGTAAATTTGGCACTGACAGATCTAATTTTTTGGCTGGGCAATCACAGATTTATATTTTGGCTGTTTATGACCGGCATTCAGGTAAAACAAAGGTCAGCCAACTTTGATAAATAAAAAAATGACAGCTAGATCATAACAGACGTGACATGTTCTTCTTTACGTTCCAACTATTTTTCGTTTTTCCTTTCTTTTTATTTTTTCTATTACTACTACGAAATAGCTAAATGTCACTGTAGACTAATCAACAACATTCCAAAAAAAAAGGTAAAAAGAGTAAAGCAAAGTGTAGTGATTTCTCTGTTCAGTTCTCCACTGAATACAAAAAAAAAAAAATAATAATAAGAACCTTATTGATTCCAAAAGCCAAAATTGAACAATTATTTTTTCAAAATATATGAACGAATTTAGAACTGTATATGCCTATAACATATCTAAATCTAATTAGTCTGAATTAAGTTCATATGAATGAAGAAAAACTTGCGATCTACAGATTCATAATTAGATCAAACACAACACAAAACTAAAAGTTCATCACAAGATTACCAGAAGACGGAGTGGAAGTTCATCAAAAAAAATTTAGCAGAAAACAGTGCGAAGATTAATAACAGAGCAGGAGAAAGACGGTTGAAATTCGATACCAAAGCAGAGGGAAACCTCGAAGAAACTCGGTAAAACTCATCGGTTCGAGCGAAATCATCGAAACCGAAGATTCGAGCAATAACTTCATCGAGTCAAAGCTTAAATCAACTATTAACTCACAAATTCTCAATCATTTTCAACGAATCATGAATCAGAGAGCTAAACAAGTATCAGACAACAGAACTTCATAAACTCATCAAATTAATCCAAAGACGATTAACACGGTCACCATCTCTACACGAAGAGCAATCGAAATTCAATAGATTAACAATCAAGTCGCTAAACATTTAAAAAATTACCAAAAATGAATATCAATATCAAAAGTTGAAGCTCTCGCAATCTCCACAACGAAAACAATCAAAATTCAGTAGATTAGCGACTAAAACACAAGAAAAATCACAAAATTAAGAAGATTAACATCAAAACACAGGCAAAAACAGCAACAATCAACAGTAATCTCAAAAATACAAGTTCAGCAAATTCAAAGACGTACCTTAAACTACAGCTTGAAACAAAGCAAAACTGGAAAAAAAATAGTAGTTTAGAGAGAGAATGATGAAATCGAAAAGCAATTTTCAAATTTGAGGAATAAGAAAGAGAGAATGAAAAAAGAAGAAGAAGAGGAGCTTTATAGTACAGACTGTAATGTAAAGCGGGTCACTTTTGCAATAGAGAAAAAGATAAGGGGGTAAAAGTATATTTTTCTGTTATATGGAGCCCTTATAAGGTTAAAAGCGACTGGTACAGCATTTCCAACTTCAAATTTTTTTGGAAGGAAAAGAAGATGGAATTTTTGGAGTTTTATTGAATCTAAATTGCCTTTTGATTTTTGTTATATTACAAGAAAACCATTTTCTTTTATTGTTTTCTTATCTAAATTAATTTAAGTGGTAGCCTTGTGTTTTGGCTTGAAACAGGTCATTGTTTTGTGGAATTATTCTACAATCATATTCTGATACTTTGTGTCCCTCTTGTCTAATTACAGTGTCTTTTCAGTACTTTACGTACTCTCACCGTCCCATTTTAGATGAATTTATAAGATAATATTTACATATTAAGAAAAATATTTAAAGATAAAATTTATATCATATTTTCTATTATTGCTTTTTGTAAAATTTTAAATATGTAGTTTAATTTATCTTCTAGAAAATAGAAAATTTTAATAAATGAACGGACAAATATGAAAAAAGTTTAAAACATTCATCTTGAACTTTGAACAATTCAAATAACAAAATCTCAAAAATTCAATCAATTTAGGACAGAGGGGATATTTCCCTTTGTTTTATTATATATATGTGTAATTAATTATCATTTGTAGATTGATTCATATATTTTTTATGGTAAGTTTCATTAGTGTGAACTTGTTCATATTGTTCGTATTGTTAATTTTAAGCGAATAATAAAGAAGGATGTTTTGATTGATCAATGTCTAATGTAAATTTTTATTATCTAGATATAAACTGAATGGTATAATCAGTGTTGATTCATATAAACTATTAAAATTAAATTTGAATTGGTGCATAGCTAGCAATCAATATAAGATTAATTAATTAATGCTAGATTTTCATAATATTGTTGTATAGGATAGTATCAGGTGGCAACCAATATAAGATTAATCAATTTATAACAAATTTTCATAATATAAATATGAACTGAATTATGTGATCAGTGCTGACTCATGCAGTCTATTACAATTGGATTTGAATTGAATTAACTACAAAAAGATAATGTTTATGCATTGTTTGGTTTAATGTATTAAAAATAATATGTATTTGATTATTTTTTTTAAAAAAAATATTTATTTACAAAGATATCCTCGACAAATATAATGGAAAAGATGTTTTGAAAAAAGTTTTGAGGGGCAATTAGATCTTCAATCATGCTAATAGATGCATTAATTCCCTTACATTAATAATAACTAGAAATTTATTTATTAGTAATACACGTTTTAATACACAATTAAGCGTATAACTAATACAAATATTAGTTATCCATAACATAGAAAAGTATACCAAATAAAATATTATGAATACATCAACTTATAATTCAACTCTAGTCCTAGTTTATTTTTATTAAAGAGAAAAATATATGATATTTTCAAGTTTTGAACGTACTTCTCAATTGCTTGACGACATGGATCATGTTCACATGTGGACTCTCCAATATGATTTTAATCAGCCTTGGTCCTTAAAGTAATTTTGTATATTTAACGATGAGTGAATATAGTGCAACAGATGAGATTGTTTTTCTCTTTAAATTAAAAGTATTTTTAATTTTGAGTTTTAAATATATTAAAAAAAAACTTAATTGAAAATATTTCTTCCAAATGAATTCTATAAATGTGAATCTGAATTAATCAAACTCTACTACAGATATTGAATGTTGGATGAAAAATTAAATTATATATATATACACACGCTATAATATTTTATGAGCTTTTTTTAATCAACCTAGGACTAAATCTTTAGGTCAATCAATAATATGAGTATAATGATAAAATATTCATATTCATGAACGAACAAAAATGAATGAGAGAGTAAAATTCATGAAAAATCGATAATGTATTGGTTATTTCAATCTATTTTTATTTGTTCATATTTGACATAATATATCTATTAAAAATTAACTTATAAAATGATAGATTTGGGAGGTGCATTAAAAAATAAACAGTAATTCTTAATAATAAAAATAAATAAATATAATATAATAAATTATTTGTAAATTTTCAAAATTAAAAAATAAAAATAAAAATCTAATATATATAATGAACCAATAAAAATAAATCTAATGAAGTAAAACCCCTCCATTATATTTTATGTTTGCGAGATTTAATTGTGCCAAACTCCAAGCCAGTTCCTTCTCCCCACTAAAAGAGAGAATTTAAATAAATACACAAATCAATGAAAATATTATTTTATTTTACCATACCATAAGTGGTGATGTAAGTTGTTCATGCAACCCTTGAACAACTTAAAGAGTATATTTGTAAGTTTTTTATAGTTGTTTCGTTTTAATTTATTTATTTTATTTTAAATATTTTTTAATTAATAAATAGCAGTTGAGCTATTTTAATTATCTGCTTTATTAGTATTGTTTTGTTTTTCTTACTCCTCAAGCAGGTAGCAAATTAATGTGTCTACCTGAGCAACTTGAGGGTATATCTGTAATTTTTCGCAATACCTGAGTTGTTTCAGCTACCTGCTTCATCAGAGGAGTAAAATAAACTGTTATATAGGTCTCAGTAATTAACAACTTAAAATATTTTAAAATATAAAAAAATTATTAATGCTACATAAATCGAGACAAAAATAAATTATATTGGGCCCGTGCTAGCACGGGCTTTCGCAATTAGTATATATATATATATCGCATAAAAAATTAAAGGGTGATTTGATAAATTTTTCATACTATTTTAGGCGATGTAAGCTGCTGAAGCACTCAATAAGTCAGTGTGTCTACTTGAGCAGCTTAAGTGTATATTTGTAATTTTTTAATGATTCTTTTATTGTGATTTGTCCGTCTTATTTATAATTTTTTATATATATCTAAAAACTACATAGAAAATTTAGCAGTGATTTGGTAATTTTTTGTGATTTTTTCTACTATACTGTAAATGGCGATGTAAGCTGCTTAAGCAGGCAATAGGTCAACATGTTTGTTTGAGTAATTTGAGGGTATATTTGTAATTTTTTTGTGGCTCTTCTGTTTTAATTTGTTCGTCTTATTATTAAATTTTTTATTTATCTGACTCTGCATAAAAAATTCAGGATCAATGTGACAATTTTTCGAAGTAAGTCGGCACGCCCACTTGAGTAGTTTGAGGGTGGTTCTTTTATCTTATTTTCCCCCTTTTTAAATATATCTAAAAACAGTGAAAATACAATCTAAACTATGATAATTAATAACTTCAAATATTTTAAAGATATATAAAAAAATTGGTTGAATCTTAAAATTTTATCGGTGCTACATAAAATTGGAAAGAGAAAGTAATGAGAATCTGAAAACAATGTTAAAAAAAAAATTATAAATCCCAATAATTAATTTTAAAAGGCATGTAAAAAAGTTGGTTCAGTCTTAAAATTTTGCGTGTCACATAAAATTGAACAGAAAAAGTAACGTGTATGTATTTGAAATTAAGGCAAAAACAACCATAAGTCTCAATAATAATTTAAAATATTTAAATGATATATAATAGGTTCGATTGACTTTTGAAGTTCTGTTAGTACGCATAAGTTGAGATAGAGAGAGTGATATATTATTTAAAAACAACGTAAAAATGTTTTGTAAATCACAACAATCAATAATTTTAAATATAAATGTGATTGATTATCGAAATTTTATTAGGGGAAACATAAATTGCAAGGAAGGGAGTAATATGTATGATTTGAAAACTACTATAAATCAAATAAATAACAATTTTAAATATCTAAAAAATAAATTAAAATTATCAACTCTTCAAATTGTATCTTAATCACAAAATGAGAAAGAAAAATTATTGAACTCGTGCAACGCATCATCTCTGTCACTAGCTATTATTAATATATGCTCGAATCTAACGCATGTACGGTGTACCATGTTGTTAATGAAGAAATCCTATTGGCTTCGGGCTAATATATTGGTTTTTTAATTTTTATATAAATATTTTAATTTTTTTTATTTATCAAATAAATAATAAATCCTCTAATTTTTCAAGAAAAATTCCTTTGTGCCAAAAAAAACACATCATCAATCATTAAACATTGTTCTTAAGAAAATTAGTATAGTATTTTCTTTGTTATAGCCTATGTAAAATTATATTGTAGCTATTCGGGAAGTAAATTAATTTTTCTTTCGTCTCAAATAAATTATAATTTGTATCAGTTTTAATCCAAGTTCAAATTATGTTACTTAAAGATTAAGAAATATATGTATTAATTAAAACTAAAAATATTGACTAGCATACATTTTTTTTAAATTAAACAAAAGATCAAAAAGTAATAAACCCCAACGTCTACGTAGAACACTTTATAGAATCTCATTGGCCAAAATAAATTAGTTTTAAGTACACCTCCACATGCATAAGAGACAATTATGACATCTGAAAAAAAGATTATTATAAGATACAAAAGTTTAGGTGGCCAACAATCCAGCATAACCAAGTTGTCTCTATACTGTTAACATGGATCACCAAGAGTTGATTTCTCCATTTTTAATTAGAGATCGATTTTAAATTTAAAATTTTAAAAAATAAAAAGAAAATTGTTAAAAGCATCATCTTCAAAAATAAAATTTGCAGTCTATGAATTTGAATTTAGTTAGGTATTACTACTAATATTGACCATGGAATGAATTAAAAGATTAAACAAATAAATTATCTTTATACTGATACAGTTGTCTAAGTATAGTGTTTGACAAAAAGTGTAATTATTGTTTAATGAAAATGTTATCTTATTGTTGTTTGAACAAAATAGATGCAGACATTATTCACACAAGATCAACTATACATAAAAGTTTTGTTTTAATTATTTATTAAGAAAATTTTGGATAATTTGTCACTTCAATATGAGTGAATTTGTCTTTTAAATTAAGCTAGAAGTTTTTTAACGCAAAAAATCACTACATTTTTGTTACAAATTTAAAATACTAAAAACAACAACAAATAATATAATATAATATTATAAGTGCGGTCTAAAAATTGAAGGATGTACATAAATCCTATACCTTCGTTGGGTAAAAAATTATTTTTGATAAACTTTCAACTCAAAAAATGTGCTATCAAAACAAATTTGAAAAAGAAAAAAAAAACCAATAAATAGTAATGAAAATTAAATTATATGTATATAACAATATACCCAATAGAATCTTACAAGTAGAATCTGGGGAGGACAAAGTGTAAGCAAACTTTACCACTGCCTCATAGAGATAGAGAGGTTATTTCCGAAAGACCCTCCTCTCAAATTATATATATACGATACTGTAAAATACTAATGAAAAGAAAAGTTAGGAAAATATGAGTAGAGGTCACCTGAATTTCTCAACCTTTTTGAGTCAAATTAGTGAATTTTTATTTTTCTAGCTAGTGGGTCTCTCTCTCTAATAATTGCATAAAATGCTCTTGGTCAGTTCTTTAAGGTTCATAATCTTTATCTTCATTTTAGTGGAATTGTTGATTTTTGTATATTTATTTAGAGAAAATTGTGCTTCCTCTATTTCACTTCAAGTCATGTTTCTAACTTGGGTTAATTCAGATAATATCCACTTTAAACAGTACATATAATTTAAAAGCCAAGTCAATCTCGTAGTCACATTTACTATTATAATAACTCAATAAAGTGTGTTTAAAATATTTCTCGATTAATATGTTTGAAAAATATTTTTTCTAAGAAAATAAGCTTCTTAAAAATGAAAAAAATGACTTTTTTAATTGGGGTAGAAAAAATAAGTTAAGCAAGTGACGATCTACATTTTTTGTCTCCTATCCAACCGCCCGATTCCAAGTTGAGGAGAGCTGATATAGGATGATGATGACAATGTTTAAGTTGTTAATGTTCTTGTACATTTGAGACAAATTACTACATATTTGTAAATCTTTATTAAAGTGTGTATAAAATGGTGACACAAATTACTACATATTTGTATATCTTTGTTAAAGTGTGTAAATGGATGGATGTTCTGATGTTTGATGGATTAATTCAACATCTGTTAAATAGTACTCACCACTAGGTTTGTTTTATGTACTTGTGAATCGATCGGTTCGGTTTGATATTATATATTATTAATTTTGATTTATTAATTTTCGATTTTTAAATATATTTAACAAATAAGATATTTTTTAATCGATTTTTGATCCTTAACGATTCGATTTTCAATTTACCCAATAAGAAAATACTCATAAAATAAATATATGACTTCTCTAACAATTTGAAGCAATACAATGAAATACAATAAAACAAACAAATCAATTGTGCACCTAAACTTAATAATATGCAATAGTTGATCTCATATTTCAATTTACTTTCCAACAGAAGAGTTATACATTGGAAACCAGGCATATATATGACTTGCGAGTATCGTTTTAGTATCACGTGATGTTAAATTATTAAATCAGGCTATATAATTCATAGTTTTTATATAGCGTTTGTATATTTTGTTATACAATTTGTGCACAATGTTTATTCGCTATACAATTCACGGTGTTTATATATTTTGCTATATAATTTGATTCGTGCACAACGTTTTGTATAAATTGCGCGAATTATACAAAATTTAAACTGTAATTACAGTAAAATATTATCACAAATTATAATTAATTTAAATTATAATTGTATTAACTAATTAACTAGTATAAATATATTACTTATCCTCGTAAATTTTTTCCATTTAATTATGTTACCATGTTGTTAAAAGTGATAATTAAAAAATATCTCACTAACTAACCCAATCTCTCAACTTCCATTTGTTTTTCTACCATTTTCTTTCCTTCACCAATCACTACTAATCCTTGGTGGCCAAGTAACTAAAATGTAATTGGATAGTAAAATACTTTTTCAGTAAAGAATAAAAACACACTTTTAATAATTTAACTCATCTCAATTTTCAATGCATTTTGCCCTATATACTATTTTCTTACCCTTGGAACAAAGTAATAAAAGTAACTTTTTCCTATATTTATGACGAATAAATACAAAAAATTACATTTAAATTAAAATTTGGTACTTAAATTATCAACAATATATCAGTGAAAATCTCACGAATGAAATTTAAAAAGCATAAACTATATACAATTTAAAGAGCATAAATATACAAATATTATTATTACTACGTAAAGATAAAAAGGCTGCTTCCGATGAACTCTGATATCAAAAATACATTTTAATTAATGTGTTTTAACCTTCACTATTATATTTTTTTTTGTTTTTTTCCGTTTTTATTATTCCGAGGGATAGCTTTTTTTCCCGCTGCATCTCCCTCGGGTGATCCGTACACTGATGTTACTTCTTCACGCGGCTGTCCTCCAGTAACAGAAACTGCAAAATCCACCTCAAAGATCACTCGCCGTTCGTCATCTTCTCAGGCGCCGGGGTTCCATTCTCTGTCGGTTTGTCTCGCGAAACAGTAACGACTCTTCCCTCTTCACAAAATTTAGGTTTATAATTTTGCTTATCAGTTTTTAGCTTTCAATAGGTTTTCCGATGAGTGCTGAAACGAAACCAGTGATTACGTCGCTTACCAGAAGCACGTGGAATTCAGAACAGTCATACGAGTTGAAACAAGTGGTTTCCTCCTCTATTTCGCAAGCTTCCTCTATACCGGAGCTGATTTCGTATCTAAAATCGGCTTTTCGTGATAAGGAGTTCTCTCTGGTTGAAGGAATTCTAATGGACCGTGAAAAACAGCTGCGGACAGAAATTCAAAATCTTAAGAGGGATTTTGATTCCGTAAAGAGGGGGCGAGATTTAGCAGAAAAGGACCAGGCTATAGTTGACCTGGAAAAGTTAAATAAGGAGAATCAATTGAAGGATATGCAGAGGAAATATGAGGAGCTAAAATATGAAAATGCTGAAGCTGAAGCAAAACTAAAGATGTATGAGGAAAAGTTCAAAGTGTTGGAAAGTAGAATATCGATCCAGGAGGAGGAAGCTGCTCAAATTCGTGCTGTGGATGTCTCAGTGATCCGAAAAATGGTTGAAGATTTGGAAGCGGATGATGATGCTGTAGAAGTGAATAGTCAAGTTTCTGGTGCTGATGGGGATCTTCAGGAGAAGCATTTGTTACCTAGGGTTCCCTCGGTTGATTCAACTGGAAATGGAAGTGGTAAATCAAGAGATGAAGGTATTATGCTTATATCTTCCTTCTCGACCTTTTTGTTCCAGTTATGTGCTCCATTTGTTTATGCTTTTAAATTTCGGTTACGGAATTACAGTTATTGAGTGATAGTTTCTGTGCTATGGTTAAGCTTTACTTATCTATGGATGCATGTTGTAATTTTTGCTTGGTTGTGATGCACGTTGTAGTTTTTGCTTGGTTGTGGAACTAACTGCTAAGTATTTATGTGGAATTGGAAATGTGGTAGACACTGATTTGGTGATTGCCTCCAATGGATCTGTGGATGTGGTTTATATTCCAGAGAAGTATTGAAAATACCTCTAAACTCGGCGCGAATTATTAGTTTCATCTTGAACTACTGTCAGTGTTAAAAACACTCCTTTACTTGACTAATTGAACTCAAATACATCCCTGATCTTGCAACATGAATGAAATACACCCCTAAATTTATCACCAAGTTTAGGGTGTTTCCAACACTTCTCTTAGCTTTTTGTTAAGAGCTCCATGCCCCTACAAGAGGTTGAGACCATGTGCTAGTCATTTTATAGATTGGGAATGTATCTAAGTTTAGTTAGTCAAGTAGAAGGGCCTTTTTAAGGCTATCAATCGTTCTAGGATGAAACTAATAATTTGCGTCAAGTTCAGGGGTGTTTTCAATATTTTTCTCTTAATATTCCTTTGTTTTTCATTTCAAAGTCTAGGATTAACATGGTCACATGGGTGTCGCTGCAGGTAGTGGTAACACGGACTTCATTTCAACAAAAATGAATCTGGTTAGTTGTCCTGATGTCCAGACATTGCATCCCATGCCCTCTGCTGGTGGTTCTGCTCAAGTCAATAGCGATTTTTCCAACATAGAAAAGAAAAGATGCCGTTCAGAGGAAGCAGGTATATCTGATTTGATGCTTTTTCAAACATTTCTTTTGTTATTTGTGGCCCTCTCAGCTAGTTTTTGTTTGACAAGTGAGAATATCAATCCTTTTGGTTCTGTCTTGCATGGTGTATGCAAATTGACCAAGAGATTTGCTGCTGTAGCCTGTATGTTGCATGGTGTATCGAGAGAAAAGTCAAAAGGTCTTCAGTACATATGGAATTTATTCTTATTCATTTAACAAAGTTTATCAAGGGTACTTTATTGCCGCTTCAGCGTAGTTGAAGAACATAGGATCTTTACCCTGTATCACATAACATAAATTGAAAATTAATGCAAACCAGCCTTTTGAATTGCTCTGTTCAGCCCGTTAAAATTATTTTAGCAACTTGAGATAGTTAAAATTATTTTAGCAACTTGAGATAGTTGTGAATTAGAATTTATTAATTTCTTATTGGTCAAAAGGTAGCAAATGAACTCAGCTAGAGGGTGGAATAGAAGGTGTATTGTAGCTCCATGTTGTTTAGTGACTGTTGGATAGAATTAGCCATTAAATAAATAGCTCAAGTAGCCTTTTGACTAGGAGCTCAGCTTACTGTCAGCAGTTTTGAACAAGTTACAGGCCAGTTATCACGTCAGATCTTGATAAAGCTCCAATACATTAGAATATTCAATGTATTACTTATCAGAGGAGTTCTATACGTTAAAGAAATGTAGTGTGATTCTGTAGATTTTAGTCTTCTTACTAAAAGTTTGCTTTACTTTGGGTGAATACTTGATCGCCATGGTGTCAATTTTTATAATTCTCAGAACCCTGAAAATCATAGATATTGTTATACTAGTAACACTCTAATAAATGTATGTGGTTCTATCTGTAGAAAATGGGCAATAGTGGCTCCTATTCTTAGTTTTTAATGCTCCTACATTTGAGCATTCCTTGATATATTTCAGCGACTTCTATAATAAATGCATGACAACATCACTAACTTTATCTCCTCTAGTGTTAAAGCAGCTATTGAGAGACAATTTTAGTCAACTTTGTGAATTCTTAAATTTTCTAGCTTGTGAATCTATTTATCTGACCTATCTTTCTCAGAAACAGTGGACATATCTGGAGCTTTTTAATGATTACATATCAATATGAACTTGCTCCACTTGTTTATGGTTAATATTTTTTATATTCATTTTGGTGGTAGTGTTATTTTCTCATACATCTCTTTAGAAAAGCTCTACTTCCCGAATTTCATTTTTAAAGACAAGTTTCTTGCTTGGGTCGATTCAGATGCTATCCACTCTTAAAATAGAATGTTGTATTAACTCATATATAAATAGTATGCAATTCCCTTTTTACAAAAAATCATTTTCAAGAAGCAGCAGGTATATATTTCAAAAATTGAGCTTATTTGTAGTCATTTTTGCAATTTCTGCGTAACTCATAGATCATTAGGTGCCTTGCCTTTTGGTCCTTTCAATTCTTACGTAGTCTAACCATGAACTTTATTTGAGTTCTGCACGTGATGATTGATTCTAAGAATCTGTACACATCTTATCAGCAATGTGCATACACATACAGAAGTTACCCAGCGTAGGGATCCTTCATGTGTGTTATATTGATGGCTCCGTATTTTATTAAAGACATGTTTCTGATGCTGAGTGCTTGTGTAAACTGAAAAAATTATTGGTGCTTTCTTTCAGACCCTTTCCATATCAACTCGGCTTGTGAGAATAGAGCACCTATTATAGATCTATCAGCGCGTGAAGCAGAAGACCGTGTTAAGAATAAATTGGATACAGTATCTGGCAGGGCTGGGTCTTCAACTGTTGTTCACATTTGCGACAGTGATGATGAGAATGCAAAGGCTTGTGTTTCAAAAACTGATGGTATAAGCAGGAATTTAACATTTCCACACCAGATAAAAGAAGAGGAATTAAAGGAAATTTCATTGTCAAAGGGGAAAAGAAGCTTAAGTGATAGTGACAATGGTGATGCTTCTTCATTTCGCAAACAAAAGACAGGATCTATTAAAGAATTAAATGGTGATGGAAAGCTTCCCTTTGCTCATGCCAATCCCCATAGCACGGTGTTCGTTAGACGATGCGATGACAAAGATGGAGGGAAGTCTTATTCTCAACTTTCTTCCAGAAGATCTGATTTATACAAGCTTGGTGGGATTAGTGATGATAGTTCTTCAGATTCAGAGAATGATCCCTTGAGCGACAAAAGTATGAATTTGTTAATCCAAAGAATGACAAAACAGAAAACGTTCTCATCAGAAGATTTAAAATCATCCTTTGAGAAAGACCCTGAACTTTGTATGGATGCGGTATGTGCACTTTATAGGAAACTAATTTCTCCAAACATCTTTCCCAAGGGCCTTCAATTTACCTCAAGTCAGGGATTGAGTCTATCTGATAAAATCAGGTGTGTAATTACTACCCGATCCTTTGACAAGTTGTCTTTCTAGTGGTTACATTGTTTGTTGATTGTTGAACTACTATTTACCTCAGCAGCTTAACCACTAAGCAAGTGTTACTGTCAATGTTTAATAGCAAATAAGATCAGGAATTCCAATCTTGTACTTATCTAGAAAAAGCACCATTGCTCTGTTTCTTCCGATGTCATAATCCTTGTCAATATGGTGTTCATTTTGTTGATATATTCAGTGATAAGGTAATGCATCAATACCTTTTTCATTGATTTCTCTGGTTGATTCTCGTTAGTAACTGTTGCAGTTTATCTGTTTCTGCATGGTTTACCTGTTAAGGTCTTTCATAACATGGCCTCAGTCAAAGTTTATCCTGGGGCACATGTGCATGTTTGTGGGTTTTAGGTATTAGTAAAACTTTTCCTTGTATTTTTCCACACTCTGCTTGTAAGCTTCAGTTTTTGTTTTTCTTTTTCGGTGCTAATGAAGCTGAACCTGGGAAGAACATTTAAAGCTGCCTTCATTTGATGGAATAACTTGCATGTGGCTTCTATGAGACTTAAATTTTCCTCTTTCCTCAGTATCAAAGCTCAATCTCAGGAAATGATCAATTACAATGGTGTGTCCGATACTGTAGAGGTTGGTGTCCAAAAATTCTAGAAGAACGCCACTTTTTTTGGGTGTCTACATTAGGTTCAAGGTGGTTATGCTAAAAATTGTGAAGTTGAAAGTTACAAGTTGGAGTGAAAACATAGGGAGAAGGCGCTTGTAACACCAAAACACAAGGACAATATTCAAATTTAGTAGAAACAATTTAAAGAGGGATTGTCTACTGAAATAGGTTTAAAATACAGACCCAAAGACATATTTGTGACATTCCTACTGTGGGATAAGTGATCTGTGATTGGATCTGAGTTCAACTACTTGATCAGATCTTATTGCATTTGTTTAATCCAAATATCAAATGGAACATGCAATATCCAATTTGTTGTGATAATCAATGTGATTGTTTACTCTATATCTATGATTCTTTAAACTGTCTTATATCCATTATACTTTCTACAACTTTTTTTAAGTTTTTTCTCGTGCAGCATAGCTGCTTTGGGTGAATATCTGATTGATGGGGATCCTGGAAATAAACTCAGAAAAACCGTGCAAGAAGTACGTCCGAAGGATCATTCTGAATGTAAAAGATTAGCTACTAAATACTGCCACCAACTATATCAGATATACCTTAGCAGGGAGGATCGCTTGTTTCACCCAATCCCAAAGTTCTAGTTTAGCAGAAAAACAGACAAAGGTGATCTGCCTTCTGCTATACGTATGCTGTTTCCAAGGTAAAACTATACTAATATAAACTTCCATATTTTGATCACTCTCAGTTCCCAGTTATTGCTGCACAAGATGGAAGCCTTTGCTATAGCAGTTAGTAACCAAGACATCTTTCCCATTCATGTTTTGTGACTTTGGTGTGGATAGCTGATTATGGATAGTTAACAACTGATATATATAGCTGATTATGGATAGTTAACAACTGATATATGTAGATACGTAAAAATTTAGGAGTATATTTTGTATCCCCATGAATCATGATGAAGACTTGTTCCCTTTTGTATGTAAGGTTCTTATATTGGGTGCTTTTGGCTTAGTCATCTCTTGGTTCCTTAACTTGTCTCCCCTTTTTTCGCTATTTTAAAAGCTTTAAAAGACCTTTACCATTGAATGCTTTTAAATAGTGCTCCATAATTGAATACTTAAAAACTATATATGGTTAACTATTGTACTAACTAAATTAGTATGTCTGTGATTGATAAAAATGAATCAGAAGAAACGGAGATCTTTTGATAAAGAGCAATTCGATAACAGTAGAACAAAAAGAACCAAATAATAATGTATATCTTATTAACTAATTTTATTAGTGATTTCAGATTTGAATGCTGGGAATTGAGAATTTTAGGAGCATTTTATCCTTTACAGCAGAAATAAGATTAAGTGGAAGAGTTCGAGATATAGTATTTGACGCATGAACAAAGTGAAACTATTTTCAAGGAGACTTCACATGTTTATCTTTTACCTATTAAATAAAAAATATCTTTAATTTATTAAAAATGATTCAAATTTGTTCTCGTTTTATCTAAAAATATGTTTATCAACAATTAAATACTAATTTATTATGCATGCATTTCATGCAATCTTATGATATTTTATTGATAAATATAATATTTTTATAATATTAAAATATTTTAGAAAATTATTTTTTGCCTTCATATCTGAATAAATTAGAACTCAACTTTTTGATTCATTTTACATTTATATTAGCATCCTAAATATATCAACAATTTTAATCTTTTAAAACAATTGAGGTTTTTGTATAAATTATGTTAAGTGAGTCACTTGTAATATGTTAAGAGACTTTTTTTTTTCTAATAGACAGAAAGAATGATAGATTTGAACCATTTTTAATAGATTAAGGACTTTTTTATTTAATGAGTGGAAGGAAGATATTTTTGAACCATTTTTTAAATACATTAAGGATATTTTTGACTCAATAAATAAAAAGGACAAATTTGATCTAATAAATAAATAAAAAAAATAGTTCTAAACTATTTCTAATATGTGAAAGACAGTGTTCAATCTTTTTCTTTTTTTAAATCACATAAAATTAAACTATCAATTTTAAAGTAATTAATCCCAAGATAATCAATAACATATTTTAAAAAAATAGGAGCCCTTAAATAATACTCCACAAAGTTAGATGTATGGGCAGGCTAAATGACAAAATCCTGTGTCAACAGTAATACCGTGTTCCCCGAAAACAAGAAAAAGAAAAACTTGAAGCATAGGTAACCCAATGAGCTGGTGGTGAAATTAAAAGGAACCAATATGTGAAGGAGCAAGAGATTGGTCCCGTGTGGTTGTGGATGAATACACGCAAGTTGCTTGCTCCGTTAGCCCATTCTACTATTACAAGCTGGTCCAGCCTTGCCATCATGATAGAAAAATATATAGAAAAATAATTATAATTAATAATAAGAATAAATTAAAAATTAAGTATAAATTTATCTTTTAATATTAATTAAACAAATGTTATTAAATATACTTTTTAATATAATAGATAAATAAAAATAAATAGAGGAATATGAATTACGAAAGTAGAAAAAAAAACATGCTTTATGTTATAGTAGATGCTTGGTTTAGTTCAAAAGGAATCTATGTTGAATAACTACAATGAACGAAAATTGGAATGAAATAGATATTAAAAATAATTATTCTTAATGAAAAGTTATTGAATGTGCGCATAGAACATGAAATTTTAGAAAGCTCTTCATAAAAAATGCTTTTTCAATAATTACAATAATTAAAAAAATACTTTTCTTTGCTTGACAATTGATTAATTTCAATAATAACAAATTTTTATTCAAACATTTTTTAAATTTTTTTTTCAAGTTATTCAATATAATATAATTTTTATTTTAAAATATTGAGTTAAGATAATTTAATTTAATTTTAAAAATTAGTTAAATTAAATATTGAAAAGCACAATATAACAATTAAAAAAGAACGAAGAGAATACTTATCTTGCACCAGGACTTCTCAATTATCAAATAAAATAAAATAAAATAAACAGAGTTATATTTGGTGGTTGTAATTTTACTGACAATAATTATTATTATTTTTACGAAAAAGAAAACAATACACAAAAAGTGTAAGTATTTTCATAATCAAGTCATTTATAAAATATTTATAAATAAATTAAATAGTAAAAATGATAAATAATATGCCATCATATGTTAAACTATCATGATAGATTTTTTATTATTTTTATATTATTGGTGTATAGATGACTAAATCTATTGAACAAGCATTAAAATCTCATCAAAGATTATTTTTCTTTTCTTTGCTGTTTTCATTTTATATTCACAAGCTTATCTTTTTAAAAAAATCAAGCAAGTGGGTAAGCATAACCAAAAAAAAATAAAATACTAAAATATATAGAAAGGGTCGAATCAGTACCAAAGTTCTTGTGCGGCTTCTGAAAATTTATTATTGACCACTACTTTATTTCAAAAGTATTTAGCTAAAACCAAATATAATAAGCTAAGCACAATTTAAAAGGAAATATGCATTAATTAGCAACTTGTATATGTCGAGAATTCAAGTATTGTATACGTTATTAGTTCAATCCTTTGTAGGAACTATTTGTAATAATGAACTTGCAAAATGAATTTGTTTATCATATAGAGATTCATCGTTCCTGATTTACGGACTATTATATTGAAGCAAAATTTATCGTGTGCTTATGTAAAAAATAATAATTTGCGAAGTCATTTGTCAACTATCAAAAAAGTTTAAGTAATATAATCTATTAACGACACTCGTAAAATAAAATTATAAGTGACGATGTATATAGGGGTGGTAAAATTAAACCCAACCCATCCAACCCGTATGAACCCGCCCATTGATTAGCTTACCCCCCAAAAAATATAATTTAATTAAGTACTAAAATATTGAAAAAGAACAAATAAAGTAAGTAAAATTTAATAAAAATTGAGTCGAGTTAGATCTTGACCCTCTCTATAAGCCATCACTCAACCCGTTTTGACCCAAGTAAATTTTAGTTAGATTGGGTCTAGACCCGTTGATTGTCCTGACCCATTATAACCCACTCAAATTTGACTCAACCCGCCCATTACCATCTCCATATATATATATATATAACTTAGACAAGAAAAATATGAACCCACTGAATATAATCTTGTTTTGACATGTTATAACCTTATTTTGACAAATTTAATTAACTTTGTTAGAAATACTTAAAAGATATATGCTTAATATGAACACTTACGTGGAGATAAATTTTACTTAACATAATTGTGCTACTCGCGACTAGATAAGATCAAAATGTACCAAAAAAGAAAAGTAAAATTAAGATTCCTACTACGTATGTGTATATATACATGCACTCATCATAGACGAAATATATACACAGCCACATCCTTCCATCAGGAAAATTTTGGTTTGATCTTTATAATGTATTTCTTAATGAGTGTAATATTTAATTAATTAAAATGTGTGGGTTTGATTTTTTTTAAAATATGTTATATTTGAACTTATTTTAATAAGTATATTATCTTCAATACAGAGTAATAATATAAAAATAATATGCTCCTTCAATTTCGTTTTGTTTGTCTTATTTTTTTTCTTAGTATGTTTAAAAAAGAATGCTTTTACTTTTGAAATAACTCTTTAATTTTATTTTTCACATGACATGTTTAAAATCACAAGATTGACCGACATTTTATTACGTTTAACTATCTTTCAAAATTTAAAAGTTTTTTTTTGTTTTCTTGAACTCCATGTCAAGTCAAAATCAGCCAAATAAATTTAAATAGAAAAGTGATACATAAATACGTAATAAAATAGCGAAACAATTAAAATTCAAGTAATTAAATTTTAAATTTATTTTTATTTATTAATAATTGAAGGACCAAAAATGCTATTTGATCTTAGAAAATAATACTTTAATTATTAAACATTTTAATTAGTGGTTAGTAATTAACCATTAGTAAAATATTGTAAAGAACCAATAGATATTATTTCCATTTCAGGTAAGTCCGATAAGTCTTTCCCTTCTCTTTCTCTTCACACAAACAAAAACCTTTTTAATCCATTTTTGCCATGGCTCACAAAATTCACCATTTCTCTTCCGTATCAACTTCTCCTTCTCTCTGCTCACTCCTCTTCCCGTCGATTCTCCGTTTCGCCGGAAAAATTTGGTAAGTTTTGCTGCAAAATTGTCTCAATAGATTCATATTTCGCTTTATCAGCTTCAATTTGTTACTTCATCTGAATGCATGTGTTGTGAGGTGAACTGTTCATACTTTATTGATTTGTGACGAAGGAAGAGAAGAATTTGAGAAGAAAATAAGCGAGTTGTGTTATTGTTGTTAATTAGCTAACCTAATTTGCTTTAAAAGGAAACTTATTTTTTTTTGTTTTAGTATCGGTATGAATGAAATGTTTGTTTGTAGTGGAATCGGGTATATAAGGTTTATATTGTATACTCTTACAGATTTTGGATATTGTTTAGTTGATTGATGCACTGTTAATAAGCTACTCTGAATATTTTGGGTGTTGATGTATTGGAAGAGCTTTGCTTATATGAAAATAAGTGAATATTTATTGAGATGAAGTATGGTACTAAGTGAAGGAAAGGGGAGTTTTATGGAAAAGATCTACCGAAATGTTAATGAGAGGGAAGGGAAAATCTGCTTTCATCTTGAGATGAAGGAGACATGATTAGCAATGATTTTGCTGGTTTAGAATGTATGATATGTACATGTTTGATGAGGAAACTAGAAATTAGGATGTTCCCCTGTATAATTGAAGAGAAGAATTAGAAGAACTGAATTTTGCTCTTTGTTGTTTATTAGCTAATCTAATTTGCCTCAAAAGGATTTCTTTTTTCCGTGGTTGGTATGAATGAAATGTTTGTGTGCAGTGGAATGGATATAGATGTGTTTGTTGTCTATTCCTACTGATTTTGAATATGGCGTAGTTGATTGATGCATTGTTAATAAGCTAGTCAGCTATTTTGGGTGTTGAAGTATTGGATAAGCTTACTAATATGAATATAATTTACTGCTTTAAAAATGTGTTTGACTTTCTCTGATGTTGATGTAGAGTACATGCTTTAAAAGGGAACTAGAAATTAGGATATTTAGAGTATTACCCCTGTTTAATGGAAGAGAAGAATTAGAGAAGAAAGTAACTGAGTGTTGCTCTTGGTTGTTAATTAGCTAGCTTAGTTTTCCTTAAAGGGAAAGTTTTTTTAGTAGTGGAATGAATTAAGTTTTGGTGTATACTGGAAACACTTATAGAGGGTTTATATTGTCTACTACAACAATAAGCTACTCCGGTATGCTTGCTGATTTGAAAATAATTTTGGTGCTTTAAAATGTGTGTTCAGATTTCACTGAAATTTGTAGAGTACATGATTAATAGGAAACTGAAAATTAGGAGGTTTCGGGTTTAACTGTTTAGATCTGCTTAGACGTGCTCGTTGCTTGATATTCTTGAACAGGGTGATGATGTTGTTTTGATCCCTTCTCTTTTGGAGATGTAATTAGTTATAGGAAATTCTGAAATAGCTTCTAGAAAAATTGAAAAGAAAACAAAAGTTTATATAGGTGGTAGAGCTTCATAGTCAATGTGGGAAGAAATTTCCCATCAGGAACTAAGGAAACCTAATTAAGCAAGTTATAGTAAAGCAGATTCCCGAATTTAACAACTCCTGCCAATTTCACTCCAGTTCCACTAGCAACAACTTGCAAACATACCACTGTTTTTTTTTTTGGTTTGTGGTTAAGGATTGTTGCTCTGTGACTTGTCGAAGAAATGAAACCATTTTTTCTGACATGGAATTATCTGGTTCTCATAGTAGTTCTACTCGCCTCAGCTGCACTATGAGATCCCTCCTTTTTGTGTATGGCTAACAATCTTGCCAAGCACTAAAATTTGTTTCAGATTCTCGAAGAAAGATGCCCAGAGAAGGTTTTTCTTTGGGTTCCCATTTTGAAAGTCACCCTTTGAATATCTGTTATGTATGTGGTCATTTGATAGCATGACTATCAGCACATGCTTCAGTTTTGATAAAATGGAAATTATGCATCATTTAAGGTGGTCTATTTGGTGATTAGATGATATTTCTTGGTCGAAGCAATCTGGTGATGCACATATAATCTCATGATCAATAATTTGACCAAAAAACCAATCTGGTGTAGTGGCACGGTCAGGTGATTGTTTTACTGCTCTGCAGTTTAGTGGGGAAGCCAGGGGAATGAGTTCTGGCAGGGGTGTGGGCTTTCTGGTAGCGTTTTCTGCTAGTTGTTTCCTCCTATCTTTTCCCTTTGAGATTTGCTTTTCTAAAAGATCTTTCCGATTATGAACGAACTATAACATCTTTTGACAAACAAAAGAAAAAGGAAAATATTGTTGCACAGTCTTATTGTATCACAATGCATTAGTTTTACTTTACCCTTATCTTTAATTCACTAATTTAATATATGATCTAATTTTTTTTCCATTCCTTGACAAGGTTTGATTTGCAGTGTTATTAAAACATTTGATTAAACTAGAACATTTTGACATTATGGATGAAGCCGTTGACGAAATTATTGGTGATGAGGTGAACGGACTGGATGCAATTGATGGTAGACAACTTCGAAGTAAGGAGATTGACTATACTTTGAGGTCTGGGAACTCCATTATGCTGCAATCACATGAAGTCGTCACACTTGGTGAGGATGATCGTTACCAAAGTACTCCCAATTTGTTTACAGATATTCTCGACAGAAAGAATCTGGACAGGATAGGATCTTCAGAACATGCAAGTGCTAGTCCCCGTTGTATGAATGATGCTGGGGTCATGGTTGAAGAATTGACACTGAGAAACTACAATGGAAAAAACTTGGCTTTAGTTGGTACCTTGGGCAATAAAGAAACAATGAATGTTAGGCCAAACCAGTGGTTTTATCAGCTAGCAGGTGGATCTGCATGCGCAAGCTCACGCGGGGAAGCTTCCTATAGAGACAGATGTAGGACATCATCGGGTCTCGGGGAGGAAGAAGAGGGAGACACATTATTTACTGGACTTCTGAATCAGAATCAGAACACATTAAATGAAAACTGTAATCTAGTCGGAGAAAATTTGCAGAACAATGGTGATAAAGCCGTTTCAAACAATGTATTTCCCTCTTCTGAGGGTATCCGTACTAAGATTATCTCCAAGTCAGGGTTTTCTGAGTATATTTTGAAGAGCACATTGAAAGGCAAAGGAATCATTTGCAAAACACATTCACCCCGAGTATCTGCTAGCGAGTCTCGTGGCCAGAGTTATTCGCAGTGTGCTAATGCTTCTTCCACCGTTGCAAGCATGGATGCATTTGTCAATCCCAAGGTCTATCAAGATGGGATCAGCTTAAGAGAACGGCTGAAAGCTGGGGGGACTAAGTTAAACAAAGATGAAGGCTTGTACATCTTCAAACAAGTTCTGGATTTGGTGGATTTTGCTCACTCTCAAGGAATTAGCGTACAAGACTTGCGTCCATCTTGCTTTAAATTATTGCGCTCAAACCAAGTTGTATATAGTGGAGCGTCTGTACGCACTCAGCTGACTGAATATGTTGTTGATCAAGGTGTTTCCAAGTCACAAAATAATCAGAAAGAGAGAAGCTCAGCCGGGAAAAACACTTCTTCCTTTATTGATCCTTGTGTAAAGAAGCAAAAACTTAGTGAAGACACGCACCTGAAGATGAAGTGGCCTCAATACTCTTTCAAGTCAGGCCATAAGTCTGCTTGCAGAAACACTAAATTAAATGCTGCACCAGGCTATGGAGATGAATCAAATGAAGAGGATTGCCTCATGACAGAACCTAACAATCCGAGCAAATATAGGTTGCCTCAACCATCCATTACGTCAAAACCATTGCTGACTTCCATGAGCTTTAAGTTGGAGGAGAAGTGGTACACCAGTCCTGAGCAGCTTAGTGAGGGTGGCTGCACATTTTCATCAAACATCTATTGCCTGGGGATTCTTCTCTTTGAGGTTTGAAAATAAACGTCTTGTCAAAATCTTTTCTTTTTCTTGTCTCATTTCTGCAGGAAGTTCAATCAATTTGGCACAAGATTTAGCTTTCTAATCACAATGAAATTCGTTCTTGATCTGATCACCTCTTCTAGAGTTGGTGGTATTCACTATTTTGTTGTTATTTGTTAGATGTCCCAACTAGTGTTGTGAATGATTTGAAAGTCATATAGGAGTATGATGGGGGTCATGTCATGTTAAGTCTGAGTGAGGTAGGTAGTTTGTTTCTAAGCTTACTTAGTGGATAAGGTGGACTATATATAAGTTTAATTAGCTACGATGTGTAAGAATTTGAAATAGTCTTATGATTTCTCTTACAAGGTCTATGGTTTATCTTACTTCCTCTAAGATAAGTTTACAATCATCCTTAGTCTTTGCATATGTAGCAGAATATATAGAATAAGATGCTACAAGCACACAACTCATGGATAATGTGTGTGTTTGTAGTGAAGGGTGTGGGGTCCATGTTAGTACTCCCTCCGTTTTAATTTATTTGTCATACTTTCCTTGTTAATATATTTTATATTTGAAAATTACATTAAAAAGTTCTATAAATCACAATAATTAACAACTTAAAATGATCGTATATATATTTGAAAATTATGTGTAAAAGTAACAATTTAAAATATTTAAAAACCATATTAAAAATTCGATTGGCTCTCCTAATTTCGTCTGTACTACATGAATTGGAACAAAGAGAGTAACATGTATTTTTTAAAAATTGTGTAAAAATTATTATAGATCACAAAGATTGACAACTTCAAATATTTCAAAAAGCATTTTAAAAATTTGAATGACTCTCGAAATTTCATTTGTGTTGCATAAATTGGTACGAAGAGAGTATCATATATTGGGCCCGTGCTGACATAGGCTCCTATATCTAGTGTATCTATAATACATATATGCCCTTAGTTCTGTGTAGGCTCTACGTTTCGGTATAGCATCGTATCCTTGAGTTGTCCCACATTAATAAAAAAAACATAGATGTCCTTCGTTTTTGTTCAATAAGCAAACAAATTACTTTTTTTAATGGGCCGTCTTAGAGCACTCAGTTGATACTATATTTTCTTATATAGATTTTCCTTTTCTTTCAGTTGCTTACCTCATTTGACTGTGAAAAGACTCATGCTGCTGCAATGCTGGATCTTCGCCATAGGATTCTTCCGTCTTGTTTCCTATCAGAGCATCCCAAAGAAGCTGGATTTTGTCTTTGGCTGCTCCATCCAGAACCTTCAGCACGTCCAACAACAAGGTGGTCAAAATTTCTGGTTTTGTTTGTTTTCTCTTGGCTTGACGAAAATATTGTGTGAATGCCTATGAAATAACTTGACCTAAAAAGTGCAGTTACTGAACTATTGGTGATTAACAGAGCTTTCAGATAGTTGATACCTCTAAGGTTATCAAGCTAGGGCTTCCAAAGTATGATATTGTTCATAATTAAAGTTTAAACATTATAGCCCAATGTATCATCTGTGGTAATTGGCATGTTAGCTTCTTTTTCCCCTGTCTCGAATGTAAATGTACTTTTATTTAAATGTAACTCAAGGAAGTGCAGCCATTTACAAGAACTCGTAGTTGTTTTTGGCTTTTGTATAAAGTGTTGAGTCTTTTACTTCTGGAGGTCCTGAAAGTAGCAGCTCTTTCAACTTTGAACCACATGACTATATATCTGCTTCGTTTGTATAGAGATTGCTCCTAGCCGAGTTTCACCAATAGAGTATAGCTTTTCCAGCATCTCTAAACTTAGTTTTGAGAACTATGCTCGTCAGCAGATTACGCCTTGTTCCCATTCAATGTTCTGTTCTTTCCCTGGAGTGCTGGACACATTCTTCATAAACAGTACCTATGAGGCTAGAATATCATTTCCTGCAGAAAATTGTTTTTAATTGACTGTTTTAACTTGGAATGAGTGATATCTTTCTCAAACAGTCTTTTGATTTTAAAATTATTCGTCATGATATAGTTATTAAATGAAAAAACAGAGAGAATTATTTTATGAAGAGATCAGTATTGGAACTTTAGGTCTGATCTTTGCATACAGAACCAAAGGCTTATGTTTTTAATAAGATGAATTGGGAGGAAGTATTGACTTTTGCTCTCTATAAGATTGTTGGTGTTCTAAATGTGACTCCTTAGTGTATAGTTATGAGTGTGCATGCCAGTCTCATTTTCAGTCTTCCCTTTTGATTAGTATTTTTGCAGTATTTCAGTTATCTCATTACTGGTATGGAACAGGGAAATCTTACAGTCTGAACTTATTGCTGAGATTAAAGAAATACCTGGAGATGTATCACTGTCATATATTCAGGAAGAGGGATCTGAGTCAGAGTTATTATTATACTTCCTCATGTCACTGAAAGATCAAAAGCAGAAGGATGCCACAAAGTTAGTGGAAGAACTCAGATGTATAGAAGCAGATGTCCAAGAGGTCCAGAAGCGTCGAAGCAGCAAGGCCTCTTTTCCGTCTTCACACCTGGGGTCTCTTGTTCCACTGCGGAACAGGTTTTTTCATAAAGGAGCATCAAGTTCAGATGTATATCCGAAGCTTCCACCTGTGTGTGAAAATGAAAGTAGATTGGTCAAGAATATCAAGCAGCTTGAGAATGCTTACTCCTCCATGAGATCCAATATTCAGCCGTCTGATGATTTTGCCGTGGTCCGTAGAACTGATAAAGTTTATAACAATAAGGAGAAAAACTTTGCCTCGACAGAAAATGTTAAAGAGAAATATAGACCAACAGATCGGCTTGGAGGTTTTTTTGATGGCTTATGCAAGTATGGTCGGTATAGCAAGTTCAGAACAAGGGGAATATTAAGAAATGCAGATCTGAACAATTTTGCAAATGTCATTTGTTCTCTAAGCTTTGACAGGGATGAGGAATATTTAGCTGCTGGTGGGGTGTCAAAGAAAATTAAAATATTTGAGTATCATGCTCTCTTTAATGACGCTGTTGACATTCATTACCCAATTATCGAGATGTCAAACAGATCTAAGCTCAGCTGCATTTGCTGGAACAGCTATATCAGGAACTATCTGGCTACCACTGACTATGATGGTGCAGTTAAGGTGTGTATTTGGTTTTAGTTTTCTGCCAGTGACATTGGTAGACTATTGGCTTTTATGTATGTTGAACCTGTCCAATGCTCATATTTATTGCTTATATGACTATTGAGGTGATCTATAGTCAGAAGGCAATTGTCTTCCGTACGTGGCGCTCCATGCTTAATTCTCGTGGAGTCAATTTATGGAGTCTTATATTCATCACACATCTTTCACTTAAGGAGTGAGTTGCACTGTAGCATGAGAGAGCTTGGATATATCTGTTGCACTTTATGTCAAGGCAACTTGTGCATTTCTTTTTGTTCCTTTTTTTTTAAGCAATACAGAAGCATGTAAACATGTTGTGGTGATACTTTGACTCTGTGATGTTGTACCCTTGTTCCAGAAGATAAATTGATCCATCCGCTAGAAATAATTTTGTATTTGGAGCACTTTCAACTGAGAGGGAATTGGCTATGATCCTTGTATGACATAACTACCTCATCTTCTTTTTGCATATCTCCTAATTTGCCTTTCGATATAGTTATTTAAACAACTTAAATAAAATGGGAACTTCTAGATTCTGCATCTCTTCCAATCTGTCCTCTTTCGCCCAACTTGATTTTGCTGGTCTTTGTTTAGTTTTACCGATTTTGCTGTTTATTCACCCTTGTTTTATGTTTTTGACATACTGCTTAATTTTTGCAATAATGTTTTGCTTCTCATAACTCTAACCTGTAAGCGCTGGTGTTAAGTTCACTACTTTTATTGAATATCTCGTGACATTGTCAATGGTTTCAGTTATGGGATGTGTCTACTGGTCAAGCTTTTTTGCATTTGACTGAGCATAATGAAAGGGCATGGTCTGCAGATTTTTCTCGTGTGGATCCTACAAAGTTAGCCAGTGGAAGTGATGATCATTTTGTGAAAATTTGGAGCATCAACAAGGCATGCTTCCCTCTTCATGCTACTCTACTTTGTACCTCCATGTTTTTTATTGAGAAGTTCCATCCCCCCTGCCCTCCCTCCAACACAAATCTCCTTATTGGAGAAAAAGGTGAAAAAGGTCGTAGTTTGAAGTTCAGTGTACAGAGAAATGCAACGAAATGGAGGTTTAAGAAAATTTTGAATTTATACCGTGTATTCCTCTCAAAATTAGAAATAATGAACATGACAAGGAATGTGACTATCCTACTTGTCCATAAAATCAGAAATTAGACATGGCTTGCTTGTCCCTTTTGGGTGCAGTGGCGCTAAAGCAAATACTCACACACACACACACACACACACACACATATGTTAATATGTATACACACACACACACACACACACACACATATGTTAATATGTATACACACACACACACACACACATACATATAATTGTTAACATATATATGTGTGTGTTAATATGTATATGTACATATATATCTTCTGTTTCATAGTGTTCATTGTATCAAATTTTCCTTTTGTGCAGAAGAACAGTGTGTGCACGATCAGAAACAAAGCAAATGTTTGCAGTGTTCAATTTTCACCTGTCTCCAGTCATTTTCTGGCTTATAGTTCTGCCGATTACAAAACTTATTGCTATGATCTTCGTAATACCTCAGCTCCTTGGTGTATATTGGCTGGCCATGAGAAATCTGTTAGTTATGCAAAATTTTTGGATGCTGAAACGCTCATTTCCGCATCCACTGACAACAGTCTGAAGATATGGGATCTCAATAAAACCAACTCAAGTGGCTATTCAACCGATGCTTGTGTCTTAACCCTTAAAGGGCACACCAACGAGAAGGTTGGCTATTCATAGAATATCAGTTATTTTTGCTTGTATATCTATGAGATCCAAAATTTTGTATTGCCTACTTAATCATACTATCTTTGTTTATCAGTATACCATTATTGCTGTATGAACTGACATCTTGTCTTTTATTCTTAGAATTTTGTGGGATTATCTGTGAACAATGGATACATAACTTGCGGGTCAGAAACAAATGAGGTAGGTTCCTTGCTCCCTGTTTTAATTAGGAATACAACCAATATTAATCTCTTCTATTGTTATGACTGAATATGAGAACTGAACTAATAGGAAAGGAGGGCTTAGGTGTTAAGTTAGACCCTTACCTAGGATATATACAGTCACATACCATTAACGTGGATAATTTTGATTTGTTTGATCAAGTTATTGGCTGTCTCCTACATTTTTAGTTTCCTTGCAAAAATATAATAAAACTGAGGTCTTAGTCTTCTCCTGTGGCTTGCAGAAGAAACACATCCTGCTAGTCATTTGCGACATTCACTCCCCAGAAAAAATGAACCAGTCTTGCACTGTTGTTGAGTTGAATTTCCTCATTTGCAACCATTTTATGCTTTAAAAAAGAAAAGTTATTTAATTCACTTTCTGCATTGAGTTAAAGGAGCCATATGTAAAAGAGATTCTTATATGCAGGTTTTAAGCAATGAACCCTTATGCTGAGAATACTGATTTTGCAAATGGTACTAAAGTGTGTGTATTTATCATATTGTGCATGTATTGCACCAACTTTTTATACTATATCCAACCTTCATGGTAGACAATTTCCTGGACAGCTTTCTTTGACCAAAGCCTTTGTTTGCTAAGAAAGGAATAGAAAGTGTCGAAAATTAACAAGTGCGTGCAGAATGGCAGCTGAACACTTGAAAAAATTCCTCCGGATTTTCTAATAAATGCGTACCGAATTTGAAACATGAAAGGAAACAATTTGTTCTTGTTTTACAGTTTCCTCCTGTCAAACATGCATGCAGCAAAATTATTTTTTTCCCAGTTACCTTTTCTATGCTGTAATTCCCTCAAGAATTAATTTTCCAACAACCTTTTTGACATCCAAACAAAGTAAAATGGAAAAATATACATAAAAAGGAGAGGACTTCTTGTTTATGGGTTTATCTCTTCCTTGCAGGTCTTTGCTTATTACAAATCTCTGCCTATGCCTATTACTTCTTACAAGTTTGGCTCTATTGATCCAATCTCTGGTAAAGAAACTGATGATGACAATGGACAATTTGTTTCAAGTGTTTGCTGGAGACAAAAGTCGAACACTGTTCTTGCTGCCAGTTCTAGTGGCTGCATAAAAGTACTCGATCTGGTTTAGACGTAGACCAGTTGAAGTATTGCAGTGTTTATTTGGTCCTTCCTCCTCAAGTTTCCTGGGAAGCGTTGAATAGATCGTGCTGAAGTGCAGCTCTATGATCCCTTGGTAATATCTGGGATATCTTCTCCAAAAGTTTAAGGTTAAACTTTGAGAAGGGACCCAAGTCTGCTACTTGTCTTGACAATTGTGGGTCGTTTTGGTTCAAAAGTTTTAGGAAGCTGAATAGAAACCGGCAGTATGGTGGAGGGAGTCTTCTTTCTTAAACTGGAGAGGGAATGGCTGCTGAAATTACTCACCCAAGGTCCAGATATGCAACATTTCTGAAGATGCAATGCAAGTACTATTGAACCTGATATGTGAAGAAGTGCCATTTCTGCGACATAATTGCGTGAATATTGACATATCCTCTCTAAACAGATGAAATGAAAATGGTGATGTCCTCCATATTTTAGAAGGCTCACAATGTGGCTGAGTGAACTCCATCATACGAAATTGCAGTCTATGTAAATTTTGTTGGTGTGTGGTGTTCATTTGTACATCTAGACAGATACGGGCAATGTAAAAGCATGTCCTGGGAAGCAGTATAGTTGATGATGAGTTGTTGTACATGTCATGATTCCCTTACCCCTACATATCAATATAAAACAAATTGTACATTGAACTGTTGAATGAATATTACTGCTTTGCTATTTCTTTTGTACCATTTTTGGGTACAATGGAAAAAAAGTTTATGTTCTTTCTCCATTATTTAATAACGCAAAATAGAGTAATCTAAAGTGACATTTTCATTGAAAAATGATTCAGATATGTGAATTGCAGATCGTTTTGAGTGAAGTTTAGCAGTTGTGAATGGCTGACAAGCATTCGAAACCTGTGAAATCCAGAGAGTACAGACCTCCAAGTAGTAAATAAGCTTAACATACAAGTGTAATATACAAATTTTATCCATCCTTTGCTTCAAAATTTTTGAGCTGCAATATGGTTCTAGTGAAATTTGAAAATTGAAAACCACGTGAACTTTGTTAACTGTTGTGCACACTCTGGCTATTGCTAGAGCTATGAGGTTTCTTTGGTCTATGTGGGCTCATAGCTGAGGACAAAGGGAGCTCTCTGTTTACTCTGCCATAGCGAAAACACGGGTTTAATGGTGATGCACTTGCGGATTGGTATCCATTTCTATTCAAGGTGATCATAGGTGATCCTGGAGACGGAGCTTTTAGGCTTCGCGTTGGAGAAGATATAGTTGATGACTGTATTTTCTCAACTCTAGCTGGTGAAGATCTTGGCGATGGGTCTGTCAGTTTCTCTACAAAAAGCCATTTATGTTGAGGGTATGAGCTGCATGTTCTCATCACAAAAACATACAAGTTGACAAAGTTGGAAGAGCTAACCTGGTGTAGTGCTAATCTCTTTGTCCTGTAGTTTTTTGTGAAATGGTAGTTTCTTTACTGATCCCTTTGAATTGCTTGGTTTTGACGCTGTTATCTCTGATGAAATTGAGTTTTGATTAGCTTCCGGACTTGATAGAACTTTCTTCTCTGGATTCTTGGGTTTTGTTCTTCTTGACATAGCTTTCCTTTGCGTAGAATCACCGCGAATGTACTTGACATTGGCAGCTGTTGATGGCGGCTGCTTTTCTGGACTTTGAGAATCTCTTAGTTTTTGGTTATCAGATGAGTTTTTCTCCTCTGGAGTTGCAGAACTTGTTGGTTTCTGATCTTCTGGTGCATTTTTCTTCTCTTGAATCTCAGAATAAGTTGATATATCATCACCTGATGAATTTTTCTTCTCTGATATCACAGGAGACAACGCTCTTTTCTGCTTACTCGATGAAGGTTTTCTGACATCCGTTTTTGGAGACATTACATTCTTCTGGATTTCCAAAAGATCCAGCTTTTTGTTCTTTCTCATTGATGAAACGTTCTTCGACCCTGGTGTTGTATCAACACGCGGTGAGCACTGATTGCCTGATGTTAGTTTTGCTTTCCTTTCTGGAATATCAGCATAAATTGTTTTTTCATTTGCTGCTGGTGTTGCTTCTGGAAATTTCTCTTTTGAACTCTCAGAACTAGTTGACATTTGATCGAATGAGGAAACTTTTCGAAGTGGTGTCTCAGAGATGACTGACCTTTGATCCCAGAATCTTGAATCTTGCCTCTCTATTATCTCTGAGCAAACTGACCTTCTATCACTTGGATCAAAAAGGAGATCATCTACTGCATCCATATGCTCATCGGCGCTCTGCATTGATGTTGTCCTGTGGCCTGAATAGCCATAATGTGATGAATCCCAATGCTTGTCTTTAGAGTTCCCAGAAATTTTCTCTTTCTCAACAAGTCTATAAGCAAACATCTGGAAAGGAATTTGTGATACCGGGGCCAAACCAGTGCTATCCTCTCCCGGGAACTTCTTAGAGTAACCAGCCTCGATTTCACAGTAGTCTACGAGTGGAGGAGGACATTCAGGTTGGCCATGTCCTGGATTTATGACAAGTACTTTCTTGATATAATGCAGAATCCTACACAAAGAAGAGAAGCTTGGGCGAAGGTCTGGATTCGTTTGCCAGCACTTTCTTGTCAAGTTAACGAGATATTTAGGTGAAGGATACGGAAAGAAAGGTCTTTCCCCTGATCTAATATCCCGCGCCATTTCCTCCCCTTGGGGATGTTCATCAAACGGAGCTTTCCCCGTTAAAAGTTGAAAGCATATCATTCCATAACTATAAACATCAGCTTTCTCTGTGTACTTGTAAGTGCGTTTGCTTTCTGGTTTTTCCTTTTCAGTGAGAATTTCTGGTGCATACCATATGAAAGACTCAGCAGCATTGTTATCAGCAACCTTATAACTACTCTTAATAGATGCTAAACCCAATCCTTTAACTTTTGCATGAAAATAACTATCCGCGGAGGAATTTCTTGGTTTCAGGAGCACGTTAGATGGATTCAACTCTCCGTGATAGATCTTTCTCGAGTGCAGATACTCCATCCCTCGAGCAATCTGAAGCATAATATCGACAGCAGCTTGGACAGTAAATGGTCCTTTCTTTCCCTGACCAGAATGCTCTTTTATGTAAGCCGCTAAACTTTTGTTCATTAGCTCCATAACAAGGTACCCTTCTTTCTTTTCTTCGTCGTAAAAACCACAATGATATTGCAGAATGTTGGGATGTGAAAGTGAAAACACCAGAGAAATTTCAGCAACTACTGGTTCAATCAGCTCACCAAAAAAGTTCCTCAACGCAAACGTTTCTCCTAACCATTGAATCTCCTTAACATGTCCTCTCCGCGAGCCTAAACGTCTCTTCACATGATAATCACTTGCTCCAATCAAGATTGAGCTAGGCAAGAGCATTGTTTGCTTGATTTGTTTTGGTCCATCTAGTTTCTTAAGTAATATCTCAGCTAGCCTATGCTCGTTTATCGCCAAATTTTCTGCAGCATTCATCTTTCGACTTATCATTTCAACAAGATACCATCTATCTTCTTTCCAACAACTCTCCAATTCACTACATATCTCTCTAGTAACCAAGTATTGCTTCCCAAACATCCACTGAAAGAATCTTGGATCACACATTGATTCTCCCTCGTACTTTCTAGCGAGTGCAGCACTCCTCTTCTGCATATCTTCCTCATCGAATCCCGAGATTTCTGCAACTGTCTCAATAGCCTCAATCACAACAGGGAAACAACAGAGCAGATTATGAACATGAAACTCAACACAATCCTTATTGAGATGTAAACTTATAGCTTTACCCCAAAAATCTTTCACATCCACACAACTTTTTATGTACATTTCACCTTCTTTAAAAATCCTATGAAGCTCTCTCATTGGATGTTCCAGTGCTTTCCACTTTGTATTCCTCTCATTTAACCTTAAATTATGCTTGATCCCCTCGGAAATCGTGTCGAAGGCTTGTACATACATGTCAAATAGCAGACAACATTGCTTCTGGTTTATTTGAATGTCGTGTTTCAGTATCATTAGAGCATTTAGGCTCCCTACTACCTCACCAATCTGCCTGAATTGATCCATTCAGCTTTGAGGGTACAAGAAATTTCAATACAACATGACCTAGAACAGAAAAAAACATAAACATTCTTAAACTTATCCAACATTAGTAGAAATTTCATTGCATGAGAAAGAAAATGAACATCCAAAAATAAGGCACGAATCATGACATAACCTTTATACCAAGCAAAAAGATTGCATCATGTGAAGCTTCATCATTCGCGATCAGAATTCTATTTTATCATCAATTCAATCCCCGTTCACCTTTTTTCCTTCTGTTTACTACAACGACGAAGAATCACAATATCACTATATTTATTTCCATTTCTACTTCTTCTTCCAAAGTCATGATATCCCCAAGGAACATAATCAAATAAACAACAACAACTATGCCTGAGTCCCAGATAAGTTAAAGTCGGCTATATAAATCTTCATTATTTCCTACAATCATATAGTCAAAAAAAAAAAAACTTTGAAATTAATGAAAAACGTGTATAGAGATAGGAAATATATTGAGTTGGATTTGCAAGGGAAAATGCTGAACTCTATTAGATTGCAATGAATCCAATAGAATTTCAGAACCAACCCTATTTTATCTGATCAAGAAACCAACTTTAGTTTCTGGTAATATAATCTTCAGAAAAATTTATCCAAAATTTTATCTGACTATGGTAACATAAAATTATCAAGGTGACAAATTATAGGGTTGTTCTAAAAATGACAAAAGAACCAATGTTTTTTTTATTTATTTTTTACAAGATTGTTGGTTTCTTTGGTTCATTTTTTCTGCCAACCTGATCAAGAAAATGGAAAAGCTGTGGATTTCAGAATTGAAAATGGCCATTAATGCAATTCCGTTTCTTTTGGGGGGTCATTTAAATATATTTTCGCAGTTATTTTTCTCATTTTTTTTCAAACGAACTTTCTACCATAAGCGATTTCATTCACATGGTTCAAATCTACTTAGATTCTAGAGATATTACTAGTTTATTTTATGAATAATTAACATAGGTTAATAACATTTTTTGGTCGAATAATTATTGGGAAATTCTGATTTCAGTCTATATGATATCTAACTAAGTAAATTAAATGTTCAATTTTGTAGAGTTATGCATTTTTTAATTCATTTTGATAGTAAATATTCATAAATTTACTATTATTATAGTTAATTGTTTCACTACTTAATTAGCTACATAAAGAGGCCAAAAGCAAATTATATATCCATCTCTTTATTGGAAGCATGCACTTGAGAAATTATTTAAAAGGTTCTAAATACATCATTGAATAATTAAAGATATCGTGTCGTAAGAAAAAAATGAATCAAAAAAAATAATAATTTATTTTTATTGAATTGAACGTGTATATTCATTTAAATAAACATTAGCAATTTATTTAAAAAGTCCAAACATGCCCCTATATAGCATGAATGAGTAGATAGATTAACGAAGGAACATTTTACTTACCCTTTTTTTGAAAAAAGAAAAAGGTGTCCATCGTCATTAATAAAGTAGCTCATAAGACATTTATTCATTTAATACTCGATGGACCTTTCTAATTCGATCATCAGTCAATTAAACGTCTAGTAGTCTCTGACTTGATTCTCGAATCATAATTATCTCATCCCAAGATACATTGGCTATAAAAGGACACTACATTTATTTAGTTGAGAAATTAAGAGAAAAACCAAACCACAAAGAACAAGAATGAGTGGAAATGGTGTTTGCCATAACCCTTCATATACTACAACATCCATGTCTTCTTTGAACCAAAACAAAAACAATCAGCCTCAACTACAAATACAAAACACAAATTTTCAAATGCCATTGCACTATCCAAAGTACAAAAAATCCGATTACGAGACGATGCCGGTGTGGAAACTCGATTGCCTTCTCCGGCAATATGGACTACCGGTGACCGGAGATGTTAATCATAAGAGGAAGTTTGCTATGGGAGCTTTCCTTTGGCCTAGCCAATATTAAACTCATGAATGATTTGGGATATTCTAGAACGAGTTCTGCAGGTTCAACTGATCATAAACGTTACTAAAATTCGATTAGAAATTATAGTCATGGTTTTAGTATTGCTGAAATAATTTGATATGTCATAATATGTGTTTCATTTTAATTTCCTTTCTTCGAAGGTTGCTTTAATTTAATTTACTATATGATGTAATGATCTTGTGAGCTTGATCACCTATTTTAATTTAATTTGAATAATTTTTACTACTATGAGAATTCTCAATGTATATAGGTGTATATTTTGCAAGGGATTTATTCGAAAAATTATGCGAATAAACAAATATATACTAGTTAGTTAGCTATTATAGCTATAGTTTGAATTAATCATGATTCGTGGCAAACGTCTAGCTGTAATTACAGTTCGAGTTTTGTATAATATATTCACGCGATTTATACAAATGTTGTGTGCGATTATACAAAAGTTGTGCGTGAATCAAATTTTATAGCGAAATATACAAACGCTATAAAAAACTGCGAATTATACGAACGAATACAAATGTTGAGTGAATTATACAAACACTGTTATAACTATATTTATGAAATGTAATCACCTTTTGAGTGGCTATACTGAAAATTCCTCTTTAAAATATACATTTTTCTATCTAGTGTCTAGTATCTCATTGGACCCGATTAATTCAGATTTGTGTCAGGTAGACGGGTAGCATTTCTTACTAAAGATTTTTCCATACTCAAAACTCAAAATTGAGATCTCTAGTTAAGAAAGGAGGAGCCCTCCGCTACACCATATTCTTTCGTGATGGAGAGGTTTTATTAATTATAATTAGTTTAACTAATCTTGCAATTGAATGTGTACATGTAATAAGTCAAGCTTTCTCCTTAATTACTGTCATGAAGTTCATTATTATGTACTAAGTCAGCAAAATAAATTTCCAATTAGCCACAAATTTAAATTAGTAAAATGTTGAGCCTTTTGATAATTATGTTTTGACTTGAAAAATACAAGACAATATTCTCTTTGCTCCAAACTAGCGTTGCTAAACAATCTAAAGTATGTCATAATTCATAGCTAATTTTATTTAATGATAAATTAATAATAAATTATCAAAAAAAATATTAATTACAAACTATAAATCTGATTTTTGTAATAAAAATCGAATCTCCTTGGACCTAAATTAAAACTCAATTATATAACTTAGCCCACGATCTAAAGCTATTCATATCAGTATTACCCAATATATATAAATTTATCTAGTTGGACGCAATCTTAACTAAAGTATTTATAAATTTTTATTTCTGAGCCAATTAATATTTCTAACAAGATTTTTTAAAAAATTTCATAGCTTGAATTATTTTAATTTTTTTATTAAGAACAAAGGAATCTCAATCATTTCGATCGCAACCTCGATTTCTACTCGTGTGGTTCACGTAGGTGTACGTTGTCTTCCCTCCCCCAACTTATAATTAAAATATTATTTTTGGCATTTTAATTTTCAAACCTAACAGAGTAAATTAAATACACAAGTGTTAGTACATTTCTTCTCAATTCTGCACTTGTCCTTTATTTTATTTTATTTTATTTTTAAGTATAGAACTGGAAGATTGTTTTCCATGGCCAATTTATTGTAGGAGCAAATTGCTTGACTTTTTTGCATATTTACATGGAATATTAATTACATCACAGCTACTTATATTCAACTTGATATATATATATATATATATATATACACACACATGTACGAGAAAGTTCTATCTAGTTAAATCACTATATCTTATTAAAGACAATTTCATACTGAAGACTCGAACTCGAAATCTTTAAATTGAATATATTTATTGTCTCTACCATAACTTTAGCAGCGAGTAGAGGTGAGAAAATATAGCCCATGAAAGCATAATGTCCATCCAACTCGCCCAAGTTTGAATCGTTTGTTAACTTATTCATTTATTAGCTCAGCTCAGAAATTTTGTCAAATATTTTTAAGAAGTCATAGATAGCATACTCCATTTTATTAGATACTTTAAGAATTGAGCAGGTTGGATTATATTTGAATTATGATCCGTGTTTTAGTTCATTTCAACTTAAGTAACTTTTGAACAAGTCACTAATCCGCTCATTTATTAACTTAAGTTTAACTCAACTCGGCCATCAAACACTCTTAGCGGTGAGTATATAGCATATTTCGAGTGTATCCCTTCCCCTATAAAAATGTGTATATTTAAGTGGTGTAAATAAAAGTTGAATATTCTTCCTACGTGCTCAAAATGGCTCATGCATGCACCAAGTACTAATAATATATGCCTAACAAGCACGCTACGTATATCTCTAACCACCAATGATATACAAATGTGAAATAGCTTTTTATTTTATGTTTTCTTATTATTGTTATTTTATTTTTGGGAGTGAGATTTTTCGACGCAAATCCAAATTTAGTTAAATTTTAATGTGGATATCGAATACGAAATGAAAGACAAAAAAAATAATTAGAGAATGAAGATACAACAACATTGACGATTAACGCAACTCATAGTGAGTTCGTTCATCTAGTATTTTTATGCAAAGGATAGAGATATATGTCAAATATTATTATAATTATGTTAATAATTCATTTATTCATTCACTCAGAATAAGAGAGTATTTACCTAACTTTTACCATCACATTTAATTGAAGAAAAAAAAGGAAAAACTATCTTATCACGCAAATATTTGTACTATATCTACTATTTTTTTTATGTTTGAAATAATTAGAAATTATTTCATTAGTTAATAATTTCATATCAAATTTCAAGTAAGAGACATATAAAAACATGTATCTTTGTTATTAGATATATTTCGAAATTTAGATACATTGGGAGAGAGGAGAAAGACGAAGAGAGAGGTGAGTACAGAGTCACTTTATCCTAGATACATGGATATATTCTGAAATATCGATACATAGAAAGAGAAGAGAAGGAGAGAAATAAACGATAGAGTCAATGTATCTGAAAACCAAAACCTTGACAAATAATATCTCAAAAACACACGTAAAGTCACATAATTAAGTCTTAAACTAGTAAAATTTGAGTTGTTGGTCCAAAATATTAGAATTCACCAAGACGCGATATTTTTGAATCTTGATATACATTGATCCATATTCATATAATAAGTTGGTATACTTTTTTTTTATTAATTTTTAGTTGAATTTGCATGCATATAATATATACATTTGCTAATGAATTCATCTACCAAATCTATACACATTTATTAGCATTGATATTCGAATAAATTGAGACATGTTGATTTCTATACATTTATTCTTATCACCTAATAAATCATTATACATTTGTATTAATATACATTAGTCCATGTTCACATGATAAGTCATATACATATGAAAAAAAAAATATTTTAACTAATATTTATGCAAGTTAAAAGGGACAATAAAATAATGAATACCTAATTTTATGAAAACAAGATAATCCATTCCTAATTTTAAACATATTTAGTGATCAAATTTTTTCTAAAAAAAAAAAGTAAAATAATAAAATTCATGATTTTTCAATAATAATATTTTAAAAAATAATAATTTTAATTTGAGGGATATAAAATAAAAATGTAAAATAAGGAGGAAAGATCCAGGCCACACAATATGGCGCCAACGAAGTAACAGGCTAACTGACGGCTTCTCTTGTCCGATACATATGGAGGGCCCCACATTTCCTACCGTTTACCGATCTTACCGGTCATCCATCAACCTTAATCAAATCCAAGAAATTCTTTTTACTTACTGTATAAAACAAAATAACATTTCCATATCTCAAATCTTTTTAGTATTAATCATAATTTTCCAAAAAAAAATCGAAAATTTTCTGTGAAATTTAGGTGAAAAATCTCTTTGCTTGAATACATTTTTCTCTTTCGCTCTCTCTGCGAATAACGCTCCTTTTTTAAAAATTTTACGTGAGATAAAAAGAGCTTTCGCAGAGAGAGTTAAAGAAACATATTAATCATTAATTAATTAATTAACAATGGAGATTAATGGTTCTTCCGGTAAGGTGCTGTTTGGCTTCTTTGTTACATTTGCCTTAATTTTTTCCATCTTTTTGCCTACTGCTCAGGCTCAACAGCCTTTTGCTCCGGCCCCTGCTCCGGCTAGTGACGGTAAGTTTACGTGAATTTAGTAATTTTTATTAACAAAATTTATACGTGTTAGATTTTGTAGTGAATCTATATGAATATTTAACGATAAATCTTATGGTTTTTTTCACATTTAACTTAAAGTTCTTATACGAATTCATAAACTTTAAATTTTGAATTGTCTCTGAAATTATTAGAATTCAATAAATTTTGTCTATAGCTTGATGTATAATATGATATTATTAACATATATCTATAGATTTAGTTATGGCGTAACTGCAATTACTCATAAACTTTAAATTCTATATCTCACACAAGTATTTTTTGTTCGATTTATGCTTGTTAAAAGATTTTCTACAGGAATAATTTGTTTTTTTTTTTTTTTATTCTTCTATATAAGTAAATAGATCTTTGTGATTTGACCAATTCTATGTATTATATATTACGTTTAGTATTCCTGGAAACATACATTTGGAGGTAATTTGACCTTTTAGATTGGGATGTTTTGGTTTTTCATCTGGCATTTGTTGTATCGAGAATGAATGGAATAGTGAAGTCTTAATAAAAGTAAGGATCGAAGATTCGAGTTGATATAACGAATGATTTTATGATAAAAGATTGAAAATCGCATTTTGGAAAATCTTTATTCCAATGAAAGCCTTGTTCTCCACAATAAGAAACAATCCCTCCCCTTTTGTTAGCTACTCTTTATAGTCGACTGCCTGAACGTTACGTTCAAGTGATTTTTCTGCTCTCGAATCCTTGCATACTAAGATTATTTTTATTCTTGCTTTTTTTTCTTGAAAGTCTTACATATCAAGGAAGTACAATGAAGATAGTTTACCCTTGTGAGAAGGACATCGATCAGCTCAGTACGCATAGAAGTACAATCTTAATATTAGTATGCAAGATTAATATAAAATTCGTTAAAAGGAGAAACACTCATTATCAATTTTTCTCTGTTATTTCCACATAAAATTAATATAATCATTAATTAATAGTCTAATATTTTTTATCTAATTAATTTTATTGTTTTGCTCAGGAACAACAATTGACCAAGGGATTGCATATGTATTAATGTTGTTAGCATTGGCAGTGACATACTTCATTCATTGAGCTGATGTTCCCTTTAGTGTCTAATTAATTATTAATTGTATTTTGGTGAAGATGATTAAATAAATTTTGTCAGTGCTTATTTTTTGGACATTATACATTGTATACATATATAATATATAAGGTGGTTGTCATGTCGTGTGCCCAGGATATGTAAATATTTGTCATTTTCATTCTAGCTTTGACATGCTATTAATTTGTTAAAGATTTTTCAACAAAATCCATATATTTTTTCCAAGGTAAATAACGTAACTAGGCAAACATATGATATATATTTACATTATACCACTATAATTTGAAAAAAATTTACAATTTATAGTTATAGTTAGAGTTTTATTGCTATTTCTCTCTCCGATCTCTAGCCTCTCTCCTCTCTCTCTGCAGTCTCTTGCCAGATTTACAAATATATATTTATACCGATTGCATATATACAATTATTTTGACAAATATACATATTCAATTCAACAGATATATGTATACAATTCGCCTTTCTCCACTCTCTACCCTCTCTCACTCGACTCTCTCCTCCCTCCTCTAATCTCGATTGCCAGATAGACAATTATATATGCATATCAGTTACATATATAATTATTTGGCAGATATACACATACAATTTGACAAATATACATATACAATTCGCCTCTCTCGATCTCTCTCATCCTTCTCTGAACCTCGCGCCTTTCTCATATAATATGTAGCTATAAATCAAATTTTAGCAAATTATGGCTACATTTTGCCTTATTATTCTTTAAATGTTTGCTCTTTAGTGGGCCTGTATAAGGTGTTTCAGGCAAGGCCATGAATGTGTACTTCAGCAGTTCACTGTGGGCTTTCATTCTACATTATGCATTTTTGGCCCAAATTGCTTCCAGTTGCAATTTTATTTGTCATTTATAAGAGAATTAATTAGTTGAGATTATGTTTTAGTCAATCAGTATAACTCACTTTAAGTTCACTGTTTGCTAGGAATCTTTCTAGTCATGTCAAAGATTACATGCTGATAAAAATATTTAAAAAAACAACTGTTGGTAATAGAGAAATTAACTTTATTTTTTAATAATAGAACTAAGATACTCCATATGGTGCGGCATAAATGGTAAGAATTCATATAATCGATCAAAATCTAATTATATTTGTTTCATGCTAAATTTGACCAAGTAGCCTGAAGAAGAGGGATTTTCGGATATAACCACTCAAAAATACCCTAATTATGCTCCACAGTTATAGTTTGGGTAATTACATTTCGTAACTATAGTTATAGCAACATTTTGTATACGTTGCTATACAATTCGCAATTTCGTATAACGCTTATATATTTCATTATTCAATTCATGCACAACGTTTGTATAATTCGCTGTAAAATTCGCAGTGTTTATATATTTCACTATACAATTTGATTCATAAACAACTTTTGTATAATCACGCGCACTATACAAAACTCAAACTGTAATTACAGCTAAATGTTTGCCGCGAACCGTAATTAATTCAAACTATAACTAGATTAGCCAATTAACTAATATATGTTTTTTTATTCGCTTATTTTTTTCTATAAAGAAGGGGGATTCAAATGGATACTAATCCCACACAAATTAAATTAACCTAGCCTGAATTGAATATCGAATATCGAGTGAAAAATTAGAAAAATTGTGTTGCTTTGATGAAAACTATATTAATTGTGGAGTTGACTATTAGCATTTGACTTTTTTTATTAGATTAACATATCCTATTTAGCATTTTATTGAGAACCTATACAAAAGCATGATATTTGAAAAATGAATTTGCAAGTGTGTATGAATAAAAGGCCCACTTTGGCATGCGAAGCGTGAATATAATAAATTTTAGCCCATTTTGTACTTATTAATTTATTATCATGAAAAATATCATGCCTCTTTGTGTGTCTACACTCTTCAATTTTACAATCTTTAAAAGTAGAAAATTTTCAATTTTTTTGTCCTTTTTGGTACAATTATTTAGTTAAAAATCTTTTTACGGGTAATTTATAGTATTTTTTTTTTAATCTTTGAGTTGATTATCTCTTGAAAATAATTTTTCTGTATTTAAAGTAGCGATAAAATTTGTGTATACACAATCATTCTCAGTTCCTAAATCACATTTTGTGAAAACACTAAGTGAATAATCTTTCTAATTGTAATTTAAAGATCTTATCTTTAAGCTAATGGTCTATAGGAAATAACTTTTATAGCTTTAAGGTAGGGAAAAGATCTACGTATATTCAATCTTTTTCGATTTTTAAATAACATTTTGTGAAACTGTACTGATTTGTGTTGCTTTTGTTGTAATTTATAGATTTTTTTAGATCATGATCTAAAAGTTTCTTTTGAACAAACTAGTAATATTAAAGAAAATATTAGATCAATGGTAATAACATATCAAGTGTAATCCCATGAGAATCTGTGAGGATACAATATACGCAAATCCTTCTTCTAATTCTTTTTAAGAGGAATTTTCGTATACAGACACTCAAAAATACCTTAATTACGCTCCATATCAATAATTTGGGTAATTACATTTCGTAATTATGGAGATAGCGATATTTTTATAATTTGTACAACATTTGTATAAATTTGTATATTTCTCTATACAATTCGTTCACAACGTTTGTATAACTCGCTATACAACTTGTAGTGTTTGTATATTTTGCTATACAATTTGATTCGTCCACAACTTTTGTATAAATTGAGAGAATTATATAAAGTTCAAACTGTAATTGCAATTAGATATTTCTCACAAACTATAATTAATTCAAACTATATCTAGTTAATCAGCATATATTTACTTATGTACCTAATTTTTTCCTTTTTATTTTGGATCTGGGCCCAGTTTTAAGAAATCAGCCCAAAGATTTCATACATTCCGCCCCATCACTTTCCTGTCGGTAGGTGAGAGTGACATATTGGGCCCTACTTGCATAGAAATTGTGTTTTCAAAAACAGCCTTTTATTTATTTTGCAGCCATATTACATGAAGGGACAAATAATAATGGCCTTTAATATTTCACCCATACAGTGGCAGCAATTGGACTCACCCTGTCTTGACACGTGGATATTATTCTCGAAAAAAATAATACTCTCCGTCCCAATTTATGTGATTTTATTTCACCTGACACGATGTTTAAAAGAAGAACTATTAAAATTTTAACCAAAAATAAGTCATAGATGTCTGTATGACTATAAAGGAAAAATAGACATTTTAAAGCTACATTATCAATATATATACACACACTTCCTCCGTCTAATTTTATGCGTCACTCTTTGACTTGGCACAATGTCTAAGACCAAAAAAGAAAGAAATTTAAAACTTTTGGTCTAAAACACTTCTTAGATAATTGTTTGGTTGAAAACTATTTCATTAAGAATACAAATTTTTTTTTTAAATTAAATTATTTTCAATTAAAGTAAGACGATAAAAATTAAAAGTGAGCATAGATAAAAAACTCCACCAATATAAAGTATTTAATTTATGTAAATATATAGTACTCCATAATAGTACCTCCATACATATTTCACATGAATGCCTTCCTCCTTTGTTGCTAAAATTTAATTAAAGTTCATGCATTATCTAAGTGGACCACTTTTATACCTTTTCTTGGTTCATGAATTAAATTGTTTTTTCTTCCTCAAAAGGAACATCAAGTCGACAAAGAATTCACCAACAAGCATAGTGTAATTTTTGCAATAAGGTCTAAAAAAATAAAATATATGATAATTTCATAAACAATATGGAACTATTAATATTTTATAACTCAAATTTGCCAATTGCAATATGAAGAATATATTTTATTTTTAAAATATCAACCAATTCATGTGATATTCTTGTAAAGACTATCGTTCTATCATTATCACAATATTATTGAGGAACAATGTACTTAATTAAGAAAGTCAATTCTTATTCTTCGAATCAATCATTAATTGACAATACTTCAATTTGTTATTTTTTCCTTTTACGTTAAAAAAAAAGAAAGAAAAAGTTCAGTGCACTAAAACATTGAATATGAAGAAAATAATGTGTATGTTATTAAAAGAATATTGAACTAAACTTAAATTAAAGTCATATAATATATCCCCAAAAAATTAAATTCCTTTTAACGTTGAATATTATTTTCATCAGACTAATCCTTATTTTATGAAGATCCCTCCCCGATAAGAGAGACTCTAAGAAGGAAGCATCGATCAATTATCCCCTTTCAAGATTCAATATATTATTGGTCAACTACTACTTTCGTCGCCTCATTTTATGGGTCATTCCTTTTTTTCGTTCGTTCCCAAAAAAATATCATCATATTATAACTAGAAATAATTTAAAGTTAAAAATTTCACTTATCCTTAATAAAATAAATCACTTTCACACAAAATATCTAAGAATAGTTTTAGATCCTAGATTTCAATAATATTTTTTCTTAAATACACACATATTAAATAAAAAAGTGTCACATAAACACGGGACGAAAGGAGTATAATTTTTTTTAAAAAACTCATAAATTTTTTTTTAAAAGTAAAAATAAAAAATAGGAAAAAATAAAGAGAGAGCAGAGTAAAAAGAGTATTTGGGGCAGTGAGGGACCATGGGCATGCAGACAGAGCAGAAGAGTTGCCTTTAGAAAGGACGGAAAGGCCAAATGGGCACTTGCTATTTGGTTTTTTTTTTTTTTTTCCATTACCATTTTGTGACTTACGTGCCAACTTGATCCGCCGGAGCCAGGTAGGACTAAAGGATTATTTTTCGATATAAATATTATGAATATATTTTTATGTATATATAATATATTTTGAATCTTTTTTAATTTATTCGTGTGTTTATTTGGATTTTATAACTATTAAACTATTGAAATTTAGTTATTACTGAGTTAAAATATTGATGGTGAAATGATAAAATTGCATAATTTTTTTTTAGCTCGTTTTGAGCTAAATGTGCATGATTTCTTTATTAATTGTATGACACTCATATCAATCAAATAGTTAATAATGTTACTACGAATAAAGATAAGCAAATCGCTCATAGTTGGTTAAAAGATAGTAATTTAAGTTTAACACATTATCACTTTGTTATTTTTGTACACGTCTTATCAAATTATTAACTCTAATTACAGTTAATTTAATCTAAAAATACTTTTGAATCAAGCTCACATAATATTTCAAAATATGTAATTTTTGTCTTTTAAACTCAAATTAGAGAATTACCAAAACTGAGAGAAAAAATAATAATTTTAATTGTAAAATAAGCTCTGCCGCCGCAATTGGCAGTATTGTTTTTAGCAAGGGTGGCTAAATTATGCCAAGTGGGGTTGCCTCATGAATTTACGGGACCACATTTATATCAAATTTATTTAAATTCAATTCGAACTAAAAATGTATATCAAAAATAAAATTATAATAAACAGTAGATACGAATTTCATAATTTGAAGGCTAATTTTTATAAAAAAATTAAATTCTGAATATGTCTCGATTTGATTTTGTGGCTCACTATGGTCCGTTGAGGTACATAAGTGTATATTTTAAGCAAAAACGAAGAAGATCTTTCTTATTGCTGACTCTCTCTGATTCCAATCTTTGTAAAGTTTTCAGAATCTTTTCTTTGACCACTACTCTTAACTGATTCCTCTTGGACCCTCACGTTTTCCCAATTTTAACCTTGGTAATATTTTTCAATTTTGTTTTGATTAAACATGATATATAAACAAGTTCTTTAATTTTATCTGAGTTCGCATTTATATTCTCAATCTTTGGATGTACACAAATTAAACAAGTGCGTACAGACAAGTATCTATACATGACAGTGACAGAGTCAGAATTTCAGTTAAGGAGGTTCAATATCTGAAAAAACACACACACATAAATTAGTGGAAAGGGGTTCAGAAATAATTTTAACCATGTAAAAATAATACAATATTTCATCGAAGGAGGTTTGGATGAACGTCTTAGGCATAAGGTGACTCTGTCCCTGCTGCGTGACATAATAGTTCATATGTATCTCATGCAAACAAGTAAACACACGTATCTATGACTTTTGTACTAGATACTCCCTCTTTTCATTTTTTCTTGTTACTGTTTCGTTTTTCAAGGTTAACTTGACTAAACTTTAAAGCCGAATTGAATTAGCTAAATTTAAATATTTAAAATTTAAAATTCAGATGATTGAGAACTATACAAAAAAGGCTATAAGTTGCACTCATTCTCATATTAATATGATCAAAAAATATATCTTAAAATATTAGTCAAAGTTTATGTAATTTAAACGCGATAAATAAAACAGTGACAAGTAAAAATAGACGAAGAAAATACTAAATATATGTTGCTGTTGTTTTTATAAATTGAAACAAAACTAAATATCAAAAGTTGTGTTGGGATACCAATATCTTTCTGTTATTAGTGTGAATTAAGAAGTTTCTAGTGAAATTAAATAAAAGTTTATTTTCGAAAATATCAATAGTTGTCAAAAAGTAAGAAAAAGCAAGTCATATTTTGAAGCGTGGAAACAGCCAAAGCACACCTTTAATTTAATTTGGCGTAAATGTTGCTCACGCTTACCTTTTTTTTTTTTTTTTTGATTTTTTTTTTTTTGTTTAAACAGTATTAGTATATCTTTTATTATTAAATGAGTTGAGACTTTGAGATAAATTTTATAGAAAAAAGCACGAGAAAAGAGTCCAAAAAAAGCAAAGGAACTGTTCATTTCATTTGGAAGCATGCGTAAGACCTAATTAAAGAAATATACATGTAGGTAATTTGGCTTTCATCGTTATAAATACTCGAATAATGTGAATATGAATCTTCATATAAGCTCATGCAAAGAGTAGTGCGATATTTAATTTGAGATGGAGATGATTATTGGAACTTGTGTAAGAAAATTTGAAATCTAAAGCGAACAGGTTATACTGTCTTTGGAGCATTCTTAGGTTCGATATGTGTGTTTGATATCTTGAGAGAAGTATCGAAAATGTTAGTAAATTTGGCGCATGTTATTAGTTTCATCCCCCAACTATTGACAGTCTTAAAAATATACTCCTCTACTTGACTAACTAAATTAAAATACACCCTCGATCTACCACAAGTGTTAAAAATTAGGGGTGTATGTCACTCATGTTGCAAGATTAAAGGTGTATTTAAATTCAGTTAGTTAAATAAAGAGGTACTTTTAACATTGTCAATAGTTGGAGTCTAAACTAATAATTCATACCAAATTTAGGGGTCTTTTAATACTTTTCTCTAATATAATTTAAGAAAAACAGAAAGATTTTTGAGATTTATGATCAAAACTAGGCATAAAATATAGAAAGATATCATATATTTTTGTGGGAAAGATTATAATAAAGTATGTCACATAAATTTGAACAGATTGAACACTATTTTGGAGCTTCTAATTAATACACACATGTAAGACTTTTTCTTGAGCCTAGGGTCTGTCATTAAAAACAATCTCTCTATCTCGTGAACCTAGTTAAAAATAAGATCTGAATTTAATATACTCTCTTCAGATTTCACTTATTGTTGCGCATTATGTTAGTCATAGCTTATGATTAACACATAATGTTAAGTAATGTAGGATATAAGAGAGCCTTACATCTTTCTTTTAACAACAATATTCAAATTGAAATATCATGAAAAGAGAATACACAAAAGACATAAAGTAGTCATCAAGGTCATGGAAATTTGTGTATAATAAGAGTACAAAGCAATGCAAGTAGTAGTTGGAGGGAAAATTCACTTTGTTATTGTACAAGATTTTCTGGGACCCAAAACAAAGATACTAGAATTTCCAAAGAAAATGACTTTTGCCAGCAAATTGCTGTCTTTACGAGGCAAATTGGTGCTAAGGCTAGAAAGCTCACAACATTCTAGCTACTTATTGTAGGTCCCTTCTTATCCTTTTTGCTTCTTTTCAAAAATATAAACATTCTAGACCAACCAAAATATATATCCCACTTTATTCCAATAAAAATATCACAATTCCCCTTTCTTTCTTTTTGGATGGTATCATTCATCGTGTTGATCGTTTGAGTCTACTTCATTTTAATTTGATGTTAGGAATAGAGCTATAAACGTCTTTCGACGATGAATTATACTATTTACACACGGTTAAAATAATTTTCTATATGTATATAGTAGATGTCGAACCCCGTTTGAGTAGTTCATGTGGCTATTTTTTAAAATTTTGAACCCTCTTAGTAGTAATCTTGGATCTGCCACTGTTTGACATGATGACATTGAACGAGAAACGAAATAATACAAGACTCGTGTTGTTCTCTACTGTACGAAGGGGTCTGAATATCTATTCTATCTGTACATCTAGGCGATCGTTTTTCTATCATATGAATCCATAGTATTTCACTTTTCTATTTCTTAAGAATGATATGATTTACGAGCCGTGCCTAGGGATGGTCATTAGTGAATTTTCCATCACTTTTTACTTTTTCAGATTTTGAACCTCTTTAGTAACAATCATGGCTCCACCTCTATTTGAGATAATGACATTGAACGAGAAACGAACTAGTTTCAAGACTCGTGTTGTTCTCTACTGTATGAAGGGGTTTGAATATCTATTCTATCTGTATATCTAGGAGATCGTCTTTCTATACATATAGATTACTACTTCTAAAGAATGATATGATCTACGAGTCACGCCTAGGAATTGTAGGGGCTAGAAAGACACGATCATTAGTGAATGAATTATTGTTCAATTTATTAAGAAATTGAATTGGACCCCTTCATTCACATGTTCAATTTTCTGAAAATAAATCTTTGAAGATTTCATAAACACTTAAGAAGGATAATATTATCAGAAAAGGCTGATTTGTCCATGCAGAAATCAGGAGAAAATGAGAGGGACATTTTGTTGTGTTAGGTTCTTTAAAAGGGGTCCAATTTAGAAAGTTGGATTTGGTGTCAATTTGTTGGTCATGTAGGAGAAAAAAACAATATTCCCAAAAAAGTGTAATTAATGTAATTCTTGGATTTTGTCTGATAATAAGTTAATTCTGGTAAAAAAAAATTTACAAAAAAATTGTGATGCAGAAGGGTCTGTTTGGGTGTTGCAGTGTAATAACAGAGAGAGGCCTAGTTGATTGTTAAAAAATTTGTCATTTCTTGAATCAATAACAGCTCATCAATAGGACCACTTATCATGTTGAGTTTGACATTGATTTTACAAAACAAGTTTAACTGTTTTTGAAATTCTTGTAGACTCCTTTTTTATCACTTGTAGATATATTCTTTGATTTTTTTTTTTTTTAAGTTATTGGAAAGAAGGAATAGTTTATGGATCGTCATGAATATAAGGAAATTGAGAAAAGGAGAAGATGGAATAATTATCTTTCACTTGTCCTCTATGTACGAGTTGCATATTGGCACGAGAAAAAAGAAGATGCTATGCAATCGTATGCATTCTTCTGTTTTATTTTACGTGACATTTTTTCTATTTTAGTATAATTAGAAATATGATTTGGATATGTGCAAAGGAAGTGCATTGACGCTCCAATTAAGAGGTGCGAGAGGTTGAATTTAAGAGTTCAACGGAGGAGTAGGAGTAGATTGAAAGAATACTAGGGAGAGGTGATTACACAGGATATGCCACAACTTCATATCATGGGGGCATGACCTTAGATAAGAAAGAGTGGAGGTCGTGTATTAGGATAGGCTAAGTAGGGGTAGACTGTTGTTTTGCTTTATGATGACTAAGGTTAGTCATAGAATTAGTTGTGCCATTATCGTTGTGTTCTTATTGCTTTTCGATTATTTTGCTACGTTTAGTATTTTTCTTGCAGACTTGACATTACTCTTCGTTTTAGCTGATATTTTATATTTGTTGTTTCTTATTCTTCATTTGGAGCTGATGCATTAGAAATAGTCTCTCTATTTCCATCAATGAGCATTCTCAATCAGTATATCAATACTGATTCGACCCGAGCTCTTGGAATTGGAATAAATTCGACAGCGGATCGCGAAATCTAGGTGATCTTCTCTATCTCATGAATGGGGAATCCTCTTTAAAATCATCCGCTTGTAACCTAGCAGATAAAGTACATTACATAGTCCAGGAAGTGGTGACTTACCCATTCAATGACTTTGGCACAGGACGTTCCCAAAATGGAGACTATCGTGTAAATTCAGTATAATAGACGTCTGTTGGCATTCCAGCCATCCTTCTCCTTTCAGGGCCTATCCGAAAGAGAATCCAGTACTTCTTGGTCGTGAATATCTGAAATGGTTGTTTGCTGATCAAGAATTCTTGTTTAGGCAGTTCATATGCATGCACCGGATATACTGTTATTTCTATTATTGTTATAGTTAGAAACATTTAACTTTAAAACTTCACTTTTATCCTTAATGAAATGAATTTCAACCACAAAGATATCTAAGTATTGTTTTAGACCACAAATTTAATTTTTTTTTTCTTTTAAATACTGAGCTAATTTAAAAACTGCCACACATAAAATGGGACGAAAAGAGTGAAGGTACTCAAAATTTTAATATATTGCATTTAAGATCAAAACGAGCATGTTGTTTTGGTCTTAAATAATTTATTAAACTCCTTGATCACTTCCTGAGAATTTGTAAACGTATGACCCCTCTTTAAGGGTGTGTTTGGTAGTAAGAAAAATAATTTTTCATGAAAAATTAACTACTAAGTACTATTTAAGTGTCAAATTGATTTATGTTAAACTCCTTATATTGTACACAAAAATAAACTCTTTATATTGGTATACAATTTTATTTTTTTTGGTATAAAAATTTTCTAATATGAGGAAAAGGACATAACCACGAGAAAAAGGGTCCCAATAAATCATCACCTGAAGAAAAACGAAAACAAAATTCATATTTTGTATATTTAAATGGAAATTTTCAGTGTCCCAAACAAACATGTCGTCAACCCCTACAATTATTGCCTCATTTTCCTATAATTCCAACATTATTTTTATGTTTCTCTAACTGAATTTCTGTCTTACTGACCACATTTCATATCAAAATGACTATTCATTTTTAAAACAAATTATTCCTTCCTTCCTTACATTTTTACTTATAGGTGTAAGACTAGAAGAAAAATTAATCTAGTGACAATATTACAAAATAAATTAATTCCCTCCGTCCATCTTTACTTGGCGATATATGATTCCGTATATTCTTTAAGAACAAATAAATTAAATAAAAGAGTAATTTAATCATATTACTCTTTGACTATAATCATATTATAGAGATAGATTAGGAACTAAGTGATAAATTATTTTTTTGATTTTCTAAATTTGAAAAGTAAAAAATAGACATCTATATTTAGTATTATACACGAGTAAAAATGAAAGAAAGGGAGGATGTGGGGGTGGGGTATTAAAACAGGACAACGAGTAAACTTATAAGGTCGTGGAGCTAGAGTACTTGACAGAGTCAAAATTTTGATTTAGGGGTTCAAAATTGTTTGAAGTAGACATACGAACTTGCCAAAAAGAGTTCGACATATACAAAAACAATATATAATTTTCCATCAAGTGGGGTTCGGATGAACCTCCCGGCTGATAGTTGGCTCTGCCCCTGCTTATAAAACTAAGAAGATGAGGTAAATTTATAAGTTGGTCAAATTAACTAGTTTATGACTTCATTTTAACTTATTAACATATTTGGTAAAACATAAAAATTCTATAAGATAAAATCATACAAAAAAAAGTTATAAGTTGATCAAACTTAACTTGTGATTTTACGATTTATGAATATCTTTAGCTTAACTTAATATTTTACAATTTTATTCCTAATGTCTTTTTATAATATTCAAACTACTTTTCCTAAAACAACTTTTAATTTTCTCTCTTTTCAATACTAAATACTTCTAAATTCTCTCTAAATAGCTTTAGGCGCATTTTAATTATTTTAACTAAAGAAATATTTTATTTTTTTAATCAAATACAACTAATTATGTATTATTGGAATCGACACTCCGATTTAAATTTACAAATAATTTCCGATGTTTATCAATTAATTCAAATAAACGATCAAACGAAGGCTCACTCATAAAATAATTGCACTTTTATGTGGCATTCAATTAGTTAAGTCCTTTTACAACTCATACATACCGTTTTAATTCGTGTAGACTATAGTATTTAATATCTACAAACATTATGCTAAAAGGCTATATTACAATTAATAAATCTAATGTACACATGTGACCTATTTGCTATTTGTCCCACTTTATTGCAATTTGATTAAGATGATTAAATGCTATGCTAAATTATTGTCTAATTGCATTAAAAAGATCATATAATAAAACCATACAAATCTAAACAAATATAAGAATGTACACAAAGAAACTAGAATATATAGTGATCTAGAATTTTGATTTATCATAATTTTAATATTAATATGATTAAATAGTAATTGTAAGTATTGTTAATATTTTTTATTTTGAATAATATATATTCTTTTTCATTTCTTTTTTTGAAATTTGAAATGCTTTTTATTCCAGTTCTATATTTGATTCTATATTTTATATCTATCTCTCATTCTATATTTATTCCAAATTCTAATTGTTTAATAGAATGGTTTGTTATAACTAATGAGATATTCCTCCGCTTTCGGGTGAAAGTTAAGAAGAGTTTTAGTTCCACTAACAATTATACCGGATTTATTTGATACGTAAGATAAGTTGAGATATCTAAGAATTAAGTTTGAAGAAAAAATTATATTGTGTTTGATTGACGGTATAAATTTATTCCAACATTTCTTTAGATAAATATATACCATCAATTGAATAAAATAGAAATTTTAAGCAGAATGACCTCGAAGGTTCCTGTACTTGGATCAGGTTGCCAACTGAGCCCTCCTAGTCACGACTTTATCAGCTGAATACTACTGAAACTCGATAAACTCAAACTTTTAAATTTTATAACTTAATCGTGGATACCCTACCTTATCCCATTAAACTTGAAACTATTTTATTTCACTTTAAAAATGAAATAAAGTCTCAAAATCAACGATGTTGTTATAAAAAGTTTAGCATTGTTAATTGGTTTAATCATGATTTAGAAAGTCATAAGTACAAAATGCTTTGTGAATCATGAATTTGGATGGGCAAGGAAATACACAACGTGGAAAAACTAAAACCAAAACTTTGTAATTGTTCTCTATTGTATTGTGGTGGTACCAAAAGTATCATTCTACATTTATAGGTAAAAATAAATAGACCTTTTTTTTCCATCCATCTAATCATGGAGGCACAATTAGTTAGGTAAAAAATTCGTACATTAAATTTTTTTGTGACCACATGAAATGAGCATTTTTAAGATTCACATTCCAACAATTGTAGAAAAAGGAATTTTGAACTTGAATTTGTACTATTCCATGAAAGAGTGATGAGTTTAACTTATACTATATATGGAAGTTAGTACTATTAAGTCAAACTTAGAGGTAAGTGTTATAACAAGTTAAAGTATATTTAATAATAACAAATTCATATTCAGTGTAATCTCATAAAATAAAATTTGTGAGAATAGGATGTATATAAATCATATCATTACCTTAATGATAAAGAGATTATTGAGGAATCCTTATTGACAGCAACGTCGCATGAGCAACCAGCTCAAAAGGACACGACTAGGTTCGAGACAAGCACAATCATCGTCTTACATCAGTGTTGTATGAGTTAAACTTAGTGATAATATATACAACATCAAGAGTATTCTGACTCTTAATCAAATCTTTCAAATTCAATTTCGTGAATGAAATAAAAAATGCCAAGAAACATATTAGTCTCTAATGAGTCGTATGATGGTACATTCAAATTAATCAAAATGTCAATATGGATATTGAACACCGAATACGAAAATAGAAAAAGTGCCAACACAAGACTCAAAATTGAGGCATTGAGAAAGTGTGAATACAAGCTAAAGCATTCATGCCATTCCATTGTTTCACCTAATTCTTATTGCTACTCAAGTCACGTGGTCGTACACGTGCCTTTATCAGATACCCCTCCCCTCCACCCCAAAGACAAAAATCTTCAGTCTTATTCAATGTTTGCATTAACTTTTAATGAGGGAACTTAAATTTAATACATCCATTAATTAGCAATTAAGAGAATAATTACTGAAATTTTAAAAATTGCTCAAGTGGTTTTATTTATTTTTAAGCACGAAACACAAAAACAACACTGTACCGCAAAATCTCATCCATCATCATCACCGTTAATGTGACGGAGCTGTTACATATTAATACTAATTACTAATTACTCACTAATCACTCACATTAATCAACAAATTTAGACAAAACTTATAAACTAAATACGAAACTTGAAATAATAAACAAAATAATAATACGATATTAAACCATTCACTGATCGCCGATTAAACTGCCGATGGAGATGAACCGAGAATCAAAGAGCAACAAGCGGGTCAGACCCGAATATATCTCCGAAATCCTGAAAGTAATCGTCTTCGGGCCAGGATGAAGATCCGAAACCGAAATCAGTAGTACTTGATCCGAGAATCAGCATGTTATTGCAGTCGGGTAAAGTAGTCGGTTCAAACAAGTCGGATATGGTAACCGGGTTTTCGAACTGAAACAAATCATCGGGGAAGAAACTCTCGAATGGTGGAAAGTCGCAGAAAGTTTCCGGCATGGAAATGTCATTTTCGTCCCTGAAATCTTTCTTCTTAACGGACTCCTCGGAGGGTAAAATGGGCAATGACTCAGCTTCAGCTTCTTCGTTATTCTGAGACTCATCAAATGAAGTTGAAGCACATCGGAGAACGGACTTAGGTGAGCGTTGATCGTTGTGAGATTCTTCGCCGGAGTTGTAGCCGGAGCAGCTGGTTTTCGCCGTCGCCGGAGGAGTGGCGAAGTTTGTGAGAGCGTCAGGTCCACGTAGCTGAATAGCCGCGTGGTCATAAACCATAGCAGCTTCTTCAGCAGTATCGTAAGTGCCTAACCATAACCGTACACGTCTCAGTGGATCTCTGATTTCTGCCGCCCATTTACCCCACGGCCGTTGCCGTACGCCGCGAAACTTTTTAACGTTGTTCACCTTTAGCTTACTCGCCGCCGTTGCTCCGGCGTTCTTCTTCCGCCTCTTTGGTGGTGCGGCGACGGCAGCAGTTCCCAACGAAGACCCATTTCTCAAAACCCCATTTACACTTCCATTACAGTTGCTGCTGTGCTCTATCCTAACTTCATTCACAAATTTTCTCACTCTTTGACGGCCGTAAAACCCCTCTTCCGCTTCATCACTTGAAGAGTCAGTAGCGTCAGCATCAGTGACAGTAATCCGTACAACTCTAGGACCTCCGGCATTCATCTCGGAGCTCCTCTTCCGACCAGTAAAACTCGCCGCAGCTGATGGTCTAACCATAGTGATTTGCTTTCTGTGTTCAGTATACTTGACACCACTAGACAATATGGTTTGTTGGTCCATTTTTATGCGATTTTCTCAGATTCGCATTGAAAGCGAAAGTGTGAGAGAGGGCGTGAAGTAGAAAAGGGGAAAAAAGATTCTTCGAATAAAGAAGACTAAAGGGATAAGAGGGTCTTTAAGGCACAAGCTTTTGTAACAGTTTTTGGTATGAAAGTGAAAAAACGAAAATCTCCAAGAACTGATTATGTTGGAAGCCTCCCTTTTTAAACCCCAAAAAGTAGCAGAAAAAAGAAGATTAAGAGCTTCAAAATCTTTTTCTGGGATAAGAATATCAAAAAAAAAAAATGGGTTACGTCAGTTCTGCAACACCAGAAGCAGGAAATACACAGAAAGCCAGTTTCAGAAGAAAACAGAGACAGACAACTGTGTAAAAGGGGCAAACCAAAAACAAAAAAAAGAAAGAATCAGTTTTGGAGAATCAATCACTTTGCTATAACAAGCAAAATCTCTGAAGAAATTAGTATTCTGTGAAATTACAGAATGATTTTCTCAGAGAAAATTGAAGAGTACAATTTTGAACCGAGTGCAAAGGAGGAAGAGTTATAGTTGCAGTGAAGAGTGGAGACCGAAACAACTGGAAATCCTATTATATAGGATCCTCTAGTCGAAACAGTAAAAATAAAATAAAATAACCCAAATAATTAAACCAATTAATTATGATTAATTAAACAGTTAATAATGTAATTAACGATGGGTTTCTACCGGATGTTTAAACCAACCGGCGGGAGACGTTGAGATATTTTACGAGCCGCCGCATTTTTGACGGAAGGAGATGGCGACACGTGGATTATGGCCCCTCTAACGGCGTGAACTAACGGTGTAGATAAAGTGGGGGTGACTCAGCAAATGGGCGTAAACTTGTGAGCCTTGAAAACTGTGATTAAGGTCACGTGATACCGGACCGGACGGTTCCGTTAATTTAGTCAGTCAAATGGCCTAAGTACCACCACGTCACTCTATCTTTGACTAAAAAGTTTAATCTCTAGTATTAATTACGTTGAGGTATTATTTTGCAATTATTCGTTATTAACGTAAAAAATAATATTTTCTCCGTTCTATTTTACGTGTCACCCTTTGATATACGTTATTTTAAAAAAAAAAAATTTAAAATCATGGTCTTAATTCATATTAAATATTTATATGACTAATAATCATTTTATTAAGAATAATTTTTTTTTTTAAAGATAATGCAAAATGGGTCGATTTTAGGTAAATTTCTGTCATTAATAATTATGAACATCATACATTAATTTTATACTATTTTAAGGTTATAGTATTAGATGGAATGTAAATACTCACGCTTAAATCATATAGTGCATTGAATGAGAATCTAATTTTCGTGTCTTGTTTATAAGTTTTAGAGTAAAAATGTACAAGCTAAGAATCACTTACTGGATCTTATGTCGTTTGAATCTTAAATTAATTAGATTCAAATGTAAAAACATAATGCTAAATGAGAACTTAAAAAAAAATTACAAATGAAAATTCGTTAATTTCATTTAACTAAAAACTTTATCTAAATATCTTTTTATCACATAAAAATTTTTACTTGCTTAACAATAACAACAATAATAATATATTTAGTGAAATCTCGAATTTAAGGAAAAAAAATATAAACAAATCTTACCACTACCTTAAGAGAAGAGATTGTTTTAAAAAAAAATTCCCGTCTCACAAATACTTTCTTTTATACAGTATTTGGCGCCTAATGACTCGAGGCCTTTCATAACAGAAAAAGTTTAATCTTTTACCCACTTGACTTGGTTTAAACTTATTTTAATCAATAATTTATTGAGTTTTAACCACCTTAATTACAGGTAGGAACAGAACAACGTGGGAAGGCAGCCTCGTTGTTTGGCCAAAATTTAAATGAAGTTCTGTTTTTTTAAATCTTAATTATTTTTTAATTTAAATAAAGTTCTGTTTTTTTTTTTAAATCTTAATTATTTTTTAGTATTTTTTTACTGTGACTCTGTTCCCTCCCACTTTTTTTTCCAAACTTTTAGTAGTTTCTGTTTCCCCAATCTTCACCAACTTTCTCTTATAATCGGTCGTTTCATTACGCGTGGCTTCCCAATTTTTTCTAATTAAATTTTTACTAATAAATAAATTTTATAAAATTTATATTAAAAAGTTATCTTTTGAATAAATAGAGATTTTATTTCTCTTCAAATTGATGTACAAATAAATTAATTTAATTTATTATTTATATATTTATCAAATTACACTTTTTGATTTATCATATTTTTTATTAATTCTATCGATTTTAAAAAATTCCTTCTAATCCGAATACGTTGATTTAGTAATCCGAACTCATTCATTTTGATTCTTAAATTATCTCTTGTTCAACTTATCATACTTTAGATATTACTTGCTGATACTTAACCCTAATTTTTGTAACCAGAACTGAATTCAATGTATCCGAATTACTAAATTAACGTATCTGAATTACCATGCTTGGAAGAGATTTTTGTAAATTGAAAAAGAATAAAAAAAAAATTAACTATGTACCCTTTGTAGTTTATGTAAAATTTCCATTGAATAATTGCTTATAAGTTATTTACTTTAATCGAAGACGCTTTAATACTTTTAAAAAATCTACTTGCAATCTATTTGCATAAGCATCGAGTTAACGAAAATGATTACATTATTCATAAAATTCACTAACATGTACATATATTATAACAGATAATCTATTTTATTTTTAAAATTATAAATCTCATATTCGTATATATGTCTCAAACTCATTTTTTTAATATACCAAGAATAATTATATCTTATAAGATAACTTCATTGAATGTGCTTAACATTCAAAGATTTTTTTAATTATTTTTTTTACTTTTTACAAAAAATAAAATGAAATGATAAGTTTGATTTAAAGGGATGAATGAATAAGACTGTGAAAGCTATCCAGTTCGTACAGTTGGATTGTTGATCATCCAGAAAAAACAGATTGAATCCAAATAAAACGGCCAAGGGGTGCAACGTGTACTAAATGTATAGTAATTTTTTTTTTTTTTGGAACAATATATAAATATCTTATCTTTCAAATGGGAAAAGTAGAATTTATATTCATATAGGTTATTCAAAAATCAAAATTGAGTCATTTGTTATTAAAGAAAGCATATATTCTACTTTCCTCGTATCCTACATACTTAAGTATATTATTGTTATTTTAGATAAAAGTGTAATTGTGTAACTATAAAGTTGGAGATTCATTAATTCTCAATTTCAAAATTTATATGTTATGATTAATTACGAGTTATGAAATATACATCCGACTTGATTCATACTTGTTTACCATGTAGGATTAAGAACTTCCTCCATTTTCATTCGAATGACAATAATTTTTTCTCTTTAGCATGTTTTAAAAAGAATTATACTTTTAAAATTCAAAACAAGTAATATCAGACTTTGCAATTATTATAATCGCACAAATATTATATGACATTTAAGATCATAAATTTTATAAATCTTTAACCTTTTTTTTTTCAAATTTGTATTGATTTAAACTACGTAAGATATTATTATATTACATAAATTAATGTCTAGAAAACAGGAACATGAACAAGAACAAATGATCAAGTAAGTACGAGGGTGAAGTAGCAATAACTTGGGAAGTAAAGTCATCTGAGATTACTAGGAATTATTGTACTTAATTAGCCGGTTAATGTTATTGGATTATTGCTTAATCATCATTTAATTCCAAATATTCCTTAACACCGTATCAAACAAACACAGCCGTCTCCCCTTTGTTTCATTTGATTATTTTTGTCTTTAAAATCAAATTATAGAATTAATTTTTTCTTAAGAGCGGCTAATCATTTATAATTATTGTCATCGTGGCGGATTAATTAAGATTATGTGATATACTTAGAAGATTTAACAGTTTCCTATTGAATTACTTAGATGTTTTAACAGTTTCCTAACTGTCAAATCACTCTAAGTAATTAATTTATCAGTCAATTATCAGGATATATAAGTTAATATTTAGAGATAATTTCAAGATAAAAATAAATTTAACTCATAATTTCAAAAATTAAATGAACTCAATGTCAAAAATTTAGAGATTTGGACAAACAACCACAATAACATACTCAGTAAAATCCCACAAGTAGAGTCTAGGGAGGGTAAAATGTACGCAGACTTTATCACTACCTTATAGAGATAGAGAAACTGTTTTCGAAAGAGTCTTAAAAATATCAGGCCTTAAAAGCAGAAGATACTAGATAAGAAAGAAAACGACTGAGCTAGAAAGCAAACTATAATATATAAATACAATAAAGTAACAAATATAAGACAGACAATAAAAACACAACATATAAAGAAACGACTAATCCTACTAACCTACTATAACATAAGGTCAGAGATCATCCTGGCTCTACCAACTTATTAATCTTCTACCTTAATCCGCGATCTCCACTTCTTTCTATCTAAAATCACGTCAAAAATTTAGAGATTGAAAATGAATCAAAATTCTGAATTTGCCTTTCATATTCACATGCACAACAAGAAATAATCAATGCATGAGGCTTGTAATAGCTAGGTGCTTGATCAATTTTGGCAAGAGCCAAATAAGTGCTTAATTAATCTTCAAAGGCCGTGTAGAGGTAAAAATTTCATTATTCTTCGTAGAGATTTTGAATAAGAACTTTGGATCTGAAATCGTCTTTAGCAATAAATATTTTACTCTTAATATAAGGTTATAACTTTTTTGCCATGAATTTTTATTTAATTATGTTTCAATACGATAACTATGATATTTTAAACTTTGCACAGTACTTAAAAAATATACTTTGAACGGGGCCGTTTTATATTAAATTCCTAGGATTAAAAATGATTGATTGTAGAGAAAATGTAATTGTCAAAGTCATTGTTAGAAAAATATTGTTCCAAATTCCACTTGATTTGAGTCATATATTCATACAAAAAGTCATAATCAAATCCAAAATTAGTAATATGAGAATAGTTCGATGCAAACAAAATTGTACCAATATATATGAAAAAGTTAATTTAAGTCTTTTTCTTAATTAGCACTTAATTTAATGTAACAATTTGGATAGAGGTTAACATGTCTTTGTTAAGTTATTCCCTTTCACATAATTTTGTTTTTAAATAGTTTAATTCCTTCACACACACACATATATTCATTTTTGCATAAATTAATACGAATATTATTTAATATCTCTATTGTTGGAATAGTTATGTAATAATTATTTTTCTTATGCATTTATCATGAATTAATTAAGCTGTGTTTTAATACTATCAAACAAAAGGCACCTTTGTGTTTGGTTGGCAATACCCCATTATTTGTTGGTTATAAAAATTGAATTCATAATTAATATTAGCCGTTTTGTCATTTACTTAAATTTGGACGTTTGATCATCACTTAGTGCTTAGTTTTGAGTATTTGTTTTTATATCTCAAAGTGGGCAAAATATTTTTATTAAATTTTACTAGTTACTAATAGCTAATACATAGTTTTTTAGTTAAGCATTAAGAACGTGATTAACATATAGGAGTAAAAAATTGTACGAAAAAAGTTTTTTGATTTATCTTATAATTGTTTTTCACTTATTTACGTGCTTGATAAATATTTATAAATTAAAATTATAAATTGTGAGTGATCAATTCTGTTTATTTACCAAGTCTATTATGATTCATCCCTAATATCTTTAGTAATATGTCTTTTTTTAAAAAAAAAATTTGAATTGTGAGTAATCAATTTATGATTTTACAGTTTAAATTGTGAGTAATCAATTTATGATTTTACAGTTTATTTTACCAAATCTATGATTCATCTCTAAGAATGTCATGTTAAAATTAGCGTTGAAATTTATGTTTTACGCTTAATGAAATAAATTTCAATTACGCAAATAGTTAAGAATTGTTTTAGCTTACAAGTTTCAAAAGTCATTTTTTTCTTAAACATTATGTCATGTCAAACAATGCCACATAAAATGAAACAGAAAGAATATTGAAAAGAATTAAAAGATAAACTATTAAAAAAATATTTTTAAATTTTTACGAGTAATTTTTTCAGAGATGAGAATATAAAAGACGGAAAAGCTATACACGACATTGAAAATTGAACAAGTTTGACCATCATGTTGTCATTAAGTAAAGAGCATGGATTGATGTGGCCATTAATTATATGCAATAAGTTAATTAAACTAATACTTCCCAACTTGACAACTTGATATTCAAGAAAAGACTGCAGTGAAATTTGATCAAAATTGATTCCTCTTGTTTTATTAGAAATTTATTAACAATGCAAAATTAATTGAATAAAAAGAATCTAATCAAAAAGAAGAGAACAAAGTATAAAGTTTGCTACAAACTTTATGGTTAGAACAATAAAGGTACTTGGAGTATATTATTGTCCCTTACCTCTATTAATAACTAGCAATATTTCCAAATTATATATGTATTATTTTGTGTTAGGTTTTACTTGATTGTTTCTGATCGAGAGTATTTCGAAAATTGTATTTTTATTTTTATAAAATAAGATAAAATTTGTGCAAATGTTAATTTTCTTAGAGTAAGAGATATGTTATTTTTCGAAGAATTATATTGAGTATGTTGAGATTAATGTTATTTATAGTCACTGAACTTTACTAACTATAACACTCTAAATTTACAAAACTTATTTTTTGTCATATTGAAATAACTAAACTATGTGTGAATTGTTGATCATTCGTAATATAAATAGTCACAAGGCCAGAGTATGGTTTACGAGTTCAATCAAATTTAGTGATTTTGATTCAAAATCTAAATTTGTTTGAAGATAAATTTATTAATTATGTACTTACGATCTAATATTAATTTAGAAATCATTCAATAAAAAAAATTAAAATAACGATATATAATTTTCAAATTCTGACTGTACCTCCAAAAATATGTTCGTTTTTTTTTATTTAGGTTGGGAGTCGTGTGGGGTGGGTCGGTGTCTGGTTGGAGACAACCAACAATTAAGGACGTTTATGAGAAAACATTAGTATTTAATCACGACTTAAAGTTGATTAGTAAAATTAATAACAAGTACAAAGGACACTCATATCATTAATAATATCTTGGGGTTAGAAAACTAAGATGAATTTATATATTATTTTCTCAGTCCCATATTAACTTAATTTGTGAGACAATACATATATATATTAAGAAAAATATTTAAGAATATATTTAAATCATATTTTCCACTATTACCTTTTACGAAATCAAAAATGTAGCTTTGCAAGTAGTGTAATTTTTCTTGAAGGGCAAAGATGAAAAAAAAAAAGTTTCGAACATTCACCTTGAACGTTGAACAATTTAATTATTTTGAACAATAAAAGAACCTAAAAGTTTATGTTAATATGAGACAGAGGGAGTCTATCGTTAGTGTATGATTTTTTTTTTACGATGTGATTAGTTGAGCACTTTAGATATCTACAGGTAAGTTAAGTTTTCAAAAAATGTAAAATTTGTAAACTTGAAAATAAGATAGGTTACTTGCTACATAGATATAAAAACAATTTTGAAAGTGTAAATATTCTGTATATTAATATAAACAAGGGTGATGATAACTATTCTTTCATTCTTAAATAAATTCTTCGGGTTTGAGTCCTATATATGAAATTTTCTTTGTTAGAAAGCGCTTAATGCCCATTCCTTTCTAAAAATGTAAGATTTTCAAAGATAAATATAGATTTAATCAAATTTCAACGTTGGTATCAAATCGATATTGAGTAGATAAGAAAAATTATGAGTACACTAATAACGTATATAAATTAAACTCTAGAAAGAATATATATATTGTAGTATTTTGTTGGAAAAAAAGGTGATGAGAACTTATTTATAAGAATATAATAGAGGACAAAGTTGTATTACTAAAAAAAATGTGTAACTTTTTATGCATATATAAATAAAATAAAATACATTAAAGCTTTTTCATTTAAGAAAAAAAGAGAGTAAAGAATGTTTTGGGAAAACTCAAAAAAGAAAGTGAAGCATTTGAATCATAACATGTGTGTATGTGTGAAAAAGATTTGAAAAGTTCTTTAAAATTGCTTAAATTTTTTATGTATGTGTTAATTAATTTTAATTATATGGATTAGCACAAAGACAAAGTAAGAGCTAGTTAAGGCTTTTTTTTTTCTTGGACTAAACAAAAAATTCAACGTGTATAAAACCAAACACAAAAAGACAAACAATTAAGAAACATTAGAATCGACAAAATCTCTTAAGAAAGTTTCTCGTTAAAATTTACATTGATATTTGTTTTGATTTCGAATTCTCAAATCTTGAAAAATAAAATAAAATGTTAAGTTTGGTGGGATGATTGAGATTTTTCATCAATTAGAGGAGTGTAAAAGTCGAATAGATCGATAAATCGAACTGATAAAACTTTATTGATTTATTGTTATCGAGTTATTTGATTATCGAGTTTTTAATGATTTTTAAAAAAAAAATTATTGAGTTATCAGTTCGATATCGACTTTTAGTATTTTACTATTTTACCTTTTGTAAATATTAAATATTAGTAATTTAATATTTATAGGACACTCTATAACAGTAGTTTACCTATTTGGACAACTTGGTTTTAGCTTTGATTTTAGTTTGTAATTAACTGATTATAGTTTTTGTAAGTTTGTAAACATAGTCTTTGTACTCTATCTGATTTTATCAATGCAAATTCCCATTATCATTCTTATTGAATGAATCGAAAACCGAACTGTTAAGTACTTTAAATCGATAATCAAAAATTGATAAAAATTATTTTATTGGTTTAGCACATTTAAAAATCAAAAATCAATAGATCGATCCGATAATTTATGAAATCGAACGATGCACACCTATGATCAATTAAAGATGCCGAGTTTAAATTTTGGAATGGGCAAAAAAAATTATTTAATGCACCACCTTTAGAAATGAGTCTTGCAATATACATATTCAGATTAATCGAGTTTCTATATGAATATCGAACCAAAACGTGAAAACAAAAACAAAAAGTGTTTGTAGTCAAAATATTTAAAATATTTAATGATGATTATTTTTTTGGATTCTCAAAATAGGACGAAATTTCCAATTTTCATAATTTATTTGCAAGTGGTGATGATAAATTACAAAACAACAAACAAAATTCATCAACCCCAAGATAGCAAGTGGAGTATAGTTTGTTACTTCGAGCTACAAAAATAATGGAGAAAAAAAAAACAATTTTATTAATTAATCATTTTTAATTGGAGACAGAATTATAGTTGTTTCTAATTAGGTTCTAAGAAGTCAAGATTATGCATCAAGTTCCAGATTAGTACCTTAATTTATGCTATGCATAATTGAATTATGAACCCATTAATTATTGGGAAGAAGAAAAAATTAAGACATGTTTGGTAACACTTAGATTAATGCATCTAAATTTTCATTCAATGTGAACACATGTATACATTGAGTTGAATTTTGAAATTTAATTTTATGGTTAAAACTTTAGGATTTTTAGTATTGAATTCATTGTATTGTTAAAATTTCATTCTTTAATGGGTAATATGGGTAAAAGACACTCATTTATAATATAAATTAATGTTTTATTGGAAGGAGTCGGGGTGAATGAGGGTAAGTAAAATTTTATGAATTTTCTAAAAAATAAATTAACTTTTTATTGGGAGGGGCTGAAAAGGGGTGGGGGGTGGGGGAATGAATTTGTTTTTGAAACTTTTAACATGATCCCTACTATACTATGAGTATTCATATTTACCATATTATCCATTTGTTAACCTATTTTACCCATTTAAAATATGAGTCGAGTTGGGTATTTTATCCATTTTTACTTCACTCATATTTGATCAACTCATATCCGATTCGATTCGCTTATTTGTCACTCTTATCTAATATTTTCTGCTTTTGAGGATGATATTTTGAGATGGAGATCTTTCGAAATCTGCCTCTCTATCTCTATGAGGTAGTGATAAGATTTGCGTACATTTTACTCTTCCTATACCCCACTTCTTGTTGTTGTTTGTATTGTTAAAAGTAAGAGTTCAGATCTTGTGTAATATCAATAGATTTAATTAACATATAAAATTATGTTTTGCATGTGTTGAAAATGCTGAATTCAGATGAACTCAATGTCGCAATTCTACATTCGTCTAGGAATATTAAGCACAACTTTTACAAATACAAAATCAATACAAACATATTTTAAAAATTATAGTCAAGATTTTTTTTTTAAAAATAATAGTGTGTTCGATATAAGAGCAACTCATATGAAAGTTTAATTTTTTGTCTGAGGGAAGACATATTTATTTGCTTTATTGAGTCTAACCGTCTCGAAGATAATTTATGAATCAAGACTAAGAAAATATTATTGATAACATGTATCTCTATGACTTGAATCAGGAATCTCTGTTTCACTCAAACATCATATTAAATTTCGATACAAACTCATCTAAAATATTAAACTATAATTTATTTATTTTTATTTAATTATGTCTTAAACCGAGTATCATATAAAAAGGAACCAAGGAAAGTATATAAAAACATACACTTGCATCAAACATTCAAACGGCAAAATTGAAACTACATATTTTACGTATAACATTAAAATTAAGAAAAGATTACCTAATTTCACACCTTTATTTACCACATTTTTCATTATTTTCATCTAATTAAAAAAAATTCAAAAATTCGTTCTTTCTATTTGGATACATTAAATTAGTAATCCAAATTCATTAATTCTGATTCTTAAACTATTTTTATGATCAATGTATCATACTTTAAATATACTTAAAAGTCCTAATTTTTGTATACAAAACTGAATTAGTGTATCTGAATTATTAAATTAATATAGGATTTCCATATTTTAAAAGAAATTTCTGTAAATTTGAAAAGAATAGAAAAAAAATGATAATTAACTCTTTACACTATATGATTTTATGTAAACCATCCTAAAATTAATTGATCGACGTGGAATATTCGTTATATTTTGGTAAAATAAATTAAATAGAGGGAAAAGAAGATAATATTTGTCTGCATGCCTATATATTTTTACTATTTTGTTCTTTTGTATTAATGCAGTATTATTGTTTTTGAAATACATTTACAAAAGGACAAGAAATAAGACAGATTTAGTGTAGTCGACAATTAATTCCAAATATGAAAATTCATTTCTTTACATTATTATTCGACAGAGAAAAAAGCCAAAAAAATTACAATAATTATCATAAATTGAAAATTAATTCCAAGCAGGGACCTAACTGATTAGAAGACAAAACTTGGATCTTCTATATATGTGGTTTAATTAGTGCTTCAATTAAGAATTTAGATCCTACAGGGGCGGACCTAGGGAGGGATGAGGGGGTTCATCCGAACCCTATCGGCAAAACATTACACTGTATATATAAGGTAAATTTTTTATATTTTTGTATATATAATAAACTTGAACCTCATGAATAATAAGTAAAGTCTAGCATAAAGGTAAATTTCTTTTTAAATGAACCTTCATGCTCAGGGTTCGAATCCCACTTAAAGCATTATTGCTTTGGAAATTAAATTTTATTGATTTATTCTCACGTTTGTACTTTTATTATATTTCGAATCCCCTGAATTAAAATCCTAGATCCACCACTAACCACTTTTATCCCCCCCTTTTTTAGTAGTAATAATTTATAGTATACACCAAGTACCATATATTTTTACATGTAAGTTACATTTATCTCAAGTAGTGTTTTTACTTCTTCTACCATATAAGTAAACTTCTCTAAAAGCTTTTGATGCGTAATATTAGAAGTTTACTGGCTCGACTAATTAATAATCATGCGAGAAAGTCCACTTAGGAGATGAAAATATTCCTATCCAAAAAAATTTCATTTCAAAATGTTACGTTGAGTTTGAAATATTTAGTTAACAATGAAGAAATTTTTATCATCCCACTATATTGATCGATGATAACGATTGTGGTATTGTATGTTGCTCGTAAGTATGGAATATTCAATGTTAGTAATTTTTATCCTTTCAGATTCCGAGTAAAAATATCTAGTATTTAGAGTTTGCCTCAGTTTTATTCCGCTCTAACATTCCAAATGGTGTTATATGAGTAAATCTTTTGGCGTGGTTAAAATTTCTATTGAATACTCTCTCCATGTCACTTTAATTGACATAATTTTTATATTTAGAGTTAATTGACTAATATTTTAAAATATATTTTTTCATCACATAGATATGAAAAAAGCTACAATCGATGATGCTTTTCTTATAGTTTTTGAATATCTAAATTTTTCTAAAATATTAAATTAATTTAATCTAATTTCACTTTAAAAATTAGTCAAATTGACTTTCGAAAAACACAACATGACCACTAAGATGATACAAAGGGAGTAATTTCTCAATTAGTGATTATTTATGTCAACTCGCTGATTTCAACTTTTCATGTGAAACATTTGACACCAGAAAATTAACATGCATTTCGTACATTTGACATATTTTTAATTTAAAATTATAAAATTCAAAAATATATTTTATTTTTTAAAAATTAGTATCAAATTAAATCAAGACAAGCAAAAATTAAAATTAAAGTACTAGAATTTATGAAGTATGGGGCTAAAATAGTGAAGTCACGTGATGCCCCTCGATTTTCATGAATTCATTACTTAGCCATTTTATATAAAATTATAGTATATGTATAATATTATTATATTTATACCCTTTTTATTTTATAATATATGTTGTTAATATATATATTTTTTCCTTCGTGCAGGCTACTACTATTGAAGCATTGTTAATTACTTTTATAAATACTGCTACATACGCTGTATATTAACACTTCGAAGCTACAATTCTTCGTACGAAAATTTTATAAATAATTTAGTCAAAAATTTATAACTAGTTATATTTTTAAAATTCAAAACTCATAAATTCAAAATTATTATTTTTTTTATCTGAATTTCGAATAGGGCAAGGATACGAGATGATGATGCTCGATCGCCTTTTGATTTCTTGATTTCCTCTCAATTGATGTCGAGTATTTGAAATTTACTATCCAAACTAACTCAATATCGTGGTTGGATAGGTTCACTTAGAGGGTAACATAGTTCGAATCATGAGAGACACTTGGTTAAAAGATGTAGGAATATTAACCATTTGCCATAATTATCAATTGCTAACACGTTCCTCCCATGCATGTCCAGGTCTGTCAATTGTAGCGTTGATATCATATACTTCCTCCTTCACATTTATTAGTCATGATTTGGCTTATCGAGGTCAAACTATATGAACTTGATCAATCTTTGAAAATATATTTTTTTCATCATATTAATATGAGAAGGATTGCAACTTATAACATTTTTTTATATACTTTTCAACCATCAAATTTATATTTCAAATATATAAATTTAACTACTTCAATTTAGCGTTAAAGTTTAGTCAAGTTGACCTCGAAAAGCAAAACAGTGACAAGTAAAAGCGAATAGAGGGAATATAACACGTGAGTTCAACATTAGCTAGGTACGTAAATCAAGAATTGAAGTAATTCTAATTCTAATATTATGGTAAGAAATGAACTTTGAGTGTACCTCAACACAAAAAATTAACTCACTAGAGGAAGATTGACCAAGAATATATAAAGAATCCTACTCCCATAAACCAATGTATATGAGTTTCGGACGAAATCCTTCGGTGAATAATTATATTATTTCTACAAGATGAAAATTATCTTATATATATATGAGTGATAGACGTTAAATCCTCTTAACTTCTCCATATTGTATTTCTTTATGATTAGACATTTTTAGTAAAAATTCTGACTCTTCCGTATCACTACTACATATGTCATAAGGCTTTGTATGGTATGCCCTATTAATGTTATTCACGAAAATATGTTTACCAAAAAATGAAATAAGAAGTACCTCGTGTATCAACCTATAATTGGATACATAGTATTTGGACACACAGGCTTGTGACGTGTTAGGATTAGGAATAATACTTAGTAATTAACAAAGATTAAGAATATTTAGTCTTGTCTGAGTTGTTGTAATTAGCTAAATAGTCAAAATAATGTCAGGTGAAAACAAATACTATGTTTATTATATTAGCATTTAAAATATTTTTCTTTACCAAGAATATAAGTTACGTTATGTAACGCCAATATCTTGTTTAAAGGCCAGGCTTAGATAGTGAATTAAAGTTGATCTAATATTACGTTTCATATTTTATAAGGTTAACTAATCTAGTGATTAACTAGTCACATTTGATATAATAAAAAATGTGTGATGTTGATTGACACTAATATATAATAATATATTTGCCTACAAACTCTACAGCATAAAGAACGAACAATGTTCAATTGGAACATGAAAATACGACTAAATAGATTTATCATAATAATTTGATAAATTATGTCAAAAAGAAAAAAAGAAGAAGAAGAGTCTTGCTCAATAAATCCAATCTCATGATCATTGTTATTTCGTTGACCATTTTAATTTCTTCCATAAATATATTTTTCTTTTAGTTTTTTATCCGGTGTTCTATATTCGTATCGAAATCTGACTAAATTCAGATTTGCGCCAGAAATTTCCATATTAAGGGATAAAACGCTTTTTAACAAAGACGACTCTGTACTCGAAGGAACTCAAATCCAAGACCTCTGATTAAAAATGAAATTTACTTACCACTCCACCATAATCTTCGTGTTCTTCCGTAACTATATTGCTAAAGAAAAAGCATTTAATGGATGCAATTTGGGAGTAGAATTTGTATATTTACAAAGTTAGGAGAAATAATTAATAGAATGAGTAAAGTTTAGGTAAGAAGAGGCTTACGGGAAGAACAACCGGATCGTAAGGGCTAGGTCTAGAAAGTCCAAAAAATAATTTAATGCGCGACCTTATTTTTGTTTGTCAAGTTTATTAAAATTTAATATATGTTAAGTTAATTTCATTTCATTTAATTTAGAATATAAATTAAATAGACTATGGTGAAAGAACCGCAAGATCTTATATCATATTCTTACTTTTTTCTCTAAATAACAAAAATTCTTAAATTTAATAAAATCGAATATATCACTTACGTCATGATACGTCACGTAAAGTGACGTATTCGACGTCTTGACACATCACGTGAGATATCCGACCAATATATCGCATCCCATCGGAATACTTCCGGTACGGGCACCGTTTGTGCTCCTCCGTTAAAAACAGATGAAACGTGTACTTCCATTTGACGTCCACGTCTCGCCGTCATGAATTGCTTGGAAATTTCAGAAGTCAGAAATCCTTTTTTATTATTTTTTCTTTACATATTTATTTATTTAAAAACGGAGCCACAATTTAGGATTTATAATTTTTAAATTTGTCTTTTATAACTAAACATCTTTTAAATAAGAATTTATCAAAAATAATTGTTCTACCTACGAGAGTAAGAAGATAGTCTGAATATTTTCCTCATTATAATATATTTAATTCATAATTAAATACTTATATATTTAATAAATTTTTTATTTATAAATACAAATCTGATAAATAAATAAATAAATACATTTATTTACTTTTACTATAGTAGAGATGGAATAGTAGGGGTCATTCAGTATAATAATATCACGTTTTAATAATTGAATATTTTAAATTTAACTTTTATATATAGTTATTAAATTTTTAATATAAATATATAATTTAAACTAAAATAACTAAATCGACTCTCGACTTTTAATTTCAATTTTACCTCTACGTATTAGGTAAATTCCATTAAAACAATTTTATTTTGTGCTCAAAGTTTGAATAAAAATTTTATTCAATTGAGGATGGAATAATTTTATTTACCTCATTAGAATTTATAACGATAATCGAATAATATATAATACTATAAGGGATAAAATAGGAGCTAGTTTTTTATCAAAGTAATTAATGGATAATTGCACTATATATATTTGCTCAAGTGAATAATATTGTGTTGTATTTATATATTCAATGAAGGAATATTCATACATTTTTTCCTATTATATTTTATAGAAATAAAGTGAATAGAAGTTCTAAATATCTTACTTAAACATGCAACAACACCATGTTCTACAATTTTTTTTTTGGTTAATTACATATTACTAGTGGCTAAAATATAATTAAGTTAATCTAATTGAGGAATCTATTTTCTTTAATGTAGATTAGTCTACATAAGCATGAAGCATGACGTTTTTCTTTTTTTTTAAGTCCATTCTCCATTATAAATCATGACCTTTTTTTTTTAATTATTGTTTTTGTCAAACAAATACAATTAATTTTTTGTTTAGTTGATTAAAAGTGCCACTAAAAAAATGGATTTAGTACGAATTCCGTAGCTAACGTACATAAATTTATTGGTAATTTGTCACCAAATGGGATTGATGATGAATTTTGTTCCATTATTGGATAGGTACAGTCAATCCATTTTAATTGAATTTTTTTTAATCAAAGTCAAAGCAAAGAGTCATTTTTCATACCTTCGAGGCTCCAATAATTGTCTAGTTACAAAATTTGTTGTCAATAAGTCCTGCTTTTTAAGTAGTGCGCCTCCGTTATTTCAAGTTAGTCTAGTTTGACTTGATATAAAATTTAGTAAAGTAAATAAAATTTTGAACATTGTGATATAAAAGTAAAAATACGTAGAAATATCACATATTTTTTAATATTATGATATTAAACATGTCACGTTGAAAATTTAAATTAAAAAATCACATAAATTATTAATAGTTTACTCTTCTTTAATTAACAATTACTTTTCAATTATAAAAAATTTTCTTTTTCAATTTTATTCTTCACAATAGGCTAGATTCATGGTACTTAATTTGTTTTGGCTTAGTATACCTGCCTCCTAGTCAATTGAAATATTTTTTTTTCTTTTAAATTATTTGCAGCAAATAAATAGGGCAATAAATTCTTTTTGACCCAAACAAAATAGTGTATTTAATTTATTATTTATGTATTTTGTATGTATATTGACTTAAATGTATTTAAGAATGTGAAATATAGGTTTAGGTAGGGGACACTAAGATACTGAAACACTCTAGGAATATATGCCTATATTTATTACTAAATAGTTTTTTAAAATATATATTTTTAAATACTTTAATTTTTTTCCATTATGAAAACATATCAAATTAAAGTTGACTATAGTTTTTTTGTAACATTAATTCTGTTAAATTCGTTTTGTTAGCTTAAAGTTCACTTTTGCTTCTTACAAAATGCAAATATTCCTTTGGTCCTTGCTTTTATTTTTTATTGAAATAATAATTATTTATTATTAGAAAGAAGTATGAATCATCACTACTCTTTGTCTAATAATGATTTGGAGTGGACAACTCATAAGTAAATTATATAAAATAAAAAAAATTAATTATATATGCCAACACCTATTCTTAATCAAAAGGACAATTTATAGTACAATTAAGGTACCCAAAGGCAACTTAATTATCTTAAGATCTTAGAAGCAAATATCCTATCTGTCCCTAAGATAAAAATTAATTATAAGTGTTGTTTGAATAATATATTTGTTATAAATAATTAATGCTAAATGTAAAGTTGAAAAAGAATAATTAATTCACTCTTAATTATATAAATAGATAATTATTTTAAATATATCTGACAATTAAAATGAAACAGAGGGAACAATATATTTTTTCTATCATACCTTTGAATTAAAGAGCTATTTCTTTTATTTGTTGAGGTCAAACTATATAAACTTTGGCCAACATTTTAAGTATTTTTTACCATATTAATATAAGAAGAGTTGCAACTTATATCATTTTTCGTATAGTTTTCAACCATCTAAATTTTATATGTCAAATATTAAATTTACTTACTTTATATGAATTTAGTTTAGAAGTTTACTCAAGTTGACTTCGAAAAGCGAAACAATGGCAAAGAAAAGAGAATAGAGAGAGTAGTAAAAAGGATAATTTAGTAAGTGATAGTTCTATTTATAACTTTTTTTCTTAATAGGTGTAAAATTAGCTAAGGTGATACTTATTTTGAGACGATGAAGGTGAAAGTAATTAATGAAAGAGTAGACCAACTTAAGAGTGATTAGGGAATTATTAAGCTGGATACTAATTAATGTAAGATTTTAAAAAGGAATTCCAAGTCAGCAATGGGTAAGCATCCATGTGGGGAACTAATATCATTAGATTTAGAAGTGGATTAAAAAATTAAACATAATAACTCAACTTCTAATATTTTTAAGATCGAATATATTGCACTTTTAAAAATTTGAGTGCAAAATTTAAATATTTATTGTAATTTAATGATAAAGATATTTTATGTAATTGAATTCGTTATTTATAAGCTATATCAACGTCGTTTTGTCTGTATCATATATATGCAAAAGACTTGTACATAATTATATACGATGACAAATATAACATTTTACTACAGATTATCTGAACAAATAACGTTATGTATTCCATACGAACCATTTAATTTATTGAGAAATATTATACGTGGACAACATATATATATATTTACAATGAGTTTAACGTTAAAATTCTTAAATTATTAAGATATTGTTACAAATGAATAAATATGACACTTAGTGTAGTTTTAAAAATGGAATTTATCGAGAATAAGATGTACGTTGATGTTGTCTTAATAATTATGAAAAAGAAAAATTGTTTTTTTTATTAACGATCCTCAATTAAAAAGAGAAATTATTCAAAGTAAAATTACAAGAAAAAGATGACCGTAAAATTTCAAAATACAAAACAAATGAATATGTTTATTATTCTTATATATTTTTCATACATTAATTTAAAAAAATTTTGGTCCACAGTGGGTGGATTGTCAGGTTGTGTTTCTTTTTCTTTTTGGTCGTGATTCTCTTAAAGCTAGTTTAGTTTTATAATAAAGACAATATCTAAGTACATTATTAAGGAATAAAAAAAGGCGATTAGTATTAATTATAGTGATTAAATTAGAAGATTTACCATTAATTGTGACTAGAGAGGTTTAATTAGAACTAATATAATATCTAGAATAATGATATTTAAAATCACTCGTGTGCACGACTATACTTTGCCTGGACTAAAATACAAAAAATTTAATTAATTTTTTTTTTTGTCTTCAATAGGCACTGCACGTGCCATATTTTATGCTGAAAAAACAGTTTAATTGTTTAAAAATGTTATCTTGTAAGTTGTAATTGATTTACTGAATCGTTTCTGTAGAATAGGTTCGATAGTAATTTAACGTATTGTATCTATTTTTTCTTATATGTTATTGTGATATATGTTTTATTAGAATTGATTGTTTTTTGAAAATAGCCTTTACTGTATATAATCTATTCTTCCTAAATTTTACAAGTGAAATTATAACTGAATATGTTATTGGATGCTTTGGTTAGTGCTCGGGTTATTCAGGACAGCTAAGAGTCGACATCAGAGTTATGCCTATCGCAGATGCCGATTCTTATGTTTCGAGGTTGGTGACAGGGTGTTTCTGAGCGTATCACCCTTAAAGGGGTTGACGAGATTTGGCTGACGGGGTAAGCTCAGTCCCTGCTATATTGGGTCATTTGAGATCTTGAGGCGAGTTGAGTCAGTTGCATATGAGTTACTCTTGCCTCCAGCATATTCAGCTATACATTCAATTTTTCATGTATCGATATTGCGCTAAGAGACACACATGACAGTATAATTCAGTCAAATAGAAGATTGTATGATATTTGTTTAGGAGCCGGTAGCCATTTTGGCCAGAGATGTCATTATTATTTTTCATGATATTTTTACTGAATAAAGGATTTAATTTTTTAATAAATAAATGGGAAAAGGCTGAATAAAATTCCACAATAAAAGACATAGGTCACAGTGCCCCATACACATAAAGCCAATATAATTAAAAGAAGATACAAACAGCCCTTTTAATGGGAAAGATTAAATAAATCTAATTTCTTTTATTAAATTAAATTAAATTAAATTCTTTGAATATTAAATTATTAAGTAAAGAGTTTTTTCCTGTGTCATTAATTCCACATTTACTACTGCAGAAATATAAATAAAATTTGTGATCTTATAGTACATGTTTTTGGTTCATAAATTTATTATATTTATTATGTGTGTGTGTGTGAAAGTAGTAAGAACCAAGATTCCATTTTGTGGTACACTGAATTTAATTCTAAGTTTAAATCCTTTTGAATATAGTACTTCATTTTTATAGCAATGTTGTTCGGGTCAGTTTGCCAGCTTCTTAACTATTGTAGTCAAATATTTAATCTAGAGACAGAATTATATAGATTTTTAAAAATTTCATCATTGAAAAATTATATTGAATAAGTAGATTTTTATGAATTCTGTTACATTTGCCCCGACTAAAGTTTGCCAGCTTTTCGACTATTTTATCAAATATTTAGTCTAGAGATAGAACCATATAGATTCTATTAAAATTTCATTGTTGAAAAATTATATCTGAATAAATAGATTTTTATGAATTCTATTATATATGCTCCGACCAAAGTTTGCCAACTTCTCAACTATTTTATCAGATATTTAGTCTACAGATTGAACTATATATATTCTATCAATATCTATCGTTGAGAAATCATATTGAATAAATAGATTTTTATGAATTCCGTTACATTGCCCCCACCAAATTTAGATAAATTGGTAGCCCCTACCCTTCCTCCCATTTCATTTCATATAGGCCCTATGTCAAAAATAAATATTTTATTTTACTTGTTTTTTAAGCAAATCAAGAAATTTTTTTATTATTTTTTTTCATACTATTAAATTACTATAAAGAGTAATAATAGTCAAATTTAAAGATTAAAAATATCACTCATAAGATTATTAAGTGTAGTGGAAAAGCACATTCAATAGGTTTTTTCTAAAAAGAATTTAAGTGTGTAATAATTTAATAGGGACCAAATAATATAACACATGAAAAACATCTTTTTTGTCTTTTGGTGTATTTATGAATTATTATTGATCTTAACTAACCATAAGGGAGAAAAATTGGTGTTGGGATTTATTCTATTTAAGTTGACTTGAAATGTTTGGTTTATCATTATTGAGATTTTGAATATAGCAAATACAATAAAGAAGAAATGTTACATACATTCTACTTTCTTTTACTTTGAATCTGATCGAGAGTGAGCTTCCTGATAGTCACTCAAAAATGTACATTCGTTTCTCTCAGAGGAATTTTTACATGTAGTCACTCAAAAATATTTTAATTATGCTCCATAGCTAAGTTTGGATAATTGGATTTCATAACTATAATTATAGCAACATTTATACAATCCGCGCAACATTTGTATACGTTTGTATAATTTGCTATATGATTCGTCCTTTTTATATAGCGTTTGTATATTTCGCTATACAATTCGTGCACAACATTTGTATAATTCTCTATACAATTCACAATGTTTGTAAATTTCGCTATACAATTTGATTCGGCACAAGTTTTGTGTAATCTCGCACGATGTTTGTATAAAATCGCGCGAATCATACAAAACTCAAACTGTAATTACAACTAGATATTTGCCGCGAGCCGTAATTAATTCAAACTATAACAACTAATTAACTAGTATATGTTTATTTATCCACATAATTTTTTCTTTTCTCATCGTTACTCAAAAATATCAGAGATAACTCCATAAACTAATAACTTATGAGGATATCGATATACTATATTTCCTTTTATTAATTCTTTGATAAATATAAAATAAAGAATTATTTTGAGAAAAGAATAATAGTAATGGGAAAGTCATGCTCTTTTACTATTTTGCTTTGGAATTTGTTGAATCTATTTATTTGTATATATTACTCATAAATGAGTATGGTAGAACAATACCTAATTTCTTTTAGTTTTCATAATTCTAATGTACTATAGTTTACTTTCTTACATTAAATATCAAACTACTTTTGCAGAAAAATTCAAATGCATTCTGCAAAATATATTTTCAATTGCACTAACTACATAGAGTTTACACATCTTCAATGCTCTATATTTCATTTGTTTGGTTGAAGAACTAAATATGACTAAAGTACAATAAATGCAAAATATTTTCTATAGTAAATTTCACAAATGACAGACATATAAAGTCTAATTATGTTTCATAGCTATAGTTTGGATAGTTACATTTCGTAACTATAGTTATAGCAGATGTATAATTCTCGCAGCATATGTTTACATTTGTATAATTCGGTATACAATTCACAATTTTTGTATAACATTTGTATATTTTCTCTATTTTGCTATACAATTCGTGCACAACGTTTGTATAATTCGTTATACATTTCGCATTATTTTTATATTTTAGCATACAATTTGATTCGCGCACAACTTTTGTATAATCACGCACAACGTTTGTATAAAGCATGCGGATTATACACAACTCATACTGTAATTACAACTAGATGTTTTTCACGAGCTGTAATTAATGTGATCTATATCTATGTTAGCCAATTAACTAGTATATATTTGTTTATACGCGTAACTTATTCGTATATTTTTCTATTTTAAATTTTTTTGGCCCATACTAACACACGCGGCCCTTGCAACCACAAACTATGACATAAGCTCAATCATTTGGTCAACCTAATCAAAAGCTACTGGTTTAGGTGAATCTATAAGTTACCCTTTATAGCTTTCACTAAGTAAAACTTTCAATTTTAAAAAGTTATTGTTCACACTAACGCAGGTTATTACTATCACAAATTATGATGTAAGCTCAATCATTTGGATCGGCCAAATCCAAAGGTACAGATTTGGGTGAATTCGTAAGTTACCTTTTATATCCATCCTTGAGTATATTTATCTTATTTCAAAAACTTATGGTCCATACTATCACGAACCCTTGTTGCCACAAATTATGATATAAGCTCGACCACTTTGGATCGATCAAATACAAAGCTACTGGTTTGGATGATTACATAATTTATCCTCCATATTCGCTCGTGAGTATATATTTTTTATTTCAAAAAGGTTATGACCAATCCCTCTTACGAATCTCTTGGTCCCGCATTCAAGTCTAGTTTAGCCTTGGAAACAACCTGTGGCAGAAATGATAGGTAAGACTCTATACAATAGACCCTTGTGGTCGGGCTTTTTCTTGAACCCTGCGCATAGCGAAAGCTTTAGTGCACCAAACTACCCTTTTTATGACCAATTCTAATACAAGCCCTTGCTGACACAAACTATAACGTAAGCTCAACCACTTAGGTAAGTATTCCTAAGAGCAATTGACATTTCTACCCTAGACCATGAGCTTTCTTGATCACCCATTGAGATCATCTAGGTATGTTCATATGGTATAAAGTTTGAATATCTTTTCCCTTTAAAAAGAAAAAAAGAAAAATAAAAGAAAAGAAATGAAAGGAAATCAATTTTCAGTTTTCAACTAAGATGGACTGGCCCATTAGCCATGCTTGGGCTTGCAACTAGGCCCTTTTACTGATTTTAAGCAGTGATTAACTGGTTGCTTCTCAAGGACGGCCCAAAAAGTGATCCACAAAATGTTAGCGTAATCTCCCTAATAAAATTTGGAATGGATAAAATGGATTAGTTTGATATATATATAATAAATTAATTTATAATAAATATAATTATATTTTTATTTATATAATAATAATCAAAAATCATAAAAAATATATACTGACTATATTATGATACATTTAAAAAGTTGAATATAATTTACCTCCGATCAATTAAAAAATATCCTCTAAACATTCTCAAATTTTAAATATAAAATTCTTTTGCTATCTTGAATCTTGTAATCTATAATTTGCTTGTAATAATTTGTCTTTACGATACGTTTTTTTGAATAATTTCTTAATGTTGGTTTGCAAAAGTATTATAAAGAACAATTTTTTTTTTTAAAATATACTTCTTGAAAATGAGAAAAATAATTTTTCATAATAAATATAACGAAAACAATTAATCTTAAATTATATTTCAAGTACATTATCTTCCCCTACCCCCCAACGCCACCCCATTTTCTACTTTGCTAGATAAGATATAAACGCTCTTTCAATAAAATTCTTACTTACTAAACACTAAAAATATAAGAAATCACTTGATTTTCCAGAAAACATTTTCATAAAATTGCATACAGTAAAATATGCAAAATGGTCAAACTGCTTAATTTTGACCGATCCATAGAGTTGCATAACCGTTTGTATTTTTACAAACCAAAAGGCAAAAGTTTAGTGTGTTTCAAGAGAGGAGCAACACAACGTTCCCCTTGAACTAATTAAGCCATAAGAAACACTTCATTTCTTAACACCTTACTGATAATGCCGCCCCAAAAGAGAGGGAAAAGACACCCTCTCTGGACGCACCGCAACAGCGACTAACCCATGGCGTACTTCTGGGTCCAGCTCCGAGCAGTTGTTTCATACTTGTTTCGATCAGTCTTGTACATATGAGCGATCTCCGGCACCAAAGGGTCATCAGGATTAGGGTCTGTTAGCAGCGAACAGATGGACAGCAACACCTGCAAGGAACGAATACACAATAAACATGCCAGCTCACACTTGATCATTGATTATGCTAGAAAGATATTACTGACGAAAGAGCTTCATTCGGAACGATGCTAACTGCAGCGGGTAGTCATTTATTAATATTATGAGAAAGGGAAAAACTAAGGTGCTAGTTCTCACGCAACTTCAATCTCAATATATTGAAAAAGCAGTGCATAAGGTGAATACATTCTAATCTCTTATGTTTGACTCACTTATGTTAACCTAGAATGAGAACTAGATAAACAATGTGTTGCAGTCTTCATAATCAACCTTCGATATACATGTGATAACATTCTAATGTGAGCACTCTACCCAAACAGGGATGGCAGTATAAACTACAGAACTCTTGGGGGACAAAAATAAGAAGAAAAATCAGAAGATAAAATCCGCATGCGAACGAGTACAGGAAATGAACCTCACCTTGGAGATTGTAAGAGCTGGGCTCCACTGCTCCTTCAGAATGTCAAGGCAAATACTACCATTGCTGTTGATGTTCGGATGGAAAACCTTTGTCCTAAAAGCAACCTGTACATTTATCTTGTATTAGTCATCATTTTTGTCCATCGAAAACAGTATAAGAAGAATAAGACCAACAGACAAATCATAGAACACAACATTCTCTGAAGGGCTCAGCTCCCTTTTTATGTTTTTGAAAAGAAGTTCTCTCCCTAGAAAAATTTAATGTATACAAATATATCTGTTGACGCAATGATATGGCAAAGTTACAAGCCAAGAAGACGATTGCACCTCTGATTCTGCGAAAGAATCTATGCACAATATACCAAAAGTAGGAACCTATCAAGCAAGTCATTCAAAATTGGGTACACTTCATAGTGCAGGAAAATACCTTGGGTGGCTTAAATGGATAATCAGGTGGAAAATGAATGGAAATGAGAAACAGTCCACCAGTGTAGGGACTGTCAGGTGGACCCATAATTGTTGCTTGCCAGTGAAACATATCTTCGCCAACTGGGCCTAATATAAACAGTAGGAGGCAAGAACATAACAATCAGAAGTCTCAAAATGCAGACCTTGGACGATTTTTCACATAATATTTGGGTATTTAGGCTTAAATCTTAATACAGTGCCAATTACATTATCTTGCGTAAGAAAAGGCAGAGAGATAAAAGCACACAGAATCAAAGAACCACTTTCCAGATGCAGACTATAAACAAGATTCAAGCATGAGCACGGTGATGGTAAGCTTGGGAACTTATGCGGGTCATTTCCAAGTTTTAGAACCTTGTCCCCTGAAATTTTTAGCCTTTCCCAACCCAAACCAAAATATATGTTTCTTTTCCGACTCTTCCTAATCTTTCTAACAAGAGAGAATGTTCAAGAAAAATAGTTTTTCAGGGTAAAGAACTAATTCAAACACCAGAAGATCATACTTTACTTTCAAATTACATCTCAAATCAATTTGAATCCTCAGTATCATCCAAAGTCAAGCAAGTAACATTTATTTTGACAAGGTAATTTACTGACTATAAATATCAAAAGGAAACATGAAATTACAAGCTATGAACTTTGGTTCCAGACCATATCCGGGGGTGGATCTAGTGCAATGATTACATATTCACGTGAACCCAATAACTTTTTCTAGACCATTAAGAAATTTCTTAAATGTATAAGAAAATTTCACTCGGAACCCTGTCCTTCGGTTTGATTATTATTGTATTAACTTGAGATCGGTGTACGAACCAAAAATTTAAAATCCTGGATCGACCTCTAACCTTATCATAATAACTTCAACCCTCGACTATCCGCACTGTCACAAGCTTGTCCCTGTTTATCATTATTCACTCTACCAATTTTCTCAATCTTATGATAACAAGCAACAAAACCCAAGGACAAAATACCACGATTAACATCTCTTTTGAACTCGAAGTTGGTAATCAAGGGCCCAAAGCTTTAGTCCAAATGACAAAGGTCGGGATCAGTGGTAGGACCAGGTCAGAACATCAATCCCGGTCAACCAAGTCTGCTGATTGGTCAAACTTTTTCAAAAATATTTTCTCTAGAAAAACAAGTAATTTAAAATAAGTGAAAAATAACTTCCCTCGTGAAAGTAAGGGAAAACAAGTTCCACAAGCAACAATCCACATTGATTGTGTCCCCCCGCTGTTCATTGCACCTTATCTTCACCACCAATCATGCAGCCCCCATCCTCACTACCTCACATCCCTATTCCACCCCTACCTTCTATAGTACTTATCTAGATTATCTACAAATGCTTTCGAATAATATTATTTTGCTCACGTACTCAACACAAGAATATAAGTAAAACCCACTTATTATTCATAACAAACACGTGCTTGAGTGAAAAACAGTAGAGAGATGCCCATTATCCCCCGAGTTCCAAAATTGGAAACAAGATGATTTCAAAATACTTTCAGCCCTCAAATAACCTAAATTCTCTCATTTCCAGCTCCAATCAAAATAATGCAGAACAACCAAAAACATGACAATTTTTCACCCAAAAAGAAAAGGAAAAAACTTTTGGCTGTTGAAAAACGTGCGATCATACACGAGAGTTGCTAAAATGCTAAATCCAAGCAAAAATCTACTAACTTCGCTAGCAAAACGAAGAAACACAAGGTATATCAAACGAAGACAAACAAAAGTTTATACCAAAATTTAGGAAGGTTCTAGAAACCCTTAATCTCCCCAAAAACGAAGGTTCTAGAATCCTTCAACCCTAAAAAAACACAAAAAATGTGCGATCACATCATCGAGCTGCTAAAATGCTAAATCTAAGCAAAAAACAGTTAACTAACTTCACAAGCAAAATAATTTAAAAAAAAAAACAGTTCAGGAAGGTTCTAGAAACACACCAGCACTGCAAGAAGTAGGAGGATCTTTCTGCAGATCCTTGAGCTCTTTCAGAATCCGCTTGGACGCCATCGCCGACCAAATCCCTAGTAAAAAAAACCAACAAAAAATTAAAAAAAAAATCAACAACGAAATTTTTGTTTAAAAAATCAGAACTGATAGAAGAAGATGATGAAGTTTACCTGAGAGATCCTCCTACAAAGCTTCCGATTTTCCCCCAATTCTGAGAAATGAAGAGTTTTTTGATGAACAAAGAACGACGTTTTGTATAAAAGGGTTTTTGTATTAATTTTGGACAAATTTTCAGTTACGGCCCCTATTGGTTTAAACATTTGGCACTTAGATTCCCTTATTTCTTTAACATGTGACAAATACATCCAACTTTTTTTTTAAAGGAAATTTGAAATTTTTGGAATTTGTTACTTTAATTTTCAAGTAAAATAATTTATGGATTTATTAATGAGGATATATACTTGAAAGATAAAGGAGAATATGTTTGGTGGATGGTCAAATTTTGAAAATTTGATTTTTAATAATTTTTCCTTTTTAAAAAATTGGTTTAGATTTTTTTTTTTAACGTCCACTCATTAAATTTCAAGTAAAATGCATGTTCAAATACAACTTCGAATTTCAAAAATTATAATTTAAAAGACTCTAATTTTTAAATTTCAAATTGCAGCTTCAAAATTTATGGTCGAATAGGAGCTAAATATTACATTGATGGAAAGACTTCAGAAATATTAAGTAATAAAATTTTACCTTTTAACATATTTATGAAGTCCAAACTAATAATAATATACTAGTACAATTTTACATGTAGCGTCTAAATAGAGTGTACGCAGACTTTACTATTATATTTAGGAGATAGAAAGGGAAAAAGTATATCAACATAAATTGAAAAGGAAATAACGAAAGTGACAAAATCATGGTGAAATGCTATAGAAAATATAACAAAAGCATTCTAGGGGGAAAAAGATTAATTGCAACAAATTAGTGCAATAATCGAAGTACAATTGAATGTATTTTATTCTTATATAACGCACTAACAATATTAAATATCCATATAATTCTACAAGTGGGATCTGAAGAGGATAATGTATACAGAGGCTTACTCCTATGACCTTGTGAAAATGAAGAAACTATATTCGATAAACCTTAAACTTAAGTAAGCATATAAAAATTATGGTAGCAAAGAAGCTATATTGAAAACAATTAAGAAGAGAACAAGTAGCAACACAAATAATACGAAAACTAAAGCAAGAGAAACAAGTACTACTAAAATCGAAAAATTATTGACTCTAAATCTTGAATTCATCCCACATCAACCATGTTATTGAATTCATTGCATCAAGAAGATGGAAGAGATGGTACTTTTGAGAGTGAGAAAGGGAATTCAGATTTATAATCAAAGTAGGAGTACTATTTTTGAAGAATACCTTACAAAATGTGCCTATTGGTAACCCTCTTTTCATGAAGTGGGATCAAGTTACAAAGTATTCAATATTTCACTGAGGGAGTGAAGTAAAACATTTTCAACATGAATTAAGATGGTAAATTATGATAAAAATGGCCAACAAGACAATGTTAGCAACTCATTAAGAATCACATTGTGTCTCAGGCACAGGTGTGGCTTCTGCTCTTGGTGTTGAAGTTTCTGCTTTTACTTCAGATGAAAGCTGATTCTCTAAGCTCGTGGGACGAACGTTCTCGATCATTTTAACGACCTCACACATTTTTGGTCTTTGATCTGACATCCTTGCCACACAAGACATTGCTATCTGTAACATTTCGACCATCTCTTCCTCTATGTTTGGATACCTCAACAGTTCCAAGTCAAATACTTCAGCAGTCCACTCCTCTCGGACCACTGAATGAACCCATCGGACCAGGTGTATGATCTCATCTCCGTTTGTTGTATGGATGGGGGATTTGCCTGTCAAGAGCTCTAATAACAACACGCCAAAGCTGTACACATCAGAAGGTTGTGTGGCTTTACGGGTGTCTGTTATTTCTGGAGCACGAAAACCAGCAGCACGAGCAACAGGATGAGCTAACGAGCTCATTATTGTTGAAAGACCAACATCAGATACACAACCGTATTGTTTAGAGTTCAGAAAGATATTGGAGGATTTGACGTTTCCGTGGACTAGCTTGCCACCATTCTCAGCATGTATCCTAGCAATACCTCTCGCTGCTCCAATTGCTATCCTAAGTCGAGTTTCCCAGTCTAAAGGGATCCTGTTGTCTCCTCGTTTACCTACAAGTTGCATATTAATAGGTGTCAACGTGGCCAAGTTAAGAAAACAATATTTGACAGGTAACACAGAGATTAGCAGAGATCACAATGATATGAATTTGCCTAACAAAAGGTAGAGAATCGAAAAGGACAATAACTGGTACCACAGTCAATATTTTCAGTGTTTCGTTCTTTCCCTTGCAACTACCAATTTTAATTTCCAATTGCTGGCAAAGAGATGTCTTTCTATCATACCGTGTTTGTACAAGGTGAATGTATTTATACCGTCAACCAAACACAGTATAAATTCTATCCCAAGCTTAATCCTGGAAAATAATCCATTACGTTTTCTCCACTATCTTTTATTTGAAATTGATGCACTTAAGTCAAGGGTCTTTCGTAAACAACCTCTCTACCTCTACGAGGTAGTGGTAACGTTTGCGTACACTATACCCTCCCCAGACCCTATTTTGTGGGATTTCACTGGACATGTTTTGTGGTTTTTGCTTAATCCTGGAATATCTCACCTTATCCAGCATACCGAACAACCTCTAGTACCACAGATAACCATTTCAATTTAACAAAAGCAAAGGATTGGAATTCAATCCTCTGGCTCTCATTTGCTCAATTTTTAGTCATCATTCTATAACATGTCAAATATTAGAGTAATCAGTCTCCATGTAACTCCTAGTCAATCCTTCAACTTAGAATAAGCAAATCGCTAAGCGCTTAAAACTTAGAATATCCCTTGCAGGACTTATCATCTACACATTACACATATGATCTTCTTTTCTTTTCCTTTTCGGCCAAAGTTACTCTCAGGTGAAATATTAGGTTAGCATAACTAAGATATAATAAGGAAATCACACTTTCTACAATTTTCCATTTTACTTCATTTCATTTGAGGAAAACAACAGAACTCCTAGCTCTAACAGCAAATGGAGAAAATAAGCAACATAGACAAAAAAGAATTTTGTTGTAATGTTCTCAATAGCTTCTAAGCATATTAAGGTTGATAAAAGCTTAGGATTCCTTAATCTAAACTTCTAGTTAATTAAATCAGGTCCCACCAGTTAAAATGGTAATGAAAGATGCCAACCAACTCTAAATAAGTTATAAGAAAAGCTTAGCCATTCATGCACTTTGACATCATGTGCCTTTGTTTGCCTGGTGGACAAAAAATTGGGAAAAGGAAGCTGGGGCCTCGACAAAATCATGAACGAGTTTGACTTGCTAAAAAAGGGGGATAGAAATCAGGATATGATTATCCACGTGCTATTGAAATAATTCAGTCCAATAGTGTAATAACTGAAAGGCTCTAGTGACAAATGAGAAGTGACAATGATTTGTATAGTTAAATATGTCGCGGAGTTTAAAAATAGAGATAGGATTTTGCTTATCTTGTTAACAGAAATGAGTCATTGCCCCACAGAGATGCGTAAACCACATGTTAGGATCATCCACTTTTTTGGTACAACTAACTATTTAGCTGGAAAGAGAATATGTGGAACATAAATTATATATACCTCAGTGGATTCCCATCTTGGCCCTACCAACAACACAACAAATTATATTAGTTGGCCTTCACTTTGGAAGATTCTATGTTGTTTTTAATTGCTATATGTTTTTCAATTCACTAAGCTAACATGTCTGATTATAAGAACTCACTTAGAGACTATGTATACATGCGACATGCACCCCGAGTCTGAGCAACATAATGGGATGACAAATAACTGGTTTCAACAATCATACTAAAAAATTCTAACTAATCTACTTATCCAAAGCAAACAACGGAGTCGTATGAATCTACCAACCACAAAAAAATGACAGAGTTGAAAGTAAAAAACTATGAAATTTATAGAGTGCATAAAGTGATCATACCATGGAGCATTGCAGCAACACTACCCTCACTGAAATAGTCAGAGACAGTAAGCTTTTCGTCTTTTGAATAGTAATATGCTCGAAGCTCAACTACATTTTCATGTTTTATACTTCCCACAATCTCCATTTGCTGTTCAAACTCCTTCTTCCCAGCACCTACATCTTTCAACCTCTTCACCACCACTGTGGTAGCATCTTCTAATATTGCTTTATACGCCATACCAAACGTTCCCTTCCCCAGTACCTCCGCGGAAGCTCTAAGCAAATCTTCTAAATCAAATGCATAGTTACAACCCTCAAAGAAAACCAATCTATTACTAGCATCTTGACTCCTTGAAATCGCTTTCTCAGGAGACATATCGCCCTTCTCCATCTTGCCGGGAAACGTATCATCTTTTTTTCTTCTAACACAACAAATAACCATCAAGAAACCAAATCCAAGAACCCCAATTACACTACTAGCTACTATAATCCCAAGCAAAGCCCTCTCACTCAATTTACCATCATTCTTGAATTTTGGATTTGGTTGCTGAGGCAGTGAAACAATAGAAGAATTCGAAACGGGGTAGTTTAGTAAAGACATATCATTACCAATGAACACATTCTTTGGGAATCTTTGAAGTGATTTGGGCACAGTACCTATAAGGTTATTGTTTGACAAATTCAGTTGTTGCAAATTGGGCAAATTCAAATCAGGAATGGTACCAGAAAGTGAGTTGTTGGCAAGATTCAGGGAAGTAAGATGACTTAAACCAGATATCGAGCTAGGAATGGTGCCATTGAATCTGTTGTTTGACAAGTTCAAACTGGTGAGATTTTGCCAAACAGAGAAATCAAATGGCAGAGGACCTGAGAAATTGTTGTAATGAAGGTAAAGATAAGACAAGTTTTTGAGGTTACCAAAGTCCACAGGGAAAGTGCCATTGATACCATTAGATCTAAGACTCAAGATCTGCAATGCAGTCAAACGGCTCAGTGTATTATTAGGAATTGGACCATTGAACCCAACCCCAGGTAACCTCAGTGCTATTACTCTAGACCCATCTTCATTACAGCCGACTCCAGTCCAGTTCTTGCAAACTGAAGAATTTGCATCCCAGTTCAAAGTGTGCAAATGAGGCAACTGACTAACAAAGTCCAACAATGCTTGCTTATCATTTTCAAGAAGAGCAGCAGTGCCTTGTGACAACATAAAGAACCCCATCAAGAAACCCAAAGAAAAAATACCCCACCACTCCATTTTCAAGAACCTAAACCTCAAAACTTTAACAATTTCAAAGACTCTGAATGCCCCCAACCCCTCAAAAACTTATCTTTTGTAGTCACATAAGAAGAAGAAAAAAGCATCAAGAATCTAAAGTTCAAAACTTTTCAACTATATTTCAAACACTCTGCTAACTCCCTTAATCCGCAAAAGGAAATCTAAAGCTCAAGACTTTAATTCAAAAAAAAAAAAAAACTCAAGAACTTAGCTTTTGTAGTCACATAAAAAGAAGAAGAAGAAAAGAGCATCTAGAATCTAAAGTTCAAAACATTTAAACTATTTCAGAGATTCTACAAACACCCTCAATCTACAAAAGAAAATCTAAAGCTCAAAACTTTAATTCAAAAACCCCTCAAGAACTTAGCTTTTGTAGACACATAAGAACAAGTAAGGAGGATCAAGATTCTAAAGTTCAAAACTTTTTAAACTATTTCAAAAACTCTACAACAACACCCTCCACCCACAAAAGCTTAGCTATTGTAGTAGTCACATAAACTAAAGCTCAGAACTTTAATTCAAAACCTCATAAAAGGAAGGAGCAGCAGCTTAACACAAGCTTTAAGTGAAAAAAAGAAAGAGCAGAAAAAAAAGGGGAAATGCACTCTGACAACAACAGTATGAGGATGCATGTGTATATATACAGTATATATATAGGTGTGAAGAAAGTGAGAAAAAAGAGTCAAATTCCCAAGAATGGTGTCTGCAAAAAGCAATGTGGGGTTCTGAAAAATGGGATTAAAAAAATGGAGGACATTCACAAGGTTTGAAATAGGGGAAGTTAAGGGTCAAAAGGGTGTAATTTTAAATGAAAGTAGCTGTTAGTCAGAATCTGTAGAAGAAGCTTTTCTTTTTGTTCTTTGTGCTTTAACTTTCCATTTTTGAATGCCAAAACCAAGACACTTTCTCAGAAATTTTTTTAACAAAAATTCTCACATTTTCTTGAATTTTTTACTTGTGTTCTGGTTCATGGAGAAATGAGTTTTGCACTGATGTATTTAATTGATAGGAAAGAGAAAATATTTGGTCTGGCATTTACACAAATTAAGGAGGCTTGTGAATGGGAGCATAAGGATCAGGTCAGTAGTACAGCTATCCTGTTTGCATCAAAAACATTTTGAGTACGAGTATCGAGAATACGATAGAGTAGTAAGTATTTTTGCATATTGAATTAAAATTTTGAGTATAGAGCTATTTTTGTTAGAAAATATTTTTTAATTGAAAAAAAAACTCTATTATATAATAATAACAAGATATTTAATCTAATTCCATAGGTGGGGTTGGAAGAAAATTGGATGTATATCAATCAGTTTGTTTTGTAACATATTTTAAGGTGATGAAAAATAAATTGCAATCACAAATAGAATATAAAAAAAATATAATTTAATTAATAAATAATGCAAATATAAATTTGTTTCTTCCTTGATTTTCCTCTCTTAAGATTTATCCATAATTCGAGGACCGTTAGTGGTGTATTCTAGAGATCTCAGGTTCGAGCCTTGGATATGAAATTGGCAGAGAGCGCTTCCCCAAATGGGCCCTACTGCTCTACATGCCGTGAATCAAGATTCGTCAGACTCTAATACGGATGAATACCAAATGGACAACAAAAAAATTTATAGACACCAATTTATATATATTTTTCATAGTTATAGTGCATATGTTACACGTATGATTGTTTGCCAAAAATATATATATTTGTTGATCAATATATACATATATATTATGTGCATATTGTATATCTTTCATCTATTTTGCAAGTTAATACAAAATTTTCATGTAAATATTATAGCAGCATTGAACAAATGTACAAAGGAAATAGTAAGTGGACCTATTTGTACAGAAAATAGAATTAAAAAGTCACGAGATGAACAAATGAAAACGATTTTACTGGCATTTACCCCACAGAGAAAAAAAAAAAAAGAAGAATAAATACAATTTATTATTAGTATCAATTTTTCTAATCAAATAAAATATTATTTGACTTTTTAAATAATATCTAATTGCAATGCTAACCAAACTTTCTTTTTGTTATAAGAAATGTTGTTGTGAAATAATTCATAAACTTTTATATTTGAATAATTTATGTCAGTTTTAAATAAATTTAACATTAAAAAAAGAGGGAAATAAGTGAATTAATACATGTTCAAATGAGAAATTCGTAAAATTGATTGAATTTAAACGTATAGTACATGTTATAAATTTAAATAAATAGTCACACCTTTTGACATTTTTTCTTTCACCACTTTTTAGGTATTTTTATATTTTTACTTTTTTGTGATCCCAAAAAGTTTAAATCTTGTTGGTAAAAAAAATATTTACTATCTGAACAACTCGCTATCGTCTAATTTAACAATATTTGTCATAAGTCACTATTTAATTATTAGTACAAAAAATGAGTGGGGACTATTAGGTGTATCATTGTCTTGCAAAATAATATATACATATTGCAGAGATAAAAAGAGGACAAATTTGGAAATGATGACAAATCTTGTGGTCTCTTATGCAAACCAAACACATATTCTAATTTCCATCCATCCAATTATAATTACCCAATATTTTTATTGAAAAAATTTCAGATGAATATTTTTACTTTTTAAATTTGCCCTGAATTGTTAATTCTTATATATATAATATAATTTTTTGATGAATAAATATTCAAAATGAATCATTTGTCAAGATAGTTCAGCGATTTGAGCTTGAAATTTTCATGTTGGAGCTTTTAGGTTTGAAATCTAGCGAAAGCAAGGAGTTTTATCTTGTGGGTCAAGTTCGTTGTACTAGACTTCTCATGTGTGATTTGTGAGTTATTGCATAAGAATGAGAATTTACCCTGTGCGCATTCAAAAGATAGCGATTTTTCCCTTGTCAAAAAAAAAAAAAAAGGGAAGAAGTTCAAATGAATCTTTTTCGCTCTATGATTAATTTTTTTTTCTACTTATTCAACGCTAACGAACATAGACAACAATTGAGCTGCTTCAGCTGCCTGCTTCATCGTCACTATTTTGTTTTTCTTGGCTGCTCAAGTAGGCAGCAAGTCGACGTGTCTGCTTGAGTTGTCTAGAATTTTAATTTTGTGAATTCCGAATTATAAACTACTACTTCAAGTGTCAACAACTTAATTCTAAACTTAATATTTATATCTATTTTTAAAATAAATGATATTATTTAAACAAAAAATATCATATTTAACTGAATTTATATCTAAACTTCTAGCTCCAAAACTCCACATATATTCCATAATTTATTTATTTTTATACATATAAAGCTAAATAAATACAAGTGATGGTCCATATAATTCCACGTGAATGACAAATGAACATCCATACTTTATCAGGATATAAATCTTATAAATTAACTAATATCTTATTTTTTGAATTTATTTTTCAAAATAGCAACTCCACAGCTGTGAAAATTTAATAAATCAATTTCTGTTGTTTCTTCAATGATGCTATAAAACAATAATTTTCTTCTTTCTTTTTGGGGTTAATTAAAAAACAACCAACACTAATATAGCAAAAAAAATAATTAATAAAAAGATTCGAGGTACACCAACAAATCATAAAAAGTTATTAGGAAATCTTACCCCTATTTTTTTAAAAAAAATTGGTTTATGGGAAAATTGGAGGTTTGATCTCTCAATTATATATAAATTCTAATTTTGATCCTTTTAATATATATTTAACTACATAAATTCTACCTTCAATTAATTAAAATACATGTTTTTGTTCCCATTATACGCAGTAGAGGAGCCAGAATTGTCACTAAGAAGGTTCAAAATCTGAAACAGTGGCCACACGAACTAGTCGAAGGGAGTTCTACATCTGTTATATATATAAAAAAAATTATTTTAATCATATAAAAAAAATATAATTTATCGTCGAAAAGAGTTCAGATGAAACCCCTACCAAAGGGTTAGCTCGGCGCCTGTTTATAACTTATTTATTTGTATTATATATCACCTTCAAGTATAGAGTAATAGTAAAAATTTAACATAATACTTTGACAAATTAAATGTTTAGCACTTAATAATTAATTAATTAATGTTTTTAGAATTTATAGTTTGAGAGATCAAAGTGCATCTATCAATTAATTAAAGATTAAATATATTTAATCAAAACTCACAAGGACTAAATAATGATTTATTAATATTTACCATCAAAGAATGTGGTACAATGAGTGACACTGCTCCTCCCTTAACCGGAGATTTTTGGTTCAAGCCCTGAATATGAAAATATTTCTTGATAGAAAGCGGTTTTCCTCGAATGAGCCCTACACAGCATAAATCTAGAACAATCGAGTTTCAATACAGACACGGAATATCATATGAAGAATAATTTTTTATTATTTTCAATATTTAAAAACTAAAATTAGAGAATCTTGTATAGCCTAGCTAATGATGTGAATAATTGACATTAATTTTTCATGCTGGTTGGTAGAAAATGCTTTTCCTATGGTGAATTAACAAAAGGCACTTGCATCATATCATTAATTATTAAAAACATGAAAAATAAATAAAAAGATGGAGAAAATTCATCTTATATAATTATTAGGATAATAAAGATAGTCAACTGCCCTTTTGGGAGTATCCAAAGAAAACAGGGACAATGCACTTGTAATTTCTTTTCACTTAACCATCAACATTCATTTGTCCCATTTTTTAAATTTTTTATTTTATTTTCACTTGCGTTCAGTATACGTATTAAATTTTGATTAAATTTGAATCGCATATTATATAAACTATTTCTTAAGGTAATATTTTTATTTTATTTTTAAAAAATTGAATCTGAAATGTCTGATTAAAGACGAAGAAAACATAACCATTCCATCAGAACTCGAGTTTGATTTGTCCTTAAATATACGGATTCATATATTTGAAAGGGAACAATTTGCAATTATTCCTTTTGCTTTATATATAGGATATACATTAGAATAATGGAATCCATGTGTATTGTCTTTGCTATTTAAGTTATTAGATTTGACTATTTCTTGTTTTTTGGTGATTTGTATTATAAATATCAAAAAATTCCTTGGCCTCTACCTTATTGATGTAAGATCGGTCCAATGTTTTTTCAATAAGTTTGATTGGGTAGATGATCATGTCACGATAAGATGATTATTTCATTCATTCATGCGTATAGACATGAAGATCATAATTTTCATCAAGGGAGTTCAAAATTCTTAGAAGCAAACACACGATCAAGAAGCAGAAGAGGATTCAATATTCAACGTCTAATATATATATATATATATATATATATATATATATATATATATATATATATATAAAAGTAATTATAGTTATTGAAGGAAGTTTGATGAACCCCTTGACCTTATCTGGCACCGTCCATGAATTCGAATTTTGATTTGACATTTCATTTGCATTAACCAATAATAATAATGTGTATGATGACACTTTGCAACAATACCTTATACGCATTTAACACCAATGGATTATAGTCTTAACTAAAATAAAATGTTACGTGAATCAAAGTCAGAATAATAGAACATTCATTTACAATAAGTGTAGTAGATATTTTCTAATGAAAAAACACACACCCAAATTTAAGATATTGATTTTGAAGAATTAACTTAAATAGTTGCTCGTCCAATAGCATAAATCAGAAATAATTGATGAATGTGTATAATCACAGCACGTCATTTATATATACCAAGTTACCAACTAAGAAAAGTAAACAGTAAATCCGACCTTAAGGGGCAAAAGATCTACTAGGCGTATCGTAGAAATATAAATGTTTTTGACAAATTAGGTGTCAGTAAAATCAGAGTGGCGCAGCGGAAGCGTGGTGGGCCCATAACCCACAGGTCCCAGGATCGAAACCTGGCTCTGATACATTTATTTTTGTTTTAATCAAATTCCGTCATGAATTTATTTATTTTTAATCGAATTCTAATATGAATTTCCATAAACAAAGACCAAATATTTTTGTGAAGTAAAGATGAATACAATCTTCATTTCTGCTATTTTATGCAAATTCAGCCAAACTGCCAACATTTCTTCCATTACGTCTTCCTGGTCCTGTAATCGTGATCGAAAACTGCTCTCTCTTCAATTGAACGAAGATAAACTCGATCCACCTGCCAACACAGAGTTTATGGAAAAGGTGAAATTACAAACTCATTAATTGTTCTGGGAAAAAAAATCATGAATCAAGTTCAATAATTAATTTGCTCAGAGACAAGTTGAAGCATGGTTAGACTTACTATATTGGAATACTAAAGTTACAATAAAATCTCAGAGATCATAACCCATGGAAATGATCTGCAGCTAACGTAATGCGTAGAGCACCAGCACAAGTGGCTGCTTACTACCACTCCCTCGTTTCAATTGTTTGTCTGCTTTTGAATCTTATGGGCTTAAACTATCTTTAGTGAAATATACCAAAATGTCCTTTAATGTTATGGTCTTAAACATGTTCATGGAAAGCTACCACTAAAGAGTTGCCAAAAAAAAAGGGAAAGAGACATTCTTTTTTAAACGAACTAAAAAGGAAAGTAAGACAAACAAATCGAAACAGATGGAGTGCATAGGGGCGAAACATATGATGTGGCTCACACCTTGTACTGGATTAGTAACACAAAGAAACACCACATAGCAGTGGTGGCCGTGTGGAGAATCAACATAAGTACTTCTCACCCACTTAAGCAATAGCAGAGAGAAGAATATAGCAGAGATTCAAATGTTAAAGGCATCTGCTTGCTCTGTGGAACGTTGTCCATCGAACAAGTTGTTCAGGTAGTCAAGAGTCTCCAAGCCTTCCACTCTCACATTGCTGTTATAGACACAGTTAGGTTAGCCTAGTTTTCAAGTTCTGAATAGGGAAACTGTATGGACATGTCATGAAACTCATAAGTTTATTGAAACAGGTGAAAGTACACGAATAACAAGACAAAATATGTCTTCAACAATACGATATACCTAGTGAGCTTAAAAATCAGAACAAGTTTTCGTTGTTAACAAATCACAAACATATTCATACTGCTTTTTTTTTTCTTTGTTTTCTAATAGACCCTCGGCTCAAGATAAATAGTCCAGAAAAATAATACACAGAAGTGAAAGCACCACAAAATATACTGAACAGTAACTACAGCCAAATAATACAATAATCTAAGTGCAAAAAATCATTAGATAGTAACAGAAATCGAAGGACAAGAAACTATTGTGCTCCAGATATTATTCTTGTGTTCAGATAAGAAGTTTGTCTCTAGATACTCCTCGATACTACATAACAATTTTCGATCAAACGAAGCTAGAGACTGAAAACCATCATTCTGTTTTAAAAGATGCAATGGAGAAACTAAAAGGCTCCAAAATTGATGAACAAGAAATGCCCTTCAACACAGAAAGATTTTTTCTTCTTCTTCTTTTTTCTAATTCGAAAATGAAGCAACCCCAAGAATCTATAACTGTGTAGAATTTCAAGAACAAAAAAGGGAAGAAGAATCAAAATTCTATAACCAAACATATTTATAGAGGAATTTGGAGGGAGCATAAAGTCAGTTGCGCGCTTAACTGAATTAACTGCCAATTTTGGATAAAATGTTTAGTTTGTTCACTTTTCCTTTTTAGCCTTTTATTGCCCTTAACCATTTTTTAAAAAATTTATTTCATGTATTACTCTCTCGTTCATTTTTACTTGTCACTATTTCGTTTTTCGAGGTTAACTAAATTGAAGCAACTAAATTTAATATTTAAAATCTAAAATTTAGATGGTCGAAAACTATATGAAAAATGTTATAAGTTACAATCCTTCTCATATTAATAGGAGGAAAAAATACATCTTAAAATGTTGATCAAAATTCATGTAGCTTGACCTCACTAAGTGAAACGGTGACAATCAAAAGTGAACAGAGGGAGTATGGCTCAACCTCCAACCTAATTAACTTTGTCCCATGTCTCGTCAATCAGTATTATATCATCCGCAAATAACATGCAACCAAATGATTATTTATTTTTTTAAATGATGATTTATACAGAAAGTTTAGCTAACCAACAAAAAAGAGACATGGGGACAATGCCAAAGCTATATTTAACCAACAAATACTTGTGATAGATATAGAGGTGAATAGGACATTCATTTCTGCAATTATAGACAGATTCATTCAAATTACAACAGTTTGGGGAAACATTAAAAATGACCTTTCCCCACTTCCATTACTTGTACTGTGTGATGGGCAGTTATACAAGAATGACAATTGGAACTTTTAAACATCAATCATCTAAGTATACTACTAATTTCACACCAATAAGAAAACATTGATATTGGTTCTTAGTGTACGACTTCGCTGCTAATATTAAGGAGGTCATACGTTCACTAATTAGGTTGTGTTGTGCATGAACCAGTATTTATAACTTGGGACGCGAGATACGAGTGATCCTTCAACTTGTAGGCATGACAGACAGTTCCAACCTTCCAGTCCATTCTTCACCTGGCTTCAATGTGATTGGTTTCTCGATAGCTGCTCCGTCTACACAAAGCATATGCTTATACTCTTCATCTCCAAGATCTGTTATGGCTTTAGATTTCTTCTCCCATGGGTTCCAAACAACTGTCATAGGTTAATGTAGAATGTTGAACGACAATCAGACAGGAAAAGATGCAGTAACTAGATTACAAATAGAACATGTTGAGTAACTAGATTACAAACTGAACATGTCCAATGTTTTGAAGTTACCGTACAAGGGTTGGGTGCACTGAACTACCCAAATCTGAGAAAATTTTGGCGAATGGGATGAATTTATCTCATGACAAGACTCTACTTATTATCAGTTCCAACACTTCCTAACACGTAATTGTTTATTTAGCTCTGGATGTTTATCAGTTCATACAGAGTGGGAGGGTTTATTATCTCAAAAAGCCACATTTCTTCTTGATTCTAATTTTCTTCAACAAAGAAAGTGACTTTCTGAGATAATAACTCTAAGTTGAGTGACCATTTGAGAAATCAACTCCACAAAGGCATTACATATACAAAATTTGTATTGTTGCTCGGAAACCCACCCGAGCACTGACTTGTTTAATGGATCTATTTTCCTCTCTTATCTTTGTTTCTCTACATTTTCAGTTTTTCAGAATGAACCTTAATGTTCTCATGAAGAAAATCATCTAATACTTGCAATTAACGACAATCTTCCTAATGCTTTGGTGGTCCCTGAGTATGTTCATATGCTGTAGATAACTTCTCACTTATGATCATACCAATTCTTGTGTGCTGCAAATTTTTTTTCCTTGGTTTTGTTCCAAATAAATAAATACAAAAGGTATAGTTGAGCTCACCAACATCAGGAAGTCCTTCTTTCTTTATCAGAAAAGTCCTCTTTTTCTCGTGATCAAAAACTGCTATCACATCAGATGAACTAAGATAAACTCGATCCACCTACCAACAAAGAATTTTTGAAAAAGGTAAAATTATAAACTCATTAATTGCTCCAGGAAACAAAAACATGAATCAAGTTCAACAGATAATTTGCTCCCGCAGATTATTATCCAAACAAGGCAGACATTGATCTACTATCATTGCTCCACAGATTATTATCCAAACAAGGTAGACATTGATCTACTATCATTGTTCATTTCATTTCTACTTATTTCTTTTGGATCAATTTTCATTAAAAGGAAGAGACAGAAGTTGAGGCATGATATGACTTGTTATATTGGAAGAAGAATGTTACCATGATTAAAAGGTAAGATCTCAGGGATCATAATCCACAAAAATGATCTGAAGCTAACATCATGCTTAGAGAACCAGCATAAGCGGTTGTTTACTATACATATTTAATGAAATGAGGAGGGCGAAACATATATTGAGCTCACACTTTGTCGTGGATTAGTAACACAGAGCAACACCACATTAATATGCATGCTCAAAAGAGTGGGCAGGTAGGTGGGTGGGTGGAGAACCAATAGAAGTACTTTTCAATTCTCATCCTCTTAGGAGCTAAAACTCTTTCACAAAAGTCACTTAACTATCATTTCTAACACAAAAATTACTGAACTTTGAGTACTCTAACATAAAAATAACACAACCTGAAATTACCAACTTTCTGACGGATAACTCATGTTTTACTCTCTTTTTTAAAAATCTAACAAATAAAAATTCAATTTAGAAGTACTGACCTGAACCAAATCCCAACATCCATATGAAGAAAGAAGAATATATTAAAAGGACGGAACAGAATCGCGCTCCCCAAAAAAGGCTGTTGAAAATTAGGGAGGAGGCAACAAAGTTTCAATCTGATTTTTCAGAGGCCTGTTCAGTTCTTTCGATAGTTTCCTTTCTTTATATGGGTTTTGGATGGGATCGGGTCAGAGCTTTTTAATTGATTTTAATTTATTAGATTTTTTTTTAAAAAAAAAGCGCACAAAATGAGTTATCAACTGGAAAGTTAGTATTTTCAGGTTGTGTGATTTGTGTTAGCATACTCAAAATTTATTGATTTTTTTAAAATGATCGTCAACTGATTTTTGTGAAGAAAAGTAGTGAGGTGATCATATGTAAAATTACCCACCGACTAATAGCCGAATATTCTTGAGAACACCTTATTGAACTATGACATGTGAGTATGATAGGAAATATGCTGTAATTTACCTCAGATTCAAATGTTAAGGCATCTCCTTGCTCTGTGAAACGTTCTCTGTTGCACAAGTTGTCAAGGTAGTCAAGAGTCTCCAAACCTTCCACTCTCACTTCACTGTCATAAGAGCAGTTAGTTTAGCCTAGGTTTCCATGCACGGGAAACTGTATGGATATGTCATGAAACTCATAAGTTTATTCACACGTGGAAGTAGAAGAATAACAAGACATAATATGACTTCACTGATATAATATACTTAGTGCGCTTATAAATCAGAACAAACAAGTTTTTGTTGTTAATAGATCAGAAGGGTGAAAACAGATCTCATCCTGCTCTACATCATTGTGCTCCAGAAGTATGAAAGCAACAAAAGGGTGTATCCTCTAGGGCTAAATTATAAGCAACAAATCCTCTCATGTTCAGATAGAAAGTTTGACTGTAGATACTCCTCAATACTAGATAGCAATTTTTCTATTAGTCGAAGCTAGAGATGGAAAACCATCATTCTGTTTAAAGGAATCCTTCAGTAACAAACGTTTATGATAGTTACCTGATATCCGAGACAGAAAAATAAGTGTGATACGCAATGGAGAAACTAAAAGGCTTGCAATTGACATTCCTGATGCGTGATGTCAAGGTAAGAGATCCATCAAAGGCCAAAGCCACTCTCAGGCGGAATTCAAAACTGGAGAAAGAGAAAGGATAGGACTAACATCACTAGCTGAAAATTTACTAGTATATTATTCAAACATTTAATAGTCATAACTAGGTTTTATAACAATATAACTATGTTGCCTATTAAGAAAGGAAATTGATTATAAATTCCGTACCCATGTGGCCAGATTTTAAGATCATCATCAGACGATTTAAGTAGTAAGTCAATATATGTTTTGCCATTGGAATCGTTTGGGTGCAGTGGGGGAGGATTGTCGTCAATGACCCACATCCTATTTCTGGCAAATCCATGTTGCTCGAGGGAGCCCCGGTTTCCAAACTTCAGAAGTACACATACACATCAGTCACATTTTGAAAAGATCAGTTTGAGCATAGTTGAAGAGGAACATAAAGCATATAGACAACTACCACATTACCTGAGGAAAACAAATTGGAATCCCTCCCCTCACAGCTGTTGGCGGCTTAAAAGTTGCCTAAAACGCGTAAAGGAAAGTAAGCTATCAGTTTTCACATAGCAACAAATTCTCTGTTTCATAAATTTTAGCTCCTTTCTTCTCTTCAGTTTACAAGATTTCCTTGAATTCGACTTTTTAACAAGTCAAACTCAACATGTGGGATCTCACTGGATATGTTGTTGTTTGTTGTTTTAACAAGTCAGACTCAAGAAACCACCTTGATGCAGGACTAGAATCCGAGGTTCTGAAGGGGATGAAATGTAGATGAAGACTATCACCGTGTAGTAGAAAACTCTAAGAAAAAGATACTCACATTTCATCAACAGTAATTTCAAAGAAGCTCAAAACAGTGATTCAACATGAACCAGATGCAGTTTTCATTGCCAGATTAGTGGAAATACAAGTCTTGCAAAACTAGGCGGATCTAGGAGGCTTCTGTTGGTTCAACTGATCTCATTACTTTCAGCTCGAATCATGTAGATATATCAGTATATGCCCAAAAAGATTAAAAGTATATGCATATTCATTCATGCTCATGCTGAACTCACAACTCTAAATTCTGACTTCACCTCTGCTTGCAAGCTTTTCACCCATAAATCAATTTGAGAAGAAAGACAAAAGTAGAACAACAAGGACGATTATTTCAGCACAATTGACTTCAAAAATCTACCTTGCTGCTTATAAAAAGTAATTCTTCACCATGGTCATTCTTCCATGAAAGAACCTGTCCTCCATGCAGGCTAACCTGGATACATAAAACAATACAAAAGGATTTATAAATTCTATGAACATATCCTTCAGTCAAACACAAAAGATTAATCTCAAAAGTAAACTAACTCTAACAGAAGCACCACGCAGATTTCGAAGCAAAACTTGACCAACCCCATACTTATCCTTTGCAATTTCTACAGCTTTAAAATCCCTATCTGCTGCAGAATGATCCATTTCAGGAACACAAATTGGATATCAATAGGAAGAAGAACTAACTTGTGTTTTTCTCTGATAAAACACAGCATAAATCCTCTGACTTTTATACAAATTTCTAATTCAGGCAAAACAACAAACACTTGAGCTGTAATTACTCAAAGCAGTTGAAAATTAGTGCTTTTTCCTTGTGACAATCCCAGTTTTCCCGTGAAAAGTCTACCAAAATCCTAACTAACTGAAATAATCTCAACTTTTCTTCACCACTAATTCAATACTCAATTTATCTTTCTTGAGGAAATTATTAATCACCATAAAAAGCAAGAAATGCCCCTTTTTACACAAAAAATTGAACTTTTCCCCCTTTTTCCCAAAATGAAGCAACCCCAAGTATCTATAATTGTGTAGAATTTCAAGAACAAAAAAAGGGAAGATTCAAGTTAAGAATCAAAATTCCCTAACCAATTATTTCTTCAAATAGGAATATTTACAAAGGAATAATGTATTTTTTTCCTTTTGTCAGAATGACCCTTTGGACTTATTTGCAGCTATTAAAGAAAATTTAATATTGAAAAAGTCAGATAGTTGAAAAGAAAAATTTAGAGCATAATGTATGAATATTACTCCATTACGAAAGCTGAGAATTTGTACACTTAATTAGACGTTGATTACCTGAATTAACGGCCTTTCAAGACAATTTTGGTCAAATTATATGTTCCATTGACTTTTCCTTTTTACACTTTGTCTTGGATAGTTGTTAAGATTGTTTCGTAATATATCGTATTGTGCTGTATTACGATTTTGATTTCAGTAATAGTACGATGTTTTAGGGTGAGGAGATTTCTCTTTTATCAGATATAAGATTTATCGTATTTTGTAGACATTGTGGAAGGTGATGAGACATGATATGACACAACTTCGTATCACCGAGTACATGATCTTAGGTTGAAAGGATTGGAGGTCGCGTATTAGGGTAGAAGGCTAGTAGGGGTAGGATGATGTCTTGGCTTGTGATATAGTAGGATTAGTCGTATTGTGTTGTTATTGGATGTCCTTTATTTTGCTATTTGTATTGTATTTATGAGTTTACAATTGCTTTCCACTATAGTCGTTTCTGTATCTAGTATTTTTTGCTTTTGAGGCTAATATATTTGTGTTGAAGGTCTTCCGAAAATAACTTCACTATCTCTATGAGCTAATATTAGGTAAAGTCTGCGTACATTTTTACCCTCCCTAGACCTCACTTGTGAGATTTCATTGAGTAAGTTGTTGTTGTTGTTTAATATTTACATAGATTGTAAGTTCTCTGTCGTTACATGATCTCGCGCATCAACAATTGAATGATAAACTTATCCGAAAAATAGGATACATGATAGAGTTACTATGTATTGGTAGGTAATAAATAAAATAAGATTGTTAAATAATAAGTAAAGATAAAATTAGAAGAAAATATTAAGTTCATGACGTTGTTACACAAAATAGATTTTCTCATCACCTAATAATGGATTTAAACGATACAAACGATACGATATAATAAAATTTAAGTAACAGTCAAAACAAACATGATATTTAGGAACAATACAATACGATACAATGGGTTGTACAAAAGGTGTACCTTTAATTGCCTCTTTTTTTTAAATATTTTCACATGATGTACTCATACTGAGACTCGACTAAATTTATATTCGCGCAAAAAAATTCAGATTAGAATTAAAACAATGTCATATCTTAGATTTGAACTCAAACTTTTTAGTTTCTCTAGCTCTTGATCGAGTGAAAAACATAATATATCAATCTAAACAGAAATTTTGACAGTCTCTCAATAATAATAATAATATAATTATATCTTAAATCTCAAACAAGTTACATCATTGATTTTGATTGTGATAATAAAAGAATTCAATATTTATAATTTTATGTCAAGTTTGACATAATATAATTATTTCATGATGACTATAAATTAACCCTCAAATATGATAATAATTTCATTTTTGTAATAACCAAATACATTGTATCTACTTGCATAATATTTTTGGGCTCATATTATCAACCTTTATGACTTTTTTTTTATTGTCATTTTATGCTTTATTCTCTATTTAAGCATCCTAGGAATTTCTTGTCATTCACTTTATTTTGATAGAAACATGATTTTGAATATAATTAAAAGCACTGTCCTTGACTCTTTAACCAACCTTTTGTAGTTAGTAGGTAGCATATAGTTGTTGAAATATCTAATTATTTTTTTTTTTCATTTTTATTCGATTTGTGGTCGATTAATCTGAATTTACAGAAGAAATTGTATCTTATTAGTTCTTATATTTAGGCTTTAGTTGGTGTAACCTTCTTTCTTTCTCTAGTCAATATTATTATTTTATTGCTGTATTTTTTTTTCGAGTCTGTTTTGAATTGTTTTACTTTAGATGACGATCTTCGCTAGAGAACGATAAAATTTGTATATATATCATTCTCTCTTAACTCGAATTGACTTGTAAAATTACACTGAATATATTATAGTATTGTTGTGTAGCCGTTTCTGTTTACTTATTTATCCCAACAACCATCTAATTAATTTTCTTTGATTTAATATGATGTAAGTCAATTCCAAGGAAGGGGAAGAATTTGATTTGAATTAGTTGGGACATAGTTATTGAAATATCCAACTATATTTTCTCTCTCTTTTTTTTATCCGATTTTGATATTCATTTTAAGAACTCGATTAATTTAAATATATATTAAACCAAAATTTAACTATAAATAATTTGCAAATATATCCAAATTTAAGCACAACTTGGATGGCTAGTGGCTCTAACATGATTTAAACACTTGTCAGCAAAGAAAAAAAATTATAATTGAGCACTCAAATATAATTTTCTTGAACAGGAGATAGTCAATAATTGGATTTAATCATATCTTAATTATTGTTATCTGTAAATAATTAGCCCATTATTGTAATTTATAAATATGAGTGAATGTCTTTTATTTTTTTTATTTTTTCTAACTAATTATGTGTCCTAAGTTGACTCCTAGGATATTTTTTTCCTTCAAATTTTTACAATAATATTTGACCTTTTTTAAAGTAGAATAAAAGTACTTGTCAAATAATTAAAGCTACAAAACAATATTTAACTAATAATTTTGGATAAAGGTTTTTTATTTTTTATTTTTAGAGTTTTTGCTTACATAATTCGATTTGACAAATTCAATTTTTAGATTGCTATGGTTGAATCGATTATATTAAAATTTTTAATTCAAAAATTAAAGTAATAACAATAATAACATACCCAGTAAAATCCCTTTGAATCAAATTTAATTTTTATTAAAATTTTAGCGAGTTTTATTCATACGACTATGCTTCGTGTGGAATCGTTAGGTTTAGTTGAATTCAGAGATAGAACTAGGGAACTGATCTTATCGAAAAATCACAATGTACATAAAAATTTTAGGGATAATTTCAAATATATAAAATAAACAAATTAAATTACAACAAATATAGCCCTTTTTTATTTACATAAAAAATAGCTCAAAATCTTAGAAAATATACATGACTATATATTATATAACTTGTCAAAAGTCATAGAAAATATACATTGACTATACTATGCAGATTACTTGAACATGAGTTATACACTAAATATATATTATAATACAATCAAAAATCTAATATAACTTGACTATACATGTCTATACAACGAATGATTATTTTTGTCCCTGAATTATTTTATCTCTGTCATTGATTGAACCAAATCATTAAGTATTTTTAAATGGTGAAACATACATGAAACTTTTAGCTAACCAACAAAAAAGACATGGGGACAAATGCTTGAATTGAGGAAAAATGCCAAACTCCATAGCCATCCCAACAGAAAATATGGGGCCATCACCATAGCCAAGTGACAAAATTCACATACCCCATCATCATAAATATGAAAATTTTGATAGGTGTGCCACTACAATAGTCACAAAAGTTGCTCTTACACAAGCTTTTCTCATATCTCAAGCTTAAATTGAATAATACATAACACTAAATAATACTCTTCCGATTCCATTTTAGACGGACACTTTCTAGTTTACACGATGATTAAGAAATTATTAATAAATTAATTAATTTTACTATTTTGCCTTTTGTTCACATTAATTAGGCTCTTGAAAAAAGAAATTTTGAATCTTCAAAATTTGCTTAAACTTCCAAAGACCATATTAATTATAGGGATTAAATGGAAAAAAATAAGTGCATCATCCATCTTTACTTGTCTTTTATGGACTTGGTACACGGATTAAGAAGTAGTAAATGATAGGGGTAGTTTTACCAAATTACCTTTGAATAAAATAAATACAATGTCTTGTAAAAAATATAATAAGAAAACAATTATAATTAGTGATAAGGGTAAATTAAGAACTAAGTGTAAAGGTATTTCTTGATTTCATAAACTAGACAAGTATTGTTGAACATTCAAAAATAGTATAGTGGACAAGTAAAGACGGACGAATGGAGTAATTAATTTTATCTTGATTTAGTAAGTGATCACGTAACGTGAGACAGATATTTTTAGTAAAATACCCATCTAAAATGAGACAGAAGGAATAGTAATAGTAGTTAATTATATCATACATTCTTACTTTAATTTATGACTTATCATATAAATTAATATGACTTGATATAAATATCGAAAGGGAGTAAATATTTGATGTTTTGTGAAAGATAACTTTAAGGTTGACCACCATACATAAAAATAAAATTCTCAAACTAATAATTTGATGAATTGATCTAAAAGAGTAATTTAATTAGACTGAGTAAAAACATAAATGAGATTATGCCTGTCCATAACATCTTAATTAGACCTTTTCCATTATTATGATAATTAGATTTTTTCATCAATTGACTAATATGCACAATTACAATTTACACGTTATATAGATGTGGTGCCATGCTCAAATCTCTAAAAGAAAATTTAATACCAAGTTGAGAGGATCTTGATTTGGTATAGTGGTAATAACACGTGATATCACGAATTCGGGTCGTGTCATATATAAAAATCTGATATTTAAGAAAAGAAGGATAGTGCTGAATTAGACATACATTATGGATTTAATTCTTGCTCCGTGTAAAATATGTGAGTAGTATTAAGTAAAGAAGGGCAAATTCATTATCTACCGAGTTCTAAAGATTTCTTGATTGTAATTTGTGAAAGAAATCCCTTAAAATAGTAATCCATATGATATTAAACCTCGTAAATTTATTCACATAGTAAATTTCAAGTATGAATATAGTACCCATCAATTATGGCCATAACATTCATACTCTTTCTTATATATATATATATATATATATATATATATATATATATATATATATATATATTTGTTAAATTGGTTAAAATATAATTTCCTCCTTCTAGGTACAAACCAAATTTAGCAGTCACACATGAAATTTTCAGATAAAGGATTTCCAATCCTCGCAGGAAAGGGAGGAAAACGGATACTCAATTTAAAGTGAGTAAACAGAATTCCATACTCGATCTCATAGATATATATAGAATTCTGGGAAAGCCGTATTCGATGAAAGTCGTATGTACGACTTGGAGGGAGATCTTTCATATCTTTCGAAAAAAAGCCAAAATAAATGATTTTAGCCCTTATAAAAAGAAAACGGATGCCAGGGGTTTAACATGGCAGATAGTTCTGCACAAGCCAAGAATTCAACATGCAATATGTCATGTTTGAAATTGCTATTGGAGCAATCTTAAGAGATACGGCAATTACCACATGGTTCAACAAACTTTTTATCTCCATAAAAATGGACAATGTGCACTCTATGAATACATCATCATGCAAAGAACCTTTATAGCCATAGTCCCCACACCCCAAGAACCCTTTGTACATTCCTCGATGGCACGTTGATGTCAAGAAATAAGGTATGCGCTCTCTCAACCACGCTGCTCTTCACGATTGGTGTGAAAATCTTCAAGCACCTTTGGACAGGGAGCCAACAGCAAATTGCAGCAAAAATGATCCCAATGACTGATTCTCTGTATGTACTAAAAGAGGCAATCCAATCAAGCTGCTGCGCATACAGACCCTAAAAGAAGAGGAGTCATTTAGTACCATGATGTCACAAGAAGCAGCATAAGTGATTTCATGACAACAGCAGTAAATCTCTAGTTCTCTTTCCTTATTTTTTTTCAAGTTCTTTACTAATTCTGCTATGTAATTGTATAAAGCATCTCTCGACTCAAGATAAAACCAAACAACTTATACGTAACTCGTCAGGCAAGAGAGCAAAATGACCTAAGATTGATGAATACAACAAAATAATTGACCTCAAAACAGTTCCTTAAATAAGGACAGGAGATAACTTCGGCTGGCCTCAGCACTACAGTAGTTATTTTTTCTCCACCCCTGTGAATATAATTTTCTTTAACCCAAACACCTACTAATGTAATCACTCTTGTCAACAATTGCCTTAAGTTACTTTTCTAGTATCACGATTGGTCTCTTCTGCCATTCCCTTAAAGTGGATCAGTTCTAGAAGGGAAAAAAAGGGATGCAGGTAAAATTTACTCCAAAAGTTTATACAAGCAAGCTTTCAGTTAAGGACAGTGTCATCAGTATATCATGACAATGATATCTGTATGTGAAAAACCTTCTTTTTCTTTAAAATATTTCTCAGTATACTCAAACCGCTCTGTTATCCAAATTTTGAAGAGGAAAAAATTATTCATAAATAAATAGCTCTCTAATTATCAATTGCAATAGGAACTAACAATGTTGGTACTTCAATTACGGATACTCCAGTAGAACCTCCAAGATAAAACAATCCACAACTCATACAGAGATAGCAATTTGTTTATATGATCAATAACAACTGCTACAGGAGGCACCAATTGCCTTTTTCCCCCCATCCTATTTCCTTTGGGGGGAGATGGGTTGGGGTGGGAGTGGGGGATGGGGAGAGAGAAGGAGAGAGACCTGAAGACCAGGAAGAGCAGCAGAACTTCCCTTCATCAACATGCTTCACATCAAGGCCGATGAACCAAGATCCAGCACTCACATCATCATGAGCATATGTGCGAAGTATTGATCTACAAAGATGAGGAGACAAAACAGTAAGCTTTTATTATTGTCATCACAATTGATGGGAAGAATGGCTTTGTTTTTTCTTTTAAGTGGAGTGATGAGCATAAAAGATAACCTACTAACAGATACAATCAATCTAACACGGAAACAATCATGGAGAAGTAAACACATGTTACAAACAAAAGCGACCCCGCAGTGAGAGTAGAACCCCGGACTCAAGGTTCTTGGCACCTCAGCCTTTGCTACTTCAGCATGCAATAGAAACATAATGCTAATCGACATTTCTTTGGATAATTACATAGTCAATTCCACATATTTACCTGTTGATAGAAATAAATTGAGCCAACGCCTTCGATATAGCAAATATTTCACCGGAAGCATGCCTGAAGTATCTGGTTGCGAAAGAGTACAAAAAAGATGAAAAAATTAGCATCTAAACAAAGTTGAAGAACTCATCAGCATGCAGATATTGACATTTCATGCCTGATCCATATCAGCAGAATAGCAGAATGACCAGAAAAATTATGAGTACATATCTATTCTTTCTTTTTTATTTTTCTTGGGCGAAGGAGGAGGACTGCATTTCAGGAAGCTCCCCAACCTTGGTTGTGTATCCAAGACAGATGCATACTTCGGTATAAATGATTATGTAATGGAAGTAATGCCTCCTAACCATCAAGCGTGAAGACAGTATTCTAAATGCTTGACATCCATATCCAGATTTTCTTAGTAATGAAACGTGTAAGTGCCACAGTTACTTGCTAAGCTCACTTTCTACAATTACAGAGGCAGCTTATCCATTGCAACACTAGGATAGAGAATTCCCGTGCTGTCACTCATCTATGTATCTTGTAGTTCTTAGTTTACTAATGGAAAGAACATCAAAGTTGCATGAACTCCAGAGTTTCACTTTTCCCCTTCAGCTAGAAATTTCAAGTACTACGATATCAGCATTTTAGACGTCCGAGTATAGTTGATAGAAGTTTGGTGTATATTCCAATAAAATAGACTTCGACTTTTGAGTATAGCTGATAGAAGTTTGGTGTATGTTCAAAAAAAAAATAGATTTCGACTTTCCTAAACTTCCCCATTTATTGGCAAGCCTTTTACTTATATTACCATCACTTAAATTTTCCAGTCAATACACCTCTATTTTAGACCGTAAAGTCACTGGATATCAGTCCTAAAAGAGAGAGTAATCTCGCCCGTCCTGCATCACAGATCAAAATAGCAAGTGTTGGAGTTCAGGAAGCTGCAGAAGCCTTAAATGCAAGCCAAATACTGCTTCTTCATAATACAAAGCAAACTTAATTCCCCAAAACCATGATGATAGCAAGAATGTTGAGAAAACAGGTCAACAGTGTCCTTCCTGCTGGATCAAAAATGAATTCGATACAATTCACCAGAATCTAAGAAATGATCAAATTAGAAAATCATTTTGATTTTGATTCTATAAAAATTCCAGTTTCATTGATATCTTCTTTTTATAAAGCAAATCGACTTGGATTCTTGAATAATCCACATCACTTGAGTTCTCTCTCCTTATCCTTCTTTATTTCCTACGTAAAATTTGAATTATTAATACGGGCCTTTTCAGAATAGCCTTATTGTTCCAATGTAGAAGTATACCTACAATTAGCTTTTCGGGAAATTTCCAAACGAACAATTTCAGCGAAATCTTCCAATTTCTTTTTTTACTATGTTCAGCTCTATGTATTCCTCTATCCATAAAGTACATTGAATGTACAAAAATGGCTACTTAGCTATGTTAGGCTCTTTAACCATTGTTGTAGCTCATCATATGTATTTCATGCCCCCTTATCTGTATCTAGCTACTGACTATGGTACAACTGTCATTGTTCACACATCACATGTGGATTGGTGGATTTCTCATAGTTGGTGTCGCTGCGCATGCAGCCATTTTTGGACGATCATGATACTTCCCAAAATTGAAATTCTTAATCAATGGAGGAACAATATCACCATTTTTATTCACTAAGATACCAAAGTGAATGATTGGGTAGTTAAACATCTCTATGTAATCTCCATTCAAAAATACTTTGTTCAACTTCTACAACAAATATTAACATAACTAATGAAATTAAGACCCTTCAAGTTTGCTAACACAAAAGATAAAGAAAGAAGAAAAGGAAGAAGATATCAATAAATATAACAACAACATACACAGCGAAATGCCCATCAGGTGGCGTTTGGGGATGGTAGGGCATACCATGTAGGTAGACCTCATCCCTACCTCGTGGAGGTAGAGAGACTGTTTCAGAAAGACCCTTAGTTCAACTAACTCCTGACAAAGTAATTTTTTAAAAATAACATACGACACACCTTTTCTTTAAATTTTAATTAACGGACTTGAAAGGGGGATTAAAGAAGGAAGCTCATAAAGAGGGGGTTTTTCAAAGAAAATGCAGTAATGAGGAAAAGTATCCTAGAAGCCACATAATGCAATTCTCCTCTGTTGCAATACTCATTTATTTTCCTCGAATCATTTGAAACAGTGTATCTTCATTTTTGTTTGGAACATATATATGTCAGACAGCATAATGAATATATTTCTTGCATATGCTCTATCTCGGCAAAAAAATTGTCCTTCTTTCCCCCAGTTTGTGAGGGCTGACTCTGAGATTCAAATTATGTATGATCAATATTTCCAACCAAGACTCACAAGCAACTAGCACTAGACAGAGAAGAGGTATAACTACAACAAATGCAGCAGTGGATCTCTGCAGTATATCTAGCACTGCTTGCTTCAGCCAGATGATTTCAGTAAACAGTACAGAAGTACTCACGATTTTCCATCCCCAAATTTCCACCACTCTGGCTCATACCATTTCTGTTCCCTGTGAATAAGAAACAAAAATTAGGTTATGACGAACTAATACTCTCATCTGACTCTTTCAACAAAACAGCAATCATCTAATAAACAGCACAAAACTCACGGCTGTGAAAAAACTTCGCCAGATTTCATACACCCTATGTAGACACGAGGCTTATCCAAATAGCTAGTAAGTACTGCTCCAATAGCATCTGTGGATAAACCAAAGCCAATAAGCATAAGGCACATATTTTTAAAACATAAGAACATGTCAACAGGTTAAGAACTCAGCAAAGAACATCATAGATATGGCGTTATCATATTATGTTTCATTGGTTATAGCCAATCCAGATTTTATCACTAGGGTTATAGTATCTCAAGGGATCATCTCCAATCAGTTTCACCAGATGATTAGAGACAAGAGAGTAAGAAGATCAACAAGATTTCTCATTGGCATCTTGATACAATCTATTAAATAAATAGACAGTGATTTTCTATTCAAAGTTATAGACAGTGATATAATGAGCTCAAGGTAATTGTTTGAACTCACCAAGTCGTAATTCAATAGGATTTATTCTGGTCCTAGCTTTGTAAAATAGGCAACTTTTCTTTTGAACATCTCTGACACAATATGGCCAATTCTACTTCTGCTCACTCAGGAAAATCAATTTATGCCTGATTGGCCACAAACAGGCACCATGCCTTTAATATCTTAGGTACATGACACCACTTGAACACTGCCTTGCTTTTGTACATTTTTTATGATTTATGTAAAACCCTTATTGACTCTTTGAGAAGCCTACAGCTTGACAATAATCAAAATCCAAAATCATCTAGGTACAAATTCTTTCTGCTCTTTATCTCATTCCAGATTCAACATGCCAATGCTGATATACATTAGGAAACTCTTTAGCAATCTCTTTCCTGCACTTAAAGAGTCTAAAGAATTTGATGACATCAAATCTACCATAACAGTTTCTTTCAAGGAAAGAAAATTAAATGATAGAAATGGAAAGAAATGAGCAGACACAGACTACAGAGAACAACAGAAACACTAATGTACATATTGGAGGCTCCTAATACCGTGTACCTAAATTAACATATATATTGTCGTTGACCTTGACATAAAACTCAGCATCCCAATGTTCAACAGCATGAGCAAAAAATGACTTTGTCTTCTTTGATTGTTCCTTAGGGGACTCCACATGATCATTCTGCTCAGGAAGAAAATAATATTCATATAGAGAGTTTTATAGACATATGTACAAGAAGAACTAGATTACACGGTAGAGTAGCCTGATTTTCAGAATGGAAAGATATACATATAAAGACAGACAAATAAGTTCGCATGACATGAGTTTGCTAACATATAACAACATTATCGATACCCATTTATTTATTTGAAAAGGTCCTTTTTTCAAAAAGGAAGTGGGATTTGATTGCCCTTTCTTTATTACTATTAATTTCTGTGGTAGAGGAAGGATGTGTATAGACCAAGAAGATTTAATCTATTTTGATAGATTAGAATGACTAACAACTCTCAGTTAATTTAATATTCTCAAAGCTTGTTTCTTTTATGGTTATAAAATTGTTGTCTTTAGTTGATAACAAGAAACTAAGTTTGTAAGAAATGGAATGCAAAAGCTGAACATACAAGAATGATGAAGTCATTAGATTGCCTGCTTTCATCATCAATGGCTCTATCTGAACTGTCTCCACGATTTGAACTGCATGAGGTGTAAATTCGAGTTAGTAACCTGATTGGAAGAAACATCTAGTACGTTTTTTTTCAATGAGCATTATGGTGTATCCTTTATAAGTTCAGATTTATCAAGGTAGATACCTTCTTCCTATGACGAATCGAATTACAATACCTTTCTCCTCCTCTAATTTTTTACGAGCAGGACCTGCCAAAAATAGCTTACAAATTTAGAATGAAATCAGTTGTTTCAAAAGTTAACTCATCATGATAGCAGTTATATGGCAGATGCTTCTGATTAAGACAAGATCAATGATATCGATAGGGAATTCCACAGTGATCTAGTCTAAATATGTTCAACAGATAATGATTGCATCAGCAAGGTGAGCTGAAATATAACCTCAGCATCTTAATCAAATTGGTTCAATTTTAACTCCAGAAAGCCTACCAAAAGAAATCAAGAAAAAGGGGAGAGGAAAAGGAAGTCAAACCACTAGGCATCCATGCTTTGCGAATTGCATCTCTGTTTTTCTTGTTGCCAAAATTTGTAGAGACACCTATAACAGCTAGAAGTTTTTTCTTTGAATCCTTCTCATTGTTATCCAGTAGATGCTTTGACACAAAACCTTCCTGACTGGCTTTGCCCAGTTCCATCTGAAGTGCAGCTAGCCTCTTCTGTTGTTCCCTGGCAAAGAAATCATCAGCCTCTATAATCCCAGTATAATATTCCAATATGAAGCAAAATTCCTTCAAAATTAGGACTGAAATTCAATACAAACATCTAACCTGCAGGTTATGATCTTCAGTGTATCATCTACTGATATAGCCGAACGGCCCTGTAAAGGAAGATAAGCATGCCTATAACTTTTTGATATAACATTAGCATTCAGGGCTCAACTTATCAGGACCAACGAAACAACAAAATTTGAGATCGCAATGCCAACTTCATTCAACTGTCTGACAAAAAACCCTTTTTTTGAAGTACACTGTTTGACAAAACCTTGTAACTGAACAAAGAATCTTTATTAGCGTAAGTTTACATCAGATATCAAGCATAAACAGGCCTAGGTAACAAAGGCTTTTTAGAAGGGCTAGCCTGAGCAGTAACAATACGAGTCTTGTGAATGAATTTCCAGGTGAATATAGGACAAACAGGAGTCTTGCCGCTTCCCTGTTGCCCTCAGATAGCAATAAAACCTAGGTCTTTAATGTAAAGGGGTTTTGGTGCATAATCTGACATAACTGAGTCTAGTAATAAGCAATAGAATTTCTTCCTGTTTCTGAGTTCTATTCATTTGTGTTACTAGAACAACTAACAAAAACTAGCGAATAGAAGGCTTTTGGTAATCTTATAGGTGCACAGTATCACGGTTCCTTGACTTGGGTGAAGTTCTTGCAGATTAGCCCAAGTAGACGATGTTGAGTCTTACATTAAGGAAATGCACTCTTCACCAGACCGATACAGAGGGATAGTTAACATTTTATAATGTGGAACCTTGGATTTTCTTTATAATCAATCATATTAACCATATTAGATATAGGCGACTATCTCATAGTCAGTTATTATAGTCCTCTTAATATCCACCTTGATCTTTATAGAGCCTATTTGATCCTACATACAAGAATTTACTAAAACAAAGATGACTGGAGAATTTGACAGGAAAAGAATCAGCTTTACCTACTACATGAATAGAACAATACTACCATTAGAGAAAATACCTGTCCAGTTCTCCTGTCAAGCTCTTGAATAAGATATACCCTGTTCTCCGAGTCCAGCCACAACCTGCCTTACACATTTACCGGTTGCCACAGTTAATAAACAACATCAACATACCCACTAAAATCCCACAGATGAGGTCTAGGGAAGGTAAAGTTTGCCATCGACAGGTTTTTCCTAAGGAAACTCAGCTCAACTACAACGAATCAAGCAGGTAATGTAGCAAATAATAAGGAAACAGTAATAATAACAAAATAGCACGATAACCGAAACACAATAAACAACAAATGAGGAGCGAAATCAATCACAAACCATTCAATTAATCAACTACACCCCGTTATCAAGGACTAAATACGTGGCTCCGCCAAAGCTCGCATAGGTCAATTCAGCATATTAAATACGTAAGAATAAATTTCCACGACACCAGCAGTGTAATATATAAACAACCAAAAAAAGAGGAAAATCTGCATTTATGCATGGACGTATATAACACTCTATACAAAAGAGAGAGAGAGAGAGAGAGAGTAACCTGCCAGCGACATAAAAAGCAGCCATGGTAGAGAACATAGAGAGCATTAAAAATGAAACTCGAGATCGGAAATTGGGGGTGGATGACTGCCGGTTGGTAGAACCCCGGCTGTTCATTTCTTCAACAGCGTCGACTCCGACGGAAACAGTCCTAGTCGGCGGCCGAAACTACGGCGATTTGTATCGGAATCTGTCGAATTTCGACTGTTCGGAGATGATTGAATTGCCGAGGTTTTTCGATCCAAATAGATTAATGTAACCAAAAAGATAAAATAATTTTTGGTAAAGGTTCTGTAAAAGCTAGTAAAACAAAATGGAACTTTTAAAATTTGTCAAATGAAAGAAAAAAAACAATACACTATAATTTTTAACTTAATTTTATTTCCCTTCACATATTATTGACAAATATTAGCAAAAAATCATAAAAATCTGAATAAGTGATATTGCATGTGGAATTGAAAACATCGAATTACTGAATTAATTTAAATTTGTGGAAAATATATGTGAAGTGCTATTTACACGTGTCATAATTTAATTGACCAAAAAAAGATAAATTGGAGATGACGTTGCTTTTTGAAATACAAATTATTTTTAGATAATACAGTAAATAGATCAATCGTTAATTTGTATTTTAGTTTAGTTTATGTGATATTATTTTTTATTATGATCTTCATAAAAAGATTGAAATATTTTTATATTTTACAGCAATTATTCTTACACCTCTTATTTTACTTTACAACAATAACATATCAGTGGAATCCCACAAATGGGGTATGGGGAGAATAAAATGTACGCAGACCTTACCATTACCTCATAAAAGTAGAGAGGCTGAGACATCTTGTTTTACTTTAACAACACAAATATTCTAGCATGTTCAAGATTACAAATTTGAAATATATTTAATAAGTCTACAATAACACAAATATTATGAATCGTGACATGTTTAATATTATGATTCTAAAAGTGTTAATTTTTTTCTTCGACTATATCACAAAGTGAATGTGTTAATTGTTGACTTTCTACCTTTTGACAGAAAAGATATATCGAAAGATAGGTAAAAATATATTTCTAATTTTTTTATAACGAAGGTCTATCGAAAATCTCTACTTCATAAGTTAGGGATAAAATTCTCCTATTATCATATCTTGATTTCTTTTCATACCTCACTTATATTTTTTTATCGCTCACAATAAAATTAATATAAATGAGCCACACAATCGATCAATAATAATATATTTAATGAGTTATGAGCACCCCATTAAAACCTTCCACCAAAATTGCACATTTGGGAAAAAAAAATCTACTAAAGAACAAGGGAGGAAGCTTCCAAGTTGGGCATGGTGGAAGGCACCGGTGGAGTTAGGACTTTAATTAAAATATTTAAAATTTGAACAAGTAAACACATAAATTAGTCAGAGAAAGTTCAATATCTATTATATATACATAAAAAAATAATAATTTAACTTTATATAAATAATATATTATTAATTATGCAGATGATTTAATCACTTAAAATATATCATATCCTCAATTATATACATTAGCCTCGATAAACAATAGTTGCTAAGGCATGTATCGATTCAAACTAAGGTATATTGCTAAAAAACATAACATATTCTTATACTGTTAACTTAACTATCTAACAATTTGAGAATACATGTAAAGTTTTCTAAAAAATGTGACTCAAAAACGTATAATAAAAACATTTTATCATATGTTCAATTAAAATAGTCACGGTTTAAATTTGTGAAAACTAATTAGTTTACACAAATATAGTAATGTTTTATTTATATAAAAAGAGTAATAAATCATAAAAAATATACAGTAATTGTACAACATAACCTGCCAAAAATCATAAAAAATACACACTTAATATACAATATAGATTACATAAACTATACAATGCACTCAAAAATTGAATGTAGCTTGTCTACACATGAAATATATACTGACTATACAAAAAATACAATGAATATGATTATCATTTTTTTCTTACTTTGATTGAATGATCATTTATTGTAATTATCTTATTTTAATACTCCCGCCATATCGATTTATCATTTTATTTTTTAAAAATATATTTTAATTTACGTCAAGTTAAAATCAGACAAATAAAGCAAGTAATTAAGTTACAAGTTTCTTCAATTATAGAGCGAGTTGATGGGGATATGTGTTGCTGGCATATTGGGACCTATAAAAATCGGAGACGTGACTCATGTGAATTCATTTCTCCACTAGATATCTCCTACTAGCATCGGAGTCCTTTCACTCAAATCCACACTTCTTCTCCGATCCAAATTTGCGAAGATGAACGATGCAGATGTATCAAAACAGATCCAGCAGATGGTCAGATTCATCCGTCAGGAAGCAGAAGAAAAAGCCAATGAGATCTCCGTCTCCGCGGAAGAAGTATGCCCTAATTATTTACTGTTCACCATTTCAGTTTTAATCATCTCTATATTTCTCGTTCTAAGAGGAATAATGTGAAGGATCGACTAGAAATATGCTCTATTTTGAAGTTAATTTAGTTATTGAGCAAGTATGTAAGCCTTACTAATACCAATTAATGACTTGATGTTGAAGTTAATTTAGTTTTTTCGAGTAATAATGCGAAGCAACGAAGAAGTAAACCTTAGTTATTTAAAAATATGCTCTAATTTGAGGTTAAAATTAGTTATAGAGTAATTGTATAAGCCTTACTAACACAAATCAATGGCTTGATGTTAAGTTAATTGAGTTTTAGAGCAATAATGTGAAGTATTGAAGAAGTGTAAACTCTAGAATTTAATGTTAGTTAAAGAGTAAGAGTCTGTGTGGAACTTTGTATTGGCTTATTTTAGCCTCTCTTTAAGTCAAAATAGCTTTTAAGCACTAATAATGTGCTTATAGAAAAAATAAGCCTCAGTAGTACAAATCGTGGCTTGACGTTGAAGTTAATTTAGTTTTGGAGTAATAGTGTTAGTAAACCTTAGTTATTCAGAATTTGATCTAATGTTGGAGTTAAAGTTTGCTATAGAGTAAGAATGTTGCGCATTGAAGAAGTAAGCCTTACTAATACAAAACATGGATTGATGTTGAAGTTAGTTTAGTTTTTGGGTAATAATGTGCACATCAAAGAAGTAAGCATTATTCAACATATGAACAAAACATGGCTTGATGTTGAAGTTAGTTTAGTTTTTGGGTAATAACGTGCACACCAAAGAAGTAAGCATTATTCAACATATGCTCCATGTTGTCAAATTTAGTCATAGAGGAATAATGTTGCATCCGAGAAGTAAGCCTTGATTATAAAATCATGGTCTGATTTTTAAGTGAGTATAAGTTCTATGCATGGACGACATCAAGTCACTTAAAAAGCGACTGTAAGCAATATCTAATACCTTCCTTATCCTTAGAGGAGTCCTGATATGGTCAATTTCCTTTCAAAGCTGGTATCAAGTCTAGTCGACCCTTGAGTGATGCAAGCTTGATAAATACGCGGAGATACAATAATAACTGCGTACTTATCTCATGATGTGAGATAAAAATTAGGAATGAGATACAAATTAGGAATTAACTTATGCAATAGAGTCGAGCCACTAAAGTCTTGAGCAGCAGTGTAGGATCAAACTTATACAAACATTAATTGATAACCTTAAAAAGGGAAGCAATCGTATATAAAAAGTCAAAATACACTGACAATATAAGAAAATCTCTGCACTAACAGCGTACATAACTCATAGCCTGTTTGGTCAAACACTAATAAAAGTGCTTTTCTGAAAATCACTTTTAGAAAAAAACACTTCTCAAAATAAGTTAATTTTAGAAGTCTAGAGTAACAGGCAATTGATCTGCTTGGAGTTGATCTCAGTCCGGTAGTCAGTTTATTTCTTGTTCTCAAAGTTGCTCCAAGGTACTAAACCGTAATTATAAATCTATACTACAAATTTGAAGTTAATTTTAGTTTAGTCTTAGATGTATCTGCTGTTCTTAGAGTAAGAATGTGCCAAGAAGTAAGCCATTATTGTACAAATTATGCTCATCTTTAAGTAGAATGGAGTTGACTAATTATTTTATCTCGTCTTATAATAATAATGCATTCACGGCAGAATGGAGGCATAATTATACAAATTCGTCTCCAACTGGAAAGTTTACTTTGTTTAGACATACTGATTATGTTGTTAAGTGTTAATGCACACTCTGGATTTGTGATTGTTTTAGGAATTCAACATTGAGAAGTTGCAGCTAGTGGAAGCAGAGAAGAAGAAGATCAGACAGGAATACGAGCGTAAGGAGAAACAAGTTGATATTCGCAAGAAAATGTAATTTCCCGATCTGGTTTGTATAGCAGTTTTAATCCAACTTTGACACCAGTCATTAGAAAAAAGATTATGCAATAAATTATGGTATGAGTATTATTTAAGATCACAGATCTGTCTGGATTTATGGTCTTCCGAGGCTTTCACACACATTACGAAAATAAAACAGATACCAAAATTGAGTCTAAAATTTACTTGGAAGTTGGAATTGTTCAAGTAGTTTTATTTGTTTCTCCGTTATTATGAGGTTAAACAGACAATATCATAATGCTGTTTAATCATAAGTGTAATAGCTACACCTCCATTTTGTATGACATCATCAGTCTTTATTCACTGGATTGACTGTATGATCTATGGTTTTAGTTGGACCACTTCTTCTTGTTTAGCTCCATTTATTGGCACTTGAACTGCAAATTAAGTCTGTATCTTCATTGATGTGCAACATTGCTCATTTTATTGGGCATTGATTGGATAAAACATTTCTGGTAACATCTGCATTGCTGGAGTCTGTTGACATATGCTAAAAGTCATATTCCCTATTATTTGTTATTTCCTCTTTACTTCTGTATTTTTTACTTTTTAAACTGCTTTGATGTGCGTTACTCGAGTTGACAGTCTTTTGGAAACAACCTTTCCCAGACCCCAACCTATGGGGTTTACACTGGGCATGTTGTTGTTGTTATATCAAGAAAAATATTCATGAACTGCTGACGTAATTCATACAATCGATCCAACTGATCTTAATTAATAAATTGATTGATTTTTTAAGTGGCTCTACTTGGCCTATACAAAACTTCTTTTAACTTATTCCATTGCATTATTAGTCTAAAGCTGATTCTCTAAATTTTTTTTGCTGTTATAATTATGTGAATACAACATTTTCTGTCTTTGAAGTAATCCAATTTCAATTTTGTTTGAGCAAAGTAGTGTGTTTAAAGATTCTAGATAATGTATTTGCAGTGAGTACTCCATGCAACTCAATGCCTCGCGAATCAAGGTTCTTCAAGCTCAGGATGATTTAGTCAGCTCCATGAAGGAGGCAGCATCAAAGGAACTTTTAAATGTCAGCCATCACCACAACCACCGTATCTACAAGAAGCTTCTGCAAGATCTTATTGTTCAGGTACTTTGGCTGACAGCGTTTGGCTGCATGAGTTATCTGTCCCCGCCTCCCCTTTTTCTCTTACTGGAGTTGGCAGTACAAACTTTGTATCTTAGAAAATGAGCAGACTATTTTATGAAAGACAATCTATTTTCGTATGACTTCTCATGTGATTTCTTGAATGAAGTTCTGATTGGGCATTAGATGGGTGGTAGAGTATCATTTGAATAGCCTGAGCCTGAAATAAAATCTTTTATTACTTCTGCCCATCAAGTTGGATCCTTTGGAAGTTGATGTTTTATTTTCAGAATCTTAAGCTGGTTCACATTCTTTAGGGATAATATGAAGGTTATCACATTTTCTTAGTAAATATTGAGTGCTGTGCGAAAGTTGTTGCAAAGCTTTTGTTTTTTCCTTACATTTGTAGATGACTTTTGGGACTTATATTGCTACCTTCTTTGGGCATAACTTAAAAGCAACTCTTTGTGCTGCAGAGTTTGCTCAGACTTAAAGAGCCTTCTGTCCTTCTACGTTGTCGGGAAGATGATGTTCCCTTGGTAGAAGATGTCTTGGATGCAGCAAAGGAGGAGTATGCAGAGAAGGCTCAAGTTCATGCCCCTGAGGTCGTAATTGACCAGATCTACCTTCCACCGGCTCCATCACATCACAATGCTCATGGCCCTTCCTGGTACCCTGCTTCATTTTTTCTTACTTTCAATAGGAAACTTTAAAAAGCTGTTAGTTCTCAAATTGACGCTTCATTAGATGGAGTAGACTCATGTGCAGTTGGACTTGGATCTGCCTTTTGTTTCTCTTGCTTTCCATGTATCATTGCTTTTGGGAGGAAGCTAAAACACTCAAGCTTGTAGAGTCTAATTAGGTACTATTACTGATCTCTTTCTCTCTCTCTTTCTATGCCACAGCTCTGGAGGAGTAGTTTTGGCTTCTCGAGATGGGAAGATTGTATGCGAAAATACACTTGACGCCAGATTAGAAGTTGTGTTCCGTAAGAAGCTACCAGAGGTACTTTCTGCTCCTCAGTCCTTTTGTACTTCTGAAATTTCTTATTGATGTTGTCAAATTTCTAATTCTAGTTCATGGTCCCAACCATGTTTTACATATTTGGTGTCCACCTATTAATTTTAGCTCTCTGTAGTAGATCCCTTTTACTTTTAGATGTCAAGCAAATGAGCTGCAAAAGCTTACGTGCTCCTTGCTTTGATAGGCATCTTAGTGGATTGTATTTTTCCCAGCAAGTTACAACTAAGTTGTAGACATTGTCTACCTCTTACAATACGGTTTAAACTTTAAAAACTTTAGTCATCTTTTTTATGTTGTTCCTGGTACAGGACTTAGGTGGTGATGGGGGCAAGTCTGTTGCTTCCTATAGTGTCTGATGATGTTAAAACTATGGAAAATTGAGTATTAATGCCCCCAACCATACACATACACAGCCCAACCACAAATAGGTAATTCAGCCTGTTTGAGGCAACAATACCAGAGAACATTTGTTGAATGAGAAAGAAAGATCACTTTCCAGTAAGAGGAGTTGACCTTTTCTAGTCCTCCTAACAAGTATGGGTGAGAGCAAGAGGAATCTCCTACTTTTAGCTATAGCCCTGTCCTTTAATTTGGTAATAGGGGTTATAAGCACACCCTTCTTATTTCTTCCCATTATAATATATGTAAGCCATCATGACATAGTTACCGGGTACCTGCATTGGTGGGAGGTAAAAGGCACACGATGAAATTATTTGAGTGGGTGCAAGCTGGTCCAGATGCTACTGTTAATCTGTTATCAAAATAACACAAACAAACCATACCCTACTTTATTCTAGCCCCAGTCTTTGATTTGTCTCCATTAGACAAGTGGTACTGTATTTCTCAAATGTTAGTTCCATCGGTTTCCAACGATTGCACTCAGCAAAATTGTGGCAATATTAATACTTATTTTGTGTTAATCAATCTGTATCTGCATGCAGATTCGCAAGTGTCTATTTGGTCAAGTTGCTGTCTAATCCATGGGAAGCATCAGTGTATCTTTCACCTTTTGCTCCGACTCTTGGGATTCTGAAATGGCGCCTCAGCGGATAAGTCATTATGGATTGCTCATATACCATTTCCTTTTTTCTCTGCCCTATCGTGCTTATATACTATTAAACACTGTGGGACTCGTATTAAAGGGAGATATTTTCTTCAACATTTGAGCATTAAGCATATGCATTATTATATTTTCATTTTCAGTCTTCAACAATAAGTGTAAGTTACTGGAACCCTGAGTTTGCTGGGTCGAGAGAATAAAATTATTCAGAGTTGATGGCTCTCCATACTTTATTAATGGCAGTATTCGTATCTCTAAGTCAGCGCTTTATGCTTATATTAGTACTTTAAATTTTATAATAAAGTGTGTTGTCCTGCACGAAGAGGGATGTCTATGAATACGTAACGCCCTTTATATTTTTTGCTTCTTCAAAGTTGAGAACCATGACGTTTTCGAGATTTCTAATATCTTTCAATTTATTTAAATTTTAGTGGATAGAGTTATTCAATATATGTCTTTATAGAAGATGGTGGACACTTTGAATGTCTTTGGTACAGAGAGAAGCATTATTTCAAAAACATTTCTCTATTTTTCTATATTTGATTAATCGCAATGTTAGGAAATTAAGTTCTTTTAAAATGAGAAATGAAAGTAGGAAAATAAATTGCATAAACTATGTTCTAAGTTTATGATCAAGTTTCCACCCAACCCTGAACTCCCCTTCCCATACCTACTCGCCTCCATTTATACTAATCTTGGAAGGCTAAAAATCCATTAATTAATGGTAATACCAACCTACAAAGTCGTAAACATACTAGAACAAATTTCTAAGATAACACGATTAATCAACAAAATTAATTGGCAAAATTTTCTAAAATAAAGCTGCGCAATATAAACAAGAGAAGGAAGACATAATTTTCCATTACTGTTTTAGCTTTCAATATTAGGAAGTATTTGGATAATACAAAAAAATGCTTAGGAATATATATTTTTTTAAAGCTAAAAAGGTACAATAAAATGTCAAAAGTCAAAAGTTTGAGATTCTCAACTTATGACTTTTAACTTATAAATCACTTAAAGTCATTCCAAATACCCCTTTAAACTAATCGAGTTAGGCAGATTTTAATATTGAAACCAAACATTATATACTCTATCTATTTCATATTACCTTATTCATATTGATTTTACAGTCTGTTTGATAAAATTTTAAATTAGACGTACAATTTACTAAATCACATTTGAATATGACTATTACTACTTTATTAGTTACTTATTTAATAGTTTTACTTATAGCATAAATTCCCCCTGGTCCGTACTCCCTCCATCTCATATGAATTTAATTTATGAGACAATGCACACACTTCGTGTCCCTCACGTGATCATATCCTACCCTCTGCTCCCTTTTCCTTTCGGGATGAGGAGGCCTATGAGCCGTTACTGGCTAAAAGAGCTCTAGAAAAATATTTAAAAATATAATTTAAATCATAAAAATCTACAAAATTAAATTAATATGAGACAGAGGGAGTACTCTATCAAAGAAAAATTGCACGTTTTGAGATTTTTTAAAAATAAATTTCAAAGTTTTTTTTCCTTAATTAATATAGAACGAAGGGAGTAATCCATCAAGCAAATTGCACGTTTAGAGAAGAAAAGAAATTTTATTATTTTTTTTCAAAAGTTTTTTTTTTCCTTCCTTAATTTATTTTCTTGACTCTGTTTACCCTAAAAAAAATGAAAATAAATAAATTAAAAAAAAAGATGAAAATCGATTCTACCGGTGAGCCTCCTCTTCTCTTCTCTTCTCTTCTCCCTCTCTTTGGTCTCGCACCCTTTTGGGGCTTTCGGACAACAATTACACAGAAAAAAGAAACCATTAAACACTTGTGGGGTGCTTTCAAGCTTTTGTAGTTTTTATTACAACATCAGTTTCTTGCTTCTTTATCAGATCCATTATCAGGTCATTATAACCAAGCTGTTCTTTCTTATTCTACTTCATTATTACCAATATTGTAATTCCACCTGTATAATTTCTATAAAGATTCTCTTTTTCGCATACCATCTTTCTTTTTTGATATGTTGGAAGCTGCAAAGTGTTTGAAAGTATATGAAATTTATCTTTACAATGCATTTTTTTCACAAAAATGTGAACTTTTTCAGTTTATGTATGTATCTTTACTTGCTTTTATATGAATATGGACTCAAATAAAGCAGAATGGATGTGAAGTATCTAGTTGATTTATGCATCTTTACTTGAGGGGTGTCATGGGTGTGGGGAGAAATTTGAGGGTATGGATTTATTTTCTGTTTTCTAGCTGTCAGGGTTTAGGGTATGCATTTATTTTCTATTGTTAGCTCCGGGTTTTGTTCATGTTGTTGACTTTCTTTGGTGACCGTGGTGTCCGGGCCAGCACACCTCCTCTAATTCTCCATGGAATACCTGCCACCTTCCACAAGCATACAACTATTAGGTAGCTGTGTCCATCAAGGTTTAGAACAGATGAAAGAAATCACCTAGTGTTTTTGTGAAAGCTCGGAGTGCTCAACCATTTCATTGACAACTAGGCCAAACCGTTGGGTGAAAAAGGAATTGATAAAGTCTCATGTTGTTAATTTGCATTACTGTATTCTATTGTTCATCCATATCACTGTCTTTCTTTTGAGGTTTATTCTACTCGTGCTTTAGGATATTGTTACCTTTATAATTCCCATAAAAGCTCTATCCTTTGTATTCCATCTTCCCCTGTTGATATATTGGAAGCTGAAAAGCAACCAATCACTGTCTTCAATGGGATGTTTACATAAAAATGTGAACTTTTTTCATTTTATATATGTATCTGAACTTCTCAATGAAGCAAACTTATGATAAGAGTCACCCATTGGGAGGGGATTTTGTGTGCTTTGCCTGCCATTGCTGATCTACCTTTAGTTTCCTTGTTGGCTCGGTGTTTTTGGCCTTACTTATTCACATTAACTTATTCTAGACTATCATTTTACTGAACTCCTCAGGCAATGTAGTATTGGAATGTGTTGGGCCCAAATAGAGCGGGGTAGTTTCTGTGGATTTATTTAGCTGAAACCAAATATGTTTAGGATAGCTTAGTTGGTTGGTACATTCTTTCTTTTGAGGTTAATTCTATGTATTATTTACCCTTTTTTCTCAAGTCATTTAGCAGTGTAATTTAGTCTAGCTTCGCTTTTTAATTGTATCTTTGTTTTTGTTTTATTGTCTACAGGTCTGGAGGTTGTAATACATATGAATGGCGTGGTGGGCGGCAGGGAAAAAGGTGTGTTTTTAGGCCTCTTCTGTTGGGGTCAACTGAAGATCACTTCATAACTGATCCTTGACCTTTCAAATAGCCTATTTGCTTTCATACAATAAAAAAAAGCCTATTAGCTTTCATGCATGAACTTGATGTACATCGACTTTGTAACATTTCCATTAGCGAAAACCAGGAGGGTTGTATGTTTATATGCTGATCTGCTTAAGTCTTCTGCAAAGTGTTGTTTTTGGACCTATTCATAATCTTATATATAATTTTTGGATACCAGTATCTTCATTTGTGGACAGTACAGTTTCTCCAAAAAGGATGTGAACTGGATTCTGCAGTTGTGGCACTGCGTTGACTATATATTAGTTGGTTAATCACTTCTATTGAAAAACTACTGCCCCATATTATCTGATTTTCTTCTCGTGGCTGCCAATGCACAAAACTATCCACCCATCTACATATTATGTATTCTACTATGCCAATTTTAAGACACACTCTTTAGTTTGCCAAGTTAATATGCTTTCGGTGTAGTTCTATGCAAACTTTTACATGGAGTGTTTCTGCAGGGCACCTTCACTAGTCTTACAAAGGCATTGGCAGTAAGATCAAGGTATACTGCAGCATCAACTTCCAAATCTAACCTTGAAGAGGCACAGAGAACAATTCCAGTTTTGGCTGGACAAGTACAAGGTTTGTATATCTGTTTTTCTTCATGTACAAGGCCTGCACTTATTTCATTTGTTTATATTAAACATCTTCCATACAAGGCCTGCACTTAATTTCATTTGTTTATATTAACCATCACCCTCCTGCACTTAATTTCATTGTGCTTAATCATCATCCTTTAATAGTTTGTTTGGTGATTTTCTAACTCAGATGAGTTGCGAGCTCATCATCTTCCTTATGTTCCGAACTTGGTTTTTGGTACAGGAGGAGGAATAAAGTTATATAGTTCTTGTGCTACTGCTTGTAAAAGTTTTTTTTCCTTTCCGCGCTCCTTAAAAATCAAAAGTTTTAGTTTTACTATGGACAATTACCTGTGCTACATCTGGGTGAAATGCTTCTTAGTTTCTAAATAAACTTTCTTGTCTATATTTTCCAAGAGCTGAAATTAAAGAATGAGTGCACGGCTTCAGATGGTATGAAGGCATGCATCGTATCATATCTTTTTTCTTTATACTGCAGGATGCTTCCTGAATGCAGCTCAATGGAGGTCAAACTGTACCAACTTCCTAACTTACAGAACTTCAATAAGGTGAAGTCACAACTTTACTTTTAACTTTCCTAGGGATATTTTGGTTAATTCCTTTATGAAATCGAGTGACATCATTCTGAGGATAAGTTGTCTTCAAAGAAATATGGAAATAGATGAGTAATAGGAGATATTTTGATGGGGAATTAACTGCTTTACGCAATTTGAAGGCTAGGTGTATTGCCAATTTGTTTAGTTGGTCCAACTTGTATCCTGCAGTTAATGCCGAACAACTTCAGGACTTTATTAACTCACTAGTTCTGGCTAAGATTGTTCATATAGTCAGCCAGATATTTTTTGTAAGCGCAAATGCCGTATCATGTATTTCTTCACTAGTTCTGGCTAAGATTGTTCATATAGTCAGCCAGATATTTTTTGTAAGCGCAAATGCCGTATCATGTATTTCTTGCATCTTCTTATGCTGTTATTAATACCACTTACTTAACAAAATAAATAAATAAATAAATGGAATTAGATGAATAAGTTCACTAAATAGAAAACTTGAATCTTGTTGCAAATTGGGTAATGACTAATGGCAAGCTACTTAACACCCAACTACTTTATAATGCACAGATTTTTTTTTCCAATAAACAATGAGGCAAGTGCTGATGTTCAAGATTCTATTTTACGTTGTATTCAACTGCAGCATAAAGTAGCTAGAAGAACACTCTAGTGCTCTTCAAAGAACTTTTACCTTCTCAACAACAACATAACCAATGAGATCCCACTTCAGGATCTGGGGAGGGTAGAGCATAGGTAGACCTTGCCCCTACCTTGTTGAGGTAGAGAGGCTGATTCCGAAAGAATTTTACCTTATCAGTTCCAGCCGAAATGAGGATACAACATTCTCCACAGGCTAAAGAACTTGAATCCCGAAGAAGTTTTTTAGAAAGATCAGAAATGACATTTTTTCTTTCATTGAAACATGTTGGTTTGGAAAAAGTGCTTCCAGATGTAAGAGCTATCCAGTATTTCCTGTTGAAGGGAATCCCATTCAGATGCTGAAGGGAATGATCTTTCAACCCATTTCATTCTACAATTACTGGTTTCTTAAATGCTTTTCTTTTCTCTGTGTGATTGAGAAGGGGGCGGATTATGCGGTATGAAAGATTGTTGGTTTGTGAACTATATTTGAAGCAAACACAGAGTTTGATTCTTTGGAAAGTTCTTGGTCTGCATATCTCATTGGTTCTCTACTTTTAAGTAGTCTATAATCATGGCTATCAAAACTGGCAAATCACAAAGGGAGAATTACATTATTGAAACAAAATTGTCAAATATTTCAAGAAAAAGTTTGCAGCAAGGTGGTGTAATGAAGGGAATCATTATTGGCAAAGATATTGCTTTGATGGTTCCTTTCAGAAAAATGCTTAGAGTATAATATTTTAGCACTCCTGTACCAAAAAACTTGCCAAAAAAGTGGTGGATGCTACCTGCATTGTCCAACAACAACAACAACAACATACCTAGTGGAATTATAAGAATTCCAATGAAGAGGTTAAATCTTGAAATAGATTGCTGAATAATGAAACTCAGGAATTAACTCGTAGGCAACACAGGAGGTAGCTGTTAAGCATCAATTTGAGTGGAAATTTTTATGCAAGAATAAGAGGTTATCCAGAATAAGAGGTTATCCAGAATAAATTTTCCTTGTGACTTGTTCACATGTTAACTGAAGTTTTCTGTGACATTGTGTGGAGATGTGTTTTATCAGATTAGTGGTTTGCCATGATTAAGTAATAAGTTTGGCAGAAGTGAATAATGTTATTTCTAAAATGGTCATGGTGGTTGTCAGTGGTGAGCTGTTATTTTTTCCTTGAAGTCAATTGCACTTTTTGTATTACACTTCAAGACAAGAAGGATAAATTTGCACCAGTGGTTTCTTCTTCGAGAGTTAATCTTAACATTAAAGGGTGAAATTTATCTGCAGAGTGATAGAGATAAGTTAAGACTATTGGCAGCCTGAAAAACCTATAAGTGTTGCGTTTCAGTTGATGTAATAGAGATAATATAGTTTGTTCTTTTCCTCTAGGTGTTTTCATGCCAGTCCAGAAAGACTGGCTCGGAAAAAAGAACCAGATGCTTTGGGTCTGAAGATACAGAAGAAAGGGAAATTCAAAAAAAGGACAAAGGATTCCTCACCACCCGTTGAAGCTCCTTATGTCCCTCCCAAGCTAAAAAAAGCTGGTAGCTCCTCCTTATCAGATAAAACTGTAGAGATATTCGAAGGCATGACAATTGTTGAGTTGGCCAAACGTTCTGGCGTGTCAATATCTGTTGTGCAGAATATCCTTATAAATGTGGGGGAGAAGGTTGACTCAGAGTATGATCCTCTTAGCATCGACATTTCCGAGCTTGTTGCGATGGTAAAACATTTTTTCCCCTTTTTGTTGAGTCTAACTCGTGTTTTTCAATTTGAGCATCTGACCTTCCAAGCAAGATGCTATCTGTAGTTATGGACTAATATAAATGTTTACTTGTTATCTTTGCAGGAAATTGGAGTAAATGTTAGGAGGCTGCATTCTAATGAAGGTGCTGAAGTCCTGCCACGTCCACCAGTGGTCACAGTGATGGGTCATGTTGACCATGGTAAAACATCCCTTTTAGATGCTCTACGTCTGACTTCTGTGGCTGCTAAGGAAGCTGGAGGCATAACTCAGCATTTGGGAGCATTTGTTGTTGGTATGTCTTCTGGGGCATCAATCACGTTCCTTGACACCCCTGGTCATGCGGCATTTAGCGCTATGCGACAAAGAGGTGCAGCGGTTACTGACATTGTTGTATTGGTAGTGGCTGCTGATGATGGTGTTATGCCACAAACGCTGGAAGCAATGTCCCATGCAAAAGCAGCTAATGTTCCGATTGTTGTTGCTGTGAATAAATGTGATAAACCAGAAGCAAATCCTGAAAAAGTGAAAATCCAGCTTGCAACAGAAGGGTTGGCTCTGGAGGAGATGGGTGGAGATGTTCAGGTTGTTGAAGTCTCTGCTGTAACAAAAACTGGGTTGGATAAGCTGGAAGAGGCATTGCTTCTCCAGGCTGAGTTGATGGATCTGAAATCACGTGTAGATGGACCAGCCCAAGCTTATGTTGTCGAGGCAAGGGTTGGTCGAGGACGGGGTCCATTGGCTACTGCAATAGTGAAAGCAGGAACCCTTGTCTGTGGTCAGCATGTTGTTGTAGGTGCCCAGTGGGGAAAAATCAGGGCTATTAGGGATATGCTAGGAAAATCAACTGATAGGGCTACGCCAGCTATGCCTGTGGAAATCGAAGGACTCAAGGGGCTTCCAATGGCTGGTGATGACATTATTGTCGTTCACTCTGAGGAAAGGGCAAGGATGCTTAGCGCAGGGAGGAAAAAGAAATTTGAAAAAGATAGACTTAGGGGGAAGATGGAGGCGGAAAAATTAGGAGCTCTAGTGTCAGAATCTAATTTAGAAGATGAAGGTGAGGCTGAAGTGAAGCCCAAGAGGGTTGAAATGACAATAATAGTAAAAGGAGATGTTCAAGGAACTGTCCAAGCCGTCACAGACGCATTGAAGAGTTTGGATAGTCCTCAGGTGAGACAAATAGTGTTTTAGATGCATTGACAGTATGCTGTTTAATTGATCAACTCTATTTTGATGTTCATCTGTATTTCTCATACATTTTACAGAAACTTCAGTTTCAAAATTGTCCTTTTAACAGGTATTCGTGAATATTGTCCATGGAGGTGTTGGGCCTATTTCTGAGTCCGATGTGGATTTAGCACGAGCTTGTGGTGCATTTATTGTTGGGTTCAGCATACCGGATCCACCTAGTTCAATAAATCAAGCAGCAAATCAAGCTGGCATTAAGGTGCTTATTCTGGTTAAAACAAAATGTGGTCGTCATTTCTCAATTGAATGCTCTTATTACATGCTGAAACATTATGCTCATACAAATTTTGATTTTGTTGCAGATAAAAATCCATCGTGTGATCTACCATCTTCTAGAGGATATTGGCAACTCTATAGTTGAAAAAGCCCCCGGGACATTTGAGACACAGGTTGCAGGCCAGGCACAGATATTGAGCATATTTGAGCTTAAAGGAAGGAGCAAAGCTAAGGGAGATGACGTCAAGATAGCTGGTTGTCGTGTGATAGATGGCAGACTCATCAGATCATCAACAATGAGGCTTGTTAGAAGTGGTGAGGTTGTTTTCGAAGGGTCTTGTGCATCGTTGAAGCGGGAGAAGCAGGATGTTGAAGCTGTTGGAAAGGGTAATGAATGTGGACTTGTGATTGAAAATTGGGATGACTTTAAGGTTGGAGATGTCATCCAATGCTTGGAGCAAGTCAACAGAAAACCCAAATTTATTTCATCTCAAAGTGGTGCTGTCAGAATAGAATGTTGATAGAATTTTTATTGAGAAATGAGCTAACTTTTTTGGAATATAGGTTATCTATTCTCATTTTCTTGAGTGCAAAACCTTTCTTTGCCTCAACATTCTTCTATTTGTTATTATTATTGAGCTGAAGTAAAACAATTTTGCTGTATAAAACTCTGAAGTGAACTCTTTACACTGATCAACACCAATTATAGGTGTATGATCATAGTTTTTGTTCTCCTCCACTGTCTGGCCTCATGCCCCTTCCATGGGGAATTTCATAAATAAGACTTGAAATTTAATATGATCAAATAGCTATGTTTTATATAATTACAGATCGAGAGAGGGAGGAGAGAGGCGAATTGTATATGTATATCTGTTAAATTATGTGTATATTAGTCAAATAATTATATATGTGTAACTAATATACGTATGTGTTTGTATATCTGGCAAACGAGATCAAGAGAGGGAGGAAAGATGTGAACGAGAGAGGGAAGAGAGTGGAAAGAGACGAATTGTATATGTATATTTGTCAAAATAATTGTATATATGTAGCTGATATACATATGTAATTATATATCTGACAAGAAATTGCAGAGAGAGATGGCGAGAGAGAGGAAGAGAGGAAAGAGAAAATAGTAACAAAATTCTAACTATAACAACAAAACCTATCTATAGTTATAAATTGTAATTTTTTCAAACTATAATGATATAACGTAAATATATATCATATGTCTGCCTAGATACATAATTTTTCCTATTTCAGTTAGTTGTATATTAATTAGCATACTATGCTGTCAATTTTCTGTCTTAGATCGGCACTACTTCAAAACTGAATTGTGATAATAGATTGATACTGTTTAACAAATTCGATTTATAAAATCTTTATATGCATATCACTCTATTAAGGTTTATTTTAATTTCAAAATGTAATACACGTGGATGAAACAATTAACAAAAAACAATTGATGTGATGTGTTTCAGTATGTACAATGTCCAAAAATAACAAAACAAAACTGATGTATAGAGTACTCAATATCTCAGCATTTTGCGTAATCTTTTTTGGATTATTGAGGAAAACGAAGTGTTTAGGACTCTTATCATGATAAGTGTGTTGGGACCCCCCAAAAAATATTTGACGCGAAGAGATTGTTCATATCGCGTGAAATGATAACATTAAAGAATAATTAACTACTATTATTATTGACTAGTGAATCTTTATATATTTATGTGTATTTAAAAGTTTGTAAGCATAAATATTTATTCATAAAAAAAACATATAGTTATGTGATTTTATCAGTCAACGCCTTAGGATATTTCGATAATTTGTTTACGAATTATGATTTGCTCATTTGATAAGATGGCATAAGAATTGAGAAAATTTGATGATTTTAACAACTTGTGGGGTTTTTATGTTTTGTAAAAAAATAAATATAAATTTCATGTCCAAATAAAACTTCAATTTCAGATCGATCTAATTTCAACTCGTGTTCAAACTACACGATTGTGGTTTGAGTGGTAAGTGCTCCTTCGTCCTTAACCAGAGGTCTCTGATTCGAGTCCCCTTGGGTACAAAGTCCCCTTTGTTAAGGAATGCTTTACCCCTCAATGTGGGACTTCCCGGCACAAATCAGATTTAATCGGCCTCTAATGTGGGCACCGGGCACCAGGTGAAAAAAAAAAACCATGAATACACATCACTTGACCGTGATTAAAGTACATACACAGATCTTATTTTATTTACTGAGCATGATGTATACATGAACATGCTCTGTATCTTATGGAATCTGATCTCTAACAACTCATGAAAACACCCATTGATTCCTTTTTTGGAGTTTTTTCCATACTTAAAGCAAAGAAAGATTTTTGACTTTTGTCACTTTCTTTTCAATAATTACCTTTTATTGTATTATATTCTTGAAAAAGACAAGACTTCATGTCATCAAAGAGCACACAGTAACAAAATGTTATCAAGTTGTAGTGGCTGAAGTTTGTGGGGAAAAATAATCATAGTAATGAAACTTCCCTAATGTACACTTTTTGAATTGCCATATTGTACCAGTTACCAGAAAACAACATTATCATTAAGTTCACAATGGTACAACTATCTGTAGTTGTTTCTAGTAAAAATAAGGTATTGTCTCAAGATTCAGTATTTGTCCAAATGAATCACTATCTTGGAAGATTGAACAACCAACAAGTCATGTCAGTTTTAAATACTGGAGCTATTTTTTAGTGTACATACAAGCTGTTATTATCTGTTGGAAAAGTTCATTGAAGTTGAGGGTACCAACTGAAAGATTGTTCCTGGAGCTGGAATTAACAAGACAAGATAGGGTAAATTCCAAGACTTTTGCTAGTTTTTGTTAATATGGTTTGTTCACTTTTATGTTCAAGATTAGTGCTTTAAGCTTCTTTTACACTCGTACTTGTCCTTGCAACCTCAGTGGTTGGAGGGAGTCGGGATTTGAAGCTTATGACTTCAAGATTTTAGTCTTTTATGACTTATTGAGTTCTAATTAGTAGTTTGTACACATTTGATGAATCTTTTAAGATAAATATAGAGTTCGGACTAAAGTTATTGAGTTCGGGCAAACCTGAAACCGAAGATCTATGTGATGAGATCTGTTTGCAAATGACTTCATTTGTAGAAACCATCTGTAGGTTTCTGAAAAAAGAATAAAAAAAGAAAAGAAAAAGGTGATTGAGCTTTTCAATTGATCAGTGTTGACTATGAAGCAATAGATCTTCAAAAAAGTGCAAATGCTTGTTTGTGAGATACTTTCTTTTTTATTTCTTTAACCTGAAAGTGGTACCTTATTTGATTAAAGTAGATATTGTTTATTGGAGTTTAGATATCTTTTACATTTAAAGATTCTTTCTTTGTACATTTTAAACTGTTGCTCAAACTAACTTTGAGAGTGCACATATAGACACCTCAAGTTGGTTTCAATTGGCAACGAAACACTCAAACTCGTCCCAAAATGTGTGTCATGGACACCCAATGCTGATGTGAAATATGTTGGATTGTTCAACTGACACATTAATGGAGACGAGTTGAGGTGTCTAGATGTGCATACTCAAAGTTGGAGTATATATTATGTATCATGCCTTTTAAAAAGCACCAGCCTGGAAAGAGTAAGGATTTGCACTTTCAGCTGTTGCCATCTTGCAATCAAAAAGTGATTTTACTTCTGAACTTAATGTTTCTTGATAATATGATTATTTCCTGGAAATTTCCTTAATTCTGAATATGAAAAATTGTAACATGGTTAGTGAGGATTCATATAGCCCATAGCAGTCGACTCAACTTGCATCGCTGCTGTCGTTATGAAAATCCAATGAACCTTTCCTGTTATCTTTCTTCTTTTGATACTCTTATATGATTGCTACACATTAGTAGATACAAAATTTTAATTAGTTCTTATTTTTTTAGATTATCAGGGATACATAATCATGGATCTCTGGCTGATTTTCTGTGGGAAGTATGAGTGTTCTCAGAAGGCTGGAGCGAGTTGCAGTTCAATTTCTCTTGATCCATTTTCATGCATCAGTCATATGCTGATCATTTTTGCAAATATCTTGCTTCTGATGATTCTTGTTTCCCTCTTCTCTACCAAGTTTTCATCAAGAAAGAGCGTGTCATCCTCTGAGTTCCAAGGCAATTCTATCTTGTCAAGATTTTCTTACATTTTTAATGGCAGTTTAGCTTTAGCATACTTGAGTTTTGGAACATGGAAAGTTTTGCAGAAAGTCATCGCGGAACAAACTGTTCTACCTCTATTTCAATGGCTAGTTCCGTTGTCACAAGGGCTCACGTGGTTGCTGCTAAGCTTACTTTCCATTTACAAGAAGCAGTATAGTTCTTCAATGGGGAAGCTGTGTCTTTTTCTTGCAAGCTTACTGGCAGCATTTCTTTGCATTTCATCTGTACGGCAAGTAATTGTAGAGAACATAGTGTACACAAAATCAGTCTTGGACGTGTTACCACTACTAGGAGTGATTCTAATGATCGTTTCCGCATCCAAAGACCAAAGGAAATTAAGCACTCGTGAACCTCTTCTGGGAGAAGAAGCCGAAAATGCTTGTGGTAAAGTTGAATCAAGTGAGAATACAACTCCATTTGCCAAAGCTGGAATATTTAGCAGAATGTCATTTTGCTGGTTGAATGATTTACTGAAGAAGGGTAAGGAGAAAACTCTCAGTGATGAGGACATTCCAGAGTTGAGGCCGGAGGATCAAGCTAGGAAGCTGTACTCGTTGTTTAAGGAGCAAGTAAATAAAAGAAAGCAAAAAACTTCATATGTTCGGCCTTCTGTATTTTCAGCGATAGTCTGCTGTCAATGGAAGGCCATTGTGGTATCTGGATTGTTTGCTTTGATTAAGACAGTAACAGTGTCAATAGGGCCCTTGTTTCTTTATGCCTTCATTGAAGTTGCCAAAGGAAATGGAAGTTTCAAATATGAAGGTTATGTGCTAGCCGGGGGAATCCTTATTGCTAAATGCATAGAATCCTTAGCAGAGAGGCAATGGTTTTTCAGGACTAGATTAATCGGCCTTCAAGTTAAATCCTTGCTAACCGCAGCTATATACGACAAGCAACTCCGCCTTTCAAACACTGCTAAGAATACTCACTCACCAGGTGAGATAATAAACTATGCCACAGTTGATACCTTTAAAGTTTGTGAATTTCCATATTGGTTTCATCAAATATGGACAACGGGTGTTCAGGTATGCATTGCATTAGTCATAATGTATTATGCTGTGGGACTGGCTACTGTTCCAGCTCTATTATTAGTTGTAGCAAGTGTGCTAGGCAATTCTCCGGTTGCCAAATCACAGCATAAGTACTTGACAGAGCTTATGGTCGCGCAAGACAAAATGCTAAGGGCCATAACCGAAGCCCTTACTAGTATGAAAGTGCTGAAGTTGTATGCGTGGGAGAAACATTTCAAGAATGCCATTGAACGACTGAGAGAAGAAGAATACAGATGGTTATCAGCAGTCCAGATGCAGAAAGGCTATTACCTGGTTTTATTTTGGTCAACGCCAATCATAGTTTCAGCAGTTACTTTCTGGTCTTGCTACTTACTCAAAGTCCCTCTTAATACCACAAATGTCTTCACATTCCTTGCCACTTTACGCATTGTTCAGGAACCTGTTAGGTCAGTTCCTGATATTCTTGGAGTATTCATAGAAGCTAAAGTCTCCTTATCTCGAATTCAGGAATTTCTCGAGGCTCCTGAGTTGCAAAATAGACGTATTGGGCAGCAGTACCAGGGAAAGGAACTTGAGCATTCCATAATCATCAAGTCCGATGCGATATCATGGGTCTCAAGTTCTCCTAATCCTGCAGTGAAAAGTGTAGACCTTCATGTTAAGCTGGGGCAAAAGTTAGCTATCTGTGGAGAGGTTGGTTCTGGTAAATCAACTCTTTTAGCTGCAATCCTCGGAGAGGTTCCATACGTTGATGGCTTGGTAAGTTTTACATAGACTTCCCATTCTCTTTTATCTGTCATTTTTTTCTGTAATACTTGGATCTCAGCAAATGCTAAACCTGTTTCATTGGCTTCTCAATTTTCAGGTTCAAGTTCAAGGAACGGTGGCATACGTCTCTCAGAATGCATGGATTCAGACAGGAACAATAAGGGACAACATACTTTTTGGTTCCACCATGGATCAGATCAGATACCAAGAAGTACTTGAAAGGTGTTCTCTTATCAAGGACCTTGAAATGCTTCCTTTTGGTGACCAAACGGTTATTGGAGAAAGAGGTGTTAACCTCAGTGGTGGACAGAAGCAGCGAGTTCAGCTGGCACGTGCACTGTATCAAGATGCAGACATATATTTATTGGACGATCCATTCAGCGCAGTTGATGCACATACCTCGACCTGTCTGTTTAATGTAAGAACACTTATCTTGACAAACTAAAGATCGAAAAAGCATTTCGTAAACTAGCTAACTTGGAATCTCGTATGATCAGGAATATGTTATGGGGGCTCTTTCTGGAAAGACAGTCTTGCTTGTGACTCATCAAGTAGATTTCCTTCCTACGTTTGATTCAATATTGGTTAGTAATCTATTTCTGCATAGATTAAACTAACTTACTATGCATCATGATTCTGTAATTAATACACTTAAACTTCCACTTCATTTAGATGGGCTTGTGTGCCCGACCTATTTTAGCAGTTTTTATGCAAGTGTGGGTTCTAATAGAGTTCTATTTTGCCAATAGCTAATGTCTGAAGGGAACATCATACAGTCAGCTTCCTTTGATCAGTTGCTTCTTTCTTGTGGAGAGTTTCAAAACCTCATTCATGCACATGACGAGGCGACTAAAAGTGAGAGTAATCGAGGGTGTTTTCCACAAGAAAGCACCAAAAGTTCTGTAGAAAATATTCGTCCATTATGTGCAGAAGAACAGATAATAACACCTGTAGGTGAGCAGTTGATCAAACAAGAAGAACGAGAAACAGGATACACTGGTCTTAAGCCTTATAAACAATATCTTGGTGAAAGCAACGGCCTTTTTTACCTCCTTTTGGCTATATTTTCACACCTACTATATATGGTTGGGCAGCTAGGACAAAATCTTTTGTTAGCTGCCGATTTACAGAGTTCAAGAACCAGCAAATTGAATCTCATCCTAATATACTCATCCATAGGTTTTGGTATGTCAGCAACCTTGTTCTCTAGGTCCTATGTAGTGATTGAGTTAGGCCTCAAGTCTTCAAAATCTTTTTTTGCTAAGTTACTAACGTCTATATTCCGAGCACCAATGTCATTCTACGACTCAACCCCACTCGGAAGAATACTTAGTCGGGTAAGAAACGACAAGCTAAGCTAGCCTATGACAACAATGCTTGAGAGTACATATGGAACTAACATAGTCTTCTTTTGCAGTTGTCTTCAGACCTCAGTGTTTTGGATCTTGACATGTCATTTCGATTCAGTCAGGCTGTGGCCTCAACCTTGACCACATACTTCAGCTTAGGAATATTGGCTGCTCTCACCTGGCCAATCTTGATTGTCATTATACCGACGATTTATATGACAGTGATTTTACAGGCGAGTGTATTAACTACTCATGATTAGTTACTAATCCTTATATTGACTGCCTGCTCATGTTTTTAGTCCACTGCTTTGTTGTTCTGCATAGAGATTCTATTTTGCTTCAGCAAAGGAACTCATGAGAATTGATGGCACAACAAAGTCAGCGGTTGCTAGTCATCTTGCTGAAGCAATAGCAGGAGCAATGACCATCAGAGCTTTCGAGGAGGAGGATCGTTTTTGCTCAGAATATTTGCACCATGTTGATAGAAATGCAATTGCATTTTTCCACAGCTTTTCAGCAACCGAGTGGTTGATCCAACGTCTGGAAATACTCTGTGCCATAGTTCTATCATCCTCAGCCTTAGCCATGGTTTTACTTCCCTTCGAAGTTTCTGACTCAGGTAATGAAATTCATTACATTTTGCAGCTAATTCAACCAGAACAAATAATGTCCTGTTCATATACTCAGACTTTGGCGTTTGATTTTCAGGATATATCGGCATGGCTTTGTCGTATGCTCTTTCCTTAAACGTGTTCCTAGTTTCTTCAGTTCAAAACCAATGCATGCTAGAAAGTTCCATCATTTCAGTAGAAAGACTAGAGCAATACATGCATATTCCTAGCGAACGCCCTGAAATTATACAAGGCAATAGACCTGATCCCTCTTGGCCTTCCACTGGTAAAGTGGAGATTGCTGATTTAAAGGTTAGTATCCTAATGCCTTAGCTATCCATCTTCATGTATTCATCGACGTTGAACAAAGATCACACGCGATTTATATTCCAGGTCAGATATCAACCTAATGCTCCACTAGTTCTACAAGGCATTAGCTGCATAATTGAAGGTGGATATAAAGTTGGAATTGTTGGCAGGACAGGTAGTGGCAAAACAACTCTTATTAGTGCCTTGTTTCGCTTGGTAGAGCCAACGGAAGGAATGATCATCATAGATGGCCTCAATATTTCAACAATCGGTATTCATGATCTTCGATCTTCATTATCCATAATTCCACAAGATCCAACGCTTTTTACTGGGACTGTTCGATACAATCTTGACCCATTGTCAGAGCACACTGATCAGGAGATATGGGAGGTAACACGATACAACACTTTTATCCAAACGAATAACTGTTTGTTTATAAAATCAGTTTCAAACACTTATTTCCGTTATCATCATCTGTGCAAGGTTCTGAGGAAATGTCAACTTCGAGACGTTGTTCAACAGAAAGAAGGAAGACTAGACTCCTCAGGTAATAATCAAACAAACCATGATGATGAATTTGACAAGTCTCTGCTCGGACTCTTCAAAAATGTCACTGTATGCGTGTCAAGTGCTAACAACATTTTGGTGACTCCGAGCAACATAGGTTAAATTATACTAACAATCAATAGTACAACAGTGTCACAAGATGGATCAAACTGGAGCATGGGACAAAGACAATTATTTTGTCTTGGAAGAGCATTATTAAAAAGAAGAAAAATATTAGTTCTTGATGAAGCAACAGCATCAATTGACAATGCAACAGATTCAATAATTCAGAAAACAATAAGGACAGAATTTGAAGATTGCACAGTCATAACAGTAGCTCACAGAATCCCAACAGTCATGGATTGCACTATGGTTCTTGCTATAAGTGATGGTAAGATTTAAGTAAATAATTCCATTATATATTATTGAGACGAGGGTCTTCCGGAAACAACCTCTCTATCTCTCTGAGGTAGTGGTAAGGTCTGCGTACATTTTACCCTCGCCATACCCCACTCTTGGGATTTCACTAGTTATGTTATTGTTATATTATTAAGGATATTTTTGATACGATAAAAAATATTTTTTAGAAAATATGGGTCCGTTTGGACATAAAATCTATTTTTTCCCCAAAAGATTATCAAAATAACGCGTGGTTATCCATTAGACTGATTTTTTTAAAAAGTTCTTGAAGAGTTTTCGAGTTTGAAAATGCGATTTTTAACTTCATATCGCTATTTCTACCACCAATTAAACATTATTATCAATCTTTAATACTCAAACATTTGATCAAAACACACTCTAATTTGCTAAATTAATTATTAACTTGTTTCCAAAAAATATTTACATTAATATGTTGTATGGTTTTAAGTGAATTTATATAAAATGTTAATTATTTTATTTTATTTACAGGGAAGCTGGTAGAGTATGACAAGCCAATGAAACTTATGAATAAAAAAAATTCATTATTTGGGCAGCTTGTTAATGAATATTGGTCACGTTCTCAAAATGTTGAATAGGGATTTAAGTTCCTAATTAATCTTAGTAAATAATAATTTACAATTAGCTTTTAATTAAGATATGGTAAAAAAGAAAAAGTTGTCACAGTTTATAATTAAGTCATTGTAACAATGTAATATAACTACTATATATATTGATAGTAAAAATTTATTTACTCTTTGTTATATTAGATTATTATAAATTTTTATTTATTCTATTTTTTTTTATATGAACAAAATAATATCTTTCACTTTACACTAATGACTTCGTCTGCTTAAACTTTCAATCTATAAAATGTTTTTTGTTTTATTTTCCAAAAATTGTATTGATTGGAATTTTTTTTTTTCAATTTATGGATTCTCAACTATAATTTCCTTACTGAATTTAAAATGGATTATATTTATTTACATATTCAATAAACTTTTAATATAAATGTAAAATTTGAGCTTAACTATCTGGTACTTCCTTCGTTTTTTAAAAAAATGATCATTTTTCTTTGTTGACAATATTTTAATTTTAATTTTTCACATGACATGTTTTATATTTTTTCAGTGAATACAATATTTGTTGTATAACAAATGTTCATTCTATTTTTGCACTGCTGTAAATTAGTAAAATCAGACTTGTTAAATAGTTTCATATTTTGATCTTTGACCGTGAATTTGATCATGTTGATAAATTGATAACCATAATTCGTTCGACTTCACATACATATATTCATACTAGTTTTGATACACATACGTTGCATGGCGTTGCACGTTTTTCAGTATTTTTCAAATAATATCAATGTTACTAAATAAAAGTTTAAGTACATAATCATAATTGAAATAATTAAGTATAAGTTTCCATGAATTGTCAAGGAAGAAGGTATCAATTAGAAGACCATTTATTGTTTCCTCTTGTAAAAGATAGAAAATGGTCTCGAAAATCAAAATGAAGCGAAAATCAACATGAAGATTTTACCTTTTAAAAACCAAAAAAGTAGGTTATTATAACTATGCGTCAATCCCAAGCAAGATAAAAACAGATATATGAATTTTCACGTTTTTCATTTAAGCTCATTTCACATCAATATTATAGTAAATAATGCAAAAATGACAATAACTAAAAATCTATCCTTGGCTAATAGATGTTACTTACATCTTTTTCCTTCAATTATACGCTTTGTTTAGCTAAGTCGAATTTTGTAAGTCTTTCGAGATAACTTCTTTTCATGTGATTTAAGATCGACATAAAACTATGGAAAAATGGGTCCTTCAAGTATTGGATGAGTTCTTGTAACCATAGCAACAGGCATTTTGCTTCTACCAACCATAACACTTTCCAAAATCTCACCTTCCTCTGCTTCTCTTTCCATTTCACATGTTTTTTTGGATTTACAAATTCCCAGCACCATCCTTCCTACAACAGCCACCAATGCCACCCCAAATAGCCCGATAACGAAACCGATAACCAAAAAAACCCATATTTTCCTCTTCTTCTTACTCTCTGAAAGTAACACTATAGTGAAATGACCATGATTTCTTGTGTAACACAAGTTAGGAAACCTCAATTCACTAAATGAAACTTTTCCATTTTCATCAAACATTGCACATGACTTTGTTGTTCTTCCCTTGATGGATTGAGTTAAATTCTTGAACTCAATTGATATAGGCTGTCCCATTGGTCTAAGATCAAGCTTTGTAAGACTTGTAATGGTGTTAATATGTAATGGTGCATCATAAACCATGAAACCAATAACAGAAGTCAAGAGATTGTAACCTGATATGTTGAAGTAATGAGAAGACAAGTTTCCCAAATCATTGTACACAATGTGGATTCTTTTAACATAAGGCACTGGAATTGTTCTTGGAGGAATTGAAAATCCACTAAAGTTTGCACCTTTTTCCCATAATGTCCTGCTTCTTAACCTCACTAATGTGAGTTTCATTCCTGCTAGACTTGAAGGAACACTAGCATTGTATAAAGATCCAGTATGTTGATGAACCAAAGTCTTGAAAGCATGTTCATGAAGAATAACATCTAATGATTTTGTGAGGCTGTTATTATTAGAACATTGAACAAGAACAGAGAGTTTCAAGAAGAGGAAAAACAGAAGTATGTGCACAAAATTTGATCTCCTTGGCCATTGTGATCCATTCTTGGGGTTCATTGAATTTGGGTTAACTATTTGGTTTGCTTTACTTTCAACTGTATGGAGGACTTTAAGCTTGAAAAATGGCTGAAATTGAGGAAGAAAGAAGGGTTGGAGATGGAAAGTCTTTTTTCTCTTTTGGACTAAAATAACCTAGGGTGTGATAATGAAAAAAGGGACAACCCTAAGCTACCGTTAGCAAGGCTAGGGAAAGGGTCTGACCACAAGGGTCTGTTGTAAACAGTCTTACCTTACATTTTTACGTACCAGAGGTTGTTTTCAAGGCTTGAACCTGTGACCACCTTATCACATGATAGCAACTTTACCAGTTACTCCAAGGCTCCTCTTCAAGGGTGTGATAATGAAGTCGATGAAAATCGTCAAAGTTCCGTAGAAACAAAAGAATTGTCAAGTGTTTTTCTTTCTTTTTATATATCTGCTTAAGTCTTGACGGATGTAGTCACCCTTTGATTGTTTCGGTGAGAGGTAACGAATAGCTGATGGGAGGTAATAAATATTGACTTAGTGGGATCCTAGTAGAGGCAAAGATGCAACCAATTTGCTCTAGACTTCATCAACAACAACATCATACCGAATATAATCCCACAAATAAGATCTCAAAAAGGTAAAATGTACGCAAACTTAATCATTAACAATAAAAGGAGTAGGGTTATATGCTGAAAGTCATGCTTAAGTTGGTCCCATTAGCTTAATAATAGGGATACCAGCTTTAGGGTGAAGCAATGATGACTTTGTCTGTTGATAAAAGAGACCATAGATTTTCCATATAATGCGGGGAATTATCATTTATCACATGGACATTAGTGCATGTTCTTTTACAGACAAATCTTTACAAGAAGTTGGAACAACTAGGATTTATATGTACAGTTTTGATGAGTGATCAAGGTAAGACTGCGTACAATAGATCTTTGTGGTCGGATCCTATGCATAACAGGAGTTTTAGTGCTTTACCGCGCTTATCCCTTACTTTATATGCTGGAAGTTCAAACACAACAGACAGTTAATTAAAGCTTGTGATGTATTAATTATGAGTGATCAACCACTAGACTGTTTTCTTAATTTGGACAAAATTTAAAAACTAAACACATGGTTTTTCAAATAAAATTGGCTATTTCCATCACTACATACATGGGCTTGGATTTTCCTTGAAGCCCAATTTTTTTACATTCTGTGAAGGTGCATAGCTTCTTTGAATGTCCTGCTGATTGACTACTACATCTAGGGACAAGATTGGTCCAGAAAGAGAGGTCTTCTTTTTATGGTTATGAAATCGATTTAATTGATAAGTAAATCGATGATGCCATAAGTTGAACGGGCCCTTTTTTAAAAACAACTCAAAATAGATCTTCATAATATGACTGTCCTTAAATTTCATTGTCAAGAAGTGTATCCACGTCTTCTTGTACTATTTTTTTCTGACACATTACTAATTTTTCTGAAGTAGATCTATTTATTGTTAATAGATATCCAAACTTGCAAAACCAATAAAAAGATCATGTAGTAAATAGTTATTCCAAAAAAAGGGAACCAGAGAAAATCAATTCACCAAAATAACATCAGAAAAAATGTTCCCTTTTCCTATTTTAAAACTAATTAAAGAAGAATTTAACTTATCAAATCACATCATTAAAGAATAAACTCATATAGTACTAAACAATAATAAAAAGAACCAAATTAAAAGAAGAATAAGAAGGCCATCCCAAAGATTTGATGATGTTAATATGCACTTAGAATAATTTTTTTTTCCTTTTTCTTAATTAAAAACCAAAAAAATGTTTGCTAAATTTGATTGTTTATTAGTACATTTGGGTCATAATTAATTCATATTTATTCTTTTGTTAGTACAAATCCAACAATTTCTTATCATTATTATTGATTCCAATACAGTAATCAAAGTGGAATGCTGTCTCCTCATGGAACATAAACAAAAAGTTTGTCTTAAATTTTTAATTTTTTTTTTAAAAGGAAATTAATATTTGCTTAATACTTTAATTATATTATTGCCAAATGCCAGACATGAAGAACATTGTTATTAAATGAATTATTATTATTATTATTATTACACCAGGGATCATGGAAGTTGGCAGCCTTAGCAAATATAGTATAATATTAAAACTCTATTAATAGTATATTATTATACTTTGTCATGTCATTAGGATTGGTATGTTTTTTTCTAATTATGAATTATGCTTGAGGATTTTTAATAAATCATAGCTTTAGCATAGTGAAATTCCTTATTCCTTTTCTTTTTGTTTTAAAATAAAATAATTAGACATGGTGTTTAATATTTATGAAATTTTAATATTTATGAAATCAAATGTATAGTCCCAAGTGGAAAAGTTTTGTTCTATTTCTATTTTCAAACAAAAAGTTGGAAGTATATATTTTCTAAATAGAATTTCCTTTGAAAATAGAATTTCTTTTGAAGACTATTCAAACAACGCGAATAAAAATAAAGGTTGAAGTGCGTAGATGCCAGACTTTTTCATTTGGACCATAATTTAAGTCATATTCATAGTGCGTTATAAATTTTATTAGTTTATCAAATTTCGAATTGTAACTTTAAATAGCAGTGTTTGAAATTAGGTTTGACAAAACTTTCAAAATGTCTTGTATTATATGCTTAATATTCAACCATTTTCCCTTGAATTTCAATAGCATATATATAGTGTTTTATGTGACTGTTATAGTTCGTTCATCCCTGCTTGAACTTTTACGTCATATATGGCTAAACCTCAGCTTAATTTTTGGTTGAACTTCAGTCATCGAACTTTAGTTATTTTCGCTTGAACTTCAATTACTTTTACTTTGCTTGGAAAAAAAATGAACATAGTACTAGATGTGCAAGTAATTAGTTACCTTATAAAACTTTCATAAAAATATGCCGACCAAGTAAAAGTACCTCGTGAATTAACTTTTTTTAAGACGAATTCGAATTCAATCAAACCTAACCATAAAAAGAAACTAGGGTGAATTCCTATTTCCTCAGTGTAACAATTGACCAAATTTTCAAATTCAATGTGTTGTTAAGTTGTAACTGGAAATTTGATATAGAAAAGACTAGAGAATGACAAAACATGCAGAAAAAGGAATAATAATAATAATCAGTTGTTGAAATGAAAACTTTGAAGGAAAAAAAAAGGACAGTGGCATGTGGGCAGTTGTGTAATTTGCTGGCAATGGAGTAGATGGTTGGATTTAACAGGTTATGATGATTATGATGAAGAAATAAAAAATAAATTGTAAATATTTCAGACAATAAAGTTGTTTAATTTATATGGTTGTCCGTCCGGTGTTCGGTATCTAGTGCTCATGTTAGAGTCCGACTCATTCAAATTCACATCGCATAGAATCCATTCGGGGGAAGCATTTCCTATCAAAGATTTTTTCATACTCGGGGCTCGAACCCATCTGCTGCACCATATCCTTTGGTGGTTTGTTTAAATTGATAAAATTAAAACTGGCACAGGCATAGGCATAGGCACACTGGTAGATGTATTTGGATATTTTTATTGTCACAGGAGTTTATTTGATCAGGAGGTCATGGGAACAAGATTTAGAAACAGCCTCGGGTAGAACTGCAAGATAAAACTGCGTACAATAGAAACTTGTAGTCGGGCTCTTTCCCGAACGCTATGCATAGCGATACTTTTAGTGCACTGGACTTACACTTTTTTCACATGAGTTTATTTGAGTCAAAAATACTTATTAATGATTGAAAGCTTCTATGATTCGATAGGTTAATGAAAAATAAATACTAAATATTATACTCCATTGTATAAGATAAATAGCAAATAATAAATTCCTTCTAAAAGAAAGTTTTCATTTCTTAAGATTTAGAACTTAGAAATCTCTGATTAAGAATAAATAATTTTTATCCTACCATGTTAATGAATCATAAATAATTTGTCTTTCTTAATACATATGTACTTATGTGGTTTATTAAGACATTTCCCTTCTTGCGTACTTATTCTATATATCTCATAAATCTTATATCCTAAAGTTTTGACAAAAAAAATTATCCTTTTTTATAATTCATCACTTTATCTATTGGGTTGTAAACGATATTTTACTTAAAAAAAATTATATATTCTTGGTGATTTTTTTATCTAATGAATAAGGAGAGTGTGAGCTTTAAAATCATTAGCTTTATATTCACTTCTAAGGATATGCTTCAATAGGAATCATACAAGAATAAAGCAGATAAAGTATATTACATAGTTCACAATTACAGAAGAACTCATATTTTTATTTGTGAAATAAAAAATTTAATTTAATTTCACCCACCTAATTTCATATATGAATAAAATGTGAAAGGGGAAATAGTAATAGATTCATGATAAAGTAAAATTCTCCATGACATATTCTATCACAATTAATATTTCTTTATAATTGGTAAAGAAATCAAATGGTATATAGTTAATTCATTTATTGGTCGATCGTGGAGTAAAAATAGTCTTCTTTTGATTAATGAAATAGCTCAAAAATATCCTTCGAACATAATTGATAACTAACTGAAAACATTTTTGTGTAAAAAGTGAACAAACAACAATAATAACATATTCAGTGAAATTTTACAAGTAGGGGTTGAAAAAAGTAAAATGTACCGCAGACCTTACCACTATCTCATAAAGATAGAGAGAATCTTTCCGTCTTTCCGAAAGACCCTCATCTCAAAAATATCATTCCCAAAAGCAAAAAATACTAGATATGAAACAAAGTGACTACAGTGAAAAGCAACTGATAATCTATAAAGACAATAAAAGTAACAAAACAAATGACGGACAATAACACCACAATAGATAAAGACACGACTACCTCTACTAACCTACTAAATCACACTATCAGACATCGTCCTATCCCTACAAGCTGTCTAAACTACTGTCCTAAATATCAACTTCTACAATTTTATTGTCTATTAAAAAGTTTTATAATCATTTATTTCCAAAGGCAAGGTCATTTCATGGGTGTCCATTTGCTACTTGTGTCATCTTTCTTTCTAGCTTTTGTTACAGCTAACCTGCAAAAAAATTCTTTTTCTTGTTTTTACTGTTCCTTTCATGATAGAGAGAATATGATCATGAATAGGATCAATAAAATAATTGAGAGAAAATCAGACCTACCTAGCTACACGCGTTTTACGTATGTCTATATGTTTAACTCTATATAAATATTTATGCATATTCAAAATTATATGATAATATCATCTGAGACTAAATAGGTACCGTTATATTATGACTAGTAAATGTTATGGTATTTACACCAACTAATACATATTATGCTATAAAGAAGCTAGGAAGCATTGTTCGATTATAAATTATTTCTTTCTTGAATTTAAACTTAAGATTTCTAATAAACGAATAATATTAAAGATCAAACAAATATAGGAAAAAGTTACTAGGTAGATATATATATTAGTGGGAGTCAAAAGTAAGAACATCAATCACCATTTACATCACCATAATATTATTAATAGGAGTGATAAACGAGCAAGACGAGTCGAATATGAGTCGATCAAATATGAATTAAGCAAAAATGGACGAAATACCCAACTTGACTCATATTCTAAATGAATAAAAATGAGTTACCCAACAAATAATATAACCATAAAATATCAAAAAGTTTTAATATTGATAATATAAAAGATTTTAAATTATTTTATACTGATAATATAAAAAATATTTACATCTTGATATGTGTTAATTGACAATGAAATGATAACAAACTACAATATATTACACGTTAAAAATTATTAATAATATAAAATAAAATAATACTGACGATACATATAACTTAAATAGGTCTAATTTAAAAAAATCCAAATTGCACCAAATTATTTCCCCCTTTTTTTCCCTTCCAAATGGTGGGGAAGGGAAGAAGATATGCTTTGGACTTCAAATATTTGTAGACCTTTGTGGCCAACAGAGATATGTGGGTTCAGAATTCTGATAGAATTTTTTAATTTGATAAATATATTTATATATATATATAAATATATATTTAGAGCTCGAATAATTGGGCTTGACAAGAATATGTGTACTTTATTAAAGTCCTTTTTTATCATGGGGATATAGCATGTGAGGTTATATAGAAATGTCGAAAATAGTTTTTCTATTTTATAAAAAGAAAATTTATATATGTCGACTATATACATAAAAAAAATTAAATATTTTTATTCTTTCGCGCAAGAAGAAAAGCACTTTTGGGGGACGTTATATAGAAATATTGAAAATAGCTTCTCTATTTTATAAAAATAAAATTTATATGTATCTACTTTATTATATATAATTTTATACTATTAAGTAGATGTCAAACTAATTTCATACATTTAGAATTAATCAATTTCATTTTGAAGTAAAAAAAATAGTATATTCAATTCTGTAAGAGATTTCATTGACAAATCCTAATAGTAGTTCAGTTGCTTGACTATTTGAACTTTCGTCTTATTGGTAAGGTTCCGACATTATAATCTTGTCCCCATTTTTCCGATCCCCACTAAGAAAAAACAAGCTAAGTGGCTTATTTTTTTATATATATATTGCATAATGTTTATTGTTCTCTAATTCATAACGATGTTTGATTAGATACATAATTTTTTAAAAAATAAAGTTTTTTAAAAATTATGGCCTAAAATAAATTTGAAATTCAATAGCAATAAATTATCCCATTAAGGTTAAAACAAGAGATTCAAAATTAATTTTTTATTAAATATGAAAAAATGTCATTCTTCTTGATGTCGATTAAAAATGAAAAGAAAAAATCACATACATCGAGATGAAAAAAAGTATAAAATTCAGATTAGCATTTCATTATTTTTATCACATTTAAGAAAGAAATATAAAATTTAGTATCTTTTATTTATACCTTTATAACATTTTTTCATATTTAATAAAATTTTGATTTTGAATCTCTTATTTTAACCTTAATGGGATAATTTATTGCTATTGAATATTGGAGATCTTTATAACATCTTTTCGTATTTAATAAAAAAATAATTTTGAATCTCTCATTTTAACCTTAATGGGATAATTTACATGCTATTGAATAACATGTAAAATAAAATTTTGGAGCCTTCAATTTGGGGTTGGGGGTGGGGGTCGGGGTAGGGGCCTAAGCAATTGCTTTAGTGGCTTTCCTATTCAGCCAGCCCTAGTTTGAACAATTTGTCTCAGCGTTAAATATTAAAGACCTGATTCAAAAATCATGCTAAATAAATTCTGAATTTAATCGAACCTCATAAACTAGCTTAAAATAGAAGATTTTCGTCCGCAATCTTATAGTAATCCAATTCATTTTATCTACATCCCATGTGAAAGTCTTCTTTCATCACTCTCACACGTTCAGACATTGTCCCATATTAGATGTGAAGAATTATAAAGGTTAAAAAAATGATAATTAATGTAAATTATCAATAAATGATTGAATATTCCATTTATGTAATTCTTTTTTGGAGATCATTCTAAATATAGTGTAAAATTCCCTTCTGCACAATCTTTTGGAGGTATTTGTCTAGTGGCAAGGTGCATTATTTAGTGTAATCAATTATATGAACTGACCGCTAAAGAATATGGTGCAGTAGATGGGCTGATCCTCTTTTAATCAAAGGTCTAGCGTAAATCTATTTAAGAAAATTTAATAAATTCTATTAAGAATTTTTTTATTTCTAGATCTCGAATTTAAAACTCGATGAAGAAATCCTATATATCCTACAAATATTATTGTTCAAACACCTACTAGAAGTACTAAACTTAAGTAAAGAGTCTTAAAAGAAAATGTGTATGTGAATAAATTATAATTTAAAAAATTGCCCAAACTCAAATTGGATTGACTTGATAAACTTCAAAAACGTGTAATCTTGATATTAATTAAAAATTATAAGATTAATCTATTTTTATCTATGTAGCTAGAAGAATAAAAAGTGTAGGCTAGACACATAGGGACAAGAATGAACATAACAAAAAGGCTAAGAGTAATTGTCAAACTAGGATTATACTAATTGGCCTTAATTAAGGAAGAATATATATAAGCTAGGGTCTATGATGGAATCATTAGGGTTTTTCTGTACATCAAAAGTGGTTTGTCTTAGGTGCTTAATCTTTTTGCTAAATGAGGATTAATTAATATGTTATTATATATCTATCATTGTTATCAACATAGTTACTTAATTAATTTAATTTAGTAGTATTATAACACTCCTATAGATGGGAAGGGGGTCCTGGGGTACGAAAATATTTATCGTTGTGTGATTAAAAGATCAGGAGTTCAAGTCATGAAAATTAATGATCTTTTCATAGATACAAATAAGTACTCCACGGTGATTAATCAACTTAACTATTTTGTTCATTGTTCATATTAATTAGTCTCTTGAAAAAAACAATTGAAAATTCAAAATTTGTTTGAACTTTCAAAGGTCATCGTAATTGTAGGGGGTAAAAAAAAAAGTAATTTATTCTATCTTGATTAGTAAGTGATCAAGTGATATGAGACAAATGTTTTTAGTAAAATGTTCATCTAATATGGGACAGAGGAAGTAGTTAAGGTTGTGTCCAACCTTTCCATGAATTTTATTTGTAACGTGAGGTTAGTGAATTCAACTATCTTTTATTTAGTAGAACGTCGTTATTTGAGGTTAGTGAATCCAACTGTCTTTTATTTAGTAGAACCTTGTTACCTTTTCTTCTGATGACAAGAGGACTCCGCAGTCGCTATCCTTTAGGTGTCCCCAGGGCAAAACCTTCCCTCCTATGCAATAGCTCACAAACTACACAAGAGAGGTCAAGAGAGGTAACTCTGCTCCCCAAGGTAGTCCGGTTCGACAAGCTCGATCCAAAAGGCAAACTTCTTACTTTCACTAGCAAAGAATCTCGAACTGACACCTCCAATGTAGCCTAAAGCGCTGGACCACCTCGAGGGTAGAACGTTGTTATTTTTATGGTTAGAAAGACTGTTTCAATAATATTTCTTCAAAAGTGCACTATTTAAGTATTATTATTTTTTTCAAAATCTAATATGGTCCTTCAAAATTCGAATAGCTAGGTCATGAGATCTTGTTTAATTAAGAAGATATAGGATAACTTAGTCAATGTCCTAATATTATTCGACCTAAATTTCCATTAACATACATAAATTAAAAGCTTAATTATTATATATTGTCTGTTGAATTCAAAAATAAATAAATAAATAATGGAAGTGATAAAATAGTTGACTTACACTTTCACATTAACAAATACTGTTCCCAACATCTAATGTTATAAGTGGTTGATTGTCAGTGCAAGATTATTTTTCCTTTTCTTGCTATATGCTCCATTTATATATATATAGTCAAAACAAATTTATAACGATATTATTTGTTCGAATATTTTTTAAAAGTTATAATAATAAAATGTTATAAATAACATAACATGAAAAATCAGTTTTAATAAGTACTAGGTCATTATATACAACAAAAATATTATTATAAATAATAACTGTTATAAAGAAATTCGATGATATATTTTTTAATATATATATATTCAATATTAAATTCATCAAAAGCAAAGCATATGCAAAGGAAGTGATGGGCTTTTCCATAATGCAATGAAATTGGAAGGAGTGTACGATACAAAGGCTAGCTAAGCAAGGCAACCATGAAAAAAAATAATTTTAAAAATAAAAGGAAGAATATGAATAACTTTTTTTATTTAATATATAGTAAGTACATTATCAATATTTTAATTAATTAATTAATTAATAGCCATCATATATTTGTCTTGTCATTGCCTTTTCCTTTGCTTATATAAAGCCCATTTCTTCTACTTATAAACCCCATGACCTTATAGTACCCCACATTTCCTCCCTATCCCTTAGCATATATTTCTTTAACATATATCAACATAAAAAAAAAAATTATATATGCAAATGCCTTGTGTTATAGGGTCAAGTTCTAGGAACGACGTGAATAATATTGAGGAATTATGTATCTGATTGAGGCGTAGTAATTATTGTTATATAATTGAATATCTATGAAGAGAGCTTTCTTCAGTCCACACATGGGGGGCAATAGGGTTCAATTTGCTGCCGACTCATTCATCCAAATGTTGAGGTCGCGATAGTTGAATGCTACCTCAGCAGCTGAGTGAATGAAGCGGGAGTACAAGTTGAGGCTTAAGCTTCCTGTACTTGGACTGAAGGGAGCTCCCTCTTACCTTTTTTCCATGTCAACTATATGGTAGTTACTTTGTGATTCTAATATTTGAGTATGTTTTTTTAATCTCAATTATTTTACGAAGTACCTAATACGAATTCGACAAAGCATAGTAGTGTGTTTTTGCCTTTATCTTTTTTTATTTGCAGTTTATATAATGTTCTTAAATAAGATTATTATATTTGCTTGATCCTGATTTAACTTTGAGATGTTTTCATGTGAAGCTTTAGCTATTGAAGCTGAACCGGAGTTACAGTATTAGGTATGATTTTGGATAATTAATTCAATAATTTTTGTTTAGATTTTGTATTTGTATTAAAAATTCATTAAATATTCAATTATGAATTCACCGACTAAAACAGGTTATGAATTCGGTGATCATTTTAATACTCATAAAAAAACTTTAAATTCTGATTCCGACTTTAAAGCTATCAAGGGCTATTAGGATTTTTCTGACAATTTACTTCATGGTGAAGGATTATGATAGAGTGAGAAGTCCTCTCTGATGATTAAACAGAACTCTCGAATTTGAGTTTTGAGTATTGAAAATCGAAAAATAAAATTATTGTACGAAATTTCTTCTTATTGTCCGACCTTTTTACTTGTCCTTTCTGTCTGATACTTTCTATTATATTGTTATGTTCGATTATTCTCTTCCACTACATACATTTATGGAATGAAACGTGTTGTAAATTTCATTTTATTTCTATATATTATTTTTATATTTCATGAATATTTGTCAACTTTTTAATTAATGGCCAACGTACTTACGGATCACATAGAATCTTAGTACTGATGTTTGATTGAATTAATATTTACAGGCCTTTTTTTTTTTTTTTACTTTATAAGTAAATAATATTTGTTATCACGAAATTTCAATTTTCAGTTTCCACATGTAAGTTTATATGATAATATCTTAAAGTCTCGACAATAAAAAATAAATCCAAGAGACTATTCCTTAAAGTGAGAGCAAAAAGTGGAATGAAACCCTAAACAATTAAATATTAATTGAGAAAAAAGATGATTAATTAACCGTAATTATCATAATTATAGACGTCTCCGTTGTGTAAGTGTAATAAAAAGTAAATGTTATATTTATTGTCCTTGAGAATCGAGTGGATACAGCGAGAAAGAATTTAACGATCCACCTTATGATCGTCACATAAAATGAAGCGAAATTTTTATAAATAGTTTAGACTTGAAATTTAATATGATCAAATAACTATATGTTACATAATTATATGGTTATGCGACATGGAGGAGAGGAGAGAGTCAAATGAGATCGAGAGATGGAGGAAAGAGGTGAATTGTATATGTATATTTGTCAAATTATATGTGTATATCTGTCAAATAATTGTATATATACATAACTAATATACATATATATATTTGCAGAGATTGAGAGAGGGAGGAGAGAGGCGAGCGATATCGAAAAAGGGAGAAGAGAGGCGAGCGAGAGAGGGCAAAGAATGGAGAGAGACGAATTATATATGTATATCTGTCGAATTGATTATGTATCTGTCAAATTAATTGTATATATCCAGCTGGTATACATATGTAATTGTATATTTAATAAGAAATTGAAGAAAGAGAGGAAGTGAGGAGAGAGAAAATAAATTATAATTTTTTTAAATTATAATTATACAATATAAATGTTTGTCTAGTTATATTTTTTTTCTAAAATAAATACTCTTAATATCCTCTTGAAAATTTGCATTATATATAATAGCGCATCGTATTCCATCTACATAAGTAAAAAGCATTCAAAATTTACTAATTCATAATTTTTAAAATCTTATTTTTTTTAACTCTCATTTTATTAATCCATTTTATTACCATACTTATCCAAAGACATGACAATAAGCTAAAATATGAAAATAAATTCTAAATATGAGCTGGTTTTTAATTATTCTCTTCAGTGCCTGACAAGTACCCCATTTACCCTCTTATTATTTCTCCTTTCCTCAAAAAGGAATCTTTAAAAGATTGGCATTTTTCTTTATTTATTTAATTTTTATAATTGTTTACCTTTATGTAAATAAATTCTTGAACAATTTGTTGTTTAGGATATGCATCACAAAGCTCAAAAATAAAATTATGCTAAAATAGGGCTCTGACCCTACTTCCCCATAATTCAACAAAAAAATAATCTAATAAAAGTTTATAATTGAAAAAGGATATGCACCATCTTTAACCAACACAAAGGGTGTATTTGGTAAAGGAAAATATTTTTCATGAAAAAAGAAAATTCAAAAAAATAAATTTTTTATTTATTTGTTTGTTTGTTATATAAATAAAATAATATTATTTATATATAATCTGGATAAATAATATAAGAGGTGAAGAGGAGATGCGATCGTGTGTTGAAAGGGTGGAGCTATTCTTTTGTTAAGGGTTTATTCGAATTCTTTTCAATGAAAAATTATATTATTTATATAGGATTAATATATATATATTTTTATATGTATATAGTAGATTTCGAAACTCTTTCGATTAATTTATGTATTTACTTATTAAAATTTTGAACCTCCTTAGTGACGATTCTGACTCCTCCACTGGGTGCTGGTGAAACAATTAATGTGAAATTTACTTGTGAATTTATTAGAAAAAATCATTTTTTTCAAAAGAAATTAATTTTTTTTATTCAATTTAGTTTCTTTGTGAGATATGACTTTGTGATTTGACATAGAACTAATTTTAGCTTGTTGGCTTTCAAGACTATGGAGGATTTTAAAGTTTGATTTTCCTTTATATAATGGGGCCCTATGTATTTTAACCCATTAAGAAAGAAAAGATTAGTGTGAATTAAACCTGATTAGTTCATTAATCACTACTGTCTTTTCAAGCATCATATCATAGAATCTTGAATAGTACATAGTCAAGTGTTGCAAATCTATATTGAAATTGATAATTAATATTAATTAAATTCAAGAAAAGGTCTAAACTTGTAATGGGCCTCAGCTACTTAGCACCAAAAATGAATTTACAAATGGGATTTTCTCATCACATAAAAATACTATTGTTAATGATTTTTAGTTAGGTGGGATGTCGGATGATGATCTCGAGATAAAATAAGAGATTATTTGTTTGGCGTTTGATTATTTCGTTTACCCCACTTTTTTTAATTGGTTTAAAAAAAAGCAAATTTTATAAATGGCGAATATATAATGCTTAATTATTCTCCATAGCTGTAGTTTGGGTAATTACATTGTGTAACTATAGTTATAACAATATTTGTATTGTCGCAATGTATTTGTACACATTTGTATAAGTTGCTATACAATTCATAATTTTTGTATAGCGTTTGTAAATTTTGCTATACAATTCGTGCACAGTGTTTGTATAATTCGTTATATAATTCACGTTATTTGTATATTTCGGTATACAATTTGATTCACATACAACTTTTGTATAAATTGCGCAAATTATACAAAACGCAAACTGTAAATACAACTAGATGTTTGCTGCGAGCGGTAATTAATTTACCCTAGAGCTATGTTAGCTAATTAACTAGTATATGCTTGTTTATCCGCATAATTTTTCCTTAAAAGTATGTCTAGTTTCTTATTTGGTAATTTTTAAATTTCAACTTTTTATATGACACATATTTAAAATCACAAGATTAAAAGATATTTTTTTATACATTTGATATATCTTTAATTTCAGATGTGAAGATTCAAAAAATTTCTTTACTTTCTCAAACTCCATCCCAAATTAAAATATGACAAACAAATCAAAACAAAGAAAGTATTAATTACTACTGACATACATTTCGTACTAAAACGATAAAATTAGCTATATCGTATAGAAAATACGTGAATAACTAATTTCACAAAATATCCTTATCTCTTTCATCTCGATACGAAAATAACCGCACTCATTATGCCTCTGTATTTTTCTTGACACATGATAATTATTAATTTGATGTGGTAACTTTATACTGTATAAAGTTTGAGGTGAATTAAACGATTGACTAAAATAACACTTCTAAAGTTTGGAGTTTGTTAAATTGTTATAGAAAGGTAAATTAATTAGACTACGTAATGGAACTTTTGGTCCACTAATGATGTATAATTACAAAAGAAATTCCCCTTTCAATAAGATATCATCTAGATTTGTCTCCAAGAAAGTTCTTAAAAAATTCATATTTAGTCAACTCCACTAGCTAAGTTAAGATTTCATAATCTTTGTCCAACTAAAGCAAGAGCATAATATTTGATACATTGGCAAGTAATAACATTGGAGGGCATAATAATGTTAAAATTATCCATGTAATTATACTCCTTAATAATTATTATTATAATAATAATAATAATAATGTTATTATAACATTCAAATTCAAAAAGTTATGGTCGCTTTGAGCATTTGTTTATATTTAACCTTATCGTCATGCAATTGAGTATCTGCTACCTCATACTAGATGGTGATGTCTGAACTAGCTTACATGTACCTGGATTATTACATGGGATACCTACTATCTCCCATCTGTACAAGTACCAAAATTCATTTGATTGTGAAGTTGTACTAAATATAGCCTATGCACAGTTGTTGTAGACTTATATGAGAAAACACTATCAATTGAGTATCTGCTACCTTACACTAATGTTCGAACTAGCTTACATGCACCTCGATTATTACATGGGATACCTACTATCTCCCATCCGTACATGTACCAAAATTTGTTTGATTGTACAACTGTTGTAGACTTATATGAGAAAACACTACCAATAGAGTGTCTGCTACCTCACACTTGATGATGATGTCCGAACTAGCTTACATGCATCTCAATTATTACACAGGATACCTACTATATCCCATCCGTACAGGTACCAAAATTCGTTTGATTGTGAAGTTGTACTAAACATAGCCTATGCACGGTTGTTGTAGACTTATATATGAGAATACCCTATCAATTGGAAACCTGCTACCTCGCACTAGATGGTGATGTCTAAACAAGCTTACTTGCACCTCGACTATTACACGGGATACCTAATATCTCCTATATGTACACATATCAAAATTCGTTTGATTGTAAAGTTGTACTAAATATACACTATGCACAGTTGTTGTAGACTTATGAGAAAACACTATCAATTATAAATAGGGACCCCTACACAAACAAGAATCCTATGTAAATTTAGAAGCAAGCTTCTCATGTTACTGTACCTGCATTAATGTACAGAAAGCTGAATGAAACATTAAAGTTACAAAAATCATCCAAGATTGCCTAGACAAGAAGCATTTATGATCAAGGACCCATTGTAGTTCCTTTCTAAGAAATGTACATGATGTGCAGCTAATGTAACATTCATCATCCAAATAGGACACCCCAAAAAATCTGCAGAGGCACTCAAACATAGCGCTGACGGATCTTCTATTGCGTTTGAACTTGCAATCTCATCCATCATTACAAAAGGATCCGTTGGGACTCAGAAATTAATACCTTGATTCGTCTCGCTTTATGTTGTTGACTTTTATGTAAAGCAAGAGGAGTGGTCCAAATCCGTGTATCATCTCGTGGCTATTGGGAACGAATTAAGATATCAACATAGCACTGATCCTCGTGGCATGCAATACAATGTTTCAAGCTACCAAAGAATTTGATTGTAGAACTAGAGGGAGATCTTGGTACCTTTCAATCGTGATCGTGAACGTTGACCCCTCGTTCTTGCTTCCATTAACTTGGCCTTCAAAGTGTTCTCCTTTAAATCTGGTGGCAGTTTAGTTGATGACTCGGATATGTTCTCATGTGAGGGAAGTTTCTCCGTCCATTGCCTGACCGGACTAGCTTGAGCCCTTCTAATAGAAGTACCATACGAAGCTAACTCATAATCATTTTCAGCTGGCATATTTCCACTTTCTGACAATAAATAATGGCTTCTAATTAATTCATCAATCATATAGTTTGAGTTAACTCCAGGAGTTCCATCAGCTTTATTCTTTTTCCCAGAACTACCTTCTTCTGTTACTTCACATATCTCGAACTTGTTCGAAGTGCTTATTTCAACTTGGTTCTTTTCACTAGCTTCTCCCAGATCATTATCGTCCAACTCTTTCCTGCTTTCACTTGGTAATGCAGCCCGGGCCATCTGTTCTTCAAACTTCACCTGCATATTGGACACGCTGCTACCCTTTGGCCTTTCATGTAATGCAGGTTTCTTCAATATGTAATTAGGCCTCATTGTTTCTTCAGCACTCTTTTCCTTGGAACCATTCTCACGGGATCTCAAGTCAGCATCACTTGGTTTTTGCAACTCAAAACAATGTGAATCACTGCTAACAGAATCTTCTTCATCGCCCTCATCTTGTGGAGCACTGCCAGCAACATTAAGATGAAAGGAATCCAGAGAACCCCTTCGGTAGGTGGGATCCCCTAAGTTAACATTATTCCTGATGCCGGTTTGTTTAGTTTTAAGGAATGTCTCTATTTCAGACCTGAATTTCTCGATGATTGAGCTTTTATCACCTTGACCATATTGAGGTTCCGTTTTTGCCTGCATCCGTTCATCAATCCATGCTTCAGAAATGTGCAGAATTAGTTGATCGCTATTTGTCCTTTCAGTCCAATCCTTGTCAGACTTCTGTCTTACAGAATGCAACTCTTGTTCATAATTTCTTATTCCCCAAGCAAACTCATCACAGAGGTCTTCCAGAAGTAGTCGAGACTTTTTCTCTTTGTCCCACTCTTTCGAAGCATTGGCAAGAGATGTTTTGACCTCATACAGCTCCCTAGCCAGTCTCCGATGCAAGCTCTCTGAGCGTTTCCTTAGCTTTCTTTCGTCTTCCAGTTCATCTCTGACAGACTGAATAGCAGCACTAATTCGATCTTGTTCCTTACTTTTCCTTGCCACTTTATCCTCTGTTATCTGCTTCATTAATTCATCTATTTCATGTCTATCCACTTGCTGATCTCGCACCAACTCCTTGATCCGCACACGAGCATGATCTAGTTCTTTCTTTAATGCTTTCACGAGTGCCATGTTGGCCGCATGCTGCTCTTCCAGGCCCCAGATTCTATTCAGTACTTTTAGTAGTTCTGTAGATGTTTTGAGGCTGTAGCTTGTCTCTCCAATCCTCCCTTTCAAGTCTATAGAACTAGACGGTGTAACTGCAGCGTTGTAAGGTGCAATCTGAAATTTTTAATGACGTGAAGCTTTAGATGCATTATTAGGTCAGAATCAATATATATTATCCCATAAAACAACAAGTTATTGCAAGGATGTTTTTGCTCATTTTAGCCACTTTTTTAAGTTTTAACATGCCCACCTTCCTAAAAATTGTTCCTTGCTAATTAGTTTACAAACATCTATTACATTGGTCCAACAATAACTAGCATGAAAACAGACGTAGAAGATGAACTAAAGAGAAGACTCTGCATGTTGGTTAACGGATAGTATAAAATCTTATTACTTTAGTTACTTTGAGATTTTCATCAGCTCTAAATTCCTTAATGAAAAATTGCACAGAAATGACCTAGAGACAAGTATAATTAAGTATCACAAATAAAGATGTCATCAATGCAGATTAGCACTCTCTTTACCTCCATTGAACTGCCATAACTTGCAGGAGATACAGGTTGTATCGCATGATTGGTCCTTTCAATCGATCGATGATGTTGCATCAACGATGCAGCAACATGCCTCCTCAAACTGCCCGCACTTCCTGGCTGGCAAACAAAAAGACTAATGTTTATGGAGAATGCTGAGCAATTTCAGAACTTTGCTACCTCAAACTGTACTTTGGTTCAGAAAAGAGACGTGAACTGAAAAATCCAACAAATGCACCTTAACGCCAAACTAATTTAGAGTAGGCTATATGAATTAAAAACAGACATCGTCTCACCCCAAGTCCAAAGCAGCACAGCGTTGAAAAACATGAAAACAAACTCAGACAGCACGATAACTTAACAAGCTTCCTAGTCCTTGACAGAGACCCTGTTAGAGGCATAATCATTTGTTGTTCCTTTAAAAGTTTATTGCACTGATATGCTCTAGGGAATGAAAGTTACAATCTTTAGTGCAAACTCGGCATGGAGTCTATATACTTGGCCACAACTATCAATCAACTCATTCCGGGGCTAACCTGTCCATCAACTCTAGGCTGGCAAACCAAAAAGCTAGCGGTATCTCTTGCACGCTAAGATGCTCAATCATAGAACCAATTTCAGGAGTATTTGAGAAAATAAAGAATCTATGGCAGATGGACAACGATAAAGGTTGAAGTCTTGTGGATCAAATAAGAACAAAAAACAGCAGAGACTGAGAAACAGCAGGGGACAGCAGAACCAAGCAACTTCAACAACATCAGTCACCTCAAAGGTCCCAACTTCAGCACAAACAATCAAGAAAAGTTAATTGAAAGCATCCTCAAAATGAACCAAGATTAGCCAAGCTACAAATTCTGCCACTACTAAACAAAAGGGTAATTGCCATTCACAGAGATGAGAGAATTCTTATGAACTACCAACTCCAACAACATCAATTACCCAAAAACCCTCTTAAGTCACCTCAAAGATTCCAACTTTACCACAAACAACAAGAAATTTAATCAAAAGGATCCACTAAATGACACAAACTAAGCTAAACTACCAAGTTCTTTTACTACTAAACAAAAGGGTATTTGCCATTCACAGAGCTATTAAAAAGAAGAGAATTCTGGTGAACTAGCAACTCCAACGACATCAGTTAGTCAAAAACAAACAGAGCTCTAAAGCCACCTCAAAGATTCCAACTTTACCACAAACAATCTAGTCAAAAGAAGTGCTACCAAGTTCTGCTACTATTACGCAAAAAGGGTTTTTGCCATTCACAGAGCAATTAAAGAAAGATAAGAGAAATTACCAGGTCAGGTGAACTTGGTGAAGGATCAGGATGTTCAAGAACCCTACTATCCTCATAAAGGTGGTGTCTATGGTGGCGATAGGGCTGAAGACGGCGGATTCTTGAAGAAGGAACATTATTACTATTAACATGAGTACCCTGGTGGTGGTGGTGCATTTCAGAAAAGGGTATCTTGTACTGATGAAGCTCCCAAAGAACTGCAGCAAGTTTTCTAGCAGAAAAACGAGAATTCTCAAAAGGGGTTTCTCCAATATCACTTTCTTGAACAACAACAGCGCTTTCTTGATTATTATGATACTGTTGGAGCCTCAAAAAGGGTATTACTGGTGTAGTGTGTCCCCCTCTTTTCCCTATTTTCTTCAACTTTTCCCCTAAATTTTCTTGCTTTTCTGCTGGCCCTTCTCCACTTTTTCCTCCCCTTTTCATCTCTCTCTATGTACACACTACTACTTGAATATTGTTTCTTTTTTTTCCTCTCAACTACCCATCATCATTGAGTTAACTTACTGTAGTAACTGCTACAGCTACTGCTACTTTGTATGGTACACCAGTACAGTCTTTTTATTGTTGAATGGAGATTCTCTGCAATTTTTTTGTGTTTTAAGTTCAACATACATGGGAAAAAAAGAGACTTTTAATGAGGGAAACTGTATATAGGTGTTGGTATCTGCATTTGGTAAGCTCTGTGTTGGTGTAGACACATAGGCCTTTAATTTTCTTGACTAATTTGTCAAGTACAACTCATTTTACCCTTTACATAAATCAATTCTTTTGACAAACTAAAGTTACAGTGGGAGATGTAACTGTTCATCATCAAATTACAACTTCATGTTCACCATTTATTTTATTTTATTTTGTAATTTCTACTTTTTATTTATTACTATACAATAATAAAATATTTTATTGAAATGAACAGAGTATAATCATTAGAAAGTGAAAGCTGACATAGCTAGCTTCTCTTGCTTTATAACTTACTTTTTTTTACCTCGGCATGAGCATGCATGCAACCCTTTTTTTGCAAAATGCTCTCTGCCGTCATTTTTACTTGTTTCTAATTTATCATTATTATTAATTATAGTTATTTTTCAATTATATACTTCAAATTCTTAATTTATTCTTATTGTTAATTATAGTAATTTCTCAATTGCATGTTTCAAGATATTGTATTTATTATATTTAAAAGGTGATTTGATAAAATTACTCCTATTATTTTTCTTCAATTTCTTCATATATGCTTGATTGTGGATCTTCTTTGACCTATATATTCTTTGCCCAATCAGGATTTTCATAGTCATATGTACGATCAGACTTTGGTAATTTGGTAATCTCATAGTCCATGAGTTATCAAAAATAAAAGAAAAAAAAAAGAAGAAGAAGACGAACATACACTGCAAAGTTGAAGAGCATTATGGAAAAATTGAAATTCAAATTTAACAATCGTCTTCGTGATTTTAGGCGAGAAATTGGGGCAATAAAGTATGAAAGTTAAAATCTTTTAAAGTTGGAAGAATTTGTGCGAGAAATTATGAATCTGTGTGGGGGATTTTTAGGAGGAGAAATAGGAATTTTTTAAATATTTTGATATGGTAGAGAAGAATAGTAAATAAGGTAAAAAAAAATATGAATAGTTAGATAATTATTCCTCATTATTATATAAAGAACAAGAAACAACGAAGACGTTATGACAAATTAAGACATTAATAATACATATGTATTGGTGAAAAGTTACAAATATATAAAATACTTTCTCGTCCATTTTTACTTGTTCCTTATTAACTTGACACGGATCAATATATTTGAACTTGGTTAACAAAGAAAATGCATGAATAAATTAAAGGTGTTTAAACTCTTGGACTTTCGAATATCTCATCTTTACTATAGTTCATTTTAACTTAATTATGGATATTATTATTATTATTACTATTATGATTTTATAATTTCAAGACACTTGTATTATTTTATTTTATAAGTACTTATTAATCTTATACCAAGAAATATGTATGAAGCATGTCAAACAAAAGGCACAGAATATTATACATGTGTCTCCTTAGGTTATTCTGGAGTACTAGAATTTCCTTTTTTTTTTTAAGTATTAATTAAAAAAGGAGTAATTAATTCTTAATAATTAAATATATGTAATAATTAGTATTGATTAAGGTTTGAATATGGTGGTCCAAAGGAATGTCCTAGTATCTCAACAAAGTCAAGGTTGTAGGGTATGAAGGCATAATTGTTTACAATATGTAGAAATTCTTTTGACTATTTTAATTGAGGAAGGAGCCAAAAATATTCTTACGTTATTCGAAATAGGTTAATTTTATTTTGATATATATCATAGTTGATGATCAATAAGACGATTGTCAAAATGATAAAAAGTGGTGTTGATGCTATAAAAAATTGTTAACCAAGTCTAACTAACGATAAATTTAAGGCTAATTATGTAACTAGGTAAACACATGATATATATTTACATTATACCACTATAGTTTGAAAAAATTATAATTTATAGCTATAGTTAGGGTATTATTTCTATCTTCTCTCTCCTCTCTTCATCTCTCTCTTCAATATAATATCTTGTCAGATATACAAATACATATATATACCAGTGACATATTGATAAATATACATATTCAATTCAACATATATACATAAACAATTCGCCTCCCTCGCTCTTCTCTCTCCTCCCTTCCCAATCTCACTTGTCAGATATACAAACATATATGTATATTAGCTACGCATATACCATTATTTAATAGATATACACATACAATTTGACAAATATACATATAATTCGCCTCTCTCGATCTCTTCTCCCTTTCTCGATCTCGCTTGCCTCTCTCCTATAATATATAGCTAGAAATCATAATTTTAACAAACTAAAATTATTTTGTCTTATTATATTTTAAATGTTTGCTCTTTTTGAAAAAAATCCTCTAAATTTAAACGAGTTTGTTTTGGGCATATTTGATAGTGAACAATACTCGAATGATATCAGCATATAAGCCCAGCATGTGGACTGGACTTAGAGATGGGTACCGATGGGCTTTAGGCCTTATTTGCTAGCCCATCATGTGGACTGGACTTAAAGATGGGTACCGATGGGCTTTAGGCCTTTTTATAAAGCCCATTTGATGTTTAGGGGATTTTTGCGCTGATTAGATTACTAGTAATACTTAACTTTTCAAGGAATCCTTCCTTGATGATTGTGAACGACTGATTTTTGTAATCTTTTCGATCTCGTTTCATAAGAACAAGTCAGAAAAATTGAAAAATAAATCATCTAATTTCATTCGTTGTCAATAGCCACGAGATGATCACGCTCCCCATCGCCACAAACTCTAGATACAAGGATTTTGAGAATACGCCTCATAGAATTTAGTCAAAATTTTCTTACTATTTTTAGAGTGCAAATATAGTACTTGAAAAATTTTCTTCTAGACAACATTAGATTCAAATTTAATTATTTTTTTCATATAATGCTCAATCTTTATAGACAAACGACTGTATTTAACTTATTGATTATTGCTTAAAATAGACAAATTATCACAATAATAGATAAATAAGATATATGCTAAAAATATCCAAAATAAAAAGAATTTTTATACTTAATTACTAAATTTATAAAGATATAAAATTTTATGTTTCTTGGAGAGGAGACTATTTATTATATGGTTGTTAAGATTACAGACATGCATAGCTACACTGTGAAATTATTGATAAATCTGTTACTACAAAGATATTATACTAAATTAGGTCATTAAATAGTATATAATTACTTTTTTGATTGTCGTAATTTTTTTTATTTAGAGTTGGACTGATATTTTAACCCAATAACAAAGGGAAGGAGCAATAGAGTGAGTGATTGCTGAGTTGTAAACTTGACGTTACTCATTTAAATTAGTGAAGTTGGTAAAATCCTATACGTCGTAGGTAGTTATTGTTTTTCTCTTGAGCAAGAAATTTTTTCACTATAACTCAGTATTTTTTGCAGCCCATAAAACAAGAATCTAGTTCTTGTTGAGTGATTAACGTTTTTTTCTTTTGATATTTTTCCAAAAATTATATTACTATAAAGAAAGGAATTGTGTAATTTTAACAAGGTGTTGTATATTAGTTCTTCTTCATCGTTTATTCAATTAATTAATAAATTGAATCCTTTACAATAATACAACCATTAACTAATGTGTAACGTAACGTGCAACGACTTTTTTAACAGAAATAATTGCACGTGCTCACTGACTATCGATTACTCCGTTCGTTTAACAATAGTTTTTCATTATTAATTTGGCATAGTGATTAAAAAGCAATAAAAGATAGGATTAGTTCTATCAAATCATTATTTGAATAAAATAAATACAGTGTTAATGAGTGTTTGAGCACCTAGCAGACTCCACATATTGTTAAATAAATTATTAAAAAAAATTGGATTTAATCTCATTATTTATTTATTTTGAAAAATTACAGAAATACACAACTTATATTTACATAATTTCATATAATCCCAACTCTTTTAAAAAAATTACAAAAATCCCTTAAATGATACAAAACTGCAACACTTATTGATACAAATTATAATCCTTACTTCTCCATGTATCATAATTAAAATCCTTCAATGCTCCTACCTTTTCGTTTTTTATATAAAAAAGAAGGAATTTTTGATAATTTTAAAAAAAGTTAATATTAATTATAATTAGCTCCAAAATTAGAAAATTGTGTAAAATACCTTTATTTTTTCTTCTCTTGTTCAAATGAATTTTAATACGTAATACTATTCAAAAGATAAACTTAGTTAATTGTGGAAAGGCTAAAAAATTGGATCCAAATCCAAGAAGGTTGAAATAGATAAGATTACATTCAGATCCAAAAGAATAGAATTCAATATTATCTTATTTCTTCATTAAACTCAGATCTAAAAAATATCTTTAAAAAAATATTATTTTTGTTTAGTATTTTTTATATAATCATAATTAAAAAATTATTTTATTAATATTTATTTATAAAAGAACAATAAAAATCATGAAACTTAATAAGAATCAAACAATTTAATTCATCACATATTTTTTAATCTAATTCATATTTTAATCCAAATATGAGCCACACATTTTGACTTTCATGTGCAACATGGAGAACTACTTAATACTAACACTTGCAACTCCAATTGTCAACTTTGAAAATTGAAATCTAGAATAGTCATTTCAAAAATTCAAACCTAAAAAAAAAATTTGAAAAAATGTTTTTTCTAAAAATAAAATAAGTTCTTCACAATATAAAGATTTTAATTTTAAAGCAAGTATCAAATCCCAAAGAATGATAATAAAAATGAAAATTTATTATGAAAGCTATAGCGCCATTGGGAGAAAGAGAAGGATAAACAATATTATACTCCTTTTTTTTATTACTTATTAAATTCAACTTTCAATGTGATATATTATCAAATCATAAAAAAAAAAAAAAAAAAAAATAGTACTCCATTCATTTTATTTTATAAGATACTTTTTAATTTGACACGATGTTTAAAAAAAGACGATTTTGAAACTTATGGTCTGATCATTCTTAGATATTTATATAGCTGAAAATCATTTCAGCAAAGATAAAAAAGAAATTTTAAAGTTAAATTATTCAATTACAGTAAGTTGACATTCTTTTTAAAACGGGCCAAAAAGAAAAATATGTCATATCAAATGGGACAAAAAAGTACATTTTACATATCATTAGCTTAAATATAAAAAGAAAAATTACGTTAATTAGCTAACATAGCTATACTTTGAATTAGTTACAGCTCGCGACAAACATCTCGTTGTAATGAGTTTTGTATAATTCACGCGACCTATACAAACGTTGTGCACGATCATATAAAAATTGTGCGTAAATCAAATTGTATAGCGAAAATATACAAATACCGTAAATTGTATAACAAATAATACAAACGTCTTGCGCGAATTGTACAACAAAATACATAAACGCTATACAAAAATTATGAATTGTATAACAAATTATACAGACATATACAAATGCCGCTAAAATTATGATTAAAAAATATAATTACCCAAACTATAGTTATAAAGCATGATTAAAATATTTTAAATTGGCTATATACGAAAATTCCTCAATATAAAATTCTATAATCTTCTTTACTTTTTAATTAGCAAATCAAAGAACCCCATATTGTTGGGATTCATTCATGAGTTATTTAGGTAAATAACCAAACTCCCGAAGGGCATAATGGTAAGAAAAATAATTATTTGCAGTCTACAAATACGGAGAACCAAAAAACTCCATGAATGGGCTTATTCTCCTTCCTCCAGTTGCCCATTTCTCACTCTTTGGAACTGCTAATATTTTTTTTTTTATATATATTTTTGTGTTTCGTTGGTGTCCCGTTTTTTATGTTTCTTCTTCACATTTACTAAAAATATAAATATCTTATTCCCTCTTAACTAAATTTTCAGAGAAAAAATTGATACAGACTGAACACCATTTTTTTCTCTCAATCCTATCCCTTCTCTCTTCTTATCTTATATTAAACTTCTCCAAGTTTTCAAGATTCAGATTTTTTCTCTGTGTGTATGTGTGCCATTCTCTTGAAAATTAAGGTATGCAAAAACGACTTCTTTATTGAATATGGTGGATTTTAACTTATTTGAGATTGAGGGAATATTGGGTGCATGTTGACTGATGAAATGTCAGAGAGAAAGACAAATTGTATTCATAGCCTTTTACATTTTACTCGAGACCCCACTTGTAGGATTTCATTAAATATATTATTGTTGTTGTTTATGTTAGCATGGTTGTCTGGGGAGGAGGGGTTCATTCAAACCCCTTTTATTGGAAAATTATACTGTTTATATGTTAGATGTTGAATCCTTCATGTGTTCACTTCTTCCCATTTCGAACCTAAAAATGAAATCTTGGCTCATTGGGTGTTGACGTAATTCTAATTTATATGTAAATGATGATATTTTCGGAAACAACCTATTTGAGGTAGTGGTAAGTTTGCGTATATTTGTGGGATTTCAATCGGCATGTTGTTGTTTATGTAAATGATGATATTTTTGTTTAAATTATACCTGTCAACTTCAAGTTCAATTTTTTTGGATTTGTGGAAAATTGGATGAGAAATTAGGGGAAGAATTGTCGTAGAGTTGGTTGGTGATGATTTTGGATTTTTTGTTTTTAAAGGATGTTAAATGGAGAAAGTTGGCAGAATTGAAATTTGCAGGGGAGCTTTGTGGAAATAGAAGGAAATAACACGTTTTAGACTGCAGTTTTGCAGATTTTGGAATTGAATTCTTTTATTTTCTTGTTGACTATGACAACAATTGCGACTATAAACAGAATTGTGATTATTATATGTTTTCTGCAGAGTTTTTGTGATATGAGCATTTGGCTACATGTCAAATGAGTTTTCATGGTGCTTCATTTAGGAACTTTTGTTTCTTTCTCATATGGTTTTTGCTAGATAAACAAAAATTGCATGGGGTCTTAGTGACTCGACTAGTTCCATGGGATACTTGTTATCTTTCATCAACTCAGACAATAAGGTTAACTCTGTTCACCAAAGCTCGAATAAACAAGAACTTACATTGTTTTACTTTCTATAAACTCATGATCTAACATAGCTGATTTGATCAATGGTTTCTTGAGACTGACTCTAGATCATGTGTTCATAATGTGTATATCTTGTGTGGTTTTCTTTTTTGACGTTGAGATATTATTATGAGTATAGCTTATTTTTAAAATAGTTAATAGTGTAAATTTCATTTTACACTAAAAAGGTCATCTTGTTGCTGTCACACTACTTTCCATAAAAAGATGTGTGAGTTTTTGAGGATTTATAAATGGCTAGGAACTTTTGTTGTGTATATTAGAAGCAGTAATACTCATCTTTTTTTAAAGAGATTCCAGATTCCTTAAATTAGAATAAATAGATTTCATTGTGTCTTTGTTCCTTTTTTTTTAAAGATTTATTGAGTCACCACAATATGTGGTTTTCCTGAAAGTTGGTTTAAAAAAAATTTGTACTTTAGTTAGATGCTTTGGGTCCCCTGTAAAGAGAGAGATTTTTTATATTAGTATAGGTTCTTTTGTCAAGTATCATAGTTGAGTGGGACATAAAATAATATTAGTAATATGTTTTACCAGCCCCTTCTTTTAAGTATTGATTTCAATTGCATTTTAAGTAGGTGCTCCTAGAGCAACAACAACAAGTGAGGTTTGGGAAGGATAAGTTGTACGCAGAGTGTACGTGCTCCTGGTGCACTATGGATAACTAGAGTTACTTTGTCACGTGGGATATTATCGAAATTTATGACCTTGAGGATTATATCTGTGATTATATTCAGATATCCTATTTGTAATTTGTTTATGACAATATCTGTAATTCCAGATAGTCTGATTGGTTTTGGACATGATCATGAAATGCAGGTTTTGAAGGTTTGGACTGTTTCTTGTTGATTTGGAGTTGTTTTTTATCCAAGGACTAAAGTCAGCATGGCTACACCTGCACCACCCTTGACATGTCCAAAGCCCATGAAGGCTACCTCTAATGGTGTATTCCAAGGGGACGATCCATTAGATTATGCACTTCCTCTTGCCATTGTACAGATATGTTTAGTACTTGTACTCACCCGAGTCCTTGCCTATCTTCTCCGTCCTTTAAGACAACCACGTGTCGTTGCTGAGATTATTGTGAGTGTTTCTCTTGTTTTGGGCTTTCTTTCTTTCTTTTCTTAATGCAGTCAATTACACTTGGCTCCATGTGCATGGAAACATTTTTGAATAGAATGATTTGTGTTACATTTGGTACTTCAAGTCTAATTCAAGCAGGTAATTCAACTTGTTGTGCTCTGAGCAGTTAGTGGTTGAAGGTAGAAATGCCATGAGTTATTGCTCGGGTTTCCTTTGCATATTTCTTCCCACATGATTTATTGCTCCAAAGAAACACCAATTAGTAACTTAGCCTTGGCGCGAGAAAGAGATGACGTTGGATTTTTGTTTTGGCAGGGAGGAATTTTACTAGGTCCATCTGCTCTAGGTCGCAATGAGAAGTATCTGCACACAATATTTCCACCAAAGAGCCTAACAGTTTTGGATACTTTAGCCAACTTTGGCCTCCTTTTCTTTCTTTTCCTGGTTGGGCTGGAGTTGGATCCAAGGTCTCTTCGTCGGACTGGGAAGAAAGCTCTATGTATTGCTGTTGCTGGAATCAGTGTCCCCTTTATACTAGGAATAGGAACATCCTTTGCTCTCAGAGCAACTATAGCAAAAGGGGTTAGTCAAGGCCCTTTTTTGGTATTTATGGGAGTGGCTCTCTCTATCACTGCCTTTCCTGTATTGGCTCGTATTCTAGCTGAACTCAAACTTTTAACAACAGATGTTGGTCGAATGGCCATGTCTGCTGCAGCAGTCAATGATGTGGCTGCATGGATTTTACTTGCTCTTGCCATTGCCCTCTCAGGTAATGGTAGTTCACCCTTAATTTCGCTTTGGGTCCTCTTGTGCGGGGCTGGTTTTGTGATACTCTGCATAATCATTGGTCCTCCTATATTCACCTGGATGGCTAAACGTTCTTCGGATGGGGAGCATGTAGATGAGATATATGTGTGTGCTACACTGGCGGCAGTTTTGGCTGCAGGATTTGTTACTGATAGTATTGGTATTCATGCCCTATTTGGGGCTTTTGTGCTTGGAGTTCTTATACCAAAGGAAGGACCATTCGCAGGCGCACTAGTGGAAAAAGTTGAGGACCTTGTATCCGGTTTATTCCTTCCGCTCTACTTTGTCTCCAGTGGACTGAAAACAAATGTTGCCACTATTCAGGGGGCTCAATCATGGGGTCTTCTTGTTCTTGTTATATTTACATCATGCTTCGGGAAGATTGTTGGCACGGTTGTGGTCTCACTCCTTTGCAAGATGCCTCTACAGGAGGCTCTGACTCTTGGCTTCTTGATGAATACTAAAGGTTTAGTCGAGCTCATTGTTCTCAATATTGGCAAAGACAGAGGGGTATCTTCACTTCACTCCAATCCTAATTTGTTGATTCTCGAGTTTATTTAATTCTTTAAGCTTACATGGTTTTGACTGATCATTTTGCAGGTACTGAATGATCAAACATTTGCAATCATGGTGTTAATGGCTCTCTTCACAACATTCATCACAACTCCTATTGTGATATCAATATACAAGCCAGCTAAACTAGCTGTGACTAAATACAAGCATAGAACCATAGAGAGGAAAGACCCGAGCAAACAAATCCGAATCTTGTCATGTTTCTACAGCACAAGAAACATTCCCACACTGATCAATCTCATTGAAGTTTCTCGGGGAACTGCGAAAAAGGAAGGACTTCGCGTCTATGCCATGCACCTTATGGAGCTTTCTGAAAGGTCATCAGCAATCTTGATGGTCCACAAGGCTAAAAAAAATGGGCTTCCCTTCTGGAATAAAGGGGAGGTTTCGGAAACTAACCAAGTAGTGGTTGCTTTTGAGACATTTGAGCACCTTAGCAAAGTATCCATTCGACCAACGACAGCAATCTCTCCCATGAACACCATGCACGAAGACATAATCACAAGTGCCGAGAGCAAGAGGGTTGCCATGATAATCCTCCCATTCCACAAGCACCAGCGACTTGACGGACACTTTGAAACCACCAGATCTGATCTAAGGAATGTGAACCGCAAAGTTCTTCAGCAAGCACCTTGTTCAGTTGGCATATTAGTTGACCGAGGTCTCGGTGGAGCATCTCATGTACCCGCTAGCAATGTTGACTTTACAATAACTATCTTGTTCTTCGGAGGCCATGATGACCGCGAAGCACTTGCTTATGGTGTCCGCATGGCTGAGCACCCCGGTATTACACTAATCGTGGTACGTTTTGTCATTGACCCCGCGGTGGCTGGAAACAGTGTCAAGCTAAACATGAACCAGAACTCCAGTCCCGAGGTTCAACATGAGGATGAAGCTGTTATTTCCAGCTTGAAGGAGAAAATCTCAAACAATGAATCGATCAAGTACGAAGAGAAGACAGTTAAGGATGCTAAAGAACTTATTGAAGCAACAAAATCATATAACAAGTGCAATCTATTTCTAGTTGGAAGAATGCCTGAAGGCCAAATTGTTGCATCTTTGAACAAAAACAGTGAATGTCCAGAGTTGGGGCCTATCGGAAACTTGTTAATTTCGTCTGAATATCCAACAACAGCCTCTCTTTTGGTGGTGCAGCAGTATCGCAGCCAATTACCACAAGACGCGTTGAATTCATTGGAGGAAGGAGAGACATCAGATGGAAATGAATCTAACTGAAACAAGTTAACTTGTTCTTCTTTTGACTTAGTTTTCACAAGTATACAATGTGTAAAAATAATACTAATAGAATTGACAAATGAGGAAAGTTTAAGAGCATATAGTTTGGTATTGCCTCAGTTTTACCTTCTGCACTATTGTTATTATGTAAAGCTGCAGAATTGTGTATATATTTTCATTAATGCATATCAATCATCGACATTTTTTCAACAATTTCTGATCTCTAGTGAACCTATGTTTGCATATTTTTGGTGTCTCCAAAGCTATGTTTGATGTAATCAATATAATAGTTGGGCTCGACTTTTATGGAACAGATAATCCAAAATATAAAATTGTAAAATGGCTCTTATGTCATTATTCACCAAGGAAAATTCTTGTTGCTTGTTCCACTTTATGACATTACTGGAAAATAATGCTGGGGAAAAAACTCTTGACTTTATAAAGTGTCTTTGTCATCATAAAAAGGTTCATTTAAATATTAACAATCATGTGTCCAATCTTATAGTAAACTATGCCAATGACACAAAAGTTGCCAATTTGAAGAATTTTCTATAGAGGGTGTTTTAAGTATATTATTAACATTATTATCAATATTTAGTAGAAAGTTAGGCAGTTGAGGGTTGTCTAATCTTTCATATTAATAGTTGTAGTATTACTGTATGAGTTTCTTATTATTCAATTATCGCGTTATTTTGTGGCAGTGATTGTTCCATTTTTAGTATAAATTGTCATGCTTTTTTAGCATTTTGTCTTGGGTTCTTCATTTTTGTTGTTTTTTTTTCCAAATCGTTTTGTATTATTTTTACTTGAGTTAAGATTCTATCGAAAATAGTTATCTACTTTATACTTTTATAGTAGTAAGTCTACATATACATTATCCTTCTGAGACCTTATTTTTGAGATTATACTGAATATGTTGATGTCGATTTTTTTTTGTGTGTGTTTTTTTCTCAAAGGGAAAAAAAAAAGAGGAACAAAGTCAATATTGGACTAAATTGATTTAGTTGTTCATTGTTGAATATAAAGATTTGTGACTGGTCATTTTTTTTTTATCATTTATAATTACGTTTCAAATGTAGCTTTTGTTGTTGAAATGTTTGTTAATTAACAATTTTTTATTTGGCATAATGATTTTGACTCATAAAAAATTACTATAAAACTATAGCAACCGCAGAAAGATCGACTTTACAACACATATAATATGAAGTTTATTAAATTATCCCTTACGTAACTAGACAAATATATGGTATATATTTACAATATATTATTATAATTTTTTTAAAAAATATAATTTCTAAAATAAAAATAAAATAAAGAGATTTGTTATTTTTTTTAATTAAGAAATATAGAAGTAAAATATAATTCTAAATATAGGGTTCTAAAGTGTAGCTTTCACACTTCCAATACTCTTTCGTTCTTATAAAACTTTTTCGAAAATCTTGCTACATAACTCTTTGATTTCCATTCTAAATACAGGATTCTAAAGTGTAGCTTTCACACTTCAATACTCTTTCTTTCTTACGAAATATTTTTCTAAAATCTTGTAACATAACTCTTTAATTTCCATAAAATCAAAGGGTTGTAACCTAGAAATTTTGTAGAGTTTCATTTGCTGTCATATTTTTACAATCCTAAAATCTTTTTTCGAGATTATCATTCGACCATTAAATTTTGAACATTGTCGAAAGTCTACATTAACAAAAAATAATCATAAACATAATAGGAAAAGAAAGAGAATTAAGTAATTAAAAATGAGAATGACAAAAAAAAAGTATTAATACTTCCATCAATACTATTTTCTTGTTTTCTAATAAACTTTAAACTAATTAAAAAGGTATTAATTCTCTAGTGTTAATCATGACCACCAATATTCTTTTTAATTTAATGGGGTTGGTTAGGTGAATAATATTCATATTGCTTTTTATTATTAGTTAGAATAGTATAATAGACCAAAAGCAATGGTGGAAATCAAAAAGAAAAAGAACATGTTACTAGAATTTTAATGGAGGAAATTAATTAAATGGAGAAAATTGCAAAGCCACTATTGATGGCTCAACTTTGATTTCAACATGTGTAACCAATTACTTTATACCATCTTGAATTTATTCGAATTTTCAATCGTAGGTTCTGAATGTTAGGTAAAAAATAAAATAAAAAATTTTATATATATCACTTAAAAGAAAAAAATAAAAAATATATTCTTTTCAATATTGAAAAAAAAAGATTTCACTAATTTATCACTTTTAATATATATTTCTATTTATGTTTTGTCCGTAACATAACTTACAAATTTATAAAATTATTTTCCATGAGCAAAGACTATATATTGGTTAAGTGAGTGCATTTGGGTGGGAAAATAGGGTACATTTATGTCATTTTTTCTTAAAGAATTTTATTCAATCAAAAAGTGGACATCATCTTAAATTGACTAAAGGATGTAGTGCAGTGCATGAAATTGTTTCTATCTTAATTAAAAGGTTTCGGGTTCGAGTTTAGGTACAACGCAATTCCTCTAAATGGGTCCTATATGGTACAAATCCATATTAATCGGACTTCAATATATATCGAACATCAGATGAATTTTTTTTTAAAAAAAAGTCTTAAAGAAAGAAGCTATAAGTGGTCATTATCATACCCCAAAATGTAATAATGTTCGCTTCATGCCCGTGTTATATCCCAATTAATTAAAGATATCAAACAAACAATATTAATAATAATATATTGAGTGTAAGTTTCGATAGTGTATACGCATATCATAATTTTTTTAATTTTATTTCTTTTAAAAGTTATTTATAATCTCTCAATACCTGTCTTTCAGAAATAATCTCTCTATCTCATATCTATGAAATAGTGGTAAGATCTGCATATATTTTACCATTCCTAAATCTCACTTATGAGATTTCACCAGATATTTATGTCGTAAACAACAACAATAACTATAAATTTTTCAATGAGGAGGACGAATTATACTATTTATCCCACTGGGCCTAATTAATAGACTCAATTGGACCCAACAGAACTTTGGGCCACATGACATATAGTCCAATACTCGTTGTGGGGAAAAATTGGAAAGTTATCGATATTTTCAAATAATTATTCAACATTTTCAATTAATACCGTTAACAAAAAATGAAAACAAAAACTCGAGGAATAATAGTATTAAGAGCTGATCACACTATTTTTCTACTCTTTTTAATATTACAAAAATACCTTGAAATTTATAAAGTCGGTATACATCACTAAACTTTTGCATACATCACTGGACTATTTAGAATACATAGAGGAGGAATGTATCCAAAAGGAGATTTATGTATCTGAGAGGGGCAAAATGTATTAGAAAGGGAGATAGGAATGTATCATCGAGAGGAAAGTGATGTATCCGATAAGAAGTTTTTGAATTTTTTTTATAAATGATAGGAATTTTAGAGATTATACTAAAATAATATATTTTTCAGATAAATTTTTTTCACAAATAAATGTAGCAAAACTATAAAAAATAAGGCCCGATGGGCTTTACAGTAATTTGGTTATAACATAAAACAACAACTACAACACACCAATGTGACCCTACAAGTGGAATTTGAGGAAGACGAAATATATGTAGGTCTTATTGTTTTTTATGAGATAAAAATAATATTTTCGATAAATTGTCAACTCAAATATTGGCTTTAATGTGGTGTTGTACTGGAATAAGAAAAAAAAAAGCATTCTTTTTTCCTATTCTTGATTAGTGAACTTTGGTTTATATTAATTACTCATAATTAGCATAAATAACACGAACTATAACCCTTTAGACACCCAATGTTCATTTGATGAACAATAATTCTTTCATTATTTGAGGAAGTTTTTTTTTAATTTTTAAAATTTTTAAGTTTATAATCAAATTTCAAACAACTGGAAAGTCAAAAGGGAGTAAAATGTGGTTGCAGTCACATGATTAATTAATTATAACTATAGTCTACAATGCAATTGATGGAAAAAAATAAAATAAAATAAAAAGAATAATAAAGAGTCACGAGCCTATCCATTTGCATGTTCTATAAATCACTTTATTTTAATATATATCATCACATACTTGTTGAATAAAGATACATGCACATGAAATTACAAGTTTATATTCATTACTTTTGTGTCGAGGGTTCCCGGGAAAAAGTCTCTCTATCTCTATAAAGTAGTGATAAGGTCTGCGTATATTTTATCCTCCTCAGATTCCATTTGTGAAATTCCACTGGGTATGTTATTGTTGTTGTTGTACTTTTATGAACAAATTTAGTGATCTATTTATACTAATCAAGATGAAACTTGAGTAAAACTAATTAAAAATAAAAGTTTGATCAACTGTTAATGAATGAATTATGATAAAGCCATCATAGACACATCGACGATAGGGTCCATATGACACATCAAATTGAATAATTGACGTATGCTTGTATTTTTAGATGTAAATAGTGAAAGAATTTAGATTTCGTATAAAATAGTAAATGACAATTAAACAATTAACATATGATATTTTTGTTGAAAAGAAGAAATAGCATATGTAAAAATTAAAGAAAATTGAATTCCAAAGCTATGTCAATTCTTTTTATTTAAATTATTGAAGTGAAGGGAACATTGTGAGCAAATAGACGTCTTCTGGAGGACTTTCCTCAAGGAAAAATCACATGTATACTTTTAGTTGAAGGTCTGACCATCTAAAGATACCTATTAATTCCGGCTAGCAGATTCAAAATAAAATTCAAGATATTTTATCGAATCACAGGTCGCACGCAAAAGAAGAGAGAGGATAGTCAGAATTATATTGAGTCCGTAGCAGCAAGAAAATAATAAGAGCGCGTCTTTCCAAACAAAGCAGCCTTTAGCAAGAGCTGCCCTAATTATTTTTTTGACATGCGAATAAAATTTCACATTTAACGGTTAAAAAAATATGTTGTAATGATATTAGACTTCATAAAAAACAAACACAAATTTTATTATTATGTTAAAAGTATTTGAAAGTTATTTTAGCCCAATGACTGATATCAAAACTAATAGTTAGGCAAAATAAGTACTTCATCTGTTTAAAAAATAATATCATCTTTTCTTTTTTGATAATATTTTAATTTCATTTTTAAATAGAGGAAGTATAAAGGTAATAGGGTGATAACATGTGGTCCGACTTAGTGCTTTTGCCCGTCTACGAGTGTGATCCGAAGTGTTACTCTGGTTTTGACATTTTTGGTCAAAATTATAAAGTCTTGAACTTAACTTAGACTCCAAAATTAAGCAAACTCAAGAGAGAAGGAAATGTTCATTATAAAAAAAATATCTATTTCATTAATTATCGATATAAGACTTTTTCGTTTTACGATAAAAATATTATTAATGAAACTCATTAAACTTTGTGTAATTTAATTAAGATTGTCCACAGGCATAATGTGAACTTTGTAGCCTCTTGAAACTGACTGGCAAAAACATGCAGCTTGCTTCTTTTTCTAACAATTGCCAGCCATTAAACAACTTTCTTTTTTTAAATAAAAATAGGTTAATGCACAAAATATTTTATTTTCACATAAAATTTGAAGAAGAAAGACAGGAGTGTATTATAAATTGTCTATTTTGATACAAATATTAATAAATAATTTCACAATTTTAAATTATTTAAAATAAATTTACTGTTACGTTTCAATAAAAATATCATCCCAGGTATGAAAGAAATTAAAACTTTAATGCATTTCTAAATTCAATGTAGGATTATATACATATATTTTATCTTAAAATTATTAATTGTCCTAAATAGTTCAAGTAGAGCTCATCTTGTTTCCTAGAATTATATACATATTTATTGCGCAAATTTATTTGTTCATTATTATAAAAATATATATTCTCTTTCATTCGTCACTTCAAGCATATTAAGAAAAAAATTTATTTTTTTCTAGTTCATTCTCATTATTAATTACTTATTTTTTAAGATCTAAAACTATTCATTAATTAATATGGATATTCTACTCCCTATATCCCATATTAGTTATCATATTGCGCTTTTCAAAAGTCAAATTCATTAATTTTTAAAGTTAAATTAGATTAAATCAATTTAATATTTTAAATAAAAGTTTAGATATTCAAGATGTATTAGGAAAGTATCATTGACTGCAATGTTTTTAGTATCAATAAATAATGAAAAAATATATCTTAAAATATTAGTCAAAATCTGCGTAATTTGACTCTTAAGATAAAAATTATGACAATTAAAATAAAATAAAAGAATAATAAAATACTTATAATATCTCAAGAAATATACAAATTCAAAATGAATAAGTAAATATGAACGAAGAAAGTCGCCATATATAAATAGCCAATCTTGTTTTCTCTTTTCTTGTTTGGTTCCATTATTTTGTCTTTTCCTTTCTTCTCTTCTCCTTAACTCTGTCATCCTCCAAAAAACAAGGATATAATTCAACTCATAGAGTTATATCTTTTCCCTACAAAAAAAAATCTTTTGATTTCTAAAAGTTCATATTTGAAAATAACTCAAGATTATTCAGGTATTTCTTTCCTTCCTCTCTCGCTCTCGCTCACTTTCTCTTTTAGTTATACTTTCATACATATCAACAAAATGCCTATACATATAAAGTCGAATTCAGAATTCAGAATTCAAAACTATTTTTTATCACAATGGTATGGTACAATTGTTAGAATTCATTTTGAGTTTGAAACTTAAAAATAAAAATATTTATATAATTCTTTTTTACTCTATTCGATGCGAATTTAAATTAAAATGAGTATACAATAAAATGAAAAATAGATTATTATGATGCAAATAATTAGTGAAGGAATCTATAGGATGATTGAGGTGGCAAGGTTTTAGCAATATGAATAAGCATGAAAAAATGAAGACACGTATAAGGTGGTAGTCAATGAGTTTTTTATTTTTAAAAATAAATAAATTATTTTTTAATAAATATTTGTTATTTGTGGAGGTGGGCGTTGGATCTCCCACATTATGTGCTAGAAGCCAAATTAAGGTTTTAATGTAATATGATATAAAAATTTACGCTTCATAAAAATATTTCGTAAACTTTTAAATTTAATTTTTATAACATATTTTAACTATAATTTTATAATATTATCTCTAATAAATAATTTTTTTTAGTTGTTTTAACTATGATTTCTTATTTAAATCTAATTTTTCAAGTATTTAATATCTTTTCCTTCTTCTTATTATGTCTATATATAATATATTAAATTAAAAATATTTTGATAAAGTTTTTTATTGATCAATAAACATATAACTATCTTTATAATTTATAACAGTGTCGTAAACAAAATTTTGAAAAATTTCAATTGGTTAATTTGACGAAAATATTTGATGTTTATTCTAATATTCCAAAACAACTTTTTTTTTTTTGAAAAAAAAAAGAAGGAAGGAAATAATTAGTACTTTTTTTTAATTATAAGATATTTTAGCTTGAACACACTCCTTAAAAAAAGTCACTCACCCCTAAAAGGATAAGATGTAATTTTTAGTAAATTATCCTAATTAAATGGTACCTATCTAAATAAGGACTATTATTAGAGTTTAAATAATATGCATTCTACAAGATTTTTTACACTATTAGGTATTTGAAGATTATTACCATAATTTTTTTAAATAATATTTATACATTTTGAAAAGAATGTGATTTAGAAAAAAAATTAAAGATAGTTTGAATTCTAATTATACTATAGTGCAAATTCCTTTCTAATTTTTTTATTTTTTCCTTTGATAATGTAAATCCAAATTATTCTCTCTCTCTTTCTCCTCGGTATTGTATGACAATGATAAAATGACGATGTTGTGGTTTTTTTTTTTTTCCTTTCATTTTTTTAAAATTATTATGTTCATCTTTTATTTTATTATAAAAAATTTAATTTATGACATCATCATCATTAGTAATTCTTCTTTATTAACTTAATATATGTAAATTTTATTTATTTATATTAGTTTAAATAAAAAATCACATAAACATTTGTTTTTATATTGCATATCCTCTTTTTTTAGTTATTCAAAACTAATTAAACATATCTTTGCTCGAGAAAGAAAAAAAAAAATTAAATGTACCTGGCGTTCTATATTTATATAAATTTTGTCAATGTATATATATATTTGTGTTAGTGTCTAAAAAAAGAAAAAAATTAAAAAAAGGAAGATAGAAAAAAATTAGCAACAATTAATCTTTTCAAATCAGCATTAGATTAGGATTATACGTTTTTGGTAACTTGATTATCATTGGGATTTCATTAATCCTATCTATTATAAGGGAAAAAAGACTCTTTTTCTTTCTTCTGGCTCTGTTTTTAATTTTTTGTTTTCTTGAAAATGTACAGAATTTGCAGTGATTGAAGATAAAGATTGAATCTTTTTGAGTTTTGATCAAGTGGAGTTGTTTTGTTATGGCTTCAAATGGAACTATGAAGTGTCCATCACCCATGAAAGCTACCTCTAATGGAGTATTTCAAGGGGATAATCCATTGGATTATGCACTTCCTTTGGCTATTGTTCAGATATGTTTAGTGCTTGTGCTTACTAGAGTTCTTGCTTATATTCTAAGGCCATTGAGACAACCTAGAGTCATTGCTGAGATTGTTGTAAGTATTTTGTGCTTCCATAATTGCATTATTTTGTTGTTGTTACTGTTGTTTCTTCTCTATCTTGTGTACTGTTTTCCATTTTGTAAATGCTTTGATTTCTGTGTTTTACAAGTTTCTCCAATAAGCATGTAGTTGCACTCTTTAAGGAAACTTAGTGGGATAAAATGATTGGTGTTATTATATATATTTATGTTGCTTATCTTGAAGGGGAACCTTTTTGGAGTAACCGGTAAAAGTTGATAGAAATGGAAGGTTAGGTTACGTATGATAAATCCTTGTGGTTGGGCCCTTTCCTCGGACCCTTTACGTTACTTATCTTTTGATAAAGTGTATTTATATTGTTATCTTCAAAGTTGAGCATTCTTGTTACTTTTTATTAGATATTAACTCAAAACACATGGTCTCCATTTATTTTACTCTCATTGTTAAGGTACCTAGATGATTCCTTGGTGATTTGCCAATAAAGCCAGGCTTTTTGATGGCTTTATCTAACCATAAAGTATTTGATATGCTGCTGCTGGTTAAAATGGCAGTCAACAACCAACAAAAAGACCATTTCTTCCAAAAAAATTGGAACTTGTCTGAGATCATAATTTTAAAATTAAATTGTAATATAATCTTATTAAATTCACATGTGAACCTCCAATTTAACCTAGTCTTGATGGAGAAGTAGAACAGTTGGTTAACATTAAAATGAAAAAATATTAACTTTAGATGAATTTTCCTTCAGTCTGCCTCTGATATGACTAAAGTTTTGAGTATGGAAGGACTAAGGAGCATATCAATTAGTTTATTTTAGTTATCATAATGCAAAGGACTTAACTATTTCTGTTACTTGTACATCGATTATAGTATTATATGTTGTACTAATCGTTCCTTTTTCCAGAATGTTTTGTCATGCTATCTTTAGTATTTTGTCGGGATTTCATCAATTGTGTTACACTGTGGGACTGCAAAAGGACTTTGTTAGAATTTTACCAGGAATGTATTAGAGATTAACTTTCTTGGATACATGCCATTTGTGATGTCATGGAAGAATATTTGAATTACAATTGTGTTATGTCACCATAAGAACATCCAATTATAACATTGATTGTTACTACTTGTTAGACCAAGAAATTAATTTGATCCGACTTTTTTTACTTTGTTAGGGAGGGGTTCTACTAGGTCCATCTGCTCTAGGCCGCAACGAGAAGTATCTGCACGCTATATTTCCACCGAGGAGCCTTACAGTTCTAGACACCTTAGCCAATTTCGGACTCCTCTTCTTTCTTTTCCTCGTTGGACTTGAGCTAGATCCAAAATCCCTTCGTCGGACTGGAAAGAAAGCTCTAAGCATTGCTCTTGCAGGAATAAGTCTCCCTTTTGCATTAGGAATCGGGACATCCTTTGTTCTCCGGGCAACTATTTCTCAAGGAGTTAACCAAGGCCCTTTTCTGATCTTCATGGGAGTAGCACTTTCTATCACTGCCTTCCCTGTTTTGGCTCGTATCCTGGCTGAACTCAAGCTTTTAACAACAGATGTTGGTCGAATGGCCATGTCTGCTGCAGCAGTAAATGACGTGGCTGCATGGATTCTACTTGCTCTAGCTATCGCCCTCTCAGGTGTTGGTCGTTCTCCTGTTATTTCGTTGTGGGTACTATTGTGTGGGACTGGTTTCGTGCTACTCTGCATACTCATTGCTCCTCGTATATTCAAATGGATGGCTAGACGTTGTTCTGAGGGTGAGCCAGTGGATGAAAAATATGTGTGCTTCACACTGGCAGCTGTTTTGGCTGCAGGACTTGTGACTGACATGATTGGTATACATGCCTTGTTTGGGGCTTTTGTACTTGGAGTTCTTGTCCCAAAGGAAGGGCCTTTCGCGGGAGCTTTGGTGGAAAAAGTTGAAGATCTCGTGTCTGGTCTATTTCTTCCTCTGTACTTTGTATCTAGTGGATTGAAAACGAATGTAGCCACCATTCAAGGGGCTCAATCATGGGGTCTTCTTGTTCTTGTCATAGTTACGGCTTGTTTTGGGAAGATTGTTGGCACTATTGTGGTGTCACTACTGTGCAAATTGCCCATTCAGGAGGCTGTAACTCTCGGTTTCTTGATGAACACTAAAGGTTTGGTGGAGCTCATTGTTCTCAACATTGGCAAAGATAGAGGAGTAAGTTCAGTTTGATTGTACATTTTTGGATTTACTAACTTATAGTTTTGTAGCATTGTTTTTTGACTAATGATCTGTTTTGCAGGTACTTAATGATCAGACATTTGCCATCATGGTGTTGATGGCTCTCTTTACAACATTCATCACGACACCTATAGTGATATCAGTTTATAAGCCGGCAAAACTGGCTGTCACAGCATACAAACACAGAACTATAGAGAGGAAAAACACGAGTAAACAGCTCCGAATCTTGGCCTGCTTCCACAGCACAAGGAACATTCCCACAATGTTGAATCTCATTGAGGTCTCTCGGGGTATAGAGAAGAGGGAGGGACTTCGTGTGTACGCAATGCACCTCATGGAGCTTTCAGAGAGATCCTCTGCAATTCTGATGGTCCACAAGGCTAAAAAGAATGGACTGCCCTTTTGGAACACCGAACAGGTGCAAGACTCGAATCAAATTGTTGTAGCTTTCGAGACTTTCTCTAATCTCAGTAAGGTGTCTATTCGACCAACTACTGCAATCTCTCCTATGAACAGCATGCATGAAGACATAATCGCTAGTGCTGAGAGAAAAAGGGTTGCAATGATAATTCTCCCTTTCCATAAGCACCCAAGACTCGATGGACATTTGGAAACAACCCGAGGCGAACTTAGGCATGTGAACAGGAGAGTTCTTCAGCATGCACCATGTTCAGTTGGCATATTAGTAGACCGTGGTCTCGGTGGATCTTCTCATGTATCTTCAAGTAACGTTGACTTTTCAGTGACTGCCTTGTTCTTCGGTGGCCATGATGATCGCGAAGCACTTGCTTATGGTGCACGCATTGCTGAGCACCCTGGCATTAGTTTGGTTGTGGTTCGGTTCATAATAGACCCTGAGGTCACCGGGACAAGTGTCAAGGTAGAAATGAATAACAACACTAGCCCCGAGGCTCGATCTGATGATGAAGAATTCCTAGCTGATTTGAAGGAAAAATCCTCAATAGATGGATCGATCAAATATGAGGAGAGGATTGTGAGAGATGCTCGAGGGACTACAGAAGTAATCCGCGAGTACAATCGTTGCAATCTGTTTCTGGTTGGCAGAATGCCCGAGGGACAATTAGTTGTAGGACTGGATAAAAAAAGTGACTGCCCTGAATTAGGATCTTTGGGAAACTTGTTGACATCACCAGAATTTTCAACTACAGCATCAGTGTTGGTGGTGCAGCAGTATCGCAGCCAGTTACCTGAACAATCTCTCAGTTCTTTGAAGGACGGAGAGTCATCAGATGGCGATTGTGATTCAGAATAAACGTCGATTTGCTAGCAATGCATCTAGCTTTTCAAGTATTCAATGTACAGTACCAGATTAAGAATGAATTATCAACTAAGAAAGAGACATTACTGGTGCTCTTAATACATGACATTTGTTCTGTTATTGTAAAACTGCAGATTCTTCCATGCTATTAGCAAAATGGCATTTGCATTGATATTTATTGTTCCTTTATGAGTTTTTCAACCCTTTTTCTGTGGCAATACAGAGTAATAGATGATAATTGCGATGATATTTACACGATCATGTCACTTATAAGGTAACTATAGATAAATGTTTATAACAAGCAATAAGTGAAAACCTGATAAAATGGTACTATCGCGGGTTAAATAACGCTATAGAATAATAAAAAATACTTAAACTAGACATAAAGCTTATATTTGAGTTGTTTCGTCTAGCAGCACAATGCTTGTATTGCTTTCGCACAACCCCTCCTATTCTTCCTAAGTTCCCCTTCAAGAAATATAGATAAAATATTAGACTATCATCTAATGGTTAAAATATTCTCGTAAGATTCTTAGTTTACTCAAAAGGGGTATTTGCTCCATGTTCGTGCCATGCAGGGCCTATAAACGGCGATAATTTGAACCAAAAAACTACTAATTCAGATTCGCATTATGTAGGACCTATAAAGAAAAAATACAAATTTCTCCATTCTCAAATCTCGAACTTGAAAGATTGAAGTTCGCAAACTGAACAATTGCAACCACAAATATAAAAATAAAAAATGATGAATGAAGAGGGAATATGCCCATTCCTAAAATCTTAGTTTAGCATCAAAAAATTAAAGTGGTAGGTAATAAACACCCCCATTGTTTAAAAAAATTGTGTAATAATAAAAATTTGTCTTATTTGTTAAATGAGTACATATTTTATTACTATATTTATAAGATTTTTCAAGTATAAAAACACTAAATAAAACAAGTTGGACTGTGAAATTTTACTAGACATGATTAAAAAAAAAAAAGTGTTCTTGCAATTAACTTAATTAACTTTGTCTTTCATAAAAACAAACAAATAAAATTTTTCTCTAAATATTGGACTAAGCTACTAAAGTATATTCTTGTTTGAACTATATAAATTACTTGAACAAAATCACTTAAATCTCTCAACAATTAAACCATGGAGAAATCTTATTATTATTTCAACATCTTTTTTATTATTATACTCACTTCTTTTTTTCTCATAGCCAATTCAACAAAAACCCAAAAACCTGAGAAACCCTGCAAACGACTCGTTCTCTATTACCATGACATCCTTTTCAACGTAACAAATGCTGCAAACGCTACGTCTGCAAATGTCTCAAACCCTGTCCTAGGAGATTTCAATTTCGGGATGTTAGTAGTTTTCGATGATCCAATAACAGAAGAGCAAAATTTGGTGTCAACAGCTGTTGCGCGAGCTCAAGGGTTTTATTTATATAACATGAAGAGTAAGTATAATGCATGGTTTGCTTATACTTTGGTGTTTAATTCAAGTGAGTATTGTGGTACTTTAAATATTATGGGAGCAGATATTATAGAACAAAAAACTAGAGACCTTAGTATTGTTGGAGGGACAGGAGATTTTTTTATGGCTAGAGGGATTGTAACATTTAGTACTGATGCTGTTGAAGGATTGGGGTATTTTCGTCTCAAAATGGATATTAAGTTGTATGAATGTTATTAGATATTATTTTATGTGACATCGTTTGATCTGACATGATGTTTAAGGAAAAAAAATGAAGACTTTTGAAATTTATGGTCCAAAACGATATTTGGATATTTGTATGGTCGTAAAATATCTCACTAAGGATAAAACAGAATTTTTAAAGTTAAATTTCTAGTTATAGTAAGGTAGGATTCTTTTTGGGTAAGATTAAATGCAACAACCAATCTTAAGATGAGAAGTCCCACTTCGACAAAACGCACGAGAGATGTTAGGTATATAAAAAGACAGGTTTTACATACTAGTGCCTCGTTTTGCAGTCGTGAAGGCTTAGGTCCAAAGCGGACAATATCGTAAGGGCTAGGGTGTTACATTAAAAAAAAGGTTGATACATCAAATGGAATAGAGAATCTCTTCTTCTTCTTTTTTTTTGTATAATTGCTACGAGTGATAGTCGCAATTTTCGTCTCTTAATTACTATCCCCTTTCAAAAAGAATGATCTAGTTTGACTTGACACGAAATTTAAGAGAATAAATAAGACTTTTCAACCATGTAGTTGTTAAAGTTATATCAAATGTACCAAAATGCCCTTTAATCCAGTAGTCTTAAATATATCACGTGGAAAGTTAAAATTCAAGTTTTGCCAAACTAGGAAATGAGTTAATCATTTTGAAACAAATCAAAAAGAAAAGTAAGTCATTATTTTTTAAACGGAGAAAGTAGTAAAATTATGATTTTGATTATCGATCGTGATTTTGACAAAACATTGAACCTTCTTCTTATGATTCTCTTTGCTAATAATCTATCGAATTGTCAACCGTTACGAAAAATGATCTAAATATAATATAATTTCTAACTAGAATTTTACACAAAATACATATTTGTTAATTGAACGTTAAATATGCTTAGTTAGATATCATAAGAATTAAAATAAAAATTTATTAATAATCGAGGGACCAAAAATATTATCATCTCATTTTGTTACAATATAGGCGGAGCCACCTTTAATCCAGGGGCTAATTTATCTGAGTTTTCTTCGATAAATAATTATATTATTAATATATGATTAAAATTATTCTTTATGCATATATAGCAGATGTCGACCTCCTTAAACTAGTTGTGTGTTTGTTTTTTCAATTTTTTAAACATCTTAATTGAAATCCTGATTTTGCCACTAATTATGAGTATGCCGATTTTTAAGTTAACCAATTTTTTTTTTTCCAAATAAATCTTCAATCTCTTAGAAAAATGGTTGGTGAAATTTACAAGACACAAGTTGGCAGGCTCACCTAATTATACTAATAAAATATCTTCTTTTATTATTGGTTTGATGGAGTGTAACGCTAGTTTTGATTTTATGATTAGTAAAAATGTAGTTAGCACTTTGATTCTCATTTTTAACTAATTTTATATTGATTTTATCTTTAACTTTAAGTTTTCATAATTAATAGATTTGGATACCTAATTTTTACTAGCTCTGTGCTACTTCTTTCCTTTTCAAAAGCTGTTGTTATTAATTAGGAGAATTTAAAGATTTTATGCTCCAAATTAGTAGGTATATACTATTTATATATGATTAAAATAATTTTTTATGTATATATTTATACCATATTAAAAATGGAATGATTCTTAGAAATGTTGTTTGAACTTTTTGCTCTTCTCTCTTCTTTTAGATAAATTGTTTTTTCACTATTTTTCTTCAAATTATCATTTAGTTATATTTTTCACAATTTTTCTTTAAATTATTATTTAGTTATATTTATAATATTGACTTTTAAAATATATAGAAAGAAGTGATAAATTAAGAACTCCTAGCTGTCCATATTTCTATTTCTTCCTTATCTAAATCAAGATAATACCCAACATTCGTTATCATGGGTTCTAATTAGTGATAAAATCTCGACCTTTATAAATAAATAATTTATCAAAATTACTTTGTGAATTATATCTTTTTATAAGTTTATAATTAAATCTAATTTTTCTCGCTTTGATCACGCGCAAAACACGTACATATATATAATAGATATCGAATTCCCTTCAATTAATTTGTATGTGGAATCTCTAATAAAAATTCTAACTTTGTCACTGATTATTCAGAAGAAGAACGTCTGGACTAGCTAGTTTCGCTGAAAGTTATATATATATATATATATATTAAGAGTACAAATTTTTGTGTACTGAATTAGCCGCAGAATCCATATGAGTTAATGATTCGACGAGATAAGTATTTAAAAGTTACTTAAATACAGTGAATAAAACTTAATCAGTTTAGAAGATAGATAAATTAGATTTTTTTATCGAGTGTGAATAAAATTATGTTGGTACGTAATTGAAAAGATTTGAGGAAGCTGCATATAAGAGGTAGGGATATATATTTTTTAATGATATGAAGTCTCTTGGGATAAATCTGTGCATAATTAGCCCAAAAAGTATAATATTTCACTATATACAGTATTTTTTTAAAAACAATTTTTAAATATATAAATTTTATTTTAAAAAACTTATAAATTTCATGTCTGAATTGACAATAACATTTCCTTTTAAAAAAATTAATCTTTAAATTTTAATAATGCCACATAAATATATACAAATAGAAGAATATAAAAATATTTAATACATCATTTGATTATTGATGCATAGAACTTAAACTTGATTATTTTACTTTCATTTCAAGTCAAAGAGTGAAAGAACATTAAAAATTGATGGATGTTAAGACTTTTAGATATCATAACCAAACAAATTTTACTGTGTTAGGAAAAAGTGTGGAACTAGAATAAATAATTATATAGAGTACTAGGGACGATCAGGTCAAGCAAAGCGATATTATTTTCAATTTATTTTTGAAGCCCAACATGATACATGTTGGTATCTTCATTAACATGAATCAAATCAGCATTATTATAGTCATGGAAAGAAACGACACAGTCTTTTAACATCTCCTTCAGAATGGAAAGATAAAATAGGGATATAAACATCAGTATATATTTTATGTATAGTTGAAATTATATTCAATTTTTAAGTATATCATAATGTATATTCAGTGTGTATAAATAATCTATATTATATAATCACTTTAGGACTTTTTGCAAGATATATTGTATAGTCACTGTATATTTTTTTTATATAAATCAATATGATTATATTTATTATAATTTAATTAATTTATTAATGGCATATATTTGAAATGATTACACATACATAGCTTGAAAGGCACATAAATAAGATATGTTGTAAATCAAAGCATGGTCCATTTATAATCACAAGAGAATATAGTGTAATTAAAGGTATCACATAATTTGGTTTAATTAAATTTGATAAAATTAAAATGACCTAAATTAATAAATGAGTAGGTCAGTGAAATGGACTAAAATGTGGGTCATAATCCAATTTGTCCATCCTTATTAAGTTTTAGTAGTTTTTTTTTACATCATTTTAGTACTTTAAACCTCTTTTTTTTATCGTATCTATATATAACACATTAAATTTTTTAAAATATTTTGACGAAATTTCTATAGATTGATATGGCTACATATTAATCAGCCCATTTTTTTACGGATCGAAATGGATTAGACTGAAACTAAGTTAAACTAATAAATGAGTAGGGTTGAACGACTATATGTTTTCATAGTCTAATTTTGTCAGCTCTAATTGTAATATATGAATTCGTATTTTTTATACAGAAAAACAACAACAACATATCCAGTAGAATCCCACAAGTGGGGAGTCTGGACTCTGGAGAGGATAAAATATACGCAAACCTTACCATAACCTCATAGATATAGAGAGGTTGTTTTCAAAAGATCCTCCTTTATATACCTAACTTATATATGTAGTAAAATAGTTCCACCAAAATACATAAATTTTAAATTCTCGATTTATTGATACCAAGAAAGATTCTACTAATATAGACTTGAAGATTGGGAAATAAAACAAATCCATATTTCTTAGTTTTTACGTCTTGTAACATGGAAATATTATATCCCTTTAAAGACAAGATTTTAAAATTTTTTGGTCCCATATTCCCTATCACATGACAACAACAAATAAAAAAAACCTTATATAAAGAGATGAGATTAAAAAACAAAAAATTCAATTCACACCAAAATAATAAGCCCTTTTTGTTTTTTCCAAAAATGGCATCCAAGAATTCAAATTCCATAGCCATTTCATTTTTCCTTCTTCTTATAATTAACTTCACTATAGTCGTATCGTCGAATAAAATTCGCGCACATCGACCATGTAAAACCCTAATTTTTTACTTCCATGACATAATTTACAATGGTGAAAATGCCAAAAATGCAACATCAGCTATTGTAGGAGCTCCTGCATGGGGTAATTTTACAAAATTGGCTGGACAAAATCATTTTGGAGATTTAGTTGTATTTGATGATCCAATAACTTTGGATAATAATATTCATTCAAATCCAGTTGGAAGAGCACAAGGTTTATATGTTTATGATAAAAAAGAAATATTTACTGCATGGTTAGGGTTTTCATTTGTTTTTAATTCAACTCAACATAAAGGGAGTATTAATTTTGCTGGTGCTGATCCATTGATGAATAAAACTAGGGATATTTCAGTAATTGGAGGTACTGGTGATTTCTTCATGGCTAGAGGAATTGCTACTATCATGACAGATGCCTTTGAGGGTGAAGTTTATTTTCGACTACGCGTCGATGTTAAACTTTACGAGTGTTGGTAATGATATATGATGTTGTTGTTGTTATTGTTATTGTTGTTATAGTCGTTTGTTTGTTTTGGTGAATGTGGTGGGAATTAAGTGAGGAGGTTTATTGATTGTTATGTTACTTTCTTTAATTTGTGTTGAAGGATTTATTGTTGGTTAAAGATTCGAAGAATCATAACCAATATATCCAACTTGAATTTGATGTAATTGTTTGATATCTGAAATTTATTGATTTGACTAGTTTAAATTTAAATTTCGTTTTTAAAATCGACTAAAACTCGATACTAAAGGTGAAAAGATCCGATTGTTTTGAGGGTTCATTAGTTTAATTAATACTTTTTACCTTTAACGCTCTATGAAACTATTCTGTAACGATCCAGTCTGTTAGTGATATTGTTCGTTTTAGGCCTAGATCCTCACGATTTTAAAAACATGTATGACTAACAAAAAAAAAAGATTAAAAAATATACAGCCCAAAATCGTGCTTAATTATTTCTGATTAATCTAAGTTCAACCTTGTTGTTAATTAATCATGAAAAGAAAATTGCTTGATTGCGTAGGTCGAATCTTTCAGAAAAGGTTTAGTATTTTAATTTATATATTTAGCTTTTACATTTTAGTTATTAGTAATAACTTTTTGGTTCCCTGTACTGTCTGGTCAACTGTTTCTTTGAGAAATAGGAATAATAATTAGGGAATCTAATCTAATAATGTTCATTAGTTCGCATCTTAACGTATTAAGACATTTATGAAAATGATTAGTTGTATAATTATTTTAGGCCTCAGCCTTTTAATCTAGAATTGCATGACTCTAAATTTTTCGTACCGAAATTCTAGCTAAATTAATCAACTTCTTATTGGTAAAGGGATTTACAAAACACTCGTGAAATTGTCTACGTTTGACATATAGGTAGGGGTATGCAATCAAACTCAAAATCGCATAAAACTCAAAAGTCGAACCAAACCACATCATATAAACTTGGTTGGTTTGGTTTGAATTTGAGTAAGAAACCAAACTACATCATATAAACTCTATCTCTAGGTTATGGTTCAAACTGTGAAATTGATCAGTGAACCTTATGTTAGAATAGATTGTCGATATCATGTCCTTTCTCAACTCTTTCTCATATTTTGTGTGAATACAAAATGCTTTGTGTATCGAATTACTGATAATTAAGAATATTTCAAAGTAATATCCTCTCCTAACTCAACGAATTTGTGAAAATAATATGAGTTGTGATCAATAAGAATCATCTTGAGTTTGTTAATTTCTTTTTCCACATGTACATAATAATAATTAGCTGTTGGTTATTAGTTGAAGACAGGTTCAACACAACAAACCTCTCATATAGAAATATATATATATATATATATATATATATATATATATATATATATATATATATATATATATATATATATATATATATATATATATATCTTATTTGTAGAAATTCAAAAATATCTTATTTATGTTTCATAGCTATAGTTTGGGTAATTATATTTCGTAAATATATATAGTTATAGCAGTGTTTGTATAATTCGTGCAAAATGTGTATACGCTTTATATAATTCGCTATACAATTCGCAGTTTTTGTATAACGATTGTGTACTTCGCTATACAGTTCGTGCACAACATTTATATAGTTCGTTATACAATTCACAGATGCTTGCATATTTCGCTGTACAGTTTGATTCGCCCGCAGCTTTTGTATTATTACGTACATCGTTTTGTATAATTCGTGCGAATGATACAAAAACTGAAACTGTAACTACAACTAGATGTTTATCGCGAGCTGTAATTAATCCAAACTATAGCTATATTACCTAAATTAACTAGTATATATTTGCTTATCGTCGTAACTCTCCCTTAATTAAATTCATTAACTAATCCAAGAAATTTATATTATGTTGAGACATCACTATCCTAATTGTAGATGCATATATAGTAGTTGTATAGTCCAAAGAACTAACTTAGGTACCTCTAATTTTAATTAATTTTTCAAAACACACACACACACTACTTTATATATAAAGAGACTAAAAGTAACCAATCCATCCCATCACTAACAAAATTTTGTGCAACAATATGTATTCCTCTAAGTCATTATTCACAATTTTGTTCTTTCCATTTCTTCTCCTCTCCATTTCCGCGATGAGTTACACTCATCGCGCTCGCGATCCCTGTAAAGAAATGATATTTTATTTTCATGACATCGTTTACAACGGCGAAAATTACAAAAATGCGACTTCAGCAATAATTGGTGCACCAGAATGGGGCAATAGGACCATAATGTCAAGTCCTAACAATTTTGGGGACATGATTGTATTTGATGACCCTATTACCCTTGATAATAATTTACATTCACCTCCAATTGGAAGGGCACAAGGGATGTATTTTTATGACCAAAAGGATACTTTTAGTTCTTGGCTTGGTTTTTCATTTGTGTTTAATAATACTGATTATAAAGGGAGTTTGAATTTTGCTGGACATGATCCATTGATGAACAAGACTAGGGACATTTCAGTTATTGGTGGAACTGGTGATTTCTTCATGACTAGAGGAATTGCAACTTTGAGTACTGATGCATTTGAAGGAAGTGTTTATTTTCGACTTCGCGTTCATGTTAAGTTGTATGAGTGTTGGAAACTACTATAGTTTCTGGCGATAACGTGGCTCACTTTTGGATCTTGAGCGTAACAAGAACTTAATGTACTGAGTTGTCTTGATTCGCTTTTTTACCTTTTTTTTGTATTTCATGAGTTGTATTTGTGTGGTCATTGATTTTGCTTATGGAAATAAGCTTTTGGAGTGCATATATAATATGAAATCTCTGGGACCAAATTAATATGTTCTTTTTATGTTATGTTTCGTTTTTAAGGGGGAGATTTTATGGGATATCCTTATTTTCGACATTTTTATTTAATTTGTACTCGATATCTTTTGTTTAAAAAAAAAAAAAGTTGTATGACTATCTATTTTGAAATAACTTTTGATATGTTGTGTTGGAAGTTAATCTTGATAAAGAAACAAGATGTTTGAAGTTAGTTTTGACGATATTGCTGAACTTCAGACATTTTCTGCCTAAAGTTCAGATAAAATTATTTGAATTTCAACCATATAAAAATAGATTTGTTAAAATTAAATTGAGAGAAACCACATATTTGAAATTATTTCGAAGCTTGTCGATTCAATTGTATGAACATGTGATCACATGCTCTAACACAAAAATAATATCACACCAAATGTTAATTTAGGCATGTCTATATGTCAGCATATATATATATGAGAAATCAAGACGATTTCGAAAGGTGTCTTCAAGTTTAACAAGTTTTCTGTAAGGGGTTCAAAATTTTCAAAAGTAGACACACGAACTAATCGAAGGGGGTTCAACATCTATTATATATACATAAAAAAATATTTTTACCAAATATGAATAGTACTCCCTCCGTCTCATTTTATGTGGTATCCTTTGACTTGGCACAATGTTTAAGAAAAAAAAAAGGAAAACTTTTAAAACTTGTTTGTGTGGTTAAGAATTATTTCATTAAGGATAAAAAGGGAATTTCAAAGATAAATTATTTCCCATTAGAGTAAGATGACATTCTTTTTTGGACGGACCAAAAAAGAAAGAGTATCACATAAATAGGACGGAGAAAGTATGATTTTTCGTCAAAAAGAATTCGAATGAACTCCCTAATACCTATATGACTCTGCCACTAGCCATAGCCAATGAAATGTAATTAGTTAAACTATTGCTATTTTAACCTATTAAATTTCAAAACTAACTTATTTACAAAATAAAGATATCACTTTAGTTAAGAAGTGCATTAAAATCATATAACCATAACATTTTTCCATCAAAATCACAAAAATATCTTTTTATGACATAAAAATCACAAAAAGCTCACTCTACTTAACAAAATTTTTTACAATTATCATAAACCCAATCTTCCAAGGAGTGATTTCGATGGATAGAATACACTATTTGAAAATTTTAATCTAATGAAATTTTAATACGAATATCAAATATAATTTTATCAAATATATTTTAAATTTAATCGAATCTCAGATGTAACGATCTAACTAACGCGCCTTTTCGATGAGGTTATCTTGAAGTGTCACAGTACTGTCCACTCCCCTCCTTTCTCTCTTTCTTTATCTTTCTCAAAAATCACTCTTTCTGCTCCTAAAATTCTGGTGGAATTTTTTCAAGAATGCTAAGCCTAGCGCTCTCTTATGAGAGCAGCAGCTCTCTATTTAGACCCTCATTTGCATTTCCTAGTTTCTCCCCTGTTAAACCCTCTCTAATTCCTATCTCCAGGTAAAATCTTGTTTCTTTAGCTGCCCTTTTTAGTCTGTTCTTAATATATTAAAAATGTACTGTTTCAATCTCAGCTTAAATTTCCTTTTTTGATTATCTGGGGTTGTTTTTTTTTCTTGTTTGTTGTCAGCTGGGAGAAGGTTGTCACACAAATTTTGATAATGAAAATACTAGTTGTAATTAAGACTTGAACTTAGAATATCTGGATGGGAATCCAAGATTAAGCTTTATGGGTTAGGAATTTCAATATTTACTGAAATTTTAGTGGATTTTCATGTATAGGTTCAGGTGTACATGTAGAATTGTGCAAACCACCCCATCTAAAGTTTAGATTGGACAGTTGTAGGTATTCAACATTTCAGTTTCTGGAATTATGAAAATGAAGATGTGGTTTTTATTTGTTGTAATATAATGATGACATGATCAATTGAACTTGAATGAAGAAGTGACGATTCATATAGCCGACCCCAACTTGTTTGGAACTGAGGCATAGTAGTAGTGGATGTTGTTGTTATCGTTGTTTTTCATGATTGGGTTGTCTGCAGGTTTCCTACGCGGCATTCTCTTTGCAAACAACATGGATGGTCTGAGGACTTCTCCAAGGTTTTTGCTTTTCTTCAATTTGAGTTGTTTGTTTTTAATTCCATAAAAACCAAATGATTGTAAAGTGAAATTTTTTTGAACTAAATAATTTATCTGGTTAAAGGAGTGAAAAAAAAAAATGTAACCTTTTCTGCGAGGATCAGCTGCAAGTCATATCAGTGCACCTAGGATATGTAATGTGTAGGAGAAGGATTCAAACACTTAAACTTGAGAGGTGGGGCAAAACAATAAGAGAGAGATACTGAATGTGTTTCTTTCATTTCTATGAATCAACTACGTGTCTCAATTCCAAACAAGTTCAGTTCGGCTATAATCATAAATAGGCTATTTCTTCTGTCCAATGCTCAAAATCTATTTTTAAGAAACCTGTAGATGAAAAGCAATCTTTAATAATTCCTTCTTCAATTTGTTTATTTTTCGCATTTCTTGAATTTGTTTGAGAAAATGCAGTTAAGATACTGATTGCACAGAGAATTGTGATATACTAAAAAGTACATGCATTTCCGGGGAAAGCGTTTTATCAGCCAAATTCTGCTTCTTCGTATTAACTCATGGATCGTAGACACATATTTAACGCCCTTACTACTTTAACAATCATATTTGTATCAAACTCAGTGAGTTATAAAATCGGATCCTTTCCACTATTTCCTTGCGATTACCCAGTTTATTCTTGTTGTATAAGAGCTTTTTTCTGTGCACTGATTATCTCGAACTTGAAGTTTCAAATCTCACTGTGAAGATATACGATCCCACATTCTGTATTCTTCTCAGGTGGTCAGGACTAGGAATTACAAAAGATGCTACATCACAAGGTCGGTTTATGATGCCGAAGAATGCAGTACTGCAAAAATATCAGCATTGTCAAAGAGAAAAAATCAAAGCACTTCTGTTCTTCAAGTTTTAGATATGCCAGAGAACAATTATCTGAAATCCGTTGTCCTTTCTGGGCTTTTCACTCTTCTCTTCACACAACAAGCAAGTGCTGCTTCAGAGGTTGCCACTGGCTTGCAGTCATTTCCTTTCTTCGGGGAACTCGGAGATTTAAGCACAGGTTTTGCTTCAGTTAGGAAAATCTCTCAGCAACTTCCATTTCTAAAATCTTGCTGCTGTTTTACCTTATCCTTAAAATGGAAAAAATAAAAAACAAAAGTAACAATGCCAATGATAAATTCACATAATATTTTCTTTAACTAGTTCAAGGAAATCATCTCATGCATCATCTGTTGATTTACATACCTCATCAACTATACTATTCTCCATCAAGGAACACATAGCACAAATGCACATCCGTATTGCTCTTTTTCTCCTCACACTATACTCTATTTGAGACTGTGGAGGGAAAATGTTCCCCCATAGAGTAATTAAACCTCCTTTTCTTTCTTTTCGCAGGCGTTCTTGTTGATATTCTTTTCAGAGCTTGGGGATAAAACCTTCTTTATTGCTGTAAGATGTTTTTTATCGTTCAAAGGCTATATGTAGATGAGATATTACTGGCTGAATAAAATGATGATAGAAATGATTTTTTCATGTGCCTCAACGAAGAGAAATTCCATCTGATTTGTTATGTTATCACGTGGTCAACAGAAACTTTTCTTTCTTATAAGTCCTCAGAATTCTTTCATAACTAATTTGGATTTTCATTTGATATGAGCAGGCTCTTTTAGCAGCCAGGAACTCTGCTGCTGTCACTTTCCTTGGGACTTTTGGCGCACTTGGGTATGTTTATCTTTTTGAATTATGTAACACAAATGTCTTTACCCTTAGAGTTTTAAATTAGTTAATTTTAACACAGTAATTTGCTTATTTTCACTAAAGAGAACATGTTGCATATTATATTCAACTATAGCTGTGAGAGAGAACCTGGAGAAATATAATTAACTGCCCTTCATAGACATTTGTTTTTGTAATCCCTTAGTTTGAAATTAGAAAGTTGAATAATTCCAGGAATTTCAGCATTCAATATTCACTATGTCCTCTTAACTTTTGTATCCGATACACGTGAATACTACGTTTCCTGTTCAAGAGCTAACATATATTCCTGACAAGTTCAAATAACATTTGGTTCTCATATTAAAAATAAGATATTTAAGAACTCAGTACAGTTAACCTAACATAGCCAGCACAACTTTTTTTAATGTCCTGGTAGATGCTCCATTCAGATTACCTATTTACGTTCTAACCAAACAAAAGTGGAATTTGTTCTCTTATGTTGACAGTACTGTTTGTCCAAACCCCACTTGTGGGATTTCACTGGGTATGTTGTTGTTGTTGTTGTTGTTGTATGTTGACAGTACTGTTTGTGTCATTTGCAGGGTAATGACAATCATATCCGTTGTTCTCGGACGAACTTTTCACTATGTCGATGACGTTCTTCCTTTCAGGTTCTTTAATCTTTTCTTTTGGTATAATTATACATCAGTATGTAGAAACTCTATTTTAAGAAATATTTTCAGACAATTCATAGCAGGAGGATTCTAACTAATGTCACGTCCATTTCATTGCTTGGATGTTACTTCTAAAAAAATCAGAGGGTCTAACATTCTCCACTCTTTATAACTTTGTAGTGTGCTTTGGATCATTTAACTGTTTCCTCTAAACACAAGTTAACTTACCATGTGAATACTTATAACCAAATGCCAGCAAAACAGTCCTCCGTCTGTTTTTTCCAATTCATTATTTCGATTGAAAATTTGAGCAAGCAAGACATTATAAACTGGTCTGATACCACATTTTTGTGCTTGCATATGTTTGCCCTTCTTCATTTTTATCAAAATTAATATGCTTTCTGGTGTATTAACTTCTTATGTGTTACAATTTCTGCTCGTTATCTCAACCTACAAATCATCTTTTCGCCTTTCACTCTTGGGAGTTAGGAAAACAGAAATACATAGCTGTGATGTTGTTGTAGATCTTGATCATAATTTCTTTACATTGGAAAATATAGTAACTTGCATGGTAATTTAGATGGACCACACCATCTTATTAAACAGACTCAATAGCAGCTTCCAAATCCTTAAATAATCGAAATATCTCTAGTGGTTCATCTATTAAACTCTGATGCAACATTATAAATGCAGGTTAGGTGGAACTGATTTGCCAGTGGATGATATTGCTGCAGCTTGCCTTCTGGTAACACATGATCTAATATTTAATTCACGATATGACTTGCACCCACGTGCTATGTGAAGTTGACATGTCTGTGCATATTAATTTTGTTGAAGGTGTATTTTGGAGTGTCAACCTTGCTTGATGCCTCCTCCAGCGATGGAATGAAGGCGGAAGAGGAGCAGAAAGAGGTAATCCTATCAGAATCCCTTTAAGTATTTTTTCCAAGATGATGAGTAGAATCACTGCAAAAAAGAAAAGGGGTGGGGCGTGTGTGTGTGTGGGGGGGGGGGGGGGGGATAGGGAAGGGGATTACAAGGTGGGGACTCGAATCTTCATCAACAAGGTGAAAGTTTAAGTAGTCAACCAATTGAGCTACTAAGATTCCTTGACCAACGCTTCATCATCAGACGTCTATTGGAAGTTAAAACGGTTAGGGCATGAGCAATGAGTATGTTCTAATCATGGACTTCTTTGCTTTTGAAACCAGGCCGAGCTGGCAGTTTCAGAATTTTCAGGAAATGGTGCTGGACTATTGTCTGCTGCAAACACCATCATTAGCACATTCGCATTGGTATTTGTTGCTGAGTGGGGTGACAAATCATTTTTTTCTACAATAGGTTAGTCATAACTCAGGTTGATGCAGAAACTCGTGTTTTTACCGTTTGTTCGACTTATGAATCAACTTGTACAAAAGTCTATTCTTTTCCAAATAGCCAGACATTTTACTATCTGAAAACATTCACGGAAAGCTGAATAAGCAAGCACATTTTTTTGGATTTGAACTTATCTACGAGTCCTAGACTTGATAAATAACTTCAAGTATGTACACGCTATCTACTTTCAGCTCTTGCTGCTGCATCTTCACCACTTGGAGTCATTGGAGGGGCATTAGCTGGTCACGGAGCTGCAACATTGGTAAATACATGCTTTTAACAAAAAAATTCTGTTTATAGGTGTCATGTACAATCTGCAAGGCGGGATCTTTTGCAAATAATAGCAACAAGAACATCTAAAGGAAAATTTCATCAAGATATGCAAAATAGTGTTTAAAAGAAAGGCCTTTAACTTGAAACCTTCAGCGAATTACATAGTGCGACCTTTTTCTAAACATAAGAGTGCCATGGTTGAATTTCTAACCAATACCATTTTAGTTAAATGAAACGTGATCATATAGATATATCGGTGCATTAGTCTTTTTCTGTCTATGTTGATGTCCAATACACATAAAACGTTGATTGGTAGTGAAATTTCCTCTGCAGTTGGCTGTCCTTGGAGGTTCTTTACTGGGGTCATTCTTGTCTGAGAAGGTAAGATTACTCTATCTAAATAATTAAAGTGACAGACATTTATTTGATCCTTTGAATCTTCTGCTCGAAATAGATTTATCGTGTCGATTGCTTTTATGGAAGCCACTATAACAAGAACATGTTCTTTCTTCAAATTGCTTAGTAGAAAAAGTTACATGCTTTTGATCAATAAAGCACACACTGGCATAACATCTCTTATTCTTTTGAAGTACTTAAAACAGAAAAGGGTCAAAACCACCCCTAGACTAATGGAAATAGAACAAACTATCCTTCATTTGACAGAATTCCCTCATTGGTAGTAAACTGGCCCAATTATGCTCCTATCCTGTTAACGGACCTCCAGGTCTGGTGTCTCCCCTCTTTGTACTTGGTTCTTCCCCGAGATGGACTCCATCCACATTGAATAAAAGAGATAAGTTTTAAAAGGGAATACATGATACCTTGAGGTCCGTTTGGATAGGGGCATAATTGAGCCGATTTGCTACCAGACATTTTTGTTCCATTTCTAATAGTCCAGAAGCATTTTTGGACCGAAAATCAACTGGAGGGTATTCTTGTCTTATTTCTAGTAGTTCAGGGCATTTTTGACTTTTTCGCATACTTAAAATTATAATACCACCTCTGTTTAGACTCAACAGAGTTCATATACATATTTTATAATGAGTAGTTGCCTGTGGAATAATTAACTTTTTTGAATAATTAACTACATAATGAATAAAGCAGAAGCTGTATTTTTTTATGTCAATTCTTCCAACCAAATCTTTCCAGTTTAAATAATCTCATGATTACGCTATAAACAGTGCTTAACCCAAGTTTATTTTTTCTTAATCGTCCTATTACCAACCTGCATAAGTTATTTTTTTCCAGTTGACTGAAGAAGTTAGCTGGAAAATTCAAATGATACTTAAGGGAAGACTTTGGACTAAGATCATATCTTGTATAACATGAAAAATGCCTTCCTTTTAGTAAACATGTCACGCCCCGTCTGCTACAGTTTCGTGTGTTTGATATAACAGAAGTCATTTTTCGTGAAACATGTTTTCCGATAATTGGTTAAAAAAGATTAATATTGGTAATGATAAGTGCTAACAAAATACGAGAAAAAGCTTTCTTATGGAAAACTTTTTTCTCATAAATGACTTCTGTCATACCAAATGCCCCTCAAGGTTCTCTCATCTTTATGTACTCCCTTCATTTAAAAAAGATTGGCCTACTTATCCTTCGGGATGATCCAGTGGTTTGGACTTGAGACTTTCATGTTAGAGGTCTCAAGTTCGAAACCCCTTGCCAGCGAAACCAAGGGGTTAGCGGCCACTGGTTCCCCTTGTTATTTAAAAAAAAAAAAAGAATAACCTATTTTCCTTTTTGGTCTGTTACATTTAATATAATTTTAATTTAGAACCACAATATTAAAAAATCTTTTTTATTTTCTTAAACTCTCCGTGCCAAGTCAAACTAGATCATTCTTTTTGAAACGAAAGAAGTATATTTGATATGTTTGATGTTTATTTGTACATTTTATTAAGGAACAAAATCTCTTATTTCAGGTTATTGCCTACATAGGTGGTACTCTTTTCCTAGTATTTGCAGCAGTGACAATAATAGAGATAGTAACTTAAAACAAACATTATTTTAATTTTTTTTTCTTCTAGCAAAATTGTACTTTTTTATATACATTATTTAATTTTTTATGTGCACTAATAGTGTGTAAATTCTTTCACCATCAACCTATGTTACGGAGGTGAATTCAGGATTTAAAATTTATGAATTCCTGCAAGGATCTCAAGTTAGTATACGATAATAATTGAATTCTTGACCAAGATACATATTATTGGGTCTGAGCAAAGATACTAGGTTTACGACTTCATGTGCACATTATAAATTGAACATATGGTATATAGGAGTTTTTTTTTTTTTATTGTCAGTGCATTTAACTTAAATACATAAAGATTACTATATATCATTTTATACTATTATTATTATTGGAATAATATAGAGAAGATTAGCATGATCCCTTCGAGAATATCTGATAAAATTAAAACGATACATAAAAGATTAGTGTGGCTCCTATGCGAGGATGACAAGTAGAAATCGAGACATGTATCATTTTATTGCTAGGGATCTTTTAGAACCATTGAATGTGCACATGTGTCAAAGATGAAATTTTTCAGTCTTTTTCTTCCATTTATAAACCCCATGTTTATTTTCCCAATATAGTATGCCTTTAGACACAACCCAAAAGTCATTTTTCTATACATATATAATAAAATAATTATATATAACATAATTGTAAATTGAAATAATTAATATAGCATAACAACTACCCCCACCATGGATGGACACATATAGCTATACTTCATTGGCTGCAAAATTGTATTGCACTCACTGTGACAATAGTTGTACACTTATTATCCATTAAAGCAAAAGGCGGCTTAATTCGATATTGTTGTATTATTCTGATTTTCGATCATCAAGGTGGTTGTTGATTGTCAAGATTTTTATGTGGTTTGCGTTTGAGACTTTCATGTTGGAGGTCTTAAGTTTGAAAGCAAGGCGTTTGCCTTCTGAGTCGAACTTTGATCTGGGTTACCTCTTTTGTGTGATTTGCGAGTTATTGCACAGAAACAGAGGTTTGCCCTGTACGCACCCAAAGGGTGGTCGCTACGGGTTCCCCTTATCATAAAAAAATAATAATTGTTGATCGTCAAGATGATTTTAATAGACATATATTTGTCAAATTGATATTAAATTTCTTAGAAACTTAGAGATACAAATAAATAATGCGCCCCTTGACTAAAATTGTCATTTTATGTGAATTATATATAAGTTTGTTGAAATCATACTATTTCGATGTAAAATCATCATCATAAATTAAGAGATTATTTATACAATATATCTATTTTAATTCTTCTCCTTTATCTTATCCATTAAAAAATTGAAGATAATCCATGGTCCCAGAAGATAAGTTAGATGTCAAAACAAGTAATAGTAATACAGTACAAACACAGATTTGTTGATAATATTAATTAAGTATGCCTTTAAAAAAATGTGATTTTACACAAATTAATTTTGAATTGAACTATGCATTTATACTATTTTTATTGGTAAAAATAATTTTTTTATGTATATATAATAAATATCGAGCTCCCTCTACTTCTTAAAAATTTTAAAACCTCTTAAAAAAATCTTGAAGCGGTCACTGAACACTTATCAACACAATTTAAAATCACATCTATCTTCAAAAGATAGAAATGTCACTTTCTTTATACTCCACATTCCACAAATAATAAACTAAAAAAAAGTGTACCTATTTTTATTTTATTTTATAATATCTATTAGCTGATAAAATTTGATTAAATTCTAAAATTTTGATAAACAAATATTTTCAAGTTTTCAAAAAAATATTCGAATTAATTATTAAAACTTTCACTCATATAACTTCAAAATGAAAAAAACAAGTAAAACGCATGTTTAAACACAATTTCAAATTCCAAAAATCACAAATTCACAACTTTAAAAATTTCAAATTTTAAATTTCAACTTCGAAATGTTTAATAAATTAAACCTTTATTGAAAAAAAATACTTACAACAGAAGCAAAGCTCGAAGCGCAAGAAAATTATTTAAATTTTCTTCATCGAAAAATTATATTCTATATTTATTTATATTTTTAATGAAAATATTTACTTGGCAATTAAATTGATGAGTGATGGTCAGAAAAACACGTGCAAATGTATAAGCATGGAATCTTAAGAAAGCATATGCTTATTTGAAACCGAATATAAATTTTTTTTATTTATTTATTCAATAAAAAATAAAAAAGCATAAAAGGAAGCTGTCCAATTATCATCCTAGATTTGGAAAAAGGCAAAAAAAAAAAAAAAAAAAAAGGTTACAAAAGAAGAAATAGACAACTTTAATTTTTTTAAAAAAAATAATAAATTCATTTGCCCATATATTATTTTATTACTTTATTTTATTTATTTATATACATAAAAACGCAGAATATATTCTTAGCTGTTTCCCACCTTCCTTAATGAAACATTTTCAGTCAAAATATTCCATTTGTGCTTGTCGAAAATTTAATTCGAAAAAGTTTTTAAATTTATAATTTTAAATAAAAGATATATGTGATTGAATTTTTGTGATTATAAATATGTTATGTACTTTTTTCGTTTATTTTTATTTATCGATTTTAAATTTTGTACGTCTCTCAAAAAACAATGACTAATCGAGTATTTTAACATGATAGTTGTATTAATTGATGTGTATAATATTAATTTTTGAAAAATAATTTGGGGAATAAATAATTAATGTTAAGGGTAAAAGATGAAAAAATATGCTTTCCTCTTGATATATTTAAAGTGAAAGTGTATTTTTCTATAGTGGATAAATAAATAGAATAATATTAATATTTTAAAGTGTGATTTTGACAAATAAATTAAAATAAAAATATTAATATTACTTTCTTTAAAATCGATTTTCATATTATGTAGTAATGTTTTGCTATAGAAGTCAGAAAAAAAATCACTTGTCTATTGTACTAAAAATAGAGTCCAACAATATTTGTTCAATTTATGAAATCAAGAGATGATTTTATACTTAGTTAATAATTTAACGCTTATCATTAATTATAATCATTTTTCTATTATATTTTTCAATATGCTGTATTTATTATATTCAAAGGGTGATTCGATAAAATTATTTGTATCAAATTATTTATGTGTTTTTCATTAGTGGTCGTTCTTCCTGTTCCTTTCTTTTCCTTTCATTTTTGTCATGTCTAGTTTATTCCGCCTATGAGTTATTGAGATGAGGGTTCCCAGAAAACAACTTCTCTACTTCTATGAGGTAGTGGTAAGGTCTGCGTACATTCTACCCTCCTCAGACCCCACTTGTGGGATTCCACTAGGTATGTTGTTGTTGTATTTATATCATTAACTTATTCTTAATCCCTATATCAAGTCAATAATAAATAATTATTATTAGGCGAAGAAAATATTCAAAATAAATGATAGCTTTTATAGAGTAGTTTGACTATATTTATATTGTTTCAAAATGAAGAACAAAAGAATGATTCTTTTGCCTAAAAAATCTTTTGATAATTTAGTTTCATGTGCTAAAGTATGGGTATGTTATGGCCATGGAATACTCAACATTTGGTGGTACATATGTGTGAAGCCCATAAAAGAATAAAATAGAAGGAGTTGCTTTTCTTTCTCAATTTTATAAATTTATACACTCAATAATAAAATAATATATTTTTGTACATGAAATTTGAAAAAAATTAATATACACAGATATTTTCATTAACCTTAGTAAAGAGAAAGAGGATATTTTCGATAGATTTTCAGTTTAAAAGAAATGTTTCAAAATTAAATCGGAAGAATAATACGACATAATGACAAGATTGAAAAACAAGAGATTGCACACACCCAAGTAATTAGTATAGTCATAAAGTGCGATAATACTCGATTGCTTATTAGTGTTCTATTTAGTATAGTCGTAAAGTGTGACAAGCTGAGATCTAAAATAATATGAGAGTCCAGCATATAAAATGTGACAGCACTCGATTACTTATTAGTGTTCTATTCTAATACTCAACCTTTAAACCTTTCTATTTTAGATCATATTCGGAATAAACTGGAGTTATATCATGTCTTGCTTAATTATTATACCTAACTTCTCGACTTTTTTCCAATTTACTTCTAACTCTTATAACTTTTGTTATGGCCAATTTCTCACGTCTTCTTATTGACACATCTCTCTTTTTCATGTTCGAATCATCTCAATTTTATTTTTTAATTTTATTTTTCTCACATAAATAAAAAAAAAATTATAATTAGCTCGGAATAATATTAATTCAACTATTATATGATTTTATTCTCTTTTCCAGATACTTTATGGATCGATTATCAACATTTTTTCAAAAAATGAATTTGCACCACTCTTTTTCCAAATGATTCCCTTTTTCTCATCTTCTCCTTTTTAGGATTTTAGAAATTATAAATCTTTTTTTTCCTCCAATTTTTTTATAAAATTGTTTTGGGAAAAGGAGGGGTTTGGGATATTTTCATGGCATATTTTTGTTTTCTTTTCCCTTTTTTTTAAAAAAAATATTGACATGTTTTTATGTCCTCCATATGTTTGAACATGTGATTAGAGTCCCAATATTCATGAAATTATTAACATTATATTAAATTTTTGCTCTAAGTAACTATAAAAACAATCAATCCACTAGTCATTTGGCAGTGGATTTAGAGTTACGCAATAATGTTAGATTTAGTTATGATCACCTACTTTTATTTGTTACTATTTTATTTATCGAAGTTAAATTATATAAAAAAAAATTTAAGATATATTTTTTCATCATACTAATATGTGAAGGATTGCAAGTTATAACATTTTTCGTATAGTTTTTAACTATCTAAATTTTAAATTTCAAATATTAAATTTAGTTTTAAAGTTTAATAAAGTTGATGTCGAAAAACGAAAAAATGAGAAGTAAAAGTGAACAGAGGGAGTATAACTTTATATACCTCTATTAGTTGGTACATAAATTAATTGTTCATATATTATTTATTTTATTGTTTATATTGTATAAAATAGTTAACAATTGTTTGGTAGCTAAATAAAATTATGCAAATATTAATATGTATAGATTAATTATGGGTGAATCTATGTATTATTTTGTGCATAAATTAGTTTAGCAAGAAACAATTTTACTAATTATTTATATAGTTATTCTTATGCATAAAATTCATATAACTACCAAACATGAACTTAATACCTCCTCTCAATCAGCTAATAAAAAGATCCCCGATATATAGAGCTTATTATTATTCATTTCGTTTCATTTTATATGATACTTTTTTTCTTTTTAATTTGTCCTTAAAAAATTACATTACTAAAATTACAAATAATATTATTTTAAAATTCTCTACTTACTCTTAATGAAATTAATTTCAACCACAAAATTATCTAAGAATAATTCCAAATCATAAATTTTAAACTTTTTTTTGTAAATATTATATCGATGTCACGTAAAATGAACAAAGTATATATTATTTTTTCCCGAGTCAACATTAAATATTACATTTGTCGTGGAGGGGGACCCAGCTATTTGTCATAATTGAACTGTGTGGGCCCAAAAAAGTGGGCCTAAAAAAAAAAAATTAAAGGCAGGGGCACCATGAACGGTGTCGAGATGCTGCTGACTAATAAATGAATTAATAATTAAATAGAAGGACAAGAAGCAAGAAAATGTCTTACATTATTAAAAAAAAAAATCTATCATAAAAAAATATGAATAAAATTATATTTTTTTCAAAAATCTTAAATTTAAATCTTTTTTTTAATCTAAAACGCTTCTCCAAAAATGGAGATCTATGAAATTTAAATTCAAAATAATTGAATATTAATATAAATATTAGATATCGAACGAAAAGAAAAAAAAGGAACCGTTATAATATTATTATTTTGTACGATAAATAATTTAGTCCACTTGGCTTTTCCCTTCATGGATGGTAACAACACCTAACATTTCAGACTCGGAAAAGTTATATATATCTTGATCATTTTGCAAAAAATAATTATAATAATTAATCAATACATTATTTTATAATTAATATGGTGATGCTTTTTAATTAAGTCACCTACTATTATTCATTTTTTATTTCCTTAAAAAATATTTATGTTTCAACTTTTAATTCCATGGATTCATTTATATCGTTCAGGAAAAATTTTAGATCGTAGTTATTTTTTAAGATAGTTATTTAGTAAATAATTTATTTCTTATATAAAATTTATTAATTAAGATTTTTTTTTTGAGTAATTTAAAATTATGAAATTTGATTTAAACTTTCGTAAGTCATTATAAACGTTAGATGACAATTTAGTGCTTTTAATATAAGGTTGAGATTAATATACTTACAAAATATTGGAAAATATACTAAATAATGACTTGAAAAATAGAGTTCTGCATCGATAGTAGATAAGAGACGGGATCTCCTTATATAATAAATTAATTTTTAAAATTAAATTTAATATCATATTTTTTATCATAAAATCGTAAAGAATATCTTATTTGTTCTTTTCTCGAAAATAATTTTTGGCAGATATGCAAAATAGGACTGTGTACAATAAATTTTTATCGTCAGATTCTTCTCCAAACACGCACATAGCAAAAACTTTAATGCACCTAACTTGTCTTTTTTTTTTCCTCAAAGAAAACGTTTTAAATTTATCCCTCAACTATATTGAATTCTAGTGTTCTATTTAATTATATCATTATTATTACCTAGAAGTTTCTAACAGAAAAAGATAAATATAGAAAAAAAAACATTATCGTTTTGTTTCGTATTATATTTGTGCTTCTTTTGCTGACAAATATTTTTCATGTTGAGTCTTGCAACTCAATTATTTATCATTTACGTATTAGCTTACGTAACTATAGTTAGTGTCATGGAGCCCTTTTTGAGTAAATGTAAAATTTATATAAAAAAAAAAATTTAGTAATTTTAAGTTCATAAAAAAAATAGAATTTGAATTAAAATTATTAAATTTTTATAAATTCGAATTCCTTTTTATATTTTAAATTGACGATTTTACTTGTGTAGATAGACGAAGGATGATTTTAGGAAAGTTCAAATAGAGAATATAAGTAAATGAACTTCAATAATTAATGGATAAATTTAAATCAATTTTGTTTCTTTTAAGTGGTATATAAGCTTGTGAATAATAATAAGCATAAGAGTAATGTTTACGTTTAATTGAGCTTTAAATTTGATTAAGTTGTTTACCATTCCTTTTCACTTTGATATTTTCAACTCTTGTGACTAGAAATTCTTTTTGATTTACATATTTATGATATTTTCAAGTATCATTACTATAAATCTTTTTCGAAATAGTTTCAAGAGTGAAAATTTCGATCGAAGATATATCGTCGAGGACATGACCTTATAGAAAGGAGTGGGGTCATGTATTAGGGTAGAAAGTTAAGACAACTAGTAGGGGTATGATAATTGTCTAGCAGTACGATATAGTGGGTTCGTAGGATCAGCCGTGTTTTTATATCTTGTGATCTCATTGTCTGGCTTACATTTGTTACTTTATTGTATTTATATACTATCGCTTCCTTTCCACTTTAGTCGTCTTCTTCTTTTCGTTTATCTTATACTTTCTGCTTATGCGGCTTGATATTTTTGAGACAAGAGTCTTTCGAAAATAATCTTTCTATTTCTATAAGATAGTGATAAAGTTTGCATATATTTTATCCCCTCTCCCTGCCGACCTCATTTATGGGATCCAACTGAATATATTGTTATTGTTTGAAGATATATCACCAAGCACATTTATTGAGATTAAGGTGGTAAAATGAGAGATAAAGGAGAGAAAAATTGAAAATTTAAGTGAAAATACACCAACTAAGAGTCTATCACTCATTATTAATTAAAAAGATGAAGAATTATATATACAATAAAATATTTTACTTTTAAAGAGTCGAAACAAAGACAAATGTAATTGTCTCAACTTTATAGATTGATGAGTTTTATTATGAGTCATATCTCTTTAATTTTAACTTTACATCATAATTATGAAAAATTACTTAAATTCATTATTCTCTATTTTCGAAAAGACATTAAAATCTTTCTCAAATAAGCATCATTTCTAAGTAATTTCACACTAAAAATAAAGGATAACTTTCGAACACAAAATCTAATTAAAAATAAAAAAATATTTATCACTCGATCACAAGTCGAAATTCCACCCACAGTTTCCTTTTCCCCAGAGAAAAAGAAACAGAGAGACACACCAACACACGTATCTATACAGAGTTAGCAGCCACATACATTCATCACTATGTCCCTACACACATATAAAAATACACACATGCGTCCCTTTTCTCTCTTTTTCCTCATAATAATCTCCTCATTTTCTTTGGTTTTCCTCCATTGAATTGCCGGCGGCACACAATCAGACACACCATAAAAAAGAAACCCTAGAACCCCTTTTCTCTCTGCTAAAAGATTTTGCACAAAATCCAACCTTTTTTAAGGTACTTTCTCTTGGATCTTTACTCTTTTTTTCCAACTGGGTATCTCTGATTTTATTGTTTTGCAGCTCTTTTTGGTGAAAGATTTGATTTTTATTTTGTGGGTGTTTGTGATTTTGCGTATATGTTTTCTGAATTGAGACATGTAATCACCAGTTTTTGATAAGAGCAAAAGATGGGGAATTTTCTCAATTCCAGATCTCGTATGTCTGTTTTCTGTTTCCAGCTAGGTTCTATCTGGTGTTGAGGTTTTGCCTAAGTTTTTACGAGTTTTTTCATGTCTGCTTTATTAATTGAGTCTTGTATTAACCATCCTTTTGATCTATTTCCTATCTTTCGAGGTGGGTTCTTTCTGATGTGTAATGTTCTGCCAAACTTTTTTCCTGCAAGATTTGGTATTTTTGTATGCTCATGATTGCTTGACTTGATGCTATGCTTTGTTAATTGAGCTCTCTGCAATACCTAGTGTATTCCTAAAAGTGGGGCCAGGGGAGGGTGGTGAGTCCGCAGCCTTACCCGCTCGGCTTTACAGTGCAGATACCAGTTTCTTCAAGAGAAGAGGGTGGTTATTGTAGCTGAAGTTGAATAACTGAATTGAATTTCTGATGATGAAGTTTTAGAGCTAGTTTCTATGTGAAAAATTACTCCTTAATCTTTCTGTTTTTGTTTTTAGTTGGAAGCTGAGAGCTCTTAGATTTTCACAAGTTGGGTCTTCAAAATTTTTATTATGTTGCAAATCCATACAGTACTTTCGTAGCACTGCCCTGTAAGGCTGTAACGAAGGAAATGGGTAGTGGGTTGAATCTGTAATCATTGGATTGAGTTCTTGATGTATATGTGTGAGATTTACTAGTAGATTTATATTTTTAGCTGGATTTGACATCTTCTTAAAGTTGGATCTTGCGAAGTTGATGTTTTATGCTACAACTTTTTCCTTTTGATATTTGTTATAGTTGTGTCTCATTAGGTCTAGTTTGATTCATATCTGATCTGTGTGTCAGTTATCTGATTTGTTGCTCCTTTTGTGCCTTCTCATAGGCCTTTATCAAGTCTCTTTATGTTGTCTTGTTTAATCAGATAGGGTAAGCACGGGAAGAAATTGAGCATCAAGTGTTCTGTTCAGGTCTCTGAACTTGGAGAAAATGGGATTCACTTAATGGATTAACAAAAAGGTATATTTAGTTTACATTGTTCATCTGTATTTATAGAATGATTGATCTTTTTCAGAGAATTCTACCAGATGATATAGATTTTTCATGCTTATTCTTCACTTCTTAGTCAATACACGTACTTATGTTATTTCTGATGAAAAAAACAAAAACTATCAATCTTTATATGGTCTGAACTTTTATATGGTTAAAGGTGACATTTGTACATTCTTAATTGTAACAAGGATATAAGATATAAGTGACTTCAAATATTTATGGTAGAGAGGAACTTAAAAAACAATATCTCCAGTCTCTCCAAGAATGAAACTGAACTATATTTGGAACAATCTGAAGACAATTTATGGACAAAATATCTCTTAGAGAACTAGACTGTTATCATTAAGAAAAAAGAATATTCTGGTGGGACTAAAGAAATCATTCAATCATCATAATATAAGAGACACCTTATAGTGGAAGGAACCATTGTTGATTAACACCACCTCCCTGATCTTTTTCGTCTTTTCGATGTCTGGAGTTGGCTTAGTACAGGATACCATACTTGAGTGAAAATTCCTGTGGCTACGTGTGGCTCAAAGAAGCAAAGAACGAACTAAAATAGAATTTATGCTTATACCAACTGGATTGTATCATTTGATTTTTCCCTCACTTCTTCGTTGAATTATGGACTTACATATTTCCTGGTAATTTAGTTAATTAGACATAGGCTTGGGGAAAGAAAAACTTTTCCCAGCTGCATTGGAGTTCAGCTACTTAGTCTCAAAGAAAGAAAAAGGTTTACCTCCATCCCTTTACCTAAAAGAAGCATTTGTTAGGAACTGTTCAGATGTTTCTGCAAAATATATGGAGACAGCATAGACTATATAGAGCAACAAATTATAAGAGAGGTATTCTCAAAAATTTCAAAATTAGAGAAAAGAATCTTGCATTAACAGAGGGAATAGTTATTTTTAAAATAGCTTATTTCTGCGGAATAAATTGTTATGATCTCTATGGTTCTGTTCTTCTCTTGATGTGATATCCTTTTTGACGGGAGAGACCTGGAGTTTGCTTATTATTATAACTTGATTTGGTGCAGGATGTTGGTTTGCCATGATTCTGCATCAGAGATTTTGATTTTGCACTAAGTTTTACATCATTGCTTCTGGTCATTAGTTGGAGTAAAATTTGGTTGCTAATGGATCGAAAGGATACTTCAGGATTCGTAAGTGGGGGTGGGATGTGCTCTTGTAGACACATCTAACCCTAGTTTAGATACTAACTTTTCTTAAGACCGGAAGTCAGGCTGACTGTTCTTTTTTCAATTGAGACTTGGTTCAGATAGAAGTTTTTGTACCAGCTATTAGCTTATGGATCCCAGATTCCACTATGTGGGGTTTACAGTGAACTCTCAGTTAAATGGATTCAAGAATCTGGGAAAATCCATCGCAGTTGGTGGAGCTGGAGTTGAAGATGGTTATTGTGCTGATACCACCTTACGGCTAGATTCAATTGGTTCTTCAGTTCTGTCCAACCCTGCCCCCAAAGGAATTAAACGGAAGTGGAGTGCAATTGATTTATCTAACGATCAGCTAATTGGTTCATCTTTGTGTCTACGGTTAGGACATTCGTCAAGCTCCTCGGATAGCAAGGGGAGCTCAGGTGCTGCGTGCACTTCAGTGTCTTCAGCAAGAGAAAATGATGAAGAGTCCTCGATGGACCTGGACTTGGACTTCAGTCTTCACCTTGGTAGTGAGAAGACTTCAAGCTCTAGAAGGTCTGCTCACCCTGAGTCCAAAAAACTTGCCAAAGGGCCTGCAGTTGATCTGGAACTAAGTCTTTCTAGTGGTGCGGCTGAATCTGATGTCACTACTGTGCATTTGCTCTCCACTTCACCACAAAGTATCATGAAGGTGCCTCAGGCGATAGCTGGAGCTTTTCACACTGATGAAGTATCAACAACTTTACATTGGAAGACTAGCAACATTTTCCATCCATTACAAACTCCACAGGAGACTGAGGCTAATTACTTATTGAACAATACTGCAACAGAAAACAAGCAAGCTACAGTCTCCCCCGATCTGTCTTCAAGTATTATCACAAATTCAAAAAGCTCAGTCACCTGTACTTCCGGGTTAACAAAACAACAGCAGCAGCGTAGCAGTAGTACTAAACAGTGCCAGTTCAAGGGATGCGTAAAAGGAGCAAGAGGTGCATCTGGTCTTTGCATTGCCCACGGTGGGGGCCGCAGGTGTCAAAAACCAGGCTGCCACAAGGGAGCCGAGGGTCGGACTGCATTTTGCAAAGCCCATGGTGGTGGTCGTCGGTGTGAATTCCTAGGTTGTACGAAGAGCGCGGAAGGACGCACCGACTTTTGCATCGCACATGGGGGTGGACGCCGTTGCAGTCAAGAAGGATGCACCCGTGCTGCCAGAGGGAAGTCTGGATTATGCATTCGACATGGTGGGGGCAAGAGATGCCAGCGAGAGGGCTGCACCAAAAGTGCAGAAGGACTCTCTGGGCTTTGCATTTCACATGGAGGTGGCCGGCGCTGTCAGTACCCCCAGTGCACTAAAGGAGCGCAAGGAAGTACCATGTTCTGCAAGGCACATGGTGGTGGTAAGCGTTGCACCTTTGAAGGGTGCACTAAGGGGGCAGAGGGGAGCACGCCTTTCTGTAAAGGTCATGGTGGTGGGAAAAGATGTGCATTCCAAGGAAACGGGCTCTGCCCGAAGAGCGTTCATGGGGGGACACTTTACTGTGTGGCTCATGGTGGTGGCAAGAGGTGTGCTGTGCCAGAGTGTACCAGGAGTGCAAGGGGAAGAACTGACTTTTGTGTACGCCATGGTGGTGGAAAAAGATGCAAAGTTGAAGGATGTGGAAAAAGTGCTCAGGGAAGCACTGACTTCTGCAAAGCCCATGGCGGAGGGAAGAGGTGCTCTTGGGGTCAGCCCAATTCAGAATTTGGCCAAGGTGATGGTCCTTGTAATTCATTTGCTAGAGGGAAGACTGGACTTTGTGCGTCTCATGGTGCTCTCATTCAAGACAAACGCGTTCATGGAGGTGCCACTCTTGGGACCATTGTCCTGGATCGAGCACCAAACCAGCCTGAGAAGATGAAGGGGATTGTCAACGTGGAAGAAATCCATTTTGATGTCACGAAAATGCGTAGTAGTGGTATGACATCCGGCGATGACTCTCACATAAGATATCTTGGATTTAACCAACCCACTATTCCAGTTGGAGGCAGTTCATCATCAGTTTCTGAAGGAAGGGTGCATGGAGGAGGTTTGATGGCATTGCTAGCAGGTGGTTCTGGCCATATCTCAAACAGCAGCAAGGGACCAGTTTCTTCATCTGAGCCAGCAGGAAGTTCTTACATAGTTCCCGAGAACTGGATGTAATTGTTGGTTTGCAGGCCTGCAGCGTTCCATCGCTATGTTCGTGTCCTTTTCAGTTTGGTTTCTTCACTCTTTTCTTATGTTAAAAGTGTGCTGTTACATGAATCTGTGTCAATAAGGGGAAACCCCACTAGGGTCATTGGTATTTGTAAATAGCCTTCTTATATGTAGCATTTGGTCTTTGTGAATATTTCGTTCGAGTATGAAAGCTTGTAGTAACTTTTTCATTCTGGAGTTTGATATTTGCTTACTAGTTTCATTGTCCATCTTATCAAGTTTCTAATAGCCATTAACGTGCTGCTTGTATTTCTGCATCAAGTTTTGTTTTAGTATGCAAACTCTGCGCGACTATGAAGCACATGGATACAAAAGTTTTGTTTGCAAACTCTATGAAGCGTATGGATACAAGTTTTGCCTTTGAATTTGTATATTTATGAGTGCAATATGCATCGAGCAATACATTGGAATGAGAGATTGCAGAAAGTCCCTCGGTTTAAGTGTAACAAATCCAAATCCAAAGGGAAAAAAAAACAAAGCTTATCAATCAATACAAAATTTAATTATGACGAGTTATTTTTGTAAATCGATTTTAATCATATGCATGAAACACGTTTATATAAAGTGCTCCAAATGGCATTTATCTTCCCATGCTAGAGTTATGGCCTTACACATAAGTCAAATGAGTAGGTATAAATTATAAATAAAAAGAACAAAAAAAAGCGAAACAAGATATTAAAATTTTGTCATAAAATAAGTTTAACTTTATAAAATGGGATATGTATTTCTTAAAAAGATATATCAAATCTCCCATAAACTCTAGACGTATTTATAATTTAAATGAAAACGTGACCAAGCTATTTTTATAATTAAATACTTTAAGAAAAATTATACGACACGCTGCTTCAATCCTTCAATCCTCGAACCAAAGAGATAATCAAAAGAGAAAAGTACAAAGCACGATATTTCAGCTCTCGAATTATAAAAGATAATCAAAAGGAGAAATTAAGGAAATGATATAATTATACCATATTAATTCTTAATTTTTTTTTTGTTTTTCATTTATGATCATAATTTATTTTTTTATTGCTTTAAAATTTATTAAATAAAATTAAAATTAAAAAATAAAATAAAGGCAAAGGACAATATTCCCTACTGTCCCCAGTGTTATAGAATCCAATAGATTCTCTTCCTCACGTCAACCGTCAAAAACGTCAACTTGCATACCATATAATTGAATTTAAAAAATACACATAAAAATAAAAAAATATTTTTTTTTTCCAAGATCGAAATTAATTGGAAGCAACTAGGGTTAGGTTTTTGGTGGTTCGAGGAAGAAGAGGGGAAAAAAATGCACAAATCTCATGTATTCAATTCCTCCATTTTCTTACAAAATTAGAGCATTTTCTGATAATAAAAGTCAGATTGGTCTCATGCTGAACTCCAATTGTACTCACTCTTTTCCTCAACGCCCTCTTCTTTCTACTTCATTTCCTAGATTTAGGGTTTCAAAATTTCCCCCCAAATCTTTACCCACACTTCCACACAGAATCAGAATTTCTGAACCCCATCACAGGGTTTCTACTAAGGTAATCTTTTTTTCAGTGAATTTTACCTTTACTACCCATAAAGTTTCAATTTGATGTATATTTGGAATTTACTATGTTAAATCTTTGTGTTTGTAGTTTTGGGCTTGGTAGTGTATGTAGTGGGTTTATGTTAAATTTTGATCTTGGTAGCTGTAATATCTCAATCTTTACTTGCCATAAAGTTCCAATCTTTAGGATTTTAATGTATCTTTAAGAGTTTAATTTGTTAAATCTTGTGTTTGTAGTTGTCGGCCTGGTAGTATATGTAGTGGGTTTATGTTAAATTTTGATCTTGGTAGCTGTAATATCTCAATCTTTACTTGCCATAAAGTTTCAATCTTTTTGTAGCTTTAGAGTTTAATTTGTTAAATCTTTGTGTTTGTAGCTGTGGGCTTGGTAGTATATGTAATGGGTTTTATGTTAAATTTTGATCTTGGTAGCTGTTATATCTCAATCTTTGCTTGCCATTAAGTTCCAATCTTTATGTATGTTTAGATAATTTGTTCAATCTTTGTTTTCGTAGTCATGGGCTTGGTAATATATGTACTGGGATTATATTAATTAAATCTATGTAGCTGTAGTATCTCAATTATTACTTGTCCTAAAGTTCAAATCTTTGCTCATTATTCTGTATTTGTAGAGTTTTGTTTGTTGATTCTTTGTATATAGAGTTGTGGGCTTAGGTAATATAGGTAGTGGGTTTATGTTAAATCTAATCTAGGTCACTGTAATATCTCAATTTTTACTTGCCATAAAGTTCCAATCTTTGCTTATTATTCTGTATTTCTAGAGTTTAGTTTGTTGATTCTGTGTATAGAGTAGTGGGCTTAGGTAATATGGTAGTGGGTTTATGTTTTCTGAATCATTTTGCGCAGTTCAGTCTTTACTTACCACAACTTCCAATCTTTATCATTATTCAATGTTTCTAGAATTCAGTTATTGATTCCTTGTGTTTATAGTTGTTTTGCGTACAATGCAGTTGTTACTGGCCATAAGGTCCAACCTTTGCTTGCTTTCTATATTTCTGGAGTTCAATTTTTTATGTTTCTGTGTTTGTAGTAATGGGCTTGGTTAAGATAGGTACTTACGATTCTAGTTAGTTGTAACTTTCAATCTTTACTCGTCTTAATGTTCCAATCTTTGCTAATTGTTCTATATTTCTAGAGTTTAGTTTTGTAGATTCTTTGTGTTTAGAGTTGTGGGCTTTGGTAATTCTGGGTTTATGTTTTCTGCATCTTTTTGTACAATGTAATCTCTCTTTATTGGCCATAAGTTTCAATCTTTACTCAATGTTCAATATCCATGTTTCCCAAGAGGGATACCTTTGTTTCATTCCTTTCATTGATACTTTAAGTGCTTGAATGGATGGCTCGCTGGATCGTGCACAATCCGTCCCAGGTAGTGCTTATTTGTGAAGGCAGACTAAATTAAACAAAGCTAAACATTAGAAGAACGTAGGAATAGAGGTCATTTTTTCTGTATTTCTAGAGGTTAGTTTGCTGATTCTCTGTGTTTATAGTTGTGGATGTTGGTAATATGTAGTGTGTTTTTGTTTGTTAAATCTGTTTTTTTTAAAAAAAAACATTTGATTTTATTTCTCTTCAAATTTCCAATCTTTACTCTATTTTGGATTTCTAGCGTTTTGTTTAATAGTTCTTTGTGTCTATAATTGTGACATTAGGTAATATAAACAGTAGATTTATGTCTATCAGTCATCCAAGGTAACCAACCAGGGAGTTTAAAACTTATTAATTCTGTATAGGAACTCAGATAGGGATCCTTTTTTGTAACGTTTCGGTTTCTGCTCTTCATAAGGTTTCAATCTGTACTAGAGGTTAGTTAATTAATGGCTTTCTTTTTATAGTTTTGGGGTAAGGGTAATATATTTGATGAGTTCACTTCTTATAGGATAGCCAGTGATACCTACCACAAGTTTTACACATTTGTTAGTGTCTATATCTGAACCCAAGTAGTTACCTTTTGCTACGTTTGAATCTTTACTCGCCATATAGTTTAAATGTTAAGTCATTACTGTGTATTCTTGTAGTATAGTTTGTCAATTTTTTTGTCTATATTGCAAGCTTAAGTAATATAGTCGGTTTATGTTTTTTAGGAGACCTAAGGTTAGCTCTCCTTAGTTTCAACTTATAGATTTGTTATCTGAACCCAAATATTGTAACATTTCAATCCTCTCTCACCATAAAGTTTCAATATTTTCTCATTAGTAGGTATTGCTAGAGTTTTCTTTATTAATCTGTTGTGATTAAACTTATGGGTTCCGGTAATATAAGTAGTGGGTTTATGTTTTCTGGTCACCTGCCATTTAAAGTTCAGTTCATTAATTATTTGTGTTTATGGTTGTGGGGCGAGTAGTACTGGTGATTCTTTATCTGAACCCAGATAATGATTTTTTGAACATTCTTTTCTTCCCCGAAAGCTTAAACTTTTGTTCAGTACAGTTTGTTAATTCTTTGTGTTTTTAGTTGTGGGTGGATTTTATGTATTGTAGGATGCCCAAGATTTCCTACAACAAAAGTTTCAACCTTGACTAGTGATTCTGTATCTTTTGGGTGTTTCATGGATGGAGGGTCCATTCCACTGGACAGTGTGTTTTCTGGATGCTAATAGAGTTGTCTTTTAGTTATCTTGTTCTGATACCGTGATTGTACTTTTCCGTAAGCTAGTTAGATTGGTATTTTATGGTTTGTGATGCGGTGAACATGTTCAGCTGTTAAGTACTTTAGTTACATAATTAGCTTTAGTAATTGTTTTGAATAACAGGGGTTTTATCAGTAAATTGGATGTAACTTCTTAAGTATTTATCCAGTACATTCAATGTCTTTTTATGATTTCTTATGCTACTCGATAATGTACATTTCTAGACTTTAGTTACTTGACATTTTTGTAGAGGGGGAAAATTTCATGCTTTAGGAATGAAGAATCGTCTTCAGGTGCCTCCAACCCTGAGTTTATTGATGATGTTTTACGTAAGGAATTGGAGAAGCCAGAAATTGATAAACCAATTGTGGAGAAAAGAACTTGGATTTCGCGATTTAGAGAGGTAATTTGCTTTCATTTATGGAGCTGGTATTTCTTGCATGGCAGCAGTTGACCTATTGATCCCTCGTCTTATTTGTGATTTTTTTTTTGGTTTGGGAGTTCTGTATTTTTTTTGGCTGTTGCTTTATTTCTCGTACGGACCTTCTATATTAACTAGTATTTCTTGGATCACATTGTATTCTTTAAGGAGACCCTGCAATTGTTTCTGCAGAACGGGAAGTTGCTTTTCCCACAGATTTTTTAAAGAAGGCAATTATTACTTGGGAGTTTGAATCACTTGCACATATTTCACTATTTAAATGTTGTGACAATCACATTCTTCCACAACATAGAAACCACTTTGTGAATCCCTTGAAGTTTTGGTGTTGGTAACAAAAGCTTCATCTTCTATTTGTCCTGGATGCCACAGTTATTTAAAAAAAAAAAGCCCTTTCGTTTTTGCCCTTGTAGTCAGCAGAACTAGGAAAAAAGAACATTTTTTACAATCCCTCTTTTGATGAACATGCTATACAGATGTCCCTTCCGTCCAATTGAAAAAATATATGCCAAAAGTGCACTGCCCAATCTGTACTTTTGAATCTCTGTGTACATTAGCTAATTTAGACACAAGGACCTTCAAGAAGACAAGAATTGTGATACATTTTAGGCTGGTTGCTGCAGGAAAACTTTTCTTTGATGAGTATTTATTAATAATTAACTCAGATGATTAAGTACTTGAAACAAATATTTCTCAAGTTTAACGAGAGCTTTATGCTTTTCAGGCTGCAGATGTAGTATTTAAGGTGATCGGAAAACCATGGACTGTCCCATGGACAGCTGAGACCATCCTTCAGGTAAGGGGTAATCCTCCTAAACAATGAGGCCTAACTAAAAATCAGTGTACAATTTTTTCTTATCATGCCCGAGTCACCAGTGGAGAATGCATAAATGTAGTTTGTTCATTTGTTAAGTTACGACATATCAACATATCTCTCCAAAATGGAAGGAACAAGGTTACCTCATTCATAATGTGTCAGTAGATTTCATCAGTGGCGGCCATACTCATGATACTTGCACTTGTTTACTAGGAAAAGAAGAAAAGGAAATCACAAATATCTATGATTATAAATACAGTTGTGTAGTCCAATTTCTACACGGTCTTTGGAGTGTAGGTTGTAAGGAGTGTATCTAGTCATGGAACTTCTGAAATGCTTCTTTCCCTCTTTTAAGTTACCTAGTTCTACTACAAAACCATCCCTAATTTGATGTTTTCTGACCTTATTATCCCTGTATTTGTGAAGCTCGATATAGTTTTTTACACCTCCAATTATTGCTAATCATGGCTTAAGTGTTTATATAAGAAACATTGTGCTTCCTTACCTTTTTCCACTTCTCTTGCCTTGAACCATTTCTTAGATTATCTTACACTTGGGTACTTCTTGCCTATACTCACGTGGTCCATTTCTAGATTCATTATGCCCCTGTATTTCCAAATTTCCTCGTGGTTTTTTTCAACGAAAATTGGAAAGTTGTATCTGCCTTGATGTGTTCTGTCCTGAGATTCCACGTTGCTCCCCCTCGCCCCTCCCTTCTGTATGTGTGTCATCAAAGAGTTCCAATCTCTTAGATGAACATATAACTGTTACTATAACATATACCTGTTGTTATTTTTGGACTTCTCTATGTTATGTGTGCCACATGGTAAAACTCTTATTAACCAGAACTGTGGTCGTGCAGGTGATGCTTCTTTGGATCGTCTCATTTTGGTTTATAGGTTCTTGGATGATTCCTTTTGGAGCGTATATGGTCGGTATCAGCAAAGAATCACTGACATTCAGAGGACAGGCTTTATTCAGCCTTTTGACCGATGTAACCGAGGGTCTTGCTGGAATTCTAATTCTTCAACGCTGTCTATCCCGTTTTCGTCCCCTTCCATCAGACTGGTTTAAGTTTAGCCTGAAAGGTAACTGGCTATTCGACGTTCTTCTTGGATGCCTCATGTTCCCATTAGTGAACCAGCTATCACAGTTCAACCTGGACCTGTTGCCTGTTCTCCCTTCAACTCCCTTAACCCTCTCTAGCGTCGAGCAGTCTATATTGGCACGGGATCCAGTGGCAATGGCGTTATACGCGTTGGTACTTGTCGTATGTGCTCCACTTTGGGAGGAGATTGTATTTAGGGGCTTCCTTCTCCCTTCATTGACAAAATACATGCCTGTATGGTGTTCAATTCTTATGAGTTCAGTTGCCTTTGCTTTAGCACATTTTAATGTACAAAGGATGTTACCACTAATTTTTCTAGGGGTTGTAATGGGTGTAATATATGGACGTTCAAGAAATTTATTGCCATCCATCCTCTTGCATAGTCTCTGGAATGGCTTTGTATTCTTAGACTTAATGAAATAAATACAACTTCTTTCCATTCATATGATTCAATGAATAATCTTCTTAATTTTGTGCATCTTCCTTTCTGTCTATCTTTAGTTGAATATCTATTAAGGCATTAGTCCTTCTTGAAGAAGCAACTTCACGATCCAACGAATTTCCTAAAATCGAATGATATAAGGCGAACTAGAATAGGCTGATTGATCCAGGTATGAATTAGAAACCTACTAGGAAAAGTACTCCATTACTTGACAACTTTGTCCTCCGGTTCGCGCTTTGACAACGAGCGAGATCTTTGAATTCAATCAAAACAACACTGGACTATAGCATGTCGTGATAGAAGCACACTAGACGAGCGTGCTTTGATGACGTCGTTTCTCGATCAGGGAGAGAGAACAGAGAAATACTATATTTCTCAATCTTTTTTACTTGCTCCTACGAAAGGTCGTTGTGTGTCACTACCTCCCACCTATCCTACACATTCGATTAGTCCATTCTCGTCATGATCGATCCACGTCCTAGCGTATTGTCCGACGCTAAAGGCTTCACTCTATAATCTGATGAGTCACCACGAAAAGCGAATTTCACAGAAAATGAATCTGCTTATGAAGGTTACAAATTCGGTCAAGAGAAAGAAACTTATAATATCGTAGCCACTCATGTTATTTTGGCCGATTAATCTTCTAATATGCTACTTACAGAACTTCATTTCCGAGTTACAGAACTAACAAGTCTATTACTAAGTCGAATTAGTGAATTAAATCTCGACGACGAGAACGTTAAATAATTTCTTATTCAAATATATATCTTACATTCATTCATAAAGATATTTTTATTGAGGTAAAAAACTTTAGAAATATCGCAACGAAAGAAACATAACAGTCCAATTTCTATAGAATCTATCATTATTCTCCTCACAAAAAGTTTGTAATAATTAAATGTGTGTGATAATGAGTTAAAAGTATCCTATCTTTACTTGCAATTTGACCTGAAATACATGTCCTCCAATACCATAAAGTAGTAATATTGTGGGGTGTTGACAATATAATTTCACCTTACCATAGAAAAACAGACAAATGTAAATGGTACTAAAATCAAGAAAAGATGCAATAATAGAGACAGCAATACAGGTACTTTTAATGTATTTAACAGAAAAGGTGGCACGTAGAACCTTAGGTGTAAATAACTAACAGGACCATGGGACTAAGAGAAGCCACCTGTGTCAAATGGCTAATGATAAAAACAAAAAACTATGGGAGCAAGTAAAGTTGTATTTGAGGTGTCCCTCTACTTGTCAAACATATAGGGAATTCGGACTTCAATTTTATGTTGTTAATAAGAGTTGTCGAGTTGATTGAGCAAAGAATTTTTCAAATAATAAATATTACGTTTTAAATTTTTCATATGTATTTCTAATAGAGTTCGTCACATGAGATTTACTTATTATGATTTATTTTGTATGAAATTGCACCAACTTAATATGTTACAGTAGTATTAAAGCATATATAATGGATGGGAATTTATTGATAGTAATAAAAGAAAAATAAAATTTTCTATATTACCCAACAAAGAAATTCAAAAAATTTAATTGTCAGAAGTGGGATTTGAACCCACGCCCTCTTACGAAGACCAGAACTTGAGTCTGGCGCCTTAGACCACTCGGCCATCCTGACATTATGTTTAAATTTTAGCATACACATGTATTAGTCTATGAGTTAACAATAATAACAACATATTCAGTGCTTGGACGGAACTATATTCACTCAAGAGCGGTCAGATGAACACCCTTCATCAGAAAACCTTTTTAGGTTAAATATAGATATTTTGATACATATCAATTGTTAAACACACTTAATTCAAAAATCATCCTTCTCTATTCTAAAAGTATGAACACCCTTGATAAAAATGTTGGCTCCACCACTAACCCCACGGAATCTCACAAGTGAAGTCTAAAAAAAGTAAAATATAAATAAATTTTATTACTACCTCATAGATATAAAGAAAATATTTCTAGAAGAGTCTCGTCTCAAAAAATATTAGTCCATGAGCCAAGTTATAAAAATGTATACACTAAACTATCCTTTAAATACTTAGATTTTTCTCTAAGGTATACTTACCAAAAATAGAGATATTTATATTATTCTATCAATATAATATAATATAATATAAAAAGATAAGGGGCAATGAAGTCATTTGGGTACGAATCTAAAGGGTCTTTCCGTAAAAACACCTTTAATAACTGAAATTTGATTGGGTAACCATTTCGGCATTATCAGGCCCACTTGAATTTAATTTTGTTGCATACTTACCTAGTACTGCGTTCTCATCCTGAGCCCACAATAATCTTAAATTATCCTATGTATCCAATCCCTACTGTAATCACATGTGACCCACCCTTTCCTTCCTGAAAAATCAATCTCGATTTATACGTGCCACATAAATTGGAACAAAGACGATACTAAATATAAGAAGAAATTGATATCGAGTGGTGGGTGGATGTTAAGGTGACATATCGTGAGGATAGTTGGTTATGATAGTTCGATAAAATAATTGAATAATATTTTTGAGATGTGATCGATAAATATGATTTAATTTAAAATGGTTTTGAACTTGATATTACGTATTAATATAATTTCGAAGACAGACAAGTGGATGCAAAATCATAAAGGTTGTGAAAATATGTAGATTGTGAGTATATATTAGAGTTTATGATCAAGTGAAAGTCTTTGAGAGAGGCAAATTCCACGAAGGTTGTTGTATAAAGAGCGAGTCTGGTGTACTAAAGCTTCCGCTATGCGCAAGATTCGGATAAGGACCCGACCACTAAAGCTCCCCTTCATGAATGCTATTGTATATCTACCAAATAGCCATTTAGTCATTTGTATTACCTTCCATAATCCAGAATTAGCACTATATCCTTAGGATCTCTTTTATTGTTCTTCAACTTTACGAGAACTATACTCGAGTTCACATATTTATGTTCTATTTAGTTCATTTTAATGTTAATCATTATTTAAGTATTACTTATTTAAGATCAATCTAATTTATCTATCATCCGATTATATCATTTTAATAGTAGAAAAGTTAGGAAGAGGTACAAATATATAATTTATCTACAAATATGTATATTATACGGTCTGAATAGCAGAGGATCCCTGCCTTAAATTCATCTATAATACTCACACGTCAGCAACCCAGTGGACCCCACAGATAGTTTTTTTTCCTTTTAAAAAACTTGTAATTACCCGAAGTCTGAAAAAGCGGGAACTGCAATAAACTCTGCAGAATCTCTAACCACCTTTCTCATTTCTTCTCCGTCGTGAACCACCGCTTCTCCGCCGTGAAACACCGGTTCTCATTTCTTCAATTCCTCATCATCCATAAACATATAACACATACTGTGTTTCTCAGGTTTTCGAGATCTACTCGTATTACGATATTAATTTTATTTTTTCCGAAAAAAAAAAACAAAGGCCGTAGTACCGAGTTTGAGTTCTCTTCAGGGATGAATCACGGAAGAAACTTTATATGCAGTGTTGAAAAAACTGTACGAACGTAGAAAAACAAATACAGAGTGCGAGAAAAGGTGATTGTGATGAGTTTTGTTTCGAAATTTGAATGATCTTCGAGGAGAATACTGATCTGTTTTCGGATTGAGACAAGTTTTACAAAATTCCAGAAATTTGGAAGCCTACCGGTTGAGTTTTAACGATTTTAAGGTCCAAATCTGAGTGTAATATAAATCCTCTGTTTCTTATCCATAGAGATACCCTGATTTTTTCGAGTTGTTTAGTTGGCGGTATTTGAGGTACTCTGTTTATTTTGCGTTTAAGCGATGGAACAGAAGAATATGTTGTTGTCAGCGTTGGGTGTGGGAATAGGTGTTGGAGTTGGAATTGGATTGGCTTCAGGGCAGACGGTTAGCAGATGGGCTAGTGGATCGACTGACAATGCTATTACACCGTTGATTATGGAGCAAGAGATGCTTAACCTCATAACCGATGGCAAGGATAGTAAAGTCACCTTTGATGAGTTTCCTTACTATCTAAGGTAACCTGCCTTTCTCCTATGCCCTGTTTCATTTCATTTTAAGGCCTTTATACCTCGTTGTTTTAGCGCTGCAACTTACTGATTTAGAAAAATTATATCATAATGACAGCGAGCAAACAAGGGTGTTGTTGACAAGTGCTTCTTTTATTCATTTGACAAATGCGGACTTTGCTAAGCATACTCGTAACCTCTCCCCTGCTAGTCGAACAATTTTGCTGTCAGGGCCTGCTGGTTAGTGTTTTGCATACAATACATTGGATTTGTCTTGAGTTTTCTGTTTTTTTTACCCATTTCACATTTTCCAGAACTTTATCAACAAATGCTTGCCAAGGCATTGGCTCATTACTTTAATGCCAAGTTGTTGTTACTGGATGTAACTGATTTTTCGCTCAAGGTATGTGAACAAAGAGCTTAGATTCATTTTTTTCTCCATCTCTGAATATTCTGATGGGCAGTCTTCTACAGATGCAAAGCAAATATGGAGGAGCATGCAAAGAATATGTAAGTCAAAAGTCTACATCTTCTCACTTGTCCTATGGACAACTTTCTCTAGAACATGTCAATCTTTTGCAGAATTTGTTTTTTCTGTATTGATTGTTGATAACTTTGATTATTGCAGTCTTTTAAAAGGTCTGTATCAGAGACAACGGTGGGGCGAATGGCAGGACTGTTTGGATCCTTTTCCATGCTTCAGCCTAAGGAGGAAAACAAAGGTATGAACTAGATCACCCACAGAGAAAAACATTTCAAGTTCCTTGGAAGCTAGGAGTTCCACGCAATGAAGATACAAAGAGAACTACTCCCTTCTCCTCCTCTTTCTTTTTTTTTTTTCCCACCCAAAACAACCAAGTCTCCTGGGAAGCTAAGATTCTGAGCAATGCTAGTGTAAATACACTAAGAGTGCCGAATTTTGAGCCCTTCTTGGTTCACCGTGTAAAGCTGCTTCTTTATTTAGACAAGTCTTAAGAAAGTTATGCAGATTGTCGAACAACATAGGTATTTGAAGCAAAATATGAAACATTAAATGATTCTATCAACAGCATGTACAAGTGGATTGAGATTCTAATTTTTGAGTGTTGTTAACTTTATACGCGTTGAAACTATTAGTTTTTGGTTGGCCATTATTATCATTGTGGATAGTTCTTGTTTAACTGCAAGGATTTGCAACTTGATGCCCCAAAATGTATGCTTTATTTTCTTTTTTTTTTGTTACAATTGCATGTAATTCTGTTGCTGCAGGATCATTGCGTAGGCAAAGCAGTGGAGTAGATATTGGGTCAAAGTATGACATAAGTCTCTCTTATCCTATGAATATATTACTCATTTATTTGTCCTTTATTTTTATTTTCTAGGTCATGTGTCTGATTCTTGTTATGTTTACAGAGATGGATCTTTTAAAGCTACAAATTTGCGGAGGAACGCATCTGCCTCAGCCAATTTGAATGATATAACTTCATATGGCTCACCAGGAAATCTAGGTTTTTGACTTGCATCCCTTTGAATTGTAGCCTAAGCATTATGTTATAGTTTTATACGCAGCAAATGTGTCATCACGTGTACTATTAGAACCTTCTGTCTAGCTAATTATTATTCTTGAGACAAGTATAAGGCAATGAAACAGTTCTGTGTACTCTAAATTTACACATGAAATTCTTTTAACGAACTATTAAGTATGTATTCCTTACCCAGGTAACCCAGGTAAGTAGGCAGAGATGCTACCCGGCTTGTCAGGTAGGAGTTGATTAGTGTCTAAATACAACAACATAACGTGTACGCAGACCTTACCCTTACGATCAGTGACGGAATGTGCTTCATTATTTTTCTTTTAGGGTCTGCCTGGACTGGATTAATTTTCCACCTGAATAGACAGAAATGATGTGGTCTTTCATGAAGAGTTTTTAGTATTCTTTTTGAGATAGAATTCATAGATCTGATTAAGCTTCAAATTGTGTATTTTTTCCTTCTCTATCACAGCTCCACTTATGCGCAACAGTAGCTGGGCTTTTGATGAGAAGCTTCTTATACAGACCTTGTACAAGGTATTCATTTGGGTTCTATAATTCCCAAAATATCTGTTTATAATCAACTTTGAATGATTAAGTATAAGATTGTCCTTTATAGCCATTGCTAATCTTTCTCTAATATATTTGTCGGACTAAGATTACAACTTCACTTACAGATTACTGTCAGAATATCGAAAACCAGTCCCATGGTTCTGTATCTCAGGGATGTCGAGAAGGTCCTTTGCAGGTCAGAAAAGATATATGTGTTGTTCCAGAAAATGCTGAAGAAATTGTCTGGGGCTGTTCTGATCCTTGGTTCAAGAATTGTGGACCCTGGAAATGATTATAGGGAAATGGATGAGAGGCTTTCTTCAGTATTTCCCTATAACCTTGAAATCAAACCCCCAGAAGAGGAAACCCATCTTGTTAGTTGGAAGTCTCAACTGGAAGAGGATATGAAGATGATTCAGTTTCAGGACAACAGAAATCATATAATGGAAGTACTTTCTGCTAATGATATTGAATGTGAAGATCTAGGTTCAATTTGTATGTCGGACACCATAGTCCTAAGTAACTATATAGAAGAAATTGTGGTATCAGCAATCTCGTACCATCTGATGAATACAAAGGACCCGGAATACAGAAATGGGAAGCTTGTTATTTCATCTTCAAGGTCCTACTTATGTCTTTTTTCTTCTCCCTTTGTATGATGACAGGTGTAATATCTTGCTGAATTCCTAACTTTGAAAACTACAGCTTGTCCCATGGATTGAGCGTATTTCAGGAAGGAAAATCTGCTGGGACCTTAAAGCTTGAAGCACAAAGTGAAACATCGAAGGTAGGATTATTTGGTATTGGTTTGAGAAGGTCAACGCAATTTGGAATAGTTCTTCAGCTTTTTTAAGTTCTTTTTATTTGTTTTAGGATGACCAGGGCCGAGAAATTAGCATTGCAAAACCCGAAGCCAAAACTGAAGGTGTCCTCCCAGAAAACAAAGGTGAAGCTGAAGCTCCAGCTCCACCGGTGAAGGATGAAAACATTACAACCTCAGCCCCAAAAAGTCCTGTGAGTTGCCACTCTGGTTGTCAGCTCTGTTGAAGATAAAAGAAAAGACTATATTATTGAAAAATTAACGATTGGTGAATCCATAGTATACCTATTAATACATGTTAAGCACAAGACACATCTGATATTTGTCTATGCGGGAGAATATGCTGTTTAAAACTTTACCCTTCTGACATTCTAACGTTTTAACGATGATTCTTACAAGCTGAGCAGATTATCTGTCATACTTCTAAGAACTTAAAGTTACCATGATTTACTTCTCTTCATTTTACTAAATTTACTGTAAAATGGGGGTACAATCCCTTGTTTCCCTTATTACAGTACTTCAATTGAAGATTGATTTATGTGATTGTGCCAGGAAGTTCCTCCTGACAATGAATTCGAGAAGCGCATAAGGCCTGAAGTGATACCAGCTAGTGAAATTGGTGTGACATTTGCTGATATTGGTGCCTTGGATGAACTCAAAGAATCTCTTCAGGAGTTGGTCATGTTGCCCTTGAGGAGACCAGACCTATTCAAAGGCGGCCTTTTGAAGCCATGCAGAGGAATACTGCTATTTGGGCCTCCTGGCACAGGGAAGACTATGTTGGCGAAGGCCATTGCAAGAGAAGCTGGAGCAAGTTTCATCAATGTGTCTATGTCCACAATTACTTCAAAATGGTTTGGAGAAGATGAGAAAAATGTCCGTGCCTTATTCACTCTTGCAGCCAAGGTTTCTCCCACTATTATCTTTGTGGATGAGGTTGATAGCATGCTTGGCCAAAGGTCGAGAGCCGGGGAGCATGAAGCTATGCGGAAAATAAAGAATGAGTTTATGACTCATTGGGATGGGTTACTAACAAAAGCAGGTGAAAGAATTCTAGTTCTTGCTGCTACCAATAGGCCATTTGACCTCGATGAAGCAATCATCAGGCGTTTTGAGAGAAGGTAATACCTGATCTGTGATTGATCAGTTGTTACTTTTTCCCCCTAAATTTGGAAGTACGGTGATTATCAGCCTATGGGTATAAAATATTTGAGCTTTGTTACGAACAGGAATCACATTGCAGCAATATTTTAGGAGTGTATGAAGTACGCTTTATATGAATTTCTTATTTCCTAGATTATTATGAATGTTTAAAGAGTATTTCTAGTGTTAAAAGTATCACTAAGCTCTGATTCTGTCCTGGATGTCAAATAGTAATGATCCTCCCTCTTAAATACAGAATTATGGTTGGTTTACCATCGCTAGAGAACAGGGAAATGATCTTGAAAACTCTCTTGGCCAAGGAGAGAGTAGATGATGGATTGGACTTCAAGGAGCTGGCAACAATGACTGAAGGCTACTCTGGAAGTGATCTCAAGGTTGTATATCTTGATTCTAGTTTTCATATTCCTTAGATTCCACCAACTAACAAATGTGTGGCAATGCTTGGGACAGAATCTGTGCACTACTGCTGCATACCGGCCAGTTAGAGAGCTGATACAGCAAGAAAGACAAAAAGACATAGTATGGCAACTATCTTCCTGCACCAGTTCATATTGCTTAGCGATATTTGCTTGTTTCATCCCTTTACTGCTCTAGTCCCTCCTATTAATAACTTTCAACTTCTGTAGGATAAGAAGCGCAGAGCTGAGGAAGCTAAGAAAGATGGAGTGGCTCCATCTACAGATGAAGATAAGGAGGATAAGGTGATCACCATCCGACCTTTGAATATGGAAGACTTCAAAGAAGCCAAAAATCAGGTTAAAGGAATATCTCTATATCTCTATCTTCCATGGTTGCTAACATATTAAGAACTTAATTTCTCGGAAAATCATATATTTAATGTGTGCTCTTAAGATCAAGAATTCTCAGAATAAGCTGCTCACCAGACACTACTTTTTTAAAGCCTGACGTCCTGTATCAAGTCCACACACCTAAATACACCATTTTTGGTTGTGGGGACACCATAAGAAAAGATTGAACAAGCAGTCAGTTTGGCCTTTTAACTTTTGGTGAACTGATTCAATCAGTGACTGCAACTTCTCTTAATTACTGTGGCACATTTTGATTACATTGTTTGTTTCTCTACAGGTTGCAGCTAGCTTTGCAGCTGGAGGATCCATAATGAGCGAGCTGAAACAATGGAATGAGTCGTATGGGGAGGGAGGATCAAGGAAAAAGGAGCAGTTATCTTATTTCCTGTAGGATAATTAAATTTCATCTTCCTGCGCCCTTCTCGACCTGCCATACAGTTTACGTGTTCACAAAGACAAGATAGTTGTCAAGGGGTGATAAGTAGTAGTTGTCACGTTCAATGCGTTGCTTTGGATTCAATTGTAGTTCTATAGGATTAAAATCGTTGTTTTGTTGTTGCTTCTGTAATATTTAGCTAGTCTGAATGTACTATATTGGTTGTTTCCTGTTAAACACCAAAAGAAAAGGAGGAACAGACTCAAGAGTTATCCTTTGCAGGTGCTAAAGAGGAAAGCCAACCCTTGTACTAATTACTCTCAATGTGTTGAATTAATTTTTTTTTAGATACTTTCTTGCAAATGCCCATGCTATATCTAAATTCATTTGGTTGATGGGAGTATGTTACAAATGAATTTCCCTAAACTTTTAAAGATATTTTTTAAATCATTAAAGAAGATGTTAAATGAATTAACGGAGTAAAATATTCTTCATCGGTCGAAATGAAAATGAGTTATGAGGAGAAAGAGAAACAATAATTGTGACAGCGGTGTCTTTATCAACTTAGATGTTGAGTCCCCTCGAAATACTGACATTTGGATGTTAGCTTCATTTTGGGGCACCTCATCATGGACAACACAGGTGGACAAGTCTCCACCACGTAAGTAAAAAAAACATCTTTGCCTAATCACACACCTGCCCCATCCGATACGGATTTTGCCGACTAGGGTAAGATTCAAAAAATACTAACAAAATGACAGCCAAATAACCAAACATTTATAAAATTCATACATCAACATCAATTCCATGATCTTTAAAACACAAAACCCTGGAACCTAAAAGAAACTTCCACCATCTGGTATCAAAATTCACAAAAGGACAAAACACAACACACCCCTCTTCTCTTCCTCCCAATGTAGTGTGTTCTAAGCTTTCTTCTTATCTTTCAATGGCCCTCGAGGGATTTTACTCAATACCTTTGCATCAAAGACGGCGTACTGTTTCTTGAGTTCATGCAAGGCTTTCTCAGCAAATGCGTCCACTTGATCCTCATATTTCTCATACAGAACAGGTACTGTGTGGAGCACCACAACAACTGTTCCAAGAAATTTACAACAGAATCAAATCTCAAATCCCACAAGTTGAATCAAAATTAGTAATCAGGGTTGAAGAAGTTACTTACTCATGTAGAACAGGGTCAAGAAATCACAGCAACCGCCTATGATTGACGCGAGCCACAAGCCACCAATGACCTGATGAAGATAACAAGATTATAACATGGAATATCACATTCCGAAATGTAATGCCTAGAAATGAGATTATGAAACTGAACTAAATCAATATGATGAAAGTATCCTCAAAAGTCAGGAGAGAGATTGCGAGAATACGCACCAAAAGGAACATCTTCAGATCCTTTCCAGATGCAATTTCCCTCAGAACTGCCAAGGCACGATTGATCTCATTCCTAAGAGCAGAGGCAAACTCCAAAACAGGTTTCTCAGGGATGTGAACTTCAGGAATGTGTGGTGCAGATCTACACAGGGAAGAGAAAACATCTATCAACCAACTATACCTCAATCCCAAACTAGTGGATTGCTGATTTACCAATCCCCTTAACATATTTTCATCATAAAAGTTGTGGCATTTAAGTATAATATAGCAAAAAGAACTTACTTGTGAATGAAGGTGCTAGCATTGCTCCACAAAAACAATCCAGCCAAAGCAATCATCAGACCATGACAAAGAAGGGTAAGCAAATGGTACTCTACTACCTCAAAGAGAACCCAGATAGCTGTCGCCCCACCGAGAAATCCTGCAGATATCTTCTTGTTCCTCCACAAGAACACATCAGCAGCTGCACCACCAAAACAATACCATATATGAAGTACAATTCGATCAAAACAATTGAATTGTATCAGCTCTCAAATATCCATACCCACCACTCCATTTAGACTAGATTCACAAACTTTGACCAGAATATCTCACAATTAATTCTTCCCACAGACCAAGTACTAACCACCATGAAAGTTGAACCATCCCTACCCCAAAACATCCGTCCACCCAAAAAGCCTAAAAGGAAAATTATGCTAAAGCTCAAAACTTTAATCAAACCAAGAGAGGAAAAAACATAATCATCTCAAAGATGACACTCCAAGCTAATCACCAACTACTCCCTAATTGGAGAGGATTGAGTGATTTCATTAGAACTCATTACACTAAACATAAAGCAAAGACTTTACACTCCCTTTAAAATAACTATTGAACTGCTATACAGATCCAGATCTAGAATCAATGAATAGGTATGTACAACTAAAAAAACACCAAAAATATCAAAAAGCAAACTGAGTAGCAATCAAACTATGAAGGCTCCACTAGTTACCTCTTTCAATCATAGTCAACCACCAAAAATACACATGAAAATAGAGGATTCATAAACCTGACTCCAACTAGATTCTTCTAACCGTCGATTGATCAAAAAGAACTACTAAAAGAACTGAATATTCATTCACAGATGCAAAGGAAATCAAAATTTCACTTAAAAAAACAACTATACCAACAAGATCCTTTCTAGTTCAATTTTTTATCAAACAAAGAGCTAAAGTTAAAAAGCAAAACTCACGTTTACCGCCACCGAACACCTTGTGAACTGGTCTCTCCCTACCAAAAAGCCGACGAACCTTAGACCCAAACGACGGTGACGAAGGCTTCTTCTTCTCATCCTCAGAATCAGAAGAAGACGACGCCGGCGCCGGTGGGGCCGATGGATGATGATTACTGAAATGAAGCTTTTCAGAAATCTTGTCCATCATAGACTCCTCTTGCTCCTCCTTTTCCACTTTATGCTCCTCGTGTTCCGCCATAACTTCACAAAGAAAAAACCCTAACCCTTGAAAATCGGTGAGTGTAAATTTACTGCTTATTTGTAAAAAGTTGCAGAGATTCTGAGAGAGAACAAAAATGAGAGTTTTTTTAGTTCTACAATGAATCTGTAGGTGGCTTTATACATGTATACTTTTCTCTTTTAGTCCTTTGATTATTAGTAGATGTTATTTGTGATTCCTCCATATTTGAATTTTGTAACAAATAAACCCTTTTCTTTTTAAATGTTGATCGGATAAATAGCTTATTTTTATGATGGATTATCTTTGTACCAATAATATATTCAAGTGAATGTTAAAAATAGTGTGTGTTTGGTCTTACTTTTACCTTTTTTAATAGATCGTCATTTCAAAAAATACATTAAACATAAATACAATAGTGAATTAATATTAATAAAATGAGTCAAGCTGAAGCATCGTGTTCCATGAACTTTATTTATTTACTCAAAATTAGACTTAATTGGATGATAAAATTTGTAATTTGAATAATAAACTTTTTAATCAATTAATTGAGCCAATCTATGTGTGCTGAGTGAATAAATTAACTTATTTGTACCTTAATTAATTAATCAAAGAGCATACTATGATTTTTAATTGATCAAATATATTTATACATGTATAGACGTGTGAGTAAGAATATTTTCATCATTTGGTTTGTATCTGTATTGCATGCCAATCCATGCATTTCAATTATTTCTTTGTCTTTGTGTCAATTTTCATTACTATATCTCTCTTTTGGTTATATATTACAGAAATATGGCTAAGAATTGGTATTAACATGGCTGCTTAATGCCATTTTCTTATTTTTTTAAAGAATATTTTCATCATTTAGTTCGTATCGTTGCTGCATATCAATTCACACATCTCAATTATTTTTTTGTCTTTGTATCAATTCTCATTACTGTATCCCTCTTCCGATTATATCAATATATATATAATAAAAAACTCTGCTAAAATTCAAATAAATATAAAAATCTCATCTTTCATCATTTTCTGTTGTAAATTGATAGAAACATATAATATTCCCTACTGGAAATCCATTGTTAGGCAGTATAAAATTTGTAGGGATCAAGATTGATATTTTTGAGCAGTTGAGGGGGCTAAAGATAATTTTTCTTTTTCTGTACACTTACTTTGTGAAGAAGGGAAGAGAGATTCTAGTATATGTGAAAGAAAGAAATATGGGCCGTAGATTTTATGGGCGTGGCAGATTGAGATCATATATTGAAAATAGAAGATACTAGAAGGACCAAAATGTAAACACAAATGGGAGCGTGAAGGTATTGTACAAAATTGATAATTTCGAGGTGATAATATTAGGTGAAATATTTCAAAAAAAAATTGACATTTATTATGACAATATTTCGATTTGCATCGAAAAATTTTATTTTCCAAATAAAAAAAAGGGCTCGTTGGGAAGAAAGATTACGTGCGGCCTGTAGAGCACATGTAAGGCACAGTCGGGTTTTTCCTATTTATGGACCGTCACCAAGGGCTGATAGATCCTGGTCTATATCGTAGTCTCTGGTGGCGCTCCTTTCATTGGCCGCAGCTGCTCTCTCTTCAATACTAGCTACAAGTAGCTAAATCGCAGCTAGAACAGTGCTAACCGAGCTATGACTACTGGAGCTCGTTGAATAGGCTTTAAATCTTTGGCAGCTGCTAGAACGATAAAGACAAGGGATGTGGGATAACGGTAGGAATCGCTCCTAGGAAAGACTAAGCTGTCGGGGCACCCATTGAAGATAGATTTGCCCGTGATAACGAAAAGACTCTACTGTGCCGGTATTAGTAAGGACTACTGAAAAATTTTATTAAAATAAAATGCTCTCTAATAAAAATAATTTTGTATTCAAAATAATTCAAATTCAAAAATTCTAATTAAGAATATAAAAATATTTATTATTCAACCACTACTTTTATCGATAAGTATTACTCCTATCTAACTTTCCTTCTTAACAAGGATTAAGAATTTGAGTTTTTGTGAGTAACTAAGTGTAGAATTATTTTTGTTAGGAAGTGATTTATTTTTTACTCTTATCTAATATTATATGTTATTTTTAAAAATTTTAATAGTCCTAGATAATTAAGTCAATCAAATAATATTTTTTTTGATTTATAACAGGTATGATGGTTTACAATTTATTGCATCTAATGTCCTCATATTAAATAAGATGATATATTTTAAATTATTTATCTATTTATATTATGGACACTTAAATAACATTAATAAGTAAAATAAATTAAATCATAAATATTTAAAAGAAATAATTTATCACATATTTTAAGTGATTAATAGTAAGAGAGTATAATATCTAGTTAGATGAACTTTACCATAAGTTTAATCGTAGTCGATATGATAAATATTATCAAAAATGATGATTTCTTCTTTTAAGAATATATGAATTATTAATACATATAGTTTATTTTTTATTATTGTTTTTCATCCTTCTTAAGAGCTCTCGATTGTGTTATTTTGATAACTCAAATTTATCTATCTATCTATATCTATATTATATTAAATGTGTTTAGTCGTGAAAAAACTCCTAAATCTTCCTTATAGATTTCTACTTCTTCTTTATTTGAATTAAGAAAATACTCTATTAAAACAAATTCTAATTTACCATGAGTTCTAATTAATGATAGAATCTCTATTTATAGGACTTTTATAAATAAATAATTTTTCAAAATTAGTGAATTATTTTACTGTCAAATAAGATACACGCTTTGATCACGCACAAAGCGACAAGACTAATAACTTTAAAGTTGAAAAAGTTACTTACTATCCGAACAATTTTTTTATTCATAAAATATATTTTTTAAATGGGTAAATACATCGGTCGATAGCTTGACATGTAAATAAACATTATAATCAATAATTAAATACAGTACGTTCTAGAAGTTATTTCTTAATGAAGGAGGTCAAAACCATGAACTTGTAGTCATTTAATTCGTGCTTTATATTATAAAACTTATTATTTATAAGCAATTTACGTGTAAATCAATAAAGGCCCTCTAGAATTTAATTAATATAAAATTTCATTAGAATATTAAGACAGTGGACAACAGATATAATTTTAGAAGACTTCAAAAAGTTTATATATTTCAAAATTTTAAATTTCTCAAAAGGAATGATCACACGTGTTTGTTTTATATTTTTTAAAAATAAATAAAACAACAGTTGAATTGAACTATGTATTTTAATAAGTATATAGTTTTTATTATCTTTAAGCATGAGAAAAGATCCAATGCTTCGTTTGAAAACTAGAAAAAGAAAATAAAAGGAAAGCAATTGCACCAAAAGTTTTGGAAACTAATTACGAAAATCTCGTGTAATCTACGAGCTCAATATTTTTTTATAAATTTATTTATATGTAATATTAATTAAATAATATTAAATTATTCTATTAAGTATAAAATAAATATCTAATAAATATTATTGATATTGATAAATTTTAAGTGGTATTAATTAAATAATTTTAAATTTTTACTTAAAATATATGATGATATATATTCATGTGATAGTAAATCATCTCCTTTTTTTCATGAAATCTAACGTGAAGAGGTCTATTGAAATGTCCATAAAACATATTTTATTATTGATCGTTGATTTTTTATCCAAAGCAGTTACAAAATATCGACAAATATTACCAATATTCAAAATAAAGGTATAACTAAATGATATGAATTTAAAACAAAAGATTATAGCTAAAGTGCAATAAAATTGAATAATTATTTAAATTAAAGTAAAAATTTAAAAATATCATTTTAATTTTTTTACGAAAATAGTTTTACTCAAGCAGATACGTCGTCATCGACGTTCACTCTGAACACGATATGACTTTGAAGTTCCTAAATTAAATACACTGATTGAGTGAGTGGTTGTTTCAATATGAAAACTTTTAATTATGAATTAAAGCAAATAGAATTATTTATCCCATAAAAATAAATAAAACCAAATCGCTCCGTCCAAACCAACAATATGAAGATGACAGAAGCACAACATTAGCTTCACTATTAAGAAATTGTGAAAGATTACTTAAATTATTTATTTAGTCCCACCTCTTAATATTTTGGAAATTAAATAGAATATCATATTTCATCCATACAATCCCATTGGCTATTATGAGTCATGACATGCCTTCTTTAAATAATGATCTAATCCCTTCATTTAAAAAAATATTTTTTTTTATTTTGATTTGATAGATAATTTTTATTATGTGTTCTTTTGAATAATTAGTAAATTCGATGCGTTGCAAAATGACTAATTAATAATAATGATAAATTAAAAATTAAGTGATAAATTATCTCTTAAAAATCAAACACTAATTATTCTTTCTCTTAATTTTCTTTGATACTACTCACAAAACTTGGCAAGATTAGCCACAATTTTGTGTGAGTTGGGCCTTCCATTTACAAAACAATGTAAGCCCATTAGCCCTATTAAAAATATGGGCATTTTCCACAAATTCCATATTTTTTAGAGTTAATTTCAACTGATACCAACTCTTTCCAAAAGTCCCCAAAATTCCTTCTTTTGGGGATTTGTTGATACAAAAAAACGAAGCCAGTAATACATGTTGAAACGTAGGAGCATTAATTGTTAGTTGCGCTAACAAAGGAGTGTAATTTTGTATCAATAAGTGTTGCAGCTTTGTATCAAATAAGAGATTTTTATAATTTTTTAAAAGAGTAAGATTTTTTTGTAACTATGTAAATATATGTTGTGTAATTTTTATTAAAAAATATCTTTAATGGGCTTCGATTGTGTTCGTCTCACTGCGGCCCAATCTTTCATTGACAATGGGCCCATCCAGGAATAGCAAAGAAGAATCCACAACTTTTGGGCCTTATTGTTGTTAAGGCCCAATGGGCCCGTGATTAAAGAGACGGGCCGCCGTGGTGTTATCTCTCAGTTAAAATATTGTGTTTTTTTTTTTCTTTTACATTTTTGGTGTAGTTTAATTGGTTGTCAAAAAAGTCCCTCCCCTTGTTTTCAGGGACTAGGCCTCTTTAATCATCAGTAAAATTTGTGGTTATAAAACTATAATTAAACTAAGCTTTGTGTCAATTACATACTAATTAAAGTAAGATTATACTAATATGAAATTCAGATTTTTTAAAAAGAAACTATAGATGAGACAAAAGAAAGAATTAGGGACCCCATCATGGGGCTTTGCAGCATGAGACAATAATTAAAGCTACTTTAATACCAAAATGATGTTTTATCCATAATCACAAGGAATCAACCATAAATAATTAAGTAGAAAATAAATCATATATTATACTTCTGTCGTTTAAAAAAAAATGATATACTTTTTTTTAATTCGTTTGAAGAAAAAACCTTTTGGGAGCACAAAATTAATAGATATTTTAGTACATTTATCCTAACTTTAATCTGGGACCATAAGATTAAAAAGTCTTCTTTATTAGGTTAAACTCTATGTCAGATCGAACTAGGTCATTATTTTTTTCAAATGAAGAAAGTATATATAACTTAGAAGAAATATAATACTTCATTTGAAATATTAGGATCATATATTTTATAACTTGCCGAAGCTAAAATCTAATACTCTCTCACAACTACGATGATCCTTACGAACTACTTGTTCATGTAATATATGTGTGTAACAAGGGTCGATGTGGGCAAATACTCAATTTCGAGACTAACACACATAAAATTTCAAAATGTGGTGTTTGAAGTTATATTGACCTGAAGTTAATCATATGATTCAGATATGTTCGTTCGTCCAACAATTAACATTAACATGTGGTTTAATTTATTTGAAATTCATGCACATATGTTTGAACTTCAAACATTTGAAACAAGCTTCATTAAATGGACTTAAAATTGTAAAAATAAATTAAAATTTGAAAATATATATAAGTGAAAGTGTATATAAGACAATTTAGAATGAAATTGGGAGTTTGGTAATTAGGTTCACTTAGGGAAATGGATGTGATGTAAGACCTTTTTGACTATACTTTTTGCACAATTTGTCCTAAAGCTATGCCCTCTTTAATTAGTTGCAAACTCTGACTTACCTCAAATATGCTCTTTCTTTCCATAAAGTTGAAAGCTACACCAAATATAGAAATTTGAACTTCAAATTAATTTGCAACTATGACAAAAAGTTCAAATTTAATCACTAAAAATGACTTAGTGATGGATAAGTGTCTTTACTTCAATTAATAGTTAATCTCGTAGAAGTATAATAAGAAAATCGTCCTATCTTTTCACGATATCTGTCACATATCGTACAATTTTTTGTAGATTTATCGTCCAAATTATGAATATATAACATTATAAAACAACGGAGAACATTACAATCTATCCAAACATTATATTTATTAAAACAATACTGTACAATACATTCTAAACCAATACATAACAACCATCCAAACAAAGTGTAAAGCTATTGTTGGTATTACTGCTACCCTTTGTTAAAATAGGAAAGTTCGTTCGAGTTTTAGTTAATATATATAGCTCAATCTTAAGTGGCACGTACTAGTAAAAGATGCTATATCGAAAACTTTGGTATGAAATAAATAAATAAACCATTTGAACGATGTAATCATATTTTAAAGATGTTTGATAAAAATTTTGATTCTGTCATGGTGTATATCAAAATGGCTATGACAATATAGATAGAAAGAAATTCATGAAATTTTTTTTTTTACTCAACTATAGTATAGATGGTACTTTAGAAATAATGTATGTGGGTTACATTCACGAGCAAACCCTACATATATTGTCTGCAATAATGAGACAAAAGTTCGTCAGTTCAAACTTTGATAGCTAAATGTCAAAAATATTTGTAACTGAAGGTCAATAACTTTATCTTCTGTTGGGAATTTAAGTGGTAAAAATAAATACTAGGAGTAGCTGTTTCTTTAAGTAGGATAGTCGAATTAATCGTGTTTTTTTATTTGTATTGTTTTTTTTCGGTTCGTATTTGTTACTCCTACTTCTATTGTATTTTTATAAATCATTGTTGCTTTTTATGCTAGTTGTTTTTCTCCCTTGTTTTTCTTTTCTCTTTGTTTAATATCTAGTTTCTTCTTCTTTTGGGACTTGATATTTTCTGACGAGGGTCTTTCGAAAACGGCCTTTTTATCTCTATGAGGTAGTAATAGGGCCTACGTATATTTTACCCTCCCCAAATCGCACTTATGAGATTCCACTAGATATTATATTGTCGTTATAGCTGGTTTTCATCTTCTCAATGTTTACGACATAATTCAAATTTTAAAAGTATATAAAAAAATTATAAGTCATAACAATTTATAATTTTAAAAAATATATGAGTTGATTGGAGTAAAAAAATTTCTTATTTAACTTTTGAAATTCAAGTTATATCATATAAACTGAGATATGTACTTAAAGTAATTAATAAATGTGGGGTTTTTCCTTGTTGATGTTAGGTTGTCCTATTGAAGCCTAATTAAATACCAATGTACATTGAAAAACTTACCATGAATGATAAAATGCTCCTTAACAAAATCGACCGTGAAGAATGATGAAGTAAATTTTTTTATTAAAAATGTTCAAGATTTAATATATGCGTCAAAAATTATTTTTAATCAATATATTTCCTATAATTTTTTATATACATAAAATATTTTTTCAACAAAGAATATCCTATTAATAACTTAAATCATATATAGCTACATTATTAATTTTGATCTTAATAAAACTCGAACTTAAAATCTCTAAATAAAAAAAAAAATTATCAATCTATATGACAATAATGAATGTGAGTTATTCATAGCTGTGTGGTACTTTCCGTGCATGTTTGCCACGTGACTTTTCTTACCCAAAATTATGTCAAATAAAGAAGCATTCTACGGATTTTGCAGTAAGTAACCACTATCATTTACTGTTGTGCATTTACGTGCGATATTTATATTAAAGTTTGATCAAACGTAAAATATAAAAATACTATTAATAATAGTGAATTATGTAAAATTTTGGTCTATATATAAACTATGATACAAATAAGTTTTTTTATCGAAAGAATATATATCTCTTGTAAATTTTATTCTTTTTTTTCTAGAAAGAATTTCCGTACGTGTGTAATTTTTAGAAATAGTCCATAAAAGTTACTACTATATAGAAAGGATATTTGTATAATACAAAGGGACTGACACAAACACTGGACTTTTTCACATGACTATTCTGTAACCACGAATACATTACTGTACTATAATCCGTGTGATATACACATTATGTTTCTTGAACTCTTCAAAAAGTATCAACAGCGTATCAAATATTTTTAAAAAATTTTATATGAATGTGATATTGAAAATGAAGAGTCCATAAAATTAATATATACGTCATGGATTAAGCAGTAAAATTAACTAATAACATTTGTATCAAAATAGATTGATTACCTACATCTCAACTGTTTGAGTTTTGGACCTTTTTGAATTCTTCTAACGTTAGATACTTCATGCATCATATATAGTACAAAGAATATTCATATCATCAAATTATTCAAAAAAATGACAAAAATTAAAACTAATGTACTGCAACTATATAATTAATAGCTCGTATTTGAGATCTAATTTATAATATTATGTGATTATATTCACTTATGAACTTTATTATATGCGTAGAAGTTTCAATTTTCAAAATCTTTGGGGCCATTTAATTTTAGCTCTAACTCTTGTGGCCCATTTTCATTCTTTTTACAAATTCAAGGGGTTAAATAAGCGGGTTGTTGAATTGAATGGAAGAGAATTAAAATTAATTAATTAAATAAATAGATCATTAATTTATTTTAAAAAATTATTGTACTTGAATAATTCAAATTAAAATGAATTAAATAGTAGGTCATCCATCTCATTATCACCATTTCGTCACGGCAATGACATTATGAGAACGACACACAAGTCAAGTGATGTTGGACTTACGTATGTAAACTATGCTTTTGTGAAAAATAAGGATACATCAAAATTAAAAGAGTTTGAGTTGAGTGAATGTGATACGAAAGTCACGTGTTCAAGCTATAGAAATACAAGATAAAATTGTGTAATAAATAAAATTATAATATAATTTATTTTAAAAATTGAGCATTTAATTTCCACAAGTGAAACCTTATAGCATACCTCCTAAAGTTCAAACCAAGCCTCGATATACTTTTTTTTTTTTTCTGATCTATAATGGCGAAAGACAGGAGAAGATAATAATGGTGGAAGAATAGTTCAAAAAATATGAAGATTTCAATTATGTATTTTAACTAGTTGGTATATCGGTCCATTTGGTTAGATTTTAGTGTTTATCAGTCTGACTTATTAGTCAAGTCATGGATATATAGATATGCTAAATCGTTATAGAATGATTAAGATATAATTGATCAGGTATTGATTTATCAATTATTGATCATTATTAGTTTGATTAGCAGTTTAACCATTAAAATTTAACACAAGCTTTTATTTATTGAAAAAATACTTAGAAACAAGATGATAAAATCAAATGAACCATAACGTATGAGTTGACAAATCACATTTCTCTAAAAAGCAAACACTGTTGCATTATAGAGTGATTAAGAGTTTGAGACAATAAAAAGTAAAAAAAATTAAACTATCAAAAACTTCATATACCAAATGATAAAAATATAATTATTTAATTTACTATCAGATTATCGATTAATCCGCAAAGAAAAAATCTAAAATCATTAAAAAATGACAACTCAATAATGAAAAAAACTTAAACCATTGTCAAAATTATTAAATCAATAATCCTTTATTAATAAATGCTTAACTTTCTTTCGATCCAAAGAATTAATTTTAATTCAAATAATCAATTTCGATTTGATTTTGAATGATCTTATTATTAATTACGGAGATATTTTATTTAGATATATAGCAATAAATAGATATTTTAGAAAAAGACAAGGAGATAGTATAATTTTAAAAAATAAAAAGGAAAACTCCTCTTCTAATATAAATAAAGTGGTGAAAAAATAAAAAGAAAATAACTTTTTACCTACTTATGCTACTGTTCTTCCTCTGCCACCTTTCAGAGTACTGCTCCTACAGTATTAGCTAAGCTTCTCCATTATCAATCTTCTTCCCTCTCACTTTTCTCCATCTCTCTTCACTTTATTTTATTTTACCTACTTTTTCTAATATTATTATTATTGTTGTTGTTGTTGTTTATTACTATACTGGCTCTACCAACTATGGAAGCTTTCAGTTTACTAAAGTACTGGCGTGGTGGTGGTGCCACCGGAGTTTTCTCCGCCGATGACGCCGGTGCTAAAGCTCCTTCGGCTGTTAACACTACCGCCGTTAGTTCTCACTCGTCGGAATCTGACTCCGACGATGACGGAGACGGAGATGGAGATGATGGACCCTTTTTTGACTTGGAGTTTACTGCCCTTCCTGAAGTTGAAGAAGAAGACGAGAAAGTTGAAGGAAAGGAGAGGTGTAAAATTAGTTCTAAGAAGGAGGAGGAGGAAGGAGATGGAGATGAGTCGGAGAATGAAGGAGAGCTGAAATTCACGCTTTCCCCGTCTAGTTCGAGCGTTGATGGTACGGATCCCAATGTATCACTCTCACCGTCTGATGATCTTTTCTTCAAAGGTAGTTTGGTTCCAATCGAGCCTTCATCGCTGTTGATAACTGCCTCGGAAGCAAACTCTAAGTTTTCTTCGTCACTGTTAAAGTCTGCAACTAAGTTTAGAGTGTTAATGCTGAAACTGAAGAAGCCTAAGGCAAATGCTACTACGAAAACTGGAAATGGCGACGGCGACGGCGACGGAAATGGCTCTGTTTCAGGTACTCCGAAGCTACAACAGATTAAAGTATCAGAGGATGAAAAAGAGGATTCAAAAAATCGAAAGCAGAGTAAGTTTTTAACGGTGAAATTTAAGGTTGAAGAAGTTCCTATTAAGTCGTTGTTTACCAGAGATAACAGCTCTAAAAGCAACAACAACAACAACACCAGCAGAATACAGAAGCGGAATCCGGAGGAAGCATGTTTAGCAAATGCAGCAAATTCATCTTCCGATGAGAAGAAATTCTCCAAAGATATGATGCAGAAATACTTAAAAAAGGTGAAACCTCTGTACATTCGCGTCTCGAAGCGTTACGGCGAGAAGCTCAAATTCTCAGGACAGTTAAGTTTAACAGGAAATGCTGCAACTAAACCCGGTCCTTCACCACCTCCGTCAGCAGCGGCGAAGGCAGAACCGGCGACAGACGCACCACCGGCGGCTGAGAAGAACCAAAAGCAAGGGAATATCCCGACCGGACTGCGAATAGTTCGTAAACATTTGGGGAAAAGCAGATCGGCTTCGTCGGCGGTTGTCGCAGCTTCCCCGGTAGCATCTAACCGTCGAGACGACTCACTATTGCAGCAACAAGATGCAATTCAAGGCGCCATTTTACACTGCAAGAGGTCTTTCAATTCATCTAGAGGTAAATTAATAATTAAACAAAATAATTACTCCATAATCTAATTATTTTCTTACACATTTCTGATTCAAATTTTAGATTCAGATTCATCCATTTTATCACGTTCAGCAAGCGACGCTTCACATGAAAAATCAACGCACTTAACGACAGATTCATCTGCATTAGAGGAAGCCATAGCGGTGAGAAATTAGGAATTCAATTAAAATTAAGATTTTCTGCTTAAAATCGTTAATTACTATGATTAGTAGTTAAGTTTTGGTTTTCCCCTCGATTATAGAGATTTCAACGGTCATGATATAGCAATGACTTGAGAAATGAGTGGTCAGTTATCTGTTTTCTCTCGTGCTTTGCTCTCTGTAAATTATTAATTATCACTTTAATATTATAGATTTATACTACTAGTTGTACTTATTGCTGTAAAGTTTTATCCTAATCTCATTTTTAAACAAGTACTTACCAGTCGATTCTGCTTCGTTATGTACATTTGTTGTAGCTTAGTAAGTTATATAAAATGCTTCTAATTTAGATCTCTTCGGTCCTTAAAAGATTTTTGGATTCCAGCAAAATTAAAAGAAAGCACGAATAAGAATAATCTTCGTATGCAAGAATTGAGGAGTGAAAAGTCGTCACTTGATTGTAAGGAGAGAGTTCAATCCGTTCTGGTTAGGATGGATTATGATCCGTTCATTTCTTAGCTTAATTCATTTCAACCAATTAAAAATTGAGTCAAATGAAATTTTATCAATGTTTTAATTATATATAGACATAATAAAAGGAAAATAAATAAATTTATTAGATACTGAAATTATGTAAAAGAGCAAATAAATAAATAAAAATTGAGTTGGGTTGAGTATTAACTCATTTTATAATTTGTTATTCAACTTGTTTTGACCTAATTCATTTTGATTTAAATATATTTGGATTAAGCTAGGTTGATTTTGATTCGTTTGTTGTCTTGATTCATTATTATAGTTCTAATTTGAGTCATCCCATCCAATTGTTATCCCTATTTCCAAGTACAAAGAGAATATACTTCTTTTTCCATGAATTGTTCGACGCTTAATGTATGTATATACATAAACATATTTAACTTTATATATATATATATATATATATATATATATATAATAGAGCATTTACCCTTATACAAGTTGGACTCTGGCCGTTCTCTTTTCATGAAGTTGTTTCATTATTTTGTCAAGTATCAAAATATTTTAAACCCCACATTCGATCAGGTCAGGTAGGAATAAGGTCCAAGTTTATCAGTTATCGGTCTATTAGAATGCCTTAGCTTTATATATTACTGCACTTTCACTTGACACTTATCATAATGATAAACATCTCGTCTCGCCGTGACCTTCTCTTGAATTCTCAAAAAAAACTTCAAGTCGCTCCATCTCCATAGGGGTAGAGAACCGGTTGTTGTCTCGGCTGTGCCACCAAAAGGTCTGGAGAAGTTGGAATCTTGGGTGACTTATTACTTAGATGCTTTCAGCAATTATGCTCCTTCCTGGTCCTCTCGTACCAGTGAAAGACACTCTCAATGCTTTAACGCCCACATCGAATATGGATCGAACTATCTCATAACATTTTGAACCCAACTCATGTACTATTTAATAATAGGAGTAATAATAATATCACATATTATAATACTAGAGTTGGATAAGCTTTGGTAGCTTCTCAAAGCACCATATATGTAGCAATAAGTGTTGGATAAATCTTTCTCAAGATGTAGAGAGTTTGCCAATAATTTGGATTGGAGTAGTAACTTTTGAACTTATAAAAGTCTCTTTAGCGGTCAACAAACCGGGTAAAGTGGAGGCAAAGATATCCTCCATAAATTTTCTAATATTCTTTTCATCTCACTTTTTGCCTTTTTCTTTTTCTTTTTGCCCTTTTTTGGGGGTTCTCTTTTATTAAAATATTCAATCTTCAAAGTTCAAAAAACTAATAGATAAGACATGTGGGTCTTTCTTCTTCTCTGTTAAAGACAACCCAAAGCATAGGATTTATTATAGGTAAAGTGAAGTGTGTGTGTTGTCCATTCATGTCAATTTTGATGTTCGTGAACGTTGATTTTGATGCTTAGTAAATTGATAGAAATATACTTGTGAGATTCAATTTGTCTCCTTTTCCCTACAAAAGTGCTGCTACATTGCCACGCCATTTTATTTAAGTAAGCTAAGCTTTTTAGTTTGACCAATTTTGTTTGGTTCTTTCTCTAACCAATACCTACACACACAAATTTATATGCAATTTAATTCCATTGCCTATGCTCTCACAAACTAAACTTTCTTGGGTAGGGGTTTAATACTCCATCACTTTCATATTTATTCCATCAAAATACACCTCTAAATACCAATTGGGTTATGGTGGAATAGTAAATCAAAGGTTTTGAGTTCGAGTTCCCAGGAATATGAAGTTATCTTTATTAGGGAGCGCTTTATCTCTCAATGTAAGAATTTCTAGCGTGAATCTGAATTTAGTCGGCTCTAATATGGGTCGGATGAAAACCCCCCAAAAAATCACCTTCAAATTATTTTTTCCAAAAATATATCAAATCAACAAGGCCAACTAGCATGAAAAGAAGGAAATAAGAGATAAAAAAGAAAAGGTAAGTGTAATATCGTAAATTACAAGAGAGGCGAGTGTTGCAAACAAACTTAAGAGGAGGTATTTGAAATCATTCTTTTTTTAAAAAAATATATCAAATCAACAAGGGTCAAATAACATGAAAAGGAGGAGCAACAGATTAAAAAAAAAAATCCTGTCTTTTCAATGTTAAAATCATTTTCGTAACTTCGCTATAAAAATTAATTGATATAAAAACTTTAGTCCAGTGGTAAGATCGATAAATAATATGTTACAAAATTGATTATGTCATAAGCTCGAATTCCATATAAAACGACGTATTTAACTAGAAAAAGATCAAGAATAATCCATTGATATGTCATATGTGAAGCTTAATTTTTAATAATTTACTTTTTTCCAACAATAATACATTCCAAATTGCAATCAATAAAATACAATGCTAAATAAATGTCAACACAAAAAGAAAAGGAACATTTCCTTTTACTTTAACTTTCTATTGATTAAAAAAAAAACTCTTTTTAACACTTTAACAGTACTTTAATTTATTTCATTCCCAAAGGACAATATTCTTTAGTCCCTTTTCTAAATTTCCAATATTCATATCACAAAATTACTGAAATCAAGTTCTGGAATATTTTGACAGAACATGCAATACAGAAAGATGAAGTACCAGTTGGTGTCTTTCAAAGAGTTAAATAATAGAAAGTGACAAAAAGTCACAATGTTTTAGGTAAGTTTTAAAGCAAATTATTAGAGTGAATTTGGAGGATATATCCAAAATATGGATTGGTGGGTCATGGTGATCACAAACTAAATCTGATTTCTGTTTTTTTTCCTTCTTGAAATCATTTTAATGTTTATTAGTCTTTATTAAATGAAAAAAATATGAATAAAACAAGCACAAGAATCCATATAGTAGCCAAAAGCTCATTGCTAACTTAGCCATTTAGAGACAACAATGCATAGCATCTTTTGAAGGTTCATGTACCATAAAAAATAAGAAGGTGAATATGTACATTTATCAATATTGAAGATCCTGAACTATATATGACTACGCCAATAATATATTTATCAATAATATATGTGTGGGAAATAATTTTTTATCGATATATTACGTACAATTTTTTTATATACATAATATAATTTTTCAATGAAGGGTGTCTGATTGGCCACCCTGAATTATATGTGACTACGCTACTATACATAATTTCATATTAAGTGAATTTGTGAGACTATGCAAACTCATTAAGAAAAGCTTTCAAGAACATAATTCATTGCTCTTCCGTGAAATTATAAATATAACATTTTTAGTAGCATAATTTATCTCGTAGATAATATAAAACTTCATTAAAGGATAGAACAAATACGAAAAAAATTTCAAATATTTATCTTAAATTTTAAACAATTTTATTATTTTAAATAAAAAAACTCCAAAAATTCACTTAATATGAAAAGAGGAAGCAGGAAGAAGTTACATTTTTCCCATAATAAATGATGGAAGACAAGGCCATGGGGTTCGTATAATACAATAAACTCTAAATATATTATACATCTATAATATTATAAACAACAAGAGATCGCGGAAAAGATAAAAACAAAGAGAGCGAACGATCCTTAGGTATATTATTACCTGTAATAATATTTTAGATGACCTGATAATATAAACGTTATTTTATATCCTCAATACTTGGATAAGTTAAAACTCTCATATTAAACTAATTAATATAATAAGTTGAATACGTTAATCAAGGATTCTCCACACTTTGTTTTTAGCTTACAAGTCAATATATAACGTGTTAGGTTCCAATTCTAACTCTATATTAAAGTTTCATAATGTATGTGGCCAAAATGTAAAATAGTATGAGTTAATGTTTGCATGTGAATTTGATATGATTTCAATTTTCAATTCTATATAAACAATATTAATATTTATTCTCACGATCTCAAATTATCAATCGTATTTCTCTTTTACATGTTTCTCGAAAAATATGAATTAGGATGCTAAAATGGTACTATAATACAAATTAAAATAGCACCAAATAAATTAATTATGTATATATGCATAAATATCAAAATAAACAACTCTTTCCTTTTCACTGGGTATGTTATTGTATTTTTTTCCGCATAATCTAGAGACACGATCTCTTGCAATCAATATCCCTAACATATTGATTTTTCAAATCAACAATCATAATACAATTCATTTTGATTTCAACATTCTTTTTAATAATATTTAAAATTTTAATTCTTCCATTAATTCTCGTATATGTACTCATCAGCAATTCACCAGATTTCAAGTCACTCCCTAATCGTGGAATGCTCAATATTTTCTCCACCATAATTTCCACCGTCACATTCATCTGAAACGTCCGCCGTGCCTTGGCGGTCCCCGGTGGCGTTACGGCTTCTCCGACGACCACGTCATCATAAAACAAACTAGTCGTTGCTTCATCAAACTTGAATGACACCGAATTTCGATTTTTAACGGACACGTCAGCGAATACCGTTAAGTTAATGTTTGGTTGAAGTTTGGAAGTACTAGTCAAAAGATGATTTACTCCGTCAATCTTGACGGAATTCATCCTTATAGACGGTACATGCACACGGAAAACCGTAAATCCAAGAACCAACATTATAACGACGGTAACTAAAATGGTCGCCGTACAACACCCGCAACATTTGATACATCTTCTACGACGTCGTTTGTTCTTATGCAACTCCATCGTAATATTGTCATCGTCGTTATAAATATAATTTTGATGAAATCCTTGTGCCATAAATCGAGCTTGATCGTTTGTAGAAGCTATGGATGAATTTGGAGATTGTGGTTGAGACATATTTTTGGGAATTATATGAAAGTTTTTTATTTTTATTTTTTCAATTTGTGGCACGTAAAGAAAGTTTAGTGTAATGAATGTTTTACATGTTATGGGAAATATATAATGTACTAATTATTTAGTTTTTTCATGAATTTGAATATTGACTTGGAGGGGACTATGTGTTTTATTTAATAAATAATCATTAATTAATGATGTGTATAAATTCTCTTATAGTGGAAGCTTTTGCTAATAAGAGACAAGAAGAGGAACTTAATAACCCCAAATTTGTTATGATTACTTGCCATGCTATGTATGAAATTAAATATATACATATATTAGACATCGGAATCCGCGCTAGTGCGAGTTCAATATCTGTTATATTTTAATTTAAATTTAAGTGATATAGATAAAATTTAGAGAATTCATTAAAATTTTAATATTATTTTTAAATGTTTTAGATTATTAATGTTATGGCATAACATGTTTTTTTAGAAATATTTTAAGTAATTAATTATCATGATTAGTAGTAATTTTTTAACATTAAAAATAAGACAGAAGAATTACAACATAAGAATCATAAAAAATACGGATATATTCTCAGGCTGCTCAAGTAGGCGTGTCGACCTGTTGTTTGCTTGAGTAGCTTTAGTTATTATGATTTGCAGCATTTTTTAACACGAAAAATAAAACAAATAAATTACAACGAAAGAACCATAGAAAATTATAGATATACCCGTAAGTTGCTCGACCTGCTGCCTGCTTGAGCAACTTTAATTATCACGATTAACAACATTTTTTAACACTAAAAATAAGGCAAACAAATTATAACGGAAGAATCATAAAAAATTACAGAAACATCTTCAAACTATTCAAGCAGACATATCGATCTGTTGCTTCCTTGAGTAGTTTTAACTGCCTCTTATAATATAAATAATACACAAAATAATACTATTTAACCTATTATAACAATTGTTTTATCATTTGCTATATATCATAAAGATTTGCATATAATTACGTTATAAATATCTCAATTGTATGAATATATACATCATATATATATGTCTTGAAATTATACACTTATACTCATTCTACATACGAGTCATATGAAAATTTTCTTCTAACCCATTGAAAATCGTATTTTATATTGTATATTGTTCACAATATGTGTTATATAATAATTGTATATATACTTTTCTTATATTTAGCTATCAAATACGATTATTTTTTATCGGCTGGCATTAAATATTTAGCTAGTGAATGTAATTATTTTAGCGAGTTGAAATGAAGTATTGAACTTAACATTAAAAAGCAGAACTAATAAATATAGGCTTTTTGGTACCCTTGAATTTAGTTTTGGGCCCTGATTATACCATCAGATTGGGCCAGAGGTTTGGTTTTTCCTATATAGCTAAAGCCTAAAGTGCTAAACTCCAGATAATATTTGCTTATTGACGGAGTATAACAAAAATATATTAGAAAATCTTTAATTTATATATTTTCTTTACCGATCATAGTTTTTTAAGTTATTGATTTCACAATTATATATATATTTAATGAATTCTCAAATTTCAATATAGTATCTAGGCAGAAGTTACTGGGTTCATCCAATCTTCACGTTGTAATATTATAGTTGCGGTCCTAACAATCTGGTAGTCCAGCATTCTCGGCTCACCTTGCACTATTTACGAAAAACAAAAGAGCAAAAAGAATAAAACCTAGAATTTCCAAGTTTGGCAAAAAGCAATTTGCTTGCTTTCTGTAGGCAAGTCTTCAAAAGTAAAGACTAGACTTTCAAACGGATGATTCGAGGAAAAAAAAGAGATCTCTTCTTTTCATTTTTCTTTTAAATGAATCGAAACAAGATAAATTGAAACTTTATAGCTTATAATATACAATAATAAGTAAATATTTATAGATATTTACAAAACATTTTAATATTTAACCCACAAGCTTGATGGCTATATTATTCCAAAGAAAGGATAAGTTTGAATTAAAGTATTGTTTGATGACAAAATTTTCCAATAAGTTGATAGTTACATTTTTGATATATAAAGGACCATTAAAAATTATAGTTATATAGTAATTAAATAATAATAATGTCCTCTCTCATGAAATCAGTTCATTTCACAGGATTTACTGCTAATATTATGCTTTAAAAAATAAAGAATTTTGTGGTAATTATTTAATAATAATAATAATATAATTTGTTGATATATCATATAAAATGGTAATAACATAATATAAATATTTATAATTAATACTTTATATAAATATCGACAAGGACTTTAGCAATTGTAAATGTAATAACCGTCAAATATTTTTGCGTCAACATAAAATGAAAATGTCATTGTAGTGTTACTATGACGCAAAAGGCATCTACCTTTTGATAAAAAGTCTTTTACGTCTAGTGTGAAAATTGTCATTGATTGCAACTGTCCTTCCAATTAAGCAAGTGATTAACGATTGCCATCAAACAAGAAGTATAGACTATACACTTGCATGATTAAGTGAGAACTTAATAGGCCAGTCTCGTAGTTACTAAACTTTCAAAGGACGATACTTTATGCAAAACTGAAAATTTAACGTAACTAACATAGATAATACATAATACAAATCAAATAAATAAAAAATAAAAAAATCAATCCAATATATACATAATTTTTTTTTTAACTGCAGATGAGATCTTGAATTGCTTGGCTTGTTAAATTTAAATTCATAGTACAATTCATCACTGAAATTTTATATTTACTAACAATCTTCATAGCCTTCACTTTTCCCCTAAATTCACCAAAACTTGTCAATTTCACCATTCTTGAATTTACATCACTCCTCAAATTCCAATTACTATGATTCAATTCATCATTTGCTCTCAATTGTAATGAAATTCCAATTCTCTTGGACTTTCTAGCTTCGACCCGACCCACGTTAATATTTGCGAAACCTATCGTGACATTATCGTTAAAAAAAACACTCATACTACTATCTTGAAAAATAATTCGACCAAAGTTTTCGTTGTCCACGATGATTTCAGCTCCCATGTTCATGTTGAACGAAGATGAGTTAGTAGAATTTGAAAATCGAAGATTTTGCACGTTGATGTTGTCTAGCTCGAAAGATGGAGATTTGAAACGAAAAAATATCATCGAGAAAATTAGCATTACTATGCTTAGTATGACGATGGTGGATAGAAAGTACACGAGACACTTGTTGTTTTTTTCATTCTTCTTGTGAAAATTGATCGATTTACTGAGATTCAGCTTTTGATCGCTTTTGGGATAGGCTTTTGGTGGTGCAAGAGGGATGATATGACTATCTTCTGCCATGAATTTGGTTGGAAATAGAAGAAAAAAGAAGAACTAAAGTAATTGAGCTATCTTTTGGTCTCGTATTTAATGTGTGGTGGACATATATATAATGAAGTCTAGAGGTGGGGCAATGGATTTGAATTTTTTTTTTAAATTAGGAATTTTCACATATAGTCACTAAAAAATATTTTAATTATACTCGATAGCTATAACATGTCGTAATTATAGTTATCGCAACCTTTATATAATTAGTGTAGCCTTTATATATGTTTATATAATTCACAGTTTTTTGTATAGCATTTGTACATTTCACTATACAATTTGATTCACGCACAACTTTTGTATAATCTTGCACGACGTTTGTATAAATCACACGAATTATACAAATCTCAAATGGTAATTACAGCTAGATATTTGTCGTGTTAGCTGCTCCCTTCGCCCACTTTTACTTCTCACTATTTTATTTATCGATGTCAAACTATATGAACTTTGACCAACATCTTAAGATGTATTTTTTCTTCATATTAATATGAAAGAGATTGCAACTTACAACATTTTTCGTATAGTTTCCAATCATATAAATTTTAAATTTCAAATATCAAATTTATCTATTTGACCTCAAAAAATAAAACTATGATAAGTAAAAATGAACAAAAAAAATAATAAATTAATATATATTTACTTATCCGCTTATTATTTCCGCATAGGAATGCAGTTAGAAGGTAGTTAATGGATGACTTGAGCCAAGTCAAGTTGGGCGTCTTATTGTTTTCAAAGTGGGGTTGGCTTTTTTTTAATGTTATTAAACTTTGCAACTTCCAATTAATTTCATAAATTTGAAGCCGCCACGAACATTTTTCTTAAAAAATATAAAATACAATTGGGGGTAAGGGAGAATGAAAAATCGAGAAGGCAAATTATAAAATAGAGAATCAAATTCTTATCAAAATTAATTAAATTACTAAAATTATTAAGTGAATTTTAATAAAAAGAAAAAATTGCAACACGAAGACTTCATAGAAGAAAAGCTTCCATAAATATAAATGTATTCTATTATTTGAGAATAAAAAAATAAAAGATTTTTATTCTATTATTCAATAAAGATTGACACCTCGTTTTAGCATAAGAAACATCCTTTCACTAACCTTTTCTTGGACCCAAATTTTAAGAATTCTTCATATTGAAGTTTTCAAAAAAAAAAAAAAAAAAACTTTAAGAGAAAATGATTCATTTTGTTTCTTCTCTTTTCTAGGATGGACCCATTCTTAAATAAGAAGTAGGGTTCAACACAATACAATATTTTGTTGGAATAGTATATACATATATTATATTTGAAAAATATTTATTATTTATAAAAATAATAATTTTTTTGTTAAATAGTTATAACATAGTTTTAATATATATTACAGATAATTATTCATAAACTATATAATACAATTTTTATTATTGGACAATGCATTTTTACACATTTTAATACTCTTATAATATAAGCAAAAAATACTTTAAAGCACTTATATATGTCAATAAATAGAAAGTATCTTTAAAGACAATAATTATTTATTAAAAATTACTTGCACAAATATTTTTCTATTATATGTGAGTCCTTAAAATTGAAGACTCATGATATTATAGTTTGAATTGTGACCTATCGAATATTCAACTCTTTATACGAGACATCAAGACTTAGGAGGGATAAGATTATTCTAAGGAAACATGATCCTCTTATTCATTCAAATTTAAATAGATTAACGATTCGTCCATTAACTCAACTCATTTTGATTTGCTCAATTATAAGTAAATAAAAAAAAATTGAGCTAATTTGCCTATTTGATACTCCACACCAAGTGTGCTATAATATGGACATTAACTTTTCAGAATTTTATGAGAAAATAATATTTGTTTGGTAATGAGAATTTTTTGTGGCAATTAGCCACTTTACCTTTATTCATGTGCTCTTTTTAATTGTTAGGATCATCGTCATTTGTTCGCTAAAAAGACAGACTTTCCTTGTGTTATTAGTTACCCATAGATAACAATAACAGTATAATTTCACAAGTGACGTTATTTTCATTTTTTAAAAAATAAATTATTTTCAATAGAGCTTCAGTTCAAAAAATAATTTTGTCTAATAAGTTGCAATATATATATATATATATATATATATATATATATATATATATATATATATATATATATATATATATATATATATATATATAACATCAAAACAACAAGATATAAAACAAATGAATCATCAGATAAAACTAAGAGGAATTTTTGTATATGACAATTTAAAAATATTTTAATTATGCTTCATATCTATAGTTTGGGTAATTATTTCGTAACTATAGTTATAACAGCGTTTATATAACACCCACATCATTTGTATTCGTTTATATAATTCGTAGTTTTATATAACGTTTGTATATTTCGCTATACAATCTACTGTGTTGTATATTTCACTATACAATTTGATTCATGAACAACTTTTGTATAATTGTACACAATGTTCGTATAATAAATCGCACAAATTATACAAAACTCAAACCGTAATTATAATTGGATGTTGAGCGCGAGCCGTAATTAATTTAAACTATAACTATGTTAGCTAATTAACTAATATATATTTATTTATCCGCGTAAGTTTTTCTAAAACTAGTGTATGGAAGTGCTAAACAGGCCGATTTGCCAAGTTAAAGCAAGTTTGGACTGGGCTCAAAAATTTGATGGGTCAATCTGATCGGGCCTGTCCAACATGATCCAATCTTATCTTCTTTTTTTGGAAAAAGAGAAAATTAAAATGGAAAAATTACCTAACTATACTTATTTTTTCTTTTACCTTATTTACTATTTTTTTCTACCGTTTTAAAATATTTCAAAAATCTCTATTTCTTCTCCTAAAATTCACTAATAGATACATAGTTTTCAATCCATAAACTAGAAGATATTCACTTCCTATTTTCACTCCCCTAATTTCTCGCCTAAAACGATGAAGATAGTTACTTGGTAAGTTTGAATTTCAAATTTATCCTATTTCCTGTCAAACACGGGCAATTTCATCTTCTTCATTCTTTTTTTGTAAAATTTTTGTACTTTGATACTAATGGACAATACTCCTTCTTTCTCTGTAGCTTCAAGAGTACTTGGACCCTCCACTGGGGCCTCATTCTCTGTCACCTCTACATCAACCTTAACTATAGAATCTGTCGTAAGATTATCAAGGTTCTCATGAATCTGTTCTTGATTAGTTTCTACATGGGGTTTTACAAGTGAAGTAAAATCAGAGACTGAATTCTTGATAATGAATATCAGATACAAATTAGTTAAAATTTGACGGTCGTTAATTTTTATTTTTCAATATTTTTAGAAATAAACAAGTGGTGAAAGATATATTTACACCAAGATAAAAAGGAATTTGTCCATTTTTCGGGATCTCAAAGGGGCGTGAAAACGCATAAGAACTCTTGAATGGAAAAGAGATGTAACTCCAGTTCCTTCGGAATCGGTAGTATATTCCAACCGAACTTATGCCGATAAAGGCAAGCTTTCAATTTCATAATCCACAAACTATATTATAAAAAGTAATAACTTATTTTCTATAGGCTTATATCAAGCAAGATAAGAAATTTCTAAATTTATAAGTAGCTAAATTAGGTCATAGAATTACTACACTTTATGTTGCATAACTTAATTACTACAAAATTTACGTTGAGTGAGACAAAAGTTTTTAAAACTAATGCCCAGCAAAATCATTTTGTAGATAAGATTACTTTAGTTCATTATTTTTTATTAAATGAACAGTTCAAATGAAAATTTAAAGGCCATTATGTTTTAGGAATAAAATTAAGGATCACTACAAAATAAAAATAATACATACAAATTAAAAACTTCTAGTTGATGCATCATCATGGATTTAATTCATTTGGACAATTGAACTAGTGAACCATCATACAGTTTTTTTTAAAAATTGACATATGGAAATAAAACAAAAAAAAGACATGTTTTATTATTTTCAAAAAAATCACATCTACACAAAGGGAAAGATAAGATGATGGATAAACAACCTCTCAAAAGAAAATGAAAAAAAATAAATAACTATACACCAACTTAACCAAAAGAAAAAAAAATACATAAATATTGTACTTTATAACAACAATATATCCAGTGGGGAGTGGGATTTGGGGAGGGTAACATACCAGTAGAATCCTACAAGTGAGATCTGGGGAGGGTAGGATGTACGCAGACACTACCACTACCTCATAGAAGTAGAGAGACCGTTTCGTGAGAACCCTCGTCTGAACAACCCATAAACAAATATTGTACTTTATAAGAGTTCCAAAAATAAAAATCGTATTTATTATTTTCACTGGCAATCGAGATCCTGAATTGCACTAATTGTCAAATTAATAGACATAGTACAACTCAAATCTACAGTTTTTTTCCACCTAAATACCCTAAACACTTTCACTTTTCCCTTCATTTTAGCTTCACTAATCACTGGTAAAATCCCAGAAGTGTTATTAATTCTTGAAGGCAAATTAATATTTGCCATAATATAAATTCTTTTCGTCGAACGACGTCGTGCTTCTCCATCAGGAATAATAAATCTGCCGATAGTTGTACCTCCTGCAGTATTAATAGTACCTAAGGTATTATCATAATCGTAACGCCAAAAATTTCGATTTCTCAAAAATATTTGCGCGGAGAAATTACTTCTGCCATCACCATCGTTCGATATTCTGATATTTTCGAGCCTCATTTTCGGCGATTTAATTCGAAGAAATGTGAAGGAAAATAGAAGAATAATTCCAGTTATAAAAATTGTGAGGAGAAAAATACTTCTGATTCTCTTCTTCCTTCTTTGGTTATTTGATTGGAAATTATTTGTAGCAAATTCTGCATCACTTCTAGGCATAACATTTGATGGTGCTAGTGGGTATTTTTGATCAGTGGCCATTGTTGCAATTTAGAGAAAAATTTATGTGTGTTTTTGAATTGAAGATATAAATTAAAGGAGTGTGTTTATTTATAGTATAGTATATAGTTAAATGTTTTGATTGAGACACTTTCGTGGAAAATGTTAATAGCCACATATATAAGTTTTTATTTTTAGGTTAGTCTTTATGTCTAAGTTTTCTTAATTTTCTATGGCTAGACGTGTTGATTTTCATAAAATTGACTTTCTAGAGAGCCTCCTAGACTTCAACTATATTGTAATTTTCATGTGATGTAGAAAATTTCGTTAGGGATTTGGAGTAATTAAAGGGTGTTTCGATTCTTAGATTTTATTCGGAATCAGTTATTTTATTGGTTCTCGGTTAAATTTAGACTCGTTCTTTATAGAGTAATCAAAAGGGTATTTTGATTTTTAGTTTCTCATTTGATGTTCGTTATTTGTATTAGGGTTCACTGAGGACATTGTATTAATAAGATTTTTAATTCCAACCTAAAAAGTTTTCAGAACTTTTTTAAAGTTTTCATCACTATTTTATCTTTAATATTTTTCTTATTTCTTAAATATACCTTTCTTTTGAATAATTTTTTTTGTGAAAAAGTACCTTTTCTCAAAATCAAAACTCCTAATACCATTTTCATTGCATATATCTTTCCTCCTTTTTCTTGTAACTTTATAAGGGTATATTTATCATTTTATATAAAATAACTTATCAATTTATTAATCAAGTCTATTATTAGTTTTAACATATATTATTTAAATATGTAACTATTTATTTATGATATCAGTTTAATTTTAAGTGATTAAAATTACTTATTAACGCCCAATATTTACCAATTATTTCTAATTAACTAATCCAAATGGTCTCTAACTAGTTTGAATCTTCCAAATTTTATCTATTAAATTTTGATTCAAAAAATGGATGGATGTGACAAGAATTTTTAAAATAAAACTAGGGGTGAACTATGGATATTGACCCACCAGGTTTTCTTAATTCAACATTATCTCATCCAACTATTAAATATTATAGAAATAACCTTCATTTCAAATTTAATGCACACAATAAGTCATAGAATTAACTTTAATTGTAGCCAACTTTATCCTGAAAAGTCCATATAGTAGTTTCCAATTTTATATTTTGAACGCTACTCTCTTCGTCCATTTTTATTTATCCATTCTACTAAAAATTGATGTCAAATAATATTTGTCCACTTTATGAAATCAAGAAATAATTTTACACTTAGTTCTTAATTTACCCTTATTATTAATTATAATAATTTTTCTTATTACATTTTCAATACATTATATTTATTATATTTAAAGGGTGATTTGGTGAATTTATTCATATCGTTTACTATTTTTTAATCCCTACGTCAGTCAATAAAGAACAAGTAAAGATAGACGGAAGAAGTATAATATAAGTCATTTTAAGTTATTATGTTTCATATTAATAATGTATATGTATCAATAAATTTTGAGTTCATAATATGTTACACAAAAGTATTTTTTTCTAGTGTTACCATATAGCTGTCTTCCACCGTCCACCTAGAAGAGCAACTCATATTATATTTTTAGAAAAATTCAATTGTGTCATATAAATTGGGATAGAAAAGTATAATTAGGTGCGTTATGAAAGTTGAAAGCTCCATTTAACTGAACATAACATTTATGTTGGATGGTACGTAGTAGACTATTGGAAGTTTTCTCTAAAGTACAAATTATTACTGGCTGTCCATGCTACTTACACAAATTAGGTTAAAATTAGGTTAAGTAAACGTAACATTAATAGCTATGTATATAAGGTTACATTTTTTTTGGGTACAATTTTAAACACTGAATCTATTAATCACTCATTTTGAAGTATATAAATTTAACTAGTTACTTTTAGTCAATAATTGTTGCTTTGTTTTAGGTGAAAAGAAAAATAATTTGAGAGTCTCTGAGACCAAAATTAAAATTAAATTAATTTTAGCCGTCATTTCGGAGCTTTACAAAAAAAAATAAAAAAAAATCTAATTTTTATGTTTGGATTCTAGAATTCAAAAGTTCCGACTTATTTTTTAAAGCTCATTTTAGATAATCTAATTATTATTCTAAAAATATATTAAAGATAATCTAATTATATAACATTAACTCTTATGAGAAAATATATAAATTTGACTTCCAAAATGAAACCGTCGACTTGTCTTCTTCCTAACTTAAGTCCTTCCAAATTCCAAAATTATCTGCACCAAATTCTCAATATAATTTTCTTCAAAACATCCCATTTTCTACCTTAACTAGTTCTAATGATTGTTCAAAAGAAACTAAGGCAGCTAACCAGAGAGTACAGAGACAATACAGAGTTGATGGGGGTCTTTATACAATTCTGAAGCCTATAGGCTAATATTTGGCACTTAATAACAATGGAGTAATTGTTAAGTTAATAAAACTAACTTGCTACTCTCTAATATAACAATTATACCTCAGTCATAAAAAGATTCATTTTTGATGTATGTACCTTAGTTCTTACAAAATAAGGAATATAACATCAAGAAAAATCTAAAGAAATCCAACGAAATCGATGAGATTTCCCCTTTGATAAGTACCTTTCTCCAAATTGAAGAACTATTATAGATAAATTTTACTAATAAGAATTGCATATACACGTATTTTCTATCCTCTTATCTAATAAGGTAGCAAATAAAAATACCTCAAAAAGTACTCATAAAGCAAAAGAAGAAGGTAGTACATGGACATTTTCTGGAAGGATTCCCTTAGCCCCATTATAATTTCCACCAACAAAGCTATTAGTCTCCCACTAGTCCTACTAATATTATCTTCTTCTTTCAAAATTGTATTTTTTCCCCCATCCAAGCCATGAGTGTCTGTCCTTTCATGTTTGCCATTTTCAGTGTTTCTTTATCAAGGTGGTCAACTTCTTATTTGCTGTTCCCCAATATTCTCATTCTTCATGTGTATTGTGACCATTCACTTGCCATCTTTTTTTCTCCTCCTATATTCTAAGCCATCTGACCAAAGCAGAGTCTCCCTTTTGGAGTTCTGAAGTTTGGTATGTGAAAGCAGATGACTGAATACAAAACCTATATACATATCATATTAGTATGTATTCTCTCTTGAAGTATGTTCTTCCTCCTATTATGTACAATTTGTCTCTGACTTATTCCTTACTAAAATAATGTGTCTTCAGTAGAATCATCTAATCAGGTACCAAAGATAGATATGGTAAATACTTGTTTACCAATATGTGTGCCGGTTGATGCAAGAATTCTACTCCAGGGCCTTCTAAAAATGTTCTTTGTGAAAGTCGAACTTTGTCGTGCCCTTTTGATTGAATTCTTTGCAGAGTTTGCTGAGTTCTTTAGCTAATATAGGTGCACCACAGTAGAAAACCCCTGCTCCAAGATAACAAACTTGGAATCAACTTGCTATAAAACAATGACAAGTTTAAATGTCCGAGAGGTTTAATGATAACCATACCTATTCTTGCATTTGCATGCTTGGTTAAGGTCTTGGAAAATACTTTCCTCCAATTCGGCCTGGCAAAATGTGTCCTCACCTGTTGATAAAGAGTAATCAGCGAGGAATTCAACAGCTGAATTAAGACTGATTTGAATAAACTAATCTAACTTCAAGATGTGAAGCGCCTTACACTGGTGCCTGATACAATATCAACCCCATTCTTAGCATGGTTAAGCGCCTGGACCATGGTAATGAGAGCTGAACGTGCATCTCCTTCCTCATAAACACTCGTCAAGTAGTTATGCATCTCGATGACCCCCTGAATATCATGGGAATATCATAAATATTGGGATACGCAGAAAATAAGTTGGCATTCTGGACATTTTGCATTACCCTTTGATCAAGTTCCGCCACTTCGTTCATGACACCTTTGAACCAATCAAATGACCCTTGCTCCCGGGTTACCCAATAAAAATATGCATTTGTGGTTCTTAGAGTACTCTTTCTCTTTTTTGGAGAGACCTTGTTTAGAGCTGGTTGTTCACTTGTAGCAGTACTCATGTCTGAGTTCCCACTAAAATCCGAGACTAAATCCTGAGAACAGAAAAATGAACATTAGACCTCTTGTTCGTCATGGTATCCCCAGAAGACAACAAATGAAGATTGCTCTAATTGAGCAGAATTATGTGTAATGTAACACCATGTGAAGATTTAGATACTCACTGCTTGCTCCTCCATTTTGACGATGTTTATGAGCAAGTCTTTCAGGATACTTATAAAGGGCGTTGCTCCAATGCCAAGACCAACAAGCAGTAAGACATCATACTTCCGGTAATCTTGTGCTGGAGCTCCATAAGGTCCATCTATTAATAGCTTTGGCAAACTGAGATTTAGGAGTAACTTTTGGTATCAATAATAATAATACCTCCATGTTTAGTCATATACTTGCCCAAAATATTTTTTTTCTGAAATATACCCGAAAACTAAGTTTAAGTCCTTGTGGAATATACCTTGTTTTGGTGTTTTCGTCAGCTCTGAGAAGACCACTCTTTCCAGCCTCTGGCTCCTCGCACGCCTCGGAAAAAACCCGCTTGAGTTCTTGAGTCCAGTCACCAAGTTGCCGGATATGAATGCTCAAGTAGTCATCTCCAGGAGCTGAAGTAATGGAAAATGGATGCCTGGATATTTAGCATGTAGAATCTCAGTAGATAAGCATATTATCTCATCAAATGTTTAAGACAATTTTGAAGATGACTTAGATTTGCATCCCCTTCCTCTTCCTCCCTTGCTGAACACAGTTCACATATTTTATCACCATCCTATACTAATCAAAGTGCTAGTTTCACTATTCAAGAGAGAGAACAGGGTAAACTAACAGCTCTGAATTGATGCAAATGAGAAACTCTGGTGGTCGTGTAATCTAGTAAAATCGAAACTCTTTTCTGTAGGGTAATGAATTTGTAGGGTAATGAATTTCACTAAATCAAAAGGCTTTGAATCACTTACCACTCGAATGGAGAAACAGCTGGACACTGGACAAACATATATTGTCCACTCTTGTATCGGAATTGTGGAGGCTTAGACATTTGCAAAGTGAGGACATTTCCAGGATATATCGCTACCTGAAATAAATTGTTAAAGTTTAAACATAAATGAATAGTATGAGAGAACAAAATGTTTGATTCAGCAGTTGCCTGAAGGGGAATGTTATTCTTGAAATTTAGCTAAAAAGTCTCAGTCTACTAACTACGACTTGTAGTATGTTGAATTTAACTACAAAATGTTTCTATGTTTTGCTTTTCTATTTTTAACTTGGCCTGTGTGAAGTGTGAGCTCGCATATTTGGCCGGTCTCAAAGTCTAGATTAAAGGAGTAGAGTTGTAGTAGGATGATGTTTAGCGTAATATTAGTAGGAGTGATTCATGATGAATCCACATCCTCCAAGCTAGCTTGGGTTTAAGGTGTAATTGTTGCTATTGTAGTTTTTCTTTTTCCCGTTTATACATTATAATTGAATTTCACGATGTGAATTGGCTAGGATATCCAACATTAAAATCAGACCATATAAAGAACATCCTGAGTCCAGAAATGTAATGCAAGTGAAACGAAATGCCAGTTTCAGAAGCTTACTTTTAGAATTCGGACAGTGTACAAGCCTGATCGGAAGAATCTAAGAGTTCTTTCCCCTGCGTAGAGAAGTACAGGAACTGCTACATACATCCATGTCTGAGAAACAGATCCATGTTAATAGCATGAAACCATTAAAATAACATCAATGTTATTGAAAAGGGTGAGCACAAGAACTCAGAAGATTTACCGTCTTGGAGTACCATTTATGCACAAGGAAGAGGAATGTGCCATGGATGATCAGTATGATGTAGACGATGACGAGAAGGTGGTGCGAGTACCAGAACGCATTGAAGCCAGTGAGTCTATCAAAAGGTTTGGGAAACTTAATGAGGCTCCGCCTAAACCATCGCGTTGCAAGAGTGAAAGCAATGGCCATGAGGATTACCATTATTATTCCCGTCACACCCTCAACTCCTTTAACAAGATCTACGTACTGAGGCTTACTTGGGCCAAAATCATTCATCAAATATTTCCGATAATTTGTATCATTTGCATGTATAAGCTTTGGGAAATCACAAACAAGGTGGTTACCAGCATGGAGTATGATTCCAATAACAATGGCTCCAGCGACAGTCTGCACACAGAGTGAGAACATTAGGGCAAATATAAACACCACCTTTTGCAACTTAAAGAGTGACATAGAGTAAATACAAACGCCATCTATACTTTCTGTGATAAACGTGTTCTTCCACGTATAAATAGTTAAATTCCAAAAGAGTAATAAAAATTATACATAAAACTGAGGAGATCTTTGTAGGAGCATTTCTTTTATTTAAAGATATGGAAAGAAGGGAATGAAAGGGCAGCCTACCTTGTGAAAGTTGATGTTGTCATCAAAGGGTACAAAACAGCTCAATTTGGTGGACCTGAGGTATGTAATGGTGTTTCTGCATACTGGTAATAATATAAGAGCCATGTTGAACTTCAAAGTCTCAGCAGCGCCCTTAGCCGTGAGAAGGCAATAACCCATGACCTGGAATGCACTTTTCTGTTTGTACTGGTAGAACTTCCAAAGAAAAAGTCCAATCATTATCAAAACCCACAAGGCCAGAACCCAAATTCTCTTCCAATTCTCTTGCAGTGTATAGACAAGTTTTGTGCTCATTCTCCTTATTGGGCTTCTCTGCCTCAACCCTTGCAGGTTTTGGCTCAAAGCTTGGCTCGTGTAGCTTAGTGCTTGACTGTAGTTGAGGTAAGTGTCCTTTTGGAGGAGAAGTGTTTCCAGCTGCCATAGCTGCATTATCATCGTCATCAATCAAATATGATCAGTAAGTTAATCGTGTCATGGCATCATATTCAATAAATTTAAGGATGAATGTTACAAAATGCTTATTCATCCATGTAAGGTCTGAATTCAGAAAACTGAAGTCATTACAAGTTATCAGTCTTATTTTTCGAATTATTCATTCACTAATTATGAAATTACTTATATCAACAGGTGTTCGGATGAATTGATCACACCTGGACTACTTCACTAAATATTTGTTCTCTAGCTGCCTTTTATGAACACAAATATTGAATAATTACGCGGGATAAGTCCGGTTGATGGCCTTTCGGTTAAAATTATTATACAAATGATCATTCATTATATGTTCATATAAATGTAAATTATATGTAGAGAGAAAGTTAAATTATATTTAATTTTTAAATATATTATGATGTAGATTCAATATATAATACATAATATTTTTTATAATTTTTGATAAGCTATTATTATATAATTCTCGTACATTTTTTATATTTAAATTAATTTATTTATTTGAGAAGATCAAAGCCTAACCTAATCGATAAATGAATAGCAGCCATTTAGTAAATTTTTTTATTCAACAATATAGAATGAAAGTACACTTAAATTATATTTTTTAGCAAACTTTACATTTCAATCATTATTTCTTCCTATTTCTTTTACCTCAACTATTGTTAAAATTACGTGGGCGATAAACATCTATTTGTTTTTACACGTGTTTGAGTGCTCAAAACGCGCATTTGATGTATAAAGGAGAAGGTCCACATGGGATGTCAGGACCGCCCAACAAAGGTAATGGCCATATATTCTCCACCTTCTAATGATGGAGGAACCATAGTGTGTGACAAACACAAAACTAGTGCATTCTTCTTCTTGGACTTAAAACTCAAGTACATTCTAGATAGTTTTTCCCGGGTAAATATCAATCTAGTAGATAAATTATTTTCAGCTAAACATTTTCTTAAAAAAAAAGAAAAGAAGTAGCTGCATTAATAAAACTACTACTACACCTGTTTCATTTTTAGGAATTATTTATTCCAAGTGGCCTATTTTGAAGTAATACTTCCATTGACTTTATCAAAGTTTTGAAAATGGTAGTAGGCATGTTTAGGTTACTAAATCTTTTTTGAGAGATGGAAAGTAGCATGTTTTTTATAGTGTTTTGGTTTCACTAAACTAAAGTTCTTGCACTATGTCTTGCTCCAGGTACATAGCGGAATTTAGAAGCCAAAGTAGTGGTGGGGTTGGGGTTTAATAAAATAATGTATATATAAAGGTGCACGCATTTCTCACTTCTCTATCTATGCTCTCCTCTGTTCCATGATCAATTCAATTATGCAGAGCATCCACTAAATTAACATATTTGCTCTTGACCGATACCAATTGGTCTGAGTTTCGTTGTCACTGCTACTTCTGTTTTATTTTGTGTAGTAGATTTAGTGAAGAATGAAATTCTAAAATAAGAAAGATTTTTAATTCATTATGGTGTTATTAAGGCAGTAACACAAGGGATAATAAAAATTGATAAGACTGAAAAATTTCTGACCAAGGATGTGACAATATTTTTCACTTCCTAAAATATTGAAATTAATCTTTACATACGGTAAGCTCAACCAACCAAAATTAGGTAGCATATTTCATTGAAGTTTGAACAGATCACCTCCTTATCACTTCAGTTACCTAATTCTTTTCATAATCCTTCACTTTCACTTGTTTTTTTTTAAAAAAAAAAATATTACCAAACGAGCCAGCAGAAAAAATAGGAAAGTGAGAAATCGAAAAACTGTTGAACGACTACAATTTGGCAATTTATTTAGAAAAAATAGAATGGAAATAGTATTAATATGAAAAAATATTTGTTGAACAACACGGTTTCTCAGTGTCACTCTTTTGTCGTCTAACAAACTTGGACTTTTTAAAAATTCTTGCAAGTCTAATGCAATAAATTAGTTGCAACCATTTTGCACAAGTCAATCTACTGATAGTAATTTACTTAATTATAGGAAGAGTTAGTCATGATAAGACAAGCTAATTGTCGTGCAAGCAACAAAAATAAAATAATTTGTGTTACTTTTGAAGCTCTCAAACAAAAGGGGAGGGAAGGGGTCCTACCTCAATGTAGCCAAGTCTTTCAGGGTCTAATTCTTCCATGATCAGAGCTGCGTACTCTTCTGCTTGTTCTTTTAATCTTGATAATTTGTTCGCAGAGGCACTTAGCATGATGATCTACATTATTAATCACAGTAATTAAATAATCAAAAGTCAATTTTTCCTGTTTGTAGTTTTCAATAGAACAAAGTTGATTTCACTATGGGATAGGTATAATCCCTCCGTATTTAACCAAAAGTCATGGATTTAAGCATCATGTAGGTAAGAAAATCTAAATAGTTGCCCAATTGATTTTTTTTAAGGACAAGAAACCCTTGCCGCTATCTTTTGGGTGGGCACAGGGGCAACCTCTACTCCTATTCAATAGCTTGCAAATCACAGAATCAACCTTCACTCCTATTCAATAGCTTGCAAATTACACATGAGAGATAACTCACACTAGACAAGCCTTAGTGCGATAAACTTGACCCAAAAGGCAAACCTCTTACTTTTGCTAGCCGGAGTTTCGAACTTAAGACCTCCCATATGAAAGCTTCAAACCAAACCACTAGACTACCAATAAGAATGGACTTGGTATTCCAGAATAATAAGAATTAGTTTGCCAAATAATATATATTGTTGGAGTTTTAAATATGGAGTTTTAATCCATCAAATGTCTTTTAATTAATCAGGAACATAATTGGGCCAAAAGACACTTCAAAGGAAAAAGGAAGAATAAATAATTTAAAAACAAAAGGTACTGAATTAAAAAAAGCTTTGACAATATAGAAATGAAATATGTTTGCTTGACATAAACGCCCCCACCAACTCCAATGAAAATGATGTTTTAAGTAAAAAGATAGACAAAAATGTTGGGACTATTTAATAAAGAGCTTTATACATTGACGTTCCACTATTTGAGCCAGACAAAAAAAGAGTTTCTAGATCATGGGTAGCGTCAGATAGCAAGACTAGAGAGATGATGAATGAATTATATTAATAAAAACATTTATAATTATTTTACATATAGTTTTCTTATCTGGCCACCTAATCATCTCGCCGAACACAAATTATTTTATCCCATTATAGAAGAAAAAAGAAAAGAAAAATTAGGGGTCATAAAGCTTAATCCTAACCACTTTGTAGTATTGTTTTAAATTTAGAATGCATGTGCTTGTATATGCACAATGAATTATTTATACAAGTCATTACGCTTTTTTATTGGGCAAAGTCAGCGAGACATTTTAATGAAACCACAACCTCACAGATTGTTGTCCCGAGAAATCATTTTTAATGCTATATTAATTAAACTCTTTTTCTTTAACTCAAGATTAATAAAAAATTTCCTTCGTTCTGGGAAAAAAAAACTATTTAATGAGTTATAAAATTTCTTTAACAATTAATAATGTAAAGCTCAAATTGGGATATTTACATTAAATGACTATTTGGTTATTTCAATGATTCGAAAAGGTCATTCTATGTATATTCAATTTATAACTCATGTATACGTATAATCTATATTACATAGTTAGGAGGTCGTTTCGTGTAAGGTATAAGTTATAATAATTCCAGAATAAAATGTAAAATTATTTTATCTCATGTTTCGCTAGAGGTATAAGATGATCCTTGGACTATCTTCCACTATTTTTGCCTTAGTGATGGTGGGATAACTTACTGACTATCTCCCATATATATGATGGGATAACTTATCCCGGCTAACTTATCCTCGAATTAACTATCCCATATATATGATGGGATAACTCCAATATATATTTTATACCTTTTGACAAACTATTATTATATAATCGTTTTATATTTTTTATGACCTTTGGCTATTTATGTAAATAAATAAGGACTATATATAGCCCATTGAAATTTAGATAAATTAGTATCCGAACTCAGTTATTTTTTTGGCACAAAGGAAATCTTAAAAGTATCCACCTAAATAGCTTTAAGTAAAAAAATTATTTTCTTAAATATTACTCCCTCCCACCCCACCAATTTCATTTTACTTGGTCTCATTAATCCCTCATTAATAGTAGTAGTTTTGTTTGATTATTTGTTTTTGTCTATTCAAAGAAAAATGGTGTTTTTTTTTAAAGTAATGACTCTTAGTTTTAATTTTTTATATGGCATGTCTTCGTGATATAAAGATATATGTCGATATATTTATAAAATCAGAAGATTTAATTTTTTTTAAAAATATTTTTAAAATTTCAAGTCAAATTAAAATAGGATAACAATTAAAATGAAAAGAATATTAAAATTAATAAATAAAAGTCAAAATCTATTTTTAGAATTAAAAAAAACAACATATTATGTTGTGTAGAGTAAAAATGTATACTCTATATTTACCTCTTTTACTTCTTCTTCACCAATTCGACCATCTTCATTCTTGTCCACCCTGTACCATACAATGAAAACCACAAAGATTGTTACGTGCTGTAAAATGTAAGTACTATTTGCTCTTTGCAGAAGTAATTAATCTAATAGATAATGACGTGAGAATTTTTTATTTTTTTTGTCAGTTGTCATGCAGTAATCTATGTGTGTTCCACATGGAAAGCAAACAGTAAATTTCGCTTTCTTTTCTTCACGATTTGTTTACTTTTCTCTAATTTTACTTACAGATAATTAATTCTTATTTTACTACTAATTAATTAATTAATTAATTGTGTTAATGGTGCGTACATGTCGAAGAAGATCTGAAGCCGAGAATCGAAACTCTGATCGGTGATTTGAGACCAATATTCATACAATTCCTCCTTGCTGATCTTATCAACCTTCAATCTTCTTCGTCTACTCAAAGCATCAAACAATTCCAATGCAAATTCCTTCGAATCCTTCATACCTTTAACCAAGTAATTAATCAAAATTAATGTAATTAGTAATCAATAATTATACTGTAATGATCACCGGCGATAATACTAACCGATGCATTGTGCGAAATCGGAGCGATAAAGGTAGCCGTCCTTAGCGAGCTTAGCGAAATTGTTTTCAACTTCATTCCATCCGTTAGTTTTGTTATTGCTGATGAATTTGAGTCCACGAAGAGCCTTCTGAGCGCCGGAACGAGTCCGATCGAGCTGAGCGCGCTGTCGACGTAATGCTCGAGCCGCTAAAGCCGAATCGACACCGTTGCCTGTTCCGACGACTGCGTTTTGGAAAAACGACGTCGGCGAAAACGCGCGAGATGCATGTCCATGGCTCCATGAGAATCTCCTCAGCTCCGCTTTCAGCTCTTGTGAGAACTGCTTCGCTTTCGCGACAGCCTCAGCTTTCAACTCCTGTGAAAACTGACGGAATTTATTCGATGTGCTCCGCCGCATCGTCGGCGATCGAGTTCCCGACGTCGATGTCGCCGATGCCGGAGTTTCAACGGATGCTCCACTAATACCGACTCCGGTACTAGGATCAGGAGCATCAATGTTGATCACAGTAGCCGGTTCAACGCTCCGTAGAATAATCGTATCATCATCCTGAAGATCAAGTATGACCTCAACAAACTCCTCCGACACAAAACCCGAATTGTTCCCGGAATCAGTTACCGGCGAAGACTCACCACTTAAATCCTTGCCGGAAGATACCGTATCCGATGTCCACCGGCGTTCATGCCCAGGTAACCCCCTCATTTCACCCAAATAAAAATAAATTTATTATTAAACAAAAAATATGTCCCAAAAATGGAAAATGCTCTTTTGTGTGTGTGTGAGTGGTGAATATTATGTAGCAGAAAAAATGCAGAAGTGGTTGTACGCGTCCTGAATCTGGCAAAAAGGACACGAACCCTGTGGGTTCTAAACGGAAGAAGGAGAAAGAGACAATGGAGTTTTCTGCAGAAAATTTTATTTTTATATATATGGAGAGAGAGAGAAATGGATTTGGCTTTATAGGAAGGTTTATCAGAGCTTTCTTAAAAATGGTGAGGGAGTGAGGGTCCTTTCTGAATTTTGATTGAATAGGTTCAATTTATATATAAATAAAAAAAGAAGAAGTAGGAACATGCATTTGTAATTTATTTATATTGTGGTTTTGCTTGTTGAGGTGACTCGTATAAAATGAATGGATGTTCATATTATAGTACTGTATAGAAATAGTACGAACTAGTATTACACGTAAGGAAAATCATGAATCGATTTCTCCTGTTCACGTCTTTTTAGTCGAATTTATCATAGTCGTCTCGTTTAATAATTAAAATTAAATGAGCATATTATAGGCTCCTCTTATTCAATCAAAACTAGTGTTATGATAGAGTGATTATTGCGACTTTACTAAGCTAATAGTGATAGAAATTCTATCGGATGATTAATAGAAAGTTAGGATTATCATATTACAATAACTATAAACAAGTTCAATTTAGTAAGAATTACTATAACGATCCAAGCACACAATATCACTATTGGGCTGGATCGTTACAAATGGTATCAGAGCCACTTTTGTGTTAGTCTCGTGGATGCGGGTAAGAGTTCAATTGCGTTTACATGAATCCCAGTCAAGCAGAGCAAAGCTTAATGTTGACCTTGCTATTAAAATTAAAGTAGTACTCCCAAGCATATGCATAACCCAAAGGACGACACAGTTTAGGTGAAAGCAAAGTCATTTCATTTTTTTTTAGATAAGTATACCTAAACTATTTTGGGAGTGTAATTTTCATACCTAAACTATCATTTGAGAAATAGAACAGTTCACATATTTTTTTTCATAACTCCTTTAATCTTTCCAACTCAATTGTCTATTGACGTAATCAAATTCGAAATAACTTATCAAATTATTTGTTAAATGGGCCAATAGTACAACCCAATGGGCCAAACAGCAACCAAAATGATCCAAAATAATTTTGAGATGATAATTATGTTTTCTAAAGAATTTAATCTAACAATTTAAGAAGAAATGTGTTAACCTTTTTATTTTTATTTATAGTATTAAAATAAGAGAGGGAAAAATAGATAAAATTACACAACTACAGAATATATTTTATCATATTTTTTAATAATCTCTACCATTCTTAAAAATTACAAAAATTCCGTAGATACATATAGACTATTATTTCTCTCTTTTCATTAATTTATCCTAAATTATCTCCTAATTTTAAATATCAAGTATCTACTACACAAAAAAATATAAAATTTATGTCAGGTATCAATTATCACTAGTTTGATAAGCATAAGCGCTCCTTGTTAAAGTATCAAGTACCTAAAGTTAACACTTAATTTTAAGTATTAAGTATCTATTTTCAAAACATGAATCTCCATTTTCAAACTCTAAAGGTCCAATTACATCAGCATCCTGTTGTGATACCTCAACACAAATTATCGACCCAATGATACCATAAAATATGTGTATCAAGAACATGTAAATCAAACGTATCTACGCATAATTAATACTTCCCAAACCCAAGTTCCCTTTTCTTAATCTCAATATACAGCTTCACACCCACGTCGTTTCGAATAGTAATTAGAGAAGAATTACCTTCAACTATTTTCAAAAAAATTCTTTGTTTGTACATCTCTCTTATTTTTTATTTTAGGTAGAATTTGGTGTAGTTGGTCTAAAAATTTGTCAGTTTTCTATAATTAATAAAAACTTAAAATTTTACTTTATCCTAATGAAATGATTTGTAATTACATAATTTGATTAAAAAAAATTTAGATTACAGATTTCAATTATTTTTTCAATAAATTTTATGTCAAATTAAATGATGCTATTTTTTTTTTAATTAAATGATGTTGCATATATTAAGACGAAAAAAATAATAAATAAATAAATATAGGTATTTGGGCTTCCGGCTGCTTGGTGTTGCGTTGACCCTTATACGATCACATCACGGTAAAGATTTAAAGAGTATATTCACTGTCAATTGAAAAATATATTATCAAGGTAATTATAAAAATATTACAAATAAGTTTTACGATAAACATCAAGTGATAATGTTATTACAACTTGGAATTTAATAACTACGTACTAAAAAAAAATTACATTATTAGTACGTATAATTGCAATTTCATCATGTATAAAGTGAGAGGAGATTGGATTAATAAGGGATAAAGAATAAAATGGTAAAGACAGAAAATTTGTGGTTTTGAAATAGTTCTTATAAGTAGTTTCGATGAATTGAGTTACCTCGTATTCTTCGAGACGAGTTCAATTCATTTCAAACTCGATGGTATCTTAGAGTTTCTTGAATTTTACTTAGTGGTGTTCCCAATTTTGGCTTTCTACTTATAGCTGATAAGTCACTTTAAAAAAGTCAATCCAAATACTTCCTTATTGTAAAACTTAGCTCATGCCTATAAAAAAAGAATACATATATAATTTTTCTTGAAGATTCATCTCAGATTTCACTAAAAATATTCACAATTAAATTATTTATTTTCACATATTTTATTTGTGATTTCAATCAATTTCTATCACTTTAAAATTTTATGTTTGCAACAATTTTTCTCAAAGATTGGAAAATAAATTGTAATAACAAAATAAATAAAAAGCATGATTTATTTATTAGGAGTGTGGGTACAAATATATGTATTTCCCTCGATTCATCTCTATTAATTTTCTCCGTAATCCGAGGATCAATTTGACGATCGTTAATAGTGTACCTTTTGAACGTAGGATCACATGAATTTTCTTGTGATATATTTGATTGTCAGGTAAGCTTTGAGAAAGACAATATTTGATGTCTTGATCTCTTTATAAATATTCAAGATTTCATAAAAATATTCAAAATGTCTCTCAAAGGAATATATGTCCCTTTCATAGGTATGAACTAGAATTTATTGTTAAGTGGCCTTAAAAAAAATCCTAACATAGATTAAAATTCAAAAATAAATTGAACTCGTCCGATAGAATTTTATTTTAAATTCGATAAATATTTAACGTCTAAAATAGTAAAGCGTTCCAATAATATACCAAATTAAATGGTAATAAAAGAATATATTGACGCTATAAATGTTAAGACATTGCTATATATAACGTAAGCAAATACTGGTTCATATTAAAAAGACATTATTATACATAATATATTTTTAGCCAAACAATACCTTAATTGTTCTTGCTTCTCCAGACATGTATGAATATTATTATGACCATTTCGTTTTATTTTGGTATCTCCTTTAGTTTAAGGTTAAGATCAAACTACTTACTATTAACAGGTGTGAATTTATTAGAATTATGAAGAAAAATTAATGAAGATTTACTTAATTCGGTAAATTATAACAACTAAATATAAAGGGGTAGAATGAGAGGCGCTGCAAAAAGTAAAAAAAATATAAATAAATTTGAAAAAATGATAATTAACCGCGAGGCAAGTGAGATTTGAAGAAGTTAGAATCTATGCGAACCTTACTTCTGTTAAATAAAAATTACAGCTTACTAAGTTATCTTATCTAATGCGTAAAATAGATTGATTGGTGTTTTTTTTTAAATAGTTTGAGATTAAAGTATATACTTGTAAACCATAATTATCATTGGTCTTGACTTCCTAATTAAGTGATAATTATTTTGGAATAATCTTTTTGAGCTAATTAAACAATAGTTAAAATGGGAAGGAAAGAGCTAGTAATATTAGGGGATTTATCATGTCCTTAGATAGGAAGGAGTGGAGGTCCCAAATTAAAGTAGCAGGCTGGTTGGTTGGTAGCACGGGTAGGCGTGATTGATGTCTCTAGCTGTCGTATGTGCTTTTTGTAAAGAGTCGCTCTTTTATTTCGATTTCTAGTTCTATTTCTCCGTTTGTTCCATTTCCTTCCATATGCTATATTTAATTTATTCTACTTATGGGTTGTTGAGTCGAGAGTCCCCAGGAAACAGCCTCTCTACTTCTTACGAGGTAGTGGGAAGGTCTGCGTACATTTTTACCCTCCCCAGACCCCATTTGTGAGATTTAACTGGGTATGTTATTGTTGTTATTATAATTAGAGTAATTTGTACACTTGGTGAATACCTATTACAATTAGTAATTAATTTCTTTTATTGGTGAAATTTTTCTTGAATATTTCTATTTAACTTTAATTCAAAAGAGCTGAACTAATAGGGGCAGTCTGTCTACCATAAAATGAAGACAAAAATGGAACATCATGAGGTGTAAAAGTAGAATATAGACTTTAATTTGGATGTATCTACTTTATTTTTCTTCTTTCAGTCAATCTCTTCACTTGTGACATTATTAGGGTAAAAGAATCGTAAAAACGCGTGAAATTTTATGAGGTTGAGTTTCTTCCTCAATCCTAACGAACAAGCAGAGTCCTCCATCAATCAACATGGATTATCATGGATTATGGTGGAACGATTGAGGCCTCGGGTTTAAACTTCTCGTATATTGAAAAAATCTTATAGGAAATATTGTCCCAGAATGACCTTGCAATGCGTCATTCAGTGACAGAGCCAAATTTTTTTTTTTAAGAGGGTTCAAATATAAGAATTTGTCAAAGGGGATTTGACTTTCACTATATATATGTATATACATAAAAAAATTATTTTAATCGTGTATAAATAGTATATTATTCCACCGAAGAGGGTTCAAATGGACCCTCTTACTATGGGATAGCTTTGCCTCTGTCACCACCAATAACAACAACATACCTAGTGGAATCCCACTGGTCTGGGGAGAGTAAAATGTGCGCAGACCTTACCACTACCTCATAAAGATAGAGAGGTTGTTTCCGGGGAACCCTCGTCTAAAAAAACCCATAAGCAGAATAAACTAGATATGTAAAAAGGAGAAGGAAGAGAGAAACAACGAAGAACGACTAATAACGAAAACAATGATAGAGAGTAAATACTGTAAAATTAACACACATAGGACGAATACTGACACCATAGGATATAACGACCCAACTAATCCTACTAGTCTATTAGCTTACTACTCTATTACGTGACCTCCACTCTTTTCTATCTAAGGTCATGTCCTCGGTGAGATCAAGTATCGCCATATCATGTCTGATCATCTTCCCCCAATACAATTTCACCTCTATCACCGTTCAAATATAATCGAGCACCAATATAAATACAATTGGGAACAGAAAAAAAAAGTGTCCTTCACCAAGTCATTTTAGAAACTGACCTCCACCAATGAATACTTTGACTTTTTTCATTTTTGTCTCTTCAGCAATAGAATTTATCTGTCTCTAATTTTTATTTATGGTTGTTATTATAGTACTCTAGCTTTATACAATGACATGCATTTACTAGTGGTAGAAGTAGTAAAATTCTTGATATAGAAAAGATTCGTTTGGGGTTTTCCTATCAGGAGCGGAGCCGCACTATCTTGACGAGGTTCATCTAAATCTCCTTTGTTGAAAAACTATACTATTTATACACAGTTAAAATAATTTTATATGTATATACAGTAGATGTCAAATCCCCTTCGACTAGTTCGTGTGTCTACTTATTCAGATTTTGAACCTCTTTTGGTAAAAATTCTCGCTCCGCCATTGTTTCTTATCCGGTGTCTGATATCCATATTGAAATATGATGTTTCTTACCCGGTGTGCGATATCCATATTGAAATACGATTAAATTTGGATTCGTGTCAAGAAGTTAGGCGGTAAATCCCTAACAAAGGAGATTTCATACCCAAGCGGACTCAAACCCAAGAACCCAATTAAGGATGAATGAGTATTTACTACTTTACCACAATTCTTGTTGGCACAAAAAGAATTTTTTTTAGCTATATACGTAATTTATCGTTAATCTGATGATAAATAAGAAGTTTGTACATAGCAAATAGAATTTTTTCCATAATACTTCACTAATTAATCTATTACTTACATAGAACTAACGATAATTTTTTTGTTATTTACAGGTTATTCATGATATTTCAATTTTATATCTATAAGATTTTACCATGTAAATAGTTTGAAAAGATGTTCATTGACCATAATAAAAATATTTGTAAGAAAAATTATAGTATAAACTTTTGAAATTAGCTAAGTTTATAAACTTATACATCATCATCCCCACTTTCCCTTGACTAGCTAAAATACAATTCAATTATATAGTGTCATATTTTTGCCTACTCTACTAATTAAACCTTACCTTAACCAATAATAATTCATGTGCATGCATGTCTTCATGACTCTGGAATTTTACTATTTTTATTATATTATAAGGTCACAATCTTAGGCCAACTGGCTTTATGTTATCCTCTTCTTTTTCAATTTTCCTTTCCAATTGCCTAAATTATGTAGAAGTTTATGGATTAGACAATCCTTTTTCTGAGTCATGAATTTTCTATCTTTAGCTTGTACTCTTTAATATAGTTAAGGGTTTTAAATAAATGTGAATATTTTATGACCTGCTCCTATGTGGTTTCTTTCGAAAAATAAAGAGGAGTTTTCGCATATATTCACTTAAAAATATTTTAATTATACTCCTTAACTATAGTTCGAGTAATTACATTTTATGATTATAGTTATAGCAGCGTTTGTATAACTCGCACAACATTTTGTATACATTTATATGAATTCATTACACGATTCGCAGTCTTTGTATAGCGTTAGTATAATTCGTTATACAATTCTTGCACAACGTTTGTATAATTCGCTATACGATTCACTGCATTTGTGTATTTCGTTATACAATTTTGATTCACGCACGACATTTGTATAAATCACGCGAATTATAGAAAACTCAAACTGTTTGGTGTTTGCCACGAGCCGTGATTAATTCAAACTATAATTATGTCAACTAATTAACTATTATATATTTGCTTATCCGCATGATTTTTTTAAAAATAAAATATCCTTGTATGAGATAAGATTTGATGGCAGACATTTGATCTTCTGAAATTTAATTGTTTTGTAAGCAAATAAAGTTTTATGTTGATAGGTCGGAAAAAAATGTGAGTTAGATATAAAGGGTACTAGTGATACATTTAATGGTGTAACGACTTTTTGAACAATAACATATCATTTTAAGGATATTTTGGAGTTGATTTAACCCAATAATTTTATTAGAATCAATATAGATAGATAGATAAACCCGACCCGTATGGCAAAAAGCAGAAGCAGTGGATATGTCTGTTCGGGTTCATTTATGTTCAATAAACTTCAAACAAAAGGAGATTCGGATATAACGGAGCGGCGACGGAAGAATAGGGGGAGAGTAAAGACATGACAAAAGCAAGAGTTTCGACATCTTACTTTATACATATATTTTGACAAGACGAGTATGAATATGGCGAAGTGATAAGGTGAATGTCGTTTCCCATATGCAGCCTGGTTTGCTACTTTTGCGTATAATTTTTAAAGACATATGTACACAAAAGAAAGCTGGATGATCGTATTGGTAATCATAAATACTCGATTAATGTGGGTGATAATGAATCAATCTCCAAATAAGTCTTGTGGTGATCATAGACCATATGTAACATGATTAATTTGATATTATTGGATGTGCAAATAAAATCTTATATTAATAACTGAAAAAAAACAAAATACCTAATGTTGTGATACCTTTCGAAAGAAAAAAAAACACCGCATAAATTTTTGAACAATATTACATGGAGGAAATATATCGAAAATATAATGAGCTACATAAAAAATATATCTATCTTTAATAATTTAAGTTGGAAATTCCATAGTCCATGCATTATCAATTACTACATTTGAGGTTCTTAAATAAAGGCAAAATGTGTGGTTTCAACAAGTTGCTAAAACATACAAAAAGGAAAAAACGCACTAAAATTGTCTTTTCATACACAGAATAATCAGTCATTAAATCATAAGATTGATCTGTCTAGCCAAAAAAAAAATGAATCACTCTCCTCAATTAAATAGATGTTCACATTCAATATTTACGTCTAACACAATAATTTAATCTTCACAATAACAATAATAACATACCCAGTTGAATCCCACAAGTGGGATTTGGAGAGGGTAGAATGTACACAGACTTTACCACTATCTCATAAAAGTAGAGAGGTTGTTTCCTGGGAACCTTCATCTCAACATCTAATAAGCAGAATAAACTAGATATGACAAAGGGAAGGAAGGGGAACCGAAAAAGAAATAGAAAGAGCAACTATTTATGAAAAGCACATGTTAATATGTAAATACGATAAATTTAATACCTATATGACAGATAGTGACATAACTACCTCACTATACCTCGAGGCCACACATTCACCTAACCTTACCAACCAATAGCATGCTACTCTAATTCGCGACCTCCACTCCTTCCTATCTAAGGTATAAATTAAAGTGAACATATGCAAATAATAATTAAGTATGTATATTAAAGAACAATATTTTACATTTATTAATTTGATATAATTATTAAATGTGAATTAAATTATTTTTTACACATTAATTTACATTGGCTTGGAAGTTTTGATCTTGAGTAGGTGGGCTTCTAGAAAAATACAAAGCCCACGATTAGTATTATTCTGTGGGCCCATTATGGAAATTTCAAAATTCCATTTTTGAGTGTCAATTTTTTCACCAACTCCTAAATCTTCAATTTCTTTGTAATTATAATTAATTTCCATTAGCAACTTATCTTAGCTCAACAAATTTCATTGACAATAAAATACATTCACATTTCTTTTTTGCACATTCTTTTTTTTTTTTTGGTAGAATTTAATGTGTGTTGACAAATATGTAAAATTCATGACTACAAATGATGAGTTCTATATTTTATTTAACTGAAAATCTACGTATATATTATCTCTTCAGACTTTACTATATTGTTGTTATTCAATGAACCATTTTGCTCAAATTATAAAAATTTCTAATATTTGTTTATAACATAATTTCTTTTAAAGCAATGAAAAGGGCTTTCTTGGTTGAATCTTATAGTAGTATTTTGACTAAACACGTAATTTAAGGATTAGTTTAGTTGAGGTAAAATGCTAATTATAGTAAATAAAGTTATGAAATTGCTAGTTAAAAGGTTATTTTAGCGGAGAAAACACGTAGATAAAAGTTTATTATTTCAAAAAATAGGGAAACTAAAACTTTTAATGTCGTTATGTTTTATAAATTTATAAAATTTGTGGCATAATAAATGACAAACTTTTGAAATATTTTAAAATAAAAAGAGTGTCATAAAATTTCATATATGTATATATTATTTGTATTGAGCTCGATTATATTTAAATTTTAAATAAAAAAATCTCATACGAAAATAAAACATTCCTAACAATATGGCGATAATCTATATCCAATAGATCTCGAATTTAAAATCTCTGACTAAAAATAATAAATACTTATCACTCAATCACAATTCATTATTTCCTAATTTCTATATGGCTCTATGAAAATATATATAAAAATGCGTTAAAATTGGACACTTCTATTGCACCTTTTCCATACAAAAATAATATGAAAACAAGACGAAACGAATATATATATATAAATAAAAATATTCTCATAGCTTTTGCCACATCTTTATGTCTATTTTTGGAATCTTCCTATTTCTTTACACAACGACAAAAATAAAAAAACAACAACAACAAGAATCTAAGATGGTGTATAAATTAGTTTTTCAATTTTGTTAAATTTCTAGAAATTTGATTTCAAAAAATACATAAATTAGATTTGTTTGTATGGTTGAATTATTTTTTGAGAAAATGTTAGATGGGCCTAGGAAAGAGCATTTAATTTTTGTCCTACGAAAAAAATTTATTTATGTTCTCACGATTAAAAAAAAATTGACGATGTTCTTTTTGGGTCTATTTGCTGCGAAGAAAAATATTTTTAGAAAAGATTTTTTAATTTTATTATATTAGGTTCTTCAAATATCTTAATTAGAATATATGTTTTTCTAAAAATAACTTTCTTTTAAAAAAAAAACTTTATCTAGAAAATAGAAAAAATAAATTTCACTATCTCATTTTCATCATCCTCATATTGAATAAAAGAAAAATAAATACCAAATAACATATTTTTCTAAAAGATAATTTTCATGATAACATTTTCCTCCTACCAACCACACCCTTTGTTTCTTGTGGCTTTTGGAGTCAAAGCACTTTGAGAGTTTATGACGTATAAATTTTAGATGTTTTAATGTGACACCCAACTTAAGATAAAAAAGTTTATATTGATAAAATATACGAGAAATATTTGGTATATAAGTAAGTAGATTTTATTCATTAGTGATCTTTTTTAAAGTCGTATAGCCTAGATTCAGAGCAGACAATAGCAATAGTAGACTGAGCCGCTACAAATGGTATCATAGTCACTCATGTGTCAACCTTGTCGATGAGGCCAGAGTTTAACTGAATTTAGACAAATTCTAATAAGTTAGGGCAAAACCTTACCAAGGCTTTATCCACTAGTAACACGCGTTAAAATCTTGCAGACCTACATCTAGAGCAAACAATATCACTAGTGAATTGGATCATTACATTGGAGACCATAAATTTCTTCGTCTTTTTTTTGTCTTTCTCTAGAAATTGAGTATAAAATATAATTGTTATTAAATAAATAATTATAAAAAAAGAAGGGGAAATAAAAATTCAAAGGAATAATCACTTTTACCCCACAATCGAAACCAATTCTTTTCATACCTTGTATTTTACGTTAAACCAATTATGTTTTTCCACGTTCGATCCTATCATTTTAATAGTTTACCAAATTAGCCGCAACCTTTTCTCCACGTTAAATTTAAAATATCAGTATAAAGTAAATTTTTTCCACGTAATCTGAATTAGTCGATCCTTAAAGCAGATGGCAAGGAAAAAAAAAATTCATGTTGTTCCTCTTCAGTCAAAATGAGCCACCAAATTGATATTTTAAATCCATACTTTACTTCAAAACCACCTCTTAATCACACAAATAAATAAGTTTATAAAGCTAATTAAAAGGAGAGAATTGAAAGAAGCTATTATTAATAATATGCCTTATTTTTTTGGTCTAATTTTCAACGTGAAGCTTAGGAAGTTGATCCACCAAAGAAAACAATGACACTTGATAGTTATATACACTAATTACAGCTTAAAGTAATTACCAATACTTGCCTATTGGTTGTCAAGTGTTAATTTTTTGAAAAAAAAAATGTAAAAGAAACAATTCCTTAAAATTGTCGATAAACATCATTTAGACATTTGAATTATGGGTTGTTTTAGTTGAGCATCTTTTTTTTTTTAGGTAAACTATGAGATATTGTCTTAAGTAGTTAATATTCATTATTACAAGATCGTTGCAGAACGCTTATTCTCTAGTACGTTCCATGCAAGGGGGGTTAATACTAGCACATATACAACTAGATGTTAAGGTCAACATCTAAACGCATGATAAAGTCTTCCTAATAGATACTTTCAGCTCAATTTTTTTTTAAAAAAATTGTGTGATTTTTCAAGTGTCTATTATAGATAGTTAAGATAACTACATAAAATATGTCATCTTCTTAATTATTGTTACACATCAATCTCAATTGGACAAGCATGAAGGTTTACTGTTTATTGAGGCTGATAAATATAACTAAAGGATGCGACATATAATTACATGTAGTTAACATATTGAATGTAACAATCATTTAAGGTCACATGTAAAAAGTTACTCCGATGATATTTGAATAAAAAACATTCAAAATAAACGTGTTATTATGCGTTCACGTGCTCAAAGGAACAACTCGTAATTTGATAGTATCTAACTGAAATTTGCTAACAAATTTAAGATGTTATCGACGTATTTAGCTGAAGAAAAACCCTAGTTTGACTCCATGAAGCTTACCTAGAAATGAATGTCAAGAAGAAACCACAAGATTCTACTTGGAGTAACAAACTTTTCCTAACAAATTGAAAAAGATTCTAAGTTGCATGTTTATCAAGTTATTTAGTAGGTATAGACTTTTGAAAAAAAAAAGGAAATAAAAAATAAAGTTTGAAAGAAATCCCAACTTGGTTACCTCACACTTCCTAACTTTCCATATTAAGATAGGAGTAAGTAAAAGACTTTGATGGAATTAATTTTTTTAATATCAAAAGCTAGTCTTAGCATACATTTAAATGAATGGACCCAAATTTAGAATTTAAATTTAATAGATTCAATGTATTACTTTTTAATTTTTTGATGACTATTTATATATTTTATTTTAAAAAATATTAAATTACGTCAAACTGATTTTTTATATGCTATGATCGTTACAAAAGGCAGGAGATCGATTTGATCAGAAGCAGAACTACATGATTCAAGGAAAATTTTATTGAATTTACTTCGTCATAAAATTAAAATAATATACAAATATATGATAAGCAACCATTTAAATAGTTATATTATATATAGAATTATAACTATTAGTAATAGAGTTTCCATGGGAATTAATGAATGTGAATTTGTTGGCTTGCCTCCACTAATTATATAGAACAATGACATGAATCTCCTTTTTGAAAGCCCTCAAAGGTCAAGTCAATACAAGTAATCTTTCTCATTATATTATTACAACATTGAATGAATAAATAAATAAATATTCAAGATTGTGAATTTGGTTAGGCCACGTGTACAACAACTTATATTCAAAATTGTAAGTCCACAAATGTATTTGCCACAATAACTAATGATTCTTGAAAATATTTTTTTCTTCATGCTTGAATGAGTTAATGTGAAAGCAGATCAAGCTCCGTGAAACTTAACGAGGCTTCTATTATAAAATGAACTCAATTTACATACACCTTCACTAATTATACTTACTATTACCAAGCTCCCAACAACATTTATAATAGGTTCTTTTATTTATCAAGATTTGAACTAAGCATCACACAGAATTTTTTTTTTTTTTTTGATATATGTAATTAAATTTGAATCCTAATAATTTTCAACTTACTTTATTGATCCTTAAGTTAAATATTATATTATGTAACCATAGTTCATGTTCATTTTACCACTTATTGATTCACAAGAAAAAACAAAAGAATCACTCCTCTAAATATGTAAACGTCATAGCAAAAGCAACATGTCATATCGTCTGCTGGTATATAATTAACTACTTGAACATATACATATACAAGGAGTATTGAACTAAATATCTTTATCGATTGAATAAAAAAAATGAGGAAAATATGTTGAAAATTATGCTTGCGAGCTATACAATATTAATCTATATTATCACAAGGTAGTATATATATATATTAATAATCCTCACAAAATTGCCAATATGTGATGGTAACAATTAAACCAGGTATTTTATTAATCTATTGAATAAAGAAAACGAGGAAAAGTTTGGAAATATAAATGTTATTTTTATTTTTTAGTATATAATATATGTAATTTTCAATATATATATGTCATCAAATCAATGGCTGCAAAAACGACAAGAAGAAATTATCAATGTGCATCTTTTTTGTTAGGGCACTTTAGCCACCTTTGAAACTGCACGTTAATATAAAAAAAAAAAATAATGCACATTATTTTAATTCAAAGTTGTGTCCATACGTAATACATGTGATAATATATTTAATATTCCTAATTAAACAATATGAACTTTTCATTTGTTTATAACTTTATATTATAACACGGAACTAAAGTACCATAAAAAGCTTAATTATATATAGTGTATCACTACCTAAAAATAGAGTCGAAAAATAATCGAGGGTAAAAATCAACAGATTAGATAGCGTTGTTAGAATAAAGTGGGTGGATTTGAAGGAATTCGATTTATCAAATCATCTCAGTGCATCAATTTTGGAAAAGAAATATACCAACTAATTTGTTATTGCTTAAACAATAATTCAATGTCTATTTAATTTTAAATTGACTTGCTTATAAGTTTTAAGTTGTTTTAATAATATGTATTTAGACCACCTTTTGTTTTTTGCCCTATTTTGACATTTAACATGCTATGAATTTGTTGCCAACGACTGAAAGAGAAAAGTTACCTAACCAGAAGGATTCTTGAAAAAAAATAATAACCAACTAGTGAAGATAGAGTACATGCCAAGGATTAATTGATATGATTATCTCATGATTATGACTCGGTTTAGAGACGGATCCAAAATTTATACTTAATAAGTTTAATTTTTATATGAGAAATCTTCGCATATAATCGTTCAAAAATTATCTTAATTATGCTTCGTAGCTATAGTTTGGATAATTACATTTTGTAACTATAGTTATAGCAACGTTTGTATAATTCGTGCATCGTTTGTATATGTTTATATAATTCGCTTTACAATTCACATTTTTTGTATAACGCTTGTATTTTTGCTATTTAATTCGTGCACAATATTTGTATAATAATTCGCTACACAATTTGTGATATTTGTATATTTTGCACACAACGTTTGTATCAATCGCGCAAATTCTCAAACTATAATCATGCACAACATTTGTATAAATCGCGCGAATTATACAATATTGAAACTGTAGTTACAACTAAATGTTTGACACTAGTCATAATTAATTCAAACTATAACTATATCAGCTAATTAATATCTATATTTTTTTATCTGCATAATTTCTCCTTATTATTTTTATAGTTCGTTAGAATTCACTCAAATTTATTAATTCCACATTTCATATATATATTGAACAACGAAATTATCTATCACTATAATGACCTATGAATTTAATGACAAGTTCAGAATTTATAAAATTTTAAAATTCTTATATTGCCTATGATTGATGGACACCTACATCACACACAAAAAAAAAAAAGTAGAAAGAAGTGATTAATCCCACTACATATAAAGAAATACTATTAAAGCAAAGAATAAAATAAAGTACTTCATTTTATAGATTGTAAAGAAAAAGCACTTGCTAATTATAAAGTTAATTTCTTCCTTAAAATTTGTCAAAAAAGTCAATCCAATTGAATATTAAATACTTGATGAGATTAATGACCAACTCCACAAACTAGTGTCTCCTAAAATGTTGATTAATTTAGTTATTTATACATGCTTCTCTATTTTCTTAGCCAAGCAAATAATTTAGATATTTTAATTTGTGTGAACAAAAATAAACAACAATAACATACCCAATTGTCATAAGTGGGGTCTGATGAGGGTAGAAATGTACACATACCTTCCACTACCTCGTATAGAAGTAGAGAGGTTGTTTCCTAAGAACCCTCGACTTACAACCCAAGAGCAGAATATGTAAACTAGATATTGTTTACGAAATAAAATTAGAAATCGAAATAAAAAGAGCGACTATTTATGAAAAGCACATGTCAATATGTAAATACGATAAATTCAACACACATGAGACAGATGTGAACAAAAATAAAAAAGAAAAAAATATATAAACCATAGGGTTTGAACATGTGGGAGGTGTTTTTGCCGTATAATTAAATATGGCAGACAACTAATCATAAAGTATCTTTAATTTATGGTTTATTTATACCTTTATTGATTTGCCACTAAAAATTAAATTAAGCTTTGTGATAGTCTATCTCTTATTTATTGTTTTTCACAATAAGGTTGATAAATATATACATATAAAATATACATATTAAATTTATGATCGAAGTTCAATCATTTCAAAGTAAAAATAATCGAAGTTCAATCATATGTATGTATTTGTATTTCATCTATATAAAATTTCAAATATCGTATTTTTACGCATTACATATATCATTTAAACAATCGTCCAAAATTAGATAATGAGATTTAAAGACCATCGTATTTTTTAGATTATTTCAGGTAAGCCTAAAACATGGATCGGGCCCAAAGCAACTTTATGTTGGACTATGTACAAGTGGGCCGATCCAACTGATTCTGAGCCCATATGTGCTTAGTCCATGGGCAAACGAGATCGGTGCGTGTTTTAAGCCCAGATTGTATGGGCTTTTTCATTACTAATGGGCTTTATGGGCCTACAAAGTTTTATATTGAACTACATATATGGCCCGATTCAATTGATTCACATATATTTAGTCCAATTAAATTTTGTAAGCCCAACAAGCCCATTAGTAATAAAAAAGCCCATTATCAGTCCATAAGATAATGGGCTTAAAATACGCAACCGTCTCACTTGCCCAAGGTTAATGGAACTAGACACATATGGACTGTTATAACAGCCCTTATATGTTTGCTTATTCGCATAATTTTTTCATTATATTATTACTGGTTGCCTTTTTTTAATAAAAAATTAATATATTTGTGTAAATTAGAAAAAGTTGACAGGATCATGTAATCTAGTATATAAAATTATATAATTATATTTTTCACCCTTATTACTTACTTCACCTTCTATTCCGTATAAAATAATAGAAATTCTCATGTGATTTATGAAGTACTAGTATTATCAATAAAAAAAGTTGAACAAGATATTAAAGTTTCACCTTTTTCTTTCCCCTTTCCTTTATTTACATAATTTTAATTCCTTTATAAAGAAAAAAAAATCATACTGTAATTAAGAACCCTAATAAAGATATTAACGTAAAATGACAAAAGAATAAAAGTTGTATTTGTTGAAAATCTTGGTACATTGCACGTTCAAATTGAATAGGTCGGTTCATCTAACATAATTATCCATGACTTTAATTTTTGACCAAATTAAGATCACACAAATTGATCCACGTGGCTGACAGTTTTTGATATCGAATCCCTTTGTGTACAGAGCCGTTTTTATTAGGGAATATTTTACCTCCCATTATGAGACTTTTCGTGAATTCGGATTTAGTTGGGCTTCAAAGTGGATACCAAACATCAGGTTGGAAACCAAAAAAATGAATCCGAATTAAATCGGCCTTCAAAGTGAGTAAAAAAAAACACAGGAAAAATACTAATTATACTTTTAGGTTATCTTTTTTTCCTAATTAAGGATTGGGATTAGCATAATCTTTGTATGTGACAGCTGATAAAAAGGCATATTTAAAGTTTGGTAAGAAATTAAAAGGCCTGTTACGTGTCATAATTGATACATGTCGTTAATTGGACAAAAGCCAATGCTTTTTTAATAACAAAAGATTAAACTAGCTTATTTGTTAATAGTCTTGATTTGACTAATTCTCTGTTGAGTTTAAAAAGTTCAAAAAATTACAACTAGATGGAAATATATATTAGTTAATTAGCTAATATAGTTATGATTTAAATTACTTAATTATAATTACAGTTTTAAGTTTTATATAATTTGCACAATTTATACAAACGTTGTGCGCGATTATACAAAAGTGATGCACAAATCAAATTGTATAGCGAAATATACAAATGTTGTGAATTGTATAGAGAAGTATACAAACATTGTGCACAAACTGTATAGCGAAATATACAAACGCTATACAAAAACTGTGAATCGAGTAGCGAATTATACAAACGTATACGAACATTGCGGGAATTATACAAACGTTGCTATAATTATAGTTACGAAATGTAATTACCCAAACTATAGCTATGGAGCATAATTAAGATACTTTTGAGTGGGTATATACGAAAATTCCTCATATATATGTATATATATATATATATATATATATATATATATATATATATATATATATATATATATATATATATATACATATACATATATATTCTGAAGTACAAATACATAGAAAAAGTAGTGAGAAGGTGGGGGGTGAGGGGTGGGGCGGGGGGAGAGACAAGTGAGAAAGTTAGTGTATCTCATATACATGTGACTCACACTAGATACACGTGTTTGGAATACTAGATATATTCTGAAATATAGATACATGGGGAGAGAAGCGAACGAGATAGGAAAAGAGATAAGCAAGAGAGTTAGTGTATCCTAAATATATACAAAATTTTGGACATAGTGTAGATGAAACAAATTACACCTAATTTTGAGCTTATATATTCAAAATACATGTATCTAATATGATCTGTATTTATAAAAATATAACGAAAAAGTATGTAATTAGCTCCTAAAGTAGTGAGATTGTTTGCCCAATTTTTATACTGTTTTACCAAAAAGAAAGTTGTAGTGTCATTGTAAATGGATTTTGTAGAGGGTCCCGTTTGAGATTCACTGCGGCGTTCACTTTCTCTACGGCTCTCTGCTGATTAGTACTTATTAATCACTCTACTAATTTGGATTAAGAAGAAGAAAAATTGATTAATAGAGATCAGAATTGACTTGTTTAATTTCCATATTTATTTATTTATTATTTTTCAATTTAGCCACCGTCCTTGAATTTGTCTTTCTGAGCAAAAGGAGAACATACAATTTGAAACTAGACAACTTTGATTTGATCTCTCTATATATATAGCAAAACACGGGGTACACATTGAAATATATATGCACACGTCTCGTTTCGTGGTGGAACCAGAATTTTCATCAAACAGGTTTGAAATTTAAAGAAATAGACCTACGAATTAATCGAAGGGGGCTCGACACTACTTATATACATAAAAAATTATTTTAACCATCTATAAATAAAAGTATAATTTTTCGCAGAAGGGGATCCAGCGGAACGATAGTGTAGCTCCGCCCCTAATCTCGTTTGAATATAGATTTTGAAGTTAAAAACTTGAGAACTTGACATGTGCACCTAAACTACTTTAACATGAGGATTTGGCAATTGGTAAATGAAGAATATGGTTGAGGTCGACTTTGTTACCATTTTGATAAAATAATGAATCTTCAACCATAGAAGCTACGTTATATATCAGATGATAACGATATAATATTATCGAAGAGTACATATATTGAAACAATTTAGGAGAACATTTGGTCTAACAACAACACCATAGCCATGGCAAAACCAGAATCAAATCCTGGCATTACAACTAAAACAAAAACTTCTAATCCAAAAGTAACACCACCAGTTACTGCTTGTTTTTTCCTAATTTCTGCCACCACATTCCTTGATTTTGCATCCAACATTTTGCATGTTCTGTTTGCATATGAACCTTCAATTATATAAGAATATGTCTTGTCTGATGATGTTCCATGATAATAAACATGGGCAAGTACGTTAATATTACTATTTAAAATCTTCATTTGTTTTTTTACACAAAATATAGGCTTCTTTCTTAATGATGATGATGTCTTGTAATCATGGTCTCCAAGTACTTCTCCTTCATATATGAACCAATTGTTGTCTACTATCCTTAGCTTCTGCTAAATCATCCAAAACAAAAAATTAAAATTAAACACTTTTTATTCGATGTGACAGAGTCAGAATTTTTACTACTTTATCTTTAAAATATATATATAAAAAAATATACACAAAAGGAGCCAATGAGATTTAACAATTAGTATATACACACTGTCCTTATCTCTTTTTTTTTTTTAAATTAAGCTCACAAAAGTTCTTACGTCCCTAAAGTTGCTTATTGGTAGTTATTTTTTATATGACTTAATAACTTAAGTTTCTTAAACTATTAAGTCATAGAAAAGATAACTACAATAACTTAGAAAACAAGAATAAGCTACTCCCTCGGATCTCTCTTATACGTCATTTTTATTATAAATAGATCGTTAATATATATCATTTCAGAAAGTCAATATATATATTACACTATTCTTCCTAATTTACCATTTATAGTTAATGAGCTCTGAAAAGAAATATTTGACCAACTAGAATAATTAGATAAAAGCAAAATAGTGAACTCACTTTTTTTCCTATATAAACGGGACCAAAGATAGTATTTGATTATAGATTTTAAATCATGTACCTTCGAATATTTATTTGAGCATAAATTTAAAAAAAAAAATTAAGTTGCAAATTTCAATTTGACTCTTGAAACTTTAAATTTATGCCCAAAATGGAAGGTAAGACAAACTCAATCAAGTCGGCAAAATAGAGTTGTTTGTTATTTACTAAGATATAATTAGTCTACCTAATTAATAGTTGTTGCTATTTGTTACACTTATTAAAAATTGTTCTTATCTTATGATCAATATCTTGTACTTTTTATAATTAGAATAATTTCATATTTTAAAATTTAAATATTTAAAAACTATATGGAAAAAAAGGATAATATTAATTACCTTATGCCGACATATAGTGAGAATGGGTTTTCCAGAAGCATCCATTAGAATAGTTTGGTTACGTCTACCAGAATAATTATCAACTCTATACACTAAATTCCCATCGGACCCAATAACTGTAAATCCTTTACAGCTAAATATAAGTGATTTTCTCCATACTGTTAAAGAGATAGACGATGACGATGATGACGACGACGACGATGTTGTTGCTAATTCCTTGCAACTGTTATTGTTGTTCTTGAAATCTTGTAATTGATGATCTTCATTATTCAAAGATCTGAAGCTTATTGATTTTAAGAAGAGAAGCATCTCTTACTTGTTCTAATTCTCTCTCTAGATCTATATAGTGTTTTTTATTTGGAACTTTTTGGCTAACGTAAGATTGGAAGGAACTTTGGAAGAAATGAGATATTTATAGATGCTAAGTCTTTCTTTGGGGGGTTGGGGGTGGGGGGTGGGGGTGTTGCTGTAATTATTTATTGTAGTGTTTGTAAAGAGGGAGACAGATAAATATAATATGTGGCAGTGGCGAAATCAACATTTTCGTAAAGGGTGTTTACACTTTTAGAGTATGGGTGGGTGATTTTCGTATCAAGGATGTTTAATGATGGATATATGTCAAAATATTTATATATTAAAAAAAAGTATGATAAAAAGTGTTCATCTGATTATCCTTAGGTGAATATAGATCCGGCCCTGATACGTGACATTTGGATATTGGTCGAGGCAGTATTTTTTTTTCTACAACACAAATTCCAAAAGAAAGCACGTCCTTTCATTTACCTAACTCTTATGTCCCATGCATTTAGATGACTTTTAAAGACAATTAGGACGTTCGATGGATACGTTTTCTTAATTAATTATGTAATTATCTAAATCGTTGTTATCTAAATAAAGTAAAAAATTTGTGATATAAGTTGATCCGGATCGATATTATTTTATTGTAGTGGAAATAATTTAGTCAAGGTGGGATGAGATTCATCATAGCAAAATTAAAAGATGCGAATATTTATTTTATATTATGTGGTAAGTAATAGCAGAGTCAAAATTTTTAAGGACATCTATTGAGGAATTTTTCGCATATAGTCGCTCAAAGTATTTTAATTACGCCCCATAACTATAGTTTGTGCTCATTTTGTAACAAGTTATAGTAGCGTTTCTATAATTCGTGCAGCGTTTGTATATGTTTGTTAATTCGCTATACGATAAGCAATTTTTGTATTGTCTTTGTATATTTCGCTATAGAATTCTTGCACGGGATTTGTATAATTCGCTATACAATTTGCAGTATATTTGCTATAAAATTTGATTTGCGCACAGGAAATATATAAACAAAACTCAAATTGTATTCGCACGCAAATTATACAAAATTCAAACTGATAAATATTTGTCCCAAATCATCATTAATTAGTATATATTTATTTATCGGCGTAATTTTCCTAAATTACTAATGAAACTTGTAATAAACTTTATCAAAAGCACATTATAGTCAAACTCTAATGACAGTTGGAAAATGTGCCACGTGTTTGATTAAGTTAATTGAATTACGAGATTCCTTATTGTTTGTCCTCTTACTAAGTGGTTTAATTTTTTAATATTGTTTTCTCTTTGTCTCCTAAATGAGAGTTAGGAACTTTGATTAACGTTATCTCATGCTAATAAAAGACAAAATATAAAACCAGAAATTCTGGAATGGTAGTTATCAATTCCTAAGACATTGCCACTGCTGCCGCTCTTCCTTTTTGACATTACAAATTTACATGACTTTTATATGTTCATATTATTTTTACATTTTTCTCTTTCAACTTATTGCTTGTTCCAAATAAAATTTATCCTTCGTTCGATATTAGTTGTCATATTTTATTTTTTAAGAGTTAATTTAAATATTTTTGGAGTAAAATTAAATTTGATCCATTTTATATTTAAAAAATTATATATAAAAGAATATAATATGTTGTAATTCTTTTTATATCATCATGATCGTGAAATAGTATGTCTGAAAATATTAATAAAAGTTTATATAGTAATAATTCTCTAGACCTCACTTATGAAATTTTACTTAGTATATTATTGTTCTTTTATATAGTTTAACTCTTGAAAAGAAAAATATTAGTCATTTTGAAAAATAAGAACACATTAACTTTTTTTCAATTCTATTATTTGACATATATAATTAATTTTTTTTAGTAACATGATCATACACTTCAATATGGTATTAAATATGAACTTTGATTAATATTTTAAGATATATTTTTTTTATCATATTAATATAAGAAGAATTGGAACTTATAACATTTTTCGTATAGTTTTCAACCATCTAAATTTTTTATTTCAAATATGAAATTTAATAAGAGTGATTTAATTAAATATCTTAGCTTATTTATTTTCCTGGTTACAAAGGAAATCGATCATTGATAAGTATATGAAGCAAAATTTGAAAAGAATTAGGACTCTAAAATTGGATTTTTAATAAATTGAAGTCATGATTTAAATGCATGTGGCAGATAAGGTATGGGCACCTTATTACACTATTTCAATACCAGTCACGTTATTATCCAAGAAAATATTTATGTGGGACACAAGAATATTTATAACTTATAAGTAGGCATCAATGACAGAGTCAGCTTTTTTCATCATAGATATTCATACTTTTAGAATATGAGTGAGTGATTTTTGTATCAAGGGTGTTCAAGAATATATATTTAACCTATATATTTGAAAAAAAAAATTTGAGAAAAATGTTCATCCGACTACCCTTGAGTGGATGTAGCTTCGCCCCTGATAGACACTGCCACTCTTTATAATTAAAAAAAGAAAAAAGTATGCAGCACGAGAAATACTTTTTTTTTTGCTGTTTTTATATAACAAAGTGACAAAAACACGTGGTTCATTGTTTTTTTTTTTTTTTTGGTTACTTTAATTTTATAAATGGAACTAATTATTCTGAGTTTCAATTTGACCAGTTTCCTTTCCTGCATTTTCGATTTGATATAATTCATTTATTAGTCAACACTCGAATCTTTGGAAAATATTGTGGAAATAGATATTTTATTTGCTTTTTTGAGTACAGATGTTGAGATTTATATTATGTTAAATTTTATGATTATTTCCTATGAAAACTTAATTAATCAAGTAAAATTTATAAAAATACATATTTAACTATTTAATTATATGATATTATTTTCTTTGTCTTAAATTGTTTGACTTAATTCGGAATTTGAGGGTTAAATTAACTTGTGTTTGGTGTGAAATCAAATATAAAATCTTCAATTTTTTAAAAATTAAAAATTACATATTTAGTAACTTCATACTAGTAGTATGGTTTACAATAGCTATCATTCAAAAATTTTAGCAAATATTTGAAAGAAAATTATAAAGAAGACATTAATAATGTTCTTCTAATTTTGTCCTTTGTTAAATAAAGAAATTTTTATATAATCAAGAAATTATTAGAGAGTTACATCTTTCTCAAAGTATTGAAATGGAGGAATATTATTTGACTATCCAAATAGTAACCAAGAAAAACAAATTAAAAAGCAGGAAGTACTATTTTTACGTCGTTTAAATAGATATTTAGATAAATTTTACTAAAAATGAGATATTATATAGCTCATTATCTTTAATCAAATTGTTAACTTTTATTGTGTATTTCAGTTTTATCTACACAAACCCTCTATATTTGATATGTAGATATATTATATTGAACGTGAGACGTTATGTAGCTCATATCTAATTCAATTATTATTTTTTCATTACGTATTTATGATTTATCCACTTGAATCCTCCTAATATATTTAACATATAAATATATTATACGGAATGTGGCGCAATACAAAACTCAATTTTCATTCAATTTTATTTCTAATTCATCCACTAGTTACCTCCAAATATTTGATCCTATCTTAGAGTTCAAATTAAAATGCATGATATAAATATAACAGAAATTCAAGATTTTAGGCACCATATATCTTGAAGCAAATAATTATTTTTGATGTGAAATATTAAATTAATTATACTATGAAAGATATTTTTCAAAGATATGGCTGTCCTATTCTCCTTTTTAAGTTTACGTAACAAAGTGCATGTCTTTTTTCTGTGGCTACACTGATATTCTTCTTTAATTTCAAAGACAAGAACTTGTGTCTACTATTTTTCTTACTGTAGAAAATTCAGCACAAGGTTCCTAATAATCTAGAATTTATTTGAGGAATTCGATAGAATTCAATAGTTTTATTTAAATTTTATATGTAAATTTAAATGTTATATAATATTTTTCTCAAAAAATATGCATCAGATCGCGCTTCGTCTAAGATCTATCTTTCTCTTCCCGTCGTTGATTCTCCGGATCCACCCATGATGTATTGTAATACTAAATATTTACATAATTTAAAGTCAGAAAAGAAAGACATTCCCTTGCATATGTTACAAAAACTTTCCTATAAGAATTAAAATAGGTATGGTTCTAGCCTCATGTTAAATGTGTCCGAAGAAGAAGAGCAAAGCAAATGAAGCATGCCCAAAAGTAAATCAACCCTTTGAACTGCTACGAGAAAGACCATCGAATTTCAAAGTAGCACGATCTAATTTGAAAATTTCACCCAATTGAGCACGTCTAACATATTTTTTCACAGTAGCAGGATCACTATCAATTGAAAAAACTAATAACTTCATTTTTATAGATCCCTATCACAAATATATTATATTGCTTGCTCCCCAGGTTGATTAGATATGGTTTATGAGTATTATTTTATATGTTGATTTTTTTACTCAAGTAAATCATTATTTAAATTAATTCATCAAAATCATATGTTTTTTTTTTCGAAATTTTACAAAATTTGTATAAATATTATTGTGAGTAACGTCTTACAATACATTATCTGATATTCAAAGTAATATTTCTTAAGAATTCAATATATTATACGGAGGTCAATTATTTGTGCACTTAACTCCTTTTAAACAGTGTGTTATGAGTCATAAACTATATATTGCTTAGTATTTCAGACCAAAACTGTTGGTTGCAGGTGAATTTGGGTTCTCATTGAAAATTATATCATAATAGATATGGAAAACAGGAAAGAAAGTGGCTCAGATATGATCTAATATAATGAAAATATCAAACCATTTAATTCACGTTTCTTTGACTCTAACATTAATTGTTTTAGATTGAAATAATCCTTACTTAGAAAAAACAAAAAATTGACTGCAAATTTCATCGCTAACTTACTCATATTTAACAGAAAATCATCCCTAAATAGTATAAAAAGATAAATTTTACTGTTTAACTATAAAATTTATCCATTGTTACATGCAATAAGGGGCTAATATAAAGTGCTTGTAAAGCGTAAAAGGTCAGATTCATGACCATAAAATAATGGAAAGACTATTTGAATTTTAAGATAAGAAAAAGAATTAATTAAATAAAAGGTTTAGTACGTACTTTATAGAACAAAATATTTTATAATCTAATTAAATACAAATTGTGTCAATTCCTTAATTCATATACGTCACCTAAATTCATGTTGCTTTATAGGTGGCAAATCTAACCAAGATTTGCTTGTGTGCATGTGTTGAATTACAGTAATTTTTCCTATATCCATGGAAATAGTTGGTGAAGAAAATGTATCAATTACGTATTAAGATTAGTCAAAAAAGAAAAAGTCCAAGTATATTTGACTAGTTTTTTTCCCTTATCCAATTCCAACATTCGTCTCGAAAGTACGATTAATTCAGATTTATATTACGTAAAGTTAATTAAGGTAAAAAAAAGACTTTCGATGAAAATTATCTTTCATTTACAGAGCTTGAATTTAAGATCTTTCGTTGAAGATTTGTATTACATAAGGTTAATTAAGAAAAATGCTTTCGATTGAAATTTTCTTTCATTCACGAAGCTCGAATTTAAAATCTTTAATTGAAGAATTATATTACGTATGGTTAATTAAGAAAAATGCTTTTGATTGAAATTTTCTTTCATTCACAAAGCTCAAATTTACAATCTGTAATTAAAAATATTGAGATGTAATTGTGGCTAGAGAGAACTGTAACGATCCAGTCTGATAATGATATTGTCCGCTTTGAACCTAGGCTCACATAACTTTAAAATGCATCACTAATAGATAAGACCTACTTACTTATATACCCAATATATCTCCTGTGTTTTGTTAATGTCGGAAATTTTATCTTAAAAAAGATTGTTACATAACCTAAGATGGCAATATTATTATTTTTAGAAATTTCAAGAAAACCCACAACTATTATTTTTTGAATATACACTTAATACTGTAAATCACATTAAACAAAAAAGCTGATAAGGAAGATCGATCTGATCCATGTAAAAATTCACTCACCCAATCAATTCAGTTCGCATTATTATTGGTTAGGAATATTTTCAAAAGATGGAGTTAATACTATTACAAGGTCAATGACAAGAAAGATAATTGATTACGAATTAACAGTTAACCAAATCCATCTTACACAAAGCAATCTGCTATTGGTTATTGTTAGACTAAAGACTAAACTTTTCATTATTTGGTCTATAATATTATTAATATTGAGACTTAATTATTTTTTAAAAAGTGTATTACGTGGTAATATTGAGACTTATACATAAAATAATATAACACTGTGTTACTTGGAAAAAATCTGCTGGAAAAGAAATCTTCTTCAACAATTGAGAAGATTCAAATCAAAAATAAAACGTCACTCAAAAAATATTTAATAAGCAAATCTTTTTTTTAAATGAAATTTTAACTTCGAAAGCAAAATATATATATATATATATATATATATATATATATATATATATATATATAAATATATATATATATATATATAATTTTAAATTAAATTATAGAAAACATTAATAAATGTAATAGAAATGTTTGTGCAATTAGATTATTTTTGCATAAAAATTAGCAATTATTACTAATAGGATATGAGATTGAATTCTGTAATCAGATTACATCGGGTCGATAATATTGGGCCAATTTTCAATGGGCTTCAATACAATATCTAGTGTTAATTGGACCAAATTTCACTTGGGCCCAATAGAAGCATCCCCAAAAAGTATGGGAAGGAGGAGCACTTCGGGTACTATGGACCTTCTGTCATTTCTTACGGCATAGTCATTATATGGATTCAATTTTCATTTCATTCGAAAAGAACCATCTTTTTCTCAACCTCTAAAAGACAATAGAGGGCTCTAGCCTGACCACAATCAAGTAGTCTATTGTTTTAGTTATGTAACACATATGTAATATTTTAATTCCAAACTAACAAGGTTAGTGCATAGTTTTAAGCATCGTCTTTTTATTATGTAGGTGAATATGACACTAGTTTAGAATGCGTTATTTGGTTGCCCTTGTCACTTTCACTATTATTGTGTTAATATCATCGTATTCCTTTATGTTATTTTTGTTTATTTTAATTATCTATACTCTTTTTTATTTGTTAATGTTGATTATCATTTTTGCTATTTTTTGTTGTCAATACTTTACTTTTTTTTAAAAAAATAAAATATTTTAAGCACAGCTTTGTACTCTTCTATTTCTCTAGCCTATTTTGTAATGCTATTATCCGATTAAGGATCTTATTTTATCAGAAAGAACCTGAAACCTCACCCAGAGTAGAGTAGGAGTAAAATAATATTGCACATCTAAACTCTATTTATGGATCACACTTAATATGTTGTTGAGCAAAGAAAGACTGCCCATTGCTCAAGAAAAATAAAGTGAAAATCTTAAACCATAAATAAACCATTTCGCCGAATCTTATCCTAGTTTAGATGTATGCATAATGCATCACAATATATTAAAACTTGCTTCCTTCTCATCAAACAAAAGCTAAAAAGACTATAGTAACCAATAATTGATTGGAAAATTAGTACATGAAGAAAGAAAGAAAGATGTTGGTCCTCCCCATCCTATTTCACTTTGGCCCAAACTTGTAAAAAGTAAAAACATAGATAGTAATGGAGATGCGGGGTATCGATCCCCGTACCTCTCGCATGCTAAGCGAGCGCTCTACCATCTGAGCTACATCCCCATGTTATCAATAATTTCAAAACATATAATTTATTTTTAAAATTTAAACAAAAATTTTTTTTACCGATAATTTATTCAATATGTCATTTAAATATTTTATTTATTAATTAGTTTTTCCAAATTTACGATCAAAACAAAGAGATTTGACTTTCAAAATTCAAAGGATGTCATATAAATTGAGACAGATAGAGTATCAGATATCAGAAAAAATGATTTTCTAGACCACTTACAATTTTTTAAATTTTTTTCGTCAAAAATCTTTATTTTTCAAAATAAGAAATCTTAACAAGTTTTTTTTTTTTTAAAAAAAAATTACTTTATAAGAGAGCAAGAGATTTTAGTAGAAAATGAGAATATTATAATAATTATCTTTGTAAGGCTTTTTTTAATTTTATTTTTTTAAAAGTCTTGAGTGCTACTAGTACATTAGTAAGAGGTTTTAAATTGTGTTTCAATATTTGAGATGTCTTTTTGCTTGATGCTTGGAAATAATACCCAATCAACGAGGATAAAATAGAGTAGGACAATAATATTCGAAGATTATAAATCTTATAAATTTTTTAGACGAAATTAATAAATATATTACATGTGTTAGGATATAAATTTAAATTAATTTATATTGTGCAAATGTCAAGTTGCTCGTTACGAAATACGAGTAGAGATCAAAATATTATTTTCACTTAATTTATGTTACATTATTCATAATTCATTGGAATTTATATTTTAAGTTAATATTTTAAATTCAAATTTGAATATTCAAATATCAAAAAAAATATTATAAATCATAATTATTATCTGTCTATTATCAATATTAACTTTTTGAAATTTTTTAAAATATTACTTACAATTTTACATTTTTCAAATCTAGAGAAAATGAAAAATATTACTCGTTTAATTTAATTTATATTAATAGGTATGACAATTGGGCGGGGCAGGACGGGGATGGGGCTGGTTGAGCTCAATCCACAAATTTTTAAAACCATCTCGCCCCGCACTGCATGATGATTCTTTTCATTTTCAATCCATCTCGCCCTACCTTGTATAGACCCGCCCCATAAACCCACCCTACTTAAAATTCTAAATTCTTTTATTTTTTAATTAAATTTAATATGAAAAATAAAAGTTCATAATCTTTTTCTAATTAACATCTCAACAGCTAATTAATTATTTTTAGTTAACATTCAACAATTGCTTCTTAATATTTAATTAAAAGCCTCTAATTAACATTTTAACAACTAACAATTTATCAAACATGTTAGTCTGAATTTTATGAAAAAATTAAAATTAAAATCATTATTTAATATAAAAAGTTTATATCTTTATTTTTTACTAATTATAAAAATTTAATTTTCTTCGAATTTTTATTTGGTTCTTTAACCCGCAACCCGCCCCGCCTTAAATTTCTATTTCCCTTGGCTCATGCTCAAATTGAATTTCTATTTCCCTTAATAGCTTATGTGAAAGAGGGATATCACCCGCCTTCAATTCATTGAATTTCTATTTCCTTAAATTTCTAATCTAAGTCAAATTACGTCATAGTACTTTGCATACATTGTCGAGGCGAGAAGTGATCAAAACCCAATTCACCTCATCGCCATGGAAATTGATCAATGAGGAATACTTACAGAGGAGGAAGAAGAAGAAGAAACCAGCAAGATGACCTAATCAGTAGAGTCCGACCCGGATACTGCTTCCTAAACGGTGTCAATGTCATCAGTTGACCAGCCGGTGAACGGAGTTCCAGGAATTTTTTGTTCTGATTAGGTAAAAAGCCTATTACTCTTTTTCAACACGATTACATGGACAATAAAGAGGGATTTAGCTCTAAGAAATTAGTAGTCAATGTTAAGCAAGGGGAAAAACTTGAAACTGATGAGTGTAATACTAGTACAGATTGCAATCCTAAAGCTAAGATAAGCTTAATTGGAATTCGAAGGCAAAAGAATGGGAGATATGCTGCAGTGATTACAGATAGAATTAGGCATAAGAAAGTTTGGTTAGGCACTTTTGACACTATTGAAGAAGCTTCACAGGCTTATTTCTCTAAGAAATCTGAGTTTGAGAATGAGAAATTAAGGCAGCAGGGGAATAAGAAGAGTAAAAGAACCCGAGAATTGACGCGTATATATAATTCTGAGAAATCAGAGGAATTAGTCAGTGTCAAGCAAGGATATGAAAATGTAAATGGTGAAATATTTCAAACTGAATCAGGTGGTGGATCAGAAATTGATGCTCTGATCTCAAGTTCATCTAATGGAGGAACTGAGGAAAGGATTGATTCTCACAAAATGGGTGCTGCTGAAGAAGTTTTCGATTTTGCTAAAGAGAGATCCAGATTGTTTAACTCTGGTCTAATGGCTAATGTTTGTGACACAAAATCATCTGATGAGTGTAACAAAACTAAAAGTTGTGATCTTAACGCTAAGATAAGCTTAATTGGAGTCCAAAGGAAAAAGAATGAGATTGAGAAATTAATCCAACAGGGAAAAAAGGAGAATAAACCGAAGAAGAATTGTGATCAAATTCAGCAGCCTGAATCATCGTCTGTTGTGGCATCCTTAGATAGTACTGCTAGTGAAAGTGGAAGAGCTAAAAGAATCAATTCTCAGGGGGAAGAATCCGGTTCTTCTAAAGCAACCTCATGTTTAATGACTAATGTCCGTAGCATTGAATCATCTGGTGAGTGTAATATTACTACTAGATGTGATCCCAAAGTCAGGAGAAGCTTAATTGGAATCAGAAGGCGAAAGAGCGGGAGATATGCAGCTGTGATTACAGACCCAATTAAGCATAAGGAAGTATGCTTGGGCACTTTTGACACTATTGAAGAGGCTTCACAAGCTTATTTCTCCAAGAAGTCTGAGTTTGAGAAATTTAGACAAGCAAATAAGGAGAATAAATTGAAGAAGAATTGTGATCAAATTCAGCAACCTGAATCACTGTCTGTTGTGACATCTGAAAGAATCGATTCTCACAAAACAACAACACGTCTTATTGGGGCTCATAAGAGCAAGACGACAGGGAGATATCAATCTGAGATTATCAACCCCATCACTAAAAAGAAAATTCGGTTGGGGACTTTTGGCAGTGCTGAAGAAGCTTCCCACGCTTATCAATCTAAGAAGCTTGAGTTTCAGAAATTAGTCGAAGGGAAACAGCAACAATGTACTTATAAGCGAAAGAAATCAGAAAAATTAGTCAATGACAAGCAAGGACTTGAACCATTGCTGCCCGCATCAGGTAGTGGATCACCAGATATTGATATTTCATTTTCAAATTCAATTAATGAGGGAACTGTCCAAAGTATTGATTCTGATAAAAGAGGCACTGCTGAAGAAGCTTTTCATGCTTATCTGCCTAAGAAATTCGATCTTCAAAGCTTAAAGAACGTCGAGGTGCAAAGAAATATACCAACTGATTCTATTGCAGGGGAGAAACAAGTAGGTCCAGAGGATGATGAATATTTATGGGCAGGGGAATGGATACAACTTCCAGGTGATGATAGGAAAGTCATGTTTTCACTGAAACTAGGCTTACCAATCATCGATAACTATGGATATCTTTTAGGTGAATTCAGCAGTTTAGATGATCTTAGTCTTAGTTAAACCTAAGATGACAATTCTATGATTTCCCTAGTTTGTGGAATGTTTGAAAACTGCAAGAAGATTTCTGGTAGTTTCAAGTTTTAGGATTCAGTAAGCAGTAGTAATATGTAAACCTCCTTATAATTATTGGTTTGCATTAGTAAATGAGTAGCTGTTCTCTGTTCTTTTGAACTGTTTTCTGTATTAGTCAGCCTCTGAAAGAGGCGCTGCGGTCATGGTTGATAGCACAACTATTTATGGTTGTGAATTATGCTCCAGAGATCTGATGCAAGTCCCTTGAGTAGAGTTTGCAACTCAGCTTGGAAAGCAGTAGTTGTATAGTAAATTTTTGAAGGATCTGACAGGAGTGTCACGATAACAATTTTAAATAGTTGGAACAACATAGCTTACCATCAAATCCTTGTTAGAAGTGTTAAGTGTTAAAGTATGCATTTTGTGATTGACTCTACTTGACTAAACTACGACACTCTTTTAAAATAGTGAGACAATATGGAAAAAAGAACCTTTTTGCTTTTTGATGAGAAGTTAGAAGTACATATAGTTTATTTGTTTGGTGAATAAGTTAATTATGCCACCATCAACATACCCATTGGAATTCCATAAGTGCGGTCTGGAGAGGGTAAAATGCACGCAGACCTTATCAATGCCTCATAGAGACAGAGAAACATGTTTCCAGAAGACCCTTAGGTCAAAAATATTAAGCCCCCAAAACAGAAGATGCAAGTTAATTATGCCAAAAATATAAATAAATATTTGGTTCGTCGAATTAAAAAAGGAATATATTTAACATAGGTATAAAATATGTGTTTGGTCTGTAACTCTTAAACTAGATAAGTTTAGATTTTTATTTCAGTTTTAACCTATGAATGTTTTATATTTGCTAAACTATGAGTTCATACCTATTTTATTTATATAAATATATTGAAAATTTTACACATCCGGGGAAAATATGCTAGTGGTGTAAGTTACTCCACAAAAAACTTGTAATTTGCTTAAAAAATGATCTTTAAACTGTGCCTTAAAAAGTTCATAAGTTGCAAGAGAAATGTGATGTTTGGAAATAATAAATTGAATAATATTTTAAAGTTGAAATTATATTTTAATTTGAAAAAAGTATAAGTTCTGCTAGAGAAAACACATTTTCTTTTTTCAACAAAAGAAGTCCAATGTATGACCACACATTTTACTTTATTTATATATTTCGAAGAAAAAAGGGGTAAAAGTTGTTTGTCCAAACATCCCTCAACAGCACAAAGGTTATTATTACAACAATCTCATTTGCACTACACTGAATAATGAGACAACAATATTGAAAGAAGAGCTCTTTTTTTCCAATAAAATAAGATGATATTGTGAGTAATCTTTATTTTTGATCTTAACTTCTCTAAAAAATACATTATTTAAAAAAAAATTAATTTACACTGATCGATATTTTTAAAAAGTCGGAGCTAATAGAGAATATATAAAAAGCAACATGCAACAATTTTTTTTTTTTTAAAAAAAATCAAACACGTGTCAAAATTGATATTCTACGGTAGTGGCCCCATTGATCTGATACAATTTAATCAGGGTGCATTTTATTAAATTTAATTATTATATATAACAATTTTACTCTAAAATATCTTTTTCATCTTTGATAAATTATAGTCACGCAAACATCAATAAATTATTTTATAATATAAATTTTAAAAATCATATTTTCTCAGACTCGTGTAAAATTGAAACACAAAATATACTAATAATAAATATTAAAACTCTTTTGATTGGTTAAAATAAAAGATAAAATGAAACATATATTTTGGTAGGGTCCATGTAAAACAAAAGAGGGAGTACTTGACACTGCAGAGATGAAGAAACCAGGAAGAACTCTCATAAATAAGCTCAATCAAGAACTCCCAAAAAAAAAAAAACACTTTCCTCTTTCACTCACCAAGAAATCTATCAATTCAATGTACATTGTTGTTTTTAAAACATAATCCCCATGGAAACTGATCAAAGAGGACTACTTGCAGATGAGAAAGAAGAGGAAATCAGCTACAAGAAACAGAAGATAAACCAAATTAAGCAGACAGAGATTTATGTTGACAAGGTAAAGTCCATTATTCCTTTACAACACACAAATCACAAAGCACAAAGTACAAGTGTTGCTACTGAAAGAAGCAAAGAAGAAGTTCATGGTAAAATACCCTTTATTAAGGAGATACCATTTCATGAGAAAAGACCCTTACTTGTAAATGAATTGCAAAACATGGGGACACATCATTCAGTGGGGGGAAAAGAGGCATTTTTGGGTACTGAGGAATCCAAAGGCTTTAACTCTAACATGCACAAATTCCAAGGAAAAGAACCTTTAATTTGCATAAAATCTACTTCTGAAGAAACATCATGTTCAATTTCTAATGTCCATGGTTGCATAGAATCATCTGATGAATGTAATAAAACCAAGATAAGCTTAATTGGAGTGAGGAAGCAAAAGAATGGGAAGTATGGTGCTGTGATTACAGACAAAATTAGGCATAAGCAAGTATGGTTGGGGACTTTTGACACTATGGAAGAGGCTTCACATGCTTATTTCTCCAAGAAGTCTGAGTTTGAGAAATTAAGCCAGCCGGGTGATAAGGGCCATAAACCAAAGGAGAATCTTGATCAAATTCAGCAGCTTGACTTACCTACTGTGACATCTTTGTCTGGGGGTAATGACCAAACCAAGGATACTGCTAGTGTGAGTAAAGTCAATTCTTTGGAGGTTCACAAGAATAAGTGGTCAGGGAAAGAACCCGAATCTTCTAAAGAAACCATATGTCTTATGGCTAATGTACATGGCACAGAATCATCTAATGAATGTAACACTAGTACAAGCAATCCCAAAGATAAGATACGCATGCTCGGTGTGCGAAGGCAAAAGAATGGAAGGTATGGTGCTGTGATTACAGACACCACTAAGCACAAGCAAGTATGGTTGGGCACTTTTGACACTGTTGAAGAGGCTTCACAAGCTTATTTCTCCAAGAAGTCTGAGCTTGAGAATGCAAAATTAAACCAGCGGCGTAATAAAGAGAATAGAACAAAGAAGCACTGTGATCAAATTCAGCAGCCTGAATCACCTATTGTACTGGCTGATGTCCCAACCATATATACTGCTAGTGTGGGTATGAGAAATGAAAGAATCGATTTTCACAGAACACATATCATTGGGGTTCACAAGAGCAAGACGGCAGAGAAAGAACCCGAGTCTTCTAAAGAAACATCATGTCTAATGGCTAATGTGCATGCCACGCATGGCACAGAATCATCTAATGAGTGTAATATTACTCTTGTTGGCAATCCTAAAGCCAAGAGAAACTTGCCTGGAATCCGGAGGCAAAAGAATGGGAAGTACGGTGCTGTGATTAGAGACACAACTAGGCATAAGCAAGTATGGTTGGGCACTTTTGACACTGTTGAACAAGCTTCACAAGCTTACTTTTCCAAGAAGTCTGAGCTTGAGAATGAGAAATTAAACCAGAAGGGTAATAAAGAGAAGTGTGATCAAATTCAGCAGCCTGAAGCACCTGTTGTGGCATCCTTGTCTGTGGCTAATGACCAAACCTTAAATGCTGCTAGCGTTGGCAGAAGAAATAAAAGAATCGATTCTTACAAAGCAACAACACACATTGTTGGGGTTCACAAGAACAAGATGTCAGGGAAAGAACCCGAGTCTTCTAAGGAAGCTGCACGTCTAATGGATAATGTCCATGGCACGGAATCATGTGATGAGTGTAATACTACTACAAGTTGTGATCTTAAAGCCAAGATAAGCTTAATTGGAATCCGAAGGCAAAAGAGTGGGAGATATGGTGCTGTGATTAAAGACAGAATTAACCATAAGACAGTATGGTTGGGAACTTTTGACACTGTTGAAGAGGCTTCACAAGCTTATTTATCCAAGAAGTCTGAGCTTAAGAATTTAGGACAACAGAGTAATAAGGAGAGTAAACCAAAGAAGAATTGTGATCAAGTTCAGCAGTCTAAATCACCTATTGTGGCATCCTTGTCTGTGGCTAATCATGATCAAACATTAAACACTGATCAAGTGAGAAGAAGACATAAAAGAATCGATTCTCATAAAACAACACATTTCTTTAGGGTTCACAGGAGAAAGGATTCAGGTAAATATACATCTGAAATCAGAAACCCCATCAGTAAGAAAAGAGTTTGGTTGGGGACTTTTGGCACTGCTGAAGAGGCTTGGCGGGCTTATCAATCTAAGAAGATCGAGTTTCAGAGACTAGTTGAGGCAATGCGGCAATGTGCTAATGAACAAACTCCAATGCAAGATGAGAAATCAGAGAAATTAGTCAATGTCAAGTCAGGACATGAAAATGTAAATTGTGAACCCAAATCAGCTGGTGGATCAGAAATTGATGTTCCAATCTCAAATTTATCAAATGATGGAACTGAGCAAAGGATTGATTCTCACGAAATAGGCACTGCTGAAGAAGCTTTCCGTGCTTATCAGTCTAAGAGATTCGATCTTCAGAGCTCAAAGGAGGTCGAGCTGCAAAGAGATATGCCAACTGATTCTAGTGCAAGGGAGAAGCAAGAAGGTCAAGAGAATAATGAAGATTTACGGATGGGGGAATGGGTGCAACTTCCAGGTAATAGGGCAGTCAAATTTTCACTGAAATTGGGCTTACCAATCATCGATAACTATGGATCTCTTTTAGGTGAATTCAGCACTTTGGATGATCTCAGTATTTGTAAGACCGAGGATGGCAATGAAACATAACTGTGCTTTGCTAGCTTATAGTTAGGAAGTTTGTATATTGCAAGAAGATTGTTTGGGTAGTTAGCAGTTTTAGGACTCTGTAGCATGGTAGAAATATGTAAGCTTCTTGCAATTGTTGGTCTTAGTCAATATGATACTGACATATGGTGTAACTGCATAGTAGTGAATGTCATGCTATCCTTCTCAATATTTGTTTCAGCTGTTTTTATAAGGGTTCTTTTCAGGTGCTTTCTGGAAATTTCTTTAGTATGAAGAACTGGAAGTAGAGTTCATCTTCATCATGTCTACTTCCTTTCAATGCTCTAAAAAGTGTAGTCAAAAGGCAATACCCATACAAATTCAGTCCTGGCTGTAAAATGTTAAGACTTGTTCGACATATTTCAAATTTTCATTTAGACTGCCCATATATAAGCTCCTACCTCAGATGGTGATATGTAATGTTCAAAAAATTGATCAACTACATACTGACGGGGAAGTCTTCTTCAGGTGGTTTTCACCATCTATAGTTGGCAGCTTTAATCCATTCTCGATTGACCAGGAATTTTCTCTCTCTCACTGCCCAATTTTTCTGTTCCAGCAACCAAAGAGACAACATGAGTGACAGATAAGTCACACTCTTTGGAACATTTTGCTCCTAGTTGTTCCGCCATTTTCCACAGATGATGTTTCTTGGCCTGGAAGTTTACAACCCGCCAAGACTTCCTTACGAACTGTTTTGAGCACCTGCCATTTTGTCAAACAGTTCTACTTGAGGATGTGAACGTGAGGATTTATATAGCCAACCATAATTTGCGTGGGATTGAGGTGCAAATTGTTGCCTGAGTTATACTTAAGGTACGGAGAACATTAACCATTGAAATTGGACAAGAAATAACCCAAATAATCAGACAAAAAAAAAAAAAGCAGCACTACAACAACAACGTAGCCAGTAACATCCCACGAATGTGGTGTGGGGAGGACACAGTGTAGGCAGACTTTACCCTCTACCTAGTAAGAATAAGGGGAGAAAGAAGTCTAACGGTAGAACCTGCATGACGTCTCGGTTACAGAGGTTCTGTTTAGGCTCCTGAAAAGTGGCCATTACCATAAGAAAGGCTCATTGATGATGTAAGGAAACAAGAAACAAATAATCAAAATCAATAGTTAAGAAGGAAGAACAGACCAGATTGAAGAACATGCTCTGCAAAACACTAAGAACAGATGAAATAGTTCCTCTAATTTCATTTTCATCGCTTTCCAAGAAAAAAAATGGTATCTTTCCATCAGAATTAAATTCTCCTTGTGCTTACTTCAAACCTGAAATAATTAACATTCAAAAGTTCAGGTTTGGATGCTTCTGTGTTGAATCCCCTTGTGCAATAACTCTAGAATGGAAGTAAACATCTCGAGGATCAAGAAGCTTCGCCATTTTCAATGCATAAGAACGCTCTCCCATTGTGTATATGTACATCTCAAACAAACTACTTGTTTCCTTAAGGAAGGAGTGGACAAAGTGTCTTAGGTTAGTCATTAATTGAATCTGAAAAGACTGTCTCTCAAAGAATCTGTAGATATTACAAGCTCAAAGAACATCTTGGTAAGCTGAACAGCTAGATTTTAAACACCAGTAACCAAACAAGAATAATTTCAGCTTGCAAGGAATAACAAAGAAGATGAAGTCATATATCTACCAGTGTAGAACGCCATGAACATTTTTGTCCAGTAAAACAAAAAAAGATTCAAGCACATTCATTGAAGGATCTAGGATTGAGACAAGCTGAAAATATTTTTGAAAAAACATCTATGGATTTCGAGCATGTTTTGATGTAACCAAAAATTAAGGGATAATTTTTAATACACACAATAAGCTAATTAATTTACAACTCCTCTTCTGTTTACATAAAAATAGCTCAAAATCATAAAAAATATATGTGACTATATAATATAACTTGTCAAAAGTCATAGAAAATATACACTAGCTATACAATATAAATTACTTCGCAAACAAATATTATGATACACTCAAAAATTAAATATAACTTAATTATACATAAAATATATACCGACTATACATGCCTATAGTAATTATTTTTATCAAATGACCTTGCACAATAATTATTCAAAACTTAATGTGCCAAACATTTGAGAGAAAAATTTGAACAAAAACACCCACAACTATATAGTTTCCAATTCAAATAATTGCACTCACAAACAAGCAATAATTATCTATGTAAACTTCACCATTAAATTAAAACCCAAAATAAGTCCCAATTTTTCTCAAGTTTAATTGGAATTTACCGGCTTGATCCGTCACGTATAGTCGATGAAGTGTAAATCCATAGCCTGTATATGGTCAGGTTCACCGCCGGTCCACAAAGTCACCGCCGTCGCCGCACTCAACAATCCTCCGACTCTCTACACCGGCGGTGCTGATGGCTCCATCATCTGGTGGAATCTCTCCTCCTCGGTAAATCACTTTTAAATGGCTGATATCTAGCATTGTTGAAACGTTTTCAGTACATGTTCTTAGCTAATCTCGATCTCTTTACGCGTTGCTGACTGATATCGCATTCCTGTTCAATTACGAAGCAGTAATTTGTTCGTTACCTAATTGTGACTTCTCTATACTACAATTGTTGTTAGTTGTCAGTGCCATCTCAATGTAGCTGTGTCATTTTGCTTCAGTAAGTTAAAAGAAGATATCTTTGATTGACATTTTAGCATATTCTTTCTGAACAATGCAACTTACAGTATTTGATTTGTCCATGGCGGATCCAGGGTTTGAACAATATTGTTTGGGATGCCACTGTGTCCAGTGATCAATTGAATTACTTGGTTCCTAAATTCTATAGTTATACGTTACTAGATTTCTTAACATATTTACAAGTTCTTGAGCCAAAGCAACTGGTTCGGTCAAACCCGTAGCCTATACTGTATAATCCTCATATGTCTTATATCAAAATGAATTATCTAGGCCAGGAGTAGCTTTCTGAATTTATCATATTTTTTCTGAGCATTGCAACTTATAGTACTTTCCCAATACTTTTATTTTGTTTATAAAAAATGAATTAATGCAATCCTGATTTAGCTCATAAGTGAAAAGAGTATACTTCTATCTCAAGATGGTTTTTGCAGTTTATGTCCTTGAGATAAACCAAGATAACTTTTGATTTTACCCCATTCTTTTTAGACAGTGTAGGATATAGCATGTTTCTTGCAACTAATGATATCTTATTTATGAAAAAAATGAAGCAATCTATGTTTAATTGAGTTCATAAGTGAAAAGAGATGAGCTAATATGGATGGATGGAACAAATTATTGTGATAATTTGCACATTGCATCTTTCTTCTTTTTTTGAACCAATTATGGTAAAGTGACATGGATCTTTTCTTAGTTGTGGTATTTGTTAAGGTTCAAATTTATGAACTCTCTTTTTTTTTTCTGGCTCAGGAAATCACACCTGTTGCCATGCTTTGTGGTCATGTTGCTCCGATTGCGGATCTTGGGATATGTGTTCCTACTACAGTTTTGGGAGATGGGAAATTAGATGATTCAAATAATGTGGTATCAACTTCTAACTCATCTAACTGTGGTGCATTATTAAGTGCATGCGCTGATGGTGTGTTGTGCATTTGGAGCAGAGCCAGTGGACAATGCAGACGTAGAAGGAAAATGCCTCCCTGGGTGGGGACGCCATACTTTATTCGACCATTTCCTGAAAATCGTAGATATGTATGTATAGCTTGTTGTTCCTTTGATCATGTTCATTTATCTGATCATCACTCGCCTAGCACTGCTGAGAAGGGTGAAAAATTTGCAGATAGAGACTCACGACAGGCAAAACCATTAAAGTGCACAGTTGTTATTGTTGATACATATACACTTGCTATCGTCCAAACAGTATTCCATGGGAGCTTATCAATAGGGCCTTTGAAATCTGTGGCTGTAGTTTCGTCCTTTGGAGATGTGTTGACCGAGTCAGTGATGATGGTTGATTCTTTTGGTAAATCACAATGTATACCAATATTAAAGGAGTGTAATTCAAGCACAGAGAACATGACCGCCAAGACTAACTTGTCTGATGCAGGCAAAATGGATTGGGTAAATGGATCAAAGGACAGGGGACTTCTGGTGGCCTTTGCAAATCGTGGGCCGGTTTTAGCTTTCGTATATGGTACATGCTGCATATTTAGTCTATTAGAGGATGGAAGTTTCGTGGGAGAAATATCTTTTGCAGATGATCTGCTCTCTATTGAAGGAAAGTCACATGCCATTGGTGGCATGTTTGTTGGAGATGATAACAATCTGCTTGATTCTGAAGATTCAGACGCCACAGTCATTGAAAAATTTGCTGTATGGAATGGAAAAGGAGCGGCCATAGTATACAGGATATGTTACTCAAGTAATACCTTCAAATACGAACCTTTTGCTGCTATCCCAGTCATTTCTCAAGAGTCTAGCTTGAGCTTATCTCTCTCTTTCGTGCAAGTGAACAACTGTCTTTTCCGCGTTGAATCAATTTCTTTTCCTATCAATGAATTATTAATTTGGAAACCTCGTCTGACATGTTGGGTACTGCCTAAGTTGCATGACAAAAACGAGATAAATTGTCAAGAATGCAGACTTTTTGGTGAAGGTAGAATGTTTGATGATTGGACTCATAACCAGAATGTCCCTGAAAATGAGATTCCTAGGCAGATTGTTGAAATAGACACAGCAAGTGGGAAGGACGAATCAACTTCCTTGCAAGATGCTGCTACTTGTTCCAAAGCTATTGATGAAAGGGTTTTAAATATCCACAAAAATGGAACTGATGAAAGAAAAGAGCTAGTGTCTTCGTCAATGGTTATTTCTGAAGAGTATGTACCATTGGCTATTGTATATGGGTTCTATAACGGTGATATAAAAGTTGTTCGATTTGATATGTTCTTTGAAGGATTAGATTTTCATGGTCAAAATTCATATCCCGAGTCAAAAGCACATGCCACTCAACATTATCTCTTGGGGCATACAGGAGCTGTACTATGTTTGGCTGCACAACGAGTACTGATTAGATGCCAAGGAGGTAGCAACAGTTATGTTCTAATCTCTGGAAGTATGGACTGTACTATTCGTGTGTGGGATCTTGACTCCAGCAGTGCCATAGTTGTAATGCACCAACATGTTGCTCCAGTTCGCCAAATAATTCTTCCACCATCTCAAACAGAACACCCATGGAGTAATTGCTTCCTCTCTGTTGGGGAAGACTCATCTGTTGCTGTTTCTTCACTTGATACCATGCGTGTAGAGCGAATGTTCCCTGGCCACCCATATTATCCTGCAAAAGTTGTGTGGGATAGTAGAAGAGGCTACATAGCATGTTTGTGCCCAAACCAAACAGGAACAACTGATGCAGATGTTTTGTACATTTGGGACGTAAAATCAGGTGCTCGTGAACGAGTCCTTCGTGGAGCTGCTGCTGTCTCAATGTTTGACCATTTCTGCGCAGGAATTGACAGAGATCTCCCTGGTGGCAGTATGATAAGTGGAAATACCTCGGCTTCCTCATTGCTTTTTCCTGCTACTGATGAAACCAAGGCTCAACCACCTCAGTCACAAACTGTGGGAAAGGGAATATCTTCATCAAATATATCTGTTAGTACAAACGTGTCTGGAAGTACTACAGTATCCAATCGCTCTGCATTGCCATCCTTGCAAATCAGAAAACAGCCTGTTAAAGGTTCTTGTCCTTTTCCAGGAGTTGCCGCTTTGTCTTTTGATCTCACATCTTTGATGTCTCTTTGTCAAAGAGATGAGTACTATAAAACGGAGAGTTCTGATCCGAACAAAAACCACGTGAAAGAAATAAGGGTTGAGTCTCCCATTAAGAGGACTAATTTCAAGGATCAGGAAACTGGCAGCCCTAGTTCCAGTGATCAGAGCATCAATGATAAATCTGGTGGTACCTCCATTGAAGCTGCAAGAGATTCTGAATGGATGTTCTTGCTTGAAAATTGCCTGCTTCAGTTCAGCTTGTCTATTTTGCACATGTGGAATGTGGACGCTGAACTTGATAAATTGCTAGTGACTGAAATGAAGCTAAAAAGACCACAGAATCTTCTCGTAGCTTCTGGTCTCTTGGGGGATCGGGGGTCGTTGACTCTTACATTTCCTGATGACACTTCAACTCTGGAGGTACTTAAAAGTGTTTTGCTAGATTTAGATTGGAACCAATTTCACTTCCCCCTTTCCCAAATGAAAGAAAATAACACTTCTACTTGCTTCTTTGCCTCTATGAAATTAAATTTGACATACAGCTTTGGAAATCATCATCAGAGTACTGTGCAATGAGATCTCTAACGATGGTGTCCCTTGCCCAACATATGATTAGCTTGTCACATTCCTTTCAGGCAGCCAGCAGGTATGAGATTGTTGTGGGATTCTATATGTTATATGACTTTAATAATGGGAATGTAAAAGACACTCACATCTGCATCTTTTCTTACTATCTCGTGTGTCCAGTAGGGTTTGAGGAACATCTTTTAGAGAAACGTCGTGTCAAACTCAAACCCACTATCTTTTTCTGCATTACATAGATGTAGTGTCATCTGGCATTTCATTGTAGAAGCCTCGTGCCACCGAACACTTATAACACTACTGTCGTAGTGATATTTGTCTTTTCCAGTTCTTTGTCAGCATTTTACATGCGGAGCTTTGCCGAGAAAGTTCCTGATATAAAGCCTCCTCTGCTTCAGGTAACAAATCGTCTGAATAGCTCTTTTCCTTTTTTGGGGTGTGGTGGGGGTGGAGGGAGAAAATTCTTGCTTAACTCTATTTTGGATGTGGATTAATCGGATTCTTTTTTACAATCAAAATATAATCAAGATTCTTTTTTCCCTCCTGAGGTCCATGTGAAGGAACATAAATAATTACCTTGATGTTATGGTCTTTTTTTTGCATAACTACTTTGCCGTTATTTAATCAGCATTTCAGACTGCTGGTCCCCTTCCATTAGAAGCAAAAGAGACACCTTCAGGCTCCTTTTTTTTATGATGCTTTCTTCTGGACCGCTCATTTCTATGCTCTGTTTCAATTATCACTCATTCTGTGAGCAACCCCTCATCACAGTGTCAATTAAAATTAACTTTGAAGGTCTGCTTGAGTTAAGATTCAAGTTCCTTTGGATTTTCCCCAGTAATAGAAGGCAAAAATATAGGAAAGCTTGTCTCTGCTTTGGTTTTGTAATTTCACGGTTCTTAATTCAAGTCTAAGGACTGATACAAAAAATATTTCTGGTCATAAGCAATTCCTCCTTCAGCACTGTAAGTACTCCTACATATGCTATGATACCATGCATTAGTAAATCAGCGCTGTGAGTAGGTTTTATGACTTGGATGTGATATTGCATACTAGTTCCAAAACCCTCTGATACTCTTCCATTTAGCCACAAATAAAAAATGGGCTAAAGGAAAAAGAAAGTAAAGGTTCCTTGCCTGGATTGCATGACTGGGTGAGGTGATCGCTGTTGTGCCTTGGTGACTAGTCTGGGAACTTGTAAAGTACATTTTCATCAAAACTCGTGCCACAGGGGTCGCCTTCTTCTCTCTCTCTCTCTCTCTCCTTTTTTTTTTTTGGATAAGTTAAAGCTTACTGGCAGTGTTCTTGTCTCTACTTGTTGCAACAGTAGGATACATTGGTTCTTTGGGATGTTTAGTGTTCAAGAAACTCTTTCTTAATTTTTTTTAAAATATCTGTTTTGAAGCTTTTGGTGAGCTTTTGGCAAGATGAGGCTGATCATGTTAAGATGGCAGCACGTTCCTTATTTCATTGTGCTGCTTCACGAGCCATTCCACCTCCACTTCGTCGGGATAATCCAAAAGATAATGAGAATGGAGTATCACCAACTGGAAACTATGATTCAGTCCCAGCGGAAGAACACACCAACTGCTTGAGGGATGACAGGCAAATTGTCACTGAAGGGAACTCTGAGGATGAAGAATCTGAAATAAGATCATGGCTAGAATCATTTGAAATGCAAGATTGGATTTCTTGTGTTGGGGGCATGAGCCAAGATGCAATGACATCTCATATCATTGTTGCTGCTGCATTGGCTGTTTGGTATCCCAGCCTTGTGAAAGCAAATCTTGTTGGCTTGGTTGTTAATCCATTGGTGAAGTTGGTTATGGCGATGAATGAGAAATACAGTTCCACTGCTGCAGAAATTCTGGCTGAAGGCATGGAAAGCACATGGAAGGCATGCATTGGTTCTGAAATACCCCGCCTAATTGGGGACATATTCTTCCAAATTGAGTGTGTCACTGGTGCATCCGCTAGTACACCTACCAAGAATCCATTTACATCTGTTACGATTCGTGATACTTTGGTTGGAATTCTTCTCCCAAGTTTAGCAATGGCAGATGTATTAGGCTTTCTGAATGTCGTAGAACGCCAGATCTGGTCAACTGCCTCTGATTCGCCTGTTCATGTAGTATCCCTCATGACTATAGTTAGGGTTGCACGTGGTTCTCCAAGAAACTTAGTTCAATATCTCGATAAGGTTTGTTAAGATACTACTTCTTTATTTGCTAAATTGAGTGAATTTTGAGATAAAGTACTAACTTGATGTTACTTGTTTCTGCTGTGTACCATCTTATAGTGTGGTGCTTTTGTTGCACTTTAACTTTATATATCTGCTTTCCTACTGCAACCCCTTGTCCCCAAATGATACACACAGGATTTTGTAATTAGCTTATGATACTTGATAAGCCCCAACAGTTGTTGGATATTGGAGAAATACAATATTTGGTCTTTCTTGCTTTTAAAGTGGCTGTCAGAACCTGATGCCTCATAGCTAATAAGAAACTGAAAAAAGTTGAAATTATCTTGCAGACTCTCTTGTTGACCACCATTCCCCAGTTTCCGTTCTGAAACACTGACATGGACACTAACTCATGCTGAACACAAGGTAAAAATGAAGACAGGAAAATCTTAAAATTAGCGGAACACAGCAGTAATAGGATACATAATTACTTGTCTATTTACATTATGATTGCCAAAAGAGATTAGTAACTAGTAAAAGAATGACCTTTTTTTGCATCCTCAGTTGTTGCTTCACAAACACTATTTGTCTTGACCATCTCTGTTTCACATTGTCGTCCCTTCTTAATTTTCTACTTTTCAGTGACAATTGTGTAACTTGGGGCAGTTATGGTGCTGATTGTGTTAACCAAGAGAACTCTTCCTTTACACAAACTTTCTAGATTACATGACCATCTTTGTATTTGTAGAACCAAAACTGGACTAGCTGAAGATTTTCCTATTTTTCCATTAGATTAAGGACTTGATAGAGCATAGTGATCAAATATCATGTCTTCTAGTAGGTTTCATTCCGTATGAAAAGGGCCCGTTAATCTTTTGAAGATTCTGCTGTGGCCCCCTCTCTTCCCCAAAGAGAAGGCCGAAATCAGGAACTGGTGTCACATTGGCGTTTGGTGGAGGCACAGAATTGTCCCAAATGAATTATCCAAATGTGGATAAATAATATGGACATAGGCATATGCTTGACACTAATACGACATGATTTGTGGCATTCGTTCCCTAGGTTACTGCCGTAGGGACATGCCACTAAGTTATAGGGAAAAAGGGTGTACACATATCTAGCTGTAGATCTTATGAAAACAACCTGGCTACACAGAAGAGGATGTCACACCGCAATATGTGTCCAATTCCTAGGTTTAAGACTGCAGGAACTACAAAATACTGCAAATCAAACTTTCTCGTTGATTTAGCATTGGTTATACCAGGTTAGATGACGTTTCACTTCGCAAGTGACATATAACATACATCCCTCTGAATCATACAGTATGGGAAAAAGAGAAGCCCTTGAGTTCCTGTATCAGAGGCTCCTGCATTCAACTTCGTCATTTTCCCCTTCTGAGTTATATGTCTTCCTACTTTGCTATAACAACTTTCAATACCAAGATCACTGAGTTTTCTGAGTTCGTTTGGTAACGCAGTCCGTACTTTTTCAGTTCCATTTTCGTGTCCTGTTTTGGATGTCCACAGGGAAAAGGTTTACTCAATTAAAACTCAAAGTTGATTATTGATTTTTTTTCAGATGCTCCTTCCGCTACCCATTTTCCAAGTGTCGAGTCATAAAATTCAAGTTTACTCAGCTGTTAGAACCTGTTAATGGAGATTCTTGAAAACTTAGGCACTTAGCTATGTGCACATTGGAAGTAGTAAACAGAAAAGGGATTGCAGACATGTGTTATATCGTTTTTCCCTCCCCTTTTCTGTTGATAAGTGAATGTAATAACAAGACAAATGTGCTTCTAGCGCTGAAGCAGTTCTCGAATTTAGCATGTCTTAACACCTAAATAAACCTGCAGGTGGTTACTTTCGTTTTACAGACCATAGATCCTGGTAACTTAGCCATGCGAAAAACTTGCTTGCAAAGTTCAATGGCGGCATTGAAGGAAATTGCGCGCATATTCCCTATGGTGGCACTAAATGATCCAGTAACACGATTAGCTATTGGAGATGCGATTGGAGAGATTAACAGTACAAGCATTCGAGTATATGATTTGCAAAGGTTAGTGAACAGTACTACTGAACATTCTGGTGGCCATATGAGGAGCTTCTTCCCTCTTTGTTCTAATAATATTTAGTATCAAACATGCTGGAAAACAGAACTTCATATAAACCAGTTTGTGGTGTAAACTAAATAATTTATATTTACTTTTCCCATTCGAGTATTCCTTGGTTGTCAATATTAAGCATACTATTTAATTTGATAGTGCCTTCTTTTGTCATGAACAATACCACGGAAATATATATATAGAGAGAGAGGTTTTAACATGAACTGGAGTAAAATCCCTTCCTTGTCCATTTCTGAGTGCCAGGATCCATGTTTGGGGACCTGATTTATATGATTGAGAGAACCTAGGTAATATGAGACCTGTTATTCACCTAAGCTGCTTGTTATACTGTTTCTATTTTAAACTCCAATGCAGCATCTTCATCTAAAGTTCTTGTTATGTTGGTTCTATTTTAAACTCCAATGCAGCATCACAAAAATAAAAGTCTTAGATGCAAGTGGACCTCCAGGATTTCCCAGTTTGCTTGGTGGAGCTTCAGGAATGACTGTGACCACTGTGATATCAGCTCTCAGCTTTTCACCGGATGGAGAGGTACCATGTAGGATGAACTGCTTCACATGATCTTCCTCTTTAAGTTAATCAATGGAAAATTGCCAATGTTATTGGGCAGGTTTTGTTGCATGCATGGGTTTGTTATCCACTTGATTTTGCACAATGATGCTTTACCACCTTCTTTGACAGATTGTGTGCACTGTCTATACAAAGTTTCTTATAATGTTGTTTTACTTGTAGGGGATAGTTGCTTTTTCTGAGACTGGGTTGATGATAAGATGGTGGTCCTACTCCTTGGGATCTGTGTGGTGGGAGAAACTTAACAAGAATCTAGTTCCTGTTCAGTGCATGAAACTGATTTTTGTCTCACCTTGGGAGGGATTCTCGCCTAATGCTGGTAGGTCAAGCATAATGGAAAGTGTATTGTCTAAAGATGGAGATGCTAATTCACAGGTATGCAACCCTGATGTGATTCTTTTAACCAGACATTAATTCTTTTATTGAATAAGCGCTGTTATGCTGCTAACATAGGGATTCTAATGACTCCAATGATGACTCATGCAATTTGTCACATCCAAAAATATATTTGCTACTCCATTGTCCCACCTTATCCCTTGATCATCTTTCATGCAGGAGAACTCCAATGCGTCGAATGAAATGGACAGAGTTAAACACCTGCTTCATAATATTGATCTTTCTTACAGAATAGAATGGGTTGGTCAAAGAAAAATAAAACTCACACAACATGGCCGTGATTTGGGCACTTTCCAGCTATGAAAGCCTGCACTATGCTAAAATTCCAACTCCTTGAGCAGGTAAAGTTCCAACTCATCAGTTTTCTATAGTAGTTTCGACTTTCAATGTGAGAGGTAGTTTATCTTTACTGTGGTTATCGTCAGTTGTTGACTTGAGCTGTGCATATGCCTAGTTCTCGAGTTGATGTTTCACCATCTCTACAACAGTTTCAAACTTTTTGTACTGTATTTACACAGAGGAAATTCTGTTCAAAGCAACCAGAACAGTCAGATGTATCCATGCACACAGTACATTTGGTCAGTTTAGTGGTGGTGATTAGAACCTCTAATGACATGCATGTCAATGTTTCATCGGAGACAATTTTGTCCGCGCTTCGCCCACTTTCATCTTCTGTTTTGGTTCTTGGGGGGTGTTTCGTGTCTTGTACATTTTGAAGATGTCACTTACCGGATTTTTAGTACAGTTAATACTCAAATGTAAATCAATAGCTTGAAGCATAGTTTTTGTATATTTCTATTGATTTTCGATGGACGTTGGTGCTCAGTGAGCTTTCCTTTGAGCTCTACACGAAATTGAAATCAAAATATCGCCTAAAAAGGAAATAGGTCTTTTTTTTTTAAAAAAAAGACTAAAAAAATGTAGATCATTCTTTTTTCAATGGAGAACATAAATAAATTATAATCTCGATAAAGTGAAACATATTCTCGAAGAATGCGGTTGGTTGGTTCATATAAATACATAACATTGTAACATTACAAACGATCGCTTCTTCTCGACTGTCTGATATCTTAATTTACATTTCTATACAGAATTTTATATGTTGGACCTTCATATATATATAAAGACCAACATAACAAACTTTTTTCAATTTGAGACATTTAATATCCCATTTAGTATAATTAATAGGAGTCATACATATTTATTCAGATTTTAGAACCTAGAAAGAAACTGAAGTTGCTTTAGAATTGGACTTAAGGTCTCCATTAACTTCTCACAAGGGTGATTATGAATGCCTTCATAAGTTGTCACCACAATGCTTGTATCCTTTGAAAGCCTTTGGATTTGTTTTTTCACATTGCATGTGTGATGTGTACATCGATAATAACTCCTGTTACATGAAAAAAAAAAAGTAATGAAGATTTTTACCAAGAGGAAATAATGTTTTGGGCTCGGAAAGTAATAACGAAAATAGCTGATTCAATAGCAGATTTAGCAGCTGTGATTGTTGGAATCAATCTAGGGTATATAAAGATGGTATTGAATTCAAAATATGAGAATAAATTATATCTTAAGCTTTTAAGTTAGTAAATATGACATATGATCAATATTAACAATTGGCCAAAGTTGTGACAGTCAGGGATGGAAAAATTAAATTCAATTCGTGTAACTTGTGAAAATTATGACAATTAAAATTGAACAAAAAGAGAATCTTATTTTTCAATTTTATTATTGCCTTGTCTGGAGTGCTTCGATTATCGCTATTTCTTGCTATTATTGTCATTCGCTCCATTATTTTCTACCGTTTCTTCACTATTGTATTTTTTATTATTCTTGTTCTTGATATACTTTATTTGAGCCGACAATCTATCACAAATCAACAAACTATCTACTTTCTAGTAGGGAAAAGACTGCATACACTCCACCCTGTCTAGTATCCAAAAATTTTAATTACATCAGATATGTTATTGTAGTAGTATATCCTCACGATTCAAATTTAATTTTAAAACGAGGATTAATGCTAGATAAAAGGATGTAGGATTTGATGTTAGATGTTTTAAAGATGGAAAAATATTGCATCGTAGGAATAATAAGTTATTTACTACTACATGTTTTAGTGTACGTGCAATATATTTCACGTCAATTATTGCATTATATAATCTAACATGTTCTAAATTATCAATTATTCTATACTATTTATATTATTCTTAATTATTATTATTATTCTTGGTTTATCCGTCAAGATGAAAAGATAAAAATATTTAAAGGGTAATAGTAATTAATATATAGACGTTTCTATAACATGTTGATGTTTAATCAAGAGATTCATTGATAATTATCTAATAAGTAACCTAATCACGTAAACACTTTTAGTAAAAAATACGTAAAATATGCAAGCATTTTGCAAGAAAATATTCCACATATAAGTAAAGGAGACTTAATTATAAGTTCATGACTACTTAATTATAATTATTATCACTTTAGTAATTACACTTCACAAATTTTGGTCTATATAAATCATTTTTATCATTTTAGCACTCCACAATTAAGTTATTTATACGTTGATCATCACCGTTTTAATCTTATAAATGGGATTTAGGAAGCGTTCTCTACCCTACGAATGTAAAAAGACTATTTCTTATGGACATGATATCAGTCCTTAGCTTGCTTTGTATCTGTCATGTAAAGTAGTTACTACCTGGGTCACGAAACTTTTTTTTGCCTAATAGCTACATAAAACACATATAACATTTTGACCTTGTTGTTCCTGGAAATTCTTGCTCCCCTTGGTCCATTTATATCTATATGCATCAGGACCTATCCCAATTCGTGTATCTCTCGGTTCGAGAAATCAAAATAAGAGGCTCGAACCATTTCTCATACTCTTTTTAAATTCGATAAATATTGGTCGATCGTACATTTCATTATATGCACGAATGTCTACGCTTATATATGCATATATATATATATATATATATATATATATATATATATATATATATATATTTCTGAATTTGATCATAAAATATTTTTATTTTTTCAAAAAACATAAACAAAAAATGAAATACTTACCTTGGATGTGTGCTATTTTTGACAGCTTTTTGCCCATATTTTCTCCACTTAAATCCATCATCAAGAATATCCTCAGTGCTTCTTGTATGAAATGCAATCCTAGGTGGTACATATTTCCTCTTCCTCCCTTTCTCTTTTCTACATAAACTATGTTGTTGTTGTTCACCTCCTTCCATAATATTCACATTCATATTCCTAGGATTTATCGACGTTGTAGCAATCGACTCATTATTATTATTTATCGTCGGGCCGGATAAAAGCCCGGCCCAATCAATATTTTCACAAATAAGACTAGAATTACAATTATTTTGCATTGCCAATTGATCATTAGGTTGTTGCATGAAGAAGTTGGCCGGAGATAGTAACGTCGGGGTCGGGGGTGGAAGAGGCGGAGGTGGAAGTGGTGGTGGTGGTGGCGGCTCCTCGCCGGAGTCCATTGACAGTAATGTTGAGTTATAATGCATTTGATGAGATAATGATTTGCAAGAATGTTACAAATAATTTATGTTTGAAATTTATAGATGAAGTTAGGTGATAGCTGTTGGACAGTTTTATACATATGTTGTGAGAGATAGGGTATTTTTTTTTTTAATTTAGGGTATGAGGAATATAATGAGAAATTAATTGGCTTGTACCCTTTGATAAAAGCCAACTACATTTTACCTAATAAAATCTGTTCAACTGCCTTATTAGAAATGGTAGACGTACGTGCCCAAAAAACATGTTATTACCACCATAACACGTTGTGTAATTACTACAAAATATTATTATTATTATTATTATTATTAATATTATTATTATTTAACTTGATTAAGTGTAAAGCATATAAATGCATGGTTTAGGCAGGAAAATGAAGAAGTGAATGAAAACGTTGTAGAATGCTTAAAATTTTGCATGTCCAAATTGTATCTCATTACAGTTTAATTTGGATGGTTAATATATACAGAGTTAATTTCATATATATTTTTTGTAACATTAAAATTATTCAATTTTATCAATGTAAAATAAAAGTCACTAGAATATACTAAAACTAACTTGCCTCTAGCTAATTCAACTCCCAAAACTAGCTCACGAAAGAAGAATTGTTTGAAAGTATATAAAGAATCCATGTTCCCATCCGACAAATGATTTGTACATTCAAGATTGGATGTTTGGAGTATAGACAATATAAGAAGGGATGAGCCTGACTCTGATACCATGTAAGAAAATAAACTTAAATTCAACTCAACCTCAAAAGCTGGCTTCGAATAATTCAAAACTATATAAGGAGTCCATATTTTCTATCACACAAACTATGTGGGACTCCAACAGTTGGATGAACCAACTAGATGGCTTTATATGCTCACTAAAAATATCTTTTTGGACCAACAAGAGCATGACTCATTATTGAGGGATTAAAAATGTAAAAACAAAAATCCCAATGAAATACTTACTATAGTCAAGGCATGCAAACTACCTCGCCTAATTAATGTTACCCTTCACTAATTTTGTCAAACTTTACCTAGGCAATTTTAGTTCTTTTTAAAAATCAATACAACAACAAGATACTCAGTGGAATCTCACAAGTGGGGTCTAGGGAGGGTAGAATGTACGCAGATCTTACCACTACCTCGTAAAGGTAGAGAGATTATTTCCTGGAAACCCTCGTCACAAACCTTTTTAAAAATCAATAGATTATTAAAAATGATCATTTCTTTTACATATATAATAATTTGCAAAAAAAAAAAAAGACAAAATCTTTCTATTGATGTAATAAAATTGACCAAGAGAGTTATAATATATTGGGCTTCTTTACGTACATACAAAACGAAAGGGCGTGTTTCTAAAGAGATTTGATAGATAAAATGCTTATCTTGCCATGATTATCCACTTAAAAGGGATCCAAAATTTTTAATTTAGTTTTCATCTGGTATTCAATACTTACATATTGAGGATAGCACCACGTAAGAATCGTTAAAGATGAAAATGCTTCTATCTAGAAAGTTTTCATATATATATGCAGGGCTCGAACTTGAAACATTTGATTATAAAGAATAATAAAATTCTATCCACTATAATCATTAAGCGATCAATTCGTAATTCTGTTAAATTGATTCAAAATGTGTCCGACCTCATACGAATATACCCAAATGCCTTCCCAATCTATTATCGAATTTTCAACTAAACACTTAAATTTTATGAGATCCTAACAATCCCTTGAATTGTACGTTTAAAACTAAAATAATTATGTTCCTAAATACGTGAGCACCAAAAACAAATATTAAAAATTTATTTTAAAGTTGTAAGCAATATATTAATCATATGCATAATTGTGCTTATATTATATTAGTCACTGCATATATATAATAATCTCATGTTATTATTTTCCACATAAAACAAATCTTATTTGGAATATAATATTGGCAACTGTATAATTCACCAAAAAGCCATAGGAAAATGAATCAGACAAACAACGAAAGATACATGGAAATTTAGTTAGTTCGACTTGTAGTGTTCTTTGTCTTCCGGTTATCAAAAAGAATTTTCACGTGCTTGACATTCTGAGCTTAAATCTTATTGTGCCCGCATTCTATCGTAATGATTTTTCACGTGCTTAGGTTCATGAACCTATTGGGTTATAATAAACATAATTATTTCGGTTCTAACACTTTGTTTGAATAGTTGTTATGTATCATTTCATAATGTATCGTATTGTGTTGTATTGAATTATATTACAACGTATTGTGTTGTTTTAATGAGTATAATGTTTGAATAGATTGTATCGTTCTCCGTTGTTATATAATGTCACTCATCCAAAATTTGAATGATAAACCTACAAGAAATTATAGAGTATGTGGTAGAGATACTATGAAAAGGTAAGGTAAATGATGAAATAAAATAGTTAAATGATAAGTAAAGTCAAAATGCAAAGAAAATATTCGAGTAACTATACGATCACACCAAATTAATTAGTCGTTACTGAAGATGAATATTTTCATTGTTACTTAAAGATAAATCAGATTTAAACGGATATGATATAAAGGAATTTATGTAACAATCAAAATTAAACAGATATGATACAAAGGAGTTTATGTAACAATCAAAATTACACAGATATGATACAAAGGAGTTTATGTAACAATCAAAGCAAACACTATATTTAAACCAACCATGCATTACAGTACGATAGAATAGGTACCAATCATCCAAACAAGGTGTAAGGCGAAAATGTGTTATATTATTCGATTTATCATACATTTTTCTTTCGTTTCCTTAGTAATTATGATGTTCCATGCGTTACATACTTAGAAAGTTTTTTCATCCTTCACTCAAAAATAAGGAGATCACGTACTTGCATGGGCACAAAAAATAGTCCCATAAATAAAACACACACATACATATATATAAACAGAAGTATACACGTATACGCATAAATTGTTGAATCTCTTTGATATAATAAATTTTTATGAATTCTCCATTATTTGAATTTTTGACTCCGTCACTAACCTAAAAAACTAAGCTATCAAATGAAATAGCCTGTTCAACCTATAGATTAGTTAGTATTTTTTAAGGAAAAAAAATTATGAAGGGCCATATATTGACATACAGTTATTGTTACAGTGGGTAGAGTTTTCCTTACTTTTATTTAATGCGAATAACTAGGTTTAGTAGGATCTGAAGCTAGGGGAGATTTGATTTTGTAGTTTTTTACAAGAAACTTTTATTTTTATATGTAAGAGTTGAAAAATTATATGCGCGGTGGAAGCATATAAGGATCGTATTGCTTACCTGAATAATAGATAACACATACTTTTATGCTAGAACACAAATAATCATGCTAGAACACAAATAATCATATGCTAGATCCATGATTAATAGTATATATCCTAACAAGAGCAGGGACGGAGCTAATAATACTTGAGGGGTTCCTTCAAACTCTGCTTAGCGAAAAATTACATTATAGTTAAAATATTTTATTTTACGTATATATATATATATATATATATATAGTAGATGTTGAACCCTCTTTAACTTCTTTGTATGTTTATTTTTTATATTTCGAACCTCTTTAGTGAAAATTCTGACTCCGTCACTGTGTAAAAGATCTAAAAAATATATATTTTTTAATTCAATTTATAAGTGTTCGTACAAAACAACAACATACTCAGTGAAGTCGCACAAGTGGGGTCTGAAGAGGGTAAAATGTATGCAAACCTTACAATTGTCTCGTAGAGATAGAGAGGTTGTTTCCAGAAGACCCTCAACTCAAATATATCAGCTCCGAAAGCAGAAAATATTAGATGTAAAAACGAGTAGAGTGGAAAGCAATTGAAAACTCATATAAAAGCAGCAAAATAAATGACACGACTAATCCTACCATCCTATTATATTGCTCGTGGGAAGGGATTATTTCCACGTGAAATTTTGTAACGGTGAGAAGGGTGACGCTAAGGAATGGGTTCAGCATATCCCGGTCCCGTTATCTCTATTGATATTTTCAATATACATAAATGAACCGTGCATCTTTGGTCTCTATCTTTACGCTATCATTCATCGCAGTATAGTGGATGAAGTCGTTTTTCTCTTAATTAGAAATTTCGAATTCGAGTTTTAGATATGAAAAAATCCTTGATAGGAGGTCTTTCCCCGAATGAACCCTACCCGATGCAAATTCATATTAGTTAAACTCCCTCCAGACCCCGGATGGAACAAAAAAAAAAATCCATCTACATTTCACAAAAATACAAATATATATATTCTTAGATTGCCATATTCTTAAAAGTTTCAAACTTCCAAGTAATGATTTTCCTTTCAACTTCCTCAAAAGAGACGTGGTAAGAAAGTTTACTGAATAAGGCAAAAAATGGAAGTTACAGTCCTTCATTTTGTACTGTTTTAGAAAGTACTATAATTTAATTTTGGGATCTTTACAAAATCGTTTGCTATTTATCATTTAAACAATTAATTTAACAATTATTAAGTTAATTCTTCATTCATTTCGTACAAACGGAATTGGGACTAGCTAAATTAGCTCATCAAAATATAACTTGTCTAATCCGTTTATTTGATACTGAATTATGACTATTATTAGTATAACTTGTCGTTCGATAACATGTTACATGCCCTCATTTTCCTATCATATTATTAATTCCACTTACTAAAACAATGTAGACATTGAAGTTAATATTTAATTTAAATTATTTTAAGTTACATAATGTAAGACCCTCTGCATTGAAACAATACAAGAAATAGTAAATAAAGAAAATTAAATGAAATTATAAAAATAATATTGAAGTCCCCAGAATTTACTGTGTGTCCTTAAGGAATTTAATCCCCTCACTGTATTCGAGGTTTGTGGATTATTTCCTCCCAGGATAAAACATATTAACAATTACATAATAGCGGTACCTCAAACTCTTGTAATTTTCAGCGAACTCAAAGAACCAACAATGGATTCACCCAGACTCAAATCCTTATTTGTAAGAAAATATATGCAGATTAAGAAGAAATTTTGTATCTGGAAAATGCAGAAAAGGTCTGTATTTATAGCCAGCATTGGACGCGAATTCACCTATTCAGAGCAGTCTCATCTGTTCATATTAGTTCAAAGGAACAATTTTACGCGCCAATTTAAAAGGTAATTGAATTGACTTAACTAATTCACAAAAGAAAATATCAGAAAAGGAAAATTTTGAGATTGGTTAAATAAATTTTGTCCAAAAATTTTATCAATCAATCATTTGTCGAAGCCGAAACCAAGCGACAACGACAATGACGTGATCGGTCCCCTCTACTTGACTCTTTAAGAGTTAGAGAAAGAATTTTCTAATATAAGGACAAAATTTTCCCTCTATTTTATTGATAAGCGAGAAATGACTCTTCATTTTCCTTTATTTGATTACGCCCACATTTTCCATTCTTTCAATCTTCATTTAACTTTCATTTTCCAATTCATACCATAATACCATCCCCTTAATGCACACGAATCATATATTATTTTCAAACTTATCCCAAACATTACATAATGGGCGTTTCCCATATCTTGCACATCTTTATAACTGTCAAAAAAAATGTCCTATAAATACCACCAAAACATCATCAAACTTTCTAACATAGACATAATATCAATTAGTCATAAATCATATATATATTATATTATAGTAATAATGGTTTGTTCAAAGAATATTTGGGTTGTTATATTCTTCTTGTGCATTTTGGCTGGTCCCATTATTGCCCAAGATTACAAAGATGCACTTGGCAAAGCTATTTTATTCTTCGAAGGACAACGTTCTGGGAAATTGCCAGTATCTCAAAGAGTCAAATGGAGAGGAGATTCTGCACTCAACGACGGCAATAGTGATGTACGTATCTTGTCCCAGAAAGAATGACATCTTAATAACTAAAGAGTAACATATTTTTCAATTTACATATCGTGTTCTCGTACTTTGCAAGTAATAAGTGTTAAAATTTCATATATATTTAGGTGAACTTGATTGGAGGCTACTATGATGCTGGTGACAATGTGAAGTTTGGATGGCCCATGGCTTTTTCTTTAACGTTGTTGAGTTGGGCTGCTATTGAATACAAAACAGAAATTTCTTCAACAAATCAACTTGACCACCTCCAATGTGCAATTCGTTGGGGCACAGATTTCTTAATTCAAGCCCATACTTCAAGTACCACTTTATATACTCAGGTGAATATCGTCTCGTCTAAAAATTTAAACTATATATTTTAGTGTTGCACCAACTCTTTTTTCTTAGGCTAAACACATAAAAATAAATAAATTTTTCTTGTATTGCATGATAATATAAAGAGATCGCTTGAATCTAAGACACCGTTTTTGTGAGAAGAATATTAAATTGTGTATTGCATGATAAAATGGATATTTTGAAAGTTAAATTATTACGTACTTTTTTAAACCGACTCAAAAAGAAAAATGAATCATATAAAGTGGGAAATAATTTTTAACATATCCGTATGCATAGCTCTTTTACCTTTTAAAGTGGAACTATCACGTGAGAATTCAGATTAATCAAACCCTAAAACGAATAATCCCACAACATGAGAAACCAAATAGAGTATCTAAAATTAGAAAATATGGGCACTTAGTTTTGTAATATTTACAAACATATATTATACATGGACAGGTTGGAGATGGAAATACAGATCACCAATGTTGGGAGAGACCAGAAGACATGGATACTCCTCGTACACTTTATAAAATCACCTCAAATTCTCCAGGATCTGAGGTGGCAGCTGAGGTGGCAGCTGCTTTTGCTGCTGCATCTATTGTTTTCAAAGATATTGATTCCAATTATTCTGCCGAATTGTTAAGAAGATCAAAATCTGTAAGCATATATACAACTTTGTAGAAAAAAAAAATCGTAATAAGTAAATTTTAAAAGTTTGATCAAACAGACTATTAACTGATACACGTAACACACAGTTATTTGAGTTTGCGGACAAGTATAGAGGATCTTACCAGGCTTCTTGCCCATTCTACTGCTCTTTCTCAGGTTATAAGGTAATAATTAATTTCAATATTAGGCAATAATTAACTTGTTATATATATATATATTCTCATTGTTAATTACTATTATTTATTTAATTTTAAATCATAACTTAATTAGTGTTTTTAATTTATTTTTTATAGGATGAATTGTTGTGGGCTGCTGCTTGGCTATACAAGGCAGGTGGAGGAAATGATTATTTAAATTATGCTTCAAATAATCAAGGGTGGAGTCAAGTTCCCTCTGAATTCAGTTGGGATAACAAGTTTGCTGGAGCCCAAACTTTACTAGCTAAGGTTAATCCTTTATATGAATTCAGTATTATATTATTTGTTAGTGTTATGTGTGCGAATAAAATTCTATATTGATGGTCGAAATGATTAGGAAGCTACGTATAAAGTGTAGAATCTCTTAAAAGATGAGGTTTTTTGAGAAAAATCACGTAGAATTGACCACCTGATTAAAAGTATCTTTGGATTGATATAGCCCAACAACTGATATCAGAGCCCAAGTTCAGCATGATGAGATTGGCATATAGGTTATGGGGATGGGCTAGGTGGAATTTAACTTGGTTCAGATGGAGATTGTTAGGTGTGCGAACAAAGTCTCATATTGATCACTGAAAATATTAAGAATCTACCTATAAGATGGATATAGGTATCTTAAATGACAAGGCCTTTTGGATAAACCGTGCAAATTTAGCCCAAATTAGAGTATATCACACCTTGTTAAGAATATTTCGGAATGATACAATTAAACAATTTAAATTCTATACGCAAACCGTTTAAATCTCTATGATCAACATCTATCGGAAATCAGATAAAAATATTAACTAACATATTAAATAATTGATAATGTGATGATTCAAATTTTATATTCTCCAGTACAAATTACTAACATTTCTATGATCAGGAGTTCCTAAATGGAAAGAGCAATCTGGGAAAGTTCAAGAAAGATGCTGATTCATTTATCTGTGCATTTATACCAGGAAGTAGCTCTATACAAATTAAAACAACCCCAGGTAATTTTTTTTTTTTCAAATTTTAGAATAATTATTCTGTTTCTCAAAGTAACTTAATATTTTAAAATTTTAATATAATCTATAATATATTTGCAGGTGGACTTTTGTATTTTAGAGATAATAGCAATTTGCAATATGTGACTGGTGCATCCATGATACTTTTTATGTACTCTAAAGTCCTTGAGACAGCTGGAAAAGGGGAAATTACATGTGGATCTGTTAATTTTTCCACCTCCAAGATTAAAGCCTTTGCAAAATCACAGGTCAAATGCACATTTATTGTATTTTTCTTGCATTAAAAAATTGATCTATGCATCCACTAGAGTCCAGCCTTTGGTCTATTTCTGATAGCATGTTTGGTCAAGCTTTCTGAGGAAAAAATATTTTTCGAAAAATTAACTTTTAAAGAATGATAATTATATTATTTATATATAGTTAAAATAATTTTTTATATATATCATAGACGTCGAACCCCTTTCGACTAGTTTGTATGTCTACTTCTTCAAATTTTGAACTCCCATAGTGAAAATTCTGACTCCTCCACTGATTTTCAAGATATCAAAAATGCATCCCAAGTGTCACATGTACATTCAAGTCTCATGTTTTGAGAAACATTGGTGTTTTAGTTTTGAATTTAAGTTATATACACATATAGCATAATAAATGTTTATATTCAATTTAATTTAACATGTTATAATAAGTCATTAATCACTTTCTATGTTAATAATTACTTTAAGACATTAGAAATTATAAATATTTTTTTTTTATATTATCAGTACATAAAACTCAAACTCGTTAATTTTTTTCAGATCGACTACATACTTGGAAACAATCCACTTAAAATGTCATACATGGTGGGATTTGGCAACAAATATCCAAAACAACTTCACCATAGAGGCTCGTCACTTCCTTCAATTTATGTCCATCCAGACAAGATAAGCTGCAACGATGGCTATAATTCATGGTACTATTCTAACAATCCAAATCCAAACGCACATGTCGGTGCGATCGTCGGTGGGCCCAATTCTGGAGACCAGTTCGGTGATTCAAGAACAGATTACGCTCATTCTGAACCCACGACTTATATCAATGCAGCATTTGTGGGATCCGTGGCCGCTTTGATTGGTCAAAACAAAGAAGGAGAACACTCTGGGAAAATTATAACACAATTTAACCAAACAAATTTACGTGATAAATAAATTAACATGAAGAAAAAGTCATAGTAAAGAACTGAATGCTAGCTACAATCATAAATAAATATATGTACATAAATTAAATATCAGAAATGTCCAAGAAATATTACTCTCTCCTCCTTTTCCTCATCACCTATATGCTATTTTTTTTTTCTTTTTTTATTTATTCACTTTAGCAAATCAACAAAATTTATTATTTTATTTCACTAATTCTCATATTATTAAGTAGTTACATAAAAGGCTTGGGTATATATATGAAAAAAAAAAAAACTAGCTGACAATACCTAATTAATTAAAAAAGTTTGCATATATGTCACCAAGATTTCATTCGAGCTGCATTTGATCATTTTCTATTTTTAATAATACGTGTGAAGGTGAAAACTGTTCACCTACATTTGAGTTTACCTTTAAAATAAGAAAAGTTACGGATATATATATATATCGTTCGATCAATTAATTTATTAATATATATATATATATATATATATATATATATATATATAATTTGTATATATTCTATAAATTAGATCGTCTGAAGGCATGTTGAGGTGTAATTATGCTTTTTAGTTATCTCTAAGTAAATACGAGGTAGTGAGAAGGTTTGTGTACATTTCTACCCTCCCCAGACCCCACTTATAGGATTTAACTGGGTATGTTATTGTTGTAGTTAACCTCTAAATTGAAAACAAAAGAATGCATAACTAAAAGTAAATGCATTGAATTTTTGAAACTCATTCGGAGTCTCTCGAACACAAATCAAATATTATTAGCTTCGAAATGATATTTCAGACTTAATAGAATCATCAGAACACCCAAACAAGCTACATAAAATTGTCGATACTCGAGCACTCCGATAATGATTATAAAAAAAATGTTCTAAGGATAAAATGCAAAATTTAAAATTAAATTACTTGAAAACAAATAAAGGAGTTATTCTTTTTTTAATAAACTGATAAGGAAATAGTGATACACATATTGAACTGATGATGAATCTAATAAAGGTAATCTTTTTAATGAAAAATATAAGTAATTAATTTTGTTTAATACAAGATGGACTTCACACCTCGTTGTACTTACATCTCTCACCTACTAAAGTTCTATTCAAAATTCTCGTCTTGAAACTTGTATAAAGAATATTTCCCCGCCTATTACTACAACAACAACATATCCAGTTGAATTTCACAAGTGGGGTCTGGGGAGGGTAGAAATGTACACAGACCTTCCCACTACCTCGTATAGAAGTAGAGAGATTGTTTCGTAGGAACCCTCGACTCAACAACCCATAAGCAGAATAAACTAGTTATTGTTTACGAAATAAAACTAGAAATCGAAATAAAAAGAGCGACTATTTACGAAAAGCACATGTTAATATGTAAATACGATAAATTCAACACACATACAAGTGACATCAATCCCGCCTACCCCTGCTACCTCACTAAACCTCGAGATCACCCATCCACCTACCTCTACTAACCAATCAGTCTGCTACTCTAATTCGCGACCTCCACTTCTTTCTATCTAAGATCATGTACTCGGTTAGATTCAGACTCGCCATATCTTGTCTGATCACCTCCCCCAATACTACTATGTATATATATTTACAAAATTAAATATATAGTAAAAGAATGGATCTTGTGTGAATACTACTTGAAAAAAAAAAGGAAATGTAGGAATAATAAAAAGAAAAAGTCCATATATATTGCTAATTAATCTCTTATCCATTTCTTTTCCTAATGGATTTTGTACAAAGAAAAAAGAGAAGATTCCAATACATATATTAGATTAACTAGAAAAGGGAAATGTAGAATTATTAAATCCACCATGAATATCTTCAAGACCAGCAAAGAAATCTCCATCAAACATTTCTTGAATTGAAACACATTCATTTTCATCACTTCCTTCAAATATATTATTTCTGATCATCCCTTCATCATTCTCTTGATTTATTTCTATTTCTGGAAATTCATCCATCAAAAATCCTTCTGGGGAAAAAACTAAATTTGATGTTGAACCATTTGGACTTGATATTTTTTCTTGTTTCACAATTTTTTTGGGACTATTAATTGAATTTTTTGAATTTGGAAATTTGCTTTTGACAGTACCAGCAAGAGAATTTCTACGTGTTGGCTGACTATGATTATGTTCAGCTGTGTATGTCACAATAAAAATTCCATTGTCAGTGCAACTTTGTTCTACTTGTTTTCTTGCTAAACATCCCTTTGAGCTGCTGCACCTATAATAGCTCCTGGTTTTAAGAAGAAGAAAAAAAAAAAGTTAGCCATTGAAATGCGTTACTTGAGTTGAGGGTCTATCGATATGCCTTGCACTATTCAAATCGTATATATAAAATTATACTGGGGTATGTTATTATTATTTTGGTGCTAAACTTATAAAATCACCTTTGTGACATTAAAAATTAGTAAAATTTACATATCCAGTGAAATCCCACAAGTAGGGTTTTGGGAGGGTAAAATGTACATAGACCTTATCATTACCTCATATAGATAGAGCGACAGTTTCCGAAAGACCCTTATCTAAAAATTATCATCCCCAAAAGTAGAAAAATACTAGATATGAAATCAAACGACTAGAATGGAAAGCAAATGATAATTTGTAAAGACGATAAAAGTAATCAAATGCATGACGGACAATAACGACATAATATATAAAGACACGAATACCTCTACTAACCTACTATATCACAAAGCCAGACTTACCCACTGTAACAATAAAATCACAAAAATTATTTTTTTTCCTCACATTAAACATAAACTATATATATGTGCAAAGTGAACACAAGATATAAATGATTGAAATGTCGAAATTAATTTTACCTCATGTGTATTTGTTGTGTCAATGTTTTGCATAATTTCCACGTCAGAAAACAAAAGAAATCAAACGTGTATAAATCATGACTAAATTTTTGAGATTAAATTAGATTCTAAATTCATTTTCTATATGATAGCTAAGTTTCTTAGCATCTAAAATTGAGACCACTTCCATACAAAAATACAATTTAAATTAAAGTAAAAGGACCAAATATCCCAGTTTCACATGATAATAAATACTAGTTCTAAGCTTTAATTTATTTATTTGTGTGTATTATATAAATATAAATTCAATAAAAGATGTTTGGGGATAAATATAATTAGTATATTATTATATTATACCTTGGATAAGGAGAGCCTTTAATGGGTTTTTGACCATATTTTCTCCAAGCCCATTTATCAGAAGAAAGATCATCTGCTTTTAACTGAACCATCACTCTCTTTTGTTCATTTTTCCTGTGAAAAAATCAAACAAACTCCATGTCAAACACCACACATATATTCAACCAACATCACATAAAGTCAGATCGAGAATTATGAAATTTCAGGTTCAAATTCAAATAAGATCAAGTCAAAAATATCGTAGTAGGTGATTCTATGATTCCAACATAAATTCAGATAGAGAATTGTAAGATTTCAAGTTCAAATTCGAACAAGATCAAGTCAAAAATATCATAGTAGATGATTGTATGATTTCAACATAAATTCAGATAGAGAATTATGAGATTTCAAGTTCAAATTCGAACAAGATCAAGTCAAAAATATCATAATAGGTGATTCTATGATTTCAACATAAATTCAGATAGAGAATTATGAGATTTCAAGTTCAAATTCGAACAGGATCAAGTCAAAAATATCATACTAGGTGATTCCATCCCATTTGTCAGATTTACATGACCAGATCGAAAATATTTGATAAAATTAGTCGAGGTGCATGCAAGCTGATTTAGACATAACTTATAAAAAAAAAAAAAGAAAAATTAAGGAACATGTACACATGATTAATTTTCCTCTACCTCTTTTTGTACTTAGGTACATATGTACTAGGAGAAGCCACCACTTGTTGTTCATGTCTTTGCTCTTCTTCTCTCTTCTCTTCTTTCATTTCTTTGGGAATCAAAGAAATTGAAGATCCCATCAACATATTTTGTCCACCAACATGATAAAATGGCTTGTAAAGTTCTTCTAATTCATCACTAAAAAACTCTTTTTTCATCTCATGAGAAAAAGATAAATATTGATCACTTTCTTGAAAATCCAAATTAGGAGAAAAATCAATATTATTATTATTTGCTCCATGGAAATGATCACTACATGAAGTTGATGATCCAATAACAACAGCTTGAAGACCCCAATCCATTATCATCTCATAATCTAAAACAAAACTAAAAAGAGAGGAAAAAAATTGGATAGTAATAATGGCGCTGACTTTTTTGATAGCTAAAAATATGAAGTTTGAGGGCTATTTAAAGACTGAAAATATTATTAAAATCAGCAGCCTTTTTTTATTCCTATTTACACACCAGATATTTTTATTTTATTTATTTTATTTATTTTACTATTGATTTATCAAGTTGACTTTATTACAAAGTCAAAGGGTAACGACAAGCTAATTAGGGTAAATAATACACGCGTTTGTCTTAATTTTTGGCTTATAAGTTCTCTTTTGTTGACTAAAGTGATCAAATATCCTACGTACTTAGATTTGAATTTGTCAGAAATGTTTTTTTTAATATATATATTATATATATATATAAAAGGTCTAATTAGTTTGGCCTTTCATTAAATTAAGGGTTGTATATACAATTAATGACATAATATATGATTAATTTATACTTAAATTATATGTCAATACAATTTAAGTATTTTTAAATACAAAAGGATAAAGTGTGTGTATATATATATATAACATTACATAAGAATTAGCCAGCTTGTTTTGTTTTTGGCATTTTTAATTAGGGTGTTAACTCCATTTGGCAAATTCTAAGGGCAATAGAAACTTTTAGTCTCTTTATTATCTCCTTATTATATATATAATGATAGATAGAAAATTTTATATTATCATGATCTAGTTTTTGGAGTTCGAGTTATCTAAAAATTATTTTTTGTAATATAATGTCAGAATCAGAATAAGATACATTTCGATTCTTTATTCATCTATTGTATAATTAGGATTTTTGGATACATTGAGTTGTAAATTATTTACATATCACCATATAATATAAATACAAATATTTCCATAATCACTGATATATAATATTACAACTTTAAAATTAAAATATCATCAATTCTCATAGATTTATTAATGCATGTGGACATTACTACACGTACTCCCTCCGTTTCTTTTTAGTTATCATGTTGCGCTTTTAAAAACTCAATTTAACTAATTTTTAAAACTAAATCAGATTAAATTAATTTGATATTTCAAAATAAAAAATATTATTGATTGCAATTTTTTTTCATAGCAATATGATGAAAAGTTACATCTTAAAATGTTAGTCAAAATTTATATACTTTAACTCCAAAATTAAAAATTATAACAACTAAAATAAGACAAAAATAGTATCGAATATCGAGTAAGAAAATAAAATAATTAATAAGTGAGCGTCTTTTTTAAAAACTCTGTCCTTGAAAGGACAAGAATAAAAAAATATGACCCCTATATATACTCTTTAACTGATTTCTGGTTCATTTATTATTAAAAAAACGAAAAGGGTAAAAAATACTTCAACATTATCGAAATAGAGCAGAAATATTCTTTTATTATATTTTGGTTCAAAAATATCCCTCCGGAATATTTTTGGATAAAAAATACCCTTCCGTCATATTTTTGGCTCAAAAATACTCCTCCAATAATTTTCTGGCTCAAAAATAGTTGAGGGAGGATATTTTTTAGCCAAAAAATTAGTTGAGGGGTATTTTTGAGCCAAAATTTTTATTGAGGGATATCTTTTAGCAAAAATATAACGGAGGTATATGTCTACTCTATTTCAAATAATTCAGGAATATTTTTAACTCTTTTTCCCTTCAAAAAATTCTCTCTCATGAATCATGATAATTTATTTATTATCAAGAGAAAGAACAACCTTGAGTTTTTTTTTTTCTTTAGTTAATAAGAAAAAGACAACTAACCTAACATACATTAAATAGGATTTTTTTTTTCAGTTATTATATTCTGCATACTTGTGAAATTATATTCTGAGAAGAATTAAAATATTAATATTGAAACATAAAATGGAATTGGTTCCCAAAAGTCCACATTAGAGGTGTGTTTGATACGGGGGAAAATGTTTAAAAATAAATGGGTTTTTATTTTTTATTTTTTGTTTAATAGGTAAATAAAAAACATTATTCTAAAAGCATTTACATATAATCTAGATGAATATTATCGAATATCAGAAAGGTGGTAGAGGTGAGGGTATGCGGTAACAGGGACGGGGGCTACTGGGTTAGTGAAGATGAGATGTGTGTTGCTTCCCTGCCTTTACCGCTAGTGAGATCTCTACTTGAACATAATGATTCTTGTTTTGGATCGTTTTGAGGGCCGTTCTAGATGAATGTACTACAAGACCTCTCGCAAAAGTCACAATTTAATGTAGAATACTACTAAAACTTGTTTTTCCTATCTTTTACTAGGAAAAATCATTATTCTCATTAAAAAAAAAATCCATTTTTCATGACAAAATTTAAAGAATTTATTCCAAACACACCCTTAGATATTAATATCGAGTGACTCAATTATTTTAAACGTAAGCATGACCCATGAGGACGAAATAAAACAAAGAAAATTGTAGCACGCGAGCAACTTGCGTTATGTATAAATATAATTATTTAGCAAATATATATTGCGTGAACTATAGGGAACTTTGAATAAAAACAAATTAAAAAATGAATCTACCCCTATAAAAAAAAAAGAGACTTTTTCTTTTAATAAAATGGACCACTATTTATGGGGGTTACCATGCCTAAATAATTCATTTTTTTCTACATACACCTATAAGTACTCCTATAATTTCATCACATATGAATCACTAAAGAATGTGATTCAGTAGATAGAACTGTTTCTCTCTTAATTAGAAATTTCTGGTTCAAGCTCTGGGTATAGAGCGTTTTTCTTTGAAAGAAATCCTATACGAATTAGCTGAACTTCAATACAGATACTGAACATCAGATCGAAAAATCCAAAAGAATTTAAATAAATGATATTATATGCATGTTGATTAATTAATATATATCTTTTAGGTTTAGTAGGGTGGGGTGTACTATGGAGGGTAGTGGGGGTAAAAAAAGAAGATATAATTGGAAAGATTTGAAAGGTCTATTTTTTGGAGTTGACTGAATTCTCAAAGCAACTAGATGAAAAGAAACCGTGTTTTTTTTTTCTTATGAGAAAACTTCACATCAGTCGGTAATACATATTCAATATTTCACGCACAACTTTCTTTTTAAATTTTTTATATTTTTTTAGTTTCTCATTAGGTATTTGACACGAGGTTCAAAATCGAATCGAAATCGATAAATTAAAAGTAAAATTATCGAATCGAAATCGATAAATTAAAAGTAAAATTAATTTATTTGTATGTTATTTAAGAAATAGGTGGGGAACGGATCGGATTAAAATTTTATAATTAACGACTTATTTGTGTGGGGTGGACTATTCAATCTCCTTATGGGGTAAACCGTTAACCCATTAAAAATTAACATATTTGTATTTTTATTTTAGGTATATTAGCCTCGTTAATATTTTACCATAATATATAAGGATAATTATATATTTTTTCTTTATTAGTCCTAACTCCTAAATGGAAAACTTATTTATTTTTCTAGAATTATATGTATTTTGTCTTGTCCATTTTATGTAAAGTAAAGTGTTTTCAATATTTTTTTTTCTTTCACTACTCATTGGTTCATTGATTTTAAAATAATAAAAAGAAGTCATTTTTTATAAGGTGTGATTATGTATTCTTTGGGGAAAAAAATACCATAGAGATTAGACGTTAACCAATACACCACCAAATAACCATTTGATAATTGTTAATATGTTACCGAACCAACCGGTATCTTATAAGTTAGTTATCAGATTAATAAATTTAAAATCAATATTCGATAAGCCAAATCATTATTTTGATATAAATTTTGAATATAAATAAACTCAATAGCTTTGATATGAATTTTACTTCTTTTTTTAAAAAAAAAATCATTTAATATATTTAGACTATGAATTGAAGTCTTAAATATGGGGTGATATTTGTCTAGTTATATAAATTAAATCAAACAACTTGCCATGAGTTTGTCATGCCTAGATATTTTTGTATATTAAAGAGGTGACTAGTCACTACTACATACCCTACAGAATTTTCAGGAAAGAGATGGACTATACTTTCTTGTAGGATAAGATGAAGAATAATCTAAAAGTGGGATTTTGTGAGCAATTATTAAAGGAAAAATCTTTTTTTTTTTTTGGCTAAAAAAAAAATAATTCTCAATTTGTAAGGCAATTTCTCATGTAAGAGTAGTGCCCTAAATATTTCAAATATGGAGGACAATTAGTGCCTCTATATGGAGGATGATCATTTTGGGTCCAAAGCCAAATACAAGGGATAAAATTGAAAAGTTATTAATTAAATATAGAAAGCAAGATTGTTTTAAGAAAAAATCCAAAAAAAAAAAAAGTAAAACAATTTAATTGAAAAAAAAATTCAAAAAGAGCAAACGCTTAAATATAATAAGGTAAAAAAATAGTTATAGTTTGCTAATTGCTATAATTGCAATTCATAGCTACATATTATAGAAGAGAGGCGAGCGAGATAAAGAGAGGGAGGCGAGAGGAGGGCAGAGATTGGGGAGAGACGAATTATATATGTATATCTATCAAATTGAATAATTTTATATGTGCAACTGATATATATATATATATATATATATATATATATATATATATATATATATATATATATATATATATATATATATATATATATATCGGACAAGCGAGATTGGTAGAGACAAGAGAGAGTGGAGAGGAGTGAATTGTATATGTATATTTATCGAATTGAATATGTATATCTGTCAAATTATTGTATATATGCAACTGGTATACATATATATTTGTATATCTGGGAAGAGATTGCAAAAAAAAAAAAAGAGAGAGAAAATAGCAATAAAATCCTAACTATTATTATAAATTATAATTTTTTCAAACTACAATGATCGAATATAAATATATACTATATATTTATCTAGTTACGTAATTTAACAAAAAAATAATGGAGCCCTTAAATTCAACCTAAGCTAATTATGTTAATTACAACAAGGCACCGCAAAACTTGAAATGGCAACATAAATATAACTCAATTTTTGGAACAATTTCTATCTCACTCAGTACCCATTTTTCAAGTGTCACACATTTGACTTGAGCCCCTGCGTAGAAAATTTATAAAAGTCGGTGAAAGAACCTTAGAATTCACATCAAATGTCAATCAAACAGTGAAAATTCAATTATTTTGTTTTTTCCGATGGGTTGAACTGAATTTTCATTTAAAATTTTGAATGTATAATATAGTGCATTCAACTTATACAAAAAAAATTTAAATTTTGAATTCGTCTTTAATTTGTACCAATTTTGAATATCGAAGGTTGTGACTTTTTGTTCAAATATTGGAGCAGTTAATTAATTATCTCTGTTTGGTCAATCTACTGGTAACTAATTTAGGTTGACAGGGTCAGCTCACTTAGCATTAAGGGCAGAGTTAGGATTTTCAGTTTATGAAAATAAAAAGCTATTAAATTACATTCAGTGGATTTTTCAATAGGGACATTTACAGTGTATGACAATTCGGCCAAAATATTTACCAAAAAGATAGGCATTCATTGTATAGGCATGTATAGTCAAGCTATATTCAGTTTTGAGTATATCGTGATGTATATTCAGTGTATAGCGTATGTATAAGTAATCTACATTGTATAAGTCAATGTATACTTTTGGTAACTTTTAGCAAAGTTACATTGTATAGTCATGTATATTTTCTATTCCTATGATTCTGCTGAACCCGTAATTAAACATATCGTTGAACTTGTTAATAAGTGTACACTTTAGCCTCTGTATGTGGTTGTTGTTTATTATGATGTATGTTGCCTTTTTTCAATCTCAAAGTAAAAGCATAGAAAAGGTAAGAGATCAAAAAGTTTGTTATTTTTTTCGACTTGTTTTCATGGGAATACTGAGACGTAGTGAAGGTTGATATATATGAGTTGAGAGTCTTCCGGAAACAGCCTCTCTATCTCTATGAGGTAGTAATTAGGTTTGCGTAGATTTTACCTTCCGCAGACCCCACTTGTGGAATTTCACTGGGTATATTATTGTTGGTGGTGTAACCGGACTTGATTGAATTGTTTCTCACAATGTTGAGAGGGAATATAATAGACAAATTCTTAATATGACAGTATTACTGTTCTTACTTTGGCTTTGTAGGAGTCTTGTTGCTACTGTTAAATCTACTATGACCAAAAGATTTGCACGCGAGATGAATTAGCACTGTACAGGTAAGTAACCGTCTGATTGAGAGACTTCATTTAACTTAGGTTGATCTAGGCCAAAGACATACCAACATGGTATATTTGTACGCGTTGGCTCTGGCTCTTATTACAAGCTCCTTCCCAGTGCATTGCTATTAATGGTTACTATAGTCACCTTGTACGCACATCTTTTGCACTAGCTGCCATCATTTTTTCTTAACTGTTGTCTGTTGAAACTTCAGACTTAGCAGTTAGCACTGTCAATTTCAATGAATACAAACTGTTGACACCAAAGTTTAGCTGTGGAAAGACATTCTATGTTGTTGTGCTTAGCAGAGTTCTGCTAAGTCGAAGGTTTAAATAGGAAAAGGTAGATGATTGAAACATTTCCTAATAGTAACTTCAGAAATAGAATTATGACGCACAAATTTACTTGGTTTCATGCTCTTGATCATCTTTGTCTGTTGTTAAGGGTGTTAAGAACTCCCCTTAAAGGCGTGCCATGAGGACATTTTTTGATTTTAAACGCGATAGACTTTCAAATTTTATGATTGTATTTAAGAGGTTTATAAGTTTCTATCTGTAAAGATGAAAGGGGAATTGATAAACTTGTTTCCCCTGCTATCCTCAAAACTATTTTTTCGTCAGGAATAGTAGCTAGCTAAAGTTTAGTTCTTGAATTTCATCCGTTGTAGTTGCAGAAGGCTTCATTATATATAATGGAAGCCTCTTCTAATAGTATCGTCCTTCATTACCCTTCCGCTTAATCAGGACTAATTGACCCAAAATCTTTACAAGGGATACAACCATACCTGATCTTAATTCAATCAAAGCAGTTTCTGAAAGGATGGAAAAGTTCTTTGTGGTTTTGGAATTACTCTTTTGGTTATGCCTTATCCTAGTATTGAATAACAAGGCTATCTTGAGTGCTGCATTATTTGAGTATGTGATTCCTTCTGAATATCTTGCGAGATCACACTAGGTACATTGTCGTTGTTGCTGTAATTGTAATTCTTTCTGAATATCTTGTGGGGTTGTACTTTGGCATGTTGTTGTTGTAATTCCTTCAGAATATTCCAAATTAGAAAGGTTCCATTACTCGTCAACAGCTGCATTTTTAACTTACCGCGAACTCCATAAGATTAAACAACGTTAAAACTGATTCAGTTTGCCTATATGTTACATGGTACGTTGCTTTCTACAATCAGAAAGCGGCAAGGAATGTAAAACTTGGAGTTGCAACATAAGTTTTTTCTCAAGAATTTTAGGTTTTCTATCATGCCAAGTTTCTCTGCAACTGAGATTTGCACATTTTTCTTCTTTGGTTTTCACAAATGAAGACTTTTGGACATTTCATTACAGTATGAGAAGTTAATCACATGTTAAGGCATATCCCAGACAAGAAGATATGCACATGGTGAATTTTCAGAACATAGGGCTATTTGAAACATTGTTGTACCTGACATGTATACTATGGACAATTTGGAAAGAAAGGAACTATCGATGTTTTCAAGATCTAATTCAAAGTTGTATACATGTAAGCAACTATATCGGTTCATATCATTTAACAATTGAACATCGCGTTCATGCTTGATCTTTTATGGTACAAGTGCCCCCAAAAAGACTAAAAGGAAAATAAAAGAAACACTTCTGAACTATGTTTCTCGAACTCCTCCCCAAAATTGTTGTTGCATTAGCATTTGATTCTCAAAATTGCACTACTTTTTGAGAATCCGACATTCACTCTTTAACATTTAGAAAGAGTTCTAGCAAATAATTTCTGGAACTCTTAAATGAAGAGATCAACATGAAGTCAGCCATGTAATATTATAGTTTGGTAGCCGCTTGCAATGTTTCAGACAAGAATATATGTTGTCTGCTCCACAAATATAATATAATATAAACTTTACATACTTAAAGCTTTCTATTTCAAATAATGCTTTAATATCTTTGAGACGAAGGTCTTTATCTCTATGAGGTACTGGTAAGGTCTGCATACATTTTACCTGCGCAGACTCGGGTATGTTGTTGTTGCCTTAATATATACAATGATAATTAATCATATGTCAATAAAAAAAAAAAGTAACAACATTGAAACCACAATCAGGATGCATTGTTCTGTGGAACTTATAATTAAGTACTCATAAAGCCTTTTTAATTACTACTCATAATTATTATTATTGGAAACAGGAAAAGGCCTTGACTGAATCCAAAGCAGCAAATATTTAAGGTGTCTCTGGAAATTGTTTTCTAATCTAATTTTTGAAGAATATTTTCTCTAACAAAACACTCCCTCTGTCTCATTATATGTTCACATTATGAAATATTTGTCTCAAATTTCTTGTTTTACAAAATTAAGATTGAATTAACTTCTTATTTTGCCTTATTATTAATTCCTTTTAAAATTATAAATATTAAAATTCTAAAAATTTTCTCTATAGTTAACTCTTATCTGTGATTTCTCAAAGTGACATAGAAGGGAGAAATGAGGACTAGTATTATGAAACGAGGGGAGTAAGTTCCTTAAAAATGAAGAAACAATAACTTCATCTTCGGCACTTAACCCCACCCCCAACACCATTATTCCATCTTTCGTGTAATATTTATCTAGATTATATAAACACTTTTTATTCTGCCGAACCCACCCTTCCACAACTCTCAACACTTCCCTGTTGATATCAGAAATACAGCAAAATTTGAAACAGGATCAAAAACCACCAAAGAATAAAAATATCTGACTACATTAAAACAGGACATCATCAATGAACAACAAATTAACTGTTTAACATTAAAGAAAAAAACAAGACAACATATCTATAGCTAGGTCTTAATACCCAAAATAAAAGTTCGGCTACACACAACCACAGCCTTTTTTTCCAACTAAAGCTAAATGCAAATCATTTTTACACCAATCCTATTTAACTTCTAGCCTCTTTTTCACCCCAAATGACAAAAAGAACACCTTTTTGATACGATCAAATGGACCCAATCCGATTTAACTTGTAGCCTCTTTTTCACCCCAAATGACAAAAAAGACACTTTTTTTGATACTTTCAGTGATCAAATGGACCACTGGAGTCAAGCTGCCGGCAAAGAGTCATATACGTATGATAAAGAACCCTGTCCTTGGCACCAGTCCTGTGCTTGTTGTTATGTTTGCAGAAATACTTGAGCTGTTCAAGTGTACAACATCCAATAAACTGACCTAAAAGTAAAAATAACCAATTAATGGATTTCTTCTTCGATGAAATAATCGGTTTCACACAATTCTCTTGTTCACAATACTCGCAATTCGGAAAAACCGGGTTCATCCAAATATTCGGTGCACGGTCATGCATGAAATCCTTATTTAACGCAATAAAGCTTCCAATTTGCGCGAATTTTTCGCGCAAGTTGAACTCCATCTCGTATTTCCTCTCACATTTCTTGCACTGAACTTCACCGCTTATAGTAGAAATCCCCTTCGAGTGCAGCATGTTGAGACTGTGAATAGTTGCTCGGCGATTAGTCGCCCATGGATAAGGCGCCGGTATCGTGTCACTCTTCGAAATGCCCGTTAATTTTCGCTTACGTGGCCGGCGAGTAGATGGTGGTGGAGGTGGTGGTGGTGACGGTGGCGGCGGCGAAACGGTGGCAGAAGGAAAAGACAGAGACAATGTGAGCGAATGATTTTCGATTTCATCATTGTTTTTGCTGTTTTTCGACATTTTTGCTGTCTAGAACGACAAGAGTTAAGAAAAAGATTAAAAATTTGGTGAAATTTATATAAGAGAAATGGAAAGGGAAGAGTTTGTTATGTACAGTACTGTAAAATGTACGAGAAGATAAAGACGAATGAGAAACAGAGCACGATAAAATTCCATTTGCTTTAGACTTCTTTTTTTTTTTTTTTTTGAATTTCGAAAAAAATGGCCTTTTCAAATTCTGTTTTAAAGTGGGAAATAGGAATGAATTTATGATGTTTTTATCTGCAAATAATTCTAATAAAATCTTTAATACTCCCCTGATTCATTATTTCGAAAATAAATTTTCATTCTATATTTGATATTAATTATAAAATACTTATATTAATTTCGTTCTCATTATTTAATCAAAAAAGAAATTAATCATTGGTCTATATTAAGTGAATTGTCGAATGTATGATACAGTGGGTAAGTGTAAGGGAAAAACAATTAAAAACATAAATTAAATGTTCATTTTCACTACTTATGCTTAAACTATATATTCTACTAGAAAATATAATGTAGTTAAGAACACTACTAAAAAAAAGGGATAAAAATAGGGGAGAAAAAAGTCTCGATGATTTTATCCATCGATGTAAATAACCTTTTTGCACGACATAAATTTATATGTTTGTATCATAATATTTTATAAGTTATATCACATCTTTAAAGTTCGAGTTCTCAAGACAAAAATTGAAGATCGGCTCATTTAAACGAAGAAGTATAGAATTAAATCTATTGAAATTTGTCCCATCGCTGGCCCCAATTTTGCTTATCATAACAACAATAACATACACAATAAAATTCCACAAATAAAGTCTAAGTAGGGTAGAATGTACGCAGACATTACCTCTATCAATTTTACTTATGATAGCCCAAGTAAAATGTTGTAAATTCAGCCCATATCCAAAAGTGGGCCAAATCAAACCCCCCATATAAATACTCACCCTCCGAATTCAAATTGCAGATTTACCGCCATTTGAAGCTATGGGAGAATTCTGCAAATCAACCATTTTCTTCTCCGATCAACTCCTCTGCTACGCCGATATCCTTCCTCCTTCACAGGTAAATTTCCGTCACAAAAATATTCGCAGATTTGTAGCAGTGTAGAATGTATGAGTCGCTTCATTTAGAAGTTCAATTAAATCGGATGGATAGTTGTTTTACCTTCTTTTTATTTTAGATTTGCAATATGCAGAATAATTTTAGTCCATGTGAACAGTTGAACTGTTAGATTCAAAACACAAATCGTTTCGTGATTTCTGTATGTATTTGTTTTCTCATCTAATCGGATTTATGTGTTCAGGTCCGAGCTCGAATTGAAGTTGCAGTACTGAATTTTCTTAAAGCCCTAAGTTCGAACTCTCCGTCAATTTCCGATCTCTCACTGGTTCGAAATTTTACCTCTTCATCTTTTCAAAACGGAATTCTACTATAATTTGCAATTTTAGCCTACTTCAGATGTGGGCTGTAAGAATGATGATGAAATCCAAAAAAGGTTTCTTAATTGTTCACAATTACACAGATTTGGAACAAAATTTAGCAATTTTGGGAGATTTATCTCGGTCACCTCAAAGAACAAATGATTTACCAGTATTGGGATATTATGCCTGAACATGAATGGACATAGATGATTCATATAGTAGATGCCAACCAGAGTCATTTGATAGTTAATATATATAGTGTTGTGACACAGATCAGTAGGAACTCCAGCAATAGTAGAGTGAGTCGGGGGTTACTTACCGGTGATTCATGGATCTTCCTGTCCCATTCTTTTTGCACGCGATCTTTAACCAGAGAGAATAGTGCCAAATCATTCATAAGAGGTAAAAGGCTACAAGTTTCTTACCATCAGATTATTTATTTGACAAATTAATATTTAATAATGCTGGGAATGTTTTTGTGATCAAGTTTGGAAGGTTATGGAGATGTGCTACCAGATTCTGGTTCAGGAAAAGAGGGTGACACAGAGAGAGCTATACTACAAGCTGCTATGTGATTCACCAGATTATTTCACTACTCAATTGCAGGTTAATAGAACTATCCAAGGTCATTCGTTTCTCCTTTCTTCATCACTTCTGAATAATGATCTGTGCGTTTGGTTGATTTTGTTCATGGGATCTCATTTACATTCTATGAAGAACAGATTTGGTAGCCCTGCTTCGATGCAGCCGTTATAGCCTTGGAATAATGGCATCAAGCAGAGGGGCAATAGCAGGCCGTTTACTGTTGCAGGTACTGTCTTAATCCTTTAGTTGTAAGAACAGGTGTTTATACTTAATTTAATCAAACTAGTAGCAGTATTAGTAGCTTGACTTGGCTAGTAACATGAGCTGTCATATTGGAATGAAATAGGCCCTGTACAACAAATGGATATAGAGAATCACCTAGCCATCTCAAGTAGTTTATAATTGAGGCACAGCAGATTGATTGATTTCAATATGAGCTAACCTAGTCAAACTTTTAATGTTTCCAAGTTCCTGTAGTTGGTAAAAGTTCGCTGCTACTAGCCATCTATGATCAACTATTTTGCTTTGTATCTTGATTTTGTGCTAAAAACTCAAGGTACTTAATATTCACATGTTTAAGTCTTAAAGTTTCCAATTTAAAGCTTGATCGGGGATTTGAAATAGGAATTTTATCCAACATTTAGAACTTGGTATTTCTTTCTCCCAATATGGATATATGATTTAAGTTTCTTTCTTTAAACAACTGAGATAGGAGCCAGACAAGGAAGTTATTGACTGCTCTACTTGTGGATCTTCTGGTTATGCTATATCGGGAGACCTGGAATTGTTGGAAAAATTAACCATGGAAACAGATGCACGATATATCATCATGGTGGAAAAGGTATTTTATCACTTGTTGGAAACTTTAGTCAATCATTTTGCAAGAAACTAAAACTAGTTCCACATTTTAGCATGCTATATTCCAGCGACTAGCTGAGGATCGTGTGTTCAATAAAATCCCATGCATTCTGATCACCGCCAAGGGATTCCCTGATATTGCCACTAGGTGAGGTGAATAGTTAGACCTCCTTTATTCCGACGTTCTAGTTCACAGAATAGCTGCTAAAGGATTGTCCATTGATCTCTAAAATTTTATTCAGGTTTCTGCTTCATCGAATGTGTCAAACATTTCCTAATTTGCCAGTTTTGGGACTGGTTGACTGGTATAAAATGATTTCACTAGTATTGCCACCCGCATAGTTGCAGAGCAAAGTTCTTACAAATCAAATTGTGATTTTTAAGGAATCCAGCTGGATTAGCAATTCTTTGCACCTTCAAGTTTGGAAGCATAGGGATGGGACTTGAAGCATACAGATATGGTGCTCTTTTCTCTTAAAACTTACGTTTGAAGCATGTCCTTGTTATCTTGACTTCACTTATAAGAGTCTGTTATCTTACATGTTTTTGAAGCTTGCAATGTCAAGTGGCTAGGACTGCGTAAGGATGATACTTATCAACTTATACCTGAAGAATGTTTGGTCCCCTTGAAACCTCGAGATCTCCAGATTGCCAAGAGCTTGATGTCATCAGAGATTCTGCAGGTATGATTCCAGTTGTTACAGAAACGTCATTCTTTCTCCGTTGTTGGATTGGGAAACCGTAAGATCACTGATTTTACCAGGATAGCTACAAAGAAGAGGTGGCAGCAATGGTTCAGAGTGGTCGAAGGGCAGAGATTGAAGCTCTTTATTGTCATGGTTATGATTACTTGGTGAAGTTCCTTGCAACAAAAATAGTACAAGCCAATTACCTCTGAAATTCACTCCCTCGTTGAAAACATATACTCAGAAAATATTGCATTTTCCAAAATTGAATAATATCTGGACGATGCAAGGAGTAAATCAGTTTGTACTAGAAAATGAATCCATTACGTCTTTCTTATGCAGTAGTGTGTTATTCTCCTGCCGTCCTCTTGTATTTACTCTCTAGCCTGAACCAAAAACTAACAAGGCTTATTCACCCCAAAATACCAGGGTGTCTTGTATAAAGACCTATGATTAGAGCATTCAAATGAAGTTTGCCTCGATGACAAGTAGGGCGAAGATGCAATCCCCAACTTAACAAAGAAGCAAATTCCCAAAGCAACCCAACAATTCTGAAAAGAAACTGAACACTTCCAGACTAATGATATATTTAGAGGCAGCTCACAGTTCAGAGAGTCCGTACTGATTGGTTGAGCCTGCAAGGTAGTTCCCACAATCAACCACGTAGAGACATGTTGAGTTGACTAACCGGATACTCATTAAAGGAAAAAGTATGGCATTCCGCTCGGGAAAGGGGGGTTTGAAACCTGCTCATCCCATCTGTGTAATAACAAATTATAAATGTGTAACAATCAAATAATTGTGCATCTGTTCATAATACAACTTACACTGACCTCCATTCCTTGGCCTATAAGAGACATATATCAGCCAAAAAAAAGGAAGAGAAAAAAAAAACGACTGCCTAATGTTGTAATCCCAAAAATGCAATGCTGTGCTCCTTGCTATATCTCAGCAAAACAACATGAACTTGATTTACTGTGAACCTAGTCTCGATTGCCATCTACATTTCATTACAGCTTATCTCAGCAAAAACAAAATTCTTCAGCCCTCTTTAAGAAAGAGACACCCTCTTTCCCTCCACTGAGAACTTGTCGCTACCTTCAAGCTGCGTACAAGGACACAAGTCATCAATATGCTAAAAGAACAAAAAAGAAAAGATGACTGCAAAGACAAAGAACAATATCTCCTGTCACGAGACGTCCAAGATTGCACCAAAAGCACTTTACCTTGCACTTCAAAAATGCAAGAGACTCTTTCTTGGTGAAATTGGAGAAAAAATCCGATGATTGTTCATCAATTAACACTTTAAGCTGCTTCAGCTTTAACGAGTTCCCTGGTGCCTGGTGTATGAGACATCAATAAAGCAAAATCAAGACATGAAGTCAAATAAATCACTTAACAAATGACAAAACAATCTAAGGAAACCTGTTTCAACAGCCGTTTACACAATTTCTTCAGCTTCAATTTTGGTTCATCATTTTTGACTGGGTCACTGATTCCTTTATGATCTTCTTTCATGGGAGGGTTTGACTCAGACGAATCTTCATCATCGCTTTCATCAAAGGACGTCTTTTTACCCTCAAAGTAGCAACCAGCAACCTTCTTTGGCCGGTCCTTGATACCCAGTCCTTGTTTTCCAGTTGTAGCTGTGTTCTGCAGTTGAAAATATTGTCATTATCTTATTTGATAAACCTCTCTTATTATACTAATATGCATCGTTAGAGAAATATCAACTAGAGAGCTAATTCCAAAATATTCATATCAGAACAATAAAAAACTGCAATCTTCTAATAACTATAAATGAGTACACACCTTCACTTGTTACCTAGTCATATGTACCTTACAGTTTTTCAGTTACTCCATGTAAGGAATCAAGATCCTGATACTATTAGCCAGTATTATAGTTATGAGACGATACAGATGTAACGGGTGAAGTTGGTAAAGATACCACAACATAAAGCCCTTAAACTTTAAGCTTCATTAGAAGTATCCCACCTATGTTGTGGAGACAGTGATAGACAGACAGTTTAACTCATTTATAGCAATTAGCATAAAATCTATGCTGCATTAAATGTTTGGAAAGCATACTTGAACAAGATTATAAAGATTTTCTTGATCATCCTCATGGAATGTGGTCCTCTCACTGAAGTCTCGCATCTTATCCGATGAGAATGACGTTTTTCTGCGAGCTTGACTTCCAAGAAATCCTCCTGAGACAAAACCATTTTTATAGCCCCACCATTCAGGGGGAACCCCTTGATCTTCATTCCCTGGCAAAAAGATATTTTTAGTAACAATCAGCACTTACGTCTGAAAGCCCAACCCGGGTTCAACAAGTATTAAAACCCATTCCTCATCTCACATCAACATATCCTTGCTAAACATTTGTGTACACATTAACATACCCCCCCCCCCCACACACACACACAACAATCCCACCACCCTGCAAAAAACGAAAGAGTTTGTATAGACATGATTGAGGAACAGGAGCTGCAATGCAGGTCAGACAGAAAATAGTACCTACTCATATTTCCAATCTCCTTCCGCGGTTCCGCCAACATAAAAATAAATGGCATCACCTAGACGAGGCAAATCAATGAAAGAATACAATCTTCCTACGTTGTTTATGGGCCTTGATACAATAACATTGATTGGAAACTAACGTAGCAAGAAAACATCTAATAGATAAGAGGAGGCCTAGGCAGGCTCTAGGCTAACTGCAAATAACATATCTAGAACTTACATGCATCATCGGCAACAATAACAGTCTCTGCTGTATCTGGTACTTTCTGATCATCGTCTGTCTGAGAAGTCTTTGTCTTTTTTACCTACATAAAATGCAAATTTGGCTGAGGAGATTTTTGTTTTAAAAGATATTGCCAAAAGGAGTACGATTACAAGCTTTGAGTCGAAATAAGTCTCAAACATGAGCAAGTGATTGCATTTTTTGTGTATAAGACAATCATGGTTCCACCAAGCTTCATCAGACCTCGACTCATTCACCGAGTACCTCTATCCTCCAACTAGAATAGATACCGAGTGTTGATACAATGTTCAATTTACATATGCAATTGGATAAGCAAGTGTTAAATCTCTAAAAGAAAACAAAAACATTTTCAATATCGCCAGGATTCCTAGTTTTTATGGAAGAATATACAGGTTTTGAATGGTCAAGTACCCTAAAAAATAGTTTGTTTATTGATTGGGTATCACAATAATAAAAATGAACATCCAAATATACTCAGAGCATCAAGAATAAATTGCTGGTGAGCTTGTTATATCTCTAATCAGTATTCATACAGTGAAAACACAGTTGTCATACAAAAGTAAACTCACGAGAATTCCTTCAAGATCCTGAGATGAATATGCATACACAAGCTTTCCTCTCTCCCTTTTCTTATATCTGGTACACAGAAAAATAAAAATCGGTCATTACAATGTATACCAAGTGGAGCTCACCACACATGAAGAAGTGTACACCGACATTAACTTGCTCACCTTCCTTGAGGCCTAGTAACCTTAGCAACAGCCTCTTCTTTGCCATTAAGAGTTCCTGTTGCCGTGTGCTTTTCCGCCTCTTTTTTCTCTATTACAGTTAGAAACACCCAGAATAATTCATACAACAAAATGTAATGGATCAAGAATATATTAAGAATGATTTCCGATTCAATGTACCTTCATCATTGTTGGTTTCAGCTGTTTGCTGCCAAATAAAGTAAATGAAATATTAGTCATATAGGATGTTGGAAATAAATTACTAGTTAAATTAAAACTAAAAGTTGAAAAAGAGAGTCATCAATCTGTTAAGCATATAGGATACTGGAAACAAATTTACTAGTTAAATTAAAACTAAAAGTTGAAAAAGAGAGTTACCACTTTCAATCTTTTAAGTATGCTATCAAACTGAGTAGTGTCGAACGCCCATTCATTTGGCTTTTCTATACCGATACCTATTCCATAATTAAAAACAAAGAAACTAAGTATTGAGTTTTGAAAGCAGAAAGCTAAAGAAGATAACAAAATCCCTTCCAACTTCAATTTTTTACGCAACTCGGAGAACCAGCACCGCTGTTGGTGGCAATCACTTACACCACCACCACACACACACACAGAGACAGAGAGAGGAGAAGGCAGGGTTGTTCTTTTTTCCTTCTGTAGCCATGCAACAGAGCTGATCACTACTACAGAAGTGATAAGGCAGTCAAGAAAAAACCTGCAGTGTCTTGTTTGTTCTGAACTCTGACATATCCTTTGATACCTTGCTTGTTCTTGCCTAGGCCTTCTCCTTCTTCCCATCCCTACTTAGCACACATTTCATACGTATTAGAAAAATATCTATGGAAAGTTTGCAGATTAACTAGCATGCCTCAAGTACACACAGAAACACACAAAAGAAATAGATTTAATCACTATATTTCCATACAAGCTCCTATTTCCATCATTGGTTCATTGCAAATTAAGGGTGTACATGGTGGGGCTTGGTTTGGTATTTCAAAACCAAACCAACTCGATTGATTTGGTTGGTTCGGGTTTTCAATTTTTTTGTCCCATGAGTACTATTTCAATATTATATCTTTGGAGTTACAGATAAAATTTTAACAAATCAATAAATATTTAGTGATAGCTAGTTAATGGACGAAGGTTTTCCGAAAACAGTCTCTCTATCTCTATGAGGTAGTGGTAAGGTCTACGTACATTTTACCCTCCCCAGACCCCACTTGTGGGATCCCACTAGGTATGTTGTCGTTGTTGTTTAGCTAGTTAATGAATTGACAAACATACATACTATTGAACACGTGATGGTTATTTTGTAGTCTAACAATAATTGTCAATGATGTATATGTTCAAACTTAACCAAACTTTAAAAATAAACACAAAGTCGAACATAAAACCTAAAAATTGATACACTTTGGTTTAATTTTAAAATCACCGATAATACAGTCAATTTTGAAAAATATGAAGGAGTTAAATATATTTTGACATGTAAATATGAAAAAATTAATACATTGACGCATTTCAATGACACTTAGATTGACCATACAGTATATAAAAATGGATAGACTATATAGTTCTATTAAACATCCACTGAGAGAATCACAAATATTTCTTCGACATGTGTTTTTAAAAAAAAATCCTATATAAAGTTCTAAGAAATATATAAAATTATATTTATATGTCAATTTGGTTCATTTTTATCTTGCTCAATACCAAACAAAATCTGGTTGGGCTTTTAGTCGGTTTGTTACGGTTTTCAATTTGATTTGTACTACTAATTGCATTTAACTCCAGCAAATAAACAGAGAACCAGAAAACATCTGGTTTAATCCCAAATCAGAATATAAATCATATATGAAGTAAGTCTCCAATCAAAAGCTCAGCACCACTTCCTTGATATCCTTCACTTCTCGTGATCATAAAATTCATAAAAATCAAGCAAATGTACAAGCCACGAGCTTTAATATTGCTACGCAAACAGAGGAGAGTAAAAATCTTAAAACTTATTTCAATTCAATATTTATATTTCTATATCTTTATGTAATTCATTTTGCGTAAAAAATAAATGAATATTGTTAATCTCCTTATTTTGTGGTTTTCCAGTTCACGAATATGCACAATTATCAAATTTGAACTCAAATGACATGGATCAAATCAGAAAAAACAAAATAAATCAAACTTAGCAATTCAATTAAGTTCATCACATACAAAATACGAGAACTAATAAACGCATAGGGAAATTGCTAACCATTTGTTTCATGAGACGGAAGGCGGCGGACTTCCTGGCAACTCCCACATAGCAAACGGGAGCTTCCGGCGCCGCCATAACAATGATCAGAGGACAAAATCGTCTCTTTGCAACGCTCTCTTCCTCACTAGCCTTGTAGAAAACGAGCTTCAATTAGAAGAGAGGAAGAGAGGGTTGGTGAAGAAAAGGAAAGAGCGAAAGGGTTTCAAAGCTAGCAGTTCGAGACCCTAATAACTTGAAGCAAAAGGGAATGCATGAGAAACACAGTACAGTTTAGTTGGGCCAACAGATGAACGCTTCGTTTTAGAGGCCCATGAAGGAGGCCCAAATTTGAAACTGGATGCTGAAACTTGACCCAATAATAGTCGGGCCTAATTAGGGTGTCAAAATAAAACCCAACTCGTCTAACCCGTTAAAGTTTATGTGGGTTATTATTTGCTCAACCCATCTCAATTCAATACATTTCAACCCATTTAAAATTGGGTTCATGTGCAATCCGAATCGACGAGAGAGAGATCTTGTCAAAATATTTTTAAAACACTTTCTTTTTAATTTGATATGTTTTATATAGTCAAAATAAAGAAAAATATAATTTAATGAAAATAAGTAAAACTTAGTCAAAATTAAATTGAATTGAGTTGGGTCTTGACCTGCTCTATAACTTATTACTCAATCCGTTTTTGACACAAATAATTTTAATCCAAACAAATTATAACTAGGTACCCAACCCACCTAATTACCACCCTGAACCAAATTATATAAAATGTCAACTCATGAGTTTTACTTCAATCCTTTTAGCTCTAGCACTATATGAACTATGATGTAAAAATTTCATGAAATACCCTACTTTTGATGGTCCTATTTAACTAATGTTGTGGATTTTATTTTATTTTTTAAATATGAATACAATGTTTGATAAATTTTAAATAGGGATTCTATGCTTTTTTCGCTTCTTCTATTTATGCCAATGCGTTAGACGCATAGTCTGAAATTTTAATTATTTTTAACATGTGTTCCAATTTTATATATAATTTGTCAATGTACGAGTACTTAGTTAAAATGTTTTTAAAATTTTCAATAACTCATTGCATAGATAATGATTTTAATCAGATCAATTGAAAAGAACTGAATCATTCATGATCTATGAGAGTGTTATTAGAATCTAAATTTTCAATTAAATATTTGAACTGTTAATAAAATGTTACAAATTTTAAAATGTTTTACGAATGTATCTATCAACAGGTCATAAAATCTCAAACATTTCTTTAATGAGGTTTTTATATATAATCAAAATAAATGACATATTTCACGTAGTTAATTTAATTATCTAATAAATAAATAATAAATATTTAAAAAAAATAAATTAAATTCTTTAATTATAACATTTAATTTAAGAATTAAACTATTTAACTAAAATATAATTAGTTCGAGTATTTAAATAAAATATTTCGAAGAGAATGCCACGCCTTCTCAAAAGGATCCAAAAGTGCCAAATACCCATGATATATTTATTTATAGGACTAAATATATTTATATTTAAGTGGAATAGTTTCATGTTTTAATTTTTTTTAAAAAAGAAAGAGAAATAATTCCCTTCAATTTACCCAATTTTTTCAGCCTTTATTTCAAAAACTCCACAAAACTGAGCTCCGATTCCTATGGCTATGGCGTCTTCACTATTTTTTTCAACTCCAGTTCCAACTAAACTCATCACAAAACAAAAGCCTCTTTCTTCTAACTCCTCGAATCCTCACTATCCCCAATTAACATACAAACCCTCGAGGAATTTGGTGGTTTATTCTGCAACTGCAAGTTCAATTGAAGCTGAAACACAAACATCTAGTTCTAATTCCACTCCATCGAAGTCTCTTCCTTTTAGAGTCGGCCATGGATTTGACCTTCATCGATTGGAACCTGGGTATCCTTTGATTATTGGTGGTATTAATATTCCTCATGATAGAGGCTGTGAAGCTCATTCTGATGGTAATTTTGACTTAACTCATACTCATTTTTGGCAAAGGCTATTCTTTCATTTATTTTTAGAACAGTTGTTTGATTATAAAAATGGATGCTTTGGTGATTTTGTTTGGCAATATTCATATATGGAGGATTGAACAGTGTTTATATGTTTATTACTCCTAAGTTTCAATATGTTTGTCTGGTTTTGATTGAACATGGAACTTAGAAGACTTTTGTATCCCATGGTCTTAAACTCAAGACGTGTTAGTAAGTCACTTCGTTTGCATTTTATTCACGAGGCTGTAAACACAGCAATGATTTTCGACTGAAAATACCATTTGCGGGATTTCAGTCGAGATACCTGAACAAGGCATTAGTTCATTCTCGAGTTCTCGAATGAGTGTAGTTGAATGATGAATTTATTCCTTGGCTTCTTTGACAATAACTTAGAATTATTGTGGAGAATAGGCGAATTTACAAGATTATACACCGATTATAGGAGGAAGTTCAGGGGTTAGAGTGCGCCTGATTCATATGCAGTTCTTTTAGTTGTGTGGTCTTAAATATATCATATGGAAAGTTAGAGTTTAAGAGTTAGCCATAAAAAGGAAAGCGACATTCTTCTTTAAATGGACTAAAAGGGAAAGTAAGAAAATTAAATTAAAACAGTGACAGTAATATGGTTTTTAGGCATTTTTAGACATTATTTCTAGTTATAACAAGTAGTATCATTAGTTGTGTTTTCTGCAGTTTCCGAATATGTGAATCGTATTTTAAGAAGATTAATGGTCATGACCTCCAATTTGTTCCACTCTTTTAGGTTAAGCATTACAGAAAATTAATTTGATTATAATTTGTAATGCAAAATTTTAAGTATTTTTATTCATAAAAAACGCAATGTTTATGTATTTTCTCTGTGGTTTCTGTATGTGCCATTTTTTTATCTTGACAAGATTGAGAAACAAGTGACGTCCCATTTGCTTGGTGATCTTACCATATGTGTTTCTATTAAAACTACAATTTTTAAACAATGTAGATTATTATATAGAAAATAAGTGTCAGTTGTAGTAAGCAGTTTTCAAATATGTGAATTTTATATGGAGAAGCTTAAGAAATGTACAAATTCACAGCAGAACTTAGAAGTATGAGATTTGAATCCTCCATTCTTTTTGAAAAGGGTAAAATATACCACTATATTTTACGAAATATCTGAAATTTACTTTCTATTATCCATACTCTTGCCGTTAATAAACCGTCTCATTTTTTCCCTTGAATCCAACAAACCTCCAACCTGAAGTATGACAAACGTGTAATTTAAACAGTAGATTAGAGGGGTAATTTGGACTTCTTTTGTGAAGTATTTTGACGCCGACACGTGGAATCCACCCTGTCCTCACTGGAGTTTCGTTGAAGTCGAGAAAAAATACGTGACAACTTGCTAAGGTTAAGGGAATAAATAGTTTCATAGTACAACAAATGGTAAAATTAAGATATATGTTATAGTAGAAGAGTGTGGACCTTTCCTCTTATTTTTGAGGTAGAGGATATACTTCGTAATATGTAAGCTCATAAAGACTCGTGTGTCGTCTCTGTTGTTTAAGAGGTCAATTTTTAAAAATTTTTGAATTTATTCTTTTAGGTGATGTTTTGCTTCATTGTGTTGTTGATGCGATTTTGGGAGCTCTGGGGCTTCCTGATATTGGGCAGATATTCCCAGACAATGATCCTAAATGGAAGGGTGCGCCTTCCTCTGTGTTCATGGAAGAAGCTGTAAGTTGATGCTCTTCATTGTTTTACTTTTTGTTAATTGAGCTCAACACCGACTCTGAGCTTCTTGGTGGAAAATCATGGCCACTTGTGCTTACTGTTGAGATGTGTCCTTGTTTGTCTTTACAGTAAAATCATGAATTCTTGGCCTTGCTGGCAGTTAATATTGATCCGTGCATAATAACAGTTCTCTCTCTGATATTTTCATGCCTCGAGTGTCATAACTCACCGTTGGTTGACAATATTAGATGTGGTCAAACTTCTTTTTAAGGTTTAGTGAGGGACCAAAAAATCAAATAGGCTTGTGTGAAGATTAGTAGATTAAGGAATTGGGTTGAAGTTATGAGTGGTTTCGTAAGTTTACACTGTGCAAGTCGATGCTTGAATGAACCAGCTTTACCTAACTATCTGAAGTCTCACCAATGGGGCTTGAGAAAGTTCATTCTTAATTTTTGCACCCATGTGAATTGAGTGGGGATAAATGAAACAGGTTGTATAAGCAAGAAAAAAAAAAAGAGCACCGCAGGGGGAGGAAATGTGGATAGAGCGGAATCAGGGATAGGAATAGTGATCACAATGGAAATTAAGCTATCAACTTGGTAAATATATTCATGAGAACCATGGTCTTCTTCATGACACTCCCTGTTCTGTGCTCTATTATGATCGATTATTGGCATATCCAATGACATGTCTGTAAGGTGGACACACTTTCCTCACTTTATTCGCATATGCTGGAAAAACTTAGCTGCTGGAAAGTAAATAAACCAGTCTTCTTTTTGTATGCTTCTAATCCATATATGCCCAAACTGTGCGCCACCTTTTTCTATATATTAGATCATGGTTTCTTCAAAGAAAGCAGTCTATGTTTTAACTTTTGCGAGAAATCATTCAAATTCAAGTAAATATAGTTAAGACTAGTATTATTATGATTGTTAAAAGGCGAGCGTAAGGTATAGGCAATTATTATTCAACAAAGCACCATCTCCTGTAAAATCTAATGAAGATATTCTTGCTTAGAGATACTGCTCCTGGTGATTCTCGCAGAGGAATGCATGGGGTCCCTTGTGGTAGGGAAACATATGGTTTCAGGTTGACTGCAAGTTAGTTGATACAATACTTTCTCCTAGCTGTCAAGGACCTTGTTCATCTGAGGTTGAAAAAGTGCATCTTCTTAGTTCTGATTGTATCTATCAATCCAAATAGCTCACATTTACACTAGACAGTGCACATTGAAATTGCTCCAACTCTATCTGTGGTCATTTTAGTTTTTAATTTATTCTTCAAGGAGACCCATGTGCATTTCCTTCATTCTGTGTTCTTAAACCATTGACTCCTTGTGCATCTAATGAGGTTTATTCGTCAATTCATCTTTTGATGGGATTTTGAGAAGGTAATGAGAAGACTAATGTCATCGATAAGAAGTTTCCTCAAGAGCTGAAAGCTCTTTTGACCACACTTGAGAAAGGCCAAAGAAGCTTACTTGATACGTGCAGGCTCCTTTCCAACTCACCCTCCATACCAACTATCTGGCATTTCACTAAAGCACATCATAGATCGATTCAACAACCAACTGGCTCCTCATTGCTGCATGGTAACATAAAAAGGAGTAAACAATCAACCAATGTATCTTTCTCAATCATTTAACATTATCTTGGTGCACATATTTTCAACTCTGGAAAGACACTAAAAGGTATTCTTGTGAATCAGAAAACACATAGTAACTTGCTATCTTTTTTTCTTTTTCTAGGTTGAATAAGAAATGATTAGATATCACATAGACTCACTTGCCCGGTTTGGGGACAGAGCATTCATTATCCTCATTTTAATGTCTATTGAACCCACCTACTCCTATATCACTCCAGCTTTCCACTCAACAGGGGCTTGGCGCATGAGGTCAAGTCAATGGCTAGCCTCCATCGTTATTTTGAAAGTGTTAATGATTGCGACCTGCCAAAAAAATCTTTACGATTATATCATACTCATACAATGAAGAAAACTCGAGGGGAAGGGGCAATCACCTATCTTCTCAAGATCATGTGCTTTTTCTTTCTTTACTTTTTAGAAGAGAGACATTAAATTAAAGTGAAAAGCAACAGCAGAAGTACAGCTTAGCTAAGAAAATGCTGGTCTTTCCATTGTAACTTGAAGGTCTAGGTTTCCATTGTAACTTGAAGGTCTAGGTTAAGTCTCATCTTTAGAATTCTTGGATGTGTAGGTAATTGTCGTGTCCTCACCTTCCTTTGATAGTGTAAAGGGCTGCGAATATTCTACTTTGAGTAAAAGATGTTTGGATGCTCACTTAGAATGGTATGACGAACAAGCCTTATCCAGTGTGCTTTAAGCCCTATTAGCCTTATTGTCTCTAATTAGGATTGCCTTATGACTTGATTTGTTTCAAGTTGTGATTGGTTATTTCAAGTGATGCTGCATGATATAGCATACGCTTCAGTAGTTATGGCTAGAGACTGAGAAACTTTTTGTCCTATGGTTATTTTCCCCTTTATGTGAGATTATGTCCTTCAAGCTTTGGTCCGATGGTAAGAGCAGCATCTGATTTGTGGTTTAGACGCAAATTTCGGGTCCAAATCCTGATGCAGACAAAATCCTGGTATTAGCTGGAAAAAATACAGCCGCAAGCCAATTATCCACCAAATTTCGATCCATGAGCCACTGTCCCTTGGGGAATTTCTCGATAATGCAAATAGAAGTCATTGACTCAATTCTTTTTCTCAGTCCTCTTATCTCTGATTGACCTCTATTTGCCGCAGAACTGTTTAACTGTCTTTGTTCATCAATCAGTGTCTGCAATGCATGCTTAGCAGCAGTAAATTTCATGTATTCTCTTATTTTTGTTCTGCTTCTCTGTGTCTTTCCCTCATTATCTCTGATAATATTCCTTTATTCTTCTATTTTCCATCTTTTTTTTTTTGGTTGTGTACACTATGATCAAGTGGTTGCTTGTTGTTGGTCAAGTAAGGCTAACTAAGGCTTCTCTAGATAATGTTCTTTAACATCTAACAGTTATCTCTGCATCAACATACAAGTCTAACCCCAGTACAAGAACCCCCAATGAACACCAGAGCTAATGTAAGTGTGAAATAGGATCTAAGTCATAATCTCAATAGTTGATATTATCTATATGGATCCTTTGTGTCCATTGTGTTCTGATCTGATTTTAGCTAAATTGGCACCAATTCCATAAGATTGTAGGTCTTTTTTAAGCAATTTCAGTCAAACTACCTCATTCCATTTAATCACCTTCAGTCCTTATTTTATCACACTCATAGTCAGTGCATATGGAGGTATACGTAGGACATTGCCAAAATCATCTCAGATTACTGTCTCTCATTTCATCCTAACCCCGTACTACTTTGCACCCGTTTTTGGATGTGGTCATTTGTAAATGAGTCCTACCTTGTATGACTACACACCCATCTTAAAATTTCGGTTTTTCTGTGGAATATGTTGGGTATTAGAGGCCAATATTTTCTCTAATATAAACTTTACTGCTCTCATAAATGTTCTCTTGAATTTTCCTTTCACCTTTTTCTGTATCTTCCAAGCGTGTAGCACTTCTGTACCACTCCTCTATCTCATTCTTATATCTTGGATTTTTTGTGTTATGGTTTCTTCTATGATATCTACCTGTTAGAAGATGGTCTAAATATCTGAATCTTTTACATTTCTATATTCGCTTCCGTACTTTATCAGCCAACTCCTACTCTTCTCTTACAATCTCACATCTTCTCAAGGATGGAATTCCAAACCAGCACAACCTACTCATTGGTTGAGTTGATTTGTCTTTGCTTTTGACTCTTTCAGTACTCGAGAAGAGAATGGCTAAAGATTCTTGCCCTGAGGCCTTCTTTTCCTTCTCTTTCACCCTTTTCCTCCACTGCTTTCTAATTCATTTCTCTGTTGTGCATTGTATAGTTAGTTGTTTTGGATAATTGATGGATAGTTTGAAGGAAGTTCACTTAATTCTTCTAATGATGGCTAAAATCACATGTTTGTTGCTTTATCAGTCACATCATACACAAGTAATTTTTTTATGTAGTCCGTCACATCATATACAACTTACCTGCATACAAACCAAACAAATAAATAATCTCTATCAGTCACATCATATACAAGTAATTTTTTTATGGAGTCCGTCACATCATATACAACTTACCTGCATACAAACCAAATAAATAAATAATCTCTATCAGTCACATCATATACAAGTAAATTTTTTTATGTAGTCCGTCACATCATATACAACTCACCTGCATACAAACCAAACAAATACATAATGAATGCATGGAGATACAACTTAGGACAAGTTTTAAAGAATTCAACAACTCAGAGAAATAATATGCTGTAGTTCCCTTGGTGGGGGTTCGTGGTTGGCCCTCTCTGTGTGTTTGACCTACCTGCCTCCAATGTCAACCACTGTTTTCTTTGCTTGATACATGGCATAACAGGTAGAATAGTGATACCAGCATGATGTTTAATTGAGCTTTATTTTATGCACTCACAGCCGGAGGAGTTGTTATTTTTGTTGATTTTCTTTAATATGTCATTTATTGAAAAATGTTCTGGTTTTGCTTTTTGATCAGTTACAAGTTTTCTGGTTCCTACTGAGTGAAAAAATGAGAAAAGCGCAAGTACTAAGTGAATTGAGATGGTAATGCGAGTTACAGGAAATAGTTTCTACGGTTTGTTTCTTACTCTGCGTTAGCTAGGTTCCATTTTTGTTTATTCGATTAACATAATGGTTGCCGATATGTGCAAATGAAGTTTCTTCCCATTCAAATTGAAGATTTGCAAGCCCCACACAGAGGCTATTTTTTTTATAGTAGTCTGGTTTGTCATCCGGATATATAAGAGGTGAGGTGAAGTGGATCGTCTGCACCTAATTAGTAAGATAGTTATCCTAACACTTCCAGTTTAGGGGAATCAATTAGCCTGTTTGGTAGAGATTACATGATAGGGATAGATGTTAGGTGGGATTGTTGAAAATGAACAAAATAGTTTTTCCTTGACAATGTTGCATGAGATAACTGACAAGTGTAGCTAGGCTTATCGCCTGTTGCCCCTTGGGCCTCTGAATAGAATATTGTACTGAACGTAGACTAACGAGAACAGATAATAGAATGACTTACTTTTTTTTCAACTAAAAAGGCTCAAGCAACATCTCTTGACGTAGAAATTTGTTAAGGCTAGGTAACACGAGACCCTAACTAAAGATTAAGATGAAATGGTTCTTCAGTACTTGAATATGCCATGAGAGTGGTAAAAGACTAACTGCAAAGCATTTTAGAAGATTTTGAATAACCACTACTTTTCCTATTGCCTTGTTAATATGTCAATAGGAGTTTACTATTTTCCTCCTTCCATACAAAATTTCATTTTTCATCACCAGTGATCGTAGCACTAAATTGCACTTGAATTCATAGACGATCTAACTTGTCCATGCTTTATGGTTAATGTCCAGGTACGTCTAATGCATGAAGCAGGTTATGAATTGGGAAATCTAGATGCCACTTTGATTTTACAAAGACCAAAAGTGAGCCCGCACAAGGAGGCTATTAGAGCCAATTTGTGTAAGCTGCTCGGTGCTGATCCTTCTGTTGTAAACCTGAAAGCAAAGACTCATGAGAAAGTTGACAGTCTCGGTGAGAACAGGAGTATCGCGGCTCATACTGTTGTTCTTCTCATGAAGAAATAGTGAATGGAGTTAGTCGATTTTGTCGTATAAAATTTGTGTACTGTAGTATTTATTAGCCATTTAGAGAGCACTTCATTTGGTCTTCTTGGTCTTGGACATTTTCAGAACTTTTACTGTCAAAACATGTTATTGAAAAAACTGATGAATCCATACTACTATAATATTTCTGATGGCCAAAATATACAAGTTCTTGGGGCTAGCTCCAACCAGGGCTTAATAAAATTAGTGGTCTTCTCTTTTCTTTCATACTCATTTATGTAGTATAATGAAACTTCATAAATGGCAAACATATAAAGCCTAATTATGTTTCCTAGCTATAGTTTGGGTAGTTACATTTCGTAACTATAGTTATAGTAACATTTGTATAATTCACGTAGCATTTGTATACATTTGTATAATTCACTATATGATTTGCAGTTTTTGTATAACATTTTGATTCGCACGCAACTTTTGTATAATCGTGCACAACGTTTGTATAAATCGTGTGAATTATACAAAACTCAAATTGTAATTACGGCTAGATGTTTGCTGCGAATCGTAATTAATTCAAACTATAACTATGTTAGCTAATTAATTAGTATATCTTATTCGCATAATTTTTCCATTAAATATTGGTTAAAGTTAATTCAAGTTAATAAGATTACAACAATGCCACTATACTTGATATAGTTTTACAAGTGTGATTCAGGAAGGATGGACGTAGGTAGATAGTACCCCTATCTTTGTAGGGTATAAAGATCGTTTTCGATAGACTAAAGGTGATAATTCATCAGTTTCCTTGAAGGTTCAGTCAATTTGTTTGATCAATATAAACATACTAAAATTTCCAATTCTTGATCTGTTTATTATTGGCTGGGCTAAATTCCACATTCCACATTTAGTACGAGTTTCTAGCATTTTCAGAGTCAGAAATTTGTGTTGAAGGAGAAGACAAACTTAAATTTGTTCAACAAATTGAAAGGCTACTATTCAATCCTAGTTTCTTCTGTGGCATATTATATGGTCTTTGTTCTTTTCTTTTACATTTTGTTTGGACTTTTCTCTATTCACATCAGACCAAACAACAACAACATATCCAGTGTAATTTCACAAATGGGGTCTGGGGAGGATAGAATATACGTAGACCTTGCCACTACCTCATAGAGGTAGAGAGACTGTTTCCTGGGGATTCTCGTACAAAACCCATAAGCAGAAAAAGCTAGATATGGAAAACATGAAAGGAAGAGAGAGAGAAAGTAAACAAAAAAGCGATTAATAATGAAAAGCACGGTAGCAAGTAAATACGGAACAATTTACATACATTATACCATACAAATAAATAAAAACATTTAAAATGATAAATAGAGAATTGAAAAAATGTTTCACACTCAAGATCTTGATTTTTGAATGGTTCTGCACTTGACCCAAATTAGTTTATTTTCTCAGATTTTGAGTGCAGAATTATTCTGGAACTAGAGATCAAATTCTTCAAAATAGATTTTTTGGGGCATGTGTAAAATTGACCTAAATAATTTAGAAAAAAAAATGATTATAGAAGTCAGAATTAAGAAAGTAGGGGTAGTTTTGTGTAAACACTTTATCGTCCCCCCACCTCACTTTATCAGATTACACTAGGTATATTATTTTAGAATTAAAAGAGTCTCTGGTGTGTCTGTTGACCATGAGCAGTGCCGGAGCCACATGGTGATTAGGGGTCTGAACTCCCTTCGGCAAAAAATTATACTATTTTTATATGGTAAAAATAATTTTTTACATAAATATAATTGATGTTGAACCCTCTTCAGTTAGTTCGGGTGTCTATTTCTTGAAATTTTGAACACCCTTAAAGAAAATTCTGGATACGCCATTGGTTGTGAGATGTATACACAACTCTCCCAAACTCCACTTGTGGGACAACACTCGGTATGTTGTTCTTGTAAGAAAGTCTGTGATATGTCTTTTGAATCGAAACTTTTTCTACTCTGTAAAGATAAGGTTTGCGGACAGCCTATGGTCCTTAGACGTCACTTGTAGGATTAGGTAATATTGGTGTTTTAAAAAAGTCTACTAATTTATCATTTGATCAAAAATATCTGTAAGATTTGTGTACATTCTATTTCATCGAATGTTATTTGTGGAACCACTTGTTGGTGTTTGTAAGAAAGTCTACATTAAAAGTCATGACTAGTTTAATTCTGAATGAGAATCATATTTCTCCAGTGGGCTATTGAGTTTTGACTTTTGAAAAAGAACTGAGAAAAATTCAAACTATGTAAATGCATAATACTAATATTAGGTGTTAAAATTGACCATAAATGTAACTTGAAGAATTAGGTGGTAATGCCTTGATTAAGCGCTAAATCAGATTTAATCTCAGTTAATTAAGATTGGATCAACTTGGGCAACATATATAATTGATTTAAATTAATCAAGGGGATTTTAGCAAAAAACAAAACGAAACAAAGAAATATTTTAACAAAGGATACATATAATGTCACTTTAATGTAAAATAAATGGTGCATATTTAGAGGAAAAACAAACAAATAAAAAAATTAATGAAGTCAAATTAACTCTTACCTGTCCGAAACCTACCGAGTTGATTAATTTGAATTTACGTCATAAATAACTCATTATCCAAAGCTTTAACACTTACTGCCAGAAAGGACTACACAAAGGGCGAAGTGACCTATTAGTCGGGGGGTCATCCGAACCTCCTTGGATAAAAAATTGTACTTTTTATATATGGCCAAGATAATTTTTTATGTTTATATAATAGATGTTGAACTCTTTTCAGCAAGTTCATTTGTCTACTTCAAATTTTAAACCCCCTAAATGTAACACTTCTTAATTCCTTCTACCTAACCTGGAGTGGATGCACAGAGGATGCTGAGAAAAGACTGAGAAAAATTGTAGGAAAAGGTTCACGAGGGCCACTTACGACTCGTAGACAGGTCTACGACTCATAGAATGGGTCTCGTAAAACCCCATCGATAACTTGGTGAAATTTTCTAAGTCTAAGGTCTATATACGAGACGGTATACGGCCCGTAAAACATTAGTTAATACTCTCTTTGTCCCATTTTATGTGACTACACTTCAAAGTTGAACTCGAGAACACTAGTTAATACTCTCTCTGTCCCATTTTATGTGACACTCTTTCCTTTATGGTCCGTTCCAAAAAAAAAGATGGTATCTTACCAATTGAAAACAATTTAACTTTAAAAATTTCTCTTTTCCCGTAATGAATGGATTCTCAGCCACACAAATTTTTAAAAATTGCTTTAGACAATAAGTTTTAAATTTTTTTTTTCTTAAACATCGTGTCAAGTCAAAGGAGAAAATAATAGATAATTTTCACTATTTGGTGGTAATGACACATTCTCAATATATATTATGACTAATTTAAACTTTAGATGAACTTGATTACGATTTGTACAAAGTCAAGTAGATTTATATTTTTTTTCTCAACATCAGCTAAATTAATATTAATCCGTCCAAATTTGACCTAACTCGTTGAGTTTTCACCTTTATAATTCATAAATACTATTATTCAAGCAAAGTTTATTTCACCAAAAAGTCTTCGGCTTTGGGAGATTGACTTGTGATTATTTTTTTCCTACAAAAAAAGCCACCCACATGGTTGACTTGTTCTTCCTTATATTTATTTTTTTTCCAAATTAAATTATATTCTTTTTCAAATTCGAATTTTCTTTGAAAAATGATCAAAATTTTAACACTTTATGACTTCAAAAAAGATTATTGGTGAGTTGTGTACGCTATAAATTAACTAAAGTTTGAGTAATTGTTGACTCTATTTTTTGAATTTAGTTTTGCTTATGAATCATATGCTCATATTTTCCATTTATTTGCGTATAATTTATTTATTAATATGTAAATAAAATAATTAAAAACACCTAGTAGAATTAGGTCAATAATCACCTCTATGTTTTCTTTTTTGTCTCCCTTAAAGTATGGCTTTTTTGGACTTTACAAAAATAGAATAAATGTTATATATATGGTTAATTAAGTAGGCATTTAGGTGCCATATCAAATTTTATAACCTTTGATCGAAAATTTATCGAAAATAATCCATCTCCATTCACAATTGATAAAATATAGATAATTAAGCAACATACATATAATTCTCTACATATTTCACTTATGTTTCATTTTATTTGTACCATTGTAATATTGCATGAGAAATACTTTACATGTAGCAAAATACTTTACATGTAGCAAAAAAGTTACTGCTCTATCCATTTAAAAAAGAATGACTTACTTTTCTTTTTGATTTGTTTCAAAATAATAACCTACTTTCCTTTTTAGCAAAACTTTTGTCTTAACTTTCTTCGTGACATATTTAAGACCACAAGATTAGATAGGATATGGTGCAGCTTCATATCACCGAGGACATGATCTTAGATAGAAAGGAGTGAAGGTCGTGTATCAGGGTAGAAGGCTAGACGGCTAGTAGGGGTAAAATGATGTCTGACCTGGTGATATAGTAGGTTAGTGGAGGTAGTCGCGTCCTTTTATATTGTGTTATTATTTTCCGTCATTCAGCTTGTTACTTTTATTGTATTTACAAATTATCATTCGATTTTCATTTTAGTCGTTTGGTTTCATATCTAGTATTTTCTGCTTTTGGGATGATATTTTTGGGATGAGGGTCTTTCGAAAACAACTTCTCTATCTTTACGAGCTAATGGTAAGGTTTGCGTACATTTTAGCCTCCCCAGACCCGCGAGATTTCACTAGGTATGTTGTTGTTGTTGTATATTTAAGACCACAAGATTAAAAGACATTTGGTACATTTGACATAATTTTTATTTAGGACCACAACATTGAAAAATCTTCTTTATTTTCTTAAACTTCGTGTCAAATCAAACTAGGTCTTCTTTTTAAAAGGAAAAGAGTATTAATTAGCATTAAGTAATAGAGAAAAAAGTAAATGTAGAAGCATTTGTAAATTAAATACACAATTAATTAGACGAAAAGATAGAAATACACGTCGACTTTTTTTTAAAGTATGGTGATTATGTTATATATATAAAGTGTAATTATTTTAATGTATCTAAAAACAGTGCAGCATAACATGCTCAGACTAAGTCAAATTCCAAATATGGACAGAAATTAAATTAAAAAAAGTTACCTAATACATACATTGAATGGATAAAAATTGATTAAAATGTGTGGACGGTGAAAAAGCAACCATTTTTTGATACTGCATTTGCTTGGTGAAATTACAGTAAAAATTCAATGCTACACAAAAAAGCATAGCTACTTTAGTCCTAGAAATCATTTAATTCCAAAAAATCAAACATTTTTCACAACATAAACATGAAAGTTTGTGGTTGACGACATGATATTAATAATTTTAGAATTATAAATGGAAAAAGAATAAACTATTTCTTTATCATATATAGCAAATGGTCTCAACTCTCATAGTTATGGTGTTAAATCCGCAAAACATCATCGTAAAGTATAATATAATGTGAGTTTCGACATTTTTTTCATATATATATATGAAGCTCTTATATATTAGAGAAAAATGTGAAACAATCTATTGTGATAATCAAATATATGAATTCTTGCTAGGTCGGATTGAGAAAGTTCATCTGAATCTTTTTCGGAAAAAAATTACATTGTTTATATATGGTTAAACTCCAAAAAAAAAATTCTGCCCCTATCGAACTCCATCTTGGTAGTTTATATTGCCTATCCAAGGATGAGCCTTGAAATTTGATGACGGACTTAAAACAGACGCTTTACACCCGATCTATTAAATAATGCTTGCATTCTTTCTTTCTAAGAGGTGAAATAGAATAAATTGATTGAAGCATAATGATCATATGCCTCTAATAATGCATTGCATGTATGTCCAATAATAGAGCACATTCTTCTATTTTTTTTGAAAGTCGATGACTATTAATCATTGCTACTACCTTGATACCAAAGAAGAGTATGGTCCAGTATTTTATTTGTATACGTATGAAACATGATAAATCTCTTTCGATTTTTTCATATTTTAAGTTTCTTAGTAAAAATTCTGACTCTGCTGCTGTTTTAGAAGTTTATGGTCTAGCTAGTGATAAAATTAGAACATCGTATATGAGCTTTAATTAGGTGCATTCTAATTTTGCACCCATGCAAGTTTACTAAGAATAATTTTTCGGACATTAATCATTAAACAAAAGAGTCAATTAGATAAATCACATGATTATGGTGATTCACGTTTATCATAAACGTATTAAGTGCATGTACTTGTAACTAACTCAATTGTGTACAAGAATGATTTTTAGAATGTTCGCTATACACTTTAAAGTTTGATTAATTTTAATTCACGTTTAAAAGTCTCAAATTAGGCGCATAATTAATAATTCGTTTCTCTTATATAAGGAATGAAATTCGTAATAAGAAATTATCATAACTCCCTTAAGAAATTAGATTTAAACATATAGTTAGGCATGGAGGAAAACATTTTTCCTCCAATAGTTTAATTAAATTTTTTTTTTTTGGGAAAATCAAGTAAATAAATTTATTAAAAATAAAAGAAATGATTATTTAATAAAAACACGGAAATAAGTTCTACAACTGACATTTCATATTAATTGTGTCCTCCCAATCATCAACACATTTAATCCGTCCCCATAGCGGTCTCTCTCCTGCCACCTTACATCCCTACCCCGCCCAACATCTCATAATATTTATCTAGACTATATATAAATATTTTTCGTTCCTACATGCATACTGAAAGACAGCCTTAGATGGTATTTGGATAGGCTTATTTTTAAGTGTTTTTGACGTTTAAGCACTTTTTAATTTTTAGAGATATCTGGCAAAGACATAATGTATTTTTAAGAATTTTATTTTCGGCTTAAAAAGTACCCAAAAAAAGAGGTCAAAAATCCAAAGTAGGTAGATACTCATTCTATTTACTTTTACTTGTTACTACTTCACTTTTTCGAAGTCAACTTAACGAAACTTTAAAGCTAAATTGAAGTAGCTAAAATTACTATTTGAAATCTAAAATTTAGATTGTTGAAAATTATACGAAAAATGTTATAAGTTGAAATCCTTCTCATATGACAAAAAATACATCTTAAAATGTTGATTAAAGTTCTTATAGTTTGACCTCAATAAATAAAATAATAAAAAGTAAAAAATAAACAAAAAAAATATCTACTTTCAATTTTTAACTTTTAACTTACAAGACACTTAAAAAAAAATTTATCCGAACACCCCCTTAATTCCAAAGTTGACTTTGAGATTGCCCTAAATTGAGACTCGTATTGTATTAAATTGTTTCTTTTTGGGGGGACCTAAACTTTTTGGAAATAATAATAGCAACACCGTCAAATTTAAATTTTGGTAGTTCAAGGGCCACAATCATAACTTACAAGACGGTGGAGTAAGTATCCAGATGGCTAGAAAGGAAATATACACTGAAAAGAATTTAATTGTTCAGTTTTTTTTTAAAAAAAAATATACTCTTTTCGTTCATTTTTATTTGTCATTATATCACTTATCGAGCTCACACTATATGAATTTTGATCAACATTTAAAGATATATTTTTTCATCATATTAATATGAGAAAGATTGCTTGCAACTTATAACGTTTCTCATATAGTTTTTAACCATCTAAATTTTAGATTTCAAATATTAAATTTAGCTACTTCAATTTTGCTTTGAAGTTTAATCAAGTTGACCTCGAAAGACGAAACAGTGACTAGTAAAAATGAACAGAAGAGTATCTGAATCGATATTTTTGAAATTTCAAACGATATAGGCTTTCAAAAGTATGGAACGTCTGATATTTAACCTTTTGGTTAAAAATTATATCACGTTATATATAGACCGTTGATAGTGTATTGAAAATAATCCGTTCAATATATTTTTGAGTAGTAAATATTTCACAAATTTTAAAAAATAACAAAAATTATCCTTTTTTATGTTGATATATGTTTAAAATGATCATGTAAATATATTCTTGAACAATTTTAGTCCTCTAGATTTGATGTAGGTGAGGATTTAATTTTTGTCAAACAAATTCAGGTTGTTAAATTTTATGGAAACTATGAAAACATTTTTGGTATTTTTCAACAAGTGTCATAAATTTTCTTTGCTTTGACCCAAATTTAATTCCTTTCAAGGAATGATTTACATTATAATGTCATCCAATTTACGTATTTGTCAAAACATTGTTGAATTTACGTATGAACATAAGAAGTGAGAATCACAAATTACTACTCCCTCGGTTCATTTTTACTCGTCACTATTTCATTTTCTGGGTCAATTTGATTAAACTTTAAAGCTAAATTGAAGTAGTTAAATTTAATATTCTAAATCTAAAATTTAGATAGTTGAAAACTATAGGAAAAATACTGTAAGGGTCAATCTTTCTCATATTAATATGATAAAAAAATACATCTTAAAATATTGGTCAAAATTTATATAATTTGACATGAATAAGCAAAATAGTAACAAGTAAAATGAACAGAGGAAGTATAAACATTTTATAAACACCGTATTCTAGAGTACAACCAATAAATGAAGTGCCAAAGATAGTTAAAAAAGTTGTACTATTTCATGAGGTAAAGAGTACATGTTATTTCATCTTATTTAGAAATTATTTATTTTCCGCTATCAAAAACTTAGGAACAATTTGAAAATCGAAAAACTATTAAAATTAATGCGCCGACCGCGTTAAATAATATATAGGGATGAGTTTTTTTGGAAATGGAGTAAATGCAAATAAGTCACATTATCTTTCTATTTTTGTGGATGTGCTTGAACGTTTACGTAACTATGATTTAATCAATTAGCTATATGTTTTAAGTAAAACATATCATATGTGTGTAAATGGTTAATAACCACTAATTCATTTGCTTAATCTCACAAGCCGCGAGGAATTTTCGCATAGTTATTCAAAAATATCTTAGTTATATTCTATGATTATAGTCTGAGTAATTACATTTCGTAACTGTAGTTATAACAATATTTGTATAATTCGCTATACCATTCGCAGTTTTTTGTATAGCATTTGTACATTTTGCTTTACAATTTGTGCACAACATTTGTATAATTCACTATACAACTCACAGTATTTGTATACTTCGCTACACAATTTGATTCGCGCATAACTTTTATATAATTGCGCACAACGTTTGTATAAATCACACGAATTATACAAAACTTAAACTAGATGTTTGCCGCAAACCATAATTAATTTAAGCTATAGCTACGTTAGCTAATTAACTTGTATATATATTTTCTTATCCGCGTGATTTTTCTTTTACTTATTTTATTCAAATTATAACAAGTCATAAAACATCATTTCAAGTAAGAAATTAAAAATATTACGTAATATATAGTCAAATTTTACCTAGCTTATACAAGGTGGTGACACGTTTTTTTTAAAATGTATAACTCTAGTATTTTTTTATCTTTTTTGGGTGTGTGGATTTAAAGATAAAGTATCGAACACTTTTGAAGAAAGTATTTCAATAGTTTTTTTTTTTTTAATAATAAGTGTGGACCATTATGTTTCAAAGTACTTTCTATTTAAATATAAAAAATTATATTACATAGTATTTTATTCTTCTTTTCATGTAAGATCGTAGAGACAATCAAAGGTTGAAATCAACAAAATAAAAAAAAACACGTACGATATTTTCCCCTACATTTTGTCTTTTAGGTCTAAAAAATTAACACATCATCCGACATGATTTGAAAATAAACCAAACAGCTAAGTAAAATTCCTTATGTTATCCATTGCTTTGACATATAATGCACGTATTCGCCGACATTTTGTTGTTAATTAATTATAAATTTGGAGCTTTTTGCTATAATCAAATACATGATTAGTTTAATCTTTCATAGTTTAAAAGGAGTCACTAGGAGTGACTCTGATGGAGTCCTATAACAACCCTGTCCGCTAGTGATATTATCTGCTTTGGGTCTAGGTCAGGATAATTTTAAAATGCTGTCACTAATAGGTAAAGTATGTTTACTCATCTCTGTTGGGATGTGGAGTCTGATTAACATGTAAAGGTTCTTTTTTATATATTAACGATCTCGCCGTTCACCGTATTTTTCTCCGTGTATTCTGCAACAGTGTTATCATTAATTTATATATAAATACTGCATCACCGTGGAGGTTACCACAAGGCGTTGTCTTGGTTTCCCAAAATCTTTTTCCTCTCTCTAAAATCTTCTTGATTCTTCAATTGTTCTTCGAAATTCACAAGGTGTTGTTGTAATCGATCATAACAATCTCTTCTGTGTTTTTGTCGATGTGGAACTTCTCATCTTAAGATGAGTTGTTACAGATAAATAATTATTACAACTTTTTTTTTCATGATTATATTTATTTCATCAAGCAAAAAGTAATCTAGGATTATAATTGGTAATTAAGTTTATTTTCATGCTTATATTTATTTCATCAAGCAGAAAGTAATCTAGGGTTATAATTGGTAATTAACTTGGAACCTTAGATCATTTCAAAGGGTTTTTAAGAATTTCTTGGAAAAAATAATGAAGAAGGATAAAATGTATAAAAAATAAAAACAAACTCTAGAGCTTTTATCGATTTCTTGCTACATTTTGTAGAAAATTTTAAAACTTTCAATATTCAGATCAAGAGTTTAACTTTTATATACATATAGTATGTATTTTTTAGTACCACCAAAATTAGACACGAATATTACAAAATTATAAAGAATAATTCATGTCTGCTAAGCATGTTATGATCTGCTAGTCGCGTTAAACCATTCAAATTAAGAGTCCTCCCAAAAAAGTATTTTCCTATCGTGCGCAAGAGAAAAAATATTTAGTTTTTTTTTGTCTACCGTTGTTACCTATTAAAGATTCTATTATTGTTACTATTATTGTTATTATTTTTATTATTTTATCTGACTTAAACTAGTCTGTTTGCAGTTTTTAGTAAAGGTTAATGATTTTTTTCAAACATTGATGCATAATGGAAGGTCAATACTCTCATCGTTAAAGACACCGCAAGACATAACCCTAAAAGAAATCATTTTTAATGAAAGATCTCCCCAATTTGAAAGCAAAATTTTGATAACAAATTCCTACTATTTAAATAACAAAAAGCAAATTTTCACTAATCACTATCAAAATGTTATGTCGCATCTTCATAATTTTTTATTAGCGTTTACGAGAACACCCTTGATCAAATATAAATTTCAAGGATCAATCAAGCCTTGAAATTAATGACATTAGTTGGTCATAATAATGAGGAAAACAACTATCAACTTCAAGTAGCCTACAACGAAAGGTAAGTACCATCTATAATAAGTCTAGTCATATATAGTACCGTCAATGTATAATTAATGTAAAAATTTATAATAATGTTGAGGTATATAAAGCAAACTCAATTTATATTTATCCAAAAAAAACACAACTTGAGCAAAAAAATATTACTCCTATCGTTTCAATTTATCGTTTCAATTTAAGTCTCTTACTTTCCCTTCAATTAAAAAAAAAAAAGAGTGTATCTTTCTATATTTAATAAGAGCAGTACATTTTTCAATTTCAATATTATACATGATAAATTTTATACCATAGAATATAAAATACTACATACGTTTTTTATTTAAGATTATAATATTAAAAAATTTATCTTTAATTTTATTTTTTTTTTCGTGTCAAATCAAATTCCAGGAAACAATCTCTCTACTTCTATGTAAATATGAGGTAGTGAGAAGGTCTGCGTACATTTTTATCCTCCCCACACCCCACTTGTAGAATTTCACTGGATATGTTGTTGTTATTATTGTCGTGTCTAATCAAATTAAAATACGACTATAATATTTAAAAATTTACCTTTAGTTTTAGACTTTTTTTTTTGTGTCTAATCGAATTAAGATACTTAAATTAATACACGAATTAAGATACTTAAATTAATATTAAGTCCAATCTCGCATTTATTTATTTTTTGCGTATGTGTTTGGTAGGGAAAAGAGGGGCCTTTGTACAGTTCATAACTAGTGCGCTATTACCATACACACACGTACTAAACGTACCTAACGTATCTCAAGATTGTATAATTTTCAAAAATTAAATACTATATATTTTCTCCGCCTTAATTTATGTGATATCTTTTGGATTTCGAGATTTAATCCAATCTATTTTTTACTATAAGATTCTCATATATTTTTAAAAATATTTTGAGTTATTAATTATTGTAATTTATAGTACTTTTTACGTAGTTTAAAAATCTATAAATTTCATTTAAAAAAATTGAAGATTTCGCGCATAACTTCTCGATAAACTTAAATTGTTTGATTCTCGAAAAACGAAAAGTGTCATATAAATTGAGACAGAGGAAGTAATATATACATTGAAGTGGAAGTGAAGGAAAAATTTTATCTTTTTTGCTTAAACGCCATGTCAAATCAAAGGACGCGACAAGACCGAGAGAGTATTATTTTATTTTTTAAAAAATGAATGGGGCGGGGGGTGTAAGCGTGCGTGTACATCTATCTTTCATGGAAATTTCTTCAAACACCATGACAATATTGTAGCAACTTAGAAATTTACAAGTATAAATAAGCCTTCACTTCCACTTCAATGTTCATTCAACAAATTACTACTACTACTAATAACATTCAAAGTCTCAAAACAGCTTCTTTTTAACAAAACTAGCAAATATTCATTCCTTTTTTTGAGAATCTTTGATTCTTTTACAAGATTAACAAGATGGTGTCCATTTCAAGCAGTAACCAAAAGCAACAACTTCTTTCAAAGATAGCCACTAATGATGGGCATGGAGAAAACTCAGCCTATTTTGATGGTTGGAAGGCTTATGCAAATGACCCTTTTCATGTTACTGACAATCCTAATGGTGTTATTCAGATGGGTCTTGCAGAAAATCAGGTAGGAGGAAAAAAAAGATATATTCCTTTCTGTTTTCTTGAAAAAATTGGCTAAAGTTGAAAACTTTAAGATTTTTTGTTAATAAATTTCTTATTTTTTATTCTTTATTTTGCAGCTTTGCTTTGATTTAATTCAAGAATGGGTGGTGAATAACCCCAAAGCATCCATTTGCACTGCTGAAGGAGCTGAAAATTTCCAGGATATTGCTATTTTTCAAGATTATCATGGCTTGCCAGAGTTTAGACAAGTATGAATCTTTTCAAATCCAGATTATTAGTTACTAAATTCTTGTTTTTATTCAGTTTTCTAATTAGTTACTAAAATATTATTTTCAGGCAGTTGCAAGGTTTATGGAGAAAGTTAGAGGAGACAGAGTTACATTTGATCCAGACAGAATAGTTATGAGTGGAGGAGCAACTGGAGCTCATGAAATGCTGGCTTTTTGCTTGGCTGATCCTGGTGATGCTTTTTTGGTTCCTACACCTTATTATCCTGGGTAAGAATAACATCTCTGACTCGCTCGATTAATTTTAATTCACATCGTGTAAAATTTATTGAAAAAAGAGATTTTCTATCAAGGAGTTTCTCCGTTCTTAGAGCTCGAATGAATTCATCAACTTGGGTTTACAAATCACTATTACAAGAGTCTTCCTTTGACCTACATATTTCAGACTTATTTTTGGTGTTTGGACCTAGTAAAATTATTGGTGTGGGACATAAAATCAACTACTCCTCTGCTTCAAACAGAGAAAGTAGGTCCTCTAATTTAACATCCTTCATGACTTCCTGGTCCTAAGTGACAAAGACTAAAACCTCCAAGACACATCAGAATCTCACTTTTTGTTAAGTTGAGACTTGGTCCATCTTCATTTTTTAAATCATATTCCATAAAGTCAATCCATAATGGAGTATTTTTTTAATACAAAACACTAACAAATATGATGCCCCACTTGTGAACTGTAGTAAGAATAAAGAAAAGTTGCATGGTTTTCAAGTTTGCTACATTGAATTAATGAGGTACTAAAATTAATTTTGTTTCATTTGTAATATTGCAGATTTGACAGAGATTTGAGGTGGAGAACTGGTGTGCAACTCTTTCCAGTTGTTTGTGAAAGTTGTAATGATTTCAAAGTCACTAGAAAAGCCTTAGAAGAAGCATATGAAAAAGCTCAACAGTCCAACATAAAAATAAAGGGCTTACTTATAAACAATCCTTCAAATCCATTAGGCACTCTTCTTGACAAGGACACATTGAGAGACATCGTAACTTTCATCAATTCGAAAAACATCCACTTAGTATCCGATGAAATCTATGCTGCCACGGTCTTTGATCAGCCTAGATTCATCAGTGTTTCCGAAATCATTGAGGAAATGAATGGATGCAACCTAGATTTGATCCACATTGTCTATAGCTTGTCCAAAGATTTGGGATTTCCAGGATTCAGGGTCGGGATTGTTTACTCGTACAATGATACTGTAGTGAGCATTGCTAGAAAAATGTCGAGCTTCGGGTTAGTCTCAACACAGACACAACATATGCTTGCATCAATGTTGTCTGATGAAATATTCATTGAGAAATTCATTGCTGAGAGTTCCGAAAGGCTCGGAATAAGGCAGGGGATGTTCACAAAAGGACTAGCACAAGTTGGAATCAGCACATTGAAAAGCAATGCTGGTTTGTTCTTCTGGATGGATTTAAGGAGACTTCTTAAAGAAGCCACATTTGATGGTGAATTAGAATTGTGGAGAATTATCATTAATGAAGTGAAACTTAATGTTTCACCAGGTTGTTCTTTTCATTGTTCTGAACCTGGTTGGTTTAGAGTTTGTTTTGCAAATATGGATGATGAAACTATGAGAATAGCACTAAGAAGGATAAGGAACTTTGTGCTTCAGACAAAGGGACTTAACAGCAAAGCTGCTATTAAGAAACAATGCAGCAGGAGCAAACTTCAGATCAGCTTATCATTTCGACGATTGGATCATGATTTCATGAACTCACCAGCTCACTCTCCGATGAATTCGCCTTTGGTCAGGACTTAAATAAGGAAAAAAAATGGCTTAGCTTTGTTCTTGTTGTTTGTCCAATAAGAGGAATGAAAAAAATTCCCTTTGTTGTAGTGATGAGTGATAATTTGATATTATAGAGTGATGAGTGATAGTACTACGTATTTGATTTCACAGTTAATTCCATTTTGTGCAACTGATGAAAGAAAATAAAAGATATAAGATAGAGAGAGTGTTTTCGATTTTTATTATCTGAATTTTTCCTATCATCCCATCAATGTATCAAAATGGGATTCACTGTGGAATTTTCTGTTCTTGGTTTTTTTTAATTCCTTCTTGAAAATGAAGGAAGGTCTATGTTGTAACCAGAACTTTTACTTGCTTATATATATAACAATAAAGTACTTGTGTTCTTGAAATGCAATTTTTTTTTATGTTTTTTCATTCGGTGTCCAATATCTGTATTGGGGTTTGACTTAATCCACATTCATGTTGAAAAGTCTGACATCAGAGGTAAAGTGTTCCTTAATATATGCGACCTTGTACCTAAGATGATTCAAACCGAGAATTCTGATTAAGGTGGATGGAGTTATTTATTGCTTCTGCTCCTAAAATGGACAGCGGGTAATTAGTAACAAAAAGTTATGTGCTAAGTACAATATTTATAGCTAAGTCTTAAATGTTTTTTTTTTCAATAATAGAAATTAATACTAATAGTATTAATAGTATATTTATTATGAAAGTGGTTGGTAAATTATTGGCATGCAATATTTCATTAATTTTCAAGGTTGACACTAATTTTCTTATTTCTTATCCTTAAGCAAAATAATTGATTTTAGTACTGTCTAACTCATTGAGGGGTGGGTGGGTGTTTTAATAAAATTTTGACTTTCACTTCTATTTAAGTCAACCAATTCTCTTTCTTTCTTTTTATTCCTTTCATCTAATTGATGCTGCCTTTGACTTGGCATAATTAGTAAAGTCAAATACTAATTTTATAAAGTTGGTGTGTAACAAACTTAAGTCAACACATAATGGATAACTAAGAAGACATACACTTACATGGGGCACATGAAATTCTTTGGCGGTTCACTTTTACTAGTCATTATTTTGCTTTTTAAGGTCAATTTGACTAAACTTCAAATTAAAGTAGCTAAATTTAATATTTGAAATTTAGATGGTTGAAAACTATATAAAAAGTGTTATAAGTTGAAATCTTTCTTATATTAATATGATAAAAAAATACATTTTAAAATGTTGGTCAAAGTTCACGTAGTTTGACCTCAATAAGTGAAATAGTGTCAAGTAAAAGAGAATGTAGGGAGTAAAAATACGTTTTGGACCTTTTAAAACTTTATAGATTTGAGAAATAAGTTCTCTTTTTTCATTGTTGCTCAAACGCATTTTCAATCCATGCTTATAAAATGCAGGATTATTTTAACCAATGCGTATTTTAATTTAATTATACAAATTTTTTCCAAACTTAATTTGAATCACGAAAACCATTGATATATCTTTGAATACTCCACAAATGTTCATTGATAAAAATCATAATAATTGATCAGTGAAGATGAAACAAGAAAATACTTTTACAAAGAGTTTAAGCAAGGTGACTCGATAGGGTTAGGAAAAAGGCGTCTCAGGGCCTTCAAATTTAAGGGGCCTTAATTTTATTTTATTTTAGCAATAATAGGTTATATATTTTTTTAAAAAAGAATTATTTTTTTAAAGTAAGTACTATTTATAATAAAAATTATTTATTTCATATAAAAAGAGAGAATTATTAAAATAATTTTGGCATATCTGAAATATAATTATATCATCAATCGAAAAGAATTACTAAATGTATACATCAAATCTATCACTCATCACTATAATAGAGGATTCTTTTTTCCCCTCCTCTTATTAGACAAACAACAAGAACAAAGCTAAGCCATTTTTTTTTCTTCTTCAAGTCCTGACCAAAGGCGAATTCATCGGAGAGTGAGCTGGTGAGTTCATGAAATCATTATCCAATCGTCGAAATGATAAGCTGATCTGAAGTTTGCTCCTGCTGCATTGTTTCTTAATAGCAGCTTTGCTGTTAAGTCCCTTTGTCTGAAGCACAAAGTTCCTTATCCTTCTTAGTGCTATTCTCATAGTTTCATCATCCATATTTGCAAAACAAACTCTAAACCAACCAGGTTCAGAACAATGAAAAGAACAACCTGGTGAAACATTAAGTTTCACTTCATTAATGATAATTCTCCACAATTCTAATTCACCATCAAATGTTGCTTCTTTAAGAAGTCTCCTTAAATCCATCCAGAAGAACAAACCAGCATTGCTTTTCAATGTGCTGATTCCAACTTGTGCTAGTCCTTTTGTGAACATCCCCTGCCTTATTCCGAGCCTTTCGGAACTCTCAGCAATGAATTTCTCAATGAAGATTTCATCAGACAACATTGATGCAAGCATATGTTGTGTCTGTGTTGAGACTAACCCGAAGCTCGACATTTTTCTAGCAATGCTCACTACAGTATCATTGTACGAGTAAACAATCCCGACCCTGAATCCTGGAAATCCCAAATCTTTGGACAAGCTATAGACAATGTGGATCAAATCTAGGTTGCATCCATTCATTTCCTCAATTATTTCGGAAACACTGATGAATCTAGGCTGATCAAAGACCGTGGCAGCATAGATTTCATCGGATACTAAGTGGATGTTTTTCGAATTGATGAAAGTTACGATGTCTCTCAATGTGTCCTTGTCAAGAAGAGTGCCTAATGGATTTGAAGGGTTGTTTATAAGTAAGCCCTTTATTTTTATGTTGGACTGTTGAGCTTTTTCATATGCTTCTTCTAAGGCTTTTCTAGTAACTTTGAAATCATTACAACTTTCACAAACAACTGGAAAGAGTTGCACACCAGTTCTCCACCTCAAATCTCTGTCAAATCTGCAATATTACAAATGAAACAAAATTAATTTTAGTACCTCATTAATTCAATGTAGCAAACTTGAAAACCATGCAACTTTTCTTTATTCTTACTACAGTTCACAAGTGGGGCATCATATTTGTTAGTGTTTTGTTTTAAAAAAATACTCCATTATGGATTGACTTTATGGAATATGATTTAAAAAATGATGATGGACCAAGTCTTAACTTAACAAAAAGTGAGATTCTGATGTGTCTTGGAGGTTTTAGTCTTTGTCACTTAGGACCAGGAAGTCATGAAGGATGTTAAATTAGAGGACCTACTTTCTCTGTTTGAAGCAGAGGAGTAGTTGATTTCATGTCCCACACCAACAATTTTACACCAAAATAAGTTTAAAATATGTTGGTTAAAGCCTAAAGACAGACAATTATGATAGTGATTTGTCAACTCAAGTTGATGAATTCTTGATTGGAGCTTTGTGAACAGGTAAACTCTTAAATCGAAAGTCTCCCTTTAGTGAGTACTATGTGGCATAAACCAAAATTAATCGGGGCAGTAAATTTCGAATACTGAATGATTTTTTTTTTTAAAAAAAAGATGTTTTTCTTACCCAGGATAATAAGGTGTAGGAACCAAAAAAGCATCACCAGGATCAGCCAAGCAAAAAGCCAGCATTTCATGAGCTCCAGTTGCTCCTCCACTCATAACTATTCTGTCTGGATCAAATGTAACTCTGTCTCCTCTAACTTTCTCCATAAACCTTGCAACTGCCTGAAAATAATGTTTTATAAATAATTAGAAAACTGAATAAAAACAAGAATTTAGTAACTAATAATCTGGATTTGAAAAGATTCATACTTGTCTAAACTCTGGCAAGCCATGATAATCTTGAAAAATAGCAATATCCTGGAAATTTTCAGCTCCTTCAGCAGTGCAAATGGATGCTTTGGGGTTATTCACCACCCATTCTTGAATTAAATCAAAGCAAAGCTGCAAAAAGAAGAATCAAAAATAAGAAATTTACTAACAAAAAATCCTAAAGTTTTCAACTTTAGCCACTTTTTTCAAGAAAACAGAAAGGAATATATCTTTTTTTTTCCTCCTACCTGATTTTCTGCAAGACCCATCTGAATAACACCATTAGGATTGTCAGTTACATGAAAAGGGTCATTTGCATAAGCCTTCCAACCATCAAAATAGGCTGAGTTTTCTCCATGCCCATCATTAGTGGCTATCTTTGAAAGAAGTTGTTGCTTTTGGTTACTGCTTGAAATGGACACCATCTATTAATCTTGTAAAAGAATCAAAATTCTCAAATAATGAATAATTTGGTAAAAAAAGATGAAGCTGTTTTGAGATTTTGAATGTTATTATTGGTATTAATTTGTTGAATGAAGATGGAAGTGGAAGTGAAGGCCTATTTATACTTGTTTCTAAGTGCTACAGTATTGTCATGGTTGCTAAACAATTCCATTAAATTAAAGATTATCAGCACGCACGCGCAAACCCAAACCCCACAATTAATAATAATAAAATTTAAAGCAAAAAGTAAAAAAAAAATCCTTTAGAAAAAAATAGTTTATTATATTTATTTGAATTTAAAATCTTGAGATATGTTAGGTGGTTTATTAGTACGTGTGTGTATGCTAATAGCGCACTAGTTATGAACTGTACAAAGGCCTAATCTTTCCACCAAATACTAATACGCAAAAAATTCACTATTCTCGTCGGACGACGGAGTCAGAATTTTTACTCATATAAGAAGTTTCAAAATATAAAAGAATAAACACGCGAAGAAATTCAATATGGATTTTACATATATAATAAATATTAGATAGTTGATCTGCATGAATATCTAATTAAGTTTATATATCTTAATATTAGAATTAAAAAAAATACTCTAAAGTTATTAAGTTCTTTCTATATAGAAAAATTAGCATTATAAATTTATCTCAATAACCTTTATTAATGCAACATTGTTAAAGTCCTAGTTATCTTCAATTATATTTTTGGGTTATAATATTATTTCTCGATATTATTGTTTGATTTCTAATCATACATAAACGGTGAAACTTTTCATAGAAAAGAATTCGGATGCTTCCTCCCTCTCTCAAATTATTCTTGTGTTTTCTCTTTTACCCGTACTCTTTGGGAAATATTAATTTAAACGAGTTTAATTGTTTTACCTTTATTTACGTCTTAAAATATATTTTCTCCTCGTTAAATATTGTCTACTCTATTATTAAGATATTTATAATCTTCAACAAATTAAACAATTATTATTAAAAAAAATTAAAAATAATTAATATTATCCTCCTAGGGATGAAAACTTCATATGCTAATAGCGAGTGCACTAGTTATGAAATATTTTCTTAAGATATTTCAAAGTCTTCAAAAAGCTTCATTGTGTGTCCTTAAGGAATTTAATCTCCTCACTGTATCCGAAGTTGAACAGATAACCTATTCAAAAGTAGCAGTACCTCAAATTTTTGTAATTTCAACAAACTCAAAAACCAGCAGCAACAGATTCACACGCAGAAACGATTTTTTATTTGTAAGAGAATGTATTCAGAAGCAGAGGAAAATTAGATGTTCGAAAAATGCAAAAAATCTCTCTATTTATAGCTAACATTAAATACGAATTCACCTGTTCAAAACAATCTCTTGTCTCAGCGAGGATGACGACAGCGCGAGGTAAGATTCGTACACTTTCACCCTGTATAGTACTATAAGATCTCCATAATGCCTCTTATTTTTTTGTTTAAATTATAATAACATTTATTTCCTACTACCATTTTCTCAAAATAATGAAACATATGCATGAAAATGTCGGCGAATATAAGAATCTATATATTATTATACATGTCAAATAAATGGATAACATTATTGGAATTGCTTAGCTGTTTTGTTGCAACTTAATTAACATTAAATTAGCTAGGTTGTAGGTTAAATCAGAATCATGTCGGATGATGTGTTCATTTTTTAGACCTAAAAGACAAAATAGGAAAATCGTACGTACGTGTGTTTAATTTCTTTTTGTGTAGATTAATTAAAATGATCTTCATTAATTCTTAATTAATTATGAGGAAAATGTAGAAATCTGAAATTGGGGAGGGTGCTTCCTTTTTGTTAACAAAGATTCATGTTCTAGAAATGGTGACATTTCATATTTAACAAGTACATAATTAAGTCTAGGGGAACATATATAGCTGGAATTTTTGTCATTTCATGCTTACATTTTTTTAGATTTGCGTTCGATGTCTAATATTCGTATTGTATTTGAATAAATTAGGCTTAACAAAGCGGAATTTTTGAAAAGAATCGTGAGAATTTTTTCTATTATGATTTTTTTGGCGAGTTTGGTCGGGAGGGACAAGAGAGATGCTTTCTATCAGTCAAAGTAGATATCGCCCCCCCCCCCCCTCCCCATGATCCCGCGATTCGCTTATCGAGGAATAGAAAGGAAAGACCCGAGGCCAGAGTAAGGGGTATAGAGCCGTAAGTGTGGTGGGGGGTGACAAAGAACGTGCTCGTACGATTCATAGAAGGATATGACTCTCTAGGAGCATTACGATCTGCCGCTCAAATGGTTGTATCTATTTATCTTATTCTTATCGTACACCTTGAAAAAAAACAACTTCCTGTTCATATCTCGAATTCAAAACTTTTGGAATCCTAATAAAGGACTATGAAGAAGTACTTAGCACCAGTGGCAGAGCCACATTAGAATTAGGGAGTTCATCCAAATCTCCTTCGATGAAATATTATACTATTTGTATATGATAAGAATAATTTATTACGTATATATATATATATATATAATAGATGTCGAACCTCCTTCGATTAGTTTGTATATCTACTTTTAAAATTTTAAACCCCTTAACAAAACTTCTGACTCCGCCACTGATTATCACTTTACGTACATAACTGTATAACAGTATTTTGCATTGAAGTTGAGGTTAGATTTCTTTTCTTAAATTTTATTCCATTTTAATATTTTCTTCAAATTAATATTATCAGGTAGAGATCGTAAATCATACACATCTTTATATTAATTAAATCATTGCTAACTGTAAACTCTCACATGCATTTATGTCAGATCCATGTTCTATCATTATAATTTATAAAGGATTAGATTTTTTTTTCCTTCCTAAATCTTGAATATAAAGGGAGTCTTATATCCCTCCGTACCAAATTAATTAAATTTTTAAATTTTTTTTCAAGGTTCAAAATAGTTGAATTGTTCAAACAAGATCATATATGTCCTTTTATTTATTGAAATTTTATATTTTCTAGGAGATAAATTACGCTACATATTTATGACTTCAGAAAGGACGATAGTGGAAAATATAATTTAAATTTTGTCTTTGAATGTTTTTCTTAATATGTGTGCGCTCACCTCATAAATTCAATTGAAATGGGACGGAGGGAGTATATATATATATATATAAATATAAAGATATTTTGTTGCTTTTCTTGATCTAATCCAAAGATTGACATATTTAATTTTTTAGAAAAATAATTAAGTAAATAAAAATATATTGTCTTAGAATTAAATTTTTTAAACAAAGTGAAAATCATAATAATAATAGAGTAGACATAGATATATATATATAATAGATCGAATCTCATCATCATCAGTTATCAAAAAGAATTTTTATGTGTTTTCGATGAATTTTTTGCTAATTAAAATATAGTTGGTAGTAAAATAAATTTAAAAATAAGGTGACCTAAACTATGAAACATAAAAAATATAATTATTTTTTCACTTTCTTATGATGTCAAGTGATCCTTTTGTCTATCTGTACACTTTTGGGGACATATTAAATTGCATGAAATCATCCTTTAGCAATTTTCCAAACAAATTTCCAACTAATATTGGACCCCTCTTTGATTGCATCTTGCCTTGATTTCAGAATCTCAGACACTAATTAAGAATTAAAGAAAAAAAATTAATTTATCAACAGATATTTTCTACTTATTTCCATATTGAAAAGCATAAATACAATTAATTCAGGAAAAAAATATCGTCATATTATTCCTTCTGTTCATCTTTACTTATCTCTTATTGATTTGGCATAGGGATTAAGAAGTACTTCCTCCGTCCATCTTTACTTGGTCCCTATACTATTTTAGGATATCCGACAATACTTATCCAGTTTATGAAATCAACAGATAATTTTCCACTTAGTTCCTAATTTTACGTTTTTCATTAGTCATTTTCCTATTACATTTTGAAGACATTATATTAATTATATTCAAAGGGTGATTTGGTAAAATTACTCCTATCATTTACAACTTCTTAATTTCTGTGGCAAGACAACAGGGGACAAGTAAAGATGGACAGAGGGAGTAGTAAATAATATAGATAATTTTATCAAATCACCATTTAAATATGATAAATATAATATTTTGAAAAATGTAATAGAGGAACTAATTATAATTAATGATAAAGATAAATTGAAATTTAAGTGTAAAATTATTTCTTGATTCAATTGAAAAAATATAAGTAGCTCAATTGATTATTACTTGAACTTTTACCTTGCCGGTGAAAATTCAATTTTCATGTTGTAATTCCTTACCGGCATGTATTATTATTTTGAAAAAAAAAAAAAGGATTTGTTCAATGAATAGAAATCTATGTTTTGCAGAACAAAAAGTAATTTATCCTGTATATATAATATGAACTTTACATTTTCCGTCCACGCGTATTAAAAAAAATATTTAAAGATGAAATTTAAATCATAATTTTTATTATTGTCTTTTCTGAAGTCGTAAATATATAGTGTAATTCAAAGACAATTTTATACTTAGTTTCTAATTTATCCTTATCGTTAATTATAATTATTTTCTTATTACATTTTTTAAGATATTGTATTTATTATATTCAAAGGATAATTTGATAAAATTACCCCGTCATTTACTATTTCTTAATCCATGTGTCAAGTCAATAAGGGATAAGTAAAGATAAACGGAGAGACTAATTATTTTGTGATTATTGACTTTTAACGTATGTGTTCACGTGACGCCATGAAAAAAAACTGTAGAAAAGTAACTTATTAAATTAATCTTTGCATGTTAATCATGATTTGACCTTTTCTTCATCAATTAAATTTAGTGCGCAGCACTATGATTATTATTCCTATTAAGTCTAATCCAAAGAAGAAAAAAAATATTAAGTACAAATTTAGATAATTACTCTTTCCAAAGAGAGTTAAAACAACGTCACCCACCAACCCACCCACTTAACCTTGGTTCATGCATGTTAATAATTTACATTAAATTTAAGCACTTGAAACAAATTAAAATTTTAAGTGGTGAATCATGTGTAGAAAAATTAAAAGTTCAAGAAATTATATATGTTATAACTTGCCGAAGCAGAGCTAGGTAGAATCGAGAGGATTAATTTTTCAAGAAATTATATATGCTATAACTTGTCGAGACAGAAGTAGGTAGGATGGAAAGGGCTAAAATTATATTTTTATATATACATAATAGATGTTAAACTCCACTAACTTCTTCATATGTTCAATTCTTCGTACTTTAAACTCTTTCAATGAAAATTTTAATTTCGCGTCACTGATAACTTATTTTACTAAATTTATCAACCCTAACGGAGAGCTTTCTTTTTCCATCGTATTACATTTCCTCGATCTATAATTTTTCTCTATGCACCAAATTATCCAATTATATCTTTTAATTATTATTTTCTTAATAGATATATAAACATAAAACATGATAAATAAAATAAAATATGATAAATAAAAGTCAATCAAATTTTTATATGATTTGTTTGGCTCTTCTATCTTCCATAAAATTTTAATGCTTTGACTTGGTACAAGTTTCTAGATTTATAGTTTAGAATATTGTTGATAGTTGTGTAACAAACTTTTGAGTCACTAGGAAATAAAATATGAATGTATAATATTAGATTGACTTGGTAATTGGGTAATCACTTTTTTCCTTTTTTAACAAGTCAATCATATTAATATAGTGTTTAATTAGTCTAAAAAGTAAATAGGAATTAAAGAGTATAAATATTAAATTTTAATCTACAAAAGGTGGGCTTAGAATTACTTACATGATTGGCTCATAGTGGAACTTTTGAACAATATGGATTTTGGTAAAAAAAATTAATGGAAAAACATGTTTAACTTGTACTTGTCATTTAAAATTTTTTGCACATATATTTGAAATTAGGTTTAACAAAATTAAATTTTAGATACGCGTCTAAAGTTACATATGACTGAAGTTCAACTATTTCTGTTTAAAGTTTATGTGCATATGAATCAAATAAAAATAACTGAATTTTAGTCATATGTATCAAAGTTTTAGTTATATGAAATTTCAAATACATATTTAAAATTCGATTTAATTAAGATGAATTTTAGATATTGTATATTTGAAATTTGTCTTGAAATTGATATACGTGCAAATTATTTTTAAAAATGGTTACAAGTTAAATGGCGATATCAAAATTGGATACATGTGCACTTTACGTTTTACTTTGCTTTTCGGTTTTGGGGTAATTTTGAGGAGTAGAGTAACTAGTAAAGATTGGGGAGGGTAAAAATTATTTTCACTGCGAAATTTAAAAGAAATATGAACTTTCGCTCTCTTATCTATAAAATTAAGGAGTTGTTTGATAGAGTGCAGAAAAAAATATGCATTAATTTTTTGTGTATTATAAATGTCTTGTTTGGTATACTTTTTTAATTTACTAGTTATCGAACACGTGTGTTACATGTGAAAATCATGCTAATTAAATTAAATTTTTAAATATATTGAAATACATGATTATCATAAAATGGCTATTTATAGTTTATAGTTGATTAGTATTATGTGAAAAGTTTAAAGACAAATCTATAGGTATGAAGGATAAGAGGAAAAACTTACAAGTGTAGTTTATTTTTTTAATGAATAATATTTTTATAATTAATTGCTAGAATAGATATAATTAATTTTGCCACGTGTGAAATGCATATCAAGTCATTTGATAAATATTTTATAAAATATTCTAAATATTATAAAAATAAAATTTTGATCTCAATAAGTATAAGTTTTATCCAATTTTTGTTGATATCACAATAACCTTTATATGGGTTATTAGTTATGAACATTTTGTCAAAGTTTATATCTTTTGAAAGTTGAATCACGACTTCTTTTCATACAAAAATTTTAATCTTTTATTTATATCATGCTAATTGATACATATGTGATCATGTTTGAATATCAAAAGTTGAATTACGACTTCTTTTCATACAAGACTTTTAATTTTTTATTTATATCATGATAATTGATACATATGTGATCATGTTTGAATATGCAGAGCTTTATATCTCTAGAAAATTTGAGTCATGATTGTCTTCATACAACACATTAGTCGAATTATGCAGAGTAAAAGAAAATACATAAATATATATATTTTTAATACCAAATCACCACTTTATTAAATTCAAAAAATATTCAGCTAAATGAGAGCTATTAGTATCGATGTTTCATCACTCACCATAGCATGTGTCAAATGTAATATCTCCGCAAAATAGTTAGGATATGATATTCTAAATTGTCCTTTTAATTGACTCGAAGTATGGAAGGGAAAAGAAAAAAAGCTTGACAATCTAAGTTACTGAACTGTACGGCTCGAGTAAAATAAGACAACTATTTTTTTCGTATGAACTTATGCACTATATTGACATGAGCTCTTCAGCCAAAGCCCAAAGCATACATTTGATAAATAAAATGTGATCTTGTTGAGTCCTTGATGATATTAAACAATCATTCTTGTTCAGTTGTTTGTGTTCATTTCACTCTCGGGATATGTTTGGTGTGAAGAAAAATATTTTAAATTTTTTTTATATTTATATGAATAGAATTTTTGAAAAATATTTTCTCCATCAAAGCAAGCTTTCCCTCCCCCCCCCCCCAAACCAAAGCCCCCTACCCCTTGACTACCCACCCTAGAGCCTCCACTCCCTTTTGAGATAATATTTTTTTTCTTTACTTACCTAACCCTAAAAAAGAAGTAAGAAATCAAGTTATTTGTCAAAAATATATATTCTTAAAAAATGTTTTTCATGAAAAATCACACCAAAGCACATTATTTTTCATGAAAAATTCAACACCCACTAATTGTACCTTTATGATTTTGGCTTGACCATTAAAATTCATTCACCATAGTAATGCATATAAATGTATCAAAAAGTAAAGATCTTGGGATGCACCATTTATAGCCCAAAGGATTGGTTTGACAACTATAATTCTTTCACAATAATAATAAAGATATTCTCAGTTTGATACTTAAAAAGAAATAAACTTTGCAAAGAGAGAATAAAATGGCTTAGGCATATAGAAACTATATAACACATATTCTATTGAGTAATGTTTGCATTAGTTATACATTGAGTATTGAGGTGTGTATTACTAATACATGAAAAATCTATGTATTAATAATGCAAAGGATTTTAACGCATACATTAGAATGATTAGAATACACACAGTTGACCTCGAAAACTTTTCCAAATCCTTCCTATCATATTTGTGGAGGAAATTTTTGTAAACAAATAAATTTTTTTTATATAGAAATTATGCCAGGCATATTATTCTTGAATTGTCTAAGCATGCAACCTTTCTGCTGCACTTGAAAATTAATGCGAAAAAGAGAGAACTTATATTATATGTAATCCATTGGAACCATTAAGACACTAATAATTTGAGTTCATGTTAGAAATCCATTTTCCAGTGACATTTTTATTACCAATCTAACATTCTAACATAAACAAGTGACCATACTCTCAGTTTCATCCATTTTTTCACGACTTATTATCAAACTAATACGCTGTTCCCTCTCTTTTTCTCAATTTTACAAGCTGCCAAAATCGCCAAATGGGATGTCAATACCACAATCTGGAAAAATAGGTGATACTGTGCAAGAGGATGCTCTTGATGGGTGGTGAAAGGGTGATCAAACTGCAGATTTCAGTCTACAAGGAAGCTTGAGCAATTTGTAGAGCCTCTTCCACTGACGATGCATTTTGAAGTTTGGCTTTGTCAACAGAGGGCTGACTGCGTGCAAGTTTCGGAAGCAGTTGAAATTCCTGAAACAATTCGAGAAAAGATGATTAAGAATTATCAGTTTCGCGTAATATAGTTTTCCAGTAAACAGAAGTTACAGGCAATCAAGTTTCACTAATGATGAGATTCTTGGGTAAAGAGCCCCTAATAAGAGAGAAATTAAGCAAAAACTTGCCTTTATAGGGAAGCACAAACTTATATTCATTTGTCTTCCAGAAAGGAAAGCACAGACTAACAAAACAGACAGTGTGAATGGGAAGAATATTTAGACTGTTGCTTCTAGGAAAGCAACATTTCATGCATGCAATGCTGTTTCAGAAAGCATGGAGGGAGGTGGCAATGGGTTATGGTGGAGAAGCAGGCGCTTCAAGCAATGATGTGATGTCCATATGGTGAGGCCTTTATGTTATTATAGTATGATTTTATATATTGCTGGAGCTTAACATTAGTTCAAAGCCGACGACGTGATAGATAGGAACAAGCTAAGTCTTTTGAGCTTTTCACGTCTATGTAGTCTGCACATTTTTCTATGGAGTAACAGAAACTAATTTATTTTTCCAAAAGCTCCTGGCAGGTGAAACTATCAACAAATCCGCCATTGAATTTCCTTATTTTTTTCTGAGCTTCCTTTAACATGTGAGCACATGCATGACTCCTTCCCATGATGAAGTATTAAAATTGCGTATAAGACTATGTCACTATATGTGTATCCAAACTCCATATACAAGAAAATGTAAGTGACAAGTCCTGTTATATGGTTTAAGTAGCATCAGAATCCTAATGCATGCTCCGCTAAAAGCAGAGATAAACTCTTGTAGATGGAAGTAAGAAAAATATGCTTTGGTAGGAAACCATAGCTATTTCAGAGTGTCTCACAGAACAATATATTTAGTAGTAATATAAATAATCAACCATGCATATGATACACATACACGCGTTCACTTTGAACGCAATTAGCTTAAATTTCTTCTTGCTATAAAATATTTCCATACTGCATAGTATATTATACACATTGACTTGAGAAGTACTCATTTTACTGTCAGCTGAAAAATCGGATATTATGACTAAAACGAGATAATTTTAGTATGACATTAATAATCACTTTCCCGGAGAGAAAAACGAACAGACACCTCCTCAACAAGTCACCTTTTTTTCCTTTAATTTTTTAGAGTGATGGTTTCAAAGGTCAATAGAGAGGGGCAAGGAAAACATTTCACGACTCATTTTAGACATTTACGCAGCTTGCATATATATGTACATAGTTACAGATAGCCGCTAAATTTGACATGAAAACATCCTTGGAAGAATGCATACCTCAGGACTCCCACTTTCAAGAAGAACTCCCTTCAGCTTACCTGCAAAGATGTATGTTTATATCACTCTTCTTTTGCCTTGAATTTATTAGTATTACCTTTTTGAAAGTACAATTCCCTAAAAGGAAAGGACTAAGAAAGAAACATAACCTAAACAACCAGATGCACACAAAAAGAAAGAATAGAGTTCATACCAGAGTCAATCCAAAATGTTGCAATCTTTGGATCAAAATTCCCAACTTCAACTGCCTCCCCAACTGTTCATAAGATGGTACCATTAATACCAGCTATGGAATTGTTTATATAAGTAATTGGACATTATCAAGAAAAGCAACAAAAATATTCTTACCATTGTCCCCAAAGAATTGCCACCATACTTTCCTAGAGCTTCCTTCATATTCAAAAACCCTCGAGTAGAAGTATGGTAAATAGTCATACCTGCATTCAGGAAACAATACAAGATTTAGGGAAGTTGAATGAAAAGAAGCTTATCCTTGCTTATAAACTGAAGTTGAGTTAACTTACGTGTGCGTGTGTGCAGTTAGCAATGACTTAATACAATGCTGCGCAGATTTACGAGCATGGTCAACGTGCTCCACCCGTGCAATTCGGTTGTATATCTGCACAATTAGCATCGGTCAACTCATCATGCAAACAAAAACAATTAAAAAATGTATGAAGTTAATCAGAAGATCTAACCTTCAATGGAAATGCTGCAACATCTCCAATAGCAAAGATCCCAGGTATGCTTGTTCGGAACTGGCCGTCCACCTGAATTTTTAATTTTGAGGTGTAATAATTTCAAGGAAAGATCAAGCTCTTACCATCTGAAGGTATGTAAATAAAAAGAACCACCGTCGAATTTCTCAGTTTTGCCCAGAGACAACACATTAAGGATTGAAGTTACAGAAGAGTTAATACTATTTGGCACAATTAACAGATCCTCTTTTAATCCAGAAACAAACTTCCTCATTGGTATTAATATTACGGTCCATCATTTTCAAACACCAAAAGAGCTCTAATGATCAGGAGTAATAAGCCATTTATAACCTTCTCAATGTTCAATTGGAAAACTGCCTGATGTCTTTGGAAAAGGGAAATTCTTTCCCTCTTTTTTTCCCTTTTTGGATAAGCAGAGGAAACAGACAAATTCAACGGATTTACATGCGTGTATTGGCAACAAAACAATAGCTCAGGTATGAGTCAGAACAATTTGCTCTGAACATAAATAGTTTCAATTTGTGGAATGGGAACAAAACTCACTGCCCACCCTTGACTGTATTAGACTGTGCGTTCTTTCAGATGTCGTTAAGACTACTTATAGACCAAGACCATAAAATTAATGTACTGCATGGAACAAACAGATAAAAGAAAAAATCAACATCTAGAGTGACATTCTGTCCAGAACTGATTAAACCAATATAAACTTAAGGTAAAAGATTATTTTCATTCATTGATTCACCGTTCCAACTTGTAGCGTGTCATGACTTGTTGGAAGCTCATAAACACTTGGCAATTAGGACAGTGGTGTTGCCGTAAATTGTAAACTAGATTTGGAAGGTACCCAATTTGATGAATCCTAGCAAAGAGATAAATAGACTGCTAACCTCAATTCCACCGACAGTGTTGTTTAAGCCAACCATGTCGAATGGACTGACAGCAGGTTTTGCTCCAATACCAATTACAACCTGAAAGTCACAAAGGATATGCAAATGATTTGAGCTTTTCAACTCCTTTATCCAACACTATCCTATGAGGTATTCCAGTTCTCGGTTATAATAAGAATTTCAAAGAACATAAGAATCATTGTTTTACCGTGTCTGTCTCTATACTTGATCCATCTTCAAGCTTAACTGCAGCTACCCGGCCATCTGAACCAGATTCTAGATGTTTTATCTTAGCACCCTGAGCAAGGATAAAATTCAATTAGAAGCTTATAAACTAGTTGATAAAGGAGATAGACTGACAGCAGAATTAGAGAGGAAAGAGGATGGAGAACCTTGACGAATTTGACACCATTGTCTTGGTAGAGTTGTTCATACTTTTGGGCAAGAGAAGGAGTGAACAATCTTGACAAGAGATGCTCTTCTGGGAAAATTATCTATGTTCTCAGCAGAGTTAGTAAAAGCAGGAGTACGCTGGTACTATATTCAAATGCAGGCAAGTTTTAAACCTCAGAGGAATAAGAAAAATTGAATTCTTCATTTGTAAGGTCATAACCTGGATAATATGCTTCAGTTAACTCTTTGAACAGAGGACTCATCGGTCAGAGAAAGGAACACGGACTTCTTTTGACTCGTAGAAGAAAACATGTATTTTGGAACTTTACACATTATTTTCCGTATGCTATCATCAACAGGTCTTGCTTAGATGGTCAATTTAATTTTTACAAACGAAATAGCTAAACATTGTTCGTGGATTTAAATTTCTTAGTTATTTTTTCTCACAAACAACATTTCTTATTTAACAAAGTGACGAGTAGCATTTAAGGAAACTCACAGTTGTATCAAGTTTCCAGGCTACAGCAGCTGCAGCAACTTCCATTCCTATATAGCCCCCACCAACAACTACAAGCTTTTTTGCTTTCCCCTAAATAAAACAACCTAGATTAGGAATAGAAGATCATCCATACATAAAAGTTATGTAATTGTAACTTAAAATTTTGAAAGACCAATCATATGCATCAGAATGAGGGTGATTTTACCAGTGAGGATATTAATGAATCAGCATCCGCCACATCCCGAATATAGTGAACCCCAGGTAAATTTCCTCCAATCTTCTCGGGAAATCTGAAGTCAATTAATACTAAATCATTCTGTGTTTGGTATAATCAGGATTGGAGGGCAAATCAGTTGATACAAATTAAAGCAATAAAACAATACAGCAAATGGAAAATATGATGATTATTAAACGGAAAAATACTTATTGTAGTCCATCCTTTTTATTGGACCAAGGCGCAAGTGGATGAGTGCAAATTCTAATCTTTTCATTTATCAATAAGAATTTCTACTGCAAAATAAATAACAGGTTTGGATCAGCAGCACTCTAGTATACCAAGCATGGTTACCTGGATGCTGTACATCCGGTTGCAATAATAAGGGTGCCATACTTGAGCAACTTTCCTGAATTTGTTGTCAGAGTTTGCTTTTCTATATCAACTCCTGTTACTGGATCTTCATACAACATCTGAAAAACAGTAAAACATTTATCTTCAAATATAGACTAACTTGATAGTCAGAACGCGGGAGCTGAATAAAGAAATTAAAGTAAGAACAAAATGAAACTGTGTTTCCTCTCAAACTATCCTAGAATTCCTAACTGGTACATATATTCTTAAATCTTCAATAGATTTACCTTACTTTCCTTTCAGTAAACCAGAAAACGCCATAATTACATCACACTTGTACAAGTTTGTATTGCAATATAAACAAAAATGCATTACCTCTATCCCTTGTTCCTTGTACCATTCAGGAGTTTGCCTCTCGCCACCAGAGCCAACACAAGTATGAAAGCCCTAAAATTATACAGTAAAATGGCATTAATCAAAACATGCTGAACTTAGGCGGTAACAATAATAGAGAAGCAATAAAATTTTGCAAATCTCACACAAGAAGATGTAGACATCTTCAAACTTCAACATACAAGCCAAATCATACTGAAATAATCAATCAAAGCTCACCGGTAAACGTGCTGGCTTTTTGTCCAGAGGAAACAAATATGCTTTGGTCAATGCTGGACGCTCGTATGGTGCATATGGCTGCATTAGCACAAAATGGAACTTTTTATTTCAACTGGAAACAACTGAAGCAAAATGACAGACCCTAAACCTAACGTTTCAAGGATCTAACCAGGTAGCTTGTTATACAGCTTCCACAATTCGAATAGCTTAAAGACAGAATTACCTAAAAGTGTTTCACTTAACATTTCAAATAATACTCGACAGAATATCAAAAGCAACTACTCCCTCCGTTTCAATTTGTTTCTCTTACTTTCATTTTTAGTCCATTTTAAAAAGAATGTCTCTTTCCTTTTTGGCAACTCTTTAATTCCAATTTTCTTTTTATGTTTAAAACCACAAAAGTAAAAGGCATTTTGATACATCCTAAGATTTTTATTTTACCACAAGATTCAAAAGCCTTCTTTACTTTCTTATACTCTATTTCAAGTCAACACCAAACAACCAAATTGAAACGGAGGAGGGAGTACTACAATCTCAAGCCAGACTAGTCAAGTTCAACTACATAAATCCTCTATGTCTATTCCAGTCCTTAGGCTATTTCATTCTAGTACTCAATAATCTGTCCTTTGGGACAACTAAAGAGTTCTCTCACACTACATAGTTTCACACTTATCTCTACAATAGCATACAAATCTCATCTACAAAATACAAATGTACTAAAAACTTAAAAACAAACAACTCGCGCCTAAACTTCAATCAACCAAAGCTGGTGATTTTTCTACCAAGTTAGTAGCTACCTCTTTGGTCACAATACATAGCTTTCCATTAGCTTGTCCATGCTCCACAAAAGTTCGAGCTGCATATCCAGCTGCATTTCCTCCTCCAACTACCACATACCTACAATCAATCATCCACATCTCAAATTCACCAAATTTTTCACACATCAAACCAAAAAAAAAAAATCAAAATCAAAAGTGAACACTCACTCTCGGTTCTCATTATCGAAGGAAGAAGCTGAAACGAAACTTCTCCGGAATGTTCTAGAAGGAATCGAAACCCGAGGAATCCGATTCAAGGAAGCTGATTGAGGACACCAGAGTGTAAGACCTTGCTTAAACGGCAACGTATTAGGTATAGCCGCCATTAATCTCCGAACAGCAACTATAACAAAATCTCAAAAATTTAGGTAAAAAAAATTGTAGTGATGAAGCAGATGAATGAAGAAAGAGGAGAAAAATTGTTAAGAACCTGAAGACATAGAGGAGATAAAAAAGGTGATCTGAAATTATTAATAATAATTGAAAATAGGCATTTACTATTATTATAACTGTTGATTAATTATTGGTGGCTCTACAGATGAACGAAACGTCGCGACGATGGAAAAAGAGAAAAGAAAAGTAATGGTGATGAGCCGAAGGAAGAAGACAAGAGACGTTTTCTGGGTTTTCAATTTTATCTTAATGGCATTTATATTTATATTAAGACAAATATTGTTTATTTTTGGATATTTTTATATGTTTTTTTCGAAAAATGAAAATTTCATGTGTACGCTAAAAATATCACAAATTCTTATATTTTATAGAAGGCATAATACGTAAATTGCATCCAAAACTTGATTATAGTCCACAAGTATGCAACTTTAAGTATTCAACAGTTTAATAAAGAATCACGCGAATCCTACCTGACTAAGTGCGTGATCAACACTCAATTCAGGCGCGTCAAGAGTAACTTTTGAGGCCCTAACCACTAAAATAAAAAGAGCAATAATGACAGTTATACCATTGATGAACTTTGATATGTATCTTTATTTTTTAATTCTAAACCTGCGTGAAAGCTACTGAGTAGTTCAATAATCTACGAAGGAGCATGTGGATATCACGCAATTTGATTGTTGGATTCGTATATTTTTTGTTGAAGTGTTGGATAGTTAAAATAACTACTTATGCACTATGAAAGTTAAAATTTGAAGCCAAGTTTAGGGTCTAATTTATGTATTATGCTTTTTATAAAGGAAGAATGACGTAATTAGGCAAACTTATGAATTGTATTTACATTATACAACTATAGTTTGAAAAAATTACAATATATAACTATAGTTAGGGTTTTGTTGTTATTTTTTCTCTCTTCTCTTCCCCTCTCTCTCCAATTTCTTGCCAGATATACAATTACATATATACAATTATTTTGTCAGATATACATAGTCAATTCATCAAATATACATATACAATTCGCCTCTCTCCTCCCTTTCTCGATCTCCCTCACCTCTCTCCACCCTCTCAAATCTCGTTTGCCAGATATACAAATACATATGTATATTAGTTACATATATACAATTATTTAACAGATACACACATGCGATTTGAAAAATATACATATATAATTCACCTCTCTCGATCTCGCTCGCCTCTCTCCTCCCCTCCAGGTCACATAGTCGAGGTTATGCCGTGCAATTATGTAAAATATAGCTATTTGGTCATATTATGTATCAAGCCTAGGTTATTTATAAAAATTCATCTTTTACAAAACATCAATTGTTTATAATTTTGGACAAAATTTCAATATTAGCTTGTTGTACAAAATTTATAATTTTAGACACACATTTCATATAATTTTTATTCGAGTTTGCTCCCTGAAATCATTTCTAGTTACAATTAATAATAGTAGTTTTTTTTATATAAATCAATGGTATTTTTCTTTTGCTTTCTTTCTCTTTTTTCAAATTCATATTAATTGTGTTCATTGTGATAATTTTTTATGGAACATTTTTGTTATAAAATGATATTATAAATTTATAGATATTTTTAGAAATGTTCAAAACTTATCAACTATCAGTAATTGTTATTATCAATGACCCAATAACTTCCTTAACCACTAACATGAGCTCTATTCTTTCTTTGGCTCTTTTTCTGTTTTTCATTTGATTTTCAGTAATTGCATTGAGGTTGAAATTTGAATTTGTGTTAAGAATTTCGTATTAGGAGTAAAACATTTTCTAACAAATGTTATTTTATATATAATTTTTGAACTTGAGATCTCTAATTCAAAATAAAAAAGTATTTATCGCTCGAATATAACCTTGTTATTTCTTTCTTTGGTTTCAGTTATGAAGCATAGTGGTTATTTCACTTCAAGAAATGTTGAAAAGAAGTTAAAAGAATCATTTTTTAGTAGATCTGCAAAGAGTCTGCAACAAAATTCCAATATCACTTCATTTGCATTAATCTCTATTAGTCGGGATTGGTTATTTAAATTCTCTGTGTATATTCTGTTAAATTTAAGTTCATTTATAATTTGTTACATAAATTTTTTAGTTGATCGTGAACATTCTACTGATTAGAGTTTTACCATCGACGAATGAAGCATAATGATTGAGATCCCTCTATCTTTACTCTATCTTTACTCATAGGGCTTAAATTCTAGGCGTGAAAGTGGAGAATATCTGAGCAGATAGTGTTTTATCCCCTCTGCTCAATACGAAATCAAACTCATCAAGTCAAGTGAATTCCGGATAAAGGAGTAATTAAACCAATTGGAAAATCACAATCATCAAAATGATGATCACAATATTTACATTCCTGAGAATTGGCATTAGCATTATGTCAAGGATTTAGACTTTAACTAAGGCTTTGCTGCGATACTTTGACAATTTACTGATGAATCTTTTGAAATCTAAGTTCGTGACAATTAGCTTACTTTGTATAAGTTTGATACGAAGAAACAGAGAAACTCAATGGACACATCCATCGCAAAACCAATTATCTACAATTCATTTCTTTTTTACAGAATGAAACAAATAAAAACATGAATTATAGTAGTTAGTTATTACAAAAAGCAATAACAAAACAAACTAGTAAACCTTGATATTGGAAATTGTTAAAAAAAATTTGCATCTTTTGTTATAGTCAATAAGGTACTGGTGTTGAAATTTTACCAATTTGATCAAGAACATCAAGAACTTCACCTCTGCTCCTCACAATCCTATGAAACACTTCTCTAATCTGTTGTTGCAATGGCACTAGCCCCTCCTCCATTTTCCGGCAAATCTCCGCCATCTCCCCCACCTGCCCTGCCACCTCCTCCATCTTCTCCTCCTCCGCCGGGAACTGAAAATTCTCCGCAAAATCAACCAGATTCTGTGCCACTTTCTCCATTTTCTGCAGCTCGTCCAATAAACCAGTTGTCCCTCTTTTCTCCTTTTTCTTCCATTCCTCAGCAACTTTTTCCTGCAGCGAAATTAAACACTGCCCCCAATTCATATTCCTCGGCATTGGGAAATGTGTCAACAGCCCTGTACGTTCCTGACACGGAACTGCTGCTACTAATCCCCACATCACAAACACGAAAGTCGTGCTCATGGCGTAAATTGGCAAGGCGAGCCCAGTGGGCTCGCCTCCACGTGGCGCCACCAGAGTGGACGCCATAGCCTGAATCTGCTTCGAAGCAGACCACGATTTCGCCACGGGCCATGACATTGCACGAAAAGTACCATTCGTTTTATCTTTATTATTAGCAGCTGCACCACCACGTCGTCCGAACGACCACGTTCGTTCGGCGACTTTAGCGTGATAATTATTCTCCTTATCATCCAGCATCATCGATGTAAGCAACGTGTTCAATGCTTTTTTCGCTCTTCTTATTTGTCCATCTCCCATTGGCTTTTGCTCAAACGCCGTAACGGCGAGTTGAGCTAATTTTTGCCAGTGACGCACGAGCTCTAACCCGTGCGTCACTGCATTACAAATATCAAGAGATTTAATCGAACGATCTAAAATATCAGGGACGAGGCGATCCAATGGAGGTTTTGAAAATTGAACAGGGTCTCGTCCTATTAGGACAAGAGCTTTAAATTCCGCCTCACAACACAGGAAAACATCGAGCAATTTTCTATACCACGAAATCGAGAAAAGTGGCGGTTGATCCTTCGCCGGAGAATCGGTTGAGGCTGAAGAATCATTTGGTAATAGATCGGAGAAACGTTCAGCTACGTGTCTTTGAAAAAGATCAAGGTCTTCTAGATCTTGTTCATGGTCCATATTAGGAACTTGATTCCGACGAATACTAATTCTATTAAGAAATGACCCTTGATTATCACTCACCGGCATAGTAGGTGTTTTCCGGCGAGATATTATTCAGTTTTTTTTTCCGGTGATTGAAAATTTCGTTTTTCCACAAAAGAAATGTAAGTTAATAATAGTTAATATAAAGGAATTTGAAAAATTGGATGGTTGTGGCCATTTCTTTTTGTCGGATGTGAAGACCGTTTCTTTGCTGACTTGGTAGTTTATTCTATCCACTAAAATGTTCATTAGCACCCTCGAAGATTTTCGGGTTGTGCACTTTAGCCCTCAAAATATTCTATTTATCACTTCAACTATCCAAAAAAATTGGTTGGATTATTCGAAATTCACTCATGTCGTGTTGCTTTAACATACCCAGTGGAATTCCACAGGTGAGATCTAAGGAGGATAAAATATATGCAGACCGTACCACTACCTCATAGAGACAGAGAGGTTGTTTCCAGAATACCCTCAGCTCAAACATATCAAGCCCCAAAAATAGAAGATACTAGATATGAAAGAGAAATGACTAAGCAGAAAACAAGTGATTATGTATGAATAAAATAAACAAATATGAGACATACTATAACAACACAATATATGAAGACACGAGTACACGACTAATCCTACTAAGCTACTATAGCATAAGGTTAGACAACAACCTACCCCTACTAGCCCATTAACCTTCTATTCTAATACGCGACCCTCTCTCCTTTTTCGATATGAATGATAATGAGAATTCGCCTTAATAAAAGCAGATGGAGTACGCAAACTATGTTTACAAACTTGTAAAAGCTATCATTTCTTAATTATAAACTAAAATTAAAGCTAAAACCAAACTTTCCAAATAGGTAAAGTACCGCTACAGAGCCTTATAACTATTAAATTATTAATATTTAATATTTATAAAGGGATAAAATAGTAAATTATTATGATCTTATTTGGTTATCAATTTACCCAATAACCCAATAGTAAAAATCGACATCAAACCAATACCCCAATAGTTAATTTTTTTGAAAATCATTAAAAACTGATAACCTAATAAACCAATAATATTTTTATCGATGCGATTTATTGATCGATTCAATTTTTGCACACACCTAGAGACAATAGGTTAGTGAAAGACGTGCATAAAATAAATTTCAAACATTAAAAGCATTTATCTGTCTTTTTTCTCGTTTTTAAACTAAGGATAATTTTTTTTCCATTTTCTTCATTTATACAAAATCCACAGTTACATGAACACTATTAAGTAAAAGGGAAAAGATTGAAATACAATTTTTCACAGTAAAAATATGATTTATACGAAAAAATCTACATACATAGAGGGATATTTAATATTTTTCAATTGTTGAGAAAATGTATGAACCTTTTTAATAAATGTAAGATACATCAAACAATTCAGCAATGGCGGCAAAGTTAGAAATTTTATTAAGGGTATTCAAGATTTTATACATGTGTAAAAAATAATTTTTGTTCAATATATTCTATATAATTTTCTATTTACATAATATAATTTTCTGATGAATGATGACCGATTGACCATCTTAAATTATACGTGGCTACAACATTGTTTTAGCATAAATTTGAAAATTTTTCATCACGACAATAATATTCTATTTTAACTAGCTTGATTTTTGGATTAAAATTAATTGAATTGAAATATTTTTTGGTAACTAATCATTCTCATTACCAAAAGTGAACATTTACAAAGCATAAAAGAAGATTAACTGTTGGTCATAATCCTCGTAGTTATCTTATCTGAGAATCATTTTAAACTAATAACAAGAACACAAAAGTCAGAACCTATTTATACTAAACACCAACTAAGTATTAGCTAGGATAAAAGTTATAGTTTTGCAATCATGTTGTAATTCTAGCTTGTTTTGCAGCTCTAGCATGAATGTCTTGTATGATGAGTCTGATCATAGCCTGAAGATTCTGTCTTTTTCCTTGAAATGCCTGAGTATTTCTTGTTCTCCAAATATAATATACTGCAACAACTAATATCATTCTGTACACCTCAGCTTGTGGGGTTCTTTCTTTCGCGGACAATTCAACTCATTTTAGTTCCTCTAACCAATGAGTAGGGAATTTCCTGATGCCGATCTACTTCAATAACCTTTAAATATAATTGTTTAATTAAGAAGTTAGGCATGGTCAAAATGTTGTCAATACCATATCCTTTGAATTGAAATATGATAAGAAAGAAGTTGAAATTTAATTCGTGAAATTCTTACTAGAATTTTAGTTTATTTGTTAGTTTTTGCTATAATTTATTTTAAGTACTTACTATCATTTTTTATTATGACAATATGGTACATCCCCACAACACCTACTCGGCCACCCTAACCCATCCCAAAAAATTCTTTAATTTTCAAAAAATAAATTCATGGATCAATTTTCTAACCTTCTCTTTAAAATTTAAAATATATTTTTTTTATGGATCTCAATAATTACTTATTTTCATTCTACATATTGATTTTTTCGACCACAAATTAAATTTTTGGATAAAGTATCTATATTAGGTAATATACTAATAATAACCCTATACAAGTATATATAGCATAAAAAATGAGTTGTATGTGACGTTTATAGATATACACGATGTGTCATTTCTCAATTGAAATAATTAATTAATTAATTTTTCTAAAAATTAAAATTATAAATTTATCAACAAACAATTTTACACCAACTTGCAATCAAAGATGGACTGGAGCACCAATCAAAATTGAACTTGAACTCTATCATATCAGATGAATCAACAACAATAATATACTCAGTGGAATTCCATAAGTGGGGTCTAGGGAGGGTAGAATGTATGCAGATTTTACCACTACCTCGTAGACGTAGAGATGCTGTTTCCTGGGAACACTCGTCACAAAAATCCATGAGCAAAATAAGCTAGATATGAAAAACAGGAAAGAAAGAGAAAGAGAAAGAGAAAGTAAAAGCACATGATAACAAGTAAATACGAGACAATTAACATATAAAAAGCAGATAAATAACGACACCGGATGACTCTTTCCTATCTAACCTATTAGCCTGCTACTCTAATTCGCGACCTCCACTCCTTCAGATCATGTTCTCGGTGAGATCAAGTTTCATCAAATCTTTATCAGATGAATCAAATCTTTATTAAATATGAATTTTTATTACATAAAGCTCTCACATGTTATATAATGAACTCCAAATATAACAGATTATTAATGTTGATTGACTATATTTCTTGCAAATTTAACCTAGTCATAATTAATAGCATTCCTAAAACTAAAAAGTAATAAATTTTTTTTTTTCCTTAAAAACAAAAATCCATAAAAGGAAAAAAAATAATTAATCCCAAAAGGCGGTTCCGTAAGATGGGGGAATTTCACATTTTAGGAGAAATTTGAGGGGTAAAATTGTCATTGAATGAATTAGGGTTAATTACGTTCACCTCCCCCAATTGCTAAAGTACATCCGATTTTAGAGCCATAAAGTTGAATCTCTCCCATCACAACCCCTCTCTCTTTCTCTCTTATTTCACTTTGCCCTAATTTTCTTCTAAAATTTTCAAGCAAATTTCATCAAACATCATCACCACACAGGTACTAAACTAATATTCACTTTTCCTCAATAGCCCCAAAGATTTGTTTTTTTCTTTTAAATTGTACATTGTCCACTCTTATGAATTCTATTTCGACAGGTACGAGGTTTATGAAAACCCATGTGTTCTTTTTTCTTTGCATCTTCTTTACTAGTGTCTCTCTCTCTTGTTTTAGGCTCTTATGTGTTTGTACCTTCATGGGTGTTCCTTATTTATGTTTCTTGATTATGGTTTTTGCTGGAAACTTTGATTGGTTACTGATGATGCTTGTGGTAAAGATTTGATTTTTTTTTATTGAATTGGGAATGTAGGTTGGTTTTCATGGTCCATTTGAACTTATTCGTACAGCCAACATTGAGCTTTTTTTTGTTTGAAGGCCTTTTTTTTCCTCCTTGTTGCTATAGCTTTAAAAGTTTTCATTGTTCAATTATGCATGTAGTAAAGATTTAAGCTTTTTTATTGAATTGGGAATGTAGGTTGAGTTGTACTGCTTCAATTTCACGTTACTTTATTGTGGTTGCCGTCTCATTTCTATATTCACTTTTTTCAAACTGCTTGGAGATGCATATTTTAAGCTGAGGGTTTATTGCAAACAGCCTCTATTATCTCTGTGAGGTAGGGGTAAGGTTTGCCTACACTCCATCCTCCCCAGACACCAGTTTTCGGATTATACTGGGTATGTTGTTGTTGTTGTTGAATTGAATTGGGAATGTAGGTTGTTTTTCATGGTCCATTGAAAGTAATTTGTTAAAGATGATTCACATAGCCAGCATCAATTTTGTTTGTTGTAACTAAAGCTCTTTCCCTCTTTTGCAGTTTTTGAATTGGTTAAGGATTTCATGTCCTAGTGATGTCTTCCAAGAAGATAATTGCAATATGTCAATCTGGAGGGGAGTTTGTGACGAACAATGAGGATGGTTTTTTGACATATACAGGTGGAGAGGCTTATGCTTTGGACATTGATGACCAGACAGTTTTGGATGACTTCAAGAAAGAAGTAGCAGAGAACTTTCTGTGCGGCATTGAAGGAATGACTGTAAAATATTTTCTTCCTGGGAATAAGAAGACTCTCATTACTATCTCTAAAGATAAGGACTTCAAGCGTATGATTAATTTCGTCAAGGATTCTGACCAAGTTGAGATCTTCATAATTTATGATGAAGCTGTTGTAAAAAATCTACCCAATGTCTCTGTCAGTAGGTACTTACTTTTCTTAAGGAAGTTTAGTTTGTTGGTTCACAGTTTTTTAATCTCGTTTCTCTCACATGACATGTACAAATGGATCTAAGTGAATTACAATGTATATTGAGAATTTATAGAGTTGGTTGTATCAACTTGGGATTGAGGTGTAACAGGTGTTGTACTCAGGGGTGGAGCCAAAATTTTTAAAAAGGTGATTTAAAAAGAAGCTGACTTGCCCACTGAGTGAATTAACTTAACTATCAAGGGATTCAATAATTCGCATATTCACCGAGAAGTTGGTTTTACCATGCAAGTTTCTATTTGCTCTTTTGGTGGTGTTTCCTACACAATTTGTTCCAAGTGCTTTATTATACTGATTCTTCTAGATGTGAATGAGTTTGAGAGATATGCTATCTTTTATTGGATCCTTAAACATTAATAACTTGCTTGCTGTGCAGGTCGACAACTGCATCAGAGGCAGCTCTTACTCCTGCTACCCCTGTGGATATGATTCATTGTGATGATCTGCTTGGTGCTGATGCCGCCATTGATACTACTTCCCTGAATGTCTATCCTGGCAGCAATAATGAGAGCAATGAGAAGCATCGCAGAGCAGCTACACAATGGGAGAACACAATAACGGGTGTGGGTCAAAGGTTCGCTAGTTTTGCTGAATTTCGCGAAGCTCTGCATAAATACTCAATTGCCCATGGATTCACTTATAGGTATAAGAAAAATGATAGTCGCAGGGTAACTGCTAAATGCAAGATTGAAGGATGTTCTTGGTGCATATATGCATCAAGGTTGCCTACCACTCAGCTAATATGTATCAAGAAAATGAATGATAAGCACACATGTGATGGGGCTGCTGTTAAAGCTGCGTACCGATCAACGAGGGGATGGATGGGAAGTATTATAAAGGAAAAGTTGAAGGTTGCTCCGAACTACAAGCCCAAGGATATAGCGAAAGATATTGAGCGTGAATATGGCATTCAGTTGAACTATTCTCAGGCAAGGCGTGCAAAAGAGAAGGCAAGAGAGCAGCTTCAGGGTTCATTCAAAGAGGCATACAGTCAGCTACCCTTATTCTGTGAGAAAATTAGAGAAACTAATCCTGGTAGTGTTGCTACAATTGCCACTAAGGATGACTCAAGTTTCCATCGCCTTTTTATCGCATTTCATGCTTCAATTTCTGGTTTCCAACAAGGTTGCCGGCCTCTTCTTTTCCTGGACAGCACTCTTCTCTATGCAAAGTATCAAGGAACACTTTTGGCTGCCATAGGTGTAGATGGGAATGATGAAGTTTTTCCAGTAGCGTTTGCAGTTGTAGATGAGGAGAGCAATGACAACTGGCATTGGTTTCTTTCAGAACTAAAATCTGCTGTCTCAACTTCCTGTCCAATTACTTTTATTTCTGATTTCCAAAGAGGGATAAGAGAGTCTTTGCAAAATGTCTTTGGTGAAGGGTGTTATCATGGCTTTTGTCTGCGTTATCTTGCAGAGAAACTTAATAATGATTTAAAAGGGCAGTTTTCTCATGAAGCCAGACGTCTTATGATCCAAGATTTATATGCTGCTGCTTGTGCCCCAAAGCTTGAGTCTTTTGAGCGCTGTGTTGAGAATATAAAAGCCATATCACCTGAAGTTTACAATTGGGTCAGTAGAAGTGAGCCAGAACACTGGGCAAATGCCTTTTTTGGTGGGGCAAGGTATGGCCACTTGACATCCCACTTTGGGCAGCTTTTCTATGATTGGGTAGCAGAGGTGAATGAGCTGCCAATAACTCAAATGATCGATGTGTTACGAGGAAAAGTAATGGAATTGATTTATGCTAGGCGTGTTGAATCCAGTCAGTGGGTTACAATGTTGACACCTTCGATGGAACAGAAACTTCAAAGTGAAACATCAAGAGCAAGGTCGCTTCACCCATTACCCTCACATGGCAGCACATTTGAAGTTCGTGGTGAATCTATCGAAGTAGTTGATATTGATCAATGGGATTGTAGTTGCAAAGAGTGGCAGCTTAATGGGTTGCCTTGTTGCCATGCTATTGCTGTTTCTGAATACTTAGGAAGGAGCCCCTATGATCTTTGCTCCCGATACTTCTCAACTGAGTGTCACCGTGCAACATATGCTGAATCAATTAACCCCATACCTCATCTGGAAAAACCAATTAAAGGTGAACCGGATATGGAGCATATGCTCATGGTTGTCACTCCTCCACCAACGAAACGTCCACCCGGCCGACCAAAGATGAAAAAGGCGGACACTTTTGACATAGTCAAACGTCAGATGCAGTGCAGCAAGTGTAAGGGCCTAGGGCATAATAAGAAGACATGCGGGTAGGTGCTCTCGACTCTTTTCTGGCCAATGAATTGAAATCATGCTTCTTTCAGTTAGTACTATATATTTGAGAGTATAACTTGTCTTACTTTCAGATGATTTATATCCTCTCTTGTATTCACATATTTTTGTTTCATTCCAGCACCTTGATTTCCCCTTTTGTGGGGGGGGGGGGGGGGGGGTCCAACAGTACTCTGATTTCCTCCCAATATTTATTAGATATCTTCCGACTCTGAAAGCGTAGCTATCATACTATAGAAACACCCGAAGCATGGACGATTTAGTACATTCTCATAAATGTGCAGCACTTTAGTATTAAACATATAGGCATCTCTCACACCGGCATAAAACCATTCTTCTTTCCCCATTGGAAAGACTTTTGTTGGTGGGCGAGTAGGTTGTCATTGTCTTATCTTGGGATTTAGCAGGGTGGAAGTTTTTCTTTGTTAGCCTTATGGATAATTTGTTCATTAGCTTAAATCAGCTGGAAAAGGTTGCTTAAATGGTTGTGACAACGTCTATCCAGGGGTGGATCTAGAGGCCCGCTACATGTGCTTGTGAACCCAATAGCATTTATGAAATTGACTTTGAACCCAATTATTATTGTACTATTAACTTGAGGTCGCTTTTAGGAACCCATAAACTTTAAATCTTGTATCTGACTTTGCCTCTATCTACCAGTAAACATCCTGACATTGAGCAGGAGTTCTTTATTGAATTCATTTGAAGATCTAATCGATTCTTGTTCTTCCTGGCGTTTACATTAATTATTGTTTATGAAATGAGAGTATTAAATACCTGAATCACTGTCATGAATTTCCATATGGTGAAACTGTTCTCCTAGTAGCTCTGATAACACCATGTCTTGGAAAAAAGATAGCATGGTGCATGTAGCTCCCGCTATGCACGGTTCTAAGGAAGAGCCAGACCACAAAGTCTATCTTATGCAGTCTTATCTTACATTTCTACAAAAGACTGTTTCCACGGCAGGAACCTATGACCTCCTGGTCACATGGAAACAATTTTACTGGTTATGCCAAAACTCCCCTTCAACTCCACCCTGTGATTTGTAATTACACTTTGAAAATAAAAATCCCGCAATGGAACTCTACAACTAACTCTTAAGTCTTGCGGGTCAGCGGGTTGCAATTCACTGGTAAGTTGCTGTGAGGGGTGGCCCTTCAAAGTCATTGACTCCATATTTAGGGAAGGGTTGAACTCCTTTTTGGAACTGCCTTTGATCTTAGGCTCGCCTGCTATCGTAAGAATTCTAAAGACCAGGTGACTGGACATATTGCTTCTTTGCTAGTTCCCTTGAGTTATTTTCTACTGCATTTTTCTGAAGTTAGACAAAGAACTGCAGCATCCCATATCAGACACTTTTTGTGTGAAGCATGAAATAATTTTTTCTCTCGACAGACCAACAATTACGCGTCAGTCTCAAGCAAGTTGGGGTCCGCTTATACGAATCCTTGCTGCTTCATTTAAACTCAATTATATCAAAAAAAATTTCTCTTGTTATCTGTTCTATATTTGTTTACCCTGCTGTCTATTACTGAATTATACTCCTTGTGATCTGTGAAACAGGAAGGTGAATAATATTGAAGAACAAGACCCTCTACTTCTCAGTGGCTTGATAACTGTTGAACTTGAAGAGACTGCAGGATCCATGGAATTGGAATCTTCTTGTCCAATGTAGTTAAAAACTGATAGATTTAGATACATTTGATAGATACAACATATCATTTAGGACAAGAGTTTATAGAAAGATTTTAGGTATGATGACTTTTTTTTGTTAGTCAGACTTTTGTTTATAAAGTTGTGCTTTGTTAATTTAATCACAGTGCTTTATGAGATGATATCTGTTAGTTGAGTAATCATATAACGTGTTGCAAGTTTTTCGATTATTACTTTTTAGTAGCGAGTTGTGAAGTAGTCTTCTTTCAGATGATAGATTGTTCGAAGTATTTAAGGTGGATGAAAGTGGAGTAGCTAGTAGAAAAATTTCTTATCAAATAACATAAAATAAAATTAGCTTTTTATTTTAGTAGTCTTTGAATTGTTGGGATGTGAATTTTGAGGGAGTTATATAATTGGTTGGCCAAGAAAAGTTTTCGATCAAATAAAAAAATATTTGACCTCGATTTATTTGAATGTCCTTTAAATGTTTTCAATTATTATTTTTTTGATTTATAATACTTTTTATGTAATTTTTAAATATAAGTTATTTCTGAAAATCCTTAACGATGGTATGTCCAATCTCAAAATTTAAATATGTCATACTATATTGCTTTATTTTAAAAAGGTTTGTATTTGTTGATTATTATTTTGATGGACGATTATTATTTATGTGAATTATTTCCTTTAAAGATCAAGCTGTTTTTGGATGATTCAAAAAGAAAAAAGAGGGACTATGGAGTGAAATTTTTATTTTTTGTTACATTTACACATAAACAGCAACGACGATATACCCAGTGAAATCCCACAGGTGAGGTTTGGGGAGGGTAAAATATACACAAATCTTACCACTATCTCATATAGATAGAGAGACTGTTTCCGAACGATCCTTAACTCAAATTAATTTACATTTACTCATGTTCATCAAAATTACATATATGTTCTCACTGAGTAATAAAGAAATTAAAAAAAAATAAAATATGAAGTCCAAAATATCGAAAAATCCTTTTACCGTTTTAATCCCAAGATCAAGTAAACAACAACAAAAAAAGATTAATTTGTTATTTTTTGGACGAAACGGAATTCATGGTGTGTTTGGTAGGAAGAAAATATTTTTTTTAAAATACACCCTTAACGTTCAAGTATTATGATGAACATGTTCGTCTTAGACTAAATCGTGCCCGTTTGAGCTGGTTAGGCTCATTTTACACCCATATCATTATATCAATTCGAAAGTTAAATTTTACTGAACATATTATTGCGGTTGGTGTTTGGGTCTCTATTTGGGTGGGCAATATAATGATGGTTGAAGAAGAATAATGTTAGCATGAGAATCAATGAATTGTCCATTCAATATTTATTTTAATAAAATAAAACCATCAATTTCAAAGTTCACCAACCATTGTTATTATTTCCTCTTTCTTTCTCTAAATAAAAAAAATGAGTTGTATTTTTCCTTGAAGACAAAATCCATAATTTTGCCTTAATTTTAATTTGCTCTCTTTAGATGAAGAACATAATTAACTGCTTTTGCCTTTTGGTGAAAGAAAAAGACTTAGAATGGAAATTTCGTCTACATATTAAAGTCTTGAAAGTAATAATTAATCACCTAAAATTAATTTTCCCTTTTTTAATCTTGTAAAATGGGATATAATCGTAACCAACTATATTGTTCATGAGCTTATTATCTTAAGTCATACCAAATTGATCGAACTTGTTTCTTTACGTTCTCATGTTCCTCCGTATGGCAACGAGGAGAGGCAGAAAAAGAAAGGAAAGAGAGGGATGGAGTTTCTCTCGATCACTTTTGACACAACAGTAGTGGGGGAGGTGATTAGACAGGATATGACGCAGCTTCATATCTCCGAGGACATGACCTTAGATAGAAAGGAGTGGAGGTCGCATATTAAAGTAGAAGGTTAGACGGCTAGCAGGGGTAAGATAATGCCTGACCTTGTGATATAGTAGGTTATATAGTAGAGGTAGTTGTGTTGTTATTATCTATCATTCAGTTGGTTACTTTTATTGTCTTTACAAATTATCATTTATTTTTTATTCTAGTCGTTTGGTTTCATATCTATTATTTTCTACTTTTGGGGATGATATTTTAGAGATGAAGGTCTTTCAGAAACAACCTCTCTATCTCTGTGAGGTAGTAGTAAGGTCTACGTACATTTTACCCTCCCAGACCCGGAGATTTCATTGGGTATGTTATTGTTATTGTTGCTTTTGACACAACAGGCTCTAGTGGAAGATTTTCGACTGACTATTATCAAAGTGGTGGAATGTGCACGCCTCGAATACTTGTTTTTTTATGTTTGGTTATAGAGTCTTCTAACCACATGAATAATTTAATGTACTCATCGACTTCTAATTCTAAGATGTGAATTGTTCAAGACACATTAATAAGACATATGAAGATACAACCAATAAATGTATATTACGACATTCACAAGTGTATCACAATATACACTTATATATACATGATCAAATTAAGGAGCTAGCTTGTTGTGAAAAAAATAATTTTTGTACTACAAAATGATCGTACGTAGCACCATGTAGATGTAACCCTATATATATTGTTAATTAATTTTTAAATTAAACACTTGATTAATATAATTAAAAAATTAATTAAGAGTAGGCTTGAGAAGAAGGGAATATTGGGGTCCATAAAAAGGAGCAATAGGCCCAGAGAGAGATTAAACTTCCAATGATGGTAAATAAAGTTCTTGGAAAAGATTTTAAAATTGACATGGATATGATGAAATTGACTAATTATTTTCTCTCTCTAATTACCTACTTAATTATATCATTAAACATCAAAGTTGAAAGATTACTGTTAACAGCAGTAAAGCAAGTATCATGAGGACCACATTTTAGTGAAAGAACTTGTGGTAGAGACATTCCATCCATGAGTAATTAACTTAGAGGTTAACTTAATTTTACATATTATATGATATAATGTTTGGAGAATTTTAACTTTGTGTCCGGTTTATATTTGTTATTTTTATTGTATTTATATATTATCATTCGCTTTCCACTTTAGTTGATTTTCTTTTTGTTTTTCATATCTAGTATCTTCTGCTTTTGGTGCTTGATATTTTTGAGACAAGGGTCTTCCGGAAACAACTTCTCTGTTTCTATGAGGTAGTGGTAAGGTCTGGGTACATTTTACTCTCCTCAGACCCCACTTATGCGATTCCACTGGATATGTTGTTGTTGTTGTTGTTGTTGTTAGATTGTTTATAATAACTATATGTAATAAAAGCATTCATAAAAAGTAATATCAGAATGATCATGAAAACTCTTCACGATCTCTTCAATCTGATTATATAGTAAGTAATTTCATTCGGTTTATATTCTTATTTAATTGATTAATTGTTTGAAAAATATTCTTTTTTATCTCATCCGTGTGATTAATTTGTATATACGCATGCTCTTATTTATTACTTTCTAGAATCTTGGGAACTAGATATCCTTTTTGGATGACCCCTCTTGATTTTGTAGATCAACTGATAATTTTAGACCACAAATCCAATTCTAATAAGCATTTAAGGTCAGCGACCAATAAAATCGAATCAAAATTGCACAAAATTACAAATTAAATTAATTTGGAAAAAAAAGTATTTGACTTGATTTTGATATTGAAAAAAATCAACTATATTTGAGTTGATTTGATTTCAACTTTTAAAAGTTAATCCAAATCCTTAACTTAAACCAACCATAGGTTTTAAATCCAAATATTGTTTTCTCACTAATTACTTTCTTAATCACTTGGTAGACCCCATACCCCCTCCACCCCCACCCCCCCTAAACTCCTTGCCCCCCCTTAAAGCTAAGAATAATCATTCTCCCATTTATTTACTTTCCTCTAATAAGTGTCTTTTTTCAAATGATTTGCATATTACTTTCAAATTCAGCTTCCTAATAAGCAAATATCATTCACATCAAATATGGTGAATGATTAGCATCACACCAACAGATCCTCTCCTTTTCATAATCATCATTATGTTTAATTTTTTAATATTAAATAAATAATTAAATTAAAAAAATATAATTCTTTTGTGTATTTCCACATGCAAAACATGTCAATGTCCATGTATATGGACATTAAATTATTATAATACATTCTAAATGAATCCTCGTTTGCCGACAGTTTAATTATCAAAGATTAAGAAAGTTTAAGGTTCTTGAGGATTACATTATTACTAATTAAAAATTATTTGTTTAATGACATTCTTGAAGCTTTAAAGTGATTAATTAATTGAGGGAACTTTTGATTAATTATAAAGTTTGTGATGGTCTACTAAGGATCTTATATTGTCTATTCTTTTGGTTACACTAGAACAAACAAGGAATTTGATTTGAAAGAATTTTGTCCAAATATAGTACAGTGTAACATTCAAGAAATGGCAGCAAAAGGACACAATAAGGGCATTTTTTACTTCAAAAAATAATTTTTATGGTTCATCGAACATAAATTTTTATTATAATTAAGGATAACTTAGTTTTATCTATAAGACAGAAGTTCCAATATTTCAAGAAGTTACATACATACAATGAGACAATGTAATGTGTTGTCTATTGTATTGACTTGTGAATAGTTAGGTTAACACAAGCAATGTTTGCTTATAGGGCAAAATATATGGTTAATTGAGTAGATTCACTATATTAAAATGACGGAATTCTTACTCATAATCAAAACTAATTTATGTCCGATGGACAATAATAGTCACATAATAAAAAAACAAGATTGTTAAATGGGGTCAAGCATTCAAGACTGTGGTTATGGAAGTCGTTCTTTTAAATTACGCCCTCATGACAATTCAAAAATCTATTGTTATATGATATGATAGGATGAATATGATTTTTCAACTCTTAATAATTAAAAGGTCTTATCTTCAACGACTTTTGTGATTGAAAAAATTCTGACAGAAAATGCTTTTCTCGTAGCTTAATAAGCCTTAAACCATATGAAATTTGAATTAGTCGAATAACGAGTTTCACAAAATAATTGTTTTCAATTTCAAGAGGTGTAGGTATGAAAATATATATATATATATATAAAATGCAAAAATTGTAAAGCCGAAATAATAGACAAAATTGCTTCCTTTTTTCTTGATTGAAACACAAGAATGTAACTAAAGTTATCCAGTTTTAATTATTAAGTTGGCAAATTCCCATCAATAAGAATTGGAGATTATTTATTTATTTTTAACTAATGAAAAACACAAAACATTTTTCCTATTTTTATAATAAGAGTTGCCAAGTTAGCTCTCACCTTAATTACAAGTGAAGAATAAAATAATTAATTACATACGTTTTGCCTAGTAATAGATAGTAGCTAGTTGAGACTGGTTCAAGCCTCGAGAATGAAAAATTACATAATTTCATAATATAAAGTGAGATTGATCGCGTATTGGAGTAGAAGGCCAGTAGGCTAGGATGATATTTTGCCTTGTGATATAGTACGTAGGATTGTAAGATTAGTCGTGTCATTATATATTTTGTTGTTATTGGCCGTAATTTATTTTGTTACTCGTATTGTATTTATGATTTTTCAATTGCTTTTCACTATAGTCATTTTTGTATCGAGTATTTTCTGCTTTTGGGGCTGATATATTTGCGTTGAGTGTCTTTCGAAAACAACCTCTCTATCTCTGTGAGATAGTGGTAAGGTCTGTGTATACTTTATCTTCCCCAAACCCTACTTGTGGAATTTTATTGAGTAAGTTATCGTTATTACCTTTGTTATAATGATTAAAATATATTAATATGTAATAAAAGTTTTTTTTTTCATTGGTTATTCGTACTGATATAAAAGAAATCCAGAATATTCTTCTTGTTAGAAATATAAGGCATTACATATCGTACAATTATCTATGGAGTTTAATTATAGTGGTAAGTAATTTATTTCATTTTCCATAATTACATATATTAATTACATTTTAAGGAAGGTGCACGCACATGTATATATTTTTAGACTTTAAGGTAGCTTGATATGTACTTAGGTAGATGGAAGAATAATTTCCAACATTTATGATATTTGTAAAATCGAAGCTGGATTAAATTTAAATTCGCATATTGCATGATCCAGTTTTAGTTCTCAGAGACTTGAACTCAAGACCTTTAATTAGGAATCTCGATGAACATATCACGACTCGTCAAAAGAATAATTATTGCTAAACTATTTTCGTATTTAAAAACATGTGTGATGGCGGCTAAATGAAATAAAGCAGGAATATAATTGCCTTTTAGAGGAAGCAATTAATAGTCTAACATAATTTGATTAGCAGAAAATGAATGTACTATAAATAAAATAATATTAATAATCACAACAGTATAAGAGTCTAATCAAGAAATTAACGTACTAGTAAATTTGTAACAAAATTAAATCACATGACGTCAATCATGCTACATTATTTTATTTTTCTAAATCCTAGTTTGTAAATCAAGCAATGTGATAATTTAATGGTTCTTTAATTTGATTTACAAGATTCTTAATATAATTATGTTTGAATTAAAACTTACGTCCTCATACACAACTCAAAAACTAGAATTGTGATAATGTATGCTTTGAAAATTTTCAACTCATTCTCTGTAATAATTCTTTATTCGTTTGTCGTGAGATATATAAGGTATGATAATTCAAGATAAAATATAGAATTATTTTATTTTATTTTATATTTGGTTGGAGGTATTAGCTAATCATGGAATTATTTATATCTTAGTGATAGAATAAATTAATTAATCTCAGGATAACTTATTCCCAAACAAACGACTTCTTTGGTAAAAAAAAGAAAAAAGAAAGCTCACTATCTATGACTTTTTTAGTTTGTTTGGACAAAACGACATCATTATTCAATAACATATTTAGTGTAATTTTAAATGTGATGAATTATTACGTAGAATGTACACAGATCTTACCCTACATTGAAGAGGTTTCGAGAGTCTATTAATGAAAAACGAGAAGATTTTACATAGAAAATTTTATTTTTCTTATTCTCTGAATTAAACAACCACGTACGTCCCAAATATTACAATAAAGTAAGTAGCATCTTTATTAACAAAGCTATATATATAAAAGACGAGTGATAAACTTAATACTAACTATTAGATATAACATTTTTTAAATTACTTATCTAACATAATTCTCTCATATTAAAATCCGACTGAATTTAAAATAGTGCATTCTAAATTCTATTTCTAAAGATGGCGCTACCAACATAATTCTTTTTGAGTTGAACTTAAATTTTCTCCCCGCCATTTTTTTGTCAAATGATATCTATAAATACAACACTCCATAGAAAACGAAATTCATAATCTTAAAAATAAAGCAGATCATACACTACAAGTCCACAACAGATCGTGACTAGAGTAACTCAGTAATATAAAAATTCTTTACATCATCATCGTCAATGTGAATATAACTTAAACGCTAAAAACTTAAAAGTACAACAAGCGACGTAGACTACTAAATTTTGTAAAATTTTTATTACCTTTTTTTTATAATTTTTCTTAAACATAATGTGATGTCACAACTTACGTACGTGACGTGTGCTATAAAAAAAATGGAGAGGAAAAAGATAGGTAATAATAAAGGGTACTCGACCGAATAAGGCGGCATGGTTGAATTAAGTAGGTTGAAAAAGAAAAATGAGTTTGTTACTAAATACGCAATATTCATGTCTACGTAGATAGAATTAACAAGATGTAATAATGGACTAATTAATTGAATGACTTTTTGATACAAAAACATGACGTAGGATATTACAAAGTAGTTGATACCAACCTAAGTTGTGGTCAGTAGCGGAACCAGAACTTTCTTTAAAGGGGTTCAAAATAGATACACAGACTAATCGAAAGAGGTTCGATAGTATATAAATATTTAAATATATAGTATATAAATTTTCGTAGAAGGGGGTTCAGCTCTGCCGTTGGTTATGGTGCAGTGGTACTAAGACTGTGATTGCGACTGTTGAATTATCCTTAATAAGATATATATAAAAAAAATTATTTTTACCATACATAAATAGTTAAGTATAAATTTTCATCGAAGGGGGTTCGGATGAACCGTCTCAGTACAAAGTGGTTCTGCCATTGGTTATGGTGCAGTGGTACTGAGATTGCGACTGTTGAATTATCCTTAACCAGATATTTCGGGTTTGGACCTAGTTTATTAAGAAAAGATCAATTTGGGAGCACGGAGCATATAGCGGGTTGTCATTCAGAGTGAGACTGCGGCTGTTGAATTATCCTTAACCAGATGTTTTGAGTTTGAACCTAGTTTATTAAGAAAAGATCCATTTGGGAGCGCGAAGCTTATAGCGGGTCGTCATAATTCGGAGTGATACTAGAATTATACTTAACCAGACGTTTTAGGTTTAAAAAAATATATTTTTGGAGCGCGATGCTTATAATGGGTTGTAGTTTAATCGTAGCTCTAATGCGGACACCAAAAACTGAATGGGAAAAGGGAAAAAGAAATGGAAAGTTGATGGAACGTCATTTTAGGGTTAGATGGAAACTAGTACTCTACATGGGGCCAAATTGAATAGTGATACATGTCGGCACTCTTTGCAAGATGATCATTTTTTTATGGAGTATTTATAGCAAATGAAGTTCCAACACACACACACACACTAATTAATTGATCACTTTCTTTTTTACTAATTGTTTGTTCATAGAAAGAAAGAAAGAAAGAAGGGATATATGGGGCATCATTCATGTTGTAATCAACAAAAGGTAAAGAGAGGACTTTGGTCCCCAGAAGAAGATGAAAAGCTCATCAGATATATTACTTCTCATGGCTATGGATGTTGGAGTGAAGTCCCTGAGAAAGCTGGTCTCTTTTTTCCTCTTTCATTTACTCTAATCATATTCTTCTTTACGTTCGAATTTTCACTAAGAATGTTTATCATCTTTATTATATATACATAAAAATAAAAATAATATGATTTTCATCGGAATAGACAACTTGATATGTCTAGAGAATATATATATGTGTGCGCGTGTGAAAGAATATTAGTAACACGCACATATAAAAAAACAGAATTCATTGACTCTAAATTCGTAAAAAAAAACTAGTCATTCTACTATATATAACGTGCAATATTCACAAGACATGCATAATTCAACAATTGTGTTAGTGATATTCGTTGACAATTTCTTTTTTTTTTTTGACATATTGGAAAAAATTAAAAAACATTATTTGAATGAAGTTCTTTATATATATATATATATATATATATATATATATATATATATATATATTTTTGTCTTTGCTATATGGATTTTGGTCACCAGACATCATAATTCTCATTTCACCTCATTGATCATTTATACGTCATCCTTACGTACATTATTCTTATTATTTTGTTTTATATATTGGACTCGAAACTTTTTTGAGATTGAGACGTAATTCGGGTTGTTTTGGGGTCTATTAATTGTAGGGCTTCAAAGATGTGGAAAAAGTTGTCGTTTGAGATGGATCAATTATTTGAGGCCTGATATTAGAAGAGGAAGATTTACCCCAGAAGAAGAAAAATTGATTATCAGTCTCCATGGAGCTGTAGGCAACAGGTTTATTTATTAATTTTAATTTCTTGATAATAAAAATGTCCTATTTTTATTGCATTTTAAACCCTTTTTTTCTTCAAATTTTCTTATTCTATCTAGCTAGTTAAATTTTCTTTAATCGTTTCATATATAATATAATGTTGTAATGTACATTGCACAACAACTTAATTGCACAATTCAAATACTACAAGTTTTCTATACAATTGAAATAAGTACTATTGGCATTTTTGGTGGGGTGTTGATCGTCGTAGTATTAGCATATTCATGTTATCATGTAGTTTTTTGAATTTTCTTTCGGAAACAACCTCTCTATCTCTATGAGAAAGTGGTAAGGTTTGCGTATATTTTACTCGCTCTCCCCAGACTCCACTTGCAGGATTTTACTTGTATGTTATTGTTGTTGTTGTTTTTGGATTTTCATATCTAATATTATCAGTGGTTTACTACGTTTAGGTGACCACATCTTATTGTTACGGTTCTTTGCATATATATATGCTCTATCCTACTTTGTTATTAGCTGTCATTATGTATTTTTCAAAAATCTTTTTATCTAAAAAAGATAATAATAAGATTTATATATACGCACTCCATCCTTTTCAGACTCTACTTTGTAAAATTTTATTGAATTTACCGTTATCGTAAGTAGAATTTGTGTGAAGTAGTGAAACTTAAGTATCTACATATTTCACTTCCACCTTTCTATTTCTAAATTATGTTTCACTTTGAAAGCAAGACTCTTAAATAATATATTGGTTTACTATTTTAAATTATGTTCATATGAGCACACAAAAAACACATTCAAATTTATTTCATTGTCAAAGCAGTTTCTAGAAAAGGACATTAAATTGAAAAGGCAACATCATGTGTTTTCAGTTGATAATAATCAATTAACTAAATAGTTTATCTTGCTTTTGTTACTATATTTTATTCTAAGTTCAATATTTAATATTATGGATCACATAAAATAAAACGAAACGAAGAAAGTATTTTAATAACTTATTTTGGTAATGGATTTAGTTTATATACATTACTGTGTAAATAGTTTTTACTGTATTGATTCATTTTAAAATATTATAATTCGTAAACTGTCTTTTTTCATGTCACTAGTTGCATTTTTTATGGATATAGTAATGATAAAAATTCACCCGCACTTGATATTTACGCAAATACATAACACATGTTAGTTAATGCATAATCTAAACTTCAAATTTGACCTAATCATAGTAAATATTTTGATGAATACACTAAATGCAAGTAACTTTTACCTTTCTATAATTATCTTTATCGAATCTAATATTATAAAAGTTCCTTCAAGATATAAAGAATTATTTTATCCTCTCAATAAATGTTCTACTTATTTTCTAATATTTTCTATGTATGTAAAAATTGTAGGTGGGCACATATAGCAAGTCATTTACCTGGAAGAACAGATAACGAGATTAAAAATTACTGGAATTCATGGATAAAAAAGAAGTTAAAAAAGCCTTCAAAGCCATCAACAAACACTTCTTCTATTACAAGCCAACAAGAACATCAAAGATCCCAATTGACAAATTACAATACAATTACAAGCCAACAAGATATATTTTTCACTCAAGATCTTGGAACAAAATCTCAAGTACTCCTCCAAGATTCAACCCTATTCAATAACTCTCCAAACCAATTGTTCTTTTTTGATGGTGGTTCACTTGACACTATGACAAATATCGTTATTAACGATGCCACGAATCGAAATACTACTAACAATGCCTCGTTATTTCAAGAAACATCGATATTGAACTCAGAGTTGTGCTGGCAAATCGATCAACAACAACAACAACAGCTTCAAGTACAGACATCATCGTACACGATAGGGATGGATTCAAATTATTTGCCACCATTGATAGAAAGTATGGTACCACCAATGGAAGTACCTCGTAGTAATAACAACAATAACAATAACATAATGGTGGAAGGACAAGGAAATGATAATGAATTGAATGAATGGAGTAGTCAAGTGGACACACAACAATGTTGTCCAAGTTATCTATTTTGGGATCAAGAAAATGGATCAATTGGTGGGGATCATGAGATTATAGATCCAAGTACATCAAACAATATGGGACAAATTTTATCTTCTTTTCCTTCTTTATGATAATTGAAGATTGATTTTTTTTTTTGGTTTTTTTTTTGAATTATTTCCGGAGGTTTGTTGTTGATTGAGTTGTGAGATAGATTAGGGAGTGAAATGAAAAAAAATGTTAATTAAAAGTGTATCTTTGGACACATTCTCAAAATTTATAGAGAGGAAAATAACATTGAGTTTGATTTATGAGAAATGTTTCATTGTGAGATAGATTAGAGTTAATTAAAATTGTTTATTTGGACATATTATCAAAATTTATAGAGAGGGAAATAATAAATGACATTGAGTTTGATTTATGAGAAATGCTTTATTTATTCTCTAATTTACCTATAAGTATTAGAGTATATGAAATAAACTCGATTTCCAACACAAGCATTGATATATATTATAATCACTTAATATAAATTACAACTTAGAATTCGAATAACAAATAATAGTAATCACAACTAAGAAGAGAATAATAAAGTAATAAGGTATCTAGAAGGGAGATGAGAGATAGCTGATAACCAAAGCTTCCACGCACATAATTTTCTTGACTATTCTTCAAACTCCTAGTCCTATTTTACAAATATTAACTGAGCCTAGATTCCGAATAAAACTCTTTAATATGTTACTCAGTCCAATAACTATAACTGAATCACTCTCGTTCACCATTTTTAGCCCATAGACCCTTACAGAATCAACTTAGTTCACAACAATATAAATTATATATATATATATTTACCATCAGATGTCACTGTAATTTTTTTTTACATTTATATATTGTAATATATAGATAATTTGATTTCTTGTCAATATCACATTTTCTATCTTAGCTAATTATGTTTCATAGCTATAATTCAATTGTTATGCCAATTTCTGTTGGCATATCTTGTTGCACTTTGATAATTTATACAAATTGACTTTCAAATGGATTGTATATACTAATACACATTTTCTTTGGAGATATGTATCCCTAAGTTCGCTTTATACTACTGGCTTTTCTAAGAGATTATACATACAAATATAAATTTGCTTTAGTGATTTATACATGAGCCCTTGAATTTTCTTTGTATACAAATACAAACCTATAGAGATTTATATTTGAGTCCCGAAATATACAAATACAAAAGAATTATGTTTAACTATTTAATCTAAACCTCAATTGCGAGCTATATAAGAACAATAACATACTCAGTGAAATTTCACAAGTAGTGTTTGGGGAGGGTAGAACGTACACATACTTTACCACTACCTCATAGAGGTAGAGAGACTTTTCTGGGAACCCTCGTCCCTCAATTGCGAGCTATAATCATTTTAAATATTAACTATGCCTTATAATTATGATTTGATGTTTTCTAGTACTCCACTTAATTTTTCCAACTAGGAATAATATAGGACCACTTTGATTTGGATCAACTTTCAGGCTGGTCCAATTTTAATCTTTTTTCTTTTGGGCCATAGAGTAATAATAGTTTGGGCCATTTTGTAGTTATTATTCCAAAAAAATCTAAGCTAATGGATTTATTTGGGATAATTGTTTAGTAGTGGTAAATAATGAAAAGTTTGCTTTAAAGATAAATCGCTTTCTCTCGAAGATGATTTCCTTTCAAGACTCAAAATTAAACTGTTGATTAAGAATGGAAGAAAGTTATTACCATAACTTTGGTGATAGTTCGTCATATCTTTTTAGTTCACTTTTTCATTTCTTGGTTGCTTACAAAAATGTTACCTGTAGTGAATCAGAAATAGCAAGCTTATATTTGTTTCTCACTCCGTGCTAGATACTTTAATTGGAATTTAACTAAATTTTGAATTCATATTGAAAAATCCTCCATTGAAATATAATGCATTCGAAAAATTATGATTCGATATTGAAAATATCTGATCAAGAGCAACGTGTTGATCCTACACTTGAAGACAATCATCAAGACTTGACCCTTTTGAGAAAACTCAAAAGTAGGTGGAAATATTACACATAAAAGTTGCTCGTTTGGTATAGGACTTCCAACAAGTTGACCTAAGACTCATTCAATTTCATTTTCAACTACTTTATATAATTTATTAATTTCTTTTAAAAAAAATATCAATATCTAGGTAAACCCTTTTTCTCTATATCTACGCGCATTAGGTTTTGGATGTTGAAAGTTTTTGATTTTTTTGAATGTTATATTTCCTTTTTATTATTCATCAAGAAAGTAGAAGAAAAAAATAGGATGATCATTTGAATACATTTCATGCACGTAAGCATATTTTTCTAATAGAGTTAGTGGGAAATTTTGATTATCGAAGGCTCGTTAGATAGGAGGAATAAGGAATAGTAATTTCAAAATAAATATAGAATTATTTGTCTTATATTTGAGTTATAGATATTAGTTCGTCTGGAGATTATTTATCTTCATTCTTTGTATATACTATAATAATGGAATAAGATATTTTATATATATGATGATCATTCAGAAATACTTGCCATTTATTTTTTTAATTTAATTATTTACTCAGTTAAAATTTAATTCTACAACATCATATGTTATGGATTTAATCCTTAGAATAATTTTGACTATTTTATCTCGATTCTAACAAATATAACTCTATGAAATAAAAACATGCACAACTAATTCCTCCTTTTGAAAATTGTAATTTAAAAATAAGTCATCATAATTTGTATTGCTTAAAATTATCACATCAAAGATGAAATAAAAAAATGAAATCAAATTATTTCAATGAGAAATTAAAAAAAAAAAATCACATTTAAACTTATAAAATAATGAATAATTAAAATATAAAATTTACGAAAAAAATATAATTATTTAAGTTTATTTTTAACGTTTAATTCTAAAATTAATTTTTCTAATATATTTATTTTCGCGTTTTCCCATATACTCAGACTGAGGTTGAGTCCAGTCTATTCACTTCTCGCATTTTTCAAATTTCAATGCCGTGTCCAATGGCATATAAATTCGAAAACTACATTTAAATCATCACAAATCGCCGAGGAGCCTCCGTCAAACGCCGTCAGAATCCGGCGACTTCTCTACCGGTTGCTTTGCACTACCAGTATTATCTACCGCGGCGCCGTCGTCGTCATGGCTAATCAAACCGGCGGAGCTTCAAGCACAGGCAGTCGTGACATCAGAGGAATTCTCATACACGGTGGTCAATACGTACGTTACAATGTTTACGGCAACTTATTTGAAGTCTCCAGCAAATACATTCCTCCAATTCGTCCAATCGGACGCGGAGCTTATGGCCTTGTATGGTAGGTTTCCGGTGAAAGTTTTTAAGTTGTTTGAGAAGAAATAATTTTATTTAGTTACTGTTGTTTCCGATATGCTGTTTATGTAATTCGTAGTATTAATATGTGATAAAAGAGCAAAAATCTCTTCGTAATGATTGTTTTTGCTCATGGAGTAATTGTTTGATATCTTCTGCTATTTGTTAGTGCTGCTATAAATTCAGAGACGCGTGAGGAAGTTGCGATTAAGAAAATAGGAAATGCATTTGATAATAGAATTGATGCGAAGAGGACATTGAGAGAAATTAAGCTACTTCGGCACATGGATCATGAAAATGTAAGTGTATTGTGCGCCTATCTGGTGATTAGCATGTGACTGAATTTGATTGATTGCTTCATTGCTGAGTTATTTCAATATTTTGTTAAATATTCAGATTATCGCCATCAAAGACCTCATAAGACCACCAAAGAAAGAGGCCTTCAATGATGTATACATAGTTTATGAATTAATGGATACTGATCTTCATCAGATTATTCGATCTGAACAGCCTTTGACTAATGATCACTGCCAGGTTCTTTTCTTCCTTGAGAATTCTGTTATAAGATATTTATGGTTTGTGTAAAAATGCTCACTGTTATGTTTTACTTTGATTCTACAAATGGTTGACATGAAGTTATGGTGGATTTGTCAGAAAGCGTGTTGTAGGATTTAGAAACAAACTCCCACATATATTACTTCAGCTAGTCTATACTAGCTGCTGTTGTAACACCATTTCCTAGTTAATCTGCTTGTATGAGATCAAACATTGATGGAGAGAAAATCTTCCGTTATTATGTGTTTATTATTCTGTTTTAGGGAAATTTATCTAAGTAGAGGGTGAGCAGTTACCTTAACTATTTGGTTAATTAATGCAGAATTGTTGGCCATTCTTTAATGTGGCATGAATAATTTGAAGAATTCCTTTCTCTTCTTTCTTGTTTCTCTTATCTACTATAAGCTACTGTTTTACCCCTTCTGTTCATATACTATGGCTACATCAAGTTGTTACTCTGTGGCTCTATGCTGAAAAACCAAATATGGATGGGATTATTAGTCATCAGATACTTGAAGATGTCAGCTACTAGTAATGATTTTTAGAAAGCATTTAAATGTCCGTAAGTTCCTCCAATAGATTCAAAAGGCGTTAGTGACTTGGTTGCTCAGTCATAACAATTTTTTCATTCTCCTGACAATGTTATCTATCCTGTTGTTGGGATGCCAGCCTTATTCTGGCATGCCAAGCTGGAATATTATTCAGTATTTTCTTTTAATAGCATGGAGGAAATCCTAGAGGTTGGTCCAGCTTTCACTGGGAACATTCAAATATACTGCATTCTTTCTGAAAGTTACTCTTGCACACGGCTGTTACCTTATCTGAGTTCTAATAGTTGGATAACATTTGACTTAACTTTGCAGTACTTCATGTATCAGCTATTACGTGGATTGAAATATGTACACTCAGCAAATGTCTTGCATCGTGATCTTAAGCCAAGCAATTTGTTCCTAAATGCAAATTGCGACCTCAAGATTGGAGACTTTGGGTTGGCGAGGACAACTTCTGAGACAGATTTCATGACTGAGTACGTTGTCACTCGCTGGTATCGAGCACCTGAATTGCTCCTCAACTGTTCAGAATACACTGGAGCAATTGATGTTTGGTCTGTTGGTTGTATTCTTGCTGAAATAGTGACAAGAGAACCTTTGTTTCCTGGAAGAGATTATGTGCAGCAGCTGAGACTCATTACTGAGGTAACAAGTTACATCAAATTCTTTCTTTGGTTTGCAATATATTTCCAAGATTCTTTAGCAAGAACCTTACTAAAATGAATCATTTGGAAGCTAAAGAAATTGATCCAGTGACATTCTACCTGCATATCTTGAAGTGTGAAAGTTATTAGAAGATTTAGACCTGAACGAACGTCCTCTTTGCCCCTCCTTAATTGAAACTAAGTTGGGAGTTGAGAGTGATTTCCACTGCCATAGCCAGCGCCTATGCTGTAATTTCATGCAGACAATACTTTCAACTGCTCATTGAATAAGTAAATCATTTTATATTTTCACAACGGGTTCAAGAAAAGGTCTGACTTGCGGGAAACTCCTTGCCGAGGGCCTATGCGCCCCCGGGATTAGTGGGGGCTCAAAGAGACTCGGACACCCGGTGCAAATCAAAAAAAAAAAAAGGTCTGACTAAAACAGGCCTTCCAATATAAATGGGACTTGTAGTATTTTTTGCTTCTGAAGCAGTTTGATCAGGTTATCTTTCTCAGCTTCGACTGTGTTTCTTATGTCTTGAAGCTACTAGGTTCTCCTGATGATGCGAGCCTTCAATTTCTGAGAAGTGATAGTGCCCGAAGATATGTCCAACAGCTTCCTCAATATCCTAAGCAACAATTTTCTGCAAGATTTCCCAGCATGTCTCCTTTGGCTGTTGATTTGCTTGAGAAGATGCTTGTCTTTGACCCAACCCAACGGATTACAGGTAAAGCACCAAAAATTCGGACCTCAGCCTTTGCGTGATACGTTTTCCTTTTTAGTTAGTTCATCATGTTTACCTCATGTGTGTTCAACTTTCTTTCTCAATGTGCAGTTGATGAGGCTCTTTGTCACCCATTTTTGTCATCTCTTCACGACCTCAACGATGAGCCAGTTTGTCCCAAGCCTTTCAGTTTTGATTTTGAGGAGCCCTCAATCACTGAAGAAAAGATCAAGGAACTGATTTGGAGGGAGTCCGTGAAGTTTTATCCGGACTTTGTTGAACAAAATATATGAACTGTCCTGGATTCTGTATCATATGTAGAAAATATTTTTCTTCCTAAAATACATTGTGTAAGTTATGTTGAGGAGAGAGCTGAAGTAAACTGATATCTTGGTTGAGGAGATAAAGCGTTCCTCCTAGTGATATGAGATGTAAAACATGCTTATTTTCATTTATTAAATTGTGTTAATGACTATTCAGTGTACCACATTGTGGACTAGGAATGCTAGTAAAACACTAAAGAGCAGCTTTGATATGCCAACAATATTTTTGCTATACTTTATCTTGGAATTTTGGGTGCAATGATTCATTGGCATTCACTATATATGTAACAGTTACAGATAGCATGTCTCGTCCATGGGAGTCGCCAGTGTATATTCATGGACAGTTCAGGGGTATGAAACAACAGAACAATTTATCTGATTATGATATGGTCTTCCTTCTGAAGATATTCTTATTACATTGATATATTAGTAAAATATTTTCTTCCTGCAGGAGCACGTCTGAATTTCCATATCATCAATTGGTAAGCTCTCTGTCGGAAAATTACAGGGTGAAGCGTACTCTATCCCTTGATCTGGCAACAAATCACAAGGCTGAGGTACCACACCACTTGAAATCCCTGAAATATCTGTACAATTCCAGAAAAGTTTCTTTGCTTTAGGCGCCATCTCAATCGTGACATTTGATATGCAGATTCCAGTAAACGGATCACCAGAAATTCCTGCAAGCTTGGCAGCAATGGTCACATTCTCAGCAACCATATCGCGGTAGTTGATGTTTTCAATCACAGGTAATGCATTCGGATCGTAGTTGTTATCCGGGTGAGAACCATAATCTCCCGTCATCCAGAATACGTATTTCATTGTTTTCATGGTCACGCCTTTAACGTATATATCCTTCACGTATCCGCCTCTTCCTACTGCTGTCTTGATTCGAACTGCTGATTCCGTATCGATTGCTACTATGTCCTCTGCTCTTACATCTTGAATTCCTCCTGACATCTCACTGCCTAATGCAATTGTTGCGCTGGTTGGAGAAATGCAGGTGATTCGCCTTATAGCGAGCTGCTTTGTTGGCATCCCAAAGGCTATTCCATACTCATCCCAGCCGCTCTTAACAGCAATACAATCATCTCCGGAGACAATGTAACAGTCTTCTATTCTAGTATTTATGCAAGAATCTGCAAGTAAGACTCAGTTTAATTTTAAAAAACCTTCACGCTGATAAAAAGACCAGAGTGACAAAAGTAACAGAGAGTTTTAACCATTTATACACTGATGATATAAAAGAATTTTATACTATTATGTCAGCTAAAAGATACCTACATGTAACCCCGTACAGAAAAAGTGAGATTAGTAATTTGAAACAGCTTAGCCCATGAATATTAATATCACTCAAACAAATTAAAACATTAGCATATAAGTTGGGGTCGGCTATATGAATTTTGACTTCATTTAAATTCATTTCATATCATCATCATACTTGACCGGAAGATTACCAGGGTTAATTCCGTCAGTATTTGGAGATCTGACTGGTGCAAGGATAGTGATGCCTTGAATGATAATATTGCTGCATTTCACAAAGAAATTGAATTTTTTGCCTCAGTTATTATTGAATTAGAAGTAAATAAAATGAAATATTGGAAATCAAGATTGATTTTACCTGCAATATACAGGATGGACATTCCATGAAGGAGAATTAACCAAAGTAAGACTGGAAATTTGAATATTATCAGAGTACATGATCTCTATCAGGTAAGGCCTTGTAAACTTGAGTTCTCCTTTGTGGAACTTGTCCCACCATAGCTGCCCTTGGCCATCAATGGTTCCATTTTCACCTGAGTTAATTTGGAGTATGAGCGACATATATTTTAATTTTCGTTATGAATTCAGACATAAGATTTTAAACTAAAAATGTTTTGAGTTATAGAAATGCTATAGGTGACATAAAATGAGACATCATAAGAGTACCTGTAATGACAACATCAGTGAGGTTGGTTCCAAAAATAAGACTAATGAATCTACCGCCGTCTGTATCCCTTCCTCGGCCGTAGGATGGCAACGGTGCAATCACCGGGTAATCATTTTCATCCTAAAAACAACTAGGAAACCAATGAGAGAGCAGAAAAAGGACTGAGTTGGTTGAGGAGGGATCTTTTAAGAGGGGTCGTTTTAGATTCGAAATCCCGTATACTTTCTCGATCGAACTCATCGCACTAGACTTGTTTAATGCAGTTCATTTAGTCTGTGTGGTTTATGGGCTATTATACTGAAGGAAGTTTACCCTGTGTGCACTCAAAAAATAGTGATTGCATGTACCTTTGTCATAAAAAAGATATCCAGTAAAATTTAAGGATTTTTTTTAAAAAAGGACCAAGCAGGTGGTACTCTTGCACCTTCCCCAGATGCTACCGACATTACTCTGAAAGACCCCATATGGTAGTTTGGAATGTGATCCTCAAGTTATAGAAAAAGGGACAAAATGAGCTCACATGATGAATCACTCTGATTATACAAAAGTATATTCAGCTTAATCATCAGCATAATTGGTTAAACACTAACTTCTTCAAATTAGCGGTGATAATTTTATTTTTACGTCCCAGTATGGGTTCGGGTTATAATTTATGTGTATCTCGACTAATGCAATGAATACTTAATATATTTTTTTAGTATAGGTATCAAGTAATTCAATGTATCAAGACTTGGATAAAATAAGAAGAAATGATTTAGTATTTTTATTTCGTTCTAACTTCACTAGCCGCCGAGTGACAATTTAAATGTCAATCTCATATTCCTACCATATAATTACAATAATCGCAACCAATATTTTTCTAAAATAATGCAAAGAAGAAAAAAATAAACTAATTAAAATACTAAGGTTTTTTTCCTTTTATTTTACTCTTTGTATACCTTATTCTAATGGGAATCCCTTATTTTTTTTTATACCTAGGTACTAAGATCACCGCTTGATCCCTTTTTATTTTGGGGAATTATTATTTAGTGGTTGTGGATTTGGACTTTATTTAATTGAGCGACATTCTCACCGCAAAAGTAGTGAAACTTTTGTACTATTCATAGTGGGTGGCATTCATTCAAGGACAGGAAAATAAGTTCAAAATATTGAATTCGTATGAGACCTTTTTGTTAACACCTAGCTATATTTAATATGGACTATCTAAGAGAATTATACTGAATATATTATTATATTTATCTTACAGAATAGGGCAAGTATTCCTCGTTTAATCAATCATAATTAGGGGTGATAAATGCTCGATTTGAGCTAAATTCTTGTGTCGTTTAAAATGAATGAAGCAATAAATAAATTACTCTCTCCGTCTAATAATTGTTGTTCCCTATTAACGGGGTGATTTTATCAAATCATTCTTTGAATATAATATATATATATATATATATATATATATACACACACACACAATGTTTTGAAAAATGTAATAAAGAAATAGTTATAGTTATGATAAGAGTAAAATTTTCTCTTAATTTTATAAAGTGAATAAATAGTATTGGATATTCGAAAATAATACCACGAACAAGTAAAAATGGACGAAGGAAGTATTATTTGACACCTACTTAAAGTTTACTTGTACTAAAATAAGTTGGCCCAAAATCATACACTATCTTTGACTTTAGACTCAAAATAATATATATTCTTTCAACAGGAGCACTAATAGTCCTTTTTGTTTATTAAAGTGGTGCACGCAAGTCACAGTATTTTCTTTTCCCTTCAAAATTATTTTTTCTTTAGTTATAAACAAATTCATGTTTTCTTGCTTACCTTCACTCATTCTTCCTCCAATTTTCGTAATCCTAATGCGCATATTCATGAGACCAAGTAAAAAGTCAGAAACTCAGATTGGTCAAATGATTTCGCAGGAGAAAGACAAGAAATACAATTTTGTATATAAAATTTTTTTAGCAACAACATATGTGCAGCCTCTTAAGGTTTTTCATGTTAAATCAAGTGTTATTTACTTCTCCGTCCTAGTTCAACTAAGGAACCAAGTTCCTTTTTAATCGTAGTTACTGCACAACTTATTTCCCTACTAATTGCAGTCAATCAGTTGAGTGGAAAGATTCAAGAGTTAGGTCCAGACTAATGTCAGCTGATGACTAAAAGTAACGGTGGTTAGGGTTATAACTAAAAGTGCACCACTTTAATAAACAAAAGGGACTATTAATGCTCCAGTTGAAAAAATATAAATTATTTTAAATCTAAAGTCAAAGATAGTGTATGATTTTGTGTCGTTCCTCGACTTGGATCAAATAAGCTAAACAATGGATCACTCAACTTTTGTCAAGTTGTAATTTATTTCTTTCTTATAATTTCTTTAATTATCAAACAAAATTGATAAGATATTCTTTTTCTCCTTTTTTGTTTTTAGCTCTGTAAAGCATATCAAATAAAGACTTTTTAAAATGTAAATACTTCTACAATCCGTTTCACGGGTCACTTCAGACTATATAGTCGGTCTAAATTTCTGCTCAACATTTAAGACGAGTCGGGTCAAAATAGTTTAGTTGCTAATTAGGTGAATAATTAATTGCTTTTTATCCTAATCACTAAATTATATCTTATATTTTTTTCTTTTTGGGCTGATAGATATGAGTTGAGGGTCTACCGAAAACTGTCTCTATGAGATAGTGATAAGATCCGTGTATATTTTGCGCTTCCATACCTCATTTGTGGTACTTCACTAGATATGTTATTGATATTGTTGCTAATTAGATGAATAATTAATCCGTACATAGTTTAATAGATTGGACGGATCATACTTTTATGTATCATCCTAGTGATAAATATTATTCATTTTATGATTGACGCAATTGAAGGGGAAAACAAACGCATTTAGAGTTATATCTATAGGTGAAAGAAATATTCAAGTATTTCGAACGTTGATAACAAATTCAAAATATATAATACATAGATATGTTATTTAATCGATTTTATTAGATATTAATTTATGAGTATAAATAATTAGACATTTGAACTCATACGTAGAATGTAAATTACGTGTACATCAAAAATTAAATCGCAATATCAATCGAGATCAAATTAAATGATATAAATTATATGTATTAGGAGAATTAAAAAATAAGGAATCAGCGAATGAACAAAAGTTACCTGAGAGGCGAGAAGAACGGCATCTTTGTCGAGAAACAGAGTAAAATGGCTCGTCAAATTGAAACTTCCCGTCAGCCATTTTCCGGCGGGTACATACAGCATCGAACCGCCATCCGATTGAAACTGACTCAGATGCTCAACCGCCGTCCGAAAAGCGTTAGTATTCAACGTCGTTCCGTCGCCGATTCCACCGAAATCCGTCAACGAAGCGGTGTGCGCTCTGCAACTTATGGCAGAGTACTCGATAGTTTCCCATTTGTGTACTTTATGACGTCCGTGAACGTTACCTAACGTCGTTAGAATCACCACCGCGAGGAGTAAAACTCGGCGAAATGCCTATAAGAAGAAATTAATTCAATTAAAATGAGGAAAAAATGGAAAATAATGAGAAATGGAGGGAGGAGAGAGAGAGAATTTACAGGAATGTGTGTGACAGTGCTAGTTGGAAACTCCATTGTTATGTAAGTTGCGCTTCACGGATTTGTCAGGCATATATACAAAAAAATAAAAATTAAAAAATTGTGAATTCTCCTTTTTTTTTTTTCGGAATGAACTGTAACTGTAACAGGACTTTGCCAACTGAACACTTAAACTCGATGAAATTTAATATATTAAACCCCTTTGAGCATTGATCAAGCTTATATGACAACTTAATTGCTGATTTGGCAAAGATATGTGATTTCACGAAGAAAAAGAAGGCGTGAAACACCGTGTTGACAAACACAAAAATATGTCATTTTTAAAATAAATATTTAATAAAAAAACTTTACCGAAAATTATCTAATATAACAAATTAATGCACTCCATATTTATATCAAATTATCTAATAAATTTATCCACATTCCATATTTATATCAAATTAATGCACTTCAATATATAGTCAAGTAACAATTGAAATAAACATGTACATTAATTAATAATTGTCACGAAATAGAAGAGTATCCAATTATTGATTTGAAATAAATATCAAATATGAATTATAAGTATTTATCAAATTAACATGTAGAATTTTACATCATACGAGCAGGGTTGTATTCCAGCGAGATCAAAGTAAATTCTATGTTATTTTACTCTTTCTGTATATATGTACTTTGACATATATTATTTAAATTTTATTAGTAAAAATTCTGACTCTAACATAACATTATCGACGATACATCGAGGGTTGGTAAGATGTTGAACTAATGTTTTGATGACTTTTTTTTCAATTCTCCATTACTATTCCTTTACTTACCTTATACATTTGACTTGATTTGCATTACTTTTAAGTTTTATAATAATAGAGTATGATGCCCAATTGGAATAATTGGTAGCTTTGGTCATCTTTTTTTTGGTAGAACAAGTTTGGCTAAGTTAGTTAATTTGTTAGAGTTCAAGAAACAAATAAAGAATAATATAATATAACATAGGCACTAGCATGTGTTTAATTAGATCTTTATGTTAGTTTCAAAAATATAATTAAGAATTTATAATAGCTGATTCATAATCTAACATGATATTCGGAGCGTCAATACTCTTTGATTCAAGTCTTATCGTCACCTATTATTAAAATTAGTTTCAATTTTATGGAAAAGAAGAAGCTAACGCGTGATGATTATATGATGTAGATATGAATACATAAATAATACAAATATCGTGTGATTGACTTAATATAAAATATTTATCAATTTGGTATTCGATATATGCAAGTATTTACGTGTAAGTTGAAAAGTATAACTATATCATCAATAATCAAATACATTGTGCTATTGACTTAATAAAAAGTGTTTTTCAAGTTAATTACATCCCATATGTCATGAATAACCTATATCAAACCTTTCTTATTTATTTTATAGCATTAAAATTTTAAAAACACACAAGTTATTTTACTTGAAGCAACCAATTAATAGCCTTAAATAAATAATGAATAACGTTACCTTTAATTTGTAGGTAATGATGAATATATATGTCCAAATATACGATAGTTGAGATTCTTCCTATCTTTAATCAGAGCTCTTAGAATTGAACCTTTAAAAATGAAAAAGAATATGTTGAGAGCGTTATTTTTTAAAATGTTTTTTGTGACGTGCGAGTTTGAATTTAATCGAATTCTAATATTAATATCGGACACCAAATATTTGACCAATAAGGCCAAAAACAACACGTTATTACCCGCCCATTTTGTTTGTTGAATTTGACGTCTGCTCCTAGTTTCACAAAGTTTCACAATTAACACAATGGAGTTCCAAATTCAAAGCAATACTCCCTCCGTCTCAAATTAATTGAATTTTTGATTTTTTTTTAAATGTTCAAAGCTCAAGATTAATGTTTGAAATATTTTTCATATTTGTCCTTTCATTTATTGAAATTTTATATTTTCTCGGAGATAAATTACAGTACATATTTTATAACTCACAAAGGACAATAGTAAAAAGTATGATTCAATTACTGTCTTTAAATATTTTTCTTAATATTTATACATTGATTCACAAGTTCAATTATAATGAGACGAAGAAAATATTAATTATATTCCAACAAGCCATATGAGTCATTTTTCTTCTTCTTTTCGTTTTACTTCTTTTGGCTTATAGCTAGCTAGTAATAATTTAATACTAGTTGAAGATCAATAGTGGGATGCCTCAAGAGGCTTAGCTTTAAGGACTAAAGTAGCTTATTCTCTCCAACAACAAATAACAAACATTAAAAAGATTGCCAAATTGAGTTTTAGTAAATTTAAAAAGATTAATTCTTTAAACTTAGATATCCACATGTCTTATTTAATTTTATATGGGAATAGCCCATGCTAGGAAGAAATTTACGAACACTAAAAGATGTTAGCACATGAACTAGAGTACTAATCAGGTAAGATTGTGATGAGATAAATAAGATTTCTTCGTTCTTAATTAAGAGACTGATGCAATCATATGTATCAAAAGAGTGTCAACTGACATCATTTTGTTGAAAAATTATATTGTATAGATAGATACACTTTTTCTTTTTATGTATATATATACTATTGTTAAATCGATCCTATTGATTTTTTCTTATACTTATCTTTTCCATATTGTAACTTCGATCCTGCCTTAATAAAGATTCTTATTATAATTCACTATTTAATCAGAGATTTCGAATTCAAGCATTGAAAATGAAAAACAATTATAGTTGAGAGGCTCCTCTTTAGTTGATCAATATATAAACGAAAATTTGGATTAATATTTCTTTGAAAAAAAAAAAGAGAATTAATAAGGTCCCAATTTTTATTTATTTGTCCCCCCCCCCCCCCTCTCATTGCTTGAAAGTCGTAAGCTAATGGGTACAAGGAAAGTTATATATGGAAAGGATTGCCACAATTTAAAGTGATAGAGTAATAACTCCTTTAAGTTTGGTTGGAGTCAGGTGTTCGATACGGGTGCAGATTTAGAGGTTGAATTTTTCATGATCTAATTTTAGAATTTGAGAATATGGATTCATGTATGAATACGAATGTTGGTATTCATCTAAAACTAATCAAAATATTTAAAGATAGAATGATAAAATCAAAATCATGCGGAGAACTTGAGGAGAATCCTGAAAGGAGATTGAAGGAAAAGGATTGACATAAAAATTGCTATATAAAGGTATTCTATTTTCTTCAATTTCACCTTAACTTTTGTATTAATAATAGAAATCATTAAATCTGCCCATTGATTTTGTTCAAACTATTTGAAATCAGTTGACCAACTCGGATACAGAACCCACACTCACACCCATATCGTATCGATACAAATGCGATACTAAAAATAAAGAGTATGAGCAACTTAAATAACTCCACCTCTTTTATAAACTCAACCCCCATTTACAATTATTAATTATCTTTAGTTTGGTTAACAAGAGTTTCAAGTAGATTAATTATAATAAAACTTATTTAAAAAATAAATTTGTAGTTGAACAACGTTAGTGGTATTTGTGGTCTACATATGCATGATGAATTTGAGGATTCCTTTTGTCGGATTTTGCTTGCCATTCTTCTTCCCGTGACTCATTTTCTCCACCACCAAATTTAATATCATAAAATAATTTATTTCAAAAATAAATTCAGAATTTAAAATTCACCCATTTTTACAGCATTGGCCATTAGCAAGTTAATATATTATTACAAAATAATTTCTGAGACATATTCAAAATTTAAAATTAGGTTATTATTGTTTTGCTTGCATCTTCTCTATCTGTAATGATAAGGGCATATACACAATGGTGGAGTTAAAGATTGTCACTAAGGAAATTAAAAATTTGCAAATAGCCATACGGACTAGTCGAAGGGGTTTGACATCTACTGTATAGATATAAAAAAATTTATTTTAACCATGTATAAATAGTACTTCCTCTGTCCCATTTTATGTGACACTTTTTTCTTCTTGGTCCGTCTCAAAAGAATGTCAACTTATTCAAATTGAAAATAATTTAACTTTAAAAATTTTCCTTTTATCCTTAATGAAATGATTCTCAGCCATACAAATATCTAAAAATGAATTTAGGCCGCAAGCTTCAAAAGTCTTTCTTTTTTCTTAAACGTCATGCCAAATCAAAGAATGTCATATTGAATATAACGAAGTGTCAAAGGGAGTTCGGATGAACCCCTACCAAAAGGATAGCTCCGCACCTGCATATACATGTTAAGTATATACTAATTTAAATGTGGGATCATTATAATATTTATAAATATTTACTAAATTCATAATACATAAATTCATAGGTTGTGCTCTTGACCCACCACTAATCCTCACCTAATATAATATAAATAGTATTCTCTTATATATAGAAGGCTAGTGAAGAGCTGAAGCAGGTAGCTGGTGGACGACAGATCTGCTTCAGCTGCTTGCCTAAGCAGGTAACTGTTCATTAACGTGTATGTTTCAGCTGTCTGATTTTAAACTTTTTTACTATTAAAATTAATTTATCGACTTAATTAGGAAAGCTACGTAAAAATTATCATGACTCTATTGATTTTAAAAAAGTTTAAAAATTAATTATAAAAGGGGACAAAAGAAATAGCATCTATTAATTAATTAGAAAATTACGTAAAAATTACCATAAATCTGTATAATTAACAATAATAACATATCTAATTGAAAAATTCTATTAAAATTTAATTAACTTTCTAAATTATATCTTTATCACAAAAATAATAAATATTGGGCTCGCGCTGACGTTGACGCCAACATCTAGTATAATAATATTATGGCCATGTACATTTGTTTGCCATTTGCCCACCAATAATAATCCACTACTCTCCACATTCAATTAATTAAACTCACGGGTTATGGTTATGTGGGGATGACCTAGTCACGGGTTACGGTGAGGTGGGTGAGGGTGGGAAGGTTACGTATAATCGTATATTTAAATAATAATCGATAATCGTATATAATATAAATATTTTATATATTTATATATGTTTATCATATGAGAAACATCGTCTTATTTCTATTGAAAGCAAAACAATCTCCTTCACTATCCATAACAACTTAAATTAAAATAATCATACAAGAAATATTTTGTACATTATTAATATTTATATATAAATTATTTTTATTATATATATATACCACACACACTTCAAATAAATTTCTCTGAATTCTGTGTTGGATTGAGGGATAATGTGAATTTGTGATTAGGATTAGTCATTAGTGGTGGGGTGATTTAAGCACTACTTAAACCAAATTAAATGACTTAATACTTCTGTTTAAGTGTATCATTTTCTATTTATTTATTTTTATAAATATTAAATCTAAAAGTAATTTTGTATATCACACTTTCTCAAGTTATGGAGAAATTTCCACATATCGTAAGTGTATGGAAAACTTTGAAGTATGGAACTTTGCACATTCTTGTAAGCAATATTTTAGTTAGGCTCTACGTAATTAATTAGGTTAAGGATGTTATAAACAAAGAAATTTCATTTTGAGGTTTAATTATTAAGAAGTGTATGAATACGTTACACATAAATATTGATTACGTAACTAGATAAACATATGGTATGTATTTATATTATATAGCTATAGTTAGAATTTTATAGTTATTTTCTCTCTTCTCTTTTCCTCTCTCTCTTCTCTCTGCAATTTCTTGCTAGATATATATACACACATGTGTATACCAATTACATATATACATATTCAATTCGACAGATATGCATATACAATTCGTCTCTCTGCCCTCTCTCACTTACCTCTCTCCGCCCTCTCTCAATCTCGCTTGCCAGATATACAAATAGATATGTATATTAGTTACACATATAAAATGATTTGACAAATATATATGTACAATTTGCCTCTCTCCACTCCCTGTCCTCTCTCGATCTCGCTCTCCTCTCTTCTATAATATATAGCTACGAATCATAATTTTAGCAAACTATAGCTATTTTCATTTTATTATGTTTCAAGTGTTTACTCTTTTTGAATAATCCTCTAATTTTAAACCTATCGTGGGCTTTTCAGCCCAAATGGACCATCAGCAATATGAGTCCACTGGCCTTTTAGCCCAAATGTATAGCAAATTCATCAGTTTCTTTCTCCCTCATGGGAAAGCTGACAGCCAAGGAATTTCTTTGCCGAAAAAGGGTCAAAAATACCTTTGAATTATGCGAAATTGAACAAAAATATATTTTGTAAATAGTTTGACCTAAAATCGCCCTTGCCGTCAATAGTTTGTTTCAAAAAAAATTCCTTGCTATCAATATTTTTGAATTTGTTATCTTACTTTTTTTTTTTATTCGTAAAAAGAAATATTTTTTCTCATTTAACAAATCTTTAATTTCAACTTTTTTGCATAATGTCCTTAAAGCCATAAGAGTAAATGACGTCCTGTTAAATTTTACGTCTCTTTTTCGCCCAACTCACCTATGAGAAGGATCGATAGTGTTCTCACTTACCCTCTAATGTAACTCGAACCTTTAACCTATCGTTGATGTGGAGGTGCTAAATCAAGGTCACAAGATTCAAAAATCTTCTTTATTTTCTTAAATCTTATATCAGATTAAAATCAGACAAACAGATTGAAACGGAGGCAGTAACCGTACATTTAAGAATGGACAAGTAGGGTAGGAAGCAGCATGTCAATCTTAAACCCACCCATGTCTGAAGGAGTGGAGTTGAACCTTAATTATAACCATGCAAATCTTATCTCTAATCAAATCACCTACTCATAGCCCTTATTATACATAAATAGTCAAGATCCACTTTGTGATTAATTTGAAATTTTCATCACAAAAATGTTGTGATAATTAATGCAGAAAATAAATAATTAACAACCGTCAAATAACATACTCTTTCTGATCTCTTTTATATGTCACCGTTTGTGATGACACTTGCATTAACAAAAAAAAAAGTAATTTTAGTATTTTGCCTTTACTTAATATACATTAATTGTAGATCAAATATATCTTTTCAAAAACTCATTAACTATCAATGGTACAATAGGAAGAACGATGTCATTTATGTGTTAATTTCGTGAAATGACATATATTTAAGAACTATTTATTTATAGTAAGACGACATATAAAAGAGAACTAGAGGGACTATAAATTGTAAATGACAAAAAAGGACCTCTGAAAACAAGGTATAGTAATGCCAAATTATATCCCATTAATTATTTTATTGTTCTTTTCCAAGTGGAATTTGTTGTTTGAGGTAATGTTATTATAAAAGTTCAATTCCTATATATGTATAATGACAATGACCTTAATAATAAGTGGTAGGTGGAACAATAAAGTTAATTACCAGAAGAAGAATAAAAATAAGTAGAAAAATATTACTAGTTTTTTTCCCTTCTTTATGTACCAAAACATGATAAATTCCAAATCTATTACTTACCATATTATATAAGCTAAAAGAAGAAGAAAAATAGTTTGTTGAATTAAGTTTCCATTATATGCTTGATTAATTTGGAGAAGAGTGGAATCACATTGACCAGACGATATTATCTTGCATGTTGACATGATTCATTTGAATTTGTGACTTTCTGATTGCATAATGATAAATTTATATTGAAATAAGGAGGTTCGCGGTGATTAATGGCGGCAGATTCTCAGAAACTCAATAACTTTTGCATAGACATTATATATACGTATATTGAGAAATTTATTAAGGTTATAAGAAATATTTATTGTAAATGGAACTTGCTTAAGCTTTATTGTCCTCCTTGACTTGATAAGGGTTCAATTCCTCTTGGGTACATATAATAGTTTTTTTTTAAAAAAAAAAATTGAAATGACTATAATCCATAAACTTCAAATTCTGAATCCTTCTTCGTGCAGGGGGATCAGAAAAGGGTGTGAACCATCTATGGCAATTCCACAAGTGGGGTTTGGGATGGGTAGATTGTAATAATAATACAACTATAATGGCACGACTAATCCTATGATAAACCTTAAATCGTCACAAAGACAAGGCAAGACAACATCCTACCCTTATTATATATCCTTCTACCCTAATGTGATCTCCATTCCTTTCTATCTATGTCAAAATATTATATTTATATTGGTAAATATTGAATTCCCTTAAACTTTTTTGTATATTTATTTCTTTACTTTCTATCTTGATATTTTTTAATAAAATCCTGACTCTGTCATTATAGCCGGTGGAATGGGGTCGATGAGGAGGAAGGAAGTAGGGTTTTGTCCAAGCAAAGGAAAGCAATATCCCCACTAATAAGGAAAGTATCCAATTGCATCAAAGGCAGTGAAAATATTTTTTTATTATGAGCACAAAACTATATATAATCCATTTCTCTAAATGTGGCCAACAAAAAAAGAACATAAAATAATTATTCAAAAAGAAAGTAATGACCCCATTGATTAAATATTATTTGGGGGAACTATATAATATATGACAAGAAAAAGAACTCTATCCATATTTGGAAATGAACAAGTATTTCCAAATAAATTTTGGATCATGATCAACTCAGAATAATTAAAGAAAGCAAAAGACCCCTTTATTACAACATGGATAATTTATTTAATTTGAAGTTTGATATAATACATAATACTGAAAATCTTACAAACCCTAATCAGATGAAATCTTCATCACACACAAAATAACTTCTCACACAACCACACAAATTTTGATTAAAAGACTACTAATTATTACTAGCACACAAATACAAACATTGGAATTTCAAAATACAAAGTTATAGGAAAATCAAAGGAGGTGGGCAGCTCGATTGCACAAAACATCCTGTGACGTGAATATTTAGTCTTACTGCAAGCATTAGCTGCTATCTCCACATGAGCTCGAAGAAGTGATCTATCAGTCACATATAAATAGCTTTATCATTGCTTCAAAGCTTCCACACGCAAATCGAAGACAATATAAATGTTGATACTATAGAGGAATTGAAAATTCCTCCCTTATTCAAACCCTAATATTAAACTTAATTAAGGTGTGCTTAGAAGTTAGATAGATCATGAAGAAATATCAAGATTTATCTCCAAACAAATAGCCCAATGATGAATCTCCTCCTGGAACTGAATTCACCTTTGTAGATGGACGACCCTAATTCAAAATTTAAATAAACAAAGAATTATGAATGAAATGGGGAAAAAATCAAATGAATAAGATAATCAATGACGATTGAAAATGAAAATTACTAGAAGTTTTCTATACTTTCAAGCTACTAATAAATAAATTTGAGAACGATAAATGAAAGAAAGAAAACAAAATTAAACGAACAAACATTTTTGATAACCAATTAACAACAATAACATACTCAGTGTAATCCATAAGTGAAGTCTGGACAAAGTAAAATGTATGCAAACCTTACCACTATCTCAAAAAGATAGAGAGACTGTTTCGGGAAAACCCTCGTCTAACAATCGAGCCCCATAAGCAGAAGTCATTAGATATGAAAAATGAAAATTACTAGAAGTTCTCTGTATTTTCAAGCTACTGATAAATAAATCTGAGAATTATGAATGATAGAATAAAACTTTTTTGATAATCAAGGGCGATTAAAATAAAAGTTAGTAGAAGTTTTCTATAATTTTAAGCTACTAATTAATAAATTGAGAACTATGAATGAATGAAAAGAAAAAGAACACTCAAGTGAACAAACATTCTTGATTATCAAGAATAATTAAAAATGAAAATTACTAAAAGGCTTCTATTATTCTGATAAATAAATATGCAAACTACATATAAATGAAAGCTACATATAAACAAAATTCTTAAAGAAAGAAGAACAACTACAACAACACCTCAATTCAAAGTACCTAAGTAATGAAATTATTAGAAGTTCTCTACATTTTCTAGCCATTGATTTATAAATCTTAAAAAAAAAAAAAATCTATGAAAACTACATAAAGAAAACCTTCTTAAAACTAAGAGCAACTACAATAACAAGTGTCTAAAATATCGTAAGCAAGTAATTGAGATCAAACTATATGAATTTTTATTGATTTCATTATTCTGACTAAGTTAATTATATGGGATTAAAAAAAAATAATTTTAAAAAATACTAGAAATAATTTTCTATATTTCTAATTGTCGATAATCAAGGGCAATGAAATATGAAGATTATTACAATCTCTCAATATTTTTAAGCTACAAATAAATAGATCTGAGAATTATGTAATGAAAGAAAGAAAAGTAAAATAAATCAACTTTCTTGATAATCAAGAGAGATCAAAAATGAAAAATTAGTAGAAGTTCTCTATATTTTCAATCTATTGATAAAATCTACGAATTAATGAAAGGAAAAAAGAAGTAAAATGATCAAATCTCTATATTTTCGAGCTAATGATAAATAAATTTGAAATTTACGGATGAATCAAAGCGATAAAAGAAAGAAGTTAAATGAACATAACATAAAATGATACTCACAGTGATGAAAATTCCAGAATTTTGTCCCTGAGATTTTTGATAAGTAATTGAATTATTATTAGAATTTTGTGATTCATTTGCATCATCATCAATTCCATAGGGAGGTGCAATTAGAACAGTGGGAGAAGGTGGAGTTTCATCTATTTTCTTTTCTTGTTTTTTGTCATCACCAAATAAATAACCTAAAGAACTTTGCCCTCCACCATAGCTAACACCTCTACTTGAATTTGGAGATTTGTCCATTAATTAAGATGGTCTCAATAAATTTATGTTTAGTAGAAAGATTTAATGAGCCTTTTTGTCTTTCAAAGTTAAGTGTGTTTCCCCCTTTTATATTGGTAACTAGTTCAGCGTACGTGCTTTGTACGTATATGCTGTGTCAATTTAAAAATTATATATAAATAGCATTTGTCATTAAGAAAAATATAATATTTATATAAATAAAATTAAATAAATATTATTAGTTTGATGTAATAGTTTAGTCTATTATTAAATGGTAAAAATGAGAAAATCAATTCAATTGCTTATAATACAGATATGTTAATAGTTTTTGAATACGTAAAGTGATAATTTAGAGTTGAATAATTAAAAGTTAAATAATTAACTGATTGAGATTTAATGTAACAAAAAATTCCTAAATAGAAAAAGAGTAGTTTAATATTTCCAACAAAATTTTATTGAATTTTTTTCTTTTTAAATTTGTTATATTATACACTTGTAGTACCAAAATATTTCATAGTCAAAATTTTAGGTAATTATTTACATATAATAATCTTAAATCAAAAGTGAATTCTAAATATAAAGAAATTTTAATCCAAAAGTGAATCCTGAAACTAAATAAATAATAGATTAAGAAAATTAATGAAAAAACGACTTTATATAAAACAAAATCTTTTAACGAAGGACAAAAAGTTCAAACAACATTATTAAGGATCTTCACACTTTTAATATATTATAGATTAGTATAAATGTAATAAGGTCATTCTAATCAAAAGTGGAGCTATTTAGAGTAAAAAAGAAAGTGACATGAATAGATTGATATTTGAAAAGAAAAAAAATTGTATTTGATGTCAATTTGAAAAAGGTATTTAAAAGTTGTAAGTATATTCAGACCTGAAAATGTGATTGGAGTTCATAAAAAACTTAACAAACTCTTAAAACATATTTTATTTTTCTAAATTTAAATTTTATATTTTTAGTTTGAAATGAAATAACAAGTCAATTTGATAAATAAATGCTTATTGAAATTCTTCAAATATATGTAACGGTGATGAAGGCGGGATTGAATGGCTATGAGGCTATAGAGAGCACCAATTAGGTGCATGCGTTAATATCATTGAGACTGTGATGAAAAAATAAGATGTTACTTTTTAATTAGAGATATCAACTTTGAGTATGAAGAGTCGAGTCTTATTAGTGAACACTTTTTTTGTTATAAAATATAAATCGTACCAATCTAATAATCAAATCAATAAATATATAATTTTAATTAAAATTTTAAATCATATAATTTTAAAAATAATATAAATTTAATATTAAAAATCTTAAAAAAGTAATTTATAAACTAACTTTAAATTCTAGATCTGCCTCTTCGTATACACAACTTGTACTTTGAGATAAATGTTAGACCTCTATAGTAGTCCTATAATAGGGTGAAGGTACAATATAGGTACAAACTCACTAAGAATTCAAAATTCAACTCTTGTAACTAAATTGTTCTATACTCAAAGTAAGGAATAGGGTTTTAAAAAAATTGTTTTCATTGTGTTAAGCAACAATTTCTTTTTCTTTTTTATAAATTTAAAATAAAACAAAAAACGAATTTTGACGACAAAATAAAAAGAAAAAAACCCATTTTGTATCGTCCAAAATTCACAATTAGTCATACAAAATTTCATTAATCAATTTTTTCTATTAAAATTAGGTTAAGGACGATATATATATAATGGTCTATATAATAATTCAGAGAAAATCAAAATTAAGGCTTTTGACCAATCAATTTTACTTGGATATCCTAGAATTTCACTCTAGGACCTAGGTCTAGATTAGACCTTTTCAATTTACACACAGTACAACATAATTTTGTTCTTTCATTGACTAGAGACAAGAAAAATATAAAATTATTAAAGTTAGATTCTTGAATTATCTAGGCCAAAGATATCAATGAATAAAATAATGATCATGAACAGAAAATAACAATATGAAAAGAATAGGGTATATACATATTTTATTTTTACCTCACAAAAATTCAGGAATTATTTATGATAAATTCTGGACTTATATAAAGCAGTATCTTAATGCTACTATAAAAAGAGAATACAGACATAAAAATAGTAAATAATAACAACTGTCAAATAATAAAGCGCTATCGATCACAATATATAATATATAAATAAAAACCTATAATAACAACAAACTGATATAAGATGATATTGACCATCGACAAATAAAAAACTACGATAAAAAGGTTAATACTATTGCAATAACATCATTCTATATTGGGAATATGTTAATGTAAAGTGCAAAAACTATGATTCAACTATTGTCAATCAACTTTATAATGGGTGATGAGTTAACACGTTAGAGCTTAAAAAGAAGTTCATTAATGGTGTTAAATCAACATAAGATATTATTTTGAATAAATAAAAAGGTGAATAGGTATAGATTTGATTGCCAAAAAATAGCAAATGGACCCAAAGAACGAATCATATTATTTTTGAAAAAATGAGGGAAAGAAAGCTAAAATGGAAAGAATTGTACTGTGTTGGATGGAGCTGTTTCTTTTTTAATTAGAGATTTTTTGTTCGAGAGTTGAAAATAAAAATATTTTTTGATAGAAAGCTTTTCATCTTAAATAAAGCTCTTTTAAATTAGTCAGATTCTAATACTATTATCAAATATCGAATTAGAAAAACAATTAGTTTTGCTTAGTATATAAGGGGGAGTTCGGTAGGAAGGGTACTTGTAGGGTAAAGCTATTATATTGATTTGAGTCATCATCCTCTAGTTTAGCTTGGCCCATTGATTTATGATGTAATATCACTATCAAAAAATCGTAACGTTCTATGGGAATTTGGCTCGTCGATATAAAATTTATATAGAAAAATTAAATACATCAAAATATTGCTGATGATCAAAATCTAATATATTCCATCGAAAATTAATGGTTTTCAGTTGGTATATATTCTAACGATAAATCATGTATATTTTTTTTATTCTTAATTAGATAAAGTTTATTATATGAGCTTTATTTGTTTTTTTGGTTAAAAAAGATCTATGTTAAGATATATTAATAGTCATTAATACGTGACAAAGCGGTTTTACTGCTATTTAGTATGCGGGGGTGGGTGGGTGGAGGCAGTACAGAAATATATTACTATCGTCTTGTCCATTCGTTGACTTAGTATGTTTGACAAAAAGAGTTCCTTCGTTGTCTGTTTCTAACTTCTTGATTACAAACAATGATGGAACTGCCGAGTGCATGATGGAGTTAGGTTCTAATAGCTTTAGCCCCTCCTTTGCTAGCGCATATACAAAAATATATTACTATCGTCTTTATGTGCTTATTACTTGTTCATGGCTCCCATGGTAATTTCGAGATATTCTTAACCATTTTATTATCTATCTAGCAAAAATAGTGTAATCTTTTACTGAGGCAACACATACAAATGATTGTGTATTTATATAGCTAAACCATATGTTCCATGTAATTATTTGTATTTTTTTGTTTAATCTTATTGATTAACACAATATCATATTGAATAAGACATTTTAAACAAACACTATATTTAGTCATTGATATAATTTAGCTAATTGTCCTTTTCTTAATTACCTTAAACAGTATATTTATGAGTATAATAATTTTTAGTTGTAGGGACATTGTGACTTTTTGGTTATTAGTGCCATCAAACTGTGGGCTTTACATATTGCCCTTGAAAGACATCTTACACTAATTAAGGATGCCTTAACCTAATTAATTAGCTGGCTGTACCCCATGGTTTGGACCAAAAAATTTTATTTAATTGATTTGCTTAATATTGTCTAGCATTTGATTTAACAAGGATTTAACTGATAAGGTAAAATTTAAAGTTCATGAGTTTCTAAGTGAGTGACTTTCTACGAGAAGAATCTTTTTTTAAAAAAAATAAAAATTGGGGGTAGGGGAAGGGGAAATGGGGAGGGGGATTACAATGTGGGAAATCGAACCCTCACCAACAAGATAAGAGTTCAGGTAGTCAACCAACTGAGCTACTAAGATTCTCTCCGAGAAGAATCTTTAGTTGAGTCATTTTGAGGTTATAAAAGAAAGTTGAGTCACTTTCTTCGAGAAGAATTATTAATTGAGTGACCATATATTACTGATCTCAAGTTAATATACAGTAATAGTTAAATTTACAATTAAATGTTTATAAATTTATAAACAAAGGATATAAAAATTATTAAATTCACGTGAATCCATCACGACCCTGTATATTTCCCTCATTTAAGGATCAAAGTTCATATATACCATATTTAGGACTACCATATGAGTTGCACTCATAGTGTATAATAAATTGCAAGTCAATCCACTTCGAAATAACTTTAAGTATATTGTATATGAAATTTTATACGGTTATTAGAGGCGTATTCATAATTTTGAAAGTATGGGTGCATTTTTATGAGAAAATAGATCTAACATATAAATTTGATCGATTTGACATTTAGGTTTTATTACTGAAAATCGTTAAGATTCAAATTTCTAACCTCACTTAGAGAGGTGCACCCAATCATGTATTATATGATGCTTTGAGTACTATGTATTCACAAATTTGTATCTAAATATTTTTCAAAAAATGTAACACTATCATATATGATCTCGCAAAGAGAGTATGCGTTCATATGAACCCAATGACCCCCTTGCATACGCCTCTAGCAGTTACTTACCCCTTTCTGTTGCATTACAAATTAATGATTATTAAATAATTTTAAGTAATTTAATTATATTGATATTTTTAAAATTATCATCAAATTACTTAATCATGATAAATTATATTAATTTGATGTAAATATCTGATTCGGACAAATAGGTACAAGTTCACTATCAGAAGGCAGTTGGCTTAACGACTAATTGCAATGGATTATGGACAATCACACCCCATTTAGGCTTAGTGGGTTCCAATTATTGAGTTGTGTTTTATGAGTTGTAATCTACTAATTAAGATTTAATATGTTAGTTTTCATGTTTTGTTAGGTTGAGATATATATTTGAATATTTTTTTTCTTTTTTCTTTTATTGCTTCTGCATTCGTTAAAATAGAGACAAATTCAAGATTTTATCATTCAAATTATAATATTAAATTCATTGATCTTTTGGAATTATGATTTTAAATATAATATTTGTTGAAACATTATAAATTTTTTAATTAAAAAATATGAGGCCATGCTCGTATATAACTTATGAATATTATGATATAAAAATATAATGTTATATTCTGCAGAATGAACTTGACTACATGAATTTTTTCTCTGAAAAGTGAAGACCAACACAAAATAAGAACAAAAGTGAAAATAACCGGTGAGACAAGAAAAACTTGTACAGATTTACTATATTAAGAAAATATAAATACTATAGCAATAACAAATTTTGTTCGTTGAACACTTATTATACATTTATAATACAACTTTAATACATATTACAGAGAACTATTTATAAAACATACATAATACAAGTCTTTTTATGGATTATATATTTATCACACATTTTAATACACATTGTATCAATTTTCCACCAAACAAGCACGATATATTTTAAAACGCTTATAATACATTTATATCGCCTCTGTATCTCTATGAGGTAGTGATAAGATCTGCGTATATTTTACCTTTTTCAGTCGCCACTTGTGGGATTTCACTGAGTATCTTCTTGTTATAATATATTTATATTGCACACATAATTCACTTTTAATACAAGTGGGTATTTATCAAAATGTGGCTATAAATGATAATAAATAAAAATTATCGTTAAAATCAGTATTCTTTAGAAAAAAGCACTTGTTCGATTAATTTTTCTTATAATAACCAGGTAAAGAAACGGACTAGCCCAACAATCATCAAATAGGCCTTGTTAACAAAGATCGGTAGCAAGGAAAATTTACCAAAGTACACACATTATGTTTTACTATTTTCAAAATGAATCATTCTGAAAGATTCATGGTTTTACAACTTTACTATAACTATCTAGTGAATCAGATTGCTTGTTTTCCCAAATCCTAGTATGCCTCAATATAATTGCCACATTCGACATATTTTGGCTCATGACTCGTGTTTACACTATGAATTTCTGTTCGTCACAGCCTGAAGAACTGAAAATTTTTTATTTTTTTGAAACATATTATTGCCTTTATGTCAGGGATTTGGTTATGATCTGTTTAGCTAATTTTTAAGGATTGGAATTTACCTTCCGTTTAAATTGCAACTGAAATTGATTGCAATGAATCATGACATATGAATCATGTATGAATCTCTTTCGTAGCAATGTATCAGTATAATGGATATTTTAAGGGATTTTTGTATATTTGCAAAGGGTCGAGATAAATTGAAGTTTGTTTATTAAGTATTACTAAAAATTTTACCAGTATTAACAATATAGGCCCAAGTAATCCTTCTTAAATGCAGGTCCATATAGAGGCCCAGGCCCGCTTGAACTTTCAAGAACATTCGCCAACTTCTTCTTTGTTTCCCAATATCCGACCAACTTCAAACTACTGAAATTCTGAGACAAAATCAAGATTTTGTGGTACGTTTCTTCAATTTCATCAATCTTTTTAATCATGGGTTTTCTCAGTTTGTTCCATAATTTAACACTTCATGTTTATTTTTACAAATTTGTTCCATGATTTGCAGGACTTTGGTGAAATGATTCGAACTAAAACTTTAGTTCCTGCTATTAGCAAATTCAAAGATTTATTTCCACCTGGAAGCACAATTGGTAATTCAAATTTCTTCAGTGGTTCTACTCTGTGCTAGCTTCTAGATTATAAATTATTGGAGTAAAAGAGTAATACTGTTTAATCTCAAAGGATTTTCTTGGAAGATTCTCTTTTTTTGAAAAGATAAAAATGTATGCTTTGGGACTAAATAACAAATTTTCTATCCATTTTATGTAGGTGTTTGACTGTATAGAAGTTTATACTCCTTTCGTTTCAATTTAAGTGTGATAGTTTGATTGAACAGGAAGTTTAAGAAATAAAGGAGAAATTTTGTATCTTGTGGGGTTGTGCTAAACATGTGTGTAGTCGTTTAAATCTTGTGATCTTAAACTTGTCAGGTAAGAGGTTGGAATTGGAAAGTTACTGCTTATAAAAAGAGACACTCTTTTTGTAAAGTCACTAAAACTGAGATGGAGGGAGTATGTTAATTTGACTTGTATCGTATTGATTGTAGAGAAGAAAATTTATTTTGGCAGAAAAATGAAATAAAATGTGAACAATTGAAATGAATTTGAGTTCTCAAAAGTTTAATGGATGTTGTATAAAATAAAAAGGAGTATCATCAATGGAATAGTTTTAGAGAATATTTTGTTCAGAAACAGGAAGAGTGTCATATAAATTCACATGGACATAGAAATGTTATTACAAATATACAAGAAGATTGTAGTTGTAGAAAAAGTCATGTGACTGCTTGATTACTGTTATATTCATTTTGACTATGAATAACTAAATAATGGCAAACTTTGATACAGTTGGAACAGTCACCCCTAAGAAGCAAGCAGATGATGCTGGAGAAGCCCAGATGAAGGCGGAGGACATTGAACCCCTTACTGCTTTTAGCCGGCCACCTCCAATCCCTCCTTTCCTTGGACCTCTTGTTGCTCTTTCATTGCTTGAATCATGGTCTAAACGAGAAACCAGCGATGATTGATAGCTGATATGGTTAATGGCTTATGCCTTCTGCCAATAGATGTAAGAAAATTCTGAAGGTTTTACTTTGCTTCTTATGAATATGAAGTCCGTCTTGTCTACTACCAATTATATGTATGTAGGAAAAGTAAAGCCTTCAAAACATTGTCCAGTGTCATGAGTGTCTGGCTGTGTATATGTTCTACTTGTGGAATTTCTTTATAATGAACAGGAATATTGTGTAGATAACTGTAAGAAAGGCGACTATGATACTCCATAACTTGCGGTACCAGGCAAGAATTGGGCGTAAGCTAGGCTGAAGAGCTATATTGTAGATACTTGGTACCAGATGGGGACTCATCAGAAACAACCCTGCGTAGGAATTTTTTTTTCCACGTTGAGAATATTTCTGTTCTCTTATTGATGAAAATACATAAAGAACGTAAAGAAATCAACATACATTCAGCGGTCTCAGGGAAAGTATCACATACTGAAATGATCCTCTGGAACACTTCCTGCATTTTTCAAGACAAGAACACCGCATGCATCAATGAAATAGAAACTGAACAAGAATCAAGAATTGCAGATGTTGACTTGCCAATATAAGGAAAAACAATGAATGTCTGTTTTATTAATTAGCTTGTCTTGTGCTTTTCTGAATTAGGTGATTGGTTTTGGTGTTCGTACCAAAGCGAAGCTTCCTGGTTTGATTGGCGATTCAAAGATAACTTGAGCTTTCCTGCATGAATTTCCATTTCCATGGAATTTAATGCTTGTGATAACAAAGTAATAGGGTTGAAGTTAAGGTGGCTTCAGAAAACTTTGAAAGTTACTTTATGACTAGTTCTTGATCTCTGTCTCTTGATAACTCGTAGCAGCTGCAGCCTCTAGTGAAAGGAACCTGTTTCTTGTTCCACTCTGCATTTACAAAAATACACTTTCTCATGTTCAAATATTTACATTTTCATTAGATGTAAAATATAAATTACTCATCGTTACCTAAGTGCCAATTTACCACAATTGTAAGACCAACTCCCTCATAAATGTGTTCAATGCAGAACTCTGTGTTTTTCCCCATGCATGTGGTTAGTTGCCTCAGAAATTTTAGAGTCTCCTGCATCAGTTTACAAATTGGAGACATAAACACCAGAGTATATTAGAGAACCCGTTGTGTTAGATAATCCTAAAGTACGAAGTGTAGAAATATTATGAATCAAGACAGAGCGTTTATGGTATACAGTTGATAGCAACTAGCTAGGGATTGAGGCGCAATAGTTGTTATTGAGCTCAAAAGGCTGGACAAAAGAAAAGTACAATGCATATTTCTGCGAGAAAAAAGAGGTTACCTTTTTTCCTTGAAATGGTTGAGTGTAGGAGAAATCATCAAAGAAACAATCTTTAGCTATGAGCAGTTCTAGTTGGGTCATGTCCTTGTTGTTGATACTAGAGTAGAACTTCTTGATCGTGTCGGATGGTGAAAACATACTCGTGCCATTCTCAGGATTTAACATCGAAAGTGTGACAAAACATTTATATTTGCTCTTGATGCCTCGTATTTTAAGTTTTTGTTGTGATACTTTTGTAACTGATTCATGGCTAGCTTTAAGTGGAGGAACGCTCGGGATACACGTAAACTCCGGTTTAGACCATAGTCTATGCTGGAGAAGTTGGCCTTGAAATGCCATTTTAATGTATATAGCAGCACTATAAAAACTATGCATTATCTATTTATGGACCCATGATTGAAAAAAGCATAAAAATTCTTGTTTAAAGCTTTGGCATTGAGAAAAGGACCTATTCCTTTCCTAAAATTATTGTTTTAAGATGCCTTGCTCTGTACTTAAAGTACCAACTTATTGTAGAGTCAAACTTAGCCATCTTCAAAGGACATGAGGTTTTCTACCTTATTATTTATTTATTTATTTTTATATCCTATTCTTTTTTTTTTTTTGGGGGGCGAGGGGGGGGGGGGGGGTTTGCATGGTTATGTAGGTTTCTGATATCTCATTCGTGCAAATTCATTTAAGACCCACGAGGTTTCAGGTTTTAATTCCAGCAGAGGCTAAAAAACATTAGGTGATTTTTTTTCATATGGTCAATCCTTAGTGGAAAGCGTTGGCCGATAAGTATGTTGGTGGAAGGTAGTAGGTACTGGTGGAATTAGTTGAGGTGTGTGCAAGGCTGCCTCGAACAGTAATACTGATATTTATGATAAAAGTGGAAATACAATCACTAGATTGATGAAGACCTTGCTTTCTAGGTTTTCTGGACACTAGAAAATTGTCATAACATGGGGGAGGAAATGATGTCTGGATCTAGATACAAGAAATCAATGAAAAAGACCGTGCAAAACTCTCTTAAGACATTTTAAAGAAAAAATCTCTAAGAACCCTGATGTAACACGACTCTGACTTGTCAATCTCTTGTAAGATGACTTTCCATGCATCAACATATTTTTTTGGTCATAACCACTCTTAGCTCCTCAAGCGTAGGATTTGGGAGAGGAATTTGAACATCGAGTGGTGTCCACTGTGATCGTAGCTGCCAACAATTGCAATGCCATGGAAGATAGCCTTGTCATAACTTTCCCTCTCTTAGGAAGCGGCCTATGCCATTTTATCTTCTTGTCAAGTAACATAGGAATGGTTGTTGCATTCTAAGTTGTACTGACTCTTCACTTTCAATACTGCACCCGTGTCGGATTCTCCGAAAATACTCTACTTTTGGCGAATCCAACATGCACTTGTTGACACTTTCCAATGCAACATTTATTCTAGGGCCCATTGATTATTAGTGTTTTGACAATGCAATTGCATGAATTATGACTCTCTCTCTCTCTCTCTCTCTCTATCTATCTATATATATATATATGCATATGGGTATGTCTGTATGTATATATATATATATGAATTATGACAGCTAATATTTTCTTGACCAGGAATATTCTCTATATTCATTTTACTGTTCGTTTTCAAATCATTGGTTGACTACGAAGTTAAATAAATCCGTGCAATTCATTTGTCAATCAATGACCAATTAGTTTAGCATACAAAATTTGGCAACTATACATTTACCATGTATGCTTGTTAGGCTTTTATGTATTTTCTTCCTCTACAACCCACGTAGGCGTGATGATTCTATCCTATAAAGAAAACAATACAAAAGTTGTAATTATACCCTTTATCTGGTCTTCATCAAAATAAACTTTTTTAAAGTTGTCTTTTCGCGTGCTACTTTTTTCCTGAGAAAGAACTGCCACTTGGATTCGTTTTAAGTCTTGAATTGTTGTATATGGTTTGACTATTTTATTTTTAATGATTGTTAACATATTGCAATCCTCCTATTCATGCTTATTTGGACAGACCATGTTCTACAAAGCTCACATTGACAGGAGTTGTGCGAACAGTTCTTTTTAACTTGTAGGTTTTGACATGTCCTGCATCGATCTACAGATGCACCAATTTTCAGGTTTGTTACTGAGAATCACTAACGAAGAATAAACCATAAAGAATTGCTAGAGTCTTTCCATAAATAATTGCTTACCATTTGAATTGTTCGATCGAAATTCAACACAGCTTATTCATCTGTCAACACTAGAAGTATCGGTAGTGGTTCCAATTTTCTTGAACCCAACACTCATCATACAGTCATTTTCGAGCAGATTTCAACAGATATCTCCAAGTGTAACTATTTATAGCGGCACTAGTCTAATTACATAAATGGCCAAACGTGCCTTAGGACTTAATTTCAAAGCTAGTCATTCTTTGGAGTTTGATCCTGATCTTTTGAATCACTCCAAGGACTCAAGGTTGACATGTAATTGAGCCATGATGTGTAACGGGAATAGGAAGTTATCAGTTGAGGACTCATCTGGAAAAACCCTGCAGAGGAAATTTTTTTGCCCTGTTGAGAATATTTCTGTCCAATTGTTGGTGAAAATATGAAGAAAATGGAGAATTCAACATACATTCAGCAGCCTGAGGAAAGGCATCACATACTGAAATGACCTTCTGAAATGCTTCCTGCATTTTGTGAAGGCAGGAACACCGCATGCATTAATGAACTAGTTACTGAACAAGAATCAAGAATTGCTATTGCTAATTGCCAATATGAGGAAAAAAGAGTGAACATCATCACTGTTGATGAATTAGCTTGTCTAGTTTGCACTTTTCTGAAATAGAAGTTTGGTGATATTCAAACCAAAGCTAGGTAACATATTGTCTATAAATTAGCTTGTATAGTTGGTGCTTTTCTGAGACAGAAGCTTGGTGGTAACACCAAAGCTAGATAACTTATTGTTTTGATACATTAGTTTGTCTACTTTGTGCTTTTCTGAAATAGAAGATTGATGATATTCGTACCAAAGCTAAGCTTCCTGGTTTGATTGGTGATTCAACAATTACTTGAGCTTTCCTGCATAAATTTCCATTTCCAGAGAACTTAATGTTTGTGCTGACAAAGTAATGGGCTTAAAAGTAACACACATGGCCTTAGAAAACTTTGAAATTTACCTTATGACTAGTTCTTCGCCGTCTCTTGCTAACTGATAGCAGCTGCAGCCTCTAGTGAAAGGAACCTGTTTCTCATTCCACTCTGCAAATTTACCTTTGTCATGTTCCAATAATTTAGATTTTCATTAGATGTATGAAACAAGTTATTCGTCGTTACCTAAATGCCAGTTTACCACAGTTGTGAGATCAACTCCCTCATAAATGTGTTCAATGCAGAACTCTGTGTTCTTCCCCATGCATGTGGTTAGTTGCCCCAGAAATTTCAGGGCCTCCTGCATCAATTTACAAATCAGAGACATAAACCACTGTAGTATATTAGAGAATCCTTAGTGTTTGATAATCCTTAAGTTGACCTCAACTAGCTTGGGACGATTGAGGCATAATAGTTATTGAGCTCAAAAAGTTGGAGAAGACAAAAGTACAATTCATGTTTCTGAGAGAAAAAGAGAGGTAAACCTTTCTCCCTTGGAATGCTTGAGTGTAGGAGAAATCATCATAGAAACAATCTTCGGCTATGAGCAGTGCTAGTTCGTTCATGTCTTTCTTGTTGATACATGAGTAGAACTTCCTGATCGTGTCGGATGGAGAAAATGTACTCATATTCGTACCATTCTCAGGATTCAACATTGAAAATGTAACCAAACAGTTGGATTTGTTCTTAATGCCTCGCATGTTCAGTTTTCATTGTGATAGCTTCTTAACTGGTTCATGGTCAGCTTTCAATAATCGAGGGATGCTCAGGGTACGCGTAAAGTCCGAGTTGGACCATAGACTATGCTGGACAAGTTGGCCTGATAATGCCATTTTAATTGATAATAGCAGCACTATTGATACTATGCATTATCTATTTATGAACCCATGATTGAAAAAAAGCATAAAAACGTTAGTTTAAAGCCTTGACATTGAGGAAAGGACCTGTTCCTTGCCTATTTTATTTGCTTTGATGTTTCTGCCTTGCTTTACACTTGAGGTATCCACTTGGTATAGAGCCAAATTTAGCAATCTTCAATTTATGACAATGTGTAGTATAAGATATTCTATTTTCTTGGTTTATATTTCTGTTTTTTTTCCAGACACTGGAGATATGTTACAAGACAGGGAAGAATATATGTCTAAATACGATAAACCGTCGAAAATGACACTATACAAAACTCTCTACAACCTTTGAGGTAACTTGACTCTGAACTGTTCACACTTCCCATGCATCAACATATTTCTGAGGATTTTGGGGTGGAATTTGAACGTCGAGTGGCAGCCATGGTGATCATGGCCGCCAACGACTGCAACACCATGTTAGCTATCCTTGTCTTCACTTGCCCTCTCTTAGGAAGTGGTCTATTCCCTTTTATCTTCTTGTCAAATAACATAGAAGGGGCTGCTGCTGCATCATCATTTATTCTTACGGCCATCTTTGGGTATTGAACCTTTGTTTAACAACAAAACAAGGTGATTATTAGTGTTTTGACAATCCAATTGCATGAATTATGACTATATATAAAGCATAAAATTTGCTTCCTAATTCAAGAAACAGCGCCCCTTTCTTTGTAAGTACGATAATAAGGTTGTTTTGATGACAAAAAGGGACAAGTTATTAGCAGCCCCTTGTAGTAGGTTCATCACTAGGTAAGGCAGTAGGGAGGCAATGACAGCTAATATTTTTCTTGGCTAAAAATATTCCCTATCTGGATTTTAGCGTTTATATTCAAATCATTGGTTGACTATATATACAGCAACAATATATTCGGTGCGAAATCTGGGAAGGATAGGCATAAATATTGAAAAATAGAATCAAAACAAACGAATTCAGTTCTTCGATTTTTTGGTTCGGTGTCGATGTTCCTTTTTCAGAAGTTTGATTTTTCAGTTCAGTGTTTGGTATGGGGGTCTCGAAACTTCGGTGCACTGAAGAGCCAAACTTTTATTTTAAAAAATAATATATTTAAAAAATTAATTAGTGATTAAATCATTCATGAAACAAGTTAAAATAGCAACAAATTTGTAATTCATATAGTTCACTTGAAATATTATTTTCAAAGAAAAATTCAAACGTGTTGTTGCTGATTTATGTCATGTAAAGAAATTCGTTTTTATGCGTGTTAAGCGCAAGTTCTTAACAAAGATAAATATAGATTTTTAAGCAAAATAAGTATTCCATAGGGGAACATCATCACTTAACATAATTTTAAGTTTTTAAATGTCTTATACTTTGCTTTGTCCTCATTTTATTTTTCATTAGTTAGCACTGAGAAATCATTTTAATAACACCAAATAAAATCAAATCGAATTTGAAAAAAACAAATTGAACCGAATTAGTTCAGTTTGATACATGGTGCACACTTTTTTAAAAATCGAAAATCGAAGAGCCACATCAAAATTTTCTAAAATCGAACTGAAGAATCTGCCCCTAGGCTCTATTATGTGAAGGTGTAAATCTTCGGATCAAGTGGAGCATATATCAATGCGTGTATGAAAAGGTATACAGTAGTGAATAAGTCTTAATAAGTCTTAATGAAGAAAAGAACAATAACAACAATAAATACGCAGCAAAAAGAAAACATTAAGTAAAGGATTAGTTGACTAAATATGATGTTAAATAAAACCGTGCAATTCACATTTGTCAACCAATTAGTTAATTTAAATATACAACTAATCATTTATTAAATACACAATAGAGTAGAATTGTTAGCTAATGGAGGTCAAGATTAGGATGAATACATCATGGCTTGCTTGTTAGGCTTTATGTGTCTCCTCTTTTGAAAAAATTACGCGGAGAAGTAAATATATACCAATTAATTAGTTAATATAGTTATAGTTTGAATTAATTATGATTCGCAATAAACATCTAGTTATAATTATATTTTGAGTTTTGTATAATTCGTGTGATTTATACAAACGTTGTGCGCAATTATACAAAAATTGTGCGTAAATAAAATTGAAATATACGAACGTTGTAAATTGTATAGCAAACGGTACAAACATTGGGCACGAATTATATAGCGAAATATACAAACGCTACACAATAATTGTGAATTATATAGCGAATTATACAAATGTTGCGCGAATAATACAAACGCTGCTATAATTATAGTTACAAAATATAATTATCCAAACTATAACTATGAAGCATAATTAAGGTATTTTTTAGTAGCTATATCCGTAAATTCCTCTTTTCTTTTTCTACACCCACATAAGCCATACGATTAATTCTATCCTATAAAATAAAAATTGTAATTATACTCTTCGTCTAGTTTTGTGTCGATTAAAATGAATTTTTTGCACTTGTGCAACTTCTATCTAAAGAAAAAATTATCACTTAACAAGTATCAGATAATTTTATCCATCGAGATTTTTGCACATGTAGGTTTGTATGAACAACTAGATAATTTAAATATTTATGTACCTTGGTAAGTAGCAAGAAAGTTAGTGAAAAAGTGTAAAACATGAGGCTGGTTTTTGGTTTTAGGGTTCCAGGGTTGGTAAAAGTGGATAAGGATACTTCAATCACAATCTTCATAAAAGATAAAGTTTTATAAAGAATTGCTTACCACTTGGTACTGAATTTGGGAAATGAAAATTAAATAATTGGGTGAAATAAATAAATGGAGTGTTCTTTTAAAAATAAAAAACAAATAAGTTTCCATGGGCATGAAAAGTTTTTTAAAAAAATAAATAAATCTGTGAATGAATATTTTACCATTATTTGTTGGTAATAGACGACAACCTTAGTGACCATGTGCAGCAACATGAAGTTATGAATATGTTGTTTCAATTTTAATTCTCACTAAGTAATTATTCCATCCGTCTTATTCTAATTATCGTTCTAACTCTTTTTACATTCATTAAAAGGTAAATAAAATTTCATAAATGGTAAATATATAAAGCTTAATTATGCTCTATATCTATAGTTTGGGTAATAACATTTCGTAACTATAGTTATAACAACGTTTGTAAAAATCGCGCAACATTTGTATAAATCGCGATACAATTCACATTTTTTGTATATCTCGCTATACAATTAATGCATAATGTTTGTATAATTCGCTATACAATTCACAGTATTTCGGTATTTCGGTATACAATTTGATTCGCGCACAATGTTTGTATAAATCGCGCGAATTATACAAAACGCAAGCTGTAATTATAGCTAGATGTTTGCCACGAGCCGTAATTAATTCAAACTATAGCTATATTAACTGATTAACTAATATATTTTTCTGTATCCGCGTAATTTTTCCTTATTAATTTGTTTCTATATATCAGATGTTTTTTTAAACAATAATCAACTTTAATCTTGAATTTTTAAAATTATAATTATTTTGAGATAATATTAAAACGATAGTTAAAATAAAACGAAGAAATATAAAAAAACACTCTTTTAAGGAATAAGGTACCAAATTTTTATATTACATTGAATAAGCTAGCTGTCAAAAATTTAATAGAATATTATGAAAATAAAAACCAGCAAAATCTTACCAGTAGATTTGTATTTCAATTTGTCTGCCGCATACTTTATGTTAAAAACGTATAAACAGCCTCGTATACACAAATTTATTTTTATCAGACAGATTTATACGATTATATGTTATTTAAATAGAATAAATTATTGCATCAAAATAAATAAATAAATAAATAATTTGAGTAGATTTCTAAATGCCACAAGTTGGGGAGAAAAGAATCTTGTATAGTCAGACAATCCTGCTGGCATGCCACCCAACCCCCCAACCCTATAGTCCAAAACTACAGAGTCAGAGTGATCGAAGATATAGGTTCGACAGAATTCAATAATTTTATTAAATTTTATATTTTTTATTATAATATTTCAAGATATTAACTTAGAATATTGAAATTCAAAGGGATTAATAAAATTTATAAATATTAAATTTTGAATCCGATTTGAAGTTTAATTTCATTTGATGGATTCAGTTGAATTTAGTATTTTCAACATGATAGTATTTTCAAAAACTATCAAAACCTTAATCAATATTATATTCAGAAACTATGATTTCAAAAAGCATAATGCATAAATAGGCACTCAAATTCAGCCTCAACCGACAGGTAGACATTTTAACTTAGGGAGTGCATATCTGATCAGATCGTTTTGTTATTTAAAGCGTTCAACTAACATAGTGAAGACGAATTGAGTTGTCTAGAGATGTGCACTTCTAATTGAATGTCTATTTATTTATTACTCCTTCTGTCCCAATTAATTTATGTGACACTTTTCGTTTTTCGAGAGTCAAACAGTGCAAATTTGACCAAGAATTTGCGCATGGAATCTTCAAATTTTTTTGAGATGAAATTTATATATTTTTAAACTACTTAAAAAGTATTATAAATCGCAATAATTGATAACTTAAAATATTTTAAAAAATATATGAAAAATTTACAATCAAAGATAAATTGGTCTGAATCTCGCGAAAAGTACCACATAAATTAGGACGAAGAGAATATATCATTTAAAAATTACAATATGTAAATAGATGAGAATATTAAATACCGTAACCTATCAAGTTTAACTTCTAAATCCGCGAATTCAAAACCATTTGACAAATAAACCTCTCCCAGACAAAACTGTCTCTTTCCTGATGTGGTCTCTATATAAAGAACCCAAACTCATTCAATGAAAAGCAAGACCAATCTCTCTTACCAACTTTGTTCCTTTTGACAACTTACATAAATCAATTTTAACTTATATTCACCACAAAACATCAATATGAATCACAAGATTTCTGGAGTTTTTACAAGGCCTATACCAAGAAGGGGTCAGATAAAATCAAGAATTGCAGCAAATGCTTTCCATTCCATCATTTCAGTGCTAGCAAAAGCTTCTTCACATCACCATTCTACTATTAGGAAAAGTTAACAATTTGTGATTGGAGAAATAGAATAATCTTGAAAATGACTAATTTGTTGTATTTGTTTAGTTTCTTTTCTTTTATATGACTTGTAATTTATCAGAGAAATGAAATGATTTTTTTATTAGAATTGTTAATGGTACTAGTAAGAAATACGTCAGTGATGCAATCACTTCATTCTTCTTTCATGTTATTCCTTTTTCTTTTTCTATTTTCCATCTGGTCTCTGATCTCTGGTCTGTATGAAAAGAGAGAAGGTCGCGTATTAGGATAGAAGGTTAATAGACTAGTAGAAGTAGGATGATGTCTTACCTCGTGATATAGTGGGATTAATTGTGTATTTATGTCTGATGTTGCTATTGTCTGTCTTATATGTGTCACTTTTATTGCATTTATGTATTATCTTGTGCTTTTGCTTTTCGCTTTATATCTAGTATCTTCTGCTTTTGGGGCATGATACTTTTAAGACGAGAATCTTTCAAAAACATCCTATCGCTATGAGAGAGTGGTAAGGTCTGCATAAATTTTACCCTCCCCAGATCCCACTTTTAGTATTCCACTAGGTATATTGTTGTTATTATTATTTCCATCTGGTCTCCGTCCCCGCATTGAAGCCTGACTAAATCTAAATTCGTGCGGAGAAGTCCTACATTCTAGATAAAACGCTTTCTAACAAAGACCACTCTAGTTAAGAATGAAGAAATAGTTATCACTCCACCACAATCCTTGTCAGTTCATGTTATTCATTCAAACATAATTGAATTAAAAAAAAAAGTTTTAACAACTTTGATTCTTCCCTTTGAAAGAATTTAACAGCTTTTCTTGCAACTATCTTTATGACCCACAAAAGAGTAAACTTTCTTACACTATCTCAGCAATGCTAACTGCTATCAGAGTCAATGTCTCAACCAAAAGAACTTCAAATCATCAGAACTGTTGTCTGGAGAGCTCTCAAGGGAGTTGGAAAAAAGTTTAGAGCATATCAACTGCGTCCGCAAGATTATAGCAGGAGGACAGAACACATAATTTGCTTATGTTGATATTCATGCAGGTACATACGACTCGAGCATCAGTTGAGCTGGGGAAGGTGATTTGATCTCAACGATCAAATATGTGAACTTCCACTGCTTATCCACCTTGTCTTGAAACATCTCTGTATAAACCTTGCCAGCTCCATGTGGTCCGCGAATATAAAAATTTACCTACATTCAGTTTTTAATCATATATGATTTGCAACCTCAATATATATTGGTGAAATTACAAGTAACATCTGCCAAACAGTATCAACAGATAGGGATAACAAGGAAAAAAATAGTCACCTCAACATGCTCAACTCCATCCTCGTCAGTCCATATCTTGTTAGGGATGCGTTGGCGTGCAGCACGATTTCTACTTTCTGATCCATATCCTGTTACAGGGGAACCAATTCTTGCCTTAACCTGGAGTAAAGAATAGCAAAGCATGCAACTGATCAGTTCAAAGTACAACCAGAATCGAAATACATAAGAAACCAATTCGTCACACTTAATGCTACGATGTATGAACTCTTATCTACTCATATGACTCAACAAGCCAGAAAAAACCGCCCCAGATAGTATACTTAAGAAATTAGATCGTTAAGTGCAGCCTCACAGTATTCAATCTACAACTCAATCTCAAAATTATAGGCATTAAATTCACGGTAAGGAAAATAGGTGCAATGAACATACTTGACCATCATTTTGAACCCTCTCGAGACCTTTGTTGAAAATTTTGTACCTAGAACACAAAATTGCTTTAGACTAGATTGAGAAAAGAAAATAAAAAGTACTCTGGCAACCTATTTAGAGAACAAATGCAACCCTTACTCTTTTGGCTGAAAAATGAGTTCCTTAAACACTCCATATGCAGCAGCAGCAGCAACCGCAAGTCCCGCAAGAATGACAAGACTATATGAAGCTCCCTCAGTAAATGTCACAGGCTTCTCTGGAATATTGTAGGTAGGAGCATCAAAAGGATCTTCAATAGTAGATACATCCTTTCGAGACTGTACAAGTAGAACAAGAAACAAACACATTCACTGTCATGGATTTGAAAAATGCATTCATTGTTAGATCAAGAGCTATACATTCAAGTGCGAGAATGATAATCTCCCAGTTTAAAACACAATTCCTGGATAATTTCCTGAATAATATACCAAAACAATATAACTGAATAGGATAGAGAGATGTGGTTCAGTATCGTGCTTCTCCTCCTTTTGAACTACTCCACTGGAATCATGTTTCAGAAAAACACCTTTCCCATGTTGTATTGGGATAGCACATCAGAGTTATCAAAAGCAAAAAGTGCAAAAACTCTCTAAGGCACGTTGGAGCTTTAAGCGCAAATAAAGAGTGGGCTTAAATGAAAAAAGTGCAAAGGGAGAAAAACTATACATATATATGTTTAATCCAAGACTAATAATTTATAAGCATGAATGACAAATATATGAACAAAGAAATTGAAAATAATAATTAAGTTAAATATCAATTGTTTAGTGTAGTCTCTTTAGAAGAGGTTCATTGGCTAGGAAACATATGCCTTATAACCATGGTGACGACACTAAAGCACACATTAAGCGAGGCGAAGAGCTCAACACGTCTTGAGCCTTGCTTCAAGGTTTTAAGCGCACCTTTGATGACACTGTTAAGGGGTTCGTTTGGTTGGTAAACAAGTTATACCGGGAGGTAGAATACGGGCATTAAATAATCATGGCATTATTTAGAGGATATACTATTTATGGAAAAACAGGGTATGTGGAGTACAATATAAAACATGCGTTTGGTTTTACATGAGATAAATCGGAACACTTTAATTTCCAACTTTAACCTTATCTTTTTCTAAAGGACTTTCAGAGAAGACCTTTGAAGAAGGGCATCTTTGTCATTTTGGTGTTTCATCCTAAGATTGTAATCCCAAATTTAGTGTGGTATAAGAATTACTTCTTTTTTCCTTTGTGCACACTAAAAACTTCACCCCTTTCTTTTACTTCACTTATTTGGAAAGTTATATTTCCCTAGAAAGTAAAACTTTTACGTGGTCTTTGACTCATCAGTATATAAATATTTAAAAACATAATAGGAATGACTTGTTGCAAGTACACACACCAACAAGCTCCATGTCCTAATGTTTGACGTGGTTTTGGAGCATATGGTGGAACTCATAAGCATCTCCAACTGCAATTTTGCATAAATTATGGAGAAGATCAGAATTTAGGAGGAAAGCTATTGTAACTTTCTCCACATTAAATGAGCCTCACAGGAGATATTTTCAAATTTTGGGGGGTAACTATAGTGACTCTTTTCTCATTGAATGAGCATCTAGCAACCAGATACAGCATAAGGGAAGGTAAACTGGTACAACATGCAGCTCCTTTGAGATTAAACACTAAAAAGGTGCTTATGGTAAAGAAATATAACAACATTTCAGGACCAATATACATCAGTTGTTGGTCTAGAGGGAAATATTCTTTCTTGCTTTTTAGTGCACCGAGAGTAATGGTGTTTAGGGAGTGTAGAACTGGGAGACAAGCAGCAAACTGTGAGGCTGTAGTACAACACCATATCCTCTTGTTAGTCCATTTTGGCCTTTTCAAGACATGTTATATTAGATAGCATTGATTTGCAGAATGGGAATGTGTTCGAGTTCACCAATAACTTGGAAGCATTTCATTGAGGGTAGGCTCCTTCAGTTCATATGTCAATCTACTTAACTAAGTAATAATTGTTTCACGCATAAAAATTGACAAGCTTAAAGTAGTAAAATACCTTGATAATTGGAATCACGCATTTCTTTAGTTGAGATGCACTTAATGACAAATATTGCTATTGGAAGGTAAAATAAAAGTATACTTACTCAAAATTTGGACCTAAATTTTGGTCATTCAACTATTTATTATTAACATAGTGGTGAAACTTATTACATGATTTGCTGGGGAATCAGTTAAGTTTGATCCTGAAAAGATTTTATTATTGCTTGCCCTTCAACCAAGTTCTCCTTTTACAATCTAAAAGAAAACGAAAAGACATAAATGCATGATTTAGAGACAGAGATAACCTCTGATTGCTTTTGTCTCGATCCAGAAGCCTTTGATGCAAATGATCTAGCAAAGCAAGACGATTGAGTATTTATGCCAGCAGTATTGACAAGCTGAAACGGTGATTTGAAGGTCATTAAGCATTGTGTGCTCCTCCTATTTCTGTATAGAACAGGAATCCCTGCAAGATCTACATCTGAGTACTTTTCTTAACATAGAATATGTTCCTACAGAAATATTAAAATTGATGTCACATGGACAGAAGATTGTGAAATGGATTGGACACAGGAATTACATGATGAGACACAAGATCTTACAATTAGAAGCAAATGCATGAATGTACATGTAGTTTTCTAAGGATCTCAACAGGAAATGATCCCACTGAAAGCATAAGGTACGTAATTTAAAGTATTGATCCTTTTGAACATGAGTGCCACAACTGTCAGGCACAGCCATGATAATATAACAGAAGTCTCAACTTGAAATTAACATCAGTAAGATATTGACCATTTCTCGCAAGAACCCCACAACTGCAAGACATAGCCATGTAATTTAATGACCGGTGCAACATAGTTGCAGAACATTCTATTAAAACCTTTGTCCCTTTACTCCCATATAAGTAAATAGCAAGTCCAGAACATGTAGAGTCAAGCAAGGCACCTCCTTTATCTTAAGGAAAACAAAAACCATTCGCTATTGCTGCACATTTGAAAAATCATCATCTTACGGTTATCAAGAAATGAAATTCGCAAAACATATATTTTCTGGTTACTGCAAATTGCTCAAAGGATCCTTTTGAGTGGACCCACGTGAAGAACTAAAACCACTGAATGGATGAACGTTAACGCAGACTCAAGATCCACTTTATGAAGATAAATGAACTAATCCTAAATTTATATTCTTTGGAGATCTAACGCTTGCAGAAATCCAAATTGTTCTTTTACAGTTTGCAAATCTTCAATCATGAATGTAGCATCTACTAACCAGCAGGTTCATCGATAACCTGCAAAACATCAGAATTTTGGAGGGCAAAAGCTATCAATAGGCAGCCAACAAAGCTCTAGGACCATCAAAGTAGCAAGACATTTCAACTCACCTTTGCAGCAGGATAAGAAGCACATACTGATCTCCTTGCACAACCTGATCTTACTAGTTCCTGCAAGTACATCATAATCAGATAAAGGACAGAAGAAGAACATAGCCAACTGCATAACATGAGAACTGGAAAAAGATTTGATCAGCAGTTTCATGTCATGAACTTGAAGTTTCAACCCATGGTGAAAAGATAAGATGGAATACAGCATTAACATTTCAGCATAAGCTTGCTTGGGTTCACTGCTTTAAAGGTGTCCACAAATAATGCCCAATCATTTCAGACTTACAGAAGATAAATAAAAAGAGTGGAACAGTTGAGGTGTGCGCAAGCTGGCCGGACACAATTGTAATTTGAAATAGGGTGCAGTGATAGTGCCAGCTTGCTTTATTGGATACTCAGGAGGAAAGGTGCCAGAGGCACTTTGAAGGCAGAAATACAGCTCCCCCACAACTTGAGACTTTTGTCTTAGCATTTTAGCTCTCTGGTGCAGTCTACAGTTAGTAAATGATGAAAATAGGATGCTACACTCCATCAGGTGAATACAGGAGGACTTTTGTGTGTCAAGGAAGGATTTTTTACAGTTCAGGCGTCGATGCATCAGTAAAATCCACTTACTGATTCAAACAAGGAAGAGATTTTTCACATATCTAAGCAATCATTTAAGACTAAGATCTTAAAACTCAACCATATTCGATGTGCATTCTTCTCACAGGGTAAACACTTTAATTAATTAGTATACCAGCCAAAACAAAGACAATGCTGGAGAGTACATCATCCTAAAATACAACACTGTCAACAATGCAATGTACTAATGAAATCTATGAGCATTTTCATCGTACATATCATCTAGCTTACAGCATGAAGCTAAAGTACATGAGCATTTGAATTTCAGAATATTCTTTGCGCATTCTCGTGCAATAATGCCAAGGCAGCCCCTTCCTAATGTCCTTCCCCACTTTATCGTACTAACTAGTTCATGCCTAACCATGCTCAAAACTCATAATTCAGTATCATCGGTTATAAGGAATTGTTTTCCGCACATTTAATTCCAGTGGCTTGATAAAGTACTTCCGGAAACTGTACAAGGCCGACAAAAAACTTTTCCTCTCGACCAGTAAGAACTCTCTGAGTCTAACTAAAACCTCTTAAAAAGTGCATTTGGAATACAATTTTCTACTTTTCTAGATATAAATGCTGAGTAAAAGAAAATTTTGAATTCAAAATAGGAGTTACGGCTCCCTCATACTTCTATTTAGTGATAACAAATCTCAACATTACTAATACACTCAATCCAGTACTATTTCTCATATACTCTACAAAACAACCCCTCCGCGTATAAGAAAAAGTCACCAGCTATTTTTCTGATAAATCATTCTAGTCACTACAAATGCAACAGTTTGAGACAAAGCAACCCTTTAACATTTGATCAAAATTATCAAGCACATAGGTTCAAAAAAGAGAGTTCAAAATGCAACATCTAATAAGTCCTAAACTGTATTCAAATCCCCAATAGCTCCATTCCAGGAGCAACAATAACAGAAAACAAAAATAACAACATTGCGATTTTTCCTTTTATCAAAAAAACAAGAACTTCACATACCCTTTTAGCAGAAACATTGAAAGCAGCACTTTCAGCAGCCATTGACGAGAAACGACCAACACCCACATCAGATAAGCTTCTTGATGACACATATTCCAATAAAGAATCCAACTTGTTGCATGATTTTACAACATTCGATAACACCCACCTCGTCTTCAATGAAAACCCGGTTCTCCTGACATGCTGCATCTTGAAAACTAAGATTTTAATGGACTTGTAGAACTGAATTGTAGTACTAAATGGACAAAGAGGATAAAGGGTCAATCGAAATGAAGGAAAATTTGAAGGCAGCGAAGCAATTGAAGAAGAAATTCAATAGAGATTTTTGTAGTGACCCTAAAACCCCAGAGAAAACCCGGACTGGGGTTTTGAGTTGCAAGGTTAGGTGTAAACGGGTCAAACTAAAAATTTCAGGACAAGTCACGTATTTCATCGTGCTCAAATTTTATTTAGATACTCGAATTATTATTTGTGTCAATTGGATATGTGAATATTTTATCTTCAAAGATTCGAATATTGTAGGTATGTTCTCAAATATTCATAACGTATATAAATTAATCATTTAAAGTTTATAATCTTTGTTCAAAGAGCATGTTAATTGATAACTGATTGCTTCTGGCAGCTGAAGCCGATAAATTGACCAAGACATTCAAATCCTGAATGATAAATTTGATGTTGCAAAAATATATTTTTGATATTGTGAACTTATTCAAGATATGTCCAAATATATATTTATTGGATTAATATATATGTTCGGTAATAAAATATCAAATGCAATCTCACATGTGAAATATGAGAAAGAGTATTGTATACGTATAAATTATCGCATAGAGATTAGAAAATTATTTTTGATAGAGGATTAAAGTTAGTTCAAATTCTTCTCTCGATCACAATTGAATGTCAATCATTATTTTTCTAACGCTAAAAATTAATTAATACAACTAACATTTTATTCAATGTAATCTAATTAAGCAATAAAAATTAGTCAAATTATCTCTCAAAAAACACGACATAACAATTAAAATAAAGAAAAGAAGTACTACCCAACGAACCATTAGATCTTCACTTGATCCAAAAGAGTTTGGACTGAAAGTTTGCATAAGAAAACGGGTTTTTATGCAATTAAAGGCCCATCTCTGCATGGCCCAAAAGCCCAATTTTGAACAGTTTGAAGTCTCTATGAACAAAACTTTCAAACACTTCTTTTTGATTTTATGATCCCATTTTTCATGATCAATATATATTAAATCTTCCCTCCTATATCAGAGATCTCGAATTGATGCTGAAAAAAAAACTGATAAAATATTTTTAATTTTTTTCTTATAGTTTCTACGTGATACAAATTCAAATTAGTATGAATTCTAATACTGACAAATGATATCGAGTTGAAAAAAATGACACTCTAATAAAAATTGTTGAAAAGATATATAGGTTCAATAGTGTCATTTTCTTCTATGTAACTAATTAATTAACCTCCTCTTTAATACAAAACTAAAACGGAAATACTATAAAAGTGAAGAATGTAAAATCTTCTTGCCATATTATTTAGGATATTTTGCATAGATTTTGTCATATTTGTTGATGGAGTTTCTATTATAACACCTTTTAATTGAAACTTACTTAATCAAAGGCTAATTAAAGAGCAAAGACCCAAAATCGTCCAATCACTAAAGGCCTAGGAACTAGGTTATATTTATATTTGAAAAGTTTTATAAAATATATTTATACATTAAGTTTGACTTGTTAATATATAAAATATATTTATACACATGTAAAGTTATTCAGTTTGGTTTAGCATTTTTTTTTTCTTTTTTACAAACTAAAACACTATCCCAATTATTCAAAACAGTTATAAATTTAAATAAAAGTTCACAATTTTATTGAAAAAACGATAAAAAATAATTTAATATAATTCAATTCGATTCAATAAATTCGATCATTTTTTCATATATTTTTTAATCCCCTAAATCCACCCATTTGGCCCTCTATTTACATGTGTGTTGATAATCACTGTGATAAATAAAGGAAACAATAAGGAAAAAAGTAAAAAAGTAATTGGTTAATTCCTTTTTTAATTACCTTTTTGAGTGTAATTATCATGTCCTCCCTTAAAAGAAACATCCACATAAACATGATTATTATTATATCTTTGATTTTGATAATAAAAGCATATGATTTGTTTGATATTCCACAAATCTTTTACCCAAATAATAAGTGAAACTTGAAAAACATAGTTATTTACTTTAAGATGTAATTACTTTTAGGAAATAATTCAATGAATTTATTTTTGAACTATTATCATGAAGCGTATAACATTCTTTTCGTAAAATTAATAAGTTATTTATTGGTGTTGACTTTTAAAATTTTGAAGTTTAAATTATACATGAATGTATATATATAGTATTGAAATTATATCTCGACTTTTTCACAATTTTTTTAAATTAAAAATTTCCATATTGGATGAGAGATGCAAAATTAAAAAAAATTCTCAAAATAAATTATGTGGCATAATAAGTTCTTGATAGTTTATAAAGAGTTTGTTTATACCAAATAATTTAGATACAAATTTTACAAATAGTGATAATATCTTAAGCTATTCATTTTCTTTTAAAAATAAATTCATTAAAATAAAATAAAGCCTTTTACGAAATCAAAAAAATGATAATAAACTTTTAAGCTATTCAATAAAAAAATTCACGTGCAATATTATATAAAACTCTTTGAAGAAACTTAATACACATAAAATGATAATAATTTAATTTTTGTTTTTTAACTTAACCACCAACAACAAAAGTTGACAATAGTATTAAAAGAAATACATTTTCCAATCTTTTTATCTTACTTATTTAATTTCCATCTATTTTCTACTTAAAATTAAAAAGGAAAAATAATTTTGGTTTGTACGTATTATTATTTTTGAATTTATTGCCTACATAATGAGTATTTATCAAATATATTTAAAAAGGTACACTGAACCGACTCATCTGCTGACCTAATTTTTCAAATCTATCCACATTCCATTTTTAATTTACTTTTCCTTACATAATTATAAATTAGTAAATAAAAAAAATTAGTGTAAAATGAACCAGTGACAGACAGAATATATATTAAAGTTTAATGTAAAAAATAAATATATTTTTTCGATTAAAAAGATTATTTAAGTGGAGAAAAATTAATGGAGGTGTAATAATTATGGGTAAACATATTTATTTATTTGTTTATTTGCCAAACTCAAAGGTCTCTAAATTAATTACGTGATTCTTTTTGTTTTGCAAGGCAAAACGTTAATTAATTGTTCACACCTAAATTCGTCAAATATTTTTAATTTAACTCTTTAAATTTAGATAAAATAAAAAAAAAATTTAAAATTACAACCATCTATGTAGTTTTTTTTGGTAAGCAACAATTACGTGAGATAGCGATGATGTCTTTATAAAATTATAAGTATTTATTTAAGAGGTTAGATGATATTTTTTTTTGTTTTTATTTATTTACTATTTTAGAAATAAATATTTACTTTTATTATATCAATTATAAAAAATATCATTTTTTCCATGTTTTGCCTTGTCAATTATTAATTTTTTAATCTAAATATGATTAAATAAAAATAAATGGAGAAAATATAATATTAATCGATGATGTTCATGAAGCAAATGATTAAAGGATGCACCTGATTAAAAGTTAAGTTAATTATCTAGACGATTAGAATTTTCTCTCTCCATATATATATTATCTCATAAATTAAATTAAAATTAAATAAAAAAAATGATACATTTGATGTTTAACTTGAGATTCAATTTAATTTAAATGCATTAGATGTTAGGGTTTACTATTAAAGTGAAGCCTCTCAATTTAGTCAGACACATCAAAATGCTAAATTTATATGATTTTCTTCTTTATTTTTTCCAAAAATATTAGCACTTTTTACTTGGTACAATTTTCTATATTAAGCTGGAAATTACCATATTTTCCTCAAAAATTATATTTTAAATATTATAAAATAATTTCCCAGACATTTGGCAGGTCATAGATTTAAGTGGATTCACATGGGATCAAATCTCACCGACCACAGTACCCAATACTAAATACCGCCACGCCCTTTTCGCTCTATTTGTTATCCTTGGACGTACACGTGTCCTATAATATTATCGTTTAAAAATTCAATAATAATATATCCAGTGAAATCTCACGAATAAGGTCTGAGGAGGGTAGAATGTACGCAGACCTTATCACTATGTCATAGAGGTAGAAAGACTATTTTGTGAGAACCTGAGAACTTTCGTCACAAAAACTCATAAGTAGAATAAGCTACATATGATAAACAGGGAAAGAGAAGGAAAAAGTGCAAATTAAATTTTTTTTATTCTTAAGTAATAAAATTTAATCCAAAATTTTGAAATTGAAATGAAAAAGTTTCACTATAATAATAATGAACCTTTACTGTATATGAATTTAAATTAAATCGAATCTCAATTCAATTATGAGATATAGACAAAGAGTGTTTTAACTCTCTTTATGCTCACACAAAGTACACCACTCGCTGTGTGTGAGATAATGTTAATGGATACCAACAACCCGACCCGACTGGAAAATAATTAGTATAATTATTTTATAATTCCTCAAATTAATAAGTGATTAATTAGAAATAAAACTCATACCCATGAAGTTTACTAATACATACGTAACTCTATTTAATTATGTCTTAATGAATTATGATTTGTCGTACTAATTTTATGTTTAGTTAAAACAAGAAAAGCTTATTAGTACTTAAAAATGACACCTTTGAGCTAAAAAAGGACTCTCTTCTCCGTCTCCTGCTCTTCCTCTTAGCTGTTGCTGAGAGAAATCACAAGAGCCGCGGTTTCTTCTTCTTCTTCTTGATAGCAGCAATTCCCCAATGCATGTTATCCCCTTTTCTTCTTTACTCTGAAACCCCTTACTTTTTTTATCAGCCTTTATCTCTTTATTTTCTTCATTGATTCTCAAATTTCCACTACATATTCGAACACCCTCTTCTCTTTTTCACCAGATCCATCACTCATCTTCTCGAAATCCTGTAAAAAATCCTAAATTTAGCTTACCCAAATGAGTTCTTGAAGCATTATTTTTGCGAAGTTTCTGTTTTTTGTTTTTGTTGAGGGGTTTTAGTGACGATGAAAGTGACCCAGAAAGAAAAAGATTCAGAAAAGATCATCTGGGATCAGATGAGAAGTGCTTCTGGGTCACCATTTTCAATTGCTGGTTCACTAAATCGAGCTTTGCCGAAGCTCATGCTATGGCTTATCCTTTTTGTTTTCGCCAGTTATATGGTTTACACTCTCAAGCTCGTTTCCTCTAAATCCTGTCACAACGACGTCGTTTTGGCTCATAATAGTCTCTTCATTCACTCATCGGAGATTAATTCCAGTAAATCGATCCGGCCGGTGATAGTTCACGAGGAACCGGAAGAGAAAACCGGGTTGGAGCATATAGTTTTCGGCATTGCAGCTTCTGCGAAGCTCTGGGAGAAACGGAAGGAATATATAAAGCTATGGTGGAAACCGGAGGAAGAAATGAGAGGGATTGTTTGGTTAGATAAACCGGTGAAAACATCGAAAGGTGACGGGGAATCTCTGCCGGAGCTGAGAATTTCCGGTGACACTTCCCGGTTTGATTACAGGAACCGGCAGGGTCATCGGTCTGCAATACGGATATCGAGGATTGTATCGGAGACATTAAGGTTGGGGATGGAGAATGTGAGGTGGTTTGTAATGGGTGATGATGATACAGTTTTTATTACTGATAATTTAGTGAGAATTTTGAACAAATATGATCATAATCAGTATTATTATATTGGGAGTTTAAGTGAAAGTCATTTGCAGAATATTTATTTTTCTTATAGTATGGCATATGGGGGTGGTGGATTTGCTATTAGTTATCCTTTAGCTAAAGCTCTTGAGAAAATGCAAGATAAATGTATTCAAAGGTACCCTGGTCTTTATGGTTCTGATGATAGAATGCAGGCTTGTATGGCTGAACTTGGTGTTCCACTCACCAAAGAACTTGGTTTTCATCAGGTTAGTTTAGTCTTTTTGGGGTTTATTTAGTTGCTTCATGTTTTTTAGATGTTTTTGCCTATATGGGTGAATCTTGAAAATGTACATATAGTTCTTGTGTTTCAATTTGTTTGTCTGGTTTTGTTTTGACACGATAAGGAAGTTTAAGAAAGTAAGAACTTTTGAGTGTATGGTCTTGAGAGGCAAAGCAAAGAAAGCCTTAGATCTTCCTCAAGTTGAGAAATTCTACATTTATTGCACTTAATCTTGTGGTATTAAACATGTCATGTGAAAAGTGTTGGAATTGAAGAGAAAAAGGGAAGTGAATTTCTTTTGAAACGGATTAAAAAGAAAAGTAAGACAAACAAATTGAAACGATGGGGATATATTTTATTTGTATGATTTGTTTTATCACATGTTGGTTTTGTAAATTTGGTAAGCATTGTTGAGTACTTTTCACTGCATTTTCACAATTGGTAGTGGGGTTCTCTTTATGAGTCTTTGAGCATATCACCTGTGTATCTGCTTACTGCAAGTCACAAGAGGAGCCTGGTGACTTTGTTAATTCTGTGACAAGTCAAAGAATCATTTGGCACATGTCAGCCAAACTCACAAAAGAAGAAAGCAAGAGTGGTAATAGAAGCATGGAGACTTCTATACCGCTTAAAGATGACTTTTTTATGTGAAAGAAAAGAGGGGGGGGGGGGGGGGGGAGGTTCATTTGATACAAGATTGAACTAAATCAGCTTCCTCGAAAAATATAGATGTTTGTATTTTTTTTTTTCCTCTTTTTAACATCCGGTTGTTTGTATTTATGTTAGCGATGAAGTTTGATATAATTTAGGGTGGAATTTGGAATGTGGTAGTTGTTGCTGGTAATTGCTAAATGATGTTTTCTTAGAAAAAAATTATAGTATGTGTGTAACGAAAGATTAAATCAATTGCCGAATTCTGCATCGTATGTCTTAAATGGTTCGTGTATACTTGTCTTTGTAAGCAGAAAGACCTTATAATCTGTATATTCTTGTTTATCAGTCTCTGGCTTGTGCAACCACAAATTTATAGTGTTTATTGTTTTTACTGCATGATGGAAAATGCTGGTGAAAAAGTAATTTCACGTTTTATTTATACACTGTTAATCAATTTTATAAAGACCTATCTGATTATGACTTCGTGGTGATGGATGCAGTACGATGTGTATGGGAACTTGTTTGGTCTGCTAGCGTCACATCCAATAGCGCCATTGGTAACATTGCACCATCTTGATGTGGTGGAGCCAATCTTTCCCAATGTGAGTCGAGTGCAAGCTTTACGGCGTCTTACAGTTCCAATGAAGCTTGACTCGGCTGGTCTTATGCAACAATCCATTTGCTATGACAAAGCTAACAGTTGGACCATATCAGTGTCATGGGGATTTGCAGTTCAAATATTCCGTGGAGTGTTGTCTCCCCGTGAAATAGAAATGCCATCAAGAACTTTCCTGAATTGGTATAAAAGAGCAGATTACACTGCATATGCTTTTAACACGAGGCCTGTTGCGAGGAACCCATGCCAAAAACCTTTTGTGTTTTATTTATCAAGTGCCAAAATGGATCCTTACAGCAACCAAACCGTGAGCCAGTATACTCGTCATCGAGTTCCTCATCCAGCATGCAAATGGAAGACCACAGACCCTGCTGGTGTTGATCGCGTTCAGGTGTATAAGAAGGTTGACCCACATCTATGGGATCGAGTAAGTTCCTTTTGTTAATTAGCTTATTTTTGCTTCATAAACATCGAAGATGTAAGCACTCATAGTGTCTTTATATTACTTTCTTGGCTGGGCATACCTGTTCTTAGAATGACAACAACAACAACATACCCAGTGAAATCCCACAAGTGGGGTCTGGGGGTTCTTAGAATGACACCAGATAGGAAAAAGTGTATCCTGTAAAGGATTGATTTGAACTAGTACCTTACCAAAACAAAGAAGAAACAATATGTACAAAATCTTGATAGCTACCTAAACAACAGAATCGGAGCATGCTGAGGCACTTGCTTTTGCGAAGAAAATATAGTTAATTTCTTTTATTAAGTAGCCATCTATTCTCTACATATAATTGACTGGTGTATTTTGATACTTGGCAGTCTCCAAGGAGGAATTGTTGCAGAGTCCTAAGCTCAAAGGGAAAATCCATGGTGGTGGATGTTGGTGTATGTAAGGAAGGTGAGCTCAGTATAGTATGATGATGAATAACTCAAGCCTTTCTTCTCCTTCCGTCTTCTCCTTGTATTCGCCCCTTAATTGATTCTCGAATGTGTTTCTTCATTTGTTGAACTTACGAAAAAATTTCTTGGATCCATCCAAGTTTCTTTCACTTATGACCACTACATTTTAGGGAAAAAGACGAGCTAATGTAAAATATCCTAGGTATACACTAGATTTCCGATTAGTATAGCATAGTTTTATCAGTTACTTTGATCAGAAGTCTTCTGAGTTCAATTTTCTGCAGTTTAACTTGGAGGTCTTATTCTTCTTCCTTCCTAGTGTCTCCTTTCTTTTTTTTTTGGGTAAGTTAGATTTGCATCTTCGGCGTGGAAGACGATAAATCCTCTCGAGGATACGAAGGTATTTTATATTCATGAGCTGTTTAAATTCTTCAAGTAATGCTCATGGAACAAATACTTTTATGGCATAAAGTATGCCCAAGACAATGCTCACAATGGAAGGCTCTCTGTGTCATGTTTGACAAGATAAAATAAGGTATATATAATGCAAGATGCTGCTAATGTCTATGTTAAAATATAAAGACTATTTGTTTAGGACACAAGAAGCTTCCATGCACGAGTGCTAACTTTCTTGTGAGACGAGGATCCTCTGGAAATAGCCTCTCTATCTCTATGAAGTAGCGGTAAGGTGTATTTTGTTATATAAACTTTCTTTATATGGAGAGGTAAGAGATTTTCAATGCACTAGAGGTGAACTAGAAGCTAGTAAAGTATACTACCAATTTCATTTTATGATTAAACAATTCTATATCTTAATGGTACCTTTCCACAAGGCTACTTTTATATTATTATTGTGTTTAGTCAAATATATTTGGACCCTAGTCCTTTGTACAACATTTGTCAAAGATAGTTCTTGGCCCTCAACTACAACACCAATGATTTGGTTTTTCTATTTGAGTAAAATATTGAAGATTTGTGGATCTTGTATTCTTTATTCAGAAACAAAATGAAGTTGTGGGGACACTCAACCTACTTTTGGCTCTAGTTTGAATTATTGGCTGTTGATTTTGGTACAATATGTATTAATATTGCAACAAGAAAGTATGGTCTTGCTTTGAAAAAATATGTCAAAATTGTCAAAGGCAGTGGAAGAATGCCATTGACATCCTATTATTCATAATTGGATCCACTAAAAGTGTGTTTGGTGATTATGTTGTTGACTAAAATAGTTTTGAGCAAAATCGAACTTTCATGTTGGAGGTCTCAAATTCGAATCTTTTGCCAAAACAAGGGGTATGCCTTTTGAGTCGAGCTTGTTGTATCGGACTTGTTTAGTTTGAGTTACCTCTGTGTGATTTGTGTATTATTGCATAGCAGTGGGGTTTTTACTCTATGCACACCTAAAGGTAGCGGCGACAGTTATTTCTTGTCATTAAAAAAAAAAGTTTTAAGCAAATGACAAAATGGTTTCTCATCTTTGGTAGTATGTTCAAAATAGTGCCTTAAGTATCACTTGAGCTGTTTTGGCCTTAAAACTTTGGTCAAAATGAGCATTTTGGTCCTCAAAATTTGTAAAAGGTGAGCATTTTTAGTCTCCGTCAAGTATTTATCGTAGTTTTGTTATTTTTTTTACCGAAAATGTGATGCAACAATGTTTACAATGCAAGGGAATGACAGATTTACATCACAATAATTGATTTTGATTTTAGTATCATCGATCTTGGATCGCGTTTTATGCCATTTCCACTATAAGAAAATCCGATTCCGCGAAGAATTGAGCATGAAACTATTATAGAAGAACATCCAACCAAAAACACTTGAAATTTACGTCAAATCATAGATATCATTGCACCAAAAATTGTACACTCATCTATCCCATCTGATTTAGATTGGATTATCTAAAAAATAATAATTGAAAGGAAGCTAATTGAATCGCCACCTTTTTGAGTGAGATATTGTATTGTGTGTATATAGCGATTGAACAGAAACACTCAAGGCAAAGTAATTCGTATGCCTACTTTACCTAGCCAGATTGAGCATCAAATGATAGAACTAGAGTCGGGAGTCACATAGATAGGAAGCTTTGAAGGGTTCGGGAGAGGAAGTGATTGCACATCAATAAATAAATAAAAAATAACATAAATAACACAAATTGTTCACTAAGTTGTAATGTCTTTTTGAGATAGGCTAAAAACAAAAGGCTTTAAAAAAATTTACTTCTAAATGTAAGTGGTCGATATGTATTTTTTATTTTCATTTAGTTAAATTTAACACTCAATTTTATAAATATGATGCAAACACTTCTTGAACAAACCTAAAAGGACAATTAAAATTGCTAGGGTGAGATTTAAGAAACTATTTTGAACTTACTACCAGAGATAAGGGACCAATTTTTTTTATGGTTTCCTCAAAATAATTCTAAGGTCAAAATTGTTTTTAGTGGCATTATGGCATATTAATAAAAAAAATTATCTTAGGTAAAGTGACAAAAAGTCAAAGCTAGTGATGTGTGTTAGGTCAAATTAGTGGAAAGGGAAAGTGGAGGTGGCAAAAACACATACATAGGAACATGATTCCATATGTTAGGAAATTGTGTGTCCTAGGTTTCAACTACTCTTATCCTTTTTCTTTTAAATGTTATATCCCTCGTTTTTCTTTATATCTAGTATTTTTTATTTTTGGAGCCTAATATTTTTTGAGGCGAGGGTCTTTCGAAAATCACCTCTCTATCTCTATGAGACAATGGTAAGATCTGCGTATATTTTACCTTCCCAGACCCAATTTGTCAGAATCCGCTGGGTATGCTATTGTTGTATAAACACACAATTGAACTCTCTTTATTCTCCACATAGTTTCCTACTTACTCTCTTTGTTTCATATTATTTGGTTTTTGTATATCTGACGTATCTTACAAAAAGATTTAATTAAAAATATATTTTATTAAACCAACCTTATTAATGTTGTCTTGGATTAAAATAAGACATCTAAGTAGATTTTTTTTTGTCAATTTTGTTAGTAACGGTCTTGTATCGAAACGTAACCTTCTATTGACACAAATATCAAGTGACTCTATTCATCGACACTCGGTATATAAAAAACCATCACCTAGTATTTTTGCTTTCGAATACCATTATCATCTTATGCCTCATTTAAACTTCTAAAAAAGAGATTTTTATTCATCTTACATAGGCAACTGAAAGTAACCTACCAGAGAATAATGCAAAAGGATGGGTTACATACTTGGTTCAAACATAAACATTTTGTGAAGTTTTTACAATGTACAATGTATGGACCCAAGGGGGGAGGGGAGAAAAAACTAAGAAGAAATACACAATGAAATGAATTTACTTGAGAAAGAAAACAACAGTAAAACTATTCTTCTTCATCTTCTTCATCAGCATCACCAATATCATCACCTATGTCTTCCAGCAATTTATCTACATCTTCACCTAGCTCTCTCAGTCTAGCGCTGAGTTTCTCCACTTTGCTTTGTTCTTGTCCGAGACACACAAGCAAATCACTCAATTCAGCTTCACTCTCCTTCAGAGCTTCTTCCTTTAATGCCTCGATGTCTCCACTCTTCAAAGCGTTCACTTCTTTTTCTAGTCGGAAGTTGGCTTGTTCCAGACTGTTGTATGCATCAGACAGGCTTTTAAGATCAGATTCTGTCTTTCCAGCTAGGTTTTTGTACGTTGAAGCTTCTGATTCAACCTTGGCCTTATCTGCCTTTAGCGTCTCTATACGTTGAGAAGCCTCTTGAAGATCTCTACGCAGAGTCTCCAGTTGAACTCTGTCTGAACCCCCACTGGCTTTACGCTCAAGTGGGGATGAATTGTTGCCACCAGTTCTGGCCAGATCCTCGGCCAAAGTGGCATTCCGACTCAAAAGGTCCTATTTGGAATAAAAAGAGCAAGTGAATATTGTCAGAAAAGCAAAGGTAAAAAGCAAAGGGAAAGGAGGAACGCAAACATGCATCCCAACTATGCAGAAAGAGCATTCAACAACAACATACCCAGTATAGTCCTACAAGTGGGGTCTGGAGAGGTTAGAGCATACGCTTACCTTACCTCTGCCTTGTCAAGTAGAGAGGCTATTTCCGAAAGACCCTCGGCTCAAAGAAAGCAAAATACAACATTTATGAAGACATAAGCAATAGCAGGATAGTAAGAAAATAGACGCATACGAGACAAGAAGTGGTAACAGAAAACTAAGAGTGAGAAATTCATAAATAGTAAAATAGTAACAATATTGAAAACAATACTAATATTACTAGGCATAGAGACCAAATGCCAAAATACTTAGTAGCCTTCTACCCCAATCCTCAACCTCCACACCCTCCTACCAAGGGTCATATCCTCGGTAAGGGTATGACTAGCATTTATTTTATAAATTCAATACAATGGTTTTTGAGTGGAGGAGCCAGAACTTTTAAACAGTGCAGACTCCAAGGAGGCTCATACTTTAAGTAGAAGGATATAAAAAGAATTATACCACTCAGAAATCACACAGGTAAGATATGCTCAAATAATGCAGAATTAAAATAGACTTTACTCCCTGAGGTACTGGAGGTTTATTTTCGTATATATTGATCCTACAAGTAACTTTACCTTTGCTAAGCTTATGAAAGAGAAGGTACTTAACCTTCCATTAGTTGTGCTACAAGACAAATTTCAATCATATTGAATAAAGATGACTGAATTATTTAAAAGAAAATTCATAGTTTTTCTCAAGCGGATCACGTTTTTATTCATATAGAATTCTCGAGTGAATTAAGCATCACCAGCTTTGTTTTATAACGAATTTTGTCCTGCAGCTGAGGCCATAACCGTGCATGCAAAACTATATTCAGATGTAAAATAGTGAGATGCAAATAATTCTAAGCCTGTACTAAATGGACAAAGTGCATTTATTAGGACAATAATTTATCCAAAAAGTTCTTACTACCTGTATCTCATGGCATTGTTTCTCCACGAAAGTCTTCAGCCGCTTGATATAGTCAACATCGTTTTCCCCACTCCTTTGTTCAAGTTCTGCTGGTACCACGGTCACCTGGCTCTTCGGGCTGCTGTAAACTTCAACCATCTTTTCTCTAATATCAGCCTCTAAGCGCTTCAAAAAATAGACGAATGGAGAATCAAATACTGATGCAAGCATAGGATGCTCATTTTTCTGATCAGATGATTCATGTGCACCATCTTCAATCTCAGCCGTACTAGCAGCGGTAGATCTTGTCAATGGTTTACGTGGCAAAAATGGTTTAGCAGATGTGAAAAGAGAGCTTTTCTGCATTTCATCAAACTTTAAGAAGTACGATGTAAGCCCAACTTTTTGGCTTATGGCATCAACTATGCTATAGGCATCCCTTCCATTAGCATTGCTTTTGTTGTAGATTACACATTCCCCTAATAGTACTGCAGCCAATCCCCTTACACTAACAGTTGTGGTAGGATTTGAGACCAGCTCCAGCAAATACGTTAGGTGAGGACGTGAATCCAGGAAGCATTGCACCGCATTCGGACAATCAGAAAGCCAAATAATTAGCAGTTTCAGGATAATGGGCTGAACAAAGACATTGTCAGATGTGCTTGATTTTCCATCTTTACTTTCCATAGAAGAGGCAAGAGCCAGATACTTCACCATACGGTGTAACAAAGGCTCCGCACTTCCTAGAACGGGTGTAGGTGCTTCAAGTTCAATTTGCAGAACCTGCAATTCACTTATATGTTATAACCAAAGAATATGGTAGACAAAACTTCTGTATCTTATAATTCTTATCACAGAAACAGCAACACATTCCAGCATAACCATTCTCCCGAATATAAGGTGTATCTTGCTGTATCTATAAAACGTAAACGAATTTTAGCTCCACAAAACATAAAAGTCCAGAGTGCACACAAACACTGAAAGCAACAATAACAATATAGGGTGCTGAAACCCCCCCCCACCCCCACCCCACCCCCCCACCCCCCCACCCCAAAAAAAATAAAATAAAATACCTTTCTTTTTATCTTTTCGCTCATGTGTGTAAAAAACTCATTTTACTAAGATCTTTGGATGGTGGGAAGAACATAATATACCTTTTCCTTGCATTGGTTATTACCCTTGATGACATGCGAAAGAACACTGGCAGCTCTTGAACAAGTCTGCATATTAAAAATTAACAAGCTGAGTCAATGAGAACATTACAATTAATGCTCCAAAGATGCATATTAATTCCTAAAACAATAGATATTTCCGGACTGACGGTGAAGTACCTAGATTTAAAATCTTTTGAGACAATTATTCAACACTTAAGTTAGAGCTAATGAAACAAGGATTTTGCTCTCTTTCTTCAGAATAAACGTGACATATTTCAAGTATTCCATGATCCATGTGCCAGTGGGAAGTGGGTTTGGGCAAGAAAAGATGATTGGAAGCATGGGGAGAATCTAAAATGAGCAATACTTTTGTCAACATCAGATATACCAAGACAGAGATAACGATAATGGAGCAAAATGCTAATGGATTCAAGAAAAATAACAGGTCAATTTTCACCTCTAACACAATTTTCTAATTCTAATGGAAGATGAAATCAAGAAATTGAAAAAAATTGGATGTTTGGCCTAGTGCTAGTGGTAGTGGTTATTGAATTGATTAAGAACCATGAGGTCTCTCAGGTACAAATCCCAACATGGATCAAAACACTAGATGCTTTCTTCACATCTATCCTAACCTTGATGGACAAAATTACCTGACACCTGTTGTAGGTGGGAGGTAGCAGATGTCTTGTGGGATTAGTCAAGGTGAGAAAATGAATTTGCCACCTTTGAGAACATTACATCAAGATTGAAATAATAAATATCCCCTCACAAAATTAACAATAAAAGATAAATCTCCACCTTTTACAGACTAAGTTACTATCCTTTTGTTTTACAATCTAATATGAGTTTCTTCTAGTAAGTATTTGATGTCATCTTTTTTCTATGTACAGTTTAGTAAAAATGATTTCTAGTATCTTTATTAATGTAGTACGTTTAACCTTCTATAACTTACGAAGTATATCGAAAGCAAATTATGTCCGTAGGTTAGGTTACCGTTGCCAATTGTTTCTCTTCCATGAACTGAAGGATTATGTATCCAGAATCACGTCTACAGGATGAGTCTAGGAACCTCAAACTAATAGTCTTACAGATGTGAAAACTTACAAACTAATAAATTACCAAGCATTGAAGTGTCTATTTTGAAACCTCTTCAATAATAAAGTGTGTATTTAAATTTTTTTGGAGAACCACCAAGAAAGTGTATAAAACATATGACATTACCTCAAGATCGCCTTCATTTTCACCTGTGTTAAGACCATGTAGAAGCATGCTGCCAAAAAAAAAGAAGAGAAAAATAGAGATGGGGGCCTGAGATGTGAAGGTCATTTTGAAGCAAATTAAAGTGTTCCCTTTCTTTATCTTTTGCTTTTATATTTTTAATTTTGAATGTGTTAAATGTATTTATGGGATTATCGGGGGTAATTAGTGGACACTTTAATCAGTGAGTAGACATTTCAAATACTCTAAAAGAAAAGCTAGGAAGTAAACTTTCAACAGCATAGGTTACCTTCCAAATGACATGTTAATATCCTCCTCAACTGGGGCATGAATCATCGATTGTGGTTGCAGAATTAGAGTAGATGCCAACATTGTCTGGCCATCTGGATTTTGCTGCAGCGATCACACAGAACATGCTTTGAAAAACAGCACATTTCAAGAAAGCATAACGCACAATAAAGACCCAACAAAGGAGATAGTAAAGGAAACACTGTTGAACATCTGACATCGTTCTGAAAGCATAATATACAACTGCTTGAAATATCTAACCATTTAAGCAAGAACTCAGTTAAGATGCCAACCTGACAGAAGTTCCTAAAAAGATAGTCAGCTGCCATGAATTCTTGCCTACTAGAAGTGCGCAAAAGTATCCGGAGGACAGAATTCAAAGCAGGCTCTAAATCTGGTTCCTCTCCAAGCCTTTTGCTTGCAAGTTCTTCAAGATTCTTTGGGTGATTCGCAATTAGATCACCAATGCAATGAAGTGCCTGACATCGACAAAAGCCATTTTGAAGATAAAGTTACAAGACTGAACTGGCTATAGCAGCATCTATACTGAACAATGTTTACTACATTACAATGTAAATGGAATTTGAAGTAGAAAAGTTATAGTAACTGCCATATCTCCTCACCCCTTATACTCTTCATTCTTATTTTGCCTAAACAACTATTACCAATGCAAAAAAGAAACCATGAAAGTCGATTAATTTGAAAAGAAAGTCAAATACTTGAAAGCATCAAGAACTAGTCAACTCACCGCACAACGCACTGGAACTGGAGCCCATTGACTTTCAACTCCTAACATGAAAAGATGGTCCAAGACCTTTTTCTATAATATCAATCAGATAAATTAGGAAATAATGCAATAATCCAAACATAAGCAGCTCTTACATTGATGGAAAGAACAAACCTGAACCAAGACTGTTTTATTAGTCAGCTTATTTGAATCTCTGCCAGGATCAGTTTCTGGGCCACCAATGATTAGCAAATTAATGGTTTCTAGCACACTGAGTAGATTTATTGTCTACTGGCAATCATTTAAGACAAAAAAAAAATGAGAAAGACCAGTAAGGCTTAGGCATGAGAGAATCATATCAGCAGCACATTACATATATAAATGGATTATGGGTTTAACCTTCTCTTGTGTAAATTTGTAGGTCGTCCCTCTCAGCTTCAGAACTGATAGCAACTGATCAAAACCCATCGTCTCTCTAAGTAATACCTGCAATAGATTCATAGTAAGTACTAGGAAAACAAAAATTACATGAAAATGAACATTGGGGAGGCGCCCAAGCAGAAACCTGATTTGATGCACTGTTACGCAGGAGATTGTTCAGCAATTCAAGACAGTCCTGACGAATTCCCAAAGTAAAAGCAACAAAGGGTTTCAGATAAATGTTCAATAACAATGCAGTGATCAGAAATAATCTTCTTTAATATGCTTTTCCTTGAACCAACGAAGGGTCTATTGAAACAACCTCTCTACCTCCCAATACTTCCCAAGGTAGGGGGTAACCCCACTTGTGGGATTACACAGCGTATGTTGTTGCATTTTCTAGGAACCCAGATGCAAGTGCACTCACATCACATATATAGGCAATTTTTAGAAACCATGAATTGCAAATATTTACAATAAAAATGATGGTGATTGAATGCCAGAAATAGGTAAGAATAAGACAAAAATATGCTCAAATAATGAATGGAAAAGGTCTAAGGCAAGATAATGACAGACTACACAAGTTCAAGACCTTTGAACAAATTCCAGCATGATTAGCCAATAATAAGAGTTGCGTGACAAAGTATTTATACCAAAATCAGCATGAATTTAAGTGAAGAACCCAAAATATTTCACTGACAGCTGAAGTGAATTGAGCACATGATGACTGAAAAATTATTTTTTACAGCTCCCTCCAGAAAATTCACCGGATTGTTTTGTTAACGAGGGAATGAGAATGCACATCAGAGTCATCCGCGTTTTCCAATCACTACTATTCTACAAAGAACATTTTAGACTTAAGCTTAAGATTACTTGTCCAAACCTGCACAACAACTCCTCCTTCTGAACCTCCCTCTTCTTTAATAATGCTGAATATCTTTTCAAAGGCTCCTTCAAAGACCACAATTTTTTGAATTTCCTGTAGATTTTAAAGGAGTTAAGCCATATGATAGGCACAAAGTAAGTAAATTTTCAAGATTTAGAACAGGGGAAGGCAGCCACCAAGGAAAGGAAGCAACACTCACTTCAGCCTCACGGGTCAAGTAAGTCAAAAGTAACAGTGCCTCATTTCGTATGACCTTCAAGACATGCCAAAGTTAGAATCCCACAAAGACGAGGAGCATACTAATTTTATCATTTCCAGTTCATACCTCACGATCCATAAGCATATCCATCAGTCGTGTGATACCACGAGGAATGCTAAGAATAGCTTCCTGTAACCTGAATATTATTTCAACATGTTGTCTCCTCAAAATGGGCTTATAAAAAAACACTTGAAACAATATGCAGTGGAAGTGCTAAACATACCTTTGTGGAGAATTAGTTAGGAGGGCCGTCAAAAGTTGAAGTGTATAGTACCGTACATAGAAATCCTCCTCTGACTGCCAGAATATGAGATCAGCTTATCGCAAAGAGATTACTGATTATACTACTAAAATTAGCGAGAATAATAGCAATAACATGCTTACCAACAAACTTAAGAGAAGAGAGATATTATCTACTTCTCTAGAAAGCAAGTCACTATTCATTAAAGTTGGCTGAACCTCATTCACAGGCCCTTTTGCATGACCAATTGGAGTTAAAGCGCCCACAAGAGTTTCTAGAGCTCCCCTGACCTTCAAGTACCCAATATGAGTAACTTTTAGTTCTGAGTCAGATGAGGAAGGTAATAATGTTGCATAAAACATACATCAATTGACAAAAAGAGAAGATTTCATCATTTGCCACCGATGGAAAATGTGGATCTTTTCAGTAAAAAGTTGTTGCTGTGTATTTATTTTTTAATAAAGAAAAAGTAGCAGCCTCTATCATACAAGGATCAACCAAAACAATAAAATGCATTAGATCTTTCAAAAGTAAATACCTTGTAGTCCCAAACTTTAAAAGAGAAAAAAAGGGTTCTGTTGACACTGCTGAGATAGCTACACAAAGTTCTTAGTTTTGAGAGAGTATCTACGAAGAATTGTTCTTTACCAGCAAACGACCACACAGTTTGATCAATCCCTCCACCCCAGCCCACCCCCCAAAAAAACACCACAGTAATAATGAAAAAGATCTCAACAGAATTAGAATTTAAAAAATCTTATCACACCACACATGGAGGCATCTCAAATAGGTAAATTGGTTTGGGAAGACGGGGAAAAACATCCATAGTTTAGGTTTCTGAGTAGCTAAAGTTGAGATAGAATAGGTCATCACATCCTGGGGTTGAAGAATGAGCAGCTTTAAAAAGGAGATGGCAAGTAGGAAGGAGAGTAGTAACATGGTATTATCCATCCGAAGCAGTAGCAGGCCAGTCACTGGTCTTTCTATCTTCTGGCCGTTCCCAGAAGGAATTTCCGAGCTTTTGAAATAATAGCTATGGCACTCTCTTTCTTCCATAGAGAGGGAACTTATCCTTAGACTTTTGGAGCTTTGGCTGGTCAAGAAGTACCGTGCATGGTTGGCCCCTGTCCTTTCTTTCTATCAGTCTCACCCAGCAAACCACCCGATTTCAACTGTACTCTCTGATTGGCTGTTGGCCTTGGAAACTGATATAGGAAGTCAAAATTCCATATGCAGTTGCTTTACATGGCTGTTGGCAGAAGAGGTAGTCTTGACACAGAACAATCTTATCAAAACGACAAAGGATCCTTACAAGAAGACAAAGGATTGGAATCCTTCCTATACTCTACATTGTAATTATGGTGACTGCACATATTGCAGTCTGTTTAATATATATACAACTTATGTTACCTTTTCCTAAAAAAAAAAAAAGAAACAGTAGTTCTCAAAGTGCTCCCTTCCCTCTGGTTAGTCTCTTTAGAACAAAACCTAATATAAGTAGTAATTCTTTAAAAAAAAAAACTGAAGGGGGAAAGGAAAGATCTTAAATAACAGCCAGCGCATAAATTAATATAATATGTGTTTTTTGCCTTTTAGAACCAACAAAGAGACATGTGTCTGCACGTAATCATCAACAGCAGTAGGTAATGAAACATAGTTATCGACAGCATTGACAACATTAGCCTTTAACAAAAATAGTATTGATTTCACTCAGACCATCTATGTTCACTCAAGTCAAATTTACAGTGATCATTGGTACTACACAAGCAATAAAGCATCCAAATAGCTAGCACTTAAACCAGACATCATGAAAAGATAAGAAGTTTCTACAAACATGTAGCTTGAATTTTCATGCCAATAATCCACAGAATGCATAAGCCCCAGTAAAATAACATTGACATATCTTAGTTTTAAAATTGGCAGCAAAGCAACTGTACCATCTCAAAATCATCACGCTCCTCCTTTAAGACGTTCAATATCACTGGGAATCCTGCAAGAAATAAAAGATTTAATTAAACATCATTATATGACGGTGAAGAAAAATAGGAACGGACTTCCCGTGCAGATAACAAGATGTAGACACTAACCCATTGCTCCGAAGGCCATTTGTCCAGCACGACTTTCACAGACAACAGACTGAAGTTCAAGCATAGCAGCTCTCCTGTCCTCAGCCAGCACGCCGTTGCTAATCCGGTCAAGCAAGCGTTCGACATAGCTATTGGTAAAGACAACAACTAGATTAATTAACATGCTAGACAAGGTGGACTAGACTGCAACATGGAAATTGTGTGGTCCTAACTTTCAAAAAAGCAAATAGCAGCAAAAGATAATCAGCTCGACAATCTAAGGGAAAAACTTAATTTCCAGGATCATACGTCTTAAACATTTTCTATTCTAGGAAGAACACATTTCTTCTAACCAAACTTAAAAATATAAGTACTGCACACGATCTCTACCATGGTTCATATTTGATGGATGCAATAAACACTTAACCCATCAAGAAATATGATTAAAAAATGTTTTTTTTTTAATTAAGAGGATAAATACAGACAGGAATCCATTTTCCTTCTCTAAAGTGGATCATTTATGCTATTATCTTTTTGTCTTTTGTAAGGTTATTAGTTTTAAAAGGGTTTTTCTTAATATCTGATAATTACTCAAAGACGAATAGCAACAACTTGAACAGAACTTGAAGGATAATGGGTCCATTCCTTTACCTTTCTGCACTTAAATGCCAATGTTTCAAATGATAGAGTATTGTCCAGACGAGTGAGGATTCATATAGCCGACATCAACTGATTTGAGATTGAGTCGGTAGTTATTTTTGTTTTCAAGTTCACAAATTGTTCATCGCATAAAAAACAGCAATTCATAAATGCACATTTGAATTTATCCTGTTAGAGACTTAGAGCTATCAATACAGGAATTCCTCAAAGAAATAATAAATTACCTATCTTCACTTGAACCCGAATTTTCATTACGAAACACTCTTCCAACTACACCCTGCAAAACAAAACAAAAATTCAATCACACCTAGTTACACATTATCAAAACATTCATCATTAGCCATCCATACTACTGTCATTTTTTTGATAACCATGGTGTCTCAGTCAGCTCGTACACAATTCGACTAATTTGACGTGATACATGTCACCTCCCACCACCAACATATACCAGGTAACTCCATCCATAGGGGAGAATTACCTGTGTTTTGTCTCTACTGAAATTTGAACCACTTCATTAACCACTAGACCACTGCGCAGGGTGTTAGACATCCATACTATATTTTCCATGAAAAATAAAAAGCACCCATTTTAGCAAACCAAAAAATACCTGATACTTGGCAACTAAATCCATCCGTCTATTAGCTGATCACGATTCTTCAAATTCTGGAATACATTACGAAAATACAAATTCCCTCGTTAAACAATAAGGTCAAACCTAAATCTAAAATTCGAAAAAACAAAACTTGATCAGATATTGACATTATATCGATCAAATACAAGTGATTATTCTGTTTTCCTATGAAATTTTAAAAGTATAATAAAAAACTATTGACTTTACCATAAAATCAACGAGCAGAAACGATTCAAAGCTCAAAAAACCCGCTTTTCTCTGTGTAAAAGAAACGAACAACGAAAAGCTTAAAGGCTATTTGCTGTGAGCTTGCTTACCTGAGACAAAAGATGAGATCGCAGAGAGGAAGTGAAGAAAGGGGAAAAGAGAGAAAAAGAAGAGGAAATAGAAAAAGGGCCGGGTCAAAAAGATGTGGACTGGATTTGAAATGGGCCCTTCTGTGTTTCTATTCATTTGGGCTGGGCTGGGCTCGCGACCCGAAAACTGCAGCTTTTAACGTAGTAATTTAGGATTTTTTTTAAATTTATAAATTTCTATAACGATCTCAAGTTAATATAAAATAATAATTGCGCTCGCAATTATATAGTCTGTGAAAATGCTGTTAATCGTCGTGTCAATCCATATACTATGTTATAGGTGCATTCTTGTATAAAATAGCGAGTTAAGAATTTTACCGGGTGTCAAAATATAAAAAATTAAATAAACATATAACAGATAAGGATAGACAACATATTATAGTAATTACATAAGGTGGCTCCACCGCTGCTTGTAGTAACAGATAAATCTCACTCTCTCCTTGTTTTAATTTATATACGAGATAGTTTGATTGAACGCGAAGTTTAGGAGATAAATATGGTAATTTTTTTGAGACTTATGTCTTACATATGAGATCAAATTTGTGTAGCTGCCAAAAGAAAATAAAAGAAATTGTTATTAGGAGTAAAAATGGAAAATTCAAGTAAATATTAATATTTAGAATTCACTTTTGATTTAGGATTATTCAATGTAAATAATTATCTAAAATTTTGGCTATCAAATATTTTATTACTAGAAGTATATTATAAAATAAATTTAAAAAGAAAAAATGTAGTAAACTTATATTGGAAATATTAAACTACTCCTTTTATATTTAGGAATCTTTATTGCGTTAAATTTTAATCAGTTAATTATTTAACTTCTAATTATTCAACTCTAAATTATTACTTATATATTCAAAAACTATTAACATATCTATAATATACTCAATTGAATTGATTTCTTTCATCTTTTCCATTTCACAAATAGACTAAATTATTGCATCAAACCAATAGTATTTTTTTAAATATGAATATTGTATTTATATATAATTTTTAAATTGACGCAACATATACGTGCAAAACACGTACACTGAAACTAGTCTATCATAACAATATCAACGATAAAAAAAAAGAGCAACTATCAAATAAACTACATATATTATACGTCTACTCGTCCAATACTCTGTTTGTTCTTCAGCTTTCGTTAAATTTCTCTTTGCTAACTGAATTTTGTAATAATCTATTGATGAGTAAAATTTAGCGAGGAATTTTTTTGTTTATATAATCATAATTTATAAATTTTTCTACCGGTAAGTCGATGCATATTTTTAAAAAAATAATAAGTATGGTTATATGTTTTCATTTTCTAGAAAAATATACTTAAATGGTAAATATTTAAAACAAATATTAGAAACAGAAAGAAAGCAATAAACATAATGTTTCTGAAAATAGAATATTTTACATGTGCACAACTTAACTCCAACTACCAGCCATTTACTATAAGATGTGGACACAATGTTTCACAAAAAAAGTAAATAAAATTACAAAGAATTGTTGAACTTATTAATTAAAAGGAAAAAATCTTAGTAGGAATAAAAATATTAGGTGATTTCTTTTCGAATAGATATTTTTTGAAAATTTTAAAATGAAGCGCATACAAACTGACTCAGACACTTTTTCCCTTCGTGATGAATGAAAAAGATTCTATTTTCTCATCAATCCAATCCATGTTCACGTTTTTCTTTTTCTTATCAATGTCTCGTATGACTTAAATGTCTCGTATTTCTCAAGAAAGTGATTCGATTGATGGGATTTAAGATGATCTCGATGAGATTGATATTTCAATCTTTCTTCTTAGAACGTATTGATTTGACCCCATAAGCGAGACCAAGCATGTTATCGCCAGAAGCAGAATCTCATATTTCTTTTAGAGAATCTCCTAATTGTTGCAGAACAACTAGAAAAAGTTTTTTTAACCAGAAAGAATTTGATTCAGATGTAAAATACCTTTCTAGAAGTTTTCGCAACTCAATCATAAATGATGGAATCATCAAAGATTTGACTTTTTTTTATAGATAGTTTAAATTAATTAAACTCCCATGCATGTTCTATGTACAATGGTAGGTCATATTTCATTGAGCAATAAGTTCTACATCATATGTAGTACAATATAATTCTAAAAGATTGGAAATTAAAACAAAGTTAGTACTATAATCTTAAGCTAACAATAAAGAGACAAGACATTGAATAAGTACCACAAAGAAAGGTCACTTTCAATCTATGAATAATATTATCACCACCAATATCAAAGTTCATGTTACGTATTATTCACTCTGATTTAATAAAACTTGTAAATTTGTCTCAATGTAGACTATAACATCATCGCGCACAACAACGTCACTATATATACCATGTGAACTCACGACGTGTTATATAAATTTCTTCATTTTCTTCTCCTATTCTAATGCCTTTTCTTTTTAATCTTGATGGATCCATCAAAAGTAATATGCACACCTTCTTGAAAACCACAACCCTAGAAAGTTTGTGGTCCTTGTCTTCGACTCGTCCTCCATCATGGACGTCACATGACTCTCGATAAAAAATATTTTCTAAATTTTTTTTTGGGGGAAGGGGGGGGGGGGAATATTGTTCATGGACTACTTGCAATTATGAAATAATTAGAAATGCTTCTTTTTCCAATTTCTGTTGGATGGTCTTAATCTTGATAATTGAGAGGCTAACTGATTTTGCAGCTTAATTTAATTTTCTCTTTGTACCAATCCCAAATAACAAAAATCTCCAAAGTATCCTTACAAATAAAAATTATTTTGTTTTTCTCATTTGAATTATTAGAACCACACATGATTCCATCACTTATGCTACCAAAGAATATCAAACATAAGAGAGAGAACAACTATAACATTCCTCCATGACGTAGAGATTATTTTCGATATATGCTCGACTCAGAGGAGAGATATTTTTATAATAATAGTATTCTTTTTGTTCACATTGCAAAATCTACATATACTGATATTTGCTTCAATCAAGTGGCAATAATTTGGATGCATGGTGGTAACACTTACCAAGATTGTCACAAAAAAAGCTATAGCATCCAAGAATCACCAACTATAGAAACAAAATTCATATGTCACCCAAAATACCTAAAAAATTTCAAGATGTAGAATTTTTAATAATTGTATGATTCCAAAATCATTTCTTTAATCTATACCCCATATTGTTGCAACTACTAGCTAGTACTACTTATAATATCTACCTATCATCACCACCAATAATTATAATTCATCAAGAACCATTATATTATAAGGTCCAAAATCAAGAATATTCTCCTTCTTCTTGTTTTTTTTTTTTCTTAACCAGCCAAATCATGAAGAAGTTGTGCCCCCATCAAGTTTCTATAAGGCAAATTCTGATTTTCACTATCCAAAAGTGATGAATATTGAACTTGATCATCATCTCTAGGATAAAAAAGTGAACTTTGATGATGAGATGGTTGTGAGGAAAATGTACTTAACCCCATTGATGATCCACTTCCACCATGTTGTTGTAATCCCAATGTTAAAGAAACACCCCCTCCAAGATTCTTGTTACTTAATATTCCTCCATGATGATCACCACCACCATAGGCAATATTTGTTGAAAAATCTAGCTCAATCGCGCCAAACGATTGATCTCCACCTCTAATCACTCCATAGTTTTGAACATGATTGTCATGTTGAAGGAAGTTTTTGTTGGTATGATCACTTTTCTCATGAGGGTGATGATTTATGATGGAAGATATGCACTCAGAGTCAATTCTTACAAGATTTGGCTTTTGATCTTGATGAGGATTGTTTTGATGAATTGTCATGTCATCAAGGGCTTTTGATCCATCTGGTGATCCAAGATTTTCTTCTTCTTTTGTTTCTTCTAAGTACATTTCTTCCACCATTGGCTTCCATAGCCTTACCCTTGCATTAATGAACCAATTAGACACCTGCCCAAAATGAAAAATACATTGAATCTTACATGCATGACTTGGTAAAAGACAAATACTTCGAGTTATATGTACTGATAATGTAAATAAACAAATCAACTATAAGGTAGTTACTTCGAAGTAAAGAGTATAAACTCTATACACCAATGATATATATCAGAACAATTTACACCGTCATATCACTTAAAAAACAAATACTTTGAATTATATATACTGATAATATGAATAAACAAATCAATTATAAGATAGTTACTTCAAAGTAAAGAGTATAAATTCTATAAACTAACAATATCAGAACCATTTTTACACCATCATATCACTTAAAAGACAAATTTCGTGTAATTCTCTCCACGAACAATAATTAATAACAACTTTTAGAAAACAGAAAGCAATCTTAAAAAATTGATAGTGTAAAAAAATCTTTATACTGTCACTCTGTCGGTGCATATAACCTTAAGGATAACACCAAATAGTCCCGTAATTAAATTATAGTTCCACTTAATTTATTGTTTGGTTGGCAAGTCCCAGATAACTTATCCCGGGATTAATAATTAGTATCGGGGTAGGTTATTCCTTCCCTTGGGTGGTATAGTAATCCCGGGACAACTTATACCCGAATAAAGTAGATAGATGACAAATATATCCTTGTAAACTCTTTTAAATAAATAATTTATTCTTAAAATTTGTATAATGCATATTATTTGAATGCAATAAATCAAACACTCAACACAAAATAATCTCATCACAACTAATCCTATCACAACTTATCCGATTATAACTAATTTCATCATAACGTGACAACTCCTAACTACCATTACATCTCTATAATAAGTAAAAGTGAGAACGGTGACTGATCGATAGTGTAAAAAGTCTTTATACTTAATATAACATAAATTCAAAGACAAAAGGTTACATTAAAAAAATGTTGATTGCAATCTATTTAATTAATTTCATACAATTAAATAAGAAGATATTATTGATTTATAACATGAATTTATTCATATATGGAGAGTAAAATAATGTTATGGTAGAGAAAAGGACATGCCTGACTTCTTGAAAGACCTGTTTGGCGAGCTAAAATGTGTTTATCAACATCACTTGGGTACCTGCAACAATAATATTGTTTCCATAAAAACAAAAAGTAAATATAATTTGTACTTTTATACACTATAGTTTAATAACATATCATATATTGTACTTTTTGTGTGATGTAACAAAATAAAATCAACAAAAATTCTATAGTATTAGTATAGTTAAAACCGACAAAGGAAAAAAGAAAAAGGAGTTACTGTAACAACAGATTGAGAGTAACTCCCAAGATATTTAGCTATTTTTGTGTACAATGATTGATGGCCCATGGAAAGATCCTTGGTACTAGAACTACAAGTGGGGTACTACTTTTTTAACTTATGGTATGTCCTTGGCCCTTTGAACACTTTCTTTAAATATAAATCATGTATAATATTTATTTGTTTTATTACTCAAGTCAAGGATCCACCGGAATAGTCTCTCTATCTTCACAAAGTGGTGGTAAGACTGTACACTTGTGGATTACACTGCATATTATACATGTGAACGCTATTTTTAATTGAGAAAGAATCAAAGTTTTTGTAAAGAACAAAAAAGAAGGGAAATACGGTAAGTTGAATTCATCAAATTTAAATCTGAGATGGGACTTACGGGTGAAGAAAGTGTTCAAAGAGCCAGGCGCGCAGGACGGAGACTGATCTTTCTGGGAGACCGCGTTGCGGTCTCCATGGATGAGTTTCCATCATATTCATCTGTTGAAAAGCTTTTTGTTGCCTTAGAGTTTGATCAAGAAGTCTTAGTCTTGGTGTTTCCCCTCTTGTTGAACCAGGAATAAGTGTACCATTACTGTCTTTTTCTCCCATGGCATTTTTTGTGGCCTTAATTTGTGCAACAATTCCATCTCTTAGGCATCTAAAATGCCTTGACATGGCCCTTGATGCTAAGGCTGAGTAAACTGTTGCTGCTCCATTTCCAGCCACTGCTTCAAATGATGATACAACAGCCTTCATTTGATCACAATAATGTTTGTACCTTCTATCCACCTACACAAAAATAAATAAACAAACAAGTACTTATAATAGTCCATGTAAAATCAAGGAAAAAAAAAGTTATCCAAGAAAAGCAAAAAAATTGGATCTTTTTTAACTTACGTAGTAGGGTCTGGGGAGGATAGATTAATCTACGCAGACTCTTACCTTTACCTTGAGAGAAAAAGAGGTTGTTTCCTATGGCGTGTTGAAGTATGAGTAATGAAAAGGGAGAAAAGGGTTGTAGAAAATTAATGGAATAGTGAAGTTGTCACCATGTCCTCTCAGATTCTCATTTAGTTCATCAAGATTTGAACTTTTTCAACTATTTCATGTCAAAAGATTGAAAGAAACATCAAAAAGAATTTAAAGAATATACCTCTTCAAGCATTTGAAGCAATTTTGTTTTTCTTTTCTGAAGTTCTAAGAGGTCAAGAGACTGTAAAGGTAGCTTTTTTGAAGTACTAGCAGAATTGTCATGTTGCTTTAGTACTTTTGTTGAAGAATGATCATTATTCTTCTTTATTCCAAGACTGCAGAATTCACTGAGCAACTCCTGAGCTGGACCTAAGTACTTAGAGTCCCTAACTTGATGATAATGAAAGTACCCTTGTTGCAGATTTGCAGATTTACCCATAAAACCATCATGTATAAGTCCAATTTGATCTTGCTGATGATGTCTGAGTTCAAAAGACTGTAAACCAATACTAGAAGGATTTGATGAACAGAGAGACAACGAAAGTCCTTGACTTGGCCTTTCATTTCCTTCACAAGGGAAAACACATCTCATAGATGGATCATCAACAAGTAATGTTCTGTTATTCTCATTCTGCCAAGATTCTTGATGATCATCATCATGAGTTGTCGTCGTCGCCGCAACCAACATGTTTTCACTGCTACCATGTTGGTAAAATTGTTCAGTAATGTTCTTGGAAGATGAAGGACCATGATCATCACCATTAATCTTGTTGATGAGAAAATTACCTTTCCACAACACATGATGAGGATTATTGTTTGGTGGAAACCCTATCAATTCCATACTAGAAGTAGTACTCAAATTGTACATCTCTGGATTTGTTTCAAAATTTTGCAACTGATGATTCACCATATTATTACTATGATCTGATGAAAACCAATAACCAGTATTAGTAACCATTGATGATGATCTTGGTTTAATCTCTTCACTTTCTTGATGACCAGCCATATTGAATATTACACATATATAAAGATCTCTGCTTTATCACTCTTTAAGGACTTTCATGATTCTGCAACAAACAAAAATCCCATCAAGATCTGCATATCTTTCATTAAAACAACCCAAAAATGGAAAAAAAAAACATAGGCAGAGTGAAGAACATCAAAAGGCAAAGATCAAGTGAACTAGAAATATTAGTTACCTTTTTTGAACAGAAAAAGATTGAATTTTTACTCACTCAAGTGCTTGTACCAACATATATGACTAGTTAAAAACTTCAAAACAAGAAAAACAAAAGGTAAAAAGAAGATCAAGTGAACTAAAAAATAGTTAGACCATCAAATAAAGTTACCTTTTTTGAACAAAAAAGATTGAATTTTTACTCACTCAAGTGCTTATACCAACATAGATGACTACTAAAAATTTAAAAAGAAGAAACAAAAGGGGTTTTAAGTTTCTTTCAAAGTAACCTTTTTTCAACAAAAAGATTGAATTTTTACTCACACAAGTGCTAGTAGCAACTTGTATTTGCACATAGATGATGACTAGTTAAAACTTCAAAACAAGAAAAGAAAAAGGGAAGATCAGGAAATGGACCTTTTTTTTCTTCTTTCTGTTGTTTTTCTCAAACAAAACAAGAAACATGGTGTACTATGAGAAAAAACATCCTTAGAAACTACACAGGATGATGATGAGATGAAGGAGAAAACATTATGGAAGTTCCAGAGGTTAAGGAGAGAGAGAGAGTGGTCTAAGAGGGTGTGTGATGATGACTTCTAAGCCATGTTTTTTCATTGATATATGCTTTTTTGTTCTTACTTTCTCTCTCATGCAAAAAACAAGATATAATCAATATGTACAAAATAGACTTCCTAGAAAGAAAATCAAATCAAATTAATTAAATACACCCCCCTCTCCCTCTTCCATAATTAATCCTTAACCCAATTAAAAGACAACATAAAATGAACTCAATCAACAAAAATAAATATTCAATCTAGTTTTATAAGTGAGGTCTATACTATATACGTCGTCTTTTTGTCTATACTAAGAAGATACATTATATACGTCGTCTTTAAAGTATGGTTTAAGTTGAATCAGTGTTATTTTAACCTAGTTTCAAATGTTTTTTCATGAGTTGAGAATCTATCGGAAACAATCTTTTTATCTTTCAATGTAGGGGTAAGTTTGAGTACACTCGACCTTTTCAGATTTTATTTATGGATTACACTGACGATCGTGGTAAATTATACCAGTTATTCACTTATTCTTTAATTATGTGACACTTTTCTTTTTGTTTTATTTTGTTCTTAAAAATAATCATATTTTTCTGTATTTGGAAGCAAGTTAGCTTTAAACTTTTCATTTTACTATTAATAACGTACTACTTCTGTCTCAAAGTATGTGTAGTTTTTTTTTCGAGAGTCAACTTGATTAATAAAATAAAATTTAGTTATCCAAAAAGTTGTACAAAAAAGTACTATAAGTTGCAATTCTTCTCATGTCAGATAATGAAAAAAATGCATTTAAAGTTCATATAACTTAAATTTCGAGAAACAAAAGCGATAGATATATAATTTGAATCAAATAGAACATTTATAAATATATAAATCGTGTTATATTTAAAATTATATAAGTTGTAATCAAATATCTTCACATAAAATAAGATAGAAGAATGCTAGATAAAATTCCAAGCTAGGTATTGCTTTGTGAAATAGACATCTGAACAGGAACCATATATGAATAAGAAAATTAAAAAAGATCATACATAGTTCTATATTACAACCTGCCAAAATCACATTTTTAATTTTATGTTTTTGATTACTTTTTTTTTTCCGCTCTACAATAGAGTCTAACTATTTCGGATTCTTATTTATAGGGTCTTGTTTGAGAAGAAGTATTATCTATTAAGGATTTTTTTCATACTTAGAATTTCTAATTAAGTGAAAAACAACCTTATTCACTGAACGACATTCTTTGATGATCTTCGAGTACTGTTATACCATATAACACTTATAATCTTGAAAACCCCAAAACTCAATATGTCATTATTGGTTAATTGGGGATTGGAGATGGGGGAGTCCCAAAAAGAAAAGATACAAATCCCCAGAACTGAAGCTAAGCTATAGTTTGTAACCAGGCTTTTTCAGATGGTGGTTTTTTCACAAAGTCTCTTTCCTTCATTTGTGGGGCTATAACAATCTGATCAAAAATTCCAAAACTACACCTTTTAGAACAAGATTTTTGAGGAGTGGATGGGTGGGTCTTGTGAGGTACAAAGGCGAAATCGGAGTTTTAATTTTATAAGTTCTTAGTTTTAAAAACGATTACTTTAAATGTTAATAATTGAATTTTAAACTTAAAAAATATATACATGTTTAAATATTTCCTTCGTTTCAAAAAGAATAATTTGATTTGACTTGGCATAGAGTTCAAAAAAAATAAAGAAGATTTTTCAATTTTGATGTTCTAAATTAAACTATTAAAGTCATGTCAAATGTATCAAAATGCTCTTTAATATGGTTCCCTTAAACATGTCACGTGGAAAGCTGAAATTAAAATATTGCCAAAAAAAGGGGATTCTTCTTTTTTAAATAGAGAGAATAAGTTTTTTCAATACAAATATATTATTTGAGTAAAAATTACTGAATTCGATCAAACTCGTATCTGGACTTCTAGCTCCGCCTCGAGTAAGGGGTGAGGCATGTAAAGACAGAAATGAGTGAGAAGAGTCAGCCTACTACTGGTTGGAATTAGATGCCATTAACATTGTGGCAGTGCAAAAATATTCCCAAAACTATGGCCCTATTGTCATCAGATGAGGTGGTCCTTTTTTTCCAACTAATTCTAATTAAACACCCCTCACCCCCACCCCCCCTTTGTATTAAAGCCACCCACCAATCTTTTTTTCTTTCCAATTTTTGGGACCATCATCTTTTTCCCTTCTCATTGATTTTTCAAAAAGATAATTGAATGTCACAATTTGGTAACTCTAACATTGATATATAATATTAAACTTATCAAGTTTGTCACAACTTGAGGTAAGATATCAAAGATGATAGAGCTACTTGTAACATCAATATAATTCCAAGAATCTTGAATATTGGTTAAATTACTAGCTCTTCAAACATGACTCATTTTCAATGTGTGGACACTAGAGATATTTCTATAATGCAAAGAACAAAAGAGATTAAAAGGCCAACATAAGACTAATAAAAGAGATCCTTCTATCATCTTGGTCATGTGATATCCAATGGTGGAGCCAGGATTGTCAGTACCAAAGAGGTAGCTTTGCCCCTGCTGATATCTATAGCCTATGTGCCACATGTTCAAGTCATGAAATCAGATATCAATACTTACATCACTATAATCTATCTACATTACACTCTCTTGAGATGCGCATCTATTTCAAAACCCTAATCAAGATAATTTTATACAATGAACTGTCTTTTAAATATGAGATTAACCTGATCCTCATGCCAAAACAGACTATCTACAAATACGACTCTTTTCCAAATCCTACGCAAACATGTGCAATTCTTATTGGTTATTGATGGTGGAATTTGTTTTATGAAAAGTGGGGTCCAAAAATATCAAAAAGACAAAAGAAATACTTGTTGGAAAAAATCACATGATGAATTTGGTTATATTTGGGTTAGTAGAATCACACAGTGGGGATGTGCCCACGCTTAAATCACGTGCGTGGACCTCACTCCTTTTTTATTCCTAACTTTAATTTTTGTCTTTTAAAGGCAATGTGGTCCTTTTACTTTTAGCTCAAATTATATATAAATTTTATTTCATTTATAAATATATTAAATTTTATATTATAACTATTCTTACTTGTTTGGTCGATTGGTTATTTTGTTTATTAAGTGAATTTCATTATTCCAAATACTAAATTAAAATTAAAATTAAGGAGCATTTTAAGTAAAATCATGATTTTTTTATCTTCATGTTCAAAACATTTTTTTCAATTTTGAGTCATCTTTAAATATTTTCTATTTCATACATCAATTACTCTTAAATTTAAAATTCATATTCGATGAAGGGCAAATCTAAATTTATGACTCAATAAAATTTTAGTATTTTGAAATTGAACCTTATTTCAGACTCCACTAATGAGATTTCACTGGATAGAATGAGACGGAAACTTGTTCTCTCAACTTAAAGTGAACTCTACCTACTATTCTCAAGTTTGTGTACCATAAGTGCATATTCCATTGGGGATACATTTTTTTTATACATATAGTTACTAGAATGATGGCACAAGTGACATCATGTTATATGCACTATTGCAAGTTAACAATTAACCTTTTTTGAAGATCGTAGAAATTCATAAACATTAAATTAAAATTATTTTTTTAATTTTTGAACCCTCACCTCCACCCTTTGACCCCCTCTCTGCACCACTATTTAAAATTTAAAAACTTGATCAAACAGACTATTCAAAGGATGCATAAACAAATTTTGTTGTGATTTAATGTGTTAGGTCCCTTTCTTCTTTGGTAGCATTGTTTGTTATCTAATGCATGCCAATTTTTTTTGTACCATGTGCTTAATTACATTTTATTCATGTTTATCAAGATGTACATATTGGATGTCAAGAATCTTGATAGTATAGGGATAATGTTTATCAAGTTTGGTTTGCTTTGTGGATATAAATGAACTTTATAATATCTAAATTATTAATATGTATGGACCTAAAAATGCCTATTCTTTTGGGTCAATAAACACCTATGTTCAGTACGTCATAGAGATAGAGAGATTGTTTTTGAAAGAATCTCAACTCAAATATATCAGCCTTAAAAGCAAAAAAATACTAAATACAAGAACGACTACAGTGGAAAGCAATTGAAAACTCGTAAATACAATAACAAATAGGAAAATAAATGACGGTCAATATCAACACAAGATATAATAACACAACTTATCCTACAAATTTACTATATCACAAGGCAAGACATCAACCTACTACAAACTAATATATATAACATATTTTAAAAAAGTTAGATTCATTCATAATCCTCACGACTTCTCGTTTTCATGAATGTGTCTTCCTATTTGCTTATGTGAGTTTTACTTGACTTCTACTCTACTAGCTATTGAGCGTAAGATAGTGAAATTGGACTTTCATCATCTAGAGCCGTCCGCCCTATGAATCTTATTTTTTCGGAAGATCATTAGACATGCATCAGTTTATCGAAATAACCCTCCCTACTCCATTACTTCTCGATAGAAAAATAAGATATATTAAGTAAAAATTTTATACTGCCATATAATATAAGTTAAATTAGACAAACATCTATGTCAAAAACCAAAAAGCATCAGCCAACAGTATACATGATTCAGTTATGTTTTTGGAAATTTCTTTTTGCAGCTGGATTTATTTGTACCATGTACATAAATAGTAGTACTCTACTGTTCATAATACTATTTTTAGCCCTATCTAGCTTTTACTAGGTATTTTTTTTTGGTATAGTATAGTGTGGTCCATGATACTTAGTGTGGACCATTCTATATTGCCCTATGATATAATTGTAGTAGTAAATTTTGGTCTTGGTAAATTATTTACTTTTTGTTGACACTCTGTTGATAATAATTAATGAAGTATTTTTTAAATAGTAGTTGTACTGCATGCAGTAATGATTGTAGCTTCTGACTTCTGAACCTATATCTACATGTTCATTAATTTTCATGAAGACCATAATTATGATTAGTAATTCATATCATCTCCTTCCGGAAGAAATCGAAGAATTTCTTGGGAATTTTGCAAGATTCGTTTATTTATTTTTCTCTGATAGATGATAAGAACTTTATCTGGGTTCGAATCCTATTGAGAGATCCACTAGAGATCAGAAATTGTTGAAGAAATAACGAGATCTTCCTTTTGTCCGTTTCGGACGATCGAAAAATAAAGAAATGACTGATATATTTAAGATAATTCCGTAAAATGTCATCTCAATTCATCCTATTTCATCAAATCCAAGATGTGATATGGTTTCGAAGGATGAACTAGATATGGACAGTTATAATAAAATTTCATTCTTGAACAACAATTCATTTTTTTTAATTTATTTCATCTCTTCCATGATCGAATTAATTACCTTGTAATCTTATGTTATGAAATGTAAATAATGAAATAATGATATGAAGTTTCTAATTACACATTTGCTTATGATGAGACTTCTATATAGTTGAATGTATTGCAATTAGTGATTTGCTAGTTCTAGCTAACACTTTTTCTTGAATGTATTACATGTTGTGTACTCACCTAGTTTTGAAACTATTTTTTCTCCATTCGATATTTGCTATCTGCATTATAGTATAATTAATTAATTTAAATTTACACATTATACTGTTTATTTTTTAAAGCAAAATTTTCGATAAATTTTTTTTCATACTCAAATTTTGAACCTTTACCTTTTAATTAAGAATGGAGAATTAAAGTGTGGTTAGTTAAAACAGAATTTTCTAGAATTTAAAATTATAATCTGAAAATATTCGATTTGTCAACAATGTATAGAATGACGCTAACAGACTGCATCTATTATATGTAGCAAGAGATGAACCAAATTATTTTTCGAGGAAAAAGAAGTGACTTATCGGTCCTTGTGAAGAGAGTAATTCAAGATATATATTTCAGAAGCTATTTAATTTCAAAGTGAAATTAACTCAATACCTGACGAACTTAAATCACTATCCAAGCTAAAGATATCGATAGATATTTAGGAGATAGAAGTTATTAATTGTATTATCCAGCTAGATTAGTTTCTTTGTATTTTTTTCTTGAGCTGTAAACTTCTCTTTGATAATAAAATATTTACTTAAAAAAAATACTAGTCTGTCACTAATTATCATCATGCATAAAAGTCTTAATGAAGCAATTTTTATTTTGGTTAATTCCTACTTAATATATCGTATTTATATTGAGCTCAAATTAAATTAAATTCACTCTACAGAACTTATTAAATATGAAAACATATTGTACTTCCTAAAAGATTATCCTATTCATTTCACCGCAATCCGTCCCGACCAAACAATTGCAGCTAAGGAAGGGAACTTTAAAAGCTAACTGCCAAACAATGAGTCACAAAAATCTCATCATATTAAGTCAACCAACCAATTCCTACGTTACAATTTTAAGTACCACAAGTTGTATATATGATTCATATTAAATCTTGAAATATGTCATTTTCATACGTCACACTCCCACCACGAAAAAAATAAAAATAAAATTCCTACCAACCCTTTGGTTTATCATTAATAATAAATAATAATTAAATAAACACTAAATTTCAAAAACTTAAATTAATTAAAAATATCCAATCCCATGGTTGGTTCGAAGTTATAAATTAATTGGTATGTTTTTATTTACTTGTGTGTCTTATTATTTGACTCAATCTTTTTTATTAGTTAATGTTCACATCAATCATGATTTTTTTTTAAAAAAATTTTAAAGTCCGACTAAAATATTTAAATTATACATTGCAGGACTCATTTCTGAGGACAATACTTCAAACAATATTGAGGGAGGTGATTAGACAAGATTTTGCGCTGCTTCATATCATCGAGGGCATGACCTTAGTTAGAAAGGAGTAGAGGTCGCGTATTAAGGTAGAAGATTAGAAGACCAGTAAGGATAAGATATAGTAGGTTTTTAGAGGTAGTCATGTCGTTATATATTGTCAACCATTTATTTTATACTTATTGTCTTTATGATTTTTTCATTTGTTGTCCACTCCAGTCGTTTAATATATAGTATTCTCTACTTTTGGGATGATATTTTTTGAGATGAGGGTCTTTTGGAAACAACCTCTCTATCTCTATGAGGTAGTGGTAAGGTCTGCTTACATTTTACCCTCCTCAGACTCTATTGTGGGATTTCACTGAATACGTTATTGTTGTTCAGAAATTCGAATCCAAAATTATGATTAAAGATGAAGGAATTTTAGTCGTCCGCTACGACTCATGTTGGTCAATCATGAGCTAATAATGATATACAAATTGTTTTCTAAAAGTATAAATTAAACTTTTGCCCACATTATTCCCTACCATTCTTTTTTTAATGATTTTATCGTACGTTAGCAAATTAAAGATCATTAGTTGTTTTCCATGTTTCCCTCTTCATTGGCAAAATCTTGATTAACACTAATATTGTGTAATGACCCGTTAGGTCATTTTAAAAATAAATACTCTCTCTTTCATAAAAGATTCTTTTAGTAAATTTAAATTGAAAATTTGGAACTATTTGATAATTACGGTACGGATAATTTTAGATAATTAATATAGTTGGTGGATTAAAATAATATTTTAATTAATACCCTATACTATTTATCCCATATTTATCAAGAATAGGTTAATAGAATTTATCACTTTTAGTATATTAAAATAAGTAAATAAGAAAAAAAAATAAAATTAAAAAAAAAAAAAAAGAAATTAATGGGTTAAGTAAAGGGCTGCGCGCAGCAGCCCTCAAATAAACAAAAGAAGCAGCAAAGCAAAACGGAGGGAGCGACACAGATACGTAGAAGAAGAAAAAATTACGGGAAGGAAAAATAAAGAGAAAAAGATAGAGAAAAATTGTGATTTTCATCCCGAAATATTAAGGTAATTTTCTTCATCCTTTCTATTAAGTTTTCATGCGATTATGAATGAATTTTTAGGGTAGATCGTGTATAATTAAGAAAATATAGCCCTAGGGTTCTAAAAATAAAATTTTGATTTGGGGGTCGAATAACGATCCGTTTTAGCTGAAATTTGACGTATATGTGTAGTTTATTATGGGTAAACATAATCTGAAAAAAATTTCCAGATTCGAATTTACGGGCTCGGGGTGACTTTTTGACCCGATTTTTGAGCCAAAAATAAATGTAGCAATATGGGTGTCATTGGATTCGTATTCTTATGTAGATTATGTATTTGAACAGATTTTGATCATCTGAAAGCGTTACGAAAGACTCAAGGTTTGGAGTGTCATTCTATTAATTAAGGCAAGTGGATTTCTAAACTTTTGTTAAATATGTTGAACCTCGTATGCTTCCTTATGTTGTAATCTATGGGATGAGATCGTATCATGTGTTGGGTTGATAATTCTTATTGTGATGCCAGTGTGAGGGCTTTAATTGTCTATGCGTTGCTTCGAGAGCATGTGAATCCTAAATTGAGAATAGTGTGAATATGACGTGTTGAGAAAGGGAGATAATCGTGATATACCGAGGATCATGGGTTGTTTCAGGAAATAAAGTTACTAAAATGGGGTGAAATATCTTAAAAGAGAATTGTACCAAATATGTATAAAAGAGGGTGAATATTATAATTGCTAAACATTGAGAACTTTGATATTTATTGTACTTATTGAGAGGAATATTGCTTCTATAATTGTGTCTTGATTGCATGCATCCTCATACTCATGACATTTTGAGAAGTTGTTTCTGGTGATTCGTATCATGAGTCCTTGACCACGAGCACTTGGGTGGCAAGGTAGTTGATACATGATGATTCGTATCATGAGTCCTTGACCACGAGCACTTGGGTGGCAAGGTAGTTGATACATGGTGATTCGTATCATGAGTCCTTGACCACGAGCACTTGGGTGGCAAGGTAGTTGATACATTGAGATTCATATCATGAGTCCTTGACCACGAGCACTTAGGTGGCAAGGTAGTTGATACATTGAGATTCGTATCATGAGTCCTTGACCACGAGCACCTGGGTGGCAAGGTAGTTGATACATCGAGATTCTTATCATGAGTCCTTGACCACGAGCACTTGGGTGGCAAGGTAGTTGATATATTGTGATTGAGGTATATGGCCTGCGAGGTCCCCATGGGTCCCCTTAGTCTGGGAGCCTTAGCTCGACGGGGGTATATACGACAGGCTGTGCGACGGTCTTGATACCACCTTGCATTGCACGACATTGCATCTCATCCTTGCATATTATTATGTGGTATGATGTTATTCATGTGATTGAGTATGTTACCTCTTGTGAGTTATGGCTTGTGATTTGATAATTGTGATATACTGACAAACTATCTTTATTGTGTATTATGTGTTGCTGGGTTGGGACTTTTTTTGAGTACAGGTTTGTAGTTCGGCGGTATGTGGTTGGGTGTGAAGGAGTTACTTGATTCTCCATTGTTTTACTCTAGGTTAGTTCCATTTGCTGAGTACCGTGTTGTTTTGGTACTCACCCCTTGCTACATTTTTGTAGGTTGCGAGCCCGGTCCCTCTAGTTAGAATTTTCTCATTGCAAGACCAAGCTTTCGGATTATCCTTAAGGTAGCTGCTTATGTCACCGGTGGACCTTCAAGGAATCTATTATTATGTTACCTTCTATTTGAGAACTAGACATTTGAGACATTTATTTTATTCGAGTACTATGTATTAAGAGGCTTGTACACGTGACACCAGGTCTTGGGGGATTTTAATTAAGTTACCTTATTATCGTTAGTTAAAATTTTCACTTTGTATATCCTTTCATATTTTATGATTATAATTGGGTATTAGGCTGACTTGTCTTGGTGGGATAAGACGAGTGCCATCACGCCCGAATTTCGGGTCGTGACATATTGCTTTATTAAACTTAGGGTTGCAATCAATTAATCTATCTATTTTAGCTGATGAAAAGAAAAAAGGTTTCATTTTCTTTCTCTAGCTATGGATCTCTTTCTTGATATATATATATATATATTAAGAATATACCGATAATCTATCTCTATGAGGTAGCAGTAAGGTCTGCATACATTTATCCTCCCTAGACCACACTTGTCGAATTTCATCGGATATATTTTTGTTGTTATTTTATGTACTAATAATGTATCAATATATTTAATTCCTTATCGTAAGTAAAAATATCTTATTTATCGGGTTACTAATCACACAATTTTAGTCTAGGGACAGAGATAAGGGGACACGGGGATTTTTCTTCGCTGAAAAATTACATTATATATAGTGATAAGGCCACATTAGAGTTAGGGGGTTCATCCAAACCCTTTTCGGCAAAAAAATTATACTATTTATATATGGTGAAAATAATTTTTTATTTATATATAATAGATGTCGAACCCCCTTCGCTTAATTCGTGCGTCTACTTCTTAAAATTGTGAACTCCTCTTAACGAAAATTCTAGCTCCGCCACTGATTATATTGCTTGTTAATAGTTATTTTTCTGTATCTGCAATAGATATTAAATCTCATTATATTGAATTCTTCTTCATTATATTTTGATCCTCTTAACGAAAATCCTGACCTACACTATATTATGATTGGTGACATGATGTATGTACTTAGAAATAAGCTATATGTCACGATAAAACATTTGTTGAATAAAATAAAATAGAATAGAATGGCAATAGATGGTTTTTGTGACGAGGGTTTCCAGGAAACAGCCTCTCTACCTATGTGGTAGTGGTAAGGTCTGCGTACATCTTACCCTCCCCAGACCCCACTTGTGGGATTTCACTGGGTATGTTGTTGTTGTAGAATGGCAATAGATGACAATGTAGTTCAATGTAAACTATTAGGCAAACGATTAACATAAATTATATATGTTCTAATATGTAATGATGTATTTAAGGATTATAAGGCATTTTATGCATAAAAATAATTAAACTAAAGACATTTATTGTTTGTTTTTTTTAATCAGATTTTCAAAAAATTTCAAAATCAATGAATTCGAAAAGTTTTTAAGTCGGGGTGGAGTGGTATGTTCCCTCCATGCATCGTTCATCAGATGTCTCAATCAGGTTCGAGTCCTACTATGTGAAGTTGTCTTTGGTAGGGAGCACTTTATCCATAAAAATGGGACTTTCGACAACTTCAAATTAGTCAAGCCTCAAACAGATCTTCGATATTGAATGGAAACAAAAAAAAAAAAAACATTTTCTTATTAGTAAAATTTTTTTCTTAATTTCTATAAACTAATAATATTGACAATTTGGCATAATTGTGCTTCCTAATAAAACATATAAAGGCGGCCCACGTAGGAAAGTTTTTAACTTTAATTACATGTAAATATATTTTATTTAATTTCATTTTGTTTGATGCCTGTTAAAACCAATGTTTTTTTTCTAATTTATTACATGACATAAATAATAGCTTCATACTTTTTGTTATTTAATGGACTGTCAATATTCTGTTTGATGCTTTCATACCCTAAGAAAAACACATAAATCTATTAATATTTGATACTACTTAATTTTTAATTTTTTTAATAATATCATAATATCGCTCGCGCAGAATGTGAGCGTATATTTTTAAAATCAAAAGTGTGTAGATTCGAAAGAAGGAAGAAGGATCGAAAATCACTTGACTTATACTTATGTTTGTCCATTATGTATTAATTTGATGTAGAGATTAAGAAGTAGTAAACAACAGATCGTAAAAATATATCTTAATAATTTTAAATAGTAAAATCCCGTATTCATAAATTTTAAATTGTGATAGTCATTACACATACACACATACACGTGGAGGTCAAATGGAAGAAAAAACATATATAGCCCTCTTCTTTAAAATTATAAATATATTAGTGAAAGTGAAAGAATATGATATTGATACCTCAAAACAAGTTGGAACTTCAAAGTCATCATATTGCATCTTTACTTTACTATATAGAACAAAGTGATTGTCATACAGTTATTTCTAGACAGCAATATTCAGAGGCGGAATCAGAGTTGGCAAAATTAAAATCAATCCGTTCAATTCGTTGAAGTTTGGGCGAGTTAATAATCCGTCCATTTATTAGCTCAATCCATCTCAACCCAACTCATTTCAACCCATATAAAATTGGGTTGATATTTAACCCCAATTGACTTGAGAGAGATCTTGTCAAAATATTTTTAAAACACTTTTTTTAAAATTTGATATGTTTTATACAGCCAAAATAAAGAAAAATATAATTTAATTAAGTACTAAAATATTGAAAAAAATAAATAAATTAAAATTTAGTAAAAGTTAGACTAGGTTGGGTCTTGACCCACTCTATAACCCATCACTCAACCCGTTTTGACTTAACCCATTTTGACCCAAGCAAATTTGGTTTGGATTGGGTCTTAATCCGTTTGTTGTCGTCTCCCATTATAACTCGCTCAAATTTGACCCAACCCGTTCAATTGTCACCCCTAGGCAGAACGAAGTGAGGGTTTGAACAAACTCAATAACTTTTTTCCTAGATTTTGTATTTGCATTAGAAAAATATGCATATTTTTCTCTTCTTTAGAACTCCAAAACTCCTAATGTTGGCGCTGCCTCAGGCAATAATATCCCATGCAAGTGCGATAAAATAATTTCTCTATATTTATTTTTGTTTTATTTTTTTATTGATACTTTTTTCTCAATCAAGACATAAGTAAGAAAGCAAATTATATGAAGGTGTTGTTCATCTTCTCTTTAATATTATCTACTTTCTAATTTATTTATTTTTCAATTTAAAAATGTCATTTGTCACAATATCAACTTTTTTTTAGACGTTTTCTCATAATAGTTTCCTACAATAATATACAAGGTATATATATTGAGAGTGTAATAAAGTGTTACCTTTTTATAAGAAATTAAATTGGTTATTATAGACTTATAGTAAGTTATCAATATGGCTCTATTTCTCAAGTTATTAATTGTTTCATACTTGATATGTATACATCATATACAACTTAAAGTCTTCAAACAATAGTTAAAAGGAGCAAAATTAATTTGCTCAAATGCACACATCACCATTAATGGAATATTCATCTTGAATTGATTGTAAAAGCTTTGTGAACAAAATTTCAAAAGCAACAAATTTATTGGGGGTGGGTGGGGGTGGGGTTGTATTATTTTTGGTATTAAGAACAAAAGGAAATAGTTTCAACTTCCTCATAATAGTTTGTGAACCTCTATATATTTTAGCATTACTATGAATTTTTTTAAAAAAATAAGAAAAATAAATTAAAACGAAGAAAATACATCTATGGAATTTTAGAAATTGCATGAAGAGAAAAATCTTCAAAAAGTTGGTAATGGGAAACTAAATTATATTAATTGTCTTTAAAGTAAACTATGCAATTTATATGCCCATATAAATGCAATTTATAGTAAACATCTAAGGTTTCCGCAAAGAAATGGATCTTATAAAGTTACCACTCATTTTATTAATTATTAATGTGGAAATGTTTTCGTTCTACTACATCGAAACTCATGTCTGATAAAAAATGAATCTAGAATGTGAGCAATTTAGCATGAAGATTCAATATCGGGTAAAATGAGTCATGTTGATATGTACCATATAAAGAAATAGAACATAGCTCAACTCCATAAATTAGCTCATGAGGAAAGAATTGTCTGAACGATGTAAAGAGATCGTTCATCTTATTAGTTAATTAATTAACCATCGATGTAGGACTTATTTATAACAATCTTCAATAGCTTTTGTATTTCACAAAGATATAATATCAATTATCTTACCAAAAGTATTATTTTTTGTATGCTTTATTACCTGAGCCGATGATTATCTACCGAAAACAATCTCAATAGAGGGGTAAAATCATATACGTACTATCCTCCTCAAATTTCACTTATAAGATTACTTATCATTTCTTGCTGATTCTTGCTTAGCTCTTGACTTTGACATACGTACGCGTTGAGTTTTGTCATATATACAAAATATATACAAATTTTTCACAAAAATAGAATAGCTAGATAACTCCCCAAACTTTTGAGTACACATTATATTATTTTCTTGACATTGGTGTTCATTAAGCGTGTAATCGATTGATGAAAGTTAACAACATTGATTGATTTGTATTATATCAATCGTTCTTTAAAGACACGACTTTAGAAAAATATTCGCGTAACTTTTTCCATCAATGCTTATGAATCCCCAACTATTGTCTTTAGAATTTGTGGAATTCCTTTTTTTTTTTCTCTTTTTTGTAGCCTATGGGATGACAAAATTCCCTTTCACTTCACACATATAAATCTTATCAAAATTTGTGGCCATCAAATGACAAGATGTATTGCAACATTGAACAATCAACACAAAGTCAAGTTCACAAAGCAATTTTTCCACACCTCTTTATGTGTGGGGCTAATTTTTGTTGAAGAAATAAATAATAGGGTCATTTTGCGGTCCATTACTCCTTTAATTGTTTCACATATTCATATATAAAATTATTAAATAAAATACATACAAATTAGATTATAATAAGTGTTTTTCTTCCTTATATTACACGAAATAAAATATTGGAAGGGGAGTCTTGGAGTAACTGGTAAAGTTGCTGCAATGTGACCAAGAGGTCACGGGTGCAAACCTTGGAAACAGTCTCTAACAGAAATGCGAGGTGAGGTTGCGTACAATAGACTCTTCTGTTACGTTACTTTTGGATGTGTTGAATTTTATCATATTTTTACGCTATCAATATATATAACTTGCTCTCAAAGGAAATATATCTCTTCATGAGAAACACTTGACCAAAATTCCTAAAGTAGAAAGGGGGTTGGTGAAGTTATGGTAAGTCAAGTTTCCTTATCTTTTTTGGTAGAAAATAATATCTTAGGTAACTTGCAACTTCAAATGCTACATGACATGAATTTCCTCCATTTTAATGGTCTAAATTATCCTATTAATTTACAATTTTTTTACCAAACACAAACCAGAGATAAATTTAAACATCTTATTATTGGATCAAAAAATCCCAATATGAAACCATTACTTTCTTAACAAGTAATAAAAGTCCGATAACCAATACGAATTGTGATAGGATGATCAAGATCTCTTCTCTCTCAGTAACAGATATTATGTTGAAAGTGTCATCTTCAAAAATAGACCTTGAGTAGGGTTGTTTAAAATCGAATCGAAATGGATTATCCGAACCGCAAAAAAAATTATTGGTTTATCGATGACGGGTTATTGGTTTAACAGTTTCGGTTAACGATTTTTTTTATTGAGTTACTGGCTCTTAATGATTTTAGGTTTTTTCTTAACGAGTTAATTGATAACTCGAAAATAAATGAAATAATTAGATTTGTACTATTTGATATATAAAGTATTTGATAGTTTCATACTTTTATTTTTTACTATCTCAAACTCTCAGTTATTCTACAATGTAATAGTGTCTGATTTTGAGCAAAATGTAATTTGTCAACTCACATATATGGTTCATTTGGTTTATTACCTTATTTCCAAAAGTAATTTTCAATAAAGAATTTTTCTTGTCAAATCTAAATGGTAAATCGATAACCGAATCAATATCGATTCTTACATGTGGATAGAAAACCCTAAAAAGGGTTAGAAGAAAGAAGTCTCCGATAGGACCAAGGTCAATAGGAAATGACAAAAAGAAAATCATAAACAATTTAATATAAAAAGCAAAATTTCTATATCAATAAATTTTAAAAATAGTTTTTTTTTTTAAAATTAGTTATTTAAACTTGCACGAATCCACCCAAGAATAATAATTTTCTATAGACAATCACAAGAAGTTTCTTGGAAAATTTTCTAGTAATGCCAAATTTAGTCTGATTCAACCATTTTGTTTTTATTAGACATTTATCTTCATTTTTTTAATACGTGGCCCTATTTTTTTTTAAAAAAAATAATATTATTGGAATGGAATTTAATTTAAAACAAATAACCCATTTATATTTATAGGAAAAAAAAAGTGTATTCGAAGAGTAGTTTTCAAGTAAGCCACACTTCTTCCTCAGTATTATCTTTTCTTGGAAGAAAGAATTACTCCCTCCGTTCTTTTTTATTTGTCATTTTTAATTAAAAGTCAATTAATTTAAAATTTGATTAATGTATTTTTTCATCATATTGATATGAAGGAAATAATAAGTTATAATACTTTTCCTATAGTTTTAAATATCTAAAATTTTATTAAAATATCAAATTAATATAATTTAATGTAACTTAAAAATTAGTCAAATAACTCAAAATGCGCAATATGATAACTAAAAAAGGATTGGAGGAATAACTTAAATGGAAGACATGTGTCGAGAAAAGCTTTTATCAATTAATTATCGTCAAGTAATTATATATTATGATTATATTATTTAATTTGATGTAAATATCTGTGTGACTAAGTATTTTATGGTATAAACTAATTATGCAAAGCGTAAACTATTGAGTTCACAAATTCGGTTATATAGAGATGGAATGCCTCGAAAAATATGATTTTTAATTAGTCTCCCTTCGTGAACTAGTTCTTGAGATTGAGTTGGATTCAAACTTTATTTTCTTATCATTATAATAGAGCCGGACCATCCCAGTTCTTGATTTATTCGATCTTGCACTGAGAGACAGATCTAAAATTTTATGTTTATACAATCTAAATTGAGGAAAATTTATTATATTCAAAATATATCATTTATATATTTAAGTGAACAAAATTTTAACACAGATAATTTTTTAACACAAACAAAAAATAGACTCAAGATCTATTTTCTTATGATTAGACTTTGTTAATTTCTTGCCTAATTACTTATCTTTCCATTCACAAAATCACTTAAAAAGAATGCATTATTACTATTCAATATAAACTGCTTTTATTTGAAAATAATGCATTATTATTATTTAGTATAAGCGGCTAAAAGCACACACGGGTTAACAGATATAATTTAGGAAAAATCATATAATTTTTTTTACTCCTTCTGTCTCTTTTTACATGATACTCTTTGACTTGGCATGATGTTTACGAAAAAAGGGAAGACTTTTAAAACTTGTGATCTAAAATCATTTTAAGATATTTGTTTGGCTGAGTATCATTTAATTAAGGATAAAAGGAAATTTTAAAGGTTAATTATTTCCAATTAGAGTAAGATAACATCCTTTTTTAGACAGACAACAAAAAAAATATCGCATAAAATGGGTCGGAGGGAATGATATAATAAAGCTAGGGACATCTTTCTAATGTTAAAGGTACATATGACCTAGATAGTCAAGTAAATTAGGGCATTCCTAGATTGACTATAGGTCAACTTATTATATATACTACTATATAGTGTTTCCCATCAATAATAATTGGGAGATTCTGATATATTCTTCCAATGATTGGTACTCTTACCAATAAAATAATCCATTATTATATAGTATAAAAGTGCTATAATATTTGTATCCTAATAAGTATGCCTTAATCTTTATAAGTAATCAATAATCTCAACAACATAGCTTAGAAATTTCCTCCAAAAAGAAGAAAAAATTAGATTGAAAAAACAAGTAGGGAAAATAACTCAAGTTGATCAAGTTGTTGTTCCACTTTTTAATATCTAAGTTACACGAACTCTTCACTTTCAATGCTGTATTCGTATCGAATTTTTTCAAAAATATACTATTTTTGATAAATTCAACACGCATCCAGGGCTCTTTTGAAGAGTCCAAACAACATAGCTTAATATCGTACTATTATTCTTTTAGCCAGAAAAGAAGAATCATATTATTCCTTAGCTGCCCAAGTAGGCAAGTTTTAATGAAGGAAAAGTGTGTGAATGCAAGACTTAAATTTTGTGTGGTCACTTTTGAAATTATTAAATATTAAATTTATTAATTTTTCAAAAAATTACGACTTCATATATTGTTTGTTATAAATTTTTAGATAAATATCTAAATTTCGCATCGAAAATATTAAGTTCAGATGAATTTGATATTTTACGACTATGTTTCTAAGTACAAACCTACAATTATTAGTGAAGTCGGGGAAGGATATTGATGTGTAAGATGAGTTATCAAATTGGGCTTGGATCTCTAGTACCAACAGATATCATTCCAGCCCATTAGAAAAAGGCCTGTGAACAAAACTAGTCCAATAACCTTCCTGGACTTTGAAACACATCTTACCTGATCTTCGGTAAAAACTTATCTGTATCGGGTGTTTATATCAAGCCAACGAATACGTGACGTAAATATAAGTATACAGTAACATCACTTAATCACGGTTGATTAATGTATATATCTATTCCATCAAATTACTCAACTAAGTTTAACGTAAACACTCGATACAGATAACTATTTACCTAACTTAACCTCAATGTGTGTCACAATATCCAACTTTTGCACCTACCATTCTACAAATGCAAAGAAGAAGAAGAACACAAAAAATATGTAAATCAATAAGAAGTAGCAGCTAGTGTGTCCTCTAATCAACAACTAAGCTTTAAGGGACCGTAGGAAGTATTAGGACAAATAATCCATATATTAGAGTAAGGTATATGATGGTATAAACTAATACCTTGGATTTAATACCATGAATTAAATATACCAAGCATAAGATCAGATAGGAAGCAATGAACTGAACATTTGATAAAAAAAATAATTTTTATATTACTAATCTCTGTGTTACTAATCCTTACATTATTAATCCCTGTGTTATTCATTTTTTTTTTATCAAACTACCCCTAAATGACAAAAAAGAACACAACAAATTTCAAAATTCTTGTCAATGTCACAAGTCCATCCTCCACCTCACAATTGTCCTTCATGGTGTCCTCCTAGATAAGGCAAACAAATTGCTTGGCTCTTTTTTATTCTCACAATACAATACAAACAAACCACCAAAATCTCACTTCTCTTCATTTTATACAATATACAATACATGTAGCAACATTTGCGTAGTAATTTTGTCTATTTGATAGTCCACTAATACAATTAATTCCGAATTCGCGTGACATAGTCTCACTAAAAAAATATAGCTCTTACCTTAATTTCTTGAACTTCAATTCGAGAGCTTAAGTTGAGAACAGAGGAATCATATCCATCTCATTTCACTAGAACTCTTTATCCTTAGTTTCTCAATCTTCGTAACTTCAACCTGAAACCTCTAATTAATATATAAGAGTCTCATACATCTTTTTTTAGGATAACCGTGATTTCCAAAGCCAACTTACACATACCTTGACTAGTTTCACAAAATACCTGCCACCTGCCACAAGCAGCAAATAACAAGGAAGAGTCTTATACATGTCATCCCACTACAATTGGTCTTGAGGTTATTACATAGCTAAAGAACTAATTTTTTTTTTTTAAATCAAGATGAGTAACCTTTTCTTCAAGATTTATCCTCCCTCTTTCAGAATATATCATCAAAAGCTTCAACCAAATTCTAGTACAATAAGATGTTGCTCCCATAATGATGAATATTCTAGTTCAGAACACATGAATGGTTGGGTACTTAGCAGTTTCCCAGAAAAGAACCTAGTACAACATCAACATGGCACAGTGAAACCACCTAGGCCAAAAAGAATCATTCTTGTTAGACATGGAGAAAGTGAAGGAAATGTTGATGAAAGTGTGTATACAAGAGTTGCTGATCCTAAAGTTGGATTGACAGAAAAAGGGGTTATTGAAGCAGAGGAATGTGGAAGGAAAATGAGGGAAATGATTGAGAAAAATGACGACGACGATTGGAAAGTTTATTTCTATGTTTCACCTTATAAAAGGGGAATCGAAACGTTGAGAAATTTGGCTAAGTCTTTTGAACGTTCAAGAATTGCTGGTGTTAGAGAAGAGCCTCGTTTGAGAGAACAAGATTTTGGTATGAACATATTTTGTACTTGTGTTTTCTTGTTAAGTGTCTTATATTGGTTGAAGGAATAAGTTATATGATCTTGGATAACCTTTAAAGAACGTTTTTTTCCAGATGGTATCAGAGTTAGGCTCATCTTGTTTCTTGCTTTACATAATGTTGGAATTCCATCTTGTGTTGTTATAGCTACTTATAAATTGTGTTTATGAAGGAAATTTTCAGGACAGAGAACAAATGAAGATAGAGAAAGCTGTACGAGCTCGTTATGGTCGTTTCTTTTATAGGTTTCCCAATGGAGAATCAGCAGCAGATGTTTATGACAGAATCACAGGTGTGTCTATCGTTTCTTTTTAAGATTCTTTTGTGACAAGGGTCCCCAGGAAACAATTTCTCTATTTCTATGAGGTAGTGGTAAGATTTGCGTGTATTCTACCCTCCCCAGACCCCACTTGTGGGATTCCCCTCACTGGGTATGTTTGTTTTTGTTGCAGTTTTCCTTTGTTTTGTACTCGCTACACCCTTGTGCCTTTAGTTGAAGTATATATAGGTCGTCAATTCAATCTATCTTGATGGGATTATTCTAGTAGGTAACGAGAAGACTAGTAGTAGTGACAAGAGTCTAACATCAATAGGTGAAGATTTCGAATAGGGTAGGCTTGGAGTCAGAAGTCCTATTCTTCGCTTTAACTTCCAATTGATAGGCCTATTATGTTTTTGACCTATTGCGATGGAAATCTTACTATCTTTGTATGCTTTTGCCGCCCCATTCTCATTAAAAGTTGTGGTTGTGTCAAGCTTGCAGGGTTCAGGGAAACACTTAGAAGTGATATTGACATAGGAAGATTTCAACCACCTGGGCAGCAGAGTCCAAATATGAACCTTGTTATAGTTTCACATGGACTTACACTAAGGGTGTTCTTGATGAGATGGTATAAATGGACTGTGCAGCAATTTGAAGGACTACATAATATCACTAATGGTGGCATGATTGTCATGGAAAGAGGCTATGGTGGAAGGTAAACAACATAATCTTGATGTTCTCTCAAGTTTCTTTCCATTTGGCCAAGCTTTCAAAATCTGCAAGCCCCATGGATGTTGTCGTTTCTTAACAACAACAACATACCCAGTGGGATCTGGGGAGGGCAATATGTACACAGACCTTACCACTACCTCATAGAAATAGAGACTTTCCGATGACCCTCGTCTCAAAAATATCAGGCCCCATAAAATCTTGTCGCTTCTTTGCGCTTTTAAAACCACTGCTTGTGAAAAATCTGTAGGTACTGCTTGTCAATGCACCATACAAGGGAGGAGTTGCAGAAATTTGGAATGACTGATGAAATGCTAATTGACCAAGAATGGTAACAAGCTTACTCATCTTTTCTGCTTTAATAATTCACTTGGGGTTCTTGTTTATATATTTGTCATTGATTTTTCTATGAAGGCAAAAGGTAGCCAAGCCAGGTGAACTAAACTATAATTGCTTGATTACTGGACCATCTTACTTTACTCATTTTGATGATGATGATGACAAAAATTTTGAGTTGTAAGATTGGAGAAACTCTTGAAAGTATATGCTGTTGGAGCTTATAACCACACTTGGTGAAAATGCATCAGCTTTTAAGAGAGGATTTGATTTATATACACCGACAGTACAAAAAAATTTCACAGTACCAGCATAGTTTTACCTGTTGTAACTTGACATCGGAAATTGACCGATAATTCAACAATTTTATGTATATTAATACATGAAATGTGCTTGGGCATTAGGTATTCAACATAGGAAAACAACTTGAAAAACAGCTATTCTATCTCACTGTATGTTCATAACTTCATTATCATCATCAATATTTGACATAAAGCTAGATGTTCTATAGTCCAAGGACAAGGAATCTTTCCTCCAAATATTTTGGATGATTGTGAGAACCCCACATAGAAGGAAGAATTGGAGACCAGCGTATAGTCAGTCAAACAAAATAAGACATGACTATCTTTCAGTAAAGACTAATCAATAACCAGAAGAACAGTGTCTAATGGTATAAAGAAACACATCATAGAATGAACTTATGTTTCCATTTTTCCTTAAAAGAGGAGACTGGAAAGATGGTTCCCTATGCAATAATCTAATGGCATTTAGAGATCAAAGGCAAATATAATAAAAGTATTCGCTACTGCTTACAACACCTTCATTCACTCGCCTTGCCTCAATAAGACACATGGAATCGAATGTTCCATGACAAAGTCAACGGCACATCATCAACATAGGAGAAAACTAGAACTCATTTCCCAAGGAACAAACATGATGCTAGAATCTGACAGTGGTACCGGATTCAGTCAGATAGCTACTACTGCACAGCCTTTAGATTCAAAAGAAACTTGTATAACTCACTATATATGTTGGCATAATGCCGTTGCCAAATTTTGATACATTAGCATTGCACAGTATGTACCTCAAAGAAAGGCTGAGCACAGAGGAAAATAAGCAAATTAGACAACCATGATGGTAGGTTCTGGACTGAATTTGTTACACCGAGCAAATTCCTTTCATGCAAAACAAAATTAGTGATTGGAAAGTTAAACTCAAACAAGGTAATCTTTAGAAAACTTGTCCAGTAAGGGAAGAGAACAGTGAAGACCTTCAAAGTTCACATTGAGGAATATGGTGCTACAGTATTAACATGAGGGAAAAACAGTGCATCTAATCCTAGCCAAACTGGCTCACAAAGGGCATAGACATAATGAATTTCATTAGCAACTAGAAAGGCAAAATTGATCAGTCTTGCTTGCACACTTGCCAGTTAATGATCTCAAGATTGATAAAGACCTAAGACAATAAGCAATTCACCATGTTGCTGCAATCCTTGGCATAGCCATCATGAAATCAATAGCAATTTCCACTGGTTATAAGTAGTGACAATCACCTTTATCTTCCCAATACCCTGAATTTTGTTAACTTGCTTAAATTTGTCATCCATGTCTTGTTATACCGAACGTATGAATTCTCTCTGTAACAGAATTTTAGCATCAGGAAGTCACACAAATTTTAACTAGGATGACCCTTTGTGATAAAACCACTGATTCAGGAAATTCAGTCACAGGCAAGAGAGCTCTACATGGGATCAGAAGGAAATAATTCTCATATCACATGACACCTAAACAGGAAAAAAGTGCCTGTTTTCTTCCAGATTAAAAAACTTGGATCATGATCATCTCTGTAAGTTTGACTCCGCAGTATTGAATTGTGCTACTTGTTTCAAAGTAAGAGGACAAAAATGAATTGGTATAAGATGAGGGCTGAGGAATAGCAATAGCTGAAACTAGACAATCATAGTGTGGCCAATACCCTCATGTCATGCACAGGTTAAGTCTCAGGAGTTCTCAATTGTTGCAGTCATGACACGCATTTGATGAGGGCGTTCAGGGTCACCATTTCGCCTCCAGAAAGCCCTTCTCCACCAAATTTCAAATGCCCTCTGGATATTTGGGCAGTCATCACCAGAGTTCAAAAACCGATCAAACCAAGACATCAGAATATCTTGCTGCAACACCATTGGTAGGGTCAGAATAGTATTGCTCAGACCATCCTCAATTAAATGCCGATCAAGACCTCTTGATGCCCTTTTCATCCATCCAAAATCCTCATAGAATGGCACTAACCATGTCTGCAAAAGAGAGCACCTCGCATCCTTGGAAGCTAGTAATTGCCCTTTACCAATACCAACAAACAGTCTAGCCGTGACTCTACTAACCTCATACCTGTGGAGTGCAGGCACCTTAGGATGTGCCTCAGATAATTCAAACTGAGAAGCCCAAGTCCTCAAAAAATCTTCAGCTATCTGTCTATCAATCATGATATCCAAAATCCAATGCAGATTATCAGCCTGTCGTGCAATCTGACCCACATCCATCATGTCTGCATCTGCTGCCCGAAAAAAGTGTTGGCGGAGCAATTGTAGACATGCATTGCAAGCTGAATACAAAGACTCCTTCCTCAAGTCGTTATGAGATGAATTCTCATGCAACATTTTGGATACCAAGACTTTCATTTCTCGCCTCGCCTTCTCATCCTTCCCTTCAAGAACCACATGCAATAGCTTGAGAAGCACTTCCTCATTCCCATTCCCACTCTCTGTTCCCGATGTAACATCAAGAGATACCCTCCTTAAAACTTCCCCAGCACCTACCCCTTCAAGACGAAGCTCAGACAATAGTGAAGCTACCTTTTCTTCTTCATCCTCAGTCCAAGGAGCAGCTTCCAAGTATTCCAGGCACGATAACACCCCCGCGTCGAACCCAATTGCAGCAGAAACCTAGAAAACAATGAAATTGGCTAAGGTAAAAATACAATTGCACACTTCTATTCACCTGCATATGTGTATGTGTCTGAGCGAAAAGACGAGACTTCATCTCTAAATCAACCATACTTTCACAAAGCACATTGCACTACATTTGCAAGCAACGCAAATGCAGCCACATGAAATAACTTTTGGACACAAACATAAATGCATGGGCTAACAGAAGAAAACAATAACATTGACATCTAACTTCTATTCACAGCTTAAAATTGAGCAAGTATATGCTTAATATTGAGGTCACACATCTATCTAGTAAGTGATTTCAACAATAATCAACCAGGTGTCGTTTCCAAATCAGTTAGGGTCGCTTATGTGAATTCTCTATTTCATTCATCAATCACAATTTACTTTAAAAAGAACATTTCGTAGCACAATTCCATTACTAGGCAATTATACAACACAAAAAAGTAAATTTAGATGCATAAGCATTACCTTTAAGATCCCAAGGACTTTGGAAACATCTTCTTTCATGAGCCTTCTCCTCAAATCTTTGCAATACATCAATCTCAAAGTTTCAATATACACTTCAATATCATCACAATCCGCAATCTCAACAATGTAAGGACCTGAATTTCTCTGTTGCTTGACCCATTTCTCCGACAACTTCACAGCGAAAAAACGACTGTGGACCACCAAGATCTGCCTATGAACATTCATAGCAACACTCAAACCATCCTTAGAACTCAATGTTAACTTCACATCACTCGAACCCGAATCATTAAACTGATTCCCGGGGCTTCTACAAGCTAAAAGATCCAAAAGTCGCTGTTGCATTAAAGCCTGTTTGTCCAATGGGACAAATGAAGCAGGCTTCTGATTTGAGCATCCATTCGAAATGGGTGTGGTGATTGTCGATCTCGGAATACATTCAGGTTCATTTGCCATCATTTCGAAAAGGGTCGGACTCGAACGAGTCTTGTCCATAGAAGGTGGCGGCGACATTGGGTTCAGCAGCCCCGCAGTAAGCGCTGAGTTGAATTTACTGAAAGACGACGGAAATGCTTCGTGGGTGTTGTTATTCGGGATCGGAGTACCACCTCCTCCACCCCCACCGTAGATAGACTCCATAACTCGAGGGAACGCAGTCGGCGAGTATCGGATCTTGGTATTCTCCGAAACCGTGGAGGAGGAGGAGGAAATGGGTTGCGGCGGCGGCGGCGGCGGCGACGACGACGGCGGAGGGGGTAAAACAGTGGATGATTTAGAAGCAGGACAACACCATGAATTGTCAGGTGAGACAATAGTGGGTGTATCAACTTTGCGATTTTCGTTGAGGCATTTTGTCGAACAGTTTGTGGGCGAAGAATCAGAAGGGTTAATAGTAATGGTAGTTTCACGGCAACGTCGGCGTTTGGGTTTAATGGGTTGGATTTGGAATTTGAGATGTGCTGCCATATGGTAAAATCAATGTGGGTCTTGGTAGTAGTAGCAATATTTTGGTTTTATTTTGTCCTTTAGGGCCTAAAAATCCCAGAGCATGGAAAACATCACACATACAAGGACAAGATCAATAAGTATAGTGGTTGATAAACTCGAAACATATCTTAGCTAGTGAGAGATAACAGGTATCACGTGTAATTAGTTGATCAGAGTATATTTGTGTTGATAAAAGATGGTATAATTAGTTGAACTATGCATAAGCTGAATTGAACATCAATGCTAGTGAGAGATAGTACAATTAGTCGAATTACGCATAACCTGAACAAAATACTTGTGTTGTTAAGAGATAGTACTATTAGTTGAACTATGGGCAAGTTGAGTTGAACATTTATGCTGGTAAGAGATAGTATAATTAATCAAATTATGCATAAGTTGAACTGAACAAATGTGCTGATGAGAGATAGTATTATTAGTTGAACTATGCACAAGCTGAGTTGAACACTTGTGCTGATAAGAGATAATATAATTAGTCAAATTATGCATAAGCTGAACTGAACATCTGTGCTGATGAGAGATAATATTATCAGTTGAACTATGTACAAGCCAAGTTGAACACCTATGATAGTGAGAGATAGTATAATTAGTCAAATTATGCATAAGTTGAATGGAACACTTGTGCTAGTGAGATATGGTACTATTAGTCGAACTATGTACAAGTTGAGCTGAACACCTGTACTAGTAAGATAACCAGTCGAATTATGCATAAGCTAAACAAAACACCTGTACTGGTGAGAGATGGTACTATTAGTCGAATTATGCATAAACTGAGTTGAATAACTGTGCTGGTGAGAAATAGTATAATTAATCGACCTATACATAAATTGAACCAAACACCTGTACTAATGAGAAATAGTATAATTAGTTGAACCTAACATGATCATATTTCAAGATTTTTATATTACTATATATGTTATATGTTCTTGAATGTGAAGTGAGATGAGAAAAAAGGGATGGAAAAGGGACAATGAGCATTTAATGGAGGAGATAGAGTGGCTTTTAATTGAATTTTATTTTTAGATACTATGCTTTCTTTATACGTATGGAATGGGCTATCTTCATTACTCTTTTATCAACTTAATGACACAAATTTTGGGGACCATATAGAGTGGAGTGACTACTAATTTCAATTCATGTGTATAAAGTTGATAAGGACATAATGGATAATTTTTATATGCTAACATTTAATTACCTAAAGTCTTATTACTAAAGCATCAAATTAGGAAAAGGAAAGGGATGTATATATAGAAGTAGAAAAAAAAATTAATGGATTTAGTTAACTATCAAATTCATCCAAAAGGAGGACATTAAATTACACTCCATTAATTCTTTTTAAAAGATTGTAAATACTTGTAGAGAATCAATAATATCACTTTTATTCATATTTGGAGAAAAGAAAATAAATTTACAAGTTTCCTAGATCGGTAAAAGTCCACGAGAAACGATGGTTATATAAGTAAATAAACTTTACCTAGTAGTGACGCATTTTAAAGCCGTGAGGGCCTAGGCTCAAAGCAGATAATACTGCCAGACTATGTCATTACAGATGGTATCAGAGTCACTCATGTTTGATGTGGGTCAGACTTCAACTGAGTTTAGATAAATTCCGGTGAAACAGGGCAAACCTCAGTGCTGAGTCTAGGAAAATCTCAGCAAGGACGTTGAGTCCATAAAGGGATGTATGTAACAACTCATCTTTATATAAAAGTCCCACATTGGTAAAAACACAAGAAAGATGGCCTAAAGCGGACAACATCACTAATAGACTAGATTGTTACATTGAGAGTATGAATCTTAGCGACGATCATCCAACCACCATTGTGTAGTACCAATTTAAGCATATATATATATGCATGCTAGATTGCTAATTTAATGGCATTTTCAAGGAGTTAGAAACTTAAAAAATCTAGTCTAGACAAGAGAGACAGTGAGGGTCCCCAAAATAAACCCTACTTGAATTTAATGTTAGTTCTGCCCTTATCATTTTCTTTATTGTTTTTTGTTTCTTTAACCAACCCCCCCTCAAACACACAATAACAACAACTCTCTTTTACTTCCTTTTTTTTCTCTTAGAAAATCAAAGAGGTCATAGATTTGTGCCATTTGTGAATTCTCATTGCAATTTGGTCTTGGATTTGGGGAGTTTTCAAAAATACCAAGTTTTTGGATAAAAATTACATGTCCCTACCGAATCATTGAAAAATACCATATAAAATACCAACTTTATTTACAAATTTAGGAGAGAGAGTGTTTTGAGTGTGATTATTGTGGTGTGTGGTATGATATAATAGTGTTGGAAAATGAAAAAGAGTGTGTTTTTTTTGGTATTTTGATAAATAAATTTTAAAGTGTAATTTTGGGGGTGAAAGTTGTTATTTGTGTAAAAATTTCTTTTGGATTTTGTAACCATAGTGGTGAGTTCAATGATCATTGTTTTGTCACATAGAAACATTGGACCACAAAGATAATTATCTTAAAGCATGTTTGTCAATATTCTTCTTGCAATTAATAATTTATGTGCATTCTAATAGCTACTACTAGAATTTAGTATAGTTTGAGATTTTTGTATTAATGTGTATACACACTTTTTCACACTTAATCAGAAATTTAGTGTTTGAATTTTAAAAATGGAGAATTTTTCCAGTTAAAGCAAATAGTAATAGCAGAATTTGAGCTTATATCATGAATTCATGATGATTCTAATTAAAGTCGACAAACAAGACAAGTTGATCTAAGCGAGATTTTTAATTCGTTTGGATATGATTCTTTTGCCATAAACAAGATATCTCATGTTCGATAGTCTATTATAGAGAACAATTGAAAGTAATATAGTTTGAGCTTATTGTATTAGTGCACATGTGTATATATACAAGAAATAGTTAAAGATTTTTTCATCCAGATGTTCGAGCTTTGAAAATGAAGAATCTCTTATAATAGAAATCAATTGAGAGTAGTACAATTTGCGCTTATCCTATATATATGTGTATATACACACCCAAAGATATTCATAATTCTATTGTCATTTACTTGAAATCCATTACTAGATCCGTAACAAAAGTAATCTGATATTTGAGCTCTAGAAATGGAGAATCTCGTAGTGAAAGAATAATTAGGAGTGATATACTTATCTTGAGTTTATTATAGTAGTGTTTGTATACATATAAGAAGAGTAAAAAATATTTCGCTTTATATCAATAATTTTATATTTGAACTCGAATAATGGTGTATCTCTTAGAAGTGACATAATTTGAGTTTATTGCATTCACGTGGGCAGTGTGTACACATGAATGATTAGGATTCTTTCGTCTTGAGTTAGAACTCTTGTATTCGAGTTTCAAAAATGAAAAAAATTACTATAATTCAAAGGGCAATTTACTTTATTAGCCTCGTGAGGCACTTGATATAAGTACTAAAATACAGTAATATTAATTAATATATTTGCATACGTAATATTTTTTGTATTTTTCTTCTGTTTTTTTTTTCTTTTTAACTTTTTCCCAAATATAAATACTTACTTTTTTCCCATTTTCAGTAAACATTATGACATATTTTGTCTTCTTGATCATCAACATTTGTCCTTTCTTGAAAGAGTAATTTAAATTGCGCTGGAATACTTTAAATTTATATTCATTTTATTTTTATCTTGTAAGATAAAAAAAAAATTATTTTCAATATAATATCAGTCACTGTAAATATTTACGTCAAGTTGATGAATATATAAGACACATTTAATATATATATTTTTAAACACAACCATTCGTAAGTGTTATATATTTACACTTTGATGTGTTGATTTTTAAAATTAATTATTTAATTAGGTAGAAATATCTGATCAAATTAAGGTGAAATTAGAATTTTGAATTTATGACTTTTAGATGGTAAAAAAGAAATTATGGGGGTTTCTTCCATAATTCTCAAGCTAATTAAGTTAAGATAATACAAAAATTAGTCTCATTTAGCTTGAAATAGAATTAAGTATAACTAGTTTGCACGAAAAGTTAGTCGATATATATACTGATGAAAAATAGCAGAAATATAATAAGACTATTCAAGAAACTCGTAATATAATATGAAACAGATAGAATACGCTTATGAAATAGTAAAACATATGGATCGTACACTTTATTTATTATTTCAAAATTGATACATTTTTAAAATTTTTTTTGGTATTATCACTTCCCAATTAATTTCCTGTTTTCTTTTTGGGCCCAAGTCCAGTGGACCAAGAAGGGCCTGATTTGGTCTGGCCCAAGACTTTCTTGGATTGGGCCGGGCTGGGCTAATCCCTGTGGTGAATTATTCTAAGAAGGCCTCATTTGGTTTCAATTAGCCCTAGACTATCTTGGGCTTGGGCTGATTTGTTTACTTAAAAATGTGAATATATGAGAGCGCATAGAGTGAAAAGAGGTGAATTATATATGTATATCTGTCAAATAATTATTTATATCTAATTGATATACATATGTATTGTATATTTGGCAAGCGAGACTGAGATAGGAGGAGAGAAGCTAACGAGATCGAGAGAGGCGAGTAAGAGAGGGCAGATAGTGAAAAGAGATGAACTGTGCATATATATCTATCAAATTGTATGTGTATGTTTGTCAAATAATTGTATATGTCTAACTGATATACATATGTATTTGTATATTTGGCAAGCAAGACTAGGATAGGGAGGAGAGAGGTGATCAGAGTGGAGAAAGACGAATTGTGTATTTATTTATTTATTTATATTTCTATCTAATTAAATATGTATATTTGTCAAATAATTGTATATATTCAACTAGTATACATATATATTTGTATATCTGGCAAGAGATTGTAAAGAAAGAGGAGAGAGGAAGAGAGGAGAGAGAAAATAACAATAAAATTCTAACTATAGCTACAAATTGTAATTTATTCAAATTATAGTGGTATAATAAAAATACATATCATATGTTTATAGATTTACGTAATTTACCTATAATTTTATATAACAGTGTGTGAAGTTTCATATAATGATATTCAATCATTTTTATCTAAAATTTCAATCATATACAATTGATTTAAGTCATTATTATATGAGATTTAAGTAGAAATGCATGAACTTCAGACATATTATTGACTTACTGTATCCGGATGAAAAAAAAGATTTTTTTGAAAATAGGTAAAAATATGATAAATAAAAGAGTGTAATTAAATAATTATTTCTTTATTTTTAAATGTCACATAAGCAAAAATATGGGATCTTATACTATATAGTAAAACTAATAGGAAAAAATGTCATTATCTTAATGGGACCTTAATTATGTCAATTTAAACTGAACTTAATCGTCACTCTTACTCAAATTAAACATCATTACTAATAAACATTAATAGGGACCCAGTTAATTAATATTCTACTTTATATTTTTCTTATTCCAAATTCTTATTTAACATTAAGTTAATTAATTTTACCAATTAGAAGAGCATATCTTAAAAGTGGATTTTACAAGTACACAAAGCAAGCTGTAAATAGAAATCGAAATCATGATAAAATTGACCTCAATAATTAGTATATAATAATTATTATTATATTTATAGTTAAGTAATAATAAATATTGAATAAACTTTTTAACGTATATATAAAATCTAAACTAAATCCATAGACAACACGATATATTCACAAATCAAATTTAGACGGTGAATAACAAAGAACTTATATTATCAAGGAAATCAAATTAAAATTAGGACCAATATTATATTATATTAAAATAAATTAACCACCAAAAGATAGAGTATCGTGGATGATATTGCTATTTTCTCAATTAAAGATCTCGCTTTTAAGTACTGAGTATAAAAAAAATCTTATTAAAAAGTATTTTTTCTGGATAGACTATATCCAATACGAATTCAAATTAATTGAACTCCAATATTCATACCAAACATTGACGGAAAAAGTAAAAAAAGAATTTTTTTTAAAATAAATTGGCAAAAAAGATTTTTGGTGGTCAAGGAAAGGTCACAGTCTCATGATTTGAAAGTTGAGACTGCTCATTGGCTTGCTTGCACTTTTTTACTTTTTTTTTTCTTTTTAATGTGATGTGGACATTCCAAGGGTTCCTGTAAAAATTTATCCGCACACGATATTTATATGAATTAAATAAATACCTAACACATGTAGGGGCCAAGGGATGCTTGAGGATTATTCAGATCTTCTTCATCGAAAGATTATATGATACGTACAAGATAAACCTTTATATATTAAGGCGCATTTAATGTATTATAACTTAGAATCTTAAATAAAAAGTTTTGGTTCCATCACAAGACATATCTTAAAAAACACTATATTTTATCACTGAACTACGTGCATTTAATCGATATATGTTGTCAGCTTAATATATCACGTAATTATCATGCAGTGACGAAGCCAACGTTCAAATCATTGACCAAGGAGAGATTTCGCAAATCTTGAACTACTGAGCTAATTCTTTACCTTGCGTCAAGAGGTATTAACTTTAATATATATATGTATAAAATTGAAATTTGACTTACCTATACAATGTAATTTTTTGACGAAGAGGTAACCCTTGACACCCCTCGAAAACGAGTACCTGTGCCCCTATCATCATGATAATGTGACTTAATATAAATATCGAGTACGAATAAATTTTTTTACGAGATTTCTGAAACCTCTTAATTACTCAAATCTTGGAGGGCCTAGGGAGTGTTATAGTTAGGTAGAAAAACACAAGAGACATCCCACATGATAGAATGACCCACATATCTGACTATTTGTCTCTGCTAGAATCGTTATCACTCTCTCACACACACAGTGAACTCTTGTTTGTGATAGACTTAAAACTCGTATAATTTTAAAATACGTCACTAGTAAGTAAAATATATTTATTTATGTATTTAATATCTCTCCTATGTTTTGTGGATATGAGATAGGTTGTTACACTAATTTTAGTGCTTATCAACTTTGCCAGTGAAAACACGTCACTAGTAGTAGTAGGTAAAACCTGTATACCTATATACGCAACATCTCTTTTGTGTTTTGCCGATGTAGGACTTCTATCTAAAGATGGGTTGTTACACTAATTTTAGTGCTTATCAACTTTGCCAGTGAAAACACGTCACTAGTAGTAGTAGGTAAAACCTGTATACCTATATACGCAGCATCTCTTTTGTGTTTTGCCGATGTAGGACTTCTATCTAAAAATGGGTTGTTACACGTGTTTTGCCGATGTAGGACTTCTATCTAAAAATGGGTTGTTACACTAATTTTACTGCTTATCAACTTTGCGGGTGAAAATTTATTTTCCCCTTAATATGAGTTATGTGGTGTGAATCAAATGAGTCGAGAGAAGGAAAAACGGTGATGAGACAGTATTATCCTAAAGGAAAGCAGAGAAAATGACATGTAGAAAAATACAAAGCTAAAGTTAAGTTATGTCCATAATAATTATGGAAATATAAGTCGTATCCATGTTCAACTTAATTATAATTATTAATGATAATTATGAAAGGTAAGCAATATATAAGAGATGTTACATCAATAAATCTTGATAATTACAAACATGAAAAGAACAGGAGATGAAAAAAGTTAGATTATTAGATAGAGACAGCCAGCTCTATAAAGAAAGAAAATCCAAATGAAGGGTCAAAAAAGAAAGAAGAGGGAAGAAAAAAAAAACCAAAAATCCACATCAAAGGAGATAATGTTTTCTAATTGTTGCTAATTTGAAGGACTTTAAAAATTATAGGACCATTTTTTCTATCTTGTGGGGACTTGAAAGAGAAAAATCAAACACTATTTTAACTTATATATATCAACAACATACCCAGTTGAATTCCATAAGTGGAGTCTGGGGAGGGTAGAGTGTACGCAGACCTTATCACTACCTTGTATTTACATAGAAGTAGAGAGGTGGTTTCCTGGGAACCCTCGACTCAACAATCCATAAACAGAATAAACTAGATATGGCAAAGGGAAGGAAAGGGAATTAACTTATATATATCGATTTTTTTTAAAAATTTAAAGCGAATAATATATCAGGTCATATTAGGAATACTATCTTTTGGTTAGATTCATTTAATACTGTTTTCATGTAATGACCTAACTCGCTAGTGATATTGTCCGCTTTGGACCTAGGTCTGTGCAGCTTTAAAATGTGTCACAGTAGGTAAGGTTTGTTTACTTATAGACTCAACATCTCTCATGTATTTTGCCGATGTGGAACTTCTATCTAAAGATGGATTGTAGGTTGCTACATATCATTTCTAATGATTCGATAACATGAGCATAGAAATAAATGAGTGACGATGTAGGGTTCTTGATTTACTGCATTTACCACACCAAAGATAGTTTACTTCGAGCTTTGATTTTCATAAATTCTCAATTACGTAGGTGATATAGAACGGATCATGAAAATTAATCGATGATTCGTGATAATGAGCCACCTAGTACTTAGTTTGATTTGATGTAGATTGAGGCGATGCATAACGTTGAACTTTATTTAAGGGCGAGATTATATTACACAGGTGAATAAAGTCTTTTGAAAATTATACATATTTAATCAAAATAGATAATATTATGCCATGTAAAAATTCCTCTCCATTTTTCATAGCTAAAAAATTAAAGTAATTAATTCTTCTGACATACACACTAACAAATGGCAGCTTTAATTAGTTTAATTAAGGAAACAAAACGTGGTTTAACAGTTAATCTCTGTATAATCTCTGCACAAACAAACAATTTTTGTATTAAGTTTTTTTTTTTTAATTAATTATAATTTGTGGGGTGTGGGGGACAAAGATAGTGTTGTTACAGTATATGCATAGCTGTAAAATTGTCATTTTTATTGAGCCAAAAATAAAATAAAATAAAATTAAATTTTGGGTGTCTAACAATATAACTGTAATTCACAATATTATTAATTAACCATGTAACATGCAGTGGAAACAACTAATAAGAGCAGTGAATAATTAGCTTTTGGTGCTAATTAATACTAGTTAATTATTGATTATGAATCATCATGTTTTGTCTTAATTATGCACTTTATAAACAAGTTTTCAGAATTGCATGTGATGGTCTCTAGTAAATAATAATCATTTTTTTAATTTACCCTAGATAAAAATAAGATAGAAATTAAAGAAATAGTTAATTAATTATTAAAATTAATTAGATCTCTGTTGAAATTTTTAGATTTATGAGCTGTTGTTGCAACTATGTCTGTAATTTTGAGAGCATAAGTACTACTTAGTATTGTACTATATTCTAAAATTTATTTTAATGTAGAAGGAAATTAAAAGGAAAAAAAGAGATTTTTTTAGTATTTTTATACTACTCGTATATTGTAATTTGTTAATGTTATATATATCATTATATTGAAAATAATAGTTGATATTAAGGACGTAATTTTATTTTCTAATCAAATTTTCTCAAAAACCTAGCATCACGATTGACAATATGACTTTGACCTGGATTTTATTCCTAAATCATCATAATTAGAATATTGATGTTATTCAATAGTTTTTTCTCCCTGGCTCGCATATCTGTCACACATACCATGACATTTTTTTTTAGATTAATTGAATCCAATGATATTACTCGCTACAATCACGTGCTTATCATCTCACCATAGCTAGAATCTTGATGTTATTTAATTGTTTTTCCTCTCTAGTTAATGCCAAGTGCACACGTACAATATGTCATTTTCTGAGATTAATTGAACCTATACTAATATTCGCTCGCTACAATCGCATGCTTACTATCATGCTAGAAAAAAAACTAATTATAAATGATGATAACAATAACACAACTTTCAATATCGATTAAAGAAGTTTCATATGTTTGATCATGACTTTGATCAATATCACTCGATGTAGTCGTTACAGTCGTGTGTTTACTATCATGCTAAAAAAAATAATTATAAACAATGATAACAATGACATGACTTTAAATACTTAGTCGATTAAAGAAGCTTCATATGTTTGATCAATATCACTCGCTGCAGTCGTTACAGTCGCGTGCTTACTATCATGCTAAGAAAAACCTAATTATAAACGATGATACCATGACATGACTTTCAATACTTAATCGATTAAATAAGGTTCATATGTTTGATCATGACTTTAACTCGAGACATCATCATTTTTTATTTTTGTCATAGACAAAAAAATTTGCCAAATAAGGCTAGTGGTTTATGCTATCACATGTCTAATTAAGCGTGATTAAGAGAAACCTTTAACTTTTTCACTTTTAGATGCAAGTTGATATTAAATGTCTCATTAATAACGTGGTAATTAATTAATTTTAAGCCACTTATACTTTTAAAAAAATAAAGACAATTTCTGACATGCCTTGTAATCCTATACCCTTAAGACTTTTATATGGCAGGCAATTCCTGATCTCTTAATTATAAAAATTAATCAAAAAATTTGGAACTAAACGCGTACAAATCTGTTTTAGTTATCATGGAAGTCTCCTATTTTAATTACAAGAACGGCTGGATTATTAATTAATTAGTTTAATTAAAGGGTTAGTGGAATTGCTTTCGCATCATTAAAATGGAATCAACAAGAGGTGGGAAGTTAGCTGGCTTAACTACTAATCTTCTTCCTAATTAACAAAGACTAAAATTACATATAAATTAATCTCTCTGTTTTATTTTCTATAAGGATATTATTATTTTAGGAGTCAAATAATTTCCATTTATTACTCGTTGTGTCCCAATTTATGTGGCACCTTTCGAATTTCGAGATTCAAACTAATCTATCTTTGACCATAAAATTTCAGTATATTTTTTAAATAATTTCAGTTATCAATTATTGCGATTTGTAATACTTTTTACCCAATTTGAAAATATATAAATTCTCGGTCAAACTCAAATTGTTTGACACTTAAAAAATGAAAAGTGCCACATTAATTGGGACAAAGGGAGTAAGATTTTTCAAACATTCATGAATATTTCTATTTATTAACGTATTATAGTTAAGATTTCCTTTTTTTTCGCGTATATAATTCATGTATGTATAATATAAATTCTTTTAAAAAAAAAACAATTGAGGAATACTCCCACCACTAGAAATAGAAGTTTTTTCCATCTGAATCAACGAGAAATTTATGTCATAAAACATAATTTTCACTCATTTTATAGATATCGAATCCAGTAAGCTAGCTAGGAAAACACATAATGGGATTCCGAAAACTAATTATCGCAGAAGCTTCATAATTTTTTCCTATGAAAGCACACTATTTTTTCCTTTTCTCACTCATTTAGTCACAAACATTTTTAGGGGAAAATTTAATAACAAAAAAATCGTATGTCAAATCCATTTTTTTTTTTTAAAAAAAAAGGAGATAATCTTAATTACTTAAAACTATATATAGATCAATATATAATTAATAGTATTAATTAAAAATATTCTGTCAAAAAGAAAGGATTGACTCACATGGACTGAAGAAAACATACACACACCAAAAACAAATATATAATTGATGTCTAATTATTAAGTGCTGACTGAAATCCACATCACTTTGTTAATTAATTATAAATCATATCTTATATTGCTAAATTTAAATTATTATATCGTTTATTTCACTCTCAATATCATCTTTAATTTCTCAATATCGTTTAAAGTATGTTTCTTGTGTAAGATTCGATTCATAGGCAAAAAACATTATTTTAAAATAGTTTATATGTAATCTAAACGACACTATGGAAGGTAGGGATGACTCAAGAATGAAGATGAGTGTGTCGGAGAATGTCACTTATGCAACAACTTGGGATGGAGCAACCTATCGATTACGGGTTCATCCAAATCTCTTTCGGCGAAAATTTATATTATTTATACATGATTAAAGTAATTTATATATATATATAACAGATGTCGAACCCTCTTTGGCAAATTCATATGTCTATTTCTTCAAATTTTAAAACCCTTAAATTAAAATTCTGACTCCGCCACTATATACAACTTTTCCTCATTTTCAAAAACTTATTTTCCTAAAAAAAAATATTTTTCAAAATATAAAAAAATCAAAATAGTATAGTGAAGTCACGGGTTTTGTTACAAAAAGTTGTGAAAGTAAAGGAATTTCTAACTGCTTATAGCCTTATATTATTACAAAAAAAAATAAAAAAAAATTAACTATTCCGTACTAGATTATTTATTTATTACTATAGGAATAATATTATTTAATTAGCCACTGAAAATAACAAATATTTTTTATATTATATTACAAAGAAACCAAAACTTTAACAGAAAGTGGTTCCTCCTATATATGTTTGTTTTGGAAAAAGCCTAATTAGTATAGTCCTACCCCTTTTATACACAAATTATTTCTCAATATATGCTAATAAAAAAAATAGTATTAGACTTTTTTCATCAAGCAATTTTTATTATATCTACAAAAAATTGGAAGTATTAATTAATTACCCCAATCATGAAACCAAAAAATAAAAAAAATAAAAAAATCTCGATCACACTTTTACTTGTTATTTTTAACGTATCAAGAAAAATATAATTAATTTTTTTTATTTTATTCGTAATATTAATTACTTATTTTTTAATCTTTTTTCAAAGTTTTTAAATATACATAAATTAATACGAGTATTGTTTTAAAATATTTAAATTAATTATTATTTTTTAAAAGATGTACAAAATATAAAATGAACGAGTAAAAATGAACTGATTGTTAAATTTGGAGGGGGTGGGGTATCTCTCTAGATTGGACAAAAAATAATGTACTATGTATATTATATGTATATTTTCATAATTAAAAAGTATATATATTCTTGATAATACTTCCATTCTTTTGTGGGGCACCATGTCTTGGCCTTGTTAGACATGGTATAAGGGTGAAGGTGATTTCCAATTACTTTAATTTCTCTATTTATTTGTCTTTTTTTGGGTGGGTGGTTGATTTAATTTAGAGTGATAAATAAATTTTTATCTAAGATTCTAGTTTGCTATTACATGTTGTTTCTTTATAAATTTTGGATTAATATTAAGGTACTAAAAATGTTTTTGAATAGACTTCCTCAAAAAGGATAAAACACTCCCTACTAGAAAATTTCACTTTTAGGAATTGGAATAGAGACGTTATAAAAAAGACAGTTCAGTGTACAAAGTATTTTAAATTTACTTAGAGTCTCGAATAGGACTGCAACCCAAGAAGGTGTAAAAGCGACTTTAATATAATTACTAATTATTGATTTTTCGACTCGAACTTCAGACTTACAAACAATGATGAAGCTAGAATTTATACCAATGAAATTTAAAATATAAAAGTAGACATACAAAAAGAAACCAAGGGGATTAAAAATCTATAATATATACATAAAGAATAATAATATTGATCATCCATTTACCTTTTCCTCCGGTGACCATGAAAAGAACGAATTCTACCAACAATGGACAAACAAATCACTCAAAGATGTTAGAGCGAGAGGAAGAATATCTATTTACAGTTATTGTACTACGACTTTTCATTTTCTTTTCGATCTTATATATACATTACAATTTTTCAGAAACATGATACAAATAAACCTCTCTTGCACCCTCCTATCTCCACCAAACAAACAAACATTAAACATATTCAGTGAAATCCTACAAAGTAGAGTCTGGCGAGTGTAGAGTGCACGCAAACCTTACAACTACCTCATGAAGATAGAGAGGCTGTTTTCAAAAGACCCTCGACTCAAACCTTTTTATCTCCACTATCATCATCAACAACAAATAACAACATACCCAATGAAATCCCACAAGTTGGGATCTGGAGAAGGTAGAGTGTACTACTACCTCTTAGAGATAGAGAGACTGTTTCTGAAAGACACAAGCACCCTACACCCCCCAACCTTGGCCAAAAAAATGCCACGCCTATGCACTTAATCCAAAACCCACCCATGCTCTTTGGCTGGTTGGCCAAGACTCATCAATCACCATCCATTGCCGACATTGACACTTTTTATTTCCTTTTCCACAATTATTTTCCTCTCTTTATATCTTGGATTCAAAAACATGTTCTTTCTTTTGATTGCTCATATATATTCATTTCTCATTATCTCCATATATTAAAATGAAAAAAGAATTAATAAATTATAAGCTAGCTAGATCTCACTACCCATAATTGTTGGAGTAAAAGTGATGGATCATGTTTCTTGATCTACCAACATCCATCCATTAATATTTGAATATATTTACAATTTTATTTGGTGTTATATATCTTTAATGCAACTATAATAATAATTTGTAGATGCCCCATGCTTTATATAGCAGGGATCACATTCTATATGCACATGTTTTGCCCTCCATTTCATTAATGGCAACTTAGGAATTGAATCACATGAGGGGATTGCGAAATGACAAGAAAAGGTCGATTCAATATTTAAGCTTTATATACAATTATGATTTATAACAGAATAAGAAGTTAAGATACGAAGAAGTCTAGGTATATATCATGTATTTTTTTTAGAAAAAAATTCGAATGAATCTCTTGCGCCCCAGTTATGGAGCGATAATGATTAATTAAAGTGGAGGCAAATAAGAGAACATGGGAATAAAAAGGAAATTCTAATGAACTTCTTGCGCTGTCATTGTAGCACGATAGTGATTAACTAAAGTGGAGGCAATAAGAGAACATGAAAATTCAAATGAACCTCTTGCGCCTCCAGCTGTAGCGCGATAGTAATTAATTAAACTGGAGACAATAAGAGAACATGGGAATAAAAAAGAAATTCAAATGAACCTCTTGCGCTCCTAACTGTAGAGCGATAGTGATTAATTAAAATGGAAGTAATAAGAGAACATGGGAATAAGTTTGAAGATTTCTTTAACAAAGTGACAATTAAAGGTCGATTAAGGATTTAAGCTTTATATACGATGATCAGTACTAAAATAAGAAATTAAATCACGAAGAAGTCTTGGTGACTCAATTTATAGTACTATATACACATAAAAAAAAAAGTATATATCATCTATTTTTCGAGAAAAAAATTCAAATAAACCTCTTGCACCTCCCGCTCTAACGCAATAGTGATTATAAGAGGACATGGGAATAAGTTTGAAGATCTCTTTAACAAAGTGGACAAAATAAATTGGGCAAAGTGGCACCCTAATGAAGATGCAACAATGACAACACAATGGGCATTTGCACCAAATAACACCCCACTAGTTAACTAAGGGGCTCACCCCTCTCCAATTCTTGCTCCTTCTATTCCCTATTTTAATTTGTTCTTTCTTTATCATGTTTTGGCTTGTTTTGTTGTTGTGATGAGTTTTCAATAAGCTAAGAAGATGATTTGTATATTGTTTTTTTCTTTATTTGTTGTTTCTTCATGATGATGTGCCTTTTTTTTTTTTTTTTTGAGTTTTTAATAAGCTAATTCTCCTCATGCTTTTTGACAAGGATTTAAATGCTAGAAACGATTAGTCCTCACTTTATGCCTTTGGATATTGCATAATTCCTTTATGACTTTTCCCTTTTGGTCCATTGCTCTTTATCATTATAAGAAGAAAAAAAAACACTCTTTTTCCATAATATTTTGATAGATTTGCTTGGTCCTTGCCATTATTACTTTGAAAATAGGGAGCGAATTGTGAAAGCGAAGCGAGTCTAGAGTAACAATCTATGATTTTTTTCGAATTTATATTTAGCAACAACAACTTACCCCACAAGTGGGATTCAGGGTGGTAAAATGTACGCAAACTTTACCACTACCTTATAAAGATAAAGAAGTTATTTTCAGAAGACCTTCAACATAAATATATCAGCCCAAAAACAAAAAGTACTAAATACCAAATTTATATTTAAATTAGGTAGAATTGTCACATTAGATACCTAAACTAATTTATGATGAGTAACTAGAATATAATCACAAGCATTGTGGTCATTTTTCAATGACTATCTAGCAAAAACTTGTACTCAAAATACTCTGAAAATATAAATGTGTCATATTTCAACCTAAAGGTGGAAAAAAGAGTTACTCATAAATGAGTCATTTTCTATCTTCTGTTCCTTTTATTGGTACATTACCTAATTTTTCTATGGTCACAAAATAATAATTGCTTCTCAACTCCAGAATTTCTTCAACTTCAATTCATGTAATCATCATATCAAATAAAAACAAGTTAATAATAATAATAATAACAACAACAAATATTTCCTATATTTTACTGGCATATAAATCTATGATAAAGTTAAAAATACTTCTCTTAAAAATGGATAAGTTTGCAAAATCAACATATTAGCAAAACTAAAAACTTAAACGCATGCATGAATAATTTTATGAGGAATTTTTGAATATACCTTAATTTGTTATGCAATTCGTAATATTTGTATAATCCGTTATACAATTCGCAATATCTGTATAAATTGCTATACAATTTGATTTAAGCACAACTTTTGTATAATCGACGTTTGTATAAAACGCGCGAATTATACAAAACTCAAAGTGCGATTATAGTTAGATTTTTGCCGTGAGCCATCATATATTAACTAATTAACTAGTATATATTTGTTTATTCGTATAAATTTTTCGTAATTATTGTTTGTAAATGGTGTATACACTTATTCATAAATTTTTAATTTTATAATAAATAGGTATATATTCTAAGATTAGTTCCTGGAAACTTCGTTACAAATAACTAGTCTTTTTTTTTCTTGTGTTTTGTGGGCTATGACTCATCTCTTGAAATTGTCATAAAAAGAAATATTCAACTTGTCAAAACACAATTACTCCATTTTCTATTTAAATTTAAACATAATGTTGCCATGATTAATTCTTGAAAATAAAGTTTATTTTTTTAAAATTCAAACATGATCTACATACTAATTAAAGTGATAGTCTAAGTAAAAATAAATAACAACAACAACATAACCTTCTCACTACCTCGTATAGAAGTAGAGAGGTTGTTTCCTGGGAACCCTCGACTCAACAACTTATAAGCAGAATAAACTAGATATTGCAAAGGAAGGAAAGGAAACAGAGGAAGAAATAGTACTAGAAATCAAAATAAAAAGAGCGACTAGTTACGAAAAGCACATATCAATATAAAAATAATAATATAAAGATGTCCTCAATTATGATACGTAACATATATTCATATTACCTTTTAGAATTCAACCAAATAAATTACTATACATTTAAGTTATATATATATATATATATATATATATATATATATATATATATATATATACACACTTTAGGTCATCATTAATTAACATCATTAGATTAGAGTAGATTTTTAATTAATTGAAATCCAAAAAGATGATTTAAATTCGTCAAAAAATAAAAGGAGGAAAAAGATGTAAAGGAAATGCACAAAGGAACCTTCACTTCATGCCTTTTTAAGTGACATGACCAATATATTTATTTTAATATGTAATTCTTTTTAATTTTTCATTTGGTGTCCAAATTAAATATGCAATGTCCCAAAATATCTATCTTAAGAAAAACACAAATGAGAAATTTGTTCTCAAAAGTAAGTAGTAGTAGTTATATAGTACTTTTATGTAATTTTTGTTAATTAATATTATTTTTTTGTTGAGTATTTATCAAAAAAATAATATTTTTTTTAATCTTATACAAAAGTAGATGTAAAAATCCACATATATGCTATTTTTTTTTTAAACTCATTCATTGAAGCGTCCTACATAGCAAATTACTCAAATTTATAATACTCTCGCTATTCCATATCTGTTAAATTTATGATGCAATATACACATATTAAGAAAAATGTTTAACGGCATAATTTTCACCATAATATTTGCTATTTCTGTTTTTAAAATTATAAATATAACTATATAAATAGTGTAGTTTATCTCCTAAACAATATAAAACTTTAATAAATAAAAAGATAATCATGGGAAAAAAAAATTCAAACATCGATCAATCTTGAACTTTGAACATTCAATTGTTTTAATTTTTGAATAATGATTTTTTTTAAAGAAAAATCACTTAATATGGAATAAAGGTAGTAGTTTAAAAGTCTACTGATGTATACTCAAAATCAAGAAGAAATAAATGTCGGATGGAATTAACTTAAAAATTAAGTCTATGTATTACTACGTCTTGATATCCAAATAAGGGTGTGCAAAATTTGAACCGACTGATAAATCAAATCGAAAAAAATTATTGGTTTATTGTTTATTGGTTATTATGTTAACAAATTTGTAATGATTTTACAAACAAAAAAAAATTGAGTTATTAGTTCAGTTTTCTTTTTTAGTACTGAGTTATTGGGTAAACCTATGTATAATCCATTGAAACTATAATAGTTTACTGCTTTATTCCTTTAAAAATATCAAATGTTAATAATTTAACATCACTTGACACTATATCAATACTCATAAATCATGTATTTGCTTGATTTTCAATGCATAAGCCTTTTATTGTCAAGTAAATTAAAATATGAAGTCAAATATTACATATTGTTAAGTTTATGTGTTATATTGCATCAAATTGTAAGATGAGTCATATAACTATTTTACGAGTATTTTCTTGTTGAGTAAACGATAAATTGATAAATTTTTTATTTAAAAAAAAAAAGGAAAAAAACACAACGTGTTCATCAGTGAGCGGCCCAAATCGTACGACATCTGCACCCCTACAACTATCGAATGGGACATTAGCGTATAATACAAACACATCGTCACGTCCCCTACTACCCCCACCCCCCTTCCACCCCCTACCCCCTATCTCACAGTAATTTTCTCCAAAACGCATACCCTTTTCTGTCATTTCACCTCTTCCCCCCTTCCCCTATATAACCCAACCCCCCGTTTTCCGTTTTCTCTCCGCTTTCTCAAATCTCACCTTCCCTTCCCTTCCCTTCCCTCACTGTTTCAACAATAGTATTAATTTAGAGTTGTCTTTTTTTATTCTTACTCAGAAATCCAATATGGGTTTTCCGGTGGGATACACCGATTTATTCCTACCCAAATTGCTAGTCCACGTACTCACCCTTCTCGGTTTCATTAGAAAGTTCATTTACGCGATTTTCACCGTTTTCGGTCTGGGTGATTTCCTCGAACCCGAAATGTCGTTCCCGAACCGACCCGAATCACACTCGGAGCTCCACTCGGTGTCCGCAGCGTTGATCCGGGAGCTACTCCCGGTGGTGAAGTTCTCCGAGCTGGTTGACCCGCCGGAGAGCTGCGCAGTTTGCTTATACGAGTTTGACGGGGAAGACGAGATCCGACGGCTGACGAATTGCCGGCATATTTTCCACCGGAGCTGTTTGGACCGTTGGATGGATCATGATCAGAAAACTTGTCCACTTTGCCGGACGCCGTTTATTCCCGACGATATGCAAGAGAGTTTTAATGAGAGATTATGGTTGGCTTCCGGCATTTCTGATTTTTACGGCGAGTATTCTCCGGTCGCCGCCGGTTTGTAGCATTATTATTATTATTTTTGGATTTGGATTTGATAGTATAAAATGTATATATACTATTACAAAATTAAAAAAAAAAGGGAAAAAATGATGGAGCAAATGTGAAAATGTTATTGTATAGTTTCTACAATTTTGAGAATATGGAATGAAAGATAAATAGTTTTAATTTTTAATTTTCACATATTTTTTAGTTAGAGTCTATCGTAATTGTATTGAAGTTCGATTAAATTTATATTTATGTATTATGCTAAAATGAAATTGCAACTATAACACTCCTTTAATTAATCAGTAAATTTTGGCTGTTATTGTACTTTAGTGTCTCATAATTTGGTCTATAGTATCAAAATTTAAAATTAAAAGAGACAAACCTATTCAACATTATTTTATCAAACTTTGAATAAATACAATATAATGTCAATTTGGAATTGAGTTTATAATTATTACAACTCATATAATAAGCATATCTTAAATATTCCTTTCTCTTTTTCTCTAAATTAGAGTTGGAGATTAGAATAATGAGATTTGATATCATAATCTTTGTTAATATTTGTCTATAATATTTGTCAAACTTTGTTCAAATTATAATTTTTTTTTAAATAATAATTATTATTTTTAATTTTAAAGTTGAATAATAGTAAAGAGATAAATATAAAGAGATGAGGAGCTTATAGTGTGGAATACTGTTGGCTATCAGTGTTTGTACCTTGCCGGTTTAACCGGATCTTGTCTTCCACTTCAATAGTGTAGGATTTTTTTTTTAAAAAAAAATTAATGATTAGTTATCCTAATTCTTGAATTTATTTTCTAGACTTCAATCCGAAATCTATAATTAAGAATAGAAAAATTTTATTCATTTTATTTTCAATGTAGAAGTAAGTAATTTCCTTTATAAAAATATAGTCTCTCTGTTTATATGACTTTTTTTTTTTATCTGTCTCAAAAGGAATGTTATCTTACTCTAATTGAAAATAATTTATCTTTAAAATTCTCTTTTTATCCTTAATGAAATCAGTCACACAATTATCTAAGAATGATTTTAGACTATAAGTTCTAAAAGTCTTCCTTTTTTTTTTCTTAAATATTGTATCAAGTCAAAGAGTGTCGCCTAAAATGAGACGAAGGGAGTATATATTAAACCTTTGGTACATAATTAATAGACAATCTACATCAAGAAAACTACTTAATATATACAAATATTTTATTCATTATGTAAATAATTTTAAACGACAATCATTTTGCTAATTATCTGAATCAAATACTTTCGACTAAAACATATATTTACATGTAAAAATTTAACGATCATAGTTAAAGGATGTTATTAACGACAATCATTTCACTACTTATCTAAATCAAGTACTTTCGATTAGAACATATATTTATGTGTGAAAATTTAAGAATTATAGTTAAAGGATGTTATTAACGACAATCATTTCACTGCTTATCTAAATCAAGTACTTTCGACTAGAACATATATTTATATTCAATCTCTTTATGTCTTTTTAATTTGATGGAACTTAAGTTTGGTGTTTTGTGTCAGCATGGAAGAATAGAACCTAGGTCTTAGGTCTTAGAATATCATTAGGGTTTTGAGATGGAGTACCTAGCTAATATTCCATGGCCCCTACCAACACACATACAAAAAGACCTATGTCTATCCTAGCTAATAAGTTCTAGATTGGCAACTTTAATTTCTTTTATGATTTGGTATCTCAAGTTATTGATTCGATTAATTCGAACTCTCAGTGAGCTGATAGGTTTAATTATATACCGAGATAAAATTAAAATCCTTTGTAGTGGCTAAGGTAGCCTTTAGAATACATGTTTGGCAAAATTTAATAATTTTGATTCAAATTATAAATATGTATTGAGAAATTCATTGGATATATATTTATAAATATCAAAATTCTTATTTATAGTCGAGGACCAACGACCAAAAAAGACCGTTTAAAATAAAATTAATTATCAAATCGATGCATTAATTAATGGACCCAACCCCGAGCTTGCATCTAGTTGGTCTACCTAGTGTAGGACCTCATTCAGTCCGGCCCCTTCATCGAGTTGCTCCATTTCGATGATGAGTTAGACATGAACTGACCCATCCCACTTGACATGTTTAGCTTCAAATCTGAATAATCAGAAATTCTATCTTTCTTTTTATTTGTTACATTTGAACCAAATAATTTATACCTTGAGTATTCGCTTATATATACATTCATTTGATCTTACTTATTGTGGATCAACAAGTTATATAGATTAAACATGCACGATCCTCCTAATAATGTGCTTTTAACGATAACATACCCAGTTGAATTCCACAAGTGGAATCTGAGGAGAATAAAAATGTACGCAGACTTTTTCACTACCTCGTAATAGAATTAGAGAAGTTATTTCCTATGACCTAATAATGTGTTTTTGATGACTAAATATTAGAGTGAAGAAATTTCAATTATCCTAACCTTACTATTCTCTATTGGTAGATGATACACTCATCTCAATCAATAGGAATGAATCTTTATGCCCCAAAATTTTATTTATTTATTTTTTTTTTGGAAAAAACAAGTGTCAAAATAAAAGTAGCTCAATCAACATGGACCTAATGGTTTTTGGTAAAACTTTGCCATTTGTAGTGTTGGCCTTAAATCTTGATGTTTGTGCCCATTTCTTGTATGTTTGTTTGTTTGTCCCTTCATATTCATTTAATAGACAACTTTGTTACTGTCTCTCTAATTATTGAGGTTGTTTATTATGTGTATAGCTGTTTAATAATATTCCCTTATCTTCTTTTGCTATGATGGGAAAGCTGTCATGTACCAAAAAATTCCTTCTTGAAATCAAGAAAACTATTTTTTGAAAAAAATTATAACCAATTTATACAGATAGAAATGCACAAGAAATGAATTGATGAAAAGTAGTGACATTTTAGCTTAATATATTGTAGTTACATAGAGATAATACTTACATGGGAAATCAAACTGGGGTTTACATACATTAGGCCATATGCATGCAAGACACCTACTTGGGCGCGTTCATCCGAACCTTCTTCGATGATAAATTATATTATTTATATATGGTTAACTTAATTTTTTATATGTACATATATATATATGTATATAGTAGATGCCGAACCCCTTTCAATTAGTTCGCGTGGCTACTTTCTTAGATTTTAAACCCCCCGTGATAATTCTGACTCTGCCATTGACTATAATCTTGAAGATGGCAAGTATTTGTTGGAAGCCTATAAGAATTCGATCATATAATATGGAGAGTGGTGAGCAAATATGAAGATTTTTTGGCGAATGAAGGTCATAAGCGCGCACACAAAAAAGAATTTATAAATTGTGAGAATGTACTAAAAGAAATAGAGTTTCTTATATTATCATATTTTTACGTTAAATAGAAGCGATGGTATAAATATTGACCTAACCAAGCTAGTATGGATCATCTTCGCTTTGATCATCGTGAGTTCAGCTTGGCTATCTGAACTTCCATTTCGTTGGTGAAGATTCGATTCCCTACATCGTAATTCTCTTCCCCATTACCCCTCCATTACTCCTATCATACTTAATTTATCACCAACTCAATATGAAATAAAATAGTATATCACTTGGACTAGAAAAATGTATTATATTATTACATAGGAATAAAAATTTATACTCCGTACGTCGTGTACGTATTAGAGACGTGGTCGACGCGTAATGAATCTTCTATGCTTTATTTATCTAATTATGAATCAATTTGACAAGAACGAGTTGCTCGAACATTAAATTTTCTTTATTTTTAATTCTCAGATTATGAGATCGAGTTATTAAAGGAGAAAAAAAAATCCAAATCCTAATAAAACAAATAATTAATTTCCGTAGTATCACATGTCCAATGACCGACAAATTGCACGTATTATATTTTGTGATCTAATTAAACGTCAGGTCCTTCCTCGGATTTTGAGCATAGCGAAGGTTTTAATACACTAAATTTGCCCTTTTTTAAGAGGAGCCTTCAGGTAACTAGTGTTGCTATGTAACTAGGAGATCACGAGTTCAAGCCTTGAAAATAGCGTTTGGCAGAAATACAAGGTATGATTGCGACTCTTGCAATTGAGCCCTTAATCGGACTATACACATAACAAAAGTTTTAGTGCATCGGACTTGTCATTCTTTATTCAATGTGTTGATTCCATAAGAAAAGCCAACCTAGGAATGTTTCATTCAAACAAATTAAAGATGGAAAAAAGAACCGTCCACGCTTTATTTTTAGGTTGTCTTTTGGAAATATTATCAAAAAAGGAAATCATTTACATACAACTAATAGATTTAATGTTGCTAAATTAATTTTTTTATATTTAGAGAGGTCATTTCTTTGTAGCTTCACGCAACTAAATTAATTTATATTTTATTCTTCTCTTATTTTGTCTTTTTATCATCATGATAAATCTTATATTTCTTTATTAAATATTATGGTTATGAAATACTAATAGTCAAACATAGAAAGTTACAGGAAGACGTCTAATTTTATTACTATATAATAGCCGTCTTTTATTTCTATTAATTATAATTAATAATAATATCAGATTTTGTTTTTTTTCCTTGTAGATAAAAATATGAAGAAAAAATGAAATAAAGAAAACAACCGCCCACGTTTAACTTTAGACTATAGTACCTTTTTAAAGAATATAAATCCAAAAAAGAAAAATAATTACAACTAACGCACAATTTCGTCTAGACTCAGCACTGAGATTTGCTCTGCCTCATTGAGATCCGTCTAAACTCAGCCTATATCGATAAGACTAACACAAAAAGTGATTTTTGATATCATATGTAACGACTTCACCCGCTAGTGATATTGTCCACTTTGAATTAGATTCGCACGGCTTTAAAACGCGTTAAGACAAAATATTTGAATTAGACATATATAGTCATAGGTCAAAAGTCTAGTATACTACTATACTATTGTAGTGTAATTTTGTCTTTTTACTTTCTTTTTTAATTTCAGATGAGGAGAATTTAATTATTTTTTTTCCTTACCAATTTTGTTTCTTGTTCAAATCAAATGTACAAGGATCAATCATTAGTGAATTATTGATTATTAAACAAGTACTGTGCCCATTACGTATTACTGATTAACATGTGAATTTAATGTAAAGAACTAATTAATAATATAACCTTTTATTGAAAATATTTCATTATATATATATCCACACTAACTCAGAAAGATATATTCTCTGTTTGCTTTGGGTATTAAAAATATTTTTTCAGTTTATTTTTTGGACCACAAATATCCAAACGAACGAATGTTCACATGAGTCATTTAGATCACCGACAAGATAGTCCAACATGAAAAAAAGGATCAAAATTGCTCTCGAATTACTGAAATAACTCAATATTACCTTCCATTTTGCTTTTGGTAAATATGAGCTATTTCAAATAGTTCAGTATTCTTTTAGCCTTTTACCATAGATTAAAAAGAAAAAGGGAAAACTAAGTTTGTACCCCTTTAAAGCAAATTATTTACATTCATGTACCCTTTTACATTTTATGCCCCTTTGCTATTAAAACCGCCCCCCTACTATTAAAATTAACGCGCTGACGTTATGCTGACGGCAGCACTTATGATATACCAATAGGGTAGACATATACCGACAGGGTATCACAGAGGATTAAGCTCAGTCTTATATGATACCGATATGGTATCAATAGAGTATCATAAAGAATATATTTTTTTACTAATTTAGAATTTAAAAAAATAAGTTTGTAACTTTAACAATTTTCTCTGAATCATTTTATTTACTAAAAGAAGAGCTCAAAATTATGTAATACCGATAGGGTATCAATATACCAATAGGGAATCACAACAATATTTTTCTACTAATTTAGAGTTTAACAAAATAATTTTGTAACTTTAATAATTTTCTAGTCCCATACGATACCAATAGGGCATCAATATGCCGACGGAGGATCACAAGAATATATTTTCCATCAATTTAGAGTTTAATGAATAATTTTATAACTTTAATAATTTTCTAGTCCTATACGATACCAATATGATATGAATATACCGACAGAGTTTCACAACGAATATATGTTCTACTAATTTAGAGTTAAATAATTTTTTAATTTATTTCCTAAAAAAACATAATCCTATATGCTACCAATTGGTTATCAATATACTGCCAGATCAGAGTATCACAAAGGATTGAGCTCATTCTATATGGTACCGGTATGATATATATATGTCGCCGGAGTATCATAGAGAATTATTTCATAGTGTTCATGCTGACATTAACACGACGTCAACACGAAATAAAAAGAAAAAAGTGGAGTAAGAAGGTAAATCGTTTGATCTTGGGTCCATTAAGGATAAATAGTTTGGATTAGGTCATTAAGAATAAATAATTTTATATTAGATCAAGCCTAAGCTCCATGGCATTATGATTATGAAAATTAGAAAGAAAAGGTAACTTGGTGCATGTAGTATCCCGCATTTGCATTCACACAAGATCCAACGAAGTGGCTAATTCTAAGGATTGAACCTAAATCATACAGAGATAATTTTATCGTAGTTCCAAGGCTCCCTTCTTTCTAAATAGAGCATAGAAACCAGATTAATGATATTATGAATCCACAACCTAAATGAAAAGTATCCATTTTTGTTAGCACATCACATGTCACAACAAATGTACAATGCCCAAACACCAAAAAAATAACTCAGCTCTAGGATGCATAAATATGTTCTGTTAATCAGAAAAAACCTACTATATCTTTTCATGAGACAGGGAAATCTACATAGATATCAGGACAAGCAAAAAATATATGGTTTCTATTCAATTTGTGGTCTATATATATAATGGCTAGTTCCATCCGATCGTAGAGACAACTCATTTCGCGCTTCAGTAATGTGAAACGACATGATACATCTTCGAAATAATCACCTCCAGAAATCAGGTTGTTGTTGTGGTGGATAAGTTCCGGGAGGAGGATAAGCTGGGGCTGAGGGTGGTGGAAGGCCAGGAGCTTGTTGTTGTGGCGGATAAGTTCCGGGAGGAGGATAAGCTGAGGCTGAGGGTGGTAGGAAGTCAGGAGCTTGTTGTTGTGGCGGATATGGTCCGGGAGGAGGATAAGCTGAGGCTGAGGGTGGTGGGAAACCAGGAGCTTGTTGTTGTGGCGGATAAGTTCCGGGAGGAGGATAAGCTGAGGCTGAGGGTGGTGGGTAGCCAGGAGCTGGTGCTGGATAACATTGATTAGGAGGTTGTGGTTGACCGTAAGGCATCCCATTGGCAGGAGGGTATCCAATAGCTGGCCCGTAAGGCTGATCAAGTCGCGACATCTGCTGAACGGGTGGTACTGTCATTGGTGAAGGATCACCAAACTTGCCATCTCTTTTGTCCAATTCAATCTTGTGTTGTGTCTGCAATCTCAAACGAAGTAGTAAATGTTAAATGATAAACTGTAACAACTATGCCTTCATCCGAAGCAAGTCAAGATCGGTTATATGAGTCTTCAAATAATTTGGAGACACAATCAATCATCTCTTGCTTACCTGCATACAGGCACAGACCCTGCAATCAAATGTGCAACAAATTCAGTACAATGATGTTGAATTGGTTGCTGGAAGAAATAATATTAATGAAGAAGCTTACGAATAATAGACCATGTCCGAGAGGCATGTCAAAATATGAGCAGCTTCCTCAATTTCCTCATCTCCAGTTAGACAAGCTGCAAGTCTACATAGGCAAGCAAGTTGTCCGAGGATTACCATGAAACCCTTGATAGGAAAGAGAACACGTTTGATCAAATTGCATATACATGAACTACGTGAAAGGGAGACGTGGAGAGAAGGAGAGAGAGCTTACGATAATGCAATTATCACATTTCGTTGTTCTTATGTTGAATTCATCTTGCAACAGAAAGCGAGTTGAGCTCACTGAATTTCCAAAGCAACAACAGACCTGGTGGTGAAAATCAATTGATCAGCATTACGGCAGAATATTGCTCTGTCTGTATTGTTATACAAATAAGCTCCAAAAACTTCAAGGCAAATAAAGGATACAAAAGCTTATGGATAAGAAATGTTTGAAACGGAGAATGATATAATTTTCCATAACTCAATGGTCACCAGTGCAGATGATAAGAAAACACTCTTTTATGAATGTGAAAAACAGCGAAACAATAACTCTTCCATTTTCACCAAATTTGAAGGTATTAAAGATGAAGGGGAGTGTTGGTGTAGCTAGTAATGTTATCTTTATGTGACCAAGAGGTCCCAGGATTGAGCTGTTGAAACAGTCTCTTGTAGCAGAAAAGCAAGGTAAGGCTGCGTATAATAGACTCCTGTGGTCCTGCGCTTCTCGACTCTGGTATTCCCTTGAAGAAATAATCAAATTTACGCAGCATCTAATTCCCGATTTAAATAAATGAACCAAAAATTTTGCTGACCTCAGTTATAAGGCAAAGTTCAGGACAATGACTTTCCCCGCACCTACCACTGCAAGGCATATAACCAGCGCAGCACATATACCTGTCGCGAACAGAAGTTTGTTCATAAGAAAGGGTGAAACATGATACTGAAGAAAAAGAAAGTATCTTACCTTGTCATATCACCATATAAAGCTCGTTTCCTTAGCACATATGATGAACATGGTCCACTGCAGTCGATGAGATCAGAGAGGAAGTTACATAACTACTAAATGTAGTTGCATAATATCAAATATAGATCAGTCAGTAGAATAGTAGGGCAACAGCACAAGGGAAATTCTTCAATATCTGCTAGTCTGTCAATTCCTTTCTCTTGTTGAAACACATTGCTACATCATTTTAGCTATAAGCTAATGTTGTCTTCTCATATTACTTTGATAATCATATCCATTAGAGGATAAATATGAGTAAAAGCATAATCAAGATGCAGGACATCAGAGTAATAGTTCTTCAATATCTGCTAGTCTGCTACTGTACTAAGTTATTCTACAATACTTGCTGTGATACAAAGTTTATTCTTTTTCATTCACATCACATAGAAATAGAAATCTGCATTTTGCTGTACGCAAAGATCTCCGTTCAGTTCACAGGCTAAATATTTTAACACAGATACACACAATTGCCATTAGGCACTTCATCTATTGGTGCTAAACCAAATTAGGATTCTTTTTTTAGTACGAAAGTCCCTCGTTAATACAGAATGGGGTGATTGGAAATTGAAGAAGGTTCAAATGCATTTAGTTACATTGTCTATCTACTTCAAGGAATAGGCTATCAAAACAAAACCAAGTGTCTTTAGTACAATAACAACAACAACAACATACCCCTTGAAAGTGTCTTTAGTACAATAACAACAATAACAACATACCCCTTGAAATCCCACGAGTGGGATATGAGGAGGGTAGAACGCATGTTGATCATACCCCCTACCTCGTGGAAAACACTTGATGGAAGATATTTTCATATTTAAGAAACTGAAGTGACCAAACACTAAGATTTGATCAAGGAAATTAACTTCTGAGTAAACATTTATAGCTCAATTGAGTTATGAAATCTTTCAGCAAGAAGATGAACCTCTTTGGAACAAACATTTAGACATAGTAATCAAACTCATTAAACAAAACCAAATCAAGATCATTGGAGAAAAATAAACAGACGTAATACAACTCACCAACACAGCGAGAAACACCAAACTGCAAAACCAAAACATGAAAAAACAATTAGAAAGGCAAACACATTATTTTCACCTTACATTGTTATTTCATAGAGAATCATGAGTTGCACAGACTCTTATTCAGGCAATGGCATAGCTACATTGACCCAGGGGCGGCTACTCAAACACCCTTCACGAAAAAATATATATTTCGTACATATAGAAATAATACAATGTATATATGTCAAAAACAAATTTTTAGAGATACATACTAATATTTTAAACATTATTAGCAAAATTAGTAGTGTTTTTTAAGGATCCTACACAATATTTTTGAAGAGTCGAAGCAACATTTCAGTACAACAACAACATACACAGACCTTCCATATGAAAAAAATTACGAGAGAAAAGAGAGAAATTTTACATGGTGGATCGGCTTTAAGGGTGCCCATGAGATCGGTACGCCATAAATTTTGAAAATATTTACGATTTTCCGCCTTATCAAGGTATGCTTTTGCTGACGCCATTACTGATCAGATTTCGAGCTTCGTCGATGAAGACGAAGCGTCTTTCTGCCACAGCCAAAAAATCAATTCAATTCTCAAATTGGGTGTTTATGAAAGACCCATTTCTTCCCCTCTACATTTTCTCCTCCATTTTTTCCGGTGAAAAATTCAATGATGCACACACAAAATTTCAATGGACTAAAAATTGTTTGGTTCAACGCAAGTTCAACCCATTGTCAAATTTCGTCACTCCACCCCCCCCCCCCACACCCACACCCACCATGCCTGATACACACCGAGTAATTGATCTGATTTTCCCCTTTACAACGAGAAAGATGCCTATATGTAGATGGAGAAGAGTTAGTTATAACTAACTAACTCACATGTTAGTCACGTGACTTCCTCAATTGGCCACCATGAAATGACTGTATGACGACGACGACAATAATAATATATCTAGTGGAATCTCACAAGTGGGGTCTGCACTGCAGAGAGTAAGATATACGCAAACCTTACCACTTACCACTACTTCATAGAGATAGAAAGGTTATTTCTGAAAGACCCTCGTTTCAAAAATATTAAGCCCCAAAAGTAGGAGATACTAGATATAAAATCACATAATAATAATAATAATAATAATACATAAATACAACAAGAGTAACAAATAATATGACGAACAATAACAATACAAGATATAAAGACACGACTAATTTTACTGACCTGCTATAATGTGTAATATATTGTGTAAGTGATCAGTTTGATATTCATGAAATTTAAAATACTTGATGAATTTCAAAAGTATTTTCTTTAACAAATTGAAAATAAGTCATGAAATATAATTGTCAGAGTTTATCATATAGTATAATTAATAAAGATCAAAAGTGCTTTACTTTGATAAAGTTGAGAATCAAATTGCTTTGAGATATATATGAATAGCTATTTTAAACCAAGCCTAAAGCATATGAGATAATATATGTCATTTTTTTACTAAAATTAATTCGGATCGAGCTTTTATTATCATATCAAAAATTATAACTATTATCAAAGGTATAACTTTACTTTTTAAAGCTCATCAAACAATTCGATTATGACTTCGACCTGAATTATTCTGACACAATCATAACTAGGACATTGACAATTTCTAATAAAAAATATGGGTGGGAATATATTGACAGATTTAAACCATAATTTCTTCTAAGTGAGCAACTGAACACAAGATAAAATATTTGTATTAGACACTTCCATTTTAATTTTGGAAAAGCTTATAAATGAATTGTCAAACGCTTATTATACAGATAGATTAATTACTTCAAATACGTCACCTCTTTTAATTATATGCATTGACCTCAATAAATCATAAAATCTCAATCTTATTTCAATTGATATTGATGTATATAATTAAAAGAAGGTACATATTATATCTACGAGCAACTAAAAATATGTCATAATTTTAATATCTAAAGTAAAATTTATTGACAAATGAGCCAAACATATATATATAATATCGAAGCAACCAGTAATAATTTTTGCCCTACCTAAATAGTAATTTCTACCAAGTACTTGATGGTCTCCTTTCAAAGGAAATGGAAAACACGTGTTAGAAATATTTTGGACAACTCTATATTTAAAGGCATAATATATAAATATATTATTTAATTTAGCCCCGTGTGATATTGTTTCAATTTTGAATGTGCATAATTAGACGCTTAAACTTGTAATAGAGTTGAACGAGTAAAATACTCACATCTTATAAACTTGTGTGTCTACTTTATTTAACTGTATCCAAGTTTAAATATCTATTTACGCATAACTGAAGACAATTTAAAAAGCATATTTATGTATTTTGTCTTAAACAAAAAAACAAAATTTACTTGTGCACAAAACATCTCGTATCAATACGATTTGAGAATGAACCTTACTTCAAAGTTCAAGGAATATGATATATATACAGTTTTTATACTATACAAACATCAATAACTATTATTTTTCCGCGATTCAAGAATTCATGACTTATAAATCACACACCGATAATTTGACAATAAAAGAGCAAGTCTAGTACACTAAAATTTGCACTATACGCAGGGCTTGAGGAAGGACCCTACCCCAAGATTCTATTGTGTTTTCAAGACTTGAATTAGTCAGCTCGTGACAACAACTTTACTATCTGCTCCGAGGTTCCCTTGACGGACCACTTGACATTAAATAACATAAAAGAAGATGAAAGGACTTGATTGCAAAGTCTCCTCCTTTATATAATGGAAGTGGACTAGTCTTCTCTCCTTGTCTGATTTTGTATTTGCTTCCATACACAGAGAAACAAAGAAAGAAAACTCCAAATTTAAATTGTCTTCTTTCTCCACACTTTCAAACCAAACAAAAAGCAATAGTAAAAACACACAAAACTTTTTCCTCCTATAATTTCTTCTCAAAGACAAATGAGTTTCTTGTCTTCTTCCTCTGTCAATACAGACAGACAATTCTGAAATCTTCAACATTCTTGTCCTGTTTCTACAAAAAAAACTTCCCAAGATTCAATTTTTCCAATGTCTTCTGAACTTTTTCTATTTGACAACACTTTCTTTACTGACCCCTTTTCTCCATCTTTCATTGATAACAATATTTTCCAAGATAACACCAGCAATTTCACCATGCCCACCAACTGTTTGATACAAGAACCCCCCCAAACTACACCTTCAATTGACCAAATTGCTTCAACCCTTCTCTCATCTTCACCCCCAAGTCATCAATTTGAGAATCTTTCACTTTGCCAAAGTGGAAATCCTAATTTTGAATTTGCTGATTACTCTGTAAAAGCAGAGGAATTTCAAGTTCAGTTTGAATCTGATTACTCTTTAATGGTGCCTCAGAATGATGTGAAGTTGATGCAAAGGAGTTTTAGTAGTAATTGTTTTGAATATAATAATAATAATAATAAAACAAGTTTTTCTATTTTTACACCAAAGTTTGATAGTTTAATTGAGTCTACAAATTTTCAAACATCAGCAGCAATTAGCTCACCTGAAAACAGCTTTTCTTCTGGTCAAATGAGAAGGGTTTGCAGCACTGGTGACTTGCAAGTTAGTCCTCTTTTCTTAAATCCCATTTTTCCTACTATTTCTTTTTTTAGTCCGTTCGAAAAAGAACGATCTACTTTTCTTTTTTGATTTCTCACCCGATATCCATACCCACGTTAAAGTCCGATTATATTTAAATTTTTATCGTAGAACCCCATTTGAAAGAAAATACTGAAACCCGACACCTCTAGTTCAGGGAGGAGCAACCCCATATCTACTGCACTCCCTACCAATGATTTACCTTCAGACATTTTGAAAAGGGGTCTTTACACAAATATTCCAGTTGATATATTTAAATTATACACTGATATACATATATTATACATTTATCAAATATTTTTAATTTTAACCAATGGGCCAACGACTATTTAGATTGACTCTTCATTTAAAAATAGGGTCAGAGCTATATATATTCACTTTATGAATTCGATAGAGTTTAGTAATTTTGATTCAAACATTATTCATATTTAAAAGATTCATTTATATCGTCATTTCAAGAATTCAAAACTCTTGATGTCTCACAATATTTTTTTTCCAAAATAATTATCATATGCGTAATCAAATATCGTCACATGACATAAAAACATACACATGTTGAATTTTTTTTTAAATATTTACCTTCTTTTTTTTAATAGAAGATGAAGACAAGTGAAACAAGGAACAATTTATCATCAAGTCCATTATCAGGAGAAAGAACATTTATTGAAGAAGCAGCAAATATCAAAGTTGGAAGATACACTGCAGAAGAAAGAAAAGAAAGAATTCATAGATACAGAGCAAAAAGAAATCAAAGAAATTTTAACAAAACTATTAAGGTAATTAATTAATTAACATAATTTCTTATTATTTTGATTAAAATGTGATGGTACAATTAATTGTTCCTATGGTACAACCACAGTATGCATGTCGGAAAACACTAGCAGACAATCGTCCAAGAATTCGTGGCAGATTTGCTCGTAATGATGAAGCTGGTCTTGAGATTCCAAAAACTTCATCATCAATGTTTAATAGATATGAAGATGAAGATGATATTTGGGTAATATATTCTCTTTTAAACTTTTTCTTAAATTAGAAAAAAAAAAACCCACTTTCAAAATGTTTATTTTGTATCAAATAAAAAAGTTTTATTCTTGCTACTACTTTGAGATATTATATATTAGTCACAGAGTCAGCTCAACAGAACTCAGTATTTATGAATTGCGTCTATCTAGGAATGAAATCAATTAGACTGAGGAAATAGTTACAGCTCTTTTTCTTGAGTTAGAGGGAGAAATCTCAAATTTTTACTTTCTCTTTGCTAAGGAAGAAGCATAAGCATCAATCTTAAATGATTGGCTTTCGGTTCCTATTTCCAAGATTGAGTAAGATTGACTTCGATTCCATTATTTCGGTAGAGTCTGTAATTAGAATATTTTACTTAGGATTGACTGACTTGAAGTCAAGTAATTTATTATCGATTTTTACTCTCTTGTTGTGCTCCTCAATTTTCAGTCTTTTCAGTTGGAGATGCGTAATCTGAGCTATATGAATTCAGTTAGCTAAACTCCATCAAACTCCTCAATAAGATGTCGTAATCGCTTAGGCTTGGTTTACTTTGATTTGAATGTAAAGTAAAATAAGCGACCATGGTGTTTTCTGTTTTGAGGGCTCGAGTATGAGACGAACGTCTGATTAGGGATGGAGAGATTCTACTGATGTCCATTATAACCCTTAATAAATGATGTGTCTTTTTTAAGTTCTTGATTTATGAGGGGGGGAATGGGTGCTCTTTAATCTTTATATTAATTTTTTTTAATATATAATTTTTGTGGTTGTAGATTGAGGGAGTTCATGAAGAGGAAGAAGATCATCAAGGCTCAATAGGGAGAAGACAATTCTATCACAACTTTGGACCAATGACACAATATCATCAACAATATTCAAGCCACTAAATTGGGTCATAATTAGAGATTAATTTTAATAATTAAGTCATTAAAGTTTGGATTAATTAACCATGATTAATGGAAGATGGTAGCTTTGGTTGAATTTATGAATAATTTAGGTGCACTTGCAAGTGCTACAATTTAAATGTCTATGGAGAGAGTAGACTAGCTATAGTATTCAGCAAAAATTGTATTTCTGTCCTTTTTTTGAAAAAAAAAAATTATTTAGGATAGTTATTAAAAGGTCATTTACAATTTATTGACCTCTATTTTATTAAAATTAATTAAGATTACAATATTGAGTATGTGTTATGTTGATTATGGCTTTTGCAATATTCTTACTATGTTAAAATGTTTGGAAATAATCATCTAAATATGAAAGAATATACGTAGGGCCAATCCATGCAAAATGCATGGGATGCCTATTGTATAATTAAACTATGCAAATAGTGACGAAGCTAAGATTTTATTAAAAAATTAAAATATATAAAAAATAATAATAATAAACACACGAAGAAGGTAAAATGAATCGATTTATATACATAATCTCTTTCTACTTATATGTACATTAATTACAATTTTTTTAAGGAAAAATTATACAGATAAGTAAATATATACTAGTTAATTATCTAATACAGTTGTTGTTTGAATTGATTACGACTTGCCACTAACATATAACATTAATTACACTTTGAGTTGTATAGTGAATTATACAAACGTTGTGCGTAAATTGTAAAGCGAATTATACAAACGTTGCAAATTATATAGAGAAATATATACAAACACTGTTATAGCTATAATTACGAAATATAATTATATAAAGCGTAACTATTTCGGCTTATATTAAAATTAGAATGTCAATTCACAATTGGACACGTACATATGGGACAAATGTGGCTCCATCATAGTGCCAATTAATTAAGACCTATGAAATGGGAAGAAGTTATTATAATTATTTAGTTTAATTAGCTTATATACATTATTTGATGAGATTTAGCACCAAGAAGCTAAAGAAATTTGGCATATTGTTAAATATATAAGCGTAAAAGATATTTACCCAGCTAATTATACAGTATAATTTTTTAGTAAAAAGAAATTCAATTACAAGCTAGGGTGCTCTGATCCGCCACCTTCAACGATGTAAAATAAATAAAACTAATAAGTAATTACGTGTTAAAAAAATACAGATAATTTGCTACAACAGATTAAATTACATTAAAAGTATAAACATCACGGACAGTAGATCCGACGAGCTAAACTTTCACTGAAAAGAGAGACAAGATCTCAACCTCTGATTCGAAGCCTGATGGAAGAGATTCACTTGAAAAGCTCTTCAATCTATTTTCGTTTTGTTACATGCAACGATGAAACTATTAACTATACACGCATAACAAACTATATAACTGTAAAGAGCAGCTCGGAGCACTAAATATCCCGCTAGTAGGGATTGGAGAAGGTTCCAATCACAAAAGTTTATTGTACGCAGTCTTACTTTGCATTTTCACTAGATAAACTATATATTTATAAAAGTGTAAAAATAAGAGAGGGGAGAAATGAACAAAGAGTCGAAAGTAACACTAAAATTTCACCAAACATGAATTATGATAGAACAAATTGAGATTCCTTTCATCTTTAATCAGATGTCTTGAATTTAAATCTTATTAAAATAATCACTTCTCAAATAAATTTTATAACATATATTTAAAATTTAATCAGACATCAATATAAATGTGGCATATCAAATTGAACAAACACACACTAAAAATTCAAGTGGAGAGCACATGAAGAATAGAGAGATAGTGGAGACAAGAAGAATAAACAAATAATATGCAGCAAAAGCAAGACAAAGTGGACACATGAGGATATATTATATATCATAGTAGAATAACTATGATTATATTATAATTCCAAATATATATTATGGTTTAGTCAACCTCAAGCCATCAATAACTACTACATAGCATATGTCTTTAGTCTAACTCTATTTACACAAAATAACCACCACCCTCCAAAAAGATTAAAAAAATAAAAAATAGAATAATTAAAAAGAGGAAGAATTTAACTTATATATACATTTTGGTAAATACATTATAGATACATTTTAACATGTTATGTACGCCCTCAATTTCATATTAATTTAATTTGTGAAACAATATACACATATTAAGAAAAAAATTTAAGAACATAATTTAAATCTTACTTTCCTCTATTACCTTTTGTAAAAGCATAAATACAATTTTATAAATAGTGTAATTTATCTTTGATAGAAAGCTCTATTCTCAAAATGGAGTATATGACGAATTAATTAATCAAAATCCAAAAAACAAATATTGAATATGAAATGAAATAAAAGATATGAAATGAAATAAAAGACTAATATACTTTAGAAATTTCATCATGGTGACATATGTGATAGTTTTTAGTTTATGGATTTTTTTGGAAATATAAAGATACCACCCTTTATGGTTAATTAGTGTCATTAGTGCACGTATGATATCATAATTAAAATCATATCTTCTTATAAAAATGGTTGAATAAACAAAAAGAAGATACTCGTGATCGAGTTGCTTAAGCAAGTAATATTTTCAATGGCGAACTTTTATTTAAAATCTCTGTATACTCTATCGATCGAGCTTGTCACGAGATACTCATGATTTATCGCTCCTGTATGATTTGAAATTTATCCTGTATACGCTGAAAGAATAGCAATTGTGTATTCCTTCATCAAACAAAATTTTGACAAGAATTAAAGAATCGTTCTTCAAGAATAAGCAAAAGCTAGTCCAAAAACAACTTTCTTGTATTTTAAATTAATAATATTTTTAATATTCATTGTCTTCTCATTCCTCTCATAAATTAAAGCATTGGTGTTTAATATATATATTTTTAGGTATTTTACAATTATTTTTGGTCCAATCAAACTCCTAATCTATAACAATTGCAATGATAGGGTATATTGAAGTTGAAACTTAATTAGTACTATATTTTTAATTTAATAAAATTGGAATTATTCTTTCATGAGAAATTAAAGAGTGTGTTGGTCAAAAGTGATCATATTCTTATTGGAATCTTTGTTTTGTTGGAGTTGTTTGTTGATCAATTTAAATATTAATTCTTTTTGCATTTTGCTCATTCCATTAACTTAGTAGTTGGTTCTTTCTTTCACTATTTTTCTCTCAAGAATTAATTAAAGTTACTCAAAATATTACCATAAGAAGAATATAGCTAGCAATTTAGAAGTGGAAAGTCTTAAAATGAAACAAAAATGGTACTATATGTATAATATCACTAAAAATGCTAGCTTTAATCAGAAGTCGAAAGTTCAAATATCAGAAATTAAAAAAAAAATATACAAAAACAAATTATTTTTAATAGATTTTACATAATGCGAAATTTAGTTTCGATATGCCAAAATGAATATTAAATATCAGATGAAATACCCCACCCACCCACCCCGACCAACCAACCCAAAAAAGTATCTCTTTTGCTCAAGATTGACGATATTTCACTTGAAAATTTTGTTGAATTACATGGTTCTTGAGTCAAAAATTACTTACTTTCAATATAAAAATTCAAAACTTATATAATCATAACTATGATTAATTCAATTTTCTTTTTATAAATTCTACGTATCGATATACGATGCCTCATCCGAAAGAAAAGAATCTACATAAAAAGATTCTTAGTGTATCATAAGGTCATATATGTAAATAATTTGAAGACCAATTGATTGGATAGAGCACCAATGTGATTGCTTTGAAACATTTTAATGATTTTATTGTGACAAAATACTTTTTCTTACAAAAGCAAAATGAATTTGTTACAAAATAAAAGAAATAATATCACATAAAATAAACTATTCATAATTAATTAAAATAATAAATAAAGATACAATAATAATGGCAACCACATAGAGCTGTGAAAAAATATATATAGATTCGGTCTTTGCATTAATCCCAAATTTTTTATTTTGTTATTCTTTTTTAGATTCTTATTGCTCCTTTTTGGGGTTCATAGATATTTTTATCTTAATTTCATCTTTGATAGGTGTCAAAGAAGGACAAAAAGACAATACGTGTACACATTATTTCGCGTTCACGCAAAATTTTCGAAAAAAATCATCGCATTATAGAGGTGTAATTTAGACAATCTATCTAATCCAAGTATCAGTCACTGTTATTACTTGTTACAATTCATCTTAAGATGAGAAGTCCCACATCAGCAAAACACAGGAGAGATGTTGGGTATATAAGTAAACAAGTCTTACCTACTAGTGACGCGTCTTAAAGTCGTGCGGACCAAAGCCCAAAACGGATAATATCACTCGCGGGTTAGGTCGTTACAGATGGTATCAGAGCCACTCTTGTCTCAGCCTTGTCGATGTGGGCCCTAAGTTTAGGCAAATCTCGGTGAGGCGAGTAGGGGTTGTATGTACAACTCATCTTAAGATAAGAAGTTCCACATCGGCAAGACACAAGAAAGATGTTGAGTATATAAGTAAACAAGTCTCACCTATTAGTGATGCATTTTAAAGTCGTGTGTGCTTAGGTCCAAAACGGACAATATCACTCGCAGGTTTATATATAAGTAAACAAGTCTCGCCTACTAGTGGTACATTTTAAAGTCGTGCGTGCTTAGGTTCAAATGGACAATATCACTAGCAGACTTGATCATTGCATCGATAGTGCATCTAATATAAGTATTAATTACTATTTTTATGGCTCGAATCATAATTCATAGGTCTCACGAAAATAACTTTCTAAACAACGAAAAATTGAAAATTATATTCTTTCTATTGTCATTCATAGAAAAATTGAGTCACAACTTTTCTTAAGCTAATAAGAAATTAATTGAAGATGGTATCAAAGTGTTAGCTAGTCAAAGAAAAGGGTTTTTTGGGGCATATTTCAAAATATAACTTTCATAAACTTTTTAGTAAAGGAGATAGCTTGTCATTTTATTAATAATAGTGGTGACAACTAGTATTAATTAAATAAAGTTTATAATAAAAAGATGCTAATCAAGCTCTGGAAAGTGATTTTTTCTTTTCATCTGTGCCTACTACCTAGAAAGCATGCTTTGGCTTATGAAATATCTATACAAACAAATAAATTCTCGAGAACCCGAATGTAATGAGATGAATGAGATTTTTTATATTAATCAGTGGGTTGGTTTTGATTTTGAATTTCAGTAATGGAAAAATTCTTGTAAAAATGACCCGGTTAAAAAATAATTATTGTTATATATGAAGTTTGTGAAATTTGAAATTACATGATATGATATTAGGTTGAAAAGTGACTATTTATGAATTTTACTCGAAATTATTAATAGAAAACACATAGGGTAAAATTCATAAATAGCTATTTTCAACTCTTGTATAGTTAAAAAACAATTATTTCGTAGTGTTTCACTTGTAGTAAAAGATTTGTCCAAAAGGAGATCAATAATAAACGTATGTCACGCTCTGATAAGCTTATGAAAATGAGGTGCACATTATACCTTAAATGATTATAAAAATACGGACTTCATAGAAATAAGTTTAGAATCAGCTGTCGGAGTGCCGCCTTTAGTGTTAAAATTTAAGAGATTAATCTGTGCGGATCTAAATTCAAAAAGCAGACAATATCTTATACAAGGCAAAACCTACGAAGAAGAGTGCACATTTACGTTCGAATGACCGAAGAAAGCTAGATACCTTATAAAGATGAGTTCAGAATCAATTATTTAAAACGGCTTTTGGATTAAAATTCAAGAGACAAATCCGTACAGACATAAATTTATTTTTATCTTCAACCTAAAATTAATATGGGATTAAGGAACTAAAATTAGTTTTAGTTATGATCAAGAAAAATCATAATTAGGTCACAATAAAATGTTATTAATTAAAAGACATTATGCCGACCATATTCTATGAAGGGCTCAAATAGTTTTAGCAAAATTATAATCTTATATATAACACTTGATTTGACAGCACAGAAAGGGAAATTGTTCAAATTATAATAATTTTATAAGGTTCTTTTTATTTTTTATTATTATTTATAATACTAATAAATTACATCTCCTAGGCTCTAGGGTTTGAAATTCCTTGACTGAACTTTTAATAAATTATAAAAATAAAAAAGGTCCCATGTTCTTCTCTATATAAAATAAAAAAACTTTTCCATTAAAAATTCAAAAACAATTTGTGCTAGCTCCATAGTAGTTAAATATTGGAAAAATTATGCGGATAAGCAAATATATACTAGTTAATTAGTTAGCATAATTATAGTTTGAATTAATTACGATTCACGACAAACATCTAGCAGTAATTACAATTTGTGTTTTGCATAATTCACGCGATTTATACAACGAAATATATAAGCACTATGCATGAATTATACAGCGAATATACAAACGCTATACAAAAACTGCGAATTGTATAGCGAATTATAGAAACGTATACAAATGTTACGCGAATCATATAAATGTTGCTATAACTATAGTTATAAAATGTAATTAACCAAACTATAGCTATGGAACATAATTAAGATACGTCTGAGCAGTTATACGAAAATTCCTCTTAAATATTAATATTACTTGTTGCCTTTTTTGTCCAATTAAAGGAATGAAATTATTCAACAAACTAAAGGTTAAATAATATTTCACTAGTTGTTCATAACTTAATCATAACGGTGAAGAAGCTAATTACAATTATGATTATGCTAAACATCTTTTTAGTTAGTGCAACGTATAGTCAAAAATTAATGAAACATAATTAGGTGATAACTATTTTGAAAAGTAGTAATTTGACAATTACCAATCTCAAAAGAGGAAATGCCAAAAAATGCCGACTTTTATTCAAATCTCTAATAATACCAATTTTTTTAAAAAAATTGATACACAACTCTAGAGAGCCGATACGCTAAAAAACCGGCTGATACCTAATATTTCTTTCTTAAATTAGCAGCCGTTACAATAATTAAGGAATCATAAAAGATATTGCAATTAAATTCCTTAAATAAAGCGGACTGACCTATATTTTTGATATATTCCGTTGCACTTATTTAGGAACGGATTATATTTACCTTAATTTTTGGTTTTTTTTTTAGCTTGGATTCTAATTACCATATATTGTCTTTTCTTCACAGAAATTTTAAAAACACAGGTCGTCGTCCACAGCCTTAAGCTTTCAATACGAAAAATGAATATTTCAATTTTGATTCGTCATTCAGGAAGATGGGAAAATGATGTGATATACAGCGGATACAAAAGTGATGGCGTCGTTGTTGGTGATAACATATCATTTAGTAATCTCCGAACAGCCATTGTTATGGAGTTGGGTATTGACGAAAGGCGGAATGAAGTTTTAATTCGATACGTTGTTGATGGCAATGCATCACCAATAACAATTCGCAACGACATGGGTGTGAAGCTTTATTTTGAAATTAAAAAAAGAGAACCCGAATTTGGGATGTATCCGTTATGTGTGGATACACGCGATGTCCAACAAACTGTGAAAACAGTCTTCGACGCATCGTCTGGAATGATGGAAAATCAATTGGCAGTGTCCGAGTATGTGGCAGATGTGGATGTATCGAAAGTTATTATGGATGACACGATAGTAGACGTGAAAGTGAAACAAATCTACAAGGATAAAGCTACATTAGTTGCAGTGATGGCCAAATATAAGATTGAGAAAGGATTTAATTTTAGAGTGAAAAGATCCGATACCAAAAGGTAATTATATGTAGCGTTTTATTTGTAATGTTAAGGATGATTGTTTCAGCGGAAAAAAGAAATTGTAATGAAGCAGTTAATATTGAAAGATATGTATTTTGTTTCCCAGATGCAATTTACTGTGTTTAAAATTTTTTTTGTAGTGTATATGTTTTATTTTGCTTTTGGATTTACCATTTTTATATATGTTGGGATTTTCAGTTATGTATTGAGGTGTTTTTCTGATGATTGTGCATGGAGTATGAGATCGTCTTGCCAAAAGCACAAGGAATTCTTCAAGATAAGATACTTTAACGATACACATACATGTATGATGAGGGATAGGGTGTTGAGCAAAGTAGAGGCTACACTGTCATTTGTCAGTGGAGTCACTGCCCCAAAATTGTTGAATCACAAGAGAAAGCATACTCCAAACGACATTAAAGATGATCTTAAAGCTGCATACGGGGTTGACATTACGTATCAAAAGGCATGGCGAGCTAAGGAACGTGCATTGGAAACTTTGCGTGGCAAACCAGAAAATAGCTATAAACTGTTGCCCGTATATATACACATGTTAAACACTGTATATCCGAATTCGTATATAAAGATCCACAAGTCAAATGTGAATGAGTTCATGTACTTGTTTATTGCCTTGAGGCCTCTAATGAGGGGATTCCAATTCAATCGACCTGTGGTTGTTGTTGATGGTGCCCATTTAAGCGGAGCTTACAAAGGAACATTCATATCAGCTAGTACAATAGATGGAGCAGGTATCAATAAAAAGTGTTTTAGATTGTTGACAAATAATTATTTATATTGATTAATAATTATGTTTTTATGTAGGGTGCATACTGCCGTTGGCATATGGAGTTGTTGATACAGAGAATGATTGTTCATGGTCTTGGTTCTTTCAAAACTTCAAGAATGCTTTTGGAGAGAGGGATAATATGTGCTTTGTATCGGATCGTAATGAAAGTATAATCAAGAGTGTGGGTCGTATATTTCCAAATGTGCCACATTATGCGTGCATTTGGCATCTTTGGAAAAATATCTGCACGAATTTCAAAAGAAGCAAAAATATGATTAGCGAGAAGTTTTACGCGATGGCAAAGTGCTACAGGATTGAAGACTTTAACAAAATAATGTCTAAGGTTGTTGAAATTGATCACAGGGTAAAGGATTACCTTGAGGATGTTGGTTACGAAAAGTGGTCAAGAATACACGCGCCAGTGAATAGAGGACAAATTATGACTTCTAACATCGCCGAATGTATCAATGGATGTCTTGTTGAGGCAAGAGAACTACCCATTATTGACTTCCTTGAAGAAGTGAGGATCCTATTCGGTTCATGGAACTGTAAAAACCGGGAGAAGGCGTCATATACAAAGGAAACATTGGGTAGAAAATTCGAAGAAATGCTAATTGATCATACTGTAAAATCTTCGTTGATGAAGGTACGTGACAGTCGTAAAGTTCAAGTATATGATTTTTTATTTTTTTATTGTAAGTAAACAAAAAAAGATTGAATAATTGTAAAATAATGTTATTGATAAAAACTTTATTGCTGGTTTGGAAATGTGATTGACAAGTTCATTGTTTTTCCGTGAAAACACAGGTTGTGCCGTCGTCAGAATACATTTTTTCTGTTTATGATACATCACGAAGATACGTAGTATGTCTAGAAAGAAAGAGTTGCAGTTGTGGAAAATTTCAAATTGATGAATTACCTTGCGCACATGCAATTGCTGCTTTGAAGAGCATGAATGTGGTAGATATGCATCCATATTGTTCTGATTATTATAAGCCAAAAGCATTAGCAAAAACATACGAAGTCCCAATGATGCCTATGCCTGATAGAGCAGATTGGGAGGCCCCCCCAAAGGTTCTTAGCGAAGTTGTGTTGCCACCCAAATACAAACGGATGCCAGGGAGGCCTAGGAAAGGGAGAAGAAAGAGCGCAGGTGAAAATTTTAGCGCAAGCTCTAATTGTTGTAGTCGTTGTGGTCATGAAGGGCACAATAGACGAACATGTAGTTTCATTCCAAAAAAAAAGAATTGAAAAATAACTTTGTTATGTTGAGGTGAATAATAATTTGCTACATGCACTTATCTTGAATAAAAATCATTATAGTGTTTTCTCCGTTTGTATATTAGTTGTAGGTTAATTAATCGTCAACTTCATTAGTTTATTTGTTCATATATAATTTTATTTTTTATGACATTAAAATGCAAGCCGTTGAATTTCTTATTATAAAGATGCATGACATGTATCGGCATCGTTGTAATTATGTGCAGTGGACACTACAATAAAGCAAATCGTTGAATTTGTCAAAAATTATTTGCAATGGACTCTACATTGTAACAGGTATATAATTGAGATATCAATAATTTCAGGGTACATACGTAGACAAAAATATGATATGCTAATTCAAAAATGAATGCAGGGAAAAATCTAAAAACTCGTGTAATTTTAAACAAAAGTTCATATCTCGTACATAAATATTCTCTCCTTAAAAACCATCCGGAATTAACATATATGGAAAAAAATTTGTACAGAATATACAAAATAATTCTCATGCTGTGTAATACTTTAAACAAAATAAAAAAAAAGCAAACATGAATATATAGGGGGAAGAAAATATTGTCGATACATAAAATTGACATATTGTCAAATTGTCCAAAAAAAATAATAATAAACTGTAGTTGTTATAAGACAGAATTTAGAAAAAAAACTGTCCTGCAAGCTAATTATTTTTTCCAGCATTTTCCTACTAAAGCATCACAACTTTGTCCCGGTCTGCTGGACGGAATGGATCTCTAGGCCTGGGGGGATCGTCGTTTTCGCTTTCATACCCTTCGTTAGCCTTGTAAAGTCCATATTTCCAAAGGATAGCAGCATATCTTTTTCGAAGGTAAAGAGGATCTGGTGATTGTGATGGTACATGAATCCCATCGCTTAGATACTCAGCAAATGCAGCGACATATACACCGCAATCACTGCACGTATCGTTGGGCGAATAAGAAAAATTTAAAATAAAAAAAATGTGTAGAGAAATGAATAATAAAAAGATTTTTATAACTTACACGCTATCACTTCGTTGTTGAGCTACTCCTTCGACAAATTCAACTTTAAAAGGCACCTCTTGACCAACCATTTCTCCGGTTGAAGCATCAGTATATGCAGCAAGCTTTGACCAGTTTGTGCGAGAAATTTTCTCAAAGAACCCGCTGTTAGATATATATGTGGGCAACATCAAAGCCATTTTTTGAATTTCACTAGATGGTTTTGTGCGCCTTGAACCCGCAGATGAGTCATATACCCGTATCAACCTTTCTTTGAGTACAATTACAGCAAGTACCCAGTGAAATTCATCATTGCAATTTACAGGAACGTATACATCATCTACAAGGTGCCATGGATATCCGGCGGGGATAGAGTATCCATTTATCATGTTAATGATGGATCTTTCATGCCCAGATACAACAAGGCCACGTTGAAAGTGTTCCTGAGTACTAATTACATCGTCATCTTGCGTGTCATAGTATCTTGCATGAGTAGCCCTTATGAATCCATTAAAAAGGCAGTTTGTTGTAGTGTATTTATAGTTATCTCCAAAAACACTTTTGGATTTCCTTCGAAGGTAGTAAAAAATAACATCTAAATGCTGCATAAATGAACAAGTAACCTATCAAAAAAGTACTATAAAAACTTGTAGGTATCAGCTTTAAGTGAACATGTAAATGTAAACCTTACAAATAATGATATACTAAACTCATGAATTACTATGTTTCAATTTTTACAATTTATCACATTAATCAGATTTATAAACTATTTTGGATTGATTATGTGATGAAGCATAAGTATCAAAAAATATTGACAACACTAACCTCGTCTGTCCAGCATCTATTTTCTTGAGACATGATGTAGAACCAATCCTTGACCGTTGGTGAAGCAACAACAAACTCAAACCTGGGAACCCCCAATGAATCAGATCCCTTTCGGTAATGGGTGTCACCTGATTTCCTGGTAAAATTAGACATAAATTGCGATGGATCTGTTATGAAATTATTGTGTGCAGAAATTTTAGAAAAAAATGTAAATGTATCACTTGCAGGTATCAGTGATATATTCTTGTTTGCATGTATCCATATTATGTAAATTATGCATGAATTCAAATCATGTGATTCTGCATACACATATAGTTCATCGTATTCATATAGTAATGTTATATATAAAAGGTATCTGGTGAAGGAATCAGTGATATATGTTATTCATTGCAAAAATTTCTAATATGTAGATTATGCATATACTCAGATACTTACCTACTCTCGTGTCTTTTGAGTAGTCCGTTGACGATCCAGTTGTCAAACTCATTGAGTAGGTCCAAAGGCTGTTCGTAACAAATCCCGTATCCATCAAATGGCAAGGTTCGACGAAGAGTGTAAGTAGTTTTCTCCTTTCCTTTTTCGCTCGAACTGAAATTTGCCAAATAAGGGGACTGGTAAAATTTTGAAGGGATCCTACTGCGTTGTGCAGGGCTCATTGATGATGCATGCAACACAATCTCTTTGCATGGGAGAGTGGTTGGAAGTTGGCTGTCGCGGAGAAGAAAATCATCATCTTCTTGCTCGGTGCATGTCTTAATCGGTGTTGCTGTTACGGGTCTTTGAAGTTGTTCCAAAATGGTGTCTATGACTTGGTTAGTTCCCTCAGAAAAGGGACTGAAGTACGACGAGTCCTGAAAATTAATGATATAATTTGTAAATTATCACAATCATATTAAATGATGCTATTTAAATAATAAAGCGGATTACCATTTTGTCATCCATCTGTTGTTCAGCATCTAGTTTAGATGCTGATGCATCGTGAGAACTTCCACATACGGTATCCCCCTTAATAAAATAATTTATTTGAAAAGCATCAACAAACATAATCAGGCAGTAAAAGATACATTAAAACTAAGATAAACTGTTGATAAATCTCAAATAACAATAATGAATCACACCAACTGTATCGCTGAAATGTGTCAATAATAATAGAATAAATTTGGATAAAAAATGGTGGGTATAATTGTTATATCATTCTCAGAGCAGAAACTAATGGTATAACACATCGAGTGCGAATGTGAGTATCAGTGTTATATGATAATTAAACATATGTCATTGCTACCCTGTCAAGAAATAATACAAACATTGCACACAAAAAGGTGCGGGTATCAACAGATACCTGATACACATTAAAGGTACATATTATAAAGTAATGTATTAAATTCCAACATTAACATATTCTGTATAACCTGAGACAACAAAAATTCATTAATTTTAAATTTACGTATGAAAGTTAAACCTGCTTAGATTCATGCACAATATCTCCTTCTTGTGTATCGCCGTGACTGGAAAGGACTGCTTTGCCTTTGTCGAGCTGTTTGTTAACATGAACATCAACATCAGCTTCCATATTTTTTCCGGCTTCCTCGGGAATTGGATGCTCATGGGATGTCTACATACAATGATGAAGAACATGAAAATATTAAAGAGATGAAGTTGTAATATATAATTGTGATATAAAGTGTAAAAGAAAACACACCGTCTTGCCTCCTTGTACAGTGTTATTCCCTGGTTGAGCATCCACAGAGATATTTTCATGTGTCTCGTTTCGCAAAGAATTCACCTCATCCTTTATGGTTTTCAACATAGCATTGTGATGCGAAATCATTAACTGTTCAAGTGCATTGAACCTTTGATCGACCTATAAAACAGGAGTAACGGTGTTTTATAGTCATTAAATACGCGAAATCGTTAGGTAGTTTACAAAACATAATATGAAACTTACATGATCCATTAGAAATCTCTTGACTACTTCAACTTCTTCGCTTGTCATGTGTTTTCCAACGACTGGAGCGTCATCTGGAGGAAGAGAAGAGCTGGATCGTGTCTTTGTGATTTTTGGTTCTTCAGGCATCTTAACAGCCTTTTTTGGAATGTCTGATCCAGTAGGCATGTTTTTGGTTACACTGACTGGCCGGCGCTTATTTGGTGTTGTCGGAGATTTCGTAACACATGAACGCTTTGACCTTCTGAGCAACGCTTCTGGTGGTTCAGATGTGAAGTCTTCAAAGCCGGAATGTTCTCGAATCCGAACTTTGCTTGCCCGATCGGAAGACGAAGATGGGATAGCTATTGTATGATCAGGCACCACTGGTAGATCAAATGTGGCAATCTCTTCGTCTGACGGACGAATGTTTGAACAATCAATCTGGAAAAAAAAAATATGAATGGATGAAAAAATCACAGCTTTTGAATATGTAAATAATCAAAACTGATGCTTGTATTAAATACCTCTCCAAAAATGGATGTCATGAAGTACTCATATTTTGGCCTGAGCCCAACTACTTCCCAGTTCAATATCCTAGGAATCCGATTGCCAACTCTAACTGCAATATCGTTGGGGACTCTGGAGGCACACTCATATATCCAAACATTGAAAATGTATGGCATGCCTGAAAGGCGATACAACTGTTTTGCTCCTTTTGAATGTTGTCTGAAACTTTGTATCATTTTATCAAACGTCACTTTCCCCCACGGAAAGTTGACATATCTACCATCTTCCACCATGCGAAAGTGGTCAGCTGGAATAAGAGACTCATTCGTCTGTGAGAACACAAACGTGTGGATGAAAAAAATGATAGCCATCTGAACAGCGTCTTGAACTGTGTCCCAGTTACCAAGCAAGAAACGCTGCACCATTCGACCTTTGTTAATTCCATGAAATGAACCAGGAAAATAATTTTCAATAAGTCTACTGGGCGTAGAATCTGGATACGTAAAATCAGCCACAGTTCCAATGCATTTAAGTCCAGAAATGGTAGCAAAATCCCTCACTGAGAACCTGAGAACCTTCCCCTTCATGTGCCAAATATGCAATTCATCCGGGTTCTGTTGCTTCAGCTCAAGAAGCATGAGACATTTGATGTTTTGGCCTTGGAAATTGCACTTGGGAATATTGAGATAATGTCCAAAAATAGTTTGCCTGAAAGCAGCCACACCATCGTCGCCAATGGATGACTTTATATCAGCTACAAAATTTGAGTTGTATGAAGAACCGAATCTCACACAACCTCTGGGGATACTTTTTATAACATAATTTAATCCCTGCAAATGATCAGGCAGAATTGTTATTATATAAATAAGTGTGTTTATCAGTAGTACTGATTAGGCAGATTGAATCACTGTCATGCAAAAGATTCAGGTATCACTGTATTTATGTGCTACTCCAAATGCATATATTCACTGTAACAATGACAAAAAATGCAAAGTAGCATTGCTATGCAAAATAATAAGGTATCATAATGAACAAAAATATGCAGGTATCCATGGAATGATACCTTACAATGCATGTATTCACTGTTATATAAACATATTCAGGTATCATAAAGAAACAAACATATGTATGTATTCAATGTATCAATATGGTGATCCCAAAGCATGTATTTCACTGTATCAATATCAAAATGCATGTATCATTGTTATGAAAATAATTCAAGTACCAGTATGCACAAACAATGCAGGTATTCATTGAATGATATGTATTCAATATCAAAATGCATGTATCACTGTTGTGCAACATACTCAGGTATCACTGTTATGTAAACATATTCAGATATCATAGAGAAACAAACATATGTATGTATTCAATGTATCAATATGGTGATCCAAAAGCATGTATTTCACTGTTTCAATATCAAAATGCATGTATCATTGTTATGAAAATAATTCAAGTACCAGTATGCACAAAAATATACAGGTTTTCATTGAATGATATGTATTCAATATCAAAATGCATGTATCACTGTTGTGCAACATACTCAGGTATCATAAAGAATTAAAAAGGAAAATTATAAAAATACACAACATATTTTTTCCAAATGTATTCACTGTATCAATATGATGATTCAAAATGCATGTATTCACTGTATCAATATCAAAAAAAAGGTATCATTGTTATGCAAAAAAGATTCAGGTATCATTGTATAAGTCTGTTAATCCAAATTCATGTGTTCATTGTATCAATATCAAATTGTATGTATCACAAACATAAAACTCACATCAGTGCAAACTGTGGTAAAAAACACTATGGTGTTCTAATAATCATGAAAATCCAAATCATCAATTTAATTATATGTAACATTGATATGTTTCTATGATACAGTGTTGAACCCAAGAACAAGCAATATACCATGATAGTGTCTTACAAATTTGGTGTATCAATGTTATGTTTCACCAGTATGAGAAAAAATGTTCAATATCAAAATCATCAATTTAATTATATGTAGCATTAATACGTTTCTATGCTACAGTGTTGAACCCAGAAACACACAAAAATACCATGATATAGTCTTACTAATTTGGTGTATCAATGATATGTTTCACCAGTCCGGAAAAAACCCTCTACCCCCTCCATTGTAAATCAAATAAATTAGGAATAACACTATCTGGAACTTTGCATGTTTAAATCTGAATAACAAAACATCTATAAAATTTCAGTTAACACACAAAAAAAAAATTATATTAATAATTTCAGACACAATTAAATATACGGAAAATTTCAATAAAACTACATTCATATAAACTATATGAAAGTTAAAATTTGCGGATACACAACAATAATGAAATGCATGGGTATAGAACACTTTGTATTTATCAATATATGAAATATTCTAGAAACTACAAAGAACAAATTGAATAAATAAGATAGTAAAAAATACCTTTCTCAGTGATGGGCGAACAATAACAGGTTCGGCTTTCTTCCTCTTTGTTGAATGCGTTTTAGAGGGTTTAGAGCTTGAACCCGAATCCTTCATGGACCCAATTTCTTCTTCGGGATCTTTATCAACCGGGTTGTTCATGGTTGTTGGAGGACCTTCATCCATCGGGACAGGTGAAATCGACGGTACATTGGCATTATCTTGGGTTAACCCAAGACTAAATGAAGGAGAGTCCATGGAAAATGTTGGACGGAAAACGGAGAAGAAGTGGTCTGAAAAGTGACGACCACTGTTGAAAAGAGGCGTACTGGAGAAGGAAAAGGAAAAGAGTAAAAACGTGTTTGAAGTTAAATTGAAAAGGGACATTTACGGTCCCAATAAAAATTAAAATTTAAAATTAACTGCCATCAGTTCCATGTCAGTAAAGGAAATTATTTAATTAAGTTAATTAATTATAACTGATTAGATACTTGCCATAAAAAAAGGCATAAAAAAAGGTAGTGGAAATTATTAGTTGTTTAGGTATCAAATAAAAAGTTAAAGAAAAAAAAAAGTGATTTCTGTAATTAATTTAAAAGGTAGGTAAAATTAGAAATTAGGATAAAATATGTTGTGTATTCTTATAAATTTTCCTTTTGAATCATGAAATAGGCTAATAAAATTTTATTTGCTTTCTAAATTAATCAGACCTTGAAAATTTTAATAAAAAATAAATAAATTATACGATAAAAGTGTGTAACTGGAAATTCGATCGTAGTAATTTGAGGGGACTAGTTATGCCTTTTTCCAACTTCTAACTATATAATGTTGTTAATTAATTGGTTTAAGAAAGTTTAATTAGCAAGATTTTTGCACAAGTTGAAAGAGATTCCACCTAATATGTTACTCCTATTTGATTTAATTAGAAAGCATAGAGCTACACTCACAATATTTAGGGTAGGTTGTAATAATATTAATGGAACTTAATTCAATGAATCATAAAGTTAATTCTCTACTATTACATTTAAAAATAATCAACACGTCTTAACACTTCCTTTAATAGTATTAAAAATCATAAATATTTTTCTCTTTTCGTTTTTACTTGTCGCGTTTTACTTCTCAAGAATCAAAACAACAACAACATATATACCTAGTGGAATCCCACAAGTGGGGTTTGGGGAGAGTAAAATGTATGCAGACTTTACCACTACCTCATAAAGATAGAGAGGTTGTTTCCGAAAGATCCTCATCTCAAAAATATCAGGCCTTTCTCGAGAATCAAACTATATGAATTTTTATCAACATTTTAAGATATATTTTTTCATCTAATTAATATGAGAAAGATTGCAACTTATAGATTTTTTCAACTTATAAATTTTTTTTATATAATTTTCAAATATCTAAATTTTAATTATTAAATTAGTCTAATTTAAACTAACTCCAAAGGTTAATCAAATTGATTCTGAAGAAGCGAAACGTAACAAATAAAAGTAAATAAAAAGAATAACCATTAGTTGTATTATGAACAAAGCTTAAAGGCCACTTGTCCTCATTTTTCACTTAGACACCTAAACTAAGACAAGTTCGGCACCTCAACTGCTCAGATTTGATCCCATTAGACACTTTTATCCTACTTGGCACTCTCCGGTACTATTTTTTTAATTTTTCAGCCAAAAATAAATAGTTGTGGTCCAAAAAAAAAAAATTTTTCATAAAAGTAGGTTCTCAAAATTCTAAGTTATCCAAAAAAAAAAAAAAATTCATAAAAGTATATTCTCAAAATTCTCCGTTAACCATATGCGAAAAAAAATTATTACAATTTTAAATAAAAAATTTTTGCACATGGTTAACTGAGAACTTTTAGAATCTACTTTTATGAAGAAAAAAAAAATTTTGGACCGCAACTATTTATTTTTGGCTGAAAAATTAAAAAAATAGTACCGGAGAGTGCCAAGTAGGATAAAAGTGTTTAATGGGATCAAATCTGAGCAGTTGAGGTGCCTATTAGGAACTTGTCTTAGTTTAGGTGTCTAAGTGAAAAATGAGGACAAGTTTAAATGTCTGTTTATGTATTTGACCAAGCTTAAATGTAGAAAGTAAAAAATCATTGAATATATATATATAATTTATTAATTTAAAATATAATAATACATAAAAAATTAAAATTCTGAATTCATAAATTTCAAATAAATTTTGTTTATGCTAATCATATAATGAATTTATCTAAGAGAATAATTTGAGCTTGGCAACAATCTGTTAGGTACATGACATGACTCCACTAGGAGAATATATTATTAATTAATTTCAGAAAATTAAATTTTTGATAATTTTTTTTTAATGATCAAGAAATTTGTCTGAAATAATCTTTAAAATAAACGTAATCTTTAGAAGAATTTATTCTTTTCTATTTAAATATCAAACTTTTGCAGGATGAAATTAACAAATATGGAAACAGACAAAAATTAGTGTCATGTTATAATCGATAGTGTAACATTATTGAATTATTTTTATTGCATTAAATAATTAAATTATAAATGAACTACTCACAAAATATAATTATTTTAGTGTAAGAAAACTCTTTTTTTCGCATTCTTTTCTTACTTTTCTGATTTTTCATTCGATATTTAATATTAGTTTGGAGGCTTCACAAATTTGAATTCATATTAAAATTCCACTTTGTGACTTGACAGGCTAATTACTCTCGATCAAAAGCGACTCATTGTTTGAGTTCGAATTTAGCTATCCAAAATTTTTAATCAAGAGCAAACGATGCTTATCGTTCGATATAATCTTTTATGATACATCATTATCAATATATAACATTTTCAACTTTCAATATTCTACATTCAAGTGATGAGAATATTTTGAGTTTGTTATAAAATGAAATGCTTTAGAAAATTTCTTGTACAAAATGAAGTACAAATATATATGTCACTTTTTCAAACCCTAAGGTCACTTGCAAAATTTATTCTTCTAACTTTCAGATAAGCAATAAATTGTCCATTTTTTCCTAACTTTAAAAAAAATGTTTTTCCATGATGTGCTAGTTTTGCAAAGTTTGTGGGGACTTTGACTATTAAGTTGGTATTTTTTGTGGGTGGGACTTGTGAAATGAGTTTAAGTTATATGCATCGATTAATGATATTATAAATAACATGCATATGAGATGTTAATCGCAAAGAAATTATTGTTACAAGCTTCTTTTTGTTAATTTTCCTAATTTATATCGATTGATCCTTTGAAAAAGATTTTTCTTAAGATACAAATTGCGAAAATGAATTTCAGAACGGCTCATGTACTTCTCACGATCCAATTCCAACAAAGGTAACATCGTTATATAGATCAAAGTGATTGATTTTAGTAAATATAAAAAATCAGAATTGTTTAAATATATTTATTTAAAAGACCAATTTAGAACGATCTTCAAACACAATGAACTAATTTATTTTTCTAATTTATCAACTTAAGTCCTGTGGAATAAATGCAAGTTGTTAAAAGAACATTTAATCAGCTTCTAATTTGGAAAATGACTTTTTTTAATGACAAGGACCTTCATTATATTGCTCTTTGAGTTTGTAACTAGCAAGATTCTTATTTTAGGTAGTTTGATAGCTTATAGGTATTACAACTAAACTTGCCTTTTCAAGTTTGGGATTAGACATTATACTTTTGAATTTTGACCTTTTTTTTTTTCAGGTTGATATTTTCTTAATCGAAATACGTGTAAATTGACCTGACATAATAAGTGTGTATCAATATGAGTTATACTAGGTAAATATGTTAATTAAAACTAATTAAGCATATGATAAAAAATTATCAAGCAATTAGATTTAGTACTTGTTTCAACTCAAATTTGAATCATGATATTTGAAACTTGTTTGTCCTTTTTTTTCACACAAGATTTACATTTGCAATCTTTTAGGTCAAATATTTAATGAGATATATTCTTTTTAGTATGCGAGTTACACATACTAAAAGTTCTTCCATACAAAAAGTGAATAGTTAATACTTAAGGTATATTCTGATAATTTGATGGTGATAGTTCTGGTGACAAACTCATACGCTTGATAATTTAGGTATGATATCCCAAAAAAATTGAAACACCAACTCAAAGAAAAACATGAATTCTTCCATTTGGTGCAAATATAGAACTTTGTAAATGAGATAATAATAAGAACCATCCATTCTTGGAAGATTTAATAAAAAGAAAACCTTAGTTTATTTAATTTTCCTAGTAAAATTTAGGTCCCTATACAACTCACATGAGAACCATTTTAAGATAAAAGTATCAATTATATTATATGAGCAAGTCATAATTTGTCCCTATTTACTTTCTTATTCATTCAAACCATATGTATGGTCTATGGTCACAAAGTTATTCTAGGCTCTAAGCTATTTTCCAACTTGTAGAGAAGCCACCTTTCTATTTTCTTTATAAAACTTTAATTTTGATGAGGTTATTGTGTGCTTATGGGGTCATATATAGTGTCATCAGAATTTTCGATTTGAGTCTTGAGAATAAATAACCTTTTAATCAGAGGTGCTTTACACCTGAACTTATTTGTATATAACTCATTGAAATTGCTGAAAATATTAAACTATGAAGCAAGAACTCAAATAAGGTGATGGAACTAATTACGAGTGACAATTAGGTGGGTTGGGTCAAATTTGGATGGATCATAATGGATCAGGATCTAACCCACCCGATCGAATTTGTTTGGGTCAAAATAGATTGGGTAATGAGTTATAGAACGGGTCAAAACCCAACTCAACTCAATTTTTACTAATTTTACTAATTTTATTTGTTCTTTTACAATGTTTTAGTACCTAATAAAATTATATGTATACTTCTTTATTATGACTATATAGAATATATCATTTTAAAAAAAAAAATTGAAAATATTTTGACAAGATTTCTCTCAAGTCAATTGGGGTACATATCAACCCAATATTTAATGGGTTGAAATAGATTGAATTGAGATGAGTTGAACTAATAAATTGGCGAGTTATTAATTCACCCAAACTGAAACGGATTGAGTGGACAACTAGTTTGTAATCAGTCCAAGACTGATAAACTGTGGTCTTGGACCTTGCTCATTCCAAATTGGGCCTGTTGCCATTTAACATTTGTAACTTGTTCATATTTGGTAAAATTATGCGAAGAAGCAAACATATACTAGTTAATTAGCTAACATAGTTATAGTTTAATTAATTATAGCTCGTGACAAACATCTAGTTGTAATTACAGTTTGAATTTTGTATAGTTCGCGCGATTTATACAAATGTTATACACGATTATACAAAAGCTGTGCGTGAATCAAATTGTATAATGAAATGTACAAACATTGTGAATTCACAAATGTTGTACATGAATTGTATAGCGAAATATAAAATGCTATACAAAAATTGCGAATTGTATAAGGAATTATACAAATATATACAAAAACATTCTAAAACTTTGAACCAAACTATTTAAATTTCCTTAGTATTATATTGAAAATACATCTCTAACATTTTATTAATTTGGATTTATCTTGCATGTATGAATAATAATATTAATATGTGAAGTATAATAAGGATAGTTTAGACAATAAAAAATTATGAGTGACGGCCAAGATATATGGAATTTGACCCCTCCATTTTCTTGCAAATACGGGAGACACATGTAATAAATTAAATTAATGATTGAGGTTTAATAAATCAAATTGGAATGATTAATTTAAATTCAAAACATGTATCTACCGTACAAATAATAATTTGAAGAACATATAGTGAATAGAAATGGGAGTAATCCGGATATGTGTATTGTGAATAACGTAACTTCTCTTGCTGATGGAGTTTGACACGGCCACATCAACATTAACAGAATCGAGAAATTCTATAGAAGACAGCTACTCTAGATATTGGAACACAGAGAGAAAATAGAGAAGAAGTAAGAGAGAAGACGAAGAGAGATTGAAATGGTGAAAAAAAGTATGAGAGAGGTTTTCAGTTATGTGGTGTTTGGTAGATCGTAAAAATAATGCATGCATTAATTTGGTGTATTAGTAATATCTTCTTTGTTACATTTTATAATATACATTCTATTGTATATTAAGGTGTGTATTATTGAATTTCTACATATTAATAGTGCAATGATTTTAATGCATGCATTAGCATGATTAAAGATGCAATTGCCCTTCAAAACTTTTTTTTTTACATCTTTTCCACCAAATTGTGGAGGGTATCTTTGTAAATAACTTTTTTTATACAATACATAATAATTTTAAGGAATTATTACCTAATTAAGCAAACTTAAGACTAATAATATCATTTATTATCTACATTTCAATTTTATTACATTAATAGCATACCCGTTATTTTTTTTTGCTATAAAAGATGTGGTCCCCACCAGCCCAATATATAAAATCTAATTCCTTTTCCCTCCTTCATTAGACTCCATTATACACATGATTCCATTCCACCTTCCATAACCGCTTCCCCAATTTACGCCATTTTCACACCCTTAAATCTCTCAAAATCTTAACAAATCAAGTCAAGATCAGTTTAACTAAGGTAATATTTCAGTTTATTTTCAAAATGCATACTTGAAATTTCAAGTTTTATTTTTTTTGGCGCTTTTTTATTTTTGCTCACCCTATTCAAAATTTCCCCAAATTTTTTACTTTTTAGCCGGAATTTTCAACTCATCTTCCATACAATATGGTGAAGGAGTCTTCATCAAAAAGGATTACGAGAGGTATGCATTGTGCATGTTAAAAAAATGGAAGCATACAGTTTCTATATTTCCAAACATTTTCATTTTTGTTATATATGCATGTAATATTCATTTTTCCCAAGTTGTAGATTTCACAATATCTATGTCTTGTTTTCATATTTTTATACAAAAAATATATATATTGACAGATCTGATAATGTATTTATATAAACATGGGTGTATAAGGGTAGATTTATACAAAAATAAAGATTTTTTAGCATTTATACAGTTATGGAATGTATGCCAATTGCAACTGTGTATATATAAATACAGTACATTGAAAATTTTGGGTAATGTTTATACAACCACGAAATCCCCCATCTCAATATAATGTACATTTCCATGGAATCCATCATTTAGCCCTCCTTATACATTATATAAATTATTACGAAGGAAAACTTATACAAACCTGGTCCATGCAACTTAAAAAAAACATAAATGTTCAAGTGTATAAATTTATTACAAGTAAGCACACATGTATAAGTTCATGAAAATTTTATACACTTAATGACATACATGCATAAATTGATCTGTATAACTTTAAAAAAAAAACACAAATGTTCAAGTGTATAAATTTATTACAAGTAAGCACACATGTATAAGTTCATGAAAATTTTATACACTTAATGACATACATGTATAAATTGATCTGTATATTTATGTATAATTATACAGTGAGCAACATTGTATAAATTATACTAATTTTTATATAAATTGAAAACTCACCAGTAGCTTCCTTCCAAAAAACCCAGGAAAAAAAAAATTACGTTGGCAATTTTTTCTGATAGAAAGGAAATCTTTTTTTTTATTTAGAGTAGAAATATCATCTTATTTTAAGAAGAAGTGTTCAATTAGGAAAAGGATTTTAATTTGTTATTATACTTCCTTAATTAAGTTGGCAATTTTTTCTGATAGAAAGGAATTTTTTTTTTTATTTAGAGTAGAAATATCATCTTATTTTAAGAAGAAGTGTTCAATTAGGAAAAGGATTTTAATTTGTTATTATACTTCCATGCAACCGTTTCCTATAATAAGTACCTAAAAAAAGGCCTAATTAATTAACAAAAATTTGACACTTCCGATTTATACATTACCCTGAAATCCGATTTATACATTAAATTTGCTATAGCCATAGTTATAAAAAGTAATTTCATAAACATGGCTATTTTAAGATTTTTAAGATTTTTGTCATTTATGAAAAATCCCCTAATGCATCAAACCAAACAATAAATAAATATATTCACTACATAACTAATACAAGCATAACTAATATATGTATTACTAATACAAATATTATTGATCCACTCTGTGTAACATTGTTATTATATACTTCACCTGTTTACCAAACGACCCCATAGTGTGTGTAAGTGGGAGGGGTATAAATAGATAGGTGTCACAACAGCTATAATATAATCACGTACTAATCTTTGTTACAATACTTCATATTCCTATCGTATTATATTCTTAGTTTAAATATATTATTTGTTTGCAAAATAATTTTTAACTTGCCCTTTTCAATCTTATTAGTCAAACCTAAACGTATCGCTTACATCCATCTTCAGAAAATAGCAAAAAAATTTCATTTAATGTAATAACCAATTTGATGTAATCGCATGTGCATCTTGATATTTTCTTCTCATTTTATCTTTACTTAATATTTAATAATTTTATTTTATCACTTATCCTACCTTTTCATAATAGCTCTACCCCCTTTTTCTACTATCTCTTATAAGTTTATCACTCAAATTATGAATAATATGACATTATGTAATGAAAAAAAACGATACAATTAATCTAAATATCGTATTCGTTAAAACAATATTTGACTTGTGAATCTTAAGAGAGATATTTGTACAACTTTAGGCTTGAATCAGCCAAATCGTTTCTTGAATAATTGATGTCTCTTGGTTGGATCTTTAGGCTTGCTTTTGGTAAGGCTTTTCTTTCCAGTGCTGCATATTTTAGACGAACAACTATTTGTTAGTGACAAGAAACATTCACTTTCTATGTTTAATGGAGTACATTCAAGTGAGAGAAAAGTAATTCATACTTGTACTCCATATAAACCATCCCTTTAGCTCCTGACATGGCACTCATAGAACCCACGTAGCGACGGGCTTTTTGAAGAGCTACGTCATCTGCATCTTCATCTAACTGCTCCAAACCGACTGCATCATCACCAGCACTCAGTACCTACGGGTGAAAGTAACGAGCATGTGAGTTGTATAAGCAAACATCATATAAAGACTAAAGTCGAGTGCTGAACAAAAAATTAACTTCTTGGTTGATGTATAGGGAAAAAAGAGTGTCTAAGAACCTTTCCGAGAAGTTGAAGCTGTTCATCAAGACGATGGTAAGATAACTCAGGCCCAGAATCAGAAGGTGGCAAACTTGTGATCACCTAATACAAGAACAGGTCAGAAGAGAGATTATGGACGATCCTTGTATCCCGAAGGAAAGGTAGAACATCATGTATAGTGTCAATGGCTTTGTCAAGAGGCAGCACCTTAAAGCTATAACCTTGATCGATCAAGAACTGCTGTCTTTTGGTTGAGTAGTACATTTCCTGCAATTGAGAATTTGATTGTCAGGTCATATGCTATTAAAATGTTATTTCCAAATAGAGCACAAGTATCAGGTATCAACAGAAACTAGCAAACAGAACAGGATTTTGCACCTGGGTATCTGTTGACACGAGGGAGTAAAAGAACGCATTATACTCCTCTTTACCTCCTGCCATCCTATCTTGATGCCGCCCCTGTCAACCCAACAATGAGATAAAGACGGCTAGATTTAGGAACATGTTTTTTGGTATAAAAATTGCAAGCATCTAGATATCAAATCATATATTACCAAAGGCTATTATGAGATATATTACCACCAACGTCACATATTGATTAGACGCATGCATCTCCCTAGAATTACAATTCCCTTTTGATTCTTATTGGCAAGTTCACGCCGAGTACACTTCCAGAGAAACTAAGACCAACTAAGAGATGATTGATATGCTTAATACCAGTAGGTGCATGTTAAAGTTAGCAATATCAAGGAGTCCTGACATACTAATAAGTGCTTCTTTCCTAGATATGCAGGCATTTTCAATTCCAAGTCTATTTGGACATGAACTAAATATTTGAAGTTATTTCAACTTAGACGTTTAAAACTATGAAAGAAGGTTTGGTTTTTGCCTTTTTTCTATTGTATAGAGATGTTTATAGAATAGTCTGTTAGCCAAGTAAAATTTTCATATTACTCAGTGTACTCCTTATTAGGATACTTCTGCCAAATAATAGGTAGTTTGATCAAAAGGTTCACTCTACTGTCCACAATTATGGTAGCAGATAAAGGATGAAGATGACTGCCCTTATAAAACACAATGACAACCTGTTATTTGTATACCTGGAGCATCAGTCACTACAGAGATTTATCAATTATCATGATCTTTAATCGACACTTGAGAAAACAAACACACCTTGGCCCTGAGAATACGCCCTAGACGTTGAGCTTCTTGTCTTCTTGAACCAGCATGTGACGAAATTTGTATTATAACATTTGCCTCAGGAATATCGATGGAGTTATCACCCACCTGTTAAAAAAAAGAAAAAGCAGAATCATATCATCTACACAAGAAAAACTTTGAACTTAACACTTACAAAGAGGAAGCAATAAAATTATGTTCTTAACTGGAAACAGGCATAAAGCAAATGAATTATGGCATGACAAATTAGAGAATCATGATTGAGCACAACTACAGACGCAAACTTCCAAAAAACCTTGAGAACACACATACGAATAACATGTGTGTGTAAAGAGAAAGATAGTGAGCAATATTTGTCAATCCAAGGTGCACAATCAACACATTATGATCAATGCAAAAAAAAAAAAAATGCGGCACACAACTTGCAATGTCCATCCAAATTTAAAAATCTGCTTGAACACAATACCTTGGAAAGGAATATGGTGTTAACTTCCTTGCTAGTTTTGAATGCCTCAAGAATTTTCGTTCTTTCGACATGGCTGCATAACAAGAAATAAATTCCCATTAAGACCCGTTTAAATGGAAAAGCAAAGAAAAGGCATTTAAAATCTATGTTGCTCAGGTTCTGCAAAAATGTTGTCAGGTGCTTGTCGCATCGTCCAAAAGTAGTGCAATTTTGGAGGATCGGACATGGGTGCTGCAATATCTTTGGAGAAGCCGAGAAAAATGGTCTAAAATAGCAAAGCAACATAGGATTATTGAGATGACATCATGTGTAAACCTGGTAGCACCATAGATCATAGGTTTCCGAAGCTTCATTGCATACTCGGTAAGTGCAAAAAGATTGTCGGCAAAGACAATGATCTTGTCCCCACGCTGCTGTTCGTGAAAGCGGATAAGAAACTCACAAGCCCTGAACTTGTTTGGGTTCATCACATAAAGAGCCTGGAACATCACATGGATATGAGTGTTTAAAGAGTAATAACAATTGCCAAAAGAAAGGAGTGAACTCGAAATAATATTACAGAAAAGTTGCCTTAAGAAGTCGTGCAAACATGAATTTGGGAAAGAGAATTTTAAATCCACATATATATAACATATTGATAGCTAGAAATTGAAAGTTCCATTCCACTGGCCAAGCTCAGTCCCTTTAGCTCAGCTGTGGGAATGATTATCAATGTTTTAAGAACTGAACATGGAAAGACAGTACTGAAATGGAAATTAAGTGAGGTTGCTAAGTGACAACACCACTAGACTTCCAAATCAAGAGGTTGGGAGTCCCAGTCACCAAGGAAAACTGGAAAGGACCACTGCTGCCTCCAGCAAAGGGGTTTTTGATGGTAGGTTTTACCAAAGGAGAGAAAAAAGAAATAAAGAAAGAAAGAACCGAAAAACGCAAATGCTGGTGAGCAATTGAGGCGCTTAATTATTTTGTTTGATTCTCACACTTTTGACACTTGACCCAGGGGGAACATTCTCTCATATAACTCCCACTTACATGGGAATACGGGAGATTGTTTCTGTGAGGAAAACGCTGAAATCTCTCATATGATCCCCACATACAAGGAAAAAGATAAATGACTGCCAAATTTGGATTTCAACAATATGGGCAATATAGAAGTCTGAGAGAGAGAGAACAAGAAGAAAAATTTAGCACCTGGAAGCTCCATGTTTTATCTCTCTTAGACTATTAGTGCAACATGTAGGAAGTTTATGATGTAGATAGCTTCTTAGATTTTCTCAATTATCTCTCAGACTAGAGTAAGAAGGAATAGAGTTTTTGGAAGGTTCCTGGATATGGAGATTGAAATACTTGCAAGAAGACTGATGTAACCATTGCACAATCATTGTGCTTCTTTTGTTTATATAAAATGCTAATTCACTAATCAAAAGAAGACTAATCCTTCATAGCTCACACACTTGCACATAATCACATAAATAGTGAAACTATTTGAGTTCTTCTCAACATCAAGATATCTCATTATTTCCACAAAATGATATCCATTTTGATAGAACTGTCACAAAAATAAAATAAGGAATCTTCTTATGTTCTAAGATCCACACTGCGCTCCTCTACAAGATGAACTAAAGGAAATTCAATCAATGTGAAGTCAAAACATTGCATTCTAAGCACTAAGAATGGGACAATTACAAAAGACTACGTACTTGTCGCTTCTTTGAATTCTCTTTTTTCAAATATTCAGCAAAGAATTCCTTCGTCATAGGACACCACACCTCAGCACATTGTACATTTGCAATAAATCCTCCTTTCACTAAATCCAACCAATTTGCTTCATACAACTTGGGACCAATAAGAAAGTTCAAATCTGTGATCCTCTCGTCTTCTCTCACAAGCGTAGCTGTCAAGTAGACAAATAGTCCATTAAATTTTGTGAAATACCAAACAAAAAATGCAAGTTGCAAAAACTCTCTTTCTGAAATACATACCAGTAAGCCCAAGTTTGCAGTGTGATTTCGTGATACTAATGACCTTTCGAAACATATGAGCAGGAACCACGTGCACCTGCATCAATGCCAAGAAAGAGACCTTTATATGATGCCAGTATACATACAAACTTTACCTTTAATATCTATCTCCAAAGTTGAAATCAACCTTCGGTAAAAGATTCTGCAACATACACTTCCCACAAGATACTTGTACTAAAGCCAAACTTTATTTTAAAAAAATATAAAATCATCCAATTGGACATAACACTAGAGAAGAAAGAAAAGAATATAGTATAAACATTCAAATAAATAGAAGATATATCATTTTAGAATAAATCTTCCCATATCAGCAATTAGTATTAGTTAGACGAAATTGACCATTACGTATTGGCAACAACTAAGTACAAAAGTTGCACAGAAATGAGAAACTCAACCAAGAAAAACTAAATCACTAAATCTTTCATACTTCTTTACGTCAGATAATATATACTCCCTGTTTCATTTTGTCTTAGCTTGACTGTGCCCGAAGTTTAAGAATGTCAAGAAGACTTCTGAATCTTGTGGTCTTAACTAAGGTGTGTAGAACATACAAATGATACCCCGTGAATCTTATGGTCTTAACAGTCCATGTCATTTTTATAAGAGAGTGTCACTAAAGGTAAAATTGGGAAAATCGGAATTGAACACATACTAAACATAGAAAAGTGCCTTTTTTAAAAAGAATAAAAAGAAAGTAGAACACAAAATGAAACGGCTAGTATGTGTGTCACTCTATGTGTGTGTATGTGCATATATGAACGATCGTATGTTCTTCCATAAGCAGAATCGTGAATGGATATGATACTCCTGCTGTCAAGGACAACATTCAAAATAAACTATTGTTTCACATTAACCTCGAAAAGCAACTCATACACTGGATAATTTTTTGGAAGAACAATTTGAAACATTGCAAGACCAAACATTTACCTCGTCCATGAGGAGCAAACCCCATTCTCTATTTCTTATTTCTTCAATAATCTTCTCAGATTCTTCAGAACGTTTGCCACCAAAAGCAACCATGTTATATGTTGTCACCACCACACCAACATTTCCACGGAATCTTTCTTTGCTGTCAGATGTGAAACGACATATCTGCTCTTCTCGGATCGTAGACCACAACTTAAACTGGAAAGCCCATTGATCCACAGACACAGCATTTGTTGCTAAACAAAGGCAGCTCTTCTTTATTCTGCTTGCTGCAGAAACACCTACCAGAGACTTCCCGGCACCACAAGGGAGCACAATAATTCCAGATCTTGCTCTCCCTGAAGCATTCAACATACCATTTTACCAAAGTCAAGGGCACTAAATCTATCAATCAACTACGACTTGGTAACACGTCACAAATCAGTACCACGAATCAATCAATCAATCAACTATAACTCTTCCTGAAGCAATCAACATACAATTTAACCACAACATACATTCTAAGCTCAACCAGGAAGCTTATGAATCCCCAAACACTAGTTCAGCATTAATTGGATTCATCATAATATATATGCTGACAGTCAATCTACTACAACCTTCCTCAGTTTATGCAGACGTGAGACCATCTATGTTTTGTGAAAACTCACATAGATGACGTCTAAAAGCCGAGATCATATTCCCCTGTAAAGGAAGTATGAGATGCTGAAATTCCAAATAGTCATTTCAACAGTAAAAACTATCTTCCTTTTTGGGATCATTCCAGAAATGCCGTCCAGCCTTTGCAGCTTATTGGGATTGTTGTTACATATGGTTTCAGAAGGTATCATATTACATTGTATTGTACTACATTGTTTTGATGACAACATTTGTATAGACCATATCATTTTCCATCAGTACATAATGTCAAACATACACCATTTAAAGGATAAACCTAAACTATTATAAAGAAAAGTAAGCACGAGGTAGAGTTATTATAAAAGAAAGGATCGGTAAAGGATAAAATAAGATTATGAAATAATAAAATTAAGGCAAAACAAGGGAAAGAATAAAGTAACGACGCAGTCATACAAATTGATCGTTACATAAAATGGGACTTTTTGTCGTTACATAACAATGGATACAATATTATGATACAATAAAATTTAGGAGTAAGGTTTGCTTACATCCTACCCTCCCGAGACCCCACCAGGGTATAAGTTATTATTGATACAATAAGATTTAAGCAACAATCAAAAGGAACCTTGTATTGAAAATAACAATACAATATGATTTAGTAACAATCATCCAAACAGGATGTTAATGGCATTCTTCCCTTCGGTATTCATTGTTTTTACGACAGTATAACGCTTCAAAGCTAGAACCCTTTTTTTATCCTTCTTTTGGAAAAAAACAAAAGGTAATTTTCACTTCGAAGTGTGAGCCCAGTTCTTTTTCAAATTCAAAAACCATATAAAAGCCTGTTCCACTCTTCAATCCGCAAACTAGAGAACCAGGAAATGGGAGCAAGGGAGTATCTATATTTCCAGTCACAATATTGTGCTTACTCCCTCCTCCATCCTATATTTATCATGACTATATTTATCATGACTACTTTGTTTGGGACAAAGTTCAAGAGTAAGTTCAAGACATGTCAAAGTTAAAGAGCATAGACTCCAGATGCAAAGATAATGTCAATACCCTTAGGTATAATATTTATTATAATAAAATCTGATCAGTGACTAAAATCTATCTCTACAAATCTTTAAAATCAGGATATAATGGGATTACATGCAATTCTTGGAACAAGCCAAATACATACATCTTAGACTCTCTCTCCAGTTTCCACCAATGATAATTTAAATATGAGTGCCTATCAAAAATATTCAAGATGCATGAAGAGTTACCCAACTTCCATTACCACAAAATGTAACAAATGAATACAAGCTTAATCACTATTTCAAGTCAATACGTAAAAGACTAAGGAATAGAAGAATGCATAAATGTTTTAGCAAATAAAATCCATTCATCAGGAGACCAGACATTCAAATAGAGAACCCACCACCCACCCCAAAAAAAAAAAAGCACCAATCGGAAAAATTAAACTCCAAGGCTTGGTAAATTTGGCTTTGTATCCTTACCATTTCCAAACATCTTACTAAGACTCTTCTCTTGATAAGGCCGTGGCTGTGCTTGAGGCTTCAACTCCATATCAAGATCAGGATTAACCTGCAATGTTCAGTGGGCATTAAACAGAAATACTTAGCCATTTGTAGAACTCATTGATTACACACCTCCAAATCTATAGGCACACAACAACTGACGGTACGACGATGTGAGATAATTTATTGCTCAAATCTTCTCATAGACCAAATGTTTGATTGGCCTCTACGGGTACGACAATGGCTTTCACATCACATGGTGCAATCCTAGTCCCACACAATTTTTAGTTACTAGCTCAAGCAATTTATTTAGGTCATCCTTGAGCAGTGCCAACGCAACAACTCAAAGGTCTAGTTGTCAAGTACTCCCTCCGTTTTATTTTATGTAAAGATGTTTGGATGAGCATGATATTTAAGATCTTAATTTCGATTTATATGTAGAAATATTAAGCTGACGGTTGAACAGAGTGATATATCACTTCAAGTTTTTAAGTGTGAAAGGTTTAATGCATTTTAGTTCTTGAAGTTGTATCAAACTAGAAATGGGTCAAACATTTGGAGCATGCCAAAACGTAAAGAGCGTAATATAAGTTGAAACTGAGTGAATAATTAGTTTCTTGAGATATATAAACCATACCAACAATATAAATACATATTAAATACCAAAGATGGAATCCGCCCGCCCACCCACCCCCTCAAAGGGGAACCCCTACCACCCCCTCTCTCTGGGGGACCCCTACCACCAGTCAATTTAGCCAAAATACCAAGCACTCTTTAGCATCTATGATCATTTCGTTACTGCAAGTTCCTTGGTCTAGCAATTCAATTGAAAAACAGAACCCTCTTTAGATATTTTAACTATTGAAATTTTATTCTTCAAGGCAAACTAGTTCTCAACTAAGGGAATCTAATTCCAATTTTAACGGTAGGAAAGATTCTCCATCAGCAAAATTACTCAGTGTCCACCCGCGGGGGGGGGGGAGGGGAGGAACTCACTGTATCATTCCTGAAGTCATACTCCTCCATCATCGGATAATTCAAAGCATTTGGAAGACACCGCTGCTTCACATTTTCAACCTGTTCACATACAAATATGAAAGCTGTTATCCTAAGCGAAGCCAAAGAAAGTCGTATGTGCATGCACAAACCAAGAGAAAGTCTCCATCTAGAGCAAGCATACGTGTTCTCTTAACATGATTTATCCCAAACCACAGACCCGGCAGATAAAGTGCAAATGCAGCTCCCTAGGAAGACATTTGGAGGAAACTGAAGCACAAATATCAAAGTGAAACACGGTGCCTGAACGGCACAGATAAGGCAAATTTGACTTTTATCTATTAGGTCTTCAGTTTAACTGTAATAAGTAGTGAAAATGAACTGCTGCATTAGAGTCTGGTCCTAGAAATACCGTTAACCAAGGGACTATTCAAACCACCACTTATTCATATTGCTAGAGAACCAATATCTAACAGCATCATAACTAGTGTTGCTCAAGTCATAACCAACGGTATCCATCCCCGCACATCATACGTTAGTGCAAATCCAAGCTCCAAAAAAAGACAACCACATACTAGGGGAACAACTAAACATCCTTGGTAAGTGAAAACTACGAAAATGCTAACATTTGGTTATCTGACATAATGAAGATGTTCTATCAGCAATGAATAACTTAAACATGACCACAAGAAAACTGGATACCAAAAGAGTTAAAAGAACAAGAATAATTTAGGAGAACTGAATTTTGGAATACTACAAAAACAGAAGTTCGTTTATTTCATGCAAATGCTGCAAGATATCACAATGGCATCTGATACTAGTGACTCCCACTTCCGCCAGAAGAGTTGTAAAACTAGAACTTATTGCAAAGCATTATTATTACCTGAGCAGGGTCTATTTCAAATGAATGAGTTTCTTTTTCTTCAGCAGCAGCAGCCACATCTACTTCATTTATCAAATCATCATGTCCACCTTCAATTTCATTCACGGGTTTGCTTACAGTAAACCCATCATTTCCATGTGTCCCCTATTTCAGAGATAACCAAAAAGGACAACAAAATTTTCGTTGGTAGAATCTACTTATAACAGAAATACGAAGCATCAAAACAAAGTTATGGGGTCTGGTGCTTTTTTGGTATTTCTGCCTCACAAGTCTAAAACAATGCAGGCAAACTTCTTGATGACCATTACAGACTACAAAACAAAAGATGACATATCGGGCACAAACCTCGGACGAAATCCTAGCCTTTCCGATGACGTCATCCGCAAGCAATCTTTTCAAAACCTAGAGATAATCACATCAAATGAATCAGTTTAGTTGTAGGAGACCTTGGTGGACCTTATAGTCAAGAAGATACGTTAAATTAAAGCATTGGTACTATATAGCTCATTATCTTGCCTCTGGAAATGGAGATTCTATAAAATACCGATTCTTCTTAAGAACAAGCTTCACTTTTCCATAGTTAGCAGTAGAAGCATGAATAAAATCAATCATCTCTTTGGGAAGCTTGGTCTTTGACAATTTGCTCAAAACAGCAATTATAGTTTCAGTCTCAAGACCAACTGACACAGCTGCATACAACGAGTGAGGTGTCAAGTTGTACTCATGCATCGACTCCGGCCTAGAAAAAAATAAAAAATTCTATTAACACTCTCCAAACATCCAGAAACAAATAAGAACATAGATTACAGATTGTAAACCACAAAACGCGTACCTGCAAACAGGCTCTGCAATGGCAATGAGAAAATCATACGCTTGCTTATATAACGGAGAGAAAGTCTCAAGGAAAATTCTACCATCTGCGCAAGCCCACAATGGACGATTGGCATGATCAGGTTTGAGTTCCAATTTAGTGAAATCCATCTTCTTCCCTTCTCTGTCACCTATTTAACAACAGATTCAAACTTTTCTACATCAATCGAGTTTTAACATAACACAAACTTATCATATAAAATCATTACCCGGTACAATTATAAAGGGTCGCGACAGTACATTCTCCGTCCATTTCAATTTATTTATCTTACTTTTCTTCTTAGGACCTTCAAAAAAGAAGGCTTATTTCCCCTTTGGCAACTCTTTAATACTTTCCACGTGGAATGTTTAAAACAACAAGACTAAAGAGCATTTTATTACATTCTACAATCTTTAGTGTACGACCACAAAATTCAAAAAATCTTCTTTTTTAAACTTCGTGCCAAAGTTAACAAACAAACTAAAAAGGAGGGAGTAACAGTTTTTTTTCTAAATGAAGCTTTATATTTTTCTGGATCCACCTCTATGTAAAGATAAGATAATACCATCATGAAAATCGTCACCGCCTTCTTCAGGGTAGTACTGATCATCATCAGCAGTTGAAGACCTAGAATCCTCCTTCATCAACACAAAAACAAATTTAAAAATGCAATCTTTATCAATTTACATTTCAATAAAACACCAAATAACATAATAAACTAGCTGGGAAATAAAAAAACCTTAGAAGAAAACTTGATCTTCTTGCTGGGTCGACCTTTATCACCTGAATTCAACAAAAAATGTCAACTATAAATACAAAGCTATACATATATAAATCAATCACACAAGCAACTACCCATCAAACCAAACTACTTGCTACTAGCTCATAGCATTCCAAAAACTAACAAATTAATGATTCCCATCAAATTTTTCCCATTTTTTTCCTTATTTTTGAATGATAACATACCATGTCCGTGATGACCCATTTCTGAGATGATACGAAATCTGTTATATTGAATCCCAAATTTAAGCTTGAAAGTTTCTCTCTTCTCTCACTTTCGTTTTATCAGTCCCTTCAATGGCGGTTTTGAGGTAAATCGGCAAATACTTACTAATACTGGTTGCTTAGAATAAATATTTATTTATTGGAAAGAGAAGTTTCGGGTATTGCATTATAACCCCTGATATGTAAAAAAGTTACAGTTAAGTATAGTTGATTAAGGTGACATAAAAAAATTATTTTATTTTAAGAAAAAGGTGTATTTTGGAAAAATATCACTTAAAATATTTTATCAAGGCTACGAGGTAAATTTTACAAAATAATTGTTACACCAGCTATGTTCTACGAAATGAAAGTGTTGGTCGGTCAAAAGTTCATATATCTAAAAAATGAAAGTAATGAAAATGATGTTGAGATAGATATGTGTGCTATCAAGAGAAATAAAATTTGTAACGAAAACACTCTGAATAAGGTTAAAGTTGGATGCGTGAAAAAACATTAAAAGTTAGATATAGTAGATGTGAAGAGAGACAAAACTAGACCAAAAAGATATTGGAGAAAGAAAGTTAAATTGAACATGACGCACATAGAGCTTTTACTAAGGACATAGCAGAAATAGAAGAAGGATATGAACGATCAAAAATTAAGGTAAAAAAAAGGTAAATGATCGAGCATTATCTGATTTTTTGAATAATTATTTTCTTGATATTGTAACAAATTACTTTGACAAACGAATTATTAGAAACCATTTTGCTCAAAAATACTATTTATTCTAATACAAACATGGAAATTCATGAAAAAATTAGTTATTTTTCATGTAGAAAATATTTTCCTTCGTACCAAACAAGCTTGCTCTAGCAAATATCTGTCATAAATAGAAAAGGTAAGCCAGTTGACAATCAAAATCTGTCAAGGTTTTCCTACAATAAAAGGCACACAGCCACATCACCTAATTCTTGAACTACCAAAATGAGATGCAACCAGTGGCCAGATGGTCACATTAACAGAAAGTAAAACCAATTTTCTGTCTTCAATTTCCGGTCTAACACTTTTTGATCACTCCTATACAGAATAGTTTTTCTTAATGGATACCATGTACAGTCTCAGAATGAAAAGCCAGCAACCTCTTCATCGTCATCCTCGTCTATGGCATCTTCATCGTCACTGAAAACCTTGATGTCGTCTTCTTCTTCCTCTTCTTCTTCATCCTCGTCCATCATAACCTTGCTCTTCCCTTTTCCATCCTTCAAACCAGTGCTCAACACTACAGTTTCACCTCCAGTTTTCTCCATATCTTTCCTCAGCTTTTCCATATTCTCTCTTCTGCGTTTCTCCTCTAATAGCTGCTTCTCCTCCCGTCTCTTGTCCAAGTCAGCCCTACCAGGAAAAGTTTGCAACAATAAGAAAGTGTACATAATATTTGGCATGTCCGATTGTCAGTGGTATTTCAAGAAGTATAAACACTAAGGTCCAGTTAGTGTTATACTTGTAAGTTTCCATGTACTCTTCAGCGCTGGCTTCAATTGCCTTGAAAAAGGCGTCCATCCCAGCACCTGAAACTGCAGAGACTCCAACTGATCTGAGATTCTTGTAGAACTCCTCAAGTGCAAGAGAGAGGCTTCGAGTCAGATCTGCTGTGTAAGAGCTTTCCGCATCTACTGCCGCATGAAACACCTCGAAATCTTTCATCCACTGTATTGAAGTAGTAACATCACAAATCACAATTCCAGTAAAGCAGCCAATGAAAGTAAAAGCAAAGGAGGCTGAAGAATCCAACAGTAAAAATTTAACTCTCCACTCGACCACAAACACCCTCCCTCCCTCTCTGTCCTTCCCCTCAAGCATGCACACACGCACATAAACACACTTTTTTTTAATTGTTGAAAGGCCTTATATTAATGTGCAGCAAAAAGTGCTGCAAGCAGAATATGTGACAAGCTAAAAAGATCAATCATGGCTCTATGATAAACAAACACATGATTGCACAACAACCATCATAATCAAAGCTTTACACGATTACTCTTTGGTTTAAATTACTTAGCAAGCAGATACAACACACAACAGGAATCTTCTAAGCTTCTGATCCACCTAGAGGTTTCTTCTTTAACGTCACCATTGATTTATATTAGGTGCACAATTGGAATAATTTTCCATAGCAAACTTAATTTGAGTAATAGTGGAGACAGACAGCCCTTATCTTCCTCCCAACTCCCTGCCCATTTAAAAGGAAAACAGAGTAATCTCAGAATTTTATTCTGCTACCTCCAAAGCAAACTCATGATTAGCCACATCCGTCTTGTTGAAAGCCAATACCAACGGCAACCTTGTTTTGTAGAGGATGCTACAAGCATACAGCATATTGCTCATAAAAGTAGCTGGATTTTCAGATCGTGGTGTATCAACTACATATGTCACCACAGTGGGAAAAGTAGATGCAAAAGCTTCAGTGATAATTGCACCAGAGGCAGACCAAGTGAATATCTCAATCTGTCCAGGAGTGTCCACGAGAACATAGTCCAACTGGTCTGCTCGTTTTTCAATAACTGATATCACCTGCAAACAGGTAGAAGAGGTTGTTGTCTCAAAAGAGCTAAAGAAATATAATGCATGTAAACCTTTGCCCCTCAAATTGGTGAAAAGAACAAACACTACAAATCAAAAGCAAGCAAACATCAGATATAGATTTTATTGCTTTGACATGTTCCCACCCTACATTTTCAAAAACCGCAGTCTTGCACCAGAAAATATGAAACATGTGCTCTTTAAGAGATTGAATTTGATAAATAACATGCCCAGGCATCATCCAAGAGCATAACAGTAACAAACATACAAGAAGTTCAAGACTAATAAAAGGCTGATTAATCTAAGTTGATCAACTTCAAATTTCTTATGAGTAAACCAGAACCTAAAGAAGTATATCATTGAACATACTGAGACGTGATAAGATCCAAATTTGGATTAGACTTCTTAACCCAAAAGTTTAATAATAACTCGATCATAAAAATCTGGATAGGTAAGTGGTTTGGATGAAATTGTGTAACCTATTCAATTCACTGCAAGAAAACATGGTCCAAGTGTCTGAGGAACAATTTTAGTGTCGAATCATATAGTCCCATCAAACAATTGTTGACCGAAATGCAAAATCCACTATAATTTATGCACTAATATCCTTTAGACATTTAATAAAGGATCAATACAAAGAGAAGACTTGTATACCACAAAAGATGCACGAGGGCGGAAACTACAAAACAAGGTTTCTCTAGATCATGTAAGTTTAAGAAAAGACAGAAGATCAAATAGATATGCCCCCTCAAACTAGGCAAATTTTCAGTTAGACACCTCAACTTTTATAGTGATCATTTGAAAACCTCTATTTGGCAGCGGTGTATCTCGTGCACACCAGTGTCGGTGACACTGTGTGCATGCACTGTGGAGGTAACAAATGAACAAATTAACTACTGATAAACATGTATAAAATTGAGGGATACCTAAGTTGTACTCTATGTAAGACATCTATATTCACACAACACTTTCCTGCATAGTTGAAGTGTCTATATGATCACAGCACAACCGAAGTGTCTAACTAACAACTTGTGCAAAGTTTAAGAGGCTAGCTATGTATTTAGCCAAGACAAAGAATAGTAGTCTCACAACCTACTCAATAAAAGAAAACCAGATCACATCAAACTAACCTCATCAAACTTTGTGGCAAACAAGTTCAGTGAAGTAAGAATTCCTCCATTTGGCCCAAGATTGTATTGCTTCATGACTTCCTTGTATCGAACAGTGTCTCTAATATCAATATTTGCACCAAATGGAAGGGTCAAGACAGCAGGATCAAGGTTCAAAACATAGCCCCGGAGATTGGACGCCATTGTGTGGCAAATAAGTCGATGGAGAAACGTAGTTTTTCCACTACCTAGTCGTCGATCGAAACAAGTGTCAAATCAAGTCTTCAAGTAATCAAAACATGTGTTATACGTATTTTAGCATTTTAAAATGGCATACATATGAATCCGATGCTAATATCTTAAAATGGTATACATATGAATCCTCAACGCAAACAAATAGGACTTTACCAGCCATCCCAACCACTATGATAATGATAGGCTTTTTCTTGAAAGTAAAGGATGATCCCTCAATACTGAGATTTTGCATCGACTTAGAGATATCATCCTTCTCCTGAACCTATGACCAGAGAATCGAGACAGAAAAGAAGCAGAACGTTAGTTAAGGCTTAGCTTTCTTTGCTGTAATCATAAGAATTGTAAAAGTAATCCAAATAAAGAAATTTACCTTACTGTCAACTTGCATTGAACCCTCAGCTTCTTCTGGTGCCTTTGAATCAATCTCCATTCAAGATAACTTCTATGTCAGTGAAGTAAGTCTTCTATCAGGCTTAATGAAAAATAATTAAGACCTTATCAAAGGTAAAGAGCAAAAAGGAAAGTAGAAACGGTAGAAGACAACGAAAAGATGGTGATAATTAACAAATGTAGGAGCTTGACAAAGGCCAACATCAAATTCATTAGGATTCTACGAACAGCTATGAATAATACTTTCGAGTTTCTTCTTTTCTTAATCTCAAACTAATGATGACTTTTGATAAAGCTCAAATTAGTTATATTGTTCTCAACCTAGTGGGGATCCAGGATTTTGAGGTTTGGGGAGACAACTGTTTTGAATATAAACACAATGTTATTTATATGGACTAAATAGGGTATACATTAGGTTGGTTTGATCTATTTTGGACTATGATTCAGGGTACTATGATTCAGGGTACTCCTTTCTTCAATTTCTATACAGAAATCAATCTAAAAAAGATATACTAACTTTTTAGACACCCTAAAGCAAAGTATAAACTTTAATAATATTAAAAACAACAAATATCACTGATTTAGTCATTACTAAATGGCCAGATTACTTGCTATGCTGTGTCAAACATGCACCCATTCTTACAGAAGTTCAAGCCACAAAACTAACCAGGAATAAGATAGGCTTACAACCACTGAAAGCTTGAAATCGTTAATTACAAACCACGAATGGAACACCTTTTAACATCCCATTTATGAAAATACTTAAAAAAAAAAAAATAACACTCGATTGAAGCTCAGCGAAGAGCAAAATTTTCTCCCAAAACCGTTTGAATCATTATCTTCGTGTGCACATTAATTTAGCTTATATATAAGTGATATCAGCTCTATGAACAGAGTCCACAAGTTTCAACAAAATATTCATCGTGGAAACTCAATAATGGTTTGGTCCAGTAAGTTTTAGAGACAAAGCTAAATATTTGCAAGGAAGTAAAAAAAATCATCGGTAATTGAGAAGTCACCGGCGTAGAATCGCAACCGCGGCGAACGGCGGTGGAGGCAGTCCGGCGGAGTGGAAGCAAAAGGGAGGGTTTTGCGCTTCAACGGGAGAGAATATAATGACTTTGGGAAGAAAATACGGGAAATAAAATTTACTTTAGCGAAAGGAAAAAACCAATAAAGCTTAAGCCCAATAAACATTAGGGCCTGTTTGGAAACAACCTTTTTTTTAAAAAAAAAATTACCTAATTACACTCTTTTATTTATCATAATTTTCATTATTCTCATTCATTCCCAAAAATTTCAAAAATCTCATTTTCTATTTAGATCTTTAATTCGTTAATTCAGATACATTAATTTTGATTCTTAGATTATCTCTATGTTCAATATATCATGCTTTAAATATTACCTGTTGATACTTAAAACCCTAATTTGTAAGTAAATTTTGTATCTGAAACTAAATTAATGTATCTTAATTACTGAATTAACGTATTTGAATTACTGAATTAATGTATTTGAATTGTCGTGTCTTTAAGGGGTTTCTGTAAATTAAAAAAGGGTAGGGAAAATGGTAATTCACTTTTTACACTATGTGATCTGTGTAAGTACTATTTTTTAGATTAAAAAAATAGAAAAAGGACGAATACGTGATTTGTGTAAGTACATATTCACCAAATACGTTTTATGTCTTTTTTTATCTAAAGGGCATTTTTGGTATTTAATTTGATTATTATTTCTGAGTAAGTGAAACCACCTAGTTAGTTGTGATTAACTTAACTATATGACTTGATTTTATTTTATTGCAAATGAAGGCAAAGTTAAGTGTGAAATATGTTGTTCGTATTAACGTCATATTTGGCATGAAATTTGATCGATTCTTTTCTACACAAATCTCTTTATTTCTTCTCGGATAATTCGTCATACTGTGACATTGGTTAAGGAAGAAACAAAAAGAACTGAAGGTGTGCTTTGGAATTGAGATGAATGACTTAAGTGAAAAATTGGAAACAGAAGAAAAAAAGAAAAAGTAAAGTGGCGGGTTAAATGTAATTTTTCTTGGCGATATGAAAGAGAAGAATTGAAGAGAGAAGCATTTACATTAACTCTAACACCGTGAAGTGACTGTATCCAAAGTTATTGATTATTTTCTTGTAGGATAAAACGGATAAACGTTAAAAAAAAGGAGTGATACTTCAAACTTCAATAACTTTGTTGAACTCAAAAAACACTAATAAAATCAACACAAAGACACTAGTTTATTTTGAGAAAATATATGCAGAAGAGGCGAAAAATTCAATGTCGAGAATTGAGAGAAAATTTCTCTATTTATAGTTAGCAATAGGTGCAAACTCACCTGTTCTGAACAGTCTCATCTGTCCTGAATAAGCATGACATCATAAAGCCGAGCGGCGATGACGATGCGAAGGGTATATTTCCCAATTCACACCTTACAAATGGATAAATTACGTAACTAGGCAAACATATGATATGTATTTACATTATACAACAATTTAGTTTGAAAATTACCATTTATTCTTTATCTATCATGAGGGTATTTTAGGTATTTATTCTAATTTTACTGCTTAATAAGTCATTTGCAATTGACTCGGACATAGAAAGTTCTCCCGGTTTAGCACCGGTTTGATTCAGCTACCGGTTTAATACCACATTTTCTTGCTTTTAATTTTGACGACAACCATTCCGTTTCGAGCTTTCCCAATCTCTCTCCCCGTGCTGTGTTCTCTCCACCGGCAGCTTCGCCGACTGTCTGATTCCGATCGAAAAGATGAGCGGTCACGATTCGAAGTATTTCTCCACTACGAAGAAGGGAGAAATCCCTGAGCTCAAAGAAGAACTCAATTCTCAGTACAAGGTAACAAAAAGTCTCCGATTGAAGTTATTCTATTCACGTCGAACCGGCGAGAAAACTCGAATTTTCGTCATTTATTAGCTTTGCATTGGTTTGATTTAATGAAATCTATGATTTTACTTTGTCATTTTGAATGGTGATTTGGTATAACCGTGGTCAGATCTGGCTAGTTTTCGCATTTGATTTGTGCTAGAAGTCTCTATTAGTCATCGTTTGTTTGGTTTGATCCCAATATTTAAATATATTTGATTTTATGGACGTGAATTTATGTTTAGTTTTGCGCTCCTTTTGAAATATACTGCATTTCCTCTGTATGTTTATGAAATTGGCGAAGTTATTGGACCTTCATCTAGTAGTATAGCTACTGAATCCGAGGACTCATGTTTAATCAGGATTTATATTTAGTTTCACGATTTGATCTATCGAAGGAGCCTCATAAGTCCCATTTGCTTGGTCGATCTCAACAATTTTTAGATGTTTGATTTTCTGGATGTGAATTTATGCTTATTCAGGGTTTTAGTTTTTTATGTGTAGTTTTGAGGTCTATTAGAATTTGCTGCGTTCTCTCTGGGTTCCTTATGGAATTGGGAGAAGTTACTGAAATGGTTATCAAAAAGAATTGTTTGTGAAATTGGATAATTATGCTTAATCAGGAATGATACTCCTCAGTTTGCATAATGATAATATGTCGAAAGAGTCTCACAAGTCTTCATCTCTTCAAGTGATCTTATTGTGAATTATGCTCTTAATCAGGGTTTGCGTTTAGTATTGATGACCTATTTAAATTGCTGCATGTTCAGTGGGATGTTTATGAAATTGGGGACTGAAAATCTTATCCGGTGGAAGAGGGATCGCTTATGGTTGAACTTTGATTTGTTGAAGGAGTCTGGCGAATCTTCATTTGTTTGGTTGATATCAATAATTTAGGCGGGTTGATTTGGTTGAATAAGTTATCAGTGATTTTATATTTAGTTTCACGGTCTTATTGATACTTTATTTTAGTATATATGCTTGTGAAAATCAGTTGCGGGGGATGCAACTGAAATTGTTATCGCATACTATTTTAACTGTTCACTTGTTAGAAAATTTGCGGACATCTGAATGCAGTTCCATTATTGGCACGATCCTTATGGGTTAGGTTGAAAACACAGTTTTTTACTGATCAAATAATCCTAGAAACTAGATTGTCTGTTTATTTGGTGAAATATTACTTCTATCTCTGCATATATGCGTACTTATCATTTTTAAAACTAGTTGCTTCTGGTCATTGTAGAAATATGTAGTTCAAAACTGTTGCTATTACAATGAACTCAATGTTTTGGTCTTAAATTTTACCCAATTGAATTATGACATCACTCAGTTGTGGTTAAGTTGTGTTTCAAGTCGTGAGGCTTTTCATTGCAGCCTTGTCATTCCTCCTCCTTTTTTGGAAATCTTGTAGCTTCTTATGTATCTGTATGAAATGCAGGACAAGAGAAAAGATGCTGTCAAGAAGGTCATTGCTGCTATGACAGTCGGGAAAGATGTTTCTTCACTCTTCACAGATGTTGTTAATTGCATGCAAACAGAGAATTTGGAGTTGAAGAAGCTTGTATACTTGTATCTTATCAATTATGCTAAAAGCCAACCTGATCTTGCTATTCTTGCCGTAAATACATTTGTGAAGGTATTTCCGTGATGAAATTCATCTTTAATCATTTGTCTTGTATAAATGTTGCGGTTTTATTCTTCTCATTACCTACTGATTTGTTCATTCTATGTCAATCTTGACCTGTATGGATACAACAGTAAAAGCTTTAGCTTTCATCATTTATCTAGACTCCTCACTTGTCTGTCTCATATATGTATGATTAAGAATTAAGAAATATTCAGTAATCAGTAATCTTTCTATCTTTGACTGATGTAATGCAATGAGTCTCGAATAGTCAAAGGTTCATGATACTCCTTTACCTGGTCTTCTATGAGATTTGAGATCAAAGGTGCTTGCCAATCTGATTCAATCCCTCTGTATACCCTTATTGCTTTTCCATAGACCATAAATATTTTCGCTCTTCAATTGAGTAGCTCCTCTTCTTTATCAGAAATTTTAATTAGTTCCTCTGCCTCTGTTTGTTATGAGAGTAGCGATGACTAGTAATTGGACATAGACCCAAAAGCACGAAAAATCTAGAAAAAAACAGTGGGACACGGAACATATAAGATTTACATTATTTTAAAGATAACTCATTGTTTAATTATAATCTACTGAGAAGAGACCTTGGACCTTGTGATAAGCCTTGGCCCAGATGAAGGTTCTTCTATGAGCTCTCAGATAATGAACCATTGTGAAACTTACTTTCTTCGCTAGATATGAACTCATTCCTTTCAATTTAAGATAGGTTGTACTAAGGCAGTTAAATAAAGATATGATTAATAAGGAATGAGAGGTTCCATCTTGCAGTATTTTTCTTCTGTCTTTTTTATTCTTTGGGTAACAGTAGTGTTCATACATGTTTGAGCGAAGATCACCTAATCCATCGATTTTTGCTACAACCAACACAGATATTAGATAACTATGTCAAGCAAAGTTTAGGCGGATCGAAGAATTCACCTGATGTCACATTTGAGAGGACCAGAATGTTGGTCCAGTAGTTGTCCCTCCAGCTCTTCATGCATTGCACGGTCCTTATGGCTAGAACAATTTCTCTTCCTAACTTGAAGGATCTTGTTTATCCCTCCCTCTTTCACAACGAAAAGCTTTTCCAATGGGAGTTGTACATAATGTCTTGCAACAGTCTGAATTTTAAGGAAGTAATAAAGAAGTAAGAACTTTTTGGGTTGTCCAACATTTATCCGGCTGTTGTCCAACCTGTGCAGTTTGAATTTGATATGACTATGACTGCACTGCGCAACCTACTGCCTGCTATTCCTAACTTTTTGGGCTGTCCAACATTTATCCGGCTGTTGTCCAACCTGTGCAGTTTGAATTTGACATGACTATGACTGCACTGTACCACCTACTGCCTGCTATTCCTAGCATATTATAGGTTTAAAAAAAATGTGTTTAGTTAACTTGTTCTCTTAAGTTGTATTTGTCCATGTGGATTTTGTTAGGGATTCAAAAGGGGTTTGTAAAGGTCTTCAGCTACTTCTGGTCATAAGAAAAGTTCTTTAGCTACTTTACCTTTGTCTTATGGTTTTGAGTTGAATGTTAATTTATTTGCTTTCATGTATCATATTTAGGGTTCAATTTAAAATTTTCCCATTTGTATCTCCACCTAGTTGATGGAGCATTGCATGGTAACAACTTCGTTTGCAGAAATATAATACCACCTAATCATGGAGATGTTTCTTCTTAATTATTTTGTACTGGTTTCGTTGCTGCCCTAGCATGTTTCTTTTGATATTTTATTAGTGACATGCTATATTTTGCACTTTTGCAGGATTCACAGGACCCAAATCCTTTAATTCGTGCTTTGGCTGTGCGGACTATGGGATGCATTCGTGTTGACAAGATCACCGAGTATTTATGTGATCCCCTGCAACGTTGCCTTAAGGTGAATTCACCAACTTTCTCTTCCCCTGCCTGCTCCTAGTTTTGAAGTTGGATCTTCTTGATTGATTGAATCTGTCATGGAACATACTGGTGCCCGATGTTTTCTAACTAAACAATGTAATTTGTCTGCTCTCTTTCCATCAGGATGATGATCCTTACGTTCGTAAGACAGCAGCTATCTGTGTTGCTAAGCTCTATGACATAAATGCCGAGCTTGTGGAGGATAGGGGCTTTCTGGATGCTCTCAAGGACTTAATATCTGACAATAATCCTATGGTTGTTGCAAATGCTGTTGCGGCTCTTGCAGAAATTCAAGAAAGCAGTAGCAGACCCATCTTTGAGATCACCAGCCATACACTTTCAAAGCTTCTAACTGCTCTGAATGAATGCACAGAGTAAGCCCGTCCGAAACGAATGCTTCTACCTTTCTCGATGTAAAATGTGCTAGGGTTTGGCAAATCATCAAAATTGTAAACATTAGTCAGCATGTCACAGGACATTATATTTTCTTCATGTTATTTTTTATTTGTTTTGTTGTCTGCTAGATGCTACTTATGGATTGTCTTCTATTACCACTCATCTTATTATGCGTTTAAATCTTTTTTTTAGAAGTTGTTTATATTTGCTCAGTTGATTATTAACAAGATAATGATCTGTGGATATAGGTGGGGTCAAGTATTTATACTGGATGCTCTTTCCAAGTATAAAGCAGCTGATGCTCGTGAAGCTGAAAACATAGTGGAGCGAGTCACTCCACGATTACAGCATGCAAATTGCGCTGTTGTTCTTTCAGCTGTAAAGGTGGGATCGCTTCCTTCTTTCTCACAAACTTCTAAAACAATTTATGCTTCAGCATGATTAGCATTGCCAGAATCAGACATTTCACCAAGGGGCTGTTTGATAGTGCGTTAGCAAAAATAATACATGCAGTAACTTGATGTAATGGTAATTCCATGTTTGGTACACTTTTTCATGCTATGTATAACATTAGTTATACACTCTATTATGTATTAAGGTGTGTATTACTAGTACTATGGATTCTTAGGTATAAGTAATGTAAGAGGATTATACATGCATTAGCATGGTTAAAGATCCAATTGCCCCACAAAGCTTTTTATTAAATATTTTTTAAAACATCTTTTCTACTGTATTTGTGGATGGTATCTTTGTAAATAAATATTTTTTTAAAAAGAATTTATGCAATGTATGTTATTTTTAATGCATTAACAATGCATAATAAATATCTCTTCATAATTAATGCAAGCACTACTAATACACTCTATTTAGCATTATTCTTATACACCATACCAAACAACTCCTAATAGTCATTTTCTGGTGTTGCAGATGATACTCCAACAGATGGAACTCATCACCAGCACTGATGTAGTTCGGAACCTTTGTAAAAAGATGGCTCCTCCTCTTGTAACGTTGCTTTCAGCAGAGCCTGAAATTCAGTATGTTGCATTAAGGAACATAAATCTCATTGTACAAAAGCGTCCGACAATTCTTGCACATGAAATCAAGGTATTTTGTGGTGTTGCCTAGGCACTTGCAAGATTGGTGACAAAACCTCTATTTCCTTAGCACTGTTGGACCTACCTGTATCTAAACTGGACAACTAAGCTTTGCTTCTAATATTGTTCTGTTTCTAGGTCTTCTTTTGCAAGTATAATGATCCTATATATGTGAAAATGGAGAAGTTAGAGATCATGATAAAACTTGCTTCAGACAGAAACATAGACCAGGTAAATTCTCTCTGCTTTTGATTCAGTTTAGTTGCTCCGATACAGGTTCTTGTGTGTGTCATCATTAGTGGTTTATATATTTGTAGGTGTTACTGGAATTCAAAGAATATGCTACTGAAGTGGATGTTGACTTTGTCAGAAAAGCTGTCCGTGCTATTGGGCGCTGTGCCATCAAATTAGAGAGGGCTGCAGAGCGCTGTATCAGCGTCCTGCTTGAATTGATTAAGATAAAAGTAAACTATGTTGTTCAAGAAGCTATTATAGTAATCAAGGACATTTTCAGACGATATCCTAACACGTAAGTTTTGTCGAAGTCTACTATGCTAAAGTTGAGTTCTGGTCTTTTATTTACTTTTTTTCGTTCTGCCTTTCTTTTTCAGCTATGAGTCCATAATTGCTACTCTTTGCGAGAGTTTGGACACACTGGATGAGCCAGAGGCAAAGGTAACAGAAGATCTTTCTGGAAGTTGGGTCTACAATCTGTTCACAGATTTTGTAACTGCTTCTATCTCTTTGTTGACAGGCATCAATGATCTGGATTATTGGTGAGTATGCTGAAAGAATTGACAATGCAGACGAGCTCCTTGAAAGCTTTTTAGAGAGTTTCCCCGAGGAACCTCCCCAGGTGCAATTGCAGTTGCTAACAGCAACAGTCAAACTCTTCCTCAAGAAGCCAACTGAAGGACCACAACAAATGATCCAGGTACTTCTTGTTGCCATACCATCAAGTGATCTCGTGTTATATGTCAGTTTGCTCTCTGCTTATCAGTAATAGAAAAGAATCCAAACTCGCTTTCTAGTTTGTAAGTTCTTCAATTTTTTACTTCTATGTTACTCGGCCTTCGTATTTAGACCAAAAAACTTGATAAATTATCCTCCCTATGTAGGAACTTTGATAAGCTCCGTCAATATAGACCATAAATAAGAAGAACCAATTTCCTAAAAAGAGGATGACATGTTGAGTTTTCTAAATGTAGAGTAATTAGTGAAAAAAGTTGTGTATCTGAAGCAATGCTTTTAAAAGTGAAAAGCACAAAAAAGTGACAAGGTCCATGGGGCTTTTTTTTTGTTTTCTTGATAAAGGTGACTTGACAAGGTCCATTGGCCTTGAAGCTGTTTTTCTAAAGTGAAGCTCACTTCTTTGAAGTAAAGCGGACAAGTTATGAAAAATAGAAAAAGGGGAAAAAGGCCCGATATACCCCTCAATTTTGCGATTTAGAGCTGATGTACCATTCGTTACAAAAGTGGCTCATATGTACCCCTATTGTTACACAAATGACTCAAATATACCCTTTTGTGCGTCATGTGAAGTGCACACTTTTCTAAAGCGATGCCTAAACACATGATGCAAGAAGCCAATAATCCCTTGCTTTGCCCTGGTTCATCCCATCATGGATTTTATTAACACTGCGTTGAAGTTGATGCTGATAATTGTGAAATACTAAATGGTTGGATTATTTTAATTCGAAAATATGAGGGTGTGAAAAAAAAAGGACATAAAATTTGAGGGTGGGAAGAAAAAACTCATTGGGCCTAGCTTAACACCAAAAGCTAGCTCATAAGCTAGGTGAGGATTGGTGAAGACCATGTAAGGAGACAACTCATTCCTTACCCAATGTAGGATACTCAACACTCCCTCTCTTTGCAAGGCCAGGATTGGATACGTCTGGATGGTGAACAATATAAAATGTGGGCCCAAACTGGGTTAACGAAGAAAAGGCACAAGTTGCGTCTGTTTATGATACCATGAGAAGAAAATGGATCTTGAGCTATCTCAACCCCTAAGCTAGATCATGAGGTGTTGTTGAAGATATATGAGGAGGCAACAACCCATGCTCGCAGCCAGTGTGGAAGTCCAGGGCCGTCTCAACAAGTTGGAGGCCTAAAGCCAAATTTCAAAGAGAGGCTTTATTATTATTTTTAGTTGTTATATATAATTGAATAGCTATAAGATATTCAATGTAATTCTACAAGTAAAGTCTCGAGAAGTCAGGATGCATGCAAACTTTATGAAGTAAGAATGCAAACAATGAAATTTTTTTATGATAAAATATAATGTAATTTAAAATTAAAATAATCAAACCTGACTCAAACTTCTAAAAAATTATATAATGATATTGAAATAGTTGTTGGTGTTGATATTGAAATAGTTGCAGTGAATTTGATAAATTAATATAATGATATTAGAATAATATTGATTTGCTGTAGTGGTTGAAATTTAAATAATACTTCAAAAAATAAATTTTGATCTTTTTAAAACACAGATAATATATTTTGCATACTGCAAATTCTTTTACCATTTAATAGACACTAGATATTCAATAATGAGTGAGTAAAAATAGAAAGAGGAATAACAAAGGTAAATGCATGTAAGAAAAATAGTTTGGGTTCATGATAATCACCAAGATATAAATAAACCAACAAAATAAATAGCCACGTAAGAAATATTATAATTAAGTAAACACTATTTCATTTATTAATTATTACAAGGACCTCCATATTAAATAAAGTAAATAGTTACTCTTTATTTTTTACCCAAAAAATTCTTTTCAAATTTATCAATAAATGATATATAGATTATTAGAAAAATTTGGGGGCCCTAAAAAGTTTGAGGCCCAAGCGGTTGCTTTAGTGGCCTTATGGTCGAGACGACCCTGTGTGGAACACTTAAATGGTGGGGGGATGTTCATAGAACTGTGAAAGTAGAAACTGAGAGCAATTCAATTTAACCAGGATATCCATTCACATTCACTTGTATTGTCAATTTCATGTTCAAATGGTGCTTTTGCCGAGTCCAAACAATAACTGGGAAGTTTGACTGGTTGTTTCTTGCAGCTAACAGAGCCATTTCTCTGTCTTATAGAATTGATCCAAGTATCTTTTGTTTATAAATTTATTTGTTTGCTTTTCTAATATAATGTTGACGCTCTTCATATAACCTTGCTCAATGCTCATAGGTTGTCTTAAATAATGCCACTGTGGAGACTGACAATCCAGACTTGCGAGATCGTGCATACATTTATTGGCGTCTTCTCTCAACTGATCCTGAGGTATGTGCAAACAAATGCTTCACTTTTCTTTGGGCTGTCTCATGGATTTTTATATGACTTAAGTTTGCAAGCTCTATCTTCAATTAAAAGAAAGACTTGCTGTCTTCGGGGTGATAGTTGATGTAATTCATAACTATTCCCCTTGGCTGCTTTTCTCTTTGCTCATAGATATGTTCTGAATTTGAATGAATGAGTATGTACACAGTCCTGGGATTAAGTTGATCTCTGGATGTCAAGTTATAGCAAACTCCTTTGTATATTGCAGGCAGCTAAAGATGTTGTGTTAGCTGAAAAGCCTGTGATCAGTGATGATTCGAACCAACTTGATCCTTCTCTTCTCGACGAACTTCTTTCCAATATTGCTACTTTATCCTCTGTCTATCATAAGCCTCCAGAAGCATTTGTCACTCGCGTGAAGACCACTCAGAAAACCGAGGAGGAAGATTATCCTGATGCAGGTGAACAGAGCTATTCTGATTCTCCTGCTCGTGTTGCTGAAAGTGGTGTGTCACCACCAGCTAGTACAGCTAATCCTCAGCATCCTGCAGCAAGGCAACCAGCTGCACCGGCAGCTCTGCCTGATTTACTTGACCTTGGCATGGATAACAGCAATAGTGCTATTGTGTCAGTTGATGAGCCTGCAACCCCTGCCGGGTATCTACAGTTTGTCTGCATTATTACTATACAGAATGTCCTCACAATCTCTTTTAAGGTCACAAACATAATGATTAAAGGCTGGATTCTCGCCATACTGAATCTAAAGTTACTTATGCAAAAAGGAATTTTGCTTTTTTGTTGCTTTGTTTGACATGTTTCAAACTCTTTTGAGATATCATTGTGAAAACACTTACAGAGCGCTGACTTTTATTGCAGCCCTCCTTTACCTGTCTTATTGCCAGCCTCTAGTGGTCAAGGTTTACAAATCAGTGCCCAACTGGTACGGAGAGATGGACAGGTATTTTACAGCATGATGTTCGAGAACAATTCACAGGTTCCTCTTGATGGCTTTATGATTCAGTTTAATAAAAACACATTTGGTCTTGCTGCCGGTGAACAACTCCAAGTGAGTATTATATGCCACTTCTGTCTGCAGTCCTTTCACACGAAGTATTTATGTTACTATCCAGTATAAGCAGAGGATCTGATTACACCCTTCTGTTAATTTGACTTCTCTTTGATTGTTTACTTTGACGTCTTGTGCTCAATAGGTTCCTCAATTGCTACCTGGAACATCTGCAAGCACTCTCTTACCGATGGTTTTGTTCCAGAACATTTCCCCTGGCCCCCCAAATACCCTTTTACAGGTTGCAGTTAAAAATAATCAACAGCCAGTATGGTATTTCAATGATAAAATCTATTTCCATGTACTTTTCACGGAGGATGGGAGGATGGAGCGCTCCACTTTTCTTGAGGTAATATACATTGTTGAATTTCTATCTAGATCTGTGTGTTGACTGCTCCTTGGGATTGAGGTGTTAAAAAAAAGAAAAAAAAATGAGGATTGTTGTATGTATTACCCTGTGCTCGAGTTAATGGCGTAAGATGTGTGTGCCTCGGCTTCGATTTATCATTTCGTTTCATTGCCAATTGCTTTGACAACCACGTAAACAAGTTGGGTGCTAACACTGGATCTTCATTGCTTCTTTACCAGACTTGGAAGTCACTGCCTGATTCAAACGAGGTATCAAAGGACTTCCCAACATCTGTTATCAACAGCGTTGAAACAACCCTTGATCGGCTAGCTGCATCAAACATGTTCTTTATTGCTAAGCGCAAACATGCTAACCAGGAGGTGTTGTATCTTTCTGCCAAGATCCCTCGAGGAATTCCTTTCTTGATCGAACTAACAACAGTTATTGGAACCCCTGGTGTCAAATGTGCCATCAAGACTCCAAGCCCTGAAATGGCTCCCCTCTTCTTTGAAGCTGTCGAGACTTTGCTCAAGAGTTGATAAGCTTGCTTATCCCATCTCCCTTTTTTATTTATTCCCCCTGTAATTTTGTTTTTGTTCTCTTTCATCGGGACACGCCTTATTTTTGTTCTGATTAATTAGCTTGAGTTTCCAGGTTGAACTGTTAATTCATGCTTCATCCTATGTTCAGCGCTTGTTATTATAGTTGTTTTTTTATTGCACGAATCGTCAATATTTTTCAGCTGTATGGAATGTATCTTAGAAAAATTTTCTTATTGTAGCCTCTTTATATTTGTTGACATTGAGGATTGTAGATTTCATTTCCTTTTTTCTGTTTATGTATACATCTAAGATTGAAGTGCTGCAGCAATATACTGAAGCTTCTACTTCAAACATTTTTGCCTTTATGTCATATTTGTAAGTTTCAAAATTTAATACCATGGTGTAAAGTTAATTAGTGAGAGTTTTTCCTTTTTGATCTTTCATGTGCAGTTTCTCAAGTGCATTTTAAAATGAAAGCGTGAAGAAAGAAAGTGAAAGTAGATGAAGGCAAGGATTTTACAAATTGACAATAGATGAACATATAATGCACAGGTGATGCACGCGCAACACACATAGAAGCCATTTTTATTGAATATCTTGAGACTTTTTATTAAGGTTTGGCTTTAAGACATAAATTTTATTAAGCCGACATCAGAAAATACAATATACGAGATATAATATAAAAGGAGACAAAATTATTATCAACAATTTTAGTCTCTAGTTTAAAAAATTGGAAGAAGAGCTTAGGAGACAAGCATCTTTATTAATCCGGGCATTGTTATCCTATCTTAAGTAGAAAATGACACAATAATTAAGCTAAAAATAATTTCAGAATTACTAATTTTGGAATAAAAAGTTTAATCAAATATAAGTAAAAATAATTTTATATTTTATTCTAAATTTTTTACCTTCTATCCCATTAATCAAAAAGATCTCTTCCCCCCTTAATCATGGGATCAAATTTTAAACAAATGTATTTTATATATATATAAGCAATGATACCAAATCTTTGAGATGGATTGAAAATGACTTGCTTCTTATTCCAATTGGATATTTATTTATAGGATTAAATTAATAAAAGGGCATAATATTTTTTAAATGTTACTTAATTTTTTTTGGTTTTTTAATTTGAAATTTGGTTGAGTAATCAACTGACACCATGTTATATATTTATAGTATGTTGGTTTGGTTAGTTTTTTTATTAAATATTCATGCCACTACAAAAATCCAAGTGTCTCTTCTCTAGCTCCTTTTGGGACCATTTTTATAACGACCCATTATATTAATTTTGGAGTTAGTCCACTTGATTTCATAAATTTATCTCCCTCGAAAAAAAATTTTAGGGGGTACTTTGGACTATTCGATAACTAAGACTATTTAATTTATGGGCGAGGTTGAAATAATTAATAAATGATGGGCTAAATAGTAATTTGTTAAAAGCTCTATACCCACTTGACTTATGTATTAAATTAGGTTAGTGGGATTTATCAGTTTTAGAAGGGAAATAAAATAAAGGGAGGCAAGGGCCGCACAACGTGAGGAGCAGCAGCAAACTTGCAATCTGCGTTGGGCAAAAATTTGAAGGTAGGTACATATTAACTTATTAATATACTTAGTAATAGATTATATATGTTAATTGGAGTAGGAGTGGTATTAGTGTGTGGCAGTAGCGTATATATTAATTGTTTAATGGTAGTATACGTTTCAGGACATAGTTGCTTTATAAAGTAACTAGAATTGGGGTTAATGGCAATATGTTTTCCAGGAAATGATAAACAATTCCCATCTGCACTTTCTTTTGGTTAAAAAATATTGCTTTAGAATGTGCAGATGGCACATTCTTTGTTCTGCGCTTCTGTTAGTGTTTACGGCCCTTTGTAAGTTGAGGAAAAATTAATAAGGTGTCTCCTAACATGCATACATATATATTGTATATGTATATATTTTTTTTACTGATATTAGGAGTTGTATTATATGAATATCATTAGATTTTAAATATCTAGGATATAAAAACTTAACCCTAAGCTTGAAATTTTGGGAATTAACTATGGAAGTGGTTAGTTTTTGGGGTCTATGTTGGATGTATAGTAATATGAGTATTTATAGCTTGAAAATCTTATTGTGAATTATTATTTGTTTAGATCGTGGTATTACGGATTCTAATCGAAAAGGGAAGGCTCAAGTGTTAGAGTGATCGTGATTTGACTAAGGCAAGTGAATTTCTTAACCTTTGTTAAGCATATAGAATCTTGTGCTTCCTATGTGAGGTGTTGATAGTGATTTTGAATTATGAATTTGGTGTTGATGTTATTTTAAAACTATGTTGTTGTGAAATGTGCATTGGATTAAAAATTCGGTCATCTCCTCATCATAGTGTAAACCTGTCTATTGCATTGATTTTGTGGCAAATGTTATGTGAACTGAGAAAGAATAAGAGTTAAGAAAAAAAGGATGTATCATTCGAGGGACGTGTCGCACGCCGCGACGGATATTATGAATCGAGGGACGTGTCGCACGCCGCGACAGTTACTATATATGATTCGAGGGTCGTGTCGCACGCCGCGACGGATGCACGGACTAAGAGTCCCCCATGGGTCCCAGACTGAGAGACAGCGGGTGTGTATCACTAGGTCAGACATGCATCATTCTACTTGACATTACATTGCATTGCATTACACATTCTTATCATTTATGAGCTTGTCGGTGCCTTTTTGTGAAACTGGTGATAGGTGAACCGATTCCTGTGTTGTTGATCTATGAATATTGGTGTGGTTACTGAGCTACATGTTATATACATTAGGAATTATTATGTTGGACCGATGTTATGTGTGTTGTAGTTGTAGAGGTTCTGGCGTGGAGTTAGGAGTACTTGTATTCTGTATTGCTTAATATTGCGTTTAGTAGTTCACTTGTTGGGTACCACGTTGTTTTTGGTACTCACCCTTGCTTCTACACTTGTGTAGGTTTTGAGCCCGGACTGTGAGTAGTATTTTTCCTTGATCATCCAAGGCTTCTCAGGAGATTTAGAGAGGTAGCTGCTGTCATCTGGCTGACTCTCTTATCCTATTTTCTTTCTGCTTTGTTCTATTTGAGAAGAAAGACAGTTTCAGACTTTGTAATTCTTTGGATTTCTGTATGACTAGTGGCTTGTACACGTGACAACCAATCCTTGGGTGGTATTTAAGTTTTATGAAGATTTCTCTTTTTAAGTTATCTATTTTATTTAGTACTTCCGCACGTTATTTCGATATTCTTGTTGGGTTTAGGCTGACTTGTCTTGATGGGTTAAGACGAGTGCCATCACGCCCATTTTCGGGTCGTGACAGATGGTATCAGAGCCCCAGGTTCATAGGTCTCACGTGTGTACGAGCCAAGTCTAATTAGAGTCTCAAGGATCGATACGGAGACGTCTGTACTTATCTTTGAGAGGCTATTACGACTGTTAGGAAATTTCTTTTTATTCACTCTCTCTTATCGTGCTTAAATTGTTCTTTAGTATTAAGTTGTGCCCGTGTTCATTTGACAGATGGCAAGGACTAGGGCTACTGTTGCTGGTGGTAGAGGTGGGGCAGCTCCCGAGAGAGTTGTTGAGGGCCCAGTTAGAGGTAGGGGAAGAGGCCGAACTAGAGGACGTGCCCGAGGAGCGACACGAGTTAGAGGGCAGGCTAGAGGGGCTCCTCTAGAGCCACAGATAGAGGTTGGTGAGGAGCAGGTTCCTTCAGAGCACGTAGCCTCACCTTTGCTGCAGGATACCTTACTGAGGGTGCTGAATGTACTTGAGAGTTTTGCTCCGAATGGTAACTCGACAGGCATGCCCGGTGGTTCTCAGACCGGAGGAGGGGCTCAGACTCCAGATCAGCATCAGGCTCCCATGGTTCGCGGTCCAGTAGAGCAGCCACCACTGGATCCTAGAGTTGAGATTGATCTTGCACCAGCTGATGAGGTTCGGGGTACACCTGTGGCCACATTGACTGAGAATGAGCAGCGCTGCTATGAGATGTTTAGAAAGATGAACCCACCTCAATTTCAGGGTGGGAGGACAGAGGATGCTTATGAGTTTCTGACTACTTGCAGAGAGCTGCTGGATACCGTCGGCTTAGCTGAGTCACACGGGGTTCGATATGTTACTCTTCAGCTCCGTGGGCCTGCCAGAGAATGGTGGAGGACATATTCAGGATCTTTGCCAGTGGGATCTCCCACAGTGTCTTGGGAGATGTTCTCTAGTGCTTTCTGTGATCGGTTTGTCCCTTGGAGCGTGAGGGAGGAGAGCCGCTTGAGGTTTGAGAGCCTGAGGCAGGGCGGCCTATCAGTCACCGAGTATGAGACCCGTTTCTGTCAGTTATCTAGACATGCGGCAGCCATTATTCCAAATGAGACAGAGAAAGTTCGTAGGTTCGTGAGAGGACTGACCTATTCTATCCGACAGGCAGTGTTTAGAGTATCTAGGGATGGAGCCTCTTTTCAGTCTGTTGTGAGTGCGGCCAAGGAGGCAGAGCTGATGGAGAGAGAAGAGTTCGGGGACCCCAAAAGGGCCCGTGCATCCGGTCAGTTTTCGGGTACCTCATCTGGAGGTAGAGGGCCCTATAGAGGGAGTGACTCATCCCAGCGTCGGGGACCAGTTCATGCGTCATTACCTACTCCTAGGGGTGGTCAGACACATCGTGGATCTCATAGTACGGGTTATGACTTGTATGGTTCTCAGCAACGATCAGCAGGGCGAGACATCTATAGTAGTTCTTCAAGATCAGCACATCCGTCCCAGAGTCAGAGATTTTGTTATAGTTGTGGAGATCCTGATCACTTGATACGACAGTGTCCCTTATTAAGAGGACAAGGAGGGACCCATCCCAGATCGTCAGCTCAGACTAGACCACCTACCCCACCACCATACAGGGGGCGAGACAGAGCTCAGACAGATAGAGGTGGTCACACTTCAGGCAGAGGGGCGAGTGGTGCCCTAGCTCCGCAGGGTAGGGGTAGAGGCGTTGCTCAGACAGGTGGTGGTAGGGGATCACAGTGTTATGCATTTCCGGGGAGGCCTGAGGCAGAGGCTTCTGATGCAGTTATCACAGGTATTATCCCGGTTTGTCATCGATCCGCGTCTGTATTGTTTGATCCTGGATCCACCTATTCTTATGTGTCCTCCTACTTTTCATCTGGATTTGATTTACTATGTGATCGTATGCCTGTTCCTATCCATGTTTCCACACCGGTAGGTGAGCCTTTAGTGGTGGATCGAGTGTATCGATCCTGTCTTGTTTCTCTGGCTGGATATGATACTTGGGTAGATATGATTATTCTGGAGATGGTAGACTTTGATGTTATCTTGGGGATGGACTGGCTTTCTCCTTATCATGCTATTCTTGATTGCTATGAAAAAACTGTGACCTTAGCCATGCCTGGTGTACCAAAGATTAAGTGGAAGGGTGATAGTGGTTCTTATCCTAGCAAAGTTATTTCCTATATCCATGCTCAGAAATTGATTGATAGAGGGTGTCTGTCTTACTTGGCTTTCATTCGAGATACCAGTGTTGAAACAACTTCTATAGAGTCTATTCCTGTGGTTCAGGAGTTTGTCGATGTGTTTCCTACTGACCTTCCAGGTGTTCCTCCCGATAGGGATATTGACTTCCCTATTGATCTAGAGCCAGGCACTAAGCCCATATCTATTCCTCCATATAGAATGGCTCCAGCTGAACTGAAAGAATTAAAGGAGCAACTTCAAGATTTGTTGAGCAAAGGGTTTATTCGTCCTAGTGTGTCACCATGGGGTGCCCCCGTCTTGTTTGTGAAAAAGAAAGATGGGTCTATGAGGATGTGCATTGATTACAGACAGTTGAACAAGGTGACTATCAAGAACAAGTACCCTCTTCCCCGTATTGATGACTTGTTTGATCAGCTTCAGGGAGCGGCTCTGTTTTCTAAGATTGACTTAAGGTCTGGTTATCATCAGCTGAGGATTAGAGCATCAGATATTCCTAAGACAGCTTTCCGAACTCGTTATGGCCATTATGAATTTTTGGTGATGTCCTTCGGGTTAACTAATGCCCCTGCAGCATTCATGGAGTTGATGAATAGGGTGTTTCGTCCGTACTTAGATTCTTTTGTGATAGTATTCATTGATGATATTTTGATATATTCCAAGACTGAGGCTGATCATGTTCGTCACTTGAGAATAGTGCTACAGAGGTTGAGGGAGGAAAAGTTATTTGCAAAATTCTCTAAGTGTGAGTTCTGGCTTGATTCAGTGGTATTCTTAGGGCATGTGGTGTCCAAGGATGGGATAAGGGTGGATCCGGCTAAGGTGGAGGCAGTTAGAGGTTGGACACGTCCTACTTCAGCTACCGAGATTCGCAGTTTTGTGGGGTTAGCTGGGTATTATCGGCGGTTTATTCAGGGTTTTTCTTCTATTGCAGCTCCATTGACTAGATTAACTCAGAAGAATGTAGCCTTTCATTGGTCTGATGAGTGTGAGGCGAGCTTCCAAAAGCTCAAGACTTTATTGACTTCAGCTCCCATTTTGACACTACCTGAGGCAGGTGTGGACTTTACGGTGTATTGTGATGCTTCAGGAGTTGGTTTAGGTGGTGTGTTGATGCAAAAGGGGAAAGTGATTGCTTATGCTTCTAGGCAGTTGAAGGTTCATGAGAAGAATTATCCTACCCATGACTTGGAGCTAGCGGCTGTGATTTTTGTGCTTAAGTTGTGGCGTCATTACTTATATGGGGTTCACTGTGAGGTCTTCACTGATCATAGGAGTCTTCAGTATGTTTTCAGTCAAAAGGATCTGAACTTGAGGCAGCGTAGGTGGATTGAGTTGCTAAAAGACTATGATTTGACCATTTTATATCATCCGGGGAAGGCTAATGTGGTGGCTGATGCCTTGAGTAGAAAGACTTCTAGCATGGGGAGTCTAGCTGCCATTCGAGTTGAGGAGCGACCTTTGGCCAGGGATGTTCAGCGCCTAGCTAATGGCCTAGTCAGGTTACAACTTTCGGATGAGGGTGGTGTACTTGCTTTTATTGAGGCTCGTTGTTCCTTGATAGACCAGATTCAAAAGCGCCAGTTTGAGGATGAAAAGTTGTGTCTCATCAGGGACAAGGTGATTAGAGGAGAGGCTAAGGAAGCGACACTGGATCCTGATGGTGTCTTGAGGATTGGAGGTCGAATTTGTGTGCCTAAGGTGGGTGACTTGATTAGAGTGATCATGGAGGAGGCTCATTGTGCTCGTTATTCCATTCATCCAGGAGCAGCGAAGATGTATCATGACCTGAGTCAGCATTACTGGTGGTGTGGCATGAAAAAGGACATCTCAGATTTCGTATCTAAATGTTTAACTTGTCAGCAGGTTAAGTGTGAGCACCAGCGGCCTGGAGGTGAGTTACAGAGGATGCCCATTCCTACATGGAAGTGGGAGCGTATCACCATGGATTTTGTGGTGGGTTTGCCTACTACCGTGGGTGGTTATGACTCTATCTGGGTAGTTGTGGATCGATTGACTAAGTCTGCCCATTTCATTCCTGTCAAGGTTAAGTATACAGCGGAGAAGTTGGCTGAGCTTTACATCAGTCAGATAGTTAGATTGCATGGGGTGCCTGTTTCTATCATTTCAGATCGGGGTTCACTCTTCACTTCACATTTTTGGAGGGCCTTGCAGCACGGTCTAGGCACTCAGTTGGATATGAGTTCAGCATTCCACCCTCAGACAGATGGACAGTCTGAGCGGACGATTCAGGTGTTAGAGGACATGCTTCGAGCGTGTGTGATTGATTTTGGTTCCCGTTGGGACCAACACTTGCCCTTGGCAGAGTTTGCCTATAATAATAGTTACCACTCCAGTATTCAGATGGCTCCATTCGAAGCCTTGTATGGTAGACGGTGTAGATCTCCGATTGGTTGGTTTGATTTTGCTGAGATGGACTCATTAGATGCAGACTTTCTTAGAGATGCTATGGAGCAGGTTCGTATGATTCAGGGCAGGTTGTTGACTGCTCAGAGTCGACAGAAGAGTTATGCAGATAGGAGGGTTCGAGCCCTAGAGTTTATGGTGGGCGATCATGTTTGGCTTAGAGTGTCACCTATGAAGGGTGTTATGCGGTTCGGTAAGAAGGGAAAGCTTAGCCCCCGATTTACTGGTCCATTTGAGATTTTGGAGCGAGTCGGAGAGGTGGCCTATAGACTAGCTTTGCCACCTAGCTTGTCATCCGTGCATCCTGTGTTTCATGTCTCCATGCTTCGGAAGTATGTGCCCGATGAGTCTCATATACTTTCATTTGATTCGGTGATGTTGAGTCCAGACTTATCGTTTGAGGAGGAGCCTATAGCTATTTTGGATAGACAGGTTCGAAAGCTTAGAAACAAAGAGATTGCTTCCGTGAAGGTGCAATGGAAGAATCGCCCAGTTAGAGAGGCGACTTGGGAGATAGAGTCTGACATGCGTGCAAAACATCCTCGTCTTTTCGAAGCTTCAGGTACTTTCTTCTACCTTATGTTCGAGGACGAACATGATTTTTAGTGGTGGATAATATAACGACCCATTATATTAATTTTGGAGTTAGTCCACTTGATTTCATAAATTTATCTCCCTCGAAAAAAAATTTTAGGGGGTACTTTGGACTATTCGATAACTAAGACTATTTAATTTATGGGCGAGGTTGAAATAATTAATAAATGATGGGCTAAATAGTAATTTGTTAAAAGCTCTATACCCACTTGACTTATGTATTAAATTAGGTTAGTGGGATTTATCAGTTTTAGAAGGGAAATAAAATAAAGGGAGGCAAGGGCCGCACAACGTGAGGAGCAGCAGCAAACTTGCAATCTGCGTTGGGCAAAAATTTGAAGGTAGGTACATATTAACTTATTAATATACTTAGTAATAGATTATATATGTTAATTGGAGTAGGAGTGGTATTAGTGTGTGGCAGTAGCGTATATATTAATTGTTTAATGGTAGTATACGTTTCAGGACATAGTTGCTTTATAAAGTAACTAGAATTGGGGTTAATGGCAATATGTTTTCCAGGAAATGATAAACAATTCCCATCTGCACTTTCTTTTGGTTAAAAAATATTGCTTTAGAATGTGCAGATGGCACATTCTTTGTTCTGCGCTTCTGTTAGTGTTTACGGCCCTTTGTAAGTTGAGGAAAAATTAATAAGGTGTCTCCTAACATGCATACATATATATTGTATATGTATATATTTTTTTTACTGATATTAGGAGTTGTATTATATGAATATCATTAGATTTTAAATATCTAGGATATAAAAACTTAACCCTAAGCTTGAAATTTTGGGAATTAACTATGGAAGTGGTTAGTTTTTGGGGTCTATGTTGGATGTATAGTAATATGAGTATTTATAGCTTGAAAATCTTATTGTGAATTATTATTTGTTTAGATCGTGGTATTACGGATTCTAATCGAAAAGGGAAGGCTCAAGTGTTAGAGTGATCGTGATTTGACTAAGGCAAGTGAATTTCTTAACCTTTGTTAAGCATATAGAATCTTGTGCTTCCTATGTGAGGTGTTGATAGTGATTTTGAATTATGAATTTGGTGTTGATGTTATTTTAAAACTATGTTGTTGTGAAATGTGCATTGGATTAAAAATTCGGTCATCTCCTCATCATAGTGTAAACCTGTCTATTGCATTGATTTTGTGGCAAATGTTATGTGAACTGAGAAAGAATAAGAGTTAAGAAAAAAAGGATGTATCATTCGAGGGACGTGTCGCACGCCGCGACGGATATTATGAATCGAGGGACGTGTCGCACGCCGCGACAGTTACTATATATGATTCGAGGGTCGTGTCGCACGCCGCGACGGATGCACGGACTAAGAGTCCCCCATGGGTCCCAGACTGAGAGACAGCGGGTGTGTATCACTAGGTCAGACATGCATCATTCTACTTGACATTACATTGCATTGCATTACACATTCTTATCATTTATGAGCTTGTCGGTGCCTTTTTGTGAAACTGGTGATAGGTGAACCGATTCCTGTGTTGTTGATCTATGAATATTGGTGTGGTTACTGAGCTACATGTTATATACATTAGGAATTATTATGTTGGACCGATGTTATGTGTGTTGTAGTTGTAGAGGTTCTGGCGTGGAGTTAGGAGTACTTGTATTCTGTATTGCTTAATATTGCGTTTAGTAGTTCACTTGTTGGGTACCACGTTGTTTTTGGTACTCACCCTTGCTTCTACACTTGTGTAGGTTTTGAGCCCGGACTGTGAGTAGTATTTTTCCTTGATCATCCAAGGCTTCTCAGGAGATTTAGAGAGGTAGCTGCTGTCATCTGGCTGACTCTCTTATCCTATTTTCTTTCTGCTTTGTTCTATTTGAGAAGAAAGACAGTTTCAGACTTTGTAATTCTTTGGATTTCTGTATGACTAGTGGCTTGTACACGTGACAACCAATCCTTGGGTGGTATTTAAGTTTTATGAAGATTTCTCTTTTTAAGTTATCTATTTTATTTAGTACTTCCGCACGTTATTTCGATATTCTTGTTGGGTTTAGGCTGACTTGTCTTGATGGGTTAAGACGAGTGCCATCACGCCCATTTTCGGGTCGTGACAATTTTGTAGGTAGAATTTCTACCAATGTATAACTTAATCTAGGTCTGATGAGCTCGTTTACATTCTCGATCTTAAATTCGAATAAAAGAATAGAATTATCGAAAATCATTTGAAAAATAGCCTCTTTATTTTATAAAGATAGAGGTAAAATTAAGTGGAAGCTCGGTGCAGTAAAGTTTTCGTTATGCGTAAGGTTCGGTGAACGGCTCGACCACAAGAGTATATTGTACGTAAGCTTATCTTGCATTTCTGTCAGAGACTGTTTTGAAGGCTTGAACCCGTGATCTCCTGGTCACATGACAGCAACTTTAAACTACGTACAACTATTTATTTTTTTAAAATCTACTTGTTATACACTCAAATAAAGTAAAAAGTTTCATGAATTTTTTAAAGGTTGCCAATCATTCAAACTTCTTTTCCCTCTCTAAGTTGAACTTTTAAAAATATGGAGTACATCAAAAGCCAAATGAAATTTCCCTCTTCACATGAATTGAAATGTATTTGAATAAGTAGAATCTAGAAGCTTGTAAAAGAGGTTATGTAATTCTTTAATATATTTAGACGAGTCAAAATGAGTCAATAAAAAAAGATATTACAATGATAACAAGTCAACAACAACAACAATATATACTTATTTTTACGAGTCACGTCTACTACTTGAAGATAGAGGTTGTTTCCGAAATACCCTCAGCAAGTGAATCAAATCAAAGTAGTGATAAAGAGAAGAAACAATGATGAAATAAACATGACAACTCATAAGATAAAATATTAACGAACTACTTGTATGTATTATATTATTTCTCTTTTTGTTCTTAGTTTATAGATTGATACACACGAAATAAATTGAAAATGTCTTTTTTTTTTTTAAATTCAAATTTTAAGTGGTTATAGAAGATCATTTCCTCGTTTGTGTGTATACAAATTGTGGATCATTAGTGGAATTTAATTATTACCAAATCTTGAATTATTTTCACTGTGTGTGTGTGTGTTTTCTTGAAAAAAAATTTCTTTTTATGTAATCTAAAATCTGATTTGGATTCCAAACTTTTTTCGTTTCATTTTCCCAAAAACTGAAAAAAGATAATTGAAAAATCTTTCTCTACGTTTTTGGAAACAAAAATAAAAAATAAATATGGTGGTACCTAATTACTCTTATTTTAACTATCAACTCCATGGAAGGATGATAATGGGGCGGAGCGGGATAGGACGGGTTGAGTTCAACGCGCTAATTTTTTAAATTGCTTCGACGTTGCTTTACATGATGATTTTTTTCATTTTCAATCTGCGCCGCATAAAACTGACACCACTTAAATTTTTAACTTTTTTTATTTTTTAATTGAATTTAATATGAAAAATAATATTTTTAAATTTTTTCGCTAATTAACATCTCAACAACTAATTAACTATTGTTAATTGACATTTTAGAAAGAAAATAAAATTAAAGTCTATGTGTAATATAAAAAGTTTATATCTTTAATTTTTACTAATTATAAAGATTTAATTTTCTTCTAATTCTTATTTGGTTCTTTAAACTCACAACCCGCTCCTCCCACATTAATATTAAAAATAGTTACTTAAACCCACCCCATCCCACATAACTTTAAACCTATCCCGCACGGCATAGCTTCAAATCCACTCCGTACCCACCTCATTATTATTACCCTAAATATCACACTTCTTTTTTTAAATTCAACTCATATTATCTATGTATAGTAATAATAACAAAATTTTCATTAAAGGTCGTAAATATATATATATATAAATATACATATAAAGAAGTCAAAAATAGTGTCAATACACAAAATAAATAATTTTTTTTGTTAAAAATTCGCTAATTAACATCTTAACAACTAATTAACTATTGTTAGTTTAAATTTTAGAAAGAAAATAAAATTAAAGTCAATGTGTGATATAAAAAGTTTATATCTTTGATTTTACTAATTACAAAGATTTAATTTTCTTCTAATTCCTATTTGGTTCTTTAAATTCACAACTCGCTCCTCCCCGCATTAATATTAAAAATAGTTACTTCAACCTATCCTGCACCGCCCCACTCCACATAACTTTAAACCTTTCCCGCACTGCATGCTCCGTACCCACCCCATTATTATTACCCTAAATATCGCACTTCTTTTAAGTTCAACTCATATTATCTATTTATATATATATATATATATATACATAAATATTAAAAATAGTTACTTCAACCCATCCTGCACTGCCCCACTCCACATAACTTTAAACCTTTCCCGCACTCATGCTCCGTACCCACCCCATTATTATTACCCTAAATATCGCACTTTTTTTAAGTTCAATTCATATTATCTATCTATCTATCTATCTATCTATCTATCTATATATATATATATATATACAAAAGGATGACCAAATAAATAAATGTATAAAAATAAAATCCACAAAAAATAAAAATAAAAAATCACTACCCATATTACGACTAAACGACACAAAAAAGTAATTGCAGAGCATGTGGGATGTGGTCCCCACTTTCATTTACTCTTCGTGGGTCCCACTTCTTAGGATGATGAAAACGAAGACGAGGAGAGATGTGTCTATTTTCGAAAATCAATTTTGATTTGATTCTATGCCTAGCGTTTAACTGTTGAAGTCATTCATCTTGTATAACAATAATGAAGAAATATAAGAAAGACGAAAACGATCTTCCTATCTCCATATAGATTGGGAAAACGTTCTATTTTCGCAATGGCGTAGATGAGAGAAAAAAGACCAAATTAATCTCTTGTTTTTGGGTTAAGACTCAACATAATCCTTGACTTTTCATATGGTGCACTAATTGTCCCTCGTATTTGCAATATTGATACATTTTTAGTCATTTTCCAAATTTTTTGTATCATATCAATTTCACAGCAAACAATACAAAGTTTTCTTTTCTTGCAACGTCGTATGTGAATGTGTTCTTCGTTTAGCTTCGATAATATTTCATCGTACAGAATAAGATATTCCTCTTCTCACCTTCTTTCACATGAAATTATTATTTTTACTAAATTATAAAAAGATGGCTGAATATTTCATACATAAAATTATACACAAATCAATATTAAAAAAACAGGCAAAAATTCGTGGAGGAGGAGGGGGACCAAAGTCCAACGATATTGTAAATATAAAGGACTATTAGTATTTCATGTGAAAATTGAAGGAAGATTTTAAATTTTAACCCAAAAATAAGAGATTATTTTGGACTAAACCTTCGTATAGATGATGAGTACGAGGAATGCATCTTTCGGATATAAAAGGGATACAAATAATCATTCTATCTCGCAATACGATCTGCATACACTCTACAATGTTTTTTCGAGAATTCACTCGTAGGATTTCATCGAGCAGGGCCCCACTACTTCTTCTTAATGGTGACGTGGGTTTTTGTGGGTCCCACTTGAAGTGCATTATTTTTTTTCCTTTTTTTTCAAAAAAAAAAAATTGTGCGCTCCAGCTGCCTCGAAAAAAGAGCGGATTTGAAATGTAAATTCAAATATAATTAATAAAATTTTTGAAAACAATTTAAGGTCCACAGGGTACAAACAGTTGTGTCTTAAGGTACAAACGCTATATACTTTTGGTTTTTGTTGGGATAAGATCCGACAGCTGTATTTTTACTGACACGTGTACGTTCAAATATATTTTCCCTCTCTTTTTTGTTTTCTAAACCGGCTCAGCTCGGCTCGGCTCGGCTCATGAGCTTGGACTGTGAAATTACAATTATGCACTTTGTAAAAATGATGTTGTTTGGTGAATCCTTGGATCGTTGTTGCAGTTGCCGGAGATGTGCCAGACAAGGTGGTAGTATTTTATCCGTTTTATTTTATGTGATATCGTTTAATTTGATACGATATTTAAGAGAAAAATAAATAAAGTTTTGAAATTTATAGTTTAAAATAATTTTTAAATATTTATATACTTATTAATCATTTCAATCAGGGGTAAAAACGAAATTTTAATGTTTAAATATTTCTAATTATAGTGAGGTGATATTTTTTGGAGGACGAAGACATAAAATGGATAGAGAGAGTACTTGATAGGCAAGTCGTTTGTATTCATAATTATTTTTTTCCTGATTTGATATTTATTTTGAGGTTTGATTAGTTTGAATTTGTAAGATTAAGTCTTCTGTTTTAAAAGACGTAGAAACACACAACGTATATTGATAGAATTTTAGTTCATTAAAAGAGTAAAATTGAATCAAAATTCGATCAATAATAAATATTGTATTTTTTTCAAAAAGCGTTATAAAAATATATTATACTTTTGTTATGAACTTTGCTTATATCGGTGAGATCGTACGAAGAATTAGGACTTTAGTAATTTTCATAAATTTATAAAAAATTTATGTTTATAAGCAAAAAAATATAATTGAAATATTCAAATAAACTTTTAACTTTATTTCATTATTTTATCTCACATGAAGAAACAAATCTTAGTAAATTGTATTTCCTCTGTCCTATTTTATGGCATCATTTCCTTTTTGGTCTGTTCCCAAAAGAATGTTATTTTACTTTAAATTAAAATAATTTAATTTTAAATTTTTTTCTGTTATCCATAATGAAATGATTCTCACCAACACAAATATCTAAAAATAATTTTAAATCATAAATTTTAATTTTAAAAAAAATTAAATTAAAAAGTATCATATAAAATAGGACGGACCGAGTAAATGAGTTTCAAAATGTTGGGATGAAGAGAATATTTGGTAGGCTAGGTTTGAAGTATTTGTGTGGTTATTTTGTGTTTATGTGTCCTCTCATGTAATAAATGTAACTCTATTATTTTTATATTATCAATTCTTTTTAAACTTCATATTATTGATGTCCCTATAAGTTAGTATGTGTCTGCATTATATTATACATAGCTAATTAATTGATTACTTTCATCAACTCAATTTACTCCAAAGATTGATGAAATAGTAAATATGATCTGAGAAAAATAAAGTATACATATATTTTATTCATATCTAATAGAGATAGAGGAAAATTATTTTTTAATGATCCTAAGTTCAAGTGCAACAAGATCAAAGTAGTTGTAAATAACCGATAAGAAAGTACGTGAATATATAGGCTAAATACTATGACAAACAACAACGCTTTACGATCTATCAATCGTCTACTTTAATTTGCGACTTGTATAATCTCCTATCCAGAGTCTCTTTAATACTTCTTGAATTAGCTCTACTTTCTTTCGTATCCACTATATTAAATTTCTCCATCACATTCCCTCTCTACGTATTGAAATCATCTCAATTTTACTTCACTCGTCTTACCAACTATGAACTCCATTATATACCTTATTCCAAATTCCAATCCTCATTTTCTAAATTCCATATGTATGTATAAATATACATCCATTTCAGCACACACATTAAATCCTTTGAACATCAAAATTCTTAACTAGTCGATAATCCTCCTTATGAAAAAAACTGATTTAATCATCAATTCATAAAATTTTCCTTTAAATTTGATTGTAATACCTTTTTATGACAATTAAACAAAAAACTGATTTTATCATCAACAACAATAACATATCCAGTGGAATCCCATAAGTGGGGTTTGGGGGAGAGTAGAATGTACGCAGACCTTACCACTACCTCATAAAAACAGAGAGGTTATTTACTGAAAACGCTCATCTCGATAATCCAAAAATAGTATACTAGATATGACGAAACTTTATCATCAATTCATGAAATTTTCCTTTAAATTTGATTGTAGTACCTTTTTTATGACAATTTTTAAAAAAATAAAAAAAACCGCTCCAAACCAGGACCCATCGCTTTCAAAAAAGCCTCGGATTCCTTTTAACACAGAACCGGGTTCATAAAATCAGAATAAACTCGGCTCAACACTCAACCTACTCAGACCCGAGCCGGCTAACTATCCAAGCCGGTTCATATATATATATGAAAACGAGAAAAAAAGAAAAAGAAAGAGATAAGGAAGAAAAAGCCAAGTGACCGTACAAGTGGGTCTCCCTTCTTCTCTCTCCTCTCTCTTGTGTTTTTATGAGAAGAAGAAGAAGCAGCAGGTCGTTTCCATTCCAATGGCAGTTGTGAAGCATTTACTCTATGTTCTCTCTTTCTCTCTCTAAAACTACTTCACTTTCTCTCTCTACATTACTCCTAAATTTTCTGTTCTTACCAGATTGCATTTCACTCGAATCTGACGACTAAATCAATCTGCTCTTTGTTTCTGAGTATGCTGAATCGACTGATGACTGACTGGTATTCACATTCGAACTGAGGTAACGTAAGCTGTTGACGGATTTGACGTGTTTGATTTTTTTCTCTACTGTTTGTTTTGTTTTTGTGTGTTTTACGCAATGTGGAAAAAACTTTTTTTTGTCTTTTCTCAATTTGAAACTGATAGATATTTCTGAGTTTTTCTCTAATTTGTTTTTTTTTTTTGCTGAAATTTCAGCATGATTGCTTGGTTTGAGTGTCAGTTTTTTTAAAGTTTTACATGGAGAAGTTGATTTTTATTCACTTTGAAATTAATGATTGTGACTCATCTATAATTTGCTGAGTTTTTTTGGTTTGAGTGTTAGTTTTTTGAAGTTTTACATCGGTATTGATTTATTTTTCTTCATTTTAAAATAATTGATTGTTGAGTTTTTCTCTAATTTGCAGTTTTTTTGTTCGAATCTGCTGAATTTGTTGAACGGATTCAGCATGATTGCTTGGTTGAATGATAAATTTTTTTGAAGTTTTACATTGGGAAATGGATTCCCATTTTTTTCCATTTTGAAATTAATAATTCTGAGCTCCTTTCTAATTTGCAGTTTTTTTTGTTTGAATCTACTGAATTTGTTGAATGATTGCTTGCTTGAATGCCACTTTTTTTGAAGTTTTACATTGGGAAATTGATTTTTTTAGTCACATCAACTATTTCTGGTTTGCAGTTTTTTTATAATTTTTTTTGGTAAACATGATTGCTTGCTTTATTTTCTGTTTGTTTGATCTATTATTCAGTGAGCTTTTTTCGATTTGCAGTTTTTCTCTGCAACCTCTCATTTTTTTCCAATTTATTTTTTTGGTTAACATTGCTATTTAATATGATTACTTGTTTGAGTTTCACTGATTGATACTTTATGTATTGAGATTGAGAAAATCCAATTTTCCCAGTCAAATAAACAATTCTGAGCTCTTCTCAGTTTTGCAGTTTTCTTAATTTTAATTGTCATTTTCATGGACTTTTTTAATGTTAGTATCTTCTTTCGAGCAAATTGAAAGCCCTAGAATTGTGATTAGCAAATACTTAGTATTATATCTAATACTCCCTAAATATTGATCTATTTTCCATCTTAGCTAAGTACGATTTTTGTTGCTAATTTTGATTGAATTGGAGAGATCAAGCTCAATTAAAATTGTTTTATCTTATCTAATAGTACAAACTTTTTTTTTTATATAACCAGTAGATTTTAATGGATCATGCATTCTTGCATTTATTACTCATGCTGAATCCGTGACTTGCAGAAATTAATTGCTTGTTGGCTCATAGTATTCAACATTCCATAAGAAATTTCGTGTCAGTCTATCAGATCTTAAAGATCACTCTCTTTTTGTGTCTCTCCTTTGAGTGTGTATGAAAATGCCTTACTTTGGTGGCCACCTTTTTTGACATTCTTGATAGTTGCTTTTTCAGGATTTTCATTTGAGATTGGGAGTTCTGCTCTTCTTTTTTAGCTTGATTGATTCTGGTTTTTGAAACTTGAAAAGATTTCAGTCTCTGTTCAGCAAAGACATTCGATTATGAGGTGAATCGCTTTATTAGGACTGGAGATTCTTTAGAAAGGTATCTGAAATTGTGATTCTTGGGATTTAGTTCTGTGCTGGAAGTTGAAGTTTGATCTGCTACCGAGTTGGCTGTTATTGGGGATCTGTTATTTTCATTGTCTGGTTGTAATGAGGAGGAGCAAGGGAGAAAGAATTATCCTCTATATAGGATTCTATAGTTTGGTTCCAGTATATCAGTAGCTGATTTAGTCATATTGATTGCTATCTTCGTTGGGATCACTGATTAATTGGTTGTTGAGACGAGCAAAATGCTGGAGACTCAATTATGTCCTGCTAGGGTGTTATCACCTTTCCGCGAAGAGAGTGGCGATGAAGAACTGTCTGTACTTCCAAGGCATACGAAAGTCATTGTGACGGGGAACAACAGAACCAAGAGTGTTTTGCTGGGGCTGCAGGGAGTTGTCAAGAAGGCTGTTGGACTTGGTGGTTGGCATTGGCTGGTGAGTCCTTCATGCTTTTTTGTTTGTGTATATTAATTTTTTCCTTTTACCCCAACACTCCCAAATGCCTCTTCCTAATTAACCGATAAATGGGCTTCTGATTACAAGGGTATTTTCTTTACCTTATAGGTAATATTTCTTCAGGACATGCTAGTAAAGTGAATTTAACTGTACATGACTCCTATTTGTCAAGTAGTTACTCTTTAGACCTTGCTGTTGTGAAGTCACCTATTTAACATCCATGTTTTCTTCATCTGTTTTGTGATTCTGCTATAGTTTGATTGTGGAATCAGTTATTAAACTTCATTGTCTCAAAAATCTGAAGGTCCTGAAAAATGGGGTTGAAGTCAAGCTACAACGAAATGCATTGAGTGTGCTAGAACCTCCTACAGGGGATGAAGAAGAAGACGATTATGACTTTGATGATTCAACCAGTGGTTCAGACATTGGCGAAAAAGAAAACCATCACTTTGGTTAGTCTCCATTATCTGAACTTTGTTTTATCAGTTCATCTAATTTCTGAAAAAGGTTTCTTATTTGATTATAATCCTTGTATTTGGAAGCTACTGGTGTCGTATACAGAAAAGTGAGCAAGCCTAGAGTTCGCTATACAAGGCCATGGACCTTATCTGGACCAACAAAGACAATGAACCGTGGCAATTGCAGAGAAGTTGAACCTAACTATTTGCAACCGGTAAGCACATAAAGTAGATATCGTCTTTGTCCAGTGTTTGAACTAGTTTTTGTTGATGTTGTGGTATTACAGAACATCTAGACATGTTGGTAGTTTGTGAATTTCATTTAATTGTTTCATTTTTGGACCATCAGAGGTTGAACTTGGCAAAACTAGGAACAGGTTCATTATGGAGGTACTGGCGAAACTTCAACCTTGTAAGTTCCTACCAGCACGAATCATTTTCATTGATCGATCAAACATGTTGGTTCAAGATAGTAACAGGTTTCGCGCTATGCAGGCACATATTAGCCCTAACCCAACAAAGGAACAATTGCTTAGTGCTGTTCAGCAACACTTCGCGTCACAGGTCTGATTCATTTTCATGCCATGCATAACTGCTTAATCCTTCTCATCCCCTACTTCTCCTAACGCCTCCTTCCGATCTTAATCTTTTCAGCGAGTGGACGAGGTTCAAGTGGTGGTAGAATTTATCCGTGCAGCCAAGAGATTAAGATCAACTGACACACATTAAGGGGGGGAATTTGTGAAGAAGGTTGGATTATTATGTGTAAAATATAATGCATGCATATATAGAGTAAGTAAATATTTATGAACCTCTAACTTAGTTCAGCTAATTATAGAACTCTACTAATGGAGACTGGTGGGAGCTTTCTTTGTTAGCTCATCTCCCCCAAATTGTCTCCCGGATCCCTAACCTTGTATTATTCGGCTGTGACCCGACCCGGACCCGGTTGATATTTATCATCTTCATTTCTAGTGTGAAATTAATCGATGATTGAGAAAATATCTGAAAACGTAATTATTATTTTTATTATTATATGTGGGTGTGGAAGCCAGGCTGTAAATTGGTGTCACGAGTCAACTATAAAAAAGTTGGCAGATGTAGACCCATTGGTGTGGGGTTATATTTTTATTAAATATATCTACCAACCGAAGAAATACTATATATATAATTTGTGCAACCAAACCTAACATTGGCTTTCAAATTAATATTTGCAAAAAAAATTATTATATGAGAGACTTAGAGGGAGTCTCTTTCTCTTCACGTTATGATATTTAAAAGTTGGTACCAAAACAATTCTATTATTGGTCCCTACACAAGATTTTGTGCAAAAGGTTAGGGGGCTTTCTTTGGATTTGCTCTATTATTTCTGTTTTGGTGGACCCGCTTTGTTCCCTCCACTCCACTCGCTTGTAATCGAGGTGGGGCGAAGGCGGAGCTAGGATTTTCACTAAGGAGGTTTGAAATTTAAAGAAGTAGACACATGAATTAGTCGAAGGAGGTTTGATAGTACTTAGACTCACGAATTCGCGTTCGAAATTTGAACAAGTAGATACATAAACTAGTCGAAAGGGGTTCGATAATAATTAGACTTATGAACATGGTTCAAAATTTAAATAAGTAGACACATGGACTAGTCGAAGGGGTTCGACAATAATTAAATATAGTGTAGGAGGTGTGTGTAAGTTGGAAAAATACTATAATTAATCGAAATTTAGCCATTTCTTCATTTGGAAAATAATATTTGGAATATAGATATCTCCCACTTTAAAAGTCATTATTGGAATTGAAAATAAGAAGATGTTACGTGAAGGTCAATAATTCTAAACCTTAAACGTTGATATAGCTCCTTATGCTATAGCTCGCAAATCACACAAGAGATGTAACCCGCATTAGGTTCAAGCTCGTTCCAAAAGACAAATCCTTTACTTTCGCTGGCAAATGATTTCAAACTTGAAACCTCCAACGTGAAAGTTTCAAGCTCAAACTATTGGATCATCCCGAAGGGTAAACGAAGTTATTTTCCTCTATATGTGATATTGCTATAAAGCACATTTTTTTATTTTATTTAATGATAAGGTTATATCAACAAGATCAAATTAAAATTCTTAAAAGATGAGATAAATTCAGAAGCACTTATTTATTAATTTTATATATATATATGTTTATTTTCTTTATTAGTTTCCTAGTATTTTACTGACATATTTCCTAATATTTTACTGACATAGACTTTTTTGTTTACCTTATAGAAAAAGAAGGAGACCAAATATAAAAGATTTTGTATTTTTCTTTTGCAAAAAAATAAAATTAATCATAATAAAATTTAAATAAAATAAAATAAATCATAACAATCATTTTTTTTTTGAATTACAATGGCACTCCATGATAATTTCTTGAAATTCATATTTTCAACATAATATATTTCATAACAATATTTTTAATTTAATAACTTAATAAATGCTAATTATTTTTTAATTAACAAGTGCCAAAAGTAGACAAACCGCACCATTTTTGCATTAAAAATTTGTGAGGTGGGGGATGTCTCTGTGTTAAAGTCTTTCTTTTTATGATGACATTATTTTCTATAGGAAGTCAAACATCAAATGGAGTGTACATTCCTATTTTATTCCTCACTTTTTGAAATATATTCTCTTCGTTTCAATTTATTTGTATTTTAAATATATGCTCGAGTGGTATCAAACTCTCATACATAAAGTCAACTAAACTTAAGTGAGCTTTTTAACTATCGATGGACCGAGTGATAATATCGTTATTATGTTTCTGCCAAATATCTTGTATACTTCCTCTGCTTCATTTTACTTGTTTCTTATATCAAAAATAGATATTTTTTTTAATTTATTTGTTCATTTTAGTTAATTCAAAGAATTTTATTATTTTTTTCGTATTATATATTAAATAAATGCATAAAATAGTGATAGTCAAATTTTAGAGTTCTAAAACATCATTACTACGATTAGTTTGGTAAGGTACATCTTTAGTTAATTTTTTTTTTTTTAAATGTGTGTCAGGTTAATAGAGACCAAGGAATATGAAACGGAGAGAGTGCATAAATAGATTTCTCCGTCCATTTAGGATAAATATTTATAGTAATGTGGATGCTCTCTCTGTCCATCTTTATTTATCTACTATATTAAAAGTAGATGTCCAACAATACTTATCTATTTTATGAAATCAAGAGATAATTTCACATTTAGTTTCTAATTTGTCCTAATCATTAATTATAGTAATTTTCCTCTTATATTTTCCAAGACATTGTATTTTTTATATTCCAAGGGTAAAATCGCCCTTTTATTTACTGCTTCTTAATCCCTGTTCTAATTCAATAGTGAATAGCTATTGTTCGATGAAGGGAGTAACTAATATGGGACGGAGGGAATAATATATTTGATTCCATATTACTAAAAAAAAACAAATTTAACACAATCAAACCCAGCTCAAAATGGGTTATAGCTTTTGGATCATAACAAAATATTTTGGGCTTATATGGAATACTTTAATGGGCTTAATGTTGGGCTTTCAAGTTTTAACTTTTGGAATGAGATAGGTAGATTTATGCAAAATGGCTATTTTTAGGCCTTATTTATATTTTGTTCCTATTTTTAAAATTTGTGCAAATTTTACTTTTAGGAAATTATCCTTTTAGAGCTCGTTTGCATTAGCTTTTGGCTTATGACTTATAAAACAAAAGTCATTGACCCTACTCTCAATTTTCAAATTAAGCTTCTGATTTAGTTGGTGCGGACGCCGAAAGAAATGTGTAGCATTTGGAAACCCAATTTTTTTTAACATAACTGATATTTAAACCAACTTACATGCACATCGACTAATTCCACAGAATACTTTTCATCTCTTACCAATCGACTAATTCTACATTATACTTGTCCTCTCTCACCAATAAGTACCAACTATATTCACCGAAGTTAAACATAAGAAAAAAAATTATCTAATGTTTTTCTCTCTCTCCGCTAAGTTCACACCTTAGTGTACTAACTTGTAGCTCTTTATGCTATTAGTTGACAAGCTACATTAGTACTTGCATCAAATAGCTACCCTTTATCAGATGTAATTTCATAAGTGGAGTCGAAAAATGATAAGATGTACACAGATCTTATCCTATTTTTATGAGATAGAGAGATTATTTTTGACAAACCCTCGGCTCAATAGACTGTTGCTTGATTCTTATCTAGATATATAAATATATATAACAACAACACATACCTAGTAGAATCCCACAAATGAGGTCTGGGAGGGTAAAATGTACGCAGACCTTACCCTAGATATATAAATATATAGAAGTGCATAAATCAAATTAAGTCTAAAGGTTAAGATGAAGGTTCAGTACAATAAATACAGTAACTCTGAAAATGGTTTCATAAGAAACCAAGCATAGCTCACAATGGGCCATAGCTTTTGGATCATAACAAATATTTGGGCTTATAGGGAATGCTTTAATGGGCTTTCAACTTTTGGACATTCCACATCTTGAATACCCAGGCCCAATTTAAACTAGAGATGGCAAACCGGGCGGGGTCGTTGTGGGGGGGGGGGGGTTTCTACCGACAAAGAGAAAAAGTAATAATCTGAACAAGAAATTTTTAAATCGATCAAAAATACAGGTCTCCGTAAAATCATAAGATCATGTATGGGGGTTGACGCCCACTCAGTGCCAGAAGGTCAAGAAAGTTGGTGATCTGATGACAGAAGAGCTGGCGATTGTAGCCCAAGTGAACAACGGCCGTAACTATAATGATCCTAAAATCCACATAAGTCCGCAAAGACTTCAACCAACTCCACCCCACATAACAAAAAATTCTACTTGTGCCGCATCCCGCCCTATCCTGCATAGACCCTCGCCGCATAAATCGAAAAATCCGCAGCGCATATTTTAATGTTAATTCTTAGAAAAGTTTCCATTTTTGTCATGACGTGTGTCCTTAATTGAACTGGGAAAATGAATTGATTTTTTTTTTAAAGTTACCGCAACAGAGTGATAGTCATAAAGAAAATAAAATATTTTACATTAAAAATATTTTATGCAAGAACAAAATATACTTTTAATGTGAGATCATCTTTGTGACTTCACAATTATTTTATGTTTTTCCTTGTCTTTAATATCAAAATGTCATTTTAAACTTTATAAAATTCTACTTAATAGTGAAATTTGAAAAAAAATAAAAAACATTTCATGATTGCATAAAGATATTAAAAATATCCTAGCTAGATTTTTTAATATGATTAATAAGTCACTTTTAAGGAAGCAAAAAGAGACCCCCCCCCCCCCCCCCCCCCTTTTTTTTTTTGAATATTCTAAGCTCTTAAAGGTGTTTATATTTGATTTTGACTTAATTTTTGAAATAATGGGTTTGAAAAGGTGTTTTTATGAAAAATATTAATTTTGGTATTTCTGTTTTATGTGTCATATTTTAAGAAAAAATTATTTTAAAGAAAATATCTTACTTTCAACAATATTTTCAATGCGATTTCATAAGTAAGGTATGAAAAAGACAGAATGTACACTAATCTCCTTTTTTTTTAAATTCATTTTTTTACAAATAATTTATCTTTAAACTTTTTATTTTAGTCTCATTGAAATGATTCACAACGCAAATGTCTATAAAATTATGATTTATTTTAAATCACAAAAAATTAAAAATTCATCCTTTCCTAGACTTTACACCTAGTCAACCAATTATTTTACTCATAAATTTATTTAAACACGATATTTTCAACCCAAAATATAAATACACTAATATCATAGTAGTAATAGATATTAGATATGAACCATAATTTTCAAAATTCAATAGACTCAATATTAAAAATCTAAAAAATAAACTCACATAATTTAAAAACTGAATTCGTCTCTGAATTAATCATACCAAATAAATTAATATAAAAGGAATAAAATTTTGTTATACCCAAACAAATAAAGTATCAATTTCTTGAATATTCTTTTGTTTTTTTCCTTGAACTTTCTCTTGATAAGTCAATTTGTGTACTAGTATGTAAAGAAAAAATAATACAATTTAATTGATAGTGATATGTTTTGTAAATAAGGCAAGAAATTTTGCTATACATTAAAATTTAGAAACTTCCCAAAATATATAGTGACAATGACTCAAACAATTCATTGAAAAAAATACTAATATTAATTTACTTGTATTCAATATTTATATCAAATTAATAAATATATTTTTAAAATTTATAATAAAATACTGTATTTTAAAAATCTAAAACAAAAACTAGTAATTATTTTCAATTATACTTTCATCTTAAAAATTATTTTTTCTTAACAATATTTTATTTTCAAAATATATTTATTTATAAATAAAAACGACTTAGCTAACTTGTATGTAGTATATTATACTCCTTCCATTCATTTTTACTTATTTATTGTACTTCCTTCGTTCATTTCAGTTGTCAAATTTTGATTTGACAGACTTATTAAGAAAATAATTATTAATATAGTAGTTTATCATTTTTATCCCTGTTAATTGATAGGGTCTCATATGTAATTACATATTATGTTATTCAACGACATTAAATTAATGACAATATATTGAGGGTGTAATAGGAAAATGAAATTTGTCATATCTTGATTTGTCAAACATGACAAGTAAAAGCGAAAATCAAATTACAAAATTTTTCGATAACTAAAAGTAAACATAGAAAAGAATGATTGGTAAAACTACTCTTATAATTTAGCTTTTTTATCGCTATGATAAGTCAATAATGGACAACTGTTGTTGAATAATGGAGGGAGTATTTATTATTTTTATTGATGTGTGTGAATTAAGCTAAAATACCACATATTTTACTCCTCCGTCGATTTTTAATTATCACCACTATACTATTTTGAAATATTCAACAATAATTGTGCAACTTACGAAATCAAGAAATCATTTTATACTTAGTTTCTAATTTATCTTTATTATTAATTATAGTCATTTTCCTATTACTCTGCTCGTTCATTATTAGATGCCAAAATTTTCCTAATTTGGTTTTCATTTTACTTGTTATTTTGGAAAAATCACGATAGGACGGTTGTTTTTTTTACTTATTTTACCCTCAATTTATTTTAAAAGTTAATGTTTTTGAAAAATGTAGAATTTCTTGAAAATGTTCGATGAGTAATTCATCTTTAGATTGCCTAGACAATATTTCTTGAAAAAAACATAAATATTATTAAATCAAGAAACACTGACACTTGTCATTGTATTAATAAATTAAATATATTAGAATTTGAATTATGACTTTAATGAATATTTTTATCAATTAAGAGGTAAAATGGTAATCTCACTATATTAATCATTGTTTTCTCAATATGCGTGCCAAACTAAAATTTAACATCTAATACTGTACTGAAAGAGTATATTTTTCAAGATATTATATTTATTATATTAAAAAAATAATGTAATAAAATTATTTTTATTATTTACTATATTTTAATTTTCGTATCAAATTAATAAAAGATAATTAAAGATGGACGGAGAGACCAGGACAAATGAAGTAAAATTTGTCAATAATTGAAGGTAAAGTGAAGCAATTGAAAATAGGATGGAATTTTCACATTAATTGTTTGTTCGATGAATTCAAGGAATTTCATACTTTCACGATTAGTCGTTGCCACGTACTTTTTTTAATTTTATTTCTAAAAGAAAGAATAAATAATGGCTTTTCTCGATTCCCACATTAATTAATAAATAATTATTATGTACCACTTTTTTACATCTTTATTCACCCAATAACATTTTTTCACACTTTTTAGACATCTATAAATAAATTATTAATATATTATTATATCATTTAAATATGAAAAATTTAATGTTTTAGCAAATCTATTATATTCTTTGTTTTATTTCATGTAACACTCTTTCTTTTTTAGTTCATTTTACAATAGTATTACATTATTCTAACTGAAAATAATTTAACTTTAAAATTTCATTTTTTACTCTTAATGAAATGAAACCCAGACCCACAAATATCTATGAATTATTTTAGATCATAAATTTCAAAAAGTTTTTTTTTTTAAATATCGTGTCAAGGTGAAAGGTACCACATTAAATAGAATAGAGGAATTATTGATGTATATATAGCGATGTAAGCGTGAAAGAAGACAACAAGTCAACATGCCAACTTTGGTACTTAGGGGCAATTTGGAACTTTATTTTAGTTTTTTCATTTTAACTTATTTATCTCATTTATATATATATATATATATATATATATATATATATATATATATATATATATATATATATATTGCTCGTGCATCGCATGAAGTTTGTCGCTAATGTATTTATAAAGAGGTAGTTAAAAACTTATAAAAATTAAGAATCAAGAGCTCATTTGACTCGACGGATATAAGGTAATTTATTATCGGATTTATTGTAAGATGATTTTATCTCATATTTCGTTGGGATTCACAAAATAATTTATTTCAAGATTAGCTATTTCAAAATTGTAGTGTTATTTTTATCTTCTGGATAACGAATGATTCAATGAGGAATAACTTATTTTCAAATCAAATAAGTTCTAAGTGACAACGGATAAGTAAAAATAGACAAGAAAGAATAATTTATCCTCTTTTCGTTCATTTCTACACATAGAAATAATATAACAAAATGATTATATTAATTATATTATTTTTTAGAAAATGTATTAAAAATTTAAATATGACAAGTAAAAATAAACGAAAGCAAGTAACGTAATTCCAAAATTTGAAGTAGTGGTTTTATCATCTGACACACTCTCGCACAAAAGAAGCGCAAGTGCCCAAACGCCTTTGCCTCTTCTTCCCTCCTACCTACCCCCCACCCCCCTAAATACCCCCCACCCCACCCCCCAGAAAACCTTTTCACCGTTTTTCTTCACTTTCTGACTCAGAGTCCAATTCAATCATCTCTGATTTTCAGTAAGCTTCTCTACTGTTTATTTTATTGTTTTCAGCTTCAATTCCACTTCGTACGGATTTTTTACAGCTTATGATGGATTACATGGAATTCTAGAGATTTTATGATTTTTTTCATGAATTTTGGATTTGATTTTGTTGTTTTTTGGATCATTTTGATGTTTTGGACTGGAAATAGGGCTTGTTGTGTTAGTTTAATGGCGATTGAGTAGCTTTACTTTTGGTCAGCTGCCGTTTACTGTGTTATATCGATTTCTAAGTTAAAATTATCATTGAGTATTTATGTTTGTTTATAGACTGGATTTTGGAGGTGTGATCGATCCGTTGGAGAGTAGATTCGAAAGTTTGAGTTGTTTTTGGTGCTTTACTGATGAGTTTTGGACACTGAAAGGTTATAAGATGCACCTCTATGAGTTTCTTTCAGTTCTCTTGTAGAATTTTTTAAGTTTATGGTGTCTAGGTTCAAAGGCATCTCAATAGATTAGTATGAGCTTGATGAATATTATTGTTAACAGTTACTCTGTTATATTGTGGTTTCACTTGATTAATTTGATTTCAACCATATATAAATGAAGTCCAAATTTCCGTGGTTTTGGATGGCTTAGAGACCTAAGCATATCAGTAAGTTTAATGGCGACGAGTAGGTCTACTTTGGTATAGGGGAGAGGTCAGCTGCTGTTTGCCATGTATAAACGAAGTTCAAATTCTTTGGTTTCGGATGGTATAGAGACTTAGTCATATCAGTATGTTTAATGGCGATGAGTTGCTTTACTTTGGCATGGAGAGGTCGTTGCGGTTTATCATACACTAGTGATATCCAAATTTTGTGGTTTCAGATGGCTAAGAGACCTAGTCATATCCTAAGTTTAATGGTGGTGAGTAGCTTAAAATTGGTATTGGGGAGAGGTCAATTACCGTTACCATATAATAACGACATCCAAATTTCTTGGTTTCAGTTGGCTTAGAGATGTAGTCATATTAATAAGATTGTAACTTATCTTGGAATCTTTCTTTGACCTTGAATCCTAAGGGTTTGCTTTCCAGTATTAGTGAATTCTTATGGAACAAGCTCACAGTAATAAATGCACATAGAACTTGCTTTATAACAAAAGATTGCTTGTAATTGATTGAGGATCCTAGAAAGAGATGAGGATAAATCTAAATAACATGAAGGGAAGCTTAGTTAAAGATGCTATTACCTCCCAAAATCATGTAGACTTTGCTAAATACTGAATGCAATATAAGCAATGTAACCTTATAGGAATTAGAAACTCATTGGGATCAGGGTCTAATTGTCATTGTTACATTTATATTAGATCTGGGCAGAGATAAGTGTGAGATTTAGGTGATCTAGTTTTAGGAAACCTCTAATTTGTCTTAAATAACAAGTTATTTAACAATATGTAAATAGCGCGGGCTTGAATAAAGAGGAATGGATATAGCAGATTCTTAATCCTTACTACTTTGGCGTTGAGACATGGTGGTTATTCTTTATTTATAAAAGAGATGTCATGACTAACTTGGTGCAATCTGTGTAACTTTTTCTTCTGAATTGAAAGTCATCCTCTGTATTTTCCTCTCATTAGAATTTCTTTCTTTTATAATAAATGGCATGATTATATTTTATAAAAGCTAAAATGGGGCTGGAAATTCTGTCCTGTGAAGCAAAAGTATGAAAACTAAAGCTTATCCCTTTCTAAACCTGTAATAACTCTTAACAGCTCTAGAAGTGATTCTGCTTCATTTACAAGTTCCATTCTAAATTAAAAAACATATTACAACAAAGATGATGTTGGCCTTTATTCTAGATAGAATCATATTTATCTTCAAATCAACTCATGTTCCTCTTTCCAAATTGTTCACCAGATACAAGCTGTTATTGTATTCCCCCACTTTTCCCTTCTTCTATCAGCTCCTATCTATTCAGCTTCAAAAAGAAGCATTGCAGGGCATGGTCCATTTGATGCCCAAAAAACTCAAAAAAGCTGCCATAGAGGTATTGAGGGCCATGGTCCATTTATAGTTAGCTAATTAGGATTACAACTCCAATTCTGCACTGGATCTCCATTGTAATCCGTATTTCGTTGATTAGAGTCACAACACCTATTCAACTCTGGTATCTCCATTCTGACACCAATCGATTACCCGGAAGTGTGGAACACATGAAAGGTATCACAGTTACTTTGCTAGGCCACTACAAATGTTATTCAGCCATGTGACTTTGATTGTATATCATCATCGCATATGCTGAAATGTTGAGATATAATTTCATAGCATAATTTTGGTGGCTGTGCTTAGTGATACATATTTCTTTGTCATGATCTGCTGTATGTTTCATAAATTTCCAAACTGATCTCGCCTATACATAGATTGGCTGGTTTGCTAGTGAGTAATTTGCGACGAACAATCATAATTGCTGCTTCTAGCACTCATAACAGTGCTTTCTCCTAGCCATGCTGTTAAGGTGCTCCCTAGTGTATGATGTAATATCCGTCTGCATGCTATATTTGGAAGCATTCTTTGATCGGTACTATTATGGTCAATATAGAGGCCTGGCATAGTTTCTTTGGTTCTTAAATATGGTGCATCACATAATTGATAATGATAGTATTATGATGTAATGCTGCAGAGAAAAAAATGAGCCAGGGGTTAACCACTTCAGTGGGGTTGACCTAGATAAATTATCAAAAATGGGTAATTGCTGCTGCTGCTGTTGTACTTCAAAAGGAGTGGAATTGAATGGTTCACCCTCATTTTATCGTGTAAGTGAGATATCCTCATTCCAGATGCCATTTACCTTCTTTTAATTTCTGAATATTCTGATTACAATTCTCTGGTTCAAAGTCCCTTTGAAGATTGAAATTTGTTGCTGAGAGGAAAATTCAGTTCTATCCCCTTTGTTTCTCTGGTTTTTTTTGCCTAAAACCATAGCGAATCTACTCATCAGCATTTTAGTATGCACCAAAAAATTTCGAACAGGGAAGTACGACTAAGTCTGCAAATTCAGGGACTTAGGGTCTACCAATCAAAAGAATTGTCTGCCAATCAAAAGAACTAGGACAGTGATACAGTCAGATTTCTGCCCAGGGAGTCTACACAGTTTGGTAGCATCACTGTATGTGTTGGTCATGCTTTATTGGTTGATAAAACTGGTTCTGAACCTCCAAGCTGCATGCTGTGATGTAATGTAATAACCTTCGTATATATTAAAGTAGACTGTTTTTCAATATATGGTTCCGGTCCTTTTTTTTCCTTCTTGTTTCCCCCATCTATTCTATGCTGGCTATGAGCATTTACCAGAAAGTGCCTTCGCTTTTCTACTACAGTTTTCTTCGTAGTGTGGTTATTAGTTCATTCCGTTGGCAAAGCCTTTAATTTTTTTCTCTTTTTTTGAATATTTTGCTAGAGGGTTAATATGATTTTTTTTTTGAATGAAATCCACTATATGGACCCAAATCTACAAAAATAGAAATAAAAATAAGGGACCCAAATCTATCCAAATGCTCCATTGTCTTTGATATTGGGCAGTCTACTGGTCCTTGACAGAGAAGCTGGTCTATTATCATAGTGCTGTCAGCTGTCTTTTTAGTCGGAAAAGAGGATTAGGTAAAGAGACCAAAGCTTGCTATTACATGCTGAATGCTCTCTATAATTGACGATTGTAGTCCTTTCCATTTTGATGGGATTAAGTGCTTTACAATTTTTATGTATTTGTGCTGTGCCTGAACCCCGAATGGATTTATATAACTTCAATATTTTCTTCAGTATCCTACAGTGCCAGAAGAGCGCGAACCTTTGTCATCTCATCATGTCACAGCTGCAGCATTCTCCACTGCACTTTTGGTTGATACAAATCTGGACACCTCAAGTCCTGACACTTACAGACCCCCTCCGATGCCAATGCCTTATGAAACATATGTGGGAAGGCCCAGGACTCCACCAGGCAATCCAGATGGCATCAAGAACGAAGCAGCAGTTCAAGAAACAAACAGTGAAACTGGTAGCACATTGAACCTAGTAGACGCTGCTGAAGCTGTAGACAAGGATAAAAAGGGGTCTGAAGGCAATAAAGAGGCTGCAGGCAACGTGCAAACAGATATCCAGCTTGATGCAATAAAGGAAGTGGAAGATGAACTTGAGAAGTCTGAGGAACTCAAAAAATCCAATGTACCTTTAATTTTACCACCAGTAGAAGAGTGTCCCATCTGTCTTGAAGGTGAGATATTGCTTTAATCACTGTTGCTCTCAACTCCCTGCTTCTAGCTACTATACAATGATTGAACTCCTTCTTGCAGAATATGATGCTGAGAATCCAAAAATGAGCACAAAATGCGAGCATCAGTTTCATCTTTCATGCATTCTTGAATGGATGGAGAGAAGTGATACCTGCCCCGTCTGTGATCAGGTTTGTTTCAAAATTGTAATAACCTCAACTAGATTATCGACTGACAAAATGAACTACTGCTATAACAGCATCATAATCATTACCCTCTTCTCTTTGGTTGTAGGAAACGGTTTTTAATCCTGCAATTGATGAATAGCGACGAGACTTCCGCCTATAGGCAATTGATTCCAGAAGTGACTTTTATTATATGCCAACAAGTGTTGTTCAATACTTTGTGTCCATGGTAGTTTAAGGTTCAGCCATAGTTTTTTCTTCTTGTGTTTGCTTCAAATCGTTAAGCTTGGATGTGGGAATAATTAGGATAATGATTGAAAAGGTTTTAAAAAAAAAGGAGGAAAAAGAGAAAATTGGTTTCAATGCATGGTTTAGGTCATTTCCATTGTGAATATCCATTTATATAGGCACTTCTCCATTTTCAGATTTTTTGTGCATTTCTGTATTCTCTTAGAGACAAGTTTTTTTCTTTTGGGGTCATTTGATTATGAACTGGTAGCTCTCTTTCATCGTTTGTAAATATGCAGGCAGTATAGGAACTCGATTTTTGTGTACAAGACCACAATTTTGCATTTGTTATACGTACAAAGGTCTTTTATACGTGGTCTTATAATGTATATAAAGCATTCATAGGGGTTGGTTTTGTCCTTTCATTTCTTGATAATTGAGATTTCAGCTTCGAGACTCGATAAATAATATAATATACAACATCAGTACTCTATATAATAATGGTTTGCTTTACCTTGCTACTCGTTTTCACTTAAATACCAGACTTGGTTAGACTCGATACCGGGTCGGGTCTGAACTGAGCCCGACCCATCTCGAAGAAAAATAACTCGAATTATGATGTGCATTAAAATTTGATAAAAAAGCTAAATTGCAAAAAAGTATTTTATTTATAAAAGGAATTTTATTGCTACAAAAACTTTAATCATGGTAAACTATAATGTAAACGAATTACAAAAACGCTAATGATGGCTCAACATGTGATTTTGTCGGATAATTTGTCATTTTAGAAAGGAAAATTATCTAAATGAATTGCTAAATTGAATTGGGATTTATTGTATCAAAGTCTAATTAATGTATTCAATTGATTTTTTTGAATATTCAGTATTTGATATCTACTTTTAATCATCAATTATTGAAGTTGAATTTTGAAAATATTGCATCGAATATCAAATTTTCACACCTAATGAATTTTTCATCATATATATATATATATATATATATATATATATATTAGAAACATTAACGAGCGATTTAGATGTCTTGATTGACCTATACTAATAAATTCATAATATTAGGGCTTGAGGATAAAGGTCTATCTTTATATGTGATTTCTCTAAAATCTAACACGTCAAATATTGGATAAAATATGAGCATATCTTGTTAAAATATCTTTTCTTTAATACGTAATTACAATATTATTGTATCAAAGTTTGATTTATCATACTGAACTTTAAAGTTCGATATCCAGTATCGATTTTTAATTATCGATTATCAAATTATCAAAATCAAACTTTAAAAATACCAAACCGTCCACCCTATTCAGAGTACAAGTATAGGATATAAATTAATTTAAATATAATTCCCTATAGAATTAAATCTTGAGAGTTTAAATTTCTCCCTTTTCTGATTGGTTGTATTTGTCTATGACTAAGTTTCTAATTTAGGATAAAAGTTTTCCTTTTTCAACAATAAGTTTTATAACAAGATTCTAGTGTGAATAAACTAGATAGACTGTTTTGAAAGATTGTTGGCTCGAATAAAATATATCAAAATATATTTAAGTTTTTATCATAAATATTAGTCCACAAATTACTATCACGTTCACATGATGTAAAATTTATCTATCTATTTATCTATCTATCTATCTATCTATCTATCTATCTATCTATCTATCTATCTATCTATCTATCTAATGCATGTGAATGTTAAACAATGGAGCACATTATTTATTAAAATAGAAGAAGTACTAATGTTGTTTTAAGAAGAAAAACAGTTTTTTTTTTTTAAAAAATATAGTTAAAAAATGTGAGAGAGTCACTATATTTATAGCCAATAAAGGGTCGTACGAATAGATAATTATTGTGCTTTATCAAAAGAAAAGCCAAAAATCTTCGAAAAAATCCACAACTCTTTCCAAAGGTCACAATCCTTCCGAAAAGTCACAACTCTTTAGAAAAGTCATAACTCTTCGAAAAAGTCACAATCTTTCATTGTGAAAAGGTTTATGCTTTTAATATAACGTAATATATATAAATAAAGAAAGAAATATAATATATAAAAAATTTACTAAATTAGGTGTTTAAAGTTGGAGGTATTATAGTACATAATTTAACATTTAAGTTTGACAGATGATGCTTTTAAGACAGTATAATATAATTTATGAACAAATACAATATAAATATAACCTCAAATTTTATCTCAATATGAGAATACTAAAGTCGATAATCAAATGACCTCATAAAGTTGATTTATCTTTCTAAATTTATGATATTTATAAATTTTTTAATGAATACATTAAAACCTAAATGAAAATAAAAAGATCGGAAATAGTGATTTATAGTATTCTTTCTGTTCAAATTTAGTAATCAAATTTTGACTTGACACACTTTTAAAAAAAATAACTATAAGTATAATAAGTTTACCATTTTATCTCTATTTATTAATAGGGTCTCATTTATATTTATTCATTATATTTTTCAAAGATATCAACTCAATGATAATAAATTGAGGGCATAGTAGGAAAAAATATTGTCCTATTTTGATTTATCGAAAATGACAATTAAGAAAAAATTATTAAATTTTTTTTTGACAACTAAATTTAAACTGAGGGAATAATTATTTTTGCTTAAAATCATGCTGATTTTATTGATTTTATCTAAAAAAATATATAAGAAACTATAGTCTCCTCTTTTAGTCTTATCAAAATTGGTTGCAAAATTATCTAGAGATTATAATAGTTATAATATTATTATCCCACATTCAATATGAGGTAATGAATAATAATAAGTTTTTGACCTAAAATTTTATCGATATTATTAACTATGTAGTATTATAATCTAACGCGGATAAATATAATAAGAATAACATATCGAGTGTAATTCTATATGAGGTTTGAAAAGAGTAAAATGTATATAATTCTTACTACTTATCTTGGAGGTAGAAAAATTATTTTTGACAGACCTTCAGCTCAAGAAAAATATAGACTAAAGGAGAATAGAGAAAAAAATTATGATAATGGAGAAAGTCATGACAAAATACTACAAATAACCTGTCAAATTATCTTAAATAATAGTCATAATAAGATAAAATAATGATAGAAGTGTAAGAAAATGATAAGATAATAACCCAACTCAAAAGATAAGAAACTACAAGAATAATGCCATGACTAGACTGAACGTGTGAAAGAATAAGTGAGACAACGCTCAACCATCCAACTAACCTCCTACCCTAATTTGTGTCCTCGATAGCCTCTTATTTAAAGTCATGTCTTCGGTAAGTTGGAGTTGTGTTATCACTGTCTAATCATTTCTTCCAAGACTTCTTCGACCTACCTCTGCCTCTCTCGAAACCATCAATAGCCAACTTTCCACACCTCGACATTGGGGTATCCGTATATCTCCTCTACCTATGTCCGGACCATCTCAACCTCATTTCTAGCATCTTGTCTTCTATCGAGGCCATTTCTACCTTGTGTATGATATCTTCCAAGCTAATTTTATCTTTATGGTATGCGCACACATTCATTTCAAAATCCTCATCTCGAGTATATCCATGTCCAGACCGTCTCAACAGTTTCAATGCGTAATTCAATAAAACTTAAAGGATAAAGAATTAACTCGATTCCGGGTTCAAGACAATTAGAGCTCAACTCAATTTATACTCAACAATAAATGAAGTTTAAATATGGGGTGCGTACACGAACTCAATCCAAAACTATGATTAGCCTTACATACCTCAAAGATTGGAATTACAACCACAACTTGAAGATCTCAAAGAACGCTCTTGAAATCCTAGCTTTTCTCCTCTCTAATTTGCTCTCAAAATAGTCTCAGTGTTAATGCGAGGAAAGACTCATATGATACTGATAAGGGGCTTATTTTAGTCCCAAAACTTCAAGGGTTGGATTGAAAAAGACGAAAACACACTTTATTAAAAACTGCCGAAGTGAACCACAAGTGGCCTCTATGGTTTGTACATTGTCCTACAAGCCACAGAACACGAATTGTGAAAATTGGGAACAAATCAAGGTTGGCTTTACGATCACCTTTTACGGATCGTAGACCCTTTTACAGGCTCATCCTGCATATTCGTAAAAAACATATTGAGACTTTATTTTTGGGCTCAAAACTACGTAACTAACTCTACGGGTCATGGATCGAATTAGGGGTCATAAACTGATCTGTTCCTGAAATTTCACTAACTCAACTCTCTACAATTCGCAGCACATTCTACAGATCATAGACTTGTCCTCGTGGAAAGCAGACTCAAAATGGGGGTCGCAGGAGTTGGTTCCACAAGCCCATCTGCAAGCCGTAGAAGCTGTTCATGAAAATAACTTTCGCAAAACAAAAATCTTCTTCCTTTCAGAACTATCCAAGTTAAATTATTTTAGGGGGTGTTCCACAATACTTCTCTCCATACAATAAAGTCTATCTAACATTACTTCATAAGATTTATCTTTCAAGTTTTACTAGCACCTTCTTATTACACATACCTCTGAATTCAAACCTCCATTTCATCCATCTTGAAAAAATAAATCTTTCAGTGATAAATAATAAATTCATTCTCACTCTACGTTTATATGATAAATAATATCACCATCAATTTAAATGCGAAATAAAAATATATTAGCACCAAAATACTAATCCCCACAATCAAATGACCTGTATATGATATTATTTTCAAAATTGATTAATACAATGATAAACTAATTTTTTTCTCATCATTCTCATTATATATAATTACATTCTTCTATTATTTTCTACATTAATACTTAGATAATATGACTACTGCTTAAAGTTATGTCAATTTATTTAGTTCATTTTTTTAAAAAAATAATTTTTTTCGATAACTTTTTATGTGACTTTTAAGGTCATCAAATTTGCACATCTTAAATTTAAAATTATATGATGCACAAAATTTGCACATCGTAAATTTAAAATTATATGATTTAAAAAGTCTTTTTTACCCTTTTAAACGTTATACCAAATTTTTAAACGTTATACCAAATCAGAACAAGATAAATAAATTATAACGGGAAAAACATTTACTACTATATTATTTTCCCACCAAATTTATCCTTTTTATTTTGCTTTAATTTTTTTTTCTATATTTGGCTTGTCTATATTCGCTAAATCTAGACATCAAAAAACCCCTGTATAAGAAAGCAAAAACCTATTATTTTCCTCATTTTTACAAGCAAAGAAAAAGAAAAGAAAAGGCGGTTGTCGGCTTGAAGAAATTTGATCAAACAACACTTGAAAAAGGTACTAATTAGTTTCAATAAAACATTTTTTTCTTGATTCTTTTTATGTACATTGGAATTAGTCATTTTTGTTTATGATTGATAAAATGGTTATATGTGTTCTAGCGGTATATTCAAGACAATCCTATGTGTTTCACCATAGATTCAACACGATTTTATGTGTTTTAGGATAGATTCAAAACGATCCTATGTGTTTGACTATAGATTCAAGATGATTTTATGTGTTCGACGATAGATTCAAAATGATCGTTTAAAATTCTTTTGAGGGTTTCTGATTCTCCATAGAAATGATGATCTTTTTTCTTCTTTGTCAATTAATAAACTCCAATCGTGAGATTTTATAAAAACGATAAATTTTTGTGAAACTGTAAAAATTTTATAGTCAATCACAACATAACTTTTTATGAGATAAAAAAAAAAACTTTTTTCGAGAAAAAGAAAAACTGCCTAGGATAAAGGGTACCAAAAGAGGGAAAAAGAGGGAAAGGATAATTTATTCATTTATCTTTGAAAATTAATAGGATTATTTTTAAACAATGTAATTTATAGTACTAGTATTTGATCTACTTAGAAAATTATTATTTCAAATCAATTAAAAAATTAATAATCAAATTTTTAGAATAGAGTATGAAATTAAACTTTCTCTATTAATTTCTTTAGAATTGGACCATAAAATTACCCTGAATTTGTAGTAATTCTAGGATTATAGTTTTAGTCTTTAGGGTTAACATTTCACATTCAATACGAGATAGTAAATATTTTCTTGAAATAAAATTTTGATCTAATTTTATCGATATTAGTTAACATGTATAATCAAATACAGTAAATGTAATCACTAATTTTATATCAATAACCTAACAATAATCTCGATAATCGAACGATTTTGCAAAGTTGATTGCTATATAAAGAAATTTCTTAACAAGTAGGTTAAAGTTTCAAGTGACGGTAAAAAATCAAAGAAAGTTATTTGTACTACTAGTGTTATATCTAATTAGTAATTATGTCAATTTTATATTAAAACTAATTAAGAGATTAATATCCAAATTTATAAGACGAGAATTATTAGGTTTAATATTCCTCTATTAATCTTTTCAAGATAGCTTCCAAATTATTCAATTTCTATAATAATTTTAGAATTGTTATCCCGCGTTCAATATAAGATAACAAATGAGTCATAGAGATGATGATTGTTCTGTTGGTTGAGCACCCTCCATCTCTCACTTGTGATAAGACATTTTATGTTATTCTCCGATATCTCAAATCCTAAATATTTTTTCAAGAAAAAGATAAAAAGAAGAATACATAATAACGTATCTGAAATTTTATTTATATTAGCTAATTAATACGTATAATATATTTCTAATTTTAAATTTTATATCGAAATTATTATCCTAATTCCGATAATCAAAATCACCACATATAAAACTCTTTTCCAATTGGATTAATCCAACGGTGATGATCAAATCTCATGATGTGGTTAAGCCATATGGGGAATTTTGTTTCCCATCATTCTCATTTTATATATATAATTTTTTTTTTATATATTCTTTTATTATTTTCTATGGTATGTAAATGTTAGGGTTCATTAATACTTAGATAATAATGTCAACTACTTATTGTTATGTCAATTTATTTATCTTATTTTATTTTAGTTCATTTTAAAAAAATAATTTTTTTAATAATTTTTTCGTGTGACATTTAATGACACGAAATTTACACATCTTGAATTTAAAATTATATACGTTAAAAGTTTTTTTTTAACCTTTTAAACATCATACCAAATCAGAACAAGATAAATAAATTGTAAGGGGAAAAACATTTACTACTATATCATTTTCTCACAAAATTAATCCCTTTTATTTTGCTTTAAATTGTTTTCTACATCTGCATTTGTCTATATTCACAAAATCTAGACACCAAAAGATCGATCCTTTATAAGAAAAAAAAATCTATTATTTTCCTCATTTTTACAAGAAAAAAAAAAAGAAAAGAAAAGGTGGCTGTCGGCTTGAAGAAATTTTATCAAACAACACTTGAAAAAGGTACTAATTAATTTCAATCAAACATTTTTTTCTTGATTCTTTTTATGTACATTCGAGTTAGTCATTTTAGTTTGTGATCGACAAAATGGTTATATGTGTTCTAGCGGTAGATTCAAGACGATCCTATGCGTTTCACCGTAGATTCAAGACGATTTTATGTGTTCTAGGATAGATTCAAAACGATCCTATGTACTTGACTGTAGATCACAGATGATTTTATGTGGTCAAAGATAGATTCAGAATGATCTTACTTGTTTGAGGATAGATTCAGAGTGATCGCTTAAAATTCTTTTGAGGGTTTCTAATTCTCCATCGCAATGATAACTTTTTTTCCTTCTAAGTCGACTATTTAATAAACTCTAACTATTAGATTTTAAAAGGATAAATTTTTGTTAAATTGTTCAAACTTTATACTCAATCACAACCTAACTTATTTTATAGTACTAGTATTTCATCTACCTAGAAAATTACTATCTCATTTTTTTTTTCAAATCAATTAAAAAAATTGATACACATGACTAATACACATAATATATTTATAATTTTATATCGAGATTATTATCCTAATCTCGATAATAAAATCATCACATATAAAACTATTTCCAATTTGATTAATCCAACGGTGATAATCAAATCTCATGATGTGGTTAAGTCATAAAGGGATGGACCAAACAATTTTTTTTCCCATTATTCTCATTTTATATAAATAATTTTTTTATATATTCTTCTATTATTTTCTATGGTATGTAAATGTTATAGTTCATTAATATTTGGATAATATGACTACTACCTATTATTATGTCAATTTATTTATCTTATTTTATTTTAGTTCATTTTTAAAAAATGTTTTTTTATAATTTTTTAATTCAAAATTTTCACGTGATATTTAACGTCACGAAATTTGCACATTTTGAATTTAAAATTATATAATTCGCAAAATTTGCACATCTTGAATTTAAAATTATATTATTTAAGAGTTTTCTTAATTACCCTTTTAAATGTCGTACCAAATTAGAACAAGATAAACAAATTGTAAAGGGAAAAACATTTACTACAATATCATTTTCCCACAAAATTTATCCTTTTTATTTTGCTTTACTTTTTTTTCTACATCTGGTTTGTCTATATTCACTAAATTTTGACATCAAAAAACCCTATATAAGAAAAAAAAAAACCTATTATTTTCCTCATTTTTACAAGCAAAGAAAAAGAAAAGAAAAGGTGGTTGTCGGCTTGAAGAAATTTTATCAAACAACACTTGGAAAAGGTACTAATTAATTTTAACAAAACATTTTTTTCTTGATTTTTTTATGTACATTTGAATTGGTTGTTTTAGTTTGTGTTTGATAAAATGGTTATGTGTGTTCTAGCGGTACGTAGAGTCAAGACGCTCCTATGCATTTCACCGTAGATTCAAGACGATCTTATGTGTTCTAGGATAGTATCAAAACGATCTTATATGTTTGACTGTAGATTCAAGATGATTTTATGTGTTCGAGGATAGATTCAAAAGAAACTTACTTGTTGGGGGATAGATTCTGAATGATCGCTTAAAATTTTTTTTTTCATCATTCTCATTTTATATAGATGATTTCTTTATATATTCTTCTATTATTTTCTATGGTATGTAAATGTTAGGGTTCATTAATACTTAAATAATATTACTTAATTGTTGTGTAAATTTATTTATCTTATTTTATTTTAGTTCATTTTAAAAAAATATTTTTTTTGATAAATTTATAATTTAAATTCTTCATGTGACATTTAAGGTCACGAAATTCGCACATTTTAAATTTAAATTATATGATGCACAAAATTTGCACATTTTGAATTTAAAATTATATAATTTCAAAGTCTTTTACCCTTTTAAATATCGTACCAAATCAGAACAAGATAAACAAATTGTAACAGGATCGGAAAAACATTTACTACAATATCATTTTCCCACAAAATTAATTCTTTTTATTTTGCTTTAATTTTTTTCTACATCTGCATTTATCTATATTCACTAAATCTAGACATAAAAAAAACCCTATATAAGAAAAAAAAACCCTATTATTTTCCTCATTTTTACAAAAAAGAAAAAGAAAAGAAAAGGTGGTTGTCTGCTTGAAGAAATTTTATGAAACAACATTTGAAAAAGGTACTAATTAATTTCAATAAAACCTTTTTTCTTGATTCTTTTTATGTACATTCTAACTAGTCATTTTAGTTTGTGATTGATAAAATAGTTATACCCGTTCTAGCGATAGATTCAAGACGATCCTATGTGTTTTGCTGTAGATTCAAGACGATTTTATGTGTTCTAGGATAAATTCAAAATTATCCTATGTGTTTGACTATAAATTCAAGATGATTTTATGTGTTCGAGGATAGATTCAAAATTATCCTACGTGTTTGACTGTAGATTCAAGATGATTTTGTGTTCGAGGATAGATTCAAAACGATCTTACTTGTTTGAGAATAGATTCAGAATGATCATTTAAAATTCTTTTGAGGGATTTTCATTCGCCGTAGAAATGATAAATTTTTTTCTCCTATATGTCGATTATTTAATAAACTCTACCGTTAGATTTTATGAAAGCGATAAATTTTTATTAAATAGTCCAAATTTTATACTCAATCACAGCAGAACTTCCTTTTATTCCCTCTGAGTCATTTTTATGATTTATGATTTATGAGAAGATTTTTTTCTTCTTGGATTTTTTTAATCCCACAGAAAAGAAAAAAAAAAACTTTTTTCCAAAAAAAAAAAATACACCTACCTTAGTATAAAGGAGACAAAAGGGGGGAACAAGAGGGAAAGAATAATTTATTTCATTACAATAGAAAATTACTATTTCAGTTTTATTTAGATAATATTTCATTTAAAACATAGTTTTTTTTAAAAAAAACTTTTAAATTCAAACTTTTCATGTGACATTTAAGGTCATGAAATTTGCGCATCTTGAATTTAAAATTATATGATTTAAATTATTTTTTTTACTCTTTTAAACGTCTTATCAAATCAGAACAAGATAAATAAATTGTAACAGGAAAAACATCTACTATAGTATAATTTTTCCACAAAATTAATCCTTTTTATTTTGCTTTATTTTTTTCTATATCTGATTTGTCTATATTCACAAAATCTAGACATCAAAAAACCTTTTATAAGGAAGAAAAAACCTATTATCTTTATTCATTTTTACAAGCAAAGAAAAAGGGAAAAAAAGGCGCTGTCTGCTTGAAGAAATTTTATCTAACGATACTTGAAAAAGGTACTAATCAATATCAATAAAAAAAATTTAGTATAGATTGAAACATTTTTTTTCTTCTCTTGATTCTTTTTTATGTACGTTCGAATTAGTCATTTTAGTTTGTGATTGATAAAATGCATATGTGTTCTAGCGGCAGATTCAAGACGATTCTATGTGTTTTACTGTAGATTCAAGACGATTTTGTGTGCTCTAGGATGATTCAAAATTATCCTATGTGTTTGACTGTAGATTCAAGATGATTTTATGTGTTTGATGATAGATTCAAAACGATCTTACATGTTTGAGTATAGATTTAAAATGATCGCTTAAAATTTTTTTGAGGATTTCTGATTCTCCATAGATTTTTTTCCCTCCCTGTCGATTATTTAATTAACTCTAACTATTAGATTTTATGAAAGCGATAAATTTTTGTTAAATTGTCCAAACTTTATACTCAATCACAACATAACTTCCTTTAATTCCTAAGTCATTTTTTATGATTTATGAGTAATGGGAAGATGCTTTTCTTCTTCTGATTTTTTTTATAAAAATCCCACAAAGAAGGAAAAAAAAAACTACCCTAAAGGAGATAAAAAAAAGGGGGGAAAAGAGGGAAAGGACAATTTATTCATTTACAATTTAATTTATAGTACTAGTATTTCATCTACCTAGAAAATTATTATTTCAATTTTATTTCAAATCAATTAAAAAATTAATAATTAAATTTTTCGATTAAAGTCGTGAAATTTAACTCTCTTTTAATTTTTTTAGAATTAAACTCATAAAATTACCCTGAATTTGTAATAATTCTAGGATTTGTAGTTTTAGCCTTTAGGGTTAATATTCAGCATTCAATATGAGATAGTAAATGTTACTCCGTAATAAGATTTTGACCTAATTTTATCGATATTAATACTAGCTTCTAAATTATTCAACTTCTATAATAATTTTAGAATTATTATCCCGAATTTAATATAAGATAGCAAATATGAATAACAGAGATGATGATTGCCCCGTTGGTTGAGCACCTTCCGTCTCTAACTTGTGGTAAGGGATTGATGCCATTTCTCGATCCCTCAAACCCTAATTCTTTTATATAATAATAAATCTGAGATTTTATCGATATTAGCTGATACATATAATTAATATGTATGATATCTATAATTTTAAATTTTATATCGAGACTATTATCCTAATCCCGATAACGAAATCACCACATATAAAACTATTTTCCAATTTGATTAATCCAACGGTGATAATCAAATCTCATGTTAAGACATAAGGGGATGGACCAAACTTTTTTTTTTTCATCATTCTAATTTTATATAAATAATTTCTTTATTTATTCTTCTACAATTTTCTACAATATTTTAAAAAAAAATTAGGGTTCATTGCTATTAAGATTATCAGTAGCACTTCCTTATTATATACTATTTCATTTTCCTGACAAAATTAATCTTCTTTTTCTTTGTTAGTTTAATTTGTTTTCTCCATGAATGTTTTGTGCAAATTCACAAAAACCTTAAACATCAAAAACCCCTTTAAACACACCTGTCAACTCCATTTTCTTGAGCTGTCAAAATACCAGGTGATTGATTCCTGTTTATAATAATCTGGGAGTGTGGGCTTCTTGTTTTCCTCATTTTTCACCATTGATGACTGTTCAAGGAAAGGGAGAAAGAAGAAAAAGAACATTAGAAAATGAAAAGGTGGTGGTGGGCTTGATGGAATTTTATAAAACATCAATTGCAGAGGTAAATAATTCTAATAAAAAGAACCCCTTTTTTCAGTTTTATGTGTATGTGTATATGGAATTAGTCATTTCTTGATTAATGTATGTTGTTCTTGAAAACCCAGGAAAAAGGTGTAATCTTTTTGTGTTAATGGAGCTTAGATTGAATAGATTGTGTCACTCTATTTCTCCTGTTTTTATAGTCATTTCTTGATTAATTGATTGGTTCTGCCTTGAAAAAACCAGTAAGGTACAATCTTTGGAGTTGATGGAAACATGGTGGAGGTTTAGTGATGAAATTCATGTTTTTAAAGGAAGTGGGGGGAATGGTGGTGTTGAAGGGGGTAAGAATAGGATCAAGAGCTTGTTTGATCAAGTTCTAGAGTTTTTTCTCAGTGAGATATCTAAGAGAAAAGGTTTGAGGACTCTTCCAGTTTTGACTGGTTGTGGGAAGCCTCTAGATTTGTTTAAACTCTACTGGACTGTGAGGGAAAAAGGTGGTTATGACCTGGTTTCGCGCAACAAATTGTGGGGTTATGTTGCAGAGAATTGCGGGTTGGATTCTGGGGCTGTTCCCTTTGTGAAGTTGGTTTATGTTAAGTATTTGAATGAGTTTGATCATTGGCTACAACAGCTGCTTAAAGATGGGAACTTGGTGGAAGGAGAGGGTGGTGTTATTCAAAGACTTGATTTGTTGTCGAAGGAGTTGGAGACAATGTTTAGTAATTTGTTTCCTTTGAAAAATGGTTGCAGGGAAGAGCTTATCTGTAAGGTCAATAGTGAGGTTGATTTTGAAATGTTTACTGCTGAAAGTATTAATGAAACTAATGACTACACAGAGCACAGAAGTTGCACTGCTGCACATAGGAAGCACGGCGTCTGTACTGGTGGTGAAAGATCTGTTTCTAGGATTGCCAATGACACCATCTTTTTAGTATCTACTGAGGGGATTGTTGAGGAAATCCTTTATCAACCACCTTCCAAATCAAGTCGACAAAATGACAATGACGACAAATTATATGCCCAGGATCGTAAAAGTAATTCGACGGCTACCAGAGAGGTGATTCAGGGGGCCGTTGCTAAGATGACTGGCATTGCAGAAAAAGTGAAAAATGAAAAAGAAAACCTTTCTGTTCTAAATGGTTATGATACTACTGTAGCTTTGGGAAAGAGTGTTATTGAGGACGTAATTGTTTCTCGCAAGAGAAAAAGAGACTCTCCTTGCTTCTCTGAAATGTTGAACTGGATTAAGCACGTGGCAAAACATTCTAATGATCCTAGGATTGGAAAAGTTCCTAACTCTTTGAAGTGGAAAGGTCAGACAGGCAAGGGGGTCTGGTTCCAGGCCTTGTCGATTAGGGAAGCATTGCTAAGGAAAAGCCATATTGATACGGATGCAGATGAAGCTGACCCTCAGGTATTTATTTACTTCATCCTTATTCAATCTAATTGGTGGCTATGTTTTTTCACTATTGCTTTATCTTCAATGATTTCTTGTAGCACGGGCCAATTGCTTCTTACATGCTAGGGACCTGTAAATATTATTTTCTCTAATATTTTTTTCCCAGAAGTAACTAAATGAGAATCACATCTATGGCTTAATTTACTTGTGGTTGACTAATTCCTTGAATTGGTGTTACATAATATTTTACATGTTCTTTCCAGACTAGATAGGCGGTTGTATCCTTACTAACCATTCACTTGCCACAAATTAGCTAAGTTGCTCGGACTCGGGTGTGGGTATCCGATCCGGGGGCGGATCTAGATCGAGGTAAGGATATGGGTGTAGGGATTCTGCTAGAAGTAATTTAATTTCTAAAAATAGTTATAAAACCTAAATCATGAAAAAGAGCGACAGAAATTGCTATATACAAGTTATTCCGTTTTCTTCAAGTTCTCCTTAGCTTTTGTTTTGATTACAAAAAATTTGTCCAGATTTTACCCGTAGGTTTTGGTCAAAGTACCCGAAATCAGTTAACCAAAATGGCTATTGATCCCACACCCATCTCCAAATGTGAAGAGTCCGAACAATTTAGCAAATTAGGCCAAAATTGTAAAGGGATTCATAGTTCATCATTTCTCATAACAAATTTACTGAAAATGACATTTAACTTGGCATGCTCCCTTCTTTTAGAATTTCCCCCCTCCTGCTTCCCGATTCTCTCTCTTCATTTCTAAGAAATAGTTACTCCTTTCTTTTTTTCAATTTGCTTCTGTTGTTATTTGGGTTCGAAGGTGCTTTGTTAACAGAGTATTTAGCTTATGTTTTTTGAATCAAATTGCTACTTTATTTAGCTTTTTTGAACCAAATGTTTTATTTTAATTTTTTTATCAAGTATTTGCAATTAAATTTCACGTGATTAAATTTAAATATTATTTAATGGATGAAAATGGAAAACCTTTTAATCCCGATCCATGTTGTAACATAATTTTATATCCATTCAATTTTTTTTCCAAATTAATCCCATGCATACATATAAGTCAGAAAAATAATTACTATTTTGGCGAACACTTTCAGTTTGTCATTCTCATGTTTGATGTGCGTAGATTGTGTAATATAGGACCAGCAGTTCATTCATAACACTCATCTGACTTAAGTTAGCCATCCGTGCTTGAGGACTGCCCCTCCCCCACCCACCCACACACACACACAAAGTTTCTTGGCACAGCTTTAGAGCTAATACAGAAGTTTTATCAACCTTTTTTTCCCTGATAAATCTATAAGAACGGGTTATGCATTATAGACGTTAGGTACCCCACATTGGTATTAAAGCTGGACTCATCCTTGTTTTGGTTTACCCGATATTATGGCCCTCATGTCATATTGTTCACGCACCATCTAGTCATGGCATGTGGAGGGGTTTTAAGTGTTCCTCGTTGGTTGAAGGAACGGGTGTTGCCACCCTCCCTATATGTTCTTGGGCAATCCTCATTTCATGAGCTAGTTTTAGTTTTTGGATTGAGTTGAACCTAAGGTCCATTTTCTCAAAATAGTCACATATCACTGCCTTGTTCAGACGATGTTCAATTATTTTCCAATTTTCCTGACTGTGTTATGCTTCTTTCTTTTTTAAACATATAGTATAAGGCTCTCCACTATGGCAGAGTTAAACTTCTGCTACTGCTGATACATACACGACCTAAATATTAATGTGAGACGAACTGTATGATTTGTTTTGTTACACGGTTTTTCCTGCTTGTCTGAAATTTGATCTTGTACAATGTCTTTGTATAACTTCTTATTGAGAGCAATTTGTCGTCCATTTTGTCATGATGTAAACCAACAGAAGAAGCAGAGGATGCATCCATCTATGTATGAAGCAGAAAAACTTAACAATCAACCTGCAGAAAAATTAAGATTCAGCAAAAGGATCCCCACTTTACGAAAACACATTCTTTGTCGAGGTTGCAGCGCGTGTGCAACCTCTCGAAACAAAGTTGAAACTCGTCAGAAGAAAGAAGATGATATTGCGCCAGATCTCAAAAGTGGTGAGGTATCAGTAACAGAAAAATCTGAAGATTCCGATGATCAGCAAACATACTCTGAAGGTCCCAAGAAGCGTGAGAAGCGAGCTGAAGTCCCTGAATGGACTGGTGTGATTTCTGAAAGCGATTCCAAGTGGCTAGGCACACGAATGTGGCCTCCAGAAGTGGAAAAAACAAAATCTTTGGTTGAGTTAGAACCTATTGGAAAGGGAAGACAAAGTTCATGTGGTTGTCCATTTCCGCGATCTACTGAATGCAACAGGTTTCATATTGCAGAGAAGAGGTTTAAGTTGAAGCTTGAGCTTGGTGCTTTGTTCTTCCAGTGGAGGTTTAACGACATGGGGGAGGAAGTTTCTCTTTCATGGACAACTAAGGAGGAACAAAGGTTCAAAGCTGCGATAAAGCCAAGTAATCCAAAGAGAAAACAATTGTGGGATAACTATGAGACCATTATCCCATCCAGGACTCGGAATATGTTGGTTAGCTATTACTTCAATGTATTCCTTATCAAGCGTCGGAGCTATCAAAACCGGGTTACTCCAAGAGACATCGATAGCGATGATGATGAGAAAGAGTTTGGACGTGTTGGCGGCAATTTTGGTGACATTGCAGTTCATGTACCATCCTCCAGGCCTTTACTGAAATGCAGCCAGAATAAGGTATGCACTGATCTGGAGTGACATGTCATGAACTTTGCAGCTTCTTGAACGCGGCAGGCAGTTATTACAACTTTGCTTGACAATTTTGATAGAGTGCAGCTGATGGTAAGTTGGACAATATTGGTGGTGATTTGGTATTAAAGGTCTCATCTGGTTGAACATCAAGTAGACTGAAGTTATGATCTTGTTATGTAGAGATATTTCTGGATTATTGACAACTAGTGCATTATCATAGTTTAAACAAGTTACATACAAGGATTTAAAGTTTTCTTTAATGTTGTTTGAAGTGGAATGTGCTGTTTAGACAAGATCTGTTTTGATCTCAGTAGCACATATGAAAGGTTAAAATGAAAAAATGTTGCTTGAGACAATTTAGTTGTGTCCTATGCCCCTATCTTTTTTTTCTTTTAATATTTTCATCATAGTTTTAATATTTTTGAGAGGAGGATCTTTCAAAAACAACTTCTCTATCTCTATGAGGTAGTAGTAAGGTCTGCGTACATTTTGCTCTTCCCAGACCCCAACAACAACATACCCAGTGGAATCTCACAAGTGGGGTTTGGGGAGGGTAGAATGTACGCAGACCTTACCATTACCTCATAGAGGTAGAGAGGGAACCCTCGGAAAACAACCTCTCTACCCTTCCCAGACCTCACTTGTGGGATTTTTCTTACGTTGAGGGTTTATCGAAAATAATATCTCTATCTTCATAAAGGTAAGGGTAGGATTTTCGTACACTCACCCTCTTCATACTCCACTTGTGGATTTAAACTGATATGTTATTGATGAAAGTGTGTCATCAATAATTATTTTGAAAATCGATTTCTATATTGTTTCGACTTCAAATACTCAAATATTTTTCATAATTCTAAGGTGTACACTTTTACCATTTTCATTTTACACTTCTACAACATGAGTTGATATTTAAGTTTCATCTTTCATGCACTAGGACTAAGGACGCAACCAAGCAATTAATCGACTTGTTTAAATATCGAAATTCGCAAATAAACTATTTGTTTGCGAATTTCAATATGTATTCACAAGGGTAGAATACATAGAAATTTTATTTTATCTTTATGAGATTAAAAGTTAAATTCCGAACATATCTCTCACAATATGACATTTCTTTTTGATATTTCTTTGTGATTGAGCTAAGTGAAAATTTAATTAAATTTCAAATGATAGAATAAAACACACGATAAAAATTCATATAATCGAACCTAAGCTTCAATTCAGGGTAATTATTATTACAATTTCATATCTATTAGGTCTACTAGTTACAACATGATATTCCAAATAAGTTTATTAAATATATTAGGAAAAAATTATTTTCTTTCTTTTTCTTTTTAAATTTTAATCAAACTTGATCAATTTGACCAAACAAATTTTATAGGATATCGATATTAATGTTCCACTATAATTCTAGTAATTATTTTAATTGACCAGCTCAAAATACGAGGATTTTTGTTTTCTTATTCACATGCTTCACACGTGAAGGAAAATATAAGCGCACTTACCGTTAAACCAAGTCGTCTATCTATACTATATTAAAAGTGTGAAGGCCCTTATAAATGTTGTTTGAATTTTCAAATTAGTTTACGTCCTTAGTTAAATTAGTTGGACTTAATATTGCTATTAAATGATTAAAATTTTTGTTCTTTTTATAACTAACATGCTTATGTTTGCACAAGTTTCATCTATTCTATTAAACTAATATTTCAGGTAAAGTCATATCCACGACTCATAAAATTACTCTTTTAGAAATGTTGTTTGAACTTTTTGCCCTTCATAAAAAGGCTCATCCAAAATCGTATTTTCACTATTTCCTTTAAACTTTTATTTAATAATATTTATAATATTGACTTTTAAAAATATACGGAAGAAATGACAAAATAAGATTTCTATCTGATGGACTTCTACTTCTTCCAAATTTGAATCAAGAACATACTCTACAACCGCTAAGGATAGTCCTAATTTACCATGAGTTCTAATTAATGATAGATCTATATATATGACCTTTATAAATAAACAATTTATCAAAATTACTTTTAACGAATTGTTTATCTTTTCATAAGTTGATAATTAAATTTAATTTTTCTCTGTAATGTTTATTATCAAATGAGGTACACACTTTGATCACACACAAAGCACGTACAATAAGACTAGTTTATTAATATGATCGAAAGATATCGAACATATATATTATATATGTAATAATATTCATAAATACTTATAATATATTTAGTATAATTTCATAAGTAAACTTTAGAGAAAGTGGTGCTTACACAACCTTACCTCTACCTTATGAAGATAGAGAGGTCATTTTCGAAATATGTTATGTACAGATATATATACACAACCTATACAACTTTTTTTATATTTTATAACTAGTTGGACGAAATATCTAAAACCAACAAAGACAAATATAAACGAAGAGCGTATTATATTGGCCGTGAAATAATATGTAAAAAGTAAATTTAGTCACTCTCAATGAAAGTAAATAAGTCGAGAAATATCTTTCTAACTCTATGAGGTAGAGGTAAAGTCTGCATTCCCTCTACCCTTCTCATACATCACTTGTGAAATTACGCCAGGAGAGTACTATATTAGAACTTAATATATGAAAAAAAAAATTAGTCATTATCAATGAAAGTAATTAAACAGAGAGATTTAAAACCTCTCTATCTCAACAAGGTAGAGGGAAGGTATGTGTACCCTCTACCCTTCTCGTACTGCATTCATGGGATTATATTGGGTATATCGTCATTGTATCAATGGAAGTAACTAAATTCAGCTCAATATCACTACCAAAATATTTTTTTCATGACAAGGGGACCTTGCTGTCGCTATCCTTTGGGTGCGTACAGAGTAAATCTCCGCTCTTATGCAATAACTCGCAAACCACACAGGAGAGGTAACCTACACTAGGCAAGCCCGGTGTGACGAGCTCAACCCAGAAAGTAAACCCCTTGCTTTTGCTGGTAAGAGGTTTCGAACTTGTAACCTCCATTGGAAGTCTCAAGCCCAAACCACTGGACCACTCAGAAGGGTATATCACTATCAAAATGTGATCAAAGTGCAATGTAAAAATTCATGATTTGTCTGCATAGACAAATATCCACCAAATTAAAACTAGCAATACCAAAAGCAATGCATTGTTTCACAAACACAAATTTGTCTCAAGTTTGATATAAAACTCGAAGAGACACAAATGAATTATGTGTCTCTACAAACAGCATATAAAATTTGAGTTTATATGAATGCTAGAGTTGGTATACCCGCATTACAATTACATCCTCTCGACGATAAAGAATAGGTAAACTTTATTGCCACGGCTCAATGTACTTCTCCAAGATCACTCGTTATATTGGCGATCATCGCCCAAAACAAAGAAAAGGAGAGGACATTTGATGCAATAATGTACCACCGATATACCTGAAAGAAAGATTCTTTTCCTTGTTCACCAAAATAATGACCTGGTAAATTGGCAAACACCTCAAGTTTAGATCAATCTGAATATAAGAGTGAACAAATTTGAAAGGAATGAAAATATCCAAGTGATATATTTACCACACACCTTAAACAATATAGCAGCCTTCATCCAGATGGGAAAACAAAAATCAGATAGATATGTTATTCCTCTTCGGGTTGGAATTCAAGATCCAATTTCCTCTTCAAATGTGATCTGTCAGCGCTGCAGGTGAAAAAAAGTCGAGGAGATTTACAATGTTAGCACACCAAAGTAGTAAAAGGTCCATATAAAATGACTAAATAGTAACTTCATGCATATCAAAGTTCTTGATAATTGTTAGTGGTACCAGTATTGGCATTCATATATATTCGTTGCCTGGCGTAGAATCAAAAGAGCAATCATCTTAGTAATGGTACCACACACCAGATATTTCCTAAGAAAATAGTCCACCAAAATAACATCTGTTTTACTTCTCCATTTTTTCGAAAAAAAGCTTATACCTTGGGAGCTACAGCAAATTGACCAATAGATGAACATCCCTCCCCTCATTCTTTTCCTGTTATCGCCTGCATATGTGGTTTCAATAACCCCTTTTTTGCGATAAAAAAACCTTCCAATGCATACAAACTAAAAACCAAGACGTGCATATGGTATCTTCCAGCATGAGTTGGGTTATATCAAGAAGGTCGGCTACAAGGCCAAAACAATACTGTTTCTATTGCCCTTCTGTCCACTGAATCAATTTTGCAACGCACTAAAAAAAAAAAAGTCAATTTTGAAGTGAAAAAGTTCAAACTCTTAATAGAACAGCTCGCACATTAATAAAAATATTCATCCCAGACTTTTTTCCCTTCATGAATTCTATCACAAACAGCTGGGAAAAATTGCAATAGTTCCTAGTTAGAATGAACTTAACAGTAAAATAGACAAAAACAGCAATTTTATTAATCAACTATTCTAGTAGGTTGCTCCTGTTAATAAGGGAGAATCAATAAAGTTTGATTACTTGAGTACAACCAGTGCGTGAGTTCAAAGGCAACGCATCAGTGTCTCTTGTTACATAACCATGTGGGTACCACCCCTACCCCCACCCCCTGGCACAACCCCCCCCCCCTCCTCCCCCCACCCAAAAAAGAAAATTTTTAACCAACAGGATGACAACAATGTTATATTAGCAATCAAGAACAACACATGTAGCCATGGTTAGTAGAAGCTATTGCAAGCGCATCAGCTAATACCTGTTAATGGTTGGTCTAGTAGGTGGTTTCGTCCCAAAGACTGAGAAATCCAGTGACATGGGTACTTGTTCACTCCTCTCACCAGCAGCTTGTCGGATCTCATTTCCATGGTCATCCATCTTATCTGGATGCACATTTGCCTCAAATCCTTCATGATGAGGCATCACTCTTCTTGACTTTCTTAGCGGAGACAATACCGCAGGACCATCATGTGGATTGAGATCTGACACCTTAGGATTTGTAGGCTCTCGCTTAGGAGGAGGTCTTGGAAGCAGAGCTGGTTCCGTAGGTAGAGGTCCTGATGAGAAGTACCTAGAGAAAGGAAGAGTTCAGTACTCACATCAACCGCAAGTGTGCAAACTAAACAAGATGAAGAACAAACATACCGATGCTCCAATGCTTGCTGTGCTGAGATCCTAGCTTTTGGGTCATACGTAAACATCTTTGACAGAAGATCCAGGCAATCATCACTAGCCATTGGAAACAGTGTTTTGAATGGCTGTCCAGGAACATATTGGTACTCAACATAATCCGGCAAGTAGACCATATCATGCCACTGTGAAGGCTTTGGGGTCCCAAAGGCCGCAAAAATCTTCCCTAGCTGATCAATATCACTGTTTCCCTAATAGTCACAGATTTCAAAACAAATTATTGGCTAAAATAACAACAGGCAGATGGGAGTAGCGAACCTAGCACATAAAGTGTAACAGAAGCTCAAACAGTTATTACAGAACATCATAGAAAAGGACCATCAAGGAACACGGAAGCGAAAAATTGTTCAGTCTAGCTCAATAAGTAATTTGCTTTTCACTGTGGCTTCATTGTCAACTGCATATGAAGTTTTCTAGAACAGAAATGGAGGGACAATAACACCACAGCTTTTATTCTTTCTAGTGAAACTTATCCAAATATAACGGGAATACATAAAAGGGAAGATAACTCGCAAAAAATGACGAAGTAACGGAAATTAGAAGGCAAGTTCTTCGAAGAACAATAACTGGACAGATCATGAACATTTGGATGATATGTCTCCCATTGCAAAACCCACTTCAAAATAAGCAATAGACCACGTAAATGCACAAATCACACGTAACCTCAAAAAGACACATGCAGTTTCACACCCAACAAGACCTGACTACCTTATCCTACCAGAATATATACTTCAGCTCAAATGCTAAGGACACTTCTTTTTTTGAAAATGGGAAGTGTGAATGACAAGGAAAACTTCCGTCTTCAGAACTGTTTTCAGGAGTGTACAGCATGGCTCCTTCTTGGATCTCCATATAACTCCTATTACTTATCCCTATTTTGAGATAAGGGTAATTGTATATCCACCAAACACTCAACATCTAAAGAATGATGAGAGTGATCTCTTACAACACAAAAGGGCAAAAACAAAAACCATAGAAGATAGTCTATGAGACTTGACGATTCCCCTATGAAATCAACAAAAAGTTCTATATCCCCCATCATATCTTGTTTACACCAAAAATAAAAAAGACTAAGGCAGTTCATTTTGATTTTATGAATGTTGCTACTTTTGTCTTCAAAACATCTTGCATTTCTTTCCTTCCACAGGGTCCACCAAAATGCAGGCTGGGATCAGTTCCCACCAGCTTTCCTGTAAACCTCTTCTTCCAATCCCTGTCCCACCGTTCAGCATCTGGTCTTTGGCACTACCCAACACACTCCGAGTACACAAGAACATGTTCCATTGATTTGCAGTTGTTTCAGAATGGAGAAACATTAAACTCCACATCTTGAGCACGCACAAAACACCTTGAGCAAATTTGTCTACCTCTTCGTTGTAACACATCATGGTTTAAACAAGCTTGATTGTACGCCAACCAAGCAAAACATGAAACTTAAAAGGGAACTTCCAATCTTCCAAATCAACTTCAAAGGCCAGGTTGTCTTATGTGGCTGAACAACATCTCTTCTAGTAACAACTTAACTGCAAAAACTCCTTTATTGTGTAGCTTCCATCCTATTCTGTCTGGTTCATTTGAGGTACCTGGACAGATAGTCAGCACCAGTAGTAAGCGTGCAACTCTGTCAATCTCCCAGTCATTAAGAGCTCTCCTGAAATTGAAATTCCAACCTTGTGGACTCCACTCCTGGGAGACTCTGTCCCTATGCTACTAAGTATGAACAAATCTGAAAATAGAGTTTTAAGCACTCTTCTCATGTCCAGTGTTCACTCCAAAATTCTATTTTCATGCCATTTCCCCTCCTTGAGAGAGATATTACTGTAAAACTGAGGCCATAACCTTCTGATGGTACATTGCAGCCAAAAGTTCTCAAAACTTCTTCAATGGTCTAAACGCTTTGAAGGCCATACTTTTTCCATAAAGACATACCTTCAATGCAAAAACTCCGTGGCCATTCTGCCGTAGACAAGTTTTGGAGGCTGAACTTCTTGATTCCTAACCCTTGATTTCTATTGAGGGCTAAGACATCCCATTTCATCAGATTGTAGCCTTTGTTCTCCTTGTTTCCATTGCATAGGAAGGTTCTCCTGTGTTGATTAATTCTCTTCTCACAGCTTTTGGGAATGGGGAATAGACTCATCAAAACGGAGGAAAGAGCATCTAACAGATTTAACATGTGTCAAGCCCGCCTCCCAAAGATAAGTATTGGCTCTTCCATCTTTCCAGCTTCTTGTCACACCTCCCCGACACTTCACTCCATATCTCCAATCCTGTGTTCCTTGGACCCAAAGGCATTTCTAAGTACTTTGTAGGTGAAATTGCTACTTGACATCCCAAGTGATAACGTAGCACCTAGCAGCTCCATGTTGTCTACTTTGTTAACCGGATAAAGAAGCTCTTTTGCCAGTTTGCATGTAGACTAGATATGCCTTCAAAAATGGTAAGAATTGCCCTAATGTGTCTGGTTCATGTTACTTCAGCTTCACACAAAATCATCTGCATATAGTAAATGAGTAGCTTCCATCTCATCTTCCATGTTGCCCTGAACCTGAGCCTGAAAGCCTTTTATCTATCCATTGGCATTTGCCCTCCCGATCATGAGGTTAAGGCCTTCCATGGCTAATATAAACAGAAAAGGAGAGAGGAGGTCACCCTGTCTCAACCCTCCTCTGGGATTGGAAGAAACCTTCAGTGTGGCCATTTACAATTAGAGATAACTTCACTAGGGGCTTTGTAGACGGACTCAGGAGACTTTTGGTGAGCATCAACAGTTTTCAGGATCCTTCCCAGTCTCCTTCTGTTATTTGGCTGTCTTTTGTATCCAGAGTTGGCCTTGTACATATCTAGTTTGGCTTGTATTGTATTGTATTATTCATATATGTGTGTGTATATGTATGCTTTTATTTTGAGTCTCTCTCTCTCTCTCTGTGTGTGTGTGTGTATGCTTTTATTTTGAGCCTCCCACAGGACTAGAACGATCTAATTCATCGACTTCTTGTTGAAGGATGTTCTAGTGATGGCATTTCTGCTCCTTTCAGTCCTTTCGAACCATTACCCTGTCATTCCAGTGATTCGCTCAATGTCAAAGGACTTGAAATCTATTGCAAAGTAAATACAATCTTCCATTTAAGTATACGAAAGAAGGTTTAACAAGGAAAAGAACAGATGGTGATGACTTCTGGGTCGAGCTTATTGCACTGGGCTTGCATAGGGAGGAGTTACTCCTCCTGTGTGGTTTGCAAGCTATTGCTAGGAGCGGAGATTTTACCATGTGCGCACCCAAAGGGTAGCCGCTTGGGTTTCCCTTGTCCAAAAAGAAATGGTGATGGTGATTCCGGTGATCAGAAGGATCATGGGAGTGGAAAGATTGGGATTACAGGGATTTATTTCATGTCTCAGGACTCATGTTTAGAAAAAACGGAAAAGGGTCAAAAATACCCTTGAACTATTTGAATTAGAGCGGATATACCCCTCTGTAACGTTTTGGCTCAAAAATACCCCTCAATTAAATTTTTGGCTAAAAAATACCCCCCTCTCTAATGGAACTAAAAAAGTGTCAAAAATACCCCCGAATTATCAGAAATAGAGCAAAACCCCTTGGTTAAATTTTGGTTCAAAGTTACCCCTCCCTTAAAATTTTGCAAAAAAAAAAAGTACCCCTCTCTAATAGAAATAACAACATGCATATTATGTAGACAAAAAAGACACATGATCAGTCCACGTGAAACTCCATTTAGGGACCCAAGAGGTTTTCTTCTCCAATATTAGGTCCGAGACTAGCCGTTCATGTCAAAAGAGACTGTTATTTCACTTGCAAACATCTCAAAAAGTCAATCTTTGAATGATAACATTGATTCATCCTTGTTATAGTCGTTGCTTCCTCCTTCAATAAATTTCTCGAGTTTAATAAGATCCAATTCTTCAACTTTTTCGAGCCTACGGATATTGTATAGAAATTGTTGTGCTCATGTTAGCAACGTAACATAATTAATATAAGTTATCATTTTCAAGAGATAATTCAACTGCAATTATAAATAAAAACTTTTTTTTAGAGAAAAGACAGTCATCATTGAAGTTGTCTCCATTTATCAAAAAGACACCTGAACTTTGCGGACATCTTATTACCCCACAGAAGTATTTCATACCTTTGTAAATATGTCATTTTTAACTATTTTCTCATCTGTGTTTGTGAACGGGCACGCGTTACGCGTGAAGAAGCTTTTTTCCTTTCCAAAACCAATTAAAAAGTGACACATTGCACTCCTATTTCTCAAATAGGATAGATCATCTTCCCCAAATCAAAATTGATTTGAAGATGGGTGGAAGCTGAACTTTTTAATGGAAGAGGGATATTCTTTTTTATTTGCACTAGTGTCCGAGTCTCTTAGAGCCCCGACTAAATAATAACTTTAAAATTTTAACGGAGACACATTTTGTAGCCGAAAACTAATGAAGGATTTTTTTACTCTATTTTTAATAGTTAATGGGTATTTTTGGCCCTCTTTTTATTTCTGTTAGGACGAGGGGTATTTTTGAGCCAGAAATTTATTGGAGGGGTATTTTTAAGCCAAAAATATAGCGGAGGGGTATTTTTGATCCAAAAATATAACGGAGGGGTATTTTTGAACCAAAATATAACGGAAGGGTATTTCTGCTCCATTTCAAATAGTTCAGGGTATTTTTGACCCTTTTCTCAAGAAAAAAAAGCCCCACTAACTACCACCTATTCTTTCTCCACCTCCTATTCCTTCTCGGTTCAATAAGATAGACAAGTCTTCAAAACCTAACTTGGAACTATATAATCTCATGCAACATTTGCAAAGTTGTAATTGAAGAATATATATATATTTTTTTCTGGTAAGTAGAAGAAAAGAATAGATCTACATGTCTTAAAAGTCTAAAAGACGCATTCAAAAAGAGTGTCTCTTCCCTGAAAGTGAAGAAAGTTAATAACAGAGGATATATATTATAGAAACAACTAGGACTGCATGGGCTCAGAGGTTAATGTGAAAAACTTCTCCAGGAAAGAGCATCTCCTACATAACACTATACAAAAGATCAACTATAACCTGGCAGCTTGAGTCGTGGAAACTAGTGATAGCTCCACCCAGTTTCACATCAATGGACAAGGATAACTTGTGAGAAGTATAATCATGACATAGACATTCACCTGCAAAAATGGTCGCCGCAGGAGGAGCTCAGCAAAGATACATGCAGCAGCCCAAACATCTACGCCAGGTCCATATTGTCTCGCTCCAAACAATAACTCTGGTGCTCTGTACCACCGGGCAAAAACCTAAAAGTATCCAACCAGATTAAAATGTAAATGTTGTTTACACTATTTACAACAGTAAACGAAGTAGAGAGAGCATTATATGAAAATGGAAAATATGATTTATGAATTCTCCCATATAAAATATAAATAAAGAAAGGATAAAGAAATGGGATTCTGCAGTTATATCTGCACTATTTTGACAACATTCTGCTCAAATTTGTACGCATACCACAATATAACCTAAGTTGCTCGGAATCTTCACTTTTGGTGCCGCACCCGTGTCGACGCGACATGGGTGTGGGTGTGGGTGTGGAATCTGTGTCCGATTTGGTCAACCAATTTCGGGTACTTTGACCAAAATCGATGGTAAACTTTGGACGGTTTTAATGATTTCTGTAATCAATACAAAAGCTAAGATGAAATTGAAGAAAATGGAATACTTTTATATAAGAAATTTTAAAGTCATGTCTTTTCCTTTAATCTCCTTCCAGGATTCTCTTCATGTTTTCCACATAATATCTCATAATTTAGGTTTTATCACTCTATTTTTAGATATTTTGATTATTTTTAGGCGAATCCCCGCACCCGTATCTATATATGGATCCATATCCTCGAATCTTAAAAATTAGACCATAAAGGATCCGAACTCTAGATCCGCACCCATATCGGACACCCGCACCCGAGTCCGAGCAACTTAGAATATAACAATTCCTAATTATTTAAAAAGCAAGGTCATACCATCAATAATTTGCACATATATGGAGGAATGAAATGTATAGACCAAATAAATAAATACATAAAAATATCCGCGAACAACAGTTATTAAGATAAGAATTGGAATCATGTACTGTTCAACACTAGCTCTATAGAAAGAGAGGAGTAACTTTGTCAATTTTTATCATCACAAATATAGAAAGGTGCAGCATTGGATCACATTTGGTTTTTTTTAAAAAAAATAAAATTGTTGAATTGAACATTTTGATAAAAGAACAAAAGATCACCCTTATTCGGTAAATTAGACATCCTCTAAAGAAAGTCCAAATTTCAAAAACAGATACCTCCACACTTGATTAGCGCACAGGGAGAAGCTGATAACCCCCCCCCCCCCCCCCCCCCGAGAAGATGACGGATCATTAATATCCACCAAGAGAACCATAATTTGAAACCAAAAAAAGGGAGGGGTAACAAGATAGAAAAGTAAATTTCGACATTTATGCTCCAAGAGTTGCAACGTTCACCTTCACATTTGATCATTCAAGTAGAATAGCCCAACATACCTGATGAGTGAATCTTCTATCAGGACTACCAAATATACGTGCTAATCCAAAGTCAGCAAGCTTAAGCTGCCCATTAGGTCCAATCAGTAAATTGTTTGGTTTCATATCTCTGCCCGGAAGACACGGCATAAATTTAAGGAAGCTGAACACAAGTCGGAATCTAGTGAAATCGAGAATATACAAGCACATACCTATGCAAGACCCATTTCTTGTGACAAAAAGCAAGACCTTTTAATGTCATCTGGATATAAGATTTTATATCCGCAGGTGAAAGGAAGATATTCCTATCACGAATCACAGCCTCCAGATCTGTCTCCATGAACTCAAACACAAGATGCAAGTTTCCTTTGTGCGGGAAGCATTCAATCAATTCTATAATGTTGGGATCCTTCAGTTCTTTCAATAATTTGATTTCCCTCAAGGCAGTAAAATTCACCCCCTCCTTGTGTTTCCCAAGACGAATTTTCTTGATAGCAACAACCTGGCCACTCTGCAGAAAATGAAATTGAAGATATATCATTATTTCAACACCTAAGGGAACCAAATGTTTAATCAGTTAATTACTATGCCTCAATCCAAAACCATAACCAGTTGGGGTCCACTATAGAGTCCTTTATAACCATTCCACATTATCCAAGCCCATTTCACTATAATACTTCTCAATAGCTTGTCTTTCAAGGCAATTAACCACTTTAATAGGTTCTCAAAGTCTCACGCTAATCCATATAGCCCAGAAAATTATGCCTTGTTAAGATTAATGACAAAAAAAGGCAACATGGTGTACTAAGCTACCTCTATGTGCAGGGTCCGGGGAAAGGCCAGACCAGAAGGATCTATTGTAGGCAGTCTTACCCTATATTTCTGCAAGAAGCTATTTCACAGCTCAACCCAGTGATCTCCGGGTCACGTGACAACAATTTTACCGGTTACGGCAAGGCTCAACTCCAGGATTAGTAACCAAAGGAATTCAAAAAAATCACCAGCGTCCATCTAAGAGCTAGCACAAGATCTAGCACTAATATAATATTATGTTTTTCCTTTTTTGTGCTCAATTCAAAAGCCTACCTTAACTTACCATTCCACTTTGCACGGCAAAATTAAATGAAATACATTTCAGAATTCATAAGCATCAATAATAGAACAGTCAGTCAACTATGATTATGCTGAAAGTCAACCTACAACAATCCTCCTCCTTTATGAGGACGGGACTTGGGACATCTTCTTTATTATGGATCCGAACAAGCTATGTGAAGATTGGAGATAGATTGCAAACATTGTATTAATTATAGAATCCTAAGGATTATTGAAACCAAAGATGGCAAATGAAAAATGAACACACACACATGAACTCGCACTAACATCATTTTCTTTGTGTTTAATCCATAAATTTACAGAGCTTAATCTTCAACCATTCAACGTGAAAAAAATCAAAACTCAAATGGGCTATGTGAAGCTTGAATACCATGGCATTCATTTATTCCAGAAATCCTACAATTATTGAAACCAAATATGGAAAACGAAAAACACAGACACGCCAACTAGCTAGCAGAAACAGCTTTTCTTTTTGTTTCCAATTCAAAAACTTACAAAACCTTATAATTTTCAACCATTCCACATGAAAAAAATCAAAATTAAACAATTAAAAAAAACATGATTTCATCGAATCAACCCAACCACATCATGAATTGAACAAAACCCTAGAATACATGAACCAAATACTCCAAATGAAAAATGGAGAAACACCCCACAAGTGTATACACAAAGTTACCTCCGTATCAATGGCCTTGTAGATAACACCATTAGTACGTGCATAGAGAACCTACTGTTTCAGGTAATGATGTACTACTCTTGTAGCCAATAATTTCTCCACTTCTGACATTGTTCCGTCTTCTGAAATTTTTCATGAGCTTTGCATCTGCCTCACCGCTAAACTATTCTACACAGCTAATTTTGTGTGTGTATATTCGACATACGAAGAAATTGTTAACTTTTTTATCAGATTTGTGAAATTGGTAACTAGGTGTTTGTTTGAGTGTCCCAGTGAAGGAGTATAAAGGGAGGAAAGGCAATAGGAGCATACTGGATTTTTTTTTCTTTTTTTGGACTTTGTAAGTTAGAAGCGCATTGGATTTCTTTAATCAAGACTTTATTTTTCACTTACTTAAATTCAAAACAAGTGTTAAGTTACATGAAATTTCCGTTCACACCTTCACTCTACTCTTCTTTTTTCTTTTAAATTACATGAAATGCATTCCAATATTCATGAACATCAACAAAAGAACAGTCAATCAACTATGATTATGCTGAAATTCAGCCTACAAAAATCATCCTCCTTTATGGGGACAAGACTGGGAACTTCTTCTTTATCGGGGCTCTGAATGGGCTATGCGAAGCTTGGAGATAGATAACAACAAACACGACATTAGTTATATAAATCCTAGAATTATTGGAACCAAATATCACAAATGAAAAACACAAACACATACGAGCTCGCACAAACACCATTTTCTTTGTGTTCACTTCATAAACTTACGCAACTTAATCTTCAACCATTCAACATGACAAAATCAAAATTCAAATGGACTATGTTGAAGCTTGGATAACATAGCAATCATTAGTTATAAATGAAAAAGAAAAAAATATGTGCGCACACGAGCTAGCACTAACAGCCTTTTCACTGTATTCAATTCATAAACTTACACAGCTTAATCTTCAACCGTTCAACATGACAAAATCAAAATTCAAATGGACTATGTGAAGCTTGGATAACATGGCATTCATCTATAGAAATCCAATAATTATCAAAACCAAATATTGCAGAATGGAAAAAAGAAAAGAAACACAAACAGCTTTTCCTTTTTGTTTCCAATTCAAAAACTTAACAAATGGGTAATCTAATAGCTTAGTTGGTTGCTTACACGAACTTTCACCTTATTGACGAAGGTTCGATTCCCTCCCATCTTGTAATCCCCTACCCCTTTCCCCTTCAAAAAATAAATTAAAAACTTAACAAACATTAATCTTCAACCATTCAACATGACAAAATGAAAATTAAAATGGACTATCTAATGCTTGTATATCATGGCATTCATTTATTATGGAAATACTAGAATTATCAAAACCAAATTTCGCAAGATGAAAAAACACACACAACTTTCTCCTATTTGTTTCCAATTCAAAAACTTAACAAACTAGAAATCTTAATAGCTCAGTTAATTAGCTACATGATGGTCCAATTGCCCTCCCCATTTCCCCTTACCTAACAAACCTTAATCTTCATTCATTCAACATAACAAGATCAAAATTCAACAAAAACCCAACCAAACCAACATCCTGAATCATAAACCCTAAAACCCACAAAACCAAAATACTCCAAATGAAAAAAAAACAGAGAAACACCCAGAAATGTATAAATAAAACTTACCTTCGTATCAATCGCCTTGTAAACAACACCATAAGTACCTTCACCAAGAACTTCTCTTTTCAGATAACGATCCGCTACTTTCCTATTCACTGGCAATAATTTCTCTACTTCAGACATCTTTTTCTTCCGAATTTTGCATCCGCCGCACTGCTAAACTGTTCTACACAGCTAATCGAGTGTATATATACCCAAACTCACCATTGAATTGGTAAGTTTTTTATGAGATTTCTGAAATTGCTTACAAGGTGTTTGTTCAAAATGCCTCAGTGAAAGAGTGTTAAAGAGGGAAAAAAAACAATAGGAGCGTATTAGATTTCATTTTTTCACTTTAATTTAAAACAAAGGTGTTTAAACTTACATAAAATTTCATTTTTCATTTTTGTTTTATTATTAAGAATAATGTATGTATTTGTCTTACATAGGATCGTACTAATTTATCGTGAGTGAATCCCTAACGTATATGAAAGAGTGTGATTTGTCCAAGAAAGTTTTACTTTTCTATCGGTCTTTGAGATGTTTGGATAACTAGTTCAGGAGAAGTATTAGATTTAGGGACTTCCTGATTTAGAAGAAATTTAAAATTATTTTGTAAACACGGGTACTTCTCATAACCTGTACACCATTGTTTTTAAAAGACGAAGGCGTGAGGCGAGACGTAAGCCTCGTGGCATGGGGCGTAAGCCTCGTGAATCTTTAAATATTTAATTTTATACTAAAATAAAATAATATAATAAATCAAAATTATGAAAATACATTAATAGTTTGAAACAATTAAAAATATAATTAATGAACTGATGGAAAATAAAATTTCTTAACATGATTTTACAAGTATAAATAATGTAATGGTAGTAAAAGTTATTATGAGATGTAAATCAACTCTAATGTCTTTGCTATTAAATAATAAATTCTATAAATATTTGACTATGGATTCCGTTATTATCATAAATTAAAGCATGATAACCTATTATCATCAGTTTGACGAGTATGTGTTATCTGTATGTGATTACCATTTGATGTGGACATGTTGCGTTATCATATCTTTACCTAAATTTAAACAAACAACAACATACCCATTGAAATCCCACAAAATGGAGTCTGAAGAGAGTAAAATGTAGACAGACCTTACCACTACGTCATAAAGATAGAGAGGTTGTTTCTGAAAAATCCTCGTCTCAAAAATCAAGTCCATGAGCAGAAGATAGTAGACATAGAAAAATATATAAGCAAAAGAAAAGAAAGAAGGAAACGACTAATAATGAAATGAAAATGACAGTATAAACCTAAGGGAAAATATATATATATATATATATATGATAAAAGAGAAATGGCAAGCTTATTCAAACAATTCATCTCTGTAAATCTTTGAAGCAAAGAATAATCAATCAATGGTTTGCCACCATCCAACTACAAACAAGAAAAGATTTCGAGCTTCTTCAAGACCAATTACTGAGTCAATTGAAAATTTTCACAAGAGTTACATACACATCATGGTGTGTGCAAGTTATTCTAGACACCATTGTTATAATTTGAAATAAGTTCCTACAATTTGGCTCTCCTTTCAAACACCAGTTATGAGCTTCCCTTGGGAGACAGTGAAACAAACAACAAAAGTCCATCCCCCTCATTGCCGCTCCCCAAAAATGAGGAAGAGACTCCCAGCAATCTGCCCAAGCAAAACTTGGATTACTGCATTCAAGTACCATGAGATACATGCTGGTCTAGAACTTGTAATCTGGATTGTCTCGGAGGCCAAGCTTAGACAGAACGAGGCAGTAAGAGTCCCAATCTGTCCTTCGTAGATACTTCAATAACTTCTTCCTTTTTTGAACCATTTGTTGTAGACCCTTACGAGAGTGCTTATCCTAAAAAAATTTGATAATTGAGCGACAACGTATAGAAAATATGATTAAAAAAGAGAGAGAGAGAGAGAGAGATAACCAGCCGCCCACCCAACTGCTTAAATTAAAAGGTAGGCAGCAGATGTATAATGTATGTACAATTTATGCATAACCATGTATAATCTACGTATACCAGCTAGAATTTAGCTACTTGTGTAAAGATCCCTACAGAAAACCAGCTCGCAGTAATCCAAGCAATGAAGTTCTATGACAAGATAATAGATAAATGATTAATTCACCAATATAGGACAAGTGCTTGCAATTCGTCGACACCAGCCAATGTGTCATCTATTCTCTTTGCCCCCTCTGAGTTGGCATTCCAAGAACAATAATCATGCTTTACCAAATGACAATGACCAACATTGTGCTATGAATGGAGATTTCATGACATGTATTCCTGCAAAAGATGCTCTACTGGGTACAATTCAGCAGAAAACTCACCTTTTTGTGAAGAACGGCAGATAGGTGCTTTATTTTTGTTGTAAGTTGAGCCACTGAAAACAAGAAAAGGCTAACATTAATATACAATGTAAGAAACTATAAACATCATTGGAGCAGCATATATGTAGCTTGAAGGTGTTTTACTTCCATTTAAGTATTACCTTTAAACACATCAAACTAAAGCAGCTATCTTACATATGTTTCTTTTTAAAGAAGAAATGACATCATCAACAGCTGGAGGGCAGAGGAACTTTGGGGTGTCTCTCTGCACATATTGCCATAAAAAGGAATAGATCGCAACAATCTCACTTAATCCCACTCGGTCCTCGAAATGTACCATCAAGGGCTCTTTGGGCTCACATAGCCTTTATGCTGGGACTATAATGCATGGATTATTTATGTGATGAATAAAAGATGAGAGAATTATTATGCAACCATGAATAATGAAAGAAATATTATGTGTAATTAATATTCACTCCGTCTCAATTTGTTTGTCTGCATTTGACCTGGCATGGACTTTAAGAAAGTAAAGAAGACGGTCTTAAACTAAAGATATACAGAATGTACCAACATGTCCTCTAATCTTGGGGTCTTATACATACCACGTGGAAAATTGAAATTAAAGAATTGCCACAAAAAAAAAGGAAAGAGGCATTCCCTTTTAAACGGACTAAAACAAAAGTAGGACAAACAAATTGAAACAAAGGGAGTAATGAATAGAGATTACTATGCATGTAGGACTTGCTTACTTTAAAGGCATTCTTATATTTTAAGTAGTCGTCCTGTATGATTCACAAATTCTTATCTCACGTTCAGCCCTGCATATAATAATACATAATGATAAGTTTGAACCTGTGATTATACCTCCAAGGCCTTTCACTCGTAGTCAAGCCAAAGAGCTACATACATTAGGACTACCTATGATCAAGTGGGAAGCATCAAAGGACTGTTTAGAGATGTCCACGTCATACTACACCATGCTTAAGTGGATGGAGTGCAAGAATTAGAGCTTGGAAGTGAAGAAAAAAAAGAACAAGCTGAAACAAACTGTGGACCAAATTGACTCCATAATTCAAACTGTGGAGCTGGGAAGATTTGGAGCTGCTGGTAATCAAGAGGCAAAACGGCTCATGACAGACAATTGTGAAGATGGATATCTTTTGACATTTTTACCACCTTCAGCCTAAGTATATTCTTTTTTATTTATGCAACAAGTGGTGTACTGATAAACACAGCATCCAGCAGATGCATAATTACAAAAGTAGGAAGAGTCAGCTCCAAGAATGGACAAAAAAACACTATCAATGAACTAGTGAAGTGAGAAATCCAAGAAAACATCAGAATCAAAAACAGGTGCAAGATTAACCCAACAAAAAAGTAGAACTAAGCATCTGGCCTTAAGCTTGGAGTTGGCAGTTGAAGTTCCATCAGAGCATCTTTGATTCCTCACTGTCCATAAGCACAACAAAATAGCTGCTGGAATGATGATGGACTATTTTGAAGATTGATATTCAACTCACCGCGAACACCTTAGTATGGTAGGTTTAATGCGGTCCTGCAAGGTCTAAGGCAGTTTTAATGAGGTCCTGCAAGGTCTTTGGGATTAACGCAGTGGGTTTTGAATCCGAGATACTGGATATGGTTCTTCGAATGGAACAGAAAAGACGAGCAGATTCAGACAAAAGGGAAAAAGAAACAGGGAAAACCAAAACATGTGAACTCTAAGCTCAAATCTCTATGTTGGAATGTACGGGGTCTCAATGCGACAGGAAGGAAACCACAGTGAAATCACTAATTCAAAAATGGAGAACGGACACTGTTTGTCTTCAGGAAACTAAAATTGAAGATGGTTCTACTAGCTGGATCAGGTAAATTTGGGTTAATAAGTGGATGGAATGGGCTGAATTACAATCTTTGAGCCAAAGCGGGGGAATTATAGTCATGTAGGATAAAAGACAACGGTCGATCAGGGAGGTCCATAGAGGATGGTGTCCTATTTCTTGCATTTTAGAAAGCACTCAAGAGGAATTCAGATAGTGCTTCACGGGAGTTTATGGTCCCTCACACCAATGATGAGAGAGAAATATTATGGCAAGAATAGGCTGCAGTGAGAGGTTTGTGGGATGAGCAGTGGTTATAGGTGGTGATTTTAATGTCTGCAGATTTGAGAGTGAAAGATTCCATTGCACAAAGAGATCAAAAGCAATGAACACCTTCAACTTCACCCTTGAAGACTTGGGCATCATAGATTTACCTCTAACAAGGAGCCAAACACACTTAATTCAGAAGTAAGGATTCTCTTCAAGCTTCTAAAATAGACAGAATTGTTATCTCCCTCGAATGGAAGGACAACTTTAGAGCTATAAAGCTGTCAGCCCTTCCAAGGGTTTTATCAGATCATAGACCAATCCTGCTAGAATGTGGAGACTGGGACTCAAACCCTTCTTACTTCAAATTTGAGAATTGTGGGTAAAAGTAGGAGGTTTCCTTGAAAAGATTAAAGATTGGTGGCAAAGCTATTCCATTAGAGGAAGCCCAGACTTCATCCTTGTGCAAAAACTCAACAGCCTGAAAAAAGACATTACAAGCTGGAACAGAGATAATTTTGGTAAGTTGGAAGCTCAAAAAGACAGGTTTCTAGCGGATGTAGCTATTCTGGAGCAATCAGTAGAAATTTTCCAAAAAGTAGCAAACTCTCAGTGAAGGATTAACCACATTGACAGACTACTGATTGGGGAAGAAGTTTGTGAAACAAAAATGACATCAAAGCTGAAATTCTAAGATTTTACAAAACTCTGTACACAGAAGAAGAACAATGAAGGCCTGAAGTAAGATTTGCAAGTCTCAAACGCTTAACACAAGCAGAGAAAGTCTTGCTAGAGAGGAATTTTGAAGAGGAAGAGGTTAAAGCAGCTATCTTTTCTTGCCCAGATAAGAGTCCAGGACCAGATGGTTACACATTGGCGTTTTACCATAGTGCTTGGGATTTCATCAAAGCAGATATTATGGGAGCTCTCAATCATTTTCATCAGCATGGTTAAATCCAGCAATGCTTTTCATTGCTCTGATTCCCAAGAAGGGGCTTCGGAATCTCAGAGACTTCAAGCCCATTAATCTCATTGGTAGTGTCTACAAGATACTGGCTAAAGTCTTAGCTGAAAGACTAAAAGTAGTGATTTGGAAGCTAGAGAACAGAATGCCTTCCTAAAGAATAGACAGATTACTGATGCTTCTCTAATTGCTAATGAAATGCTTGATGGAAGAGGAAGACTTAAAAGTGGAATCCCTGGGATTATGTGTAAGCTGGATGTGGAGAAGGCATTTGATGAAGCCAACTGGTCTTACTCTCTTTATTGAGTCAAATGGGATTTGGAAGCAGGTGGATCAAAATGTAGTCTCACCACTGTCAATTATTCTATACTGGTAAATAATTCTCTGCTCAAAAAGGAATAAGATAAGGGGACCCTCTCTCCCCTTTTCTGTTCTTACTGGTCTTGGAAGTCTCAGCAAGATCCTGGACAAAGCAATTCTCAGTCACTGGATTGAAAAGTTCAAGGTGGAAAACGGACCAAACCACTCTATTAGTGTCTCTCACCTGCTTTATGCAGATGACACTTATGCGGGAGGAAAAAAATATATAAGTGCAATACCTAAACTCAACTATTATGCTCTTTGAAATCATATCAGGGCTCCATATTAACATGTCGAAGAGTAACATTTATCCAGTAAATGTAGTACCTAATCTGGATGAATTGGCAGATATAATGGCCTGTGAAATAGGTTCTTTTCCAACAACCTATCTAGATCTGCCTTTGGGAGCACAATAAAAAGCAGCAGAAGTCTGGAGGAGTGATAGAAAAGGTGGGGAAAAGGTTAGGGGACTGGAAAATGCAAACTTATCCATGGGAGGAAGGTTAACACTCGTCAACAGTGTTCTGGACAGCAAACCTACATATATTATGTCCCTCATACCAATGTCTTCTGAGAAGATCCTTTTTTTGGAAGGGAATAATGAGGAGCATAAACTACATCTGGTGAAATGGGAAAAAGTGATATTACCTAAGGATCAAGGAGGATTAGGCATAAGAGTTTTCAAGTAAACATATCAAGAGCTTGCAACTGAAATGGTGGTGGAGATTCAGCCAAGGAGAATCAACCCTATGGAAGGAGGTGGCTAGTGCCAAACACGAAAGACAAGACAACTGGTGCACCATAGAAGACCAATGATCCACATCGAACGGGTCCTTGGAAACACATTACAACCTGAAAGACGATTCTTTCAAAAGGTATCCTTCGGGATTGGGAATGGCATTACTGTCAAATTTTGGAAAGCCAAGTGGTTACTCAATGACCTTGGAAACACATTAACAACCTGAAAAACGAATTCTTTCACGAGGCGTCCTTCAGGATTGGGAACGGCACCACTGTCAAATTTTGGAAAGACAAGTGTTTACTCAATCTTCCACTGAAAGACTCTCATCCAAGGCTTTTCTTAATAGCTACCCACCCAGATTCAACAGATGCAATCAACAGAGAAGGCAACATATGGTACTTGTGCTTCAGAAGGAATTTGCAAGACTGAGAATTGGATGAGCTCTTTGATGTATACAATATGCTGAGAGGTTGCTCTTTAAATCCTCAAATACCAGACAGTCTAAAATGGAATGATTCAAGCAAAGGAACTTATTCAGTTAAAGAAGGCTAAAAAAGACTAAACAGCCCAAATGTCTTCTTTTTTTTTTTTGATTTGCACCGGGTATTCGAGGCTCTTAGAGCCCCAACTAATCCTGGGGGTGCACAGGCCCCGACAAATGTCTTAAGAGACTACTGGCCTTGAAAACTGAATTGAAAGACTAATATCCCTCCAAAAATCAAAAGTTTCACCTGGACAACTCTTCTAAATGCTACTCTCACTCTAGACAATCTCAAGAAGGGTTTTCAGATAGCCAATAGATGTGTCATATGCCATCTTACAGAAGAGACAGCAAACCATTTGTTTTTACAGTGCCCTGTGGCAGCAGGTATTTGGTCCATGTATTTTGCAGTTTTTGGCGTCAGATGGTCAACACCAGTCACCTTAAAAGAAGCAGTTGAAAGTTGGAGCTTAGGAAAAGTGGATAGATCCATCAAGAAAATCTGGCAAATGGTACCGGCCAGTATATTTTGGTGTATATGGATGGAAAGAAACAGCAAGTGTTATGATGGGACTTCAACTCCTAACCGCTCCTTGAAATCTAAAAGTTCAAAGAATCTTTTTAGTTGGAGCAACCTTTCCCCTGTAAATGATGTCATTCCCTTTTTAGATTTCATTAGCTCCCTATTAATGGCTTAACAACCTTGAGCTTTTGCTTTAGGTTTTTACTCCCAGATCCTAACTGTTTTTTTGTTGTCCTAGAGTTATCACCTATATTTCTCTGTAACTTCGTGCATCTTCTTGATGTCTTTAATACAACTTCTTAATTTATCAAAAAATAGGTGCATAGATGATCCCGTCTGAACTCTTGAGGTTTGTACTCCGTGAAGTTAAAATCTAGAAACTAAAGGTGGTAAAAACAAAAGTAACAACCTTAAACAACATGATATCATAAATCCAGATCACTAACCTTGAACACGAGAAGATCCACAATCCGACTCTGACATTTTAAACTCATCTCTCACTTTTTGTAGCTCCAGTTTCATTTTTTCCGCAGATGACATGTTATCTGGGTGAAAAAACTGTTCAAAAATGTTGCTAAGTTATTACATTCACTTAAACGAGTGACATCTGCATTGACAATAGAAATCAGATCACTGATGCACTTGCTGTGCTAAACGAAGTAACAAATAGAAAGAAACAATAAGAGGACAAGAAATCAAGGATGAGTTTCTGTAAATTATGGCTGCAAATCAAGACCATCATCAACGCATCAACCATGCGTAGCCTTTTCCTTCTATAATTTGTGTGTATTATATACATATATATAAATGATCAAATTGATACGCAATATGATAAAAAGCAAGTTAGTCTGACTAACATACATTTTCACATCAAGCCATTATTTTTTATTGAAGTGGTAAAGCAAATAACTCATCTGACTGCCTTCACCTTTTATGTAATGCAGTTCAAGTGTTGCTTTTATGTTTTTACGCCAAATGCATCCACCTTCTACCAAAAAAATAGGAAAAACGATGCTTGCTGTTCAGAGAATTGTTTAAGCAAAAGACCATTATGATTTCTGAAATGAATGCTTCATAGGTGACTCCGTATTCAAAAAACACTTGGAACTATTCAGTGAAGGCTGGAACCAAAAGGGCTTATCTGAAGGAAACATTTGAGATGAACAGTATAATTAGAAGTGGAATGCTATTTTTCTGATCACTGAGAAATCCATTTGAGGCAAACCCTACCAAAGCCTTCAAAAACTAGGGGATAATGGGCCCATCGCTCTAACTTCTCCAGTTGAATACCAGGCTAAATCATATGGCACAAGGCTAAATTATGGTGCAGGGCTCGAACATGTGAGCTAAGTGACAAATCACAGGTACCTCAACCTTCGTTAATTGGACTAGCCCTAGGGAAGAATTAGAAGTAGCAGAATCATTGACAGAAAGATATTTGAGAACAAAATGCTACTTGCCTTTTCAACCAAGTGCTCTTTTGGTGGATGCAACATAAAGTTTGGAGTACCACCCAGCTGCCCCAAAACATCAAGTCTCTGAACTGTAAAAAGTAACTGTAATCAAAATATGATATATCACAAGAGATATTTTCACTATCTCAAAAAAGAAAAAACATTTTCTGCTTGTAAGGAAGCTTAATCTAGGTGCAGTATCAAAGAACAGAAGTATTGATATTACCCCTCTATGAACACTGCACTTTTAGCTAATATATAAGAAATCCAAGTATGTTACTAGCACCACTGGCCCACTAATCAAACATACAAAGATTGCAAAAATAATACAAAAACAAATCTATTGATACTAGTGTGAAAGCTTTGCACATTTTCCACAATAATGTTACATTTTATGAGTAAGATCTGCAAGAAACTCTTCTGCCCACGGTATTGTTTGAGAGGAGCTCTTATGAGACTGGGTTCTTAGAGAAAAAATCATCAGAAAAAATATATACTCACAAGATATGCATCGGAATCAATGAATCAATCAGTAGCCACTTCATTCTCAATTAGTTCCAAATACTATCACCAGAATAGCTAAACTTAAATATAGTCGTTTAGTTATAATAGTGGTTGTGCGGCCAGCTTTTGTGCACCTCAATTATTCCACGATGTATTTTACTAAATCCTACCAGCATAGACTTTGAATAGCTCATCCACCCAAATGCTCAGGAATATGGAAGAAATCACCTAGCAGCTTTTTTTTTCTGAACCATGTCTCCCGTGATTCTCATTTCATTTATCGACCCCTAGGCCACACCCCTAGTGCAGCTACACTTGCTTAAAGTTCCGTGTGTGTATTTACCAATGAATGAGCTTTATGCTTAAAGTTCCTATGGCTGGTTGTCTACAGTTAACCATACTGCATATTAATATAACACTAACTAGATCACTCACAGCATAACATCGCATACATAGTTCTACATCAATTATTCATATAATCCAATACATAAATAAAGACAGAAATCGCACCCAAAAATTTAAAAACAAAAATGCAAACTCACTGATTGTCTTCTTAGGCTTTGCATCACCTCCCTTATTCAATATGTAAAGAGACTCTTTTATATCCTTATAGAAATCACCAACCGTCAATTTGCTGTCATTCTCATCAGCCTTCCTCACCTTCATCAATCTGTCGTTCAACTCATGCAAGGAAAACCAACCCTTCTCCTCCTTCTTTATTGGCCTCAACATTTTCAACTTCTCCCCTAATTCAACATGGCTATAATTGCTAAGAAAAAACTCCGTCTTCGTCCTTTTATTATCACCATCTTTATCCCTCATACTCATATCCTTCCCAAAAATAGATGCAGGCAGATTTCCACTTCCACCTATCACCATTCCCGACCCTTTCACATCTTTATCAATATTGGGCCTCAACTTAAAACTATCCTGATACCGCGAAAGTGATAACGGATCAAACAATTTCCCTCTATTCTCATTCTGGCTGTTGTTACCCAGGTTTGCACGAAGCGCATTGAAGCCAAGCTTTCCAGCTGGGGTTGGTCTTGGGTCCGCCTCAGACCTGATATTATTGAATTTTTTTTTAAACATCTCCTGAAATGACAGCGTTGATGGCGATGGCGATGGCGATGGTGATGGTACTGAACCAGTACGGAGGCGGAACTCTGCAAGAGTTTTTTTGGCTTTAGCAAATTCGTTAGTTTCTGAAGCTGGGTTCTGGGATTTATTGGCAATAGATGAAAAAGAGAATGGTTTGGGTGTAGGTGTTTGTTGGGGTTCGGATGCCGGGGTATTAGGGGTTTCGGATTGTTCGGGGTTGGAATTTGATGTAGAAGAAGAGAAAAACTTTAGAGAAGAGTGAGGTTTGAGTTTTGGGCGGAGTTGAAGGAGTTTTGTGGTCGCCATTGTTGAGGTCTCAGAGGTTTAGGGTTTTGTTTCGTTACTGGTTAGCAAGGTACAGGTGACGACGGCAAAGGGCAAAAAAGTTATTTTCTCTTTTCTAATCAAAATATACATTTTATTTAATATCCATATTAATTAATTGAAGTAGGAATAGTCATGCCTCTCTTGTTATGTCTTATATTTGTTTATTTGTTTATCAGTATTAGTCGTTTTTTCTTTTTTCTTTCTATTTTTTTCATATCCAGTATCTTCTGTTTATGGGGCTATTCTTTTAGACGAGATTTTTTTGAAAATAATTTTTCTATCTCTATAAGATAATAGTAAGGTTTGCTTATATTTTATCCTTTTCTAGAGCTCATTTGTGAAATTTCACTAGGTATGTTATTATTTAATATCTATATTAATTGAAAAGTAATTAATGTTGAACGTAAAATAAGAAAAACAATTATTATCTTTTTTTCTTGATATATACGTGTACAAGTGGAAAAAAAGATTTATCCTAATTGTATTAGGACTTTAATAATAGTAGTTGGTATGTTTGAGTGGTTAGGGAGGTAGACTTGAAATTTATTTTGCTTTGCTTGTGTAGGTTCAAATCTTCTTGTTGACGCATCATTTTTTATTTTTTAAAATATATTTATTTTGAGTTTTTTTTATTATCACATTTTTTCATTTTTATTGTTATTTTTTTTGTCGCCCCGCCCCCGAGTTTATACCCTGATGTGGCCAGCATTTGAAAACCATCTCTAGCCCCAAGCGAACCACTTGGCTTAACTACCTTATTTAGCGGAAGACTAAGCAATACGAGTAGGCTAGAATTAAACACAATTGTTGTATCAATGTCAGAAATCGTAATAAGCAAACCGATTAAGAAGTTAACATTCTGAAGATCAAAGATACTGCAGTATTGTCTACTAGTCTATAAAACCTCTATAAGTCATGACCAAAGAGTGGGTACCGCGACAAGCCACGGCTACCTCAAACTAAAAGGAAATAACTAAAATTGGAAAGAATAACATCAAGGAGTCTCTGACTGCAAAGAGGTCTCACCACTGGCTAAGTAGAAATGTTGAATTGGCTGATGATATGCCTTCTGAGGGTGCGGGTCCAAAAGACGTCAGTATGTGGAATATAGGAGTATGTAAAATAGCCAAAATAGAAGAACTCGGGATATAATGCTCAAATCATAGATTCAATGTAGAAAATAATTCAATAACATAAGTAATGCATTATAGCAAATTTAATACATAAATAAATGCAATTTTATCTGTGTCTGAAGATAATATATATTGTAACTTGGGGAGCTTCTCCAACCGATAACCATCACTATGAGCATTATTAAGATACAACGTTTTTCCCACGTTGTCAGAGTCGTCCAATACCTTGCCAGAGTAAAGAACGAAGCTAAACTTATGGATCCATCTAATCTAGGTCATCTCAGTAGCATATGAGGAGTCATACAATATTGGTACGATCTTATCTTATGTTGGCTACGTAGTTTATGAGTTTGAGTTATTATTACTCTTACCCATATCAATGCTCAATACTCTCAAAATATTATTTATACACTCATAACTATATAGGTATCCCACTTTAGAGGGGAAACAAAAAATCTGATACTTAGAGCCTTGGTTCAACATATTTTTCCTGGATTGATTTTTCCTTCTTAAAACCGATAAGACTTTTTCATATATGATAATTCTATCTTTAAAAAGGAATTAGTCATGCTCTCTACTGATAAAATAATGCATTAGGAATTATCAAGTTTTTCTCAAACTCTGTAATTTATGCATAATGAGTAAAAATGTAAAATCTTTAACTGACTAAACTACTCTTTCCAAAAATAGATATGTTATGCTCAAAGCAAGTATAGTAAATAGGCTTTTTTCACTAGTCACACTAAGATACGTCTTTGAAAGAAATTCATACTTTGAACTAGACAACTTTTCATGAATTCTTTAGAGTCATAAATGCATGAACATAATGTCTTGATATTCAAAGCTTTACTTGATAATAGAGTAATTTATTGCAATAATTCACTTTAAGGAGATAACATATGCATATAACTCAAGGAATTTACTCAACAATGAAGTTCTCGGGATAATAATAATGGAATAATAAGAATTTCATGATAAGGTTCTAGACTTTCTCCATAAGATCATAGGAATGAAACAGACTTGACTCTTGACTAGAAATTTTGATAAGAATTATAGATTTGGCATGAAAATAGAATTTTAGGTGGCCTTACATACCTAGACACGAATTTTTCTGAAGAATTTGGGAGGTTTCTCAGGCCCTAGCTCTTCCCTTTTGTCCCTCATTACTTTTCTTCGAATGATTAGTGAAAAAAGTAAAGGAGAATGAGCGTATGTTATAAATTTTAGGCGTAAACGACCTCAAAAACGATGAGATTTTAGTCTAGGATGGGTGGAAAAGGACTAGAATGTCCTTACTTTTTTAAACTAAATGTCAAGTACCATAATGAAGCAAGTTGCGACGCGCACATGTTTCATTTCAGTTCATTTTTTGACGAAAAACTTAAAACACGTTCAGAATTTGTTTTTCTATAAAATAACACATAAACTGCATTCATAAATCGCATTTGTTGAATGCGTTTTATATATATTTTATGTAAATCGCACTTGTCCAGTTTGTTTTATGAATAAAACTCAAAAATGAACTATGGCTACTCTTCTAGTTTTACAATTTTGCTTCGAAAAATTATCTTTTGATCCAGTTGACCTAAAATTCAACCGAAATCACTTTACCACATGATTTTTTGACCTGATCGATATTTCGGCTTCAGATTTGCCCAAAAAGTCTAGGATAATGTATTATTTGAGCAATCTTTTATCTAGGGGTATTTTGATAATTTCTAGGATGTAACAATTTCTTCTGTATATTCGTATATTATTCTTCATTTCACTTTGTTTCGTTGTTGTTACGTCTTTCTTTTTTAGGATTTATTTAAGTTTAGTGTCTACCAGAAATGGTTTGACGTAAAGGTAAGGTCTGCATACACTCTACCCTTCCCAAATTGTGCTTGTCGAATCACACTCTACCCTCAATTTTGCTTGTATGTTTATTTTTATGTACTTGTTTTAGTTTTTTATTTTCTAGTTATCACTTGCATTTCTAGTGCTTCAATTATCATATTATTTTATTATCAATACTGCTCTTTCGTATTTATATTGTATATTTTTTTATCCTCCATTTGCTTTATTTCATTGTTGACACTGTTTTTATTTTGGAGTTTTATTTAAGTGTCTATAAAAAGCAATTTTTGAGATAAAATTGATGTTCGTATACGCTCTCTATCTCCTCAAACTCTGTTACATTTGTCAGATTACACCAGCATACTGTTGTTGATATTTCTGGCTTTTCCTACGTTTAATTAGTATTCATTTGAGCTTCTTTTGCTATACTCCCACCTGTCACCCTCATTATTATATAGTTATCCCATGTAGGTATAGTAGTTAGAAAGTTGTCTCTGTAAGATTAATTTTGAGTTGTGGAATCAACTCTTGATATTTACGTTACGCTAGGCTTTAATGGGATGCGATCCTATGGACTCTGTTTGAACATGAAATGTTTGTGCACCAATCTAAAAAATTTGGACGAGTCAAAATTTCAAAGATCAGTTACATAAAAGGCTCATACCTTTGTCTGACATCAAAAGTTCCAAAAGAAGGCGTGTAACAAATACAAAATTTATATCAATTTTTGTTCCATTAGCAATCATAATTGAGTGGTTTTGACAAAGCAACTTGTATTACGTTCTTAAGCAATAAACGATGGAAAAAAACAGACAAGTAATAAACTAGTTTGTTTTAATTTATCTATATCATATTAAAAGTGTGAAGATCCTTAGAAATATTGTTTGGACTCTTTGTCCATCATTAAAATACCCTTCTTTAGACAAAATCGTTTATTCACTATTTTCCTTAATTTATTGTTTAATCTTTTATTTATTTAGTTTCTAACATTCACTTTTGAATTATAATTTCTTTATATTTAGAATTCACTTTTGAATGAGAATTTCTTTATATTTAGAATTCACTTTTCATTTAGGATTACTCTATCTAAATAATTAACTAAAATTTTGACTATCAAATATGTTGTTAATAAAAGTATGTAGTATAACAAATTTAAAAAGAAAAAGATTCAGTAAAATTATTTTGGAAATATTAAACTACTCCTTTTATATTTATTAATATTTTATTACATTAAATTTTAATCTATTAATTATTTAGCTCTAAATTTTTACTTTATGTATTCAAAAATTGACTAACATATCTATATTATAAATAATTGAATTGATTTTCTCATCTTCTTCGATTCACAATAGACTAAACTATTGCATCAAACTAATAGTATATATTTAATTTTATTTACACAAATATTATATTTATTTAATGGCAAGTACTATTTATATATAATTTTAAAATTGAAGCAGCACATACGTGCAAAATACGCACACTAAACTAGTTTTTACAAAAAATCAAAACAAAGTTTAAGAAAATAAATTAGTTACATAAAAGGATCACACCTTTGTTTGACATCAGAAGTTCCAAAAGAAGACATGTAACATATACAAAAGTTATATCAATTTTTGTTTCATTAGCAATCGTAATTGTCTGATTTTGACGAAGAAATGTTTATTACGTTCTTAAGTAATAAACGGTGAAAAAATTGACAAGTAATAAATTAATTTATTTTAATTTATTTTTACAAAAAATCAAAATAAATTTTAAGAAGATAAATCAGTTACATAAAAGGCTCACACCTTTGTGTGACATAAGAAGTTCCAAAAGAAAGCGTGTAACAAATACACAATTTATATCAATTTGTATTTCATTAGCAAACGTAATTATTTGATTTTAACAAAGAAAAGTGTATTACGTTCTTAAGCAATAAACGGTCGAAAAAAAGACAATTAATAAATCAATCTATTTTAAGTTATTGTTACAAAAAACCAAAACAACTTGTCTTGATACCGATTTTTTCTAATTAATTACATAGTTTTATAAAGAGGGTGGGGGTTGAGGGAGTGATGCATGTGATTTCCAAGGAGGTTCCAAAAAATGGTGCGTAACGGATATGAAGTTTATATCAATTTTTGTTTCATTAGCAAACATAATTGTCTGTTTTGACAAGAAACGTGTATTGCCTTCTTAAGCAATAAACGGCGGAGAAAACAAACAAGTAATAAATGAATTTATTTTAATTTTTTTTTACAAGAAGTAGAACAAATTTTAAGGGAATAAATCTGTAATTCAATTTTTTCCAAATTATAATGTGGCAAATCTTCTGTTTTTATAATAGTTTTTCAAAAATTACATTGATGTTTTAATTCCTCTACTTCTTCTAGCATATATATAATACGAATGGAAATTAATTGTTTAATTTTTTTAATTAACTAGTTTCTCTGCACGTACATCGCACGTTTATGTTGAATTTGTAATATATAATCACATAGTGTTATAAGGGGGATCGGGATGGGGGTGACTAATACATATAATTTTCAAAAAGAAAAAAAGGGACTGATCTAACTATTGAAAGCCAAAAGATTTTAAATGAGACTTCACACTGAACTGCTCAAACTTCTCTATAAATATGTATATATTCCTCTTCTTTTTCTCATCCTCACCATCCATTTTCCCTTCTTATATATGTATAGTAATAAATTTTGCTTATCATATATAATTTTATGTTTTTTCTTTTATGCATACAAAGTTTTATATGATAAAAGGTCATCTAGGATTGTTAGTATACATTGCTCATTTTTTTTTATTTTTTGTGTATCAATGAGTCTAAAAATTCAATGCGTTTTATCATTTTTTTCATTTAGATGAGATTGATATATTTCTCTTTTATTTAGAAAGATGTAAGGTTTGTGTACACACTAATTGCACGGAGATACTGTCATTGTTGTGAATCATTAGCAATAGTAATTGTCTGATTTTGACGAAGAAACGTTTATTACATTCTTAAGTAATAAACGGTGAAAAAGATAGACAAGTAATAAATTAATTTATTTTAATTTATTTTTACAAAAAATCAAAATAAATTTTAAGAAGATAAATCAGTTATATAAAAGGCTCACACATTTGTCTGACATCAGAAGTTCCAAAAGAAAGCGTGTAACAGATACAAAATTTATATCAATTTGTATTTCATTAGCAAACGTAATTATCTGATTTTAACAAAGAAACGTGTATTACGTTCTTAAGCAATAAACGATGGAAAAAAAGAAAAGTAATAAATCAATCTATTTTAATTTATTGTTACAAAAAACCAAAATAATTTGTCTTGATATCGATTTTTTCTAATTAATTACATAGTATTATAAAGAGGGTGGGGGTTGAGGGAGTGATGCATATGATTTCCAAGGAGGTTCCGAAAAATGGTGCGTAACGGATATGAAGTTTATATCAATTTTTGTTTCATGAGCAACCGTAATTGTCTGTTTTGACAAGAAACGTGTATTGCCTTCTTAAGCAATAAACGGTGGAGAAAACAAACAAGTAATAAATGAATTTATTTTAATTTTTTAAAAAAAGAAGTAAAACAAATTTTAAGGAAATAGATCTGTAATTCAATTTTTTCCAAATTATAATGTGGCAAATCTTCTGTCTTTATAATGGTTTTTCAAGAATTACATTGATGTTTTAATTCCTCTACTTCTTCTAGCATATATATAATACAAATGGAAATTAATTGTTTAAATTTTTTTAATTAACTAATTTCTTTGCACGTGCATCGCACGTTTATTTTGAGTTTGCAATATATAATCACATAGCGTTATAAGAAGGATCGGGGTCGAGGTGACTGATACATGTAATTTTCAAAGAGAAAAAAAAGGGACTGATCTAACTATTGAAAGCCAAAAAATTTTAAATAAGACTTCACACTCAACTACTCAAACTTCTCTATAAATATGTAAATATTCCTCTTCTTTTTCTCATCCTCACCATCCATTTTCCCTTCTTATATATGTATAGCAATAAGTTTTGCTTATCATATATAATTTTATGTTTTTTCTTTTATGCATACAAAGTTTTATATGATAAAAGGTCATCTAGGATTGTTAGTATACATTGCTTATTTTTTCTTTATTTGTTATTATTTTTTGCGTATTAATGAGTCTAAAAATTCTATGTGTTTTATTATTTTTTTCATTTAGATGAGATTGATGTATTTCTCTTTTATTTAGAAAGATGTAAGGTTTGTGTACACACTAATTGCACGGAGATACTGTCATTGTTGTGAATCATTAGCAATAGTAATTGTCTGATTTTGACGAAGAAACGTTTATTACATTCTTAAGTAATAAACGGTGAAAAAGATAGACAAGTAGCAAATTAATGTATTTTAATTTATTTTTACAAAAAATCAAAATAAATTTTAAGAAGATAAATCAGTTACATAAAAGGCTCGCATTTTTGCCTGACATCAGAAGTTCCAAAAGAAAGCGTGTAACAGATACAAAATTTATATCAAGTTGTATTTCATTAGCAAATGTAATTATCCGATTTTAACAAAGAAATGTGTATTACGTTCTTAAGCAATAAACGGTCGAAAAAAGGACAATTAATAAATCAATTTATTTTAATTTATTGTTACAAAAAAACAACACAACTTGTCTTGATACCGATTTTTTCTAATTAATTACATAGTATTATAAAGAGGGTGGGGGTTGAGGGAGTGATGCATGTGATTTCCAAGGAGGTTCCAAAAAATAGTGCGTAACGGATATGAAGTTCATATCAATTTTTGTTTCATTAGCAACCGTAATTGTCTGTTTTGACAAGAAACGTGTATTGCCTTCTTAAGCAATAAACGGTGGAGAAAACAAACAAGTAATAAATAAATTTATTTTATTTTATTTTTTTTTAAAAGAAGTAGAGCAAATTTTAAGGAAATAGATCTGTAATTCAATTTTTTCCAAATTATAATGTGGCAAATCTTCTGTCTTTATAATGGTTTTTCAAGAATTATATTGATGTTTTAATTCCTCTATTTCTTCTAGTATATATATAATACAAATGGAAATTAATTGTTTAATTTTTTTTAAACTAGTTTCTCTGCACGTGCATCGCACGTTTATGTTGAATTTGTAATATATAATCACATAACGCTATAAAGGGGGTCGGGGGTCGGGGGTTGGGGGTTGGTGGTTGGGGTGAGTGGTACATGCAACTTTCAAAGAGAAAAAAAGGGATTAGTCTAACTATTGAAAGCCAAAAAATTTTAAATGAGACTTCACACTCAACTACTCAAACTTCTCTATAAATATGTATGTATTCCTCTTCTTTTTCTCATCTTCACAATCCATTTTCCCTTCTTTTTATATGTATAGCAATAAGTTTTGCTTGTCATACATAATTTTATGTTTTTTCTTTTATGTATACAAAGTTTTAGATGATAAAAGTTCATCTAGAATTGTTAGTATACATTGTTTTTTTTTTATTATTTGTTATTATTTTTTGCGTATTAACGAGTCTAAAAATTCAATGTGTTTTATCATTTTTCTCATTTAGATGAGATTGATATATTTCTCTTTTTTTAGAAAGATGTAAGGTTTGTATACACTAATTGCACAGAGATATTGTCGTTGTTGTGAATCATATAGCTAGTTAATTTTTTTTTAGAGAGATTAGAATTTTGAAGGTAGAGCTCTTCTGACGTCCAAAAGAGGATCTAAGAGGGAAAATAGAGCTGTTGATCTATGGATCCCTTAAACCTATTTATTCTAATTAATTTTAGATAGGTTTGTGGTTTGCATATATCAGGAACTACATTTACCTTTCTAAGATCATTATTTGGCTTGAAGGAAGCTCTACACTTGATAACTCTAATTCTTTTTCCCGTCGAGTTCTTGTTTGGACTGACGAGTGTTTTATACTTGATAACTTTAATTTTTTTTCTTCAGGTTATGGTCATCTAGATTTGTTGATATACATTGCTTATGACTTTAATTTTTATTACTTTGCATGTTAATGGATCTAAAGATTCAATATGTTTCACCAATTTTTTCCATTTAGATGTGATTGATATACCCCTTTTCTTTCTTTTTAAGAAAGATGCAAGGGCAAGATAAACTTTACCTTTTTCAGACATTATTTATGAAATTATACTGAGCCATATATTATTATTGAATATCGTATAGTTGGTTTTAATTTGTCTGAGTGAGATTTAGGATTTTGAAGGTAGAGCTCCTCTTCACGTCAAAAAAGGATCTAAGAAGGAAAATTGAGCTGCTAATCTATGGATCCCTCAATCCTATCTATTCTCAAATTAATTTTAGATAGGTTTGTGGTTTGCATATATCAGGAGCTGCATTACCATTCTAAGATCCTTGTTTGGAGTGAAGGGAGCTCTACACTTGATAACTCTAGTTTTTTTTTTTTTTTTTGAGGGAGGGTTATATGTGACAGAATGGATATGATCCCTTTATGTTCATAAGGTTATGGTGAGATGATATCAGCCACTGAGAATGATTTTTTTTTTTTAATAAGAAGTGATTTCCTCTTTAATGATTTTAAGTGGTGATTTTGAATTTATTATGGAATTATACTAGACAATATATTGTTGGTGAATATCATTTAGCTGATTTAACTTGTTTGAGATAGAAGTAAGGTTCGTATATGCTCTATCTCATCAGACACTGTTATATATGTCAAATTACACCAGCATATTGTTGTTGTTATTTCTGGTTTTTCTCTCGTTTTAGCAATATTTATTTGAGTTTGTTTTGCCATACTCCCACTTGTTGCCCTCAATATTATATAGTCATCCAATTTCACTCGAGGTACAGTAACTAAAAAGTTGTCTCTCTCGTGTTTAAAAATACAACAAGGTCAAAAACCTATTTTATTATGTGGCTTATGCTTCATCTGAGATTATAACTATAGGTAGGCTGAAAAAGATGGGGTTTGGAAGTGCCTCAAACCTGTATGCTATGCCAAGAAGCAAATAAAATTGCTGAGCATTTGTTTGTTCAATGTCAGCTTTCAATCAACTTATGAAACAAAATGCTTACAAGGATTTAAAGACACAACTTCTACCCTTCAACTGGGAGCAATTTATGCAATGGAGTATCCATCATGAAAAAGGAAGGGCAGTGGCAGCACAAGTGTTTAAGCTTGTTATGGCAGATTGTGTGTATGCGATATGGATGGAACGTAATATGAGAATCTTTGAGAAGAAGAATAATACAGTAGACCAAGTGGCCAAAGAGATAGGCTACGTTATGTTTTTTAGAGCGCAACCTTCTATAAGGAATGTATTGAAAAAATTTCCCTTATAAAGCTTGAGTTGTAAAGCTGTAATGATAGAATTACAGATCTAAGAACCAAGCATATTGTGTGAGCTGCTTATTTTGTGTTGTCAAGTTCTGATAATTAATACAACAGTTTAGTTATAAAAAAAATTATCTTTCTCTCCGTGTGATTAATTTTGAGTCGTGAAATCAACTCTTGATATTTACGTTCGGATAGACTCTGTTTGAATATAAAACATTTTGTGTACCAATCTAAAAAATTTGAACGAGTCAAAATTTCAAAGATCAGTTACATAAACGGCTCACGCCTTTGTCTGGCTACATTAAAAGTTCCAAAAAATGATATGTAACGAAAATGAAATTTATATCAATTTTTGTTTATAAGCAATTGTAATTGTCTAGTTTTAATAAAGAAATGTGCATTACATTCTTAAGTTATAAACGTGGGAAAACAAACAAACAAGTAATATACTAATTTATTTTAATTTATTTTTACAAAAATAAAATAAAACATACTTTAAGACAAAAACAATAAATCTGTATTAGTTCATTTTTCAAATTATAATGCAGCAAATTTTCTGTCTTGTACTGGTTTATCAAGAATTATATTGATGTTTTAATTCTTCCACTTCTTCTTGTATATAATAAATACAAATGAAAATTAATTATATGTGATTTCCAAAGAGATAAACAATGGGTTAATTCATTAAACAATTGGATTTTTTTTAATGAAAATTTCATTTTCAATTTAATTTAATATAAGGTGTTGAATTATATGAAATTTTTATTCACACCTTTACTCCATGGACTATACTCTTTTTATTCACTTACTTTTTCATTTTATTATATTAAAAATATATATAATGAATGTTTTGTTCTTACATCGAATCATACTAATTTATCGTGATTAATTTACAGATCAAGAAATAATTGTAATGACTAAAAATTTAAATAAAAATATGCGTAGAGAAATATTTGGTATAGTAATTGAATAAGTATAGACATTAAATATAGGTAAATTTTTATTTCAAATGCCGTTGCAATTTCATCAATGAATTCCAAATGTATATGAAACAGAATGGTTCGCTCAAGAATTTTTTATTTTTCGATTTGTTTCTGTATGCTACTTTTAGATGTGCACAAGATAAACCTCCGCTCTTATGCAATAGCTCGCAACCTACCTAAAAGAGGTAATTTATACTAGACAAGTCCGATATGATGAAATCGACCCAGAAGGCAAACCCCTTACTTTCATTTGGCGAATTTCATCCCTCTTCATATGCTTCCATATTAGTACTACCTGTTAAAGTGCTACATCATCTGTTTAATAATAATTATCTATTATATATTAAATTTAATATTTTAAAAAATATATTATAGATATTGAATAGTACCTAGGATAAAATAGGCACAAATAAATAGTCCAGGTATTACCCAACCCCCAGAAGAATTTATAAACATATATATCTCTTTGTCCTCATTCTTTATTAATTTTTTAAATGAAAGAAATATTATTAAATATTTATTTTTAATATGATAATAAATAAAAATAAACGGAAAAAATATTAATTTTTTTTTATCTTCTTCTACTTATCCAATGCCTTCTTTTTTTGGAACACTCAATTATGCTCACTAGAATGGGAACAATTTTTTGACATTTAAATTATGAGTGCATAGGTTGTAGGGAATTAAAGTTTAATTATTGTAGTGGATTTGTTTCAAGATTGTGTAATGGTGGCAATGACACGTCTAGGTACTAAAGGTTGTGACACACCTAATAAATTGTAGTCATTTTCATAACCATATTTTACATTTGCAATCGCTATCTTTTGAGTACGTACTGAGTAAATCTTATTATTATATAATAGCTTGTAAATTATATAGGAGAGATAATTCACACCAGATAAATCTGATGCGATAAGTTTGACGTAAAAGATAAACCCCTTCCTTTCGTCGCAAGAGATTTCGAACTTGAGACCTCCAATATGAAAGCCCCAAACCCAAACTACAGGATCACCCCGAAGGATATTTAGTATAGCACTCGTCTATTCACGTAATATTTTATTCTATAATTTTTATTACTGTTTTCTTGCTTTTTTTGTTTATTTTATTTTTTTTAGTTGAACGTCTATTATAAAATAATTTTTTTAACTCCACAAAAATAACTTTTAAATTTACGCAAATCCTATTCTCCGCATATCCTACTTATTAAATAATACCGAATATATTATTATTTTGTTCTTTGATATGTAGCTTTAACTTTGTTCCATAGAGATATGATCACAAAGAATAGTTTTTTCCACAAAATTCTAACATTTGCCAAAACAAAATTTATTCATTTTCAAGAGGATAATTTATTTTAACCATTAACAATAATAATAATAATTATATTTAATATATTAGTAGTGAACCCTTATACCGAATACTGAACTGAAAAATCAAACTTCTGGAAAAAAAAAAATGTTGCCATTAAACTGAAAAATTAAAGAATCGAAATCAAAAAAATTAAATTAATTTGATTCATTTCTTTTTTTTTGATATTTATGCATATCCATACTTGCCGTAACAAATTTTATTCATTTTCAAGAGGATAATTTTTTTAAACAATAACAACAATAATCATCTTTAAATTTATTAGTACCATAAAATTATATTAACTTTCACAGTGTAATATGCATGTGATTGTCTTTAATAAGTGAAATCTACTCGACATAAAAAATGAAATTTTAAAATATAAATTTAATCCAATTTTGTGTGCTTTATAATTAACTAGTAATGAAGATCTTGTGCAATGCACGGGCCAATAGTTGTTCATAAATTTATTTTTTAATAATATAATTAAATATTATTAAATTACTTCATCAAGTATAAAATAAATATTTAACAAATATTGATTAATTTTAAGTTTTTATTTCAAACTAAATTGTAATATATGTTTGTGTGATAGTAAATTATTTCATTTTTTATGCAAATTTAATTGAAAAAATCCATCGAGATGTCCTTAATTAAAGTACTTTTCGTCATTGATTGTTCATTTTTTACTCAAAATATACAAAAGTATTATTGACACTCAAAATAATGAAGATATAATTAAAGTATATGAATTTAAAATTAAAAATTATTATTAAAACGGGTTCTATAATTTTGAGAAATTTATATACCAATTATATTAAAATAGAACAAAAAAATTATTATTTAAATTCTCATAAAAGAGAGTTTGGGATGAAGCAGACATGTTGATAGAGAGGTGTCTGCTTTCCCTGAACTCCCTCTAATATTAAAAGAGAGTTTGGGATGAAGTAGGCACGTCGACGGAGAGGTACCTGCTTCCCTGAACTAATTATTTAAATTTCTCGTAAAAGAAAGTTTGGGATGAAACAGGTACGTCGGTGAAGAGGTATCTGCTTTCCCTGAACTCCCTCTTATATAATAAGAGGATTTTAATTATCTTTGCCTTCCTTGAGATGAAGCAAACACATCGATAAAAAAGTGTTTGTTTCCCTGGTACTCCCTCTTATATAATAATAAAATAAAAGAATTTTAATAATCTTTGCCTTCTAATTAAAAAAATTGATATTCTCTCTTATAATTACTTTGTCCCCAAGTCATTTTTCTCACTTCTAAAAAAAGAAAAAAAATCAAAATTTTTAATAATCATGAGGCTTAATACATTGAAAATTTGAAATTAAAAAGATAGGGACAAAAGTGTACAGATGTTAATAGTATAAGGACACAAAAGCAAGACTCAGTCACTGAAAAAATAACACAAAAAGTCCCTCTTTTTTATGAATCATGTCTGAAATCGCCCATTGCTTTGTAGCAGAAGAACTTCACAGCTATATATATATATATATATATATATGTACCTATAACACCCATAAGCTGAAATCCCAGTTGCATTGCATCACTATAATTTCAATCGATAAAAGCAAAAAAGTAGAAAAAAAAAGAAGAAAAAAGGAAGAAAGAATAAGGAAGTAATCGGAATCATGTCTTCACCTAGCAAACGCAGAGAGATGGACTTGATGAAACTGTAAATTGAAACTCAAATTTACTCAAATTTTAGTTTTTTTGTTGATGGGTTGTTTTAGTTTTGTTGTGTTCAAGTGGGTGTTGATTTTCTTGGAAAATTTTTAGGATGATGAGTGACTACAAAGTGGAGATGATCAATGACGGAATGCAAGAATTTTTTGTGGAATTTCATGGACCCAAAGAGAGTAAAAATCTGTTTCTTACTTGTTTCTGAAAGTTTTTATGCTCATTTTTGTGATTTTTTCTGTGCAAATGTGTGTGTACTTCTTTTATATATCTGAGTTGGGTTTTGTTTTGTTGATTCTGGGTTTGATCCTTTCTTAGTCAGCTGTGTTTAGTTTAAATGTTTTTGATTTAGCTATAAAGATAGGGACTTTCACTAAAAAGAAGAAAAAGCATGTTGCTGTGATTATAAAGATTTGCTTTTCTGTAATAGTTTGGTTCATGTTGTGGAGGCTTCAATTCCAAAATAGTTGGGTTTAGCTATATGAATCTGTTATATTTGCTCCAGTGTATTCATATCTTTTTATTCAAGTTGTAGAGAACTGATCACATTAATCTATGTTCATTTGCGAATTAGAGCATTAAACAACATGTGAAAAAATTGGGGGTTGTGTTTTTGCTGAATACTCAATTTAGATTATGTTCAGATTGCAAAATAAGAACCCTGTTCTTGGTCTGAATCTTTGCAATAGCTACAGCCTTCTTGTATTTCATAGTTACTGTGCCTATAGTTATAGTATGCAAGATTGTTGACTTTTCTGAATTAGGATTTACTGTCAATTGCTTGCTTATTGAGATTTCGTTTGGAAGCGTGATCACAAAATGACCGTCTTTTATTGTTTCTAACAATCTTGTTTCTTGATGGTTCCGTAGGTCCTTACCAGGGAGGTGTGTGGAAAGTGAGGGTAGAGCTCCCAGATGCCTATCCTTACAAGTCACCATCCATTGGTTTTGTTAACAAGATTTACCATCCAAATGTTGATGAGATGTGAGTGATGCTGCAATGTATCTTGCTTTGTTGTTTTGTATTTTGGCATGGAATTTGACAGACTTTTCTGAATCTACATTTTCATGTTCTTTGAATTCCAGGTCAGGTTCAGTCTGCTTAGATGTTATCAATCAAACCTGGAGTCCCATGTTTGGTACTTCGACATTCTTCAGTTTTTCCGTGCTTTCAAGTTTTTTCTACTCCTTGTCTGAATGATACTTCTGGGTTCAACAGATCTTTTTCATTTTTGCAGATCTTGTAAATGTTTTTGAAGTGTTTCTTCCCCAACTCCTTTTATATCCTAACCCATCAGATCCCCTGAATGGAGAGGCTGCAGCTCTCATGATGCGCGATCGTACTACTTATGATCTAAGGGTGAAAGGTAAAAACCTTCATATTGTCAATCTAGTAGTTGCAGTGGATTTGACTTGCATGATGCCTTGAATGTGACATTCCCATAGCTTGGTTGTCTTACCTATACGAAAGAACATGTACCACAAATTTACAGTTGTCTCACAGTGCATGAAAAAGTGCTCATTGTTTCAGCTTCCTTTTCACAGAGAAGACATCTTGTGCAAATCTAAAGACCTCTTCTTTGTAATCTTTCCTGAGTTAAGCATGCCCTTTTTGCTACCAACCACACAAAACAAGATACTCTGGAGGGACATTTATTCTTCCAGATCAATTTCCATGGCCAAGTCCTTAACTCACTGAATCTATTTGAGATAGACCGATAAATAGATTTCACATTGGATAGGCCTTTGCTGGAGATGCACCAAACTGGTTTGTCTGGGACATTGTTAGTGCCCGCAAAGATATCAATTTTCTGAAGTAGTGCAATGACTCTTTGATTTCCCAATCATTTAGGGCCTTTCTGAAGTTCAGCTCCCATCCATTATCTATCCATAATTGACCTACATTTGCCTGCTTTTGTAAACTTAAAGCATAGTGATCTGGGGAGAAGTTCTTTAAAATACTTTGGTCAATCCACTGATCATTCCAGAATGAAGTTTTGGCTCCATCTCCCACTTTAATCTTGATATTGGACCAGAACTCAGGCCAGAGGTTTCTAATGGACCTCCATAGACTATACCCATAAGTGCTTTTCACTTCTTCAGTTGACCAGGTAATCCCTGGGCCGTACTTTAAAGAAATGGCTCTTCTCCACAAGGCATTGTCCTCTGTTGCGAACTTCCATAGCCATTTTTGCAATGGACTTCTATTATGGAGGGGTAAATTTCTGATCCCCAACCTCCCAAGCTTCTTACTGCTTACTAGTGAAGCCCAACTGCCAAGCTTCTTACTGTGCATATTAGTGAGGCAGAAATCAAGATGCCTCTGGCTCAAGGAAGGGAACAAAAACGCCAAATATTTTCAGAAGATTGCTAACTCAAATAGAAGATCCAACTGCATACTGGTGATTATTGAAGATGAGGGGGAAATTAAAAGGAAGACATCGGAGTTTTTTGAAAGCTTATACACTAAGCAACAAAGTTGGAGGCCTTCTGCCAATTTTGATGGAATTGCATGAGAAGAAGGCAACAGTTTAGAAATAGCTTTCGAAGAAGAGATAGTGTTGCCCCTGACAAAGACCTTGGGCATGATAGGTACACTATGGCTCTCTCTCTGTGCTCTTGGGGATCTGTCAAGAGAGATTACTAGCTATTAGTAGCCATGCAGTATTTCAATCAACGCTGCTGGAGGGTTAAGTCCTGCAATGCCTCATTCATAACACTTATTCCTAAGGAAAAAAGGGCAATAGAGCTCAGGACTGTAGACAAATTAGCTTGATTAGGATCATAAACAAGACCATAGCAAAGGTTCTTCGAGAAAGGCTGAAAGAAGTTACTGAAACTGGTCTATGGAAACTGGTCTCAAATCAACAGAATGTTTTCATGAAAGGGGGGCAGGTCACATATTCCTCACTCATAGCAAATGAGGTGCTTGATTGACAATTGAAGGGAATGTTGGACTACTATGCCAACTAGATGTTGAGATAGCTTTTGACCAGTTGAATTGGTGTTGATGTTGAGATGCAAGCTTAGGCACCTTGGGTTTGGTTACAAATGAATAAACTAGATTGAATTAAACATCTCTACTGTGAAGTACTCATAATCAATAGGAGCTCAGTAGGATTCTTCTCCCCACAAAGAGGGTTAAGAAAAGGTGACTCCTTTTCACCTTTTCTGTTCATTCTAGCTATTGAAGGGCTGAGTAGAATGTTGGATAAAACCTAACAACTGCATTGGCTAAATGATTCTGATATTGGAAGGGACAGAGTAGTCAAACATGTTACATCTACTTTATGCAGAATAGAGAGCAGTCCTTTATCTAAACCTTACATTGCTCATATTTGAAACAGTCTCAGGTCTTCATATCGACATGCTCAGGAGTGTAATCTATCCTGTTAATGAGGTTCAAAACTTAGAAGATCTGGCAGGCATATTGGGTTGGGTTGTAGTACTGGAGCATTCCCAACCACATTCTTGGATCTCCCACTGGGGCCAAATACAAGGCAGATGGAGTGGAGTCGTAGAAAACTTTGAAAAGAGGCTTGCTTCTTGGCAGATGCAATACCTATCTACAACAACAACAACATACCCAGTGAAATCCCACAAGTGGGGTCTGGGGAGGGTAAGATGTATGCAGACCTTACCACACAGGTAGAGAGGCAATACCTATCTATGGGTTGTAAAATAACACCGTAGTAGTGTGCTTGATAGGATTCTATTGTGTAGCATGTCACTCCATCTCATTTCCAGTAAGGCATTGAGACAGCTGGATAAGATCATGAATTTTCTATGGGAAGGAAACAATAGCTGTCACAAATTTCTTTTGGTCAGGTCGAATAAGGTCTTGTTGCCTAAAGATCTAGGTGGCTTGGACATCAGAGACTTAGCACTTCATAACAAGTGCTTACGACTGAAGTGTCTATGGAAATACACTTGGGAGGATCAATGCTTATGTGAAAGATATGAATATTGCTAGACCACTGGTGCTCTGAAGTCTCAACTGAACCTTATGGGTCTGGCATCTGGAAAAAGCATTAGTATACTATGGGAGATGTTCTCCCAACACAAGCACATGGTGGTAGGGAATGGTCCACACATCATTTCCGGAGAGATAAGTGGTGGCTTGACATGCCTCTAGTGATTGCCTACCACAATATTTTCCAGATAGCAGATGAGCTAGATGCTACATTCCACTAACACAGGAAGGAAACCCACAGAACCTCAGCCTTAGAACAAACATACAGAACTGGGATATGGGAAGTTGATCAGTCTTTTAGCAGCACTTCATAGTTATACAATCAACAACCTTGCACCAGACCAGCTAAAATGGGGAGAGAGGAGGGAGGGAGTTTACAAGTAACGTTGCATCTAAGCTTCTAAGCACATAATGCAATCACAACACATTGCCCTTGGAAGCTTAGTTGAAAATTCAAGCTGCCTCCTGAAATCAATTGCAAGCAGCTGGACAGCACTGCATTGAGCATGTTTGACTCAACCTAGCCAAAACGTAGTTTCAAATGGAAAACAGATGTGCTATATGTGCATGAAGGAAACAGAGTCACACAACCATGTTTTTTACATCGCCCCTTGGCAAATTAATGGAGTATGTTTGTCACTCTTTGAACTCAATTGGGTCATGCCACATAGTATCCTGGATGTTTTTGAGAGCTGGAGTTGCTGGAAAGTTTACAGCACCATCTAGAGAATCTGGAAGATGATACCTGTTGCCATTTTTTGGAGTGCCTGGAACGAAAGGAGTAGGACATGCTCTGAGGAATATCAACGACTATCAATCTTTAAAAGCTAAATATCTTATGTTGTTGTATAGTTGGGTTGATTTGTCCTCAATAGATTACCATGGTACCTTCTTGAATTTTGTTAGCTCCCTAATTCTTAACTAGATACGTACTGGAGTAGATAAGTTCTTTTTTGGTACTCTACTTTTGTAGTAACTATTATGCATCCACTTGATGACAACATTGAAATTATTTACTTGATAAAAAAGAAGTTTTGTTATGATAAATGTTCCATTGGTTGCAAAATCCCACTGCATGTTAGTAAGCTCAAACCCTAAAGCTCTATGTGGCCAAATAATATTCAATTCCATATATTCCGTTAGACTGTTAAAAGATGCTCTTGGGTCTCACCCATCTACTACTCGACATTAAGTAACTACAATTTGGAGGATCTATCTTGCTTGGGCAACCTAAGAGGTGTGGCCTTCTCTGATCAACCCTAACTTTTATAATTGAGCAAAAGGAGTTCCCTAGGCCTTCAAGTTTACAGGTCAATGCCTCCATGATGGCATTCTTCTTCCTCTCCATGGTGCTTAAGCAATATATGCATATAAATATGTGTATATGAATTATGCAATATATGTATGTATACATTGCTACGAGCATGCTAGATAGTTCCGGTTGAAGCCTTGGCACGTGAAAATTGGTTTCCGCATATTCTGATGTAAGCCTCCAAACTAGTATCAACTGTCATGGTCATAGTCCATGAGGTCATACTTGTGGTTGACAGAAAGTCAAGGTGATACAAGTCTTGTACATGAGCACCCAAGCACTATGTGCAAGGAAACATGTAGGTGTTTTGAGCATGTAATCATCTGTATAGGTTGCACTAAAGGAGACTCGGGATAAGAGTAGGTTGGGCTGTTGTTTTAATAGAGAAATGAATGCCATATGGGCTGTTCATGAATGCCACTATGGAGGAGTTCACTTGCGGCAGTTTTGTCTATAAAAAAACACTAATATATAGTGGTAGAAAACAACATACCTAATGTAGTTCCAAAAAAAGTGGGGTATGGGAGGGGGGGGGGGGGGGTTCACACAAACCTTACCCTTACCTTGGAGGTAGAGGTTGTTCCCACTTCCCAATAGGCCTCGGCTCGAGGTAAAATAGTTCAAACCAATTCGAAAAAAGGAAATAACGGAAATAAATAATATATGGCAAAAATACTACAAAAAGCATGACACAACATTTTGAACACTTACTACACCAAAATAGTACGATAATCGAAGTACAACAAGAGATAAATAATAACAAGGAACAAGGAACTTCAGGAGTAATGCTACAACTGCTAGTATAGAAGGATAAGTGAGACCATGCTCTACTATCTGCTAACCTACTAGCCTAATCTGTGCCCTCCACAACCTCATATTTAAGATGGTGTATCCCATAAGCTAAATCTAACACATGTCATGTGTAATCACCTTTCCGCAATACTTCTTCGACCTACCTCTACTTCTCCTAAAATCATTTATAACCAGCCTTTCACACCTCTGGCTGGGGCATCCATGCATCTCTTCAACATATGTCCGAACCATCTTAGCCTTTTCGCATCTTGTCCTCCGCGGAAGCAACTCCCACTTCGTCCTTGAGATCTTCAGACTTCAACTATAATCTTATCTCTCCTAATATGCTCACACATCCATTTTAATATCTTTATTTCTGCAACTTTCATCTTTTGAATGTGCTCCCACACAACATAGTTGATCTAATGACCATCCTATAGAACTTGTCTTTAAGGTTTGGTGGCTCCTTCTTATCCTTCTTATCATACCAGACTCTGAATGCAAGCTTCCAATTCATCCATCTTATGCCAATATGGTGTGTGATATTGTTGACAATCTCCCCATTTCTTTGGATAATAGACCCAGGATGCTTGAAACTACTATCTTTTGGTAGAAGTATCTTTTAATTAGTCCAGTGTATATTCTTCATCTTTGCAATGAATTGTTTGTTGATGTAAGAAATAACACCTACTATCATGGATATTGTGAAGGATCGAGTGGCACTGCAATGAAGATATATGTGAAGGCAATGAAGAGGGGGAGAGTTTGGTTGACTTTTTCTCAGTCGACTGTTGTATCTCAGCATCTGCAAGGTTGATAGGAGTAGCATTAGGAATTTAGGATACATCACATCCCAACTCCTTGGATCTTGCTGAGAGAAGAAGAGTGAGGGAGTAGTCCCCATCCCCTTGCTAACCACTCCTATTCGAGTAGCTGAACTTTCTTTTACCTGTAAATGGTATATGGGATTGTTGATTATGGATGCAGTCTTTCCATTGTCACTGATTGTTGATATATTAGCTCTTCAATTTTTTTTGGTTTTTGGTGCACTTCTGAATCCCATTTTCATAGATAACACCAGGGAAATGATGTTATATCTCACTTAGGAAAGGAAAGGAATGATGGTTGAGCAGAGAAACTTGTGGAAAGAACAAGGAACAGTGATTTTCAGTTAATAAGAGTGAATATAATTGTCGATTTCCTAGTACTTCAAATTACGTGTATTCCTTACTCTAAATGCCTGTAGAAAATTGCGAGATGTTAGCTATGGCTTAGCAGCTCCTGAGCTAATATTTTCGTATTTCTAACCTAACATGCTTTATCAGAAGCAAACTTATGAATTCCAGAGGAAGACAGATGGAAAGACTCCCTTTCTTGTTGTTATTGGCTTTAATTTTTAGCTGAAACTGGGTGTTGAGTGTCCAGAAATGGGATTTGGGGAAGCCAAATGATTATAACGTTCCAAGTGTCATTGGATTTGAAAGATGCAGCAGCTACAGTGTAGCTATTGCTATCACGTAGACGGAGTTAGCTGAATGTTTTTAATTTATCTATTCCAAGTAACACGATCTAGCTTTGCTATATGATACTGAAGTGCATAAAAGATGAGTGCCACTTGTTTGAGACAGTTTACACAGGTGTAGATGCCATGAGGATAATGATCGATTAAAGAACTGTATGACACATGGAACTTGACGGTAACTTGAGTTCAGTGACTTGAGGATATTTAATGCTCTGTAGAAGGGAGCCGAGTTACAGGATTTGGCGTTAAATAGATTGCCTTTGTGGAGATATTTATTACAGTATTTTGATGGCAAATGAAAATCAAGGCAATTACTGCATTTGTGTGGAGTAAGTTAGAAGACAAGATGTAGTTTGAAAGGGGAAACAAATTAGAATCTATTTAGCATTTTAGAATGAGATATTCAGAGCAAGAGAGGCAGATGATGCTATGTCCATACTCCATACATCCTTTCATGTGGTAAGAACATTTAGAAAATCACTTTTTTTGGCGGATGGTTCTCATTCAAATGTATCTGCTAGATCTAGAATTAAATCCAAATGTAAAAATGAGATATTTTACCATCTTGTTATTTTTACCCCAACTTTTCCCTTGTTACCTATTTGTTCCTGTTACTGTTACTCTTAGCTGCTGGCTCCAACCCACGAATGGGAGGAACCTTTCTTTTTTTAAGTCCGAAAAGAAAGCTCCAATCGAGTGTGTAGTTTCTGGAGTTATCTCAGATAATGATACATCTTTTGTTCCCTTAACATGTCGGGAAATTGTATTTTTTGGGGACTAAGTCTTTACTGTGACGTTTCTTGAATCATTAGAAAACGAATCTCCACTTTAACAAAATTGAAAGCTATCTTTTCCTTTGTATCTGTTGATTGCTTTTCTATTTGTCCATTAGAAAATACGGTATTCCTTATGACGGTTCTTTATTTTGTCAAACAATTTCATTTGCTGTTATTACACCTGTAGGTGCTGTTTATGCTCTTTACCTATTTGTACCTCATTTCCCCAGTTACAAAAGTTTTGTCCGCCCATAGTATGCATTTTTTATGTATTCAACTTTGTGCTGTGATTATGTGCCATCGTTTCCAAATTATTGAACTTTTTACAGCAGTTTATGTTTCCTCATTCTTATGGTCTTAAATATTTCTCAGAGTATTGCGAGAAGTACGCGAAGAAAGAAGATGTCGGGCCTCCACCTGAAGAAAAATCTAGTGATGAAGAGTTGAGTGAAGAAGAAAATGTCTCCAGTGATGATGAAGTTGTTGGAAAAGCAGATCCCTAAGGGATTGGCACATTATGGGCAAATATTATAACCCCTTCAATATCTGTACATGTTATCAACTTCTCTTATGATAAAAACTTATCTTGCCCATGGTTTACTAGAAGAAAATAGTTCTGTTTCTTCTGTCAATCTTAATTGTACTGTTATTGTGATTGACATTGTATCTTGATTCCTTGAAAGTTCATCTGAACCTTTAGATTTAATTTGATTTATGCACTTCTGTATATCTATATATATCTAGATAAGAATTAAGCAGCAGTCTATCTCGCGGAGGGTCTATCAGATTCAGCCTCTCTACCTCATGAGGATAGGGATAAGATCTGTGTGCGTCCTATCCTTTCCAGATCACACTTGTGGGATTACATTAGCTATTTGTTGTCGTAAGAAGTAAGAAGCAATATGATAAAAGGGTATGTATTTGATGCAAGTACTAATACAGCTGTTAGTACACTATGCAAACTTTGTGGATAGACAAAAACACTAGGTAATAGTTCCCCATTTGTTTAGCCTCGGTGGACAAATTTACTTGGGTACATATTGCTGGTGGAAACTGGCATGTATTTCACAGAGGTGATCGCAAGTTGATTCGGACATCACAATTATTTCTAAGGAAGGGACAGGGGAAGACATGAGACAAGTCTCTATCAAAAGCTTTACACTTCCAATTCATGAGGTGTTACCATTAGAAATTTAAAATTTCCAAATGCAACACGTCCTTTTCTTTCCTATCCGAACTATCACCATCGTTTGTATAAATGTTTGATAATAGATACGATTGATCAAATAAAGTCTTCTCGTGTAGAAGAAAGAACAAGTGAAGACCTTTATACACATAAACACCCAGAAGAACTGAATTGAAAGAAGAAAAAAGAAGTCATCCCTCTGGAACCAATAATTTGCAATGCAAAAGTTTTAAGGAAACAGGAACAAATAATCAGAAGACGAGTTGAATATACACTTCTCGTCCCCTATCTCTCAACTCAAAACCCACAACGTCTAAATTTTGAATCTGCCACCGTTACTAGGCTCTAGGGGCAGCCTGACTGCTGGAGAGAAATAGAGTATCGAATTTTAACATTATGTTTGGACATAAACCATCATCGCAGCATTCATAACTTGGATGTATACCATATCAGTATATCACGAATCTGGATGTTGTTCACACCCATGCACCGCTGCCAAAAATAATTCATGTGCTACGTAGCTTACCGTGTCTGTTGAGTAATAATGCCCATATTGTCCGAATCCTTGACATTTGCAACTGGTGTAACTTCACACTGAACTTTGGAGAAGCTATCCATCTTGACATAAGATTAGAAGCGGCGTTTTATCTTCAAAGAAAAAGTAGTTCAGATATAGAAGATGTTAAATGAACACAAAATAAGAATGCAGTACTCGTTATAAACGATAAAAACAACAATTACACATAACCACCTTCTCTCAATTGTCATAAGACCTAGCAATAACTACAAGAGTTCTTTCATAATTCTGCTTCCTTGACTTAATGATGTCTGGTTCAGACAGCATGAAATGTTGAAGCAACCTAGCAGACTTGACTGGCCAAACTGTCCTATCGAAAAGTTCCTCACCCTAGCTTTGGAAATCTGATCAGAAGAGACATACTAGGACCAGATAGCAAGAGCTTATTAAAGAGCACTCCAAAAAAGGGCAGCGATGAACTGCACAGATGTTGTTCGACAAGTCTAGACTTCAGTGGTCAAAGAGAATGAACGGATGATAATGCATTTACTCTCGTGTAGCCAAAGAAAAGAAGAATACTGCAGAATTGAAAAGAGGATTCCTCACTTCTTTCTCTCATTCAAAACCGTGCATGAGACTTTCATACACGATGTTTTAATTTTTTTTGATAATGCAGCTACAATGCTAAGTCATCCCTCTTGGATAAGAAGACCTAAAACACCAGGTAAGGATAAACAGTCAGTAACAAAAGGGTATCTTTCTTTTTTACCTAAGTCGGTGCATAAATAATGCAATTGGCGCCACAGAGTTTCTCTAGAACTTCAAAATCTGACTGTTGAAATCTAGTCTTGATCATAATACTGATTGGAAATAATTTTATTTAAACCTCGGTCCCCACAAAATCTAAGAGCCAGCTGCTTTTGAAGATAAATCAAACAAATGATAAATATAATCCTGATGCTGCATCTAATATCTTATCTGGAACTCTTAGAGGCATTTAAAGAGTAGTACAAAGATAATTAACTGTTTTTAACTCCCAGGCTAAAAGATCTTTTGGTGCCAAGTTTGATCCAAAGAAATTGGTCAACCAGCAAGACATCTTCAATTTGTGTACTTTTGCTGAAGTCATTTAGTGAGTTTTGGAAAGAGAGATGGCACATATCACAGATGCATAGATAATAGTCAGCAGCAACAATTATAAGGAATAGAAACATTTTTTCCTTTTTCGAAAACAAAAATTATGATGAAAGAAATGGAACAGAAACATATTAGGAGCAAATGTTATGGCATTAAAGTCTTACCTTGGCTCATTTTCAAGCGATAGGACTCTGACTTCTGACAGTTTTTGCCACTTTGAAATGTCTCGAGGAGCCAAATATCTTCTGCATATATCTGAGCCATCAGCTGCATGAGGTTCTTGAAGCAACTGAATTATATGTTTTTTTTCTTTCCTTTTTGAAGAGGATACAACCAGTCAACCATGCCACAACTCCATATTGGCTGGATAAGCTATATGCAAGCTGTTTATAAGTCCTTTCTGAGAAGGCAATCTTCCTTTTTGTTTTTTCCTTTTGAAGAGGATACTGATATAAAACCTTCTAATAACAACTAAGAACATCCAGTGTCTGATTACACTATTTCCATACCTTGTTCATAGAAGAAAGATCTAACAAACAGCAAGCGGAAGCAAAAGACATTGTATGAACCATCAACGATAAATAGGACAAATGATAAGAATAGCAACATCATAAACAAAAATAGAAATGAAATTTGCATATCAAATAGACATGGAAAGAATTTGAATAAGATGTATTGCTACTCATTAATATAAAAAAATGCTATCATTTGAACTGTTAAACCACTTATTCCAATTACTTTCTATAAATCTAGCTAAACTACTACAATTAACTTCTATTTGATTTATGATTTTGAACACTAGCGAGGAGTCTTGTAAGTTTACTGAGCGTTTCATGAGCAGATATGGTTTCTGGATGATCCTCGCCGCAGATTGAGGTTCTAATGAAAATAGCTTTCCGGATTAAATCATCACCAATATCAAACTGTCCACCCCTCAACATTAGCTTTGCCCTGATTTCGAGCACCGTAGCTCTTGATAAAGCAAGTTCCTGCCAAAGACAAGGGTTTAATTGGGCACTTGTCTGGATAGGTCTCCAACAAAGTGATTTATCCAACCACTTGTCAACAGGCGTGACAAATGCTTGATCTGCCGCTTCTAATGCATCTGTACAACGCCGTAGAAGTTCTAAAGCAGCAGCACAGCGTGAGAATGTAATAAATGTTCGAATGGCAAGTGGTAGAATCACTTCTTTCACGAGAAACAACAGTTCGGAAACTTTAAGCTCAACTATCATGGGGTCACTCCCAAAACCGAAGAGCAAAAAGCATGCTGCCCATATGTGCTCAGAGTGCTGGGCTATTAAACCACGAGTGATAACAGCTTGTACTGTGGCTTGTGCAACTCCAGTGACCCCTCTTTTTCGAGCATACATTTTGATGATCTGATGGAACTGAATGTAGCCTTCCTTTCTACAGGTCCTTGCAATGTTGAATCGCAACAAAAGAGAAGATGCTTCTGCCTCGGATTTCCTAGCATATGATGATGTGAAACCACAAGTTAAAGAACATAGAACTTTCTTCAACATCCTCCGACGTGGGTATTTCTCTGGTATCTTGTGAGCAGCCAGAGCTAATAGAGAAACTGGAATAGGTGATGGAGCAAACCAACCACTTGCGAGGGCCATTCTTGTTGCTAGACTTCTTGGTCCATCAGCATGGTCAAATATCGAAAAACAAACTTCAAAAAGTTGCAAAAGGAAATTATTTCGCCTCAATGGATGGTTTTCCCGATGAATATAGGTTATTTCCTTCAAAGGCATACGATTGATGGTATCCAAAAGCCTGCTAGGATTTATAGGAAGTTCAGAAAGAATTGCTCCAACAATGGCAAGGCCAAGCGTCAGTCTTTTAAGTTTTTCCTCAATAACTCGCAAGGCATCAATTTCAGCAATCGGGTAATCCTTCACAGCACCCTGCATCAAAGACATTGCTTCAATCTCTGACAAATAATTGAGTTTGATAGGATCCATGTTCATAACCCGAGATAGGCGCGTGGAGATGAGAACATGTGTTTCACCCCCAAAACGAGGAAGCAAATCCATTATAAGTTTATGGTCCCACCAGTCCTTTTCACTCTCCAAATTATCAATTATCAACAAGAACGGAATGTCTCGCATGAGTTCTTTCCTGACCCTAGCTACAGCAGCCTCTTCTTGCTCCTCAAAGCTCTTTATCCTGCTTTTATCAGGTGAGTTTTCTACCCCGACATCAACTTCTAAAAAGGACCACAAGTTCAAGTAGTTTTGTCGAATGTATCTGCTTTCACCTCCAATCCAAAGGACCATTTTGTAGCGCTGATGGAATTGATAAGCATACTCAAGCAGCAGTTCTGTCTTGCCAATTCCTGGTTCCCCAGACACACAAGCAATGCCCTTTCCATAGACAACTTTCAGGGCGTTGCTTCGCCTTCCATGTTTCTTAGAGTTCCTTGGCTTCTGTACATGCTGTTGGGTATGAGAAACCTCAGCATTTAGCATTTCAATTTCTTTCTCAGATTCCTTCCATGTCACTGGTTCTTTCCCTTTCCTTTTGTTGTCACTAGGCCGCTCAAACCGTCTTTCATTGATTGAGTTACTCCGACTCCAACTAATTGTCAAATTTCTTCGCTTGGGTCTAGCCTTAAGTTCAATATAGTCTTTCTCTGCCTCCCCACTAACATCACCAAAAAGCCGAAACTCAAGCTCGGATAGCTCCTTCTTTCTGCCGACGAAATTCTCATTTCGAGGGAAAGGAAACTCCTCCTTTTCTGCCTTCTCCCTCCACTTGGACAGTCTGTCCACGACACTTCGCCTCCCTAATCTTAAGGCCAATAGAGTTACAGCCCTCAATATGCATTCCCTCCACTTTCCATCATGAGCCTCCAGCTTCCACTCATCGACACGCAAAAGACCATTGACCGCATCTCTCCACTCCTTCTCCAATCCCCCATAAAGTAGCCAAAGTTCACCACCATGTTTTTCCCAGTGCTCTCCTCTTCTCTCAATTATATCTCGAACAAGGCAATCCTCTGGACGCAGATCGAAGTACACTGGTACCAAATTCTTTTTGCTAGAGAAGAAGCGCAGCTCCTCTATGGTATATGGATTCCTGAATGATTTCTTGGTTAAGATCACAACTCCAAATGTACAAGCATCCATTACTCTCTCAACCATGCCATGCTTTCTAGAATTTCGGCACCTTGCTCTGTCAGTAACGAAGCAACTTAGCCCTTGGATTTCTAACTCAGCACGGAGCCAATTCATGAATCTGAGCAGTAAAGGTTTGCGGCCATGAAAACCAATGTACACATCACAGCTTCTCACTCTGTTGGATAGGGAGGAAGTCGATGTTGGAGTAACACAAGTTTCCTGTGTCCTACCACTCTTTTTCTGCTTGACTCTAGGTTGCAAATATTCATGTTCAGGGCCAATATTATGACTCGCTATAGTGCTCTTAGAAATTGACGTCGAAGAAGATACAAAATCCAACTTCTGGAGATCATTCGAGGCACTAGCTAATGCAACAGGATAAGCATCTGACAATCTAGCACTTGCAAATGATTCAATGCCCAAACTAGCATCTACTGCACCAGATGTAACATCACTATCACGAAATTGATTATCGGAGCATGCTGATACCAGGGACTTGGGTGATCTAGGAGAGAAGAATGGCGACTGGTTAGCAGAAAAGAAAGTCGAAGATGAAGAAGAAAGATTTCTTGACGTCGTGCTTGGTAATGAGCCAAATCTGGAGCTTTCTTCCCGGAGATCCATATTTGAAGCTACTCACTCCCATTCACAAGAAAATTTCATGCATTCCAGGAAAACAGATAAACCTCTGAAATTGAAAAAAATCAAATGTCAGTGAAGGGACAACCTCCATTCATAATACTGCAAACTGTATGCAGCCATAAACACATAGTAAACTTAGGTCTGCATAAATTTTAACTAGGTTTTCCAAATGAAGATAGCTTTATTTTCCAAAAAAGCAGGATACCATACTGAAAAAAGGGAATTAGTTAAGAGTGATGCCATATCTAGATTAACATAAAAGCATTAATGACTTGTACTAATTTATCATTTCACTCCATAATCCACATTTAGCAATGAAGGGAAGATAATTAATGCTGCATTAGAACAGAAAACCTAGAAGGGAAACCAAGAAACTTCCTAAATCAGTAGTAATAGATCTGCAGAAGAATTTAAAACCATAACGACATTTTCTTGAAAAGCTCAATTTGAACAATTCAATGACGCAATCCTCTAATTTTACAAGAACTCAGATCCAGCATACTTACTTGAAGAAAAGTTAGCAATCATGGTGTCCAAAGATTCAATCTTTTTTCACTTTAATCACCACAAAATGTCCAAAGATTCAATCTTCTTCACTTTAATCACCACAAAATGTCCAAAGATTCAAACTTCTTCACTTCAATCACCACAAAAGAGCATTCTTTTGAACCAATCTTAATCCCAATAAAATAGAAACCTAAGTGGCATCCACAACCAATATCTTCTTGAACCTGTCAAACAAAGTAAACTATGAATATTCAAACACCAAAAAAATATTTTAAAATGTATATACATGTACACAAACACACAACATACTTGGACATGGATCAAGAAGTCACATAGAGGAAAATAAGTTCAATATTAGCAACACACATCACTAGAGAGAGACCCAAGTTTGAAAAAAGGGAGAAGACAAAAGAGTACAGATTTGATTGATGAGAAAATGAAAGGAGGGAAGAATGGGAAAATGGATTTACCTTTTCAAGAATAACTATAAAGGGTTCAGTGTTGTTGAGATGACAATGAAGCTGTTTGTTTCCTTATATATTTTTCTTTTTTTAACCAAGAACCAAACTTTACTCTCTTCAATAACTCAAAAAAATTCTCTCTTTTCACACTACCTTCTTACTAAGTACTTCATATAGCACATAGATATGTGTAAAAACTCCAAAAAAATTTAAAAAAAATCTATCTTTCTGTGTCTTATGTAATATTTTCTTTTTTTTACAGAGGGTACTGAGAATGTGAGCTGACAGGAAAAAGGTGCACCGTTAGAGACGGGGAAGGGTTCTTTTTTCTACTGTTTTTGCTGATATGTGGGGGTGGGGGTGGGGTAGGGGGGTCAGTGGGGGTGGGGTGTTTGACAAAAAATGGGACCCAACAAGAAAGGACGGATCTGACGAGGAATGGTGGTGCTGTCAAAAAGCTTTCTTTCCAAAGTCCACACCTTGGATTTACAACTATATAGTACTGCTGCTGGTACATGTATCAAAGTGTATACAGAAGCCTGGTCGGGTCGGATTGGAGTGGATTGACTTGAAATCGAATTGAACCAAAGCGGTTTCGGCCCGCACTAAACTGGCTCTTATAGAGAAGTAGGGTTTAGAGTTGCATGTCCATCGGTTCGATTTTGGAATTTATCGATTTGATTTATTGATTATTGATGTGTGAATATGTTAAATCATTATAGAATTATTAAGATATTGACTTATCAATTATTGATTTATCGGTGATTGATCGTTATCGATTTGGATATCGAGTTAACCGTTAAGATTTGACGAAAATTTTTCTTTATTGAAAAATACTTTGAAACAAGGTGACAAATCAAATGAATCATACACATGAGTTGACAAATTGTATTTTGCTCAAAATCAAACACTATCACATTATTGTAGAATAACTGAGAGTTTGAGACAATAAAAAATAAAAGTATGAAACTATCAAAGACTTTATATATCAAATAGTACAAATATAATTATTTAATCTATTATCAAATTATCGGTTAACCCGTTAAGTAAAACACCTAAAATCATTAACAACATATAACAAAAAAGATTTAAACCATTATTGAAACTAGTAAATTAATAACCCGTTATCGATAAACTAATAACTTTTTTCAATTCGGGTAATCGATTTCGATTCGATTTTGAAAAATCCTAATAGGGGTGGATTGAGTTACATAATAAGTCAGACATGCACGGGTTCATTTAGGATGTCGTGAATCAAAGTCGATGGACTTGATAAAGTCTATTAGATGTAGAATCGATTAATTAGATAGGTTTGGCCCGATTCAACTATTTACTTTAGGTTCGTATTTTTCTGTAAGTATTAATATTTTTAAAAGGGATTGCTCCAATCTGATAGAATTCGGTCAAAGACAAGCTTAAATAAATTTGGATTAACCTAACCTGACCTAGTTGGAATCTTCCCCAGCTCGCTAACTAACTCAGACGCCAGATTGATCGAGGTGAAGGAAAGGTCGAGTTAGAGAATTGCTAACTAAAATCTCCGAGTTGGAGAACAAATTGAAGATTCTAGAGAACACGGGTCCCCAAAAGGTTGTTGATGAGAACGAACAAGTTGGTGGGTCTTCTGGTGTAAAGGTAGATTCTTGATGTGCTCGCAGATTCTATTACTATGTTATTGCATTTTATTTTTATTGAACTTGAATAATTGAATAATTTTGTGCAATGTGGAAACCATAAACCTAGTGATGCTTTTGGTGTATTTAAAAAAAAAGGATTCAATAAACACTATATGTTAAAATTAATTAGTATAGAGAAGGAAATTTTCAAATAATTTGGAGTAGATAGAGTACTTAATATGGAGTAAAAGATGTGTGTGGTACTTTATAATTTTATTTATTAATATTTATAAATGTAATAATTATGTAATTTAAGTTTGTGTGGTTGTATAGCCAACTTTGCTCATAATTGTTTTGAGTTTAAGGATTTATAGGTGGTGTAATTAAGGTTAATTAATTAATTTTTATTTGTTAATTGTACTTGTAAGTAATAAAAGAAAATAAAACTACAATTATAAGTGTCATTATTAATCATATGGCAAACCAAAGTTGTTGTGCTCATAATTTATTGCTCTTTATATTTATTCCATTAAATTATTGCAATTTTGGTGTAAACTTTAATGTTTTATCTTTTGACATGGAATTTTCCTACTTAATTTCTCCTCTTTTTTTTTTCAAGAATTCTAGCATATATATCTTTGATTTGAAAATACAAAATTGTTAAACCATAATTAACTAAGATGATCAATGTTATAGTTTTAATAATCAAATAAAATGATGCAAAAGAAATACTAACATGTTGGTTTAGATTGGAAAGAACTTGTATATTCAACTCAACATACTCAAATAAAATAATTATGATGATTAACAATAGCAACAACAACATACTCAGTGAAACTTCACAAGTCGAGCTGTGAGAAGGTATAGTATATACATACCTTATCAGTATCTCTTAGAGAGATAGAGAGATTATTTTCGGGAAACCCTCAGTTTTAAAGTCAAACATTGAAACATGCATGATTGGATTGGTAAATTGATCGAGATATAGGCAAGAATTGAAAAAGAAAAAAATTATACCATAGAAAACAAACAAACATACCAATCCCATTATTTGATACATATGAAACTCATTCATCAAATGGACCTTTTAATTATTTTTATTTTTCCTCTATATAATTAGATAATATCTCAATCTCCAAAAGGACTATTGAGTTGACTAAAATGACACACTTCATTTTGTTCTTTCAACATCAGTCCAAAACACTCTTTTGTTAGTACTTATGGGCACATGCTTCCATGTGAGAAACCATACTATGAATGACTTTTGATCCCTTTTTCTCACACACACACATTGAAACTCAACCTTGTACCAAATTCTATATATTTTTGTTTCAAATATCAATTATTCCTAAATTAAATCAAATCAAACCAAAAAGCAAATACAAACCTACCCTGTCGCAAGTTTTTCTGAAAGATATTTTTGTCTGAAATTTAATATCTCGTCGAAAATTCACGTACTTTTAGGAGGATAAGAGGGTTTGATCGTATACAGAGCAAGAGACATGCATGCTTCCAAATCTATTTATATTACTTCCTCGAAGTTGTTTCCATGATGTTTTGTAGGCTTAACTTAGTATCTCTCTCGACTATGGGGTTTTCGATTGAATAAAATAGTAACTCGTAACAAGTTAGCAATAAAGAAATATTCTGCAGATAGATTGAATATCTTTCGCGAAGTACATTTTCTCATAAATATATACTCCATATATAAGAATTTTATGCTTATATAGTAAATACTGAATTCTTTAAATGAACATTCTGACTTCGTCACTTTATAATCTAATTACCTTTTATCTTATTATCATACATATATATTATATATATATATAAATAAACTTAACTCATATTAGGAATGGCCTACCCAATGTATTATGATGTTACTTCTATTACTTATGATGTTTGGTGGATATATATATATATATAACTTAAAATAATAAGTTCACAAAGTTTTTTTTTTTTTTAAGTATTAATTTATTCATTTCATTTATTTTTTGGACCCACAATTAGTTATGTACATGCTTCTCATCCATGTTTTATTATTCCTCAAAAAGTGGATGAGCAAAATAATTGTTGTCATTTCTTAGTGAAATACATATATTTTTTTGGTGATTCATAAAGCTATCTAAGTACATGTTTTGATTTGACAATTGTCTTCTTTTAAGCAGCATGTCTCCCACCCAAAAATTGAAAAAAAAAAAAGGACTACAACAAATGCAACTTATAATTTAAATTTAAATTTTTCAAAAAATAGTAATTGAGTACAAATAATATAAGCAACTGAAATTAATGTTTAAAGAAATTTATATTAATTATATAGCAGCTTTGGATTTAAAGCTCATATTTTCTATTGATTACTAATCACAAGAGCTCGTGTCAACATGGTCCAACACGTGTTATTTTTTATCTTGATTTATGTGGCGCTGATTGATCTTTTATATATATATTTTAAATATTTAAGTTATTAATTATTGTGACTTATAACACATTTTACGTTATTTTAAATAGTATATGTTACTTATTTTGTTTCAATTTATGTTGCACATATAAAATAAAAAAATTTGTATTTATTTTTTAAACATTTTTAAGTTGTTATAGCTAAAGTAGCTGAAAAAAATGATCTATTGGGAGTAATATTATAAAATCAAGCAGTTGAAGCAAACACATCAATTGACAATTGCCTTTTAAAATAACAATTTGCTGGGGGAATATTGTAAATTCATACTTGAATCAGATGAAGAAATAATAATAGAAACAACGTAGTAAATCAAGCAGTTGAGTCAGATACGTTAATCGACAGTTGCCTTTAAGAGAAAATAATTAATTAGGGTCAATATTATAAATACATAGTTGCAACAGCTGGAGAAATAATTAATAAAAATACAACAACAACATACTCAGTGAAATTTCACGAGTGGGGTCTAGGGAGAATAGAATGTACGCAGACGTTACCACTACCTCATAGAGGTAGAGAGATTGTTTCCTGGGAACCCTCGTCTCAAAAATCCATTAGCAGAATAAAGTAGATATAGAAAAAAGGAAAGGATAAGAAAGAGAACAGAAAGAACGACTAATAAGGAAAACACAAGATATAAAGGTAATGTGAATACGCTAAAAGTAAACACACATAGCACTAATAATAACAATATACGATATAAAAAACATCAATACTCCTACTAACCTACTACATCACAAAGTCATATGTCAACCTACCCCTACTAGCCTATTATCCCTCTACTCAAATACGCGACCTTCACTTTTTTCTATCTAAGGTCTTGTCTTTGGTGAGATGAAATTTCGCCATACCTTGTCTGATCACCTCCCCCTAATACTTCTTCGGTCTACCTCTACTCCTCCGTGTAACCCCTAAATCCAACAAATCTCGCAAAATAATTAATAAAAATGACATAATAAAATCAACCAGCTATTTCAAACACGTCAATCGACAGCTACCTGTTTAAGCAAGCATATCGACCATGGCATGTCTGCTTCAAGACGCCTATACATAATAGTAAAATATTTTTAAAAAATCGTATTAAAAACGCCCTTAATTCAATTTCTTTTTTATAAAGTCTTATTACTCTAGTTATAACCCTTTTTTTAAAAAAAAATCAATTTTTTATGAAAATTAGTAACAATTTAAAGTGAGGACATGTAATCTATGCTAAGCACATGCACAAGGAATCCACCTGGAAAGTGTTCAAAAGAAGGATGATTAGGTTAATTGCACAGTTTTTGGTTAATCATAATAATTAGACCCATAATCAGCCAAAAATATAAAAATTAATAAAAAAGAATAAACCTTTTCTTTTTCTTGCTTAGTCATTTTTACAAAACCAAGGTGGCCTACCTCATTAAACAATTATTATTTTTTAATCAATCAAACATATGCTTCTTAATTATTTATTCTCTTTGATTTGAAATTTTTCAAACTTTTACATAATCCAAGAGAGGTTAATCCAGCTTTGCTAATTAATTACTTTTTTAATTAGCTCATTTCTCAAAATCCATTTGTGGTAATTTTTTATAAACAGTAAAAGACAAAATTATTAGTAGGTCAGTAACTATATTTTGTTTTTAACATGCCATAATTAATTAATTAATAATTAAAGGACCATCATTTTATTAACTATCAAAAAGATAAATAAAGGAAAAATATACCAAAAAATGAGGAAAAATATATATTGATGGATCATAATGGATGTAACCTAACATTTTTTTCAAATTTAATTTCACCAATTATTTTATTTTATTTTAAAATAAAGAAAAGAGTTGTCATTAATAAAGAAGTAATATTATATATTTTTGTTCAAAGTGGGGACCAAAAATTAGCTATACATTGATATTAGCGGAATTCATTTACTTTTAATCTGAAATCTCAAGATCAAATCTTGAAAAAGGAAAAAAATTATAAAAAAGTTTTTTTTTTTTTTGTACAAATCATATACGACATGAATATAAATTAGTCAGATTATTTATATGAATATATGATTTTAAAAAAGAATAAAAAGGAGAAACTAATTAAAAAGTTTAATAACCTTGAAGGAGTTGAACATGGAAGCATGTTTCTTTTTGTAATACTAAATTAGAGACAACCATGTCTGTTTGATCTTATCTTAAAATGATTTTCTATTGTTTGATTAAATAAATTAAAAGTAGATTAATTAAATTTTTGTTTGATAATATAAATATTAATCAAAATTGTATCATGTATGCACATCTTATATATTTGGTCAATATTTTATGTTCAATGAGTGTGTTTCATAGGTGTTTTAATTTACTTAATTATTAGTTTCAAGAGTTTTAATTTTTTTTTATTTTTCTCGCAAGATTTTATAATGTAGATTATTTTTCCCACGTAATTAATAGGCGAATAAGAAATTCAGAATTACAGTGTTAAGAGTCAAGAATATATATATATATATATATATATATATTAGGATATTCGACCTTCACATTCGGTTAGTTTTGTCTAGATTATTAGAAAATTATCGAATATTATGTTTAAATTGCATATTAATGCTTTCAAGACAATATTTTTTTATTTTTTAAAATATATATTTAAATATTATATTGATTTTTTAGAACAATATTATTTGCCTACATATCAAACCCAGGAAAATAAATTAAAATTTTACTTATTTTTCAGAAAAATATTTTGTAATAAAAAAACATTTTCCATGGACTTTTTGAAGTCTAAATTGGTCAACAAAAGGGATTGAAATGTTGAATAAATAATTTAATTTGACTGTAAAGTGTCAAAATCTTTTCTATTTGAAGTGAAACAGTGATGGATTGGCTGTCTCATTATTTCAAGCATTTTTTCTTCTTTTTTTTTCCTTTTATATAATAAAAAAGCGTTAACATATATATGTTGCGCGTTAAAAATATCGAGTTCAAATGAACCCCTTGCCGAAGAGATACACTTGCTACTACAATTGAATTTAGTGAATATCGAAAACTTCTATCTATTTAATATATATTTGATATGAAGGAAATAACTTTTTAGAAAAATATGTATATTTTTAGATTTCCTTGACATACGGAGACTAGATTACATGATTAGAAAAAAGAAATCTTGTTTTATGGTATGAAGAAACTTATCAGCTATGTTGCTCGAACTCTTCAAAAGTATCGGCGGGTGCGTATCGAATTCTCTAAAAAAAGTATATTTTTGGAGGATCCAACACGAGTACGGCATTGAAAATGAAGAGTCTGTGCAACTTAGCTTGTCAACGAAGAGGCAAAGAGTGTAAACTCGACTCGAAAAGATTTAACTGCCTTCCTCCATTATATTTGCAAGAAAATGGGCCTGAAGCCCAATAGGTTATGTGAGTTGTTTCTTCTTTCTGTTTATCATGCTTAGTCCACACTTTGTGAAGATTGGGCCGTGTGGATTGTCAAGTTATCATATTCATTTTGTCATGGAGAAAACCTTTTGGAATAATTACGGTGCATGGTCGTTCGACCAAATTATTTATCGAAAAAATAGATATTCATTGTGTAAACATGTATAATCAATATATTTTTTATGTATAGTCAATAATCAGTGTACTTTTTATGTATAGTCAATATATATTCAGTTTCTTAGTGCATTTAATATATATTTAGTGTATAGTGCAGGTAAAAAATATATACTTTCTATGACCTTTGACAAGTTATATTGTATAGTCATGTATATTTTCTATGATTTTGGATTTTTTTTAATGTAAATAAAAGCGATCTGTATTTATTGTAAATTAATTACTTTATTGTATATATTTGAAAGAAATAATTACCTAATTACACTATTTTGTTGATCATATTTTCCATTATTCCCTTCCATTTCCAAAACCTCTTCTTTCCATCTAGATACATTAATTTTAATTCTTGATTTAATGTATTATGCTATAAATGATACCTGATGATACTTAAAAAAATTCTAATTTTTGTATCCGAAATTGAATTAATGTATCCGGATTATCGAATTAATATATCTGGATTGCCATATTTTTTTAATAATCTTTTGTAAATTGAAAAAAGGTAAGAAAAAATGATAATTAACTCTTTACACTATATGATTTATGTAACTATGAATAAAGTTTTAAAAACAAAAAAAAGTTAGAACGACCGATATTATAAAACTTTTAATCAAAAATTTTACTGTGAATAAAGTTTCAAAATTCACCACTTTGGCCTAGAAGGAAGAGATAGTTACTTTTCTAGTCTAACCAAAATTTGTCATAAACATTCATATTCGTAAAATCAATAAGATAAATGTTTTCTTCTTAAACATTTATGCTTTTATAAGTAGATTAAAAAATAACATTTGATGAAAATATATATAAGATCTTTAAATTATTTTTACAAATAATGTATTATGTATGCATAATCATAAAATATATGAATATAATTTGTCGGTTCGATTTGATTTTTTTCTGAACAAATACAAACCCAAATCAAATACTACCAACTTTTTAAAAACCAAAATCAAATTAAACTAAATTTAAATAAAATTAATTTATTTTCTTAATTTGGATCGATTTTTATCCGAACAGTAAAGAACGAAAGGGAAAAAAAAAAGACCAACCGCAAAAATAACCTAATCCTATATTTCTTAGCTAACAAATGGGACCCTTTTTTCTTGGAAAACAAAAAATAGAGAACCCGAATTTTACTGAAAATACTTAGTACTCCACTATAGAAAGTTTATATTCCTAAGAGATTTTGCACATATCAAATAATATCTACATCTTTAAGAATATATTCTCAATCTGGAGCTGCGTTTTTGACTACAGAAGGAACAGTTTCGTGTTCTTGTTGATCAACCATTTTGCAATCATCAACAGAGGTAAAACGACTAATTTTAAATTTTGTATTTTTTTTTTGATGTTAGATGTCCCTTTTATTGATTTTTTCTTGTCCATATTCATAGATTATCCATTTATATCCCAATCCCTTTTAAGAGCCATTGCTTCTCTTATATCATCTTTCTAAGTAGTTTGTATCAGTAGTCTTTTTTTTGATCTGAAGGGTTTATGGTTTGCTTTTTTCCAAATTTAAGTCAGTTGGGGTTGCTGTATATTATGTAAAAATTGAATCTTTATAGAGTTTATCATCTGGGGTTGGCTTATTTTATGTAAAGATTGAATCTTCATAGGGTTTTTATCACCTGAGGTTACCTTATTGTCACCTGGGGTTACCTTATATTTTTGTAAAAGTTGGATCTTTATAGGATTTCTTTACCTGGGGTTGGCTTATATATTGTGAAGAATTATTTTTAGAATGTTAGATTAGTGAACTATATCTGGGTTTGGCTGTGAAGATTGAACCTAACTGTTATTATCAACAGTAGATTACTTAGGTGTTGTGTGGTTTGCCGATGGCTCGGTTGATTCTGCCTTGCAAGGGTTCAAGTTTGTCGAAGACGTGTCTCTTGGGTTTGATCTCCAATGCTCCTGTGATTATTCAACTCCCTTTCCTTCATTCTATTAGCAAAAAATGAAAAAACTGAAAGTGGTGTTAGTTATTTGAGAGTCAATAGTGGTATAGGTCTTCTGATAAACTATGTGGTTTTGCACCAACTGGACAAAATGATATTTTCCAGCACAATCTTAATCAATCCCTATCTTTGGCAGTGGGATAGGCTTATCACTTTAAAAATTCTGGTTTTATGTAGTACTTATAGTTGGTATTAGTCTTTCTCACATACTTCTATTTTAATTTGTTTGAGTTTCAGACTTTCTTTTGGTGTCTTATTCTTTATCTTGCTTCTTTCATGTGCAAATGGTGTCCTTTGAAGTACTTATAGTTTGTGTAAGCTAGCTTTTAACGACTTGATTTGGCCTAAGAGTTGCTTTCCATTATTACTCTGTAGTTTCAGGCAAGTTTCCGTGTTACTTCAGTTGGGCGCTCAAGGGATATCTGCAGATATAAACAATATCTCACTTCGGAGGTTTGTGAATATTTCTTGGCTGGCTTCTGCAATAGACATTGCTTATCTTCTTTTGGTTTTTAATGCATCGTCTTACTTTGTCTAGTGCATGTTTTTCTCTTTTCTTATATTCAGTTATTCTGCTTTTTGAACTAGGTTACACATTGGAGGAGGTGTCAAACCCCACGTTTTCCCTTGATTGTAAGCAATTATGTCCAGATTATAATGTACTTGCATATTTTGCCAATAATGCTTTTCTATGCTGACGTTTGTTTTGTATGTTGTATGTTTCCCAGCAACCTAGAAGAATTGACCGGAGATTAATTTGTTCAGTTGCAACCGAACCTCTGCCAAAAGAAGTAGAAGAATCCAAGATGGAAGCGCCAAAGGAAATCTTTCTGAAGGATTACAAACAACCTGATTACTATTTTGACACGGTATATCCCTTGTTTTTTCTTCTATCTAGGTGAAGGTTTCGATTTTCTCCAAGTTTTGTAAGTCTAAATCAAATTACTACTTTAGCTGGATCTGAACTTCGCACTGGGTGAGGAAAGTACTATTGTCTCTTCCAAAATTGCTGTCAACCCCAGAGTTGAAGGTACATCTTATTATACAGTTTTTTGTTTCACATTTCGCTGTGTTGATATACTTGAATTAAATAATACATACTTGTTGGCTGATTGAAGTTTCTCAAAATTTTCGATAGTTGTATTTATTCCAGAACTCACAGTGTGTTGCTAAATTATCTAAAACAGGTCAGTCTTCCCCACTTGTCCTAGATGGGCGAGATTTGAAGTTGCTATCAGTAAAGATCAATGGCAATCTGCTGAAGGTACCTACATCAGATCTCACTCCTATAATGTTTGAAGATGTCTATTAATTTTTACATAGACATATGTCACATGATGTTACTTTTACTCATACATGCACAATGTGTTTTAGGAGGAAGATTTCCATTTGGACTCGCGCCACCTGACTCTGAAATCCCCTCCAAGTAGCAAATTCACCTTGGAGATTGTGACAGAAATATATCCTCAGAAGAACACATCCTTAGAGGTGAAATAGGAGGGCAGAATTTTTTCTTATTTGTAATTTTTTCTTGCACTTAAAATTTTTAGTATCAATGTGAAATGGGTTTGTGGTTACATTATCCATATTTACTTCAGGGGCTTTACAAGTCATCAGGGAATTTCTGTACCCAATGTGAGGCTGAGGGTTTCCGTAAAATTACGTTCTATCAGGTATGCTTTCTTTTGTATGCCTTCTTTTTCTTTTTTCCCCTCTGACGTTATCTTCTTTTCTTGACATGCTTGCTAATTGCTATCATTTTTTCCATTAGGATCGCCCTGACATTATGGCAAAATACACTTGTCGCATAGAGGCAGACAAATCCTTGTACCCTGTATTGTTGTCAAATGGAAACCTTATAGAGCAAGGAGATCTTGAGGTACATTTGGATTTTCCTGTACTATTTGTTGAAAGTTGTTTTGTTATAACCCTTATGCAACTCATCAAATTATTATTCTCATTTTTTTTCGCAGGGGGGAAAGCATTTTACTCTTTGGGAGGATCCTTTCAAGAAGCCTAGTTATCTTTTTGCGTTGGTTGCTGGTCAGTTGGAGAGTAGAGATGACACATTTACAACCTGTTCAGGCCGTAAGGTCTCCCTTAGAATCTGGACTCCTGCAGAAGATCTGCCCAAGACAGAACATGCCATGTATTCTCTCAAGGCTGCCATGAAGTGGGATGAAGATGTGAGATTTTAGTTTCTTTGATCAAATCAAGTTAATTATATTTTGTTGTCTTATGGTCTTATGGCAATTTCTTTGTTAAAATTTTCAAACAGGTTTTCGGGCGGGAGTATGACCTGGATCTTTTTAATATTGTTGCTGTTCCTGATTTTAACATGTTAGTTCTCTGTTTTCTTCACTTTGTCATTTTTTATGCTTTGACATTTTTCTTTTCTTCTCTTTGTTTATCCACTTTTGTAATTTTTCTACGGATAATAACGGCTTTGTTCATTTCATTTCCAGGGGAGCGATGGAAAACAAGAGCTTGAATGTATGATAGTTGAGATGTTATTGCGTTATATTGTTCTATTATGACTTTTTCTTTAACCATCACCTAATTATTTGACTTTGTTTTCAACAGATATTCAATTCCAGGCTTGTCCTGGCATCGCCAGAAACTGCAACAGATGCTGATTATGCTGCAATATTGGGTGTGATTGGACATGAGGTGTGTGATATGTCTTCATAAGCTATTGAAATGCATGAACTTTTTCTTGTATACTGATTCTTGAATACTGAGTAAATCACCATTTCTTGTCCATGTTGCAGTACTTCCACAATTGGACAGGCAACAGGTTTGTCCATAACCCAATCTTCCCTTGTCAAAGAAAATAAAAAGCTGATTAATATAGTAGCTATGTATTCCATTATATTACTATCTGTATCTTCAGGAGTTATTGCCCGTTTGGATTGGCTTATTTAAAGTGCTTTTAAGCAGTTTTGTCATGTTTGGATAAAATAAAGAAGTGCTTATAAGCACTTGTTTTTAAATCGAGGTCAAAATAATTAAAAAAATAAGGCAAAAACCATAAGTTAAAAATTCTAACTTATGGCTTTTGGTTTATAAGTCATAAGCCAAAGGCCAATCCAATAGGCTCTTATAAGCCTCTTTAAAAAATTGTGGATGCTCTCTATTATTGCTGCTTCTGATAAGAAATAAGTTCATATGTAAATTTCAAAGACTCTTAAAAGACATAAAGTTAAATATTTTATTTGGATAAGGCTGTGTACTTGTTTTCTTACTTTGGAAGTATTTTCGTCGTTAGAAACTTTTATTAACTATTGAGTTCAATGCAGAGTCACATGTCGTGACTGGTTCCAGCTCAGTTTAAAGGAAGGGCTTACTGTTTTCCGTGATCAGGTTAGATGTATTCATGTAGGTGATGGGTACACAGACAATTTTCTGGTAGCTTTAGCTTATAAGGTCTTGAATGATTCATGCAGGAGTTTTCATCTGATTTGGGAAGCCGTCCTGTGAAAAGAATTGCTGATGTTTCAAAGCTTCGAATGTATCAGTTTCCGCAGGTTCAAGGAGTTCTTTCAAGTTCTTTTTATTATAATATTCCTGCTTCTTATATATACATGGATTGCCAATCAATGTGGTACACAATGAGCAACTGAATTGTGGATGACTAGTTAAATTTGCCAACTATTATCCTGATTTTGTAGGATGCTGGTCCAATGGCTCATCCTGTCCGGCCTCATTCTTATATAAAGGTACCGATAATCTCTTTGAATACGGATGATCCTTGTTTAGCAAGTGCTGGCCCCAACTTCTTTAAGCCACCTGCTTGGATATTTTCTCATTCTTCTTTCTCTCTCTTTTTATGTTGACAGATGGATAATTTCTACACAGGCAAGTTTCAGTTGACTGTCTACATTGAAAAGGAGTTTAATTTCTTTTGAGCCCAATTTTGATGATTATTTGTTACTGATGTTTGGTTGTGACGGCTGGTCTGGATTTGAATATTCATGAACATGCAGTCACGGTAAGATCCTGATAATTCTGTTTTATCATTAGTCTAACTATATGTCCTGGTATCTCTAGTCTCCCAAGGTATTTATTAACTATTATTCGTTTGTTCCATTTCTCTTTTGCAGGTATATGAGAAGGTAGTGAATGCTCTTCCTCTCTTGCCCCTCCTCACGTAGCATTTTGTGCTTCTCTTTCTTTCTCACTTTTCTGTGCCACCACATCCATGACCTTATGTGTGCTTGTAACCCTTTCGTGCTTATGCCCGTGTAAGGGAATGTTTTGATTCACCGTTGGTTTAATCACTATTTCCATTATTAGGGAGCTGAAGTGGTCAGGATGTACAAAACCTTGTTAGGGAGTGAAGGATTCAGAAAAGTAAGAAATAGATGATTCTTCCTTTTCTTTTTTGTAGTACTGATGATTGATTTTCGCACTAGAGTGTCTTGAGAATCTGATATACCCCCTTTCCCCTTCAGGGCACAGATTTATATTTCAAGAGGCATGATGGTCAAGCAGTAACATGTGAAGACTTTTTTGCTGCCATGCGAGATGCCAACAATGCAGATTTTGCTAATTTCTTGTTATGGTAGCCGACTCTTCCTTCTTGCCAGTGGAACTAGAATTCGTGATTCCCCTCAAAGTTAAGCTTAAATGAAACATAATTGCAGGTACTCACAAGCTGGGACACCTGTAGTGAAGGTTGCAACAAATTATAATGCTGAAGGGCGCACTTTCTCCCTCAAATTTAGGTAAAGAAATAAAATGGATTTTCGTTTAGATGTGCTAACTTTTATGGTTTAGTCTGACATATTTCATCTAATGTTTCCCAGTCAAGAGGTGCCTCCAACCCCTGGCCAGCCTGCAAAAGAACCTATGTTTATTCCTGTAGCAGTAGGTCTGCTAGATTCAAGTGGCAAGGACATGCCTCTATCCTCCGTTTATCATGATGGGAAATTGGAGAGTTTTGCAAGCAGTGGTCAAACTGTGTACACTACAGTTCTCCGCGTAACAAAGGTTAACCTTGAACTTTGATGGACTGGTGTAGTCCATTCCACTTGATTAAACTCTATATATGCAGAGTACAATGATAGTTTTGATCAAATAGATATGCTTATCCGACATTTTGTGTTCCTCCTATGATGTGATAAGGATTGTAGTAAAGGGCTTTTGCTTGTACTGTGCAGAAGGAGGAGGAATTTGTGTTCAATGACGTATCTGAGAGACCAACGCCATCTATATTACGAGGCTTCAGTGCTCCCATCAGGCTTGAGTCTGATCTCACCGATAAGGATCTACTTTTCCTTCTTGCTCATGATTCTGACGAGTTTAACCGGTGCGTAATTTAAGTCTCTCGCCCAATATCTTTTAGCTGATCACAAATTTGAATAATCAGAGACTAATGTGATGTGTCTCGTAGGTGGGAGGCGGGACAAGTGTTGGCAAGGAAGCTGATGCTCAGCCTGGTAGCTGATTTCCAACAGAATAAGGCTTTGGTTCTTAACCCTCAGTTTTTGCAGGGTATCAAAAGCATACTCACCGACTCAAGCTTGGATAAGGTGCTCACCCACCTCTTTTCTTGTAGATGTTTGTGTTTCACGTCGGAAGAAAAATGTTTCGCTAATTACTGTTGTATCCTTTCAGGAATTCATCGCAAAGGCAATAACTTTACCAGGTACAGGAGAAATCATGGACCTGATGACAGTTGCTGATCCAGATGCTGTTCATGCAGTCCGGACTTTCATCAGGAAGCAACTGGCTTCTGAGTTGAAACAAGAGTTCCTCATCACTGTAATAACCTCTCAAACCCTAAAAATGTTACTTTTCTTCACACTGATTCTCAATTCACGAGAAAACATTCTCAATGAAAAATAATAATCTTATAACCTTGAAACATACTTTGCAGGTTCAAAACAACAGGAGCTCTGGTGCTTACGAGTTTGATCATAACAATATGGCACGGCGTGCTCTTAAAAATATTGCTCTTGGTCCGTTTGTATTCTTTTCACTCTGGATATTGTGTTTTCCAGAATTTGACAAATTACAATTCCACTGACCTATTTTCTCCACAGCTTATCTTGGATCACTTGAAGACCCAGAAATCACAGAACTTCTATTGAATGAATACAGAAATGCCACAAACATGACAGATCAGTTTGCAGCTTTAGTGGCTATCGATCAGCAACCTGCAATTCGTGAAGAAATTTTGGCTGATTTCTATAACCAGTGGCAACATGATTACTTGGTACATCTCTATGCCTCTAATACCTGCACTATTGCTTGATGTCATCTTTGACCGTAATTCTTGTCTACTGGACCTGTTCTTGCCTTCTTATTGTTGAGTAACTTGGTTGACGTCGAATTATTCATAACTAAGCCGAAAATCAAAATAACTTTATCTCACTCTATTTTTCCTTAGGTTGTGAACAAGTGGCTTGCTCTTCAAGCTATGGCAGACTTGCCTGGTAATGTTGAGAACGTCAAGAAGCTTCTAAACCATAAAGCCTTTGACCTACGCAATCCGAATAAGGTATGTTCTTTTGAGTTTGATGTCTTTCGGGCTCCTCAAAAAAGCCACTGGGTGTGCCGGATCCTCCAAATGGTGTTCATATTTGGAGGATCCGACATGGGTACGGCAACATTAGCTAGCAACATATAGCTTTCTAGCATATGTCAATTACAAGACATGTTTTATTTTGGACAAATGCAGGTTTATTCGCTGATCGGAGGATTTTGTGGTTCACCTGTCAATTTTCATGCCAAGGATGGCTCCGGCTACAAGTTCCTGGGAGAACTAGTGGTGCAGCTTGACAAAATAAATCCACAGGTCTCTTAAACTACTATTTTAATTGTTTTTAACACAATTCATGAATGAATCACGAGACGGTATTGTTCATAAATATAATTTATTCACAAGTAATTCACGAGTTATGCACCTCTCATTCTCAATACTCTCGTATCATCTTGAAATAAACTAGGAAAAAAAATGCTTGAACTCGATTTTCTACACACTCATGATCCATCTTGGTCAATCCAATCTCTGAACTAAAGGACAGTTTTCCAGTAACCTTTTCTCTCATGGATGACAGGTGGCTTCGCGAATGGTTTCAGCGTTCTCTAGGTGGAAGCGTTATGATGAAACACGACAAAGTCTCGCTAAGGTTAGTAACTGCTTCCTCAGACATTGTTCATTCATGTCTTAAATTTCGGCGGAACTTCCATCCGAGTGTCCTGTTTGCATAGTATGGAGGGAACTAAAGAAATATGTTGTTGTGTTAAACAGGAACAATTGGAGATGATCTTGTCTGCTGAGGGACTCTCGGAGAACGTGTTCGAAATTGCATCGAAGAGCTTGGCAGCTTGATTTTTACTTTTAGCTTTTCTGGTTTCACTTTTCAGTTACTCTAACACTTCTATTTGATCTTGAAGAGTACAATTATATACTATGGTTTCTGTAAAAATTTAAAAGTAGTTAATAAACTTTGGTTTAAGATTCAACTCTTATGAATAACATCCTTGGTGTTATATTTAATACTTATACCTGCATTTGCATTAGTCTTTGCTACGTTACAATCTCATAGAGTTCAAATCTCGTTCTCAAATGAACGATCAATATGAGCTTGAAGTTTTCCTCGTAAATTTCGACTACAAATTACATTTGTGAAACAAAAAAATGTAATATATATTGGGCTCGTACTAGTTTGGATTGACCAAGGCAACCTTTACCTTTTAACCACATTCTTGATGGCGGATTAGTTGATGAGTTTCGTGAATTAATCTTTGTTCCGAATAAAGTAGGTTTTATCTGTACATTCAAAACTTAAATGTTGTATATACATAAAAAAAAAAAAATCATAAATGCATTTCTGAACCCCATTAAAAACTAAATATCGCGATAGCTCTAAAAATAAAAATTATCAATCTTTTTCTTTCATCTGAAAAGAGTTTACAAGACATCACTGATGTTTATCGCCTGGTCCCCCATAGAATACAATATGATTATTTCCAGTAGCATGCGGTAAGTCCATAATCTTGTATAAGTTAACATCATCGACATGTCTAGTCAATGTATCCATATCTATAATTTCACCTTTAACATTTACAACTTGAAGTTCCCTTATGTAAGCATCAACACTAACATTCCCTATTGGAAAATCGCCAGAGCCCATTGGAGGTTCAGGTACAAACGCTGGACTATATGCCACTCCTCCCCAATCAACATTCGTCGCAAAGCCAGCCAACTCAGTGAAGAGCCATTGAGGCCAGAAACCAATTTTTACGTGGTTCCTTTTAAGAAGAACCCACCAGTTCCCATTGGAGACATCCTTAATTTTTTCAAAACAAAAATCTTAATTAATATTTTGTTGATTTATAGAAAAACTAGAAAATAAATATAGAATATTAATTTACCCTACTGATGAACAGTGTGTCTGCCCATGGAACTTTATCTCCACGCTGTGTAACATGTTGATATGCTATATCAACAGGAAAATTACTGTTCACTATAATAAAACCGGGGCATAACGTATTGAAACATTGCTTATCTCCGGCCTACAAAGATACGTAAATATGAAAAATTAAAATTCATATAAATATCATTAAAGTAGATTATACGAAAACTTACTTTAAAATATATAAATCGCCTAGTTTTTGTATCGCCATAGAGTGTTGGATCCACCTAGAGTTTGAAATAGAAAAGTTATTTTAGCACTTCAAAGTTTCACAATTAATAAAATAATAACGAGTTCATACTTACTCTCCAACCAACTTGTATCACTTCTGATCCTTTATGAACTTTCAATCGACATCCAGTGTGTTGTCGATCTTTAACATGAGGATTCCATACACTAGCTACCATTCCAGCTCCTCCAAACTGGTTATCTGGATTATTTTCAGGCTGAACTATTGCAACCTGAATATAGTAAATGATTTTTTTGTCAATTCATTAAAAATATTTTCTTGTTAAATCTTAGTTGTTGTTTTTTTAATACAACAACAACATACCCAGTGGAATCCCACAAGCGGGGTCTGGGGAGGGTAGAATGTACGCAGACCTTGCCACTATCTCATAGAGGTAGATATGCTGTTTCCCGGGGACCCTCGAGTTTTTTTAAACTTGAAAATAAGAAAGTGAATTTTCATATTCATGTACCTTGTATCCTTGTTCATATATGAGTATTCCTGTTGGCTCACTATTGTTATTCTGTGTAGAGGCAACAAAATATATGAAATTGATTTTTCAACTTTTTAATTGTAAATTTTGTGTTTTTAGACTGTTATATTCTATAAATGAAGTTATGAATTCTAGTAATATGTAAATGAGTTGTTCTAGCCAAAACATTAAATTGATGTAATATAATCTTACCTTATTCAATTGAGCGTTAAATGTAACATCTTCTGGGGGTGGCATATTTCTTTGTCTAATAAGATCATCTTTTGTAATTCTTTTTATTGGAACTGTTCCAGAGGGACAACCTTCATCTTTTAACCATATCCTTGACGATGAACTAGTTGACGAGTTATCGATCTTTGGAATTTTTTTTGCTAAGGTAGGTTTCATCTGTACAAATTAAAACATAATTAAATATTGCAATTCATGATATCCTCGATATAAATGGACGACATTCAAGAGACATACCTCAGGATGAAAATTGTGATTCTTCGCTAATGGATGATCGAATGCAGGTTGTTTATAGAAATCCACACAGTCATATGTATCTCCATATATTGTCTGCGTATAAAACACTAATCATGAATTAAAATCGTCCAAGAGAATTATATGCACAAGAATTTTCAAAGATATACCTTAATTGTTTTGACAGCAGGTTTGTTCAGAAGTCTGAGTTGTTTCTCTATCTCTAATTCTTCTAGTTTAGACAACTTTAGTTCTCCTTGAACCCCATTGTAACTCAGAAGAAAATACAGCACCAACAAAAATTCTTTAAAAATTCTTTGATGCATCAACATTGCCTAAATTTAATAAAACTTTGGTTATGCTATGAAGATTTATATAGAGAGGTGATGAATGTAACATAAATTTTTAGATTATCAAAATTCACACAAAAAAAAAGTTATCAATAAATGTTGAATGGTCAATTTCAAAAAATATTTGACTATAGATTGGATTATCATAAATATTTGACTTAAAGTAAAAATAATATTATTAGAAAAAGTCAAAGAGTATTAAATGAATGAATAAATAGTTCTTGATAATTTCGGGATTAATTTTTCGATGAATATATTTTTTATTATTTAATATTTCATTTTTACTGGTCATTATTTTGTTTTTTGAGCTCAACTTGATTAAACTTTAAAGGTAAATTGAAAGACCAAATTTAATATTTGAACTCCAAAATTTATATGGTTGAAAACTATATGAAAAATATTATAAGTTGTAATCCTTCTCATATTAATATGATGAAAAAATGCATCTTAAAATATTGGTCAAAGTTCATATAGTTGATCTCGATAAGTGAAATAATGACAAGTAAAAGTGAATGGAAGGAGAAATAAAATGTACACAAATTTTAAATTTGACAATCAATCTTTTTGACAAAATTGCATTTTATTTTTTTTTTTTGGGTGAGGCTACTTTGCTGTAAAAATATGCAACTATTTTACTATAATTTCAAAAAAAAAAAAAATTTAAAAAATTGATAACAAATTTCAATTGTCATCAGTCCCTAGAGCTTTTTCCAGCTAGTTGTGAATCATATATTTTGCTTTTCGAGAAAACGATTATGTATTATTTTTAGAAGTAAAAAAATACTAAGTGAATGTATAACATGTGTATAATCTACGTATACAAAGTAGAAAAAGTAAATAGTATATTATACATAGATTATACACTTATTATATACTAGCCAACTATTTTTGTGTTATTGTTGTGCCAACCAGACGAAAATCTAATTTTAATCAAGCAAAAGTTGTCATAAAGTTTTCTATTTTTTGTCTTTTCATCTGGTTTTCTGATCCCGACTAATTCAGATTCACATTGTGTAGGATTCTCTCAGATAATCACATTTTATCAAGAATCTTTTTCATATTAGTTCAAAATCGAGACCTCTACTAAAGAAAGAAATAACTTCATCTATTGCACCACATTCTCTGATGATTCGTAATCAAAATTTAAGACGACATCCGGATGATAGTCCCCCTGATTTTTTAGTAAAGTTGTACTAACATGTTTATTGAATTTTTCATTTATTGAAATTTGAAACATGAAGTGTATATATTTTAGTGAACTTTGGATGTTACATTCCTATTGGACTATTTTACTTTAATGCTTCTAAATTGAATGAAAAAATATTTTAAAAAATTTGAGTTGGTTATAAATTACTAATGTGAAACCAATGGTTTTTTTTATTTTGTTTGTTCGTTTTATTGAAAGAAAGAATATGATCTTGATTTAGCAATTGAAAAAAGATTTCCGTCTACTTTATCAATTGACATATTGACATTTCAACATTTTTTCTTTCAAATTTTCAATTTATCTCACGATTCCTTAGATAAAGACGTAAAAATAAATGAATAATGAGTTTTAGTTAAAATCATACATGACAAAGTTAGATTATTATACTTTTATCGTGAAATCAAAAGGCTGAATGAACATAATAATTAAAATTTGAATTATGAAATCAAGTTGGAATTTATCATATTAAAGTTCTCAAAAATTCAGTATTTGATATCTAACTATCAAAATTTAATTTATCCATTATTAAAATATTTAAATTAAATTTTGAAATATCTCAATTCAATTTATTCATCATTAAATTAATTAAATTAAACTTTTAAAACATGTGGAATTGACATCTTTATTTGCCTATTTAAAGTTTGAACAAGTCATAATTGTTCTAGAAAATAAAGAAAGTGACATCTAGTAATTGAAGAATGATACAAGAAATTTCCTCCTTGACAAGAAAATTCAACTATTAGTTTACCAAAATGACACAAAGATATCTTTATTTTTAACGAAAAATTTTAAATATAATTTTTTTAAAAATAAATTTTATAATATAAAATTTTAATACAGATATCGAACATCGATTTGCGACGAGAAAAAAAGTACTCCATGACGGCAAACTGCAAATGACGGGCATCCTAGGAAACAAATTCTCTAGGATCCTAAGTAGTTACAGTATGTTTTTTTTTTTTTTAAATTTAAAATCTTTGGAAAATTAAATGTTAGAAAATCTTTTAAAATTTGGGGAATTAACAATTGTGTGTTTAATTTATATGAGCTTTTTAGAAATTGGTTTGCAAGAATATATTTGTTACTTTTTGTGAAGTTCTTAAATTTAAATAATGGTCTAAAAATTAACTTGTTTGCATATCAATTATTTCATCGAGTCTGTATATATGTATAAGTTTTTTTTTATCGATAACGATTAATTTTGCTTTTTAAAAATATTTTGGTTCAATGTTGAAACCAAAAGCTGTCTTTGAACAGGAAGCTGTTGGCTGTGCTCTAAATTATTCCTTGGCCTCCATTTTAAATAGAAGAATTGATATTTAAATTATTTAAATATATCATTATATTTATATTTCTTTAAGTATTTTGGGTCTATCATCCAGAATAGTGGAGATATCGAAAATAATGTCACACATCGTATTGAGGCAGCGTGGACAAGATTTATGATAAGAAGATTCCACCTAACCTTAAAGGCAAGTTTTATAGGATGGTTGTTAGATCGTCTTTGCTATATGAGGCAGAGTGTTGGCCAATCAAAAACTCACATGTTCAGAAGATGCAGGTCGTGGAGATGATGATGTTAAGATAGATGTGTGGACATACTAGGCAGATAAGATTCGGAATGAGATCATTCGGGGAAAGTTAAGGGCATATGTATAGAGAAGAAGTGTTGATGCTTCTGTCAGAAGGTGCGAGATGATGGATTTAGGGGTCACGCGGAGAGGTAGAGGTAGACCGAAAAAGTATTGGGGCGAGGTGATTAGACAGAATATTGCACAACTTCGTATCACCGAAGACATGACCTTCGATAGAAAAGAGTGGAGGTTGAATATTGGGATAAAAGGTTAGGAGGCTAGTAGGGGCAGGTTGATGTTAACCTTTGTGTTATAATAAGTTAGTAGAGTTAGTCGTGTCATTATTTATTATGGTGGTGCTGTTATTATCCTTCATTTATTTTGTACTTTTACGATCTTAATAAATTTTCATTTGTTGTCCGCTCTAATCATTTAAAAAATATCTTTTGATTATTTTTATAATATAAAAATTTATTAATTTTTTTTAAAATATCACAGGAGCGACAAGGTTTCAAATTTCACATTAATGGTTCACTAAAGTCTGCATGAATAAAAAATAAGTAAAGTCATAATCAGCTGCCTAAATTTAGGTCTACATACTCATCCACCCCACCAACTTTCTATAATATCTCATGGTTAATTTTTTTTTTTTTAATAATATAAACACTAATTATCAGAAGAAATTAATTAAAAAAAAATTATTTAAAAAAAGCAAAAATTGACCTTAACATATTCTTTCTTTTTTTAAAAGAGAATAAATCATTCTAGAACAGATTGACACGACTAATATGAATTTCTATATAATTTGCTTAATAAGAAATTATTTATATATATCGTTAAATTTTAAATTAAGGACGAAGACATTTCAATTGCACGCTCCTTATAGTGATCTTCGTTTTGGACTTGAAAAGAAAAAACAAAAGGGAAAACACGAAAAAAAAGTATTTAATCTATTGATGAATAATTATATATTTCATTTTCCTCGTGTAGTTGTGAATGAGATGGGAGATTATGATATCGACTTAATTAAAAGATATCATATAATTATATTGTCTTTTTCTATATAATAAGACGAAATAATATAATATCCTTTTCTATGGTTAGGGCAAATTTGGACTTAAAATAATGTTAAAAATGATAGTCATATATAGGTTTGTGTTGAGACAAGAGTCTATCGAAAATAATTTTGTGTCTTTATAAAAATAGGGGTAAATTTTGCACATATTATATTCTCTTCGAATCTCAGTTATGAAATTGCGCTGGTATGCTGATTTTGTTAAGTACGAACGACAATCATGATTTACTCTCTTTTTCGTTTTTCTTTGTTTCCTATTTAGTGTTTGTTATTTATGTTTGGGATTCGATTAAACTAAATTCTTCATTTGAGAAGTAAATTGCTCTCTATTAAAAGCAATTCAATACCTAATACTCGAACTCGAGATCTCATATTGACGACTTGTTCTTCATCAGTAGTGTGATAATGAATCACAACTTTTCCCATTTAAGATTGTGTTCTATATGAATTATTATTTTTACAAAAAATATTATATTTAAGGAAGGTTAGTTTTGGGTGTTTCCCTCGAAAAGAGAAAAAATAAATATGCTCGTAGTCGTTATTCGTTGAAATCATTTTCTTTACAACTATCTAACCTCATATATATTGTATATTTTCATGTTTCAATTGATACTCAAATAACATAATTTTATTACGTTGAAATTAACACATACATTATTTTTATTAATACACTCTATTAAACGATCTGTTATTTTTTCCGAACAAAAGTTTTTTTTCCTTTTTCAAGAAACATCTCTATTGATGATCCTAGAAGCTTTTCCTAGGTAAAGTAGTCATGATCTTGAAAAGTAGCCAAAAATCTTTATATGTAAAATCATAGTGAAAAGATTTGATAGAAAAAGGTGAAACTATAGTTTTGAAAAAGGCTCTTTATTTCCCCAAGTGTCATTTGATGTTGTCATCATCATTCATCACTTTTTTAAAAAAAAATTAAATCATTCTAAATAAATATTTTAGGATTATAACTTTTAACTTCACAAAAGTTCCAAAACTAAAGTAATAATGCACTTATAATTTCACATTAGAGAAGCCCCTCCGAAACAATATCTTTATCATTTCATCTCGAGGTAAAAATATGATCGATGCATATATTATTTTTTTTAAATTTTACTGAATAAATTATTATGTACCAGAGAGACCTTCCTTTGAATTTATTTTGTATTAATTTTACTTATGATGTTGAATATTATGCTCATATTTCTTTCATTTTTTAATTATGTAACAAGTGTCAACTTTACCCTCTTAATTAAAATGATAAAATCTTCATTGTGTTGCATAGTTGTCTTTGTGTAATCTTAATTATTGAATTGTAATATGACAACCAACAAAACCACTAGAGGATGTGATAAAGAAGAGTGAGATTCCTTCACTCTAATCAAACTTTATTTCAAGTTCAAATCTTGAAAATAAAATATTAATAATACAAATTAATCGATTTAATGAATATCGAAGGATTATAAAAATTATCAAGTTCAAATCCAAAATAATTTTTTTTAAAAAAATTATTTGTTTTTACTTCTCACTATATTCTTGTGAAATATTCAACAATACTTACCCAATTTATTAAATCAATAAATAATTTACCATTTATATCTATTTTAAATTGACTATAAAATAATATTTATTTTTCAATGTTTAAATAATTTATATTGAATAAGAATTATTTGAACTATCTTTGTCATTTATTGCTTATAAATTCTTGTGTCAAGCCAGTAATAAATTGAATAGAGGAAGTAATTGTTATTTTAGAAAACTTGAGGGCTTTTTTATATGCTCCATATATATTTATAACTCCCTCTGCTTATTTTTATTTATCACTTTTTTGCTGTTTGAGGTTAATTTGACTAAATTTTAAAACTAAATTGAAGTAACTAAAATGGTTGAAAACTATACAAAAAATGCTATAAATTGCAATCTTTCTCACATTAATATGATAAAAAAAATTAAAAAATATTGGTCAAAATTTATATTGTTTGACTTCGATGAGTGAAATAGTAAAAAATAACAATGAAATGAGGAAGTAATAAATTTTACATTTAAAAATATATATATATAATTTAAAACTTCAAATTATGTTTTTTTAGAGAATTTAAAATTTAAACTACATAATCTCAAATTATTATATATACACACATTAATTTAAAATCATAATTTTATATTAGCTCAAACTAAGTAATTTTGGTTGTTGTCCATGATAAATAAACAAAGAGTAGTTATTATTATTTTATTTTAGTAAAAAGAAGTATTAATGTCGATTAGCTACTATATTTATTAAGTTATTAAAGAAAAAAATAATAATGAAAACGATGAGGCAAGCGTGCACGTTAGTTGAAAGAGTAAAAGGAGGAGGAATTTTCAAGGTGGGGCCTTAACCTACGCGGAAGGAACAAGGAAGGGTGCGCATAATAATAATTAAATTAAAAAAGTAAGTAGATGTGCACACGTGCGCACTCATTGCCCCTAACAAAAAAGTATCATTGGTAAATTAAACTAACTTATATTATCAAAATTTATAATATAAAGTACTAATAGAATATGCTTTATTATTTAGCTTCAACTAGTCAATAATTTGTGGTCCTAATAAGACCAAATTACCCTCAATGATAACATTATACTTATGAAATCAGATAAAGATAACATGTATGCAGATCTTATTCTTATTTTAGTATTCTAGAAATGTTGTTTCAAATGGACTATGAGGTTGCGAGAAAAGCTTTCGATGTAGGTTAAATGAAATAATAAATAAGTAGACACATTGAATAATATGAAATTAGGCGATTATGATATTCTACTAGGGGTGACAAAATTAAAGTCAATCATCCAATTCGTTGAAGTTTGAGGGGGGTTAATGACCTGCCTATTTATTGGCTCAATCCATCTCAAACCAACCTATTTAAAATTGGGTTAATATGCAACCTGAATTGACTCGAGAGAGATCTTGTCAAAATATTTTTAAAAAATTGATATGTTTTATATAGACAGAATAAAAAGTTGGATCAGGTTGGGTTTTGACCCGCTTTATAATCTATTACGCAATCCGTTTTGACCCAACCCATTTTAATCTAAGTAAATTTGGATTGAGTTAAGTTTTGACCCGTTTATCGTTTCAATCTATTATGACCCGCTCAAATTTGCCCAAATTCGCCGAATTGCCACCCCAACTCGCCTTTACCTCTCCCATTTATTAAGAGTTCATTTTAATTAGATTATCTTTTTATTAATTATGTTTTGAGAATCTAAATTTGATTGTTAGCTTATAGTTAATATTTTATATAAATGTTTAATAATAAAATTAACATTTAAAAAACACAATGATTTTTTTTTTGACAAATAAAACAAATGGATATATATTTTAAGTTAAGAATAGCATATTTTAGCAACAAATTGGTACCAATATAGACTAAATTCCTTTGTTTTAGTAGTTTCTTTTTAATTTTTAAATTCTCACCATCAAAGATTTTATTTTCAACTTATATTTTGTTGTTTAATTTTCTATCTTGAGGTGGATTTTTTGCCATTAATGTCATATGAATCCCATGAGATTGAGTCATTTTATTTAATAAGTTCATGTCAAATTTGTGATGGGTTGTATAATTCAACTATAAGGTGGAATTTATTTTTATCATGCATTCCTTCATTTCAAATTATAATTCAAATTTTAGCCAAAATAGCCTCATTTTATACACGAAGATGAAGATATAAAATATACGTATAGCTCTAAATTCACTCGCAAATAAAAAATCTAAAATATACTACTATAATAGTTCGTAATTTAATTGATTTAACATGGTAATTAATAGTACATAAGATATTATCCTTATTATATTAACCCTAATAAATCAACAGAAGATTGAGAATAAGTTTTTGTCGATAGCAATAACATCTGATGTAAACAGATAAATATGATAGGGTACGATTGTTTCGTATACTCTCAGCTCAACAATAACAACATAACCAGTGGAATCCCACAAGTGGGGTTTGGGGAGGGTAAAATCTATGCAAATCTTATCACTACCTCATAGAGAGACTATTTTTGGAAAAACGCTCATTTCAAAAATCAAGTCCCATAAGCAGAAGATCGTATACTCTCAACTCAACAACAATAACAACATACCCAGTAGAATCCCACTAGTGGGGTTTGGGGAGGGTGAAATCTGTGCAAACCTTATCACTACCTCATAGAAATAGAAAAACTATTTTTGAAAAAACTCTCATTTCAAAATCAAGTCCCATAAACAGAAGATCGAATACTCTCAGCTCAAAAAAAAAATTCTCAAAGTAAATTAAAAAATATTAACTTGTTCAACTCTATTATTATTAAATGAATCAGACCATATACAACAACTAGTAATTACTCCACTAATTAAGAATAAAAACCAAAAATCTTAAATAAAATTGGGACCTTTTTTTTTTGTTTTGTTTTTAATGAAATTACATTAAATGTGGCTAGCAAAATTCAGGTGAAACACCACCCAATTCATCATGCCCTTATTCAATTCCCAAAAGAGAAGCCCATTATAGTAATTTCACAATCTTAATAAAAATGATTAATTAAAATTAAGTACCTTTTAATTACCTTTTACCATTAATAATAACCCCATTATAGAAAAATCACTCAAGTCATTGCCGTGTTTGACCTCCAAAGCCACCATATAAATTCATACTATATATATAATATTTTCAGAGCTATATATTATAGTTATTGATTTCTTCTTCTCTAAATTTGTTCGGTTACCGGAAAAAGTTTGTGATTTTCGATCGGAAAAGTGAGCTCCGGCGATGCTATAGAGCTGAGGAGTCGTCGGAGTTTTGGAAAATTTTTTAGGTGATTCGTTGAGTAAAAGCGAGGAGAAGATGAATAGAGTGAACGGTGAGGAGAGAGGAGTTGATAGCACTTTGGAAACTATAAACGCTGCTGCTACTGCAATCGCTTCGGTTGAAAATCGTGTTCCTCAAGCTTCGGTTCAGGTAAATTCATTTCGATTTGATTTTGGTTAATTTTTTTTCTTTGGTTTCATTAGATCGTTTTGTGTTGTATTTCGATTTGAATCTAGTTACATTTTTTTAGGAATATGAAAATTATTTCGTGTTTTAGTTTGATCTAAATCCGTTAATAGCTGCTTTTGAGTTTCACTTCGATTTGAATCTGGTTATAGCTTTTTGTGTTTTGTTTGTGAGATATGTAGATCGTTTTGGTGTTTTATTTTGATTTGAATCTGGTTACAGTTTTTTTTTCCTTTTTTGGAATTTGTAGATCGTGATTAATGTTTTTGAGCTCAGAGTTGACTTAATTGAAGCTTTTAGCTAGAATTGCAAGTTAGATTCATAGATCACGGAACTTTGTGTATACTTTTTGTTGCTTGCATTAAGAACAGAAGATGTGTGTTACATTTGACGAAGAGTGATGTTGCATATTGATCGGTGGATTGGAAATTGCTTGGTGTCATCCTGGTGTCAGATTGTAATTGTTATGTATGCAGTCTTCTCTGTCTGAATTTGGGATAAATCTGCACTTTTTCATCCGGTATAGCAAATGGTTTAACTTTTTGAGGAAGTTAGTGTTATCATGGAGAAAGGTAGTGTTAGTAATCCTTGCCCCCTGTTGGAAATTGGGGTGATGGCAAGACAGGCAATTACTGGAAAGTTGGATAATATGCTTCACTGCTCATGATACATGTGCTGTCAACGAGTGTACATATGACTTGTTGACCAAGTGAGTGAGAGAGGAGGGACTCGTAGATATATGGCCGCAAATGCTTGAATTATGTCTGAAGTGAGGAAGAAAACGACAAGGAGATAAAGCACTGGATGTTTTTAACCTCTTCCAATGAACTGGTAAAGGCTACTCGCTGGTGTGAGAAACTACAAGTTCTGGTAAAGATAGTGATGTAATACATAAATCATTTGCTTTCTTTCTTTTCTTAATCGATCCACAATCTAGAAAATATGTTACTTTTGAGGTTCTGCCACTTCACTGATATCCATAAGCATCTGCAGCGATGTCTAACGGGAGTGATTTTCTTAATGTTGTTCCCAAATGCTATCTAGCCAAAAGCGTTTTTTAGAAATCATTCGTTCTTTCTTAAAGTGATGCAGTAAATGCAATACTCAATTATGCATTTCAGAGGGTTGGGTTTTTTGTCATTTTCAAGTTAGCAGAATAAGATTTCAGAAGTTCCAGTTATCATATTGTTCCAATAATGAATTTCCTCAACTCATCTTACCATCTAATATAACAAACATTAGTTTCTATCTTTTGATGCAGAAAGAGTTTTCTAAATGAATTAGAAAACATTCTGGATCTTTTGGACTCACTACACTGGGAGGAGTCAAATCCAGACTCATTATACATAATCAGTACCTTCTTGGTATTATTGTGTAAATATAATTTTATCTATCAAAAAAGATGCCGTTAGTTCAAAGTGACCATTCTTTTGGTCTCGGGTTCCTACTATAGTGTGTCCGAATGATACCACAAATTGCTTTATTCATGTGTACTTTTTGTGATATCAAACCTTCCCATTAATTCCACAGATCAACTCTAGATCTTCACTAAATGAGGCTGAAAGTGAAAGCCAGTTTGCTGTTTCAGTCAAAGTTAAGGAGCGATTTAACAATACCACATACGCCAAGTGGAGAGGCCAAAGCATGTGAGGCACTTCCGTAAATGGCCTCTGCTTGAAATGCATGTAGATTGAAATGTTGTCATGCTCTCCAGTCTGTTTTGAGAAATTGTACCAATATTTGTTACCTCATTTCCTAGTGCCTCCCTCCTGGTCTTTGTTGTTTTGTTTGGATTTTCCTTTAAATATTTGCTGATGTTCACAATATTCTCAATGTTCTTATACATTTATGATTGATCTTATCATGTTAGAATGTGCATGATACTTCACTAGAGTTTCCCCCTTTTTTCCTTTGCGAAGGGGGAATGGGAAAAGAATTGGGAGGAGGTGGGTGAGAATTGAATCTTCTACCTTAAGATGCGAGGTAGAAGGCCACCAGGGAAGTCTTCCTTCATCCCCTTCATTTTGATTGACTCTCTTGTTACATTTGCAAATGCAAGTGTGTTTATTCTTGAACAAGGTTAAAAATAATTTCTCTCAGCTCTCTGAACATTGCTCTGGACTAGATCATCTGTCCTCCAATTTTTTTTCACTGTTCATTATATGGACTAACATCTCCAAGGTTGCCTGTGTCTATTCTTTGCTTTCATTCCATTGACTACTTGATTCTAAGAAGCAATTAAATTGCATGTATCCTTGTTTTAAGATGGGATCTAGGGAAAAGATTATTTTAATTTTCTTTAATTTTCCTCTCATCTATGCTCTCTGGTCTTATCCTGAAGAAACTTGCTTTGTGAGTTAGCATCTTGATGATTCATTGAACTAAACTGGGATTTTGGTGTTCATCTTATTATAAGTTCTCATCATCTCTTGCTCTTTAACTTGGTTTAACAGAAACGAAGATGGGGAAGCTGCTGGAGCATGTATTGGTGTTTTGGCTCTCAGAAACAGACAAAACGAATTGGACATGCAGTTATTATTCCAGAAACAACGGCCCCTGGGGTAGATAGACCTGCTTCTAATACTTCAAGTCAAGCTCCTTCTATAGTGCTTCCCTTCATTGCACCCCCCTCATCTCCTGCATCTTTCTTGCCATCAGAACCTCCTTCAGCAACCCATTCACCAGTTGGCCCAAAATGCCTTTCTATGTCTACATATTCTCCCAGTGGACCCGCCTCAATTTTTGCTATTGGGCCATATGCTCATGAAACTCAATTGGTCTCTCCACCTGTATTCTCTACGTTCACTACCGAACCATCTACTGCTCCATTTACCCCTCCTCCTGAGTCAGTCCACTTGACTACACCCTCATCACCTGAGGTACCATTTGCTAAGCTTCTTGACCCCAACTACCAAAATGTTGCTGCTGGTCAAAGATATCCTTGTGCCCAGTATGAATTTCAATCATACCAACTTCAACCAGGGAGTCCAGTCAGCAATTTGATCTCACCTGGGTCAGCCATCTCTGTGTCTGGAACCTCATCTCCTTTTCTTGACCGTGAGTTTACTCCTGGATGCCCTCAGTTCCTGAACCTGGAGAAAATAGCCCCTCACGAATGGGGATCTCGGCAAGGATCTGGTACTTTGACCCCTGAGGCAGGAAACCCCAAACATCACGATGGTTTCCTTCTCAATTATCAGAACCCAGGCGTTCACCGTTTTCCAAAGGCCTTTAATGGTTGGAAAAATGATCTAACAGTGGTTGATCATAGAGTTTCTTTCGAAATAACTGCCGAAGATGTTGTGAGGTGTGTGGAAAAGAAGCCAACTATGATGATGAGAACTGGATCAATGTCTCTCCAGGATGCAGAGTATAGCACTAAACGACAGGAAAACCTGGCTGAAATGTCAAATGGGCACGAGCACAGTGGAGATGAGCCTTCCAGTGAAACACGTGAAGGATCATCTACTGACGGAGAGGATGGACCGAGGCAGCAGAAACACAGATCTATCACTCTTGGATCCTCGAAGGAATTTAACTTTGACAATGTGGACGGCAGATATCCTGATAAAGCTACTATTGGCTCTGACTGGTGGGCCAACGAGAAGGTTCTTGGAAAGGAACCTTGCAATAACTGGATCTTCCCTATGATGCAGACTGGTGTCAGCTAACTGGTATGCATCACTTTAGAAAATCCACACCATACTAATAAGCTGCTGTTCAGCTGCCCTAAATTTCAATACAACCAGTAGTCAATACTGGAAACACTTGATATAAGAATGTACAAGGACGATGAGGTGTTGAAGGGAATGATGTGCAGCAGGACTGATGATACGAATTCATACGAACGAAGGCTCTTTTGGGCACTTCCTGAACCTAGGATAAGATAGATAGGGATGTAATTTAGGAATTACCATTTGATAAAACTAGTTTTGCTCTCCCCTCTGTGAGAGTTTTTACATTCAACTAATAGTCTACTTTTTCTACCTTCTAGCTCTTCTATGTATAATAACATAAATAATTGTTAAAAACAGTGTAGAAGATAATGATGATAACGTTCATTTTGTTTCTTCTGGTAATGACCTTCTCTGAAGATCCTGCTGTGATCTCCATTTTGTCAATCATGTATATTTGTCAGTTGTCACAAGTTTGATTTTATAATATTGAACTGAGACGAGTTTGAATAGAGCAACTAGTTCCAGCGGAAGACTCCACTGGGCCGGGACTTTTCCCGGGAAAGCTTTTCAAAGACTTAAAGTCATCCTCACCTGCCTCCGGCTTATTACCGACAGTCTGTTCAGGGTTCCAAACCTGATGATGGCAACTAAACACGGGAATAGAGCGTAGGAAAGGCGCCCTAACTACTGGGAGGGGAGGGAGAACCTTATCCCATCACTCACTTTAGTCACAGAGGGCAGGCAACATGGAATGTGAGGATTCATGGTCGAGACTAGAGACTCTACCTTGAGACGAGTTGAATAGAGTAACTGAATAAAATAGACTTTAGATTTAATTCAATCGGAAGCTAAATCATGAAATAAAGATTGCTCAAAATCATATAGAAAGAGACTTGCCTTATTTGGGATCGAGGCGTATTAGTTGTTCTTATAGTGACGATTATTATATACTAATTGAATATTCTCTATTTTAAAATTTTTTTTACATTTAATTTATTTGAGATTGAGACGTATTAGCCAACTACGATATGTAGCTGCCAATATATCATTAGTGATAGTAAATGAATGCATTGAAATTTGGAGGCTAAGTCAAGTCGACGCCGCCAAAATTGTTTGGTCCCCAAGATATATGTTACTCATTTGAGGACATAAATAAAATACTATTTTTCACACTTTTAATTATTTTTAAATTATTATTTTAAAAATATAAAATAATTTAGAATTTTATTAAAGAAGGATAAATATGAAAAAAAAGTTATAATAATTTTCTTGAATTTTGAAAATTTTACAAAAATATTTTTTAACAAATCACCAGATATAGACGAAAGGGAATATCGAATAATTAGTTGTAACTTTCAATTTGGGAGTAATTAACATGTGGTGGCCAAATTTTGTGGGTGGAATACCTAATCCTAGCAATTTAGCATTAAATTAAAAGTTCCATTATAGGGTTGACATTGTTTTGCATTTAATAATTGTAGTTCCATCTTCCCTGAAAAGTTAAAATATTAATATAAATTTTCAGGGATTGGCTCGGTGACAATTGACTTGAGCCTTGAAATTTGCTCTCTCTCGAGGTCTTAAGTTTGAAACCCACTGGATGCAAACAATTTCTAAGGACCATCGGACTGGGTAAAACCTGAATTAACCATGGTGCACTTGCGGAAAATTTCTTGCCGAGAGCCTGTGCACCCTCGGAATTAGTCGGAGCTCAAAGGGAGTCGAAAACTCAGTGTAAATTAAAAAAAATTAATATACACATCTTTCAAGGAAAACAACTAATAACGAAAATCAAATGACAGTATGTAAATATGATAAAAGTAACAAATATAAGACGAATAAAGACAATACAAGATATAAAGATACGACTAATCATACTATAATCACAAGGTCATACATCGACCTACCCCTACTAGTCTATTAACCTTCTACTCTAATACGTGACTTACACTCTTTTCTATCTTAGATCATATCTTCAGTGAGATAAAGTTTCACCATATCAAATCTGATCATCTCCCCCAATACTTTTTTGATCAACCTCTGAAAGGAGAAACATAAATTCAAACATTCCAAATATTACTATTGGACAATCTCTTTTCTTTCTCCTTTCATCTACTTTTATTGGTTTCTTTCCCTCATCCAAATAAAAGTCAAATAAAATTTGGTGACAAGTAAAAGTTATAAGATCTCAAACATATTTATTCACTATATTTTTTTAAAAATATATTACACTAATTTTAATATATTGAGGATATAACATCAATTTTTTTTTGATTTATCAAAAATAACGAATAAAAATAAAAATTAAATTAAAAAATATTTAACAAGTAAATCAGGTTAGTATCATTTGAAATTGAACATAAATTCAAATATTCCAAATTTATTTTCTTGATCGGCTTCCAAAATGAAAAATGAATCCAAAATGTGGTCTATGTTGGATTGCTATATTAACACTCATGCAAAAAAAAGTCAAACAACTAAAAAAAAATTCTAGAAACAAACAAACAAAAAAAAACCATTTTTGACCAACTTTACTCTCTATGACTTTCTAGAGCCCCTCTTTTAGCCATTTTACAATTTTTTAATAGCTCAATTTCCCCATATTTTTCTAACCATTTATCATTCATCCAACCAGGAAACTTCCAATAACAATTACTAAATACAGCCTTTATGTTGGGCTTTGAATTCAAAGATCCCAACTTTCATTTTTCTTGAAAATCAACTCTCTATATATATATTGAACCCTATTCCTTGAATCACCCCAAATTCACAAAATATCCAAAAATATTGAAAATAAAAATTGAGTCTTTACATTGATTTTCAAGAATTCCTAAAGCTTGAAACCCCAGTTTCTTAAATTACCCAAATCTCAAAATCTCCCATAAAAATTGAATCTTTACATTGAATTTCAAGAATATCTAAAGGGATTACTAAAGATGCCACCTTTTGCTGGATCTCATCCTCCTTCATCTGTTTTTTCAAGAAACTCCATTGATTCATCTTCAAATATTGTCACCATTGATGTAGGTGGTCAGCTTTTTCAAACCACCAAACAGACCTTAAAGCAATCAGGTTCAAAATCAATGCTTTCTGCTATTTCAAATCTAGATGGTTCTATTCCATTCATTGACAGAGATCCAGAAATGTTTTCTATTTTCCTTTCCCTTTTAAGAACTGGAAATCTTCCTTCAAAAGCCAAAACTTTTGATTTTCAAGATTTGGTTTTTGAGTCCCAGTTCTATGGTGTTGAGCACCTTTTGTTGAATTCCCAATCTAACCCTTCTCAGTTTGAGCCTTTTGATCTTGAAAAGTCATTGATTTTGCCTTTGAATGGTAGGGATTCACCTACTGCTATCTCAACAACTCAACTAGGGTCAGTTCAGGTAGCTCATGGTTGTAAAATCACTTCATTTGATTGGTCACTAAAGAGAAAATCAACCATTTTTACTCAATTTGCTGGAATTGATTCTATGTTGTCTTTATCACCAAATGTTGTTGCTGCTGGTGCTACTGACTTTTCAGGATTACAAATTATTGATGTTAGTAAAGGTTATGTTAAGGAAACCTTGAATTGGGAAAATGTGACTAAGTCTGGTTCAACAGTACAAGCTATTGGTGCTTCAAAAGACTTCTTGTTCACGAGTTTCGAATCATCTAGGAGAAACTCAAACTGCATTATGATATATGATTTGAATAACAATGATGGTTTTAGGGCTGTTGCTGAGATTGGTCATTATGAAATCTTTGGTGCTGAATTGGATTCAGCAATTCCAGCTACTAAACTTAGTTGGATTTCTAGTCATAACTTGTTGATGGCTGCTGGTTCACATAGTGGACCTTCTGGTGTTAGAGGGAACATTAGATTTTGGGACTTAAGGTCAGGGAACGCGGTGTGGGAGATCAAGGAAAATGTTGATTGTTTCGCTGATTGCACAGTTTCGGATGATCTTTCAGCTATTCTTAAAGTCGGTGTGCATTCAGGCGAAGTTTTCATGTCGGAGTTGAGGAATATTGGTAAGGAAAATTCTTGGACTTGTCTTGGTGATCAAAGAAAAGTAACAAATGGTAAGAAAGAAGGCTTTGGGAGTAAAATTGAGAGTCATGGAAATCAAGTTTTTTGTAGTAAAGGTGGAAATCTTGAATTGTGGTCTGAGGTTTTGATTGGTTCTTCTATTAAAGACAGAGTCTTTAGAAAGAACTCTATGGGGAGAGCAAAAGATAGTTGTGGAAATAAGATAACTCATTTCAGCTTTGGAGGTAACAAAATGTTTGTTACAAGGAAAGATCAGCAATTTGTTGAAGTTTGGCAGAGTTCAGTAAGGGGATTCTAAGTTGTATCAGATTCTTCAAAAATGCACTACTGCTGCTGGTGGAGGATCCGACACGTCAAATGGCTCAAGTTTGTTCCATCATTTGATAACCAGTCATTCTGTGATAAATGATCACTATGAGTCGGACTATTTTGAAGAGTTCGAGCAGATTATCCGGAAGTTTTTGCAAGTGACTATCTTATTTACATTCCTTGATTCTTGCTGTTCATCTGTAAATACTTTCTTTAGTTCATTGCAGAAATTGTATGTATATGAAGGGAGTGGAATATGAAACTTTAATTTACTGCCTCAGTATTTGTCTTCATGTTAGTCCACTTTTTTATCCCCAGAAATTGGAGCCTGCATACAGAAAAGGTGCAAATCACTTATCAAGGCTTATTCAATACCATAACATATAAAAAAGAGTACTAACAGAAATGCAATCTCTTAAAGCTGATAAAACATTGATTGTTTACAACTTACTTTGATATCTCAAGAAACCAAAGCTGATAAAACATTGATTGTTTACAACTTACTTTGATATCTCAAGAAACCATATCCTCGTAGGATCAATATTTTTCTATACTATCTTTGACACAACGCGAGCCAAGCTAGTCTTCATCCTTTCTCTTTTATCTAGTACAAGTACTTCTTAAGCTAGTAAGATTACTAGTATATCTTTCTCTCCTCTGGTTCATATCGACCTCTTCCTCTGTTGCATCAGCTAACTCATCACCAGTTTGAGTTACTGATTCTTCGTTTACTTCTTCCTCAAACTCTAATGACGACTCTGGACTTGCATCTCCTTGCACGAAACTTGAAGAAGAATTCACGTTGTTGGTGTCTGTGTGTACAGTATAACACCTCAGTCTTTCCTGTTTCCCCCAGCCAATCAATCCATTGAAGTCGAACGTCGAGGTGCTAGGTTGATGATACAGCTTTCGTCTTCCTCTTGTAAGTAATCCATTTCCTGCAATGTGTGTAAAGTTGTATTACAAATCTAATCAGACTAGTGTATTATATATGTACATATGAAGTCGAATCTTGAATATCTACACATACAACAACAATATACCCTGTGTAATCCCACAAATGAAGTCTGGGGAGGAGTAGAATATGTGCAGGCCGTACCTTTACTTCGTAAAGATAGAGAAATTATTATCAACAGAACCTCGACTTAAATATTTGTAGGTGTGTTTGTGTGATTTTGATAACTAAGAAATGCTCTAGGTATTAGGTAATGTTTGAAATTCAGGGGATGTTGGGGTGCTTATGCTCATTAACAAAGAAAAGTATGCCTTAGAGTCTTGATGACGACTCTGAGCACCAGTTAAGCGAGGGCAAAGCGCTCAATATGCTTTGCGACTCGCTTCTGGGCTGAAATGTGCCTTTGACAACATTGTTATGTGGTTCATGCATCACAGCTATGGCGGAGCTAGGATTTTCACAAACGGGTTTAATATTTAAAAAAATAACCATACAAACTAATACAAAAGGGTATCACATCTACTATACATTCATGTATAAATTGTATGATTTTTCGTCGAAACAATATTTTTATAAGTATATACTAAGGTTATTCATATTCAAAAGGTTAATTTTGATTGTCTAAGTGGAAAATCGACAAAGTGAAACACATAATTCAAAGTAAAAATAACATGGAACATATATTATATAGTAATAATAAATAATCAAAGGTGTCATAACTTGCTTTAGTTTTTATTTTTATATAGTATGTCCCTTTCTATATTTAACTACTTCATTTTGAAATTTCACATATGACATATTTAAGAATATAAATTTTTAAAAATACTTTAGTATATTATAAATATTTTTAGCGTAAAATTATAAAATTTAAAGTCCTTTTTATAAGTTTGGAATTCATTCTCAATCAAACTAAAACATAAAATGAAATGAAAAAAGTTCAAAAGTTACCGTTAGCTGCTTAAAGAGAATTAATTTTAAACGTCAAGATATGTCCCTGATTTGATTTTTTTTTTAATCATAGATTTAATATAATTGTTGCATATGTTTCCATTAAATTTTCATCATTCTAACATATTTATAAAAATTCACATGAAACACACGTGCAAAGCACGTGTTCAAAAACTAGTTCTTATATACACTAGTACATTACTAACTTTACTAATTTTACTTAATTTGTCTTTCGAATCTAACGATCCTAAATTTTTCCATCCAAACAAGCTCTAGTATTAGCATAACTCTCCCGTATAGCACGTGACATTTCTTCGAAAATCAAGCTCTAGTGTTAGCATAAACATCCCGTAAAACACGTGACATTACTTCGAAAATCGAGATCTAGCGTCAGCATAATCCCACCTTCCACACCTCCGTAAAAGACGTGGCATTAGTTCGAAAACATTTTTAAAAGGCAACGAATGGGCTTCACCATAACATGTCATTCTATAAATCTTTACCTGGTTTAGTCCGCCACGTCCACCGCCTAATTTAATTCACCACGCCCGCCGCCTAAAAAATTTTTTTTTAAAATTCTAGGGTTTATAAAGAACCCTTCATTTTTTCTTAGAGAAATCAAATCAATGCCCACCATCATTCGAGAAGCATCCATGAGAATGGAAGTACATTTATCATTTATTTATTATTTTCTTTTTATTTGCTTTAAATATTCACCTTGATAACTTATATCTAATAACAGATTCAATTATTACCCTTTCAATATTCATAATTTTTCATCTTTCATATTCATAACCTCCAAATATCTTATAAAATTTTAAGATATCTTTTTATGGTATTCCTTCATTTTCATCTATATAAACTCATCTTCTTTTTATTTCAGACTTCAACCTAAGTTTATTATTTTTATTCTAACGAAGAAGACTCTTGAAATTTGATTGAATATAGAGAAGGGGTCGATAGGAACTCGAAACATTATATACTAATTTATATTTCTTTTTTCATCTATATTCTTATGATCAAAGTCTTTGGAAGGATGTGTATTTATATTTTTTTTCTTTTTTATTGTTTTCTCTCCGTTAAACTTTTTTTTATGAATGCTTTTTTGCCGTAAGTCTGCATTCTTTTTGGGCTCAAATTAGCCGTTTGCGACTTCATTGAAAGTTTATCAACCACTAATCAAAGTTCAAAAGTTACCGTTGGTTGCTTAAAAAGAATTAATTTTAAACGTCAAGATATGTCCCTCGTTTGGGATTTTTTTTTAATCATAAATTTATTATGATTGTTGCATTTTTATTACTCATTACATACATGTTTCCATAAAATTTTCATCATTCTAACATATTTATAAAAACACATGAAACACACGTGCAAAGCGCGTGTCCAGAAACTAGTTCTTATATATATATATATACACTAGTACATTACTAATTTTACTTAATTTGTCTTTCGAATCTAACGATCCTAAATTTGTCCATCCAAACAAGCTCTAGTATTAGCATAACTCTCCCGTATAACACGTGACATTTCTTCGAAAATCGAGATCTAGTGTTAGCATAACCCCACCTCCCACACCTCCATAAAAGACGTGGCATTAGTTCGAAAATATTTTTAAAAGGCGACGAATGGGCTTCATCATAACATGTCATTCTATATATCTTTACCTAGTTTAGTCCGTCACGCCCGCCGCCTAGTTTACTTCGCCACGCCCACCGCCTAGTTTACTTCGCCACACCCGCCGCCTAGTTTACTTCGCCACGCCTGTCGCCTAGTTTGCTTCGCCACGCCCGCCGCCTAGTTTACTTCGCCACGCCCGCCGCCTAATTTACTTCGCCACGCCCCCACTTAAAAAGAAAAAAGAATAAAAAATTCTAGGGTTTATAAAGAACCCTTCATTTTTTTCTCAAAGACATCAAATCAATGCCACCATCATTCGAGAAGCATCCATGAGAATGGAAGTACATTTGCTTCTTCCCTTTTGAACGTCAGGTTTACGACTTTTTTCTCTTTTCTTCTTTTCAACCAGTTATTATCCCTTCTCTTAGGATTTTCTTGGGAGGTTAAGTGTTTGCTGTTGGTTGTTTTGAAAAAGAAAATAGGGCTTTTTTGAGACGTGCATGTGGAGTGCACTCGGGTTGCTGTTGTCGAGTGTTTACGGTGAATAATGAAAAAAGTCTCATATTGATGGTTTGATGTTATTGAGTGATTACGGTGAATAATTTAAAAAGTCCCAGATTGATATAGTTGATAGAATAAGTGGTCTCCTCTTAAGACTTGGACAATCTTCATTCTTTTGAAACTGGCTTTCAAAGTGTTTTTCAGTGTTTTCCCCCTAATTATATTTGCCGATGCACTAGATGTCGGACGAGAGATAAAGAGTGTTGAAAAATGACCATGCATTCTCCTTCCTACACTGCACCTAAATGTCCACATTCACAGGAGCAATTATGCATGAATTAGATGGATTCTTGGTTCTGATTGTTGGGGGGCTGGGTGGTGGTAAATTAATACTTAAATGATTAAACTGCAATTATTAATAATTAATTTCAACATTTAATAATCTAATTGACATATAAGACATTGACATACCTTTGGTTAGTGGCACAGCCCAGCGATGTTATACCATGTAACAGCTTGGAATTCTGTGGCAAATAAAAATGGGAAAACTTTGCAAGATACTCTAAAGTCTGATATATCGTATCGATATCATATATGGTTTAGTTTTTTCTTTTTTTATGAAGTAATTTAAAAAAAATTATTATACTGTATTTGTATCATATATGACTGAGATTAATCTGCTATGATGCTCAATCAGTATATTGATACCTTCTCGGTATTATATCGAATTGGGATCTTTTTTTTTTTTTTAAAGAAACAACTAAAAGAATACTATTAAAGTCACAATCTAATTTATTAAACTCAAAATTAGTAGAAAATATAATTTTGTGATACTTTTTTGGTGTATTAATACCATATCAGTAACATATAAGACTAAGTTTAATCCTCTCTGATACTCCCATTAGTATATTAATATCATGTCGGTATTAAATGAGACTGAGTTTAATACTTTGTGATACTCGATATATTGATACCTTATCGGTATCATATGCAAAATTTAATAGTAGACAAACTGGGTTTAGGGAGTGGGGGGTGGGGGGCAAGTTGGATACTGATTTACGTACATATTCCCTCTCTCAATGAAGAAGAATAGAAGGACGAGCCCATTATCGACTAGCCCAGTATTTGATTTGGGCCATTTAAAATGATGGGCTATTTGGCATAAATCTGCATTCTTATTGGGCTCAAATTAGCCGTTTGCGACTTCAATGAAAGTTTATCAACTACTAATCAAAGTTCAATAGTCACCGTTGGTTGCTTAAAAAGAATTAATTTTAAACGACAAGATATGTCCCTCATTTGGTATTTTTTTTTATCATAGATTTATTATAATTGTTGCATTTTATTACTCATTACATACATGTTTTCCTAAAATTTTCATCATTCTAACATATTTATAAAAATTCACATGAAATACACGTGCGAAGCACGTGTCTAGAAACTAGTTCTTATATACACTAGTACATTACTAACTTTACTAATCTCACTTAATTTGTCTTTCCAATCTAACGATCCTAAATTTGTCCATCCAAAAAGCTCTAGTATTAGCATAACTCTCCTGTACAACACATGACATTTCTTCGAAAAGCGAGATCTAGTGTCAGCATAACCCCACCTCCCACACCTCCGTAAAAGACGTGGCATTAGTACGAAAATATTTTTAAAAGGCGACGAATGGTCTTCATCATAACATGTCATTCTATATATCTTTACCTAGTTTAGTCCGCCACGCTCGCCGCCTAGTTTACTTCGCCATGCCCGCCGTCTAGTTTACTTCGCCACGCCTGCCGCCTAATTTACTTCGCCATGCCCGCCGCCTAAAAAGAAAAAAGAATAAAAAATTCTAGGGTTTATAAAGAACCCTTCATTTTTTCTCAGAGAAATCAAATCAATGGCACCATCATTCGAGAAGCATCCATGAGAATGGAAGTACATTTGCTTCTTCCCTTTTGAACGTCAGGTTTACGACTTTTTTCTCTTTTCTTCTTTTCAACCAGTTATTATCCCTTCTCTTAGGATTTTCTTGGGAGATTAAGTGTTTGCTGTTGGTTGTTTTGAAGAAGAAAATAGGGATCTTTTTGAGACGTGCATGTGGAGTGCACTCGGGGTGCTGTTGTCGAATGTTTATGGTGAATAATTAAAAAAGTCGAACATTGGTGGTTTTGATATTGTTGAGTGTTTATGGTGAATAATGAAAAAAGTTTCAGATTGGTAGTTGATAGAATAAGTGGTCTCGTCTTAAGACTTGAACAATCTTCATTCTTTTGAACTGGCTTTTGGAGTGTTTTTTTCTAGTGTTGGGCCCCCAAATTATATTTGCCCATGCACTAGATGTCGGACGAGAGATAAGAGTGTTGAAGAATGAAAAGCCCAGCTCACACCATGTTGAGCCCCAAATTAATTGGGTAATCCTTTTAGCTTTTAGGGTGTGAGTTAGTATCAGAGCAATACCTATCTCATTGGATGTTGGGCCCATAAATTAAATTTGCCGATGTCAAAGAATAAAATAGTTCCACGTCAGTGGTTTGCTTACAAGACTTGGACAATTCTCCTTCCTTGAGCTAGAACCTTGTATTGGTATTGTATTTCCTTCCTTTATACAATGTCCATTCAATTGCTATACATGTTTTTCCTGGTAAATGGTTTAGTTCTGGATATAAGTGAGATGTTCTGTTACGGTAAAAAAAAATTATTATACCGTAATTGTATCATATATGACTGAGATTAATCCTCTATGATGCTCCATCAGTATATTGATACCTTCTCGGTATCATATTGGATTGGGCTTTTTTTTTTTTAAGAAATAAAATAAGAAACAATTAAAAAGAATACTATTAAAGTCACAATCTTATTTATTAAACTCTAAATTAGTAAAAAATTTAATTTTGTAATACTTTGTCGGTGTATTAATACCATATCAGTATTATATAGGACTGGGCTTAATCCTTTGTGATACTCCATTAGTATATATTATATCAATATTAAATAAGACTAAGCTTAATCTTTTGTGATACTCTATCGATATATTGATATCTTATCGGTATCATATGCGAAATTTAATAGTAGACAAACTTGGTTTGGTTGGGGGGGGAGGGGGGGATACTGATTTACGTAGATATTCCCTCTCCAATAAAGAAGAATAGAAAGATGGGCCCATTATCGACGAGCCCATTATTTGATTTGGGCTATTTGGCTGACTAACGACTTCAATCAAACTTCCATTATTTGGTTATCCAATTTTTTTTTTTTTTACAATTCTTGAAACCGAAAAATAGCAAAAATATGTGGTTTAGGTATGAACATCTTGTTCAATCTATTCTCTCAATGTTGGTAGAAGTTTTGTATCTCGACTAACTTGAATTTACGTTGAAAAATTCAATTTTGAGGGGTAAAACGTTCATTATCAAAGGTATTTTATGCCTAAAGCTCGAACTCAAGACGTTTAATTAAAAATGAAGAAATATTTTTCATTTCACTACAACTATACGCTTTCTCTATTTAAAAAAGGATGATTTGATTTGACTTGATACGAAATTTAAAGAAATAAAAAAGACTTTTTAATTGTGTGGTTCTAAATTAAAGTTTTGTTAAATGTACCAAAATAATACTCTTTGATCTTTTGGTCTTAAATATGCCATGTGAAAAGCTGAAATTATAATATTATTAAAAAAATCTTTTTAGAACAGACTAAAAAGAAAAAATGAAGACTTTTTTTTTTAAAACGGAGAATTAATAAACACATGAACATGCATCTTTTTATATCCATTTTTTATCATTAATTAATAATTAAATACATATAATTACCTCAATCTACCATGTCTCAACCATGACAAATTATTACTTTTAAAGGTGTGAGACAACATCACTATTGTATTTTTTTTTCCTTATTAATTTTGATATATACTTTTTTTAAATTATTTTTTCAAATAAAATACATATTCAAATACAAATTTCAATTTTAAAAGTCACGACTTCAAAAGTTTAAATTTTTCAAATTTTAAAATTTATGATCAAACAGAAGAAAATTTGAGAAACACCACATTTGATGGCCAATAACTATACTAATAATAGGTTTTCATAGTAGACGTTGAAAATTGAAACTACAACAATGTTACGTATTGAAAAAGATCTTGGTGACTTTTCTTGTCCAACATATCACAAAAAAAGAGTAGGATTAAAGTGAAACTTGATATAATTTATGCTCATTTAGATTATTTTACTAAGTTTCTCATTCTATCTTTAACTAAAAAAATTGAATTCGAACTCTGAAAATAAAAAAAACGTATTGAGAGTGTTAGCCTAATAAGAAATGATCAAAATAATATGTAAATTCAAATTTAATTAAATCTTAATATAATTATCAAATATGAGGATTTTCAAAAAGAGCAAACACTTGAAACATAATAAGGCAAAAATAACTATAGTTTGCAAAATTATGATTTGTAGCTACATATTATAGGAGAAAGGCGAGCGAAATCGAGAGAGAGAGAGAGAGAGAGAGAGGGTAAAGCGTGGAGAGAGGCGAATTGTATATATTTATTTGTAAAATTGTATGTGTATATCTGTCAAATAATTGTATATGTGTAACTAATATACATATGTATTTGTATATCTGGCAAGCGAGAGATAGCAACGCGTGGAGAGAAGCGAATTGTATATGTATATAAATCTATCGAATTGAATATGTATATCTGTCAAAAAATTATATATATGCAGCTGGTATACATATGTATTTGTATATCTAGCAAGATATTGGAAAGAGCGAGAGGAGCGAAGCGAGAGGCGAAAGAGAGAGAGAGGAGAAGAGAGAAGAGAGAAAATAAAAATAAAATCCTAACTATAACTATAAATTATTATTTTCTCAAACTATAGTAATATAATATAAATACATATCATATGTTTTCCGAATTATGTATAAAAAAATAAAGAATATTGATGAGAATTAGAGAAGCCAGACAAGTCCATGTATAATGTTTAATATGGTGTGATGTTTTAAAGCTTCCAGGTTGTCTGCCATCTGTATTTTTGCCGTCTAATTATTTGTGTCTTCTTGTTCATTCGATGTTCGGTATTTTATATTTTTCGTATTTATATTGAAATTTGTATAATTAACTTGGAGAGATAGAATACGTTACCTAATAGAATTCTTTTAATACTCAAGAAAACATCTTATTAAATAACAAAGGAATTTTGGTCCTATCGTCACTTTAATTTGATAGTCATTATTAATTATACTTGTGGTCAATGAGAGAGATAGAATTTTTATTAAGGGGGATTTAAAATATGAAGAAAGTAAACGGGTCGTTTCTGTAACTAGATAACTAGCACTAAAAACCGTCTTAAAATGAGCTGCAGTGATCTTGAATAGGGATCCTACAACGATAAATAAAATCCCCATAAAAATACCACTAGATCGAGCACAAGTGAATTCGTATCTGGTCAAGTCTAAGAAGGTTCAAATATCTACAGTATATATATAATTTTTCACCAAATGAAGTGCAGATGATCCTGTTGACCCTTACTAGCTCTGTCCTTAGCTCGTGATTCAAATATCTACAATATATATATAATTATTCGTCGAACGAAGTTCAGATAATCCTGTTGATCCTTACTAGCTCTGTCCTTGCTCGTGGTTGGTTAGAAGAAGTTATTATTGTTGAAATTTTTTAACTTCTAGTTAAAAGTCCATCCATCAAATTGAAAATTTTGTAGGTAGATTTTAATTCAATTATATAATGAATAAATACATGTCTAATGAATCATTTAATTTACTATAACAAATGAACTTGGTATATTTTATATTCTTATATTCAGTTTTTTATTTTATCTTTAGCACTCTTTTATTTCTTGCAATAATAGACAATTATTGATCTATTAATTGCTTTCTATAAATTAGGTATGCAATTGCTTTGCACCCTCTTTACTAGGTCTCCCCTCCAATTTCATTTTTTAAAAAAAACAAAATTTGCAAACTTTTGGTGGTTGTAAATATTAATTGCATATATATGGACCATAATAGTCCATATATTACATTTAGAGGTTATTTTAAAAAAAAAAATTGTTTTGGTTATATTTGAATTTCAAGATTCTTTATCCATTGGAAATGATTTGATTACACTTTTTTAATCGAGTCTGTCGAAAACAATTTCTCTATTCAGACTTGTGTATATTCTTTCTTCGTCAGACCCTATTTAAAAGGGTAATAAATTATGTAACTAAGCAAATATATGATATGTATTCATATTATACCACTATGGTTTGAAAAACTACAATTTATAACTACATTTAGGGTTTTATTGCTATTTTCCCTCTCCTCTCTTCCTCTCTTCCTCTCTCTCACCTCTCTCTTTGCAATTTCTTATCAAATATACAAACGCATATATATACCAGTTGTATATATACAATTATTTCTCCTAATCTCGCTTACTAGATATACAAATATATATGTATATCAATTACACATACACAATTATTTGACCGATACACATATACAATTTGACGAATATACATATAAAATTCGTCTCTCTAAAATCTCTCTCGATCTCGATCGCCTTTCTCCTCCCTCTATCCATCTCGCTCGCCCCTCTCCTATAATATGTAGCTATAAATCATAACTTTAGCAAACAATAGCTATTTTTTACTTTATTATATTTCAAATATTTGCCTCTTTTGAAAAATCTTCTTTATAAAATTACACTGAAAATATTATTATTGTTCGTTACCTATTATGAGATGTTGACAAATGATTGGAAGAAATTAATTAACCAACTAAATTGTCCAATAACATAATGCCCTAGTACATAAAACATAGACTAAAGAAAGTAGTAGAAGATATTTGGAAAACTTAGCCATGAAAATATGGATTACTACAAGCTATAAGTAATAATAATATCATTTTTTAGACTAATAAATAATATATAATTTCATTGAAAACGTGTTGTATATTCAATTCTTCTAAAGAATAAAAGTACATATAATCCATGTTGATTTTTATACCATTTTCAAATTCTCATATTTATCATGGTGTGTCATAATCTTTTGGCATATAAATCTAAGCAAAGATTCTTGTTTGGACTTCAATGACTTGCCACCTAACATCACGGGCTGATCAGAAAGTTATGATGAATTCGAGCTTTGAAAACAACTTCTTGTACAGTAATAAATTCTTCATTCTTATGGTCCGATTCTTACCCAAACACTTTAGGATTCATATAAGGAAAACTTAGTACAACGGACTGTCTTATACGAATATTAACTTACCACAATGATTATTTTTTTCTTTTTCCTTAATGACTAGCCACCTAACATCATGGGATGATCAGAACGTCTTGACGAATTTGAGCTTTGGAAACAATCTCTTATAAGTATCTACGGTTGTACAGTAATAAATTCTTTATTCTTATGATTCGATTTGTATCCAAACACTTCACGATTCAAAACTTAATATAACATATTGCCTTATACGAATATTAACTTACCATCATGGTTATTCTTTCTTCTTTTTTCCTCAAGTTTTTTTTCTCGCACGAAAAGCATACTTTTGAATTTGGTGATAAGATATACATCTAGTCGAATTTTAACTTTGAATATAAAATTATCTTTAATAAAGGACATGTTATATATGCTAATATGAGACTTTTTAATGCAAAAATTTAAATTTAATTAGACCAAAATATTGTGTGGAACATCAAAATGTAAAAACAAACAAAAAATTCTCATAAAATGATAAATACCTCCCTTGCCTTAGCCATTTAGAAGAAATGATGAAATAATTATTTGTTAGTTTTTAATTATTAGATAAGAAAAAAAAATTGACTTATCCCAAGTTCTCCACCCACGAAAAACATTTTCTATCATTAAAATGTGTATACATAGATTACGATAGGATGATTAGAATCTCTCAATTTTTAATTAAAGAATTTGAATTCGAGACTTTTGAAAGTGAAAAATATTCAGAGGGAAATCAAAAATATTTTTTGAGAAATAAAAAATATTCGAACTTCTTCAGAAATAAATTCCGCACGAATGACCAAAAAATTATATTTAAGATATGTTGATTTTGTGGAATTCCATGCAAATTGATCTCGTCACGTAATCAACAACATCAAAATGATTTGAGTGTTTATTAGTTTCAAGTTATATATATATACACATTAAATTGTTTCTCTTTTAATCGAATGTATTGATTTTGAGCTTTAAATATGAAAAAAAATTTGATGGAGAGCGTGCTTCTCTCGAATAAATCCTATACAATATAAATTTAAATAAATTTTAATACAAATAAAAAACGTCAGACGCTATAAATAAAAAATAAATTTATTTAACACCCCAAAATCTTTGAAAAGATTATGAGAGATTGGTAAAGGTTAGAAGTTTCAATCATATTAGAATTGTATTACTTTTGACCTTAGTTATAATGTATACTTTTAATGTCTAAAATACTTCTCATTTTTAGTTGTACGCGCTTTGCGCATCAAAGCAAAAAGATTAAGTTTGATTATGAACTTATAAAAAGATAAATAGAAATCAAATAAGAAAGAAGTAGAAGTCTATCAAAAGACTCTGCTTTGGATAAAATTGTCTTTTTTTACCATTTTTCTTTAGATTATTATTTAATTATATTTTTAATATTTTACTTTTAAAATATATGGAAAGAAGTGATAAAATAAGGACTTATAGCCGTCAAAAAACTCCTACTTCTTTTTTATTTGAATCAAGAAAATACCCTGGAGTGGAATTGCTAAGAAAAACTTTAATTTATCATAGTTATAATTACTGATAAATTCTTTATATCTAAGACCTAAATTCACTTATAAAATTACACTACGTATGTCGTCGTTATAATTCGAATATATATAAATTATTTTTTTTCTCTCCTTAACATATGCCGGTGGTCCATGTAACGTTCCCCTAAATTAAGAAAGGAAATCAAACTTTTAAATTTATTTATTTATTTGTCCATGTATAATTTGTCTTTGTGTAGTTTTCTCAACTAATCTCATTAATTTATTTTTCTTTCTTCATTTAATGCTTGAATTTAAGAAATGAAACTCTTTTCTACAAAATTAGGTGAGTGTTGCAATTTTATTTCTCTATTTTTTTTTCTTGTAGAAAATAAGTGAAAAGAAAGAAAAAAAAAAGAATTTGGTCCAAAGTTTTATATTTATTATTGTAGAAATAAGATCAAAACATTAATTATTGTTTTCCACTTTTACCTTACTAGTTATAATCTAGCTAGTCAAATACCTTTTATTATGGTATAAATTATTAAATGCTTTTTTTTTTAATAGAGATTAAGTTTTGGCACATGAAAATTATTTAATTAATTATAAAAGTTACTTGATTAAATTACTCTTTATCTCCTCAAACTTCTTAGAAAATTATATAGATCATTTATTATAATAAGAAAAAATTTAAAAAGAAAAAAAATCAATATCATCTTTCTTCCTTAAGACATTACTTATATAGACCAAATTGGTTTGTTTAAATTAGTGAATTTAAAATATTTAATAGTAAACTCACGAAAAGGTCAATGAAAATTTGATTCATTGTATATAACAGAATAAATATAGAGTAATTTCATAAGCGATAATTGAAAAAAAATGAAATATATCTTTAACTCGAGAAAATAGAGAAATTGTTCCCTGTATATGGATCCTCGGCTTGACATATAATACATAAATATATATACATACGTAGCTTTTATCTTTTTTACATGTCTCGTAATTTTCTAGCAAAGATATCATTTGAATTAAAATGGCTCTTGTCTATAGTTAAAACGATACTTATTTTGAATCGAAAAGCATGATAAAAAACCAAAACCCCACATCACATCAAGAATGTAAAAACAATATCATCTTACTTACTTGAGACAATACTTATTCAAAATAACATTTTTAAGACAAATATTTAATTGAGACCAAATTGGTTTGTTTAAACCAGGCACAGAGTTAGGAAATTTACTTAGAGAATTTAAATATAAAATAGTAGACTCACAAGAAAATCGATAAAAATTTGACTTAGTGTATATAACAAAATAAATATAGAGTAATTCTATATGATCGAAAAAAATAGAATATGTTCTTAACTTGAAAAATAGTGAAATTAACCCTCGGCTTGGCATGTAATACGTAAATATATATATATACATAGTTTTCATTTTTTTACCTGTCGCGTAATTTTTTAGCAAAGACATTATTTGAATAAGGATGAATTTTCATGTACAGTTAAAATAACACTTATTTTGAATCGAAAAATATGATTATAAAGATACAAAGCCCCACGTCAATTCAAGAATATAAAAACAAGTGCAATTAAAAAAAGAAAAGAAGAAGAAGAAAAAGAAAAAGTCTCTTAATTTTAATCCAATTCTCACAGGTATCTTTCAATTAAAAAAAGAAAAGAAGAAAAAAAAAAGTCTCTTAATTTTAATCATTTTCTCATAGGTATCTTTCATCATTTTCCTATAATGGAGACTATTAATTGAAGGAACTTTAAACAAATTAAATATCAATAAAGACGGTGATGGAGTGATAAGTACATTTTCATTTTTAATCAGAGGTTTCAGGTTCGAGTCAACTTGAGTATGGAATCGCCTTTGTTAGGAAGCGCTTTACCCCTCAATGTGGGACTTTCTGATTCAAATCTAGATTTAATCGAGCTCCAATATAAATATCGAATACCGATATTTTGCATCATATTATATATGCATGTGATTCTAAATTAATGATGGATAGCTGTTTTTAGTTAGTAAGTCTTTTTATCTTTTTGGTCTATATATACTCTCCAACGACCTCTGTTGGCATTTATTGTTCTTTGCTTTTAAAGCTGTTCTTTTCCTACACCATATTTACATATGATCATAAATACACACGGGGTGTTCGATATTTGTATTAAAATTTAAATTTATATTGGTCAAAAATTTATATTTGAGCAAAGACGACTCCACATCCCCAACTCAAGCACTAAGTGAGCGTTTGATTGGGAACAAGTTATTTTGATATGATTAATTTCGAGATAAATTATCCTACGATAAGTTATCTCATGATATATGTGAGAATGTGGGAAAACTTATTCTATCAGTAAGGTAAAAATGATGGAATAACTAATCCAAGAACTACACCTAATATCTCTAACCAAACATGAGATGCAATAATTCTACATTTATCGAAGAATTATTATATATTATACCTCACATCAAACGACTCCTAAAGTCTCTGACTAAAAATGAATGTGTACTTATCATTAGGAGCAAATTCATTAGGTTGATTATAATGCACGGGAATCTATGGTACAACATATCTAGTATTAATCCCATGAGTAAACTCATGATTTCTCCGTAAAATTAATTATTTTATGTACGTATTTTAGAATTAGTATGCTTTTCGTTCACTTTTACTTATCACTATTTCGTTTATCGAGGTCAAACTATATAAATTTTGACCAATATTTTAAGATGTATTTTTTCATCATATTAATATGAGAAAGATTGCAACTTATAGCATTCTTCGTATAGTTTTCAGCCATCTAAATTTTTAGATTTTAAACATTAAATTCAACTATTTTATAGCTTTGAAGTTTAGTAAAGTTAACCTCGAAAAGAAAAATAGCGACAAGTAAAAGTAAACAAAGAGAATATAATATTATCTGTTGTCATCCATCCTCCGAGAAGGCATAAATAATCAACTTAATTGAATGTTGAATTATTTAATTCTCATTTAATACAATTTTCTTCTTTGTATTAATGGTGTGGACATAATGGTGAACTTTATTGAATATTTAGTTACTTAATTCACACTTAATACATTTTTTCTTTTCTTCTTATAGTGGTTCACTCAAATTTTAAAAAATTTCTATATTCTTCTTTACTTATTATTTCACCGCGATCCGTAATTAATTACATGTATCATGCATATGTTTATATTGTATTTATTCTTGAGCTATTTTTTTTCCCCAACAAGAATAGAGCCCCTTCATTTATTATATCCTCTTCCCCTAAACTTCTATAAATGACTTAATTTCCTTTCTTCTCTATCACTCACAAGTTCTATCTACTTTCTTCTTTTCTCTCACTTCACAAATTATTTTTATCTTTTTATCGATAAATCTCATAGCGTTAAGATCTCTCAAGTTCTATAGCCATTGATCTTATAGGTATGAAATTTTCTTGTTTTATGTTGTTTTTTTAAGTGACATTTAGATTTAAAATGTTCTTGAAATTAAATTAAATCAACTTTTGTCCAAAAGCAACATGAACGTTTGGTGTGTTTGGTATGTTTCTCTACTTTTGATGCTTTGGTTGATCCAATTATTTGGAAAATATTTTTATGATTGAAATGGGAAAAAAATAAATTTTATAACTGACATTCTGAATTCATTGTCTTCTCTCAAACATCCAATGTCCCCAAAATCTACTCCTCGTCCATCTCGCCTTCCGAACCCTAGTCCTTACCTTATCCCATCCTATAATAGTTTGATAAAATTACGTATAAAGATGGATGAAATAGTGATTTATCAAACACTATAAAATAAGTAAAAAAAAAGTCTTTTTTTTTTTTGAAAAAAAAAACTAAGATCATGTGTGAAAAATGGTCTTTTTAAGGCCAATTAGTTAAATTGCATCTTTTTAGTTTGATGTTTATGTATGTTGCTTTTATTTTTGCCTAACTCACTTTCTTTTTTCGTTCTGAGTTTCGAAATTTTTAAAGTCAAAATTAAGAGTTTAACAGAAACAAAATAATACAATTTTTTTTTCACAAAATTTGCAAAATCCTATCAAATCTTTTTTTTCCTTTTTTTTTTAGTTAATTAATTGATCTATTTATTTATTTTTATGTAGGGTAAAATGGATGTATCAACGGGTGTAATGATTGTAGCAATTGTAGCAGCCTATTTACTATGGTTCAAGTCCATCACAAAGTCCATGAAAGGGCCCAAAGGCCCAAAAATATGGCCCATAGTTGGAAGTTTACCCGGCCTGCTTGAAAACGGTAACCGGATGCATGAATGGATCGCCGAAAATCTTCGGGTCTGCACCGGTACATACCAAACATGTATATGTGCAATTCCATTTTTAGCCCGGAAGCAAGGTCTCGTGACGGTCACGTGCGATCCGAAGAACTTAGAACATATTTTGAAGGTTAAATTTGACAATTACCCCAAGGGTCCTACTTGGCAAGCTGTGTTTCATGATTTGCTAGGTGAGGGTATCTTTAATTCAGATGGTGACACGTGGCTATTCCAGCGCAAGACAGCTGCGCTGGAATTTACTACGCGGACTCTAAGGCAGGCCATGGGTCGGTGGGTGAACCGGGCTATTAAGAATCGATTCTGTCCGATTCTTGAAATGGCTCAGGTTCAGGGTAAGTCGATTGATCTTCAAGATCTTCTCCTTAGGCTCACTTTTGATAACATTTGTGGTTTGACGTTTGGCAAGGATCCAGAGACATTATCTCCAGGGTTACCTGAAAATATTTTTGCCACGTCATTTGATCGAGCCACTGAAGCCACGTTGCATCGGTTTATTATACCTGAGTTTATTTGGAAGTTGAAGAAAATGCTTGGACTTGGATCGGAGGTGAGCTTGAGTCGTAGCTTGAAAGAATTGGATAATTACATGACCGACGTGATCAATACACGTAAGCTAGAGTTGCTGAATCATCAGAATGGTGAGCCCCAACATGACGACTTGCTTTCTAGGTTCATGAAGAAAAAAGAATCCTACTCTGACAAATTCCTCCAGTATGTGGCACTCAATTTCATCCTAGCCGGACGTGACACGTCATCTGTGGCGTTGAGCTGGTTCTTCTGGTTGGTCAGCTTGAATCCGAGGGTAGAGGAGAAAATACTCGTGGAGCTTTGCACAGTCCTCATGGAGACACGTGGCAATGACACGTCAAAGTGGCTAGAAGAGCCCCTAGTGTTTGAAGAAGTTGATCGATTGGCATACCTCAAGGCAGCATTATCCGAGACCTTAAGACTTTACCCATCAGTGCCACAGGACTCAAAACATGTAATCAATGATGACTATTTACCTGATGGCACATTCTTGCCAGCAGGTTCAAATATCACCTATTCCATATACTCAACCGGTCGAATGAAGTTCATCTGGGGTGAAGACTGTTTAGAATTCAAGCCAGAACGATGGATGTCACAAGACGGTAACAAGTTCCAAGTTCAAGACGCATTTAGATTCGTTGCATTCAATGCAGGACCGAGAATTTGTCTAGGCAAAGACTTGGCATATTTGCAAATGAAATCAATAGCAGCAGCAGTGTTGCTCCGCCACCGCCTCGCGGTGGCACCGGGCCACAAGGTGGAACAAAAAATGTCATTGACATTGTTCATGAAATATGGTCTAGTTATGAATGTTACCCCTAGAGACTTGGCTCCAATTTTGGCCAAAATTTGCAAAATTGACCACTCTTGTGCTGGAGAACATATCATCAATAATGGTATTCATCAACCAGAAGCCATTGCAGTAAATGGAATTGAAGCTTGAAGATTTATGAATCTTGCAAGTGAAAATTAAATTGTTTATGATACACTAATAATAGTTTATTACACAGTAAAGGTTATTTTCTTAACTACTTGATCATATGAAATGTGGCTATAAGACAAATAATATCTATCAGGTTTTTATTTCCATAGTATAACAATTTTAACCTTTTATTGTTTTCCTTTTTCACCCTTTGATTTTCCTTTTTCAATAGATTATAATATGATTGGTTATACATAGATACTATTGTACTTGTGATTTTATGATTCTGTGAAATGATATATCTTATTATACTTGTATCTCTTTGTCCTATTAATAATGTGGAAAAAACATTCCCTTTCCCGTACTATTGGTAACATATTCGAGTCGTGCAATCAGTTATTATATGTTTTGAGATGCAATGCAATCCTGCTTTAAACTCTGCAAGAATGCTACTTTCTGAACCTAGTTGTCCTCAAATAATCTTTAATAATTAGCCAGTATATTCCATATTGCTACAAACTATTCCAAAAAGTTTATTGAAAAGGCTAAGTATAACATAAAGGAAGTAGAGATCGATACAGTCAACGTCTTTTTCTTGAGTTCATTACACTAAATTGTCTAATACGATTCATATTCATAAGTTTATCTAATGTCATGTGCATCCAAAGAATAGCTATAAATTTCTTTTGGAATTCGTAAATTAGAAGACCTATTTTTTTTTTATATATATATATTTTAATTAAAACAATTTATGTATTTAACAATAATTCTTGTCCACAAGCTATGGTATACCCTACATTTCTTTACTAAATGTTGCTTTCAAGTTCTCAACAATATTTACGGCTTTAATTAAGTGCAACCATATATGTACCACTTTAATTTGTCATAATTATTAGACTTTATTATTATTTATTTATTTTCAAAAATCACCCAAAATTCTTAATTGATTTTTTTTTTTTCTATTCATTCATCAAACAGAAAACCAAAACATATAAAAAATTTAAACTATAAATCAAGGATTATAAAAAAAAAAATCATTTCATGAATTTTTTCCTCCTAACACCAAAAAAAATGTAAATTAATCTGAAATCAAAGATTCAAAAAGCAAACCATCTACTCTTATGTTGATTTTTTTTATGTGTTTTCCGATCCAAATCAACAACCGAACTGGAATCTTTTCTTAGTTTGCGCTCTACCAAATTCGATATGATCAAAATCTTCAAAATTATGTCAGAAAAACTCTTTTCATTAAAGGCGAGTCTAATTTCTTTTTCTTTCACACAACATAGAGTGAACAACTGTTATACAATTTCTTTTGATCAACTATGCAACAAATTTGTTCTTTATTTACAATACAAACGAATTGAATATCAATAACACGTGGATGATTTCATATCTGATTTTTGAGAAGAAAAAACGCTAAACTTATATTACACGACATGGATTGCAAGGATCATTAATGGCATTGTAATATTGGGAATATTTTAATTTTAGGTTTCTACGTACCATGTTTAAGGCTACAAAATTAAAAAATATTTAAATATATTTAATATAACTTTAATTTAGAACCACAAAATTTAAAAAAATTCTTTTACTTTTTTAATATTTTTTGGTAAGTATTATTTTTCTTATTAAGAAAAGTCAAACACTCTTGAGAAAAGTCTTTTTAAAAAAAGGGTCAACCCATTTGACTTAAAAAATCTGAGAATGAGGGTAGATATGTCATTTAACACTCAGCATGTATAGTCCATTTCCTTCTCCATGCACACTCTTCTCTCACTTCAATCCTTTCATCTTCTCCGGCAACCGGAGCCATAGAAAGGGCCATATTTGTGCGGGTCGGGTCGAGTCAATCTGGTCGGTATGATATACGTACTGTCTTCCATACCCGAAATTTATTGGGGCTTTGACCTTTTGCAAAAGTGAGTGTTGATTCTGTGTTTTTCTCTGTAACGTACTGATTATACTAATTTATGTTCATAATTGTGTTTTTATTTGCAGTTAGGGGATGTTTAAGGTTTCATTTGAGGTAATTTGATTTAGTATTTATGGATGAAGAGTGAATTTTGATTGCTTCCCCTGTTTAAATTTTAGGAAAAAATGGAAGTCTAATTAGGGTTTTGATTTATTGCGTAATTCAGCTCAGGTTTTAGTTTGCTTCATTGTAACGTACTAATTAAAGTGATTTATATCACATAATTGTGTTTTTCAAAATTTACTGTTAGTGATTATTTTAAGGTTTTATTTTTGAGCTTTTTTGAAAAATTGTTTATGGATCAATAATGGATTTTTGAGCTTTGCAAGTATTAAAAATTAGGGCTTTGACATATTCCATGGTTTATGTACTAATTATGGTAATATGTTCAGATGATTTGAATTTTGTTTGCTAGAAGTGGGTGATAAAGGTTTCGTTTCGGCTATTTTTTTTGTTGTTTATTGATCAAGAATTGATTTTGATTGCTTCCACCGCTGGAATTCACGCATGTTTGGTCTTCACAAGTCTTAGAATTTAGGGCTTTGACTCTTTTGTGTCCTGTTTCGGCGTGGTGTGCTGCTCGAGCACTTCCTCACTAACCCCATGAGTATATTAGCGTTTTGACTGTTGGTAGGTCATCCCAGTTTTAGATATACCTCACTGTAATGTAGGTATAAGTTGCATATATTTTATTTTATTTGCAGTTAATGGGTGGTTAAGCTTTTACTTGAGTTGATTCTTTCTTCCTACTTGATCAGAGTTGAACTTTGATTGCTTCCGCAGCTAGATTTCGGGAAATTATGTTATAATAATTTCAGCTTCAGGTTTGTCAAAAAAACGAGAGAGAAAAGAATTCAGTTTCAGGTGAATTTTGATAAAAAAAAAGAGTTACTGTATTATTTAGAGAAGTCTATTGTTGTGATTGTGTGCCTAATGGTGTGTGCATATGCGCGCACACACAAGCATATATATTGAGTTGTTCATTGTGCTTAGGGACCTCTTCTGCCTAACTACTTCAGTTAGCACATTCAAGCATATCCACTAGGAACTGTAATGAAATATATCATTGTTAGCAGCATAATTCCTTTCCATTTTTTCTCTAAGTAAATTTGTTACCACCAAAATCTAATACATGTAATACTTGTTTCTATGAGCAGACTATACATTCTAGGTAACAAAGAGACTTGCCTTCTGATTTCATTCTCGGGAAGCTTAATAGAATGTATCTGCTATCTGAGTTGTCTGGTGTGATGGTCATTTTCTTTGAGCTGCTGTCCGACAAGGAGTCAAGACTGTCTTTTATGCCTTTGTAAGATGACTCTTCTTCTAAAATTATAATTTTAGAATTATGGATGATGATAATTGTAGGTGCTATCAGTTGAGTCTTCTGTTCTAACTATATTTAGAACTAACCAAATTTTAAAAGATTCCTGGTTTTCTTACACCTTTGCCCTTTTGAGAGATGGATCACTTTTTTCTGTTGTTCCCCTCTCTTTTTTTAATGTACTAGAACTAAAAAATTGCATGAAGTTGTTGTGCTGAATTCATTAGCTTGCTGAATGTATATTTGATAATTATTAATATGTGAAATACTTTTTGTGGTTTTCTACCTGTTCTTGCTTGCAGAAGGCATTAGTAGCTGAAGGGTGCCGTTGGTTACTCTATTATCACCTGCAGATGACCATAGATATAATGCATGTCTTTTGAACTGACTAAATTGTAGAATTTTTAATAAAGTTTTGGTATACTACTCGTATGCGGGTGTGTTTTTACACTTCATTAAAAATTTGTTACATTATCAAAAGTCTCTAAATTTATTTACTTGTTGTAGGTGCATGCATTGGTCAGAAATGATCCTTGATGCTCTTTGACGGGCTGAACTAGCCAGTATGAACACTTCTATGAGAAAAATGAGCATTCAGAGGGACTTCTCACAGAATTTAACTATTTAGCTGGCTGTATCCAGCTAAAAGTTTAATATATGCAACAGCTGACTGTGTTTGCTCACACTAATTTCATATAGCAATGCGTTCATGGTGGGGGAAATCTTCATCTAAGGATGTAAGAAGGAAATCCACCAAGGAGAGTTTCATTGACATAATAAATAGGAAACTGAAGATTTTCACTGAGGAAAAATCAAGTGGTAAATCTCAATCATCTCGAAGACGACGTAATGATATAAATCCGGTGAAGGATTCTCAATCAAGGGTTTCAAGGTCACCATCACCATCTACGCCAGTTTCACCCTGTCAGGTCTTTGCTGGTAGTTCTTCTTCTCAACCACTTCCCCTTCCTCAGGGTCACTCTTCTTATGTACATCTTGTCAACTCTGATAAAAGTGCATCCATAATATTAGTGACCGGTGAAGTCTCCAAGCCATCATTGACTTTGCCTCTTACCACGCCTAGGTGTCTTCCCCATGGACCAGATGCTGCGGGGGTTGATAGGGACTTACCAACTGCTTTTGTTTCATGTGACAGCTCCAGTGACAGTGATGATCTTACTGACTCACGTCTTCTAAGTCCCCAAACATCTGATTATGAAAATGGGAGCAGAACTGCCTTTAATAGTCCTTCCAGGTAAGCACAAACTGTAACAATTGCTGTTCCAGCTGCAATTTGATATACAGCAGTGCTTAAAAGTACCTCTTCTGAGTGTTTCTAACAAATAAATTCAATTTCTGCAGTTTGAAACAGAAGGTTCAATCCCCTATTGCATCCAAAGCAAGTTCGGGAGAGATGGTGCAGTCAGTTAATCTTTTGTCAAACAATCAGGCGATCCCTACATCTCCTAGACAGAGGATTTTAAGCTCTCAAGTACCTGACTTACAGATTGCTAATCTTGGTGCTTTCTATAGTGCTCCGGACAGCTCGATGTCAAGTCTTTCAAGTAGTCCCATGAGGGTATTTGGGCATGAACCGGTCATGAACCCTGGTTTCTGGCAAGGGAAGCCACATGGAGAGATAACATTCTCAGGATCAAGGTACTGCTCTAGTCCCGGTTCTGGCCAAAATTCTGGGCACAATTCGATTGGAGGTGACATGTCAGCACAGCCCTTTTGGCCGCACAGCAGGTGTAGTCCTGAGTGTTCACCAGCACCTAGCCCCAGAATAACTAGTCCTGGACCTGGCTCTCGGATACATAGTGGTGCTGTAACTCCCTTGCATCCTCGAGCTGGAGGAACGTTGGCTGAGTCTTCCACAGCTTCACTTGATAATGGAAAACAACAAAGTCATCGTCTGCCTCTTCCTCCCATATCAATCCCTCATTCTTCTGCTTTTTCTTTGTCACATTCAAGGGCACCTGTAATTCCACGAAGTCCTGGTAGAATAGGTAATCCTCCAAGCCCCGGACCCCGTTGGATGAAGGGGCGCCTGATTGGTAGAGGCACATTTGGACATGTGTACCTTGGTTTTAACAGGTCAGTAGCCTGGTATGGTGATCAATACTTTTCCATCGTTTCTTGTAATGTTTGCCTTCTGTGGTCTTTAATATGCCTATCTGTGTTTTTTCTTTAGAATTATGTGCATGCCTTTATTTAGATTTTACTTGAATGAAGATTTTTCTGGAGATACAAGTACCAGAGTGATGGAATTCTTCTTTTAAATTTCTCTTTACCAAAACAGACACTAATATTAATTCATATTTGATACAATCTACAGTGAAAGTGGTGAAATGTGTGCAATGAAGGAAGTAACTCTTTTTCCAGACGACACAAAGTCAAGAGAGAGTGCACATCAGCTCGGGCAGGTGAGTTACTTTAAAGAAATTTCTAAATTTGCTTCTCAAATGAAGCAAAAGAGAAAAAGAAAAATGATTATTTATGCTGATATTGCTATTATTATTATCTCAAAAATGATCATTGTGTTCTTTAACTTCACAAACCGTTGCTACATTTGTCAGGAAATATTCCTGCTAAGTCGATTGCGCCATCCAAATATTGTGCAATATTTTGGATCTGAGACGGTAAGTTTCTTGAAGTTGCTACTGCTGATATCGCCTTTTGTCATAATTAATCATAAAAAAGTTTTCATTAAATGCCAAGTTGATTAAGTCTAATGCTATACCCATAAATTTGTTTAATGAGCACCAAGGTATTCTCAGGTTATCAAATCATGACTCTACTTTTCAATATATTACAGTTTGCTTCCTTATAGAAAAAAGATTTATGTTGCAGGTTTCCCTTAATATTCTTATTCCCTTAAAGAATGATATAGATTGCCTTCAATGCTTGTTCTGTTCCATCTACAGGTAGATGACAAACTATACATATACCTTGAGTATGTTTCTGGTGGTTCAATCTATAAAATTCTTCAAGAATACGGTCAGTTCGGAGAACTAGCAATTCAAAGTTATACTCAACAAATTCTGTCTGGACTTGCATATTTGCATGCTAAAAACACAGTGCACAGGTAGGTGTATTGTTGAAAAAGTTCTTGAGTGCAATATACATGATCTTTTTCAGCATTGATTTTATTAGAACCCCTATGTTAATATGTTTAATGATTGATGTGTAAATTTAAATTTTGTGCAGAGATATTAAAGGAGCAAACATACTGGTTGACCCAAATGGTTGCGTTAAATTGGCAGATTTTGGGATGGCAAAACATGTATGATCCTTTTGTGCAGCAGGCTCTTGACTGTCTACTCTCTGCATATGTGGTTTCCTTTTACTGATATTGATGTTTGGGCAAAAAAACACCTGTATACAAGTGTACAAAAAGTAGTAAACCTAAGAAAAAATATGGTTTTCTACAAATGACACCCATTCATCTATACCTACAGGGATCTCATGGGTGCACCAAAAGGCAATAAGCGAGAAGAGGTTACCTCTCAACTGTACAAATTTATCTCTACCCCTTTAAAAACTCTCCTAGTTCTTTCTCTCCACACAACCCATATGGCGTTTCTTGAGAACCCCTTTTTCGGCTATAAGTTATTGTTGCATATGTCATCTCTTCTATGAAAAGCATGGCGCAAACCAAAAGTTAGGCAGTGCTAGTATCTGCTTTGTGGTTGTCTTGTTTCTGCTATCAGTAGGTTTCCATTCCAATATCTCTTGTCCATCTGTTGGCTGGAATCATTTATTATTATTTTTGAACCTTTTGGGAAAGAATATTGGTCTCTTGCAAAAAGCTTCTTAAAAATAGTTAAGAAAAACTGCAGAAGGATTGAAGTATCCTATTTTGAGTTTTCAATTTTGAGAATCCAAAAATCAGAAGCTGTAAAGAACTAAAGATCATGAATTTTTCATAAGAATATGTATTTGTCAAATCTGGGAATTGGGAGGCTATGTTGTAACTTCTATGAGAGGTGGCTATTCATGGCAATTTTCCGAAGTCTCAGGTGGGTATATTGCAGAAGCAATTAGATTTGAAATGATTGTGGGTCAATTTTTTCATATGTATTAATAAGTATCGTCTAGGTTGTGACGAAAGAATCCTAAATTTGTAGCTTATTTCTAAGATTGCACCTGGATAACAACTGATGCCTCTATGTTTGAATAGGAGAACCTAGGACCAACATTTTCGGCAAGTCTGAGTTTATAGAGTATCAACTGTGGTGTGAGGGAGAGCATGTTTGGTTTTTCATCATTCTGTGCATGTCTTGTTTGGCTTACGCAATTTCAATTTGCAGATAACTGGTCAATACTGTCCTTTGTCTTTCAAGGGAAGTCCTTACTGGATGGCTCCTGAGGTTTGAATTACTATAAATCAAGCTCTAATGCTATTGATGTTGGCTCTGTGTTTCATCTAATTCATTATATATGTTTCTTCATCAGGTTATTAATAATTCAAATGGTTGCAATCTTGCGGTAGATATATGGAGCCTTGGATGCACGGTTTTGGAAATGGCAACAACAAAACCACCTTGGAGTCAGTATGAGGGGGTTAGTTGATATGCTTATGATGGTCAAAACGTGTGTGCAGTTTTTATATTTTGTCGTGCTTCTAATTCCTGTTGGTTTTCTCATAGATCGCTGCTATTTTTAAGATTGGAAACAGCAAGGAAGTTCCTGCAATTCCTTATCACCTCTCAGATGAGGGCAAGGATTTTGTGCGGCAATGTCTGCAACGCAATCCACTCCACCGTCCAACAGCTTCTCAGCTCTTGGAACATCCCTTTGTCAAAAGTACTGCTCCAATGGAAAGATTCATTGTAAGTCCTGAACCTGTAGATACAATACATCCATTCATGCTTGCTGCGATATTAATTATGTTTTCCTTCTTCGCTCATTTGGCAGTGTTGCCCATTTTAGGCAACTAAAAATCTCGTGTAATCCCACAAACAAGTGGGATCTGGATTTAGGCAATTCAAAGTGTCACATGCATTGCCTGCTTCCATGATTGTGGTTTGTGAGCATTGCTTACTTTTCCGTTAGGAATGCTGGCCTTATCATTTCTTCTTGAACGTTCCTTAGTTTGATATTAATCTTTTCTAGAGTCTCTGCAGCTGAAAAACAAATTATAATACCTGTATTAGAAGCTACTGGAGGTATTATGACCAACCTTACTGCATTTGTATCCCCAGACCCCACTTGTAGGATGCTACTGGGTATGTTGTTGTTGTTGTTGTTGTTGTATCCAAGAAATAGATAGCTTTTGCAATCAGGACTTTACAGGAACACTGCATTCTGAACTGGCATGGACAGTTGTCCATAACGGAGTATTTCTACCGAGTGAAGTTAGTAGGCTATAAAAACAAAAAATAATGTGCAAAAATAAATTCAGGAGGAGGATCAACTTTTGAGGGTCCCATATCAGTTGAGCGCTTGCTAATGAACATTTGTTGGTTGCTTGGTGTGTTGGTCTGTTAAGATCTTGCGGGGGCAAATAGTAGATTTTTATTTCTCGTGAATACAGTTAAGTAAAACCTCTATGGTACTCCTTCCTTTTGCACAACACATCTTTTTCCTCAAAATGTTTGCCTTTTCCATTTCTGGTAGGGTCCTTAGTAACACTTGTTACTCTCTGCCTGGAGAACTCTTTGTAATATTGTTGGACTAGTGGCGTTATCTGCCATCTTTGGGACTCGTGAATGTTCTGCTGATTGGATACCATGATTTATATTGAACATATGTTCTCTGCTGATCATTGCTTGAGTTTTTCACAGTAAACTTCATGTTTTGATATTTCAGGGCGTTGGACATTCAAAAGGTCCACTATGTGTGGACTCAGAAGGAGTTGCAGCTCATCATCAACCTAGAGGTCCAACAATTTTTCCTGGCTTTAGGTTTGGTCTACTTCTACTTCTTTCTCACACACAATAGTTACCTGTAATCTGGTCTTGGTCCATCTTGCTATTAATGAAGAAGCTAGAATTTTTTCCACAATTATCAGTACAAAATATCTGAGTACCAAAACATGTTTTACACCTTAGTTCTTGAAACTGTGTAAATGATAAATTCCTATTGTCAACAAAAGGAAAAGGCTTTGGTATTCCTCATGTTAGTACATAATTGCTTGTACAACTGGTACAAATTAGTACTACTTATTCCCTCTTTCCAGAAGGGAATATCATGTGCTATTTTTATTTTAAACCTTGGTGTTGAACTCCACATGGATAACTTATTTTAATAACTAGGAAAAAGACATGATCATAAGTCGATCATTTTTTGAGAACTAAACTAAAACAATCTTCCGAGATATATCAATTGTAAACATTCTAGACAACAAGAAAATAGTAATTCAGATTACTTTATCACAAAAAATGGTGAAACTTGTCAATTCTAATTTAACATCATCAATCTGTACAAGAATTAAATTAATTGGTGAAAGTACTACAGCCTATGAATGTGCTTTGGCTAAACATATGCACTCGCTGTGCTGTAATTTCCATGCATCTGACTTTTCAAAGTGCAGTTAATCAAATGGTGTATAACTAAAATAAATAACACGGTAGTCAAGTAGTGTAATATATGGTTAATGTCTTTCAGTTCGCATTAGTACTTATTCCTTATCCAAAAAAAAAGCACTATGTTCTTATTCAATTTGTTTTTGCAGTGACGTACCTGCTCCAAGATCTTGCCCAGTTTCTCCAGTTGGGATAGAGAGCCCTATTTACCACTCACAATCACCTAAACGTATGAGTGGAAGATTGTCTCCCTCTACCATATCAAGTCCCCGTGCTGTATCTGGTTCATCAACACCTCTTAGTGGCGGTGGTGGTGCTGTTCCACTATTTAATTCAATGATGCCAACAACTTATTCATCAGAAGGCGCGGGAACATCACCAAAGGCCCCAAGTTGTTTTTACACTGATGGTTACACTAGTCACAATCCGAAGTCTGACATGTTTCAAGAAACACCTCCATACGGCAATGGTTTTATTAGAGAAAATTTTGGGGACCATGCTCAAAGTGGCATTAATGGACAACTGTATCAGGGACAGTCAGTATTAGCTAATAGGGTTGCTCAGCAGCTGCTGAGGGATCAAGTAAAATTGAGCCCATCGTTTGACCTGAACCCCGGCTCTCCTGTTTTTAGTTGGGATAATGGGGTCTAACTTGTAAAAGCCACCTGAAAAAGGACGATATCTCATGGAACAACTGTACAGTAACCATACCAAAATGACTCTAGTTCACTGAGTAAAAGCTTTGGAGCTGATGAAAGGAGAAGGCTCTCAGTATCCCAATCTGTTCGTTCTCAGTTGCTATCGTAAGTTACTTCTACCTGTAACAGTATTTGCGTATGGTTTTCACATCACTCCGGATATTTTTGACTATCAGTTTATTTTGATTCTCCAGTGATCACCATGCTGGGAGCCTCATGCAGCAGTGCTAGGAATTCACTCTCTTTATCCTTGTTGCCAAACTTGTTGTGTATAGTTCTTTTCTTCTCCGGGTTGAAATACAAGGGGAGACGAAAAAATAGTCATACTGCTGAACAAGGCAGGCTTCATAGGACTGACATTAGACGGCGAATCTCAAGCTTGGTTGAGAATTTCTTTTTGGCTCGTTTTGAGTTTTTTAGCAAAAGCCTGTTGTATCTATCTTGTATTATAGATCCTTGAAAGCCAACTTTAATCCATATTTCAATCATGTTGCAAACTTTGAAGCTGAATGTGGGTTCAACTTTTGTCCTGTGCAAGTTGGAGAAGCATATATATATATATATATATACATATGTATATATATATATATACATATATAGGCTGCTACTCTTTGGCACATAGGGTAAACCCCCGCTCTATGCAATAGCTCGCAAATCACACATGAGAAGTAACTCGCATTAGACAAGTCTGGCGCGACGAACTTGATTCCAAAGGCAAGCACTTTGCTTTCGTTGGCAAGGGATTTTGAAATTGAGATCTCCACAAGCCCAAACCACTGGGCCACCTTGAAGCATCAGTTAGAGAAGCGTATTTGACTAGTGAATGGATATTTACATCCCTTTTGTATTATGAAGTTGCATAAATTGTTTATTTGAACTCAGCCACATCGGATAGGGGATGGGTCATTTGTTCAATCAAAATGATATTGAGCATGTTTTTCATCCCTTCTATCTCGAATCATATTTCTTAAGGAACATATCGAGAGAACTGGTTTTGGTTAAATAATGTGCGGCTGGTAAACAAGGATTGGTTTCCTAGCAAGGTACAAAATGTATCGTCAATTATCCAATATATAATTCCACAAGATCTACAAGTATATTGATGAACTTTTGATCAAAACAAACAATGAGGCTATACCAAGAACGCATGTCACCATTATCAGGAAACTCAAGTTTTCATGCAGCAATATTTGAACCCTGTACCGCAGCCAAACCCAGCTAGATGTGCATTACAAGAAAAGTATTTGAAAAGTAAAACGAAAACAAGAGAATCTATGAAGAGCATTCCGCGATAATCACATACTGAGACAAGGCAAAGGTTGACATTGTTTCTACTGAGGTTTTGTCAAATTCATGCTGAAATCCCAGAGTTTCTTTGCCAACTCTGCATCTCTACCCAGAGAAGTTGATGCAGCAATATTGCTGTCCGCAAAGTATTCACCAGTTATTCCCTTCACCTGAGGATGCAAAGCTACATAGCATGTAGTTGCTGCTCCCTAGAATGAAGAGAAAAGCATATGAGCAAATGAACACAAAATCTTAAGGCAAATTAACAGTTATAAATTATATTTGCTAGAAATTACTGACCTGTGGAATGTTTTTGATAAAGTATTTGCCAATCCAGTTAACTATGCCTGCAAGAAGTCGAAAACTGAAAATCAACTAAAATATAATTTACTAAGATTAGAGGACTTCAAAACTACATTTATAGCTTGTTGAGGTTTCTAAACTTTGTACCCTTTGGGGTGACCAAATGGTTTGGGCTTGGGGCTTCTATGTAGGAGGTCTCAAGTTTGAAACCCCTTATCAGCGAAAGCAAGGGGTTCGCCTTCTGGGTTGAGCTTGTCGCATCGGGCTTGCCTAGTGCAGGTTACTTATCCTATGTGGTTTGCGATTTATTGCATAGGAGCGGGGGTTTACTCTATAAACACCCAAAGGGTAGCGGTTGCGGGTTATCCTTGTTATCAAAAAAGGTTTCTAAACTTTGTATATGCCCTGCATGGTGCAACTCTTCACGGTTATCGTGTATTGCACCCTAGAAGGATTTTAATATCCAAAAGAAAGTTTTTCTCAAGTTGTTTATCTATTAATGCAACGAATGTTCATGAAAGAAACTACTTACTTTCCTTCATTTCTTGTTCCATTTCATATACCTATAAGGGGTAGTTCTGTTTGAAGGATACAATTTCATGAGATGTCATTACAACAATAAGAACCATTCTGTGGAAGATTTGAAAATTTACCTTCTACAAAATTCTGGTGACGGAGAAGATTGGTTGAAATTGCCCCCGGGTGAAGTGAATTAGCAGTTATCTCCAATCCTTCTTCCTGTGCAGACCAGACAAGCGTTATTATTGCTTCTGCTTAACATGTTTCGAGATTCATTTGATCATACTGCATTTCTTATAGGATAAGTAGCCTAAACATTATCGCTTAAAGAATCAACAGAGAGTTGCTTTTAGGGAATTAACAGTATCATAAGTTACTAGGCATCCTGAACATAAACTCGTAATTTTATTTTAGTTCCCTTGGATGGACAGGGGCGGAGTATCACTGTATATAAAAGGTCAAAATTTTATGCATATAAAGTTGACGATGAACCCCCCGGTGAAAATCCTGTCTCCACCACTGAGGTTGGGTGTGTTTTGAGTCAAATTTTCTCTCACATGAAAGTAGCACAATATCAGCATAGTGGTCCAACTAATAACTGTGAAAACTTGAGTCGTAAGTCATCTGATCCATGCCTGGTCACAAAACGATCAAAGATTGAGGCATGAGACAAGAAGTTTCACTTAAATATGTGATCGGAATAGGCAAGATTCGTAATTTCTTGAGCCACTGATGAACACCACTTTTGGGAAATTGTCCTCTTCTATATTTTTTCATTCATCACTAATACATGACGGATGGAAAAAATGTCATCTATCCTTACTGAGACACAAGAACCATTTCAGCTTACAAGTGAGAAAAACTATCAAGGCCATGAAATTTCAATTGAGCTTGTGTATAATGAAGAATCAGATACACGATTGTGTGCGTAGTCCCAGGATATCAAGAATGAACAAAAATCTATAGCTAGAACTTGGTAACATCCTGCCCCAGCTAGAGAGCAGCTTCTCGAAAATAAGGGAAGAAAAAGCAATAGAATAGATACAATCCAAGAATTAATTTAGTTTATGCATTTTATTATTAGGATGATGATCAGTAAAAAGCAAAAACATGAAATAATGGTGGAAACTATTGAACGCACTCTTCGTAAATTAAACAGTAATTCAACTTCGGAATTGTCACTGGGTGGGAAGAATACTTGACATGGACATAAGAATCTAAATTGTTGCAATTAAAATGTTTCCTCTGGATACTAAAATGTTCAAAAGTTACCAGTGGCAGAAACTATGAGAAGCTTCAGTACTCAGAAGACAACAGTGTACCTTGAAATGCCTTGCAAGTTCGTTTGCGTGTAAGATATTAGCAAGCTTTGACTGCCCATAAGCAAGTATAGCAGTGTAACTGGAAATAGACAAATAAATGTTACTGTCAATCTCTTGCGCAAAGAAAGCAAGCATCCACTATCCGAGAGTTGAGTCACTTCTAAGTTTACTAAAGCAACATATAACACTCCCCCACCCTACCCGCCTCCTTTTCTTTTTGATAATCATGATATCTGAGAGAGTTTACCCGCACCTCAACTAATTCCACCAACAACGAGTACCACGTAACTCTGTCTACCAAGGCTAAGGCTAGAACAAATGGGAAGAAATCACCTAGGGTATTGTCTCTGTTTTCGAATGTGAGACCTCATAGTGCCCAACCAACTTCATTGACCACTAGGATACACCCTTGGGTACTCCTATAACCCCATATTTAGACCATGTCTTCTTATTATAATTCCTATTTTAGACTCCAAAATTTAGCTACATCCATCTACTATCCATAAAGATGTGATGGCAACCATGAAATACCTATCTTTGTCGTTGATTTTGTCGAAACGGATCCCTTCACGGTATGTAAATCGATGTCCCATTGATGAAACATTTACAATCCTTCCTTCTTTTTGGCTCGCTTGAGCTGTATTTTTCAGGTTCTGTAGCAAAAGATTTGTCAAAAGAAAATGACCTGCAAAAACATTACTAGTCTTATATCGGTGAAAGGAAGCGATTCAACCTAAAAACCATCCTATTAGAGCAGAACAATCCCAATAGAAGACAACACACACAACTGTCAAGATTAGACTAGCTGACTAGGTACTTGTAGTTGCACTTCAGTTTTGACATCAAACGAAAAACATGATGGAGTTTAAGATATAACCATCTATTTCAACCGATGTTGTTCGGAATCTTCAAAGATCCCACCACTTTTCGGATCTTCCAAAAGTAGTGTATTTTTGGAGGAGATGACATGGGTTCGGCAGCATTTTTGGAGACTCAGAGCAATATAGATTTCAACATAATATGTAGACAGTTTTCAAGTCCAACTTTTGGCTTCTTGAAAATCAATGGGCAAGGTACAGCGGATAAAAGGAAAACACAATTTATTTATTTTTTTAAAAAAAAAAGAAGGAAAGGAAAGGTAAGAAAACAAGCGAAATTGGGGGGGGGGGGGGGGGGGGGGGCCTTGATGAAGAATGCGAAACACTCTCCCAATAATTAAGAAATCTTAAATAAACATAAATATATTACCTAGATGATTAGTTGCAAACTGTAATTCAATGTTGTCTTGAGAAAGCATGAACGGTGGAGCCATAACCCCTGCATTGTTGCTTCGAAAAAAAAAGACGCATTTAATATCTAAATATTCACGCATTAAGGTAGAGGGCAGAAGGGACAGGACATTCATTTCGAGCAGTAACAAAGGACCAAAGATGAATGTAAAAATCCAATTATGACAGTGTGTTGCGCCAGTGAAACAATTAAAAGGAACGTTTTCTTACATTAGGATGTTCAGAGGATAGCCAGTAGACTCATATTCTGATGCAAACTTCCTAACGGATTCCATAGAACCGAGATCCAACTCCATTACATCAATTTTGGCCTGAGGGATTTCTTTAAGAATACTTTCTTTAACTTCTGCACCACTTTTTACATTGCGAACTGCCATTACTACGTGTACGCCTCGCATAGCAAGGACACGTGTTGTTTCTGCACCAATGCCACTTGATGCTCCTGAAAATTAATGATCCGGACAAAAGTGAGCCTTCGCTCAGCACTTCAGCTTGGATTGCACATTTAGTAAGTAAGTGAGAAGCAATCATCGTCCAATTCCAAAATGATTTTAAACGCCAGAAAAGCAATACAAAACTCTACTTAAAATTAACTTATTCTTGAGACCAATAGATTTTTAAACTCTTGTTAGTAATGAAAGAAAAGATAGTGATTCCACTCTCTTTACCATGAGACATGAGGTTTTGTGGGAAACGAGATAAAAGAAAGTTGCCAATCCTTTCTTGAAATGAGCAATATAAGTTGCTAATTTCAAATCTCTATCTGATTTCTTCGACATAAAAATATCATGAACTCCCAAACTCAAACATCCCATGGTCGACCGCAATTTACTACAATCCAGTTGCAGTATTGGAAAAAGAAAAGTCAACAAATAAGAAAAGTTTCTTGCCATGGATATCCACATTTTAGTTCTACTTAGGGGCGAAAGAAGTTCATCCAAATCCAAACCTCCTTTTACCGGAAAATTGCACTATATAAACAAGGTCAAACTTTTATGTATAGTATATGTTGAATCCCTTTAATAAAAATCCTGCTTCTACCCCTGGCTCTACTAGTTATATCAAGAAAATACAGAAATCACTTTACCTCAATCCCGAATTAGTTAGATAAATCCGGAGCTAGTTAGACTATTATAATTCAACCTAACACAACCCTTCTTCTTTACCCCGGGCTAAGGAAAAGTCCCTGCTTTGTAGCTCAGGTCAAGTTTATATCCGCAAACATAATGCGTGCAACAATACAAACTAGGCACAAGTTCAACTTTCTTATGTTGCCATAAACTTTAATTTGGTGGATGTATTTGGTAGGGTGCATAAGAATAGTACTAGTACTAAATTCTAATACAATATCTAATTTGGTTGCAAATTTAAGTCTGGTATAACTAATACGCCCAATTCAGTACTATTCTCATACATAATAAACCATGACATTAACAACTGGAAGAACTATTCGTATTCTAATACATTCATTGATTGTACACAACAAACCAACCAGCTGATAAGAAATAACCTCATCATTGCTAATAACCATAATATATTTTTTTATGACAAGGGGAACTCGTAGGAGCTACCCTTTGGGTGTGCATAGGGTAAACCGCCGCTCCTATGCAATAGCTTGCAAACCACCTAGGAGAGGTAAACCCCACTAGGCAAACCCGGTGTGACGAGCTCGACCCAGAAGACAAATCCGCTGGCATACACCATAATATCTACTCCCTAAAGAATGACTTGTTTTCCTTTTCAGTCTCTTTAAAAAAGAATGACCTTTTTTTTTCCATAACACTTTAATTTCAGCTTTCTATATGGCATATTTAAGGCCATAAAACTAAATGTTCAACCTTTTCTATTTTATTGAACTCCGTGCCATATCAAACTAGATCTCTCTTTAATAAAACGGAGCAGTATTACTTTTATACACCATAGCAAACAACCCTAACAGTGTTATTTGATGCCTGTGACACTTGGTTGTTAGTTGGCTGAATTTGATGCAATACTTTAACATAAAAATAATTATAAACAGCAGAAAAAAAAAAGATACCAACTGAACAATAAAAAATTGGAAAAATGGGTATTAAAGACTTTCAAAAATAACTTCATAAAAAAAAGTGTGAACCTGTAACAATGGCAGTTAGTCCAGTAGCATCAATTCCATCAGTAACTTGTTCAGCAGTAGAAGAAGCAGAGAAACCAGATGCCCCTTTTAATCCAAATAACCACATCTTTTGATTTGTAGATCAACAAAAACACTCTAAATCCCTTTTTTGAAATGAAAAATGACCCAATTTGAGGAGTATATATTAGGTTATATGGTAGTAATGAGTAAAGACATTTTCTTTTCTTTGTTGGTTTGATAAAATCAATGGTGTTTTACACATCAAACAAACAAAAAAGGGAGCAAAAAATAAAAAGCCAACGCAATGATCCACTAAAATTTGTTTCTTTAATACACACTTCATAATTATATATACATATATATTTTTTAATCATACATAATTATATAATTTTTCATCGAGGGGTTCTGAACCCCTAACAAAGGGATAGCTCTGCCCCTGGACATGATTGATTGAGTTGGTTATGCAAATAAATTTAAGGACTTGATTTAATATGATTTGTTCATTATTGACTTGATAAAAAAAATTAAGCAGCAACAAATGATCAGAGTGATTCTATCAAATCGATCTTTGAATATAATAAATGCAATATCTTAAAAAATATATTACGGAAAATGACAATACAACAACAACAAATACCTAGTGAAATCTCATAAGTAGAGTTTGGAGAGGGTAAAATATATGCAGACCTTATCACTACCTCATAGGGACAGAGAGATTGTTTCCAAAAGACCCTCGTCTCAAAAATATGAATAGTGGAAATAACTATAATTAACGAATAATGATAAATTAAGAATTAAATATAAAATTATTTTTTAATTTCATAAAATATACAAATACTAGTAGACGTTTATTTTTAATATAATGAAAAAATAAAAATGGACGGAAGAAATTTGTGATAGGTGAGTTATTATATTCAATGAAAATTTATTATGTTGCACTTGAAGAATGATGATAGCGGTTTTCTTTTCCATTTTAAAAAACACAAAATTAATACCGACGATTTAAGTAATTTTGTGGCCTTAAACTAAATATGGAATAGATAATAATTTTTATTTAGATTTTATTTTTTAAACTTTTAAAGATGCAAAATTATTCATATATTTCATGAAAAATTATTTTGAAATGCAATCTTATATACCTTTTTCATTGTGAAAAAACTTAATTTTTCTACTAATAGTTCTTTCTCCGTCTCAATTTGTTTGTCTGATTTTCACTTGACAACAGAGTTTGAAATAAATACTCCATCTATTTTTATAAGTTTGTCAAATTTTTACTTGACACATATTTTGAAGCTTAACAAAAAAATTTAAAAAAATAAAAATCTTATAATATTACACTAAAGATTAAAACAAGCAATATTTTTTTCGTTTTTTAAAAAATACCTATAATAATTTTATTATTACTAAAAATTGAGACTCCTCAAATTCAAGGGTATAAGACATGTGACTTTTTCGAAATACCATGTATTAAATACATAGATTATGATATTTGCCTAATATAATTAATAATCCTTTCGAGAAAATATCGTAATTGATAATTCAATAAAAACGACAAAATAATTTATTATTATTATATGTTAAATTATTATTTTACATGAACACATAAGATTTAAATTGCCTTCTTGTTAAAAAAAAATCTACAAATGGTAACTGCTTTTATCCATCATTTAAAAAAATATATATATATATTTGATCTCCATTATTAAATAAAAAAATAATATAGACATAGGTAATATCATCACAAATTTAACGTTTGATCTCCATCGCTAAATCAAAAAAATGATATAGACGTAGATAATATTAACACAAGAGTATTAAATTCTTCGCAAATTAATAAGTTTCTTTAGCTACATCCATAGCTAGACCTCACCCTAGATAATTGCCGAGTTAGTTACCTTTATCTATATTCGCTCAATTTCAATTTGTTTGATTTTTTTAAAAATTTAATCCGCCTTAATTAGAATTATTATATATATTTTTTATGATATGAGGTATTTCATAAATGACATCAAGTAGATGAAAAATTACAGAATATGAAAAAGCTCTCAAAGAGTGTAAGCAAAAGTTGTTAGCTTCTATGCAATTTTTAAACTAGTATTGGATTAAATTAACTCAACTGAACAACAAAAGTAAATTCCAAGTTTTAAGAGAATGATTTTTTATAAGATTTTTTTATTTTTATTTTTCACTCGGTGTTTGTCCAACTATATCCAAATTCGTGTCGTCATTTAGGGAGAAACACTCCCTACCAAGGATTTTTTCATTCGCGGAACTCAAACCCGAGACATCTGCTCCATCCACTACACCATTTCTTGACAGGCATTTTAAATGAAGGTGTACTAAATTTGATTTTTTAGAATTTGTTTTTATGACAAAAGATAACCTACTTACTAGACAAGACCAGTGCAACGAGCTCGACCCAAAAATTCCAAACTTGAAACCTCCAACTTGGAAGCGCCAAACCCAAACCAACCACCCAAAGGATTGTCTTTTTTTTTTTAAATGCCAAATCAAATAAATTGAAACAGAGAATAATATAAGGATAAAATAAGAACCTTCATTGAGAAGGTACATTACATTATCATACCCTGATAATTTACACACATAATAGAACATCTTCACATAAGGAAAATCCACATTACAAATACATAAAAGGGTGATACTTAAAAATTTAACCAAAAAAAAAAAAAGAAGAAGGTGCACTCTTGTGTCTTGAGAATCCATTGGAGACAGAAAACTTAAGATCTGTGGAATGGCATAGCTCTGATAATTATCTGGTGGTAAACAGCAGCAAGAGCAGCTCCAATCATTGGTCCAACCCAAAAGATCCACTGTTAAAAGATCAACATAAAATATTAACCCCTTCTTCTAGTTGAAATAACTGTGGTGTTCGAGTTAGTTTGAAAGAAAGAAATGTTTTTTAACGCTTACGTGGTCATCCCATGCTGCTTCGTCGTTGTAGATGATAGCAGCTCCAAGACTCCTCGCGGGGTTAATGCCAGTTCCGGTGATGGGGATGGTGGCTAAGTGAACCAAGAACACCGCGAATCCGATGGGAAGTGGTGCCAAAATCTGCAATCAACATGCAAAATTTTCAGAACGATATATTTTAGAATTTAAGTTATACATACTGATAGCGTAAAATGACAGTTGGAGTGAGCTAAGAGAGGCAAATAATTATGTCAACATGTCTAAAGTTGTGTATAAAGGTACAGACTTATGTCTAAAGTTGTGGATTTTTCATATATATTATTTTTATTTTTACTAAAAAAAGTTAATTTTTTGTTACAATTTTATATTACATAATCAGTACAATGCATTGGATGGCCTTAAGGACCACAACATTCTGACATGGTGAAATTGCATTACACAAAAAAATGCCACAATTTAAACTTATCACATGAACATCACTATCTTTAGCCTAACTCAACATATTTGTCAATGACCCTACACCAACTAAAAGGACTTGCTGACAAAACTAAACATGCCACATGCTATCATGAACATCATTTTTGCCCAACCATACCAAAAAGCAACACCACTTGGCCAAAAGAATTTTACTTTTTACCTATACTAAGGAGTCGTTTGGTGTGAGGTAGACATAATTTATACTGAGATTAACTTATCTTGGGATTAATTAATTCAGAATAACATGTTCCCAACCAAATGACCTCTAAACAGTATAATTAACTTTTACACAACCAGTATAATTTAACATGTCAAAGCAAGTTGGCTGTTTAATAGTCCCACCATACACTTTAACTTATCACGTTTCACTTCTCGAGAGTCTTAAGTTATGGAGTGTAAAATCACATATGTTTTGATAAATTTTTCAAAGACTAAATGGCCAAATGCTAGCTTATGAAACTAGCATAGGAAATACTTACAGGAACATGTGAGTCTCTGGCATTTCTCTTGGCATCAGTGGCTGAGAAAACAGTGTAAACAAGGACAAAGGTGCCAATAATTTCAGCACCAAGGCCATCACCTTTGGTGTATCCAGGGTTAACAACATTAGCACCACCACCAAGTCTTTGGTATGGTCCTTGCATGAATCCCTTCACAACACCAGCACCACAGATGGCACCAAGGCACTGCATCACCATGTAGAAAACAGCCCTGGTCAAGGACAATTTCCTTGCCAAGAAGAGTCCAAAGGTCACAGCTGGGTTGATGTGTCCTCCTGTTTGATATCAAAGCACACAGAACTCAATTTTAGAGAAAAATAAGTAAACCCTATGTGCTAAAACCAAATTCAAGAAGGAAAAGACTCAATTTTTTATATAAATTTAGACTCAGAAAGTAAGCCAATAAACATGCTTTGAACTTCAAAAACAAGGAAAAGACTGAATCTTTACCTTTATGTAAGTATACTCAAGAGCCCATAAAAGTGGTTGAGAAAAGTATGATGTACAAAGCAAGTAACTAAAAGCTCAACTATGGTGATCAAAAGAAATAAAAGAAATAGAACAAGCCACAAAGGGTTTAACTTTTAGTATAAAAAAGGTATATCAACAAGCTTCAGCAAGGCAAAAGACTAAGAACCAACAAGAATGGAAGTAAAAACTCCATTTTGTAATTGAGACACAGAAAATAAACCAGCAACATGTTATGAACCTCTAAAACATGGAATTAAGACACAGAAAACAACCCAATAACATGTTATGAACCTCTAAAACAGGGAAAGGTTGAATCTTTAAGTTTACTATATTCAAAGATCCATAAAATTAGTAGATAAAAAGCATGTGACACAACATAAGTAAACAAAAGCTCAAACATATAGAGCAAAATAAGGGAAAACAAAGAGAATCAGCTAATAAAAAGGTCATATTTTCACAGTATAAAGGTATAGGAACAAGATTGAGCAAGCAAATGACCAAGAAGCAACAAGAATGGAAGGTGAAAACTCCATTCTTTTAATTAAGAGACAGAAAACAAACCAGTAACATATTATGAACCTCTAAAACATGGAAAAACTGAATCTTTCTTTGTAAATTAAGATAACCAACTCAAAAAAGGTCAGATTTTTACCATATAAAGATAAAAGGAACAAGCTTGAGCAAGATAAAACAAGAATGAAAAGGAGTTAAAAAAAACAAACCTGAGATACCAGCAGTACAGTAGACCAAAGCAAAGATCATACCACCAAAAGCCCAAGCAACCCCTTGAATACCCACTGAAGAACATAAACTATCAGATCTCTTAAGCCCCATAACAGTCAAGATTGTGATGTACAAGAACAGGAAAGTTGCCATGAACTCTGCAATACCAGCCCTGTAAAAGGACCATGATGACAACTCCCCTGGTTCAAACAATGGAGCTGGTGGTGGCTCTTTGTAATCTTTGTCTGTTTGAGCTGCTGTACCCAATGGCTGTGTCTCCCTAAACTTGTTAGCTCCAAGCTTAACATCTTCTTCCTTGTTTTCTGCCATTTTCTCACACACAAAAAAGCTTGAAACTTTTTTTTTTTTTTTTTTGCTTTGTGCTGAGTGGTCAGTCCAAGAACCAAGAATGGTACTGAGAATAGATAGGGTTGTGGTTGTTTTATAGTGGAGAACTCATTATTAATGCAAATAAACTAAATGTGGGGATAAACTTATTAAATTGGTCTGATTAATTATTGGGTTGTTCTAATCCTTTTTTTTTTCTGTCCCGTTACGACAATAACATACTCAGTATAATATCAATTTGATATTTTGAAACGGGGTCTTCCAAAAATAAAGATAATGATAAGATCTAGATATATTTTACCCTTTATAGACCTCAGTGGTGAGCTTCCGATTCTATTTCCATCTTACTCGACTCGAAAAAATTTATTCTTTTCTTTTTGTTTTATTAGGGGTAGAGGAAAGAGGAAATGTGAAGAAGATTATAAGGTGGAAAATTGAACAATCGCTAATAAAATAAATATTTAAATAGTCAATAAATTGAATTACTAAAACTTCTCGACAAAAAAGGAATCATCAATTAAAATACAAGAAATAACAGATAATAACAAAATTTGACGATTAAAAATTTATGGAGCACTATTATATTGTTTAATGACATATTATGTAGAGTATATTAGGTTCTTGAATATGATAAAGAGAAGAGTGTTCTGGAAAGGGCCAGAGATGTTGACAGATTATTTGTATGGTTCATTATTTGTTATTCTTATCTTCTATTTAAATTATTTGAAAAAATAAATAAAATTGAACTTGATTAGCTGGTCCAATACTCACCTAATCTTTGAAATAGTTGTAAGAATATGGGCAGCTAAGCAATATTTTTAAAACTGTTATCCATAATAGAGTGGAAAACTCTTAATCTTATGTAATTTTAAAATATACACCTTCTCATATTGTTATCACGGAAAAAAATATACACATTTTTATCGCGTAAATAAATGTATAAAGCATCTCATATTCATATAATATAGTGTAATATAGGCAATTAGTCGTAACTAAGTAGTCAGAATCGATTTCATAGTGTTCTGAAGTAACTTTTTTATTGTTTTAAACCTCTATACTTGTCACGATCCGATTTTTCGGGTCATGATGACACGTATCAATAGGTAAGTCAACTCGTAATTCGAAACGGTAAGTAATGGGAATAAGGGGAAAAACTAACCGAATCAACATACAAGAGACAATAAAAATAAATAAAAGCGGGGACTGGCTAAATATATATATATACAAAGATTCCTCCCAAAACCTGAAAGTCACTAGTACAGAGCTACTAGACAATATAAACTGAGTACAAATCCCAAAAAATGGACCAAAAATATCTACAAGATCTGACTTGTCTTGAAATATACAAAAAGACGGATCACTAAGCTGAAGGAAACAGAATAATCTAGAAACTCTGAATGCTCCCCCTGGTCTCCAATGTGGATTGCTACGAGCTCGATCAATCAACACTAGTGACTGATGCTCAAACCTGTATAATTGCATGAAAAGAAGGAGATTAGAACTAAATTACTCTACTTAAAAATTCGTGACACTAACAAAAAATATTTTTTTTTTCTTAAATAGTAATGCAAGTCAAAATTTAAAATTTTGTGAATAATCAATCTGCTACTCTTACGATACAAAGTTTCAAAAATCATATTTATGTACGTTATTCGAATTTAGACTCACATATCTAAGTGTTGCGCGGAATTAATCGAGTGGCTAAGAAAATGTAGCCGTTTTATTGGTGAAAAAAATAAATAAATTATGTGACCGTTACGGAAAGTGACAGCACATTTGAATAAGCACATGGGCCAAGGCCCAAACGGCTAAAATGGGCTGAACATTACATGGGCCCATCTATCAATGTCATTCCTTGCTGTGACATCAAATTGGGGCCCATCTATTTGAAAAAAAATATTTTTATTTAAATATATATATTTTTAATTTAAAAAAAAAAAGATGAAGAATGTAGAATATTATGGAAGTGCTTATCTTAATGACATGACTAATTACCCACAAACTAATCACTCAATTTATTCCTATAAATAGTTTGTTTTCTTTCTTTTCATTTCTCTTTTAAAATAATTTTTTTTAATATGATAAATTGGAAGTTTGAATCACTTGTGACTAAATTAAAATGTTATTTATTTTTTTACATTGTCTTAGTTTGTTTAGACATGAAATTTTAAGGAAAAAATAAGAAATTATTTAGAAATATTGTAGTTCTAAAATTTAGATTTGTATAATGTATCCAAGTGTTCTTTGAATTTATAGTTTAAATTTTTTGATGCATATCATGTATTCAAGAATTTCGTATTTTTGACAATGTAATGTTTGAAACTGGGATTAAATAGGTGATAAATATAGAAATTAATGTTCTTTTTTAAACAAATCAACATAGAAAGTAAGACAAATAATTTAGAATAAAGAAAAATTTATATACTCCTTTCGTTTTAATGTGTTTGTCTGATTTTGATTAGGTATAAAAATTTATGAAATATAGGAGCCAAAATCACAAGAAATACCTAAAACCCCCGTCCCCCCGCCCCCCTCCCCTTTTTTTTTTGGTTAAAAAAGTTACTATATGGTCCATATTATTATTATTATTCTACCAAAAAAACATTTGTGACACCTTGTGGGCCAATTCTATATTGTCTTTTTTTTTTCTTTTTTTAGGGCAAACTTTATTTTGGATTTTTGTTCAAAGGGGGGGTGTTGGATTTAACTTTATATATGTTGCTCACACAAAAAGAGAAGTGGACATCATGGTCTATACAACTCATACTCATAACATGATTAATTGGCATTGTGCCCTACTCACATGCATTTTCAAGAATCATATCATCTTTTTATGTCTTCTCCTAGCCAATTATCTTATGATTTTTGTGTCATTCAATTATTCTATTTTGATTTTCTCTTATATATATTTTAAAAAAAAAAAACACACACACACACAAAAAGAAAAGTCTAGAACATTTCTAGAAAGTACTCTCTCCGTTTGGAGTTCGAAAATAACTTTTTTTATCTCTATGAGGTAATAGTAAGATCTGTGTACATTTTACCCTTTCAGACCTTATTTGTGGGATTCACTGGGTATATTACTGTGTTATTGTTATTTCATCCGTTTAAAAAAGAATGACATACTTTCTTTTTTTGTTTGTTTCAGAAAGAACAACTTATTTCTTATTTTGGCAGCTTTTAGGCTACAAGATTAAAGAATATTTTGATCATTCTTTATTAAACGACAGGAGTAATTATACAAAAGTTATCTCCTTAAGATAATGTAATTTTAAGCTTTGTAATATCCACCACTAAAAAGTCTAGATCTATTTTAGATACTTAATAAATTTCATTCACTTATTTTGACTATTTTATTAAGATTATACAAACTTTATAATATTTAAATAAAATTGACCCAAAATTTTTTTAAAAAAAAAATGAAATGAAAATGCAATACTTTTTAAAATTGTACACATATAATAAACCGTCCAAACCTTATCATTTAGCCATTTGTCATAATTAAAAAAAATGTCACAAATAATAATTAGTAATAATTTCTACTATGATGGGTCAGCATAGCCGCCTAAACAAACCGACCCATTTATTTTCATAAAAATAAAAATAAAATTTGTGGTCCAATTTAATTAAGAACAAAAAAAATTGAAAAATAAGTCATATTATAATTGTCAATGCTAAAGACGTGGCTTATTTAAATTTGATGCTTTGATAACACTCCAATATGTCATTTTGTTGCTAAATTTCTCGTGAATAATAATATTTTTTAATAGTTTATTATGAAATCGTGTCGAATTTTATTACTTGATTATATAATTTGGTTAACTATTTTAAAAGTTTTTTATTTTAAAAATGTTATTCTTTCTATTGATGTTAGGAGAAAGTCTCGGGTTTTAAATTTTCTGTTTTCTAGATCATGTCTTAACTTCGTTAGAAAGCAGAGTTGGCTAGCTGTTGGCATATCTTTTATGTCACCAGCCACATAGTTCGCAACGTCTTTCACTGCATCGTATTAGCTGATGCTGAATTCCCTTTCTTGAGCAATCTCCTTCACTCATTGGCAGAAACCTTAATGCGTGCATCTAGTTTGTTAAGGCGAGACTCCTATTCTCTTCTCCTTCCTTACTCTTCCGAAAATAGTTCAAGAGGAGCTAATTCCGCCTATTTTTCTCGAGTTAAGTTTCTATCGAAATAACTTCCTTATATCACAAAAATAAAAGTAAAATCTGTACACATAGGAAATTTATTGTTAGAGTCATCCATTAATTTTTTGAAATGGCAAAATACATATTATGTTTAATATTGTGAGAAGTAATTAATTATGTTGAAGATAAGGTAATAGGAGCATCCTTTTTGGGATTATAATATATAATATTTACTTGCCAATACTTAATGTGTATATAAAAATAATTGATGTCTCAATCAACATTACATAAAATGAGTTTGTGACTTCAATATTTTGGCATTTAAAAATAGAAAAAGTCATGCTAATAATTGTGCAATATTCTCATTTGAGGATACTTATCATGTTAGGTATTAATGTATTCCATTTAACTTTTGTCTCTATTGATTGTTGAAGTAGCCTTAAGGAAAATGACTATATATATGATATTAATTTAATTTATATATGTAGATAGTATAAGAAAATTAATTATAGATATATATGCATTTTTATAATTTTAATATCTAAATTAATTTACACGTGTTTTGACTATTCACCTCAATAAATATTGAGATAGATCACGAGTTCAAATCATAAAAGATACAGTTCCTTAAAATGTGAACATCGTGGAATATCTTGTGCACCAGAGTGCCTTATTGATATAAGAGTTGCCTACATCTTTTTTTTTCCTACAAAATAGTCATTTGGAGGAAAAAGAAAAGAAATCAGAATCTCTTTTAAAAAAATTATACACCAATTACATTAAAATAGAACCAAAAATAAGTTATTTAAATTCACATAAGAGGGATTTTGGGATGAAACAGATACGTTGACGGAGAGGTGTCTGCTTCACCTCAACTCCCTCTTATATTACATATTACATATTAAGAAGAGGGAATAAGCACACGCGTCTCCATCAACACGTGTGCTTTCCCGTAAATAATTTTCCGGGGCATTCTACATAAGAAACTAGCTTGGTTTCAAGTTGAATGTTGCTGATTCAAACCCAGCTATAGCCTTTAATTTGGCTACATTGTTGCATAGCAACATAATTCATTATTTCATTTTTCTCCATTCTTACAAATTAACAAAACTAAGGCCACTTGCAACAATTAATAATTTAATTAAAAATTGGAAAAAAAATATTATTAACTCTCAAAATTTTGTATGCATAATCATATATTATTTAAAACTAACATACAATACACTATAAGTTGCAATAATTAACAAATTAAATTTTTAAAAAATATATATAAAAAATCTATCAGTGATGAACTAAAGAAGGACAGATAAATTAAAATGAATAAAATATCATATTCTAAATTTAAATTTACTCATATGAATAAAAGTATAAAAATAATCGAACATATTTATTGGACTGGGCCCGAGCTGCGTTTACTAGTAACAAGAGAGGGAATATCAAACCAATTATGCAAAACAGGTATTTTTCATTTGCTGAAGTAGTGATGTATTCACACTTTAAATTTGTAGCTGCTAAAGTTAAATTGTTTTGATTTAGTGTCAACACTAACATAATCAAACATGTGGAAACAACCGCAAAATACAAGGTAACACTATGTACAATAGACCCTTATGGTCTGATCGTTCTCGAGACCCCACGCATATTGGAGCTGAGTGCACCAAACTGTCCTTTTTTACTGTCATATTCAAAGTGTAACAAGTGGGCAAGTGCTGATCAATCAGCTGTACATTAATAACTGGTATATCAAATGTGTACTTAACTGAACATTGTGCTAAGCCTTAAAACAGCAACATGATACCAGAATGTTAAATGATTGATAGCACAGAGAATACATAGGTCAGTCTAACATATAATTACAAGAGGAAGATTGCTCTTCTCCTTATCCTTCTCGATTCGATTCTTCGATTGATTCGAGACAAACATGTGGACACACCCTTTCTGGTTCACCTCTGGTCCAAAGAATTTTAAGGTCACCTCTCTTTCTTCCCAGCATCAAAAAGGTCCCTGCACAAAGATGTATATATCGGTTCGGTGATTGTGAAACTTGGAACTCCTTGTTCATGAAGATTTAGGGACGTGTTTGGTATGACGGAAGTCATTTTCAAAGAAAATGCTCTCTATGGAGAGTCATTTATGGTGTTTGGTTATCAAAAACATATTTACATTACGACTTAAAAAGTAGTATTTGATGAGAATTACCGAGGGTGAATGGGACGATGTAAAGAAGTGCAGGTTGGCCATGGCCATCCATTAAGTTCAATGCTACATATGTGATAAGAAGACCTGCAATGTATTCAAGAGCATATGTTCAAATTTGTAGAACAGAAAGAACTTCAAAGGGCAACGATATCTAAAGAAGATATCATTAAGTACCTAATCCATATGCAATCATTGCCCACAAGAAGTAACCAGCTCGAAGATTCTTCTTTGCAAGCCAATCATACCTGTGAAGGAACAAATTTTATTGATGAACAGAAACAAAAATAAATACTAGAATCAGTCTTCGAGATATCTATAGTGTCAATTTTATAGATATATGGTGTTGTGTATTTTGGGTGTGCACGGAATGAAGGGTCTAAGATCTCTATATTCTTGTGTGAACTACTGGGAGGAATATGAGTTTGTATGATGTCAAAGTATTAACTCAATATCATAACGGAAAAATAACTGAATTACGAAAGGAAAAGGGGTTAGCTCATTTCCGGAGACTGTTCTAGCTGCGAGTAAAGTCCCAAGCCTAAATGCAAATCCATACTCCACCCGCTTTACCCTCCCAAAGAAAATCATATATATGTCAAAGCTTCGTATGGTGAAGATAGGAAGTGCAGACATCAAACCTAAGTGAAAATGCTACTAGCAGGCCAGGCAACAGGATGTCACCAAAGCCGATAATGCTGTAACCACCCCATGGATCAAATAGTCGTGGAATCTTCAGCAGCATTGGGATACCATCCTCCCCGCTTTTATCACCACGAGCTACCTTCAAAGACATGGAAAATTCAGATTTTACTGACTAATATATCTAGAAGCAACTCCCCATTAGCATCAACTGAACGTAAGCAATTACGTACCACAATCATCACACTTTCATGGAAGAGACTCTTAGAAGCAAATACCCAAAATATGTCGTAGATGAAGGCGCAACCCAAAAGAACTGAACCAACCTGATAATTTAGTACTAGTTAATATTTATATGAGATGATACGATCATTGTAACGTAAAGTCTGCACTGTTAAAGAGACAAGCCAGTAGAGTAAGCATCAAGATGCGGCATTTGAGATAGTAAGCATCCAAAGCAGCGACCTTCTAACAACCGAAGAAGAATAACAACCGAAGAAGAAAATCTCTCAAAAAAAATTGTTGATTTTTATAAGCGAACTTGGTCACTATTTCTATTATCAATCTTCAAAATGCAGGTAAAAAACAAACATTTAGTTAATATAATAACAATGCTTACTTGTGTGCATGTATGTTCTTTGTGACATTAGAAAAATTATACAACGTAGGAAAACAGGTGAAAAAAAGAAGTCACCAAGTTAAACCATGGCATGGCTATAAGATAATTTGCAAGATGAGATCAACTGAACATTCATGCAAGGAAATACAGCTCATTCCATTTAATTCTTGGTAGGTAAATTTGTTTACCTTGAGATTAGGTATCCGCACAATTTGCATAACTGTAATTATTAGTGCAATACCCTATCCAAAAAGATAAGATCATCAATTGATATACCTCAAACAATAAAATAAACAAATCCTATACATGTAAAGAGATGGAAAATCATTTACACTCGTGTTACTCTATGATGAGATGAAATCAAATCAAATCAATCAAATGAGAAAACTTAGTGCAGTTTCCCATTATATGGCACAAATGAGAGGGGGGGAGGGGGGTTGGGGGCTGAAGGTACATGGTCTGGTCCTAGTTCCCCAATATGGTATATGGATCAGGTAATTATATTTACTACTCCCTTCATGTTATTTTATGTGACATGCTTGACAAACCACGAAGTTTAAGAAGTTAATACTGACTTGTGCATTATATGTAGTTGTGAAGAAAGAAATTTTTAAAACAGCTGTTCAGAGTGAGTTTGATAAAGAAAAAAAATAATTACTATTATTATGACTTTGAATTGTTAAATATACTTGAATTTGAAATTTGTCAAAAGTTATATGGAATAAAACAGTAAATGTATTAGCGTCAGGATGCCTAAATCCAACTTTGGTGAGCAAACAATAAAGTAAAAGGACAACAATCCAGTGATAGAATCTCTTGTTTATAGCAATCACAACTGTTATATCTGTGGATAAACTTGATAATGCATGGCACTCAAATTTTAAAAAACATTATTTGAAGGAAAAAGAATAAGTTTGCACTGGATATCAAATAAACTAGTATTTAAAAATAAAAAAATATATAAATATTGCTATAAAAGGAAACAAAATGAAATCATCCTAGCAAGTATGTAAGAGAACAAAAAGAAATGATCCTTACAAGTATGTCTTGACCTATCCAGCCAAAAGAAGAATTTCTGTACACAGCCCAAACCACTGCAAAAGTTATGCAGAATGGAGAAACGGCCAAAGTAAGATAAGAGACTGCACCGAAAATGGGTACTTTAATGAATGACTCTTCCGTACACTTAAACCACCTGAAAAAGAAAAAAGCACCTGAAACAATTAGATATTGTCATATTGATTGTGTAACAGAACATCCGATGCATTCTCAAAAGCAGAACTTCCAAAACCGAATCTAAATTCTAATTGAATGATGGCACAAAGATCACATGAAATTCTTTGCACATTATCATGATGAACTCTTTGCCGATTTTTCAATTTTGCTAATTGTGTTTTGGGAGAAATTTTTGCATCGGTGGATAAGACAATAAACATTAATGTTACTATAATTTGCTCTATATTCCTAATTTTCACTACAGCAATTTTCTTATTTTTTTCCTTCAAATTTAGATGGAGAAAAGAAATATTAATGGGTAGAGATGAGTTTACGGCTAGCGAAATCAATGATGAGGAGAAGTTCTCGTAATTACTCTGTCTTAACTCAAATGTCCTAGTTAACTTCTACACTATTACTAGCCCTTCCCCCGACGCCAGTGTACCAGGCTGCCTTTTTTTTAAAGTTACTGTATAACATTTTGGAACCAATTTCTATCAACTAATAGTATTTATTTTCTTACTTTGATTAGTTCCATCTATTATTTATATGATTTGAAGATTCAAATCAGTTTCACCTTTCGATAACCAATTGATCATTAAGGTCATATTAGACCATTTCCAACGAGACGGAGGAAATACTAAACTTGAAAAATGAAAAAGATGGGTCTTGTTAGATTTATTAAAAGAAAAAAGATAAAGCTCATTGGAAGGAATTCTAGAACTTAAAAGTGAATGCTATAAACCAAACTACAGACAACCCTTTATTCATGGATATCCATCAATAAGGTCAATCGCATGATGTAGTATTATAATCACATATAATCCCCTATCAATACCATCCAATGTGGAAGGCGGATATAGTGTTCCCATGATATCACATATTCCACCACAACCACCCATGAGATAAATCAACTATATTATCGCAACAGAATGTATTGTGTATTAGAAAGACCAAAACAGACAGAGTAATGAGTACAATCAGATTGTAAAGACAGCTAGTCCAAATTGATTTTCAAGCTTTCACCAAGCCAGTCAATACCCGGAATGCTGGAAAGAAGAAATAACTTTTCACTTCTGACATGGTTGTTCTTGAAATAAGGGATCAAGTCTACAGATTTTTTCATACAACAAAAGGATTTAGTAGTTAAGAAAATGCTAGCAATTTCTCACATCACACATTAACAACTAAAACAGCTCATCTATCCATCCTAATTCTGCAGTAAAAATGTAGTTTTGCAAAAGGCATGATGCTAAGTTCAGGGACAGCAAATTCCACTATTACCTTACCTTATAAAAAAGAGAGAGAGAAAATTACACCATGTATAACTCAGCTAAAGTGAAACAAACCATACCTTGCTAGGAAGGCAACTAAGCAAGTTTGTAGCCCCTGCACACGAAGGAACCGAAACAAGTGTTTTAACAGATTGTGGAAGCCAGAACAAGGTCATATAAAGAGAGGAACAGATACACAATATAGATATAGTAGAATTAGAAATCTGCTTCTCTGAAAGAAGTGAGTTGACAACACATTCATATGCAACATACAATTTATACATTGCAAAATATATAAATATGTAAGTATTACTCCCTCCGTCCCATTTTATGTGGCACCGTTTGACTTGACATGGTGTCTAAAAACAAAAGGAAGACTTTTAAAACTTGTGGCAAAAGACAATCCTTATATATCTGTGTGGTTGTAAATGGTAAAAGCGGAATATTAAGGTTAAATTGTTCCTAATTATAGTAAGGGAACATTCTTTTTGGACGGACTAAAATGGAAAGGATGCCACATAATGGGACAGATGGAGTATTATTTATATTTATTTATTTTTGAAAGGTTTACAAATGGCTGATTTATAATGATATAAACTTACTAAACACTAACCAATCGCAAGTTTTTTTTATCTGAAGAGCTAATCCAAATCACGAACAAACCGTATCTAATGGTATTCTTATATATGGTTTACAAATCTTGAGGCTGGATGGACTATCACATAGGATGGGATTAGCATAAGACAATAATGCTGCTTATCGTATCCTGTATACACATAATAGAAGTTGAAAAATTTACGACATCATTCCTCCTAATAATGATCACATGTCGTCCCATTATAATCATCTAAGACTGTCAATTACGGACAAGTATATCATCTGCCAACATAAGTCTATGGTCTAAAGTATTCAAGAAAGTAATTGCAAATTCATCATTTATGATAAATAATATGTCAAAGCAACAACACGCACCTCTACACCACCGATGCAGAAGAGAACCACCAAGATTTCAAAGAACCATGTGTACCTCATCAATTTATACAATAAGATCAAGAAGCAAGAAGCAACAACAACAAATAAGACTGCTGATATCATGTTTATATCCATCACAGTGCTTGAATCACCAGTTCCAAAATTCGGAAGCTCTTCCTCTGAAGCATCCTACAAGAAAAGGCAACAGAAAAATCAATGCAAAACTGAAGCGCAAATATCTCAGCTTATTCTAGCAAAGATCCTACTAAATCAAGGCTGGAAGACCTTCAACAGCTTGTCCTGCTCTATAGCTGCTTCTCTAGCGCTCCAAGCAGACCAATAAGAACCACATAAGATTGTACCAACAGCCATCAGCCACAAAAATACTTCTGCAATGTCCACTACAGGTCGTTTTGGAGAATAGAGTTGCACGGTAACTAAACGAAAGAGAAAAAGATTGGGAAAAACATTGTCAGTATTAAAGTTAAAGTACCACCAAGGTTTCAAATTCAAAAAAAAAGTAATGAAAGCCTTTAAAAACAAAGAACTTAGTTGAATGCTTTCTAAGATACGTAAATAATTATATAGGCATTGCCAAAAAAAAAAGATATCCCTGCTCTAAGCTAGATTTATCCTAAAGCAGAAAAAGAACATCAGAGTCTCTCTCTCAACAAACTTGCATGCACGTACTATCTGGAGAAGTGTATTATTATTTGCTCACTTTTTCACATCTGTGTACCTTGTTTTGTGTATAGATAAGTTACGGGCTGAATCCTCACAGTCTATTTCTATAAATAGCACAAACAAATTTGAAAATTGCTACTCATATCAACTATTACAGTTCCTCCACAATTCATCAGTTTACACAAGGCAATCCAACATGTGACAGGTTGGTCATTGCAATAGTCCTCTATCTACATGACAAGCTCATACCTCCCATGGAAGCTGAAACATTCAAGCTTATTTTTCCTTTTCAAATTGTTTATAAGCATGTAATTAGACAAATTGTGCACCATAAAAGAGTGGCATTTCTAGTATCTCTTTGAATGTAAACCTTTGAAATACTTCATATTTTTTAGACCTGTGTCAAAGTTTAGTTTTGGAAGTACAAAAACACTATGCATAGCCCAGTGTTAACAATCACGAAGTTGCAGGAGCACAAGGTGATTAATTGTGAAAATTAGAACTTCTCCTATCGTATGACTGCAGGCCAAATTAACCATGATTTCAGCACCTGACTTCTATCTGCACACGAAGATATCATTTACTGGCATTTTTCTGATCAAGCACATCATCATTATTTTCTTATAACCGAGAAATCTATGGTGGATTAGTTGGCCAAGCATAGCTGATACATCAGGTTCAAACTCAGAGTATGACCCTGTCCCCCTACCTCCCTCTTACTTACACTGATGTGAGCCAGGTTTCATGGCAGTTGCTGGGTTGAACACTGATGTGTGCCCAATCTACACAGAGTTCTGGTCCTTTCAAAAAACCACAGCCCTACAGGCTTGATTGAGCATATTACTTAACAGCATTATCCCTAAATTAAGCTTTTAACAGTGCCTAGAACATGTTGACATAAAGTGCTTTCTCATCTAAGCTGCATTTGAACTCAGAATTTTACCTGATGAACCATTTAAAAGCATTTTATTAAGCGTAATTCCAGCATCCTGAGGTAGCATAACAGCAGGTATGTGTATATCTAGGTCAGTTTCTCCAGGATCACAAACCATCTTGTAGAGTTCTGCAAGAGAAATGACACCCGTAAAACAACTGCAAGAGGTGAGATACGGCAGCGTTCAATCAACAGAAAACAGTAAGTGCTCCACACAACCCCCACTCACCCAAACACACAAGAAAGAGAACAATGAGAAGAAATAAAAAACTTTTTATCTTTAGACTTCATGTGCCCGAAAATTATTATTGCTTCAGATGACATCCAAGTACTACACCACATATTATAAATAACTTATAGTCATAATTTTTCAGCCCATGGATATTCAGAAATCAACAGTTACCTTTTTGATTATTTACTATCAGGATTGCCGAAGCCCCTGCTGCTTCAGCATTATTAGCCTTCGTTGTGAATTTGCAATGACCGCGATCTACCATGACGACCTCTCCAGCAAGCTACCAAAATGAATTGAAAATAAAAGGCATTATTAGAAGCATAAAGTAAAATTCCCTTGAGGCATACATCTGGTAAGCATATATGTGGAGAAACTAACCTTTTTCCTTGGAGGCTTGCAACAATCCCGAGGGTCCGAAAGAGTAAGCGGAGTTTGCTGTGCATTTTTCTCCTTTGACACAATAGTAGTGCCAAATCTAGCACCAACACCAACAAATTCTGCATCCTCTTTACCATCAACCCAAGTTTGAACTTTCACCTAAGCAGAGCATCAGCAATTGTCAGTTAACTAGTACAAGATATCATGGACAAAAGACAATTGAAGGACACCGTGAATAAACCTTTGCAAGTGCTAAGCACCAGCAAGCTAAATCAAAAGTTAACTTCTTCCATAACCATGTAAAATAAAGATGTATGTTTAGAAGTGAAAAGCTCTGCACTCTAGCAGGTTAACAGAATATGTAACATTAGGTTCAAAATGTAGCATTTGCAGTCAATACTACATGAACTTTCTGAAAATATATTCTTATTGACAAAATTTTCCTCAATATCTATGCAACAACAATCCCACCTAATAAGAAAATCAAATCATAATTTAAAACATAAAAAGGAAGCCAGAGAGAAAATGAATTTTTGGATGGACATAATTTTTTTATAAGGTGGACACAACTTAATATACGATTAATTAACAGAGGACCATACTAAAAATGGCACCTGTCACAGCTGAATTTTCAATAGTCCAAACACAATAAAGCAAAACTGAGCAATATAGAGAAAACTAGTTGAAAAGGAAAAAGCAACACACGGCCCAGCTAAAGTATTCATTAATGGAAGCACAATAAGCAAAAACGAACAAAATAGAGGAAACCCAGGTGAGAAAGTCAAATTGACATATTATCAAGCTAAAAACAGCACCTTCCATAGCTAAATTTTCATTAGTCCGAGCAACACCGTGAAACCCCAAAAAAATAGAGGACACTTAGTTGAGAAAAAAGAAGTAACATAGGATCAAGCTGTACTTAAAAAGTACCTTCTTGGTATTAATCATCAATAGAACACTTCGCGTTATCCAAAAAAAAGAAACATAGGATCAAGCTAAAAAAAGCACCTTTTAGTACTAAATTTTCACTAGTCCAAGCACAACATAAAAATTACAGAAAAACCACTTAAGAAAATAAAAGTAATATCATATCAAACTAAAATGAACACTTCTTGAAAGCTACATGTTCATAAGTCCGAGCACAAGAACACAAAAAACAAACTAAATAGAGGAAAACCAGCTGAGAAAATCGAGGTAACATAGGATCAAGCTAAAAATAGCACCTTTTAGTACTAAATTTTCACTAGTCCAAGCACAACATAAGAAGTACAGGAAACCCACTTGAGAAAATACAAGTAACATTGGATCAAAATAAAATCAACGCTTCTTCATAGCTAAATGTTCACAAGTCTGAGCACAAGAATACCAAAAACAAACTAAATATAGGAAAACCAGCTGAGAAAATGGAGGTAACTTAGCATCAAACTAAAAATAGCACCTTTTAGTACTAAATGTTCACTAGTCCAAGTACTAAAAACTAGGGGAAACCCACTTGAGATAATTACAAGTAACATGGGATCAAACTATACTCAACACTTCTTCATAGCTACATGTTCATAAGTCTGAGCACAAGAACACAAATCGAACAAAATAGAGAAGCCCCCAGTTGAGTAAATGAATGTACCATAGCATCAAGCTAAAGACAACACCTTCAACAACTAAATTTTCACTAGTCCAAGTACAAAAAACTAGGGGACACCCACTTGAGATAATTACAAGTAACATGGGATCAAGCTAAAATCAACACTTTTTCACGTCTAAATGTTCATAAGTCTGAGCACAAGAACAAAATAGAAAAACTCCAGTTGAGAAATGGAAAGTAACACAGCATTAAGCTAAAGATAACACCTTTAAAAACAAAATTTTCACTAATCCGATTAGAAGAACACAAAAAAAGGAACAAAATATAGGAACCCCAACTGAGAAAATGAAAGGTAACAAAGCAATAAGCTAAAACAGCACCTTTTACAGCTAAATTTTCACTTGTCCAAGTACAAGAAAGCAAAAACAGACAAAATTGAACAAAACCCAGATAAGATAATCACCTAAAACATATTGGGTCGATGAGAAATTGAACATTAGAAACTCAGAAGAAGAAAAAAAGTATACCAGCACAAAATCATTCTCACAACCGGGCTTCTTGGGGGCTAATTCATCATCATGAACAATATCACCAGCTGTAACTTTATCAAGAAAGTTCAGTAGAACTCCACAGATGAGAATTACATAGGTAATTCTCTTGAAATCCATCTTAGTTTCAATCGAAAATTCTCCTTTTGTAGATGGATTCACAGCTCATTCATCACCATACAAAGGTATTTACAGAAAAACAGACAGTTCTTGAAAATATGAAGAAGAATGGAAGTACTGTTTACTTTTCAATCATAGAAAAGGTGAATTCTTGTGAGAAATTATTACTATGAATTCTATGAGTGGACTTGGATCTACTGTTTTTCCAAGAAGAGTTACTGACAATCATGAAGCTTGAGCCTTGATAGACTAACACGACGTCGTTTAGTTGATTATACCAACCTTTTCTCCACTCACCCGTATCCGTATTAAAATTTAATTAAATTTAAATTTATATCGAAAATTCTTATATATATTAAAATGCAAATATTCTTTAATAAAAATAACTTTATATTCATGAGACTCGAATTCAAAACGATTATGTAACTTGATTGCTAGTGATATTGTCTTTTATTATTTTTCGTTTTTTCCTCTCATGAGACCAAAATTAATGCAAAATGCAACAATTAATCATATAGGAAAATGCTTTCTTTTTTCCTACGATAAGAAGAAAATATTTTTCTCATTTTTAATCTAGACTAGATATTGTTTTATTTATTTTATATGTCAAATTATTGCTCAATAGTTGAATCATCCTCTTTAGCATAATCTGAATTTACGTCGATACTTCATAGAACTCAAACTCAAGATTGAAAATAGTGATGTTATACCTTTCTTTTTTCTTTTTCTTCTCATGAGATCAAATGCAAAATGCAATAATTAATCATAGAGGAAAATTTTTCCTATTTTTTTCTTCAATAAGAAGAAAATATTTTCCCCATTTTATCTAAGATATTATTTTATTTATTTTGTATGTCAAATTATTGCACAATAGCTGAATCACCCACCTAGACATAAGATTAACATAACCACCAAAACTCCACATTTTAAAAAGGAGAAATATTATATATATATATATATATATATATATATATATATACATAAAAGTAAAAAGTTTTTTAAAAAAAAGTAGTCCATATTTTATTTACATAAAAAATAGCTCAAAATAAGTAAAATTATACATGATTATACAATATAATTTGTCAAAGTCATAGAAAGTATATATTACTATACAATATATATTACTTATACATGAGTTATACACTAAATAATATATCATAATACAAAAATACACACCGACTATACATGCTTATATAACGAGAACTGAATGCCCAAAACTATAACAAATAGTCAAAGTTCATCCGAATGACTACTTTTCGTAATTAAAAAAGTGGGTTATTTTTTGTGTAAATAATTTTTTTCAGTGGCTTGTGGGTATAATTATCTCTTCACCTTTTTAAGTCTAAAAAAAAATTCCATTATGATTTTAATATATGAGTAGAGACCTTTCAGAGTGACCTAGTGATTTAGATTTACCAGAGACGATCGGTAATATTATAGGTGGGAATATAAAAATTCTTGAATACATTATTTATGCTTCTAAACTGTCACCTCTGTGATTTTCAATTGTCTTATCATACTGATTTTCAAAATCTGCTTATGTAATTTTGATTTCTGATGAGTGACGGTCTTTTTATCTTTTTTATAAAATAAAAATTGTTCTAAAAGTTTGGACTTTTATGGATTAAATCACTAATTTATTAAGTAGCAATGAGAAAAATTATAGTGCAGAATAAAAGTAGTTAAAATTGGTCATACTCAATAACAACATATCCAGTGAAATTCAACAAGTGAGGTCTAAGAGCGTAGAATGTATGCAGATCTTACCACTACCTCATAGAGGTTGAAAGACTGTTTCTTCGGAATCCTCGTCACAAAAACCCATAAACAAAAAATTAGCCACGCTCAACTCCTATAATTTTCGGAATTTTTTAGCATTTGTTATACTTTAGTCAAATGATAAAAACTTCCATAAATATTTTAAGATGTATTTTTTATTGTATTAATGTGAAAAAGCTTACAATTTATAGTACTTCTTATATTATTTTTTGAATATCTATTTTAAGATATTAAATTAATGTAATCTAATTTAATTTTAAAAATTAATCAAATTAATTATCGAAAATTGTGACATGACAAGTAAAACGAAACAGATGAGCTATGTCACTATCATGTTAGAAGAGGCAAAAACATGATGTGACAAAAATTTAGTTGAAGTGCAAAATATGGTTCAACTTGTCTTGTTGCAATTTTTGTTCATCCAATGTGGGCACTAATTTGAATTTCCTTTTTAAAAAATGATTTATAATAATGACAGGATAAATAGATTAAGAATGAAGAAATTCAAGTCGATTGAATTGCAAGAATGAATTATAAGTTGCCAAAATGAGTTTTGAAATGTAGTATTCAAGGCAGTTTGTGCACACTATGACTATTTTGAGAGAAATCTGCTACGTTCCACCAGCACAATCATCAAATAACTTTGCTCATCAACGCTTAGATAAAGAAGAAGTTTCTTAGTGTTCTCTTTCTTTTCTACTTCTGCAGTATTTAATGATCTAATAGTTTTCCTCCCACTTCATTAACCAAATCAGACCTCTATTTCGGTACAATGAGAAGGGGTTTACTATTTCGGTACAATGAGAAGGGGTTTACTATTGTCAGAACAGTGAGATTGGACCATGTCCTTAGATGCAATGTGATAACATATATTATGAAGATGCATGTGGCTCCAACTTGGCATGGCCTCCACATTAAGTCCTTGAGGTGGTTGGTTCCTGTCTTGGTCATGATCATGATCATTCAGTAGTTGTCACTTTGTTAGGTTGGGTAACTTATTGCTATATACCATAAGATTCTTATGTTTTTCAGTGAACAAACTAACTAGAGCCTATTTGTTTCACATTATTGTGAAATATAGTGATTTGGATGTATTTTTCAGAGTCAAAAAGATCAAGAATCTACTCTCTGCAGTGTCACTGCCAAGTTAGTGTACTAGGAAATAGATAAAAGAGTAGAGACAACAGACTTGTGCGCACCTGGACTATTCGACCAGGTTTACCTCCCACCTGCATAAGTACCAGATTACTCAGTCGACCAAGACTTGAAGATATAACAGACAATTGTGTGTTATAGCCTAGAGTAGATGCCCATTTATGCATCAGGGACAGTAGTTGGCTGTGTGTAATACAAGGGTGTAACTCTTTTGTCATATAGCAGTTGTTGAAGAAAGATCTCACACTATTACAAGATATCTAATCTGGTACAATCTTCATCTCTATGTACTTCCCTATACAAACATAATTCAATGAAGGGTGGGAGAGCCGCGAAGCCGTTAATAAATTTCATTCTAGATATGTAGATCCCAGTCAAAAGTAGGCTACAGGTTCTTACAAAACTGGAGTTTGCTTTGGGCGTTGTGTTGCTGTTTCTCTGGAAAATCACCATGTAAGGGCGGCATAAGTGTTAATCTGCCCAAAAGAAAAGGCATTTAATTCTTATTTCAGGAGAAAAGATCAACACTAAAACGAAATGAAGTAGCTTTCATGTTGCAAGACTGAAAAGCAAAAAGGGAGAAAAGGGGTGGGAAGAGGAGAAACTTACAATGTTGATTCAAGCTTAGTGGGCACTCCACAACAGTCTCTCTGCCATCAGCACACAGTCAAGATCTTAACATACACTTCATGGAATCGTATCAGTGACTCTCTGGTAACCTACAGCAGCATAGTAATAAGAGGGTTAGTTATACAGCCAGTATTAAAGTTGGCCACATCCTATAAAATTAAGAATTTCATGCAAACTCCAATTCTCCAGCCTTCTCATTTCCTTCCTTTATGACGATTACAATTGGGCATGCGTGTGGTGTTAGCCATGAGAAATGACTTCAACACAATACTCCCTAATCTTTAGCTCACAAAGAGGAACTAGAATATTGTTCCGCAAACAGCAACATTAGAAACTTCCTCTTATCTTTGTCCAGTCATACAAGTAAAAACAACCTTCTAGCTTGAATATTGCTAGTATACAAGTAACTAGAACACTGTTCTCGCAAACAACAAGGTTCTAGCTTCTAACAAATTGCTACTGCAAAAGTGTAATGATTAGATGAAGACCTCAACAAGTAATGATTGTGTAATAACCGTTTGACAACCACACTACAACTCTGACAGAAGACAAAGGTACATACCGCCATGGGAATTCACTTGTGTCAATTCCAGCTTGGTGAAGTTCATCAACATACTGTAAAGCTTCTCTACATTCCTCTCGATCATCGAAAAATTCCTTCTTCTCACCTTCTATTTGGTATGTTTCATGGCCTTTGCCAGCAACCACCTGCAGGGTGGTTAGCAGGAACTAATGTAAACAATACAAATAAAATTGAATTGCCTGGTAAGCATTTCTTTTATGAATATGTCGTAAGCCCTTCTTTTATGAATATTTTTACTCATATGAGTCGTAGCCTGTACCATTGGTTAGCTTTTGAAAACAAATAACAAGGACAAAGGAAGAAGAATGGAGACAAGGAACTTACAACTATATCACCTTCCTCACCCATGGCAACGGCACAGCGTACGGCCACACGTCTGATATCATGTACGAAGAGTCTATGACCGTTGGGAAGAGGGGGGTAATAATCGTTCTCTCCGTATTTCAAGTAGTCCTGCATAGTCCATCCTACACCAGCCAGCATATCATCCAAGATGTCCACTGATCAAAGATAAGATGATATAGCTTCAGTGTCGATATCCAAACATGTGAAGAAAGTAAAACTGACACTAATATAATCGGAATTGAGTGTATAGACAGTGCCAAAGCAGATAAGAGAAGACAGGCAACTAGTAAACAACAGAGAGCAAAATCCAGCTTAGTGCAGCACATGTAATATCAGACAGGAAACTGAAAGAGACTACTTCTCTAAGAACAGATCAGCAACTAATGCATATTTCAATGATATATGATCTTACGGTGAACAAGAGAAAGACAACCAAATAATCTCGAATATGATGATTTCCAGAAACCCACTCTGTTACATCTTCTTCAAGCTATGATACTTACAAGGATCCTCAGTCTTTGGATTGTCGGATGTCAGAATCGTCACATCACTTTTATCTGTTGCTATCTTCGCCATTATCGGCCTCTTCCCTCTGTCGCTCTCTCCAGCACAACCAAAAACTTCAAGCAAAGAAACAGGTATTACACCTTAGTAAAAAATAATAGATAACAAAAAAAGAATATTTGAAAACATCAATGAGAAATGTTAATAAGGATAAAACGGGATGACAGTCGATGGAGAAAACAAATTTGGTTCATGCTTTGGGGCACCACAAGGTAGTGTCCAGAGGTAGCTGTGCAAGTGCAATGTCTGCAGGCCAACATCTCTAACTTGGTGGCCTTGCTTGGTTTATACTCCGTAATCTTGAAATATCTCAAAATCCTTCACTTGATTAACTTTTCCCAAAAACGCCATACAAAGTAAACATATAGGTCGTTACTCTATTCACTTGCATTTTCTTTTCATACAGGAATAAAGCACGTAGATTTACATGTGTATATATCTGTCTATAAATTATCCATGGTTCTACGAACATGAAAACTTTCCAAACATGAAGCTTGAAAATTAGCTCCACCTAAGTTCTTATGCAGAGAAGCATGCATAAGAAAAGCAGAGACTTTCTGTTTAGCACGAGCATTTAATTGCACCCTTATTGAATGGAAGACGAAGAAGAATTTGTTGATTGCTTACCAGTTATAACCCTCCTAGGGCCAAGTTCTCTCACGTAATCCAGTAGTCTAGATAAAGCATCAGGGGTATGAGCATAATCTACAATTACTCCGAAAGCCTGTTCCTCATCAATCAGTTCACATCGACCAGGGACTGCATCAACCTCTTCAATACCTTTGACAATGTCCTCCAAAGGTGCCCCCACTGCAATTCCAACAGCGACTGCTGCAAGAATGTTATAGATGTTATGCCTTCCGAGCAAACCAGAAGATATTTCCAATATGCCTTGAGGTGTGTTGACCAACACTTCAGTCTCAAAGAGAGATAATTGAAACTTTAGGGGATGAACATCAGCACTCTTATTCTCCATTGCAAAAGTCACAACAGGAACATCTGGGTTTCCTTGTGCTATAAAGAAAGCTGCATTAGGGTCATCAATATTCACAATCTTGCGGTGTCGTGCTGGGTCCACCATCCTAGCAAACAGCTTAGCCTTAGCATCCCTATACTCCTCCTCAGTGCCATGAAAATCCAAATGATCCCGCGTCAAGTTAGTAAACACTGCAATGTCAAAATCAATTTCATCACACCGGCCTAATGCCAATCCATGAGAAGAAGTCTCCATTACCAAAGCTTCAGTCCCATTATGAACCATCTTTGCCATCAGTTTCTGTACCAAAACTGCATCAGGGGTCGTATGAGGGGACTCTAACTTGTTATCCCCATATATATAATACCCTACTGTACTCAACATCCCCGTCCTCAACCCCATTGCTCCATACATTGCCTTTATTAAGTAAGAAGTGGTAGTCTTTCCATTAGTTCCTGTAATCCCAATCACGGACATACTTTTAGACGGATGCCTATAAAATGAAGCAGCTAAAACAGCAAGCACCGCATTCGTGTCCTCCACAATGACTAACGCTTTACACCCCAAAGTTTCCTCAATATCAATCTCTTTACTAGCTACAACAGCAACTGCCCCTCTCTTATCAGCCTCAGATAAATATAAGTGTCCATCAGTTTTCATCCCAACACAACATACAAACAAATCCCCACTCTCAACCAGCCGCGAATCATGTTGTATGCCTCTAATTTCCACCTCTAAATCTCCATAAACTGATACTGGCACCACCCTACTCTCATCTAAAAGTTCAGCTAAACTCATTCTAAATTTGGGTTCTACAATTCTTGGCTTTGCTTTACCATACTCATCAAAGTCAATATCAAATGAAGATAAATCTGAAAATTCAGCTTTAACCATATCATCACTTACCTCAAAATCAGACCTTTCTTCTTCACTTTCTTCGCCTTCCGAAATTTCTGTTAACCCAGTAAGCTCACTAATTTCCTCCAAATCAACAACTTCTTCAGGCAATAATTCATCTGTATCTTCAACTTCAGCCTCAACTATAGCTGATTTCTTGGGGTTAGGCTTTAAAAGCCCCTGTTTTACAAACTCTTTTCTTTTCAGGGCAATGGCTTTATCAATTTCACCAAACAAATCATCCCCAGAGTCATTATCATTCGCAAGAGGATTATCAGGTGCATCTTCAACATCAGCTAATGCATTTACAAAAATGGACTGTTCTTTCTTGAAAAGCTCTTCTTGTTGTTTTCTTGCTTTAGCTGCTTGCCGTTGAATTTGCTGAAATTTGTTCACACCATGCATTGAATCTTCTGGTGCTTCAGGTGGGTCATCGTCTGAGGGGGTTGGGTAGTACTTCCCGTCGGCGCCGATGGCAGAAATGGTGATGAGAGTGGTGCGGTGCTTAAGGCGGAGATGATGGAGGGAAGTGAAGGGTTTGAATTGGAGAGGTGGTGGGGCATGGTGGAGAAGTGAAGGGAAAGGTGGAGGAGAGAGAAGGGTGAACGGCATGTTCGCCGGAGTTTGGTCGGAGGGGCTTTTCCAGTTGCCGGAGTTTTGCTCGGAGGTTTTTGAGTGTGTCAGTGTAAAGGATAGGGGTTTAAGGAGACGATAATTTGGAAAGCGTAAAACGACGTCGTTAGGATTTAACTGCCTCAACTACTCCTCTGCTCTAAATACAAATTTGTGTGGCACAATTCAAATTTCTTTTTTTTCTAAATTTATATGACATCGTTAAATTTTTTGCTATTTAAATTTATGTGACACAGTTCAAATTTTTAAAATTAAATAATTTAATTTTGACGCTAAATTTGGATATTAAATCTTCCAATTTTTTTGAAATAAAAATGTACATATCTAAAAATTGCATAAGAAGTATTAGGACAAGTCATACTAATTGATAAGTCAAAAATACATATACAAAAATCATGATTAAAAATAACTTAGTTGAATTTTGATATCTATAATAAAAAAAATTACTTAATTACATTTCTTTATTTATCATATTCTTTTATTATTTTCAATCATTCTCAAAAATTTCAAAAGCCCTTTCTTTCCACTCGGATATATTAATTAAGCAATTCAGATAATGTAGCTACATTAATTCTGATTCTTAAATTATCTCTATATTTAACGTATTATGCTTTAAATATTATTTGTTGATACTTAAAAATCCTAATTTTTGTATTCAGAGCTAAATTAATGTATCCGAATTGTCATATTTTTTAAAAAAAGATTGTAAATTAAAAAGAGTATAAAAATGATAACTAACTCTTTACACTATATGATTTATGTAAATCCACCATCTAAAATATGTCACATAAATTAGAACAGATGCGCATCCTGAGGAAGATATATAAATGGTGCATTTTGGGCTTGATGGGTCATTTGGGCCTAAGAAAAGATATAAGTGCTTGGGCTTTTTAGCGTTTTGGGCTTGATGGGTAAGAACATTTGGGCCATGAAAGAAAGATAAATGATTGGGTATTTGGTATTTTGGGCTTGATAGATAAGAACATTTTGGTTGGGCAATTTAGCATTTTGGGCTTCATAATAAAAATTTTGGGCCTAAAAGAAAGAGAACAGATTGGGCTGAATGTCTTCATCTGTGTGGGCTTTCAATCTCAATGTGTACTTTTTCGGCTACTATTTTAGCTTCGATTTGTTGATGCAAATTGTATTTATTGATACACTTGATTTTGGGTGAATACGTATAGAACAATCACAGTTATTAATACAAATCAATTATATTCTTGATACAACATGATTGAACGAATACAACACATATTCATCCTCTTTCTAGCCTCTCGCCTCTCGCCTCTCGCCTTTCTCTCCCAATCTCTCTCGACGCTCTTCTCTTTCTAACATGTAGCTACAAATCGTAATTAAACAAATTATAATTGTAGATATCTAAGTAAGCTCAAATTCTAGTCATTTTTTAATTGGAAAAATATACTATAAATAGAATTAGATTCGGACAAAAATATTTTTTTTTATATATTGTTCAACCAACAATAACAACAGGATGCGAGCATAATCTCACAAGTGGGGCATATTGGAGAGTAGAGTGTAAGCATACTTTACTCTTTCTTGAGAGATAAAGAGGTTGTTTTCGTCTTTTTGATAGACTCGTGACTTAATGAACAACACCTCAAAGCAAGTCAAGTAAAAAAACGAAGAGAAGAATTCATGACAAAATACTTTAGAAAGCATGCCAAAGCATTCTCGGAAAAAAAAAAGGAACAATAACTACAATAGATTAAAATAATATGACAATCAAAGTATAAAAAGAATCTGACAGTAATAAACATTGAGGATAAGAAAAATACACGAGTAAGAATACGACTACTAGTATAAAAGGACATACAAGACAATCCACTACCTATACTATACACAAATAGATTTTTAATTCGGCCAAAATGATTTTTTAAATCATGATCTCAACGAATCATAAGTTGCAAAAATAATCATTTTTTTCAAAAAAACAGATGACCCTCGAAAATTTATGCATACATTTCAATCTCTCTAAATCTCGCTCGTAGAATCACAATATTAAATACACCACAGCTCGCTCAACAAATTATATTTATGTCTTATATCAAAATATCCTCTTCAACTAAAACCAACACACAATGGCCACATCATTTACACTAAAAACCTAATATTTAAGTTGCAAACTTCTTGATTACTTTCTTTTTTTTCATAAATATAATAAACACATGACTTTTCATGTGAAGTAAGAAAACACTAGAAATATTTTTTTTTTTTTTTAATTATTTTTTTGGAGTTAAATGAATAAATACATACAAAAAAAAAAGTGTAGTGGTTGTATTCACAATCATAAAAACTTGGAATAGACTATAAGAAGAAAGAGTCAAAAACAACAATAAATGTAACAGTTGATATATATTATAGTGGAATTTTTTTTTTATGTGGTCCCTTTAATGTTTTGTTTTGATTCCCAATAAAACAAATTATTAAAATTAAATTAAAAAAGGACCTTTAAAATTTATGAATTTTGAGATTGGAGTGACGACGCAGTAAGAAATTGTCTAGAAATTACATATTTTTTAATGTCAATTTGCTCTTTTTTGTATTTTTGGAATCCTATGGTGTCTCCATTTATGTTATTTGGACATATTTTGCATACATAAAAAACAATTTTCATTAAGTCATGTGTTGCATATCATTTTTGTAATTCATCGGAACGTGTCGTCTAGTGTTTTTTTGTTCTGTTATAGTAATTTAGTGATAAAAGAAATTTTAATTGACGTTCTTTTATTGAAAATATTATATTGTATGAATAAATAAATTTGTTAATGTGTGTATATAGTTTAGTATTGTCTTTTTGCATTCAAGTAGCATTGGTATTGTTAAAGAATGTGATGCCGCGAATGAGGCTGCATTTTCCGTAACTAGAACCGGATGGAGAATCAAAATCCTTGGTAGGGAGTGCTTCCCTCCCAGATGGGGACTTACGTGACGCGAACCTAAAATAGTCGAGCTCAAATATGAGTATCAGATACAGAATGAAAAACCAAAATCCTTGATACGGAGTGCTTTCTTATGCCACACGAATACCGAAAAAGGTGGGCTCAAGTGTGAATATCGAACATCAGATGAGAAATAATATTGTAGTTCTTGTTGTTCGATTTCTGCCAATACATATTATTCTTTACTATATTATTATACTAATTGTTTCTTTTTTTAATGTTATTTAATGATTTCGATACGTCTATTTTAGGTTTCTTAGTTTATTTTTAGGAAATTATTTTGTATGAGTTACTTGAGTGAGCAAATTTTTAGAAATAACTTTTCATTTTTTGAGTTAAAAATAAAATTAACATATCTTCTATTTTTTTTTTCAATTCTATCTGATACGATTATACTGATTATGTCATTGTTATCATTTCAAAAGTCAATTATTGATTACCGGCCACTCTACGTGGCACGTTGCGTATTTATTGAGAGAACAATACGTCTCTTTCTCTAGTTTTATGCAAGTTAGGTTCATTTTTACTTATATATCATAATAGAATTTTATGATATTTAATAATATTTATTTTAGTTTATAAAATTGATAAATAATTTATTATTTTATATTTATTTATTTTTATTATTAAATAATATTTATATGATTTATATTTAATAACGGTGATTTTTTAAAACTATCTCTATCATTTATTGCTTCTTAAATTCCTATATCAAATCATTAATCGATAATTATTATTATTGAAGATAAGAAGAATTATTTATCTTAAGAAACTAATTATACAATTTTAACTAACTTATATGCCTTTAATAATTAATTTGGTTTTTAAAAAAATCAAATTAGTCATATATTGAGTATTTTGAGATCAATGAATGCGTTTGGTACGATGGATATTAAATTATCATATAGAAATTAAATTTTCGACAGTGTGATTTTAATATTATAACATTAATATGGTACTTGATATGTTTTTTTTTTTGGTATTTAATATATAGTAAGAAAAAAAAATAGTGACAACAACAATAACAACATACCCAGTTGAATCTCACAAGTGGAGTCTGCGGAGGGTAAAAATGTACGCAGACCTTCCCATTACCTCGTAATAGAAGTAGAAAGGTTGTTTCCTGTGAACCCTCGATTCAACAATCATAAGTAGAATAACTAGATATTGCAAAGGTAACAGGAAAAACAAATAGTGAAATAACAAATATTTTATCAATGTATTTAGTCATATATATTATTAGAATATTAGCAAATATATAAGATAGTATTAGTACTCTTTTTTTTTTTTCATTTGAGTGTATGTAAGTTAAAATCGAACAAATTATAATTTTTAATATATCATACTATATATTAATATATCATATTATAATGTGGTAGTGGTAAGGTCTGCGTACATCTTACCCTCCCCAGACCCCACTTGTGGGATTCTACTGGGTATGTTGTTGTTGTAATATATCATACTATACAACAACAACATACCAGTGGAATCCTGATGTGAGTTTTGGGGAGGGTAAAATGCACGCAGACCTTAGAAATAGAGAAGTTATTTTCAAAAGACTCCCGTCTCAAAAGTATCAGATCTCAACAGCAGAAGATACTAGATATTCTACTAGAAAGCAAAAATAATATATAAATGCAATAAAAGTAACACATATAAGATGGACAATAACAACACCAGATATAAATACACGATTAATCCTACCATCTCACGAGGCCAGACATCATCTTACCCCTACCAACCTATTCGTCTTCTACCCTAATACACGATCTCCACTCCTTTCTATCTAAGGCCATGTCCTCGGTGAAATGAAGCTGCGTCATATCATGTCTAATCACCTCCTCCCAATATTTTTTCGATCTAACTCTACCTCCAATCCTATCCAATTTATCATACTATAAAATATTAAAATCAAATTTTAACATATAAAATCATGATAATTACAAAATCAAATTTTTTAATACCGTACCATACCCACCCCTACTTAGGAGTTCAGATCTAGTCATCCAGCACATTAGTGAATAGTGATATTCCTGTACTATATAAAAAAACAATCACAAAAAAATAAAAATGCCTACCAAAAAAAGTTTTACACATCTTTACTAACCGACATTTGACTAATTTTCAAGAAACCCATTAATATTTTTTTTTAAAAATTATTTTTAAAATATTGAGAAATTCATGCATATAATATGTGAAGTTATATTATGAAAAAGAAAGTACATTAAAAAATTTGATTGATTAGACACTCAATAATTAAAAATTGCTGGTTGGTGAAGGAATATAAATTAAATGTTTATTTGGAAAATCTTTTTTGCCCCCTTCTTATTATTGAAGATGATCAAGCCACGAAATTATATATATTTCAAATTAATTAAATAAAAATAAATATTAATATTAATATAATGAATAAGTGAAAAAAATGGAGGAAATGTTTGTAAATGAGAAATGTTCATTGGTTCCATGAGATAATTATTTTATGAAAAGTAAACTCTCCAAGAAATCTCATTTAAATACTAGTCGCAAAAGTCCGTGATACACGCTATTTTTTTGTCACAACTTGTGTGATACTGATAGATTTTTATACATATATTTAAAATTTTTAAGTTGTTAATTATTGTGACTTATAACGCATATTATGTTCTTTTTATGTTATTAATTTTGTTCTAATATATGTTGTACATATAAAATTTTAAGAGTCAATCAAAATTTTCATTTATTTTTTAAACATTTTAAATTGTTAATAGCTAAGCATATCTTACCACTACCTCATAGAGATAGAGAGGTTATTTCCGAAAGACCCTTATTATCCAACTGAACCAGCTGGTACATCGTAAAACCAAGCAGCTAAAACAGATACGTCAATCGGCAGCTGCCTTTAAGAAAAAATAATTTATTAAGGGTAATCTTATAAATCCATAGCTGAAGCAGCTGTAAAAAATAATTAATAGAAATGACATACTAAAATCAAACAATTAAAGTAGGCACGTCAATCACCAACACTTTTTTAAAAAAAAATAATTTATTAAGGATAATATTATAAAATTATAATTTAAGTAACTGAAGAAATAATTAATAAAAATAATATAATAAAATTAAATAATTAAAACAAATACGTCAATCAATAGCTATCTAATTAAATAGATATGTCAATCATGACGTAGTGAAGTAAAGTAAAAGTAAATAGTAATAAACAGCTTATAAATATAAAGAATTTAAAGCAATATTTTGATGAATTAAAATATAGTGAGCATCAGTTATTACATGAGTCATGCAACCAGCGGCTACAATAAGGACAAGTATTTTTCCACCTAAATTCTGCAGAACCCAAGGAAAAACAAAGACAAAACTTGAATTATTTATTTATTTATTTTATATTTAATATTGGTATTGAAATCGATTAAATCCTAATGGTCTAATACAAAGTTTATTTTTGGGACAACACTCCCAACATATATTGCCCTGACTTTTCAAAACAGTTATTATATTCATATCGAATCCTTAAAAAAAGATCATTCTTGTTTAAAGAATTAGATATGCACTCGTCGCTAGGCAAATCGATTTTAATTAAAGAGTCCAAATAACACGGCCTTAACAAGATTTTTTTATCTCAATCATCTCAGCGCGACCCACGTGATAGAATCTTGAAATATAATTTCACTTAGAACACAGTTTGATTTCTGATTTAGTGGTTTTTTCAACAGTAAACAGACATGAACTTTTGTAATTTGTACTCTATAGTCTGACACTGAATAAAAGGACAAGAACAGGTAATTAGAATATTAAAAATTGTACATTAAACAATAATGTAGATACTGTGAGTTTTATTTTTAATGATAAGATAGCGTTTTAAAGGAATTCATGAGTAGTGGTTGAGACAAAAAACAATATGTAGTTGTTTATTTTGGTAGTAACATAAGTCAACATCATCTTGTTTAATGCAAAACAAACAAAAAATCTCAATTTCCTCCTCATTTGATGCTACTTTTGTCTCTCACTCTTCACAAAACTTTCTTGAAGATTAACACATTTGAGAAGAATTATGGTGTCTGACTCAGCTTGCGTGCAGTTCGGCTAATTAGTTGAGTGTATACTAGTTATCTCGCACCAGTACAGGTACTGAGTAACTCTGTAAATCAGGAATTGTATTGTAGTTCTCATATTGTTTCATGTTTGTGAAGAAAGTTAGAAACTTTATGCTTTCTTGATTGTTTATTCCCAAATTTCAGACTAGAGAAAAGTGTGAATTGGTGATGGAGAAGAAGAGATCATCAAGAAATCCACAACAAATAGAGAAGAGTAAGGTTAATTGTATGTGGGGATTGATTAACAGCCTTTATTTTGGTCAAAATCAGAGGAAACAGAAGCTTCTTTCAAATGGGAAAGTTACAGCTAAGAATGTTATAGGTATGTGGTAACAATTCTTTAATCGAAAACAATCTCTCTACCTCCACAAAAGCGGTGGTAATTCCGCAATGTTGTTGCTGTGCAAAAATGATGCTGATTTAAGTTATATACACTGACATTGTGAATATAGTGATTATATTTACTGATATGACTGAACTTTTCTTATTGTAATTTGTCTGAAAAATTAGATTTCTATACTGATATTAATTAAAAATGGGGTTTTTGATCTTTGCTTTACCCTTCTGCAGGCAAAAGTCCAAGAAAGATTGATGCTTTAACTTACTGCAGTGACCAATCATCTTGTTTTGAGGTAAATTTGTAGAAAAAATAAGTTACTTTTGACAGTATTTTGGAGAGTTGATTCTAGTGCACATTGTATGTTGCTCGGACTCTCCAAAATTGTTGTTGTGCCTGTGTCAGATCCTTAGAAGTTGTACAACTTTTGGAGGATTCGATACTCATAAAGAGTCCGAGCAACATAGTCACTCAGAATACCAGAACTGAAATTTTGGAGTATAATTATTGTTTTGTGCAAGGAAAGAACTATTTGTCAAGGTGAAATTGAAGTCCTTACAGCAATGTAGTCATTAGACAATTAGTTTTCAACTCTTAAGGAAGAAAAATATGTTCCAATATCCTTGTAGATAAGGTAATGACCCTGGAGGCAGGGGCGGAGCTACATGTAATGAAGGGGGTTCGATTGAATCCCATTTGTCGGGAAAGTATACTGTGCAAAATAGAGTATAGCTGCAACATTCTTGACTTTTTTGAATTCCCTTGTTAAAATTCTTGACTCCGCGACTACCTGAAGGAATTATTCTGGTTGACTTCTCCGTAGAAGTACATTGCCAGTGCAACTTTTGAGTAAAGATAATGACTTGAGATTTGTTTGTCTCAGGATGGAGCTGAAGTGGAAGCTGTAGGAGTTCGTACAGGTGATAAAAGGACCAAGACTTCCATTCAAGAAGAAATTTCCGGTGATATGCAGAAGGGCACTCAAATCATAGCCCGAAATGAGCAACACAGAGAAGTAGACTATGGACTATTTGATCATATGATAAGTAAATACAAGCCATCATCAAAGAAGAGCTGGAAGAATCAGTCACCTGTATACGATTGGAAGGATACAGAGACCGGGGACATTCAGCAGGCACCAGGTTCAGCGGAAATGTCTATTCATAAGTTAAAATTGGCATCCATACTAGAAGTTATTGGCAGTCAGATTCATCAAGAAAACGGAGATTCACGGAGGAGGAGTATTAAGAATGATCAGCTTGATGAGATCAGTTTACAAGTACTTCAGACGAGTGCCAAAGTATTCATCGATCAGATGTTCATAGACCGGAAGTATATCAGCAAAGGTAGTGTGAGCTATGAGCCTGAACAGTTTTCCAATGCATTAGAGATGTTAAATTCAAATGGAGATTTGTTTCTAAAACTCTTACAAGATCCGAGATCGCTCTTAGCAAAGCAAATCCGAAACATGCAAAATGTACAAATGGCAAGAGAGTCAATCAAGGCCTTCATGAGTAACAAACTACCAGACTGTGACATTTCGAAGAGTGAACATAAGCATCATCAATCTGCATCCGAAGAAAGTTCCAGCTCTCAGCCTTCAAATAAAATAGTTGTTCTGAAGCCGATTCCAAGAACTGTTCGATGTTCTGAAAATGTTGCCTGCTATTGCTCGTCTATGCAGTCTCATCATAGCACAAGTACTAAAGAGGAAAATGTGCAGCGAAAGAACTTTTCTCTTAAAGAAATCAAGAGGAAACTGAAATATGCAATTGGAGAAAAATGGAGAGAGAAGCATTTGATTTCAGTAGGAAGTACTTTACATAAGCTTCACAGCGTCAGCGATAGGCAGAACTTAGAAGTTGGTAATGAAGGGGGAAGTTCATGCGTTACTATTGCACAATCCACTAACTCATTCACTGAGTTCAACAGCAAGAATGAGGCAGAGAATAAACAAAAATCCACAAGTGAAGCACCTAAAGTCTCATTTCTGACTGAAAAAGTGCGTAAAAAGTTGGACGCGTCTACCATAAGCTACACCAAGAAACGGGCACTGGATATATCTACAGAGGCAAAGAGGCATCTTTCTCAAAGATTAAATTTTGTCAACACTACAGGTGAAGCTGTGATGAGCACACACCCCTCAAGAACATTGGAAAGGATTCTTTCCTCGCCTGAGCATGATCGTCTGTTCAACCATAGTTCAAAACAGGATTGCGAAAGTAATCCTGAACAAACAAGTTACAACAGTATGTTTCTGTTCCATTTATTTGAGAATTCTTTGGTCTTCATATGCACATTGCCTTTTTAGAATTTTAAGTTGTTAACATTCACTTGCAGATACTAGTATAGCAGAATTGCCCCATGAACCAATAGTTACTGGTTTTCAAAGTCCTCAAAGACACAAGGACTGCCAGCATCTCAAGAACTCAATGGTGGTAAGTTCTGCATCCTCTCCCACTAACGTGACACGGAAATATTGTGAAAATGTTTCCATATTACTTGCTTTCTGTTTGCTTTCGTAAAAGCCTTAATCCTGTCGTACCATCCTATTTAGGCTTCACCTTCAGAAGTTTGGTCTCCTAGTTCATCAACAGATGTTTCATCATCGAGTCCATATAGCATTTACAAATTGAGAGTTGTTGATAGCATGGACAGAGGAGACCACCCAAGTCCAGTGTCAGTCCTCGAACCAGTTTTCGCTGATGATCTAATTAGTCCTTCAAGAAATCCACAATGTAAGTAACACACAATCTTCTAGTTAATTTCACGTATAGTCACTAAACTATGTGAAGAGAGCCTTGACGTAGCTAGTAATATTATTGTCATGTGACCAAGATGTCACGGGTTCAAGCCATGGGAACAGTCTCTTGAAGAAATCCAGGGTGAGGCTGCGTACAATAGACCTAGACCCTTGTGGTCCATCCCTTCCCTGGATCCTGTGCATAGAATAAACTTTAGTGCACCAGGCCGCCCTTTTTAGTCACTAAACTTTATCCACTATAACAGCAAAGTCACAAAACTTCATGTTCATTTGCAGCTGACACTGTATTACAACCACGTCGTCGTATTGACTTTGAGGGATGCTTGAACAAAGAATCCACTGAGAATGCCATACTGAATCGCGCTGAACCAGATGCCCTTCGTTCTTACATTCAGTCAAGTTTGCACACTCTTCACTTGAAATGGGAAGAACTTTGGCTAAATAGGCATCTTTCAGAGCAAATGCTCGATGCAATGCTATCCGATGAACTAGAAACATTAGCTCTTCAATGTCATTCTGAGCCTAAAGTCTTGATGGACTACACAAATGAAGTTCTACTAGAAACATATGATTTTCACTTCAGATTTCCTCCGTGGCTATCGTTCTTTCAACCCAAAATCTTGTCCTTGCCACCGGAAAAACATCTAGTGGAAAAGGTCATGAATGAAGTGAGACAACACCTTGTTCCATTGATGGAACAACTTACATTGAATGATTATGTTGAGATTGATTTGTCAAAATCTGGTTCATGGCTCGATATACGAGACGACATTGAAGATATTCTTACTCAAATCACAGATGATATTCTTGAAGAATCAATTATGTATACTGTTCTCCAACTTCATACCTCTTTCTTGTGTAGCTAAATTTAGCTTCTTTTGAACATTCATTGTCCCTTTTCTTGTTGTAAGTACTGAGAATTTTTACACCTTAGCTAGTATATATCTTCTTGTTTATTGCTACAGAACATAAATTTTTTATCTAGAGTTGTTTTAAATTATTGTTATGATGATTATAGTTGATGTAGTTACATGCATTTTTCTCAAGACAAAAAGCAATAACATATTGAAACATTGGACTGTCTGTATTGTGTCGGAAGTCCAACATAATTTCATATTCAAGGTTCGAACTTGAGACATCTCGTTAAGAGTAGTTTTAAATTATTATTATGGTTATCATTATAGTTGATGTAGTTACATGCATTTGTCTCAAGACAAAAAAACAATAACATATTGGAACATTGGATTGCCTGTATTGTGTCGGAAGTCCAACATAATTTCATATTCAAGGTTCGAACTTGAGACATCTCGTTAAGAGTAGTTTTAAATTATTATTATGGTTATCATTATAGTTGATGTAGTTACATGCATTTGTCTCAAGACAAAAAACAATAACAAATTGAAACATTGGACTGTCTGTATTATGGCGGAAGTCCAACATAATTTCATATTCAAGGTTTGAACTTGAGACATCTCGTTAAGAGTTGTTCTAAATTACTGTTATGATTATTATTATAGTTGATATAGTTACATGCATTTGTCTCAAGACAAAAAGCAATAACTTATTAGAACATTTGACTGCCTATATTGTGTCGAAATGTCCAATACAATTTCATATCCAAGGTTCAAACTCAAGATCTCTTGCTAGAAGGCTTGGACACGTAAAAGTAGTTACCACTTCATCACAACTGTTATTGGTTTGCAATGTTTAACAGGTATTTGGACGGTAAACCAAAAATCTTTTTGAAAAACCAAAGATTGTTCAACAAATTCTTTTGCTAATTTTATGATAAACTAAAAATATTAATATTAAACATTTAGGTGATTTTTTTTAAATATAAGATAGAGAAATATTATCCACAAGTCAATATCTTCATAAAAGAAGGCCATAAATTTGTAGCTTTTTTGCTTTCATAACCTTTATTCACAGGCAAGTTGACAATTTTGGAACACTGACAGCTTTTCACGTGCAAGTTGGCAATTTGAAAATGATTTTTCAAACCTTATTTGGCTATAATATTTTTAAGGAAAATTTTAAAATATACAAAAAAATCATTATCCTAAGGAAAATAAAGAAATTCCATACATAAAACTAGAGGGAAATCCTCTTCGTGTATTTACGTAGAACTAGTCAATTCATGATGTATTCCGATCATAAGTTAGATTATTGTTTTACTAAACATATACATGGAAGATGGAACTATGTGGTTTTATATATGTCTGGTTGACTAAACGATATATTAATTATCCCATTTTATACGGAGGATAAATTTTACCTATATTATTTAAAAGTACCAAAATCCTTATGTTGTTTGAATTTTTTGTCCTTAATTAAAAGAATTCTTCAATAGATAAAGTTATCATTTACTATTTTTTTTCTTAAATAATTGTTATTAAATGATTGTTTTAATATTCAAGATTTTGAAATTAATTGAAATTATAAAATTAAATTTTAATTTATTTGTAATAGGTAAGAACTATTAATATTTAGTTCACTAACTTAAATTTTTACTTCATAAATCAACTATATTAATTTCATACTAGTAATATTTAAAACTTTGATTTTTCAAATTCTGGAATTCTATCCTTTGGAGACTTGAAGACATAATTCTTTATATAATTAAATAATAAAATTTTAAAATTCAATATTTTTAAAAGTAATTACTTAATACTTTATTTTGCTTTATTTTCTTATTTGGAATAGCAAAATTATAAATATAGGTCGTCTCAATATATGTCGAATAAGTTATAGACGTTTATTTATAATTTATTTGTAATTAAAAATAAAAAAATTGCAAAATAACTCATTAATTAACGTATTACACATATGTAAAACACGTATATAAAAACTATATATGATTTTGTATCAATGTGTATATTTCATATATTTAATGCTCATACAAATGGACCGATTCATTGCACAAATTAATACAGTAAAATAAATACAAACGCATAATTATAATAAAAAAATATTGAAATTATAATTATGTATGTTAATTATTGGTATAAAATAAATACTTTTGTTGTTTTTATTTTTATTCTTCAACAACTGAACATATTTATGTGACACAAATTAAATTTGGAGAGTCAAAATTTTTATATGTTTTTTAAAAATATTTTAAGCTATTAAATATTATGATTTATAAGTTTCATATTGTATACATTATTTATTTTGTCGTAATTTATGTATCAAATATAGAATTTTAAGAGATAACCAAATTTTTATATATCTTTCAAATATTTGAAGTTGTTAATTATCGTATTTTATAGTACATGTTTACGTAATTTTTAAATAATATATATTATTTCTCCGGTCTCAATCTATTTATGTGACAATGATAGAATATCGAAAATCAATCAAATTTTTTTATATTTTTTTATTTTAATGATTATGATTTGTAGTAATTTTCATGCTAATAACATATATTACTTTTTATGGCTACAATAAAAAATTTAAAAGTCAAATTAAATTTTTATATGTCAATTAATTATTATAACTTATATTATTATTTTATATATAATTCATAAATATATAAAATTAAAATAAAAAATATAATGCATGCTTTTGGCCTCCCAAGTGTTGGCTCCATAAAATCATATTATAAAATTGTCTTCTTCCCGCCGTCCAAAAACCCTCCATAAACCCTAGCCCCATTTTTACTCTGCATTCTCCGTCCTCCTTTTCCGGCGATGGAACCTCAAACACAGGCCAAGAAATCAAACCTCGTACTTATCCTAGATTACGGTTCTCAATACACCCATCTCATAACTCGCCGAATCCGAAGCTTATCCGTTTTCTCGCTCTGTATCAATGGCACTTCTTCGTTAGACTCCATAACTGAGCTCGACCCACGAGTCATTATCCTCTCAGGTGGACCCCACAGTGTGCACGCGGACGGGGCACCGTGTTTTCCGTCTGGGTTTATTGAGTATGTGCAGTCGAAAGGGATTCATGTGTTGGGGATTTGTTATGGGTTGCAGCTTCTTGTTCAGAAGCTTGGTGGGGTTGTGAAGATTGGGGAGAAGCATGAGTATGGGAGAATGGAAATTGAGGTTCAGAAGAATAATGGGTTGTTTGGGAATAAGCAAATTGGGGATAAACAGGTTGTTTGGATGAGCCATGGTGATGAAGCTGTGAAGTTGCCGGAAGGGTTTGAGGTTGTTGGGAGGAGTAATCAGGGAGCTGTTGCTGCTATTGAGAACAGGGAAAAGAGGTTCTATGGGCTGCAGTATCATCCTGAGGTAAAATTTCAATTTTTGTGGAAAAAGATTGATATTTGTTTAGTTAGTTTGAATCATTTGTTTAGTGTTTGGTTTGATATAAAAAAAGGTAGCTGTGAAGATACTAAATGAATGATTGAGTATACAGAATTACAGATAGAATGTAAAAGATAGCATTTTGATGATGTTCTGAGTACTAAAGATTGGCAACAGAGTTTAAAGTTTTAGTAGAAACAAGTAAGATGGAGTAGGAATTGTAATATTTCATTTTCTGTCATATCAAACACACCTTTGTGTTGGATCAAATTAAATTGCTTGGTACTTTAGGTCGCCTTGAAGCTTTAAAACTCTTCACTTGTTCCTCTTGTTACTATTGACCTAGATTGTAGTTTTTATACTTCGCTTTTATTTGGGTCTTTTTTTGCATTGTTTCCTTGTGACTCACTATATATTCGTTTTGGTATATAGATTTGCTATATTTGAGTCAAGGCTCTTTCAATACGACCTCTCTACTGTTGTTTTTATTTGAGTGTTTGATGTATTCAATAAAGCATGTAAAGGTCACTTCTAACTCATCAAAAAAATGGGTAAACAATCTTTTGTCAAATCTTAACGCGTGTCAGGTATTATTTGTTTGCTATACTGAGTGTTTCTTGGAGATTGAAGTGTTCCCTTTGTTTTCGCTAATCAAATTGACAATGAGGACTAGGAGCTAATTGTTGCATTGTAGAATTGCTACTGGAAAATGATTTGGCTTGCATTACTTGTCCTTTAGACGAGCCTTTGGTTTCAAATTGATGTCCATAATAGTTTTGCAAGTATTTTGGTCTCTCCATGGCCATAGTCCTCTTGCTGTCTTGCATCTCTTATACAGTGGTTAAGCATACTCCCATGCATGATATGCTTAACCATTCGTTAATGTGCACAATTTTGGTTTCTAGGATCCTCCCTCACCGCTCATCATTCTTTGTGTTTTTCCTTTTCAAGGATCCATAATGCTTGAATGATTGCTTTACATATATAGGTATTATGTGGTATAACATGAAGGGCACTTTAAAGTTTGGAGTTTAAGGGATAGTTGATTGAGTTTGATTGTTTGATACACAAGATGTGCTTCATATAACTTGTTAAAGATATAGATGTGGGAGGAAAATGAAGAATATTCATAGGATCGTTACTTCTGTGTCTGTATTAGTGAACACAAGCAGAATTGTTATAAAGAGAAAAAAAAATGTCATTAACCTATCAAATAAAAGTTATAAACCCAAAGCATATTGACCCTTTCCGGTTACAAGATAAAGGTTTATCAGTTCTGTTTGGTTCATAGGATAGGACCCTCAGATTGTACCTTTCTGTTTACTATTTATGTCGTCACCTTATTATTTGGGAATATTCATTTCTGACTTACTATGCTTCCTCCAGTTTTGGAATTTCTGAATATGTACTAGTAAAATATTCATCCACACTGACGACATGAATGCTGTATAGGTGACACACTCGGTTGAAGGGATGGATACATTACGACACTTCCTATTTAATATTTGTGGGGTTACGGCCGGCTGGAACATGGAAGATGTTCTGGAGGAAGAAATAAAAGTAATTAAAGACATGGTAGGACCTGAAGATCATGTAATTTGTGCTTTATCTGGTGGTGTTGATTCCACAGTCGCAGCTACCGTGGTACATAAGGCTATTGGAGACAGGCTTCATTGTGTTTTTGTTGATAATGGTCTATTAAGGCAAGTCTCTAGTCTTGCTTCTCTATAAGCTGCTGATTATCCCATCGAATAGTAGTACCACAAACTAATTCAGAAAGAAATTCAAAACTTAAAAGAACCCAGCAAAAGTTGGAGTTTTCTGTTAATCGGCTAATTCATTATTGCCTGCTTCATATCCTTGATGGTGTTGACATGGGTTTTGCATCATCTTTTTTAGGTATAAAGAGAGAGAAAGGGTGATGGCAACCTTTGAGAGTGACCTTCATTTGCCTGTAACCTGTGTTGATGCTACAGAGGAATTTCTCAGCAAATTAAAAGGTGTAACTGAGCCTGAAATGAAAAGGAAAATTATTGGGAAGGAGTTCATCAACATATTTGATATTTTCGCACATGATTTGGAGAAAAAACTGGGCAGGAAACCTACTTACCTAGTCCAAGGAACCTTGTATCCTGATGTAATAGAATCTTGTCCCCCGCCTGGAAGTGGAAGAACACATTCTCATACGATCAAGAGCCATCATAATGTTGGAGGGCTCCCAAAGGACATGAAACTGAAGCTTATCGAGCCACTGAAACTTCTATTCAAGGATGAGGTTTCATATTATCTTCTACAACTTTTGCATGCATCTCCACACTATTTTTCCTTTCATTCCAGACTACTTATATATTGAAGTATTATATTCCACTTCTCTGACAGGTTCGTGCATTGGGAAAGATTATGAATATCCCTGTGTCTTTTCTCCAGCGCCACCCATTTCCAGGCCCGGGACTCGCTGTCCGAATTCCAGGAGATGTCACAGCAGGGAATTCCTTGGATATTCTTCGTCAGGTATTAGGAGTTCTCCAGTATTAGTAATAATTCCTTAGGTCTTTCTGTTTTGGGTTCCTTGTCTTCTAAAGACTTCTGTTGTTTAGGTTGATGAGATCTTCATTCAATCAATCAAAGATGCTGGAATCTATGATGAAATTTGGCAAGCTTTTGCTGTCTTCTTACCAGTGAAAACCGTTGGAGTACAAGGAGACCAAAGAACACATTCCCATGCTGTTGCACTAAGAGCAGTCACAAGTCAAGATGGAATGACAGCAGACTGGTACTTATTCATTCCCACATACTGACCCCCCACTCTATATGATGTTATATTTATATATCATGAACTAAATCTGTTTATCTTTGAAATTGTAATTTTGTTTTAGGTACTACTTCGATTTCAAGTTCCTTGATGATGTATCAAGAAAGATTTGCAACAGTGTTCGTGGTGTAAATCGAGTTCTTCTGGATATTACATCAAAGCCTCCATCAACAATCGAGTGGGAATGATTTACTATAAAGAATGTTACATTTGGTGACAAAGGCAATACTCTATGGCTTCTTTTTTTTCCTTTCTGGGGGGTTTGGAAGGTGAGGGTGCAAAACAGAAAGGGAAAAAGCCCATGAAACAAGTATAGGTCCTTTTGTTGCGTGGTAGAACTGGTTCTTTTCAACAATTGTATTTCATGGGTTAATTGATGCAAAATTTTCCACAAATCTTGGTGGTGTCTCTTTTCTTCTACTTGATATTGTTGATGTCTCGATCAGCTTACACACATTACCTTTCATCAGTTAAGGGGTTGTTTGGTATGTAAGATATGGACAATAATCCCATGATAAAATTTGGGATTAACTTTATTCAGTGTTTGATTTGAGGTATTAGCTAGTTTTGAGATTGATGGAACATTAAAATGGTGGGATTACCATCCCATATAAAAGATGAGATAAAATACTATCAGATATCCTTGCAATATCCTATCCTGCATACCAAACATTCCCTAAAAAGGTATTGAATTCTACTCACTAAAGTTCAACAACAACAACTCACTAAAGTTCATGGAGAAAAAATCAGATTACTTTTTTCTCTCTTTCCCTCTTTTTAGGTCTGTTTAAACAGTTATTTAGGCAATATAGTTATCAAATAAATGTCTAATTTTTATTCAAAGAGTAAAACATAAGTTAGTGATGCATATGAAATAACAATCCAATGGGCAGAGAAGAAGTGTTAAGGCTCCTGTTAGGAGGTGCGAGAGGTTGGATATAGGGGTTACGCGGAGGGGTAGAGGTAGATCGAAAAAGTATTGAGAGAAGGTGATTAGACAGGATATGGCGCAACTTCATATTCCAAGCACATGACCTTAGATAGAAAGGAGTAGAGGTCGCGTATTAGGATAGACGATTAGAACAACTAGTAGGGTAGGAGACCTTGTGATATAATAAGTTAGTAGAGGTAGTCATGTCCTTTATATTGTGTTGTTGTTGTTCCTCATTCATTTTGTTACTTTATGTCTTTACAAACTATCATTTGCTAATTCTAGTCTGATTTCATATCTAGTTCTGCCTTTGGGGATGATATATTTTAGATGAGGTCTTTTGGAAACAACCTCTCTATCTCTATGAAGCAATGGTAAGGTCTGAGTACATTTATTTTACCCTCCCCAGACTCCACTTGTGAGATTTCACTGGGTATGTTGTTGTCGTATTGTTTTTTCTGAAAAAAAAAGAAGACAACTTAATTGTTTCCTCTTTTTTTCCTGGAGCCATTATCTGTCTACAACTGTTTCCTCCAACAAATCCAACCTTTACTGGAAAAAGCTTTAGCCATCCCTTTCTTTAGGGTGTTCACAACTTTTGTGGGGTACAGTTTTGGTGGTCCTGCTATACTCTTGTCCACTGGGTTCTTTCTTAGATTTAGAATAAAAAGGAGGGATATGTGAGGCCCTCTCTTCACATTTCAGGTCATTTGAGAATTTACCTAACTCTATATTATTGGGCCCTTCCTCGGAGCCTGTGCATAGCGAGAGTTTCAATGCACCAGGCTTGCCCTTTTTCTATATTACTGCTAATACTAATTAGTATTATCTAATATGACCCCTTTTCACCTAAGTCTTTCCAGATAATGTCTTCAATCATAAACTTATCCTGCTTTGAAAATAGTATATCTTTTGAATCAAGGATCTTTCGGAAACAACTTGCTTGTGTGATACACTGGGCATGTTGTTGTCTTCAATCATGAAGTTAACATGGTATGAACATACTGAAGACCCCTATCGTAGTTCCCAATGTAACGGTTGCATTCTAGTTATGATGAGAAAGAAAAGATTTCTCGAAGCAACCCCTTAGATTCCAGTCTAAGTAGTCGACTTTCCTGAATGAAAGCATTTGGTACATGTACTAGTCCGTGGAAGAGTAAAAGTGTCACCACCACGGTTCATTTGTGGTGCTTCCTTTTTGGGAAGCTACTGCAGGATCACCAACCACTAGTCTTCAGCTAGAGGGGTTTGTTTCAAGAAAGAGCTTAAGCATGTTTAGAATACTAAAATTATTTAACAAGAATCTACTTGCTGATGGATCTTATGTCTCAATAATGTTGAATGATGTAAAGCAAACACCAAACCATTTCCATTCCTGAAGTGACCTTTCAACTTTCTTTGTGGGGACAGAAATCAATAGCAAGATTCATCAAACTCTACTTTCATAAACTTTTTAAAGGACCACAAAAAAAGTAATGATCAAGAAAGAGGATGATGCATTATAAAAAAGTTGCTCCAAATTACTACTTTCCTCTAGGCTTGGCAAATCATTGGAGAAAGCATTTAAAGTACAATAATATACACAAACTCAAACTATCCTCTAAGGACATGATTCACCAAGCTCTTTTTCATATGGACTAAATTGACCAACCTTGAGGGACTAATTTTCAAGATTTCCAAACTACTCTCTGAAGTGCTTCTCTAATTGTTCCAGTTGCTACTGTTTTCGATCTAGTTGACTGCAAAGGAGAAAAATACGAAAGAAGAATGAGTATGAATCTTTAGTTGCAATATAAATGAAGTGTCTAATATAATAAGCTTGGAAAAGCACACGTGAGAGTCTGTCATTCAGTACTCCCTCTGTCTCAATTTATGTGGCACACTTTCTTTCTTAGTCCACCCCCCCCCCCCCCAAAAAAAAAGTCACCTTTCTATAATTGAAAACAATTTAACTTAAAATTCACTGGTAATCCATACTGAAATGATTTATAGCCACAGAAATGGTCAAGGAGTGTTTTTCACCACAAATTTCAAAATTTCTTAAAAACTTTGTGCTAAGTCAAATAGTGCCACATAAATTGCGATGGAAGGAGTATTTCATAAGTTGCGGCAATTTTTTTTGTATTGATTTTTTCCATAAAAAAGAGCTCGTCCATGACAAACCTTGCATTCAATAGCAATGGATAGAATCCCATCAATGTTGGAAGACTGAACTGTATGGCAATCCATTTGTAGGTCAGTCAGTGCCTCCATAATTTTAAGCAACAAGCTCTCGCTCCAAAGACAACTCATCTTGATCGAGACTTCCTCATCGATCATATTGATGACAATACTATCAGCTGAATTACGTTTCAGTAATCCATTGCAGCTTTCAGGTTCCATTTCATCCATATCACATGCCTTCCGTTTGTTCGGTAGTGATCCCCTGATGTCATTGAATTTGCTAGTGCCACAATTATCAGATGTCTGCTCTGCAGTGTCATTTGATCGTCTTGCTGATCTAGCCTCCAGCTCTTGAACTCTTCTTTCAAGCTCTTTCATGTATTCTATTGTCTCATCGAGTAGTGATATTTTGTCAACCTGCAACCACCAATGGGAAAAAAAACAAAACTCGATCAATGTGCCTTCATATAACAGATATGTAAACTTGTAAAGATCTTCCAGTACCTTGCTACCAGTTGGCAGAATCGAAGCAAGATGCATAAATCTCTCATTTATCTTTTCTCTTCGCCTTCTCTCTGAAATAACATGGTTTCTATCAATGTCATCAACTTCTGGTCTCCAAAGGCTGTTCTTTTTACCATTTTCTCTGCTGAATTTATGTACAACACCACCATGCATTCTAGGAACTTCAAGAAGTACCTTCTTCAATAGTTTTTGTGCAGTTCCCAATCGCGGCATCTGAATATCATTCTTCCAACCAACAAAAGTTGACTTTTTGTTAGTATTTCTAAAATGTGGTCCCAAAGTTAATTGGTCAGAACTCTTTAGAAGGATAGAAAGGACAGCTTGATATTGAGCATCATCTCTTTGGTGATCTAAGAGATGCGGTTTCTTCTGATCATTCTCTTGGCGGTCTAGTCGACGAAACTTAGTTTCCTTCTCTCCACTCGAAAGAGGGGACAACTTTTCACAATTTGCATTGTTTTGAGAGATGCAGTCACTGGAATTCAAAGAATTATTTGCTTCATTACTCATATTATCATCCATGAACTTCCAGCTTTGAGCTTGTGAAGTTTCCCCAATAACGTCTACCACCATCAATGAATCTTCTGCCTCTTGATTGGCAACAAAACCATTTGAACTATCATGAGGTGAACTGTAGTTGTTTTCAACTGGATAAGCATCACTTCCAAGCGCATTATGATCAGGCTTTTGTCTAACGACATTTGTGTCATTTTTTGCATCATTGGAGACATAATTTGGCCTCTTCGATATAACGGAGCGATCAACCACTAGAAAATAATTTTTTATTTGCTGAATGAGGTTGGGATCTTCTATGACCTGCAAAAAACATGTTACAATAAGGCAAAAATATGATCACAATTAATTACTGATATCTTGCAAAACATCTGGACGACTGAAGAGACAAATTGTAACTGGCTTACAAGCTCGGTGACTCCCAGCTCAATAACGCCTCCTAAATAGGGAAAGCATACAACAGTCTACAAGTTGCAAAGAGAGGAAAAGGCGTTGATCAACCACATATTCCATAGAAAGGAACAAATGACATAAATCAGGAGCTGATGCATGCAGCATACCCCTATCTGTTAGTAGAGATTTGTTTCATGTATTTAAGAAATTTTAGGTGATAGACAACACAATCAAAAAAATTAGAGCAAGGGTAAATATTTGAAGTTTTGTCTCTGCATGCATGCTCGTGTGTGTGTGTGTGTGTGTGTGTGTGTGAGAGAGAGAGAGAGAGAGAAGGAGTACCTGGATAGATGCACTCTGGTGAGGCAAAGAGGAGTTAACCAGTAACATAGAGAAACAAAAAGGAGAAAGATTTCAGAATCTTCAATGAATTGATATAAAAGGGTGTGCATTATTCGGTTTTAAGGTTTCAAACAAAAGAACTGACAAAACAAAATTTTCAGTTCTTTTGGTTAGATTGTTCCGTGTATTTCAGCTAGTTTCAGTTTTCATTTTGCATGATTTCTGTTTTTCAGGTTTGTTTTCTTTTCTAAGTTTAAAAGATATTTAATAGAACCTATGAGATCTCTCTTATATCATTGTTCTAAGGAAATTTTTTTTATCCAAGAGTGTTTTAAATATTACTATAAGATAATTCAACAATGGCAAAAGTACCAATTAATTTCTAAGAACTCATGACAAAACAATTTTGTAATTTGCATGAACTAATTAGAAACTCAAAAGAGGCACAAAGCAAATTATCTAAAAGGACCTATGCCAATTCAGTGCTCAGTTTGCCAATTTTATTAAACACGAACAAACCGAACTTAGTTAACCTAAAGTCGACCAAATGCACACCCTTAAGACTGAGGTTGCAGTTAAAAAGCTGATACATGAACCATATACTTGCCTTTGCTAGCAAAGAACGAGAAAAGACTCTACTCTCGGCTTGGTGAGCGTTGCAAAGCCAGATTGTTTCATTTGTTGCGAATGTCTTCCCTGGTAACCTGTGTAATAATCTTACAGCAATTGAATTGTCTATAGTGAACACCTTATGCAATATGCACTGTTGTTTTAAGAAGAGGATAGATATCATTTACTTTCCCATCTACTCTTAGAACAAAACTAAATGGAACATCGTTAATAAACTTCAAATCTGAAATGGAGAAACACTCCTCTTGAGCATAAGAAAACAAATGATTTCAGGAGAAGACTAGAAAGATTGTTATTTTACATTATATGAGGTTATTAACTTCATGTGATCTTTGTTATAACCATGTGTGGCCTTGATGGACTATAAATTCTAATCAAGACATCAGAAAACAAATTCCATGCATAAGATTTGGAATTTCAAGAAATTACCCTTGGCCAACATTGAAGACGAATGACATGCATACTAAGAAATACCACTCTGTATCAGTGAGATCTTCTGGAGATAATGAAGCCGACGGCCTTTTGGCCTGTGGTTGTATGTCTTCTTCACTTTCACCTGTTAAGAGGGAACTATAAAGTTCTTTCAATTGCTCAGTTCTCTGCAACCCCAGCTGGTTTTCATTAACTTCCCCCACCTGAACAGTTTTCCTGGTCTTGATATCCCCATTATAGTACCCATCAGTCCATTTCAACACCCTAAAAGATAATATTCCAGATTTTAGAACATTATCTTCAAAACATATACAATGAAACAAGTTCCTAAAAGGTTCATATACATTGACAACAACATACCCAGTGTAATCCCACTAGTGCAGAGTATATACAGACCTTAACTTTACCATGTGGGATAGAGAGGTTGTTCCTAAAAGACCCTTGGCCGACATATCAAAGTAATTATGAAAAAGGAAATACGGCAGTAGAAAAAACAAGTCAATTAATAAGGAAAGCAATATAGAGCATTCAGAAAAAGAAATCCTTGGCAAAGTAAGAACATTGAATCTACTGCATGCAGTCTTACCTTTCATTTCTGCAAGAGACTATTTCCGCAGCTTGTACACATCTACTGGTCACTTGGCGGGAAGTCTTACTGTTGCCCCAAGACTTCCTTTTTTAAGGGGGAGATAAATTACCAAGAACTAGTAACAGAATTTGAAATCAAATTGATATATTCTATTTCCTAAAAGTCCAAAAACTGTAACTACATGAATAAAGGAGATTTAACATAAGTACCATCATTCTTCACCTTAAACTCAAGACTCTTTCGCATTCCAAAACTTACTGGTCCTTTAATTTAAACATTTTCTCTAAAATGAAATTCAAGCAAAACACAACAACGACAACATATCCAATATAATTGTAATCCAGTTCCGATAGACCCTCGGCTCAAGTAAAGCAGAATAAGTAAAACAAATACAGTAACGAAGATGCCATGCTAAAAACAATTAAGAAAAGAATAAGCAGAAGGAGAATGTTAGCCCTTATTACCCTGGTTCTGTAACTGGAATTGACCAGAAGATAGCATAGCTCCATTGAATGCCTCTAGCAGCAAGAGCAAGTTGCTTTCTCAAGTTGCCTGGGACTCCATCTTGGTCTTGGTGTCCCATAGCCATTTTCAAAGCTTCAAGCTTTTGTCTCACCAAAATGGCACTGAAAAAAAAAATCAGCTCAAGCTTCTAAGAACAACACCCAAATCAGAAAGCATAAATCTTGATCCAAATGGGATCTCAGTTCTCAGGACCACATCCATATTGGTCCATACACATAATTTTTCAGTTTCAGATTCCAAGAAACTACTCCTAGAACACCCATTTTTTCACAAAGATAATATTAATGACTTATCATTTTTTGAGCTAAAATCTATCATTAAGACAGAGACATGCTACAACTTGGTATATATATTAAGCTACTCAATTGCTGTTTCCATAAATCCCCTTAAGTTGGAAATGTACATGAAGTGGGGTTTCAATGGTGGGAGTAATTATGCTAAAGAATTGTACTGAAAAGGGGTTAAGAAAAAGGTTGAAAAAAAGCAATAAAAATCAAGTCTTTGAGAGTCAGAAACTGAAACACTTTGGGCCTACAGTGAAAATCAAGAAGTGATTAATCTTGTTCCTGTATAGTTGCCTCATATCTAATATTTTTTTGTGTTTGAGATGATATTTTCTGAGAAGAGAATTTTTTGAAAACAATCGTTCCGTCTTTACAAGATAATGATAAATTTTACGTATATTTTATACTCGTCGACTTTATTTATAGGGATTTCACTATGTTATTCTTGTTGTTTTGCACCATAAGAGTATAAACCAAAAGGAGTTTAATATAAAAGATTAATCATATATAAATTAATATTATAATTAGTGATAAATAATTTATTTATAAATAATATAAATTAAACTAATGGTTAGTGATGGCTCTTGTGGGAGGATGAACGTAAGCTAAAAGATAAAATACACAAAATTCCAAGTGAAAAGTACAAACATGATTATGGCATGGTATACATTTTATTTAATTAATTATTTGAGAACTCATAACGTATTGAAACAATTGTGTATAACTAAATAAAATTTATATTTTAATTAATTAACTTAACTATCTAATAAAATATATTGAAAAATAAAAAAAAACTAATTATGTATTAAGCCAATTTTATTTGAACTTCAAAATATAACCATCAATTAAAAAAAACATGAAACACGAAAAATAAAAATAATAAATTGGGATTAAAAATATTTATTACGTAAAATCAAATAATTATTATATATATATTGTGTATATAAAAAATATGGGTTCATGTATGGCACGTGGAGGTATCATTGCCTATAATTTGTTGGTCTTCATAACAATAAGAATAAATAAATTAATTATAGCAATTAATTCATTAAAGACAGCTTTGAAAATTAATTAAGCACATGTCACGTCCAAAGATTACAATATTTTTCTCTTCTACGTGTCACGAGATTTACGTTTCACTCATAAAATTACAATCGATTATTATATTCATCAAAATTTTTGTACATATCAACGAATTCCATCGTTATCAATCAAAAAAAAATATATTGAATTCACTATAGTGATTTTTTTTTATTTTTATTTTTAAAAAAGAGTTGGACTCATCAAGACTCTGCTAATAGTATGTTAGGTGGGAATTCACCGTTTATAGTCACTTTTTGACATTTGATGTCATAAATTTCAACTCTTTTAACTCGTTTGGTTCATGCATATTATTTATGTAAGAAAAATTATATTATAAATTTAATTATATTTAATAAAAAATGTATATTTGGTATGAAAGTCACTGGGAGAAATAGAGGTAGATCGAAGAAGTATTGAAGAAGTCCTAATACAAATGTTTATCTTTTACTTTCAAAATCATTTTTTGTTATGTGCTTATTTTTTTAAAAAAAATTACTCTATACAATTTGAAAAGAATTGAAATTCTTTTCATCTACAACTAATTGAATCATTAATTAATTTAAATTACATGATATACGTGTAGGTATTAGTTACATATTTTTGAATGTTATTGTACACTGACAAAAATCGACTAAGACATTCAAATTTATTTACTTATTTATTTATTAATAGCATATATTAATTTATTAGCTCACTGAATATTTAATAATTAAAAAATTTAAAATATAGATATTAACTTACTAATTTCTTTTAAACTTCACATGACTAAACCCTACATTATTAATAAATGCATGACTCTGGGGTTGAAAGAGACAAAAATAAAAATTACGTGAATCAATTGTTGATGAAGATAGTTTCAAACGTACATGTGTCATCAAATTTAGTTTAAACATGACAAACACATCACATCTTATATTTGTAGTAGATGCAAAGAATCGCACAAACACGATAGAATTAGAATTTTTCACTAGATGAACTTAAAATTTTTAAAAATAGTATAATTTTTTATCGAAAAGAGTTGATAAGCTAGCTCCACCACTACACTGGCTCAATATATACTATTTTATTTATCTCAATATATATAGTACATATAAAATAAAAAGAGTCAATTAATATATATTTAAAAAAAGTCAAATAAATAAAGGAAAATATGTATAATGAAGTTTTGCACCAAAACGGAAAAATTCCCAAATAAAAAAAATTGTGATGATTGAAAGCAAATCAATTAGGACCCTTTTTCAATACCCACGTACCAATCAATGGAAAAGGACAAAAATAGCACTCACCCTATTAATTAATAGGATTAAAATGATAAATTTATTATATTAATTATTATTATTTTAATAAAAGTATCAAGTCAAAATTTGAAAACTAAATTTAAATCGAGGAAGGATGAAGCTGTCGTATAAAAATAGCCGAGAGAAAATTTAATTGGCCAAAAAATTTAGAAAATTTTGAAAGTAGTCTCGCGATTCTAAATGTTTAGACAAATGTTTATTCCTTTTCTAGTTGAATTTTCAAAATAACCTGATACGATTAATTTAGATTTCCTCTACGTAGAATACATCTAAGAGGAACACACTCCCTCGTAGGAATTTCTCCATTCTCAAGACTCGAACTAGATTGGTGAAGGGCATTTGAATGTTAGTTCTCATATTCCTGGTTAAATTTTAAGAAAAAAAGAAAACAGCAGCTCAACATATAAAAAAAAATTTTAAAAATCATTTATTGGATCTTCAAATAACAATTCTACTAAACAAGGTTATGTAAATGAGGAGAAACAGTAGGACACAACTAATACAATCATTTTGTGAGGTAAAAATTGTCTTCAAAAAAAAGGAAAGAGAGAAAGAGCAACAATGGTGAAAGCTTTCTATGGGTTAGAAAATGTATCAGCCTTGCCATTCATTCAATTACACACTGTTTAGTTTTAAGGCTTCAAAGAAGCAAGACTTGACTGGCATCTCACTTGTAAATAAAGCATGTCGGCGTCATTCATCAGGACTGATTCAATCATGGGAAGCGAACTAGCCTATTTACAGCCGAGTCCAATGCATCTACGTTTCTCCGGATAATTTTCCTTCAATGTATCAAGGAATCACAAAGAAAATATATGTTGGTTGTAAACAGTAGAGACAGTCATACTTCGTCATCGCATGGAGCAAGGTGTCCAGGATTCTAGCTCACGGCAATAAACGAAAACCTATTTATAAAAAGAAAAGCAATGAAACAAACCTGTCAGTTCACTGGCTACTTGCCAAGTGCAGTGACGAGAATCAGCAGTGCATCCTATTGTCAAACTTCAAAGAAAGAACTGCTGGTCGTGCATATGGCAACTTAAAGGAGAAACAATCTCTAACATCAAACCAGAATCACATATAAAGGATACAGCTGTGTTGCAAGATTATCAATTCCTTTCATTTCCTCGTTCAATCTGCACTGAGAGAGTTATCTCAGAATGATTCACCAGAATAGTAGACTTTGCAAAAATTTTGGGGTGGGGGAGAAAAGAGGGATGCAATTTTATTATTTGATGCAAAACTAGGCCCGATGCAAAACATGCAAGTTCCTATTTAGAAGCTTGACGGATGTCCACCAACCACATGCAAATCAATACTATAAAATCTAAGAAGTTATACCATCTAAACATAATAGGTACACTAACTTGGTGCTTCCTCCCAACTTCTCTTTAGAATGAGTCTGATAGTTCCTATTTAGAAGCTTGACGGATGTCCACCAACCACATGCAAATCAATACTATAAAATCTAAGAAGTTATACCATCTAAACATAATAGGTACACTAACTTGGTGCTTCCTCCCAACTTCTCTTTAGAATGAGTCTGATAGTTCTTTTTTTCCTCAGGAAGGTGCCACAGGGACTTGATTAAAGAATACAAAAACACTACCTTAAGCAAGAATTTATATAGCGGTTTCCTTTAGTTGCTGCATCAAGTGCTGCACGACAAACAGGCAAACATTAACACAAATGCAGCCCAAGTTTAGTACATTACTTAAAACATGAGAATTGGGTATTAATGAAATGGTAAATGCATTTAAGAAATAAAATGAGCAAAGGAGAGATCTGGAATTATATCTCTCTCTTTGATGACTATCCTCCTATAGTCCTATTACAGAACACATTAGTAGCATTCATCCATATCAAACATCCTATTATAATTATGATCACATCTTTATATATCAAACCTTTTTCCTGGAGAATCAAGTCTAGATATCTGAATTTTCTGCATTTCAGCACCGTAATCCTGTCTAATATCATTTCAACTTCACTCCTTGGCTAAACTTGCTGTGATATATTCTATCTTACTTATATATTTTCTTTTTAATCAGGTAAAGTAAAATTCCATTAACAATTGCATCCAGTAGATGCTAAAAATTACAACCTGCAGCAAACAAGTTAGCTCCCAGAAACAATGGACCTTCTATAAACTTCCTAGAGAGCTAATAAATTCAAACGCTAAACAAAATTATTTGCACTGGTGGTAGTTACACCAGATTCGTGAGCCATCTGTATTTCGGAATATGGATGGGAGAGGGGTTTCCTCAAAGCATCTGCTATTTCTTTCTAACCACAGGCACAAAAGAGTAGAAGCTGCTATCAGATAAGTCTTCCACGACCCCTCCACGAATAAGGAGAAAAACTTAGATTCTTATCTACGAAAATTGTTGTTTTGCTGCTCGGCTGTACGACATGAGACAAAGTATACCAAAAAAAGGTCAAAGCCGCACTGGAAAAATGTTGACCACAATTTCTAGCGCTTTGCTCTTGAAAAACAGAAAAAGTTTGTCAAATTCCCAATTGACTTCCTTACATCTAGTTTGAAGTTTGACTTAATGATCTCGGGCAAAGCCAAGTGCCTCATCTTCTAGAAAAAGGATGACTCATGCAACAAAGAGAGAAATGGAAAAGTAGACAGGAAGTTCCACTTATCCATACTCTTCCACTTTGCCTACAAGTAAAGCTGGTACATTGGATCCATGGTACCAACTTATGACAGTTAAAATTCTAAATAACTCTAAGAAGGCTTTTATTATAGAATATTGATGATCTATGTGTTCCAAAGAGGACTGATAGATAAGAGGCGGATTACTATGTTGGATCTTGCGTTTATCTTACCTCAAAAAGCAATTGTTGGATCTAGTGTGAGGTTACACACTGGCATGCTCAAGTCTGTTTAATAAATAATGAGCGAACAACGAGCAGAACAAAAGAAAAACTATAATGATGTTAAGGACTTCAACAACTGAATTGTATAGGCTAAAATACATACCACATTCTTGAACTCGTCCTGCTGCATCACCAAAGCATTTCATGTGATCAATAGAAGTACTAGTAACCTGCAAAATCATGTTATCCCCTTTAAACATGAACAGCACACACATCTGTGGAAAAAAAACTTCTAATAGCAAGTCAGGAATGCATGAAGTCTTCTAATGCTTATGGCACTTTGCCCTTCGTAATTACAAGGCACTATGCCATCTATCCATTAGATTGCACTTTGCATCTAAATTCCCCTAAAGATCTCACTTAGTCACCTGATAACTTTTAAGCAGAAGTCATTGGAGATTGTCAGGTGACAGTCACATGCCACATTAAGGATAAAAGGTGAAATAGAACTAATTGATCCCAATAAGATTGATACCTCAAGCAAAATCCTTATCCAATCCTTTCTTATTATAAAATAATATTTTATTGAAATTCTGGGGGAAGAATGCCGTCTACAAGCAATCTATCGGAAAGAAGAGAACTAATGGTTCTCTATGAAAGAGACCTAATCATTTATACAAACAGTGATCTCTTTGGCACACAAAACTAAAAAAAAGACAAAGACATGTCCAATCTGTAAACTCGGATTCCACCCCTTCACATGGTCTTTCCTTTATCTCCAAAATATCATATAAGTGCCAGTGGAGCAACATTCCTAACTCTACATCAGAGAACATGACAGTCATGTGACCTGAAACCCAAGTTCAATATCCCAAGAGAAGGTGCGCATAATAAACAAAAAAGTACCAAACCATTTAAACTACAGTCGAGAAGTGTCAAATGTGATGCTTAGAAGTGTTTAATATCAAAGAGAGTGAGAAATTCAGATACAAAATCAAATGCTATGAATTGAAACCCCTTTGTTATCTACCCAGATGAAAACTGATTCCACTTTAGAAACTTTACAAGCAAATGCACAATTAAACAGCAGCCAAAGAGCCCAGATCACCATGTACCTCATGATCATCACAAGCATGCTTTTCAAATTTAACTACTACTACTTAGCTTAACTCCCAAACTAAATTGAAGGTTAGCCTATATCTATCCTCAACATCCATTCCACTTCATTATAAAATGTGGGTTCTCTAAATCTCACATTTGTCCCTCCACTAACATACGATCATCTCAAACCAAATTAAAAAAAAAGACTCTTTTTTTATCAGTAACCAAACTAACAAGGGACTTGTCAAACAATGAACCTATGCAGTATTTGCAGCAGTGTCCTCAACACCACTGACTACTGAGATTGCGAGGAAATGCTTAACATGAATTAAAGACAGAGAGCAGAAACCTCTGATAAAGTTGACCGAAGAGAAGCAAAAAGTGAAATATAGCTGTCAGCGATCGCCATAGAATCTCTCTCTACAACTTCAATTGCTTTCAGTATTTCTTTGCCATTTACTGACGACGATGTTTGAGATTCCGCATTTCCGTGATCGCCACATTCCACTCTTTGTTGTTGCTCTTCTTCTTCAGCTTCATCTGCTCTGTTGTCGTCGGAATTCAGCTGATTATTCTCCTCCTTCTCTGGAACTAGGGTTTGGTTCGACTCCATTTTCGGATTTTCAGTTTCGGGTCGAATTGCTCCCCAATTTTCTGAAACGTTTTATTGGGCTTTTGTATTCCGAATTCGAACAATAATGGGCCTCAACTTCAGCCCAGGAACTAAAGCCCACTTTATCTTGTAGTCTGTCCACTTACCATGTCGTCTACTCCTTCTGTTTTAATTTGTTTGTTTCGTTTGATCAAAGAAGTATTGGGAGAGATGATTAAACATGATATGATACAACTTTATATCACTGAAGACATGATCTTAGATAAAAACGAGTGGAGGTCGGGCATTATGGTAGGAGGTTAGTAGGCTAGTAGGAGTAAGATGATGTCTTGTCCTATTATGTAGAAGGATTAGTCGTATTTTTATATATTGTACTGTTATTGGCTTGTCATTTATTTTGCTACTTTTAGTGTATTTATGAGTCTTTCATCGCTTTCCATTCTAGTCGTTTTTGTATTTAGTATTTTCTACTTTGGGGGTTGATATATTTAAATTAAGGACCTTTCAAAAACAATCTCTCTATCTCTATAAGGTAGTGGTAAGGCCTGCGTACATTTTACTCTTCCCAAATTCTACTTGTGAAATTTCACTGAGTATGTTGTTGTTGTTGTTTTGAGTTTTGACTTAACATGAGTTTTTTTTAAAAAAAAATTGTGATCTTTAATTAAAGATATGACAAATATATTAAAAAATCATCTAATATTGTGGTGTTAAACATGTCACTTAGATAATTGATATAAAGAGTTATCGATTAAGACCTTTTTTTTTTATTCTAAACAGACTAAAATAAAAATCTGCCAAACAAATTAAAACAGAGAAAGTAACTATTATAACATACTTTTCGCAAATCATAATTTTTCACAAGTAAAAAATATTTAGATTTATAAAGCTAAATGTCATTTAACTTATCAACAATAACATACTTAATGTAATTTCATAGATTGAACTGAGAAAGATATTACATACTCAAAACCTTATATTTACTTTATAAGCGTCAAGAGATTATTTTCGATAAATTGTCCACTCAAACTATTTAACCTAACAAATAATTTCTTAAAAAGCATATAATTTTTATAAGGAGCATATAAATTTGTTATATTCTTTGCTTTGGTCTATGGAATGGAACAAAACCCAAAATTGAAAAAGAAAATAAATAATAAATAGGTGGCAAAAATTGTATAGCCCATAAGGTATGCACGTTTTAGTGATCATGACTGCAACTTCATAATATTAATAATTTATTGTGATTATTATAACAAAAATTAATTAAAAATATTAAATTAAATTTAAAATAGTGTATAGAGGGTGGGACCCACCCCCAAGATGTACTGCCACGTGGAATACTCTAAAAATGTCATTAAAAAAAAAAACCATAAGATAACAAATAAGTATAAGGCGGGAATACGATTCCAAAATATAAATGTGGACCACACGTATTTTCAATTTTTGAACTTTTGAAAAGGAAATATATAAATAAAGAAAAAAAATGCAATAATTACGCAATCCAAAAAAAGAGAAACCAACAAATTTTTGTTTATGATTTTTTTTTTGTAAGTTACTAAAATTAAATTATATAATGATTTACGAATCTTCCCGTTAGAAGGTGTGAGAGGTTAGATTTAGGAATTACACAGAGGGGTAGGGATAGACTGAAGAAGTATTTGGGGGAGGTGATCAGACTTTATCTCACTGAGGACATGACCATAGATATAAAAAGTGTTGGAGGTTAGATTTAGGAATTATACAGAGAGGTAGAGTTAGATTGAAAAAGTGTTTGGGGGAGGTGATCAGACATGATATAGCGAAACTCCATCTCACTGAGGACGTGGTCTTAGATATAAAGGACTGGATGTCGCATATTATGGTAGAAGACTAATAAGATAGTAGGGGGTAGGTTGATATATGGCCTTATGATAGTAGTCGTGTCTTTTATATCGTGTGTTATTATTACTTGTCTTGTACTTATTATTGTTATCGTATTTACATACTACCATTTGCTTTTTATTATTGGTCATTTTTCATTTTTTTTCTTTTCTTTTCCCTCTTTTCCATATCAAGTATCTTTTATTCATAGAGCTTGATTTTTTTAAGACGAGAGTTTTCCGGAAATAATCTCTTTATCTTTATGAGGTATTGACAGAGTCTACGTACATTTTAATCTCCCCAAACCCCACTTGTAAAATTTTACTGGATATGTTATTGTTGTTTGCAATGATTTATTAATCTAATTCAAGTAAAATATAATATACACAAAATTATGATATAACGTGCTACAAATATTGTGTAAGGCCAATAAATGCATTAACTCCAAAGCGTTGCTAGGCCTCGACGAATTATAGACTAATCAACATGATCTATAAAAAATATTTATCGAGTAGATTACTAATTGACAAATTACTCGATAGATACATTTTCAGATGTCTTTGATATATTTTTTAACTATCCACTAGAGCAATTGATCTACTGCTCATCATACTTATAACATATAATTACATGTCTTGATCTCTAACTTTATACATAACAACAACAACAACTTATCTAGTGAAACCTACAAGTGGGGTTTGGGGAGAGCAATGTGTACGCTAACCTTATCACTACCTCATATAAACAGAGAGGTTGTTTTCGAAAGTCCCTCAACACAAATATATCATACCCAAAAGTAGAAAATACTAGATACAAAAATTACCATAGTGAAAAGAGATTGAAAACTCATAGATACAATACAAGTAACAAAATAAATGAAGGCCAATAACAAAACAATATATAATGACACGACTAATCCTACAATCCTATTATATAATAAGGCAAGACACTCCAATATGCGACCTCCATTCCTTTCTATCTAATGCCATATCCTCAGTGATATGAAGCTGCATCATATCCTATCTAATCATCAGCCGCCAGTACTTTTTCGATCTACCTCTACCCCTCTGCGTAACTGCTAACTTGATAAATGAAAAAATAAACAGAAAAGGAAATATATAACTAAAAAAAAAAAGAAAACAATAAAATTAAAGAGAACAATAAAAGGAATTTTTTTTTTGTTGTTGTTAACTTTTTTTTATTTTTGGTTTAATTGTTTTAAATTCTAAAAATAGTAAACTAAAAACCTGAAATTCAAAGACCAAACCCCAAAGAATTCCTAAGAAATAGGGGCCATTTGCAATGTCATCATCGTCGCTTTGCTTCTAAAAAAATAACCGGTATTTCAAGAACAGCCAAAACCAGAAAAAGGGGTTTCAAATATCACAGATTCAATCTTGCTTTACTAAACCAAGTGAAATGATTCACCAATTTCTCGATCCAGTCGCTTAATTAGCTTCAAATTGTCAAGATCTCTTACATTTCAGCTCATTCTGGTTCGTAACTAACCAACATTATCAACTTTTTTTGGTAGTTTTTTTTCTTTTAAAGGGGTTCATTTGATGTGGGGTTTGTTCAAAATGTGTTCTTGTTTTGTTTTTTGGCTTGTTAAGCCATTTGGGGTTTTTCGATTTTAGGTGTTATTTTTGGCCGTGGAGTTCTTAATGTACTTGGAATTTTTCGTAATGGGGGAAAATGGAAAAATGGGTGTTGATTGTTTCAGCATTGTTGTGTATCAGTGTAGTGTGTGTGAGAGAGAGAGGTTTCGTGATTAGGGGTATTATTCTTTAACCAAAAATCTTGTTTGTTTTAGTTAAATCTGGCTGAGTCTGTTGCTTGTTTGTGTGTAGTTGCTCATTCTAGCTCAATGTGTTTTGGGTGTTAAAGTTTTTTTCTTTCTTCATATTTTGGGTGGAATAATGTACTTGAAAATTTTCATAAAGGGGTAAAATGGAAAAATGGGTGTTGATTGTGTGTGTGATAGAGAGAGAGAGAGAGTAAGGTTTCTTGATTAGGTTGCTGAGTTTTGTTCTTTAACCAAAAATCTTCCTTGTTTAAGTTAAATCTGTTCTTTGGAGCTGCCCATTCTAGCATAGTGTTTATTTTGGGTGTATTCTTCTTTTAATTTTTCCTTGTCCTTAAAATGGCTTCATATAGAGCTAAATGGATATCGAGGATTGTAGCTGGACTCAGACTAGTTTAGGATTGAGTCACAGTAGTTGTTCTTCCTTCTTCTTTTCGATTCTATACTCTTAATATCTATAACTGTTGGGAGCTCTAGATCTAATTTTAGCCAGAATTGCTGTCGATTTTCTGTTCAAAAAATTATCTTTTTTCTCACTTGTGTTATCTTTTACAAGAGAAATCAAATAGGGTAAAATTATCTGTACATTTTGTGTGCATAGTGAAATGTTGAATCAACATGCTCACTCTATGGAACATGATGTATCTCTTTCACACAAGGATAAATATAATATTTGGAAGATGTTTCATTTAAGTTATTTCCTAGCACTCGGTTATGGGGTTAATTTGTTAAGAAATCTAGTTGATTGAACTTTAGATTAGCTCTCACTTTAGTTGGGAATGATATCAAGACCAATTTTTGCCAGGAGAGCATATTTTTGTGAGCTATGTTGGTGTGGATCCTACATTTCAAGTAGAAGGCTTCTATTAAAATAGTTTAATCAGTTTAGTCAAACGTTTTAGCAAACAGCCCGCTCACTAAACTAAAACAATGTATATGACATGGTATATGGGGTTTATTCCAAATTGACCTTTTCTCCAAATAAGAAAATAGTTCAAAAATGGAAATGGTGTAATGGTCTTTCAGTGTTCAATTTGACATTATGTACAAGGCCACAAGTATCACGAATATTTTAACTGTGGATCCAAGATAAGCTTTCTCAAAATATAACCTGCATTGCTACAGTAAACAGCTTCATTATAACCATAAGAACTTCTTTTGTCAATTTGCGGTATGTACTAACCATAAGATCATTTTGTTGGGCAAGTATAATAACCATAAGAATTTCTTTGCTTATTAGTGTGAGAACTGTTGATCTACTTATGTGATGGACTATAAGATGAGAGATCCTTGACATCCATAGTGCTTGATCCTTTTTGAAAAATTGAGAGAATAAGATTCTTATGAAGATAGATGTCTCTCACGATGAAAGAAATTATGATGCCTGATAGTGCTCATAATTCATTGCAAATCTTAATCACCAAGACAACATTTTCTTGTCTAGATGGAAGTGCCAGTCATTTTGAAAAAAAAAGAACCTATTCTAACAGAATGATTTGTATAATCACACAGTTCCTCATGCTAATCATGGTGTGGTCATATCAATATCAACAAAAGTAGAAAATTAATGCACGCATTGTTTTTATTTGACTAAAATAACATTTGTATAATCTCATTGTAGTTGTGTCAACCCTATTTGATTGGCTCTGCTGTTGGCTGAAGAATATCCTTTAATGTAGCCATGCTAGTATATTTCGTATTAGTAGTTTCATCATCTCCTTTTCAATTATCAAAAACCCAAGATACTTATGTAGTAACATGTTCCTGTTTGTTTACTAGCAGTGCTCTCCGTAGTAATCCTGCTAAAGCATATATCAAGTTTATCATGAATCCAGAAGCTGCAACTCAAAACGGAGACTCAGCCAGTTTTAACGAAATTCTTAACTTTAAAGGGGCAGCAGAAGGTAAATCCATTCCATATCTCAGTATCTCAAATTTTTGGTATTCTCAGGCCTTTCCCTATTTATTAAACTATTGGAGAAGTGATTTACGCTGTTTTAACAATGTTATATAGAATTTGGCCATTGGGCAAAACTAAAGCTCAGTTCCAGAAGATTTATATTGTTCCTTCTGCTCCTGTTTCCGTTTTTCCTTCCCTGACTATTTCTTGAGTTAGTTGGCTGAGCACTGGAAATGTTAAAACAAGCTGTAATAGTTTTACATCAGATCAGCCCTCATTTAAGGATCTCAAAAAGGGTCTAGTTTTCCCATTCAGGTTTTGTTTGAGCCCTTTTTACCAACTCTATAGCTGGTATCTGTTAAATCATCAAATAGTTATCATGGAGGAATTTAAAGTCTATTTGGCATTTCTGATTTCTTTAGTTCCTTTCATTAGACAGTTTCACCCTCATATATCTTTTCATTACTAACCATTGTTTTCTCTCACAGCTTCGCCAGACTGTCAAAAACAACTCTACCACCTAGTACTGCCCTTTACCAATTAAAGAACTTTCATTACAACCAGGTTGTGATCCATTACCTTTACCCCAAAATTTAAGGCCTAGTACTCTGGCTCTTCACCACATCCAACTATCTTTGGACAACTTTTGTTTTGCGTGGAACTGTGCATAAAACAATGCATCAGAAAAATTCATGTGTCGTTTCTTTTCGCTCTTATCTGTGTCAGATGTGCCTATTTAATGTAATATCCTGAGAGCATTAGTCATTAGTGGTAATCTTTCCGCGGTAGATTTTCTTCTCTCACTTACTTAGAGCTTTAATTTTCAGATAATCTTGCCGGGAGTAAATTGTTTGATGGAATCCAATCCAAGCATGGTTTGGCTGATATTCCAGCTACTAAAATCTCAGAATTGATGAAACTAAACAGCTTAGAGGTAAAGCTGGAATGGGTCTTCAGATTGGTGTTAACTCGTTACTTTCTTTTATACAGTTTGTACCTTCTTCAGATTCCTTAGTTGAACTGACTTTTATCTTCAGAGTGCCTCCACTCATTCACTATTCAGTGTTGTGAGTAATATTTTAGATGACAGCATTGAGAGGAAGAATGGAGATATACCTCAGGTATGGCACAGGAACTGAAAAGGGTGACAGAGAACTGAATAAAATTTCTTTTGGCTGGATCCTATTTGATTAATGTTACTGAAATCCTTTTAATATTAAGTGTGTGGCCTCCCTGGTGAAGTTAGTCGTACAAGAGATTGAGGAACGAGTTTCAAAACAAGCTGATAATTTGAGAAAGGTACAAGTGTTCCAATTATTGGTACTGATTTATGAATTTCATGCAAAGGGCTTATGAGTTCTGGATCTCTTGGGGTATTACAGCAAAATGGACTGTACAAGTCTCGCGAGGAGAGATATCAATCAAGAGTTAAAGCACTCGAAGCCCTTGCAGTGGGTACCACTGAGGAACATGAGGTACTATAAATATTACTACTATTTGTTTTCCTAAAAAATAAATAAAATTATTTCTTATTTTTTTGTTTTCTATTCTTTTATTGAATTTCACCTCATTCTATCCTCCAGGTTATCATGAAGAAGCTTCAACAGATAAAGGTATATTAGATTTATCAAGAAGTTACTAATTTCTGACTTGAAATAGCATGTTTTCTTCTTTTTTTTTCCTTTATGAAGTTCGTGTGCTGAATATTTTGAATGTTCTTACTGAATATGTACTATGAGTCTATTTCATACCAAGTCCATGGAAACACCGGTAATTGTTGAGAGTTTTGTGGGGTTTTGACCACGTTTTATTCTTCTGTATTACTTTTGGCACTTATTTACTGTCTTAGTAATGTATTAGTACAGTAGTCTTTCATGGCTCCCTTTATGTTGGGACGTTGGAGATGCCTGCTTTTAGGTTGATTTCTCTTCATTATTTCTTAAATCCCCTTTCTTCCTTTGCTAACACTCCTAGATCCCAAAAGTACCTATATGTGAATGTCAGAATTTTGATGGAGAAACACTACTAAATGCCATAAACATTGCACACATTATTCATATACCATAAATATTAAGGACCTTCTAGGACAGGTTCCGAACAGGTGCGTAATGCAAGAAGGTTAGAGGGTCAGGCCATTATACACTGAGTTTCTTAGCTGAAAACAATAGATGTCTCGGTTATTAAAAATATTATTTATATCATGAATACACACGCAAAATATATATGAGACAACTGCTAATCCTTAAACTAATTCTCTCTTTGCTCCAGTTTATATGATATTTCTTTCATTTTTAGTCTTATCCAAAATGCATGACACCTGTCTATATTTAAACATAATTGAATTTTAAACTTTCATTTTAGTTTTTACCCAAAATGACACGTTTCTATAGCAAAAGAAATTGTAATGGGAGAATAGGTGGAGTAGAATTTGATGGTACTGTTCATTCCACTGATGGTGAGCAATGGCTGGAAACGCATGGGGAGGGTGTTTGAGCAATTGGAGTGTTCGGAAGTTGCCAAATTTAAGTATGTTGTCTCACTATTACAAAAGGATGCGTATGATTGGTGGGTAAGTGTTCCAAATGCCAAGGTAAAACCTCCAGTTCTTACTTGGGATGATTTTGTTTAGGAGTTTCGCATGAAGTATGTTCCACTTGCCTACTATGAAGCTAAGAAAAGGGAGTTTTTAAGTTTGAGGCAGCGGGGCATGTCTATTGCTGAATATCAACAAAGGTTCCTATGGCTTTCTCGTAATGTTGGAGATATTATTAAAGAGGAGAAAGATAAGTGCAGGAGATTTGAAGACGGTCTAAATGATTCCATTAGAAAGAATGTGGCAATCTTGCAACATGAGAACTTCTATAAATTAGTTTCCGCTGCTCTTACTTGGGAAAGACTTGATAAGGAAGAAGCTAGTAGACATGAAAATAAACTCCGAAAGCCCAGATTAGATTTCAGAGGTCCATATAAAGGGAAAGGTTTGATGATTCTAAGGCTAGTGGTATTAATAGGTCATCTCAACCCAAGCAAAGCAGATCAGATTTTTCTACAAGTAGCGCTCCAAATAATGGCTAAGGCAAGACTCGTGTTCCTACGTGTGAAAAATGTGGGAAGAATCATTATCGTGTTTACAGGAGAGCTTCTGGTGTGTGTTTTAACTACGGCAGCTTTGATCATAAAGTGAAGGACTGTCCTAAACAGGTTCCTTCCTTGCGCACTGAAAGCTCGATTCAGAAGCCTTCTATTATTTCCCCTCAAACCATTAGGGCTGCTAGACCAAAAAACATCCAAGCGGTAGGAGCAAGTGGATCAAATCAACCTAGTGGGCCAAGGGTGCAAGGACGGTGATACGTAACGCCTGGCTCACTTAGGCAAATTCCACATTGGAAAAGAGAGGGAGAGTCCTGGGCTATTTAAGTAAAGGACTGGTCTATATACTGTGAGGTGTCTTTTGGGGTGAGCCCAAAGGGACAAATCTATGATGGGCTTGGCCCAAGAGCGGACAACACTTCACAGTGTTGGGCTAGATCGTTACAGGTGGTATCAGAGCCGACTCTCGACTAGTACGGTAGAGGGGCATACCTCAGCGAGGACGCTGAGTCCCTACGGGGGTGAGTGCAAGGACGGCGGTACGTTTGCCTGGCTCACTTAGGCAAATCCCGCATTGGAAAAGAGAGGGAGAGTCCTGGGCTATTTAAACAAAGGACTGGTCTATATGCTGTGAGACGCCTTTTGGGGTGAGCCCAAAGGGACAAATTCGTGATGGGCTAGGCCCAAGAGCGGACAATACTTCACAGTGTTGGGCCAGGTCGTTACACTCAAACTATGTCATTCTGTTTGGGATGGGGCATTAATTCATGGATGCATCACATGCTAGAACTTTTCTCCGTTGTTTATTGTGACAGTTGATCAGCATGCATGATACAACATGCTGAATTGACAATGTAGCAATGTTTCTTATATGGATTTTCATCATGTGGTTTTATTTTTTTGTACAAGTAGTCCAACTAACTTATCTTCTATAGATAGAGAAGGCCAAAATGGAAGAGAAAGAAAAACTTCAAGAGCAAGATTTAATCAGGTTAAAGGAAGATAATGATCACTATAAGATGAAAATATCCTCATTGATGGCTGAGCTTGAGTCATCCAAACATGCACATGAAAAAGATCGGTTACAGCTGGAAGCACAACTAGAGCAAACTCGAGCTGAGTTAGAGAACAAGCTACTGGAACTTCAACGTCTGCTGAGTGAATCAACAAAGAAAGTACAAGAACTTGAGGCATTTTCAGAATCCAAGTTGGTGAAATTGAAAAGGAGAGAGCTTGGCTACAAACACTTCATAGACTCACATTTTGGATCTCTGCAGGTTTGCATCTGAATTTACTCTTAACGGTTCATAGTGAAAGTTATTAGAGATATGACATTCTTAAATAATCAGGAATTGAGGATATCATCTGAGTCTATAAGGCAGGAGGTGATGAGGACCAAGGAGATTTACGTCGAAGAGCTTAATCACTTTGGTCAGGATGAGAGCTGAATTCTATGATTACATTTGTACTTCTTCATCCGGAAATCTGATCTCTATGCATGTATTCTCAATTAACAGGGTTCAATCTTAAGGGGCTGGTTGATGCTGCTCAGAATTATCACACAGTACTTGAAGAAAATAGGAAGTTGTACAACGAAGTTCAAGATTTAAAAGGTTAGTCAAATGGAATGTGAAAAAAGTTAGTCATTTAAGTGCAACATAGTGTTTCCCTAACATAATGTCATTTGTGATAGGTAACATTAGAGTTTACTGTCGGATAAGGCCATTCCTTCCGGGTCAAAGCCAAAAGTTGACAACCATAGAGTACATTGGTGAGAATGGTGAACTGGTTGTTGCTAATCCCTCAAAACTGGGGAAAGACAGTCACCGTCTTTTCAAATTCAACAAGGTCTTTGCACCTGCAGTTACCCAAGGTTTGATGATTTTGTTTATCAGCTTGATATTTAGATTAAGAACCCATAGAAACATCCTTTACTTTCATCATGAAGGAATAAAAGAAAGACATTACCTTTTTTCAATGCTGGCCATTTTCTAACTCTAGCATATTTCAGAGGAGGTATTTCGAGACACTCAGCCATTAATCAGGTCTGTTTTGGATGGGTACAATGTTTGCATCTTTGCTTATGGTCAGACTGGTTCAGGAAAAACATATACCATGGTATGGCCATCTTTAGAATGTGTATTTTGTAGATACTAATGGCTTTTCACTTCTACTTATCCTAGTCCATTTTGATTGCCTTCAGAGTGGGCCCAGCATGTCATCGGTGGAGAATTGGGGGGTCAACTATCGAGCTCTGAATGATCTATTCAACATCTCCCAGAGTAGGAAAAGTTCCATCGCATATGAAGTTGGTGTTCAAATGGTTGAGATATACAATGAGCAAGTGCGTGACTTGCTCTGCAGTGATACTTCTCAGAAACGATATCCTTGTTAAAATAATCCATTTGTGTTTTTGATACATTGGCTATTAAAATTTTCTTCTGTTCATTTTTACACATTTATTTCCTTGAATAACTATTGCTTCAATGTAATTATATAATGATTTTTTAAGTTTTATTTTCAATAGTTAGTGGAGATGTCAGGAATGTGTATGCCATATATTTCCTAATGTTTCCTTAACTTTCGCACACTTGGGATTTGGAGTACTACTCAACCCAATGGATTAGCTGTCCCTGATGCCAGCATGCATCCAGTCAAATCAACTGCAAATGTCTTAGAGTTGATGAATATTGGCCTAATGAATAGAGCTGTTGGCGCTACTGCTTTAAATGAAAGAAGCAGTCGGTCACATAGGTTATCTCTTAGACTAACACTTCTTATCTCAATTCTGATATTTTTCTGTCTGTACATCATGTTTATTTGACTCATTATATTGCAGTATCCTCACCGTACACGTACGTGGTATAGACTTGGAAACAAATGATATTCTACGAGGTTGCCTGCATTTGGTAGATTTGGCTGGCAGTGAAAGAGTAGATCGTTCGGAAGCCACAGGGGATCGTTTACGAGAAGCACAACATATAAATAAATCATTATCTGCTCTTGGGGATGTGATATTTGCATTGGCACAAAAAAGTTCTCATGTGCCATATCGAAATAGCAAACTAACACAAGTTCTTCAAAGCTCCCTTGGTAGTTAAATACCTTTCCTGTGTTAATTCTAATTTTAATATATTCTGTAAATGAGTTCTATTTCTCTTTCGATTAAGCCTGTATTTACTTATTTTCGCTCATCACATGTTACAGGAGGCCAGGCAAAGACACTTATGTTTGTACAGCTCAATCCTGATGTAGAATCCTACTCAGAAACCATTAGCACCCTGAAGTTTGCCGAGAGGGTGTCTGGAGTAGAGTTGGGTGCAGCGCGGAATAACAAAGAGGGTCGGGGTGTTAAAGAACTTATGGATCAGGTACCTCACGGCACATTCTAATATCAATAGCTCGGTAGATAATGTCATTCTAGTTGCTCTTACTATTTCATACTGCCTGCATCTACAGTTGTACTGTCTACTTATTTTTTGTGAATAAGGACATCACACTTGTGCATCTATGATTAAGGCCCATTTTAATACTGTCTTGTATGTTTAGCTCTTCTCCAGAGTACAATAGATTTATGATGCTTGCAATGTTGCTAATTTCTTTGCTATGGTCATGTACAAAGTATTGCTTGTAAATTTTCAGGTAGCTAACTTAAAGGACACAATTGCCAAGAAGGACGAAGAAATTGCGCGGCTGCGGATTCCCAAAACCAGTGGCAATGGTGAGAGGCATAGTGTGAGCTCAACCCGGCATAGCTCCGCCTCTCCAAGAAGACATTCTTTAGGCGGTCCACGAACAAGCCAAATTTCTGGAGAGAGAAGCTTAAAACCTACTCAGAAAGTTCCTTCTGACGTGGACAATAGTTCAGACTACAGCGACAGACAATCTGACACTGGTTCTCAGCAATCAATGGATGACTTTAGGCATCACAAAGATTTCTTTAGACAATCCAGGCTTGCTGTAGTAGATGCTGATTTAAATCAGGGTGAAGACACTGATTCAAGGGCTGTGAGAAGAGGTCAAAATCCTAATGAAGATGTGGAGCTCATCGGGCTTGATGATGCAGATTCTGAAGAGAGATTAAGTGACATATCTGATGGTGTACTTTCAATGGGAACTGAGACTGATGGTTCAATCAATAGTATCGTAGAATACACTCTTTTCCCTGAAACAACAAAGCCACCTTCTGAGACCCCTGAGAGGTGAGTGTTCTACAAATGTGTATATTATGACATCTCTGATTGTCTTTTTGTCAGGTCTTGCCTTACAATTTGATAACTTTTTTCTTGAATGTTGATTTACTCGTGGAATCTCTAATTCCCATTTCTCCATACTGACCTCAGGTTGATATGTCAGCATATCTTGTATCTTTGTTTTGAAAATTGCTTTACCCGCCTTTGTATTAGCTTTTTTCATTTTTCATTTTTCCTTTATCATTTCTTGATCCATGTTTTGTCTCAGAGAAAATCAACATCAGATTACATTCTGACTGAGCATTTCTTATAGTTTAAAGTCACAATTCCTTGTTTCTACTTCATGACTATTTAGATCACATATCTTCTTAGTACAGTAATTTTTTCGAAGATAGCTTGTAGTTACTTGGGAAAAACAGAATGCTAGGTTTTCCTGCTGAACTCTTTGTTAAAGACAACCAAGGCACTCCTCAATTTTAAAGGCATGCACTTATTCTCTTTGCTGGTGAATGATTCAGGCCCTCTATACCTACTAAACTTCCACGGCCCTCACAAAAGGCGGTGCAAACAGGATCTTCTCGGATGTCATCATTGAAGAAGAGCACCCCTAGAGTCCCGAGTATGTGATTCTCATATGTTCTTCGTTTCCTTTATTTTCCTTCTTTGTTAATGCTCTCCTAATTAGAGAAGAGAAATGATAATAGTGTATCACCATTTCCTTCTTTCTAAATCATTCCAACTTTTCCTTTTTCCTTTTTATGCTTCTCAGGTTCTAAAAAACCTCCTTCCGGAAACACTTCTGCAGTTAGGTCATCCAAAAGATGGCAATAGTACAGAAGAAAAATTGTTAAAGAGGGCGCTTGGCTATCCTTCTTTGTAGAGTAGAGTGTAGACGCAATTATTGTGTCATCTCCATTGTTGTGGAAGATATGGAGGAACTTCAGCTTGTAGCAAGCTGTACTGATCAGGTGAATTTCTTTAGGAATATTTGCTCCTCCGCTCTCTCCCGCCTCCCCTACTCGAAGTGAAGGAGGAAAGGAAGGCGGTGTGGAGTTTCACATTGTGTAGTGTGTACATGTAGTTCTATTTAAGAACTTGCTGATGCATTTTTAGGCTATGAAATAGTGTTGACTGGTAACTTATGTTTGATTATGATGCTTATTGTGAAAGGAAGATCATGTTTGAACACTTGCTAAAGCAGGAAAAAAATAGTGTTATTAGTAACTGGCTCTGTTGTTTTCATTTTTGAATTCAATGTACTATGTTTAGCCAAACTGGAAATAAGGGGGTGATTTCTCTCTTATGCCTAAGCCTCATTACTTGTGCTCGTGAGAAGTAGCAGGTATAAAAAACAGCTACTCCGAAACCACTGTTATAAAAAAATATACATCTGGACACTGTTATAACAATGCTCCCAGGTCTTACACAGCTGTCTGTTTTCCAAATGTTTGTCGGCTGTTTCATATCCCAAGTGAAGTCCAGGGAGTAGGATAGAATTTACCTCTATCTTTATGAGATAGAGACTGTTTCTGATAGATTCTTTACTCGCAAAAAAATATTGCCGAATTTTAGGATTTAATTTTATGTTTGATTACAAAGTAAATTTATTTTTCGTGAAAATGAAATACTTATATTTTTTTTGTTTCAACTATTTCTCCTTTTGGTTTGAAACTAAATCTGTTTGAATTTTGTGATCGTTTCATTATTTTAATTTGGTGAATATTTTCCATGGCATCAAACTAATTAGATTGTGCAAATTAGAAAATTAAATTACTCTACTTAAATATACTCAATTAGATGAAAAAGATAGTTATTAACTTTCAATTGTCTATAGTAATTATAAAATGTCTTGACAATTGATTCAGTCGAAGAAATTTTATAATAAGTAAAATTGTATTTAAGATAAAAAATATCTCAAAAAAGATTTATTCTAAAAAATTGACTTTAATATGAAAGAAAAATCAATTACAAAACAAATGGTATTATATAAAAATAATTACAAATATCATCGTTTTCTATATTCACTTTTGAACTTATTATTCTAATACAAGTTTATTTTCTTGTACAATGATATTAGGAATTTAGTAAATATAATTTTGAAGTCTTTGCTTCAATTTTCTTAAATTAATTTATTTACTAAATTGTATTGGCTAACTTAACAAGCAAGTCTGGGTGGTGTAGTTGGTTATCACGCTAGTCTCACACACTAGAGGTCCCCGGTTCGAACCCGGGCTCAGACATTTTTTTTCCAAGCTCGATAAATGTCGTTTTATGGTTTGATGAGAATCACATGATTAATATCGAAAGCACCTACCTTACTATGATGAGAAGTTCAAAAAATAACATTTTTTGGTTTGATGAGAATCACATAACTAATATCGAAACCTCATACTTTACTAACACGAGAAGTTCAAAAAGTGTCATTTTTTAGTTTGACGAGAATCACATAACTAATATCGAATGCCCCTGCTTCGCCAAAAAAAAACCTGTCTTTTCAAGTAGAAAGGAGGAAATATGAACATATCATAAGCTTATAGCATTCTAATTCTATGTCAAAACTCATGCATGACTGATGCACTACAACAACAAAGATCAATCTTCACACTGCATTCATCATATAAGGTGGTTCATCAAAACCTTCTTTTTCTTGCCTTTCTATGTTCTTACAGGTCACCAATCCCTTTGTTTCTGGCAGAAAAATGACCAAACATCCTGCAACTGATGTGATAATTCCAAGAACCATGTATGGTAAAATCTTATTGTTACTATCTCCTCCTGCATCAACCAAAACCGGACTCACCACGCCTCCGAGCACCACAGCCTGCCAGACAATTGACACTGTTGCATTCCTTATACTAGTTGGGAACAACTCTGAAGTATATATCAGCAACAGATCAAATGCAGTACAAGCACTGAAAAATGAAGTTAACTCCAATACTAGCTGTAAAACCTTCCGTTCACTCGCCATCATGCATAACATGCCACAAACACCAGATAAAATACTTAGTCCAATTACTGTGCTTCTTCTCTTGCATTTTTCTACCAAGAAAAAGACTATCAAGAATGATGGTAACTCTAGTAACGCGTTTAGCCCAGTACTCAAGTAGAGATTTAAGCTAAAGTTGCCATTTCCAAGTCCTAATGGCATGCCATAGTACATCAATCCAATGCCAAAACCAACTGCTACAGCTATCAATAGCTGTCCAAGAATCCACTTTTTCTTAAACAACATCTTGATCAATGGTTGATTGGTACTATTGGTTGTAAAATTCAGCTTCTTATGATCAAGATTCAAACTTTGGTCCTTGAAACGAGATGCAATGAATGTGTTGAGGATTGCAGAAGCTTCACTAACTTTCCCCTTTGAAAGAAGCCATCTTGGTGACTCATAAACACTAAACTGCATCAACATACAATAAACTATAGCAGGAAGAGAAGTCCAAAGATAAAGTACCTTCCATGAGTAGTCCCTATTTAAATAAGCCAAACCTGGTAATGACAGAAATCCAAGTGTAGACATAAAGAATCCTACAGTTCCAACTTTTCCTTGATATTGTTTTCCAACACTCTCAGAACACAACACAAGTACCACGGAACCAATCGCAGCGCGACCATATCCACTTAGGAATCTCAAGGCAGAGTACATCCAAATATTGTCAGAGAAAGCAATGAAGATTGAAGCCATAGACATGATCAAACACCCGAAAAACAACATAGTTTTTCGACCAATCGTGTCACCGAACAGACCAAGAACAAGGCCACCAAGCAAGCACCCCATGAAAAAAGATGAAGCAGGAAGGCCTTGTAGTATAGGACTATTAGAACAATGAAGTGACCATTCAGACACAATGGATGTGTAAATAGGCTTATCCCAATCCCATTCTGTTAAAGAAAGTTGACACACATTGGACTTTGAATTACAACTTGTGTTACTAAGATGTGTGCAATGCCATGAAGGGATTGCATCAGTAAAAATTGTGATAAATGTTTGTTGAGCCTCAAAGAAGCAAGCCAGAGAAACAAGTATGACTTGCAATATTTGTGGCCATGCAATTCCACAACTTCCAAAAAATGGCTCTATTATGTCTTCATGATCATTTAGCTTTGGAAATTCTTGATCTTGGTGATTCTTGGTTGATGGAAAATTTGAAAGTAAAGGAGTTGTTGAATCAGCCATTAGAATTTGGATGTGGATATTGACCTCTTCCTTCTAGTCATATTTATATAGATATAGTAACACATAACACAGTGAGCTACGTGTCGATCCGAAACAATCTCTCTCCCTTCCAATTTTGCGTACTTGTGAAATTATACCAGATATATTATTATTATTATAGGTTATTCCGATTTCTGCATAATTAATTAAACTCATTTTCATAATGGAGGACATCAAATTGTGGAATTTAATAAATTATCTATCTGCTCATGCTTCTCATGATTCATGTGGAATTTAATAAATTATCTATCTGCTCATGCTTCTCATGATTCATTAAACAAAGGGAATTTCTTCTAGAAAACAAATTTGGTCAAAGATTTTTGGTGATTTTTTTTAAAAAAATTAATTATTATTAATAATATTCATGCTTTTCAGAAGGAATAAACAAGTAAAAAGTTTAATGTTGGCTTTATGACATTTCTTAGGAGCAAATGTGAAGAGTTGATTATGTATTTGCATTAGGCATTTAAATAAACTATCATGCTTCACAAGCCAAGAATTTTACTAATTTATTCTAGGCGTGTAATTTACTTTACGATGACATTTCCCTAGATAAGAAGATATAGCGATTACGAATATGAATAGAAAGTTAGTAGATAGTAGAGATTGTCACGCTTTTCTATGGGACAAACTTGGTGATAGTTTGGAGCACAATATTTGCTTCTCCTTTGGTACCAATAGTATTAGTATTATTCTCGTAGTTTCTTATTATTTGATTATGTTATTAGCTATTGTTTCTTGTGTGTCAGTTATTGTTCCTTCTTCACTTTTGTATTTTTTTTAGAACTCTATTAAAATGTTTTTCTTGAACTGAGTGTCTATTGAAAACAAATCTCTCTTAAGACACTATGAAATTACCCTAGGTATATACATTGTTGTTGTTGTTGTACTCTCTCTCTTTCAATTTGTTTTGGCTTACCTTCATTAAAAGCTCGTTTAAAAATATGTGTATTTTTAACAACTTTTTCATTCTAACTTTCCACTTTACCCTTGGCGGAGCTAGTTTTTTTACTAAGACGTGTCAATATATAAAGAATAAAGTTGCGTAAAAGCCAAGGAGTGTCAATATGCATATACACACACATACACACATATCAAAAAAAATATTTACTAACTACATAGTATAATTTTTCGATGAACGGGTGTCGATCAACACCCCTCAAGTACATATGACTCCACCATTGCACATGACACGTTAGAACCACAAGATTAAAGATCTTTTATTTTCTTCAATATCTTATTAAATCAAAATCAGACAAATAAATTCAAACGAAGGAAATAATATTCCAGGTTTATAACTTAAATTATTCAAAGAAAATAGGGGCTAGGGCAATTAGATGAAGAAGTAAACTAATGAATAAATGCTACTCCTACTAATAGAAGTATGATCTGGTCATGGAAGAAACTTGATATTATGACAAATCAAAACTATATAATAAGATTTATTTATCAGTCTTAAGATTAAAGAAAATGGATTACAATTATTTATATACATGACTTCGAGAAATTAATTAGTACTATATGATATGTTATGATAGTAACTTGTAACGTATTACAAAATAATGCACCCATTCTTAATGAGAGTTTGGAGGCAAAATAATAATAATAATAAAATATTGTCAAAATTTTAAAATAACAAATAATTTTTGAAAGATACCAAAAGGGCAAAGATGCATATGTTCCTTGGCCGTTTGGCTAAAATATTTATCAAAAAATTAGTCGTTCACTGTATAAGCATGTATATCTCATATATAGTCAAGCTATACATTTATTTTTTGAGTGTATCGTAATGCATATTCGGTATATAAGTAATCTACATTGTATAGTCAATGTATACTTTCTATATGACTTTTAGCAAGTTATATTATATAGTCATGTATAATTTCTACAATTTTGAGCTTCTTTTTTATGTAAATAAAAGAAGGTTATATTTATTATAAATTAATTAGTTTATTGTGTATATTTAAAACTAGGAGCCGAAATCTAACAAATATTTTAAAATAGAAAACTTAGTACTACAAATATGTATATATAAATATAGGAGGAAGAATTTGTAATGTAATATATTGTTTTCCTTCCACTTTTCCAGAAGAATATATATATATATATATATATATATATATATATATATATATATATATATATATATATAAAAGGTTTCACCTTTTGGTCCTTGTATAAAGAATCCATAGATTCAAGAATAAATGTATACAATTAAGAGAGTATAATGACACATTTATATGGTCAAAATAATATTTAGAGGACATTAATATTCTCTTATTAATCGTCCATTTGACTAATTAATAATATATTAAAATGATGAAAAATAATATTAGATGAAAAAAAAAATTTGAGATACTAAAATCATTTTTTCCAACAACTAGTAGCTATTTATCCTCCCTCAACCATTACCCCGTGAAGGACCCAGAATTTTAATCAAGAGGGTTCAAAATCTGAAAAAGCAAATACATAAATTAGTCAAAGGAGATTTTGTATCTACTATATATACATAAATAATAATTTTAATATTATAAAAATTATAATTTTTCATCAGGAGAGTATCCTAATTTTAAATGTAGTATTATATATAATATTAATTTTAAATAAAAATAATTTTTATGCATTCTCTGGTTTAATTTTTTCCAATTTAGAGAGATTTTTTTGGTTGGAGAGCTCATATTCTCAGCCACCAGTGGTTGACACTCTACAAGGTTATCAAGCAAAAGCTCCATTTTTTCTTCAATCTATGTTCTTTATTTCCAGTTATAGTTAATTATTAACTTCTCTGTGAATTTTATCCTACTTTCTTGAACTTGGGTATATCACAAAATTCAATTTTTCAAGGAAAATCTCAATTCTATGTAAAACCCCAAAATGGTATGCTAAAATCCTTCTTTTATGCAGATATGTCTGTTGTAAATCAACAATTTCTCAACCCCATGTGGAAACCATGTGGTTCTTCATGTCCATTGTTAGCTGCAGAGTTTCTTGTAATGCCAATGAGTAACAGAGAACTTTCTCTTGGTTCTACAATTGTTGCTGCAAAATCAACTGATTTAAGTGCAGATTTTGAAGAAAGAAATGATATTAGCAGTGGGAAAGCAGCCAAAGGGTCAGGGACCACGGCGAGAGGACGGAGGTTGTTGAAGGTCAGGGAGGAGAAGAGGAAGCGGGAATATGAACGTCTTCACAATTACCCAGCTTGGGCAAAGTATATCTCTAACTACTCTCTTTATTTGATGCCATAATTGTATGTTTATATGTATTTGTTGTGTTAAAATGGTACTACGTTTTAATTCATGTGTCTGATTTTGACTTGATGCGGAGTTTAAGGAAGTAAAGTAACTTTTGAATCTTGTGGGTTTAAACTAATGATGCATAGAATATACCGAGCTGCTCTTTAATATTGTGGTCTTAAATTAAAGATATGTGGTTTTAAACATGTCATGCGGAAAGTTGGAATTAAAGAGTTGTCGGAAAAGGAAAAATGTGTTCTTTTTGAGTAAGACAAACAAATGGAAATGGAGGAGGTATTTGATACTTTCATGATTACCTTATCCCATGCTTTGAATTTGACAAACCTATTGCTTGTGAAGCATGTCTGTGTGTATGTCCTTTAGATTAACCTGTTGTTGATGGGAAGTTGGAAACCGAACAAGCTAGAGTACATGTAACATTGTTTACCATTAGCTTGCCAAAATTGATTTGATCTTCACTTTTCATTTGTATCCTTGATATTGAGTTGTTTATGTCAAAAATGTCATTTCAGAGTGTTGGAAGATGCTTGTAAACATGATACAGAGCTACGTGCTGTGCTTGGTGATAGCATTGGCAATCCGGAGCTTATGAGGAAAAAGGTAGGTGTAACTTTTTATTTGGGATTTTGAGTTAGGTTTGACATACATCCATTTGCAGATATTCCGCATTTCATTCATTTTAGTTCACTTTTAATCGTGAATTATGACTTCCAATTAAAAATCTGTTTTCTTTTCTCCATTTTGATAGGTCGAAGAGAGAGTTCGAACAAAAGGCCGTAATTTTCAGAAGTCTAAAACAGGATCAGTGCTTGCATTCAAAGTCAGCTTTAGAGAGTAAATAAATTCTGACTATGCTTTATGTCTCTTTCCATCTCAATCTCCTAGATATATAATAGCATGACATCCAGTGACCAAATTCGTTTAATTATAAAGTTCCCTCATGTTGATTCATTTTTTCAAGTTGAACTATATTTGTTCCTCCTGTTAACTGTAGAAGATTAAATTGAAGCAGAAAAGCAGAGAAGAATAACTAGTCCAGATCTTCTTCTTCAGTATTTCTTCTTCAGGAGTTCACTTCTTATATAGTCAAACTTGCTGCTGCTGCTAAAGATTTTCCAGTGTTATTTTGTTTTAAAATAGAGGGTCATGTCCTAAAACATTAAAAGAAGAGTGCAGGAGATGCATTGGATGTGTCTGTCATGTTTGTTTTGGCTCGATTATAAAATTCATATGCATGGCCTTCTGTTAGATGTTTATGCAACATATACATCATCTATCAGTAAGCTGCATGTGATTTGCACATTTTATAGGTCCTAATGCAATAAATCGTGCAGCATTTTAGTCTAGTGCTTTTATTGAATGGTAACATGCAGAATATAAGTGTTTTAGTATGAAGGAAAATGTTTTCCCGTGTTTGGTTGATGATGAAATATATTTTGTGGAAAATATTTATGAAGGATAGATGATAGTTTCAACAATTTTATATTTTTCATTTCCATTTGGTGAAAGTTGTGAGTGTTAATAATTGGTAATAAAGTCTTTCTAAAAAAATGACTGATAATAATGTCTTGTATTGAAACAATTTCAATGGAGTTACAAAGGAAAATATTTTCTGCCATAAGGAAGTCGTTTCCTCCCCTTGATGGAAATGTTTACAGCTATCAAACATTTTCGAAGAGGCCACTAAAGGTTCAGGAAGATGGCCAGTTGAAAAATTCATGCAAAAGTTTTTCTTCATACTAAACACTTATACTCTGCATATACCAGCCTCATATCTTTGGACCATTTTGAAAGGGGAATATGCTTCGTTGGGAGCGTAACTCCCTATCACAATTTGGAAATGAGATGTTTGACTAACCTTTTTTGCCTGGTATACATGACTATATATACTGCATAGGTTTTCTGTTGTTTTTGATAATCTAAGCTCATTTAATTTTTGCCAGGAGAAATGTGATTTTTTATAGGAGCTAATCCCATTTTTGATAACTCATTTTGGATGTGTCACCAATGAAATCCTTTACCTAATTAAGCACAAGAGCTTATGTTTATCGAACATAATTCCATATGTATAGCCTTTTGTCTTTTGGAGAAATAGTTTCGCCTGGTTAATGTTATTGTAGGACTTCTACATCTATTTTAGTTGCAAATTCTGGTAGAGAAGATCATAGAAGTTTCTGAATTTGTGGATGATTATAAGAGGGCATACTTGTTTTAAATATGGAATAGAGTTTAGAATTTCATGCTTGTTGCAGATAAGACCTAAGTTATCAGATAAAATGATAGTCATAAGACAGATCTTTTTTGGCAGATAACTGCAATTTCTTTTTATTTGTTGCTATTTTGTTAAGACACATATCGCTCACTGCATCTATTTTGAGTTGGCAGTTTTAATCCTCTTGATTCATACATATGGTTTGAACTGTATGGCTCACCATCTGATCGAGACGTTAACATTCTTGGTAGTGTATGTCTATTGTTTTCTTCTCAGTTCTCACTTTCCATTACTTCATGCTTTCTAGCACTACCGGTTTGACAACACAAATTTTATCTTGTGCTTCTATTGGCAGGTTATCCAGGCATGGTATGTCATGGGCCGTTTAGGTGCATTTAACTCATCTAATTTGCAGGTGAACTCACAGCTCAACATATATTCTATTATGGTTTTTTTTTTTTTTTTTGCTGCTGTTAAGTGTTGTTCTTCCCAGCACTCTACTTCAGCAACTAAGCATAAAGTTGATTACTTCCAATTACCTGGCGTTTTAAAGTTTTCCTACCTTAAAACAAGATGGTGTCAGATTATGTCGTAACTGTAGTAAGTTGTTGGTTCTATTCTTGATCATCTCATCCTCTTTTCTTTTCTTAAATTACACATTGCAAAGAATAGAAAATTCCTCAACGTGATTGGGAAAAGGTTCAAATTTGTGTTAAATGAATGCAGCTAGGAGGTTCATCACTGGAATTCGATCCTCTTTATGATGCAGAGAAAGGTTTCAACGTGCTGCCTTCATCATTCCATGACATAAGTAATGTTGAATTCCAGGACAATTGGTCCAGAGTTTGGTATGCATTTGTTTGCACCTTTTTTCTTCTATTTCGGTCAGACATATTTCATCAACAATTACTTGTAATGCTACTCGTTTGTCATGTGCATAATAGGGTGGATCTTGGCACAGCTGATTTCTTCTCAATCGATGTTCTTCTCAATTGCTTGACAGTATTGAGCTCAGAGTAAGCAATCAATTTTGAGTGGTTTTCATCTTCTGAAGCTTAGAGGCTAACATCTATTGTTCACTAAACAGATATTTAGGCATTCAACAAGTTGTTTTTGGTGGTCGTCGGATGGGTGATTGGGAAGAGGGAATGACCAACCCTGACGACGGATACAAATACTTTGAAATTTGAGTGAGATGGAAAAGAAACGAAAACGAAAATCAGCTGGCACAACATGCCATGAATGGACTTGTCATGCACCTGCAATATTCAAGTTTTTCCATTTGAAAAGAGATGAAGCTTTTTAGTATCATCCCAAATGATACAATAAATTTTGATCAAGAGGAGTGTTAGTTACTGTAATCATCATAGTAGTGCACTTTTTATGGTAGAAGAAATGATTAATGTGTAGAGCTAATAATAGGATTTTGTAATAGTTTTCAGAGTAATCCTGTAATGTTAGTAGATGTAGTGAAAGAAGTTATATATCAGGGAGTTCTACACTGGTGAATTTGAGATATTTTCGACTGGTTATCTTGTATTTCTAATAAGTTATTTAATCGCTGGCATGTTGAATTGCTACCTAATATAACATGATGGGTTGGTGCTGTTTTCACGAAAAACTGCTGAAATCGTCTTGGCTAGCTATCAGGCGTCGTCCGACGCCGCAAGGCCACCTGGAACTCTTGGGGGCCTCGTTACGGGTGGATTGGTATATTTTTCGAGAAAATTTAGCCCAGAGTTTCGACAACCCCAGAATCTGTGAGCTAACTTTTGGATGGTAACTTTTATAATTTTTTTAATGCAAAATGACAAAAATGGTCTCTTATGTCAGTAGGGAGGTTTTAGATTTAAAAAAATAAATAAAAATCAATTATAAACACTAGAACCATGTCTCCAACTTCTATTGCTGTAACAGAAGAAATTTAAACAAACATAAAAAACGTTGACTTTGATAGGAAGCATTTTATGCCTAGGGGGAAAGGAATCACCTTTCCTTGGAGCGTACTCTTAAAAATAGAACTTTTTGTTTGAATTTTAGTTAGTCGAATCAAAATTGATATCAAATATTAAACGAAAAATGAGAAAAAAATAATAAAGTACTATTAATTTAAGATAAAAAAATAACGAATATATGATAATTTTTTAAAATAAGCATTTTCAAATTTCCAATTTTTATTATAAATGGTGATATTTTCATAGATGAAACTAGATATGCACAAGTCTCCAAAATCAGTGATGACACACCATATAAATGGCTAACCAAGTATTTTTTTTGTCTTGTTTTTGTTTTGATAAACCCTAAAATAAAAAAATAAAAAACCCATGAGGTACAAGCTAGAATGCACAAGAAATTTCTATGAAATTATTCCCTTTATAAAGCACAAATCAAGATGACAGTGACACTCTGGTTACGCCTCATGGTCACACAATTATAGAACTGTGGAAGCTGATAAATCCCAATTTTTAATTTGGTCTCTATTTCTTCATAAACCCTGCAAACTTGGGGCAGTCACAGGGGGGAATTTGCACCCAATTTCTCTCTGATTTGCCTCAGGTGAAAAATGATTCACAACATTCTTGGAACATTGTTTTCAGCTACAAAACAGTCAGCTTCATTCAGGTACTAGTAACTCTTTGTTTATATATGTATTTCTCATAGTAGGGTTGCTAATAAACTACTGATAGAAAGCAAGAATCAGTGAAGTCCTTGTTGTTAGTTGTGGGTCATTAAGACAACTCAAGAATGGGCAGTTCCAAGTTGGTTTAAGGAAAAAGTTTTGATTTTAATGAATGATGTTGTATTTTGAGAAGTATATTTGTATTTATGTATGTATTTCTCATAAAGGGGTTGCTGATAAACTGATAGAAAGCAAGAACCTGTGAAGTACTTCTTGTTAGTTGTGGTCATTAAGACAATTCAAGAATGGGCAGTTTCAAGTTGGTTTGAGGAAAAAGTTTTGATTTTTATGAATGTTGTTGTATTTTGAGAAGTGTATTTGCATTCATGTATGTATTTCTTTTAAAGGGGTTGCTGATAAACTGTTAGAAAGCAAAAATCATTGAAGTTCTTCTTGTTAATTGTGGATCATAAAGACATTCAAGAATGGGCAATTCAAATTGGTTAAAGGAAAAAGTTTTTATTTTTATGAATGTTGTCGTATTTTGAGAAGTATAATTGTATTGGTATATGTATTTACTTGTGGGATCAAACTAAGTATGTTGTTGTTGCTGCGAATAGTGGGTTGCTACTAACTAATAGAGACCAAGTAAGAATCATTCAAGTCTTTGTTGTTAATTGTGGGTCATAAAGACAAATCAAGAATGGGCAATTTCAAGTTTGATTAAGGAAAAGAGTTTTGATTTTTATGAATGTTTTTGTTTTTTGAGAAGCATCTTTATATTTTGATATGTACTTGAGCCTTGGGGTTTGCTCCCTTTCAAGGTCTTAAGTTCGAACCCACTGGGTGCAAACAATTTCTGAGGGCGACGGACTGAGTAAAACCTGAATTAACCATGGTGCACTTGCAGGAAACTCCTTGCCGAGGGCCTGTGCACCCCAAGGATTAGTCGGGCTCAAAGAGACTCGGACACCCGGTGCAAATAAAAAAAAACGATTGGCTTTTTAGTTTTGCACAAGCTTGCCCTGACACCAAGGTTATCAAAAAGAAGAAGAGATTGGCTTATTATTTCTTAGGGATGTCTTTATAACAATTTCTCTCTAGTATAGTTATTAGATGGTTTCATTTATTTTTTTCCTTGTAAATCTTGATTTTGAAATTTGTAATTGATGTTACTTCTTGATTGGCTCTGTCCATTTTGAAATTTGTAATTGGCATTATTGTCAGGGGAAATATGTTACTTCTTGATTTTGCTGTGTCCAGTGGAACTAGTGGCTTGGGATTAGTAAGAGGAAGGAAGCTTTGACAGGTAACAGCACGTCCTTAGTTTTCTGTTCTACAAGTAACTTTAAAGAATTTGGTTAAGAATGCTTTTATCTATTAGCTTTGTGCTAACATAGAAATACAAAATAACGTGATCATAAGAGAATTTGAAATGAAATACTTTTAAGTGTTTTTCTCTCTATATTGTTCTACTAACATGCTAAGTATTACATTTCAAAATTCTGTTTAAGATGGGATTTTTTTCGTGGAAGTTACTATGCTTATATACTACTAAAGTACTGGTAGCTTTTACTTATCGTTTTAGAGCTTTGATGTGCATTTGTTGTGATGTACTGATCATAGGCAATGTATAATACATTACATCAAACACACTTCATAGCTAATAGGCAATTAGTATTCCAATTTCATTCATGTGAAGGAGGATAGCTCAATATTACATTCATTTTATGATTCCAATCTAAGAACTTAAACTACAGCATCTAGTGTACTCGGGTGAAACACATGTTAGGCAGAAACATGTACAAAGTATAAGACTAATTCAAACCAAAGCTTAAATGAACTTGCTGAATGGTTTACTTGGTTTTGTTACTTTTTGCACCGATTTATTTCGGCTAATTTATAGTATCAGTGATGTTTGTCAGCAATAATTTAATTCTTTTCACATAATAATAATAATGCGGTTACGTCCACATTGCAGTTGTCAATCTTCTAGCATTTTATGTTTTGAAGAACATTTTAAACCACTGTGATAAAATGGCTGGGGGAAATCAACCACGCCAAAGTGACAAACCTTCAATCAGATACAGGTGTAATCTACTTGATGGAGCACTGTTTGAAATCACTGATTTAGACCGAGAAAGTAATGCCCCTATTTCTTCTGGAAATAAAGAGAACCCTAAAAATTCTGACTCGGAATCTTCTGAGATAATGAGCACAAGTGAGCTCATATCAGCAGTTGGAAGTATATGGGATTCTGCAGCTCGCCCTCTTACGCGAATCCTATCTAAAGCAAGTTCTAGATTCGATAACACCGATCACCAAGAAAACAGCATATTTGGTTACTCCGCCGCAGATAAAATTTCTGGTGTTCATTCTTCACCTCATGATCACTCAATACATGTCAATGTGGATAGTGATACAGACTCTTCAGCTCTGCTGCTTGCAAATGTGGAACGACTGACAGTGAAACAGAAAGCCTTATTCTTTGGTCCTCTTTTAGGAAATTCTCCTCTGCAGAATCTACTCCATGACAGCTCTACCGTGCATCCAGAAACTCGGAAAGCAAAAGATTTCACCAATTATTTACAGACTGTGTATGGTTGGATGCATAAAGCATCCTTACAGAAGTTTAAGCATCAATTAAATTGTGCTAGTATTGGACACCATGAAAGCGGAAAATGTACCATAGAAGACACGACAAACAGTTCTTTAAGTTGTTGTTCGGTTGTGGATACAGTAAATGCTGATTGCCAGACTGACAGGGTAGAAGCAGTTGGTTCATTGTTAAGTCTGATTGCAAAGCATGATGAGATCGACAGGGTGTCAACTGGCACTTCATCTCTAAGGCACTATGATGAGGTTTTTCATGACAAAAAGTCAAATACACTAGAGATTCCATGTTCTGAAAATAAGTCAGTCTTCCATGAGTACTCTATACCTCCAACTTGTTCCACTAGTGTAGATGGCAAAAATAATGCTAAGAATCACATATATGACTCTACCGTCAATGAAAAAGCAGAACTGGAGGAAGAGCTCAATTCTGAAGTACAGATCTCTGTGGCAAAGGAGAAGCCTCGATATGCACTTGCAAAACAAGAGCATGCATTTGCAGGAGCAATGGCTGGAATTTTTGTCAGCCTTTGTCTTCATCCAGTTGACACAATTAAGACTGTTGTTCAGTCATGTCCAAATGATCAGAAGCCACTTTATTACATAGGCAGATCATTTATTTCTGAAAGAGGTATATTTATTTGAAACTGCACGTCACATTTCAATATGATAATTCCTTATCGAGCCTATGTTTTGACCTTTGAAATTGTTCATTGATTTATCTCAGGAGTAACAGCACTTTATCGTGGAATTTCTACCAATCTTGCTTCGTCTGCACCAATATCTGCAATTTACACCTTTACATATGAATCAGTGAAAGGGGCCTTGCTTCCCCTTTTTCCTAAGGTGAATGTTTTATCATTCTTTTTTACCCTTTTAAGTTAAAGTTCCCCTCGAAATTGCTGGCTGCACCACCCAAACAACCCGAGAATGGAATTGGGAAAAAAATGAAAAGAGACTGTTAGGCTTGCGAAGTTATTTGAATTTGTATAAATTAGTAAAGGTAGTGGTAAGGTCTGCGTATATTTTACCCTCCCCAGACTCCACTTGTGGAATTTCACTGGGTAAGTTGTTGTTAGTAAAGGAGAAAGTGGTCTATGTTCTGTGGTAACCATAGATATATTGTCCATTAGTATGCTTCTTTTTACAAGGGAATTGGTGTATTCCTAACTGTTGCACATTTCTATTACACAGGAATATCACTCTTTTGCACACTGTTTGGCAGGGGGTTGTGCAAGCTTTGCCACTTCATTCATTTTCACTCCAAGTGAACGCATAAAGCAACAGATGCAAGTGAGCTCGCACTATAAAAACTGCTGGTAAGGTTGTGTTCCTGATACATTAGTCATCCCATTATCTGGTTCCACCAGCTTTGGGATCTGTCTGATCCTATTTACCACAGTTTAATGTTACGAGAATGCTCGTGCCTTGAGTGCTTTCTGTCCGTGTTTAAGTATGCATCTGTGGCCAAAGTATCTCATGCTCTGCAACTCATTTTTTAAAAATATATATCTAATATATTATACTCGTATGTTTTCCTGCATAGAATTGAAGAAAATCCTCTAAAATAAGATCTTTGTTGCCACTTGGAATTACATGTTAATATTTCTGTTGGTCCTCGGTGTTGTAAAGTATGTCTAACGAAATTGATATTACTCAGGAAAAAGTAAACTAAGGAATTTTAGTGATATCTTAAGTTAAATACTTTTGATCAGTGAGGGGTGGGGGTGAATCTTTGGCTCTATCGAACATACAGGGAATTGGAGGTAGCATTCTACTGATGTCAAGTCATGGACTGGTTTTTCGTTAGCGCTTTTTCTATGTGTTGGTGTTCTATATGACCGACATAAGACTTGACTTGTTAGATATTACGGAGGTTGAGTGAGCGCCATGCCGAATCTCTCTACCATTTTCTTCTCTTCTACTTTGACCAATATGAGTTCACATGGTACTAGCAGCTTTATCAGCGAATATCTCATCTTCGTAGGAGCTTTCCAAGCGAATAGCTTAGTAACCACATTAGCCGCGCTTGGAATGATTTTAGGCGCGACCTATTCCCTTTGGCTAGATAATCGTGCGCTTTCTGGGAATTCAAAACCCGATTTCCTCCATAAATTCTCCGATCCAAATGGCAGAGAAGTTTTCATATTTAAATCTTTTCTTGTTGGAGGGGTGACCGTATGTTAAACAACCAAAGAAACTAGGGTAAACCAATGTGATCATGACATTGTAGGTGCTTGTGATGAGAGAGATGTAACTTCCCTCAGTTGGTTTGGGTGGCATAGCTCGTTGCATAATTCCCCCACTTTTTTTAATCCATTTCTTTAGACTTTAGGGAGCCAAAGCTTGACTTTACTAAACTAATAAATAAGGTTCGTACTAGGCGCTTACCTTTTTTGGCTGTAGGGTTGGGTTCCCCATCTGGCCCTTTTTACCCTCCTGGGAGAGAAGCACAGCCGCACATTCTTGAGCCCAAGGTTGCGCCCATTCCGCGTGCCGTTCTGGTTTTGTAATTAGAATGCCCTCTTGTTCCTAATATCCAAAGGAGAGCAGAGCTTCAACACCAATTGTCCTCCTATTTTATCGGGAGGAACTTGGCTATCCTCGATAAGCAGTTCCTCTTGGAAAAGAGGGTCGAGGCCGGATTGGTGTGGCAGGTGCCCCCCTCCCCCCAGATAATTCTGTCTCAGAGGTCAAAAGTCCACAACCTCCTCTTTAACCACCCTACTAGGTGTGGAGCGGCTCTCTCTGAGAATACTTATGCGATGAGCGCAAATTACATGTTATTTCAAGCGCTTCGCTAGTCAAATAATTTATAGAATAATTATTATCTCCTCAGTGATTGGTACTATTAATGCTTCAAACAAATTTTATCAAGTATTATTCAGGAAACTAGTAACTGTAGATTGATGTCGTATTCCACCACGAGTAACAAATATACTTTTAACTAGTGTCAATTTAAATGGAGTTGAGAATTATGAAATAACGATTGATTATTAATAGAAGAAGTCAGGGCTAATGGCTAGACAGGTGCAAAAGAAATAATTATGATCGGCTTGTTTTCAAGGTTCTTATCTGAGGTATTGTTGCTTTGTTCAAATTCAGCCACCATGTCCACTATATTAAGCAACATCTTTCAAGTGAGCTTAAAATCTTCAGATTTAACTAATTAATGCTGAAGAACATTTGCAAGAATAAGCCAATGGATTTATAAAAGGAAAACTTCTCGCGAATATTTTCTTATATTAATTTTAAGAATGACTAAAGAAGCTCTTTGGATTACTGAAAAGAATCGTTATTTAAATTATAATTTTGTAGCATAAATCTTCAAGCTTAAGCTTCTCTTTGTATCAAACTAAATAAGGAATAACTATGCATATTGTTCAAATTCCATTAACAAAATCTAACAATTTAAGCAAGTTGAATCCATCAATTAAACCTAAAACACCAATCTGTCACAAAACCTTCGAGGAACTACTTATAAAATTAGACAAGCACATAGTCGAAGAAGAAAGAAAACTAGAGTTCATTACAACCAACTATTAATCCAAACTGCCGTATTGAATCAAAATGATGATGAAAGTAGTGAAATCTGAGGTCTTCTATCCTTATTTGCTTACTCTGACTTCTGAACGTCCAGAACATATTACTTGCGTTTTTGGTGTATTTTTAGCATGTACAAAAGATCCGGGACCAAAATACCCTTCGAAAGACTATATGAAAAAAATCTGGCAACAAAATGCCTGATGCGGCCTGCCACCCATGGCACCTTGCGCCAGAACAGGCCTCTGGATTTCTTGGCGGGGAGCAGCATACCAGACGGGCGTGGTGCGCCAAGCCATTTTTCAGTGTCGTCATATACTTTTTTTTTTTGCATGCATCTCGGTCCTCGAAACCTGAACGCAATTCCAATTGAATTCTCTTGGACCTCTACTCAGACTTCAAAGTTCAAAGACATCTGTCTTAGCTCCAAAATTGCTTAAAAGCTCAGAAACAAGTCCTATAACCAAATCACGCGTAATAAGCACAAAGCATTAACATGATAGCTCAAACACTAATAAAATCTAGTAAAATAAGGCGAAATGTAGCTAGGAACCTCATGTTTCTTGTCTAGTCATTATGTGGTCTGCTTTAACGGTGTAGTTTTGTTATAGTCATTTGCTACTTGAACTCGGTACAATAAGGAGTGGAGGGTTATTATTACCTACTGACAACATCTTGCTTTCTCATTTTCTTGCATCTACAGGAATGCCTTACTTGTTATTATAAGAAGTGGTGGTTTGCCTTCACTATATGCTGGGTGGAAAGCTGTACTCTGGAGGAATATTCCACACTCAATCATTAAGGTAAGTTTTGACTTTAGCAATCTCTCTCCGTGGCCTGTGCCTTTTTGGAGAGAACAAGGGAACAGGAAGTTGATTGCGTCATATTCTCTTTCATCCAAGTTTGAAATTATTCTTTTTAGCCTTCTATTGCTCTTTTATTGGACATTACTATTTTGACTGGCAGTTCTACACATACGAAAGATTGAAGGAGTTGAGGTTGTCATCAGTTCAACTGCGCAACCAAAATGACACACTAATGACGGTTAGTTTTTTTCACTAATGAGCAGTCCGTTGTCACCTTTTATCGTTGCCGTTATCGGGCTCATGATAGATAATTTTCTGGCACTTTCTTTCCTTTACTATTGGCTTTAAGGAATGATGGTCAATGAAGCCTTAGTGTTCTGTGTTTCATTATCTGGTACAAAACAATAAGATTTTTCTCAGTTGTTTACTACTCCTTCCAGCTTGCCTGTGGAGGATTAGCTGGTTCTACTGCTGCACTATTCACAACTCCCTTCGATGTTGTCAAGACAAGATTACAGACACAGGTTATTCATCCTATGTCTTTCCTTTCTTGTTCACTCTAGTTATGGTAGATGTCAATATGTCTATAGTTTGCTTGAAACTGGGATCAGTTTAAAGCCTTCTGACAGTGTTCAGCTGCTGTGTTTCTCGTCCCTTTTTTCTATTTAATTGATTGTTATTTGAGAAACTGATTAAAGACCAGTATGAGTGCCTATGGAAAGTTTCAGCTTCTGTACTGATCATCTTCCCCTTTACAATATATATATGGGTGACTGATTTGTAAAGTTCCTAAGGAATTCTTGGTCGTGCAGATTCCTGGAGCTACAACTCAGTTTGGTATATTCGGCACACTTCAAGAAATTGGAAAGCGTGAAGGTTTAAAGGGTCTGTACAGGTAATGGTTGCATAGAATATTGAAGTAATTTAATTGAATAATAGCTTCTGGTAATACTTAATTATCGATCTTGTGTATCAAATATTTGATACGCCCGCCCATCCCACAATATAATTTTAATGATGCCACATACTCCTATCAAATTAGTCTGCTGGACGCTGCACATGTCCTACCAAGCTGACTTTGTTGGACACATGAGAAGTAATAACTTAATTGTCTGTGCTGCACCAAGTCATGCTGAATGTACACCAACAGCGTTGTAAAGCATACTGCATATCGTCAATATGTTGTTTACGCTAGCCATTTTATTTGTTCTAGTAATAATGAACCTTGATTTTATGGCAGAGGCTTGAGTCCTAGGTTGATTATGTACATGACCCAGGGAGCACTTTTCTTTGCATCTTATGAATCTTTCAAGAGGGTATTTTCTTTGGATATCCCGCAGCCTAAAACAGGAACGGTTCCATGTGAACATATGGAAAATGATCACGCGACATTGCCTTCACAAAGCTGAGAAAGGAAACATCAGTTCAAATTAGTTCATCATTGCAGCAATTTTCCAAATGAGAAAATATGACTCTCAAGATTAACATGGATATTTTTCTTTGGGCTGGAGCACCAAACAGATGATGAAGGAAACTGAAGTGATAACCACTTCTTGAGATGCAGCCTGATTATCCATCGAGTTCTGAACCGTGTGAGCTAGCCCTCAGTGATTTCTTGGTCATTTTCTTGAAGTCTTAATAGATGAGAGCCCACGGGGAGACGGGGGGTGGAGAGGATGTAGCCATGTAGGATGCCTGGTATAGTTGATTGATTGATTTCTGGTTAATCTGCGATACTGTAATTATATATTGTGTAGCTTGTCTTAGAACATTATTATATATTGAAAGAAGTGTCTATTTTCTTTTCCTTGTTGGTTACCATAAACATTGATGAAAGTGCTATTAACAAATAGTTTTCCAACAAAGACGATAAAAACAACAACACACCTAGTATAATTTTACAAGTGAGGTTTAGAAATGGTAGAGTATATGCAGCTTTTACACCTGTTCTGGAAATTCTCGACTCAACATCATCACACCCCCCACCCCCACCCCCCCAGAAAAAAAAAGAAAGTCAAGTGTAAATCGAAACCATGTTCTTTTAAGTTTTTCCCATTGTTGCATATTAAATATTCAATGGTAGATTGTAATAGAGTCGATAATTAAAAGAAATTTTCTTAGTCACATAATAGCAGTTCACATTTCCTTCCAACAAGGTCGTTGTAGTATAGTGGTAAGTATTCCCGCCTGTCACGCGGGTGACCCGGGTTCGATCCCCGGCAACGGCGCTCTCATTTATTTTTTCTAAGTTCTATTCCTCATTTACACTTCTTATATTGGAGGTCATTTGAAGTTCTATCGGAAATAGCTTATTTATCTTATATGGACGAGCGGCTATCCAACTATCGAAACAACTTCTCCACCTCACCAGAACACTCGTGGGATCATAACGGAGGCCGTTGGCCTTAAGGATTATGTTTTCTTGTTTTTTCTCATTCAAACTTTTCACATGGGAGGACCTCCAAAGTTCTATATAAACAATCTAAGGTGGTAGGAATAAGGTTCGCATTATCTCATTTAAATTTCTTATATGGGAGGCCATTCGAAGGTTTATTAAAAATAACCTCTCCCCCTCATAATGTGAAGGAGTAAAGTTTGTGTACACTCTATTTGTGGGATCATAATAAGAGGTCATTGGCCCGTTTGCTCTTTCAAAACAAGTGTCGAAAAAAAAAAGGAACAAGAAAGAGGGCATATAATACATACACCTGTTTTAATTTGGTATTTATGCTCTTCAGTTTTGGGTGTGCACAAATAAACACGTAAACTTGTATAAAATTATATAAATAGAGACATGTGTTCTATGCGGCATAATACAAAACAGTTTTAGTGTATTTCACACGAAGTGCCACACAGCACACTATATAGGACACGTGTCTACTTGCTCAACTTCATATAAGTTTAAATGTCTATTTGTCCACATCCAAAATCGAAGAACATAGATGCTAGCTGCGACCAAATTTAAGAATACGTTTATGTATTACAGCAGAAAAAAACTCTTTATATCACTAAAAAAAATTACAGTAAGGATTATGTTTTCCTACCCAACAGCAGAGAGACAAAGAAAGTCCTTTTGCAGGAAATCAATTATTTTGTTTCATACTGGCCATCATGTGCATTTCATTAAAAGCTAAAAACTTTTGATTAAAAAAAGAAACATGCAACTGCCTTAAAGTCCAAACCAAGACTGCAAGTTTTGATATAAAAGTTGAGTACAGACTATCCTTATACAGATGCTGCAATTGCATTAAGTGGCCCAAGAGCTATTTATTTCCCACAAATAGTATACTTACATTTTAAAAAAAAGGCTCAAACAAAAGTATTCTACTAACTCATACTACAAAGAGTGTTCAAAATTTCCCTTGTGACTTTCTTTCCTTGAGCACCTTGTGGCCATCAGAAATAACTTACATGTAGGCTAATGCTTATATCAGAAATTTTCTATAGTTGAAAAAAATTGAATTGAGATTCCTATGCCCTCCCTATCAACTAACAATATAAACAGTATGGTGTTGTGGCATCTCTAAAATTTCGACAAGCTCATGGAAGCTGCCTCATGTGCACCATTCGTCATCTTCGTTCCTCTCATGCACAAAATAGTTGCATCTGGATGATCTCGAGTTCACAAAGCAACCAGTTTTTGTATGGAACTCGATATATGGCTAGCTGAGTGAGTCGTTCAAGACTAAACTCGACCAATTGGAGAGAATGGTGGATTGAGCAGAAAAGATGGGAATACTTGCTCCACTTGCTTGGGTACTTTCGGTTTCTTTTCCTTTCTAACTGCATTGATCAAACCTTTCATGTCATCCTGAACAGACACCCTCAACGTGTTGGATTGCAAAGATTCTACATTGTTCTCTTGTCCCAAAACAATCGAGGTTTCCATAGAATGCAAAATCGAGACACAAATAGAGAATGCTTGTAATGCAGATAACTGAGCATGGAAATCAACTGAATACTGTCCATCCTCCTTAAGCGTCATGGTCAATGCTGGAGCTTTAACTTTTGTTCCCTGTATACAATTTGAAACCATGAATAAGGAAAAAGCACTTTCAGGACAAAGCATTATCAGTAATCATCGAGCAGATACGGTTGGCTATCATATCTCCGTCCTGGAGTAAGATAGATCATCCTTATGTGTGGTATTTGCAAAGTTAACATCGGTTTGGCTTGTATACCTTGAAAAGATAATGATTCGGTTTCTTAAAAACAAGTTTACAAGAACAGTTAACATTGGTTTGCTTGTCTTACTTTCCTTTTTAGTATGTTTCACAAAAAAAAAAAGCATACTTTCCCTTTTAAAACAACTCATTAATTCCAACTTACCACCTAACATGTTCAAAACTACAAGACCAAAAGGCATTTGTACATTCCACAAATCTTTAGTTTAAGGTCATAAGACTCAAAAATCTTCTTTGCTTTCTTAAACTTTGTGTCAAGTCAAAATCAGACAATCAAATTGAAAAGGAGGTAGTATCATATATGAATCTATCAACATGAGAAATTGATGATGAGCTAAACTACAACATTAGTGAATGATGAAATAGTCCTGATAAGTTATCATTGTTACTAAATATGAGAAACTCGAGCTCTAACTATTATATGCAGTCACTTCCCACTGCTTAGAACATAACCTTTTCACAAAAAATGCTCAAGTAGCATGACTAGTTATGTCCACCAAGATTGCCGAAGGTCTAAAAGATGTTCTTCAATGTAAATGCCTAGAAAATGCCATAAGACTACATATGTTTACAGAACAGTAAGGATACTACCTGGATGAAGAGTTCCAGTGGCTGCTGCCTCTCAACCAGAGGACGATTGTCATCAATAAGAATATTTGGATTGCCAAATATATGAAGCGGGCATCCAATGTCCCAGCCACCACAGTCACAACCTCCACCCATTCTCCATCTATCCAACAATGGGGAAGGACCAGGACTTTCAGTTGTTGGAAGACCATGGTGTCCGGAAGGGATCACAACGTTCACCTTGGCGGGGCTTACACTATCAGAATGTCCAATTCTTTGTTCAACCACAGAGAGATCCAGTAAGTTGGGAAGGGGCTGATCAGCCTTTGCATCCCCTCTCCTGAATTTTAAACTCTCTCTCTTTTCAAATGGTACCTCTATAGCAACGGCTGCAATTTCAACCTCTACAGTTTCACGATTAGCTCCAGATGACTTTTCATCTGAGGCCTTAGGTGCAATAGTGACATCTGGGGAAGAACAACAACTTTCTTGAAAAGAAACTCTTTTTTTTGAATGGGGTGTATCATACAAGACAAACTCTGTCACCATTGAGTTGTCGCAATCTCCAGCGTTTCTAATGTCTGTACATAAATAACAGGAAACTTGCATCTTCCCAACCAACAATGGTTCGCTAACGCCATCTTTCGATCCCCATCCACCACTAGCATTGCTCTTCCTTTTGTGGTGAAGAGAGTGAAATGTGTACACCCAATTCAAGGTATTCTCTACTTTCCATGACTTTGCGACAAAAACATCTTCAGGTGACTTTACTGAGAATTCATAAAAGGGCAATCCACCTTTCTTACCCGACCTGAGCAAGCCGTGTAAGTGAGCCGGTAAACTCTGCACATTTGAATTACATTCCAATGGCGCTGCTATGTTTGAGAAATCATGCAATAGAGATTTATGAACTGTTCCACCTCTACTGGCATCAACAAGCTCATTCTTAATATCCATGCCAGGTTCGAAAGTATAACTCAATGGACTTTTCAGAGACTTTGATTTACCAAACGGATCAAACATCTTTCTTATAGGGCTGAAACGGGTTTTTTGGCTGCTAGTCCAGGAGCTATCACTTTCTGACCGAGCAGGCGAATGTGGTAATGCTAACTTTGCAGAGAGCGATTTGGATAAAGACACAGATGGATCCCTCTCCGAGAGTCTCTTAACTTCACATAGACGATCAGCAATGGATTGAGACATGATGCTTGAATCCTGAGCTGGCTGTCTTAATGGAAGTTGACTCCTCCTGTTTTCTCGATGATCAGAATTTAAAGAACTTCCTAGAGAGCTATCTGATGGTACATCGATCTCGGGAGTAAGTTTAAACGAGGATCTATGTTTATCTACAAGTGAATCATCCTCATCTGAACCACACAAAACATCAACAATGCCAAATGAGAATGCAGTGGCATTGCCCCTAGAGAACTCAATTTTTCTTCTTTCCCCAACAGCATCAGTTTTATTGATGCCTCTAATGTCTTTAGAACTTTGATAGACAGAGCCCCTCTTTAGGAAATCATTTCCTCCCAAATGTGATTTCCTTGAGGGAGCATCTTTACAAGACACGCTACGATACCGATGAAAGCTTATCTCAGTGAAATCACCATCTACAGACAACACTTCTTTGCTGAATTTGGAATTTCCTTTGCTTTTTCTCCTTTCACCTTTTAGACGATGTCGCGAAGATGGAAGCACAGTTGTAGGACTTCCATCTAATACACAATACTTGTCGAATTCCAACTCCATATCTAGTCATATCAATTGATCTGCAACCTATCAAGGACAACATAACAGGTCATTCACAGTAAATATCCACAAACTACTAAGCACAATGCATTACAATTCAAAACAAACATCAGAGAAATACAATTAATCACATAAGAAGTTATTATTTATAGAACTAAAATCTTATTCAGAAACAACTTCCCTACCCCCACGTAGGAAGGGGTAAGGTTTGCGAACATCTCACACTCTCCGGACCCTACTTGTGGAATTAGACTGAGTATGTTATTGTAGGACTAAAATCTTATAGAGCAACATTCCAATGAACTAAGCCAATTGAAAATATCTAAAGATTGGATTTTTAGACTCCAAGAACCCAAACATGCCTTAAACATAACAAAAGTTCAGGAATACAGCAAACAACTAGATCTAAGAGAAAGACTCTAGACCAAGAAAACTCAATGCTTCCATGTGTTTCACTTACAAAACTGTAGATATGCAACAAAAAGAAATATAGAAAGGGCATACCCATGTCTTCAAATTGAAAAAAGAAGGCTGAGCAAAGCTAAAAAGCCTAACAAATGAACAAATTCTAAGGGACCCAATGATAAATTCCAATGCTTAGAAACAAAAACCCCTCAAAGCAGCAATCTTTGGTCCAATAAACCAATGTAACAAAACAAAGAAATCTCACAAACCCCAGTTAACTATGAATCCCCCTAATGAAAAATGTAGAATATATTGTAAAACAAATCTTGAAACAGTCCATTACCATACCCCACTTGATTTCAAGAGAAGTGAAGCAAAAGAAAAAACCCAACAAACTCCTAGCAGAAGCAATCATTTGTAATCTCTTAACCTCAAAGTCTCATCCAAGAAAGCACATTTCACATTTAGATATTCTACAAAAGGGTAAAAGAGAAGATACCAAAACCAACCTCACATTACTTAAAGAGCATTCAGTTTCTGACTTAAAAATGGTACTTCAAAATTTCTCAAAGAATCAAGAAAAGCACATGGGTAAAAGAATAACAAGAATTAGCACCAACCCACCAAAAGTTACACCATATAATGAGTTAATGACCAAAAAAAAGCATGCCTTGTAGGGATAGAGACTGAGAGAAGAAAAGGGGTAGGGGGGGTAACCAATGTAGAGTCTTAAGTGAAACTCTCTCTCACACACATGAGGGAAGAGAGACAAAAGAGCTGCCAAGCTACTCCATTTGTCCACTAAAAAAGCAATCTTTGACTCACATCATCATATGCTTTCATGCTTTGTTTCTATATGTGTTACACAAATCGGTCTTATTTTAGCTCATTTCACGCCTATTCAAAATATAAAAATAAATACACTCTTCATTTTAAATTAATTGAAATTTTGAAAAAAATTATGTTTAAAATAATTAAATAGATCAAAATTCAAGATAAATATTTTTAAAAAATTCAATTTTATATTTTTTAAAAGATAAATTGCACTACATATTTATGATTTCACAAAGAGTAATAGTAAAAAGTATAGTGTAAATTTTGTCTTTGAATATTTTTCTTAATACGTGTACATTATCTTATAAATTCAATTAAAATGAAAGGAAGAGACGGAGGGAGTATTTTTTAATAATTATGATTTGTTTTTAATATTGTATTAAAAATAAATATTTATTTTTATTTATTCAATTTAAAAAATAAAATAAGTTATCCCATAATTTTTAATTTAGCTTTATTAATTAATTTGTTACATTTATTAATACATTTTTAAAGAATTAAATTTATTATATTTTAAGTTGATAATAAATAACTATATCATTTCAATTATAACTCTCTAAACGATATAACCAAGTCAATATTGAATAAGTAAAAATGATCAGAACAATATTTATTCTTATCTAAAAGTTTTAAATAATTTAAAATTTTATTTATATTAAAGTGATATTTATTCCCAAAAAATAATTTGCGTGCATTCTACACTCTCCAAATTCACTGAATATATTATTATTATTTTGTAAAGTGATACTTATTTTAAAACGATTTTTATTGTGTGTTGTGTGGCCTTTCTTTCTTGCCTTCTTTCACTTTTTTCAATGTCTACTTTTTAGGCACATTCAAGATTGTAAATTACCAAAATTAACCTTGAAATAAGACTAATTAAACTTGATTTAGGGGTAATTTTGGTAAATCAAAGAGGGGGACAGCCCAATTATTAATTGGAGGAATCACTGCACAAGGATTAATAATATTTTATTGGGAATAGCAGATACTGTTTTCTCTTTGGCTTTTTCTTGGCTAATTAAATATAGTTTTTTCCAAAATTAATGTGGTACAGGATTCTTATAATCAAGGTGATTCCAAATTTATAATAATCTTTTTTTTATTAATGGTGAATTAAATGTACTAGATTTCAGATCCCTTCAAAAAGGAAAATTACATCAAGACCCTTGATTCTTGGAAGTTATTTGACAAGTTTACCCCTCAATAGAATACTCCCTCCGTGCACTTTTACTTGTTGCTATTTCACTTCTCGAGGTTAAATCATATATACATTTTGACTAACATTTTAAGATGTATTTTACATCATATTAATATGAGAAGGATTGCAAGTTATAACATTTTTGGTATAGTTTTCAACTATGTAAATTTTAGATTTCAAATATTAAATTTAGTTTTGAAGTTTAGTTATGTTGACCTCGAAAAGCGAAACAGTGACAAGTAAAAGTGAACAGATGGAGTAACACGAATGGTAAATTCACCATTTGAGACTGTGTTGTTACATTTAAAAGATGAACTCTTGTCATTTTATCTTACTTTTTTTCGTACATCGTTCCTTTTTCGAAAATTATTTAGTTTTAATTTTTTATCTGACATGTTTAAGATTTAAATTGAGATAACGTGAGCAATAAGATATCATTAGGCATGTACAAATAGATAAAAATCAGCCTATGTACCAAAATAAATAGATATTAGCCTGGATATATAAATTATAATATATAGTTTTGTATTAGAGAGCGACTATAATATCTTAATGTAAGTGTATTGATTTTCTTCCTTCATGTTATTTGATCAAGAAGGTGATTTCGAGAATTAACCAATAAAAAATTTCACTATTTAAGTGATTCACAACTTTTTGGAACGCGAGCAATAAGATATCATTAACCATATAACAAATAGATAAAATCAGCCTACATACCAAAATAACAGATATCAATATGATATATAGTTTTAATTTAGAGAACGAATATAATTTTATAGTAAATATTTTGATTTTGTTCCTTTATGTTATTTGATTAAGAAGGTGATTTCGAGAATCAATCAATGAAAAAATTTTACCGTTCAAGTGACTCACAACTTTTCTCTCGTTCAAATAGATAAAAAAGAATCAACTATAAGTCGAATTTATAAGAAAGCATTAAATTATAACATAAGAAAATATTGCTATTAGTAATTACTAGTATTAAAATTATAGCACCAGAAATTTGTACTATTAATGATTATTATTAAAATGATTTTAATGTATTTCTGAAAATTTTATTTATTTCACTATCAACCATAAAATGGCTAGACATTTTGTAGTGAAACTTTAATGGAGAAAGGGACAATTGCAAGTAAAGATTTGGTTGAGGAAGTACTTTTAAGACATGGATCCATTTAATGTTGCACAAATAGGGTGACCTTTTATTACTTCTTCCGTCCATCTATATTTATCCATTATACTTCTTCTGTTCATTTTTATTTATTACTGTTTCATTTTTCGAAGTCAATTTGACTAAATTTTAAACCTAAATTTAATATTTAAAATTTAAAATTTTAGATGGTTAAAAACTATGCAAAAAATGTTATAAATTGCAATCTTTCTTATATTAATATGATGAAAAAAATATATATATTAAAATATTGGTTAAAGTTCATATAATTTGACCTCGATAAGTAAAATATTAACAAGTAAAAATGAACAGAGGAAGTACTATTTAGAAATGTTCAATAATGTTTGTTCAGTTTATATCACCAATGAATAAGTTGATCTCGATAAACGAAACAACGACAAGTAAAAATGAATAGAAAAAGTACATGCTATAAAAGACTACACCTCAATTCCAAACAAGTTGAGCCGATTATATGAATTCTTAACATTTTCATTTACCTCATCATCCCACCAAATAAACACAAAAATATAATATTACGCCTCAATCTCAAATAAAGTGAATTGGCTATATGAATCATCTTATTTTAACTCATCTCATCGTCACACAAACTAAAGACAAAAAAAATATAAGTGAGTTATACGAATTCACATCGATTGTCAACGTACCACAACTCTCCTCATTTATTCGATTTTGAGATTGACAATGTGAACAAGTTCAGATGAACTTAATTTATGTACTATTCATACGATAACTATGGTATTACAAAAATAATTAAATGAGAAGTGTATAAGTTATTCTCTTCTTGGTTCTTTTTATTGAATTCTTTGATGGTGTTATATTAAGCTTCAATTTTGTCAACTTTTATTTGGTAAAGAATTTAATTTGATAGTTGTGTACAAATTATAATTATGGTAGTATGGTCCATCACACTTTATTATCAATTATAATTTTATTTTTATTTTTTTTTACATTAAAAAAGATATTATTACCAAAGTAATTGAGTGATGAATAATAATACTCCTATAACTTGCCGTAAGAAATTTCTTTCCTTTTTTTTCCTTTTTTGAGAAGCAATAATGTGCCTTTAATTTATCAAGATTTTAATTTTTTTATAATTTTTTTATAATTTTTTTATAAGATTAAAATGTTTAAATCTAAATATAAAAAGTCATTGTATTGTAAATATAAACACTCTAAAAGTAAAGTTGTAGTCTGTGTCATTTTGTGTAAGATCGATTTGGTAATGATTGCGATATAATTTGTCTTATTTTGTATAATATCGATTTAATGTGATTGTGTCGCAATCTTATTCTGTTTTTTCTTATTTATCGTTAACCCTATTTTATCATTTGTCTCCTACCTTTTTATAGTAGTCCTACCTCATATTCTACTTTCTTGTAGGTTTATCCTTCAAATTGATAGTATATGACGTTATATAACAATTAGAAAAACGATATAATCTATTCAAATATTGTATTTATGAAAACAATGAAATATACTCTCTTTGTCCTTTTTTAGTCGTCATAATTTTCATTTTAAGAGTCAAACTATGTAGATTTTGACTGACATTTTAAGATATATTTTTCTATCATACTAATATGAAAAAAGTTGCAACCAACAATATTTTGCTCATAGTTCTTGAATACCAAATTTTTTATTTTAATCTAATTTAACAGCAATAACAATTCATCCAGTAAAATCCCACAAATGGGGTCTAAAGAGGATAAATACGCAAACTTTACCACTACCCCGTAGAGATAGAGATATTATTTCCGGAGGACCCTCGACTTTAATCTAATTTAACTGACTTTTGAAAGTACAAGATGATAACTAAAATAGAACAGGCGAATAATGTAATATAACATAATATAATATAATATGAAACCATACACAACGACCGTCGAAACGGTTTAGCATTGCAAATAAGTACTCATATTTCATTTTAGTTTATTTTTTATTTTTATTTTTTGTAAGGGTATTTTGGTCATTACAAGGTAGAAAGTTGAGTGGAAAGAGGAAAGAGTAAATTTAAGAGGGGGTGCATGGGAAATAGTTTAAGGCGAGAGGAAGCAGATCTGAAATGTGTCGGTCAAATAGAAATCAACTTATCTTATTACCCGCCGACTCACTATTATTTCCCAAATTGACATCACTACCCTTAACGGGATAACGCGAAATATTTTATGCATCAAACTATTTTTATTCCGCCAAATTATTTAGTCTCGTAGTTCATTATATACAAAAATAATAATAAATGTAACTAAAGAAATCTTGGTTTGACCATTTTGCCATATAATTGTAAGCGTGCATGAAAAACAACAATATACTCCGTGAAAATCTCACAAGTGGAGTCTGGGGAAGAGAAAATATACGCAGACTTTACCACTATCTCATAGAGATAGAGAGGTTGTTTTCAAAAGACCCTCATCTCAAAAAATCATCCCCAAAAGCAGAAAATACTAGATACGAAATGACTAGAATTGACAAACAAATGAAAATATATAGCGACAATAAAAATAACAAAATAAACGACGAAAAAGAACCACACAATATATAATGGCACGACTGCTAACCTACTATAACACAAGGCTTCTAACATTCTACCCGAATATATGACCTCCACTCCTTTCTATCTAAAGTCATGTCCTCGATGACACAAAGCTGTGTCATATTCTGTCTAAGCGAGCATGAAAGTTATTGAATTTATGTTCTATTAGTTTGATCGAGTAAAAAAATTTAAAAAAATGCAACCTTTTGAAATTGTAGCCGTAGCATTTTCATGCTATAGAACTTTTAATATTTAGTAATTTCACTTTCACCATTGACCGACAATAATGTATGAGTAAAATCTGAAAAAGGTGATGTATACCCAATTTTAATCCGATTCATCTAATTCCAACTATAATTGGAAAACTCCAATGATATTCAACGTGTTAATTTAAGAAAATTTATGAATAGGGTTGGTTTTTTCAACATGGTGAGTAGGCTATTGTACGAAAATCAGAGTTACCATCACCCATAGATATAGATAATAAAGATTCCTTCCCAATGCATCTATTTCTTTTTTTTTATAACAACGTGAATCCACGGTCAATCTTTTGGATGCGCACAAAATAAACCTCCGCTCCTATGCAATAGCTCGCACACCATATGGAAGAGGTAACCTGCACTAGACAAGTCCGATGTGACGAATTCAACCCAAAAAATAAGACCCCCTCCTATGCAATAGCTCACAAACCACATAGGAGAGGTAACTTGCACTAAAAAAATCTGATGCAATGAACTCAACCCAAAAGACAGAACCCTTGCTTTTGTTGGTGAGGAGTTTCGAACATGACCACTCTATTTTGTCCAACACTTTTCCTTCAGTGCACGTCCTCGTAGAGTGCATGAATGCATGTTAAGAAAAGGTGGACCAAAGCCATTAATTAAGACACGTAAATGCAGCTGAAAACACACTACTCAAAACATAAATCACCTCACTTCTAGAGTGAAGAAAATATAATAATTTAAGACTACATAAGATTACATCCATTAAACTTTTACCCTACACCCTTCACAACTGTGCAGATTGTACAGTCCTAATAAAGGAAACAAGCCATACCAAGCTGTCGAAATTGAATTTCTAACTAGACTAGGATTATATTTCTACTTACCCCCATATCTATACCAACTGTATATGTGTACTATCTATTATTTGTAGGAGATGGTTGTGCCTATGAGAAACTAGCAGAAGGTTCAATCGGCATTGCTGGTGGTAGCGTTGTCTTCAGCCTTGGTCTTGTTGAATGATCGCTGGCTATCGAGAACAGGCATGTAAGCTTCTGTTGATTTCTTTAGAATGTCATTAGCTCCTCCTTTGTCAGATCTCCGGGGACTCGTTAAGTTCTTCTCTACATCTTCGAACTTAGCAGTGGCCAACGGTTCTGTTCCAACGCTCTTGGCAAAATTTGGCCCATCGATTGTGAGGCTAGCAGCTTCGTCTCTAGAAGCATACCAATTATTGCCGCAAGCAATACACTCCAGCTGAGATTTTTTTTAAAAGAAAAAAACAAGAGCTGGTCGGTCAGCATTCAAGGAAAAGATGAAATGTTTAAAAAGTATATATTAGACAAATTTCCCAATGGCATTTACTCTATATTCAATCTGTTTTCTCTTTAAACGTGAGTAGAACTCGAAAGTGACTACACAAAATTTAAGTGACATGACAGGCAAATAGGTCCCTATGCAAGGTAATTCCCTTCAACATCCTGCATGGTGATTTAGTATAATGCCAATGAGGTGGTAAATTAGCTTACCCCGAGGAACAGAAAAGAACTCTAAAGAGATCGATTACTGTCACATCATCTAAACACAACATGAAACCGTTTTAAGTTCAAATCTCCTCCTCACTATCACCAATAACTCTATAGACAGATGTATCAAAGACAATGTTCAATCAACTATAAAAAGCTTTGGGTGCAACAGGGAATTGTTATCATAGTAAATATTTTTCCATCCCGTCTTCCAAAAAGAAAATGTATGATGATGTTCCACCCCGTCTCCCAAAAAGAAAATGGATGATGATGTTCCACCCCGTCTCCCAAAAAGAAACATCATGATATATATATGAAGCAAGTCTGTCTATCTCAAACCCCAAAGAAAAGCTGCAAGGACATACCGAGTAACGATCTCCATGTCCAGCCTGAATAATCTCCATGAGCCGCACTTTTTTCTCTGTGCATCTTTTGCAACGAGCATCAGTCATCTGTGCCACAAACCAATCAGAAGTGAGCAACAAGAAACAATACACTCAACCTGTATTAAGCTATTGTAACAAGTATTCGTCATCTGTCACACAAAGAGCCAATAGAAATGAGCAAATAAGTTATGTCAAAATGAAATGTATCCCTGTCTTATTACATCATCAAATCAAGTTTTGCTATTTTATAATGATGGTGCCAAATTTCTGAAACTCCTCTTTGAAGTTCTCAACATGAATAGATAATTCTTCACAATTTAAGAGGCTCAGCACATTGAGAAGTTACAGGCCTACATTCAACTTCATCACAGAAAATAAAATCATGCTTAAGCTGAAGGAGAAGATTTTTAACTTGGTTACAAGAAAATATCTCACATTTAGTACATCTCAAAAAGGGTACATGTAGTTGGTAGTGAGAAATAAAGGACCAACTCTGTCACCAAGTAGTAAACTAAAGTTGGATAGTTGAACTAAACCTGCTTAAGGAACAAAATAATATATAGTATAAACCTGTATGGGCTCTGGCTCCTCGGGCTCCCTGCTTGCTAACTCTTCTGCTGTAAGAGCTTCCTGAGATAGAAACGGAAGATAACATTAACCAAAGGAAGCATAATGTGCTAACATCAATTTTCAGGTTCCACAACAGAAATAAGAAATTAAAGGTTTTCAGAAAAATTAACAACTAATAATCTCCTCATATGGCAAATATTCACCTCAAGAAACCAACCTTGTATTTGCCAAGTGTGGAAAAAGAAATCTAAATGAACCACGCACCAAATAGAATGGATATTTAAAATACATACTTATTTAATGTACAGAAAAAGACACTCAATTTTTATGTACACTTACATTGTGATATATATATATAAACCATAATTACAACTTGGCAACAAAACAGGATAGATGAATCTAAAATCTATAAGAGCCAAGGATCTCAATAATTGACTCAGCATCCTCTAGGTACATCTGTTAGCAAGGAAATGAGGAGACCTCCATCCACATTTCAAATACTTCTTTTGGAGCACATGAGATTTCTATGTGTACCGGTGATTGCTCAACTCCTTCATTTGTGGAAAATCTCCTGTTTCTTTTTGTAGGAGAAAGGAAAAGCCAATGTTTAATTCACAAAAAGTCTCAAGGGACAAATCATATTTTCCTTTATTCTGTGTGATTACTGAGGGAAATGCTCAATGTGTCTGGTGGACACACTGGAAGGAGGAATATACCAGATGTTTTGAAGGCAAGAGTATCAACATTCAGAAGATAAAGAGCCAGAGTCTTGCCCAGTGGCATCCCTAGATATGCAGGGACTCTATCTCTTTATCTTCTGAATGTTGATAATCTTGCCTTCAAAACATCTGGTATTCCTCCTTCCAGAGTGTCCACCAGACACATTGACCATTTCCCTTAGCAATCACACAGAATAAAGGAAAATATGATTTGTCCCTCGAGACTTTTTGTTAATTAAACATTGGCTTTTCCTTTCTCCTACAAAAAGAAGCAGAAGGAAACAGGAGATTTTCCACAAATGGAGAAGACAGAGAAAAAGTTAGCCACTTGGAAGACACAATATCTTCCCTTAGGAGGAAGAATAACATTGATTAACGCTATACTGGATGCCCTACCAACCTACGTTATGTCTCCATTCCCGTTACCTGCTAAAGTGGAAGATAGATTAGATAAATTGAGGGGGGATTTCCTCTGGCTGGGCAACAAGGAAGGAAAGGGAATTCACCTAGTCAAATGGCAAGCTGTGCAACTCAGTAAGAGATCTGGTGAACTGGGTATTAAGAATTTAGGGCCGCAAAACAGGTGTCTTTTATCAAAATGGTTATGGAGGCTTAGTAAAGAGGACCATGCTCTATGGAGGGATGTTATCATTAGCAAATATGGTCAGACTGAGCAATAGACAACCAACATTGCGATCAACACCTATGGGGTCTCAGTTTGGAGAACTATCAGAAATCTATGGCCCAAACTATCTCGGAACCATAGGCTATAAGGTAGGTGAAGGGACTAGAACCCTATTCTGGAAAGACAATTGGATTGGCCAGAATTCACACATGTAGGTTTATCCAGACTTATTCTCTTTTTGTAACAGCCCTGAAGTATCTATTGCTGAGACTTGGACCCACCAAGAACCATGGGTGATGCCTAAACATACTGCAGATCTTCTAAGCTACTGGAAGGGGAGAGGTGGGAGTAAAAAGCAGAAAAAATGGTGGAACCTAGTTCCGTCCTGCATATGGTGGTCAATTTGGAAGGAAAGAAATAATAGATGTTTTAAGAATTATTACTAATTCAACCCAGAAGGTTAAAAAAAACTGCATTAATACTTAATATTTTTGGTGTAAAGAAGAGGGTATAGATGAGGCAGAACAACTAGTAGATTTCCTAGGTTCTTGTAATTATGATTACCAGCCTTGTAAGTTTTTTATGGTAGCCAGCACACCCTCATTGCTGAAAAATACAACTTTACCTTTATCCAAAAAAAGAGCCAGAGTCTTAGTTTACTGTATTTTTGGTGTAAACAAGAGTTAGGGTCTGCGGGTGGTAGGATGCAACACTAGTTGACTTCATAGGCAAGGTAAAGTTCTTCTACTTTTGCAGTCCTCTTGGAGGAACTCTCATACTTTTGGTGGGTGTAAGATTTTTCCTCATCATTTCTTAGATGATGAGGTTTTTTTTTTTTAATTTGCACCGGGAGTCCGAGTTTCTTAGAACCCCGACTAATCCCGAGGGTGCACAAGCCCTCGGCAAGGAGTTTTCCACAAGTGCACCACGGTTAATTCAGGTTTTACCCAGTCCGATGGCCCTCAGAAATTGTTTGCAACCAGTGGGTTTCGAACTTGAGACCTTGAAAGGGAGTAAACCCCAAGGCTCAAGTCTATTACCACCAGGTCAAACCCTAGAGGATGAGTTTTTTGTGTAAACAAAGTTGCCCTTGTCTCGGAAGGAAGGAAAAAAAAAGGCCTGAATTGTATATTGGTTTTCAAAATCAGCTTCACTTTATTCACACCTGAAAATATTGACATTTTCATGAACTTCAAATAAACCTATTTAGGTTGCACCCAGTGAATTCAAGAAAAACCAGTCAACAAGTCCAACAAAGCAACTCCTAACCCATTTAGAAATCAACAAAGTAAATAAAGACTATTACGTCAAACATTTCAGGCTATCTGCATACAAGCCAAAAAAAGATAAAATAAATCCTCAAATTCAGTAAATTATTTCCATGGATACATACCTTTAGCTCATTCGGGGACATGTTCAGTATCTGAGAAGGATCCAACTCCTTCTTCAAAAGACGGCGTGCTAATAGTGAGGTGTTCTGGAAATAAAGTTACAACATCAACAAACTGGAAATTACAAGGTAAAAGCATACCCACATAGAAGATTAGAAGAAAATCAATAAACTCCGGCTCAGACCCCCAACCCCTTATAAAAGGTACTCACCTTTAGATTGAATGTTAACTGCCTCATCTTCTGATTGTACTTCTGAAAATCAGATGAGAGCGCCTCATGTGCAGCTTTCTCTAGAGAGACTACAGCAGGGACAGCACTGTGTGGCCATCGAAACACATCACCCTGAAAATAATCCAACAGCATAAACACTTCAAGGAAAATCTGCCCATATACTAGCAACCAAACATAAATTCTGTCAATAATCAAAATCATTGAAAAGAAGAATTCTTACATCAGCACTGTTGTCTAGAGACTCATTCACGGGTTTTGCAGAATCAGTGTTACCAGTAGGATCAGTAGCATCTGAGCCCCCTTTTTCTTTACCATCATTTTGTGGATTATCCACAGGATTGCAAAAATACTGAATTGATTGCAGCAGTTTTCCCAGCCATTTGTCACGCTGTGTTTCACCCGTTAGGACTTTGAATTCCGAAAGGATGATGAAGTATTCTGATGCATTATTGGCACAACTGCCTGGAGTTTCTGCTCTAGGCTGACCCAACCTAGATGGTGCTTCATCATCTCTGGTGACATCCAAAGACAATGTGCTCTTCTTCCTCAAAAGTCGTTTACTCTTCAATTGGTCTTCCTGACTAACAGGAGCTGCAGAATTATCCTCAGTTTCAAGATCAGGAAGATCGCCAACTCGCGCTATAGTCTTCTGAACAAGCAGATCAATCTCATGCTGTTTGTTATCTTCATAATCCTTATCTGTCAACTTGAAAAGCCTCTTCTGTTCAGTGTCATAGACCTTCTGAACAATAAAACCAGGATGCTCTTTCCGTCTTGGAATTTGCTTGTTTAACGGTATGAAGTGCACTACACACTTGTGCATGACCGACTCCGCAGGGACCTCATCTCGGTGGAAACTATAGAACAACTCCCTGGTGTCCCGTGATTGCCAATTTCCACCAGCTCTTTTTACTGCTTCCTCGGGTCGGTAAAACCATTGTCCTGTGACCATCATGTTCCCAGCCTTGGTCTGAGTAATATCCTATAAGGCCAAATCAAATTGAGAATTCAAACAAGTGATTAGAAATGATTACCCACACTAAAATAAACAGACAGAGAATCAAACATTACAAATAATTTAGCTGTGGATAAAGTACTGGAAAATTTTGATCAACCCCCCGGCCCCCCCGGAAAAAAGGATAGCCAACTCTCCAAGAAACAGATTGCTTAAGATTGGACTATCTGAGAGAAAGATCCCAATATATACTTGTGGCTAATAGTTTGCTAATCCCAACAAAACTAGAGGCTAGAGGAGTAAAATAAAAAACTAAAAACTACACCTAAAAAAACAGAAAAGAACCAGCATGTCCTCATGTCTAAATTTTATAATGGAATCAATGAAGGGGTTAGGAGACATACATTTGTTGTTCCTATATGGGACAAGCATATGATTCCTACAGTACTTTGATATAGCTGACAAAAATGCAGCAAGAAATGCTTACACCTTCCTTTCTGCCAAATTTAGAAGACATGAAACACAAATGTGGCGTTGTTGCATATCTTCTTCTTCTTCCACTTCCATTTTCAGTTCCTTTTCTAATTCCTACCAATCAAAGGAAAGACTTACCTTCCAGCAACTACCCTCCTCTTTTCGCTCAATTTTAATATAGATGCCAGTATATGGGTGAGGGCAATTATAATCTTTTCCCAGCTAGTTACTGTTCGTCTGCTCTTTCCTTCTTATTTGAAAATTTAATGTTTTGCTACCCTGGTCTCCCCTTACCTTTTGTACTCTCAACTCAGGAAGTTAATTCAGACTTCCAACAACAGCACCAAAGAGAAAGAATTCTCTGATGGTGCACTAGAAGAGGCAAAGTCGCAAAAAGATCCATGTCAAATTGATGGCCTTAATTTAGCAATAGAAAGGAGAACTGCCTAATACATAAGCTTCTGAATAAGCTCGGATTGTACACTACAACCAAAAGCAATAGTGGAACTGAATTCATTCTTGATAATTGATCAGGAAAGAGTACATGCATTCACAGAAGTTGTGCATATCTCTAATCACCAAAACAATCTTTCTTTTTTAGTTAACAGTGGTGTTATTGCCAACTTGTGCTGCCCACCAAGGCTCAAGCAAATGGAAAGAAATCACCTAATAATTTTCATTTCTATTGGAATTTGAACCCTCATGTCCAAGGTTTACACCCACTTCATGTCATACCCTTGGGTGCAATTACCAAGAAAGTTTTGCATCTTCATGGGAAAAGGAAATACCTTGATAATTGCCACATAAGGCTTCTGAGTTGGTCCTTCTGGAACCAAGAGCACAGGATCTTCCTGTATAAGAACGTATTAGTAGTAAGAGCAACATCATAGGTCAACAGTAGCTACATATCTTAAGAGAATTACTAGCCAGTGCATACAACATTGCTGTTCAAGGGAGAATGAAATAGCTAAGTAAGGCTCCATGGTAAAAACTATTGGAGCTGATATTGATTGCACAAAATCTCCTTCCTCTCTCATACCAACACCCAAGCACACCAAATTAAGCCTCTTCCCCTATAACCTAATCATAGTTATATACTTCTAGAAGGAGAGATACCAATTCAGATTTAACCAACCCTCTCAATTCTCCAACTCCTTATGATGAGTATGACTATATCAAACATGCTCATTAAATCAAAGAGAATCCAAATTTTGCCTTTTTATACTGCTAACAGGACAAATATATGGAGATTCAGTATCAAATTTGTCACGCAGGAATTCTCCATATCTAAACTAGCTATTCTTAGTACTTTATAATGATGTTAAAGTCAAGAGCAATCCAGGAATCCATTTCCTATATCATGATACCCCCCTAAACCCAGTAAATAAACCAAATAACCAGAGACTAAAGGGAAGAGTGGACCAACGAAATTATCTCCTTCAAACATCATGGATGAAATGTTAACGAAGGAATATAATTTTCCTGGAAAGTGTTTATACATAATTTTTATGATTTTTCAATGTTTAGTCAGGTATAAACGTAGGTGACATATCATAATCGAACGTGTTGAAACAAAGAACAGGAAAATAGTGCTTTGGAGATATTTCTTCGCATTGAAGCTTGAGAATAACATAGTGTTGGTTGAAGCTGGGAATCTGGAGTAACACTTTGTATATTGTAAAGTAAAACGAGTTCTGCTAATACGCCTCTGAGGCAATGGGCAGCCCAGTGGATTAAGCTCCCGTTATGCACGGTGTTCGAGGAAGGGCAGCCTTGCCCTGCATTTCCGGCTGAGGCTGTTTCCACAAACTCGAACCCGTGGGAGAAATGGTCCAAAGGGAAAGCTTTTTCCACAATTCAAAGGCATCACATTTTCCATCATACAAAATACAAACCTATGTGTGATCACATTTCAAACCCTAATTCAACTACAAGACATGTAAAGGAGCAGTAATTTTTCAGAACAAATAGAAACCAATCTTCAATTAATTTAATTTCCAATTCAGTTATCATAATCAAAAGCATTTTTTGATGAAACGAAAACAAACAAATGAAAACTCACAAGTTCGTAGCGATTTCCATCGTACTCGAACGACTCATAATGGTTTCTTCTCCCTTTTCCTTTTCCAGTAACCCTAATAACCTCACCAATAGGCTTAGCATCTTCCAGCTGCTCTTCTTCCTCCTCCTTTCCAACCGGTGCAGGTTCTTCCTCTTCTTCTTCAACTTTCTTCAGTCTCTTATTCCTCTTCCCCCTTCCTCTCTCCTCCTCCTCCTCATTCTTCACTTCCACTTCTTCTTCTTCTTCCTCCTCGTCGAGCCTCACTTTCTTACGCTTCCTCTGATTCGCTTTGTCTTCACCGTTTCTAGAGGCGCGTGTCACACGCGATGTCAGCGGCACATCGTCCTCGTCGTCGCTTACCGCCACCGAGTTCCGCCGGTTCCCCATTTTTAGTATGCTACGGCGGCGATGTGGTGAGTCAAGCAACAAGTGTCGAGTGAATAAGCCAGGAATGAATCTGCTGGTCTGTACGAAGAAGTTCAATCAATTTAATTGATTCTGATGTCTGCTGGTATATATAGTCGGCACATTTTTAAAGCCAAAAAGGCAAACAAAGCCTTGTACAGTGGCGGAATCAAGATTTTTATGAACCAGACCATGTCGGAATCAAGATTTTTATGAACTAATTTAAAGTATAAAAGAACATATGATGAAATTAAATCGCATTCATATGTATATATTAAAAAGTATTCAAATATAATTATTTGATGATCAAAATTTATCTCAGCGCATTCGTATGTATATAGTAAAAGTAATCAATCAGATATAACGAATGAACCTAAGAATTTTACTTGGTTAACTTCTTGCATTCTTCGATATGTAAAATGATTATTCATTGACTAAAATTTGAACGAGCTCCAAGAATTTTACCTGGTCAAGTCCTTGCCTTCTACGATACATGTTGAACTTGAAGTTTGAAAATTCTTCTATGAATTTCTCAAAAAGTATGAAAGTATGAATGGTCATTCTATCTTTGTAAGATGGTTGTTTTATAGAGTAAGGCGGTGTTTGATTAGGGTTGATTTTCGTGTAGAGTGGGCCGAGCGAACGAACAATTTTGTTTAACGATTTGATTAGAGTTGCTTATCAGGTGGATTGGGCTGAGCGGATGGATAATTTTACTTAAGTATTTGACTTATCAGTTGTCAACTTTTTAATATACAAATTCACTAGCCAGTCAATAAGATATTGATTAATTTGATGACGAATCAACAATTATCAAACGGTATATCAATAAGTCACCAATATCTATGATAAATGCTATGAATCCTCAAAGTGAAGAAGAATGCTAAAAATACTTAAAACTTACCTCATAAAGTCGAGAACACTTTACACTTATGTTGTTAAGTCACTAGACTTTATGTAGAGTTAATAATAATAAGGAAAAATTACATGCATAACTAAATATATACTAATGAATTAGTTAACATAAATAGAGTTTGAATTAATTATAACTCGCACATCTAGCTCTAATTACAGTTTGAGTTTTGTATAATTTGCGCGATTTATACAAACGTTGTAAGCTATTATACAAAAGTTGTGTGTGAATCAAATTGCATATCGAATATACAGACATTGTGAATTGTATAGCAAATTATACAAACATTGAGCACAAATTGTATAGCAAATATATACAACGCCATACAAAAACTGCGAATTGTATAACGAATTATACAAATGTTGCGCGAATTATACAGACGTTGCTACAACTATAGTTACAAAATGTAATTATGCAAATTATAGTTATACAGTATAATTAGACTTTATATGTTTGTCATTTATGAAATTTGCTCTAATAATAATAGGATACTAGTAATATATTAATAAATAAATACAACTGACCATTAAATGGGCTTTCTAATTTCTGTTTTAGGACTAACATAGGAAATTTCAATAAACATGTAATATTAAAAAATATTTATTATTTATAATAATAGTTTTTTCACTTTTTTTTTCTGGTCAGTAAGATATGCCATTAGATAATATTAAGCAGCAGGATAATCGTCTTGGCCTGTATTGTGTGCCATAGATATATTTAGTTGAGCCAATCCCGATCTGAAGAGTCAAATAGACAAGTTTGTTCCACAGCAAACATCAGAGGAACTACAAAAATAGTAGTGTTGTCATAGTCCGTCCTCTTTGCCCCTTCCCTTGCAAGCAGGCTTGCCATTTAGTTTTGTTTACTAAAAACATGTTCTAGTACTAGGGGTGACAAAATCAAACCCAATCTGTTCAATTCGTCCAACCCGTTGAAATTTGGAGGGTTAATAACCTGCCTATTCATTAGCTCAACTCATCTTAACCCAACCCATTTCATCTTATTTAAAATTGAGTTTATATTCAACCTGAATTGACTTGAGAGATATCTTGTCAAAAATATTTTTAAAATAATGCTTTTTAATTTATATGTTTTATATTGCCAAAATAAGAAAATTGAGCAATACACATCCATATCGATAAATCATTAATCATAAAATTTTAATCCATTGATCAATCGTTTATCCGATCATCCAACACAAATAAGTTAATTTTGCAATTGGCTTATCAATTGCAATTCGATTCTAAATACCCCTACATTTGACTATGTTTAGTTGTAAAGTTTGGAAAAATGATATTTGTTTTTGAAGTGAAATGTGATTTTTAAGAACATAAAAGGGTCGGGAAAAAAAACTTAACGTATTAGAAATAGTTCAAAAATATCATCTTTCCACATATTGGATCAAATTTGCCCATTTTCCCATCTATTGGGTCAAAATGCCTTTTAACCTATTAAAAATCATTAAAATTTGCCCTCTCTCTATCTAAAAATATATTTATGGACTATTAAAGTTAACATGCCTACGCTTTGTATGCTATGCGACATCAATTAAAGAATAAATGGAACAGATATGTTGGAGAACTTCCTGCTATTGTTACTCTGACTTTCTGCAATTTCCTTCAAACTAGTCCAAGACTTCTTCTTTCTCTTACTGGATGTTGGGACAGTCTTCTCAGCATCTGTCATGGATGAATCAGCCTGAGGTTCAGCTTTCTTCTTGGACCCTGTTCTATTCCTTTTCCTCCTCTTCGAATCCAACAAAGAAGTAATCGTAACTGTTGACAATGGAGTTGCAGGACCAGACATAGGATCATCTCCAACTATTTCAGATGAAACTATTACATCTGTCTGTTTATCTTTATCAATACTACCCTCTGATGCATCAAACTGTTCAGACTTTTGGATTGCTGATTCAGTAGCGTCAACTCTTGCCTTATCGATACTAGCCACTAACGGATCCAAATGTTCAGACTTTGGCATTGCTGATTCAGGAGGATCAATTCTTGCCTTATCGATACTAGCCACTGACATATCTAAGTGTTCGGACTTCCGCATTGCTAATTCAGTAAGATCGACTGTTGCCTTATCGATACTAGCCACTAATGTATCCAACTGTTCAGACTTTCGGGTTGCTAATTTAGCAGAGTCAACTCTTGAAGTTTTTGGTTTGGCAGGATATAGGTCTTTCAAATAGCCTCTTGGGGTTCCTCTCTTTAGATTCCGATGTGAGCAGAAATGACACTCATACACAATTGAGTTCTTTGGGAGAATACCAGACGTCTTGCGTTTCTTACGTGACTTTCTCTTATTCTTCTCAATCCGTACTATACAATTGTAGCCAGCCTGAAGGATTGATTCACACCTGTGAAATATCAACTATAAGTTAGTATGCAAACTTACAAAAACGGATGAAAGGTTCGCAATGACTCATTTAACATGAAAGCAGCCAAAATTCAAAACAATCATAAACTTTCAAGCAGAATAAAGCAACTCTACCCATACATTGTGATTTAGAATAGGAGAAATCAGAAGAAAGAAGTAAAAATAACTCTTCGTGCTCAGGAGTTAGCTACTTCTTGATGGTGGTATATGTATTCTGCCCTTTCCAGGCATAAATAGCTGTTACCAAAGCTCAAAATAGCACTGAAAATTTGTAGTTTGGATGCTACGTCCAAAGGATATTATAAAACACATATGTGAAGTACTAAAAACATAACCGAGTGATCTTTCAGGATCCCAGAGATAAAAAATACCAACTAGGTATAGATAAGATGAGACCAAGTTATTTTATTGGTTATCTGTAGATCTATTAGTTATTTGGACAACCTCTAGAAATCCATGTGGACTTTGCTTAGCTGAGAACACGATGAAAGCAAAAACCCATATCAGTGATACTAACTGGTTATAGCTTGCCCGTATGCCTTTGGTCTAGTTGTAAGAGTGTAACTCATGATGAGCGTGTTCAGGGCATATCACAAATTTGAACCCTGCTACAGACAAAAGCATGGTATTAAAGTGGAAAGGGGTAGATGTAGGGTCCACTTTTTCACGGAGTTCCGGAACATGCATCACTGGACTTGGCTATTTCCCAAATATAAAAAAAACATTGATTATATATTTGTTCTTCTGGTTACACTTAGGTTATGGAGAGCGCACTGACAATTCCATGAGGATTACTGAAACTCCTATTAGAGCACTCCCAGGAGTTGAAGACATTGATATTGCTACAGAGCAGAAGAAGATATCCCTTTCTTATGATCAGATGTCACAGGACCTCAAACATTTATTCAAGTGGTCGAGTCTACTAGTTCAAGATGGTTCACGGGAGCGATATTTCCGGAAGCAGAAGGAAAGCATCCTAGAGAAGCAATGAAATTGAACAATATCATTGGTCCTTTCTCCGAAGCCTAGCCTTTACTGTTCCTGTTCTCCTAACCTCAGTGGCATTCATGTATATTCCTCATCTGAAGGATGGCCTAGAAATTGAATCATCAACATGCTTAGCGTCGGAGAGATCTTGAGGTGTGTGATCTGGTGCAATTCATCATTGGACGTCGTTTCTACACTGATTGGTACAAGTATCAAAAAGTGAGGTCTAGGTAGGTAGAGTACAGGCAAACCTTGGTTTGACTCCTATATTAGGATAGAAAGGTTGTTTCAGTTAGACTCAAGCGATAGCAGTCCAAAGCAGTCTAGAAAGAGAATAAGATAAGGCGGAAGCATAACAAGGCATCCTGAACAGTAAATACAACAAAAAATTCAATAATTAAAGTACAAGAAACAAAAGATAGTAACAGAAATTATAGTGGCGGTATGACTACTTGTATGGACGGATAGCAAGACAATGCTTTAACTCCTACTCTAATTCTTGTCCTCTACCAGCTTCTGTCTAAGGTATGTCCTCGATAAACTAAAACTGCATCATATCTAATATCTAATCTAGCCACCTCTCCTAATACTAACCATAGCCAACCTCTCACACCTCCACACATTTGTCCATCTGCATCTCTATACTCCAATCATCTCAGTCTAGCTTCCTGCACCTTATCCTCCACCAAAGCTACCCCTACCTTGTCCCAAACAATATATTCATTTATAATCCTATCTCTCTTACTATACCCACATCCATTAGTAAACCAATATCCATTTTTTAAGCCATCACAAAATTAACAAAGTCTGTATCCATGAATGTTAAGAAAAAAAAAACTCAAACCTTTGACAAGTAAATAATGAAGGATCAGGAGGAACACCCAAAGACTCAGCTGATGCAGCTAATCTCTGGCCAAAGAATGCACCAAGTGAAGGAATAGAACCTTCTCCACTAGCCCAGGTAGCAATATCCTTTATATGTTCCAATTTCAGCATCGATTTGCCATTAACATGGCTTTGTTTCTTCTTCCCACCTAACTCTTCTCTTAGTGTAATTGAACCAGGTGATTTACCAACTCCATTCTTTCTCGATGATTTCTTACCCATTATCTTCCGTCGGAGAAGGTTTTCCGCCGTCGCCGGAGTCGGTAAGGGTTGCAGCCGACTTCTTCTGGGTACGTGAAGCTGATATAGCTATATTGGGCTGATTTTATTAAAGCCCATACGCAAACCCATGTTAATTTATTGGCCCAAAACTGGTAGTATTTATTTGGGCTGGAATTTAACGGGGAAAGAATATTATAGTAGGTTAGTAGAGGTAGTCGTGTCGTTATATATTGTATGGTTATTGTCCTCATTTATTTTGTTACATTTATTATCATTATAAATTTTTATTTGGTGTCCATTTTAGTCGTTTTATATTTAGTATTTTCTGATTTTGGGGATAATTTTTTTTGAGATGAGTGTCTTTCGGAAACAATCTCCCTGCCTATAAAGTAGTGTTAAAGTCTGCGTATATTTTACCGTCCTCAAACCCTACTTGCGAGATTTCACCGGGAATATTGTTGTTGTTGTTTATACAAACAGAAACATCTAAACTTTCAAATGTTACATAAATTATATTATAAAATATTACATTATACAAAAGTTATACAAATGTGCGAATTACACAAACTCAAATTATAATTAACATTAAATGTTAGTAGCGAATTGTGAATTTGCTAACTTATAATTATATTAAGAAATTAACAAATATATATTTGCTTATTCACGTATTTTTTTTCAAAAATTAATAAATTTACAAAAAAAATTGTAGGCTTTGCATTGATTTTTTTTTAAAGGGATAATAATAAATAAGAGAATAATTCCAACAACATTTACAAAATTCAATAGTAGATATCCTCAATTTTATTTAAATTAAGTAATATGTGAGGACTAAGTTTAGTTTTTATTAGTTAATTATATATTATTCAAACAATTAGTTTTTTTTTTAAGTTAATAGTAATCAGAGAGTGTCAAAGTAAAATAAAATAAAATAACTATTTCATGGATTCTCATGTTTATAATTTGCAAGAAAAATCTTCTAGAAATTTATTTTTAATAAATATATATATTTTCCTTTCAACAATTTTGAGATTTGGTGGATTTTAAGGAATTTAAGTTTGACACGTTGTTATATCAACGTGGCAACACGTGGTTCTTTTATAATTTGTTTGGCTACTTGGATTTGGAACAATAATACAAATAGAAAAATCTTGAATTTTGTGGAGAAATTGAGATACACTTTCAAAAATTATTTATAGTTTTTTTTTAATTACAAGAAAAAATTGATGGTCGTTATTCTTTGAGTATACATAAGGTAAAATTTTCGCTACTATGCAATAACTCATGAATCATATAGTAGAAATAATCTGCACCGAACTTACTGAATCCAAAAGACAAATTTTTTGCTTTTGCAAATTTTAGACCTTTGACATAGAAGTCTCATTTTCATATTATGATCGATTAAATTTAATTTTTCACATTTAAAACTCTATATATAAAGAGCACTTTTAACATAGCTTTTTTTATTTTTGAAATTTAAAATTTATAAAATATGTTAAATTATTTTATCACAACTTATGTCGATGCCGATTTATTTACGTAATTAATAATGCTACTGTGGGCTTATTTATTTTTGGAACTTTCTGTAATTTCTTTTTTGACTTAGTGCTAGTCAAATCTGTCACACCAATTAAGTCACCAAATTATTCTTTGCATCCTTTACCATTTCAATTTCACTCATTTAAAAAATTCAAGAATTTGTTTTCATTGAAAATGGAGAGTTTTGATGGGGAAATTTCCTCTTTTTTGATTTTTTAGTTCAAATGATCAGGCTTAGTAAATATGTCATGATCAAATATTACAGCAATAATATATTCATTGAAATTTTTTAAGTGAAGTATGAGAAAGGTAAAACGTATGCAGATCTTATCATTATCTTATGGAGATAGAGAGGTTGTATTCAGAAAACCCTCAACACAAATGTATCAGTCCCAAAAGCAAAGAATACTAGATACGAAAACGACTATAGTGGAAAACAATTTAGAAACTCATAAATACAATACGAGTAGCAAATAAATGACAGTTAATAACAATACAATATATAATGACACGACTAATTTTATAATTTTATTACATCACTAGGTTAGACATCATCATACCCTTACTAAGCTTACCGACCTTCTACCTTAATACGTAATCTTCATTCATTTTTATCTAAGGTCATGTCTTCGATAATAATATTCTTATGTGAAATTATTGTTACAATCAATTAACAAGAACAATTAATTATATTTGTTAGGTCTCAATTTAATAAATGTGCAAATTAAATACTAATGGAATAGCGTGTGTGATTAGATGAATAGGACATATACACATAGCTTGGTTCAATTATTTGAAAGAAAAAAAACACTTTTAAATTCATTATTAATTAATTATTATAATATAAAAATCAAATTGTTTGATGCTATAATAATATTTTCAACATAGTTTCATAAGTGAAATCTAAGAAAAATGAAACATACGCAAGGATCGAACTCACTTATAGGGCAAAACATGAAGATGTGTTCGTAGCAAGGAGGAAAAGGGCCAAAAGGCCAACTAAGATCAAATATAACTGTTTTTTTATGAAATCTATATCAACAGAGTGTATAATGTCGATGAATCGCATAGTAAAACCTTCTTGTATAATATAAGATTTTTACGAGGCTAATTTTAAACTATCATCCAATCAAGCACGAATACCTTCACTTAAGAAATCGAATAATTTTGGTGTATGAAACCTCAAATTCAGGATTTTTGTTGCCTTATTCCTACTTTTGTAAGAAAAAATAATTATTTCTAGTAGATTCTCAATAGAACAAAATTTCGCACAAGCACTTTATATTATTTTTTTAATGAAATACCTTTTGTTCCCTTTCATCTTCTTTAGTGGGATTCCCCATTTTCTTTGTTAGGTATGATACCAAACACTAATATATAGACTTTTTTCATCAACAATATTATCCATTAAATTGATTTGCAATTATTTTGCTAACCTTTTAATTAAGATAATTGATCTTTAAAGTAAAAGCAATGCATGCTCCAACAATCATGGATGTTTCCATTGTTGTGGTTCATGTTCATTGAGATCCCACTAGAGGAAACATAATCAAAAATAAAAAGAGCTAAACAACTAAAGAGTGATAATAATAACAATAATAATAATAATAATAATATCTCTAATTCCGCGGAAGATATGTTTGAATCAAGAAGACGATCATTAAGAAGGACGAAGTCGGTATCAGTATAGTGACAAACATCTCAGGATATATAAACGTACATATGAATATGAGCGCATGCTGTGATAGTCGCAGTCAACTGGACAAGTGAAATCCTCAGAGGGCTCCACTCAGTATTAAGTCATAAGTTACTACATATAACTCATGGATAAACATCTTAGCAGCCATAAAATCGAGAGTTTGAATTAAATTTGCGTATCTTTAATAATCTGATTTGGTATATCTATAATCCCTCTAACTTGTCACTTTCAATTATAAGCACATGAATATATATGATATGGTGTTTTATTAGACATTTTCGATTAAAATTCAATTTTTTTCTATATATTTTTAAATATCATTATATAAATAAGTTAATCACTTTAAATATGCGACATTCTCTAATTATATAAAATAATCTCAATAAAAACTATAGATATATTCCATCCAACTTTTGATTCAGATTTTGAATTTTTATTTTTTTTCCTTTTTTTTCAAACATTTAGAATTAAAAAATAAACAAAAATGTTCATGGACTAAACTAAATAATGTTTCGTATTTTAGGAGTCAGAAAGTGTAATAACTCAAACTATAAGACCAAAAGTGAAAACAACCAAAATTTAAACCGGTACGTGTCCTTTTGTCGACCCGGTTCAGTCTTGGCCGGCGACCACCGGTTCAATTTCTTCTCCTTCTCTATAAACCACACACAAGCTTTCCAAATACCAATAGGAATACTATTCATAATTAACCAAAAAAGAAAAATCTTTCTCTGTATTTTGCTTTCTTCTTCAATCCACCTCAGGTTCCTCCCATCTTTATCTCTTTGTAAATATATATATATTTGTTTAAAATAAAATAAAATTAAATTGTTAGCTTATTAGTGTATATTGTTCACAAATCTCAGATTTTATGTTAGGATAATTATTTGTCCGAAATCTTTGGGGTTTTCTTCTTTTGTGTATATATTCCGATTTGGGTTTGGGTGGGTTGCTTTTTTCTTTCCTTATTTATCAAGTAATCTACTTATTAGGTTGAATTAATAGGTTTTTATGAGGTGTGGATTCTTGGATTGGCGTGTTGTGCACGAAATTTGGGTTGTATTGTGTTATTTAAGGATGGGTATTGAGTAAAGTTTGGATCTTTATTGTTTAAAGGGTTGCTTTATTTGTTTCCATTTGTCCCTTTACTTCTGTGGTGATTTGGGGAAGTTTAGAAGTTCAAAAGTTCAATTGGGGTTGTTGGGTTTATTCAGATTGTGTTAACTTGGGCTGACTTGAGGTTTTGTGGTGGAAAGTTTGATTCTTTCAAGTTAAAGATTTGGTGTTTGTGGGGTGTAAGATTAGTTAGTGAAGATGGTTGAGTCAGTTGGTGCAATATCACTTTTAGGGAGGGTGCCAGTTTATGGAGTTAATTTTAGCAAAGATGTGTCGAGTAAACGGAAGTCGATTGATGTATGTCGATTTCCTTCTGCTGATTTTCTTGGCAGAAAGCTTGTCTGTGGTTCTAATTTATTCAGATTAAGAGGTGATTGTGTAAGGTTTTCCTCAGTTAGAGGGCAGGCGATGGAATTGACCAAAGAGGCATATGCATACAGAGAGGATGAGAGAATATCTAAAGATTTTCGTAATCGGATTGAGACTGATGTGGATAAAAAGCCAGGGAAATGGCCACCACCGAATAAAGCTGACAATCCAGCTCTTCATAATCCATTGCTTAGACAAGAGAGGATGGGTTGTGGATGGTTAGCAGCTATATTTGAATGGGAAGGTGTGTTAACTGAAGACAATCCAGATCTTGAGAAGCAAGCATGGTTAGCTCTGTCTCAAGAAGAAGGAAAATCACCTCCTCCGGGTTTCATTCTGAAGAGAATTGAAGGAATGAAGAATGAGCAAGCGATATCAGAAGTTCTCTGCTGGTCAAGAGATCCTGTTCATGTGAAGAGAATGGCTACTCGGAAAGAAGAGATTTATCAAGGCCTGCAGGGGGGAATTTATAGCTTCCGTCCTGGATCACAAGAGTTTGTCAATACCCTGATGCACTACAAGGTGCCAATGGCTTTAGTGTCTACACATCCAAGAAAGTATGTCGAGAATGCATTTGGTTCCATTGGCTTTGAAGGGATTTTTAGTGTCATTGTAGCTGCAGAAGATGTTCACAGAGGAAAGCCTGATCCGGAGATGTTTGTCTATGCATCACAGCTTCTACAATACATACCAGAGAGGTGTATTGTGTTTGGAAACTCAAATCAAACTGTGGAGGCTGCACATGATGCTCAGATGAAGTGTGTCGCTGTTGCCAGTAAACATCCAGTGTATGAACTTGGTGCTGCTGACTTGGTTGTGAGGCATCTTGATGAACTCTCAATCGTTGACCTAAAGAACCTTGCTGCTGTTGAGCTGACTGAATTTGGATCCCCTGAACCAGAGTTAGAGATGGAAGAAGAGGATGATCCCTATCCTCCATCTGCAGTGGCCGTTGATGATAACTTCTGGTAACATCTCCCCAATGTACAGTAGTTGAGCTTAATAATATTCAAATAGGATATAGAAAATGTAAAACTAAAATGCAGGGCAAGAAGTGTATAAGGTGGTCTACATTGGGCTGCCATTAATGTGACTGTATGTTATATTTGTATTATATGTATATCTTCTGATGTTCGCTACTTGCTTTTGGATTTTAAGATGTAACTTGTAGTGTTTTAAAAGGTTGTGGACATAAATAATAATATGAATAGCTCCATTTCAAAAAAGATACACATGAACGCCTGAAAGCTTTCCCTGGAAAAAGAGAACTTGTAACACAAGCATTGCTGTGTAGTTATCTTGTCGAAATTGTATTTATCTTTTAGTTGTAAGTTGTAACAGTGAATGTGCTGCATATGCTACTTCTCTTATTACCTCCTTAGTGTTTCTTGGGTTTCTCTGGCTAGGCCATGATTTCCACTGCACCAAACATAGTGGAGGTCCTCGAGTCATGATGAGTTACTTTCTTGAATATCCTAAGACAACTGTGCTGCATACCAGTGTTTTACTCCTGGTTTCCGATGTTTGCGATAATTATTATGCTTTTATTAATTAAAGGCTCATGGTCAGGGTGATGCGTAGCAACATTTTTGCCAATCAGCAGTAATTTCATTGTGCTATTTGGTACTTCATTTGTAAGTAGCTCGATTGTCATCAACAAACCAGTTCATTGGCTAGCCATATGATACATGAGAAGAAACAAGGATAAGTATCCTGTACACCCCCCAAACACATCATGAATTTTGATGTTAGTGATAAAGAGGCATATTTCTAATGTTTAACCTGGTTTTGGGGGTGCCTCAGCACAGTGAAGAAGAAAACTTCAAAACAGCTTAGAATTTGCTCTACTTTGGATGGAGAGCAATTTTGCTTTGAGCCTACCTTTGCTCATGTTGTAGTGTCTATGTTGTGATTGTATGAATGGAGATATCCAGAGGCAGCTTTCTCTTTTCAGATGCCACTTTTTTTCTGAGTTGGCTATTATGTTTGAAGTCACAAGCTGCTTTAAATGATTTAAGTTCTTTATCCTGCAAATTTAGTGATGTTGGTAACTATACCCTTCTGAATAGAATCTTGGTTCCCTAAACCATGAAACAAACAATACACCAAGACATGCAAGGGGGTGAAGGTTGCTCGCGTGGTAAGCATCTTCCACCTCCAATCTTGAGATTGTGAGTTCAAGTTACCAAGGGAGTAAAATGATGACTCCGGGGAGGGGGGGGTGTTAAAAGAAGGTCAAATACCTTGAGAATGAGAACAACTGAGGGAGGAAAGGAGAAAAATCCATATGGATGAAATAAGATTCATTCTAAGATTGATAGTGTTATGCGTCTTTCTTTGATTAAAAAGAGAATAAAACAGATGTTGTGCTTGCAAGTAAGCTTTACCTCGTAGTATATGTCTAGCTTATTGATATGTTTGAGAAAACTTTTGAATCATGTAGCAGTCACAACCAATGACTACGAAATTATGTCAGTACTTTCATAAATTAAATTGAAGTTAGGATGAGATTGCCTTTTTTACTTTTTATTAAAACAATAGAATTAAAGTTGTTTTAGTTAAAGATTAAAACTAGTCACCATATAAAATTGCCAAGAAATAAAATGGAAAAACTAAGATCATGCTCCATCGTAGCAAAAATAATTACAAACAAATTTTCCTTACAATAGATGCCCCAAAGCACGCAACTTTCATCCAGTGGTGGAGCCATATTAGAATTAGGAGTTCATCCGAATCTCCTTCGATAAAAAATTATACTATTTATATGTGGTAAAAATGTTTTTTTATGTTTATGTAATAGATGTCGAACCTCGTTCGATTAATTTATTTGTCTACTTTTTAAAATTTCGAATTCCCTTAACGAAAATTTTGGCTCCACTACTGATACCATCGAGTATATCTATATACTGACATGATACCATTGGAGTTTACTTTAGTTAGTGATGATACCATCATAGTATATCTGTATACGGTCATGATATCTTTGATAATTACTTCAATCCCTGAGTGATACTTCCATGATACCAACGTATACTAGCACAGTATTCTTGAGCATTATTTTATATAATCAACAATACTTCTCAAAATTATTTATAGTACCATAACTGTATATAAATACATTATTATGATAGCATTAAAATTGACTTCATTCGTTCATTCGCAAAACTACTCATTCATTAATTATACCATAATAATATACTGTTATAGTATCACTAAGGTTTCCTACTTTCGATCGACTGAGTATTTTGTGAGTTAATTGAGAGTGGGTTATAAGATAGTAATTAATTTGTATTTATGTCCAGTTAGTGTAGTTTTGCCCTAATATCCATTGAATAAAACATGGGCTGTGGGGGAATTTAGCTCTTGCCACCCAGCCCATTATAGTTTGGTCCATGGGCCTGGCCCAATTGTTTAAGGCACATTAAGAGAATGACGTGTAAGTTATTCATTAGAAAAATTACGTAGATAAACAAACATATGATATGTATTTACAATATACGACTATAGTTTATATAAATTACAATTTATAGCTATGATTAGAGTTTTATATTATAGTTGGGGTTTCGTTACTATTTTCTCTCTCATCTCTTCATTATAAAATGGCATATTTATAAAATAAAATCATAGAAATGAACTTTTATTGATTCTCGATTAAATAAATTAAATAATATTATTTTAGTTCACTCATATGCATATTGGGACCTATTATTATTAATTAAAATAATTGTGCTTTGTATGGGGGGAATCTATAGCTAATCATTGCCATATATTACTCCCTCCGTCCCATTTTATGTAACACGCTTTCTTTTTTGATCTGTCCCAAAAGGAATGTCATCTTAAAGAAATAATTTAATTTAAAATTTCTTTTTTACTCTCAATGAAATGATTCTCAACCACACAAATATCTAAGAATGATTTTAGACCACAAATTTTAAAAATCTTCCTTTTTTCTTAAATACCATGCTAAATCAAAGACTGTCACGTAAAATAAGACAGAGGGATTATAAATTTCATTTAGTCATACCTTTTCTTTTTATAATATAGAGTTGGTGTTTTTTTAATTGAAAATTGGTCTACCACATTTGAATTCCATTATTGTTTGCACTTTGCGTCATCAACACATAATTGTAATTTAACTTGTACACTAATTATTATTATTTAGATAGAGACATATTACATATGCGCTGAGGTAATACATTTACCATAAAAAAATATTAAATTTCTTATCAGTAATTTATGATTTTTGTAAATAGTAAAGAAAACAAAATTGTAATTATTTAGGAGATCATTATTTTATAATTAATATGTAATTTGTGTATATTTTTGTTTAGTTAATATTTGGAAACTATTGAAAGTTAGTTTTTTTTTTTTTTTTTAACAATGACTTTTTTTTATTATGACACCTTACTTTTCGGAAAATATAATAAAATATTGACCATAAAAGGAAAGTGGTCCTAATGTATATAGACCGTTCAATCAAAGGGTTCCTCATCTTTTAGGGTGGTTTAATACGTAGGATAAGATAAATAAAAATATTTTTTTAAATAATTTTTTTTAAATATTAATTTTTTTTTTAAATTTTTTTAATGTAAATAGTGAGATAAAATAATTTTGAGATTAGCTAACATTACATATCGAGTATCGACTGAAAATTAATTTCAATTTTTATTTTGAAAGTATTAATCTTATTGCGCGTATCAAATGATGTCAATTATTAAGATTTTAACTTGCCTTTTCAATAAGAAAAATTGCATTTTGGACATTAGAAAATTATTTTTGAAAAACTTAAAATGACGTGTATATTTTTCAAATCCAACAATAGAAAGCAAAAGGGAGTAGAAATATGCTTTTATTTAAACTAAACATGTATAATTTATCATTTTTTTTTATATTAAACTCCAACATTCCAAAAAAAGAGAAAAGCCTAAATCCATATATATATATATCGATCTCTTAAATATACAATAATTACATTACCATATAAGACTTATAAAAATATGTCGTGGACTTTAAAATGTAAATCGTTAGAAAAAAAGTTACAATCTATGTGAAAGCATATACTTATTCATACTCTAATTAATAAAATACAAGAGAAAAAAAGTTTTCATATTATTTTTCTTTTTCAAAATATTTAAAGCTTAATCACATTAATTATTATAGAATATCATAGTACAATTTAAGAATCTTTTTATTCTTTATTAAACACAAAAACAATTAGGACTCCTTTAAGAATCAATTCCAATCGAACGTGGCACAACACAATAATTGTTTCTTTGAAATTTGATAAAATCATGTGTCGAGAATTCGAAAATAAAAATTATGTCGAAAAGTCTTTATTTAATTGATTGAAATATAAATTAAAAAATTAAAAAATATTTTATATTTTAAATGTGGCACAATATGACAATCATTTCTTTGGAATTTGATGGAGAAGTCAAAATTGAAAATTGTGTCTAGACTCTTTGCTTAATAGATTGAAATACATAAATTAAAGAAGATATTATAATTAAATTAATTTAAAAAAAAATTATTTAATCTAAATTACGTTATTCGAATTAAATTTTAATACAGATATGAAAGAAAAACGAAATATAGAAATATGATAGATAGTACCGCATCTTTTAGTTCCCCGTGCCTCATTATGACCATTCTTTTTCATTCAATCTGCTACAGTACTCTCCCCAAAGCTAAATAAAATTAAAGAAATGGGAGTGATGGAGCTCTAGCCGCCTCAGCACACCAAAAACAATCCAAATCTTTTTGCTTATACCCAAATTCCTATATATATCTAGGAGGTCTCCTTAATTTCCAGTCACTTCTATAGAGAACAAACCCTACAAATCCTTTCTTTTTTTCTGTTTACTGAGCCAAGGTATTAACTTTTATCACCCTTTATGCTGGTTTTGTAATCAAAATTCAATTTTTTTGCAATACCCATGATTCTTTTGTCTGATTTTCTTGCATTTCTGTTCATGAAGTTGTTATGGTTAATCAAGATTCAGTTTTTCTGAAGCCCCATGGTTATTTTTCAGTTTTGGTTTCATAATCTTGTTAGTTTTGTGGTAATTCTTGTTTATTGCCACATGGGTGTTGATAGTATTGATCAAAGATTCAAATTTTTTATACATGTGGTATTTGGTAGTCAGAGTGAATGACATGCATACCAAACTAGAAAGAAGAAAAAGATAAATGCTTAAATAATGTGCACAATACTTGTATCATAGACTATACTGCTATACAAGTTTCATTTTTTTTTTCTAGTTCCTCTGAGTAGTTTTAAGTGTCAAGTGAAATGACTGACATTGTGTATGATTGCATTTGATGGTCTGGGATTCAAGTATAATTGATGCATGATAGCGATTCAGGCCACATTAGCTTTATTATATCCGTGTAGTCGATGTGGAATGAGACCGGAGGGTGGTGGGTGGGGGGAGTGTACGCTATGCTGAATTGTAGATCACTGTTATGAAAATTTCTAGATCAGTGCGATTCGAATCTTAGGTTGCTTCTATAGTATACTGCAGTTAACTTATATTCATTCGGATTGGTGATTGAGCCTGTTGGGCAGTTGGGTTGGCCCTATCCAATTGTATTCAACTACTCTCAACCAAGAAGCAAAGTTTTATCTTGCTGTGTCTCATACAGTTGATCTAAGAATAGTGTAGTGCTTTTTCTACTTGAAGGATGGGCATGGTAATTTGTATAACACTATTTTATCTTTAGACGTCCTGAAAGGTTTGACATGATATTGTTGTTATATTACTTCCACTATAGGTTTCAATTATTCAATTTATGTAACTGATCAAGTAAATGTCATATGATGTTTTTCCAAGTACTTTTCAATCATTATTTAAATATCCTTGTTTGTTACTAATGTAATACACAAGTCAAACTATAATCTGAATTTGGTGTCCGCTCAAATGGTATAGTATTCTTGTTAAAAATGGTTGAGATCAGTTTTCCTGTGACTTTCAGGCACAAAGCATGGCCTTGATGTCTCAGGCAGGTTCTTCACATTGCTTTTACTCAGAAAAGATAAGATGTATTGGTGGACATAGGAACATCACAAACAATATGGAGATTTTTAAAATGAAGGAGATATGCTTTGGCATGGATATTTCTTCACTGAATGCCTCAAGACGAGTGCAAGGGAATTATTTGAATCACATAGGGGCAAGAAGTAGACGAGGAGGTCTGGCAATTGTTGCTGCAAGTCCTCCAACAGAGGATGCTGTTGTTGCAGCAGAACCATTAACAAAAGAAGACCTTGTAGGATACCTTGCTTCTGGATGCAAATCCAAAGAAAAATGGAGGTTCGAAGTTAGAACTTTTCTTAGTGTGCTTAAATTTCAGTTGCATATAGTTTCACCAAGAAGATGAATATTCGTTCTATCGTTGGCCTTTATAAGTAGGTTAGTTTTTTAATTCACCACGTATATCCCTTGATCGTCTTTCAAGTATGTTGAGTAATTCAAAGATTAATCTTCTCTTTTTTTTAAAAAAAAAAACTGGTAACATCTATATATATATATATGTATATATACACACACACACACACATATATATGTATATATATATTAGATCTGTACCATAACAGTGCTATCTACAATTATAAGATCCCAACCATGCTTAGGACTGCTGCTTCACAAAGAACCTAGCATATCAACTAGTGATTCAGTCTCCTCTAAATAGTTTTCTTTACACCAAAAATGAAACAAAAGAATACTATTCATCTTGACTTTCTGCACAGAATTACTTTTGTCTTCAAACATTCTATAGTTCCTCTCCTTCCAAATTATCCACCATATACAAAACACTTCAATAAATCACAGCTTGTTGCTGGCATAGGCCACATAAGTCCTACCAAGTTCAAAAAAAGTTGCCACAACTGTCCTGTCATAGGACAACATAGAAACAGATGGCTGCACCACACATATCACATCTAGAGCATAGATGAAATCCCCTTCTTCTTAAGTTTTCCTGTGTGAGATATGCTTCTCTTGCTACAAGCCAAGAAAAACATAAGACTTCGTAAGGGACCTTAGTCTTCCAGATGGACTTCCATGGCCACTGGTCGAATTGTGCATTTTGCCTAATATGATAGTTGTATGCCGATTTGACAGTGTAGACTTCATCACCTTCCAGGTTTCCAGCACAACGAATCCTCCGATTCTTTGAAACCTTGGTAAGACTCCAAGGTATTGAAAAAGTCCACAACTCTTTCCAATCCCAATCACGTAATAATCTTCTGAAAGTGATATTCCACCCATGTACTCCTTTAGCCAATTCAAGGTTAATATCTGGTAAAGTAGCAGCAATAGTGTAGAAATCAGGGAACAGAACTTTTGAAGGACCATTCACAAGCCCGTTGTCATGCCAGAAGAGAAATTTTCCTCCCGTTGCCGACTTGGAAGCTCATATTTCCAGCCAAAGATGGCCACAAGGATCTAATAGCATTCCAAATTTCAACTCCAAAGGGACAAAACTCTGCTGGTAATCTTGGTCATATTTATCGTGCAAAAATCTCCTCCATAATGCATTAGCCTCCAAGTTATATCTCCTTAACCATTTCATCAACAAGCTTTGATTATGGGAGGTCTCTAAGGCCAAGTCCTCCATCCTTTTTGCTGGTGATGATGCATTCCCACTTAAGCAAATGAATTGCTTTCTTTACTTTGTTGCCCTGCCAAATGAAATTTCTCCTTAAGGAGTCTAAATCTTTTCAAAACCTTATAAGGGATAGGAAACAAAGACATAAGTAGGGAGTGCATCCAATACACTATTGACTAGAATGATCCTGGCACCCAATGATAAATATTGCCTCTTCCAGTTAGAAAGCCTTCTTTTCAACCTTTATATAACGCCATTCCAGATTTCCAAAGCTTTACTGTTGCACACAAAGACAGTCCTAGATACACAGTAGGTAAGGATCGCACCTCACACCCTAGAACTCCTGCTTAAACTTGGATATTGTCTGCTCTGTTGACTGCGAAAATCATACTCTTATTCCAGTTTTCACGTAGCCCTGATATTGCTTCAAAAATCACTAGGATGGTTCTTATATATTTGACTTGGTTGATATCAGCATCACAAGAAACCAGTAAATTATCAGCATATAGTAAATGAGTGATCTCAGTACCATTGTTCTCCCCAGTTGCAGCTTTGAACCCTTTCAAGAAGCCCCTTCCCTATGCTATTTGATATTTCTGGTTCAACCCTTCCATCACAATAAGAAGTAGAAAGGCTGAGAGGGGATCATCCTGTCTCAAACCTCTTTTTGATGAGAAAAAACTTCTGGAACCCGATTCACCAAAACTGAAAATTTAAGAGTCTTTATGCAAAAAGAAACCCATTTGATCCACTCCACACTAAATCCCATATCTTTTAGAACTTTAAGAAGAAAGTTCCAATTAACATGGTCATAGGCTTTCTCAATTTCAAGTTTACATAGGATGCGTGCATCCTGTCCATTAAGTCTGGAATCAACACGTTCATTAGTTATCAAGGCTGCACCCATAATCTGCCTACCTCTTAAGAAAGCCATTTGGTGGCCATTACCAGCTTTTTGATCACTCTTTTTATCCTTTCTGTGAGTAGCTTAGATTTGATTTTATACACACTCCAATCAAACTAATGGGTCTGAAATCTTCAAGTCTGCTAGCACCATTCTTCTTGGGAATTGATGCAATATAAGTTGCATTAAAGCTCTTTTCAAAGTATTCACTTCTATGAAAATTCCCGACAGTGTTCATCAGATCTTTTTTTGCAATCTCCCAGAAACAATGTAAAAATCCCAAAGAGTAGCCATCTGGGCTTGGGGCTTTGTCAGCAGCACATAATTTCAGACATTCCAACACCTCTTGTTCTTCAGAGTCCTTCTGTAGCCATTCATTCTCCTCTTCAATAACTTTATAATCACCTTGAAAGTTGAAATTGGGTCTCCAAGCTTCTGTCTCACTGTAAAGTTTCTGATAGAATTCCACAATCTCTCCCTTAGTACTTTGTGGATCAGTGATGGTATCTCCCTGCACTTCTACCTTGTCAATGTGGTTATATCTCTTATGACAATTGGCCTTTCTCTGAAAAAACTTAGTATTCTTAGCTCCTTGCTTCAGCCATTATAATCCAGATGTTTGTCTCCATGCAATTTCCTCATTTTTGCTACTTCGTGATACTCCATTTGTAAACTTGCTTTCAATAATAATTCATCCTCTGTTAAGGATTTTTGCTCTTATATGCTGTCCATAGAGCTGCTTTCGTACAGGATACAGCCTTCTTGGTCTTTAGGTTCCCTCCATTCGAAACACTCCACTCCTTCAGTTTTGATTTCATGAACCTCAATTCGATGGATCAATCTTCATCTCTTGTGTATTTTTACTATACAGCCTTTTGTTATGCAGATGTTCTTTCTTTAGCTTCTGTTGTAGTGTACGACAGGGTAATATGTATTATATGCTTTTTGTATGTCATTTTTGTGGTTAGTCTTCAATTTCCAGTTAAAAAAAAAAATAATATCATGGGCAAGTTCTCACTGTCATGCATTTCAAATGTGGGTACGGTGGAATTAGGACTTACATTTCTTCTTCATTGAACTAACAAGTTGTACCATTTGGGTAACTTGAAGACTGTAAACATTAATCTATTTCCTAGCACACTGCTGTTTGTAATTTTCTTGCAAATTTTGAATTGTTGAAATTTCGTAATAAAATTTATGATTCATGAACATGGAATTTTGAGGACCATTTCCGCGGATCAAGTATTTTGCATATTTGTGTTAGCTAGGATTCTACCTCACACGTAATTTGTATTGTTTTACTTAAATTTTGATATTTTGTTTTACTTAACTGTGTGTCTGGATCTAGACCCTATTAATCAGTTCAACTTTTCTTGTTCTCTTAAAACTCGATGAGCAGGATTGGCACTGAACATGAAAAGTTTGGTTTTGAGTTTGGGACTCTTCGACCCATGAAGTATGAACAAATAGCCGACTTACTAAATGGTGTTGCCGAGCGGTTTGACTGGGAAAAAGTAATGGAGGGTGACAAGATTATTGGCCTGAAACAGGTAGAACATGAACTTGATGCATGCAAATTTTGGGATTAAAATATTCTAGGATGAATTCATCATGGCTCCATACAATATATTCCGCAACTTAGCATGACTAGAATCATAATTTCCTGATTCACTTTGCTCTCAAGTGCAAGTCTGTAGTAAGTAGTAATTGTTTAGGACTTAAACATATTTGGTAGATTAATTTGCACTGCTTTCGCTCAGGGAAAGCAAAGCATATCATTGGAACCTGGTGGTCAGTTTGAGCTTAGTGGTGCACCACTTGAAACACTGCATCAAACTTGTGCAGAGGTTAATTCACATCTTTACCAGGTTTGTACTTTTGAAACTCTATCAATTTCCTTTTTAGTCAAATATTGGGCAAATAAGATCTTTCTAACTATAATCTGCACTGGGGACATGTAAGCATACTTTAATTATGTGATAACTTGGCTTGGAATAAAAGGGAATCTTACTTTTTTGAGTTGGAGAAACCCTACGAATGTGTTGCCCATCTTCGCTTTAGGTGGTTGATGACTTATTGCACTAGAGATTCTTTACCCAGTATTCTGGTACTTCAGATCAGAGTCTTGAGTTGTATAATAATATCTTGCTGCAAAAAGAAGTCGTATCAATGAATATTTGGAGGCAACAAAACAGAAGATATTCATCTCATCTTTGAAGTTTGTTTTATCTACCCCAACCTTGCCCAAGCAACCTTGTATCCAAAAGAAGGGTTCCACATATTCTCTTGGAGCTTTTTGGTCTCATATCTGTTTTTTTCTTCACTTTGTTAATGTATGAACATTGTTATTTGAAATATTGATAAACATAACCATTATGCTAGATGAACATTGCTTAAACTACAAATGAATTTGGGTGTCAACTTCAAGCGAGCTTGACATTGTGTTTCTCATATCATGAAAGTTCATATGTGTATATTGTTTCTATTGATGCATCAAGGTATTATATTACTAGTAAGCACCATGCATCTGTACAAAGATCATGGTTCCAATTTCCAAATATCATATATACAAAAAGAACAGAAAATCTTTACAACATTAGGGAAAATTTGCACTGATAAAATTTAAGTTTTGCCGATCTGTAATAGTTTTTGTTTGATGGCACAGGTTAAAGCTGTTGCAGAAGAGATGGGAATTGGATTCTTAGGAACTGGATTCCAGCCAAAATGGGGGCTGAAAGATATACCAATAATGCCAAAGGTAAAAACATGTGCTGATCGATGTTGTAACCAAAAGATTTGTTTGGCATGTTGGTAACTTAGCATCTTATCTCTTTAAGACTTCTTGAAAAGATGTTAATTTTTTGTACATGACCATTTCACATATTGGCTCAGCATGTCGAGTGCAGTATAAGCCTGTTTCTATTGTAATTTCATGGTTCACTACTATTCGATGAAACTAGTGCAGCCCGGTCCTCATACTCTCTGATTCCATCGCTTTGCAACACCACATCTTTTCGCCTATAAAACTTACCAGACATGCCTGTTTTGCGTAGTTATTTTTGAAGTGAAATTTCCTTCTAATCCTCCTCCTGATCATGAAAATGATGAATAAGTCTCTCTTGTGTGTCTCATAATTGTTGATATTTCTAGGAGCTGAAGGGATGACAGATTCCAATGATTAGTTATTTTTGATTGACGGTTAAGATGTTGCTTGTCCATATTTTATTCGTTCTCTAAAAGACACAGAGGACAAGTAAATAAAGGTGTAAAATTTTAATTTTGACTTTTGAGCTAATCATTCATCATCTCCATTGGGCTAAATTAGATTAATAGCTTTAATAAAAGGATGAAGGGGATGAAACTTGGTGATCTTCTTATAGTGGTTAGGTTTTGTTGAAACAGTGTTTGATTTCAATCCAGAATGAAGAGGATTTTCAAAAGCTTAATTGGCCACTTTGCTTGACATAACATTAAAGTTAGGAAAATGGTGAATTTTCCTTTTTGACCAATCGGATAATGAAGAATATATGGCTGACAGCATTTGGGGTGATCTAGGAGATCCCCATTCCTCGACGAGTTCTCTTATGAACATAATGAAAAGGATGGAGAAACGACAAAAGAAAGCTAAAAGGTCATCTTTTATTTGCAGTAGTATTCACTTACTGTCAACTCGACGATATAAATATTTAGTATTCTTTTCTATCCTGATCAAAAAGAAAGCTACAGGTTGACAGTAAGTGAATACTAAACCCGATCTAGTTATTTTCCAATAATAGGAAATTATTTATAGATCTTGCCTATCTTTGTTCCAGCAGAGTCTTCACAATTTAGAAAAGCAAATGGTTTCCCCCCGCTTCTTTCTTTTAAGTTCTTTACTTATTTACTTTTAACTAAGCCAGTATTATGGTATGTTATTTGATTTGCAGCTGTAATTTAATAATAATATTTGCACCATCAACCTCTATTAATATTCTATACTATATAAACATCATGTGCTTTTCACACCTCAATATTATGTGTGTTGTCATCTGGTCCTTTAGGTCTGAAAGATAAGTCTAGTTTTTACTTTTTTCAAGTATGTGTTGGCCTCTAAGATATGCAATCAGCTGGTGTTTGCACTGACAAAGTATTTGACTCAGGGGAGATATGAGATTATGAGAAATTACATGCCTAAAGTTGGCTCACTTGGACTGGATATGATGTTTAGAACATGTACTGTTCAGGTAAGCTAGATGGTTTTATTTTCTTCTTTTTATTTCCTTCCATTTTGATGGGATGTCATTGCCCCTGGGCTGTTGGAATGCATACTCCTGTGCAGCTTTCAAAAGCTCTATTTAATTCTCCTCTTTTTGCCCATTTGCTCCTGGCATTCACGTTATGCCCTGCATGGTAACATTCATTAGTAAGTTGAAGCAGTATTTACAAATATGTTGTTGACAGGTAAATCTGGACTTTAGTTCTGAAGCTGACATGATCAGAAAGTTCCGTGCTGGTCTTGCCTTGCAGCCTGTATGGAACCTTTATCCTTTCTGTCCTTTATCTTTCTATAGGAATGTTATGTAGTTATCTAACTATGTAATGAAACAGATTGCTACAGCTCTATTTGCAAATTCGCCTTTCACTGAAGGAAAACCTAATGGTTATCTCAGCATGAGAAGGCATGTGTTTAAGAATACAGTTCTTGTTTCTCTGAGGACTATAATCAGCATTGTACATAATAAATTTTTGTTTGTTTCACCAGCCACATTTGGACCGATACAGATAATAACCGCGCTGGGATGCTTCCTTTTGTCTTTGATGACTCTTTTGGGTAAGTTCTCTTGTTTTGGCAATCGCTTATAGTTCCTTGAGTCATGACATGTTATTTCTTTCTTCAGTCGAGATTACATTTGTTAAAGCTGGAGGGCAAATGTTAGGGGCAATACTCAGTAGGAATCATATTAACATTTTCTTTTTCTTGGGGTATTTGGAAATGAATTCCTTTAACTGCTCACATGCTAACCTGTTTTTTTTGAAAAAAGGAAGAAACAATTCAACCTTTTTACTTGTAAAAGAAAAGGGTAATTCAATTTATACTATTTAACCATGTATATTGCGCTGGTGCATAATTATGTAGTACATGTGATCACATGAAGGAAACATTTCTGTTCTACTAGCAGTCAACTTCACTTTTTGAATGCTGAGTTGAGGTTCATTATGGGCATTTATGCCTTCACACTATGATCTTTAGCTGGAATTGTGCATTTGTCTTTTTTTTTGTTACATAAGGCTGCTGTGGGATAGTCATCTTTGAAAAGGCTTCTTGATTTTTCAGAAGAAAGCATGTTTCCCTGTACTTTAAAGCCCATGGTCCTTTTGTTAAATGCATTTCACAGTTAATGTACTTGTCATACATTATATACGAGCTATGTTAGGGAAATGGATGCAAAATTTATTTGAGTTTGAAATGGGCTGTCCTAACTTTCTTTTTGAGGTCTGTTCAACAGAGTTATGTGATGGGTTAAAAATCAAATGAAATTTGCATTTAGTGTTGATGAATTTATTCTTTTTGATATAGGTAGCATGTTATATATGAATTTATTCTTTGTCCTCTCAGAAACTCTCTGTCACGACAAACACTTACTGTTCTAATGGGCACAGGTTTGAGCAGTATGTGGACTATGCACTTGACGTCCCTATGTATTTTGTCTATCGGAAGAAGAAGTATATTGACTGTGCTGGAATGTCTTTCCGGGTATGTTACTTATCAACATTACAGATTTATTAATGTCATTCTGTTATGCTTATCTAACAACATCGCTGCAGGACTTCATGAATGGAAAACTTCCGCCTATTCCCGGCGACTATCCTACTCTTAATGATTGGGAGAATCATCTCACAACAATCTTTCCTGAGGTATGCCATCTTTATCCAAGAAAATGTCCTTTACTACTGGTTTGTCTATGTATGGGTATGGAAGTTTGAACTGGGTTAACTTTATCAGGTCAGACTCAAAAGATATCTGGAAATGAGGGGTGCTGATGGTGGGCCTTGGAGACGGTTATGTGCATTGCCTGCATTCTGGGTATGAAATCGGTTTCTAGGAATTATGATGTGATTTTTATAAAAGAAGGAAACGAAAAGCTAGTATTAGTCGGTAAAGCAGCAAGGAAGGGAGAACAGAATATGGTTGTGCTCCCTTCCTCTCCCACTGAGGAACTTCTTACTCTATCTCCTGTTTATTGGGACACTTCCAGAGCTTGCTATGGACTACTTTGAACCAAATATCTTAGTTCATCTTTCTGCTTTTTTTAAATTTTCAGGTGGGTATACTCTACGATGAGGAGTCCTTGCAAAGAGTTTTGGACATGACTTCTGATTGGACTGCAGAAGAAAGAGAGATGTTGAGGAATAAGGTAATATATCCTTAACCATTGAAACTTATTATGCATTCTACCTCTCTGTAATTAACTAATGTGTCCACGGTTGCTGATATGTCTGCATTTGTGGTGCAATTCTCTATTTATTGTGCTATATATAATAATTCCTTCTCTCTCTCTCTCTCTTTTTTTTGTGATCTTCTCATGATTTCAAATTTGAACTTCAGAAATTGTCAAACATTTTCATTCTTTGAGAAAATGAGAAAGCATCCAGTTATCTTATTGTTGAGTCATTATTCATTTTTCTATCCTTTACCTTGTTGATTATTACAATGTTGTTTGTTGGAAATGGTCCATATGTTCATGCTTGAGAAAAGAGAGACTCTGATAGGCCTTTTTACTTTTTTAAACTCTGAAATCCTATCTGTATTAAAATATGCTTGCGTTGCTCTTCTCCTTGTGGATCTTGGACAAACAAAATCATTCGGAAACAAAAAGGGGCGGTTGACCATGAACTCTTCGTCTAACAGAAAAACAGTTGCTTTTCATCAAGTTATAATTTTCAGTTGTTCAGATTTGTCGTTAATAACTTGTATGGAATATTGATAGATGACTAATATCACCCCTTTTAGTAGGTGCCAAAAAGCGGTTTGAAGACACCATTTCGAGATGGATTGCTTATGCATGTTGCTCAAGATGTTGTCAAGTTGGCAAAGGTGGGTTAAAGCTTCTACTGCTCCATGGCTTTGGCATACTCCTACATGTTCAACAACTTATTAGTTGCTTTCTGATCTTCAGGCAGGCTTGGAAAGAAGAGGCTTTAAGGAAACCGGATTTTTGAACGAAGTAACTGAGGTGGTCAAAACCGGTAAGTAACTTATGCAACACCTCAAACTTTTGGTTCAGAGATTGTCTTTTTAACTCGTGTTAGTATCTCTTTACTTGTTCTCTGGATACAACACAATGTCAAAATGATACTCAATACATTATTTAAACTGCTATAGCTGTTTAGAATTTTAATTGAACTGTTCTTTGCACTTTTGGTAGGTGTAACACCAGCTGAGAAACTACTGGAATTGTACCATGGGAAGTGGGGACAAAGTGTGGATCCTATCTTTGAGGAGCTTCTCTATTGAAGTTGTTTGAGAGTGCCAGTTCATTTCAGTCCTTTTCCTGTGTTGTAAATGATTTCTCAATCTTCTTGAGATTTATATCAGCCAATTTTGTTCGTCGTTAGACAAATAGTCCAGCTAGCTAGATTAAGATTTGTAACATGTATCTATGGCACAAAAATGTCATATGTAGCTCTTCCCTTGGATCTGATCAATCTGGTTCCAAATAGCATTTGGATGCGCTGGGACATACATTTTCCTCTGAACAGTAATATAGAAATGCTAAAGAAATAAATGAATCTTGGCTGACAACCTTTACTTGTTTCTGCTTAGACTCTTTCCCCCTCCAATCTAGCTTCCCTCTCTCTTCCGCGCACAGAGTCATGCAACGGAGTTAAACGTCTATTTAGCAGCATAGTTTACTGTAATTTTATCAGGTAGACGCTGCATTGTTGTTACTACAGCCCACAGGTAGCAGCTACATTTACAGCAGTGCTAGTTGCAACATAGAGCATCTGATGCATAAGATTCAGCCTTATCCAAACAACATAATGTTATCCGATGTTGTATATGCAGACCTTACCCCTACCTTGTGCAGGTAGAAAGGTTGTTTCGTATAGACTCTTGGCTTATCCATGGTTAATTATTCATATTGCTTGAGCAAGTGCAGCTGCAGGGCCTTTGTCAGGTCAAGATTGCAGTGGTGGATCAAAGAAGACTTTTAGCTGAGGTGATTTGATGAAAAACAAGACATTTATCTCAGTATAGCGGTACCATCTTCCTACAAGTCAAAAATGTAAATTTTTGTTTTCTGAAAAGTTGCAAAGTGGCATCTTTATGAATGCTACCACACAATAGGAACTAAGATGACCGGATCTCATGAAGATGAACCATTAGAATTACAAGTAGGTTCTAGTGAAAATTATCAAGTAACCGGTAGAGGAATAGTCGAGGTACGTGAAAGCAAATCCAACAACCCCATGCATATAAAGTAGGCTACTATGAAGCTGGTGGAGGGATAGCAAGTATTTCGCGAAACAATCGAGGTACATGAAAGCTAACCGAACACCTCCTTGAGCATATGTAGGCTCTTGTGGATTTGGTGGAAAGTAGTGGGTATCTAGTGAAATAGTTGAGATATACGAAAGCTAATCCGACATTTGTCCCTTGTGAAGCTAGTGAAAAGTAGCGGTAGAAGGCAACAGATATCTACTGGAACATACTATAAATGGACTCTTGTGAACCAGGTGGAAGGGTAGCAAGTATCAATTGGAATAGTCTAGGCTGTGGAAGCTAACCTCACACTTCAACAACATCAACAACATATCCAGTGAAAATTCCACAAGTGGAGTTCGGGAGGAAAAAATATATACATACTTTACCACTATCTCATAGAGATAGAGAGACTATTTTTGAAAAACCTTCATCTCAAAAAATCATCCCTAAAAGCAGAAAAATACTAGAGACAATAAAAGTAACAAAACAAATGGCGGACAATAGCAACACAATATATAACGACACGACTACTAATCTACGAACACACAAGTCCCGACATAAATAGGCTCTTGTGAAATTGGTGGAAAGTAAAGTTAATTCAGACACCGCAATTATTTTAAGAAGTAGGCTCTTCTATAGAGATAAAAGGGCTACAATCAATTTTGATTTGCTTGAAGTTGGATCAGTGTATATTCTTGGGCCCAATAAGTTCATATGGGCCCAAGAATTACCTTTTTATAGCCCACTGTTTTATCCTTCCGGGTCAAGAAAACCGCGGGCCAATCAGCGAAAAGCCCTAGACAGTTTTTTTTCCCACAATTAAACCTGATCGTAATTACTATACGCGCCCGTCAAGAGCGTGGAAACACGCCGAAATCTTATTCTTAATTGAGAAGTCGCACAAACAAATAATAATCAACATTGACTTGACTTAGTGTTGAAAAAATTTGACAAAAAGTTATTTTTATTTGTCATTTATGAGGAAAAAAACTATTAAAATTATTTTGAAAATGTATAATCGTGACCATCACGTGCGATGATCAGATATAGATATTTTTAATAATTCATATGATCATATACTGAAGGGAAACTATATTTTTTTCAAAATATTTATTTTACTCAAATTTTTTACTTTAATATTATTAAAAAGTTGTATTTTAAAAATGTATAATCATGATCCACACGTGCATCACACGTGCGAAGAAACTTGTTTTTTAATCAAAGATCTCTCATAAAGATAGATTAACAACAATATACCAAGTGTAATCTAGTAAGTGAAGGTTTAAAGAGGGTAGAGTACATGCAAACATTACTCCTTTCTCGTAAACTAGATTGAGAGACTATTTCCGACAGACTATGAGTTTATAATGAAGCATTTCCAATTTTCAAGCAATTTGAAAAATAAAAAATAAAAATAAGACCAATAATGACAACAAAATAATGTGAATGACAACATGCATAGAAAGAAAGGAACTATAATAACGAATTAAAGCATGAAAAGCAAAGGATATAAAAGGAAGAAACAATAATGGCGACAATGCATGCATGAAAAACACAAGTGATAATCGAATTAAAACGGAAAACTATGAGAATAGTGTCCACATACAATCACCCGATTACATCCTACTTGAAAAGTAGTGAACACTCAACTATCAATTAATTTCTTACTCTATTTCTCGACCTCTAAATCTTTCTAAAGGCATGTCCTCGTTCAATGTTTGATCTTCCTAGCACGATAATTTATTATCTTTTTAAAATTTTAGTAATAAATTGCAAATACTATCAATATCAAATTAAAGTATTTCAACCTTAAGGAGCATCTAGGCTCTTAGCTACAATATCTATACTCATGGACACATTCTATCTATCAACTTTTGGCAATTCCTTGCCTTTCCAGACCTCCGCATAGTTCTATTCTCTTTTATAGTAAGTCCTTTAGTACCTTATTAATGATGAAATTGTATCTACGGATATATATCTAAATTGCTTCCAATTTTTTGCTTGCTAGGTATAGCATATAATTGCTCCATACATAGCATTCACTAGCTCCCTCTTTAGTTGCTTCCAGTGTCTCTTCTTCATCCATGTGAAATTTCTTTGAGTTATGCCTCTTAGCAACATCACTTCAGTCCAATTTGCCAGGTCCTCCTCCACGTTAATTCCTCAATGACAATCAGTTACAAATGCTGGTAAGCTTCAGCATAGTCTTGCTCTCACCAGCAACATTTTTTTTTCTACATGTATATCATATTCTGCAGTGTAACTTTAGTGAGCAATCTTTCCAGATATGCCAACCATAGGATAAATCTTTGTCTAGGTTGCACAATAGAGCTTCAAATCAATTCTTCCTCATCCGTGCAACTATTCCAACACGGCGTGATGGCTGTTGATCATAGAATTATCTTTTTAAAATTACAAAGACAAATATCGTGTATTCTATATTTTAATAAAGTTTTTTCATATGTGTACTTCATATTCAAAGTTATAACTTGTGATGAACTACTAATAGAAGAACAATATCCACTCCTAATCTCAAGTTCAAACTGAAATATATTTTATTTTAATAATTTTTTTTTAAAATTATTCGATTAATCGGGACAGTCACATGATAATACCACTAACTAATTCTTTACTATCCCCGTAAAGAATCAACCTTAGATTCTTCAATTCCCACAGATTCCTCAACACTGTTATAATTTTTCCTAAATTTTAGATCTTTTTAATAAAATCCAAGTCCCACAAAACCTAAAAAAGCAAAAAATAAATTAAAAAAGAAGAAGAAGAGAAAAAAGCTAAAAAGAAGACTTAACAAAAACACCGTTTTCTTTGGTTTCCAACTAAAGACCAAACAAGAGATATCTACACACTAAAACACACCCACGTTGGGAAAGAGAGTTTTATTTTGAGGGACAAAAATCTATCAAGACTCAGTTTTTATGTTTTCTTTATTCAAAGGTATGTTAAAGATTTCATTTTTAATAGTTTTTGTTCCTTTACATTTCAGGAATCTTGAAGTTTTAAGCGATTTGAGGCATATATGAATGTTTGTATGAATCTTTTCTGCAGATTTTGTAATTGGGTATTGGTTATCTTGATGACATAGTAGTTAACATTAATGGGGAGAGGGAGACCTAGGGCTGTAGAGAAAGGGGTGTTAGGGCAAAATACAAGAGCATCCCCAAATGGGTTATTGAATATACCAACAGGGCCAGTATATTATCCAACTGAGGATGAATTTAAGGACCCTTTAGAGTTTATTTACAAGATCAGGCCAGAGGCTGAGAAATATGGTATTTGTAAAATTGTTCCACCTAAGAGTTGGAAACCCCCTTTTGCATTGGATTTGAATTCCTTTACATTTCCTACGAAAACGCAAGCTATTCATCAGTTACAGGCTCGGTGCGCGTCTTGTGATCCAAAGACCTTTGAGTTGGAATACAATAGGTTCTTAGAGGAGCATTGTGGGAAGAAGGCAAAAAAACGTATTGTGTTTGAGGGTGAGGACCTAGATTTGTGCAAGTTGTATAATTTTGTCAAGCGGTTTGGAGGGTACGATAAAGTAGTGAAGGAGAAGAGGTGGGGTGAGGTTTTTAGGTTTGTTCGACCTGCTGGGAAGATTTCAGAGTGCGCCAAGCATGTATTATTCCAATTGTACCTGGAACATTTGTATGATTATGAAGAGTACTGTAATAAGTTAAATAAGCTGGGAAATGGAAGTTGCAGGAGAGGAAACCAAAGTGAGAGGAAAAGGGAGTCCGACTCCCAATCCTCAAGCAGTAAGAGAAGGAGAAAGAACAGTGAGGGTGATCGAACTGAAACATGTAAGGCGAAGGAGGAAGAACACGATCAAATATGCGAGCAATGCAAAAGTGGATTGCACGGGGAGGTGATGCTTCTGTGTGATCGGTGCAACAAGGGGTGGCATATGTACTGTTTATCGCCGCCTCTGAAACAAATTCCACTGGGGAACTGGTATTGCTTGCAATGCTTGAATTCTGAAAAGGATAGCTTTGGTTTCGCACCTGGCAGAGAGTTACCATTGGATGCGTTTAGGCGCATTGCTGATCGTGCCAAGAAAAAGTGGTTTGGTTCCACATCGATTTCACAGGTGCAATTAGAGAAGAAGTTCTGGGAAATTGTGGAGGGATCAGCTGGGGAGGTTGAAGTGAAGTATGGCAGTGACTTGGATACTTCCATCTATGGTAGTGGTTTCCCACGTCTAACCGATGAAAAACCATCATCAGTTGAACCAGGTACATGGGATGAATATTGTGCTAGCCCGTGGAACCTCAATAACTTACCCAAGTTGCCAGGTTCGATGCTTCGAGCTGTACATCATAGCATTGCTGGTGTTATGGTGCCTTGGCTGTATATTGGAATGCTATTCTCTTCATTCTGCTGGCATTTTGAAGACCACTGCTTTTACTCCATGAATTATCATCACTGGTACGAGTACCAATTATTCTTTTTTTATCTTAAGTCCATTTGTTTCCCTACAAATTAAATGACTTCATGGTAAGTTTAATATTGTAGTTTAATCAGAACCATATTATTGTGTAATTTCTCTACTTCTTTGTATATGGCTTGATAAGATTTATCGAATTGTTACTTTATATGAAAAAACCACTCTTCTTTCACTTCTACTGAAAGTCAATATGATAGCAAAATGAATACATTTCAGAATCTTTAAATTTTATAGAAGACAAACAAGAGAATAAGATCTGCTTAGAAGGTTTGCTATTGATTTAGAAAACAATAAGTTTGATTCATTAATGGACATACAATCACTGATAGAAATGTCAGACGTCTATCTAACCAGTATTTTCATCCAATTTACATGTGCATGCAGTAAAAGATAAGTTATTTGCTTAGTTGGGATGATATGGAACTTCTTTCAGCTACTTTTTTGCAGTTGAATCTTGATATTTGTTTCTTTGGATTATTGCCTAATGTGATGTGGTATGCTTTGTCTAATAAGGTTAGAGATTTAGCATGTTGGTGATATGTCTGAATCTTACAAATGTTTTTCATAGAATCTGCTTATGTTGCCTATTGGGTTTTCACCATCTAAAATTTTGCTTTCACTTGGTCCGATTCAACTGTATTTGGCTGATGTAGTTTCATGGCCTTTCATAGTTTTTTTTAGTGATTGAGAAATTCATCTGGGGCTGCCAACCCTTAGGAGTTAGGACCAACTGCAAACTTTAAGACTTGGGATAATGGGCCCACCTCTCTATCCTTCTCCATTAAATACTATGCTTAGTTCACAAGGTGTAGGGCTCGAACTTGTGACCTAAATTACAAGTTCCTCAACCTTTTTTTTTGAAACTGGTAACTTTGTATATATCGATAGGAACATATCAGTACATGGGCTGTACTAAGGCCATATTTACAAGTAACATCAGATCCTATGATCCTATGTCCATAATGAATCTAGCACATCAATAATAGATACAAGATCATTAGATCAAATCTGATTACACCAAAAGCATAGAATCATGATACAATTCAATTTAATCTGCTCTGTACTATTCCCTATGCTCTCAAAACACCTAGCATTTCTCTCTTTCCAGATTGTCCACCATATGCTGGCTGGTATGATTCTCCGCCTACTCTGCTTCTTGCTTGAACCCTAGGTACTTCCCAGCTTTGAAGAGCCTCTATAACCTTTCCTGGCATGGACCAAAAGAAACTTTAAGGTTTATGAATAGCCTCTGAAGCTGACCTGTGATCTTGCAGTGAAGGAACAAATGTCTTACAGTTTCTGCTTGTTCTCCACAAAAAAAACACATCTAGGACATAACATTATCCCCTTTTTCATCAAGTTGTCTTGTGTAAGGACAGCTTCCTTAGATAGGAGCCAAATTAAACATGTCACCTTGTATGTTATATTCGCCGTCCATATAATTTTTCATGGTCAGTTGACATTCTGTTGGTAGTGATTATTCAACCATCTGTATGCTTTGCCAACCTTGAAGAGTCCTGCGCCCCCCCCCCCCCCCCCCCCCCACACACACACACACACACACCCCACCACCACCAAAACTCATCTTCCCCTTCTTGAGTTCCTTTAAATTGGCCAATAGTGTTAAAAAATTCTGCAACTCTTGTGATTTCCCAGTCATTTCCTTGCCTTCTAATGCTAATTTCCCACCAATCAGGTGTCTACATTTCAACAATTGTTCTTTGCTGATTTAGCTTTAAGTTATAGATGCCTGGATGGATATTCCTCAAACCCTCCATCTCATGCCAGTCATCTTCCCAGAAGCTTGTTTTTTCCCCATTCTTAACTTTGAACTTATATTTGGTCTTTGAAATCATCCCACAAGGTCCTTATAGATCTCCATAAATTCACACCATATGGGGAAATTACTTCCTTCATCATCCACCTATTTTCACTCTCATACTTGGCTTTTATGACCTCCCCATAACAGTTGTTTGTCATTAGCATACTTCCACAACCATCTCATTCTGAGGGCCTAGCTATGGTACTGCAAATTTTTAATACCCAGGCCCCAAATCTTTTTTCGATTAACAGATTTTACCACTTAAGCAGATTGTACCCTTTCCTGTCCTTGTTTACCTGCCATAGGAATTTCCTTCTGATCTTGTTCAATCTGTCTGTGACCCCCCCCGGAATTCTTTTTTGAATTGCACCGGGTGTCCGAGTCTCTTTGAGCCCCGACTAATCCCGGGGGTGCACAGGCCCTCGGCAAGGAGTTTCCCGCAAGTGCACCACGCTTAATTCAGGTTTTACCCAGTCCGATGGCCCTCATAAATTGTTTGCACTTAGTGGGTTTCGATCTTGAGACATTGAAAGGGAGCAAACCCCAAGGCTCAAGTCAATTACCACCAGGCCAACCCCTGAGGCATAGCATCTAGGACTGAGTTAATAAGAGTTACCCTTCCCCCCCAAAAAAAAGTATTTCCATTTCATCTAGCCAATTTCTTCTCACGCTTCTCTATTTCACTGTACGAAATCACTTTAGACTCCGATTTAGCAACCAAAGGCATCCCCAGGTATGTGGTTGGGAGAGTCCCAACTTGTCCACCTAGAATAGTGTTCAGTGCCTCCATGTTGTTTACTTCATTAATGGGGTAAAGAAAACTCTTTCTCCAATTAATATGTAGCCCAGATATTCCTTCAAACAGGACCAATATTACTCTCAGATGTGATTTGTTCTTCTTCAGCCCCACAAGTTCCTCAACCTTTGCCACTTAATTAAGCCCTTACGGCATGAATATCTATTCATGGTCTTGCTTCGGTTGCTAGCTTACTGGCAGCTTCATCACTTGTATCCTCCTCCTTTGACTTCTCTTCTGCTCAATTGTTTTATAATACCTACGCCATGAAGCTTATCTCATTTATTGTGTAGAGTAGGCTGTTTGCAAATCATGAATAACTTCTTTCTCACAGTAATCCATACGGCAACATATAGCTTTTACTAACTAAATGATATCAGCAACAACAACTAGACTTTCGTCCTAACTAGTTGGTATAACTTTCATGGATATGTTGCTTCCATAGTATCGAGACCAAAAAGGTTACAAGGTATGACTGCAAACTCTTTTAAACATTCACTTTGTAGATATGTTAGGCCTTAGAGGCTTTAACATTCATATAGATATAGCATTAAATATTAATAGTCTTAAAGTTGTTTTATAAAGGTTACCTTTCACTTGGTAGGTATCGTGTGGCACATAACACTTCCTTAGCTATGCTTCATTTCAACTGTTATGTTTTAATAATACGTGGCACATCTTCATCTATCATGCCATTCCTAGAAAGGATATGCCTAGATATCTGAATTATTTGCACTTAGGCACAACAATCCGATGTTCTTCTTATGCTGGCTAAACTTGGAGAGCATATATGATGTCTTTCTTTCACTCATTGCAAATTGTCACTATATAGAGTTCTTTTCTGCACTTCAGGCTTTTGGCTGGCTCCCTCACCAGTTTCATCAATTATCTTGATGTCTAGAAATTGTATGCACCATATACGCATCTTGTACATTGTTTATTAACTCATCCATAACTTGGTTTAAAGAAATTAGGGTTTAAAGGCAAATGCTGAATCTATTATTGATGTCCTAGATTCAATATGGAGGTAGATAAGCTTAGTGTCCTGAATACATGTGTATATATGTTTCACTACAACCCATGTACTGTTTTACTCACTTATACACTAACTGTATATATGTTTTCAATACAACCCATGTACTGTTTTACTCACTTATACACTAACACATACACATATAAAATAGTTACCAGTTTCAAAAAGGTAGATTCATGGTCTAAGCCCTCAGTCATGGGGAACTTCTTTCTTATATCGTTTCTAACACTTGTGAACCCTTGTTCATTACCTCTTCCTTTTCTGCATTTATGTATGGTCGGTTTTTTTTTCTTAAAAGGACTTTTCTTGGCACTATATCAGATGCCTTCTCTGTGACAATGAATATCTTGAGGAGGTTTTTCTTCCTCTCCCTATGATCTTCTCATTTTTTAAAGCAAAAATATTTCCTCTGTGATAGACCTATCAGTCATGAATCCAAACTGGCCTTGCAGTCACATTAATGATGTCTCTGCACTCCATCACTTCCTCAAAAATTCTATTGAATTTCAGATGTTTAATACCATGCCAGTTTTCACAGCTTCAAATGTTTCGTTGTTCTTATATAATAGAACGATGGAGTCGATCTACTCCTTTATATAACATTGAATAGCATGATAAGCAATAGTTGAAGAAGTAATTTGAACTACTTGTTGACAGCATACCAAGTGAATCAGACAACACTTCTTGGGGTTTTCCTTAAGGCATATGGTTAATTAGTTGGAAATGTATTATTAACATGTGTGAATTTGTGCGTCTTGTCTCCGCGAATTCATTTGCATTTCCCTCTGATATCTTTTCTGCAATCACTCGATTGATCTCATGATGTTGTTTTGATGGTTTTTTATCTTGTGCATGTCGTGATAAATTTATCAGTTAATGAGTTCTTCTTGCTTCCTTTCAGGGGAGAGCCAAAATGTTGGTACAGTGTTCCTGGAAGTGAAGCCCAAGCTTTTGAGAAGGTTATTCAATAAATACTTCCTGTTCTGTATTAGTGTCCTGGACTTTGCTTCTGTGTATTAGTGGAAATTGTGGCTAGTAAAGTTGGAAACAGATCCCTTCGACTGTGAATGGAAATTTTGCTCACATACATGTTGACCCAAGTTCTTGATATTTGAATGATGGACTTTTAGGAGAATTACTGTAATGATTGCTTTGTCTTTTTTCAAATGGCTTTTTGGGAGACTTTAAAAAACTGAGAGTGTAAAATCATGGAAAATATTGCTTTTCTTCATACTATTTGGATCTTCAATTTTATGGATTTGTATCATCAAATAACGTAAATTTAATCTAATTTACGTTGTAATTCCATGTATAGATGAATGTGTTCAAGGTCAGTCATTGTAGCATGTGAACTTCATAGATGTAGAGCATAGCTGGAGCCCTGCTAAACCCACAAGTACCTGATGACATAATACAATAACTTTGATTAACCAACATTTAGGGCCTTGCCAGAAGGTGCTTCCGAAGATGTTAATTATCTCTATTCATTAGGGTATAAGTTGAGTGTCTATGTAGTGTTAAGAAAATTGTTGCATATTCTTTTATTTCATTGTGGCTATCTGGAAAGAGATGAACTCAAGATGTTTTGAGAGCATAGTGAACAATGTGCAGAGCGTTAAACTAAACTGCATTTTACTTTTAGTTTTTTTGGTGTAATTAGTTATACTCAAATAACACTTGCCTCTATTATAGATGTTCTAGACTCAATTTAGACACAGAGAAGTGCAATTAGGAGTACACTTGTATATACGGTTTCTGTACAACCCATGTATTGTTTTGTGATATAAATACAAAGTTACCAAGTTCAAAAAAAGATTACTTTTCCACCTTCCTTGATACATTGCGTCATAACAAATTATTTTCCTGTTTTAGTCGCCAAAGCAGTGATAAAAGGATACTTGATTTCTATTTCAATTAACTTTTATCAGTGTTTATAATGGTTTTAATGTGTAGCTTTCCCATGTAAATTTCAAAATTTGGATTTTTTCTTTTGACTTAATGGTTTTAATGTGTAGCTTTCCCATGTAAATTTCAAAATTTGGATTTTTTCTTTTGACTTACTCAGCTGGTAGCTGTCCCATAACTAGCAATTTTTCTGCAGGTAATGCGTGATAGCCTTCCCGATCTGTTTGATGCGCAGCCAGATCTGTTATTTCAGCTTGTAACCATGCTGAATCCACGCGTGTTGCAAGAAAATGGGGTTCCTGTTTATAAAGTGTTACAGGTTTGTTGTGCGCATAATACTCTGATCTTGCTCCTTTTGTTCTGCTGTCTTTTTCCATTGTATTTTTCTGGTAATTCCCCCCAAAATTCATGGACGATGTCATAATACTGCATTTGTGTCTTTCTCTTTGTAAATAGACGAACACGACAATAAGTAGAAACTGTTATGAAAGTGGGAAAAAAGGAGAGTTTCTCATATGAGTTCTCTTCTTTTTTACTGAGCCAAACTCTCTATTTGTTTCCAAACATATATTGAACTATTATATGGGATTTACTTTCTATAGATATGTAGCTTAGGGAGAAAATAGGAAAATAGGTTTATCGTATTCAATTGAAAGTTGGTACGTATATTATCTTGCCATGGCCCAAATACTACACTACAAAATAGTGAAATAAGAAAAATAAGTGGGCCAGCACTCCTATGCCACCCACCACAGATGCAATCCAATATCAGGATTTATGAGGGTATCACACCAATACACTATGAACAAAGAGTCTTAACTTAAAAATATTTTCTAGGGCTACATGTCAAAGAGGGGTACACTTTTAGGAATCTACTGGTATTCTGAAGCTTTTTAGTTCGATTGAATCCAAAGATTGCAATAATGGTGAGGGATGAGTAGGTGAGCAACTGTGATTGTCTTCACTTCACCACTACATGATTTTTTATATACTTCCAAAAGTAACTTTTTGGTATATTCTTTGAAACTTGTTCTCATTTATTTTATTCCTCCATTTTATTGGTAGAGTTCTTCCACATTTCTCTCTCTCTCTCTCTCTCTCTCTCTCTCCCTCTCTCTCTCTTTTCTTTCATTTTGTATATTATGTTTTGGCCTCCTGGATTCATTGAAAAGGTGCTTGGGATCCCTAAGCCAATTAAGATTTGGTCGTCATGAGAACTGCCTAAATACTACGTCATACAGCAAGGGCGCTATTTACATGATCTATACTGTAAGAGCATAATTTTCGACTCTGTCACATATTTCGGACCATAAATTATAAGTAACACAATGTTTTTTACCTTTGCTAGTCTATATTACCTAGTATGTGGGAGAAATGCGCCCTTAGAGATTTGGTCTAGTCGTAAGAGCGCAAAGTGTGGTGTGTGTTGGGCATAAGTCATGGGTTCAAACCCTATCGCGAGCAAAAATTTGGTATTTAATTGGAGAATGGTAACGGGTACATCCATTATTTACTGAGTTTCTTAAATGTTTGTCCCTGACCCTTAAAGATTTCTCTGTTATAAAAAAAATGTGTGAGGAATGTTATAGGAGTTGTTTCGTGTGAGTTATAAGATATAATAATCTAGGATAAAATATAGGTTTATTTATCCCATGTGTGGTTGGAGGTATTAGCTAGTCCTTGGATTATTTATCCCACAATTTTTGCCATAGTGATGGGATAAGTCATCCCATATACTGGGATAAAAAAGAAAATTCTGTTTTGATTTTGACAGAAAAAAGGGAAAAATAGGGAGTTCCTAAGGAACTTGTTTTTCGATGTTAAATTCAAAGAAGGGGAGTTAAGGAGTGAATCAAAAAGCGGGGGAGGAAACTAATCACCCAGTTACAATGAAGCTCAATAATGTGAGGGGTTTTAACAGGGAGGACGAGAAATTTGGTGAGGAGCAGATTACAACAAGGGGGAGCAGATATTATAGTTTTGGTGGAGTCAAAATTAAAGGGAGTAGTAGGAGATCATATTCAATAGTTATGGGGTAATAGACGGATGGGGGCAATTTGGATGGAGGCATTTGGTAGGAAAGGGGAATAATTATTATGTGGGATAAAAGGTCATGGAAGGGGGAGATGGTGGAGATTGGAAATCAGATGATCACTTGCAAGTTGAGTGGCATTAATGTATATTTAACTTGGTTTCTTACAGCAGTATATGCTTCCTCTTATAGAAATGAAAGGAAGGAGTTATGGGAAGAATTAGGTGCAATGAGGAGCTTTTATGAAGGACCTTGAGTGGTTTATGGCGATTGCAATACCACCAGATTCCCTTCAGAAAAGACTAATTGTACCTGACTTTCAGGAGCAATGACATACTTCTCTAGCTGTATCAATGATCCAGAGATAGTAGATGCCCCTTTATTTAGGGGATCTTACACTTGGAGAGGAGGGCCAGAACATAGATACGCATCAAGGATTGACAGATTCATGTATTCATTTGTTCATTTCCTTGGGATGAAATGTTTAATCAAATCAGACAGAGTTCCTTACCTTGTTTGGGTTTTGACCATAACCCAATTTTGTTGTCATGCGGGGATGAGGTCTTCAAGAGATCATATTTCAAGTTTGTGAAATGTTGCTTGAATATGGAGGGGTTTTAATCCAAAGTTCAAGATTGATGAAATTCTTTTTATGTGACAAGAAGAGCAAACTTTAAGTTAGCAACAAAATTGAATCTTTTGAAAGTGAAACTCAAAGAATGGATTAAGGATGTGAGAAATATTAGGGGAGAATATTATTGAATTGTTGTCTACATTATTACATTGAGACCCTATTTATAGATACTATATTAGACTCCTTTTCCAACTAGGATACTATAATACAATCCATTTCCAAATAGGATTCTATATACTATTGTAATTCCTATTCCTATTCCTATTCTGAGTAGGATTGTATTTACCTATTCCTATTCTAACACTCCCCCTCAAGCTAGTGCATACACGTCATATGTACCTAGCTTGTTACACATGTAATTAATACGAGAATCAATGACGAGCGTGTTGAGATATCAGCAGGTTGAGCTTCACAAAATTAACAGTCAACCTCAATGTCGTAGTCTTCTCATGCAATTCCGAGATTGCATTGTTAAACTTCCCAAACCAAGCTTGAAAAGATTGTTTTAGACCATAGAATGATTTACACAACCGACATACAAGGTTATCAGACTCCCCCTGAGCAACAAAATCAGGTGGATGCTCCATATAGATTTCTTTCTCGAGATCATCATAGAGAAAAGCACTCTTAATGTTCAACTGATTAAAAGGTCAATGGAGAATGACAATATGGATCATCTCAAAATTACTCTAAGAAAGTCACTTTAAAACTTCTCGAGACCTGCTTATGCGCCAAATTATTAGATTTGATGGCTGAAAATGGTCACAAATTGAGAAATAAAATTATATGAGAAGGGTTGGAATGATGACACGACCCTACAGAGAAGAGAATTATATAGGTAGGGTCGGAATGATGGCACAACCTTACTGGAAAATAGAAATTATATAGGTAGGATCATATTGACGACACGACCCTACTGCAAAAGAAAAATTGTATGGATAGGGTCGGAATGATGGCACGACCCTACGCAAAATAGATTTGATGAGTCACCGAAAAGACGAATGAAACTACGAAAATCAAATTCTGAGTCACCAAAAAAGACACAGTGCTATGCAACTCAGATATGAGAAAGTAGTTCGAAAAATTCACGGTACTACACAAATTGAATATGAGTAGTCCGGAGAGATGCACGGTGCTACAAAAATCGAATATGAAAAAGTAGTCACCGGAAAGATGATACGGTGCTACACATGATAAATATGAAAAAAATAGTCACCGAAAAGATGATACGGTGCTACCCAAATTAGATATAAAAAAAGTAGTCACCGGAATGATGGCGGTGCTACAGAAACACTGAAAGATGTGGGGTTGACACAAAACAACCGTAGAAAGACACCGAAAATTGACGACTTGTTTGATTGAATTTTCTTCCCTTGAATATGAGAATTATATATATATCACTAACCCTACTTTGTTAATATAACTACTGGCCAGACGGGCAGCATATGTAGGTCATAGCCGCCCGCCGGCAGCGGAAGCTCTTTGATTTTCTAAGAGGACCGTAGAAGCTTTGATACCATGTGAGAAATATTGGGGGAGAATATTATTGAATTGTTGTCTACATTATTACATTGAGACCCTATTTATAGATACTATATTAGACTCCTTTTCCAACTAGGATACTATAATACAATCCTTTTCCACATAGGATTCTATATACTATTGTAATTCCTATTCCTATTCCTATTCTGAGTAGGATTGTATTTACCTATTCCTATTCTAACAAAGGAGAATAAAGATAATTGGAGGGCTAGAAAGGATCAACTTCTTGAGCAAACTGGAAGTCTGAAAATCATACAAGAGGCCAGATCGCTTACTGATGATGAGTTATGAAAGCACAATGGACCATGGAGTATGAAGAAGTGGCCAGAAATGAAGAAATCCAGTGGAGACAGAGATTTAGAATTCAATGGATCAAAGAGGGTGACAAGAACACAAAGTATTTCCACAGAATGGCCACTGCGCATAAGAGAATCAACACTATAGACGCTTTGATGATTGATGGTGTTATGTCCTCTGATTCTATGGAAATTAAGAAGTCCATTGTGGATTTCTATCAAAATCTTTACAAAGAATCTGAAAGTTGGCGACCAGATTTGAATTTTTTTGGCGTTCAAACTATTACTATGGAGGAGCAACAATGGCTATCAAGAAGGTTTGAAGAGGAAGACGTGTTAGAAGGGATCAAAATGTGTGCAGTAGACAAGGCACCTGGCTCGGATGGTTATACAATGTTTTTTTTTTCAAACTTTTTGGGACACTATAAAGGAGGACAATGTTGACCTTCCACAACTTTCGCACTCATCAGAAATTTGAATTTTTTTTTAATGCTAATTTTGTAGCTTTGATTCCAAAGAAGGTGGGGATAAATGATTTGAGAGATTTTTAGACCAATCAGTTTGATCACAGAGGTGTACAAAATCATAGGCAAGATCTAGCAGAGAGATTGAAGAAGGTGATGAGTAGGCTAGTGAAAAACATCTGATGGCCTTCATTAAATGTAGATAGATAATGGATGCTGCTTTGAATGTTAATGAGTAATTGGCACTAGAATTAGAGGAGATGTATCAGGGGTTATGTGGAAGTTGGATACTGAGAAAGCGTATGACCATTTAAATTGAAAGTTCTTGATTAACACTCTTAGACAGACAGGATTTGGAAATAGATGGCTTGGTTGGATAGACTTTTGTATCGGAGGTTATGTGCAAGTTGGATACTGAGAAAGCGTATGACTATTTAAATTGGAAGTTCTTGATTAATACTTAGATGGGGTTTGGAAATAGATGACTTGGTTGGATAGACTTTTTGTATTAAAACCATTAGGTTCTCCATCCTTGTTAAGGAGAACTTACAGGGGTTTTCCAGTAGAAAGAGGACTTAGATTGGGGGATCATCTATCTCCTTTCCTTTTTATTATAGCTCTACAGGGTTTGGATAGTTTAATGACTAAAGCTTCGCAAAATAATTGGATCAAAGGCCTCAATATAAAAAACAGGGCAAATGAGAATATGGAGTTGACACATTTACTCTATGCGGATGATTAAATAGTGTTCTGTGAAGCAAACCAGGAACAATTGTGTTATTTAAGGGTGATCCAAGTAGTTTTTGAGGCTTGATCCGGACTCGAGGTTAACCGGAGAAAAAGTAGTATCTTTCTTGAGGTGCAAGGTAGAGAAGCTACCAACAGTGTATCTAGGCATGCCATGGGGGACAAAACATAAAGCAATTACCATTTGGCATGGAATTATTGAGAAAACTGAGAGGAAATTGGCACTTTGGAAGTCTCAATACCTTTATTGGGAGGTAGAGTCACTTTCATAAACTCTGTGCTAGATTTTCTACCAACTTATATGATGTCCCTTTTCCTTGTACTTGGTGAGGTGATTAAAATTCTAGATACCTTGAGAAGAATTTCCTCGGGCAAGGAAATAAAATTGAGAAAAGTTTCAATTTAGTAAAATGGGCAGAAGTTCAACAAGGGAGGAATTATGGGGGTTTGGGAGTAAGGAAGCTCAAGTTACAGAAAAAGAGTTTGCTAAGCAAGGGGCTGTGGAGGTACAATCAAGAGGAGCATGCACTATGGAAAGAGGTGATACACTACGAATTCGACCAACAAGGGCAATGGTGTTAATGCGAAGGAACAACCACTTATGGAGTTGGAGTACTATCAGAAGCTTTTGGCCGGCTCTACAAGTTAATACAAAAGTTAAAGTTGGGAGGGGAGACAAGGTTTTATTTTGGAAAGAAGACTGGGCTGGTCAAGGATCTCTTCGAAGTTTGTTTCCTGGACTTTATTCTATCACTGCGCATGAGCTGTGGTCTCAACAACAGTGGAATTTGGTCTTTAGAAGGTCGTTAAATGACTAGGAGATAGGAGGAGTAATTGAACAACTGAATATGATAGAAGGCTTTCTAGGCTCTAATTTGGAAAAAGACCAACTATTATGGAGACAACACACAGATGGAAGATTCTCTATTAACAGATTGTTTAAGTGGAGTCTATTCATAACTAGAGGAAGGATAACATGGCCATGGAGTGTTGTTTGGAAGAGTGTGACTCCCACTAAAGTGAAGTGTTTTGTCTGGTTGGTAGCTATGAGAGCTTGTTTGACTCATGAAGCATTACAGAAAAGCGGCATCAACATAGCCTCTAGATGCTTACTATGCAAAGAGGCATTGGATACCAACAAACACTTGTTTTTGCATTGCAAAGTAACAACACAAGTATGGGCTTTATTCTTCAATTTAGCTGGCCAAAACTGGTGTATGCTAGAACACACAATAGAGTTATTCAGTTGTTGGATCAGAAGGGGAGGTGGCAAGATTCAAAAGAAGTGGTGGAGGACGATACCTGCATGTGTCTGGTGGAATATTTGGAAGGAAAGGAATCAGAGGGTATTTATAGGAAAAGAATGCTCAATACAAAACATTAAATAAAAAGTACTTACTTTAGGTTTTTGGTGTGCAGAACAAAATATAGAAGAGGAATTCCAATCGGTGAATTTCATAGGTTCTTTGCAAGTATTTCTGTTTTCTTCTTCCTTCTCTATTACTACTTCTTGGAGGTAGTCAGCATAGCCCTTAATGCTGAGGAATACAATTACTAATTTTTTTTAAAAAAAAGGAGAGAAGCTTATCTCATATACATCGTGGAATAACTTATCTGCAAATTAATTATCCTAGGATAACTTGTTTTCAATCAAATGACCCTTTAATACCAAGTAAAATAGGATTTTTTAAAAATTTTTTCTCTGATGTTGCTCTCAATCAAATGATCACAGATCTTAAATAAATTATAAAGATATATTATGATCAGGCTATAATAGCAAGCAGGAACTTGAGCAATTCCCTAAACAGTACCTACAATTCCCTTTGGACTGTCATTCCAGGAATAACTGAAAGCTTTTCTAGTTTTGCATATTCTATTTATGTGGCTTGTATTTGCTTGTTTACTTGTTGCAGGAACCTGGGGATTTCATTATTACCTTTCCCAGATCTTATCATGGAGGCTTCAACTGCGGTGAGCCCAGATTTTTTGCTAGTTTATCTCAAATTTGGAAAGAAATTTGAAGGGTTCTTTCTTCTTCAAATGCTTACTTATGCATGATACTGCTCTCTCCTGTAGTCTTACCTGCATCTTGAAATTGCAGGGTTAAATTGTGCTGAGGCTGTCAATTTTGCCCCTGCTGACTGGTTACCTCATGGCGGTTTTGGAGCAGAGCTTTACCAACTTTATCGCAAAGCTGCGGTTTTGTCTCATGAAGAGCTGCTTTGTGTAGTAGCCCGGGTTTGTATCCTTGTTCCCTTTGCCATTCAAATGTTGGAGGTTCCAATTAGGAGAAATATAATTGGTGACCCCTTCCCTTTGAACTCTACCACTCAAATCCATGGTATGCTGTGGACAACGCTAAACTCATTCGTCTTTTGCCCACAGATGTAAAATGCTGTTCTTTTGCATGCTTTATATTGGTTCTCTTAAATCTAGCTACTCATGTTTTCATATTGTCTCTTTTGTTCTATTGTGATTTCTTCCCATTGGCGTAAGCCTTGGGAGCAGAGTTAACTGGTACGTGTGTTGGTGGGAGGTAGTTGGTACCCTGTTGAATAGTCAAGGTGCAAGTAAAGTGCCCAGACGCTACCATTAAATAAAAAGATGTTATTTGTTGATTCATTTCCAAGTGGGTGGTGACTACCCTTTGTACTTTAATTCTACACACCAATGGATGGTGCACTAAATTTTGTGACATAGCTGTGACTGCTTCCGTTGCTTTGCTTACAATATTTTCCAAGTTTTTTACTGAAATTTACGCCATGGTGCTTTTTCTGATGAACTCTTGTTTTCATATTTTCATTGCTTTGTATTTGTAGATAACTTTTCCATGCTTCTATGGATCTTTAAATTTTAATCATGCTAATTTAACAATTTTCCGCAGACCCCACTTGTGGGATTTCAACGGGTATGTTGTTGTTGCTAATTTAACATTTTTCATCACCTTGCAGAGTGAATTAGACAGCAAGGCAGCACCTTACTTAAAAACAGAATTGGTCAGGGTCCATTCTAAAGAAAAGTCTTGGAGAGAGCGGCTTTGGAAAAATGGCGTTGTCAATTCTTCTCCCATGCCGCCTCGTATGAAGCCTGAATATGTAGGCACGGAAGAGGTACTTTAATTTTGATGTTGCTTCTTGATTTTTGTAACTTTGAATGTGTTCTGAAGTGTTTTTTCACATATTTGACCTGATCTTTTTGAAGGATCCTACATGCATCATATGCCAGCAATATTTGTATCTTTCTGCTGTGGCGTGCAGCTGTGCACCAGCATCTTTTGTTTGTCTTGAGGTAAGCATTGTTTACATGTGTGAGAAATACATTGTTTTCCATGTAGATGCATAAAATCATCTTTCTTAGTAACATATTCTAGCGTCTGACATTCTCCGCATTGTGCTACAAGATATAACAATTTTTACATCATTATGCTGCTTTAATTTATCAATTTCAGAGCCTAAAATGAATTATGTAGTTCTATTTGCTTTTGGGGTGGGTGGTTGTCGTTGTGTGTCTCTGTGTGTGTGTGTGTGGGGGGGGATGGTATTTAGTCGTTATCCTGCTTTTGTTCTGCAATTGGTATTGAGTGTAATTGTTGAGCACACATGCCTTATTTAGTCGTAGTCTGTTATGTTCTTTGTCATAAATTTTGGTGCCTGATTATGCTTTCTCGACTTACTCTGAGTTTTCCTTGCAGCACTGGGAACATCTGTGCGAATGTAAGCCACAAAAGCGTAAACTCCTTTTTCGTCATACCCTCGCTGAATTGGATGATATGGTGCTTATTACTGATAAGAGTAATCATGAAGAGGCTGCAAAAGATACCAGAGGGCAACTTCTGTCGTCCAACAATCCATCTGCTTTGTCAAAAAAGGTTCTGATCATCACTTTCATTCAATATGGAACCTTTTTTTGGTCAATTGTCTTGTTTTTCTTGTTTCATTTGATTCCATTTTTTCCTGGCGTAGTGAACATTAAAAGTTGCCTTTGGACCCTCTCTTGGGTTCTTACAGTGTTCTGCCTTTTGTTTCTAGCTTTTCTAATTACCTGTATATTCTCATCTAATCACTCAAGCTACAGAGACTTCTATACCTAAGTTTTCAGCAGATCTGTAATAATCAGTTTTTCTAGTCCAAAAGAGGTTTGGTTGGCGAAACGAAGGTTGTTGCTTTCTGTTGCTTGGCTTTATTTATAGGAAGTAGAACACCAATATATTTCTTGGTATCGATATTTACTAGGATGTTTCCCGGAAACAACCTCTCTATCTCTGTGAGGTAGTGGTAAGGTCTGCGTACATTTTACCCTCCCCAGACTCCACTTGTGGGATCACACTGAGTATATTGTTGTTGATATTTACTAGGATGGAGGAACAAGCTCAATGACTCTGTACCAGTGTTTAATCAATTGTGCGCTGATCTTATACATCTGAAATGTTAATACTACTAATTTCCTTCATCATTTGTTCATCTAATACATTATCTTTGCTGAGTTTACAACTTTGTGTCAAAGACTAGTAAGAATTTTCATAAATTTCTTTCTTTCACTTTTCTTTTCCCTTTTCTAATTTTCTCGCTATTGCACACCATATCTTCTGTATTGTCTGTTAAGAAGCTTAACTATCTTAATGATACTAGTGGTCGAGAATCTTAGTGATCTGTGATACTAGTGGTCTTGGGACATATCCTTCTTGAACCTTTTCTGCTCTGTTTGGGAAGTTTCCAGATTTTGACAGGCTGATACCTCAGCAAGCTGTTCATATCTTCTGGGTCACTTGATACTGAGATGTGACATCTGCACTCTGTTTCTTACATATTCGTGATAGTCTTTAAGATAAGAAATAGTTCTTATTAATATTTGGCTTGCGCAAACTTATGAAGTGATAGCTTCTAATTGTTATTGGATCCAATCAATGGCCAAATGTAGATAAAAGGTGGCTGTATCACTCACATGCAACTTGCTGAAGAATGGCTGATAAAGTTCAGTAAGCTTTTGCAAAATCCTTATTCTTCAGATGCTTATCGTAGTGCAATAAAGGAAGCTGAACAGTTTATGTGGGCTGGTCATGAAATGGATCCAGTGAGATTTCAGTCATTTCATTTTCTTGAATGTATTAGTACTTAGTTTTTACAACTGCGTCAAGTAAATATCTATATGCAAATTGGGTTTAGGTAAGAGATTTGGTGAAGAGGTTAATTGATGCTCAGAGTTGGGCTCAAAATGTCAGGGACTCTCTCTCTAAAGTACAATCTTGGGTGTCTGATCGCAATAGTGATGTTGTGAAGGTGCAAATGGAAGTTGTTGACAATTTGCTCAATTTAAACCCCATACCCTGTAATGAACCTGCACATCTTATATTGAAGGTGAAATGCCTTTTCTTTTTTCTGATTTTGCCTCCCTTTGTTTGCATTTAATTCTGTACTGGTCTGATAATCATGCTGTCTACAGGATTTCCAGAAAGAAGCGAGCCAGCTGACTCTGGAGATCGATTCTGTTCTTTCATCATGCTCAAATATTCTTGTAAGCGAGTACATTCACCTTGTTGATAGTTTTCTAAGTACAGTGTGGTTTGATATTCTTTGTATCCGTGGTATTTTTGTTGCTGCTGCTGTGCTGCATTAGCAAACAGAATATTGGCAGGAGTTAATGCTTTTCTTTGAGAATTTTAGTTCAGCTTAGGGTATAATTTCAGGCTTTTGTTATGACATTGTGGCTAATATAGTTTTATTCTCCCCTCTCATGCCCAAGATAAAATAAGTAAAAAAGAAGGTTCCTTCTTTCTGAACCTTTATATGCCTTTGGCATTTGGTCATTTCATACTTTTTACATTTTTGGAAATGTTTCTTCTTTCCTTTGAGGTTTCTAGCAAAGTCTAAAGGACATATTTGTTGCCGATTTGGGGTTTGGAAGTGTTGCTTATTTTGTTCTCTTATGTTTGTTAATATTGCTTCATTGCCTTTTTAGGTATCTGATTTGGAAACCTTATACGCCAAGACTGTAGATTGCCCCATCTACATCAAAGGAAGTGAGAAATTGTTGAGCAAGCTGTCTTCAGTTAAGGTATACCTTCTTATTTTGTAAGTTCTTTTCTTTGAAGATTCTTATTTTTATAAGTTAACGTCTTATATATTGTAGATAAAGGTTACCAGGCTCATGTTACCAATTTTTATGTTATATTAACATTGGCACATGTAATGCCTCCTTATTTTCTCCTAGAGAAAAAAAAACTTTTGAATCAAATTAAAGAGGATTTGTAGAAGAGAGGAAAAAATAAGAGAACCTTTTTTTTTGTGAACCAAAATCTTTTCCTTACAGAAAGAATAATTCATAAAATAGAAGACAAAACCTCTGAAGTTTTGTTCTTTGGTCAAAAGAAAAGATTCTAGTTGTTTTTGTTGGGTTATGTTCACATATCATGAAGTAGCCTTTTGTCTCACTGTAAATGCAATTGAATGTTGAAAAGATTCGTCCTATGTGTTCCAACTGGTCAATTGTGACTTTCCCTCAGATTCCTGCCGGCACTTTCAGTTGCCTCTTTTTCTTTGCTTTCTGGTCTTTGTTGTTCTTTGTGCAAATATTGGAAGTCCGCTGAAGGTATAAGATCTTATGAGGTGAAAAAGATGTTAATGCTTGTCAGTGCAGATAGTGGTACTTTTAATGGTCACTCTTGCAAATAGTAGTTTTGCCATCAAAGAACTGGAAGTTATAGCATTTTCAGTGCATGTACAAGCTTGTTAAAAGGTTTTCTCATAGGTCATGCTGGCTTTTACTGTGAATGAGATAATAGAAGTTAAGTCCCAATTAGAAAGATGAGCTTTAATAATATCGATAAATTTTAAAAATAAAAACAAAAGATAAAAGTTTGAGAATATTTTTTATGTTGATATAAGAACCAGAAGATACTTGAAGATGAGTTTGAAAATACTAGCAGTCTATCCAGAATATTAGGTTGAATTGTCTCATTTTGTTCTTTTTTTGGGATGTAAACAGAATATGTGGGGCGATATAGGAGACTTAAAAGATTTTGTTTAAAAAAATAGGAGACTTAAAAGATTTTATTGGCTATGTATACTCAGTTTTTTGAATAGGGTTTTTTGTCTTCTGCTGTAAGTATGGTTTGTAAAGTTCTTAACTTAGCATTGTCTTAGGTGCTAAATTATGATTTTATTCAATTGGTTACCTTTATTGAAAAAAGAATCAGCAAATCATTTCTTTCCCGCAAAGACTCGTTCACTTATCCAAATTGTAAAAGCAATTAAAAGAAAACCCACTTGGGGTAGGTCAGTGCAGCTTTTAGGGTTCTCTTTTTTCTTTTTATATTCACCTCCTTCAAGGATGATATGCGCAAAAGATGATGAATTTGATCTAATTATTTAGTTTGAATTTGTGTTATAGAAAGATCATACAGGTCTCTTCCATCTACATACAAAGAGCAATCAAGCAATGGTTAGTCGGAGCATTCAATATCTAAAAGTTTCCGCTTCACCTTTGTAAACCAGATCAACACTTCCTTTCCATTGGTAGCTGTTACGATACTGTAGTTCTTTTCCTTCCCAAGAATAGACTCCTGTACAGACTTACGGGACGATGTGGGAATATCTGATGACTTGATTCAGCCTTGTAAAAAACAGATGAGTGATGTCCTGATTCAGTGTATAATCCACATAGGAGCAATTAGCTTTGGAGATGGTCTCTATTTTCCAGTAGTTCATGTTAGAATACAGATAGTTAAATCTTCAAAAGATTTTTTTTAATGTCTATAAAAGAAAAAGGAATTCCTTTTCCTGTCAAAAGAAATTAAAAGTGAAGTTTCCTTTTGGCATAGTTTCAGCATTGATTCACTTTAAGCACAGTTGAATTGTATTTAAGGACACACTTTAAATTCAATGTAGAATTACCTCTAAAACCCAGGAAATGTGCTGTATTTACATATGCAACTGGAAGTGACACACATTCACGGGTGATGCTTTGGATGTATGGCAACTTCTATCTGAATCACCTTTTGCTGTTTCAAATGTTTATCAACTTTGTGTCTTCTTGCTGGTAGGATTGTAAATTAATTCGGAGGGTAGCTCTGTATGATGTGACTATTCGCTTGCTGTGAATTGTCATTTGCTGCCACAATAGTCAGAAATAGAATGGGTTTTGCTTTTTAATCTCACTATTGAGCCTTTTCAGGCTTGGGCTGAAAGAGTAAGGAAATGTGTGTCTGAAACTTCTGCTAGAGTTGAGGCAGATATTCTCTACCAGCTAGAGAAGGAGGTAATCTGTTTATCTTTGCTTTCTGTGATGCTGTCTTTTGTTTTGGGATTATTTGTTGTATGATTATTCTGTTGTTTTTTTTTTGTTTCCAGAACTTAAGCCTTCAAGTGCAACTTCCAGAAGGTGAAATGCTCCTAGATTTAATTAGACAAGTTGAATGTTGTCAATCTCAGTGCTGTGAGATGTTAAAAGGTTCTCTCAGTGTCAAGGTTGTTCCTACCTTGTCAAAATTTGATAGTGTTGATTGAAGTAGAACATTACATAAATGACACATTTTATGTTGTCCAGGAACTTGAATCACTTCTCAACAAATGGGATAGTTTTGCGGTTAACATTCCAGAACTTGAACTTCTGAGACGATATCATAAAGATGCTGTGTCTTGGATAGCGCATGCTAACAAAATTCTGTCGGGCATCAGCGAAAGGGAGGATCAAGAAACTGTAGTTCATGAATTAACTTGCATTCAAAAGGATGCATCATTGCTTAGAGTTGAAGGTTTGGAAGTCGATCTTTTGTGTAGTAGTTGTGATCGAATGCAAACATCTGATATTTCTCATGCTTTTGACATAGTTGAGGAGCTGCCTTGTGTGGATATTGAGCTAAAGAAGGCTCGTTGTAGGGTAAAAGCTCTGAAGGTAACTAGAGTAGTCATTCTTTTCCTATCACTTTCTGTGGATTGTTGAGCTACATTTTCTGCGTTCTTATCATGTCTAATTCCCCTTTTCACTTTGTCTGTCTTGGCTATTTGATTCTATTTATGGTTCATAACTGCTTTGACACCTAATCATTTCTGCTTACCTGAACTAATTCTCCGTTCTTTCATTCATTGCGATATTTGGTCTCATAAATCTCTAGTTCCTTCCTCTATCTGAATTTTCTGAAATTCTTCTTTCGTACAGGCACTTCGCTGCAAAATGTCCATGGATTATATTGAACAGCTGTTGATGGAGGCTTGCATGTAGTATTACAATTTTCACTTTACTAAAAATGCTTGTTTTGGAAAAACTATTTTTCATCTCATTTGATATATGAATATAACACCAGATTGCAGATTGAGAAAGAGAAGTTGTTTGCTGATGTTTATGAGGTAAAAACAATTGCTGTATCTTTAGAGGAAAGAGCGAAGCGCATCCTTGAAAATAAGGAAGAAATATCTGAATTCGAGGATGTTATAAGGTGTTGCCTCCTTCCCTGATTTAGTTATTGCTTCATATTTCCTGTGTACATGTGTGTATTCGTTCTACTTCCTGTCTAATATTTATGTTTTTGCAAAATAATTAGGGCTTCAGAGGAGATATTTGTGATACTTCCTTCTCTTGATGAAGTGAAGGATGCAGTATCAATGGCTAAGTCTTGGCTATCTAGGTCACAGCCTTTTCTATCATGTGAATCTACAGCACTTGGCTCAAGTCCTTCTCTTGAAATTGAGACTTTGAAGGTTAATCACTTGCAAACTCTGCCTTTGTGAAATATAGACAAGCTCTTACATCCTTTGTTGTGATTTCTGCAGATATTGGTATCAGAATCTAAGCTTCTGAAGCTATCTCTGAGAGAACAGCTGATGATTCAGACATTGCTTGATACTTGCATCAGGTGGGAGAAGGATGCCTGCTCTGTGTTGCATGATACACAGTGGCTGTTGAATGTCGAAAATATAGATGAAATATTGAGCAACCTTGGTAAAATTGAAAAACAAATTCAAGCCATAGACTCCATTCTAACAGCAGGTCAAGGTCTTGGTTTCAAGTTTGATATGGTTCCAAAACTTCAAGACGCTTGTTCTACTCTTCGTTGGTGCTTTAGGGCTCTATCTTTTGCTACTGCAATTCCAACACTTGAGGTAATTTAATTGTCTCATAAGATTTCTGTTCAACATAAAAACAGATAGATCTGTACATTGAATTGTGGTTTTGGTTCTTGTTATGACTGTAGATGCACTCTTAATATTGGGGTAGCTAGATATGATTTTACTAGTTTTGTTTGGCTTCTTTTGGTTTCCAGAGCCTAAATTTTTGTTCCTGGTCCCGTGTTCTACCTGTCATCACCGTGGATTTTGAAAGTCTCCAGTGTGAATTTAGTTATTGATAGTTATTTGGAGCACAATTTTCTTTTAGCCACTTTGCAAAGTTAAATGTATATCTCTTCGGTTCATGTAAATCTACCTATGTTCGAAAATTGTAGGTGGTGGTATAGTTGGAGCACCATTCCTTGTTCATCCCTTATCCTTTTTGTTATGTTGGCAAAATTTTAAGTGCTAAACAGTCAGCTATGTTGCTGACGTGAAGATGGTAGGCCTCTTACCGAAGCAACACCCCGTTCGACAATATCACTAGTCTGACCACGCATGACACCTTAAACCCTTCTCCTATTTTTCCTTCCTTCATATGCTTGTCAACTACTGTGTTGTTAAGATCTTAGGACCTTTTTCTTTCATGTTTTCTGGGTTATCAGTTGTTTTTTCTTCTTTAGCCCCTAATTTGGCACATCAGACTTTTGTCTTTATGATTAAAAGAACTCTTGGCTCTGTCTCTCCACAGGTAAGCCTTTTAATTCCATAGTTTGTCTTATCCCTGTGTAATAGATTTGTTGAATTCCATAGTTTGTCGTATCCCCGTGTTATGGTTTTGTTGCTTTTATGATCACCTGGTTAAGACATTTTCTTACTGTTCATCTGTCCCTCATAAAATATGGTGCACGTGCTTAAGTTTATTTATTAACATTGCTGTAGGAAGTCAAGACGAATTTGGAGATTGCGAGCCACCTTCCTATCATGTATACAACTTGCAGTTTGTGTATTGCCTTAATTGATTGGGTGAATTGGCTTAATAGAGCTTTGGAAGTTTCCATACAATCTACTGCTGGAAGATCCAACTTAAATGATGCTGAAGAAGTTCTCAGACAGTATCAGGTACTTCTTTATCCATTTCTAGAGCCTTTATGAGGAATTATTGCCTCCTTGTTTGTGTTAGGTATATTGCTGTTACTACTGCTTGAACTTATATTCTACTTGATCTGTAAATCTTTGTGCTGCAGAACATTTGTGTCTCATCTCCTGCAATGATTAGTCAGCTTCAGCAGGCTATTGAGAAACACAGGCAAGTTTCCTACCGATACAGATTTCATGTGTGTGGGGTGGTGTATTTGCTGGTCATCTTTATGATGTCCAAAAATAGCTTCTTCAGCTACTATCAAGTGTGGAATTGGAGAGACCTAAATTTACTCCTTGTTATTTAGAACTTATATTTCATACTATAGGAAAATATCTTGTGCTTCTTCAGTTTCATTTCTTGGATTCCTCTGGTGAATGCATGAAAGTATCAATTTTGAGAAACTATCAATATCTGAGAGGCTGTTTAGTTCCATGCTACTTTCTACATGCTTCCCGCAATTTTCACTACTTTTTGAAGTAATAGTTGTTATTTTTATTTAAGAATTATAAAAGTATTAAAAAAATAATAACTGATATCTCATTTAGTCTCTTGCTTCTACTGAAAGGTTGGGTTAGGATTCCAGTTGGCATTTATAAAAAGTTAGGACCATTTTGTTGGTAGAATTTGGCATAAACCTACTGCACCATCATCCCTGTACATACCCTTTCTACTTGCCTGGTAATAGAAACTATAGGAAAAAGTCAAGTATCAGAAAGGCAATGACAAGTGAATAAAAGGATGACTCAGAAGATAATCGCGTACAGAGTTCCAAAGTAATAAGGGAATGGATATAGCAGATGAAACTGTGTCTAGGTGGGAAATTATTTTGCACATTGACATCAGAAAACCCCTGGTAGATGTACCGCCACATCTATGTTTTTCATCTTGTTTGCTTTTTGCCAAGCTTTTTTTTAATTAGTTCTATGATTTTAGCTTTGTTTACCGCATTATGTTGCTGTTGTTGCCTTCCTTTTTCCTGAAGTCTATATATTGGTTTCTCTATTCCTTTTTACTTCAGTATGTTCCTTTTCATACTTCTTTGATATGCATTATTTGAGCCAAGGATTTTTTGGAAGCAATCTCTTTATCTCCATGAGGTAAGGATACCTGTGGGATTACAGGGTATGTTGTTGTTAGTTTTATGATTTTATCACTTACAATTTTAATTTTTGCAGCTCATGGCTGGATCAGGTGCATTCATTTTTTGTCCTCAACTTTAGGGATCGATCATGGGATCTGTTGCTGCAGCTTAAGGTAACATATCTTTGTGTGCTGTATTTTCTTTCTTTCTTCTCAAGGTCAACATTATATCTTTGGGTTATGTTAAGAGTATGGGGGTGTTCAGATTGGCTTTTTTTAAAGTAGCTTATTAGCTAAAAGCTAAAAGCCATAAGTAGGGAATACCCAACTTTTGGTTTTCAGCTTATTTTCTACTTTTTTTAGCCTAAAAGAAAGTGCTTAGAAACACTTTCTGTATTTCTCAAACACCCCCAAAAAATGAAAAAGAGCTTAAAAGCCAAAAGCTATGTAAAATAAGCCAATTCAAACGCCAACTAAGTTCCTTTTCCCTCCTACAAGTGATAGCTTTTATTTTTCTGGAAATTTCTTTTTGGGGTGTTTTCTTGCTTTGGATTTCCAATTAATGAGTTTTTATTATGCTGGAAGTTGGAAAAGTAGTTTAAATGTTTCTTCTCTGTTCTCAGTAACTTTTCTATAGATTGGTAAATTTGGCATACTAGTGGAGAAACTTATTGAGAATTGATAATGAGAAAATTCCCCTGGATGTAACTCATTGGTTATCAATTGACTTGTTGTCCACAATTGGGACAATTGGGAACTTTTATCCATTGAACTGAACCCAAAAATATTCTCAACCTCTCTAAGTAATTAATATCAAGCCAATTTCACGATTCTTGTACTTTGAAGCTTCAAACACGTTTTATCGTACCATATGTTGGTATCATGTGATATTCATTGACTTCATGGTTACTTAATATTGGGTTATTGGAACATGTTCAGGAAAAAGGGAATACTGATGCCTTCAATTGCTCAGAACTTGACATGGTTTTCTCTGAGGTTCATAAGACAGAGGAGTGGAAGCGCCGGTGTGAAGAGGTCTTACACCCTTCAGTTAGAGATGCTCACCTGCTTACTGCTCTTTTACAGGTTTAAAGTTGTTTTCTCCTTTTATTTTGTTCCCATTGAGCTTTGTTGACCTGGTTACATAGCTATTATGGGGGAGATGTGTGATGCAATTGAATGGAATTCTGCAGACTGAAAACGCACTTGAGAGATCAATCAACATTTGTGAGAAATCTAATCAGACTAATGCAAGGGCGTTGTGTATATTCTGCTCACGGGATGGTGTGAACCAGAAGCTTTTGACGTGTTCCACTTGCAATGACTGGTACGAATTTATCTCGCTAATTAACTTACTACTTTTGTGTTTCTTAAAAAGGTTTGAGATAGATGTTTGGGAGGGGATTTTGAATGACCCTTTGTTATTGCCAGTTATCTAGAGGGTGATATAGTAGCCTATATGGTCAAGCTTCCAGAGACATCTTATTTTCAGAAGTACTATTATCAAAATAGCTTTTCACATAAGTACTTATGGAGAGTACTAGTAGTTTGTGTATGGTCAATTCATTTGAGAAGTGTTTTCCCTGAACTTGATAAACATATTTTGTTTGGTCAATCCCTCCAAAAAGTGCCTGAATGTCAAATTATCAAAAAAGGACTATCAGAGGTGCTTTTTTATGTTTATTTTATTAAAATTAAAAACATCACTAAAATTGCATACTTAAACTTTTGACCAATATAAACGTAGTTATAGGAAAGCATTAATATGGTAAAGGACCCTTTCAATTCCCTGGATAAATGAATTAGTATATGAAACAATTCCTTGTAACTTACAATTTAATTAATGACTATTTATTTCATTGTCTTTCTAATAATTACGTACAATCAAAAAAAAATTTAATATATTATTATTTAATATTAATTAGATTAGATATTTAATTTAGTGTAGGGACAAAATCATGGTGCACTTGCGGAAACTCCTTGCCGAGGGTCTATACACCCCCGGGATTAGTCGGGGCTCAAAGAGACTCAGACACCCGGTGGAAATTAAAAAAAAGTAGTTTCTCTCTCAATTCTTTTTTTTTTCGTTCCTCTTTTGGAGGTCGCTAACATGTCCTTAATGCTGAGGAATACAACATTACCGGTTTTCAAAAAAAAAAAAATGAAAAAAATAAAAATTCCACTCTAGAAGAAGGAGAAGAAACGGTAGAAACAATAAACAAAAAGGGGAAGAGGGTTGTACTTATATGTGAGAAACAAATGGGTTGAGTTGATGTCAAATAGTTTGGTAAAATATTATCTCTTGGCAAGGATATCTTTGTTAAGAATGCCGACGTTCAAAAGATGAATGTAGTGAGATGGGGATATTCAGATGGATGTGTGATCGTACTAGGGGAGATATACTAGGAACGAAGTTATACAGGATAAAGGTGGGCTTGACTTTCGTGGCGGACAAAAGGAGGGAAGCGAGACTGAGATGGTTTAGGCATGTGAAAAAAAGGTGTTTGTATGCTCAGTAAAGAGGTGAGAGGTTTGCTACAGTAGGATTCATGAGAGTAGAGGTAGGCTGAAGAAAAGATGGAGGGAGATGATTATATAGATGTGATTCAACTCCAACTCATTGAGGAAATGACCCTAGATAGGAAGGTTGGGAGGTCAAAGATTAGGGTAAAGGGTTAGTGGATAGTTGAGTGTTGTCACATGGAAGAGGCAGAGAGATGGCCTCCCCTCCTTAGTAATCACATAGTTCCTTATTCTTTCATGTGTATTTTACTATCTGTTGCTTCATTTGCTTTGTATCATATTTCTCTTGCAACCTCTTTTGAAAATTTTCTTTTGAGCCAAGGGTCTATTGGAAACCGCGTTACTACGCCAAAAAGGTAGGGGTAAGTTTTATGTACGCACTACATCCTACCCTCCCTGGGTATGTTGTTGTTGCTTTTGTTATTGGAAGAAACACAAATTTGTAGCTTCTTCCTCTACAAACAGTAAATCTGCTTTACTCCTCAAAATCAGATCTCCTTCTGGGCCATGCACCTCTAATCTTAAAAAATTGCTTTTATTAGACTCCAAGAAACTTGACCAAACGGGTTATTAATTTCCTTCAACCAAGGGAAAATGGGACTACTTTGATGTTGAACAACTATTTAGTCATTATTTTTCATATGAAGATTGCTTTCATTATCACTTACGAAAAATGTTATGCTTTTATACAGCTTCCACTTGAAGTGCATTGGATGGTCACCAGGAGATGCCAATGACTCAAAAGTTTTTATTTGTCCTTATTGTCATTTTATGAAAAGTGGAAAAATATCAAGAAACGGAAGTGATCCTCTGGTATGCTTGACCGATTGACCCGGTAGCTCTGTGAATGAGTGTGCACTTACAGTTTGTAGTAATTTGTGATTTCTTGTTATGTTTATTGCAGAATATTGGAAGGAAGAGTCTCAAGTTGCACAAGCTCGTTGAGCTCTTATCAGATGCTGAAGATCTATGTTTATGGTAATGACTATAGCCTGTTTCAATTGAAATTCTGTGCTTAGAAGACTGCAGTCTGCTTTCACAAAGTGAGTAGGATGCTAGGGTACCAATTGTTTCTTTTATCGTGTTTCTTTGACTTCCAATTTTCGTTGGGACAATGTGGAGTTCTGGCAGTAAGTGGATGTTATGTTAGGCAGCTTTTGGCAGTGAGTGGATGTTGTCTAGGCAGCTTTTGGTATGCATCCTTGTATTTGTAGTTCGTAACTCTGATTTTAGAATTATATGATAGAAATTCGGGAAAACGAGAATAATTACCTTTTTAGATTAAACAAATGCGTTGTGTGTGGATTTTTAATTTGTTTCCTCCTGTATTATTTCGACTAAGTTGTAAGGTAGGTTGAAGGAGGTCTGAGTGATGTCCTGATATTTTCAAGTGTCTACCAGAATATCCAATTAAATCTGAATGGATTATGGAATTTCTGCAGTGGAGACATTATCAATAAGCTTTGCTAATGATCTGGATATATGGAGTTTGCTTGATGTTTGTGTAATATGTAAATGGATCTGAAGCATTGGTGTAGATCTCATGGGGTCCCTTTAAGATTAGGGAGAGGCACACCTTAGGAGTTATGACTCTCCTGAATTGGAAGGGGCACACCTTAGGACTCTGTAAATTGGTGTTTGCTTTTGTTACTGCACTTACCTTTCTAAAAGAAGTGTGTATTTTAGTATATTCCGTCTGTGAAAGTAACACTAGAGCTAATATCTGAAAAGCATCATTAGGACTTGTTAAGGTGCCTCTAGTACATAATGGGATTGAGATTAAAATTGTCAAATCTGAATAAATCAGATACAAATTCAATCAGCTTTTCGAAATTTTAAAAATAAAATCAACAGAGGGAGAGCTGTCTTCGATGTCTCTTCTACGTATGAAGCGATTAACATGTTTACCTCAGAGTTTATTTCCCCCCAGCTATCATTCGAACTCCCGCAAAAGGTGGTCATCAAGTGATGTTTTAGGATAGAAATGTTAAGGATATAAGAGGTATAGCCTTTCTTTGCTTTTCCAACTCCTTCAAAAGGTTTTCCAAGAGAAAGACTATGCTTACTCTAAAGCGCTTGAATAACCTAATTTGCCATAAATGGCTTATGTTAGCTTCCTTCTCTGCCCACTCCCCTCCCGGAAAAAATGAACCACCTTCCATCTTTTTGTTCTTTTGTGGAGGGGTGGGGTTCCTTTTTTGCTTCTTTGAACTTTGTTGTGCTGCTATTGCGTACAACCTTGCTCTTACAAATTATGTGTCTACATGACTCCTCACTTTCTCTTAAGTGGTTCCCTTAACCATTGACATTCTCCTGGCAGGATTCAGGAAAGAGCTGTACTTCATCAAATTGTCCAAAAAGCTCTCGATTTCAAAGCTCGCATAGAAGAGATTGTCAAGTTTGTTTTGGCTTATCCAGATAAAGACCTTAGCATTATTGCTAAAAAATTCTGTGTTGCTTTGAAGGTACCAGATCTGTTCAGCATTCAGCTTCAATAGCAATAATAGTGTAGTGACCTGTTTTGCGTCATTGATATGTTAATGCTTTCTCCTGTTTGTGTTTCTTTGGTGATGTCTTCATTGTTGTGCATATGGTTTTCTATCTTTTGCCTTCATTGTTTTGGGCATTTAACTTGATTTGGGAGTCAATTTATTATGACTTTTTTTGTGCGAACGTGTCAGAGTATTAGCCATAAACTTGCTGCTTTAAACTTACTTTCACTTTCTGTTGACTGCATAGGCTGTACATGTCGTTGGTGCATATGATTCTGAGGCAAACAGCAAACTTGAGTTGGCATTAGCAAGAACTTCTTGGAAAATCAGAGCTCAGAGATTATTAGATGGTTCACAGAAGCCCTCAATTCAAGTGCTTCAACGGCATTTAAAAGAGGTGTGTATTTGTATATCGATTTTCTATTTATTTCTCTTGGGGTGCTCCTGCTCCAGCGTGCTTTCCGAATAGGTTATAGCTCATATAATAATATTCAATTCTTTTTTTTTTTTTGGGTCTCTTCAAAGCAAAATTGGAGAACTAGGGTCCACTCGACCTTTCATTTGCCTTGTCATACAGGAAAATAATGTTTGAATGTGCTGCAATAATAAACTAGAAACCTGCAAATTATTTGATTGTACTAGATATGGATCCACATCCACTTCGCATGCTCATTTCCAAATTCTTGCGACATAGTTGTGGGATATCAAGAAATGGGAATTAAATTTAATTTGATGCCAATTTTCTTATCATCATGTGCAATTTTCCTATGCTTTTAGTCGAATTGTGCAGTTTTAGGATTCCCATTAGATATTTGTGCCACTCCAGCAATCTTGTATTTAACTCTCGAGTTTATATTTCACTTGGTTGAAAGTCCTATTGTCATTCTTTTCTGTTCAATAAATAGTTTACTGGAGGGGAAGCATCAAGTGATTACACCTGTACGGATCAAACCCCACAACTCAAGCATCACAGACTACCCTAACAGCTTTTTCTCTGAGGAAGTAGCAGTCAATTTCCTATGTGTAAATTCCACGTGCTTTACAATCTCCTTATGCCACATCACCTAATTTTAGCCCTTGTCTCCAATTTTAATCTGCTAATTCCATTTCTTGAGTTGCCTTCTTGACCTTTGTTTAATTGCTGATCTTGATTCTTCATCTGATATCCATGTAGTTGCTTTACAGCAAAAACTGGTGCATTCTTCCTATTACTCCAGTTCTAATCATGCGTGGTGCCTTCTGCCTCTACCGTGATCTGGTTTGGGTTGCTGCACATTGGAGTTCTGATTGCTGGTTAAGTAATCTGACTCCTTCGTGTGCATATCTTGCTTTAAAGAGCTACACACCACATTATTTTGCCTTGTATGCCTCTTATGTTCCATTCCTTTGGGGTCATTGGGTATTGATAATAGGATTTAGGGGCAATATTTGGTATTTGGTAGATCAGAGATACCTGGGTGTAAATACAATATTCAGATCCAGAGGCACTAATGCTCCTGATAAAGTTTCAGTAGTCAGTTAACTGATTTCTGAATGAGCTTAAAAAGTCATTACGACACTTCAAAAGCCTTGTCTGTTTTGAGTTTTCTCATCAGGCTCACTGTTGAGATAAGTGGTCTCTACTCTCGGCAGCTTGTTAACCATTAGTGAACTCATTCGTATGTTGTGAATCAGGAATGTAGTTCATGAGTATGCTGACCTTAATAGAACACATTTTTTGCCCTTTTGGCTATGATAAAAACATACTGACCTTATTAGATCATTTCTTGATATTTTTCGGCTTATCATTGGTGCGAGGTTTGACTGGAAATCGCTTATGGCCTCATTTATTATAGCCTAATATGTTGATTGTTCAATACTACTTCAGGGCCTAGCTGTCGGCATTCCTTCAGAAGATTATTTTAGACAGAGCCTGACTGAAGTGAAGAACATTGGGTTGCACTGGGTTGATATGGCAAAGAAGGTAAAAAGTGTACATGTAGTGCATCTCAGTGGTCATGTTCTTGATATATGACATCAACCTTAACCATCTTCCTTGTAACAGGTTTCAACAGATGGTGGCGCACGTCGATTGGACAAGGTTTTTGAGCTCATCACGGAGGGTGAAAATTTACCCGTTTCATGCGAAAAGGAGCTTAAGGTAAAATGTTTAGAAAACCACTTTTGTTTGATATGAAATTAAGCATAGTCGTGTCACACATCTAATTAGGACATGTTTTTGGAAAATGCAGTTACTAAGGGATCGGAGTATGCTTTATTGCATTTGTCGGAGACCTTATGATCAAAGACCGATGATTGCTTGTGATAAATGTGACGAATGGTATCATTTTGATTGCATCAAGTTATCATCACTGCCAAAAATCTACATCTGCCCTGCATGTTGTTGCATGGAAGGAGAGGACTTTGCATCAATGTCAACAAGCGGTGAAGAGAAGTGAGCATTCTCTCTTTTTCACTTTACCTGAATTAGTAATTCCTTGAAGGAAATAATCCATTGGTGTTCTTGAAAAATAAAGAAAACTTCGCTTCTAGAGGTGGATCTAGAATTTAAATTTCGATAGGGTCAAGTCAAGCATGCATCCAACTACAACTATTGCCATGAACATAAAAAGTATAGGTCATCAAGATGAACCATTCTTTTATGGTCAACGAACTCATACTAATGCTTAGATATGTCGCGATATAAGTTTCTGACTGCTCTTTTGGACAGCTGGGTCGTCAGTGGCAAACACGAGGTACCTCAGACGCCCTCTCCGCGACACAGAGAATCAAGGAGGAAATCAAGAAAAACCGAATGGGAGAGAGTGGATGTTGCTGCTGATACATCAAGAAGTACTAGTAATATTGAACAATTGTTATGGAAAAATAGGAAAACTTATAGACGAGTAGCTCGTAAAAGATCACATTTTGAGAGCTTGTCTCCTTTTATTTTTGTGCAAAATAGTTAATCTATGTAAATACATTTTCTCTCTATTTTTTTTTAATTCAATTGATTCTCATTTTTTTTGAGCTTTTTTTGCCATTCTTTTGGCTTCCCTTTTAATGATGATCACAATAGTGTCATCTCCCAGTTTCTTACTTAGAAGAAAAGGAGGTACAGAAAAGCCTCTAGGATTTGTTGGTAAGTTTTTCCTTCTAAGAAATTGTTGTTTAGGAAGGTGACCTGTAGCAAACTTGATTAAAAAGAGTTAGTGGTCAAAAACATATCTTGTGTTCCAGTCATTCTAAAAAAAAGAATATCGTTTGTCTCCCTTTTTTGGGTTTCATATCTGAACCATTGTAAGTTTTCGACGTGAACTGTCACCAAATGTTTATCGAAACACACCTCAACTATAGGTGGAAATAACCTATAGTTGAAGTGTGTTTCGATAAATATTTTGCTATAATTCAGGTAGAAAACTCGAAAAACTAATCCTTCAGGTATGAAATTCAAAAAGACCAGCAGTGACGGAGCCACATAGTAATTAGGGGTTTCATCCGAACCCCCTTTGGCGAAAATTATACTATTTATATATGGTAAAAATAATTTTTATCTATATATAATAGATGTCAAATCCTCTTTCAGTTAGTTTGTCTACTTCATAGAATTCTGAACCTCCATAAAGAAAATTCTAGTAAGTTCATAAAAAGGGCAAGCCCGGTGCACATGCCAGTTCCGTTGTTTCTCCTGATATCTTAAACAACTGTTGATATCGTTGATGTGACAGCACCAACGCAAGCTCCAGCAATTCCCTCACCTCCTGATTATGATCATTCTACAAAGATGTCAAGGACTTGATTGCTTATAAATATGACTTACTCATTGCTGAGAGAAAACTAGATATCTCATCTATTTCAGAATTGGAGAAAAAGTATTTCCACGTTGTTATCTTTGCAGATGATATCGAAGAGGTAGAATACTTGGTACACAAACTTTTATGGGAAATTCTGAACAACTAAAAGCATAAATCTAAATTAGTCAAAAACCTCCGAACTTCGATTGACGCAAACTTGGTGCATTTGGAAAGAAGACTCATAGACCTTTAATTTGATATAGATTACTGACCACCTAACTCTTTATACAATGAGAATTATGATCGTTTAAAATTGATGAACTCATTTGAAGATTTAGTCAATGTTTTAAACTTGACTTACTATTTGATATCCCTTACGAAGCTTCACCACATCAGATACACTTCAAATATTTAAAAATTGATCCTAACAGATATATACAATTAAAAACCATTGAGTTCGAGCCTATACACATACGAATAATGACTCAGCTTAGTAATTTACGAAATGTTACATACGTTAAACTTTCGTCCCATTATACATGACAGTTTTTGTTTCCTGATAAACAATTTGATTTAACTTTGAAGCTAAATTAGATAAATATATTTAAAAATTATATAAAAATACTATAAATTATAAATTTTCTCATATCATTAAAAAAATATATTTTAAAATATTACCCAAACCTTATATAATTTTTTTCCAAAAATAAAAAATTAATCAGTAGTATCTTTTAGTTGAAAAAAATGGTTTTATCTCCTCCTTCACTCAAACACACAAAAAGGAGCAATGGTCAGTTACAGTAGCAGCTAAAAGCTGATTCCTTTTTTTTGTCTTCCCAGTATTTGCATGTCCTTTTCTCCCATGCTTTTAATTACTTCTTTGCAACAACTTTTTGTCATTTTCTGTCTTTGCTTTAGAGCTACTGGGAGTGGTATTTTTCTTGTACAAGTCCCAAAATCACCTTAGAATGTCAGAGGAAAATGAAAAAATACCTGGGATTACAATACCTTTGGCCAAGATTGTACCTAAAAGATGCAGTTCAAGAAAAAGGGCTCCTCCAAATTTCTTTGTTCCTAGTCATTTTCGCCCTTCTCCGCGACTACCCGGCCGTGGTCGAGGTCGCCCTAAGAAAGAAAGCTCTGATGGTAAGATACAACTAAATGATCTTTTAACTTCCATTTGTTCCTATTCCTGCTTTTTTATTTCTTAGTTGTCATGTTTGATTGAAGCTTTTTTCGGAAATAGTTTTTTTTTATCTCCGTGAGGTAGGGCTAAGATGTGTGTACAGAGATTTCTGGGTGTGTTAGTGGCGTTGTTATTTCGTTGTGGGGCTTAGTATTTAAGCACTTCCTCATTTTATATGACGTCTTTTGATTTAATATATATATATATTTATTAAAGATAAGCTTTTGAAAAATTGCTGTCTAAAATCTATGTTGTTCAGACTTTTCGAAAGTGTCAGCGAAGGTGTCGAATTCGCCAAAAGTAGTGTATGTTCGGAGAATCCGACACGAGTGCGGCACTGAAAGTGAAGAGTTCACGCAACTTAGTCTAAAATAATTCTCAGATATTTTGTGTAGTTGAGATTATTAAATGTCAAAAAGGGAATTTAATTCTCCCTTTAATCCATTTTACGAAACACGTTTTGACTTGACATGTTATTTAAGAAAAAAAAGAAAGATTTTTAAAACTTGTGGTATAAAACAGACCTTAGATATTTGTTTGACTCAGAGTTATTTTATTAAGCGTAAAAGAAAATTTTTTAAATTAAATTATTTCTAATTTTATTAAGTTGACGTTCTTTTTGGAACGAACTAAAAATCAAAAGTGTCGTATAAAATGAGACGGAGAGGTAGTTAAATTATTTTTTATTATGGTAAGATTACATTTTTTGGGGACGGAAAAGGAAGGAATGACATAATAAAATGGGAAAGAGGGAGTAGTTTTATGGATTCCAGGACAATGACCTGAAGTTCTACTTATAACAAGTATCAGAGTCCAATACATACGAGAGAGTTTGAAATTGATGAGACAGCAACAAAATTGTGTTCCACTTTAACTTTAAAGCATATGTGAAGTTCTAAATTTGGAGCACTCATCTTGACAAACTAAAAGCTTACATCTTTTGGTAACTAAAGGTTTGATTAGTTTTCAAGAAACTCTAACTTGAAAACATCCTGCTTCAGTAAGCTCTATCAACTGTTGAGCATATATTTCTCCTTTACTTCTTCCAATTTCTTAAGCTAAACTCTTCCATGTTGATGTGCCAACCATGCCAGCAATACAAAGTCCAGCCTCACAACCTTTGCGACGTGGACCAGGTCGACCTGGAAAACAACGATCAGATGGTGAGCCGCCTCCTTTTCCCATACTTTTGATTTTAAATTGGTTCGAGGTATCTCGTCTTTTTGTTTTGTGGGGGTTCCTATTAGAGTAATTCAGTATTTTTCTTCTTGTTAATTCCTATATAAATGAAATGATAAAAGTGCGGGAGATGAAACAAGGATCAATGCTTTCACCAAAAGGTGAGTATTACGCTGTTAGCTCTTAGCTCCTATTTATTGTTTGAGCTTGAGTCATCTTCAAGAATCCAAGATTGTTTTTTTAGCAAGTTTTCACTATGTATGAAACTTAACATTTTGCCAATATGAATTGGAATTGTGTCACAAAAGGATGCACAAAAGAATTTGGATTTTTCAGTAAGTTTCAACTTTCAAGTATACATCTTTTTAAACTAAAGATTTAGTTTGCTTTCAATAAGTTGTAAATATAAACCATATATCTTATAAACTAGCCTCAGTTTTAACTTATAGTGTTCATGCTGTTAGCTCCAGCAGTTTTTTCACCACCTCCAGCATCACCATCAGGGTCGAGTGGAGATAGTCCATTGCAAATTTCAGTGACAAGTAATCCAGAGGCAGTTGCCCCAACTTCATTAGCGTCAACCAGTGATAAGCATACTCCAGAGGTAGTTGCCCTATCTCCATTGAGGTCAACCAGTGATAGGCCTTTGGAAGTTCCCTCAGGTGAAGAGGAGACAAAGTCAAGTGTAAAGACGTCAAGAATACTGATGCCTCCCCCAAAGACAAATCATTCACCCCAGATTCTTGATGAAGAATCGAAGAAAGTAATTCTTAAAGTTGAGTCTTTATTGGTGAAGAAGTTGCTTACTTCTGCAAATGGCATTGACTACATGGTCCAACAAGCCAACATTACCTTTAGATATTTGAAAGGGCTTGGTGTTGATTATGCCTCTTTTTACAGAGACGTCGCAGAACACATTAAATATCTCTGCGATTTGCAAGACACAGAGAAAGAAGAAACTATGTTGTCTTTGTCAGCATTGCAGGAAAAATATGAAAAGGATATACTTAGTGTAAAAGATGTTGAGGAGGATTTGGGGCGTATTCAAGGAGAATGGGAGATTGCCAAGGATAAAAAGAAAATTTTGAAGAGGAAAATCAAGGATCTGAAAACAGAGGTAGCATGTATAGAACGTGAAGAAGAGCGTCTGAAACATGAGGAAATAAAATACAAAGAAGCCTGTGAAGTTGCAAAAGCCAAGATGCAAGAACTTGGTACTCAGTTGGAGGAAGCTCAAGCAAAACAAAAGGAAATTGAGCAGCGCAAGACTGCAGCTCTCCAAGGGATTGAATCCACCACTCGACGCCTACAATCCACATTTCTTGATGATCTCACTTAGTTGGATCTTTGTTACTTCATTGAACAAGCTCCCTACTAGATGACCTGAAAGTCCTCTTGACCATCTTGAACTGTTTTGGGATTTTTGCAGCAGCAGAACAAGAATTGTTTCTTCCTTTGGTTATAGGCATGTAGTAGATTCTCCTTCGTTTGGAGCAATTTATTCAAGGAGTTAATGGTCAAAATTAAACATATTTAAATTTTAAAAAATTATAATTTTCATCATATTTCTTTAAATTGTCTCCTTCCCCTTTTTCTCTATTTTTCTTCTTCATTCTCCATTAAAAAAATTAAAAAAAAAAAACTGGATGATAGTGAATAAAGGGCGACTCCCCAGAATTTTTGAATTTCATGCAACAACAACAACATACTCAGTGGAATCTCACAAGTGAGATCTGGGTAGGGTAGAATGTATGCAGACCTTACCATTACCTCATAGAGATAGAGAGGTTGTTTCTTGAGAACCCTCGTCACAAAAACCCATAAGTTTCATGCAATCAAATAAATTAAGATGAGGGTTCCAGGAAATAGTCTTTCTACTTCTATAAGTTAGTGATAAAGTCTGCGTACATTCCACCCTCCCCAGATTTCATTTGTGAAATTTCACTGAATATATTGTTGTTGTATTTCAAGTAGGTATCACATGCACTCCTCTTATGAACTCGTTACAAACTTGAATGTAAGTCTTGTTAGGGAGTAATAGAAGAAATTTTTAAAGTTTTGGATGTAGTATTTTGTAGTTTTTTTTTCTTAATTATTAATTACACAAATCACTTTTGTGTTAACTCTGTCGATGGCAAATCATAATTTAACTAAACTTAGATAAATATTAGAAAAATGCTATAAATCTTAATGTTGAATCTAGGAAAATTTTATGCAATAGGTAAATATTAACGAAGAAGTTGAATTAATTGGGTAAAAATTACAGGTGAATTATGCAATACATAATAGAAACCTACCTTAGAAAAAACAATATTATTAGCAAAATGAATCGTAATAATTTTTTACCATATGAGATTAGGAAGGCATTTTTGCTAATTTGACATATTTTTTAAGAAGTAATAAATGAAATAATAATATTTTATCTTTTGAATATAATAAATTTAGTATTTTTATAAATAGTTTATAATACAAGTAAATAATAAATTAACTATAAATTTTTTAAAAATAAATATTTATTCATAATATAATGAATAAATAAAAATCTCGAGAGTTGCACTAATTTTTTATTCCTCACAGTATAAGAAAATTCCACCATTAATTTTCTTCCTTTTTTTTTAATCATTATTAGCTCCATTTTTCCACCATCTTTAATTACTCTCTGTTGAGCTCATTTTTCATGTATTGAAGGAACCCCTTTTAAGCAACAATGTATAAAATGTCAAAGATGATGGAAATTCCACCTGGGTTTACGAAACCCTTAAGCAAAATTGTACCAAAAAGGGTTAGGATTGATGATACTTACATGCAAGATGATGAGAGAAAAAGTGGCTCTGTTAATGAGCTTTGTGGTAGAAGGTGCAGTTTAAGAGAGAGATTTCCCCCAAGTCCCTTTATTCCGGTCGATTTCCGGCTCCGTCCACGTCCCCCTGGTCGTCCTCCGGCTCCGAAACAGAGATCAGATGGTGAGCTAGCTAGATACTTTTGCTTTATGATTTTGTATCTGTGTTTTCAGACTGACATTCCTTTTTTGGATTTTTCCTGGCGGTGTTTGGTATTTGCATTGGGGTCCGAATATTTCCATTAAAAGAAATAAAAATTGATATGACTATTTAATATATATCTCCATTCCAATTTAGTTGTTACGATAAGGTTTGGCATAATCTTTAATAATTATTAGTGTTGTTTGACTAATATATCCCTTATTAATAATTAAATTTTTATCTATATATATGTGTTTTTTAATTCGAGAATTATTAATGCTAAGGGCAAAGTTGGAAAAAGAAATAATTAATTCTCTCTTGATCATCTATATTAATGATCTCTCTATTGGCACGATGTTTAAGAAAAAAAAGAAAGATTTTTAAAACGTGTGGTGTAAAATCATTTTTAGATATTTGTGTGGTTGAGAATTATTTCATCAAAGGATAAAAAGAGAATTTTAAAGGTAAATTGTTTCTAATTAGAGCAAGGTGACATTCCTTTTGGGACGGACTAAAAAGGAAAGGGTGTCACATAACAATAATTATTTTAGGATAACTATTTTTAATATACATGATAACGAAATTGGGATACAGAGAGTATTATCTTTATAAATTAATATTTAGCATTTAAATGTTGGAAAATGAATGATTAATGCTACACGGAAAATATGAAAAGAATAATTGTCTTTTTTGATATGTTAAAAGGGGGCGAGTAATAATAAAAATCTATTTTATGGAATAATGTATAATTAAAAGTGAACAGTTGGAAATATTAGTTAATTATATCATCCGTTCTACGTTATGTAGCACCATATGGCTGGACACGAAGTTTAAGAATAAAAGAGAGTTTTTGTTCTGTGTTAACTGAATTGTCCTTATTGAAGTTACTTTACTGTTTAAATTGATTTTTTTTCACAATAAAGTGTCAAGTGAGACCCTTCATACAGTGGAAATTGTGTCATTATATGAATGGCAGAACAGCAGCATACTAGGTGTAATCTAACAAGTGGAATTTGGAGAGTATAGGATGTACGCAAATCACCTTTGTGGGTAGTGAGGTTGTATTCGATAGACTGTCGGCTAAAAAAGGTGTAATCATAACGAGATAGAAAAGAAAATTACAAGACAAACAAAACAATTGAAGTAACAGGTAGTAGTAAAATTGAAGGAAAAGAATACTATGCAAATACTAAGACTACTGAATAAGAAGAAGATTAAAAAAAAGGAAGCTAGCTCGCCTTCTCTCCCTCGGGAAAGTACCTTCTTCCCTTCTACCTTATATGAATGGGGGAGTTTTATGAAATTGCTTATGGATGATAATGTTGAGTTGGTACTTGGTGCGGAGAATAATCTTTGTGGAGGACATCTTAACTTCTTCAAATCTCTGCTTACACCTTTGACTTCCCGACTTGCCCGATTAAACAGTGAAATATGATCTGCGAGGGATCATGTAGCCATCCCAACTTGTTCTTGGAATGAGGCATTGAACTGGTTTTCCATTTATAGAACTTAGATATGAAAAGGAAAAGGGGGGTAATGAGAGAGTAGGAAATAGTTGAGACCACAGAAAAGTGTGTTCCGATACACTGTTAGCTCTATTTTCTTTTGAGCAAGTTTTCAGTAAGTTTTAGCTTCAAAGACAAAAGATTTAGTAAGTTGCAACATTGACTAAAGGTTTAGTAATTTTCAAGAAGTTCCAACTTTTAAAACGATATCCTGCGTCTTCTTAAGCTAAAGTTTCAGTATGTTCTAACAGTTGAGCATATATCTTTTTCTTTTACTTCTAATTTCTTAAACTAAATCTTTCCATGCTGATGTTGAAGTGACAGCTTCGCAACCTTTACGACGTGGCCCAGGTCGCCCTCGGAAACAGAAATCAGATGGTGAGCCTCTTCCTTCCCTGCTCCGTACTTTTGCCTCATGATTAATGAATTTGAATGGAGATGCATCATCAGTGAGAGTTCATATAGCCCACTAGCCGTCCCCAACTTGTTTAGGAATGACAGAAGCTGTTGTAAACAAATTTTCGTACTGGTTTGCTATTTGTAAAGCTTTGATATGAAAAAGATAAAGGAGAAAATAAAAGAGTATGAAATAGTTGAAACCGTCAAAAATGTGTTCCACAGTTAGCTCTATTTTTCTTTTAACTTAAGCATATATTGTTTTCCTTTACATCTTCCAATATCTCAAACTAAATCTTTCCATGTTGTTGATGTTGGATCCCATCCATGGAAACAACAGAAAGTCCAGCATCGCAACCTTTACGGCGTCGCCCAGGTCGTCCTCGGAAAAAGAGATCAGATGGTGAGCCTCCTCCTTTCCGCACTCTGTACTTATGCTTCTGATTAATGATTTTAAATCTCGTAAACAAACATTCTGTTTTGGTTCAAGTTTTCTTTTCCTTTTTCCTCTGTGGAGGCTACTATTAAAGTAGTTCACTTATTTTCTTAAAATTCCTAAGTAAATGATAAAAATGCACATGATGAATTTTTAAAGGGAGAAACATGATCAACGAGGGTTCATATAACCGACCTAAACTTGTTTAGGAATCAGGCGTTGTTGTTTATAAATGATAAACGTCCAATATATATCAGCATACTGGTGCTATGACGTTATTTCTTTTGTTTCGGTACAATCAAAACCATGGAAAGGAGAACCAGCCACATCTGTTATCTTTTTTCTTCCCTCGGCTTTTTGCACCATCTTCAGTCCAAAAATCATTTTCAGACATATCTTCAGGAAAATCCATGTTAAAAGGTCATGTCTGTACGTTTTGCCAGCATGAATTAGAATTATGTTATATAGCTGAAACTTATCAATAAGTTTTAACTTTAAATTGTTGATGTGACTGCCACAAGCTCCAGCAGTTTCACCTTCTGCACTACCATCGGGGTCGACCAGAGAAGTTCCAGTACAAGTTTCTGCGACTGCAAATGCTCCGGAGCCAGCTGCCTCACCTCCCGGTCCACCATTGGGGTCAAGCAGTTATAGGCCTTTGGAAGTTCCCTTTAACAGTGACGAGGAGCAAAGAGAAACAAAGTTAAAGGTAAGTCCTTTGTTAAGACTGAAGAAACCCCCAAAGGCAAATCATACACCCAAGATACTTGACGAAGAATTGAAGAAAGTAATTCGTAAAGTTGAGTATTTATTGGTGCAAACACTGCTTGCTTCTGGGAACGATGACGTAGATTGCATGGTTCATCAGGCCAATGCTACCTTTACATATTTGAAAGGGTTTGGTGTTGATTATGGCTCTTTCTACAGAGACGTGACAGAATACATTGAACATCGCTACAATCTACATGATGCAGAGAGACAAGAAACCTCGTTGTCTTTCTCAGTGTGGGGGGGAAATTATTTAAATGCTATGCGTAGCGCAAATGATGCTGATGATGTTATCATTCGTACTCGTGGTGAACATGAAAAGGTCAAAGAGAAAATAGGATCTTTGAAGAGGCAAATAGAAGTTCTGAAGCAAGAGCTAGTACATTTCGAACATGAAGATGAGCGTCTGAAACGTGATATGATAAAATATAAAGAAGCACATAAAGTTGCTGAAGCCAAGAGACAAGAACTTGGCATCCAGTTGGAGGCTGCTCAAGCAAAGCTAAGGGAAATTAAGCAACGCAAGAATGCAGCTCTCGTAGGGATTGAATCCACCACCCAACGCCTAGAGTCCACTTATCGTTGATGAACTCGATTAGTTGGATTTTGTTTGCTCATTGAACAAGCTCCCCTACTAGATGAACTGAAAGTCCTCTGGACTATCTTAACATGTTTTGGTTTTAACTTTTTTCTAGCAGCAGATAAGTTGTTCCTTCCTTTAGATATCAGTGTGTTGTAGATTCTCCTAAAAGTTTCTTGTCATGCTTTCAGCCTTTTTATTTGTGGCTTATTGCTTTTTTTAACTTAAGTTTCATGGATGGCATTGATTCTGCCTAGGGGTGGCCAAATCAGCCCATAAAATCATGATGCGCCCAACTTGTCTAGGTTTGGGCAAGTTATTAACTCGCTTATTTTATTAATTGGACTCATTTTGACCTGCCTAGTTTACAACTCATGTGAAACGTTGTCTTAATATTTTTAAAAGATATTTTTCATTTGATATGTAGAAAAAACTGCATTAGACTCAAGCAAATTATAAGGGGTTAAGCTTAGTGCACTAAAGCTCCTGTTGCGCGCAGGATCCAGAGAAGGGTTCGACCACAAGGGTCTATTATAAGCAGTCTTATCTTGCATTTCTGCTAGAGGTTGTTTCCAAGGTTTGAACCTGTGACCTCTCACTTTAGCTCAAATAATATTTAAGCAGGGGACACTCCCCCCCCTCCACACACACACACACACCCCATTTATTAATTGATATTCTCAAATTTAGTTTAACCAACTCATTTGATACCTTTAATTCCGCAATCCATCACTTAAATATTCACATTAATTCGTCCATCTGATACTCCTAATTCCACAACCTATCGCTAAAAGTTCGTACAATATACATTATTTATTTATTTAGTGTATTTATGATGTTTTTCTTGAGCCTCTCTTAATATAATGAAATGAAATGTTCTCTAATTAAGTTGGAAAAGCTTATTGAGCTTCTTTAATGCATGGTTTCTTTTCCCCTTAAAAATTTGTTGGTCTTGAAAGTCAATTTAGTAAATAATAATTAGGATCTCCTAAACTTGTCACAATATAAGGTGAATGTAAGGCGCATTAAATGTAGTAAAATTGCAAAATTTCAGGCACTTAAGACTTTTTTTTTAGATGGGATAACCATTTATCCCTAAAATATCTATGATTTAGGCTAGGTGGTAAATATTTTTTAAATATAAAATATTTAGATAATAAATAAAAAATATATTTAAAAATAATAAATATTTTATAAAAAAATTCAAAAAGATAATTATTACTTTTTTTGTTCGCCTATAAAGAAAATGATGATTGAAGTCAAATTTAAGTATAAAAAATCTTAGTTTATTGATCAATTTACGAAAACATCATTTTAGCTTCATAATTAGGAGCAACATTTACTTCTATGAGGTAGTGGTAAGGTATGCGTACATTCTACCCTCCCCAACCTCAACTTGTGGGATTCCAGGATATGTTGTTGTTGTAATTAGGAGCAACATCTTAATTCAACAGTCCTATGCAATACAATTAGTTAGACTAATTAATCTTGAATTACAAGTCCATTTAATTGATTATTGTGCTATAAACTTTAATTATTATGGAACACTAATATTTCATAATTTATATATGGGTCTAAATGATATTGAAAATATAAGATTTAAAAAATTGAAACTTATATCTTTTTTATACAACTTGATATTTTTTTTTCAAAAATTGGGGGTAGGGGAAGAGGAAATAGGGATGGGATTACATTGAGAGGAATTGAACCCTCACCAACAAGGTGAGAGTTCAGGTAGCCAACCAATCGAAAGAATCAATTTCTACATGAAAATGATAGAGATTATTGTCTCCTTCGACACGGTCATTGTTTATGTATACCCATTCCTCACATGATTAGTACATGTGATCTTGTTGTTCTTCGCGGATTATTAATGTCCTGAAAAAAATTATTCCTATTAGTTATTTTAATATTTAAAAATTAAGAAAATTTTAAGTAAAAATATACATGTTGTTGTGAAGATTGATATTCATCGACATCATTTTGAGTTTGTGATATTCTTTTTGTAAAAATCATTATCACATTATTACAAATTAAATTTTCACTATTTATTTATAAAGCATAATAAGTACCGTCGAAAAGGTCAAACTCCCAACATCCCAAAATCTCCATCGTTGGATTGCTCAAAACCTTAAATTAAAACGGAGTGTGATTCCACAATTAAGATAGTTGGTTGAATCCCGTGAAACCATTTCATAAAAGTTCATTGATATCTTCTTTTTTATGAAGCAAATCGATCTGATACGACGAACATATGCATTATGATGTTGTCCACGATGTCTCAGGTGAACGATTGAAACTTGTAAGATTATATTGTTGATGATAAAAAATCATCGGATAATTTTAATAAATAAATTATAAAACAAATATAAAAGGAGAACAAAAAAATATTATATAAAAAATGCACATGTACCTAATGAAACTATTGTTTTTCATTTTCATAGATTCAAATGATGTCTAATCATCTTGAATTTATATACAAGAATTCATAGATTTTCATACTTGTTAATCATTAGCAAGAATTTATATATTATTCTTTTATGTATTATTATTTATTTTAATTTTTAAAACAATATTAATATTATTTTATATAAATATGTATTGTAAAATCTAGATATACACGTGCAATGCATGTGAAGAGAGTATAGTTACTAACTACGTGCAAATTGTATAATATTTTAAAAAAAAATTATATAAAGTAAATCAACTTTGTATACATAACATAGAGTTGAAAAGTGAGAAACCAATTTTATCATGTTTCCTATTACTTCTAAAAAAAATTAATAGTTTTAAATTTAATATAAAAAAATTGAACCAATGAAATTTTAAAAAAAAAAATGGAATAGTAGAAAATTTGACCAAAAAATAAAAATAAAAAATAGGTAAAGCGCAACTATTAATACACCTTACCTTTTGACTCAGACACCACATTTTCTTTGTTATACCATCCTGTTAATGGGAAAAGGAAAGATACAACTGTCTTTTCCCTTTTGGTTGTAAAAAAAAATGTACCCTTTCGAAATTTTTCAAAAAAGTTATTATCTTTTTTTGCTCCAAACACGTTTTTCTTCTGAAGAACTCGTTTATCTTAAGAAGAAATCATTTTTCTTCTGAAGAGCGCGTTTTTCTTCTGAAGAACTCGTTTTTCTTCTGAAGAACTCGTTTTTCTTCTGAAGAACTCATTTTTCTTCTGAAGAACTCGTTTCTCTTCTGAGGAACTCTCGTTTCTCTTCTGAGGAACTCACTTTTTTTCTAAAGTACTTTTGAAACTTTGACTAAGCACAAACAGTTACTATGTTATCCTTATAAATGTTTTCCAAATTGATTAGCCACTCTATACACAAAAAGCAAAAGAAAAATTGAAATTATCAAATTTTGAAAAGTTTGGCCAAACAGGCTTTTAGTCCATTTCTTATGGCTTTTCTGTTTATCCACAATTAATTGCTTTCTATTTTTGTCGATATCTCCATCTTCCTTTTTTTTTTCAAGCAAGCTCTTTTATTTTTCATCTTTGAAATCCAAAAATCCCTTTATCTCATTTTATGTTTGTTGTCTCGAATCACCGATTTTTTGTCAAAAAAGAACTCCAATAATGATAGAGGCAAGTGATTATTCAAACATACCACCTGGATTTGCCAAGGTTGTGCCTAGAAGCATTGAAAATCCAATAATTTATCATCATCATCATAGTGAAAAATGCATGAATGGTTTCGGAAGAGATTGCCCTCAGAAAAAACAGGTAGCAGTTTCAGGAGAAGGTCAGCCTCACTTTCTTTTTTTCTTTTTTGCGTTTATGAGTTTTAGATTTTAGAGAAAACATATGGTTGCTAGATCATGAATAAATTGTTTATAAATATTAAGTATTTAAAAAAAACAAATATCGCCAAAACCATTGAGTTCTGCTGATTCCATTCATTTTTACTTGTTATATTTGGACTTGACATATTTATTGAGAAAATAATAGTGATTGATGGTTGGTATTACACCGTGGAGAATCATTTGGGGAATAACTAATTAATACTAAGGAAAAACATGAAAACAAATGTAATTGTTTTTTCTTAATATGTAAAACTAACAAGTAAAAATGAAAATATATTTTTGAAATAATGGTCGCGTAAGTTACACGGACTTTCTAAAAAGAAAAATTCCACTTCGCGTGTCACGAGATATGTCACGAGATATGTGACACAAAAATGAAAAAAGGAAGTCTGATATTACGGAAAACGAGGGGAAAGGGAGAAAAGTGAACACGCCAAACGTAATAGCCCTCAGTTTCAAAGTCGATATACTCGTGCTCAGGGTGGATGTACCAATGTTGATACGGATTCAATTGAACTTATAAAATAATTTTTTAATGTTGTTGATTTTGAAGTAAAGTTTCAAAAGAAGTACTAAATCTTTGACGTTGTTGATTTTGAAGCATCATCAATGGCTATGCCAGAAATTCCACTGGGATCGAGCATAAACGCGCCTCTATTAATCATTGATGAAGAACAGAAAGACACAAAGATAAATCTGAATCCTTTGTCATTATTGAGTCCACCACGAAATCCATGTCTTCGGACTAATGACTTTTTGTCTCCCCACATCAACGAAGAATCAAAAACCATAATATCTCATGTCAAATCTGTTTTGGTGTTCCAACTCACCTCTGGAAGCACAAAAAACATCGAAGCAATGGTTCAGTGCGCGAATAACGCCTTCTCCAACTTGGATTTTCTTGAAGCTGATTATTCATCTTTCTACAACGCCGTCAGAGATTTCATAGCATATCACTATGATTTACTCACAGCTAAGAGACAGAGAGAATTGCAATCTTTTCCTGCAGAGCTGAAGATAAGGTATGAAAACGCGATGACTTGCGCAAATGACCTTAAAGACAAGATCGTTCAAACTCAACGCCATATCACGATGGTCATAAAAAAGAAGGAAGATTTAGAAAAACAGATAGCGGATGCAATGGAACTAATTGGTAAGCTGAAAGAATGTGTGATTGTTCTTAAACAGGAGGAAGGGGCTCTGAAATATGAGGAACAAAAATGCGTAGCAGCCTATGAGGTTGCAAATCATGAGGTACAAAAAATTAGTATTCAGGCCGAGGCAGCTAAAAATGTACTTTGGGAAATTGATCAACGCGAAAATGCAGCTCTTAATGGCATTGAATCCACCTTTCGTCGCCTGAAATCCATGCAATCTTAACTTTAGCTTTAGATACAGTGTCCAGTTTGCAACTGTTTTAGCATGTTTTATGGTGTTTTTATTGAGCTTTTTAGAAGTCTAGTTAACGAAATACTTGTTATGGCGAAGCCATTTGTATGTGTTTTAGCCTTTGCAAAATTTGCAACAATCTTTGGAACATTGAAAGTACCATTCTCATTATTAAAAGTGGGAAGCTCCAAAGCTCAAAGTTGAAATATCATTTTACCTCTATAATAAATAAAAAATAATAATAAAATATCATTATCTTCATCATCCATTCATATAAACGTGCAATAGACGTTCCCAAAGATTAGTATTATTAAATGTGAGAAGCTCCTTCAAAGTTGGATTACTATTTTACCCTCACTCTTAATTAAAATGTTATAATTAAAAATATTATAACGTCCAATAATGCCATAGAAACTTTGTTTCTTCCATAAAATATAAGGATATTCTTTCAATTTCATTTGATAGAAATTCAAGTCTAATTACGGTTCTAATGGTGTAAACTCTTGATCGAATAGTGTTATCATGAATTGTATTTTTTCTTTTAAATTTTGTGCAACTCATAGAACACTTATTCTAATTTATTTATGTTTTTTTAAAATGTTTATATCAATTAGCTTGAAAAGCACGTGTCCAGAACTAATAATAAATACCGAATGGAAGTTATATTTAAGCTTCTTGTAAAGTTTTATAGAGTATTACTCCATAATGTAAAGAATAAGAAATGGTTTTGGGAACAAATTATTTATGTGGAAGATGAAGGGTAAAACAATCCATCATAACTAAGCAAATTGGAAGAAGCTTAAAGGATAACAATTAAAGCCTCATTAAGAAATGAAAAATGATAAGTTTTAATACCTAATTATGTATTTGGTCTAATTAACTTTTCATTATTTAATTTTCAAATATAACTTAACTATTTTTTAAATTTAATATTTTTTATATCCAAACACTCCTCTAAAAGAAAGGTGTATTTTTTCTTTATTTAGTTATCACAAAAAGTAGAAACCTGCAGACCTTTTTCAAAGAAAACTTCCAATATTAAAATTTTGTTCTTTTATTTTTTACCAAAAAAAGAATAAAGAAAGCTTTCCTAATCAAAAACTAAATTGTTTAATTCCAAAACTATTTTAAATGTGTTGGTATCATTGTTTAAGTTTCTTACCAAGAAAATAGATAAAGGTATCAAATTTAAAAAATATATTTAGCTTAAAAAGTTTTTAATTAATTATAATTCTAATAGAATCGGTGACAAGTTTGAGTATATGATTAATATATTGGTCTTGTCTATATTGTTATTTTATTGTTGTTATTGTTATCAATTAAGTTATAAGATATTTTGGAACGGAATAAAATCATTATAGAATGATAATACAAATTTATGGGTATTAGTATTTTTTTTTAATTAATTACGTGGGCCATTGCCCATTTTATTGATAATCCGAATTAATCCATGGGTATTAGTAATTTTTAGAACTTACCGGTTTAAATTATATTTTTAAAAGCAGTCAAATATTCTTGAAACAATTTGAAACCAAATGCATGGAGAGACTTTTACCAAAACTTGTAGAGAATATTTGAGAATTCGAGGCCAAACGCTAGTTTAGTTTGTCACATTATAAATAATAAATAATAATAATTATAGTTAGTAATTGTGTTCCCTTAATTGTTAGAAAATTGTGATTTTAATCTCTTTACGATACTTAATAAGTTTTCGTTTACGTATAAATTTGAAGTTGAAACTTAAAAATTTAAAAACTTTATGAAAATCTAATTTTTCCAAAATTATTTAAAAATCTATCATCAAACACTACCTCAACTTTCTTGTCAGCTCATCGCGAGATATAATATTTTCTACTAAAATATTTTTTTATTCTCACCTTTCTATCAAAACATAATAGTATTCTTGTATCAACATAAGCTACAATAGAATGATTCTAATTTCTTCATTCTTAATTAAAAAATATTTAATTTGACTTTTTTAGAATAAAAAAAAATCACGATAGAAATTCTACTACAACAATAACATACCCAGTTGAATCCTACAAGTGGAGTAAGAGAAGGGTAGAATGTACACAGGCCTTATCACTACCTCGTAAAGAAGTAGAAAGACTGTTTCATAGGAACTCTCGACTCAACAACCCATAAGCAAAATAAACTAGATATGACAAAGGGAAGGAAAGGGAATAAAAGGAGAAATAAAAATAGAAATACAGAGAGAACGACTATTTACGAAAAACAAATGTCCATATGTAAATACTATAAATTCTACACCCATACGACAGAAAGCGACATCAATCACGCCTACCCTACTATCTCACTAAACCTCGAGATTACCCATCCACCTAACCCTACCAACCAATTAGCCTGCTACTCTAATTCACGACCTTCACTCCTTTCTATCTAATGTCATGTCCTTGATGAGCCATGTTAGAAATATTATCTTTAATAATGACTTAACTCATAAAGAGACACCTAAAGTTGTCCTCATTTTTCACTTAGACACCTAAACTAAGACAAGTTCCTAATAGACACCTCAACTGCTCAGATTTGATCCCATTAAACACTTTTATCCTACTTGGCACTCTCCGGTACTGTTATTTTAATTTTTCAGCCAAAAATAAATAGTTGCGGTTCAAAAAAAATTTTTTTTTTCATAAAAGTAGGTTCTCAAAATTCTCAGTTAACCATGTGCAAAAAAAAATTTTCCCTTTTAAATTAATGTTTTTTTTTTTTTTGAGTGATTGGAGGACAGTTGGTGCACCTAAAGTACCAAAAAAAGTGTATATCAAATTACTATTATTAGCATATCTTAATTTGTAAGTGATGAGAGAGAAAGAGAAAATATTTTTTGCCATTTTTCTTCAATTTTCTCTCTCTTAAATTCAAGGCCTGTTTGTGTACTGTGTGATGAATTTATTGAGAGGCCTTTGCTTTTTGGGACATTAAAGAAAGAGACAACATAGTGATTTTTTAAATAGAGTCAAACTTATTTTTGAATAATAAAAAGGACAAACATATAGTCAAACAAAGGAGGGAAATTAAAATTTTGTGAAAAGGAATATGAAAAGAATTCAAATATTATATTTCATGCCCCTCATATTACCACCAATTGACATTTATAGGTCATTCAAGAAGTTAAAAAATATTAAAAATTTTAATATAATAAAAATAAGATATCTTTCAGGTTTCGTTAAAATTATTAAAAGAAAATTATGAACTCAACAACAATTTAGAAAGTGCTTTTTTTAAAAAAAAATTATGGTGTTTGGCTAAGTTTTTTAGTAACTTCAGTTATAGTAATATTTATTATTATTATTGTTTTAATTGTGTTCGGTATGTCTGTTGTACTATCATATTTATTGTTATTTTTTTAAAAAAATTTATGTGGCATTTTTTATTTTTAAAATGGTTTAAATTTGATTGAGAATTTGCAGATGAAATCTTCATTTTTGAGATGGAATTTATATATTTCTAAACTACATAAAAACTAGTATAAGTCATAATAATTGATAATTCAAAATATATGACAGTTTTAAAATCAAAGATAGATCGATTTGAATTTCGAAATTCGAAAGGTGTCACATAAATTAGAATAAAAAAAGTATTAAAATTTTAATAATAAAAGATAATACAAACAAATTGAAATAGAGAAGTATAAAGTTTCATTGAAATTATTAAAAGAAAATTATGAACTCAACAATAATTTAGGATTAAATTTTTGAAAAGTTAAAAAGTGTTTATTTTATGAAATTATGGTGTTTGGCTAAGTTTTTGTTGAGCAACCTGAATTATCATAATATTTATTATTGTTATTGTTCTTCTTCCAATTGTGTTCAATATGTCTGTTGTACTATCGTATTTATATTCATATTTGATTTTGTTGTATTTTATTTGAGCTGAGAGCATATTAGAAAAAAAACTTTAATTATTTCTACACAAGATAGAAATAAGACTGCATATGTGTTATCTTTTTCAAAACATATATATAAATTACACTATATATATCATTTTTCTTAATCAATCTTTTTCTTAATCTATCTTTTCAAAACTCTTTATATATATATATTTTTTACAAAAATAATACTCAAATTATTTTTTTTTCTCAATCTTGTCACTCAATTATAATTCAATTTTTCTCGAAAGAGATAGATAAATTAATTGGAATAAATAAATGATGGGTATTTTTATTAAAATATAAAAAGTTTCGGGATAATCTTAAAATACTTAAACTTTTTAAATACTATCCCAACTTTTCAAATATTAATTTTTTTAATATTTGAGAACTTGTAAATTCTTTACATATATTTGTTAAGTTTTATAGCCAAACATCACTTTTCAAATTTTTCTAAAAAAAATTTGCGACTAAATGATTTTCTTCGTAATCGAACTTCAATACAGGTATTAGAAACCACCAATTTTTTTAAAAAAATCTAATAAGCCCTTTGTCACCAAACATGACTTCTTAAACCCTTTTTGGCCTTTGCCAAACCCTTAAATATAATAATTACATTTATTCTACTTCTGTGAAAGAAAGTTGTCTTCTCCTTACTTTAATTCAAAAGCTGAAAATTTTCTACTACTATTTCATACTTGCTTTTGTCTTTTACTCTCCCTCTCCTCTCCTCTTTTCCCAAAAACTCAGTTCATCACCTCCTCTCTCTTTTTCAAATCTAGGGTTTTCATTTTTTTCTTTTCACTTTTCCTGTTTGATGTGCCTTTAGCACAGTTTTTTCTTGCTTTTTTTACTCAAAATTATACCATCTTGGTGGGGTTTTAGAACTACAAATCCTAGGCATTATTTAAAGTGTAGCTTAAATGTATGGTCTTTAGAAGTTCTGTTGGTTCAAAATTCATTCTTTATGTTGTTTCAAGATTTCATTTTTGACTAGTTTTAAGTTTTTTCATGAACTTCCTGAAAAACCCATCTTAAACCCTTGTGAGGATTTTAAGAAAAATCCTATCCTTTTTCATGTTTTAATTAGATTTCTGTTGTTGGGTTTTGTGTTTTTCTTTTGTACTTTATGTTTCATTTTGAATTGGTTGATTGAACTCCAAAAAAGTTACCACCTTTTTGGTAATTAGAAGGATCAAGATTCATTTTTTTTTCTCTTCTGGAGTTTAAATTTTAGTGAGTAAATGCATGGATATAAGGGAAGGGATGGCACTATCTGGTTCTGCAGCTTACTATCTCAACAGAGGGATTAGTGGTTCTGGTTCTAGTGTAGGTAGTGGGTCTGGGACACCTACAGGAGCACCTAACCCATCTGGTTACAAGTCCCTTACAAAAGCTAACATTTCAGCTCAATCCAGTATGGGGGGTGGTAGTGGTAATGTGAACTCAGGATACCAAGTTGAGAACTCATCATCCAATTTTGGTCACGGGGTTAACATTAGTATAGCCTCTAGTGTTTCACCTAGTGGTGATCCAGTGAAAAAGAAGAGAGGTAGGCCTAGGAAATATGGTCCTGATGGGACCAACATGTCTTTAGCATTGTCCCCTTTGTCTAGTAACCCTCCAAGTGGGTCCATTACTCCCGCCCCGAAGCGTATCAGGGGCCGGCCTCCCGGAAGTGGGTGGAAGCAACAATTAGCTTCTGTTGGTGAGTTATGATGATTTGAACATGAGTGTGTCTGTTGTATTTCATCAATGTGTATCATGAATGATGATTGTTGTCTCCTACTATCTTGCTTGATAGTTTAAGTTGTTGGCTAACTATACCTTAGTATTTTTTTTATTTCTTTGTTATACTTGCTATTTTGTTGATGCTACAATAATGAGGTGATATATATGGAATTCCTGCTACAGTTTTAGCAGGTGACCAACATTCTTATTCATGTGGATCATTAGTTTTGTGTTCTTGGTCCAGTCTAAGTATGCCAAGTAGTGTTGCCTGTCATCCTGAATCAGGGCTAATGGTCTGAATCTTGTTAAAATTTAGAAAAGAGAAGATAACTTTAGGCAAATCAGACTATCTTTTGTGCAGATTCACTTGCTCTTAATTAGTTAGACAAACTTGTTATAATGTGGCATAACATTATGATTTGTTTGAATTGCTTGGATGTGTTAGTCTTGGCATTTTGATGACTGCAGATCACATATAACAATATTGAACTTCCCCTTCCCGAGGTTAGGTCCCATCAATGGAGATGTTGGGGTAGGTGGGGAAGTTGTCTTTGATATTTTGAATCATGTTGGTTAATTTACATCTCAAGTGGAGTTTTAATTCACAAGATATCATATTTATTTTGTTGTAGTTTCTAAAGATAAAATTGCTTGCGGCAGGTGAATGGATGAGTAGTTCTGCTGGACTGGCTTTTACTCCTCATGTTATATACGTTGGTGTAGGAGAGGTATTGCTTTCACCACATTTTGCATGTCTAATCTTCTTTTCTTATTTTTTTGATGGAAAATGCTAAAAAGATTGTCTTTAGGATATGGCTGAAGTATCTTTATCATACAACAACAACAACATACCCAGTGGAATCCCACAAGTGGGGTCTGGGGTGCAGTATCTTTGTCATGTTTCCCTTTTTTGAATCTGGGTATCTGAAGTCTTTCTCACAATAAATCTGGCACATAGATGAACGGGGATCAAACTGTGATGTCGATATGTGATTTTTATTACCTGACAAACAAAATCGAAGTAAATGCTCTGTGTTTTTCTTTCCAACTCATTCTTATGGCGGGAACTTAGTCAAAGTGATTGGGACAAGCAAAGAAGCACTTTCGGTAACTGAAACAGAACAATGTTGACATTGTTGGGAAGGTTCTTGTTAGTCCAAAGGGAAGATCATATTTTAGATGTGGAATAATGTGATTTGGCTGATGTTCCCCTCTTAATTCATATGCTTATACATTCTACATAATCAGCTTCTTTAACCTGTATTTTATGTTGCTTGATGCGGAATTCACTTGGAAATACACTCTCCTTAAACTTTGCAGGATGTCGCAGAAAAATTGTTGACATTTGCACAGCAAAGACCTAGAGCTTTATGTATCTTATCAGCTAATGGTGCAGTTTCAGCTTTAACATTACGCCCCCCTGCCAGTTCTGGTGCCACTGTTACTTATGAGGTTAGACTCTGTTTGATATTTTGTGATTTTCTTTGACTTGAAGAGCTGATAATTCCAGTAAGCAAGTCATGGAGAGATATTATAACTGGGATCCTATATAAAGTATTCACCCTTGGATATCCTAATCAAGATTATGGAAAAGTGAAGAGCTGATAAATATCAATCTGTGAGGTATTGAGAATTTGAAAAACAGTAGCAAACAAAATGTTGTATGTGCATTGATAAAAAATTGGTGAAACCACAGAAGATGCTGCATATTTTATTTCTAAATGCTGAATGTTGAGGCATAGTTTCTCTGTCGACTAGCTTTTATATTATTGCATCCTTATTCTCCTTTCTTAGGAGTTAATTTTACTTGGACCACTGCAACTTCCCCACCCTTAATTCATAATTGTCCAGTGGGTTTTATTTATTGTTGAAAAAATGAGGTGGGTGAAGCTCTTTGCTTTGTTGGTGTTACTTAGAAAATACCCAATGTTGATAAGCAATTATGAGAGATCATAAATTTTAAGAGTTATTAGCAGATGGTTCTCTCATAATATTTGACTGATGATGTTGATTGGGACTGAAAATTTGCAAGTGGTAGAGACACTTTCATAAGCTTTTCTTAAACAAAGCACTAAAAATTGTGGTGGTTGGGATCCACTGTGCAGCACCTTTCAACTGTTAAGAACCACATAGGTTCTGTAACATTTCAAAACATATTAAATTGATGCTTATGAACTTTACATGTCTTAGGTGTATCATACTTATCTCTTGGAAACTGTTTGAATGATAACATACCACATATGTACTATAATTCCTTATTGCAAAAGGCATATTTTGATTCTTTATTTATAATTTGATTGTTTGTTTGTTATTTTTACTTGTTTTATAACATTCTATATTTTAACAATATTGCTTATATATGCTAATCCAAATTAATATTCTATATTTTATCTCATCATGTAACCTACATGTTTCATGTTCAATTTCACTTCAAGTTAAAGATCTGACCTGTACTTGTTTACGGAGTCCAACAAGTATGTGAAGCTATTCTTTTTTGCTCTATGTTTGTTTTAGAACGTCTGAAATTTTTTCCTTTTTAAAAATTTTAGTTGGATTATACTAAAAGTTCTCCCGTGTCTAAGAGCCAGAACTCTTTATTGGTGCATGATACTGCTTGTGATTCTTTCACTTGCTTATCAACATTCTTGTTAATACTATAATGATCTATGCATAGTGATTCGTTGGTACACCATAGAAGAACACAATGAGTCAATGCTGCATGAAATTCTTCTTTAAATGATAGTATAAAATCCATTATCCATATCGTCCTTTTAAGATTGCTTATTGTTCTTCTTTACAATGGTTAAAATTATACTTGCAGAAACAAGACCGGTGTTTTTTAAATTGGAGAAAAGCACTGTTATTTTCTCAATGGAGAACTTAAAAAGCAGGGATATGAACATGAGATATAAACATTTGATGCTGTAAATCTAACAAACTTAGCAAGTTCTTCAACATAATAGTCAATATAATAATCATATACCAAGGTCTGATAACTTAATGGAGTACTTGTAATATTTAATTTGTTACCTTCTCACACAAAAAAGAAACTAATGGAGTACCCATGACTCGAGAACCTTAACCTTCAATAAATTGTTTGGTTTTACGAATTAGCATGTACATGTTATGCCAATCCCCAATTTAGGTTAACTTGCCTCTCCTGTCCTCTCTATTCATTATAGTAAAAAAGTTTCCACATGTATCATGAGAACTACATGTTTCCTATTCTATTCAGGGCCGTTTTGAGATACTATGCCTGTCTGGTTCTTACTTGGTTGCTGATACTGGTAGCTCACGCAATCGCACTGGTGGTATAAGTATCTCAGTTTGTAGTCCTGATGGCCATGTAATTGGAGGTGCTGTAGGGGGTAGGCTTATAGCAGCCAGCCCTGTTCAGGTATTTGCTTTATGCTTGTTTATCTCTGACTTGCAGATCAGATATTTGTCGTCTGTTTTCTGTGTAACAAGCAAATGAATAATATTTGCTGCAGGTAGTTGTATGCAGCTTTGTCTATGATCCAAAGGGAAAGAGCAAGCCAGAAAGTAGCACTAAAGATGAGAAAGAGTCTGCTGAAAAGTCATCTACACCTGTTGGTGCCACTCTGAATCAAGGTCCTATTTCAGGTGTTTGGCCACCAAGTTCCCGCCCAGAAGTAAGAAATTCCCAGACCGGGATTGACCTGACGCGTGGATGACACAATTTGCCGCAATGCATACATGAGAAGTTTGTATATATGTGCTGTTGTAAATGAAATGCGCCAGGGAATCAGCTCTCAACGATTTAACTGTCAGCCCTTTAGTAGATGATGGATTATGCTAACTTTGCGACAAAATTCTCCTTTTAGGTACTGTTTAGTGGTAAGGTAGAGGATGATATGGTTGTTAGAAGTAAAATGCATTATTGCTTCTTTTGAAGGTTGACTTTGATGGGCCAAATTTAATCAGGGAAAGTGGTGGAAGTGTTTTTGGTCTCTTTTCTGTTGTAACTTGCAATATTTTTTATGTTTGGGAGAAATCAACAGGCCAAACATGAGTTTCCTTTTTGCCTCCATGTACTGAAGCTGCATTATTTCTTATTCCTTAAAAAGATCTTTCCATTTTGGCTAGCAATATGTTGAGGCCTCCCGAACTCTCTCCCCTATCGTAAAATGCTTGTGTGTGTGTGTGTGTTATGGTTGTTTTGTTTTAGGAAATCAGATTTTAGCGTTCAATTCATACTGAAAGAGAACCATATGATTTGCCTGGATATACCTGTCTATTCTCTGAATAGAAAACTAAACTGTCCTAAAGATGACATGAAAGTAGATGAGAAAACTAGAAAAAGAACATTTGTGATTACATAATAAAGAAGAAAACTGAGCCTTGCTATCAGTTCCTTTGGGATATGCAGGGTGTTTATTGTTGATATCAAGATTACTTTTTCTTCTACGCAATGGATTGACAAAGGACTGAATCTCAGTGGATTGTGTTAGCAATGCCACAGTGTCACTTACAATACTGATGATATCAAGATTCATTATTCAGACCAGAAGATTTCAAGCCAACCCCACTCTTTCTTAGTAACATGCAAAGCTTTCCACACTGCTTCAGAAGCATCAACAATGTTGTTCTTGTTTATACTCGAAATGTAAATAGTGGTGGTCTTGTAAATGCAAATTATGGAATACAATGGGGAAAAATTATGTAGAAAACAAAGGGACAAGAACAATAACAATGACTACAAGACCTCTCCAAGGAAAATTTTCCATGACATAGGAGAGAAAATCTATTTTCATTTTGAGTGTATGGAAAATGTTTTTCGTAGAAAATCTTTTCGCGAAACATAAGTGGATTCCTTGTTTATTTTCTTGTGTTTGATACGTACGCAAAAACAAAAATAGAACAGAAGACTGATGGAAGCAACAAGGTTTGGTCTACGAATGAAACCCCAAAACATCAAATCCCCTAATGCCTATCCAATAAGAGTCCTTACTGGAATCCGTGTCTAATAAATTTCTATTATCCTAAAAGTATTTGTATAAAATTTAGAAAAATACTATTGGAGGGGGGGAGGGGGGGTAAGATGGTGGGGATGAGGATTATGGGGATGAGCTGAAGATGAGGTGTGTTGAATGATAAGGATGACACAATCATTGTGGAATGCATTTGTGGAGCTTGTACTTCGACTAGGTAAGTCATATCTTCATTTTTAAGGAACTCGTTTCCTAGAAAAAGTGTTTTTCAAAAATTTTGACTAATCAAATATGAAAACAATTGGAAAGCATTTCTACCAAACACACCCTTCCAAGAAAAAAAATTACATTCTACATATTAGAACGAATTACGATAAAATATTTTAATCCAACAAATGAAATTCAAAAAGGATAAAGCATTAGCAAATCTTATCTCTACCTCTGAACTGTTTTTGAAAGAGTGTCGAATCAATCGAACATATCAAAACAAGTAATACATTCAAAAATGTACTACAACACAAACAACAACGTTGCAACATATTCTACTCATATAATACAAATTATTTATCTAATAAAACCAAAAATTCCCTACACATTGTTATTTTTCTTGTGATGTTACTTTATTACTTTTACCCCCTTGTATACCATGGTTTGGATTTACATGACCAACTCTACTTACATTCCACTTATTCTTGGGTGGCAAATTCTTCTATAAATATCAAATCAATTCCATCACCTCTTCACCAAAAAATAATAATAATAATAAATAAAGAAAAAAAGGACATACCAAGTTGAAAAAAATATGAAGAAAGCAAGTCTAGTCATGTTATTGCTTTCTTGATTTTTACTTCAATGACTTTAAGTGACATATTAATTATTGAAGCTCAAAAGCACAATGGTCATATGAAGGCAATTTTAACAATTAATGATTTTTCAAAAGGTGGTGAGGGAGGTGGACCATCAGAATGTAGTGGTAAATATTATCATAATTCAATTCCAATTGTGGCTTTATCAACTGGATGGTACAATAAAGGTAAAAGATGTTTTGAAAAAATTACAATTTATGGAAATGGAAAGAGTACAAAAGCTATGGTGGTTGATGAATGTGACACAAGTAGAGGGTGTAGAAATAACATTGTTGATGCTTCTGAAGCTGTGTGGAAAAAGTTGGGTGTGATAAATGAAGTGGAAGCAAGCTGCTGGTTTAACTAACTCTAATGATAGTTAGTTAGTCATTAAGAGGTAGTTAGCATGTTAGTTAGAAAGTTGTTATAGGTGGTTAGTGGTGACAGCTGTCACTTAAAAGAATGTGTATATATATACACAATTGTACTCACAGAAGGTTAAGAAAATCAATACAGAAATTACTTCTTCTTCTTCAAACTTCTTCCTTCTTCTCTGCTTCTCCAGTTAACATGCATAGTTAACATGGTATCAGAGCAAGGTTTCGGTGGTGATTTCAGAGCTGGAGGAGACGATTAGTAGCTCGATCTAGTGAAATTCGAGTAGAAGAATGGCAGGGGAAGGAGTAACAGAAGCCCCTAGCTCGTCTGCTGCATCAAGGAGGAGTGAAATTGACCACAATCATCCGTTGTATCTTCATCCAAATGATACTCCAGGTAGCTCTCTAGTCTCAATTCAATTAGTAGGATCAGAAAACTATGCGCTTTGGAGCAGATCTATGACTCTAGGTCTGCTCGGAAAGAGCAAGCTAGGCTTTGTTGATGGTCGTCATACCAAAGATAAGTTTGAGATCTCATTGCATGAGCAATGGGAGAAAGTGAATGCTGTGGTGTTGTCGTGGATCATGAATTCAGTAGGTAAAGAGCTGCTAAGTAGCATAATATATGCTTCAAATGCTCATAAAGTGTGGTTAGATTTGAAGGAGAGGTTTGATAATGTGAACGGATCTAGAATTTTCTATCTACATCGAGAGATTGTAACCTTGGTTCAAGGAACAAGGTCTGTGGCTGAATATTTTTCGAAGATGAGAAATCTATGGGATGAGTTTGATGCACTCATGCCCTGTCCTGGATGTAGTTGCTCAGATTCCAGAAATTATCTTCAACATTTTAACTATCAAAGACTCCTTCAGTTCCTTATGGGACTGAATGAGACTTATGGCCAATGCAGGAATCAAATCCTTATGATGTCACCCACTCCTACTCTTAACAAGGCTTATTCCATGGTCATTAATCAGGAGAGTCAGAGATCTATAGGCAATGCTGCATCTGTGGTGAGTGATAGTTTGGAAGGTGCTGTGCTTTTCAGTCAGAAAGGTGGTATGAATTCAACTTACAAAAACAAAGGAGTAGTTAATGGATATCAACCAAACACTGTCAGAAGCAATGCACCCTTGGGTGGTAATAACCTAGGGGGAGAAGGAAATTGTACTGGAAGTTACAACAAAGCCACATCAAGTAACAATTTCAGGTCTCAGAAGAAGGTGTCAGTTATTTGTGAATATTGTGGCTATACTGGTCACACAAGAGAAAAGTGCTATAGACTGATAGGATATCCATCAGATTGGTCCAAGAATAAGAGAAAGGGAGTTGCTCAGTATGCTAATTTTGCAGAAAACAGTCAGGAAACAAAAAATTATACTACTCAAGACATTTCTGGTTATCAGACTAGCACAACTCAGCAACCATCTCCATATTTTACACATGAACAGTATCAGAAAATCATTCAATTGTTGAACAAAGGTAATGAAGAGAGTGATCATGCTCCAACAGCTAATGCAGGTACTATGAACTACTTAACCTCAAATACAGCTCAGTTTAAGTGGATAATTGATTCAGGTGCTACTAACCATATGACTTCTAGTACTGAATTAATTCATGAGTATACAAAGACACCAAGTCATGAAAACTGTTATGTTCATCTACCCACTGGTGGTGAGGCTCAAGTTACTCATAAAGGAAAGTCTCAAGTTCTAAATGATCATATGATTTCAAATGTATTATTTTTACCAGATTTCAAGTGCAACCTGTTATCTGTATCTAAACTGACAAGGGAATTACAGTGTTCAGTGAACTTCTTCCCTGATTTCTGTATATTCCAGGATCTCTACACTGGCTTGGTGAAAGGGATTGGTAGGGAAGAACAAGGACTATATCTCCTAAGAGGAAACAACATCAGTGCTCAGGCTACTCATTGCACAGTGAATAAAGAACAAAATCCAGATAGACATCATTCAGTGTCCAGTATATTGTGGCATAGAAGGCTTGGACATGCTCCTATTGAAGTCATTAGAAGACACTCAACTCTTCAACATTTACCTCCTGAAGATCAAACATGTACAGTTTGTCCTGTTGCAAAACAAACCAGACTTCCTTTTCCTACAAGTACTTCTACTACTGATTCCATTTTTGAATTGCTTCACTGTGATATTTGGGGTCCATACAAGGTGCCTACCCACACTAATAAAAGGTACTTTGTTACTATAGTAGATGATTTCTCAAGATACACTTGGCTATTTCTCATCCAGTTTAAATCTGAGGTTATAGTAGTCTTGAAAGACTTTATCACAAGAATGAACAATTATTTCTCTACTTCTGTAAAAATTCTCAGAACAGACAATGGCTGTGAGTTCTTTAGCACTGAATTCAAGTCAATGATATCTCAGTTTGGCATTTTACATCAAACTTCATGTGCTTATACTCCTCAGCAGAATGGAGTAGTAGAAAGGAAGCATAGAACAATCTTACAAGTTGCTAGAGCACTCAGGTTCCAAGCTTCCATACCTCTAAAGTTCTGGGGAGAGTGTGTTACTACTGCAACATATCTCATAAATAGAACACCTTCAAAACTCCTAAAGTTCAGGTCTCCTTTTGAATTGCTGTTTAAACACTTACCTTCACTTACTCACTTGAAGGTGTTTGGTAGTCTAGCTTATGCCTCTAATACTAAGGTTGTAGACAAATTTTCTGCCAAAGCTATCCCTAGTGTCTTCATGGGATACTCATTAACTCAAAAGGGATATAAGCTCTATGATCTACACTCTAGGTCCTTTTTTACCAGTAGGAATGTAGCATTCATAGAGTCCATCTTTCCTTTCAAACATCTAAAATCTCCTGGCACACCCTTATTTCCCATCCTAGATCTTACTTCTTATACAGATCCTATCAGTAGTTCAGATGAGTATTGTCCTGATATCTCACAAGAGGAACTCTCCTCTAGTTCTACTACATCTACACCTCAAATCATCTCACCTATTGCTACTCAGAATCCTATAGTTCCTAGAAGGTCCTCCAGAATAAAACAACCCCCTATTTGGATGACTGATTTTGTCACTCCTTCTTCTAATCACTCCTGTTCTTATCCTATGTCATCCTTTGTTACCTATTCCCATCTTACACCCTCATATCAAATGGCTCTTACAGCCTATTCATCTATAACTGAACCAACTACTTTTGCACAAGCTTCTAGAGATCCAAAGTGGATTCAAGCAATGCAGTCTGAAATAACAGCATTAGAAGAAAACAAAACCTGGTCTATAGTTGATCTACCAACTGGAAAAACACCTATTGGATGCAAATGGGTGTTCAAAGTTAAATACCAAGCATCAGGAGCAGTTGAAAGGTATAAGGCTAGACTAGTAGCCAAGGGGTATAGCCAGAAAGCTGGTTTGGATTATTCTGAAACATTTTCACCTGTTGCTAAGATGGTCACTGTCAGGACTCTCATTGCTCTTGCTGCTTCTTGTCACTGGCCTATATATCAAATGGATGTCCACAATGCCTTTCTAAATGGGGACCTCCTTGAAGAAGTGTACATGGTTATTCCTGAAGGGTTTGGCAGACAGGGGGAGAATCAAAAGGTCTGCAAACTTCACAAATCACTTTATGGTTTGAAGCAAGCCCCTAGACAATGGAATAAGAAGCTGACTGATGCTCTAGTTCATATGGGGTTCACTCAAAGCCATTATGACTACTCTTTATTCACAAAAGCTGTTAAAAATGAATTGGTGATAATTCTAGTATATGTGGATGATTTATTGATCACTGGAAGCAGTCAGAAGTATATAGAAGAAGCCAGAAAAGATTTAAAGCAGAAGTTCAAGATGAAAGACCTTGGTAATCTGAAGTTCTTTCTTGGAATTGAAGTATCTAGATCACAAGAAGGAATAATGTTGTGTCAAAGGAAATATGCACTGGAATTGATATCAGAAACTGGTTTGAGTGGAGCAAAACCAGCTGCAACACCTATTGAAGTGAATCAAAAACTCACTTCAACAGAATTTGATAAGTATGTTCCAAATCAGCAGTTAAGTGAAGATGGAGAGATTGATGATCCTACAGCTTATCAGAGGTTAGTAGGAAGACTACTGTATCTTACTATGACTAGACCTGATCTGTCATATGTAGTTCAAATGTTAAGTCAATATATGCACAAGCCCAAAAGGTCTCATATGGATGCTGCTTTGAGGGTAGTGAGGTACATAAAGGGAACAGCTGGTGTGGGGTTGTTCATGCCTGCAAAAGGATCACAACAGTTGCAAGCCTTTTGTGACTCTGACTGGGGAGCCTGTGTAGAAACAAGAAGATCTGTAACTGGGTACATAGTAAAATTTGGTGAAGCCTTGGTATCCTGGAAGTCCAAGAAGCAGGACACCATATCTAGAAGCTCAGCAGAAGCTGAATTCAGAAGTATGGCCACCTGCACTGCTGAAATCATCTGGCTAAAAGGATTACTCAGTGAACTAGGTGTTAAGATTCAACAACCAGTTGAGTTGATGTGTGATAGCAAAGCTGCAATTCAAATTGCAGCCAATCCTATCTTCCATGAGAGGACAAAGCATATTGACATAGATTGTCACTTTGTGAGGGAGAAGATCAATCAAGGCATGCTGAAGACAAATCATGTAGCCTCCAAAGAACAACTGGCAGACATCCTTACCAAAGGACTAGGCAAAACAGCTCATGAATATCTTCTAACCAAGCTGGGACTGAGAAATATATTCAAGCCATCAGCTTGAGGGGGAGTGATAAATGAAGTGGAAGCAAGCTGCTGGTTTAACTAACTCTAATGATAGTTAGTTAGTCATTAAGAGGTAGTTAGCATGTTAGTTAGAAAGTTGTTATAGGTGGTTAGTGGTGACAGCTGTCACTTAAAAGAATGTGTATATATATACACAATTGTACTCACAGAAGGTTAAGAAAATCAATACAGAAATTACTTCTTCTTCTTCAAACTTCTTCCTTCTTCTCTGCTTCTCCAGTTAACATGCATAGTTAACAGGGTGTTCCTAAGAAAGATTGGGGTTGGCTCGAAGTTCACTGGTCTGATTAATTCAATTTCGTGATCTTCATCGTTGGCCTTTATCTCGATACTATTATAAGAACAATAATGTAATCGGTAAAATCTGATGAGGCTAATATAGTCATCTGAATTATGCTATCACAACAATAAAAATGATTATATTTGTTATCTTTGAAGTGATATGATGTGTTGAATTACTTTCTATGATGTCTTTAGTAAAGAAGTTGAGCTCAAATAATGGTACTTGCTACTTTTTTTGCTTCTTTGAGATTTTTTGTGTATATGCAGCTGTTTGAAATGATCAAGTGTTCTCCATTAACACTCTTTGTAGCCTGTTGTGATACATTTAAGTCGAATCGTCTTCGTTCTTCGACATACCCAATATAATCCCACAAAAGAGAAGTCGGAAGAGGATGATATCAAGTATCTCCCAACGTTATTACTTGTAAATAGAAATATTCGGTATATTAAAATTGTACAAGCAGCAGAACATAGTAGCAGTAGCTAAGACAAGAAGAAAATTACATGAAAAATAGAGAGCTTATTCACGCTATATAATGGGCTCATTATTTCTAGCACAAAATGCAGAAACAGCGCGGAGTCCAGAGCTCAAGCAACCCCCAAGAGTTTCTTGATATCCTTCTGCAAAAATACACAAGAGAGAGTTCAGTTGTATTAGCTATATTGTCATTGAACAATTCTAGAGCAAGGGAAGACAACCACAGTATGGGACACTGGCTCCTTACCTCCATGCTAGCTGGAGAAGTAGTTGGAGAGTAGCGATCGACAACATGTCCTTCTTTGTCAATGAGGAATTTGGAGAAGTTCCACTTGATACCATCCCCAAAGAAACCACCTTTGCTTGATTTCAGAAATTTGTACAATGGAGCAGCATTATCGCCATTCACATCAATCTAGATCATAAAGAAAGCCAAGATGTTAATACATAGTAGCATTCTTGAATATAGGTTAATATGGACCGATATGACATGGCCAGAAGAGAAGAACATTTGTGCGGTTGCAACCTTATCAAATATGGGGTACTCAGCCTTGAAGCGTGTGCAAACCATTTGCTGGATATCTTCAATGCTTCCAGGCTCCTGTCCACCAAACTGGTTGCAAGGGAATGCAAGAATCTCCAAACCTGTGTAACAGGAAGGTCATATCATTAACAAACCAAATTAGGATTGCATCGAGTTTTCTTTGAAGTGGAATTGATAGAGGGAGTGGTCTTTCTCATTAGTTTCAATTCATCAGCAGCACAAATTTAAATTTAGGAGAATTGAACCAACCTTGATCCTTGTATTTCCTGTACAACTCAGTCATGTCGGTGTAGTTTGAATTGGTCAGGCCACTGCATCAGAAAATGAAATCACTCAACGCTCGTAAGCACATGTTAAACAAGATCACAGAATGACAACATAAACACAACAAATATCTGTTCAGACTTTTCAGAGTAAGATTTGCAATGACATCAAATACAGAGAAAATGAATAAGACATTTGATCTGAAGAAGCACAATCACTAGTCATTAGCTGTACTAACAAACAGCACGTTAATTGAATGAATGTTTACTCAGGGCTCGAGTGCAGAATAATGTCGCATCCAACTTCTCATAGGTTCAGTTTTTTGGTTAAAAAGGAAAACCATTTTCAGATAAGGTTCAAGTTCAACACTTTCTTAACTTTACAGAAGAAACATGCCAACCTAATGTTCAGTGAACTCGGAAATATAACAGATCCACAACATGAGCCAGATCGAACGGACTGTCTTATACACAAGCAAAAAGAGAAGTATGAAACCACAAATCCAAATATACAGAAGTTGAACAATTAGTATGTGTTCTTTCACTTGATCGAAAGAACACTAATGATCAATGTGGACACTCCGATTGGGTTACTTTCAGTCAATTCCATGGAAAACAACACATGGAAACTACATAAATCACAAAAAGAGGAACAAAATCGATGATTATTACTCTCGTCAAAAGTTTACACTGACATCCAGACTGTAGTGAAAGAAATCTCAAGCAAATAATAACGAATAAAATATCCATGAAGCTAATGCATACCACTGGGATGCAACATTGACAATGATAAGGACTTTTCCCTTGTAAGTACTGAGATCAACGTCTTTGCCCTTAGCATCCTGTAAAAATTAAAAGAACTTCAGTAATCCCAGATCTTATCAATGTTACAGATACTGTAACATCCTGAGAAAGAACTACTCTCAATCAATACTATGTTTATCAGTACTAAAACAACCAAAAAGAAACATTTTTGACAATAAAGAAACGAAAATAAGCCCCATAAAAGATGCAGCAACAAGCCTTAGTTTGCTGCTAAGCATTAATGGCTGCTTCCACGGCTTGTTAGCTCATCTTGTTAATTCAAATTTACACCAAAAAAGGGAACAACCACTTGAAAACGATGCCTCAGAACTCAAAGCCCCAAATCCTCAATTGATAGAACCAAGAAAATAAACAAAAACAACAAATGAGCAAACTTCACACAAAAGAAAGCAAAAATGAATCATCTTTCACATTGTTTGCTTATACTGATGATTCATATCAGATTTTTAAACAAAACCTCAATCACCCACGACCCCAAAATTGATATAAATCACACCACATAACTCAATTTCCTAAACCCAACACTAACAAAACAAACAAAAACAAGATTCTTCCTAAACCAATTAGTCAAAATTGAACAATCCAGAAAAGAAAAGAAAAACCCCAAATCAAAATAAGAAAAAGTTCTAACCTTCACAGTGAAATCATAAACAGATTGAGGATTGCTTGATTGACCGGCCATGGTATGATCTGATCTTAAACACCACAAATCAAAGCCTTTAGATGTAACAAAAGAACTGGGAAAAACTGTTTGGATGGGCTTAGAGAAATGAGAAACAGGAAGATTAGACACAGAACTGAAATGGGTTTGCCTTAAAGTCGAACAAAATCGCCTTAGAGAACTGGAATTTTTTCTGGGGATGAGAAGAACACGAGCTGTAGAACAAAGCATTTATAGCTGAAATCTTTTAATAAGGTCAAAATAATATGTTAGAACACGGCGTGTGTGCTGTATTAAGAGATGAGAACACGTATACACGTGGCGTGAAAGCAAAGTGACACGTGGCGTGATTTAAGGCCAACACGTTTTGCACTTTCATATAATAATTTTATTAAAAAAAGGATTATTTTTTTATTTATTTTTTTACATGTGTTGTCAAGATTTTATGAATATTCAATATTCATTCTGTTTTATTGGATGATATTTAGTGCTAGGAGTGTTATTTATATTGTAGTAATTGCTTTTTATGAAGGAGGTCTACTAATTTGGAGTTTCATCTCGGCAATTCACTAGTGACTCGTCTCCTACATCTAACCTTGACATTCGACACCTCAATCAAGACTCAATTTTTGAACTAATACTTAATCTCGACTCTTGATTCAGGACCTGATCCAACACTCATTCCATGACTCTACCCAAGATTCAACTTCTGACCGAAGATCCAATCCTGACATTCAACCATGGACCGACTCAAAGCTCGATCTCAACACCTGAAATCGGACACTAATTTGAAACTGAACTTCCGACACCAACTCCCAACCTAGGATCCGATTTGAATTTCAGATCGAGATTCAACTTTCGATCCAAGATTCCACCTTACGCTCGACCTCCAAATGAAAGTCTGAGTCACCTGATCCTAATATTTGACATAAGACCCAACCTTGACTTTCCATTCGAGACCTAGCTCGAACATCAAATTCTTTACCAGACTTGCGAATAAAGATCTAACTCTCGATACTCGAACCTGACTCAATGTAGTTTTGTGTTTAGAAATTAAAATTGCATATATATATATATATATATATCGCTTTATATTCTTATCGAAATTTTTAACTTGATTACAACAAGCATAGATTTTTTATTCATTTTGTGGATAGAGGAATGGTGTTTGAGGATACAATAGTGTGAAAGAATATTATTCTTATTAGTATTTGTGGTTCATTTTCTAGACTAGATAGATTTTATTTTATTTGTTTTTTTTAATCACGTAAGCAATGATGTGAAGGTTTTTATTATATGGTATGAACAAATATATTTCAAATCAATATTTATAAAAATTGTGGCTCTGAGGGCTACTTTGTATTCATATTTTTTCAAGTCAAAGTTGTGCTCTGTTTGTAAACTTTTAATGAATTAAGTTATATCTTTTTGGAAATTATCGAAGATTCCAATAAAAAGATATTCTTCTTTTTTAATATGTAAAAAAAATTAATTTTTTTTAAAAAAATTCAGACAATATGGATAGAGTTACACTCCTTCCTTCGTCCTATTTTAGTTGGCATATTGCATTTTTAAAAATTAATTTTTTTAATATGTAAAATTAAATTAAATTAATATTTTAAAAGAAAAATTTAGATATTCAAAAGCTATAAGGAATACATTATTGATTATAAATTTTTTCATATTAATATAATGAAAAAAGTATATCTTAAAATATTAATCAAAATTTATATAACTTCACTCTAAAAATAAAAATTGTCACAACTAAATTGCGACTAAGTGAGTGTCATTTTTATTTGTCCAAAATGCACTTCATTTCCAACAACAGAGAGAGAAAGAAGATTATTAGAAAATTAGAACTGAATTGAAGTGTGGACTTGGTTTATAAATTTAAAAATCTGACACAAATAGTTTGATTTAGCATTTGAAAAAGTTGAACCAACTTGATTCATGTACACCACTTCTTCTTAGGTAATGTTTGAACTCGAAGGCAAGGCTAAACCGTTAAACACGAGTTTAGACGAACCCTAGAATTTTTTTGCTTTAAATTTGGTATATAAATTAGGAAACTCATTACATATGTGTGAATATTAGTTGTGAATCCAGTAATTAAGACGAATTATGAGTTCACGACTACTTCAAAATTTATAAACTTTAAATTTTATTTGATATCAGTACAATTCCACTTTGAGAAATTTAAAAATTTTCCTCACTTTTCCTAATACAAAAACTATGATACATTTCACAAGTCAATACTGTCATAAGTCCAATTTGTTCAATCTTTGAAACAAATTGTTTATAGTTATGGAGAATGCATCTTGAAATTTGTCTAGCTTAGATTTTGGATCAGCATATACTAATCCAGGTAACAGTTCATATATTATATAATTTCTCATGTTCTCTCTTTCTGTTGTTGAGATTTGCAGAAGCCTCTCCACAACATTGACTTTCATTTTCCTCACATCTTCTTGATCTATGAAAACTGAGTACTTTTTATAATCTAGTGGTAAATGCCATGAATATTGATAGTATGCTGTAAAGGGATCAAACATCACTGGTATACAACCTGATATCAACGAATCGAAAACTGATTTTCTTGTTGGACTGTCCCCAGGAGGCTGCAAACAGAATTCAGATTCCATGAAGAGTTCTATTATGGACTCAGGCTGATCACATTTGCCTAAACTGCAATTCAAGAATCTACATTCTTGATCTTTGGCTGATGTGCATTGGTTGATCAAGATTGACCTTATGTTTTCTGGTGCATCAGGCCTTGCTGCACCAGCAAAGGATACGAGGCTTTTCCTATTTGACTTGATGATTCTGTCCTGCCACGCAATTATGTCATTGTCTGATTGTGGATGGAAATAAGTAGGATGTGGTATTCCTATGTCGTTAACTTGCCATGGTTGTCGTTCAATCAAGAGCTTAACCGGATTCTGCATTTCGTCTAATTCCAAGAACCTACTCCCCCATATGGTGTTGCTGTATCTTCTGAAGTCCCAAGAGATTTTACCTAAAACAAAGACATGATCATTACCTGATTTTTGAAACCAATGCTTCTGTGACTCTAACCATCTTACAAGTTCTACTCCCAATGAGTCCTTGACATCGTTCGATACATTCTTGAAATGCCATCTTAAAATATCAAGTCCACCATAAAAAGGAACATAAAACAGCTTTGCTTCATCTGCATTGTGCACTCTGCAAGGATGATTGAGAATGCGCGAATGAAAGATCAGCTCTAGTGAATACTGATGTGTCTGGTACCATCCTTTGCCAAGATTCTGTATCGGTTGCCCTATTCCATCGTTGCTGAAGTACTTGCAGAGGTTGACCCAAGGATTTATATCTGCACATTGAGCTACCAAGTCTTTGTTGAACTTTGTTGGTAAATCATACACATAAATTCCCCTGCCATCACACGTTGCATTATTTTTGCTCGTTGCTGCCCATGAACGATGCACCTGCAATTGATCCTCAACATCATTGTAAGCTATCACTAGTTCCTCATCACCACTTTTAACCATGCTGTTTCCCAAAGCAGCATTCTTGTTTCCTGCAAAAGAATCAACAGACATTGTACTTTCTTGTTCTGTACTACGCGGAATTGGGATGTCAAGAGGATTGGATTTTCGTTGTGAAACATCACTAACATTTGACTCAGTACCAATCGCTGTGGAACTATCATTGACACGCGACACTGTGAAGTCAGGAGGGCTAGAAACATGTACAACATTTGACGCAGTATCATTTGATGTGAAACTATCATTGACACGCGATATTGGGATGTCAAGAGGACTAGATTTTTGTAGTGAAATATCAACAGCATTTGATACAGAATCAATTGAAGTGGAACTATCATCAACTACAGCTACTCGAGTGTCTTGAGGACTATCCTTCTGATCAACTAAAACAGAAGGAGAAGTGCCATTTAGAGGAGAAACAAGATTTGGTTCAGTACCAGCAGAAATGCAATAAAGATCGTTGAGTTTACGCGATGAGATGCAAACATGTACTACTTTACCAGAAATAATGGTAGTAGAAGAAGACCATAAGAAGATCAGAATCAATACAAGAACTATAGATGGAATCCTAAACAGAAATTTAGCTAAACAAGAAGAAAAAAAGAAACCTTCTTCTTTATGTTCAGCTCTTTTGTTAATCTTATTTTTCTTCCTTGAAACAGAAATTGTCATTTTAGTGTCTGCTAACAATAAAGTTTACTTGGGTGGGTATTATTTGTTGTGCCATAAATAAATTGGCTATAACATGGTAGCAACTAAGATGAAAAAAAAAATCACAATATTTGCAGGCACGTTTAGAAGTTCTATTGAACTTACATGCACCAGAGGGAATAAACAAAGAAAAAGTCAAATGTTTCCTTTTATATATTGTTCTTATTACTAGTGGTTACCAAATTTTTGTTTACCAAATTCTCAACATAATATCCATAAAATCATTTATTGACATGCTGATTAATTAAAATATTGATGAAAAAAAGGTGTCTGTGACACGTGCCCAGATGAGCACATCCCAAGGGATATATATTTGTTGTATTGGCTAGTTTTACGTTGACTGTATGCCTAGCTTAGAAACGCTATGTGAGCAACTTTATACCTGTCGAGTATGGAGTTAAGCATGTACAAAGAAAATTGTTAGGCAAAATAAGCTTTGGATATGACACAAGCATCAGTTATGGCAAATGCACAAGAACTGTAGTTATTGAGTTCTTTCACATATGCCCTGACTAAACGCTTACGCTTGGCAAACGCTTTGTTATAGCCAAACTTATTGCTAGTCCATCGGATAGAGCCAAGCTTTGACTGCAATTTGCCAGTAATAAATAAGACAAATACAACATTTTTCCCAAAATGGGATAATAATTTATAACATGCTTATTTTTAATCAATTAGATTTATATAGTTAACTACAACAAGAAGCACCAGTGGTCTAGTGGTAGAATAGTACCCTGCCACGGTACAGACCCGGGTTCGATTCCCGGCTGGTGCATTTGGGAGCAGTGATATAAATTGCACTAACTGTGAATGATGGGTCATCGCACTTATCTGATAAATTCAGATGTTAAGATTGTGCACTCTGAGCTCTCTTTTTTAGACTGGTTGACATATTTTCAAAAAAAAAACCGAATGCCTTTGAGTTATTGGCTCATCCAAACCGACAGCATATTTTCAAAAAACAAACCGAATGCCTTTGAGTTATTGGCTCATCCAAACCGACAGCATGAGGCAGGTCGAGAATTACCATGCATGGTTCCCTATTTTCTGTTAACAATGTGTAACACAAACACACAAAAACATACACATATTGTGACCCAAAGAAGCTATGTTAATTTCCCCTTTCACACATTTGTTTGTTTGTTCATGAACACGATCACATACATAATTAGCAGCAGTTACATAAAGAGTTGCATAATATTCTCATTCAATTAGCTCTTAGATACAAACATGACACCAGGGAGGTGAATAATTTAGGAGAAAAAAATAAGAACAACTGATGTAGGCTAGGTAACATTGCTCCAGGTCCTGAGTTTCAACAATTTCTACCACTTATACAAACAGATGAATGAAATCTAATGATCTGCGGATCATGCCAGGTTGAAGCCACCTGATTGTGACCGTGACTCGTAGAAGAGTCTTACAGTTGAGTAGATGAGAGAAGGTTCAGCCATTGCGCCATTTCCATAATCTCCACAAGCTAATCTCTTTGAAACGGGTGGTATGAGAGAGATTCCGAGCTCATCAATTACCATAAGGTGTCGTTCTGTGAATGGATTATTCCACATCAATGTATTCATGGCTGGTGCCACAAAAAGGGGTTTATTGTAGTCCCATGCTCGGACAATGCAGGTTAACAAGTTATCACATAGCCCACCAGCAATCTACAGTGTAGAAGGCATGTATCAGCTTATTTGCAAAGTAGATCACAATATAAACAACTTAAAAACCATTAATACTACAAATTCTTTTTTATGATGCGGGAAATAAATTGGTGTCTTTCTTAACGTTAGCCTTCCAGCATGGACATGTGAAATAGTGTGTTTAACATTGGTGATAGTCCATTTTATAAAGAATCCCGAAACTCGTGCTACCAAAATCTTTCAGGAGAAGCCAATTTATCATATCATCGATAAAATTATCTTCTCACTCCCTATTTTAAGCTTTGAAGACTATGTGATACTCTAAATTTCAGGAATAAAACCATGGAATGATACATCACCTTCCCAAGTGTGTTTGCTGACAAAGGAGCAATAACCATAATATCAGCCCACCTGCGGAGCTCAATGTGTAGCACATTATCACCAATCTTCCTCCAAGTGGACCATTCCTCCTCATCAGTATAAAGAATGACATCTTTTGGAAGTGAAGCTTTGTCTATGAAATGAAGAGAAGATTTTGTTGCAACTGCTTTAACTTCTGCCCATTCAGAAAAACAACGACATAGATTGGCAAACTTAATAGCAGCCACACTTCCACTTGCTGCAAGCAGAATACGAGGTCTCCTAGGTGCACCGTTAATCTGAACCGGTTCCATCTCTGAAGTCATAGGCTCCATATCTACCTAACCTATGAAACATAAAGGATTTTTTACTGCACCAATAGAAGATACAAGTAATTGTACAAGCGTGCAAATTAAGGGGAATATCAACAGTATATAAGAAAGAGATCCCCCCTGGCATCTTGCTTCACAGTTCACAATCATAATTCTTTGGACTTAGCTCACCCTAGGTGTGGTCAAATCCACACTTATCTTAATTTCTCAAACCCATTTTAACCCTCTGCTTATCTTTTTCTCTTCTTTCTGATAAGTCAAATCACTTGCATTAATAGCACTTAGATGGTTGGGAAGTGTCTACATTGCAAGATGCTTGTGTGGTTCAACCACATTCATCAAACAAGTTATCTCAGCTATCCACACAACAGGTTCATCTCTCTTAGCACCCAAAGCATAAGTGAATAAAAATGATAGATATTTTACATTGTTAGCTTATCTTGTTAATTCAAATTTATACCCAAAAAGAGAAGCAGCAAGGTCTAATTACTCAGAAACGATGCCTCAGAACTCACAGTCCCAAATCCCGAATTGATTTTTTTTAAAAAGCAGGCGGCGCATTAAGCTCCGTCTATCTGCGGGTCTGGCTCGGGAAGGGCAGACACAAGTCTACTGAAGGCAGTCACATCATGCATTGTTGCCAAGAGACTGTTTCTACAATTTGAATCCATAACCATAACCATAACCAAGACACTAAACAAAAGCACAATGAAAACAAAAAAAATGAGCGACCTTTACAAAAAAGAAAACAAAAATGAATTGCCTATTCACATTCTTTGCTTATGTTGGTGATTCATATTTCATAGAAAAGCAAAATTCAATCACCCACTAACCCAAAAATTCGGAAAATCACGCAATATTACTCAATTTCCTAATTCAAAGACTAACAAATCAAACAAAACCAAGATTCTTTGCAAACCAATTAGCCAAAATTGGCAAAATTGAACAATTTTTAGAAAAGAGGAAAAAGAAAAAACCCAAATCGAATAAGCAAAAATTCTAACCTTCACAGTGAAATCATAAACAGATTGAGGATTGCTGGATTGACTGGCCATGGTATGATCTGATTTTTATATCCACAACTCAAAACCCTTAGAGGTAACAAAAGAGGGAGATAAAGAATTGGGAAAAACTGTTTGGATCGCCTTTGAGAAAGAAATAGGAAGATTAGACACAGAAAATTGAAATGAGTTGAGCTTAGAATCAAAGAAAATCACCTTAGGAAACTGAGGATGAGAAGAGCACGAATTGTAGAAAAAAGCAATTTATAGCTGAATTTATTTGGAAGATGTATTAGTGCCACTTGGCCACAAATATATTTGCGAAAAACTTGGGAAATAGTGTTTGGCCATATAACTAGCCATTACTTAGCAAATATATTTGGACCTCCAAGTTCCCAAGTTGTAGAAAGAACTAGCCATTTGGCCACAAATATATTTGGGAAAAACGTTTAAAAAACTTGGGAACTAGTGTTTGGCCATATTACTTGTCATTACTTGCAAACATCCCAAGTTCTCAAGTTCTAGAAAAAAACAAAAATTTGGGCCAAACTCTAGTATTTAGAAATTTTTATTAATTTTTTTCCCGATGACAAGGGAAACCCACGACCGCTAGCCTTTGGATGTGCACAAGGTAAAACCCCCGCTCCTATGCAATAGCTCACAAACCACACAAACAAAGTAACCATATTTTATACAATTTTTATCCAAGCTTACGACAATAACAACAACAACATACCCAGTGGAATCCCACGAGTGGAGATTCTTTTTTTTAAATCCAAGCTTGCTCTCCAAAATCATTTCTAATTATAAGTAGTAATAATAGTTTTCATATATAAATCAATGGTATTTTCCTTTGTTTTCTTCCTCTTTTGCAAATTCATATTAATTGGATTTGTTGTCGTAACTTTCCCGGAACATGTTCATTATAAAATGATAATATAAACTTATGGGTGTTTTTAGTAATTTTTAGAACTTATGGGTACAAATCATTTTTTTTTTTAAAGTTGAATATTTCTCCCAAAATCTATGACCAAACGCATGGTGAAACTTCACCAAAATTAACTTGTCAAAAATATTGAGAATTTATAGCCAAACGCTCGCTAGAATTTGGGCCAAATTCTAGTAGAGCAGACTAAAGGACAGGACCTATTTAAAAATCAAACGATAGGACCCATCCATAATATGTACAGAGTCGAATCAAATAGTCATTCAGGAGAACCATCAATATGAATTGATTCACATCCAATTGAAGAACTCTCAATATTAGTGAAGATTGATAAGGCACATGGAAAACCTCTTTGCATATGTACTCAAGAATTTGATTTTTCAAAGAAGTTGCTTAGTTCAATCAACAATACCCCATTTCCAACTTATTTTGGTTCGACCACATTAATCATCTATATCCTTCTTTGTTGCTTCTTTAATTTATTTTATTTTTTCACGAAAAAGTATTTTGTACGATGGAAACTAGATGACGCTCGACTACCTACTAATCTTCTACCCTAATCCTTGACCTTCATAACCTTCTATCTAGGATCATGTGCTCGATAAGCTGCATATGTAAGCATGTGGTAGTGTTGTTTTTTTTCTTAATTTGTATGTTGCGTTGAAATACTTTAGTAATTTTTTCAGTTTATCTCTCTCTCTCTCTCTCTCTCACTCACTCATTCACACACACACGCCCCACAGGCCCACACATACAACAGTCACACACTCACTCATATCTTTAGTTTTAATTTTATACATCAGAATTCAGTCTAAACCCATATTGCCAGAACCTTTTACTTCTTTTCCTTAAATTTAGAAAGGAGGTAGCAAGAAGAGAGAGCTCATAACCCCCCTCCCCTAAAATCAGAAAAAGAAAAAAGAGTATCAACCAATCAATAATCAGCTGGACTCAATATCAAACTAGTAAGATAGGCTATATGAATCCTCTATATCCATTGTGGTCTTGTTGAACCAGCCTCATTAGAAAAATAAACTAATTTATCATTTAACAAAAACAAGTTGTTCTCCAAATCTCATATATATATTTACACCATACAAGTTTGAAACAAAATCGCATCACTTTCTTTTTCTTGATAACCCTGATGTTCGGGCCAACTAATTCCGCCCGACACCTGCTACCCCACCAACACATATATGGAAACCAAATCAACACTTAGCACAGTTCAATGAGATCTAATAGAGATACATATATAGGGTAAAAAATTATATATTAATTCTGATAAGCTCCAAATGGGTATTGGCTAACAATAACAATTTCCAAACAGATAACATTTCACTAAAAATGATTTATTGCCTAATCATACAAGAAAAGTTATCACAATTGCATAATTAAACATGGAAATTACACGAGATTAAAAAAAGCTCCGAAATTGAAAAGCTAAAAAAGTGAAGCACAAGAGAGTATGGCACCGAGCAGAAAATTTACCTAATTGAGCAAGGCTTTAAGAAATTTACAACCGGAAGTTGAAACGTCGAGTACTTAGCTCACTTAATTGAGATCTGTAACAGAGATAAACTGTAGCAAAAACCAGGAATTGCAAAAGAGAAAAAGTGAAGAACAGTATGTGGAGAAAGTTAAAAAAAAGTAGAATTACTAAAGGGAAAATGAAAGGTTTTCGATGAATTCAGCTTATTTCTTTTAAAACTCAACTAGTATTCTTTCTTTACTTGCTCCGGCATAGTCCGGCGACGGCTTCAGAAACGCTAACGGTGGTCAGAGTCCGGCGCCGATCAATTGTAGTCTTTCAAAGGGCGGGATAAACAAAGGGAAAAACAAAAGAAGTGCTTTAATAGCTTTTCCTACAAAGCCTTTCTGACCCGAAAACTTGGGCTCAACCAACGACCAACCTTTATTGGACTCAATTTTGGGATGAAATTGAAAGTTTTTATTTATTATCTAAATATATCGTGTTAAAAAATATTTATTTATATTAATTATATCATATATTAAAAGTAAATTATATATAAAATATATATGCATTAAAATGTATTATATTTATTTTGAAAAATAAATTATACAGGTAATATAGATGTATTAAAAACCAAAACCAAACCAACTTAATTCGATTTTTAAATTCTCAAAACCAAACCAACTCAATTATAACATACATTTTATCGGTTTGGTTGTTATCGATTTTGGTTTGGTGCAGTTATTTGGTTATTAACCATACACAAAAATAAAAGCAATGATATATTTTAAATGGAGAAAAAGTGACAACAAACCATTCAAAACAAAAAATAGTTAGAACGAACAACTTATATTATAGAACTTTCATAACTAAATTTACTGTGAAAAAAGTTTCAAAATTCACCATTTTGGCCTAGAAAAAAGAGCTAGTAACATTTTTAGTTCCACAAAAAATTATCATAGACATTCATATGCATAAATTTAATAAGATAAATGTTCTCGTTTTGAGCATTTACGCTTTCATAAGTAAATTAAAAACTTAATAATAATGTATTTGTTATTGCGAAAAATGGCTTTGCTTTTGAAAATTCGATTTACTCAATTAATTTAAGTAGAACTGAATCTTCGAAATTTTAGAGAGTCACCACTTGATTTTTAAAAGGAAAGATCAAGAAACCATTTAAAGATATTTTAAAAGACTTAACAGAAAAAATCTTTTAAAAATCCAGAGAAAAGGTTCGGGTTCATATTTCCACTTCGAGAAGGTTTTACGCACTCGAAATGGCCGCTAACACGCGGTTATCCGGCGATTAGATAATTTTGAATAACTTGAAAAAATATAAATTTATATCATTAACTAGAAAAGTCTAAGCAAAAATATTTTAAAGATGGTGAAGAAAATAGAACATTTAGAACCTATTCACATTTTATTTAATCCTAGCAAAATTAGTAAACAGGACTAAGTTATTAGAGTTTCTTTTTAGGACAACCACTACAATGTATAAGTGTCAAAGGAGGAAAACATTCAAGGATTATTTCTAGGAAAATGTTTGAAGTATTTAAAAGAAAAGAATTTTTAGCGTCTAATTTCCTAAAAGAGTGATTTTTGGCACCAAAAATTCAAGGATGTTACAATAAAAATTAACATAAATGATCGACTTTCGAGGAAATTTAATTAGGCTAAAACACATAAAACACCAAATTAATGTTAGAGTTAAACAAGTAACGAGTATCACGAGCAAGTAAATACGCAAGAAAGTAACGAAGGAAATAAAATTGGGCTTGGCAGGCTCGAATTTCCACCTGTCCTAATTCTAAATAAAGATTGGGCCATGCCAGGCCCATTAAGGATCTGCTGCAGCCTTGGGCCTTTAGCCCTTACCCTTGCATATACACTGGATGTATATTTGATGTGTATCAGTGTATATACCCCCTTTTTTTTCACTTTTTTGGCACATGCAGATTTCAATATCAAGGTGGGCTGGCTGCCCCTGCCAATAATTTAAGCTTTTGACCCAATCTTATATCACGTCAAATGTATACAGGCTGTATATCAGTGCATATAGCGACGTTTTGGAGGCGAAAAACCTGTAACGCAGCTTCTTTAACCTGTGAATTGACCCCGCCTATCCCCAGAAAGCAATCCAGAAATGAAGTTTGGGCCTTCATGGCCCAATGGAGGAAAAGAGTCCATTTGGGACTCCAAAGCGATTTCACATGCCACAAAAAAGGGTAAACGTACATAATAACAACTCTAGATTTCAAGGTGAAAGGTGTTAAAATATGCATATATACAGTGGTTTAACATAATCAAAAGTCCATGCTCATATTTTAGAAATGATTCAGTGAAGAAAATATATACATATAACATAGATTAATCAACGCCAACAATCAACACATAAACCCATTGAGTCAAGAATCAACCTATAGACTCACTAACTTAAAACTTGGAATTAACATACACTCATCTTTTGAAACTAAAATAATAAACGCCAAAATCCGTATAGAAATATCATTATCACTTTTCTCAATCATCACAAAACTAAAAATCAACCAACGTATACATACACACATACCCACACACAGATTAATCAATTAACGAAAGCATAAAGCATAGATTAACAGAAACAGGAAGCATAGATGGAGAAATGGAAAAACAGAAGCAGGAAGCATAGGTGGAGAATTGGAAAACAGAAGCAGGAAGCATAGATGGAAAAGATTAACAGGAGCAGAGAGCCTAAACGGAGAAATGGAAAAGCTGAGGAGTATATATGTATATGTATATATATATATATACTTGTCTTCCATGTTCAATAACCCAATAGTTTCGATGATCAACTGAATGCTGATAGCAAATAAAAATGGTAACACATTAGGACTGCAAGATGTTTTATAGCTTGTAGGATAAAGTTGCAGGTTCGGACAAACACAAATGAAACGACATCTCACTAGCAAACCAAAATACAAACATGATATACATGTTCATGAGCTAACAGAGCATCCAGAAAACATCAGGAGGAAAGCAAGAACAAAGAAGATTTCGTTTCAGCGAATTAAAACAACAATGCAATTGATAACAACGTACAACGAATAACAGTGAGCTCATTCATTCACTGACCCAAGAGACAAAACGAACAAACTCGAATGAATTAAGTCGAAGCGAAATTTACCTTGTTTGGGACAGCGAAAAGGGACGAGACAAGCGTGGAAGAAAGCTCCTACCAACAGCTTCCGCTATTATGAACCGTCTGAGGTTCTAAGCTTGAAGCTTCCGGTTTCGGAAATTCTCAAAAATCGAATGAAACTTCTGGAAAAATGGTTTGAAGAGAATCAAAATTGTAATATCTCTTTTTCTCCTTTTCAGACCCCAAAAATCCCCAAAAAATCCGCAAGAAAAATCCCCCCTTTTCCAGTCATGTACGAAGCTATTTATAGGACGAATTTGGGGGACTTTAGAAATTTGGATTTCAATTCCTTTTTAGAATCAAGAATATGCCAAAGAATCTCCAACGGAACCTCGATCTAAGCCATCAATTTTGAGACAAAGGACGAGTATGGAACGAGATTAAGACACCAGGAGCTCGAGAGATGTTGAGGAGGTCAAAAGGGGCTGCTGCGCCATTGCTTTTACTGACAACGCCGTTGCTTTCGCAGGTTGCCGTGGTTGAATTTTTGAGGTTTCGAGTGAGAAGACGCAGAGGTTGGGGGTCGCGTAAGGGGAGAGGGGGAGAGGGAGTATATTTGAGGGACTGTTGGGCCGGGTCGGGGTTGTTTTGGGTTGGGGATTTAAAAAGAAAAAAGGAGTGGGCTGGGGATTTTAAAAAAAAGGGAATGGGCTGTTGGTTGGGGCGAATTGGGCTGCTGGAATGGGTAAAAGGGAATTGGGCTTAGGAATAGAATGGGAATTTGGGTTTTAGGATTTTAGTTTAATTTGGGTTTTGGGGATTAGGTATTAGAAATAGTTTTGGGTTGAAATTAAAGAATGGGTTAAAGGAGAATTTAAAAATTAACCACTTATTACAAATATGATCGATTTGAAATCAATTGATTAATTTGACCACGAGATGAATTAATATAAATTAGTTAAGGAGCTTTTAAATATTAACAACTTAAAAAAAAAAAAATTAACTACGGGGTAATTAATTCAAAAAGATTAAAGTAAAGTATTTAAAGATAAAATCTATTTGAGAAACTTTGAGAAATCCATGAAAGTATAACACTCAACTATTTATAATTGAAACAAATATAATATGCAAATTAAAAGATTTGAACCTAAAAAATTGTCACGACCCGGGGTCGGGGTCTAGATGTGACACGGCGAATGGGGACCCGAAAGCCCCCAATCAAGCCTCAAATTCGCAGAAAATTTAAAGACAAGATTAAAGAGAACATTTTTAAAACCAAAAAGGGAGGACATATTCCATAGATAACGAAATAATAAGTTTATACAATTGCCCAATAAGTGTCTCTAATCAAGGAACGGGGACCGGGACAGGTTCCGGGCTCACCCTCAGTCAAAATACATACATAGAAGAGGTGTACAAAAGAAATCAAAAGCATGCCCTCGAAAGACGGGGCTCACCACAAAATATCTAGGAAGGGATAAGCTACGCGTCCGGCTGATACTGCTCAAACTGCTCGGTCCCTGCATGGTAAAATCATGCAGGCATAGAGTATGCGTTAGTACGTTGAATGTACTAAGTATGTGGGTATGCAATGCACGTGACTTACCAAACCTGCGTCATCATGTTAAGTGGCAAGGGCACATAGTATACAAGGAATATATATAAACAATAGAAATTTAATATACAAGATGCCATGAAATGCGTGATGCATGCAATGCGATAGTGCTCCTATATAACGGGGATGGACTTAACCGACACACCCAAGTCCATGCGAGCTATTACATGAACCGGACCGAATTGGGACCTCCCATCGGCGGGGAGAAGATTACTTGCCAAAGGTAATTTACATCACACCTTACGGGCAACCCCTACTTTCAGTGGATGGCCACCTTCCTTACGGGCAACCCCTACTTTCAGAAGGATTTTCATAACATCTAGCCATTCCTTACGGGCAACCCCTACTTTCGGTAATGGCTCCTATGCTGGCACATAGTTCAAGGAAAGGGAGAGGGACCTTGGGGCTATCCCAACACTCCAAATCCATCGGTGCTAAGTACACATCCCACAAGAATACTTATAAATATATGCACATATGCTTATCAAGAGAGTCAAGTGTAAGTGCATAACGTTCAAGACATAATTGAGCTTAACACCAATTTACAAGATCATATTCAAGATGCCAATGCAAGGAATAGCTCATCTACAAATACAAGATGGTGCAAGCACCCAAGATGCTCAAAGAGCCAAGATTATAGACATACCGGTGATCACCTTATTGTCATATCCCATTTCTTACCAAAATTCACATTATAGTTCCCTTTCCGGACAAATTTCGGGCTTAACCTACATTTCCAAACTTTTCATATACCAATGCCGTGAGTATGATGCAAATGTAAAAATGTAGGAATGACATGGGTGATGTAGAGTATATTCAAATGTAGCAACAAGAGGTAAAAACTAGAAAATCCATAATAAAATTAGTAAAAATGGTAGTAACATCACCCATACATAAAACATAATTAGAGGGACATGCAAGTTCATAATTCCATAATCCAAATAGTTCATTTCCATAAAACTAACATAAATCATGGTAGGGAGCCTAAACTAACACATGCATGGTTCAAGGTACCAAGAACAAGTAGTAATACTAACATTTTAAGTAGACAAGTGTATGAAATAATTTAAGAAGAACTTGGGTCTTCTTGGTTGAAAGGAACCAAGAATCAAACCCCACATACCCGGTAGAAGACAACTTGAGGTGAAATCGACTCCCAAACTTGGCCCTAGCTTGAACAAATTCTTAGAGAGATGTTGGAGAGCTCTCTAGGAGGAATTTTAGAGAGAGAAGGAGTTGAAGTAAAATGACCAAATTTGGTGAAGTCCCATATATATATATAGGGAGCTCAAGAAAGGGTGGAAAAGACCATATTTGCACCGGAATAAACCAAAATTACCGAATTGCCATTAATGAAACGGACCGGAAAAATGGTCCGTCTGGGTCACACTGTCCAGTAAACGGACCGTCTGACTCCACACGGACCGTCTACTGGTCCGTGGCACCGGACTTAGATTTTTCGGAGGCAATATTTTTTTGACTAAGTCAATCCACACTGTCCAGTAAACGGACCATCTCACTCCACACGGACCGTGTGATGGACCATCTCACCAGACTTAGAATTTTTCAGAAAATTTTTCCTTCGAACTAAGTGTCACCAAACGGTCCGTTAAACGGACCGTTTAAGGTCACACGGACCGTGCAACGGTCCGTATGAGGGTACCAAGAAAGTACACACACTTAGAACAAAGTTTTGGCAAGAAATTCCTGGGTCAAAGTAGCCTCACGGACCGTCTGATGCCACACGGTCCGTGTGGCTGGCCGTGTGGATTTCCTGCACGAACAGTCTGAACAAAAACAAGCGTAACTCCTTGGTCCGAGCTCGGAATTAGGTGAAACCAGGTGCTTTGGAAAGCTAATTCAAAGATCTTTAATTTGGTATGTCATAGGCCACCCAGTTCAATTTGAGCTAAGAGATATGCTCACTCAAAGTTGACCCTCATTGGTACTTGAGAAGAGTTTAGCCAAGGGAATTCCTTTGAGGTCGTTAAACGAATTTCCGGGTCCTTACACCATCTCCCCCTTGGGAACATTCGTCCTCGAATGTGCAAGAACAAGGCTAGAAAAGACATCGTTAAGGCAAGATAGATCCGATTCAAGAAACAATGCACAACTTAACTCAAAATGCAAGATTGTACGCAAAAGCTTTGTATCATAAATCAAATTATAGCTCAAAACCAATTCATGTCAAAATTGTATCCAACTTATTTGCCAAAGAAGTAAAAACCTTTATTGTACACATATGCATGTCATGCTATGAGACTCAAGAGGGCAAGAAAATGACACAATTGATAGGGAAAGATTCCTAGTACCTTAGGCTTGAGTAGATTGGAAAAGATGGGGGTATCGCTTCATCATGTCCAACTCCGCCTCCCAAGTAGCACTCTCTACTAGTTGATTCCTCCAAAGTACCTTTACCGAAGCCACATCCTTGTTGCGAAGTCGCTTAACTTGCCTATCCAAAATTGTCACCGGCACCTCCTCATAAGTCAAATTTTCCTCAACCTCAATCCCTTCCAAAGGCACAATGGAGTTAGGATCGCCAACAAACTTTCTCAACATAGATACATGAAAGACCGGATGTATGGAACCCAAACTCGGAGGTAACTCTAACTTATAAGCCACATCTCCAATCCGCTCCACCACTTCATAAGGGCCAACATACCGGGGGCTCAACTTGCCCTTTTTGCCAAAACGCATAACGCCCTTCATAGGAGAGACTTTCACATAAACCCAATCCCCTACATGAAATTCGAGGTCCCTTCTCCTACTATCCGCATAGGACTTTTGGCGACTTTGGGCCACTTTCAATCTCTCCCTAATCACCTTTACCTTCTCCATAGCGTCCATCACCAAATCCGGGCCAACCAAGGCCATTTCCCCCACTTCAAACCATCCCACCGGGGATCTACACCGTCTCACATACAAGGCTTCAAACGGAGCCATGCCAATACTAGCATGGAAGCTATTATTATAGGCAAACTCGATGAGTGGAAGATGATCATCCCAATTTCCCTTAAACTCCAACACACATGCTCTCAACATGTCCTCCAAGGTTTGAATAGTCCGCTCCGCTTGGCCATCGGTTTGAGGATGAAAAGCGGAACTCAACTTAATTTTGGTCCCAAGGCCCTTCATAAAAGATTTCCAAAAGTGGGAAGTGAATTGAGTACCACGGTCCGATATGATGGACCTAGGTACACCATGCAACCTCACCATCTCTTGGATATACAACCTCGCATAATCCTCGGCACTGAAAGTAGCCTTGACCGGTAAAAAGTGGGCTGATTTCGTCATCCGATCCACAATAACCCAAATGGAGTCGAATTGCCTTCGGGTCCGAGGCAATCCAACCACAAAGTCCATATTCACATCCTCCCACTTCCAGGTGGGAATTTCGATGTCTTGGGCCAAACCACCGGGCCTCTGGTGCTCAACTTTTACCTGTTGACAACTCGGACATTCCGACACAAACTTGGCAACATCCCTCTTCATACCATGCCACCAATAAATCTCTCTCAGGTCCCGGTACATCTTGGTAGACCCCGGGTGAATAGAGTAGTGAGAGTTGTGAGCCTCACTCATAATCACCTTCCTAAGGTCATCCACGTCGGGAACACAAAGCCGGTTTTGGTACCGGAGTACCCCATCTCCCCCTTGGGAGAAAGCCTCGATCTCTTTTGCAACAACCAACTTCTTCAACTCACACAACGACGGATCTAGATCTTGTTTAGCTTTCACTTCATTCACCACAGAAGATTCTGACCCGTTCTGAACTCGAATACCACCTGTGCTAGAATCAGTCAACCTGACACCCAACCTAGCCAACCGATGAATATCCCTTGCCAACTTTTTTTTCTCATTTTCAACATGTGCCACACTTCCCATAGACAACCTGCTAAGGGCGTCGGCTACGACATTGGCCTTGCCCGGATGATACAACACACTCATGTCGTAATCTTTCAGAAATTCCAACCACCTCCTTTGCCTGAGATTAAGATCCCTCTGAGTGAACACATACTGCAAACTTTTGTGATCGGTAAATACATCAACATGGACCCCGTACAAATAGTGCCTCCAAATTTTCAAAGCAAACACCACCGCTGCTAATTCAAGGTCGTGAGTGGGATAGTTTCGTTCATGCACTTTCAACTGTCTTGATGCATACGCTATCACCTTACCATTCTGCATAAGCACACAACCCAATCCGACCCTCGAGGCATCACAATACACCACGAACCCTTCTGAACCACTTGGCAAGGTCAAAACAGGAGCTGATGTAAGCCGATCCTTCAAAGTTTGGAAACTCCTCTCACATTCATCCGACCATACAAACTTAGCCTGCTTCTGAGTCAACTTGGTCAACGGAGATGCAATAGAGGAGAAACCTCCTACAAACCTTCTATAGTACCCGGCCAACCCAAGAAAATTGCGGATATCCGAAGGGGTCAACGGTCTAGGCCAATTTTTCACAGCCTCCGTCTTCCTTGGATCTACCTTGATACCATCCCCGGATACCACATGCCCGAGGAAAGCCACTTCGCCCAACCAAAACTCGCACTTGCTAAATTTGGCATATAATTTCTTCTCTCTCAGAGTTTGGAGGGCCATCCTTAAATGATTCCCGTGCTCTTGCTTACTTCGGGAGTAAATGAGGATATCATCAATAAATACCACCACAAAGCTGTCCAAGAACGGCCTAAATACCATGTTCATTAAATCCATAAATGCGGCCGGAGCATTAGTTAGACCAAATGACATCACCACAAATTCAAAGTGCCCGTACCTTGTTCGAAAAGCTGTTTTGGGGATATCACACTCTCTAACCTTCAACTGATGGTATCCGGAACGGAGATCAATTTTTGAGAAGTGAGTGGCACCTTGTAGCTGATCAAACAAATCATCAATCCTCGGCAACGGGTACTTGTTCTTAACTGTCATCTTATTCAACTGCCTGTAATCAATACACATACGGAGAGACCCATCCTTCTTCCTCACGAACAACACGGGAGCACCCCACAGTGATGTACTAGGCCGAATGAAGCCCTTCTCTAATAAGTCCTTCAACTGCTCCTTTAACTCTTTCAATTCCGCCGGGGCCATCCGATATGGAGGGATAGAAATAGGCTGAGTATCCGGAAGTAGATCTATGCCGAAATCTATCTCTCTATCCGGAGGAATGCCCGGTAAGTCCTCGGGGAGCACATCTGAAAATTCATTCACCACAGGGACGGACTCGAGAGTAGGCACCTCGGAATCTGCATCTCGGACCCTTACCATATGGTAGATACACCCCTTAGAAATCATTTTCTGCGCCTTGAGGTAGGAAATAAACCTACCTTTAATAGAGGAATCACTACCCTTCCATTCAAGAACTGGCTCACCGGGAGGTTGGAACTGGACTCTCCGGGTTCTACAATCTATGGAAGCATAGGATGCATGCAGCCAATCCATTCCAAGAATCACATCAAAATCAAACATTTCAAGTTCCACTAGATCACATGGAAAGATTTTATGCAACACAGCAACAGGACACCCATAATAAACCCTATGAGCAACAATAGATTCACCCACAGGGGTGTAGACCGAGAAAGGCTCTCTTAGAATCTGGGGTTTCAAACCGAACTTAACAGCCAATAACGGAGTCACAAAATACAAATTTGTACCTGGGTCAAGCAAAACGTAAGCATCAAAGTCAAAAACTTTTAACATACCCGTCACAACATCTGGAGCCTCCTCGACATCCTGGCGAGCATAGAGAGCATAAAACCTGTTGTTCCTGGGGGCAACACCTTGGGGACCCTTTTTCTGAGCCTGCCCGCCTTGAGCTGCTTGACCTCGATCCCCGGGCACATTCCTGGGGCAATCAACAACCTTGTGGTCCGTACTCCCACACCCAAAGCAACGTCCCCTATACCTCCAGCAGGCAACCGTGTGGGGCTTCCCATACTGGTTACAGTTGGCGCCCGTCTGTACCCCGGGAGGGGGTGCCCGAGCATTAACTACCCGTGCTCCCGAGCCTTGGCCCGGCTGGAAGCGACCAAAACCCGCACTCTTCGCTCCGGAGAACCTACCATCAACCCGGGCTCTCTTGGGATCGTGTGACCTCTTCTCCCTGAGTTTCTCCCCCTCAATCTGCTCAGCATACACCATGAGTCGGGCAATATCCATGTCCCCAATCAGCATAGCAGTCTTGCATTCTTTCACTAGCAAGTCAGAAATACCTGAAACAAATTTGTGCATTCTGGCACGGGGATCGGCCACCAGGGATGGAGCATATTTAGACAACTTGGTGAATTTGAGGGCGTAATCCCTCACACTCATGCTCCCCTGCTTGAGGTTAATAAACTCGGTCATTTTGGCCTCCCTCAGCTCAAGTGGGAAAAAGCGGTCAAGGAAGGCAACTTTGAATTCTCCCCATGTCACATCACCAACATCACCCCGCTCCATAGCCCACTGTGTATACCATACCTGGGCCACGTCTTTTAACTGGTAGGCAGCCAACCCAGCTTTCTCCTCAAAAGAGACGCCCATAATATTCAGTATTTTTGAGAGCTCATCTATGAATTCCTGAGCATCCTCGTCCGCCCTAGACCCGTAGAATTTCGGAGGATTCATCCGGATAAACTCCCTCACAATAGAAGCGGGTGCAGGGTCCCGTGGCAAGTTGGCCTGCCTTGCCTGAGCTGTCACAGCCTGTGCAAGCATGGCAAAAGCAGCACGAAATTCGCCATTTGATATAGGCTCCTCCATAGGCTCGGGAGGGGCCTGATCCTTGGCAACAGGAGCCGGCCTAGGGAGTGGAGGTCTTCCTCGAGGCATTTTCTGATATAGATTAACGACACCAATAAGCAAGGAAATTCATAAGCTAGCTATAGCACGATATAAGACACAAAGAAGGGAGAATTTCCTAAAACGTCTTCGCAGCCTCCCATTCATAGGTATGGTGCACTTCACACCCATGAATAGGACTCTACTCAACGCGGCACATTGGACTCCGAGGACCATTGAAAACCCAAGGCTCTGATACCACCATTTGTCACGACCCGGGGTCGGGGTCTAGATGTGACACGGCGAATGGGGACCCGAAAGCCCCCAATCAAGCCTCAAATTCGCAGAAAATTTAAAGACAAGATTAAAGAGAACATTTTTAAAACCAAAAAGGGAGGACATATTCCATAGATAACGAAATAATAAGTTTATACAATTGCCCAATAAGTGTCTCTAATCAAGGAACGGGGACCGGGACAGGTTCCGGGCTCACCCTCAGTCAAAATACATACATAGAAGAGGTGTACAAAAGAAATCAAAAGCATGCCCTCGAAAGACGGGGCTCACCACAAAATATCTAGGAAGGGATAAGCTACGCGTCCGGCTGATACTGCTCAAACTGCTCGGTCCCTGCATGGTAAAATCATGCAGGCATAGAGTATGCGTTAGTACGTTGAATGTACTAAGTATGTGGGTATGCAATGCACGTGACTTACCAAACCTGCGTCATCATGTTAAGTGGCAAGGGCACATAGTATACAAGGAATATATATAAACAATAGAAATTTAATATACAAGATGCCATGAAATGCGTGATGCATGCAATGCGATAGTGCTCCTATATAACGGGGATGGACTTAACCGACACACCCAAGTCCATGCGAGCTATTACATGAACCGGACCGAATTGGGACCTCCCATCGGCGGGGAGAAGATTACTTGCCAAAGGTAATTTACATCACACCTTACGGGCAACCCCTACTTTCAGTGGATGGCCACCTTCCTTACGGGCAACCCCTACTTTCAGAAGGATTTTCATAACATCTAGCCATTCCTTACGGGCAACCCCTACTTTCGGTAATGGCTCCTATGCTGGCACATAGTTCAAGGAAAGGGAGAGGGACCTTGGGGCTATCCCAACACTCCAAATCCATCGGTGCTAAGTACACATCCCACAAGAATACTTATAAATATATGCACATATGCTTATCAAGAGAGTCAAGTGTAAGTGCATAACGTTCAAGACATAATTGAGCTTAACACCAATTTACAAGATCATATTCAAGATGCCAATGCAAGGAATAGCTCATCTACAAATACAAGATGGTGCAAGCACCCAAGATGCTCAAAGAGCCAAGATTATAGACATACCGGTGATCACCTTATTGTCATATCCCATTTCTTACCAAAATTCACATTATAGTTCCCTTTCCGGACAAATTTCGGGCTTAACCTACATTTCCAAACTTTTCATATACCAATGCCGTGAGTATGATGCAAATGTAAAAATGTAGGAATGACATGGGTGATGTAGAGTATATTCAAATGTAGCAACAAGAGGTAAAAACTAGAAAATCCATAATAAAATTAGTAAAAATGGTAGTAACATCACCCATACATAAAACATAATTAGAGGGACATGCAAGTTCATAATTCCATAATCCAAATAGTTCATTTCCATAAAACTAACATAAATCATGGTAGGGAGCCTAAACTAACACATGCATGGTTCAAGGTACCAAGAACAAGTAGTAATACTAACATTTTAAGTAGACAAGTGTATGAAATAATTTAAGAAGAACTTGGGTCTTCTTGGTTGAAAGGAACCAAGAATCAAACCCCACATACCCGGTAGAAGACAACTTGAGGTGAAATCGACTCCCAAACTTGGCCCTAGCTTGAACAAATTCTTAGAGAGATGTTGGAGAGCTCTCTAGGAGGAATTTTAGAGAGAGAAGGAGTTGAAGTAAAATGACCAAATTTGGTGAAGTCCCATATATATATATAGGGAGCTCAAGAAAGGGTGGAAAAGACCATATTTGCACCGGAATAAACCAAAATTACCGAATTGCCATTAATGAAACGAACCGGAAAAATGGTCCGTCTGGGTCACACTGTCCAGTAAACGGACCGTCTGACTCCACACGGACCGTCTACTGGTCCGTGGCACCGGACTTAGATTTTTCGGAGGCAATATTTTTTTGACTAAGTCAATCCACACTGTCCAGTAAACGGACCATCTCACTCCACACGGACCGTGTGATGGACCATCTCACCAGACTTAGAATTTTTCAGAAAATTTTTCCTTCGAACTAAGTGTCACCAAACGGTCCGTTAAACGGACCGTTTAAGGTCACACGGACCGTGCAACGGTCCGTATGAGGGTACCAAGAAAGTACACACACTTAGAACAAAGTTTTGGCAAGAAATTCCTGGGTCAAAGTAGCCTCACGGACCGTCTGATGCCACACGGTCCGTGTGGCTGGCCGTGTGGATTTCCTGCACGAACAGTCTGAACAAAAACAAGCGTAACTCCTTGGTCCGAGCTCGGAATTAGGTGAAACCAGGTGCTTTGGAAAGCTAATTCAAAGATCTTTAATTTGGTATGTCATAGGCCACCCAGTTCAATTTGAGCTAAGAGATATGCTCACTCAAAGTTGACCCTCATTGGTACTTGAGAAGAGTTTAGCCAAGGGAATTCCTTTGAGGTCGTTAAACGAATTTCCGGGTCCTTACAAAAATCACTTGAAAAAATCTTTTTTGCATTTTTGAAAGCTGATTATTTCAAATTGTTAAAATGAAAAGCTCGATGATTAATTCATATTGTGGAGGATCAAAATTAGGTGTCAACGGTATTATGTATGTATAATTATAAAATATATGAATATAATTTGTCGGTTCGGTTATTTCTTCATTTTTTCTGAACAAATCCAAACTCAAACCAAATACTATCGGTTTTTAAAAAACTAAAGCCAAACCAAACCAAAATAAAATTGATTTATTTAATCGATTTGGTTCAATTTTTCGGTTTGAATCGTTTTTTATCTAAACCGTGAACACCCCCATGTATTATACCGTCCATAGAAATAATTTTGCATTTACTTAAAATGTATTATACTTGTTTTGATTAAAAAAAAATCTTTGTTATAAATTTAAAGTAAATTATATATGTGATATAGATATATTAAAATTGTTTAGCTATAAATGATCCTTTTCTTTTTTCAAATTATGATTATTTTAAGTAAGTTTTCCCGATAAATAAGTGGTTGAAAAAAATTAAAATATATCGATTGAGAATCTATTAATATGGAGCGAGGAGGGTAAAATGTATATTGATTACTTTTTTACCTCATGGAGATATAAATATTATTTTTGAAGGATTCTCCACTCAAATATAATAATTAAAGTATGTATGAAAAATCGAAAATGACAGTTAAGAAAATCAAGCAATTAATTAAAGAACATTAATAATCACATGATAGTGTGATAATCTAACCATAGTAAATAAAGATGACGATGAAATCAAAAGCAAGATATTATAAGAATAGGACTAAATTCCTTAAAAAGTTAGACAACACCCATAATTACTCACCCTCTATTCTAATACATGACATTCGAGGAACTATCCCCCATTTATCTGGAATTGCACCATGTGATTTTAATTATTTATTTTCTTTATCTCGCCTCGTACCCACTATATTTAACTTTCGACATCTTTTAATTGAAACATTTGTGCATCTCGTCCTTTCATGTCTAAATCATCTTAATTTATTTTCATCACCTTATCTACCACACGAGCCACTCCCACCAAAATAACAACAAGAAAACTACGATATAAATTTATATATTTGTATGCCAAGAGGGCATAATGCATATATTTCGGCTATCTCATATTAATTACCATTTTTTCCACTACCCAAAAATGTGGTGCAGTAGATGGAGCTGCTCTTCTCTTAATCAGAGATTTCGGGTTCGAGCCTTGGAAATGAAAAATCTTTCGTAGGGAGTGCTTCCCCTCAAATGGGCCCTACGCAGCACGAATCCGAATATCGTTAGGCTCCAATGTGGATACCGGATACTGAATGTACTTACCCTAAATGAGGTCATACGCGACACGTATCCGAATATAGTCAGCCTCTATTATGGGTACCGAACACTGGATGAAAAACTAAAAAAATATCTAAATATAATCAAGCTCTAGGGTACCAAACACCGATTAAAAAAAAAAAAACACTACCATTTTTCCAAAAGGAAAAACAATATATGCCAACTATAATTTTTTATTAAATTAAATAAATAATCCGTACAAAAATTTGTCATAAATTTGGGCCGCCCAATTTGACCGGCACCAATTATATTATGCCTCCCCAATTAACTTTACTGAATTCATTCTGAAAATTAGACAGTTGGCAGATTATAGAGAATAGAGATGACGCTGAGATTATACGTAGATCCTTATTCTCATCCTTGTCGTGAAGTCATCATCTTCTGCAAGTAAGTGTTTCTTCTTCAACAATTTATATTTTCGAACGAATTGCTCGGATGGTAAGCATCTTCATTCCTACTCGAAGGTTGTCAAAAAGAAAAATGGCGAGGGAGCTGATATGATGGGGTAAAAGTAAATAAATAATCACATTAGAGTTTTTGGGGATTTGGATTGACTTAAACTTGGCCGTAGATGCATCTATATCGTCAGAAGGCACTTAAACTAGTATAAAATTGGACACATATATGTTGGAGACAAAATTGTCAGGTAGGACGAATATGTCTATTTGCACCCTTAAGGTTAAAGGTCATAGTCGCCTGCTGAAGCCAAAGGCACTTGACTGAAAGGAGAGGGAACAACCACAACGCCCTGTACGGATTGAAGCAATCCCCGAGGGTGTGGTTTGAGAAACCATAAGTTGAGAACTCCAACTTTTGACCTTTTTTTTTTTTTTTTTTGCATTTTTTTCAGCTTTAAGAAAGTGTTTAATAGCACTTTTTGTGTTATCTAAACCCGTTCTTCAAACCCTATTGGCACTTAAAACCCTAAAGTCACTAAAAATAAGCCAATCCAAACACCTATTGGCATATTTTTAGAGCTTGTGTAGGTGTCAAAATAATTTTTAAGCACTTTTATAGTAGTTGGGTAAAACAAGCACTTGTTTTTAGGGATGACAATGGGGCAAGTGTGGGGTGGGTTGAGTTCAACCCGCAAATTTTTTAAATCCCCCGCCCCGCCTCGCCCTGCATGATGACTTTTTTTTTATTTTCAACCCGCTCCGCGTAAACTCGCCCCGCTTAAATTTTAAAGTTCTTTTATTTTTTAATTGAATTTATTTTTTTGCTAATTAATGCCTGAACAACTAATTAACTATTTTTAGCTGAAATTTTAACAATTATTTCTTAATCATTACTTAAAAGTTTTTAATTAACATTTTAACAACTAACAATTTATCGAACATGTCTAGTTTAAATTTTAGAAAAAAATAAAATTAAAGTCAATGTTTAATATAAAAAGTTTATATCTTTGATTTTTACTAATTACAAAAATTTAGTTTCTTCGAATTCCTATTTGGTTTTTTAAACCCGCCCCGCCCGCCCGCCCGCATTAGTTTTAAAAATAGCTACTTCAACTTGCCCCGCACCCGCATAGTTCTAAACTCGCCCCGTACCCGCCCTGCCCTGTTACCATCCCTACTTGTTTTTAACCTAGAACGACAAATATAGGCTAAAAGTCATCAATTCTCTTCGGAATTCTAACTTATTACGTTAACTTATAAGCCATAAGCTATAAGCCCAAGCTATAAGCCCATCCAAACATACTTTTAGTATTTTGGGTATTTTTCCAGAAGTTTAATGGGACAGGAAGTCTTTTTTTTGGTTTCTTAAATAGTAACTATAAGTCACGTGTTTAAGTCATGGATGCGGACATTAATACTTGCATTAGGTACGCTCACTACATCACACCCCCGGATCTTGCGTGAATGTGGGAAGCTTTATGTACTGGACTGCTTTTTTATTTAATTCTCTTAATTTTGTTCTAATTACAAAAACTAAAATGGACTTTATAGTGACCAATCATCCAAATGGAAAGGGGCTAAAAAAAATCCCCTAAACTATTGAAAATAGAAGTAAAATGTCATCCACTTGGTTTTTGGTCCAAAAATGCACTTCTATTAGAAAGTGAACTGATATGCCTTGTTGTTAGCAAACGGATCCAATTACGCTTCTATCATGTTAACAGACTTTCAAGTTGGATGTATCCTCTTTTAACTTATTTCTTTGTTGAGATAGACTCTTCCCTGGGAAAAAAATGGTATCCCGCTTATTTCTTATATATGAATCCTTGCATTATAGCGAACATATATCGAATAACTTCTGTGAATTTGTGAACTAATGTGTTTAATCTCTTCTGCAATATGCATATCTTCTAGCTGTTGTGTGCAACTTAGCTATTTCATAATTACCTGCTACCTTCTATTATGTTAAATGTTGCTTTCATCTGAACACCTAGATAGATGTAAATTCCCTTTTTTCTTCTTGTGACTTGAATCCTGTTATTTAATGAATTTTTATCCTACTTTATTAAGAGTTACAATTATGTTATTCATATATATTCTCTAACTTTCCATGGAGAAGAAAGCTCAAAAACAAAAAAGGTACATGCATCCATGAAAGAGAAAACACAATTCATAAGAAATAAGTTGGGGACCGTTTTCTCCAAGGTGGAGTCCATCTTAGCAAAGAAACAAGTTTTAAGGAGGGATACATTGGACCTGGAAGTCCGTCAATGTGATAGGGCATAATTGGACCAGTTTGCTAACGGCGAAGACTTCAACTTCTAATAGTTCTGGGACATTTTTGGACCAAAAAACAAATAGAGGCCATTTCTGCTTTATTGACTATATTTTCAATAATTCATTTGCCAAATAGTTAAGTGGTGAGAAAGTTCCCTTTTTTATTTAAATTCCAAACTTATAACGAGGTTGTTAATGCTCAACTTTATTAGTAAGTTGAATGGGAAGAAAGTTTTCTTGTTCTTCTGGATATCCTTGATTCTGTTTCTAGTTTTGAAGCTCAGAGTGGAGATTTAAATGATAATTTTCCAAAAGGTTAAATGGAATACACTTTGAGGAGGTCCACATAGATCTTTCCAAAAGGCAGCAGTTGAGTCCTGAATTCAAAGGTTGTCTTTTTATAAGATCTATATTCCCCAGGAAGAAGGGTTTGATTTATTATTTGTTTCCTAATTTCAAGATCATTTCACGAGTTTTCTCTGGATTCATCTTCAGAAGTCAATCCAATGAAGCAAGTACCAGCTATAATGGATGGAAAATTCAAGCTTTCTGAAAGGTAAATTTCAGCTTGCACCGAGAAATTTTTACTTTTCCTATATTGCAACTTTGTCAAATGTCCTTTTTTAGCTGTATATGTTGCATAAATCCTGATCTTCATAGCTAGTCATAAGTCATGTATCCTCATAGAAGTTTGTGGTTTGATGTGTTTGCCTATGCATATGTACTACAAAAAGCAAAATTAGAAAATTCTCATACCATTAAGTTTAGAATATTGATACAGTTTATGCTTTAGCCCCGCGTGGGCATACATAACTACTGTCGACAATGACTTAATAATTTTTTTTCTGGTGATGTAAGATTGTATTTACTTTTGACCTTTTACTGAGTTTAAAGATAAAATAATTTATGACTTGGATAAAATTTAAAAGCCATCTAACCTATTTTATCTGGTTGCAGTCATGCAATTGTTAGATATCTGGCTTGTGCATTTCCAGGAATTGCAGATCATTGGTAAGTGCAGCAATTTCAGGTTTTTCATTATATACCTGAATTTAATGTTTTTGTATCATGGAAATGTGTACTCTTTAAAACTCTTGTGCTTGACATGAACATGGCAATACGTATTACGAATGAAACTGTTTTGCAGTAGACCAGGAGCGGAGCTAAAAGCTCATATACGGGTTTGGCGGAACCCAATAGCTTTAGTTCAAACACTATATTTGTATAAGAAATTCACTAAATATGTACAAAAATAATGCCTGATATCGTTATCCTAGTATTTAGAATCCATAAAGTTTAAATTCTGATTCCGCCTTTGCAGTTGACATCTCTGTGAAGTTAGCCCCATATGCAGTAGCATGGTTAAGTATTGAAGGGGATTCAATTGAATCCCTTTCATGGACGCAAATATTTGTTGTATGTTTATAGATTGTCGAATCCCTTTGATATAAGGGAATTGTATAGTGTGGTGGTAAAAGTATATTGAAAATGGTATTAGGATACTGCCTCAAATTTCAAGTGACTCTTTTACCTTCTCTCAATCCCCTTGCTAGAGTTCCTTGCTCTCCCGCTACCCAAATGTACTTATTTGATTGCTTAAAATTCTTGTGTTTCTTACTGCGAGTTAAAGTAGAAAGAGTTTTGCTGAAGAACATCGTTTGTCAAATAGATGCCAACTCGCCATTCGGTTTAAATGATATCTCTCATGTGATTTTTTCTCTGTCTTGCTCCATCCTTTTTTTCTTTCTACTTCATTTCTGCTTTCATTCCCTAACCAAACTAACAATCAAACAGATGGTTATTTTGCCTTTCTTGCATCTCTTTTCTATTTTTCCTCTTAACAGTTTTTACTAGTCCTTCTCTCTTTTGTACTTATTCCCTCATTTTTCTGTGGAGATCATCTAAATTAATAAGGAAGAAACCTATTATGAAAGCTTAAACAACTGTATAAACGTAGATCTCAGAGAGAGTGTGCGCAATTGAACTTGGGAATATAACAACCAGAGGAGAAATCACTTCATCAACCAACCTAAAAGAAAGATGACTAATTTGGGTAGAATAGGAACAAGGAACAGATTAGCGAATTGGGAGATACCAGCTCAACAAATGAAGTATCAACAATAAATAACAAATAAGCCCTATTGGAATTTGAGAAGAAATGACGGTGAATGGAAAGAAATTGGTCCTTGGAATCTATATGCTGCACCTACTTATCCCAAAAAGAAGTATCTGTGGTTCCTACGAGCAGTATCGTGAACCATTATGTAGTAGACTCTCTTAGGTTGTATACTTATTCTGGTTCTGGATGTCTTTCTCTGCTGTTTAACTCATTTTCTTGTACTGTTCTATTGAAGGTATCCAGCTGACTTATACAAAAGAGCAAAGGTCGAATCTGTGCTGGACTGGCATCGCTCTAACTTTCCTCGTGGTCCAGGTGCTTATATTAGACTGATTATTTTAGTGTCCAATTGGAATATGATTGCTCTGACTTGACCTTACTTGGGTTAGTTTAATGGTGAATGAGAACATGGACAACAAAATTCTTAAGGTTTATTCAGCATCTGAATTAAATTTTATTCGAAAATGAGATTAAGTGGGGAAATTTGATGTATGATCATTTTGGAAGAAGAGCAAGAGGAATGTTATAATACTCTTTGCAAGTCTCTGAGTTTCTTACTTTGCTTAGTAGCTCTTTCTTGTAACAGAAATAATTGACCTTTGTCAAAATTCTATTTGTAAGTCTAGTCGATTATGATGGTGGCTTTTTTTTTTTTTTTCCAACAATGACGTTGACTAACAACACTATGATTAAAGTGGTTTTTCCGCAGCACTGTGATTACTACTTGTTGATATGCCTCTCCTTTTAGCTATTCTCAGCGCTGTTTTCAATAGCTGTTTCTGTTTTCAGGTTCATATGTCTTTTATTCTGTTCTAGCTCCTACTATTGGGCTATCTTTGAATACAAAAGCAGCAGCAAGAACTGAGAAGATCCTTATAGCATCTCTTGCAACGATCGAGTCTGTTTGGCTCCAGGAAAAAGGACGGTTTTTGCTTGGGAGTGACCAACCTTCAATTGCAGATCTTAGCTTAGCGTGTGAGATTGAGGTACTTGAGGTAAAGAGATTTTTCCGTCTCTTCTTTTTTCTGCGATTGTTTTACAATCCTCTGCTTCAAAGCATAAGGTATCAAGAGGAATCTGTTACTTAGGACATTATTTGGAACAAGCTTGTCTCAGTGCATGTCACTTTCCTCTGGGTGGCGTGGAACGATGTATATATGCAACACTAGGATGATAAACGTCTTTGTAAAGACTGCAAGGTTTTTTTGAGTGAGAATCTTACGATTCATAAGCTCTTGATGATCAATTTGGAGATTAAGAGAAAAAGGGAGCAGAACTTGTTGTTAACCGACTAAGGATCGAATGGGGTAGCTTGACTATAGCTAGTGCCCAGGAGATGAGGAGAAAATGAGGGAGGAGTTGATAGCTATGGAGGCTTAAGGAATATTAGGGATGTGAACAGTATATGGGACGGGATTACTAGTTGCATTAGGGAAATGGCTTGAGAGATGCTGAGGATATTGAGAGGTAGATTCGGTGAACATCAAGGGGACTAGTGGTGGAATGGAAAGTCCAAATGAAGGTGGAGACGAAAAAGGTGGTGAATGCGAAGTTGGTGGATGGTAAGGATGAGAATAAAAAGAGGTCATATAAGAAAAGGTATAAGATGGCGAGGAAGGAGATAAAGTTAGTAGTTATGATGGCAAAAAGGATGTTTTTTGCGGAACGTTTGTATGTAGAATTAAAGGGCAAAGGTGGGGATAAGTTGTCCAAACTAATCAAGGTGAGAGAGAGGAGGTTCCATGGTGTATTTTATTTTTGCGAATAACATTGTTTTGATTGACGAAACCTGGGAGTTAACATTAAGATAGAGGTTTGGAGATAGACATTAGAGTCTAAAAGGTTCAGGTTGAGTAGGATCAAGACATAATATTTGGAGTGCAAGTTCAATGATGTAACACCTAAGGATGGCATGGAGGTGAAGCTTGATGCACATGCTATATAAAAAAATGAAGTTTTAAGTATGTGGATCTATTATCCAAGAAAACAAGGAGATTGATGATGATGTCACACATTGTATTGGTGCAGGGTGAATGAAATGGAGGCTTGCATCCGAAGTACTATGTGATTAGAAGGTACTTCTAAAACGTAAAGGCAAGTTCTATAGAGTGGTGGTTAGACTAACTATGTTGTATGAGGCAAAGTATTGACCAATTAAGAACTCTTGTGTTCAGAAGATGAAAGTCGCAAAAATGAGGATGCTGTGATGAATGTATAGGCATACTAAGAAAGAAGATTAGAAATAAAGATCTTTGGGACAAGGTAGGTCTGGCATCGATGGAGGACAAGATGTGGGAAGCAAAATTGAGATGGTTCTGGCATATGAAGACAAGATGCACGAATGCCTCATTGTGGAGGTGTGATAAGTTGGCTATGGATGGTTCAGGAAAAGTAGAGGTAGACTGAAGAAGTATTGGAGAAAGATGATTAGACAAGATCTGACACAGTTGCAGCTTATCAAAGATATGACCGAAGAGAAGAAGTTGTGGTGGACATGGATTAGGGAAGGTTAGTAGATAATAGAGTGTTGTCTTGCTTATCCTCTCATATTGGTAGTCGTAGTATTTCTCCTATAGTTTCTTATCCTTTGATTTATATTATAATCTATTATCTCTTGTACTTAGATTATCACACTATTTTTTGTATAGTTACTATTCCTTTTTTTTTTCTAGAATGCTTTGCCATGTTTTCTATAGCATTTTGTCATCCTTTCTTCAATTCCATTATTTATTTTTCGATTTGCTTTGATAAATTTATGTTTGAGCCATGGGTTATTGAAAACAATCTCTTTACCTCCAAGAATCAAGATAACGGTAAGGTCTGCGTACACTTTATCCTCCATAGACCCTACTCGTGAAGTTACACCGAGTATGTTGTTGTAAGGTGTTCCATTTTCTTTAATTTCACCTTAGATTTTGGTTTTATCTATCCCGAGTTTCTCCATCGATTTGAGTCAAAGTACTCAAAATTAATTGACTGGATCCGATATGGATTTCACACCCACACGCACATCGTATTGACACAAGTGCAGTACAAAAAATGAAAAGTCCAACCAACTTAGCTATTAGTAAACCTGTCTTTTCTATTTGAAAAGGTTAAATCTTTTTATGTACTAAAGTGCCTTGTATGGTTCCGTATAGTCATTACTAGTATAGCTGATAACCAAGTGATGATTTCTCTGGTTTGTGGTTCTATCTTAGGATAGAAGTCCAGCTGAATGCACCTGATTCTGAGGTCTTATAGAAAAGCATATTTCCTGCTGAATTTAGGTTCTGGATGAGAAGGATCGTGAGCGGATATTAGGCCCATTCAAGAGAGTTCTGAAGTGGCTTGATGACACGAAGAATGCCATGGCACCTCATTTCGAAGAAGTACACTCAACCCTCTACAAAATTAAAGAGAATTTGCAAAAGCAAAGAAATGCTGAATCAGGCAGAAAACCTGTTCTGCATTCAAAGATGTGACAAAGCAGTTCGCAAATCAGACTCTGCATTATGCTCACAGCATCGCGGATGGTTGTTTCTTGTACACTGTCTAATTCGTAGCTGACCATGAGAGAATCCTGGTCTGAGCTTTCCTACTACGATTGCTTCTTCACTCTTGTATTTTTCAAACTTGTATTGAAAATGCTTTTCTTGAGTCGAGGATCTATCAAAAACCATCTCTCTACCTCGCACAAGGTGGGGGTAAAATATACGTACATTCTACCTCCTCAGACATCACACTAGGTTTGGTGCTGGTGTTGTATTCATAAAATAAGTGCACAGTATGCTAATCCTAGTGCACAAAATATGTAATCAGACAAACCAAAGTGTTCCTTAATCTTCGTTAAGGTACTTTAGTAGTGGAGTTATTTCGCTGGTGTTATATCATTATTCACGAGCATTTCAGGGTGTGATCTAGTGATCAATAAAGTGGAATCATAAGAGCTCAGCCCCCATTTATTCAAGTTTTAGTGGATAGATTTACTCGATATATGTGTTGATAGAAAGTAACACGATCTTCGCAATTATCAAAACAAAATTTCAACAAAATTTTAACCATAATTTCAATGTTTTTTTAATCTATACCTAAATAGACATCAGTCAACATATCTATTAAGGTCATTTTTGAATTTGTGGACCCCACGTTTGTTAAGATTTCTTGTCGTTTTATTTGTTTATCTATCTAAACATTGTCGCACATTATAGGTCTATTTTTCTTGTTTTTAGACAAAATAATTAGAAAAAAAAAAAGTAGACCTCGCATTATACGCATTTTGCGCGTGATCAAATTTAATTATGCACTTATAAAAAAATAAATAATTCACTAATTTATTTTATCAAAATATTTATAATATTTTAAAAATTAATATTATAAATATAATTAAATAATAATTTAAAGAAAAATGATGGAAACACAATTTCATCTAAATAAGAGATTTTTAATAAAGGACAAGTTCAAATAACATTTTTAAGAGTCTTTACACTTTTAATATAGTACTAGTCTTATGGTAGGCGCTTTGCGTGTGATTAACACGAGAAAAAATAATTTTAATTATGAACTTATAAAACGATAAATAATTCACTATAAAAGTATTTTTTGATAGATTATTTATTCATATAGATCATATATATAGAGGTTCTATCACTAATTAGAACCCACGGTAAATTAGAATTTTCCTTATTGATGGTAGGATATTCTCTTGATTCAATAAGGAATACGTAGAAGTCTATCAAATAAGAAAGATTTAGTAGTATTTCCACGACTAGAATTCCTTATTTTATCACTTCTTTCCACATATTTTAAAATTTAATATTATAAATATAATTAGATAATAATGTAAAAAAAGGTAAAGAGGATTTTATCTAAAATAAAGTTTTTTAATGGAAGATAAAAAGTTAATATAGTATAGATAGATAGATAGATATAAATTATAATTTAATAGTTTGAATTAAATAAAATTATATATTTTAAAAAATATTTAACATATTATTACTGGTTACAGTCAATATTGGGCGCCAACCTTATCTGACCCGTTCAGATGGGCCCAACCTTAGCTAACGAAATTTAGCGGCTGTTATTCCGTTCTCAAATCTGAAAAATCTCATTCAGCTCACGTCGCCGCCGGTGAGTTTGTCGGAGTTATTTTCCGGTGAGAAAAGATGACGCTGAAATTATACGTTGATCGTATGTCCCAACCTTCTCGTGCAGTTATCATTTTCTGCAAGTAAGCATTTTTTTTCTCATTTTTCCTTTTTCTAGATTTTTAAAAGCTCTTTTTAATGATTAATTTTTAATTCTGTAGTAGGTTTGAATCTCAAAATTGATTTTTAATTAGTACTAGGTTTAGTAGTGGTATTTTTTAACCTAAAAGGTTAAATGGGAAAAGATAGTTTTAGTTTTATTGTTTTTTGGTATCTTTTGAGTAGTGTTGATTGTGTGTTTCTGATAAAAGCTCAAAAAAGTAGATCTTTAATGACTGGTCTTCAAAAAATTTAACTGGTGATAAGCTTTTCTTGTTTACTCAGAGATTATGAACACTATAGCATCCCCAATGTAATCCTTAAAGAGTCGAGGAGATTGCTCTTGATAAAAATTTCATATGTTTTATATACACCGTTTGAATTGGCACGGTGTTTAAGGGAAAATTGGACTTTTAAAACTTGTGGTTTAAAATAATAAATTATTTCATTAAGAGTAAAAGGGAAATTTTAAAGTTAAAATGTTTCTAGTTATATCAAGGTGATATTCGTTTTGGGATAGACTGAAAAGAAAAGGGTGTCGTATAAAATGAGACAGAGGAAGTATTTTAGTTTTTCATATGTAGGTTAGAGGGGATTTATTAATGATTAATTTAATCAACAAGTGTCAAAGCTAGGCTGATCAACGCCCGTTAACAGTAATTGAGAGAAGATAAAATACAGAACACAAGCAAAGATGAAATCACTTAGTTGGGGGAATGAAAAACTGATTTCATTCTTTATTGATTGTGTGTATTTACAACTGATCAACAGCTAACATAACTGCTAAGCTAACTTATAGTGCTGACTCAGCATTATAAATAGATACATTTCTTTTCTTTATTATCTATTGTTGTTTTTTCTGGACATTATGTTTCTAGTTTTGAAGCTCAAAATGGAGTTTTTAATGTTTTATTTTCCAAAAGGTTAAATGGAATAGACTTTGAGGAGGTACGAGTAGCTCTCTCCAAGCGTCAGCAGTTGAATCCTGAATTCAAAGGTTATAGATCCACTTTCTGCTAGAAAATGGTTTTGATATATTATTTGCTTCTTATTTGAAGATAATTCTAAAGTTTTTTCTGATTTTTTCTTCAGAAGTTAACCCTATGAAGCAAGTACCAGCTATGATGGATGGAAGATTTAAGCTTTCCGAAAGGTAATGTTTAGCTTGAATTGAAAATTTAGCATTTTCCTGTATGACAACTTTGTCAATGCCTGTTGTTTGTTGTATATGTTGCATACATCCTAAAGCTTATTATTTAGTTTTTCATTCTCGTTTCATGTTTTTGAAGAGTTCACCTAATCACCTGCGAGTATAGACTACAAGAAGCAAAATTGGAAAATACTCATTCTCTTAAGTTTAGAACGCTTTTGTAAAGATTTGTACATAGTGTGCTGTGTGCACCAGGCAGGCACAAGTAACTTCTGTGGAAAATGTCTGTGGAGACAGAACAATTTTATCTTTTCCTGAGTTTCATGTAAAGTATTCTATAACTTGGATAATGTTTAAAGTTAGCTAACTGATTATATGTGCTTGCAGTCATGCAATTCTTAGATATCTGGCTTGTGCATTTCCAGGAATTGCAGATCATTGGTAAGTGCATCAAATTATTTTCAGTATATACCTTAGTCAAATGCTTTTTATCATGGAAATGAGTACTCTTTGAAGCTCTTGTTCTTGACATGGAATACAGTCCCGGCCAGATCGGGGATTTAAACGTGATGGTTTCAATTTTTATATTCTCACTGCTTGAGGCATCACGTATTTATCTAAGTTCCATGTCAAAATGTTGGGTTTAGCAGAAACCATATTGCATCTGACTCTGAACATTATGAATGGAACTATTCTGCAGTTGGCATCTGTGTGAATTTAATCCCACATGTACTGTTCTTTGATTGCTAATTGCTTGTTGTGTTTCTAACTTGTAGTTAAAATAGAAGAGCTTTGATAAGAAACGGCATCTCGTTTTGCTAAGAAACCCGTCATTTATACCAAAACTGTAATAACATGACACATATCTTCTGCATACTCTTTTATCACCTAACTATGGTTAGTTAATGTGCATTTTTATCTCATTTATTACTTAACCATGGTAAAGTACATTGATTTGGTGTAAACACCGGATGCGTTTTAACCCCCACAGATCAAAGAGCACTCCAACAGAACAGAAGAACCAGTGGCCCAATTTATGTGACATCCTTTCTTTTTTAGTTTGTACCAAAAAGAACGACAGTTTTTTTAAACCTTTACTAAAATAATTTATAGCCACACAAACATCCAAGATTTGTTTTAGACCACAAATTTCAAAAGTTTTTCTTTCTTTCTTAAAGTTTGTGCCATGATTGGGACAGAGGGAGTTGCAAATTGGAAAATACCAGCTCAACAAATGAAGTATCATCACCAAATAATAAACAAACCCTGTCAAAATTTGAGAAGAGATGAAAGTGAACGAACAGAAGTCGTTAATTGGAGTGCCTGTACTTTACCAACTTATCTGAAAAAGAAAAAAAATAAAGGTATATCTATGGTGCCTATGAACACTGTAGCTCTTCACTCTTAATGACAGACTAATGCACACTCTCTTAGGTTGTATAAATGCCTATTCTTGTTAGTTTGCTTTCTGCTTTTATCTCTAATTTCTTATACTGTCCCATTGAAGGTACCCAGCTGACTTGTACAAAAGAGCAAAGGTAGAATCAGTGTTGGATTGGCATCACTCTAACTTGCGTCGCGGTGCAGGTTCTTATATCAGATATTCATATTATTTCAGTTTCCAGTTGAATTTTGATTACTTTACCTTGACCTTACTTGAGTTAATGTGAATGCTAAGATTGCGAGAACTTGGGCAAAAAGATGCTTAAGGTTAAGGCAATGTCCGAACTAAAATTTTACCCCAAAATGAGATGAGGAAATTTGTTTGTATGATACTTTATAGAAACGACAACTGCTGAGATTCTTGCTACTAACATAATGCAAGACAGCTTTATGCAAGCCTGCGTGTTTCTTCGTCATCTTTAATAGTTGATTTTTATAATTGAAACAACTGACCTTTCTCAAACCTCTAATTGTGAGTCTAGCCACTTAATGATGGGTGGCTTTTTTATTTAACAATGACAGTGACTAACCACTATGATAAGTAGTTTTTTTATAACCGTGGTTTCCTGGCCAGCTTGAGCATACCTCGACTAATTCCATGTGATACTTATCACCTCCTGCCAGCAACAAGTACCAGGTAACTCTTTCCACCAAGGTTAGAACAGATGGAAAGAAATTACTCGGTGTTTATCTCTGCTAGGATATGAACCTGAGCCACCATGGTGCTCAACCCACTTCATTGACCACTAGGTTACACACTTGGTGCTATGATTACTATTTGTTGACAGCTTGATTTGCCACTCTTTTACCTATTTCCAACAGTTTTCTGAAGCAGAGCTTATGTTTTCAGCTGGATATGTCTTTAATACTGTTCTGGCTCCTGCTTTTGGGTTGTCTGTTAATCCACAAGCAGCAGCAGAAGCTGAAAAAGTCCTTGTGGTATCTCTTGCAAAGATCGAGTCTGTTTGGCTCCAGAAAAAAGGACGATTTTTGCTTGGGAGCGGCCAACCTTCAATTGCAGATCTTAGCTTAGTGTGTGAGATTATGCAACTTGAGGTACAGAGACTTTCCCTTTTCCTTATGTTGCTTTACATCTTTTGATCCAGAACATAAATTATCAAGAGGAGTCTTGTTGCTTTGACACTATTTGAGCACTCTGTAAGTAGATAATTTCAATAACCTATCATCTCAAAACAAGCTTGTCTAAATGCAAGTCATTTGCCCCTGAAATGGTGCATACATGCGAAACCATGACTTAATTGTTTTTGTTGAAAGTTTAGTCATTGATATTCAGAACTGCTTTAACTGTTGCTTTCCCCTGCATCATATAAAATTCCAGTGAAATTAAATATTTATGCACATGGTGGTATGAGGGATGCCCTTTCAAGTCCCTATTCTAAAGGCCTTGAGAAATAAAAATATATTTGATTCTCTTCTCTAGATTGTGATATAGTAGATTAGTAGGATTAGTCGTGTCTTTATATATTATGTTGTTATTGTCCGTCTTATATTTGATACTTCTATTGTATTTACATATTATCATTTGCTTTCCACCTTAGTCGTTTTTTATTTCTCATATCTACTATCTTCTGCTTTTGGGGCTTGATATTTTTGAGACGAGAGTCTTCCGGAAGCAACCTCTCTATCTCTATGAGGTATAGTAAAGTCTGCATACATTTTACCCTCCCAAAACCCCACTTGTGGGATTCCACTGGGTATTATAAAGGTTCATAAAACTGGTCGTGACTACCAATTGTTCCCTCCACCCTCATCGTTGCCTTGGTTATCTGTTTTTTCTCTCTGCTTCCTCTATGAGTAGTTTCAGTCAGCCAGTCATTTTTGTTTGGAAAGGTTAAATCCTTTTAATACAATGAAGTCCTGTATAGATGCTTCTGTATGGTCTTTATTAGTATAGCATGATGATGATATGATGATTTCTCTTGGTTGTGGTTCTTAGGATTGAAATCTATCCACTCGATTTGACTTAGAGAGATATTCTTGTTTCTGAGGTCTTGTAAAAACTCCTTTTCTGATATATTTAGGTTTTGGATGAGAAGGACCGTGAGCGGATAATAGGCCCATTCAAGAGGGTTTTGAAGTGGATTGATGACACAAAGAATGCCATGGAGCCTCATTTCCAGGAGGTACATATGATCCTCTTCAAAGCTAAAGAGTCGTTCCATAAGCAAAGATTTGCTGTAGGAAGCAGCATTCCTCAATCGAGCAGAAAACATGACTTGCATTCGAAGATGTGAGAAAGCAACTAGAATCCAGGTGCTGCATTGTGCTCGTAGTGTCACCATGCACCATGACAGATTACAGGATAAACAGTGTGTATGTGAAAGCTGATATAGCGCGGAGAATTCTGATCCAAGCTTTCCTTATCCATTATCTTATACATATATGTACTTATAAAATAAGTGTTCAATTGATAAACCTAGTCCATAAAATATGTAACCAGACAAGTCGAGAATCCCTTGTACATCTGTGGTTTCTTCACTATATGGGATATATAAGTTTTGAATATTATCTATGAATGTCACTAGCAAGGTGAACTATTTCTAGCATCTCTCTGGTGCATTTCCTTATTTCCTATGACTTCAGGTACTTTAATGTATTACTTGAAGAACACCAATTAACACGAAAAACTTGGCTGAAAAGACAGAGAGCTTGGTTGACTATTTAATATTGTTTCCTTTTCTTTTTCTTACATTGTGATTGCTTATCTATCCTCTGGCTGCTAAGATGTTTTAGTTTGCTAAATTTTCTCTTGCATTTACACGGATTCAATAACAATCCGTAAGGTTGCCCTATTCACGAATATATGAATCTATGCTTGATTACCACACATTTCCTCATCTTTGTCTCCTAGAGTGCCCAATAAAAGCTTTTCCACGTTTCATTGTCACCCTTCACTTTTAAGACTGTGAGAAGGATCATAACATAAGATTGAGTCCAGAACATAGCGCCGAGAGACCCGACTCTTGTCTGTAAAGTTTGTCACTACTTTAGAGTATCCAATGTATGAGTTTGGGCCGCCTTCTAAAAAGAGCCTAACCAGTTGTCTCAAGGTTTCCTTTTATTTGCTTGAAGTGTTACAAAATGTACTTATTTGCTTAAAGTGAACATTTAATTCTTACGTCTCCCTGTCTGGTTTCATGTTGATTTTACTCGTATAGTACATGAAGAGCATGATTTAAGAGTAAGTAATCCACTGGCTGTATCTTTTGTTCCAGTGGAAAAAAATTTAGATAGTTTAGTTAGCTACTAAGTTAGCAGCCAAGACTTACTCAATAATGATTCCTTGTAAATCACAAGTATTCAACTTCTTAGGTTTCTTGTAGTTTTTCAGCAGAAGAGAACTGCAAACAACACTCACTGAAGAGGCAGCCATTGCAGCCCCAGCTATCCATGGTGGTAAGCGAAAATGAGTAGATGGAAACAGAACACCAGCAGCAATTGGGATGCCGAGGAGATTATATCCCAAAGCCCAGAAGTAGTTGAGATGGATTCTCCGGAAGGTTTTCTTAGAAAGATCAATTGCAGTTATTACATCTTTCAGGTTGCTCTTCATAAGAACAATGTCGGCTGCCTCGATTGCTATATCTGTGCCTGCACCAATTGCTATTCCTACATCAGCAGCCACAAGTGCCGGTGAGTCATTAACTCCATCTCCTACCATTGCCACAACTTTGCCTAAATCCTGTGGACTACCATTGAATCATATGAAGAAATTGTTGGGGAAAAATTCTAGTATTGAAACCATAATTTCTCAGGATTTATCATGTCAAATCATTAAGGGGTCGTTCAGTTAGCAAACAAGTTGTACTGGAGTTGTAATGTGTGGATTATAACGAGGGAATTAAATAATATAACAAGATTGTTGTATAACTTTAACCTTTAATAATTTTCTTTTAATTTGGCCAAACCCTTATAATGAGAGCAAATAACATACAGTATCTATAGTTGTTTGTGTGTGTGTGTGTATGTGTGCACGCGAGTCTAACAGAAGAGGGATGTTTGAATGATGGAAGTTGAGTAATTGAATAAGGTCCTACCTGTAGTTCCTTCACTTTTTCAGCTTTCTGTTCAGGTTTTGCTTCTGCAAAAACATTTTTCCTCTCAATTCCAACTTGCTTGGCTATGGCATTTGCTGTTCCCCAATTGTCACCTGTTACTATCATGCTCTCAACGTTCATTAATTTGAGAATGGAGATGACTTCTGGAGCCTCTGGCTTCAACGGATCAGAAATGGAAAGAACACCAATCAGCTCTTTATCGATAGATACAAGTATGCCAGTTTGAGCCTGTCCTTCTGTTTCTGCTAATGCTTCTTCAGCTTCAACTGGAATGGCAATGCCCTGCTCCATCATCAAGCTTTTATTTCCTAAAATCACTTCTTTGTTGCAGATGATAGCTCTCACACCATGACCAGTTATGGACTCAAAGTCTGAGGCTTCAGGCCAGGCAAGGTTCTCCTCACTTTCTCTTAATTTTTTCGCGTACTCAACAATTGCCTTGGCTAAGGGGTGATCACTATTTACCTGTCAAATCAAAATGCAGTACACGACACTTCAATTCATGTCATCTTGGTAACTAAGTGGCAACGACTTCGATTTCTTCACATTGAAACCTTTAAAATTCCAAATGATAGCAACTAATCATTTATGTTAAGTTTAACCAAAAGCTATCCATTGCTATCTGTTGCTGTATTTGTTTTGTATCTTGCTACTTTGTTGTCTCTTTTCTTACAATCCTGTTGGATATTTCCCTTTTGAGCCGCAGGTCTCTAGGAAACAACCTTTTCTACCTTACAAAGATAAAGGTGAGGTCTACATACATCTTATCCTCCCTAGACCCCACTTGTCGAATTACACTAGGTATGTTGTTGTTTAGTTTTACTAAAAAGAGGCTAAGTGGATATGAATTGATCTTTCCAATAAAGAATCATAAACAAGATAAAATATCCTACCTCAGCAGCAGCTATAAGTTCATAGAATTCGTGAGGTACCATAGTTTTGAAAAGCCTAGTATTGACAACCATAGGCTTGCCAATAGTAAGAGTGCCAGTCTTGTCAAAAACTATACAGTTAACCTGTAGAATGAATCAGTTCACCACAAGCTCATTAACAAAAACTTGGAATTAATAAAAAGAAGAGTGAATTTAAATTCAGACCTCTTGTGCACTTTCTAGTGCTTGACCACCTTTAATAAGGACACCGAGGGAAGCACCGACTCCAGTACCAACCATAACTGCCGTAGGAGTAGCTAGGCCGAGTGCACAGGGGCAAGCTACCACCATGACAGAAATGCCAAACTGCAGGGCAAGCTCAAAGCTATCCATGGAAGAAGGAATCCAAGTTCTTGGATAAGAATTAAAAGTTCCAGCCAAAAACCAAGAAACCCAAGTACAAAATGAGAGAGCAATGACCTGAGAAATCGGAATTTATCACTTATATATATACACACATATTGAAAATCATGAACATGTAAGGAGTGCTTAATCTCACAAGAGGCACGAAGTACTTGGAAATGTGGTCAGCAAATCTTTGCACAGGAGCTTTAGCCATTTGCGCTGATTCCACCAATCGAATAATCTGCGATAAAGCAGTTTCTGACCCCACCCTTGTTGCCTTGATGTGTAACACCCCATTCTCACTCAAAGTCCCTCCAATCACCATGTCACCTGTCCTTTTAGTAACCGGACGTGATTCTCCTGTTATCATGCTTTCATCTATATGGCTTTGTCCCCGAATGACAAGACCATCACAAGCTACTTTTGAACCTGGAATGGTTTTAATCACATCATTCTTTTGTATCAATCGGCTATCAACTTCCTCCTCATTTACCACATTGCCTTTGTCATCTAGAGTTAGCAATGTTGCAGTCTTTGGGGCTAAATCCATGAGCTTGGCTATAGCCTCAGATGTCTTTCCTCTAGCCAAAACTTCCAGATATTTTCCTAGTAGAATGAATGAGATAAGCATCGAGCTAGTCTCGAAAAAGTCACTGGCTTTGAAAGTTGGAGAAGTAGCAGCTCTTAGTACCGAATAGACTGAATAAAAATAAGCTGCATTTGTTCCCAATGCAATAAGAACATCCATATTTGCATAGCCATGGCTCAAGGCAATATAGGCACCAACATAGAATTTTCGACCAATGATGAACTGCACCGGTGTGGATAATGCCCATCTCAGAACCTGTCCAATGGTTAGCATGTTGGCAACCTTAGTTGCCAAAACATTTTTCAGACCAGGAATATACATAAACACCATGGAGGTGAAAAACACAGGAACTGTAAATGCTAAACTCCAAATAAATGCTCTATGATATTGCCTGATTTCTTGATGTCTATGTTCTTCTCTTTCTCTTCCCTGAGGAAATATAGATGCCTTGAAACATCCTGATCCAGTTGATTCAATAGCCCGAATAAAGTCTCTAGGTCCTGTTACATCTGCTGTATAAGAGACCGATAACTTCTTGAGCTGCAGGTCAAAGTCTATTTCTTGAACTCCTTGTATTGCAAGTAGGGAATTCTTTATCAGTTTAATGCAATTTTCAGTGTTAACTCCATCAACTTTTAGCAGTATTCGACTGCTATCTCCTCCTGTACTAATCAATATGCCTTCAAATCCTGTATTTCCAATAGCTTCCAACAACTGATTGTAATCAACCATCTTTGGATCATAACAGATTTCAGCTTCCTGAGTTGCTAAAGCGACTCGTGCTTTTTGTACCCCAGGGATTACCTGCAATGCTGATTCAAGAGTTGTCGAGCAAGAAGTACAAGTCATTCCATTTACTTGAATCCTGCATACTTGAGAGGACTTCTCATGATTCATCTCTTCTTCAATCAACTTACTAGCCTGAAATCTAACGTCTTCTATGGTCTCGCGGATCATCTCCTCCTAGTCATATCAACACAAAAAAGCATTTCAACTATGTGAGAATGATTCTTGAAGATTTTTTCATCTTCACAAAATTATATAGCTATAAAGGCAGAGTGCTTAGAAGAAAGAGACCACTTTCGAGAAACCACATACTACCCAAACATAGAGATTAAACTAGTTTTGTATCAAGAAACTTACTGGGTTAGTGTTATATATGTGATATACTATACTACAGTTCATTTTCTTATAGATGTATCATATCATATTAAAGGTAGCCCGTGCATAAAGTATCCTGCATTCACGCAGGGTCCAGGGAAGGACCACAACCCAACAAGGTGCGATATAGACAACTTACCCTAACACAAGCATCACCACGACTCGAAACTTGACTCTATAGGTAACACAAAAACAACTTTATCATTGCTACAAGATTCTCCTTTCATATTTTTGACTTCTTATTAAAGTTTCTAAATAAAAGGGGGTATTTAGAATAAGTAGTACACTTATAAACTTTTAATATACTTAGCAGACAGGTCAATTAGCATTTGTCTAAATAAAGTGGCATTTGAGGATAATCTTTGATACTGAAAAACCACATATCCACTTGTGAAAAAGGAAGTGTTTTTTTTTTCCCTTTATGCTTCAAAGTTTATTAACTGTGTATGAGGAATTCAAAAGGCAGCACTAAACACTAAAAAGGAAAAAGTTTCTTCATAAAAAGAAGATTGGAGAATATTTTCCCACTAGAGTTCATAGATTTGCCTAGTGTTTCATATATAATGTAACGAAACAGTCCGCTAGTGATATTGTCCACTTTGCATTTAGACCCACACGGTTTTAAAATGCGTCACTAGTAGATAAAACTTGTTTACTTGTATATCCAACATTCCTCCTATATTTTGTCGATGTGGGACTTTTCATCTTAAAATGGATTGTTGAATTTAACAACTTACAATTGTATCTCAAATTCATATTCGGAATGAAGTTAAAATAGGTAATGTATACTAAAGTGGCTAGTGTAATAAGTTCATGAAATTCAGATCTAATAGTAGTATTGATATAGAAATTAGAATAAAAATAACATAATTAGGCAAACATATGACATATATTTACAGTATACAACCATAGTTTGGAAAACTTACAATTTATAGCTATAGTTAGAGTTTTGTTGCTATAGTTAGGGTTTTATTGTTATTTTCTCTTTCCTCTCTTCCTCCCTCTCGCCTTTCTCCTCTCTCTCTTCTGCAATTTTTTGTAGATATACAATTACAAATATAAACCAGCTGCATATAACAATTATTTTGACAGATATGCAAGTCAATTCGACAGATATACACATACAATTCGTCTCTCTTCACTCTCACTCGCCTCTCTCCTCCCTCTCTGGATCTCGCTCGCCTCTCTCCTCCTTCTCTCAATATTGCTTGTCAGATATACAAATATATATGTATATTAATTACACATATACAATTATTTGACAGATATACACATACAATTCGACAAATATACATATACAATTCGCCTCTCTCCTCCCCTCCAGGTCACATAGCCAAGGTTATATTATGTAATTACGTAAAATATAGGCTATTTGACCATATTAAGATTCAGGCCTGGACTATTTATGAAAATTCCCCAAATTAGAATTGGAAAATCAAACCAAAAGACCTTAAATATTCCACCAATATTTTAAAATTATTCTATGTTTAGCCACTTTTTAACGCAAAAAAATAGAGCAAAAATATCTCTTATTAAAGTTCGATATAATTTCAGAAAATTTTACTTGAGTGTGAACATTATCTCATTCCTTATATGACATATCACAAGGTATCGCAAGTGAAATAATCCTTTAACATTATCTCATTTACTCATGGTACTTAATTATCTCAAAACTTAAACGAATATTTTATCACGAGATAATTATACCGTGAAAGAAATAATCATTTTGATACATATTTTAAACTTTATAAAAAAAAATGCAAAAAGCAAGCAGCATACACAACAACAACAACATGTCCAGTAAAATTTTACAAATAATGTCTGAAAAAGATAAAATATACATAGACCTTACCGAGATTATTTCTAGAAGACGCTCCTCTCACAAAATACAAGCATATACACAATAGAGTAAAATTCCAATAAAAAGAACTAGGAGAGAGATATTGCAAGCTTACATTAACAAGACTTGGGCAGAAAATAGTAACTTGTTCTTTTTGTTATTTCAAAATAATAATTTTCTTGAATGTTGCCTTTTTTTTTGAGTAAATTGAATTATTCCCATTTGGGGTAGCTTTTGAATAATTCCTGCAACAACTCTTTCTTTTATGACTCTCTTTATATTCTTTCAGTTGAGAAAAGCACATTAGTTTTCTTTTTGGTCATTTGGAGGCTTCTTCTTTGTTGTAAAGTTGTTGCCATTTATATACTACTAGTAGTCAAGGCTGTGCATCGCACAGGTTCAATATATATTATTTTTCTTTTTTAATTTATGTGATCTAGATAAAATATGGAGAGCCAATAATTTTAATATATTTTTTAAAATATTTGAATTTATAATATTTTTAAGTAGTTTTTAAATAATACACATTACTCTTAAGTTCAATTTCAGTTGCACATATAAAATTCTGAAAGTCAATCAAAATTTATATTTATTTTTTAAAATATTTTAAATTATTCATAACTGAAGCAGTCAGAAAAATGATTAATTAGGGGTAATATTGTAACACCAAGCAGCTGAAGCAGACACATAAGTCGGCAGTTGCTTTCAAGGAAAATAATTTATTACGGGTAATATTGTAATTTCATGGTTAAAGTAGATGAAAAACCAGTAGATGAAGAAATAATTAAATAATAATTAATACAAATGGTATTGTAAAATCAAGTAGGCACGTTAATAGTCACTAGAAAATTAAGCAGACACGTTATAGTCAGGCACAGGAAAATAATTTATTATGGGTAATATTGTAATTTCATAGATGGAGTGTTGGCATATTTTTTATATCATTAATTACAAGCTCTAGCTCTACCCCATTTTATATTGCGTGTGAATTAATTCATATAATATCAACAATTTAAAGGGATTCTATTATGCCTAACAAATAACCCAAATAACTTAAGAAAAGATTAAACAAAAATGTCTTTTAAGTTTTAATTTTCTTTTTAATGACTCCTTGATTAAGGGAAGGGACAAAATTACTTAAAAGAGATTAAAAACTTTAGAGTGTATATTAAAATTTTAAAATGTTATTTGAATATCTTTTTTATTTTTATGATTTATATTGCTTTTGTTTTTGAATTATTTTCTAAAAAAAGAAAATTCTACAAATGATTTTTGTTGTAACAGATGATCATTCAGTTGTAACAAATGATCTTTCTATTGCAACGAGTGTCTCTTCTGTTGCAACACATATAGTGATAAAGAAGGTGGTGATGGTTATCAGGATGGCGACACCCGATGGTGATGGCAAAGAAAGAAGAAAACGTTGTGATGGTGATGGCGGAGGAGGAGGAGAAAAAAGATCGATGATAATGAAGGAGGACTAGTAATATGAAAATTTGCCCTAAAATTTTGGGTGCAATATAATCATGGATTGACAAAAATTAAAAATTAATTTCATTTTTAATTTTAAATTAATTAGGTATGTAGCTAGGTGATTTCAAACTCATGCTATATTGAAAATCTCTAAAAGAAATTAAAAATACCTACAATAGCTTGTGGTTATTCTCGTTTGTTATTGTCAATTGCTTGCAAAAGGTAACAATCATATAGATATAAATATAAATATAAATATAGATTATATAAATATAGATATAAATATTTAGCGGTAATATTGTCGCAAATGGTGCGTTGGAAGGCTTGTATTGGACCACAACACCATTTTGTAATAAAATTTATTGACAAATTTATGTGCTTCCGATGTATTTTCCCATAAAGTCTTAATTTGTTCGAACACATTTTTATTTCAATTAACATAAAATAATATTCGATCTAAAAACTGAAAAGCTAACATTGTGGTGAAGTCTACATAATAAAGTTAGTACTTTTTAATACTTAAAAATTGAAAAAGAAAAATAGTATTGTACTATAATATTTTTAGTGCATCACTCACACGTATAAAATTTCCATTTATTTTTGTCTACTTTTATTTTTTATAAGCAGGGGCCGAGCCAGCTTATGGCCGGGGGATTTATCAGAACATCCTTTAGCAAAAAATTATATTATTTATATATAAAAAAAATTATTTTTTATATATAGTAAGTAGATATTAAACTTCCTTCCATTAGCTCGTGTGTATACATCTTCAGTCTTTATATTTTAAATCTCTTAGTAAAAATCTTGACTCCACGAGTAATTATAATATATCTTTATCTATGTTGCAATGATGATTTTAAACTAATCAACGAAAGTTAAGTTGACAGACCACATCCAACCCCACAAACTTATTCCACAAAAGCAAGTTGATTGGTAATGTTCCATTTACATGTTAAATAACTTTATGAGTAACTTCTTTTTCTTTTCAAAAGTATATAGTATAATGTAAAATAAAGTTATGTAATTGTACCACCAAAGGATGTAGTGGAGCAGATAAGACTGCTTCGCATTAATTAGAGATCTCGAATTCGAGACTTGAGAATGGAAAAATCTTTGGTAGGGAGTGTTTCCCCCAAATGGAGCCCCACGTGGCACGAATTCGGATATAGTCGACCTCCAATGTGGGCACTGAACACCAGGTGGGGAAAAAAATAGTTTTGTAATTGTGCAGCAACAAGCAAGTTTATGGGATTAGCACTATTGGTTCAAAAGCAACCACATATTGGTATGCATATAATATTTACTTTTATTAACTTGCAATGTACATTAAGCTCCCGCTATGCGTTTACAGGAAGTTGTTTTCGTGGCTTGAATTCGTGACCTGGAGGTTGCATCATGACGTCCCCCTTCAACATATTTACAGAAAAACATGCAACATATTTACAGAAATTATGACTCAACAGTTATTCCTCCAATCTCAAGACTATCAAGCTTTTTAGGCCTCTTGTAATTCTTCAGCAAAAGAGAGCTGCATACAACACTTACTGAAGAAGCAGCCATTGCTGCCCCTGCTACCCATGGTGGCAACCTAAATCCAGTCGACGGAAAAAGAGCTCCAGCAGCAATTGGGATGCCAAGAAGGTTATAGCCAAAGGCCCAAAAGTAGTTCAGGCGAATTCTACCGAATGTTTTCCTGGAAAGATCAATAGCAGTTATGACATCTTCAAGATTGCTTTTCATTAGGACAATATCAGCTGCCTCAATAGCTATGTCTGTCCCTGCTCCTATCGCCATTCCAACGTCTGCTGCTACAAGTGCTGGCGAGTCGTTAATTCCATCTCCCACCATTGCAACAACTTTTCCCAAACTCTGTTGATCAATTAAGATGAATTAAGCACCAGCATGACAAAATTTATAGTACTCCCTTTGTTTCATTTTATATGGTGGTATTTGATTGGCCGCAGAGTTTAAGAAAGAATTTTGACACATAGCAAAAGTACCCCTAGAATTTGTAGTCTTAAACATGACATGAAATTGGCTATAATAGCATGTCACTAATGGTAAAACACAGTTTATAATTAAAGAGTTTGGAATATAGAGAGGTGTGATGCTTTTGGAACAAATTTTTTAAAGGCATAATACATACATACACAGTCAAACTTGGCCTCTAACTTTTAGAGTGCACATATAGACATCTCAATTGTCAACTACACACTGCAACTCGTCCTCACTGTGTCTCATGGACAATTGACGCTGACATGGCACATAATTTTGGAGGTGTCTAGATGATCATTTTGAGTTGGAGTGCTCAAATGACAAAGAAAATGAGTTGAGGTATCTAAATGTGCACTTTCAAAGTTGAAGTGCTTACTCGTCAGCTGAGGCCAAGTTTGAGTGTCTATATATGTATTATGCCATTTGTTAACTCAGTCAAACGTAGGCTAATTCTTTAAAATCAAAATGTGTTTATCTTTCAGCAGATTCATGGCATCAAAACTTTACCTGCAGTTCCTTCACTTTTTCGGCTTTGTCTTCAGGTTTTGCTTCTGCAATAACATCACTAATACCAATTTCCATGGCAATTGCATTAGCTGTTCCCCAATTGTCTCCTGTTACTAGCTTACTCTCGACTTTCATAGACTTAAGAAGAGAAATGACTTCATGAGCTCCAGGCTTCACTGGATCCGATATAGTAATAACTCCACTCAGTACACCATCAATTGATACCAGAATTCCAGTTTGAGCCAATTCTTCTGCTTCTGCTAGTATTTCATCGGCATCAAGTGGAACGGAAATGCCTTGATCCAACATCAAGCTCTTGTTTCCAACTGTTAACTTCTTGTTGTGGACAACAGCCTTCACACCATGTCCAGTTATAGACTCAAAGTCCTGGACCTCAGGCCACCGAGGGTTCTCCTCGTCTTCTCTGAACTTTTTAGCATATTCAACAATCGCCTTGGCCAAGGGATGCTCACTATTTAGCTGAAATTCAAGTATAAGATATCAGTTTCACGTATTGGCATGAACAAACATTAGTGTTTGCTAAATTAGAAAAATGCTTCACCATGTTATGGTGTTCAAAGTCTTTAGGTCAGAAAGAGTTCCATCCCAATTCACTGATTACAAAAATAATATTTCCCCCGTTTCAATTTGCTTGTCTGGTTTTGACTTGGCACAAAGTTTAAGAAGTAAATTAGACTTTTGCATCTTGTCGTCTTAAATATATGTAGAATGTACCAAAAATGCCCTTCAATCTTGTGGTCTTAAACATGTTACGTGGAAAGTTAGAACTAAAGAGTTGCCAAAAAAAATGAACTAGACATTCTTTTTTTAACGGATTAAAAAGGACAGTTAGAGAAACAAATTGGAATGGGGGGAGTACCTCGTATGATCTGGCTTAAGCAGAATCAGCTAGAGATATACATATCAGAGAATTTTCTTCATATATCTAGTTTAAATAGACATAAACTGCTTTAAAGATAGATGTGAAAAACTTTTAACTTGATGTTATGTGACAAATGGAAGGCTCAAAGAACAGCTTTATAAGTTGCTATATCAGGGCAACGGAAACATGACTAACTTAAAAAGGATTATAGAACTAGTAGGGGAAACATTGGCAAAGAATACACCAGATAATGTACCTCAGCTGCCGCAACCAATTGGTAAAATTCTCGAAGTACCATAGATCTGAAAAGCTTTGTATTTACAACAACTGGTTTTCCCACTGTAAGAGTCCCCGTCTTATCAAAAACAATACAGTCCACCTACAGAAAACACATGATGATTTAAATTTTTATGATATGGCATTGCTGGAAGCACAGTTGAGAATTTTCGGTGCATACCTTTTGTGCACCTTCCAAAGCTTGCCCGCCTTTAATCAGGACACCTCGAGAAGCACCAACTCCTGTGCCAACCATGACAGCAGTTGGAGTAGCAAGACCAAGGGCACATGGACAAGCAATGACCATAACAGATATACCAAATTGAAGGGCAAGCTGAAAACTATCCATAGAAGATGGAATCCAGGATTTAGGATAGCCGTCGTACTTCCCAGCTAAAAACCAGGCCAGCCAAGTGGATAAGGAGAAAATAATAACCTGAAATTGGAAAAAGATCAGCAACTCTCAGAGAGTCATAAGATGAGGACATAAATCTTAACAGGAAGCTGGTTAATACTCACTAGTGGCACAAAATATTTAGAAATGCGATCAGCAAATTTTTGAACGGGAGCTTTAGCCATTTGTGCTGATTCGACAAGCCTAACAATCTGTGAAAGAGCACTCTCTGATCCAACCTTAGTAGCTCTAATGTGTAGAACACCATTCTCATTCACAGTTCCTCCAATCACCACGTCGCCTTTCCTTTTGGCCACAGGTCGAGATTCTCCGGTTATCATACTCTCGTTGACGTGACTTTGACCCCAGATGACAAAACCATCACATGCTACTTTTGCACCGGGAAGGATTTTGATCGCATCATTCTTCTGTATCAATTGGCTATCAATTTCTTCCTCTTTCATCACATTTCCTTCATCATCAAACTGTAATAATGTTGCTGTCTCAGGGGTCAAGTTCATGAGTTTAGCAATAGCCTCAGATGTCTTTCCTTTGGCCAAGACTTCAAGATACTTCCCGAGTAGAATGAAGGAAATGAGCATTGAGCTGGTCTCGAAAAAATCAGTAGACTTGAAGCTTGGAGAAGTAGCAGCTCTTAACACCGAATAAACCGAGTAAAAGTAGGCTGCATTTGTTCCCAAAGCAATCAAAACATCCATATTTGCAGAACCATGACACAGTGCTTTGTATGAACCAGAGTAGAAACGTCGTCCAATAATGAATTGCACGGGAGTAGAGAGCACCCACCGCAAAATCTCTCCAATGCTAAGCATGTTCACGACATTAATATCCAATCCATCCTTCAGACCAGGAATATACATGAAGACCATGGAAGTCAAGAAAACAGGAATTGTAAAAACCAGGCTCCAGAGAAAGGATCGACGATAGGATTCGATTTCCTCCTGTCTATGGGATTTTTTCCCGTTTCCTTCAGGAAATAGCATTGCCTTGAACCTTCCAGAACCAGTTGACTCAATTACTTGAATAAAATTTCTAGGTCCTATTGTATCTGATTTATAAGAAACAGATAACTTCTTCAGCTCAGGATCAATATCAACGTCTTCAACACCTGGGAGTGCTCTAAGAGAACTTTCTATAATGCTCATGGAATTGTCAGAGTGTACTCCATCAACTTTCAGCAATATTTTGCTCCTATATTCTCCTGTGCTAATTAATATGGCTTCAAATCCAGTATTTTCTATGGCTTCTAAAAGCTGGTTGTAAGTAGATATCTGCGGATCATATTGGATTTCAGCCTCTTCAGTTGCTAATGCAACTTGTGCTTTCTGTACGCCTTGGATCAATTGCAAAGCAGATTCAACAGTTGCGGAGCAAGAGGTGCAGGTCATTCCTTTTATATGTATCCGGCAGACTTGGGAAGTTTTCTCATTTGTCTCCTCTCTAATCAACGTAGCCTGAAATCCAACATCTTCTATTGTCTCACGGATTGTTTCCTCCTGCACATTGAGCAACTATTCTTAGCAACTACAACAAACCACTTCTCCAAAGATCCTCCAACTTAAATAATTGTAGTATTTCTTTGAGAAGTGGAAGTAAATCTGTTCATAGCTTTCTCAGTAGCAGTTTATATTAAAGAACTGCAATGCTAAGAATTCTAGAAAACAGAATCGATTTCTACTGCTGCATAATGCAGGGTACTTGGTACTAATATGTAAATGCAGCTTTAACATAGTACTAAGCATAATTTTTTAGACCAACATCATTAGTTTTGAATGTGAATTGACATAGATGAATACAATCCAAAATAAAGCTCATTTCTCAAAGCATATTCAACGACGCTAATTCAAAATAGACATCCATAAAGCACCAAGTCACAAGTGATACGGGGACAAGCAAAGTTTCTGGAGCTCAAAGAGTTGGAGAACCATTCACAGTGACAATCTTGACAATTCAGTGAGCCATCAGTGTAGAACTGTAGATTTGCTTGCCCAAACTAAGGATGAAAAAGACTAGACAACAGAATTCCACTTCATCCGACGCAACCAACACTCAGCCGAAAGTAAACCTTAACGGAAGGGCAAAAGGGATTAAGGATCTGGACTTTAACAAGCTTGCTTAGAACATACATAACATATTCAATGGAGCAACTCACTTCTATATAGACAATCAAGATGCTTAGGACATACATCTTCGCTATCGCTCGTAATGGTCGACAGTATTCCTGCCATACCTGAATTCCTATTATTTAGAGCTAGAAGCTTCGACATATTCAATGCAGTGGTTTACTCCTATAAAAATCATAAATAATAAAGGGCAGCTTCAAACTCTACCTAATAAGTTCAAGTGATCAGAAGAATCCAGAAAAAAAAAACAAATTTCTACTCTCTTTCACCAATTAAGAAGAAAAACACAAGCAAATTCTTGCAGAAATAAGCACAAAAAATGGACTCACAATGACAGCTAAGGTAAAACATAACTCAAATTCAAGAATCTTAAACCTCGATAATCCCTTGTAGATTTCTACCTAGTAAGCCTATATCATTAGCAGAATCCACTAAAACTTCCAAAGATCAAATTTTTAGCTCATTCACCTACTAAGGAAAAACCAGAAAATTTGTTGCAGAAATAAGCAGTTGGAGTTGAGACAAAAAATGGACTCATACTGACATAGCTAGGGCAAAAGACAGCTCAAACTCTGCTAGAACCTTAATTCACTAGGCGATTTCTTTTCATCTATCTAAGCCTCGGTGGACAGAGTTATCCGATATGTATGCTAGTGACAGGTAGTAGGTACCCATAAAATTAATCGAGGTCCATGCAAACTGGCTCAAACACCACGATAATCAAAAATGAAAATTCTTAAACCTCAATAACCCCTTATAGATTTTCTACATAATAAGCCTAAAATCATAACCAGAATCCACTCAAACTCCCATAAAGATCAAATTTTTCATCCTTTCACCAATTAAAAATATAAAGATTTGGATTACTCACATTTACAAAAGTGGGGTAAAAGATAACTTGAGCTTTGTTATTCAAAACATCAACAAGAGCCTCTTTAATCCCAGAAAGTCTTTTAATTGCCTTTTCTACAGATCCAGCACATGCAGAACAACTCATGCCATTAACTGAAAAAATTGCCTTTTTCTCATCACCAGAAGATACAGAAACTCCCTTTGGGTATTTGGGCATTGATGGGTAATGTGGCTTTGGGGAAAAATCTCCATAACTGCTCTCATTTCTTAGGCATGAAAATGAAAGAAACTTAGCAGTTGCCATGGCTCTCTGTTTCCGATTCTTGAATTGCTTTTTTTTTTTTGGGAGGGGGAACAGAGTTTGGTGCCAAGGAAAAAGAAACATGCAGGATGAAATTTGAATGATAAAATAAATAAAAATTGGAATTTTAGGGTGGGTTTGGTAGGGGAGAAAAATATTTTTTCGAAAATTATTATTTTGAAACATAAGTGACGTTGCTCTTTGTTTTAGTCACTAATTTATATTTATTATTATTATTTTTATTTGGAGCTGATACATTTGATCTTTCAAAAACAATTTTTATATCTCTGTGAGATAATAATAAGGTCGGTGTACACTCTACTCTCTCAAGCAATGGCGAAGCCACTCTTTAGCTAGGGGTTCGTTCAAACTCCTTTTGTCAAAAAATTATGCTATTTATATATTAGTTAAAATTATTTATTATTTATATATACTACATATCGAAGCCCATCCAGTTACTTTGTGTGCTTGATTTTTTATATTTCGAACCACCTTAATTGACATCATGGCTCCGTCACTGTTCTCCAGATTCCACTAATAAATTTTCACTAAATATATTATTATTATTATTATTATTATAAGTGGATAAATAAGAATATACTATCCAAGAATATTTATTTTAATCCAACAAAATATAATGGGATACGATGGGCGTTTATTTTTTAAAAAAATATTTTTACAAATATTTAATCAGTCAAAATATTTTATTTATTTTTTTAATTTATTCTGTAACAAACACACCCTTAGTTTTGCTTGTAAAAGCATGCAACTTTAATATATATTTATTTGGTTGGTGTAATAAAGTTTGTGGGCAATTTGATCTAATGGCCTTGAAATATTTTAGAATATCACATGATTATTGTGAGATCAAAATGCTTATTTAATGTCTAATATTTAAAATTGTTATTTTTTATATTCGTGTAAGATAAATTAAGTTTCAATATAATTGTCTTTAACAATAAATATTTCTCATACGATGAATTTGATCGAAAAAATTATATGAAATTTGAATTAAACTTCATTTACGAGATGACTTGCTCAACCAATTCAGTCATGCTCGTAAGTTATATACACATATTTTTCTATTTATATATACATATTTTTTTTATTATCGTTCAAGGTCAAATAAATTATAAATTTAAATTTAAAAGTTAAACTTTATTATTTTTATTTATTAAATTCAGTTTAACTTTGCCTCCAAGTTAAGCGGGCTAGGGATGGGCCCATTTCCGTTGCTTTCGCGGGAAATTTGAATTTGAATACTCAAGTTTCAACATATTTTCTCTATTTAATTTAATTTATTCATTATTTTAAAAATAAATTTTTATTTTTAATATATTAAAAATTTTCTTTTTTTAATGTTTTTATTTTTATCATTCTGGGAAAATGAAACTTACATCGAAGAGAAGCAAATGAAAGGCTTTCACAAAAATTCTCGTAGAATCGAGAATGAAATTTTCATTCTGTACATGTCAGATCATGAATTAGTAACTGCTTCCAATTTTCAAAAAAAAAATTTACCAATTGTATCGAACTTTTTATTTTTGGAATAGTTACGGAATCTCCATGAATAGGATCAAACCTTATTCCATGATATTTACATGAGGTTCCTCTTTAAGAAAGTCCCTTAGAATAATTAATGCTAAGGGCAAAATTGAAAAAAGGTAATTAATTTTCTCTTGATTATCTAAATTCTAAATTGACAATTATTTTTAGTATACCCGACAACTAAATTAGAATAGAGGGAATAGTAAACATCATTTAATATCGACATTATAGTGAAATATTCATGTCAAATCGTTTGGTCATGTGAAATTCAAAAAACTAATAAAAATGAATGAATAGAATATCTTTTTTTATTATTTTTTTTATATTCTATTCCCCCTCGAATATTTACATTGAAGCATATACAATTAATCTAAATTTACATTAAAAAATTTCATATCAAGAGATAAAGCGCTCTCTGCTTAAAGCAAACTCGATACACAATTTCAACACACATAGTTACGTGTACAACCTTTTAGACTCCCATTAATTCAATTGTAGAAAATTATATTCAATAAAGTCAACCTTATGTTGTTTTTGTTATGTTGTTACGTGAAAATGAGACAAAAATAGAAATAAATTACAGATTGAATTTGAATTTTTTTTTTCTTCCTTAAGGGTGGCATTCGATAGTTTATCTGTGCTTTGACTATTTTATTTATTATCGATAAAAATAGTGACAGAGTCACATATCGATAAAGACTTGTATTGAAATGTTATTTAAAATATCTTTAACAAAAAACACTAGTGATCTAGTGGTAGAATAGTAACCTGCCATGGCATAGACTCGAGTTTGATTCTTGTACAGTATTTGAGCTCTCTTTCTATTTTTTTTTTGGACAAGTCCTAATCTCTTCTAGTAGCTTCTAATGATTGCTCACGATGACAAGATTTTTAAGACTAGATGTTGCGATATCAACCATTTTGATATCATGAAAAAAAGCAATCGAATTCTCTTCAGTTTGAGTAAATTTTCAAAATTTTGTAAACTGGCTAGACTCAATATTGACATATAGGAAAACATGAATTTCTCTGATTATATGATTTTCGAATTATATATAATTAAGTAACTTTTATAAAATAAACTAATAATTACATGACTATTTGTTTAAAGAAGAACATATATTTATTTGTTCATTTATCAAATGATTTGTTTAACCTGATTTTAGTCACTTGATTATAATTCAGAACTATTCTGAGCAATCCATTAAATAAAATAGATTAGACAGTTTCAAAAACTAGCACCAGTGGTCTAGTGGTAGAATAGTACCCTGCCACGGTACAGACCCGGGTTCGATTCCCGGCTGGTGCATTGAGGGAGCCATGATATTACAAATTGCACTAATTGTGAACGATTGGGTCGTCACACACATCTAATATATAAGATGAAATATTGTGCATTTGAGCTCTCTTTTTTATTTTTTTCATTACTACGGAAGTTTAATAAGATTAGAATAGTCTTGGAAGTCACAAAATGCTAATATAACATAAAAATTCCGCTAATTGTGAATGGTTAGCTCTCTTTTTTGTTTTTCACTAGTTCAGAAGTCTAATAAAGGTAGAATAATCTCGGAAGTCACAGAGTACTTACATTAAATCAAGCAATATAACATAAAAATTTCGCTAATTGTGAATGGTTGGGTCATCACATACATCTAATATACAATGAAATGTTGTGCATTGGAGCTCTCTTTTTTTATATTTCACAAGGTTAAAAGTTCAATATAGATAGAATAGTCGAAATACATGCAAGTCGGTCTACATATCATTGTTTATTAAAAAAGAATTTACATCAGATCAAGCAATATAACATAAAAATTATGACAAAAAAGTTATTGAGTTCTTCTTTCACATATCCTCAAACAATTTGCAAGCAACAAATAAGGAAAATAACCACATTCCACAAGGGATTTTGATTTACAATATATCTTAGCAATTAACATATAATCTTTGACCAGATATTTGTCCTTTTCTTAATCAAGGACAGATCCCTACATCCTCTCATAAAATAAATTCCAGTAGATAGTGTAACAAATAACATCAATAATCTAATTCAGAAGTGGTAATTGAGCGGGTTACGTCAAATTTGAATGAGTTATAATGGATAAAAATTTAATCCAATCTGAATTTACTTGAATCAAAATTGGTTGGGTCAAAATGGGTTGAATAATGAGTTATAGAGCGGGATAAAACCCAATTCGATTCAACTTACTTATTTTATTTATTTTTTCTAATATTTTAGTACTTAATAAAATTATATTTTTCTTTATTTTGGCTATATAAAACATATCAAATTAAAGAAAAAGTGTTTTAAAAATATTTTGACAAGATCTCTCTCGAGTCAATTCAAATTGCATATCAACCTAACTTTAAATGGTTGAAGTGGATTGGATTGAACTTATAAATGAGCGGGTTAATTTCAACGGGTTGAACAAGTTGGGTTTAATTTTGTCACCCCTAATCTAATGATAGAACAGTATCCTGCCGCTATACCACCTCGGGTTAAAAAAAATGTTCATCAAACTAAATATTATCAATTTTTTAAAATATAAATACAATCAATCTGGTTCAATTTATTAGATTGGAAGGACTTTTACTCAAATCGTCAAATACTTGACTATAAAGATAGACTATTTGAACAATAATGATACAATTTTTTGATAGCTAAATCGTCAATCACTTGACTATAAAGACGACTATTTAAGCATTAATGACACAAACTTTGATAGTTTTATTTAACGGAATTACTAAATTATACGCAAGCTGCTCGAATATCATAAATAAATCAAAAGTATTAGGTAATTATGATCACAATGATGTGATATTAAAAAGTAGAGATTTATACAATCTTGCAAGTAATATTATATGATACGTGTAAAAATCATTGCCATAGAAAAGAATAAAAGTGCATAACACTTTTTTCAACTATGTCTTTTAATTATGATAAGGTGATTTATTACTTGAAGATATTTACAAGCATTGAACCCGGCCCCCACTCTTAAAAGTAAAAGTAAAATACACTTATTCACGTATAGCCACGGAAAAATATTTTAATTATGTTCAACAGTTATAGTTTGAATAATTATATTTCGTAATTATAGTTATAGCAGCGTTTGTATAATTCATGCAATATTTGTGTACATTTGTATAATTCACTATATAATTCACAGTTTTCGTATAACGTTTGTATATTTCGTTATATAATTTGTAGTATTTGTATATTTCGCTACAATTTGATTCGCGCACAATTTTTGTATAATCGTGCACAAAGTTTGTATAAATCGCGCGAATTATACAAAACTCAAATTATAATAGCAGCTAGATATTTGTTGTGAACCATAATTAATTCAAACTATAGTTATGTTAGCTAATTAACTAGTATGTGTTTGCTTATTCGCGCAACTTTTCCATATTATGCATACTTTAAACTTGACTTTATTTGGATAGCTGTTATGTATAGTTTCATATTGTATCTCATTGTATTGTATCGTACAATATTGTTTTAATGAATACAATATTTGGATAGATCATATCGTTCTCCGTTGTTACATGATGTCACACATCCATAATTTGACTTATAAATCTATAAAAAAAATTGTAGGTATGTAATAGAGTTACTATGAAAAGGTAAGGCAAAGGATATAAAATAGAACTATTAAATAACAAAATAAAGTCCAAATAAGAAGAAAATATTAAGGTAGCGACGCGATCACACCAAATCGGTCGTTACACAAAATGGTTCTTTTCGTCATTAGTTAACAATGGATTTAAACGATACGATACAATAGAATTTAAATAACAATCAAAACAAATATTGTATTTAAACTAACAATACAATACGGTGCAACAGGTAACAACAATCCAAACAAGGTGTGAAGTTTATGTGTTTTATGAGTATAACTCTTAATTCAAATGATTAAATGAAAAAAAATATTAGAAAACAGTCTTTCTATTCTTAATTATAAGATATGAATAAGATCGATGTATGCGTCAGCCTTTTCAAATTTCATTTGTAGAATTATTTTAAATATATTTTTATTATTGTTATACCTATTTTGGTTTATCAACTTATAATATTTTTCAGTATTTGTACTAGCTTGCTTAGTTTTTTATTTTATAATTTAATGGTTTATACTTGTTTGGATAAACAACTTCATTTTATATTCCATTTATTAAAAAAAAAAAAACACTCCCAAAAAAACAAAATATTTTTTAGGCGGCTCTCCATTTATATTATTTTATTGTAAATCCTTAAAATCTGCAGCTGTATTTTATTTTTTGTTGGAATAAATAAAATTAAATGTTCACTCATGATGACATAAACTAATGACAATTTTTCAAAGTCATATAAGGGGGTCCAACACGTGCACTTAATTTTTTTTTTCAAATTAATTTCGTTTCATTTTATTTTATTACATAGTTAGTTTTGATCTTTATCTTAATTTTGGCTTAATATTAAACATATACTTAGGTTTCTAGAAATGCAATTATTTTTATTCTAAGAATGAACGCTAGGCAAACATATATTTGTCTTTGTGTGATTTATAGTTAAATCGCAGGTTTAGATTATGAAAACAGATAATAATACTTATATTAAGATAGGCAGTTTAAAAACACCTTTGGAGAAACGGTTGATGTCGGAGTTAGAATTTTCAGAAAAAGGAGTTCAAAATATGAAAAAGTAAAACACATGAACAAGTCGAAGGGTCCAACATCTGTTATACACATAAAAGACAATTTTATATTTTAACTATATATAAACAATCTAATTTTCTATCGAAGACCCTACCTAGATTAGTGCCCAGTAGCGAAGCCAAGATATCAATTAAGATGGCTCAAAAACCTAAAAAAGCAAGCACACAGACTAGGCGAAAGGGATTCGACATTTACTATATATAGATAAAAATAATTTTAACTATGTATAAATAACATAATTTTTTGCCGAACAGGGGTTCAGATGAACTCCCAAACCAAAGAGTGACTCCCCAACTTGGTGCCTAGGTCAAGTTACCACCCTTTTTCAAACTCTGTTGACAAACGATGCTTTGTGCATTGAACTGTCCTTTTTAAACCGAGGCAATTATATTGGTGTTAAAATAAAACCAATTAAAGGGCATTTGGGAAATTAGTAAAAGAAAAAAAATGAATAAATATGGGCTAGAAAAAAGAGGAAAAGTCAATAACGTTATTGACCTCAAAATTCGTTTTTAGGACTATATACTTCCAAAAAAAAGGAAAAAAAATTATGCATTTACACTTAAAAATTCATAAAATTCATTTTCCTTTACGTATACAATATGTCAAAGTCAAAAAAAACCAAAGACTTATATTCAAAATGATTAAAATTATATAGACTTTATTTTGTTTTCTTTTATATGGAAAACATCAAGATGTATGGCAAAAAGTAAATGTAAAGGTTTTGATAGTTACATTTATCTACTAATATCTTCAAAGTCCAGTAGCATCCCACGTATAAGTGGAGTTTGAAGAGGGTAGAATATACGCAGATCTTATCGCTATTGCATAGAAGTAGAGAGATTGTTTCGTGGGAACCCTCGTTTCAAAAATCCATTTAAGCAAATGATATTATTTATTATGTGAGGAATAAATCAAAGTTTATGATGAAAAACATAAATTCGTTTTAAATAATTATTATATAGGATGCAATTGTCAAAATTAATGATTTGATTCCCACTAAACTAAAAGTCATAATTGGATTATTACTTTTTTAAGCCTTTTGTTTAGCAATAAAATTAAAGTAATTCCACTAATTATTAAAGTTTGTTGTGTAATCAATTCTCTAATTATTTATATTTTTTATTGTTATCGCCATATATCTTTTAGTTTTTTATTCAATTTTTGATATCTATTTTGAGATCTTGATATAATTTAGATTTGTGCCTTTAATTATGTGGGAAATGTAATTTCTTCCTTTAACTCCTTTCATTTTGTTTATTTTCTTCTAAAAATATCTTAATATATATGAAATTGCAGTATGAAATGGGACAAATTTGAGTCTTTTGATTAAATGGAAAAATATGACAAACCAAAAGCTCAATATGAATTGACTTAAAATGGGATTAAAAAAAAACAAAAGAAATACCCCTAAGCTCACCCATCTAGAAACTCTTTGACTTTTTTTTATTTCCCAAAAAAAGATTTCCAATTTTTTATAGTATAGTATACATAATATGTCATTGCTTTCGATTCCAAATATTAGACATTGTAATAAATTTACTTCAACTATTAACATTTTCAAAAAAAAAAAAAAAATTATTAGTCTTATCTAATCTATACTTATGGTCCAAATTAGCAAAGTACTAATTAAGTCAGACGTTAAAAACATGCGATCAACTTTAAATACCATAAACACGCTTATAATTAAAGCATTTAAATATTTATTTAAATAAGTGGACAAAATTTTTTGAATGATGAAAATAATCTCATATAACCACTTATTAAAAAAAATTAAAATAAATCCTCCCTATCAAACACTCTAACAGATGCGATCATGCAGAAATGATTTTCTGTAATCACTTAACAATAATAACAATAACAGTATATTCAGTAAAATTTTCTAAGTGAAATTTGGAGATGATAAAATATAACAGACATTATCACTGACTCATAGAGATGAAGAAAAACAAAGTAGCTATCACTTATAGTTAGATCCATTAAGATTCTATGTACTACTTTATTAATTGTCTTTTTTTTCTTTTTCACATAAGGTGCCTAACATACAAAAAGCAAGGCCAATAAAAAACAGCTTAATTTTATTAAAAAGCAAAGTTAGTAATATACATTTATGACTTCTACATACACACATCACACCACAAAGTTTTCCCTCAACAACAACCCCCCCCCCCCCCCCCCCCCAAATTTTCTTCATCTAACAAAAAATGTTTGATTCAAGAAACCAAAAACCCAATGATCATATACCCATTCTTGATCCAGTTACAACCTCAGATTACACTTATAACCACAATTACCAACTTCCCAATTATGCCACCAACAAAAAAAATGATGACTTTGGAGTAGGGGTACAATTTAGAGTTGAAGAAATGTCAAAACATGTTGATGATGAATCTGGTGTTTCTTCACCACCCTTATGGAAAAATAGCTCACCAAGAAGCTCTGTTCATCCTCATCATACTTCGATGAATCATCGGTCGATTTCACCTAGCTCTAGAGCTCTAGCTATAGCTAAAGGCCAATGGGAACTCATGGAAATTGTCAAGAACATGCCTGAATCTTGTTATGAGTTGTCACTTAAGGATCTTGTTGAAAAAAATTCAATCTTGGAAGGTGATTCAGAAGGATGTTTGATCAATAAAGAGGAGGAAAATCTTACAAGTAGTATAAGTCAAGAACAAGTTGTGAAAAGCATAAAAAGACAGGAAAGTAGTAAAAACAAGAAGGGGAAAATGATTAGAAATGAAAGTTTTGAAGAAAAGGGGTCTGTTTTAAAGGTGTTTTTTCCAATTCCATTGGATCCAAAGAAGAAAGAAAAGATGAAGAATTCAACAAAAACAACTAAAGTTTCACCTAAGCCAATAGAAGGTTCAGATAAATCTTCAAGAAGTTTGGAGAAAGATTGGTGGAAGAAGAGATTTTCTTGTTCAAGTGAAAGTGACAGTAGCAAAACAGGCAGCAGTAATAGTGAAAGCACAGGAAGAAGCGGTAGCAGTGGCAGCAATGATAGCAGCAGAAAAAAAACTAACAGGTATCTTCTAATTCTTGATTCATTCTGAGGAGGTCTCGAAACAATAGTAAAGTTATCGAAACAATAGTTTGAGTCATCGAGTCATGATCTTAGTCACTTAGGCTGATAGTGATTATAACGTGAATTGTTTTGTGTATTAGGTTGCCCCTTTTTTAGTTAATTTGAAAATTGGCCTTCAAGCAACGATAAAATTGTCATGACGTATAGGTTAGGTGTTCGAACCATCGAGCCATGTTCTTAGTTATTTAGGCCAATTAGTGACTAAAACGTATATTGTTTTGTGCACCAGGTTGCCCCTTTTTTGTCAATTTGAAAATTGGCCTTCAAGCAATGATAAAGTTCTCGTTCATGTGACGTATAGGTCAGAGGTTCGATCCATCGAGCCATGATCTCAGTCACTTAGGCTGATTAGTGCCTATAACGTGAATCGTTTTGTGCACCGAATTGCCCCTTTTTTGGTAATTTGAAAATCTACCCTCAAGCAATGATAAAATTATCCTCATATGAAGTATAGGTCATGGGTTAGCGCAGTAGTATCAATCACTTTGGGTGACTAGTGATTATAGCATGGATTGATTTGTGCACCGAACTGCCTTTTTATCTTACTATGAAAATGAGTTTGGGGACATTGGAGGTTCTTGATATTATCATTTGCTGAATAAATTGGCATTACATTTATGTGAAAAGATTATTAAGGTGAAATTCTTTAACAAATTAATTTATAAGATTGATTTAGATTTGATAATGAATTAATCCTTTTTGTTGTTCTATACTTTATTTGGTCAATTTTGCAGAAAATTGAACAAGACTTTTGATTACTTTTATTTTGGCCAAAAATATTTTTCTTTTCTTTTATTGGGGTGATTCAAGAAAAGAAGACTATTAAATATTTTCATTTTTTTTTCACTTATGAATTAGAGATCATTAGACCAAAGTAGGAAAGAATTTAATTAAAGATATTATTTTGTCAGATTCTGATTTTATGCATTTCAAGTTTATTTAGGAAAAAGATCAAATAATTAGAAGCCCTTTGATTAGAAAAATAAATTGAAGATTTAGATACATCTTTCTTGATATAAAACTTTGATAAATATTCATTTTTCACTTCTTATGCATAAATATCTCTTCAAGAATATAAAATTAAGGATAATTAACCTTAATAGTCGTTCACACAACTGATTAGATTAAAAATGGTATAATATGTGTATATGATGATGTATAATCTATATACACCAGCTATATAAAACGTAAACAGTAAATCTGTCTGGTTATTCGTGTAAACTAAAAACTGTATTTTCTTGTTTTTTAATGCAGGAAAAAGAAAGGATTTTTAACCAAATTCTGGTCGAGGTCATGCCTTAGTAAAAGCAAAAAAGCAGAATGAAGATGATCAGAGACCTGTAAATCATTTATACTTACAAGTTGCGCGCACTCTTCACTTTTAACGTTGCGCCCGTGTTGGATTTTTCAAAAATACACTGTTCTTGATGAATCCAACATGTACCCGCTGATACTTTTGAAGAGCCCGAGCAACATAGGATTTAATAATCTTTTTCTTTTTCTTTTTCTTTTGCACTAGTAGATTTACTGCAAAAGAGTTTTGCAATGTGTCATTGTATAATTCTTGGTTATTGCAACAATAGAATATTTCCAAATTATTGCTTTTTAAAAAGTTTAAACTAATTATAATGTATCAATATCAAAGGTGATTCTTGAGTTTTGTTGCATTAGTCAATCATTCTATTTGGATCTGATCTATTTAGTCCACAATTTTTGTTTTTTGTTTTTTGTTTTTTGTTTTTGTTTGTTTGGCAATTTATAGATGGATATACTTTTTGTTTGTTTGTAAAAGAATACTAAAGTTTGAATTTGTCCAACCTATGTGATAGATTTCGAACACACAAGACATTAAGTTGTAACAATAATAAATTCAGTAAAATTTCGTTGAGTTATAGCATAAAACAAAAAGGCAAGGACAATCATAAATATTTAGTCCAAACCAATTATCTTTTTGTCCTTCTTTTCTGGAAGGGACAATTGTCAAAGTCTTGATTTGACTCCTACAAAAGTCTCATCATGATTGGGCTTCCATGTTGGAGGCTCAAATTCGAAAGCTCTCGCCAGGGGTTTGCCTTCTAATCAAACGGCGTGCCTTCTAATCAAACTCGTTACATCGGACTTGTTTAGTGCGAGTTACCGGGTTTGGGAACTATTGCATAGGAGCAAGATTTTACCCTGTTCACATCCAAAGCATAGTGATTGCGAATTCTCTTGTCATTAAAAAAAGAAAAAAAGTTTCACCATGATTTATCTAATTATAATCTTCATAATTACTTTGGTATTTTGATGGTTAAAATAGGGTAATTCTACACTTCTTTCGTTCCAATTTATGTGAATATGTTAACTTAACATAAAATTTTATAAAGATTTCGAAATACTTGATCTAAAACAAGTCATAAACGTTCCGTGAAAACGGTTCATCTTTTTGCAGCAAAGCTTCATTCTGCTTTCTATAAAGATTTAACCTCTAAACCTAAGAACATCAATAGCCTTTCTACACAATAATTTAAACCTCAAAACAAAACTTTCTTTTACATTGCAGTTGATTTATTACCTATACTTCTTGGCCTTAGCCAACTTTTTCTTCTTCTTCTTCACAGCTTTTGGTACTTTATGTTTCCGCGCTTCTCTTTTCTCTTCTTTAACTTTCTTCTTGTTCTCTTTTCTAGCAGCTTTCTTATCAGCAGCTGTTGGTTTCTCTTCATCAGATGATGAGCCTTCACTATAATCACTTTCATTGTCGCCATCATCTGACTCGGTCTCAGTCTCCAGTACACCATCAGATGGTTTGTTGATTTCAGCTGCAGCATTGGCCTCTAGTACCCGTTTTTCAATTTGTAGGAGCTGCTGATTTTCTGCTGAAGGGTTTGTCTCTGAGAGGGCCTGTTTCAGACCTGTAATAGTTTTGTAGTACATGTCTCCTGTGTCCTCGCCACTAATAATGCGTTGAACATCTGCTTCAGCGTCTTTCACATGATCAAGGGTCTTGGGAATAAATGACTGCAATATAAAACAACAGTGAGAGCATTACTCAGACGGCAATATTCAGAGACAAAAGAATCTTAGAAATCCACTGAGGTTTTTAAGCAATTTATTAAAAACAAAACAAGCCAAACTGACAGAAGAATTAGTGCAAACATAGTGTGTCACCAATTCCCTAGAGATAACGGCCAATGTTTCCGTATTTTATTTGGAGAACACAACACTAATTTTTTCCAACATTCCTATCCGACTATCCCTTCATGTTTTAGGGACGTTGATAAAAATTGTAGTAACTAAAATCCGACCACGTGTCAAAAGTTTGTCTCAACTTGCTATTGATGGAAACAAAGAAGAAATTCAAATAACTAGCAAAAACAATACCTGAATAAATACAGAGTCAGCAATCTCTTCTTCCGCAGTCATCTCACCTCTAGCCAAAATTCTCTCTTGAACCTAGTATATTGTGGGGAAACAGCAATTTTAAAGATCCCACTTCATTTGGAAATAAAAGAATTTGATTCATCATTTAGCACGAATTCGATTACCCAATGCATGCATGAGTCATACCTTCTCCAAATAGCTATCCATTGAATCATCATTAATTGAAGGATCAACTATAAAATCAAACAACTCCCGGATTGTCATAACAGCCACACCATGTTTTTTAAAGAAGTCCTGCATGCCGCCGCCACCAGCACTAATCAATACTCATATAGCTGGTGCCTAGTTATAAGTTAGTTTTAATCTGAAATTGTCATATAAACTTTACAATGAGAACTCACAGAAACATGTACACAATCTTCTCGGAGGAAATCAAGTGCATGAGGGTGGTCAAGATCAACTGACTGTGAAACATCAATAACATAAAGGTGACCCTGTATAGTGTGAAACAATTACAAGTTAGTGACTACAACTATTAAGTATAGCTATAAATATAGGGATAAAGGCCTACCTCAAAATATAGGATGTTATACTCGCTTAAGTCACCATGCACTAGCTTGCATTTCTGATATAGAGTTCTCATTGTTGTAATGATCTGGCAAATATATAGTAGTTGATGTATCAAATTAGGGTAGAATCGCATGGAACAGTGCCCATTCTAAAAGCCGTGTCGTGTGTTAAAATATGCATTTAACATCATTAAGCAGTTACATTTGCAATTGACATCAAGTTCCTTAATCACTATTTCTAGTTCGGTATAATTCAGAATTCAAAGCTTGGTTTGATCACAGCAATATGAACTCATATCTAATGGAAGAAGTCCAAGTGATACAAGTACATTTGGTTCAGCTTATCGCTTCTCCTCCCACCAAGAATGTTAAATAAAAGCATAAATTAAATACAAAAGGGCCACCACATCGAAAGGAACTCCATTGTCTAAACAAACCACTAATAACTCAAGAGACTAAATGTTCTCTATGAAGCGGTCAACATAATACATCAAATATCACTCTCATACAACTGATCAAGTAATCTTAGCAACTGTACAAGATCTCTAGTTCAATCATCTTAATATTAAGATATAGAAACAAACCTCCACATAACATTCACGTAACTTGTCGAGAGATAAAGCAGCATCCTTTAGTCGAGGTGCTGCCCAGCCTCCTTTCCCTATCAAACAAAAGTTTTACCACCCTGTTAAACCAGAGTGTGTAATGAATGGAAATTCCATGGAAGCACACATCAAGCAAAAAAGTTGTTCACATCCTGTGCTCATTACCTATGAATTCCATAACAAGAACATGAAGCCTCAACAGAATTGGAACTGGGCACCTGATTCCAGCTGCCCTTAACCTGCAGCTCCAGAGTACTTTAGAATAAGAGTAACAAAATAACATAAGCTGCTCAGCTCAAATGAAATTTGATACACACATGAGTTAACTGGAAGCTAACCAGTGCTAGCTACGAAAGATTGTCATTTATTTGTTGGCAAGGTAAGGTTCATCACTAAGGTGCCAAGATGGTACTTAAAGGATACAAAATACCTGCAAAGGGTGGACATGCAGTAAGTTGCATCCTCGTTCTAAGTAAATCTAGAAATCCATATATCAGCTAAGAGTATCCTCCATATAAAATTTACTCCAGAAATATATTTTAGAGGCATTTATCCTTGATTCTGTAGATATATGATTTTTCTGATTACATAACATGTCTTGTTCCTCTCTAGCCAAATGATCCAAAATATACATATATGGATGGTTCTCCAGATATGTTTTAAGGTTCTAGGAGTAAGTTGCATCGTCCTTCTAAGTAATTCTAGAAATCCATATATCAGCTAAGAGTATCCTCCATATAAAATTTACTCCAGAAATATATTTTAGAGGCATTTATCCTTGATTCTGTAGATATATGGTTCTTCTGACTTACAAAACATATCTTCTTCCTCTCTAGTCAAATGATCCAGAATATACATATGTGGATGGTTCTCCAGATCTGCTTTAAGGTTCTAGAAGTTCTCTGAAAATCTCTTACATTCAATGGCACTACCCAATAGATTCCACAGATGCTTATGAACAAGTCTCAGCATTGTTCAGTCATATGCCATTATTACTTAAAAAGCCATTAAAGGAAGAGAAAGTTCTCCACCGGCATGAAACTTCAAAATTTAACACGTCCAGAAACAAGGATAAGCATAGAATAGAATGCAAGGAGAAAGTATACTCGTCTTTTTATTTTTAGGTAAAAGGATGAATTGCACTCAGAAACTTCGTAATGAGACTTGTTTAGCAGGCAAATATAGCTGTTTAACATCTCTGGGAGCAAGTGGCAGACATTGCACTATGGAACTTCTACTTATGTGCTTTCATAATAAAGCTACAGTTCTTACTGGGTATTTCTCTTCCATCAAAAAGCCAAGAAAAATAAACGACAAAAATTAACAGAGGAGGAGGTAAAATGGCAGGAAGAGAAGAGAGAGAGAGATAAGCCTGTTAAGTGTCAAAGGCTAAGAGATCCAAGATTTGAGAATGAGACTTTACACACCTCATTAGATTCCTCATTTCTTTCTCAGCCCATGTTTTAACCATTTTCCGTGGATTGTGCTTGCAATATCCATATCTGAAACGATAGTCACCCTGCACATAGCGATCTCTATCCCTGAAGAGTTAAAGCACAAGTGCTTGTTTGTGGTTAGCCAACAGGATTAAACAAATGACAAAGGCCGGTTAAATTGTCAGAAGATGCAAAACTTCAACAGAAGAAGCAGCCAAAACATGAAGTCAGAAATATACATACATAACTGATAATATGTGCACTGATTGACACTGAACTTGCAACAACAACACCACACCCAGTTTGGTCCCACAAAGTGGGGTCTAGGGAGGGTAGATTGTATGTAGACCTTACCTCGACCTCAGAGGTAATGATATTTGGCGCTAAACTTAAGTAATGAAATTTAAGCTTTTCAGGTATTAGTAATTAGTACAATATGGATCTTAAAATGCTTTAACATATTTATCTTTCTCGCTCTACATTTCTTGTGCCCAACACAAAGTGGCAGATTCTTAATTTAATCTTTTCCATCGTATTGCAAGTCCTGGTGTGTGCGTGCACACAAACAAAAAATTGTTTTAACGGAAGACGACATAAGCACCATACATAAAACTGTTACTAGAATGTCAAAAGAATTAAATAGAAAAGATAAAGGCCACATGACATACTTGAATACAAGAACTGAAGTTTTGTATACTTTGATTGCCAGTTCCTGACCATCGGCTTTTGTTGCATGATAAACATTGGCCTGTAAGACGGTAGGAGTAGAGGTGTTAACTGCAAAGTTTTTAGTGAAAAAGAGAAAACAAACAGGGAGTGCAGTTATAGTTTACCTCTTTCCCAGTTGAAATACAGCCATTAATATCATGAAAAACACCACGGTTGAGCATTTTAAACAAAACCATTCGTGTTCTTGGATCAATTGCCTGGAAGAAAAAAGATAGATCTTTCGAACAATTAATACTGTCAAATCCATATATAAGCATTTAAAAACTGATAGCATCGATGTGCCATATGTCCAACAAAAAAACTATGTACCTAAGAGAACATGTGCACAAAAATCAAGTCATGCTAAATTATTGGTTTTGGACATAAATGTTCTATTGATTCGTACTTTTGACCTGAGATTTCATGTGGGCGTACTCTGGCTCAGAAACTTTTTTTTTTTTGAGAAGGTAACAGTACTCTGGCTCAGAAACTAGAGATTATAAACTGGAATGGTAGCAATCACATGAAGGACAAAAGAAATAGATTAACTAACCTTTATCAAGAATTAAGAGGAACCAAAAAGGGAAGATAAGAGGATCAGAAGCATATTTAGAAGTCTAATGTGATGCAAAAATCCAGTTTTGGACTCAAATTCCGGAAGGAAGTGTATACTACCCGGAGGATAAGAAATTTCAGGTAGTTCATAGAAAAAGATATTGATGACTTAAGCTGGTGAACAGGAGGAACTGGCTGAATTCAGTGATATCTTTCAGAAGCTATATTCAGCAACTCTACAGTCGCACAAAAATATTTAGACAGGAAACTTCACGAAGCTGGATTCCAAAGAATAAACCATGTGGCAGCAAAATATACTAAGTCAATACAGATTCAGTATTCTAGTCAAGAATGATTGGTTGCTGTCAGCAAGTAAAAAACATAAGCACACAAAATATTGATAACTCTAACAAAGAATGCTAGCTCATACATAAATTCCATTCAATAGGCTGAGAAAACAACAAATAGCCCACTAGTGCACTTCATAATAAGTTGTAATCAGAACTCTCAAATTATATTGATCAGCAGCAAAATAGTTAATTCTAGCCAATTTTCATTTCATAGGAGACAAAAAAAATGAACTTTGAGGTCTTACCTGTTCAACAGTGGCACGGTCTGCTTTCTCAGTCGTTTTAGTTTTACCAATAGCCATATCACGGACACTTCCACGAATTGCAGTAGTCACAGAATTTGACATGCCAACTTTGATCCTCCCTTCCCATTCCTGCAAAATGTCAATTTACTCTCAAAGCTATTAAAAAATATATCACAAGCCTGCTCGTAAATGGGAAGTTTTTGCTTTCTCAACTGCCACAACTAGGCAGGATTGTGAAGCTCTCATATGATCAAGCTCAACTCACTAAATAATAGCACTACACTTAAATTCAAAGCCAAAAAGAAAAAGTTTCATACTTTTTTTGTTTAAATAAGCTCAAAAATTGCCTCTATAGGTGAAACTTTGATATGATTAAGCTTAACTTACTAACAATGTAACATTCAAATTCAAAAACTAAACAACAGAGTTCCATTCTATTCTTGTTTAACTAAGCTTCAAAATTGCCTTTAATACCCTACAATATCACGTTTAAATTCAACAAAATAAAAAGATTCAAACTTGTCTAAAAAATTACCTCTAATGGTGAAGCTCTGATATGATTAGCAAATTTCTGGGTACGATTAGAAAGGGGTTGTAAAGTAGAAGAATTGGGTCGAGTATGAAGTCCTCCATGAGCATTTGGGCGCCTTGTTTGGAGACTAAAACCACCATTTATCGATTCAGAATCATCTTTTGTGTCCAAATAATCCAAAGCTTCACCAATTTCAGAGTCTGATGACCATGATAACTCTCCCTCTTCCTCTTCCTCTTCCTCCTCCAATTCTTCATCCTTCTCATCTTCAGCTTTCTGGGGTATCTCTAATTTGACAGCAAGTTCCGCCATTTTCGTTTTCTTGAAGTTCTTCGGCGCTGCCTGCAATACCAGTAGAATTTTTTGGGGTTTTCTTCAAGGTCTTTTAATGGGTCGGTTCGTTTGAATGTTATCAATTTGGGCCGGGTATACTTTCATGGGCTCGTTCCACGGAGGACACGAGATAACTAATTTTGAGATTAATTTTAAAATAAAATTTATTTTAAATTTGTTTAGGATAAAATTATTAAATACTAACTTTGATTCGGATAAAAATTATTAAATACTAATTTTAAAATAAATTTATTTTAAATTTTAAAAATTATTAAATACTAAATTTGATTAGGATATAATTAACTCATTACAAATTAGACCAGTCGAAGTAGATTTGAGTAAGTAATAAATGATTTTTTTTAAAATAAGTAAAATATTTTAAATAGATTCTCAACAGATTCCATTCTACTTATTTTTTAAACGGACATTATATATTTTTCAAATTTATTTTAGCTGTTGTATATTAAAATTTTATCTATTTTTTGCTATGAAACATGTAAATATTATTATTGGAATTAATAATTAATCTTATCTTTATGATTTATAATGGGTGTGTTGACAAAATGAATTTTGGATGTATATAAATTTCAATGAGTGGAATTAAAATCATATCATAGAAAGTCGTTTGTTGGCTGTTTTGTCCTAATGAACTTATTATTTAAGCATGATTTTAATATTAATCCCATAAGTTAAGACGTTTTTTATTAATAGTATGCATTGTTGGTTCGTTAATCCGACAAGTTAAAGACGTTTCTTATTATAGTAAATATAAAAAAGTATGCTTTCTTTGAACCAACATTATAATAAGGTTAAGTGTCATTATATTCAGATTCCAAAATAGTTATGCTTAATTGATTATACTAGTAAATGCAGTTCGGGTCGTTGGAGTAATGAAATTCAAGAACTAAATCATACTTTATTTTTTATTAAACATCTTGCTTAATTAACTCATTACAAATTAGAACAGTCAAAGTAGATTTGAGTAAGTAATAAACGACTGTTTTTTTTTTAAATGAGTTAAATATTTTAAATAGATTCTCAACAGATTCCATTCTACTTATTTTTTAAACGGACATTATATATTTTTCAAATCTATTTTAGTTGTTGTATATTTAAATTTTATCTATTTTCGCTATGAAACATGTATATATTATTATTAGAATTAATAATTAATATTATCTTCATGATTTATAATGGGTGTGTTGACAAAATGAATTTTGGATGTATATAAATTTCAGTGAGTGGAATTAAAATCATATTATAGAAAGTCGTTTGTGGGCTGTTTTGTCCTAATGAACTTATTATTTAAGCATGATTCTAATATTAATCCCATAAGTTAAGACTTTTTTTATTAATAGTATGCATTGTTGGTTCGTTAATCCAACAAGTTAAAGACATTTCTTATTATAGTAAATAAAGTATGCTTTCTTTTAATTTATACATGCGAGACTGATAGATAAAATTCTTACTGAGGTTCGAACTTGCGGCGTCCGACATGGAGTATCATGTTGTAATCACCAAGCCAAGCAGCTCATTGTAAACTCTAAGGGAAGCACACAGCTCAAGTAGGTGTGTTGACGCCGAGCTGTGTGCTTATAGTAATAAAGTAATAAAATTCAAGAACTAAACTTTTAAATTTATAATTATTGTAGCATATAGTACTTTTTTTAAATCTTTGTAAGTAATATACATAAACATCTTGATTTATTCATGTTACACATATTTTTTAAAATACTTCTTTCTTGACACAAATATAATTATCGAAAAATATTAAAATAGTTATTTAATCTTATGATTGAAAAAATATCTTATTAGGGATAATAATGTAAAATCATAATTAAAGTAATTAAAGAAATATAATCAAATGGCTGAAGCAGATGCGTCAATAAGTAGCTACCATAAAAAATTTAATTAAAAAGTTTAAAAAAATATTTTTGTAAGCCTCGATAAAAAAGTAGAAATAGACGGCTCAAGCAGGTAGACTAATGCATTGAACATCTTAATAAATTATTTTATTAAGTGTAAAATGACTACCTGATAAATATTAGCAGTATTACTTTGTTAGATTTAAAAGGAAGAAGAAATATTATGTGGGGACACATTTGTAGCCTTTTCAATAATTACAGCCGAGAAAAGGGTTGTGAAAACATGACATGGAAAGAAATAATTGACCAAAGTAAGCATACAAGTCCACTTGTAAGCTATTTGTTGGTTTGGTGGTAAGGAAGCCCCATCTAATATAGTATTAAATATATTTGGGCAAAAATATAAATATCTATTAAACCTTTACTTATAATTTTGATGAAAACTTATTAGAAAAGGCACATACCTTTCATGAAAGGGTATTACAAAATCTTCAATTACTTTGTCCCTAAATCAGAAGATATGTTTTTTTTTCTTTTTCTCTCCATCTTAGAAAAGAACACTACAAAACAATCTTCAAGGTTTAGAAGATCAAGTTCTTCGAATAAGTTATTACAATGGAACAAGGTTAGTGTTCTTATCTTTCTTATATATTGATGTTCATGTCTAGTGATTTACTTGTGATCTTTGGGTGAATTATTTAAAGTTTTTTTCTAACAAGTGGTATCAGAGCACAATTTAGTTAAATTTTTTCTAACAATTTAACTTTAAAATATTCATTTTATTCTTAATAAATGATTTTTAGCCACGCGAATATCAATGAATAATATTTTATCACAATTTTCAAAAGTTTTTTTCCTTTTTAAACTCCATGTCAAATCAATGTAACTCATATAAATTGAGACCGAGGAAATAGTAAGATCACAGCAACTCATTAATAATTAATAATGGAATCATGCCAAGTAATACAAATTAAGACTGTTATTATTAGTATGTTTTTGCTGAATTGCAGTATAATAACTCCACTAATAGCAATTTCTGTTATTTGTTATTGTTGAATTGGCAGACGTGTACTCATTGTTTTATATTTTTTTGAAAAATCTATTTTTGAAGGAGATTTTTTTTTTCTATTTTAAAACTCAAATCACTCCATTATCTTTTTCCAAAACTAGAAAGAAAATGAAGCTTTAATTTAATCAATTTTTTCTTAATTTAGAATTTGATTAAATGTAATCGGTTGTTTATTTATTAATAATAAAAGATAGTAATGAATAATGATAGTTGATAGTCACAATTTGCACTCTTTTTTTATTAAACTCTCAATTAATTTGTATTCCGTAATTATTATCCTTTATAATTTTAGAAGCACGATAAAAATAATTAAAGCATTTTGGTTAATCTAAATTTTTCCTATTTAATAGTAATTGATTTAAGAACGTGAACGCAAGAATCTATTGATTCTGAAACCAAGGTACTTATTGTTGCATTATATATTTTACTTGATTTTTTTTTCTTTGACAAGTTTCTTACGAAAAGTTATTTCAATTGTGGTTTCATGATTCATCTATAGAAGATAATAACAAATGATTGCACCCTAAAAAAAGTAGTAACAAATAACAATTCTTATAAAAATTGCAACCTAAAATAAAAAAAGTTCCGACAGATAAGAAATTTCTACTTGTTAATTACGTAAAACTTTCTTTTATGTGTTGGGATATGATATATGTATAAAACATGATACTGCTCTCTTGTTCAAGGACACACTTTACATTTTTATACATTTGAATTCTGTCAAGGATTGAGTGTTGATTCTACAAACTCGCATTACCATTTTCTATTGTTACTGGACTTAGCGGATTTCTAACTGGTTAGTCCTCTTAAATGATCCATTTAATAATTTGTGAAAATTATGTCTACCTTTAAATTCTCTCTCTATTATAAAAAGCTTGAATGCCTTAAACATTCTGTAGAAAACATTTAGATTAGTGTGATATCTTTTCTCTCTGCTTATAACTACTCATTGTATATTTTGTGTTCTTTTCTGTCTTCTTATAACTACTCGTTGTATTTAGATTGCCAGATGTACGGGGAGCTTCGATATTTTGTGGATCAATTCTGTCATCCTAGTTTGTTCTTTTACTCGATTACTCACTGTATATTGTCTTTTCTGTCTGCTTCTTGTAAATATACTTATTGTATATTTTGTGTTCCTTTTTATGTGTCTAGCATTATTGATATAGAATATACTTGCATTGCGTGCATTGGAAGCTCTTGTGACGAGGGTTCTCAAGAAACAACCTCTCTACCTCTATGAGATAGTGGTAAGGTCTGCGTACATTCTACCCTCCCCAGACCCCACTTGTGGGATTCCATTGTTGTTGCTCTGCAATAACTATTTGTCTCTATCTACTGCAACTTAGATATTTCGTAGATCGATCGGGACTCCCACTTCCTGTTTGCATTTTTTGTTAGGTCTGGAGGCCCAAACTATGAGTCCGACCCAAACAAGGTTTAGAAGATCAAGTTCTTCGAATAAGTTATTGCAATGGAACAAGGTTAGTGTTCTTATCTTTCTTATATATTGATGTTCATGTCTAGTGATTTACTTGTGATCTTTGGGTGAATTATTTAAAGTTTTTTTCTAACAAGTGGTATCAGAGCACAATTTAGTTAAATTTTTTCTAACAATTTAACTTTAAAATATTCATTTTATTCTTAATAAATGATTTTTAGCCACGCGAATATCAATGAATAATTTTTTATCACAAGTTTCAAAAGTTTTTTTTCTTTTTAAACTCCGTGTCAAATCAATGTAACTCATATAAATTGAGACCGAGGAAATAGTAAGATCACAGCAACTCATTAATAATTAATGATGGAATCATGCCAAGTAATACAAATTAAGACTGTTATTATTAGTATGTTTTTGCTGAATTGCAGTATAATAACTCCACTAATAGCAATTTCTTGTTATTTGTTATTGTTGAATTGGCAGACGTGTACTCATTGTTTTATATTTTTTTGGAAAATCTATTCTTGAAGGAGATTTTTTTTTTCTATTTTAAAACTCAAATCACTCCATTATCTTTTTCCAAAACTAGAAAGAAAATGAAGCTTTAATTTAATCAACTTTTTCTTAATTTAGAATTTGATTAAATGTAATCGGTTGTTTATTTATTAATAATAAAAGATAGTAATGAATAATGATAGTTGATAGTCACAATTTGGAGTGCAAATTTAGTGTTGCGAGAGATGAAGCAGACATTGATGTGAGACTGGCAGCTCACCTTATCCCCAAGAAGGAAAGCTTTAAGTATCTTGGGTCTATCATCCAGAGCAGTGGGGATATTGACGATGATGTCACTCATCGTATTGGGGCGGCTTGGACAAAGTGGAGGTTGGCCTCTGGAGTATTGTGTGATAAGAAGATACCACCTAAACTCAAAGGTAAGTTCTACAGAATGGTGGTTAGACCATCTTTGTTGTATGGGGTGGAGTGTTGGCCAATAAAAAATGTACATGTTCAGAAGATGCAGGTCGCAGAAATGAGGATGTTAAGATGAATGTATGGTCACGCTAGGAGTGATAAGATTAGGAACGAGGTCATTCGAGAGAAGCTAGAGGTGGCCCCTGTAGCTGACAAGATGAGGGAAGCGAGACTGCGATGGTTTGGACATGTACAGAGAAGGAGTATCGATGCCCCTGTTAGAAGGTGTGAGAGGCTAGATTTGGGAGCTACTAGGAGGGGTAGAGGTAGACCAAAAAAGTATTGGGGGGAGGTGATTAGATATGATATGGTGAAACTTGATCTCACCAAGGACATGACCTTAGACAGGAAGGAGTGGAGGTCGAGGATTAGAGTAGCAGGATAATAGGGTAGATAGGAAGGAGTGGTAATTGTCTGCCTTTATATGTTATTTATCTGTCTTTATATCTTACTATCCTGTATTTACGTATTATCATGTGTTCTTCTCTTTCTTGCCTGTTTATCATATCTAGCTTATTCTGCTGATGGGTTTTTGTGATGAGGGTTTCCAGGAAACAGCCTCTCTGCCTGTGTGGTAGTGGTAAGGTCTGCGTACATCTTACCCTCCCCAGACCCCACTTGTGGGATTTCACTGGGTATGTTGTTGTTGTTGTTGTTGATAGTCACAATTTGCACTCTTTTTTTATTAAACTCTCAATTAATTTGTATTCCGTAATTATTATCCTTTATAATTTTAGAAGCACGGTAAAAATAATCAAAGCATTTTGGTTAATCTAAATTTTTCCTATTTAATAGTAATTGATTTAAGAACGTGAACGCAAGAATCTATTGATTCTGAAACCAAGGTACTTATTGTTACATTATATATTTTACTTGAGGTTTTTTTCTTTGACAAGTTTCTTACGAAAAGTTATTTCAATTGTGGTTTCATGATTCATCTATAGAAGATAATAACAAATGATTGCACCCTAAAAAAAGTAGTAACAAATAACAATTCTTATAAAAATTGCAACCTAAAATAAAAAAAGTTCCGACAGATAACAAATTTCTACTTGTTAATTACGTAAAACTTTCTTTTATGTGTTGGGATATGATATATGTATAAAACATGATACTGCTCTCTTGTTCAAGGACACACTTTACATTTTTATACATTTGAATTCTGTCAAGGATTGAGTGTTGATTCTACAAACTCGCATTACCATTTTCTATTGTTACTGGACTTAGCGGATTTCTAACTGGTTAGTCCTCTTAAATGATCCATTTAATAATTTGTGAAAATTATGTCTACCTTTAAATTCTCTCTCTATTATAAAAAGCTTGAATGCCTTAAACATTTTGTAAAAAACATTTAGATTAGTGTGATATCTTCTCTCTGCGTATAACTACTCATTGTATATTTTGTGTTCTTTTCTGTCTTCTTATAACTACTCGTTGTACTTAGATTGCCAGATGCACGGGGAGCTTCGATATTTTGTGGATCAATTCTGTCATCCTAGTTTGTTCTTTTACTCGATTACTCACTGTATATTGTCTTTTCTGTCTGCTTCTTGTAACTATACTTATTGTATATTTTGTGTTCTTTTTTATGTGTCTAGCATTATTGATATAGAATATACTTGCATTGTGTGCATTGGAAGCTCTTGTGATGAGGGTTCTCAAGAAACAACCTCTCTACCTCTATGAGATAGTGGTAAGGTCTGCGTACATTCTACCCTCCCCAGACCCCACTTGTGGGATTCCATTGTTGTTGCTCTGCAATAACTATTTGTCTCTATCTACTGCAACTTAGATATTTCGTAGATCGATCGGGACTCCCACTTCCTGTTTGCATTTTTTGTTAGGTCTGGAGGCCCAAACTATGATTCCGGCTCTTCAAAGAAGGGAGAGTGAATTCAATAAGTTAATGCACTAACTATTAAAAACCGTTGGAACCTTTCTGCTATATAGCAAGTTATGTTTGAAGAGCGGACATGATACAGAATGAGGGAAATTTAGCACAGTTATTCAAGATTAGAATAGATGGCTAGTAAGTATTTAAAAAGATTGAAAAATAGATATATTCGCACATAATAAAATTATAAATCTGTGATATATCTGTAAATTTAAATTCGATCAGGTAAACATTACCTGCTAAATGAAATATCATATAACAGCACAATCAAAGAGCTAGAACACAAAAAGTGCAGTAACAAAAATAGAGAAAAACAACAACATCAGCAATCAACGTCACAAATTCAAACATGACTAAGGTAAGTGTAAGTGATAGTAAAAAAGAGCAAGTTAATGTAAATGATTCATCTTTCAGGATTTGATTAAGTTAATTAAATAAATAATCTTATAGTTAAAGTTTAAAAAATATCGCACAAATACAATATGATATATTAATCTCCCTTATAATTTTTTACCATTTTTAACAGATTTCAAAGATGTCTTGCTGGATCAAGTTGTTTTTCATCATTACTTTTGAGATATTATATTGCAGTGGTATCAAGGATTTATTGGATGAAAACCAACATAGTGATACTAAGCCAACTTTGATCCTCATTATTATGGGGGTCATTGTCTTAGTAGCGCTGTGGATATATATGTGGTATATGGAGGCACGCGATAGGAATAGGCGTGCCGCCCCCCTAAAGCGCATTAGGCGCATAGTAAAATTATTTCTTCTTGTACCATATTCTATACAAAAAGAAATAAATTTTACAGACGGTACGTGTCATATCTGTTTGGGTGAATTCGAACAGGCAGAATACGTACGAATCCTACCATGCAGTCATGTATATCATCATGACTGCATTTTTACCTGGATGACTAAACGTACGACATGTCCTGAATGTCGTCGTGATTATAGTCAGCTAACGGCTTAGATATTTGTACTTTTTTTTTTTTTGGCTTTCCGTTGTAATAATCCTAGTGTTATTGTACTATTTGACATTATAATACCGTGTAATAGAGTTTTTATTAAATTCTTATTAATATTGTAAATGTGAAATTTGTAAGTTGATATTCATTTCTATCGTTATTGTGTAGTAGTACTGTATTTTTTTTCTGGACAGTCAAATATTTTAATCATCGGTCAATCGCAAATTAATACAAATATAAAATTACTTGGGCCTGCCTTGGCCCATTTCCAGCTCCTGCAAATTGTTGCTGAGATTGAGCCTTTTTACCCCTGCATCACTACACTGTATACACTATGTATATCAGTGCATACAGACCTTTTGACTTCAAAACCTGTAATTTTGCTTCCTTAAACTTGTATTTGGCTTCCAACCACCGATAATGATCCAAAGCTTTGCCGGAAATGTAAGGATAGAGTCCAAAAGGACTCAGGTTGACATAGTTTATATGAAACTCTTTGGACATTTGAGGCAGTGATTTCTCGGGGTATAAGACAACCATAAAGAGAACAGAAGAGGTACGCAACACAGAAAGTCTAGACTAATTCAAAAATGTAGAGCTAATGAAATCGAAGACGAATCGATCTCAACAGAACATATATATTCAAGCAGAGGCATAAGATACTGCATCAAAGCGCTAACACATATATATGCTTAAGGGAACAGACAACAAAGATATAGCAAGATGTGCAACTTAATGAATCACAGTGAAAGTAAAGACAAGTCCTCAGAAATAAGCATTCATAGGGGTTAATGCTTACACCAATTTTAAACGTAATAATGAAAACAATCATTCAAGAGAAAACTGTTTTCCTCAAATCCAAGAACAAAATCCATTCTTTCTAATCATCAACCTCAAAACGCATACTCACATTTAAACCAAATTCGAATGCGAGCTAAAGCTGGAACGGAAATCTCACCACCACGACGAACTTGAATCAACCCAGAAATAATTTTCCAGAAATCTCTTTTGAATGACCGTAAACTCTCTTCTTTCTTTCTAATTTTGTAAATCTCCCTTTTTGCTGGTATTTATAGGAATGATTTGGGTTGAAATTCAAAATTTGAACTTGTCGCTGTCAATTTGGACGTTAGCTGGTAAAATTGGAACAAAAATGGACCAATTAAAATCTAAAAAAGGATATTAAGGGTGGTGAAAATATTATTAAAGATTTGGCCACTTAAGTTATAATTATGATCAATTTGAAGTTCAAAAGGGTAGAGAAAAATGATTTATAAAATTTTCATTAATAAATAAATTAATTGGGCTTGGCAGGCCCAAATTCAACCTGTCCTATTTTTTTAAAAAAAAATTGGACCTGCCTGGCCTTCTTATCTCTTGCTACTGCTGCTGAAAACGGACTCTTAGGCCCATTTTTAACCTGTATCCTCATAGTACATACACTGTATACCAGGAAGTTTCGTACACCCAACAAAATTTATCGAATAATTCTTTGATGCATTAACATTGCTTGAATAGATTATTTCAAATTTATAGGCATAGATGTTGGAAAATATGTAATTACAGCAAAAAAAAATTATTTACACAACATTAAAAAAAAATTGCTAATTTAAATTAGCTAACAAATAATGAACTTTCTTGATGTATTAGTGCTAATTAAGTTTTTTGAACACCTATATATCACACTTGCTTATTATAGAGTGGAATTTTGAATTGACTATTGCATATATGATATTAATGTAATCTTTGAATCATTAACTAATAAAGATTTTATTTTAATAAATGTTATTTGCTCATTTCAAGTAAAAATCCAAAAGGATAGTTTGACCATGGACTACCAACAGACTGAGGTTACTTTTTATTAAGAATTTTTTTTATATATGTCATAAATTTTTGTAAAAAAGACTTAATTATATCATCTGTTAAAAATTTAGTTCATTTATGCTATTGTTGTTTAAGAAAAGGCGCATCTATACCATTATTTTTAGAAAAAATTACATAAATACACAACTTATCTTATCATAATTTTTAAAATTCCGAAAAATTTACAAAATTCCCATTTTTTACATTCTCTCTCCTCCCATATGATACTTTATCATTAACTTTCCCCACTCAATTTTTACTAGCCTATTATTATGGTTATTTTCAATTTTAGAATCTAATTAGTTGTCAATTGCATTAGTCAATTATCCATAATTAATTTCAAATTAAAGTTAATCCATAATTAATTTTAATACAATTATTTCTTTCCTTTTCAAATTTTCGCTCCTTTTCAAAATTATTTATTAATTAGTGGGATAAAATGTAATTGTTTCAAAGTATAGAAAGAATTAGTAAATATTATAGAAATGTTTGAATAATTAAGTAGTTTTTTCCTCAAATTTATTGTTTTCAACGCGCTCATTTTGTATAATTTGCTTTCTTTTTTGTTATAATTGTATTTTTTTTAAAACCAAAAACACTGGAAAGTTTTCATAACTTACCACTAAAACATTTTTTGTGAGATCCAATTTCAAGAAAAATTATCTAAAAAAATTTCAAACTTCAAACACGAATTTTTATATTATCCGAATTGTATATTGGAAGTATTCAAAAATAATATATTTGCAAAAGAATTTTAGCTTCAACTGCAATTTAAAAAGTGGGCCAAAATTGAAAATTTAAAATATTTTGAAAAAATATATTTCATATTTTTTTAAAATAGAAAGTGAATATCATCACATTTAGAAGAGTTGCTGACTCTCTCCTGGCCCCCCAAACAATACAAAATGTTTGAACTTTCCAGGTTCCATGTGTGGGCGATCCAGAACTCGATACAAATTAGTATCATCAACATATATTGTCGTTATATCTACGTCAACTGTCTCACCTTTATCATTTAAAATGGCAAGACCCCTACAATATGCATCATATTTAACGTCTCCAATAGGAAAATAGCTTGAGCCCATTGGAGGTTCAGGTATATCTGATGGACTATAAGCGACGCCTCCCCACTCAATGTTATTAGCAAAGCTTGCCAAGCTAGTGAAAATCTTTTGAGGCCAAAAACCTATTTTTTCATGATTTGGCTGAAGTAAAACCCACCAATTTCCATTGGCTGGATCCTGAAGCAAAAAAATTGCATTAGTATTAATAGCTTTCAAAAATTAGAAAACATATTTTACTAAAGAAATAAATGTACCCGTTCAATGGACATTACGGCCGCCCATGAAGTCCTATCTCCACGCTGTGTAATATGTTTAAAAGTTGAATCAACAGCAAACCTACTATTTACTTGTACAAATCCCGGACATAGTAAATTAAAACAGTGTTTATCACCAGCCTAAAAAACACAAAGTAAAATTTTTTTTCTCAATTAACATAAACAATTCATTCAAGAAAATATTAATTTCATGAAATCAAAATAAATCACTAGAGTAAATAAGATATCTTACCTGCAAATGCACAAAAGACCTAGTTATATTGTCACCATACAAAGTTGGATCCACCTGAAATAAAAAAAATAAATACATATTCTATTAATTTTGGTAATGAACAAACAAATAAGTACTATTAATTATGTATCACTACCTATTATAATATTCCTCTTAGAGGTGTAAATTCAAATCCCCCAACCCCAAACAACATAATTTGATCATTAATAAATAAGATATAAATAAGATATGAAACTTACTCTCCAACCAACTTGTATAATATCTGATTCGTTCTGAATTTTCACTCGGCAGGCACTATGTTGTTGACCTTCAACATGAGGATTATATACACTAGCCTCCATTCCAGCTCCCCCAAACTTGGCATTTGGATTTTTTGGTGTTCGAACTATTGCAAGCTAAATATAAAAACAAAAATATTAGTTAAACTGTGACAAGGCATTAAAATTGACCTATTTACACTCTAGTAAAGTAACGTTTAAAATTTAAGTAAAAATAAATAATAAATTACAATAATTAATAATTTAAAATATTTAGAAAAAATAAATAAAATTTTGATTGACTCTCAAAATTCTATATGTGCACATAAATTGGAATAAAATACATAACATATATTATTTAAAATTAACATAAAATGTACTATAACAACTTAAATTTTATTTTTAAATCTGTAAAAAAAATCAATTAATGTCATATAAATTGAAATAAAAAATAACATATGTTGAGCTTATGTTAGCACGAATTCTTGTAACTAGCGTTGTCATAATAAGAGAAGTGACAAACAACCAAAAAGAAACTTCCAGATTTCAATATATATTTATTTAACAAATTTATATAATGTATGATCAATTTAACATTTTTTATTCAAAATATAGAAAAAAATAATATATGTATATAAGTACCTTGTATCCTCGTGAAGATATATATCTACTTTCCAACTCATTTTTACTGTTAATCTGTGTATAAGCAATAAAATATATGAGATTTGTATATAAAATCATGATTAGGGCAAAATAGATTAGTCAATTCATTGTCAAATGTTACATGATTTTCTGGCGGTGGCATATTTCTTTGTCTGATAAGATCTTCTTTAGTAATTTGTCTGATGGGGACTGTTCCAAAAGGACAATCAACGCCTTTGGACCATATCCTTGAAGACCATGTGCTTGAATTCCATTTTGACCTAGTTAAAGTAGGTTTCATCTGTCCATCCAAAATTTAAACTCTGTATTAATAAATAACATAAATATTATAAAATTGAAAGTAAAGTGAACATAAAAAGTAGATACATGCCTCTGGATGAAAATTGTGATTCTTTAATAACGGATGATCAAATGCTGGTTGCTTGTAGAAATCCACACAGTTATATATATCTCCAGACTTACTCTGACAACCAAAATGAGATGAGTTATCTTTAATTTATTGCACTATCATGTTATCCAAGATGTAACTTTTTCTATGCATAAAATGTTTACATTATAACTTTTCATTATACCTTGACTGTTTTGATTGATGGCTTGTTGAGAAGTTTAAGTTGTTCCTCCAACTCTAACTCCTCAATTTTAGATAGCATCGTCTTTCCTTGAACCCCGTCATAATTGAGAAGAAGATATAGTACCAATAAAATTTGTCGAATAATTTTTTGATGCATCAACATTACCTGAATAGATTATTTCCTTTTTAAAGGCATATATGTTAGGAAAGGTGTAATTACAACAATAAAATTTATTTACACAACATTTAAAAAAAAACATATTGCTAATTTAAAGTAGCTAACAAATAATGAACTTACTTGATGTATTAGTGCTAATTAAGTTTTTTGAACACCTATATACCACACTTTCTTATATTATATAGAAGAATTTTGAATTGACTATTGCAAATGTGATTAATGTAATCTTTGAATCAGTAACTAATAGATTTTATTTTAATAAATGTTATTTGCTCATTTCAAGTAAAATCCAAAAGGATAGTTTGAGCATGGACTACCAACAGACTGAGGTTACTTGTTAAAGAAAAATTCTTTTGTTGACTTTTATTTTTCATATTAGACTTGACAAATTTTTTTTTTTTTATATGTCATAAATTTTTATAAAAAAGATTCATTTATTGTAATACCCTAACTTTTTTTTCACTAAGATTGAGCCATCCTTCATATTATAGGATCAATTCATAAGTATTTAAAATATATTAGATGTGATTTAGAGTTATAAAGGGGTTTTTACATCAAGCCAAGTCCAAAGAATTTCTAGCAACTAAGTTTTCATATGAGTTGATGGAAGGGTCAATTTCAAATGACCATATCTCCTACAGTATAATGAGTTAGGTGACCCATAATATATCAAATTAAATATCTTTGAATTGTCTTTCCAACGCATCTTATTTCGCGTTAAACGAAGTTCGGAGTAAAGAGTTATGACCATTTTACTGGAGACCTGCAGAGCTGTCTGAAGGTCCGCGACGTGGACCTATCGCGAACCCTTTCTGGATAAGCTAAGCGACATTCCTTTATTTTATTTTGAGGGTACTTTTATCCTAAAGCCTTTGGGGGTCTATTTAAGGTCCCAAAACGTGTGATACGTGAGTTTCATGAGTCAAAACCCTCTCTTTCACTCCTAAACATAAAACGCTCAAGAATCATCAAGAAAGTCATCAAGTTAGGATTAACTTTCAAGAATCTTCATCAAGATGAGTTATTCTTCATAAGCTTTAAGCTAATTTCTCTATCTATTCATGAAATCCCTAATAGAATCTTAAATCCTAACCTAGGGTTTCAAGAAAGCGAATTCAAGAATCCCAAGAAAGGATTTCTTGATTATTCTTTCCATGAATTAGGGTTCTTCATCAAGAACTCTAAAGATTCTGAGTCAAGAAATCAAGAATAAAAAAGAAGCTCTTCAAACGATGCCTATCCAAGTTCTTCCATTCTAAAAGAACTATCGAGGTTGAGGATTTTCTCCAAGAAACGAGTATTCATCAAATTTTGATTGTAATATCAAATTTCCAGGTATGTAAGGCTAAACTAAAAGCGTGAGATTGTTCTCTTATGTGCCCCATAGAGGTCAAAGATGAGTTGATGGTTGAAGAGTATATGTGCATGAATACTTGAGAGTTTTTCATTGAAAAATTGATTTAAAATTTCATGTTTTCAATGTTGATGATGATCATACTACTTGTTTTCTTGAAGTTAACATTTTTTCATGAGATTTTGCAGAACCTTACATGATTATTTAAAAAGCATGCATAATGAACTTAGGGGATGAGTCTAGAGCCTTGACGATGATGATGTTGTGATGTTGTGATGGTGTTTCACATTTGATGAGAGTCTTGATGATGATGTTGATGAGAATGATGTTTTATTATGTCTTAAAATTGGAAGTTTAATTTCTAAAAGAGTATCTTGAGTCCATGATGTTGATGTTGATGTTATGAGGTGAGGTACTATGTCCCTCTGGGACTGATGTTGATGTTGAGGTTTTAAAATATGTCCCCATGGGACTGATGTTGATGTTGAGGTTTTATACTATGTCCCTCTAGGACCGATGTTGATGTTGAGGTATTATATCATGTCCTTATGTGACTGATGATGATGTATTATGTCCCTATGGGACTGATGATGATGATGTTTTATGAGCATGTCGAGTTCTGGGAGGAGTATTGAGCACCGAAATGGGTAGAGAGTGAGTCCCGCTCAAACCCATTAACTACGTGGCCCGCGTAGGAAGAGAGGATTGAATCGTAATACGGATGGCTCCTATCTTGTCCAAAAAGAAGACTAATGTTTGATGTTTTTGTGGATCTACTGACGTGATGTCCTTTACCCCGGGCAGGGTATTGGATGGATGTGGCAATGGCATCGCTTCGTTGTATCATCACTGACTCATTAGTGATGGTTGTCGGTTAGAGAAACTCCCAATTAGGTTCCATTTTGATAGGACTCTGATATTGATGTTGATGTGATGTTTTGAGTCGAGTTCCCTGAGTTGAGTTGATGTCGATGTTCCCTGAGATGAGTTGATGTTGATGTTCCTTGAGTTGAGTGGAGACGAGTTTTCTTAAGTTGAGTTGAGTTGAGTCGAGTCGAGTTGAGTCGAGTTGAGTTGAGTTGAGTCGAGTTAAGGTGAGTATGATGTATTGATGATGCATTGATGAGGTATTGATGGGTCATTTGTCTACTCTTTATTCTTTCTTTAGATAGACATTTGACATTCTGATGGAGTATGATGTTGAGTTGATGTTATTCCTATATTATTCTACTTGTTTCTGTTTAACTCAGCTATTTTACATACCAGTACATTCCAAGTACTGACGTCCCCTTCTGGGACTGCATCGTTTTATGATGCAGAGGCAGGTATTAGAGATCATCGACAGGCGCTTCGTTGAGGATCTATTCGCATTCAGCTGATCGATGAGACCTCCTTGTTTTCGGAGGATTTCCATATTGTTATCATCTAGCTTGAGTAGTACCTTATTTTCCTTGAATTGGGTAACTATGGCCTGTCATGGTACCATCTAGATGTTTGAGTTAGAGGCTTCATAGACACTAAGTAGAGGATGTGATGTATTTTTTTTTCAACTATTCTTTGTTGGAAATTAACATTTTGTATAAAGACTTGATTATTTTAATTATATTAAAGTCTTTTCCTTGAGGATGTTTCTTCCGCTGTTGAGTATGATGTGACTATGAGTCCAAGTGGTTCACTTGGGGACTAGCAATAGTCTCTGAGTGCCGGCCACGCCAAGGGTACCCTACCGGGGCGTGACATTTATATCATCTGTTAAAAATTTGGTGCATTTATGCCGTTGGTGTTTAAGAAAAGGCCATCTACACCATTATTTTTAACTTTGATTTTGCAAAATCACCCAATTTTTTCATACTTTTTAATTGGAGTTCTGGATCAAATTTGTTCTTTTTGCTTCTTCTTAAAGAATATACGTAGATTAAAAAGGCATTTTCTAGAACTCTTACTTTTAAGGTTATGAGCATTATAAAAGTTATTTTGGGAGTAGTATTGAGCACCGATATGAGTGAGAGTAATAATAACTTGAACTCATAAATTACGTAGCCGACATAGGATAGGATTGTACCAAAAGTACAACTCCTCATTGCTACTGAGATGGCCCAGTTTTAGGATGGATCCACTCCCTTAGTTTTCATCCCTTACCCTGGCAAAGTATGGGATGGCTCTGGCAGCGTAGGCGAGATGTTGTATCATTATGAATCTCATAGCAATAATTGTTAGTTAGAGAAACTCTCCAAACTAAAGTAAACTAATTGTTGCATACAGAGTTTCAACATATATTTTTACTTTCAGCATGCAATTAATTTATACTTATGTTATCCTATTTTAAGACATGTTTTAGCTACTTTTGAGTATGATACCCAATCCTAAGTTCCCGATTTTGGCTATTTTACATGCTCGTACATTTCACATACTGACGTTCTTTGGATTTGCATCATTTTATGATGCAGATGCAGGTGATAGAGTCCCTCAGTAGATGCTCCGTTGAGGACCAGCATTTCATTCAGCCATCGGTGAGGTCTCTTACCATCCATAAGCTTTAGAGTCTTTATTTATGTTTCAGTATTTATTTTCAGTTGTAGTTATTGTGGGCCTGTCACGATAGTTATCTCATATTATTTGAGTTAGAGGTTCCATAGACCGGATGACAGGAGTTCAGTTCTTGCTTTTACTTATTTTGGGAATATCAGTTATTTTGGGATAATTTCACTATTCAGTTTGTTCTGTTTTTGCAGTATCTTTAACTTATTATATTTAAGCTTTTCATTCATCATTTAAGTCTTCCGCTGAATAAAATAGTCAGGCCAAGTGGTTCGCTCGGGACCAGAAATGGTTCTGAGTGTGAACCATGCCCAGGGTGTAAACTCGCGGCGTGACACTTATGTAGCTACTAAGAAATTGCTACTGTTTCGGATACATGTGAATCACATTGGATACATGTATCTAGTGTATATCTAGTGTGATACGTATGTATTCGAGATACATAGACAAATCTCGCTTGCCTCCTTGTTCTCGCTTGCCTCTCTCCCTATATTTCAATATATCTAGTAGCAAGAATATCTATATCTAGTTGTATCTGACTGGGAATCTGGTATGAAATTATTAATTAGTAGGATAAAATATAATTGTTTCAAACTATAGAAAGAATTAGTAAATATGATAGGAATGTTTGAGTAATTAAGTAATTTTTTCCTCAAATTTATTGTTTTCAACGCGCTCATTTTGTATAATTTGCTTCTTTTTTGTTATAATTGTATTTTTTTTTTAAAAAACCAAAAACTCTTGAAAGATTTCATAACTTACCACTAAGACATTTTTTGTGAGATCAAATTTCAAGCAAAAAATATCTAAAAGTTTTCAAACTTCAAACACAAATTTTTATATTATCAGAATTGTATATTGGAAGTATTCAAACATAATATATTTGCAAAAGAATTTTAGCTTCAACTGCAATTTAAGTAATGGGCCAAAATTGAAAATTTGTATACTCCCTTTTCATAACAAGTAATATTTTAAAAAAATATACTTCATAATTTTTTTTTTTATATAGAAAGTGAATATCATCACATTTAGAGTTGATGACTCTCTCCCGGTCCCCCAAACAATACAAAATGTTGGAACTTTCCAGGTATCATACGTGGGTAATCCAAAACTCGATACAAGCTAGTATCATCAACATATATTGTTGTTTTATCTACGTCAACTGTCTCACCTTTATCATTTAAAATGGCAAGACCCTTACAATATGCATCATATGTAATGTCTCCAATAGGAAAATAGCTTGAGCCCATTGGAGGTTCAGGTATATCTGGTGGACTATAAGCGACGCCTCCCCACTCAATGTTATTAGCAAAGTTTGCCAAGCTAGTGAAAATCTTTTGAGGCCAAAAACCAATTTTTTCATGATTTGGCTGAAGTAAAACCCACCAATTTCCATTGGCTGGATCCTGAAGCAAAAAATTTGCATTAGTATTTATAACTTTCAAAAATTAGAAAACATATTTTACTAAAGAAATAAATGTACCCGTTCAATGGACATTACGGCCGCCCATGAAGTCCTATCTCCACGCTGTGTAATATGTTTATAAGTCGAATCAACAGGTAACCTACTATTTACTTGTACAAATCCCGGACATAGTAAATTAAAACAGTGTTTATCACCAGCCTAGAAAACACAAAGTAAACAATTTTTTTCTCAATTAACATAAACAACTCGCTCAAGAAAATATTAATTTCATGAAATCAAGATAAATCACTAGAGTAAATAAAATATTTTACCTGAAAATGCACAAAAGCCCTAGTTTTATTGTCACCATACAAAGTTGGATCCACCTGAAATAAAAAAAATAAATACATATTCTATTAATTTTGGTAATGAACAAACAAATAAGTACTATTAATTATGTATAACTACCTATTAAAATTTGCCTCTTAGAGGTGTAAATTCAAATCCCCCCTACCCCAAATAACATAATTTGATCATTAATAAATAAGATATGGAACTTACTCTCCAACCAACTTGTATAATATCTGATTCGTTCTGAATTTTCACTCGACAGGCACTATGTTGTTGACCTTCAACATGAGGATTATATACGCTAGCCTCCATTCCAGCTCCCCCAAACTTGGCATTTGGATTTTTTGGTGTTCGAACTATTGCAAGCTAAATATAAAAATAAAAATATTAGTTAAATTGTGACAAGACATTAAAATTGACCTATTTACACTCTAGTAAAGTAACGTTTAAAATTTAAGTAAAAATAAATAATAAATTACAATAATTAATAATTTAAAATATTTAGAAAAAATAAATAAAATTTTGATTGACTCTCAAAATTCTCTATGTGCACATAAATTGAAATAAAATACATAACATATATTATTTAAAATTAACATAAAATGTACTATAACTCGCAATGATTAACAACTTAAATTTTATTTTTAAATCTATAAAAAAAATCTATTAATGTCATATAAGTTGAAATAAAAAATAACATATGTTGAGCTTATGATAGCACGGATTCTTGTAACTAGCGTTGTTATAATAAGAGAAGTGACAAACAACCAAAAAGAAACTTCCAGATTTCAATATATATTTATTTAACAAATTTATATAATTTATGATCAATTTAACATTTTTTATTCAAAAAAATAGAAAAAAATAATATATATATATATATATATATATATATATAAAGTACCTTGTATCCTCGTGAAGATATATATCTACTTTCCAACTCATTTTTACTGTTAATCTGTGTATAAGCAATAAAATATATGAGATTTGTATATAAAATCATGATTAGGGCAAAATAGTGAATTAATGTAACATTAGTCAATTCATTGTCAAATGTTACGTGATTTTCTGGTGGTGGCATATTTCTTCGTCTGATAAGATCTTCTTTAGTGATTTGTCTAATGGGAACTGTTCCAAAAGGACAATCACCGGCTTTGGACCATATCCTTGAAGACCAATTAGTTGTAGAGGTGCTTGAATTCTGTTTTGACCTAGTTAGTGTAGGTTTCATCTGTCCATCCAAAATTTAAACTATGTATTAATAAATAACATAAATATTATAAAATTGAAAGTAAAGTGAACATAAAAAGTAGATACATGCCTCTGGATGAAAATTGTGATTCTTTAATAACGGATGATCAAATGCTGGTTGCTTGTAGAAATCCACACAGTTATATATATCTCCAGACTTACTCTGACAACCAAAATGAAATGAGTTATCTTTATTGCACTATCATGTTATCCAAGACGTAACTTTTTCTATGCATAAAATGTTTACATTATAACTTTTCATTATACCTTAACTGTTTTGATTGATGGCTTGTTGAGAAGTTTAAGTTGTTCCTCCAACTCTAACTCCTCAATTTTAGATAGCATCGTCTTTCCTTGAACCCCATCATAATTGAGAAGAAGATATAGTACCAACAAAATTTGTCGAATAATTCTTTGATGCATCAACATTACCTAAATAGATTATTTCATTTTTATAGGCATATATGTTAGGAAATGTGTAATTACAACAATAAAATTTATTTACACAACATTAAAAAAAAAATATATTGCTAATTTAAAGTAGCTAACAAATAATGAACTTACTTGATGTATTAGTGCTAATTAAGTTTTTTGAACACCTATATACCACACTTTCTTATATTATATAGAAGAATTTTGAATTGACTATTGCAAATGTGATTAATGTAATCTTTGAATCATTAACTAAAATCCAAAAGGATAGTTTGACCATGGACTACCAACAGACTGAGGTTATTTGTTAAAGAAAAATTCTCTTGTTGACTTTTATTTTTCGTATTAGACTTGACAAATTTATTTATTTTTTTATATGTCATAAATTTTTATAAAAAAGATTCATTTATATCATCTGTTAAAAATTTGGCTCATTTATGTCGTTGGTATTTAAGAAAAGGCCATCTATACCATTATTTTTAACTCCGATTTTGCAAAATCATCCAATTTTTTCATACTTTTTAATTGGAGTTCTGGATCAAATTTGTTCTTTTTGCTTCTTCCTAAAGAATATATGTAGAACACTAATAATCCAATTTTTTCAACTTTTTCAATTATTCACAAAATCACTTCAAATTTCAAGATTGACGTAGCTTCGAATATTAATACATAACAACCATTAAATATTTGCCATTTCACGTAAGGTTTCCTTAAAAATTTGCTCGGGCTTATTGAAAATTTTGGGCCCTCATATGATGATGCCTTAAGCAGTTGCTTGGGCTTCTTTATTAGTTGGGCCTTAATTTTACCAGTTAGGCTTAGATTTGTTGTTCAATGGACTAAAATACTAGACTATTGTCTTTTTCAATTTTCTTTCTTTCTTGTAGTAAAATAGAATTAGAAAAATAACGTAACTAGACAAACATATCATATGTATTTATATTACATAACTATCGTTTGAAAAAATTATAATTTACAGCTATAGGTAAGGTTTTGTTGCTATTTTTTCTCTCCCCTCTTCCTCTCTCTCTTTGCTATTTCTTGCTAGATATAGAATTACATATATATACCAATTGCATATATACAATTATTTTGACTGATATACATAGTCAATTCAATAGATATACATATACAATACGATATATGATCAGCATGAAAATTGAATGGCAAAACGGCCTCGGGTGATTTTTAGAGCAACCGGATCAAAAGATAATCTTTTGATGCGAAAATGCGAACCAGTGAGGGTGTGCGGCAGATGTACGACGCGCACCTGCTGCGGACCAACACTTGGTTTGATACTAAAAATTTTCTACGGGATTAGAAACCTCGTTCAGAGAAGTTTCGGTGTAAAATATCAAAAATAAACCCAGTCCGAGTCGCGGACCCCGTGTCCCGAAACGAACTTTTCTTTAATTTCGTGAGAGGCATCCTAGACCTTTCCAAATGCCTCCTAGACTTAATATATGATCAAAATAGGTTGTTTTAAGCGTAAAAAAGGTTTTAAACCCTATTCTAAGTCCTTGCAAAAAGACCTAGGGCTTGAGGATAGAGGAGAAGAGCTTGAGATTGAGGAATTCAAGAGGGAATCCTTGAAGAGATTGTTGAAAACTTCATCCCAGTTATGTAAGACTAAACTAAAAGCATGAGATTGTTCTCTCATGTGCCCCATATATGGTCATAGATGAGTTGATAGTCTAAAGATTCTACATACATGATTCTTGATGGTTTCTCTTGAGAATTTATTTGAATTCATATATTTTCTTATATTGATGATCATTATAAACTTGTTTTCTTGAATTGAACATTTTCATGAGAATTTGCATAACCCTACATGACTATTTTAAAAGCACACATGAATGAACTTAAGAATTGAGACTGGAGCCTTGATTGGAGAATGTCGATTGTGATTGCGATTGTGATTGTGATGAGAGAATGATGATGGGTTGATAAAACTTGATAGTCCTGTGAGTCTCCATAAATGAACTCCACTGATTTGACTATTCGATTGTTCCCTACGATTGTTCTAAGCCTTGAGCTATTGATTGAGATGATCTTTGATGAGAGAGCTAAGGTCCCTATGAGATTGATTGATGAGAGGGTTAAAAGTCCCTACGATTTGATTGGATTGATTGTCTTATGAGCATTGAGTCGTGGGAGGAGTATCGAGCACTGAAAGAGTAAGAGTTAGTCCGACTCGCACTCATCAAACTATATCGCCAAATGTAGGTGAGGCATGAAACCATCACATTATATTGTGGTTCCCTCTTGATTAGAAATCCCTGAAAGCAATAAAGGACTTAGTTGATTGTGTTTCCCTCTGGGATTCGATTCGTTCCCTACCTGGAAAGTTTGGAACGGCTGTGGCAACATCAGCTTGACTATTGTACATTTACTGGCTCATAAGTGATTGTTGTCGAATAAGAGAAACTCCCAGAAAGATCCTACCTTGAGTACTCCGAGTCGAGATGAGATGAGATGTGATAAGATGAGTTCCTTTGAGATGACTCTGATTTGATTGATGAGGTTGATTGGTTGATGGGTCTCTTGTCTACTCTTTATTCTTGCATATATAGACATTTGACATTTTGATTTGATGATTGTTCTGAGTCGATAATTGTTTCATATTACTCTACCTCTTTCTGTTTCATTGAACTCTTTTACATACCGTACATTCCACGTACTGATGCCACTCGGCGCAAATGATGCAGATACAGGGATTAGGGATCGTCAACAGGCGTTTCATTGAAGATCCGAGATATTCAGCTTATTGTTGAGCCTCCCCTACTCCGGAGGACCCACTATTATTTATTTCATCTTGCTTTGAGTTAGACTATACTAGTCTTATGTTTTGACTTGGGTAGCCATGGGTCTGTCATTGGCACCACTTGACTAGTATTAGAGGCTTCATAGATGATAGTCGAACGTTGATGTTGAAATTGAGAGCTAATTCTTTCTACTAGCCTTCTATTATTATATATTTTACTCAAGACATTAGATGAGATGATCACATTTACTTGTTTTTTACTTCCGCTGATCAGTAGAGTTATTTGATTCAATGAATGTGATGAGACTAAGTGGTTCGCTTGGGGACTAGCAATAGTCTCTAGGTGCCGGCCACGTCTCGGGTACCCTCCCGGGGCGGGACACTTCAACTACCAGTCTCTACCCAAGATCAAGTTTATGAGTTGAGATCAGGTTTTCCCCATTACTAGTCAATTTCATTAAAATACTTGTTCATGTATTTTTTCTTGATAACAATCATGGTCTTTATTGATTTCAGTACTAAATTAAGTTATTGAGTTAAGGTTTTATGGTTAAGGTTGCAATCGTAAGAACCCTAGATATTTAATGAAAACCATTATGTTCACAGTTTTGAGTTGAGTTTAAGAAGTACTTAAAGCTTCTGTATTTACAAGATAGTTTAATAATAAAATTATGTTTTTGGGACACTTTGCGTTGATACAACTTTAGTCAAAGAGAAGAGAAAAGTTTAAGAAAAGTTAGAGTTCGGCTAAGTCCCAATAGATTAAAAAGGCATTTTCTAGAACTCTTACTTTTAAGGTTATGAGCATTATAAAAGTTATTTTGGGAGTAGTATTGAGCGCTGATATGAGTGAGAGTAATAATAACTTGAACTCATAAATTACGTAGCCGACATAGGATAGGATTGTACCAAAAGTACAACTCTTCATTGCCACTGAGATGGCCCAGTTTTAGGATGGATTCACTCCCTTAATTTTCATCCCTTACCCTGGCAAAGTATGGGATGGCTCTGGCAGCGTAGGCGAGATGTTGTATCATTATGAATCTCATAGCAATGGTTGTTAGTTAGAGAAACTCTCCAAACTAAAGTAAATTAATTGTTGCATACAGAGTTTCAACATATATTTTTACTTTCAGCATGCAATTTATTTGTACTTATGCTATCCTATTTTAAGACATGTTTTAGCTACTTTTGAGTATGATACCCAATCCTAAGTTCCCGGTTTTACATGCTCGTACATTCCACGTACTGACGTTCTTTGGATTTGCATCATTTTATGATGTAGACGCAGGTGATAGAGTCCCTCAGTAGATGCTCCATTGAGGACCAGCATTTCATTCAGCCATCGGTGAGGTCTCTTACCAGCCAAAAGCTTTAGAGTCTTTATTTATGTTTCAGTATTTATTTTCAGTTGTGGTTACTGTGGGCCTGTCACGATAGTTATCTCACATTATTTGAGTTAGAGGTTCCATAGACTGAATGACAGGACTTTAGTTCTTACTTTTACTTATTTTGGGAATATCAGTTATTTTGGGATAATTTCATATTCAGTTTGTTCTGTTTTTGCAGTATCTTTAACTTATTATATTTAAGCTTTTCATTTATCATTGAAGTCTTCCGTTGAATAAAATAGTCAGTCCAAGTGGTTCGCTTGGGACCAGAAATGGTTCTGGGTGTGAACCACGCCCAGGGTGTAAACTCGTGGCGTGACACTTATGTAGCTACTAAGAAATTGCTATTGTTTCGGATACATGTGAATCACATTGGATACATTTATCTAGTGTATATCTAGTGTGATACGTATGTATTCGAGATACATAGACAAATCTCGCTTGCCTCCCTATATTTCAATATATCTAGTAGCAAGATTATCTATATCAAGTTGTATCTGACTGGAAATATGGTATGAAATTATTAATTAGTGGGATAAAATATAATTGTTTCAAACTAAAGAAAGAATTAGCAAATATAATAGAAATGTTTGAGTAATTAAGTAGTTTTTTCCTCAAATTTATTGTTTTCAATGCGCTCATTTTGTATAATTGTATTTTTTTAAAAAAACCAAAAACGCTTGAAAGTTTTCATAACTTACCACTAAGACAATTTTTGTGAGATCAAATTTCAAGTAAAAAATATCTAAAAAAATTTCAAACTTCAAACACGAATTTTTATATTATCAGAATTGTATATTGGAAGTATTCAAAAATAATATATTTGCAAAAGAATTTTAGCTTCAGCTGCAATTTAAATAGTGGGCCAAAATTGAAAATTTGTATACTCCCTTATCATAACAAGTAATATTTTGAAAAAATATACTTCATGCTTTTTTTTAAATAGAAAGTGAATATCATCACATTTATAGTTGAGGACTCTCTCCTGGTCCCCCATAAAATACAAAATGTTTGAACTTTCCAGGTTCCATACGTGGTTGATCCAAAATTCGATACAAGTTAGTATCATCAACATATATTGTCGTTTTATCTACGTCAACTGTCTCACCTTTATCATTCAAAATGGCAAGACCCCTACAATATGCATCATATTTAGTGACTCCAAGAGGAAAATAACTTGAGCCCATTGGAGGTTCAGGTATATCTGGTGGACTATAAGCGACGCCTCCCCACTCAATGTTATTAGCAAAGCTTGCCAAGCTAGTGAAAATCTTTTGAGGCCAAAAACCAATTTTTTCATAATTGTCCTGAAGTAAAACCCACCAATTTCCATTTACTGGATCCTTTTATCAATAAGCAAAAAATTTGCATTAGGATTTATAGCTTTCAAAAATTAGAAAATATATTTTACTAAAGAGATAAATGTACCCGTTCAATGAACATTGTGGCCTCCCATGAAATCGTATCTCCGCGATGTGAAATATGATCAAAAGTCATATCAACGGGTATTTTACTATTTACTTGTACAAATCCCGGACATAGTAAATTAAAACAGTGTTTATCACCGACCTAAAAAACACAAAGTAAAGAATTCTTTTCACAATTAACATAAACAACTCACTCAAGAAAATATTTATTTCATGAAATCAAAATAAATCACTAGAGTAAATAAGATACCTTACCTGCAAATGCACAAAAGACCTAGTTATATTGTCACCATACAAAGTTGGATCCACCTGAAATAAAAAAATAAATACATATTCTATTAATCTTGGTAATGAACAAACAAATAAGTACTATTAATTATGTATCACTACCTATTATAATTTGCCTCTTATGGGTGTAAATTCAAATTTCCCAACCCCAAATAATATAATTTGATCATTAATAAATAAGAGATGAAACTTACTCTCCAACCAACTTGTATAATATCTGATTCATTCTGAATTTTCACTCGGCAGGCACTATGTTGTTGACCTTCAACGTGAGGATTATATACACTAGCCTCCATTCCAGCTCCACCAAACTTAGCATTTGGATTTTTTGGTGTTCGAACTATTGCAAGCTAAATATAGAAATAAAAATATTAGTTAAATTGTGACAAGACATTAAAATTAACATATGTTGAGCTTATATTAACACGGATTCTTGTAACTAATGTATTGTTATAATAAGAGGAGTGACAAACAACCAAAAAGAAACTTCCAGATTTCAATATATATTTATTTAATAAATTTATATAATTTATGAGTAATTTAATATTTTTTATTTAAAAAAATAGAAAATAGTAATATATATAAGTACCTTGTATCCTCGTGAAGATATATATCTACTTTCCAACTCATGTTTACTGTTAATCTGTGTATAAGCAATAAAATATATGAGATTTGTATATAAAATCATGATTAGGGCAAAATAGTGAATTAATGTAACATTAGTCAATTCATTGTCAAATGTTACGTGATTTTCTGGTGGTGGCATATTTCTTCGTCTGATAAGATCTTCTTTAGTGATTTGTCTAATGGGAACTGTTCCAAAAGGACAATCACCGGCTTTGGACCATATCCTTGAAGACCAATTAGTTGTAGAGGTGCTTGAATTCTGTTTTGACCTAGTTAAAGTAGGTTTCATCTGTCCATTCAAAATTTAAACTCTGTATTAATAAAAAACATAAATATTATAAGATTGAAAGTAAAGTGAACACAAAAAGTAGACACATGCCTCTGGATGAAAATTGTGATTCTTTAATAATGGATGATCAAATGCTGGTTGCTTGTAGAAATCCACACAGTTATATATATCTCCAGACGTACTCTGACAACCAAAATGAAATGAGTTATCTTTATTGCACTATCATGTTATCCAAGACGTAACTTTTTTAATGCATAAAATGTTTACATTAAAACTTTTCATTATACCTTAACTGTTTTGATTGATGGCTTGTTGAGAAGTCTAAGTTGTTCCTCCAACTCTAACTCCTCAATTTTAGATAGCATCGTCTTTCCTTGAACCCCATCATAATTGAGAAGAAGATATAGTACCAACAAAATTTGTCGAATTATTCTTTGATGCATCAACATTACCTGAATAGATTATTTCATTTTTATAAGCATATATATTAGATGTGTAATTACAACAACAACAACAACAACAACATACCCAGTGGAATCTCACAAGTGGGGTCTGGAGAGAGTAAAATGTACGCAGACCTTACCACTACCTCATAGAAGTTGAGAGGTACCCTCGTCTCATTACAACAATAAAATTTATTTACACAACATAAAAAAAAAACACATTGCTAATTTAAATTAGCTAACAAATAATGAACTTACTTGATGTATTAGTGCTAATTAAGTTTTTTGAACACCTATATACCACACTTTCTTATATTATATAGAAGAATTTTGAATTGACTATTGCAAATGTGATTAATGTAATCTTTGAATCATTAACTTTAGATTTTATTTTGATAAATGTTATTTGTTCATTTCAAGTAAAATCCAAAAGGATAGTTTGACCATGGACTACCAATTACTTGTTAAAAAAAAATAACTCTCTAGTTGACTTTTATTTTTCATATTAGACTTGACAAATTTATTTAGAACTTTTCTTTATATGTCATAAATTTTTATAAAAAAGATTCATTTATATTATCTCTTAAAAATTTGGCTCATTTATGCCGTTGGTGTTTAAGAAAAGGCCATCTATACCATTATTTTTAGCTCTAATTTTGCAAAATCACCCAAATTTTTCATACTTTTTAATCGGAGTTCTGGATCAAATTTGTTCTTTTTGCTTCTTCTTAAAGAACATATGTAGAACACTAATAATCCAAATTTTTTTAACTTTTTTCAATTATTCACGAAATCATTTCAAATTTCAAGAGTGGCGTCTCTTCGAACATCGATACATAACAACCATTAAATATTTGCCATTTCACGTGATGTTTCCTTAAAAATTTGCTCGGGCTTATAGAAAATTTTGGGCCCTCATATGATGATGCCTAAAGCAGTTGTTTGGGCTGCTTTATTAGTTGGGCCTTAATTTTACCAGTTGGGCTGCTTAGATTTGTTGTTCAATGGACTAAAATACTAGACTATTGTCTTTTTCTATTTTCTTTCTTTCTTGTAGTAAAATAGATTTGGAAAAATAACGTAATTAACTATCGTTTAAAAAAATTATAATTTATAAATATAGATAGGGTTTTGTTGCTATTTTTTCTCTCCTCTCCCTCGCCTCTCTCCTCTCTCTCTCTCTCTCTCTCTCTCTCTCTCTGCTATTTCTTGCTAGATATACAATTACATAAATATATCAATTGCATATATACATTATTTTGACAGATATACATAGTCAATTCGACAGATATACATGTACAGTTCGCCTTTCTCCGTGCTCTGCCCTCTCTCCTCCCTCTGCCAATCTAGATTACCAGATATACAAATACATATGTATATTAGTTACATACATTCAATTATTTGACAGATATATACATACAATTTGACAAATATACATATACAATTCGCCTCTCTCCTCCCTCTCTCGATCTCGCTCGCTTCTCTTCTCTCCTCCAGATGGCATAGACGAGGGTATACCGTGTAATTGTGTAAAATATAGTTATTTGACCATATTAAGTTCCAAGCCTATATTATTTATAAAAATTCTCCAATAGATTTTCATTGCCCTTTGTTAGGTTGATTATTACTCCCTCCTTCCCATTTTATATGACATCACCGTGGTACTTTTTTTTTAAAAAAAAAAAGACTTTTGAAACTTGTGGTCTAAAATCATTTTTAGATATTAGTGAGGCTAAAAATCATTTAATTAAGCGTAAAAGGAGAATTTTAAAATTGAATTGTTATCAATTAGAGTAAGGTGATATATTCTTTTTGGTACGGACCAAAAAAAAAAGGTGCCACATAAAATGGGACGGAAAGAGTACTGTTTTTTAATTAGCCATGTATATACTTCCCTTACATTTCTAATTATACTTTTAAATTTTTCTTCACCAGTCTTGAAGTTTAATTTACTTTAATAATGAAAGGGATAGTATAGCCAATGTTGCCATTTTTAAATAGTCAATTTTGTGTAAAACTAATCATTAAGATTCTTTAATTATTTTCCATTAGAGGAGTATTAAACAAAAAAGATAAATTGTTAGACAATTAATTAAATGCATTTGACGCGCTTTTATTTGAGTTTATGGAGTTATAATGTCCTGTGGATCACATGATGCTTAAACAAAAACAGATCATATATAATTTTTAATAATTATGCATCTTGCATGAGTTAATGGACATTTTTTTTTTATAATTGTGGTGTCTGAATCAATTTGCACGTATTTTGTTTAATTTTAGAAGATACATGTCATCTATTATCAACAATAATTATCAAGTAATTCTGACTACTAAAATCAGAGTAAATGAACGAGAATATCATCAGCTGAAATTTAAGTCTGAGACTTTATGATGAGAACATATTTTGTAATGTTAATTTATTTTTAATGCAAAAAATATATTTTAAAGAGAAGAATATAGTAGTGGATTAAATTACGGCAGAATATAGTAGTGGATTAATTATGGCGTATTTCATTAAAAAATCATTTTTAATGCAAAAAATTATGCATCTTGCATGAGTTAGTAGACGCTTTCTTTTATATTCGTGATGTCTGAATCAATATATACGTATTTTGTTTAATTTTAGAAGATACATGTCATCTATCATTAATAGTTACTGTCAGATAATTCTGTCTACTAAAATTTTTTCATAGAATTTCATCAGCTGAAATTTAAATCTACGACTTTATGATGAAAACATATTATGTAATGTTAAACTATTTTAAAGTAAAAAAATATATATTTTAAAGAGAAGAATATGGTAGTGGGATTTTGAATCTCTTGCCTACTTTTGTTTTTTATTGGTCCACATATTAGCATATTCCTAAAAAGATGAGTTTTCTTATGATGTAATATTGTTTAGGAAGAATTAATGTAAATAGTTATAAAAGTGGTTGATGAAAATTATATGTAAAATTCATGTGTTATATGTGCATGATCAATATATAATTCATGTAAATGATTAGAAAAAGTAAAAAATAAATCTTATCAACTATTTATGTAAAGATTTTTTTTATATGAATCAACTAATTAACAATCCAAAACTCGATGAATAATTGATTAATTCTTTCATATTTCTCTTTTAGAATATCAAAATTAAACAGTGCAACTCAAATTTGTAACATATATCTGAATTTGGACCTATTCATTGTACCTTAATAATTTCACTTTTTATTTTCGAGATTATTATTTTTATCCCACCAAAACTATTGAGCCAGCCAAAGAAATGATTTGGATTCTTTTTCATGACTTTTTTTCATTAGAGAAAAAGCAAAAGAAAAAGGAAATATATAGGGAAATTACAAAGACTATTTTAATTGACTTTTCTTTAATTTAAAATTGTAAAGTAGAAAAATTAAGAAAGCTTCTCTTAGTGGAAAGCAAAAACCTTTTGAAGACCCAACTTATCTTGTGTTTAGTATAAAAAAATAATTATTAATTACAATCAAATTCATACTTTAATCCTGTATTTTCCTAAGTTGTATAGATTCTGCACTTTTAATACTGCACATGTATTGAATTATTCAAAAAATACTAATTTTGACGAATTCGACATACATTCGCTGATTTTGTTTCGGAGTCCAACTAACATAGGTCTTTACGATATAGAAAAATTATTTTTGATGGAGTAAGGTAATGGAGAAAATCTAACAAAAAATAATAATTTTCTTAGATTTGATCAATTTTATTTTATTTTTAAAAAATATAATAAATTTAAAAGGGTATCCTTTATTTGTGATGTATTTGCTTGGAAGTATTGTCATTGAGGAGACTCTTGGTGTTTAAACTATTTAGTTGTCTTTTCTGTCACACCTACAATATTTTAATTTGGATATTATTTCACATGTATTAAAAAAATCAAACAGGACTGACATTTACTATCCAAATTAGTAGTAGTAATAATAAATTAATCTTTTTATTTGAAGTCTAAATAAAATAAACCAAAAAATTAAATTGATTTTCTGTATTTTATCTTTTGAATTATATTAGAGTAGGTAAGTTGATGTTGGCTTTTTTGACTACTTTATTGACATTTGGTAAACTCATAGTCATAGCTAAATAAATAAATAATTTTTTTTTTAAAAAAAACACTTTTCTTTTGAAAAAAAAAATGTGGGAAAAGTTTGAATAATGAATGAGAAAGTGACATTTTAAATATGAAATCCCCCCAAAAATAAAAATTTGAACCTTCACCAAATTTTCACCGTAGAATTCTGAGGTTTTCAGTGTGACGTTATCGATAGTCTATATTATATAAAGATTGAAATAAAAATTATACATATATATATATATATATATATTTATGTTCTCAGATCTACGTGCAAGAGGTTTGCCTTCTGGGTCGAACTCGTCGCGTTGGGTTTGTCTGATGCGGATCACCTCTCCTGTGTAGTTTGCGAACTATTGCATAGGAGCAGAGAAGGGTAGCGACTGTAAATTTCCCTTTAAGATACAGCTCCCTGTTACAATGGTATAATTTTACCTAAATTGAAAAATATATATTTTATTCAAATAATATCTAAATTATTCTCAAATAGTTGTTCAAAAAAATAATATTAATTTATTTATATAATGCACTGAAAAATAGAAACATAAACCGTGCAAGTCTCTACTTCTACTGATTGATTAAGCGTGTGTTGTTTCTAACATGCGCTGAGAATGAGGCACATGATACCAAGAACCTTCATCATAACTCTTTCCACATGATTTTCCATTTTTACCCCCTCGTTTTTCGCTCCGCGTTTGATATCTATCTTGAATCCTGATAAATCTCAATTCATGTTGAAAAGTTTCTCTTTGAAGTAAAACGTCTTCTATCAAAACTGATTTCAATTTCAGAGTTCGGATTCGAAATCTTTAGTAAATGATGAAAGAATACTTACTATTCTATTAGTATAATTTTTTATGTTAATAACAGAATCAAAATTTTACTAGAAAAATCGGAATATGAAAAGGTCAAGAAAATTCAACATTACAAAATCAAGATATAATGAATTAATACTCCCTCTGGATCACTTTATCGGTCCCATTTTTTGTTTACAATAAGCCCATAAAAATTATGTATTTCGACTATTATATTTATATTTATTATTTTTAATCATTTTAAAATTTGAAATCTCTCTTTAATCTTTCTTGAGCAATTTAGGAGAGTGTTAATCTAAATAATCACAATATTCAAATATGTCTATGTGCTCTTCACTTGAGTTTTATATGCTAATTAATCAATATTTATTATTTTCAAGAATGATTATAACTAAGGGCAATTCGAAAATAATGCATATTTTTAATTACATTTTAATTTTTAAAATAACAAGTATTTTTATTTTTAATAAAAATAATAGATAAGATGATTCGAAAAAAATATGTAAAAAAGAAATGTGACAATTAATACGAAAATGAAGGAGCAAGTAATTCATTTCCTCTAACAAAGCTTGACGAAATTATTAGATCCAAATTATCTCTTGCCTTTTTTTTTCTCCATCATAACTTCATTTATGACATTGTTGAGTACATTACTTCTCCTACATTTAGTGCATTTTCCTCTAACTAAAACTAAACAAAAAAGAGAAAGACCCTAGAGTAATTAAACAACTAAATTGGGATTAGGAATTACTCCCTTCGTCTATGGTATGTTTATATCTGTTAAATAATTATATACATGTAATATATATATGTCTGACAAGCGAGATTGGGAGAGGGAGGAGTGAGGCGAGGGAGGAGAGAGTCGAGCAAGAGAGGGCAACGAGTGGAGAGAGGTGAATGGTATATGTATATCTGTCGAATTGAATGTGTATATCTGTCAAATAATTGTATATGTACAGCTGGTTTACATATGTATTTGTATATCTGATAAGAAATTACACAGAGAGAGGAGAGAGGCGAGAGAGAGGAAGAGAAGAGAAGAGAGAGAAAATAGCAACAAAACCCTAACTACAACTTTAAATTGTAATTTTTTCAAATTAGTGTGATACAATATAAATGCATACCATATGTTCGCCTAATTACGTAATTTATTACTAATAATTGATAAGTACTAATCAACATTAACAAAGATGATAGTGGAGTAATAATTGATAAATACTTTTTCCATTTTTAATTGAAAAATTCGAATTTGAATTGTTTATAACATAAAATTTCTAACGAAAATTCAAATTTAGTCGGATTCAATATTGATACCAATCACCTAGTAGGAAATAAAAAACAAATAAACTACTAATATTAACAAAAAATCTAAAGGTCAAAAAGGGTAAAGAAATATAGGGGTAAATAAGTAAATAGCCGCTTTCACATGGAATTTAAGATTAGTTTTACCTAATTAACTTTTGTTTTCCCCAAAACAATGATTAGCTGTTCCCCAATAAAATGATTAGCAATTAAAAAGAAATTTTAAGACACTAAACAAAAGCAAAAATAATACTAGTAATACACTAGTTGCAAATACAAATAATTTTGCATAAAAAGAATAATATTATTATTTATATCTTAATAAATTAAAGTTCAAGGAATGATCCCATGTTTACATTTATTCTTCTCCATGAATAATACATCATTTTCATATATGATTAATTGATTATTTACAAACTCCTAACATGTTGAGATAATAATATATTGGTCTAAATTGGCTTTATAAGTTCTAAAGATTCACTTGAATTTAAATTTTTTAAAAACAAAGAACCAATTGTCCAACACTAATACTAAAAATTTGATCTTCAATAATTTTTTATGAGCATTATGAAAAAAATGATAAATATTTCTATAATTTTTTTCTTGATAACAAGGAGAGCTCGTACTTGCTACAGTTTGAGTGCGCACATGGTAAATTTCTGCTCTTATGCAATAGTTCGCAAACCATAGGAGAGATAATCTGCACTAGACAAGCATAACTCGCAAACCACATAGGAGAGATGAGATAATCCGCACTAGGCAAATCTGGGGTGACAAGCTCGACTCAGAAGGCAAACATATTGCTGTTGTTGACAAGAGATTTCGAACTTGAGATCCCAACATAGAAGTCTCAAGCCCAAACTACTGGACCACCTCGAAGGATTTGTTGTGAAATATTTTATTCTTAAAAATTTTCTCGAATCGAATTTGTATTTAGTTCGACGTTAACTATGTATCGAACATACAATTACCTTTATTAGGGATCATTTTAGTATCAATATGAAAATTTTAACTCGTTATAATATCGCATACGAAATAAAATAATGAAATTAAAAATATTTGAATAAAACACGTCAAGTTTACGAATATTTAGATATTGTATCTATAGACAATTGTATTTATGAGAATAAATATTCAAAGTTGATCAATCAAAGCCACGCATGTTAAGGCCCACACTTCCTTTAGTCCGCCGCTCACTCTATTATCTCCTTCTCCATTTTCTGCTTGAATTTTTCTAATTTAACCTATAGTTTTTTAACCCCAAAATTCTTCTTCAGCTCATAAACTGTCCCTGTTTCCGGCACCAAATCTCTCTTTGAACCCAAGTGTTTTTTGCCCCTTCTCTTTTTAACTAAGTTGGTGTCACTTAATGGTAGTTTCCACTCAAAGGGGTTGTTACAGATTTAGATTCTTGAATTCACTCTGAAGCTTTGTTTCTGTTTTCTTTCGTGTTTATCTTTCTCCCCTCACTTCTAAAAAGGACAACTTTATCTTTTTCCAGCTTTTCTTTGTTTGTTTTCATCTGTTATTTAAATCCACCGTCTGGTTTATCTTTTGAATCTTTTGCTTTCTGGTTTTTTTTTTTCCTTTTTGGTGATTCTTGAAGTTCTTGGAAACTGTTTCTTCAGATGGGTTCTTTCAGTTCTGGGGTTCTGTAGAAACTTTATTGTGTTCTTCTGGTGAGGAATTGTTTGGGGGAAAAATGAGAACTTGTGGTTTATTGCATGTTTTAGCTACTGTTGGACTGTTTCTTGGGATCTGTGACGCTTTTCCATCAAATGAAGGTGTGTACTATCAACTCAAGCTCAGATCTTGATGTAGTTACTGCAACAAAGTTTCAATTTTTGTCGTTTTATTGCTCATTTAGAGTTATAATGCAGGGTGTTGTGTACTGTTGTTCAGGAAAGATCTTGTATTTTCTTCTTTTATGTACTTGCTGTACTTTGCTGTCATATTTTCTTGCTAGCATGGTTCGAATTCCTTTTTTTTCCCCCTTTCGAGCTGTGGGTCTATCCTCTCTGCCCCCACAATAGACGCAATAGTAGGTCTGTGTGCTCTGTTGTTGTTGTAGTTACTTGCTGTATTTTATGGAATTGTAATTCAAAGATTAGGTGGTTTATTCTGAGTGAACTGATGGGAGACTCTTTGTTGATACAGTGTATGCTCTCAATACCTTCAAGGAAGGTATATATGAAGACCCTCTTCTGGTTTTGTCAAATTGGAATGCTTTAGATTCAGATCCTTGTGGTTGGGCTGGAGTCTTTTGTTCTATGGCTCAAGATCATGTTATAAAAATGTGAGTTAATTGTCTTCAATTTTTCTGTGCTATACATTGGTAGGTTGTGGATCTTTTATGGATTCAAGTTTAGTGCAAATGAGTCTCTAATATGCATTTCCCCTGGATCGTGTCACAGTAACATTTCTGGCGCTTCATTGAAGGGTTTTCTTTCACCCAACTTGCATCTACTCTCCTCTTTGCAAGAATTGTAAGTTGTTTCCCTATAGTTTTGTAAGATTACATAGTTCAGGTTGTTCTTTTAAGTGGTTTGTAGAAGCTTATGTTATGCATTGGCCATATGCAGAATTTTGCATGGAAATGTACTGATTGGTACGATTCCTAAGGAGATTGGCCTATTGAAAAACCTGAAGGCGTTGGATTTGGGTGCTAATCAGCTAACTGGACCAATTCCTCCTGAGCTTGGCAATTTGACAAACATAATGAAAATGTTAGTCTATCTCGAATTTTGTAGGTTTATTTGTACTTTCCTTTGCCTTTCCTCGTTGAAGCTCCCTTACTTTTCTAGCTTTTATGTGTCTCTGCAGAAACCTACAATCTAATGGATTAACAGGGAAATTGCCTGCTGAACTTGGTAATTTGAAATACCTTGAGGAACTTCGGTTGGACAGGAACAAACTCCACGGATTAGTGCCTGCCTATAGTGGATCAGATTTTACATCCGGTGAACATGGAATGTGAGTTGATCTGCTACATTGTGTACTTTATCTTTTTTCCTTTTGAATTTTCTGGTATATGGATAAGGATTAATAAATGATTCTCTGTTTATTTGCAAGATATTTGTGGTTGTCCTTAGAGCGTTTTCCATGTAGGCTCTCTAGGACTCTGAGATATTAAAAGGATTGAGTGACCAAAGAATCTAATTTTCCGATCTTCTGCTTATGCCATTGTCTGGGATGATTATGACAGAGTCCAGAGAAGTGATGCTTACAGGATGAAGTTTATTCTTTCTGTCAGCATTATTTGACACATGCTTCTCTCAGATTGACACTCGTGGCTGTTTTACTTGAATCTAGAGTAGTGCATTCTGTTTCAGCACAGAAACATCACAGATTTCATGTGTGGGAAGTCGGGACCAATAAGTGTTGTTTGATGGGAGTATGGTTGAATTTGGGACTCCAACGGATTGTGCTTCCTTCAGATTGACACTCATGGCTGTTTTACTTGAATCTGAGTAGCATATTCTGTTTCCACGTAGAAACATCACAGATTTCATGTGTGGGGAGTCGGGAAGAATAAGTGTTGTTTGATAGGAGTAAGGGTGAATTTGGGGACTCCAACGGATTGTGCTTCTCTCAGATTGACACTCATGGCTGTTTTACTTGAATCTAGAGTAGTACATTCTGTTTCAGCATAGAACATCACAAATTTCATGTGTGGTGAGTCGGGACTAATAAGTGTTGTTTGATGGGAGTATGGGTGAATTTGGGGACTCAACAGATTGTGGTTATTGACCATTGTTACAGAGTTCAGAATGTATGTTTCAAAAGTTTAGCAAAGATGTTCGTGGAAACGTTCTGTATTTCTATGAAGAAAAATGAGTTAAACGTGTTTGGTGTGGTCTCATGTCCAAGGCATGTATCTCTATCTAACCATTCGTTTCGTATTTTTTTTTTCTCTGTTATACCTTTTTAGGTATGCTGCTGGTGCCAGCCCTACAGGTTTTTGTCGCACATCCCAGCTTAAAGTAGCTGATTTTTCATTCAACTTTCTTATTGGAAGCATTCCAAAGTGTTTGGGTTACCTTCCAAAGTTAGTTCTCAACTCCGTGCCATAATTCTTGTTTTACCTTATCTTCTCTATTATGAGTGCCTGTTTTTTCCCGTTGCTGTAAATCCATATTTCAAGGAAATTGTTTCCAGAGCAAATATTCAAAGCAGAGCTCTGATTACTATTTCTGATGCCTGTTATTTGTGTTGCCATAGATCTAGCTTTCAAGGAAACTGCCTTCAACACAAAGATCCGAAGCAGCGCTCTGCTGCTCTATGTGGTATGTAATGCTACAGGAGCTTTTCTCTGAACCAGTAAACAATCTCATATTACAATTTTTAACACAAGGCATTGTCTGTGCAGCTGTCTAGGAGGGTCTATTTATTTTTCTTAACAATTGCAGTCAAATATATTCTATTATAATATTACTGAACTGGTTGTATTGACATCACATTATAGGTGGCACTCCGCCTCCCACTAGCCATGCATCAACTCTCAATAATAAGCACAAGGCTGTTGAAGAACCGAGACATCAGGCTTCTTCCAAGCCCACTTGGCTTTTGGCTTTAGAAGTGGTGACAGGAGTTATGGTGGGTTCTCTCTTCATTGTAGGTCTTGTGACTGGCCTTCAGAAGCTTAAGAACAAATCCTCTATCATACCTTGGAAGAAATCCGGAAGTGAGAAAGATCATATGACAATTTATGTAGGTTAGTACTATCATGCACTTGAACTTGCGTACTTAGTACTCTCATCATTGAGCCTAATCTTCGTTTCTGTTTGCCGCTGATGTTTCTTTGTAGATACTGGTATGCTGAAAGATGTCGTAAGATACAGCAGACAAGAACTTGAGGTAGCTTGTGAAGATTTCAGCAACATCATTGGATCATCACCGGATAGTTTAGTTTACAAAGGAACCATGAAAGGTGGACCTGAAATCGCTGTAATATCGCTTTGCGTCAAAGAAGAGCACTGGACAGCCTATTTAGAGCTTTATTTTCAGAAAGAGGCGAGTCTCATTCTTTCTTCATGACCACTAGTTATCTCTCATAGGCAGTAGAGAAGATCCAAAAGTTTGAATCTTTAAGTTCTATGCTCTAACTCCTGTTGATTTACATTTAGGTGGCAGAATTGGCCAGAATAAATCACGAGAACGCTGGAAAACTTCTAGGCTATTGCAGAGAGAGTAGTCCCTTTACGAGGATATTGGTGTTTGAATATGCATCTAATGGGACGTTATATGAACACCTTCATTGTGAGTAAAGTGAAAAAGTTTTTCATATGCACTTATGCTTTCAAGTTGAATTCTAATTCTTTGAACGTTATCATAGATGGAGAAGGATGCCAACTATCTTGGACACGCCGGATGAAAATAGTTATTGGCATCGCTAAGGGACTGACGTATTTCCATTCAGAACTTGACCCTCCATTTACTATATCAGAATTGAATTCAAATTCTGTATACCTCACCGAAGATTTTTCCCCCAAGGTAAATGGTAGACCATTATATATCATTGACATATAAAACACCGCTTAGCAATCCTTCCCATTTTGATTCCCCTTAAGTTTGTTTTACCCCATTATGCTTTTAAGCAGTCTACAAAAAACTGTCATTATATAATTGTCTTCTCAAAGTTTATTTAATTTGGTGCAGCTTGTTGATTTCGAAAGTTGGAAGTCAATAATTTCCAGATCAGAAAAGAACTCAGGTACTATCAGTAGTGAAGGAGCAATATGTGTCCTTCCAAATACTCTAGAGAGCCGTCATCTTGACGTCCAGGGTAACATTTATGCATTTGGAGTACTACTACTGGAAATTATCAGTGGGAGACCTCCATATTGCAAAGACAAAGGGTGCTTAGTAGATTGGGTAAGATTTTTTCTTTTTTCAAACGAAAAGTTTCTGAACCAGTTTAGCAAACGCGTTGGCAGGACCTGAATTCGACCTTTTATGTGCAGGCTAAGGAATTTCTTGAAATGCCGGAGGTATTATCATACGTTGTGGACCCCGAGTTGAAACATTTCAAAGAGGAAGATCTCAAAGTGATTTGTGAGGTGATCAACCTTTGCATCCACCCGAGTACGAGCAGGAGGACTTCCATGAAGGACTTGTGTGCCATTCTGGAGAGCAACATTGACACTTCCATCACTGCAGAGCTCAAGTCGTCTTCTTTGGCATGGGCTGAGCTTGCACTTTCATCCTAACTGACAGAAGGCTAACAGTATATATATATATATCCGAAATATGTAATTGTCTAGCTCTTTCTCCTTTTTCGTTTTTTTGACCTCTCGATTTTCGTTACCAATGTTCTGGAGTGATGGTTGAGTTCATGTAAATTTTGAGTCTTGTAGGATAAAATTAGAGTTGAAGAGATGCTAGTGTTGATTCTTTGTAAACATCTGGTTCTTGTTGAAAAAGAATGAATGAGTGTTCATAGTGAATGAAGCACCAGATGACAGAAAAATTTCATAATGTACTGGATGGAACTCACTCGAGTTTCGGAAATGGATCTTGGGTTTAACTCAATTTTATAACAAAGGTGACGAATAATTAAAAAAATGGTTCGTATATAGATGCGTATATTGATACCCAGATATATACATCATAGATATATGAGTATATATTATTATACAATATCAGGTTGAGCTATGATTTGTTGTCTCCTGCCTATGCACATTGTTTAGCTACATCTACTGGTGAGGTTGAACCTCAAACCTATCAGCAGGCTGTTCAAGACCATAGATGGATCCTGGCAATGCAACAGGAAGTTGCTGCTCTTGAAGAAAATGGTACATGGGATGTTGTTGATCTACCTCCAGGAAAACATGCTATAGGTTGCAAATGGGTGTTTAAAATCAAATATAAAGCTGATGGTGAAGTTGAAAGATTCAAAGCAAGGTTAGTAGCAAAGGGTTTCAGTCAACAAGAAGGCCTTGACTATAAAGAAACATTCTCACCAGTTGCAAAAATGGTCACTGTTAGGTCAGTCCTTGCCATTGCAGCCTCTAAACATTGGCCTATTTTCCAGATGGATGTGTATAATGCCTTTCTACAAGGTGATTTGGTTGAAGATGTCTACATGCAAATTCCTCCTGGCTTTCACAGAGACTGCAATACCAAGGTCTGCAAGCTAAAAAAGTCCCTCTATGGACTGAAACAAGCTTCCAGACAATGGAACCTGAAACTCACTGCTGCCCTACAAGATTTAGGATTTATTCAAAGTCATTTTGATTACTCCTTATTCACCCTTGCATCTAAATCAGATATGGTTATCATTCTTGTTTATGTAGATGATCTTCTCATCACTGGCTCTAATCATGCTCTTGTTCAGTCCACCAGACTTAGTCTTCAACAGAGATTCAAGATGAAAGACCTTGGGACTCTCAGATTCTTTCTTGGCATTGAATTCTCCAGGGGATCTACTGGAATCCTCATGAACCAAAGGAAATATGCCCTTGAACTGATAGCAGATTCAGGGCAAGGGGGAGCTAGACCTATTTCTACACCACTTGATTTCAATCAAAGACTCACATCCTATGAATTTGATGTAGCTACAGGAAGCACTGCTGAGGATAAGTTGTTGACTGATCCAGGAAGCTACCAAAGATTGGTTGGTAGACTACTATATCTCACAATGACTAGACCTGATATTGCTTATCCAGTTCAAATTCTAAGTCAGTTCATGCACAAACCAAAGGAGTCTCACATGCAAGCAGCACTCAGGGTTATTAGATACATAAAAAATGCACCAGGTCTTGGTTTAGTCATGGCTTCAGATACAACTCCTCAACTATTTGCCTATTGTGACTCAGACTGGGCAACTTGTCCACAAACCAGGAAATCAGTTACAGGCTACATGGTGCAATTTGGATCCTCACTAATCTCATGGAAGTCAAAAAAACAAGAGACAATATCTAGGAGCTCAGCAGAAGCTGAGTTTAGGAGTATGGCGTCAACAGTAGCAGAGGTGGTTTGGTTGACAGGGTTGTTCAAAAAACTTGGCATTCAGATTAGGCAACCTGTTACTCTACATTGTGATAGCAAGGCTGCCATTCAAATAGCAGCAAACCCAATATTTCATGAAAGAACTAAGCATATAGACATTGATTGTCACTTTGTGAGAGAGAAACTACAACAAGGATTGATCAAGACTCAACACATACGAACAAAGGAACAACCTGCAGATTTATTCACAAAGGGGCTGGGGGGAAAGGCTCAGCATTATCATTTGCTCTTCAAGCTTGGAATGAAGAATGTGTTCTCACCATCCAGCTTGAGGGGGAGTATTGTGTCACGACCCGGGGTCGGGGTCTAGATGTGACACGGCGAATGGGGACCCGAAAGCCCCCAAACAAGCCTCAAATTCGCAGAAAGTTAAAGGCAAGATTAAAGAGAACATTCTTAAAACCAAATGGGAGGACATATTCCATAGATAACAAAATGAGAAGTTTATACAATTGTCCAATAAGTGCCTCTAATCAAGGAACGGGGGCCGGGACAGGTTCCGGGCTCACCCTCAGTCAAATACATACATAGATGGGGTGTACAAAAGAAATCAAAAAGCATGCCCTCGAAAGACGGGGCTCACCACAAAATATATAGAAAAGGGATAAGCTACGCGTCCGGCTGATACTGCTCAAACTGCTCGGTCCCTGCATGGTAAAATCATGCAGGCATAGAGTATGCGTTAGTACGTTGAATGTACTAAGTATGCGGGTATGCAATGCACGTGACTTACCGAACCTGCGTCATCATGTTAAGTGGCAAGGGCACATAGTATACAAGGAATATATATAACAATAGAAATTTAATATACAAGATGCCATGAAATGCGTGATGCGTGCAATGCGATAGTGCTCCTATATAACGGGGATGGACTATAACCGACACACCCAAGTCCATGCGAGCTATTACATGAACCGGACCGAATTGGGACCTCCCATCGGCGGGGAGAAGATTACTTGCCAAAGGTAATCTACATCACACCTTACGGGCAACCCCTACTTTCAGTGGATGGCCACCTTCCTTACGGGCAACCCCTACTTTCAGAAGGATTTTCATAACATCTAGCCATTCCTTACGGGCAACCCCTACTTTCGGTAATGGCTCCTATGCTGGCACATAGTTCAAGGAAAGGGAGAGGGACCTTGGGGCTATCCCAACACTCCAAATCCATCGGTGCTAAGTACACATCCCACAAGAATACTTATAAATATATGCACATATGCTTATCAAGAGAGTCAAGTGCAAGTTCATAACGTTCAAGACATAATTGAGCTTAACACCAATTTACAAGATCACATTCAAGATGCCAATGCAAGGAATAGCTCATCTACAAATACAAGATGGTGCAAGCACCCAAGATGCTCAAAGAGCCAAGATTATAGACATACCGGTGATCACCTTATTGTCATATCCCATGTCTTACCCAAATTCACATTATAGTTCCCTTTCCGGACAAATTTCGGGCTTAACCCACATTTCCAAACTTTTCATATACCAATGCCGTGAGTATGATGCAAATGTAAAAATGTAGGAATGGCATGGGTGATGTAGAGTATACTCAAATGTAGCAACAAGAGGTAAAAATTAGAAAATCCATAATAAAATTAGTAAAAATGGTAGTAACATCACCCATACATAAAACATAATTAGAGGGACATGCAAGTTCATAATTCCATAATCCAAATAGTTCATTTCCATAAAACTAACATAAATCATGGTAGGGAGCCTAAACTAACACATGCATGGTTCAAGGTACCAAGAACAAGTAGTAATACCAACATTTTAAGTAGACAAGTGTATGAAATAATTTAAGAAGAACTTGGGTCTTCTTGATTGAAAGGAACCAAGAATCAAACCCCACATACCCGGTAGAAGACAAACTTGAGGAGGAAGTGATCTCAAATGTGAACCTTAGCTTGAAGAATCCTAGAGAGATGTAGGAGAGTCTTGAGAAAGAACTTTTAGAGAGAGAGTTGAAGTGTAGAAATGCTTCAAAATGGTGAAGTATGGAATATATAGGAAGCTCAAGAAAGGGTGGAAAAGACCATATTTGCACCGGAATAAACCAAAATTACGAAATTGCCATTAATGAAACGGATCAAGAATTGGCCCGTCTGGGGCATACGGTCCGCTAAACGGACCGTCTGGGCTCACACGGACCGTCTACGGGTCCGTGGCACCGGACTTAGAATTTTCGGAGGCAATATTTTTTTTGACTAAGTCATTCCACACTGTCCAGTAAACGGACCATCTCACTCCACACGGACCGTGTGGATGGACCATCTCACCAGACTTAGAATTTTTCAGAAAATTTTTCCCTTGGACCAAGTGTCACCAAACGGTCCGTTTAACGGACCGTTTAAGGTCACACGGACCGTGCAATGGTCCGTATGAAGGTACCACGGAAGTACACATACTTAGAACAAGGTTTTGGCAAGAAATTCGTGGGTCAAAGTAGCCTCACGGACCGTCTGATGCCACACGGTCCGTGTGGCTGGCCGTGTGGATTTCCTGCACGAACAGTCTGAACGAAAACAAGCGTAACTCCTTGGTCCGAGCTCGGAATTAGGTGAAACCAGGTGCGTTGGAAAGCTAATTCAAAGAGCTTTAATTTGGTATGTCATAGGCCACCCAGTTCAATTTGAGCTAAGAGATATGCTCACTCAAAGTTGACCCTCTCATTTGTACTTGAGAAGAGTTTAGCCAAGGGAATTCCTTTGAGGTCGTTAAACGAATTTCCGGGTCCTCACACCATCTCCCCCTTGGGAACATTCGTCCTCGAATGTGCAAGAACAAGGCTAGAAAAGACATTGTTAAGGCAAGATATATCCGATTCAAGAAACAATGCACAACTTAACTCAAAATGCAAGATTGTACACAAAAGCTTTTTATCATAAATCAAATTATAGCTCAAAACCAATTCATGTCAAAATTGTATCCAACTTATTTGCCAAAGAAGTAAAAACCTTTATTGTACACATATGCATGTCATGCTATGAGACTCAAGAGGGCAAGAAAATGACACAATTGATAGGGAAAGATTCCTAGTACCTTAGGCTTGAGTAGATTGGAAAAGATGGGGGTATCGCTTCATCATGTCCAACTCCGCCTCCCAAGTAGCACTCTCTACTAGTTGATTCCTCCAAAGTACCTTTACCGAAGCCACATCCTTGTTGCGAAGTCGCTTAACTTGCCTATCCAAAATTGCCACCGGCACCTCCTCATAAGTCAAATTTTCCTCAACCTCAATCCCTTCCAAAGGCACAATGGAGTTAGGATCGCCAACAAACTTTCTCAACATAGATACATGAAAGACCGGATGTATGGAACCCAAACTCGGAGGTAACTCTAACTTATAAGCCACATCTCCAATCCGCTCCACCACTTCATAAGGGCCAACATACCGGGGGCTCAACTTGCCCTTTTTGCCAAAACGCATAACGCCCTTCATAGGAGAGACTTTCACATAAACCCAATCCCCTACATGAAATTCGAGGTCCCTTCTCCTACTATCCGCATAGGACTTTTGGCGACTTTGGGCCACTTTCAATCTCTCCCTAATCACCTTTACCTTCTCCATAGCGTCCATCACCAAATCTGGGCCAACTAAGGCCATTTCCCCCACTTCAAACCATCCCACCGGGGATCTACACCGTCTCCCATACAAGGCTTCAAACGGAGCCATGCCAATACTAGCATGGAAGCTATTATTATAGGCAAACTCTATGAGTGGAAGATGATCATAACCTCGCATAATCCTCGGCACTGAAAGTAGCTTTGACCGGTAAAAAGTGGGCTGATTTCGTCATCCGATCCACAATAACCCAAATGGAGTCGAATTGCCTTCGGGTCTGAGGCAATCCAACCACAAAGTCCATATTCACATCCTCCCACTTCCAGGTGGGAATTTCGATGTCTTGGGCCAAACCACCGGGCCTCTGGTGCTCAACTTTCACCTGTTGACAACTTGGACATTCCGACACAAACTTGGCAACATCCCTCTTCATACCATGCCACCAATAAATCTCTCTCAGGTCCCGGTACATCTTGGTAGACCCCGGGTGAATAGAGTAGTGAGAGTTGTGAGCCTCACTCATAATTACCTTCCTAAGGTCATCCACGTCGGGAACACAAAGCCGGTTTTGGTACCGGAGTACCCCATCTCCCCCTTGGGAGAAAGCCTCGATCTCTTTTGCAGCAACCAACTTCTTCAACTCACACAACGACGGATCTAGATCTTGTTTAGCTTTCACTTCATTCACCACAGAAGATTCTGACCCATTCTGAACCCGAATACCACCTGTGCTAGAATCAGTCAACCTGACACCCAACCTAGCCAACCGGTGAATATCCCTTGCCAACTCTTTTTTCTCATTTTCAACATGTGCCACACTTCCCATAGACAACCTGCTAAGGGCGTCGGCTACGACATTGGCCTTGCCCGGATGATACAACACACTCATGTCGTAATCTTTCAGAAATTCCAACCACCTCCTTTGCCTGAGATTAAGATCCCTCTGAGTGAACACATACTGCAAACTTTTGTGATCGGTAAATACATCAACATGGACCCCGTACAAATAGTGCCTCCAAATTTTCAAAGCAAACACCACCGCTGCTAATTCAAGGTCGTGAGTGGGATAGTTTCGTTCATGCACTTTCAACTGTCTTGATGCATACGCTATCACCTTACCATTCTGCATAAGCACACAACCCAATCCGACCCTCGAGGCATCACAATACACCACGAACCCTTCTGAACCACTTGGCAAGGTCAAAACAGGAGCTGATGTAAGCCGATCCTTCAAAGTTTGGAAACTCCTCTCACATTCATCCGACCATACAAACTTAGCCTGCTTCTGAGTCAACTTGGTCAACGGAGATGCAATAGAGGAGAAACCTTCTACAAACCTTCTATAGTACCCGGCCAACCCAAGAAAACTGCGGATATCCGAAGGGGTCAACGGTCTAGGCCAATTTTTCACAGCCTCCGTCTTCCTTGGATCTACCTTGATACCATCCCCGGATACCACATGCCCGAGGAAAGCCACTTCGCCCAACCAAAACTCGCACTTGCTGAATTTGGCATATAATTTCTTCTCTCTCAAAGTTTGGAGGGCCATCCTTAAATGATTCCTGTGCTCTTGCTTACTTCGGGAGTAAATGAGGATATCATCAATAAATACCACCACAAAGCTGTCCAAGAACGGCCTAAATACCCTGTTCATTAAATCCATAAATGCGGCCGGAGCATTAGTTAGACCAAATGACATCACCACAAATTCAAAGTGCCCGTACCTTGTTCGAAAAGCTGTTTTGGGGATATCACACTCTCTAACCTTCAACTGATGGTATCCGGAACGGAGGTCAATTTTTGAGAAGTGAGTGGCACCTTGTAGCTGATCAAACAAATCATCAATCCTCGGTAACGGGTACTTGTTCTTAACCGTCATCTTATTCAACTGCCTGTAATCAATACACATACGGAGAGACCCATCCTTCTTTCTCACGAATAACACGGGAGCACCCCACGGTGATGTACTAGGCCGAATGAAGCCCTTCTCTAATAAGTCCTTCAACTGCTCCTTTAACTCTTTCAATTCCGCCGGGGCCATCCGATATGGAGGGATAGAAATAGGCTGAGTATCCGGAAGTAGATCTATGCCGAAATCTATCTCTCTATCCGGAGGAATGCCCGGTAAGTCCTCGGGGAACACATCTGAAAATTCATTCACCACAGGGACGGACTCGAGAGTAGGCACCTCAGAATCTGCATCTCGGACCCTTACCATATGGTAGATACACCCCTTAGAAATCATTTTCTGCGCCTTGAGGTAGGAAATAAACCTACCTTTAATAGAGGAATCACTACCCTTCCATTCAAGAACTGGCTCACCGGGAGGTTGGAACTGGACTTTCCGGGTTCTACAATCTATGGAAGCATAAGATGCATGCAGCCAATCCATTCCGAGAATCACATCAAAATCAAACATTTCAAGTTCCACTAGATCACATGGAAAGATTTTATGCAACACAGCAACAGGACACCCATAATAAACCCTATGAGCAACAATAGATTCACCCACGGGGGTGTAGACCGAGAAAGGCTCTCTTAGAATCTGGGGTTTCAAACCGAACTTAACAGCCAATAACGGAGTCACAAAAGACAAGTTTGCACCTGGGTCAAGCAAAACGTAAGCATCAAAGTCAAAAACTTTTAACATACCCGTCATAACATCTGGAGCCTCCTCGACATCCTGGCGAGCATGGAGAGCATAAAACCTGTTGTTCCTGGGGGCAACACCTTGGGGACCCTTTTTCTGAGCCTGCCCGCCTTGAGCTGCTTGACCTCGATCCCCGGGCACATTCCTGGGGCAATCAACAACCTTGTGGTCCGTACTCCCACACCCAAAGCAACGTCCCCTATACCTCCAGCAGGCACCCGTGTGGGGCTTCCCACACTGGTTACAGTTGGCGCCCGTCTGCACCCCGGGAGGGGGTGCCCGAGCATTAGCTACCCGTGCTCCCGAGCCTTGGCCCGGCTGGAAGCGGCCAAAACCCGCACTCTTCGCTCCGGAGAACCTACCATCAACCCGAGCTCTCTTGGGATCGTGTGACCTCTTCTCCCTGAGTTTCTCCCCCTCAATCTGCTCAGCATACACCATGAGTCGGGCAATATCCATGTCCCCAATCAGCATAGCAGTCCTGCATTCTTTCACTAGCAAGTCAGAAATACCTGAAACAAATTTGTGCATTCTGGCACGGGGATCGGCCACCAGGGACGGAGCATATTTAGACAATTTGGTGAATTTGAGGGCGTAATCCCTCACACTCATGCTCCCCTGCTTGAGGTTAATAAACTCGGTCATTTTGGCCTCCCTCAGCTCAAGTGGGAAAAAGCGGTCAAGGAAGGCAACTTTGAATTCTCCCCATGTCACATCACCAACATCACCCCGCTCCATAGCCCACTGTGTATACCATACCTGGGCCACGTCTTTTAACTGGTAGGCAGCCAACCCAGCTTTCTCCTCAGAAGAGACGCCCATAATATTCAATATTTTTGAGAGCTCATCAATGAACTCTTGAGCATCTTCATCAGCCCGAGACCCGTAGAACTCCGGGGGATTCATCCGGATAAAATCCCTCACGATAGAAGCGGGTGCAGGGTCCCGTGGCAAGTTGGCCTGCCTTGCCTGAGCTGTCACGGCCTGTGCAAGCATGGCGAACGCAGCACGAAATTCGCCATTTGATATAGGCTCCTCCATAGGCTCGGGAGGGGCCTGATCCTCGGCAGCAGGAGCCGGCCTAGGGAGTGGAGGTCTTCCTCGAGGCATTTCTGAAAAAAGATTAACGACACCAATAAGCAAGGAAATTCATAGCTAGCTATAGCACGATATAAGACACAAAGAAGGGAGAATTTCCTAAAACGTCTTCGCAGCCTCCCATTCATAGGTATGGTGCACTTCACACCCATGAATAGGACTCTACTCAACGCGGCACGTTGGACTCCGAGGACCATTGAAAACCCAAGGCTCTGATACCACCATTTGTCACGACCCGGGGTCGGGGTCTAGATGTGACACGGCGAATGGGGACCCGAAAGCCCCCAAACAAGCCTCAAATTCGCAGAAAGTTAAAGGCAAGATTAAAGAGAACATTCTTAAAACCAAATGGGAGGACATATTCCATAGATAACAAAATGAGAAGTTTATACAATTGTCCAATAAGTGCCTCTAATCAAGGAACGGGGGCCGGGACAGGTTCCGGGCTCACCCTCAGTCAAATACATACATAGATGGGGTGTACAAAAGAAATCAAAAAGCATGCCCTCGAAAGACGGGGCTCACCACAAAATATATAGAAAAGGGATAAGCTACGCGTCCGGCTGATACTGCTCAAACTGCTCGGTCCCTGCATGGTAAAATCATGCAGGCATAGAGTATGCGTTAGTACGTTGAATGTACTAAGTATGCGGGTATGCAATGCACGTGACTTACCGAACCTGCGTCATCATGTTAAGTGGCAAGGGCACATAGTATACAAGGAATATATATAACAATAGAAATTTAATATACAAGATGCCATGAAATGCGTGATGCGTGCAATGCGATAGTGCTCCTATATAACGGGGATGGACTATAACCGACACACCCAAGTCCATGCGAGCTATTACATGAACCGGACCGAATTGGGACCTCCCATCGGCGGGGAGAAGATTACTTGCCAAAGGTAATCTACATCACACCTTACGGGCAACCCCTACTTTCAGTGGATGGCCACCTTCCTTACGGGCAACCCCTACTTTCAGAAGGATTTTCATAACATCTAGCCATTCCTTACGGGCAACCCCTACTTTCGGTAATGGCTCCTATGCTGGCACATAGTTCAAGGAAAGGGAGAGGGACCTTGGGGCTATCCCAACACTCCAAATCCATCGGTGCTAAGTACACATCCCACAAGAATACTTATAAATATATGCACATATGCTTATCAAGAGAGTCAAGTGCAAGTTCATAACGTTCAAGACATAATTGAGCTTAACACCAATTTACAAGATCACATTCAAGATGCCAATGCAAGGAATAGCTCATCTACAAATACAAGATGGTGCAAGCACCCAAGATGCTCAAAGAGCCAAGATTATAGACATACCGGTGATCACCTTATTGTCATATCCCATGTCTTACCCAAATTCACATTATAGTTCCCTTTCCGGACAAATTTCGGGCTTAACCCACATTTCCAAACTTTTCATATACCAATGCCGTGAGTATGATGCAAATGTAAAAATGTAGGAATGGCATGGGTGATGTAGAGTATACTCAAATGTAGCAACAAGAGGTAAAAATTAGAAAATCCATAATAAAATTAGTAAAAATGGTAGTAACATCACCCATACATAAAACATAATTAGAGGGACATGCAAGTTCATAATTCCATAATCCAAATAGTTCATTTCCATAAAACTAACATAAATCATGGTAGGGAGCCTAAACTAACACATGCATGGTTCAAGGTACCAAGAACAAGTAGTAATACCAACATTTTAAGTAGACAAGTGTATGAAATAATTTAAGAAGAACTTGGGTCTTCTTGATTGAAAGGAACCAAGAATCAAACCCCACATACCCGGTAGAAGACAAACTTGAGGAGGAAGTGATCTCAAATGTGAACCTTAGCTTGAAGAATCCTAGAGAGATGTAGGAGAGTCTTGAGAAAGAACTTTTAGAGAGAGAGTTGAAGTGTAGAAATGCTTCAAAATGGTGAAGTATGGAATATATAGGAAGCTCAAGAAAGGGTGGAAAAGACCATATTTGCACCGGAATAAACCAAAATTACGAAATTGCCATTAATGAAACGGATCAAGAATTGGCCCGTCTGGGGCATACGGTCCGCTAAACGGACCGTCTGGGCTCACACGGACCGTCTACGGGTCCGTGGCACCGGACTTAGAATTTTCGGAGGCAATATTTTTTTTGACTAAGTCATTCCACACTGTCCAGTAAACGGACCATCTCACTCCACACGGACCGTGTGGATGGACCATCTCACCAGACTTAGAATTTTTCAGAAAATTTTTCCCTTGGACCAAGTGTCACCAAACGGTCCGTTTAACGGACCGTTTAAGGTCACACGGACCGTGCAATGGTCCGTATGAAGGTACCACGGAAGTACACATACTTAGAACAAGGTTTTGGCAAGAAATTCGTGGGTCAAAGTAGCCTCACGGACCGTCTGATGCCACACGGTCCGTGTGGCTGGCCGTGTGGATTTCCTGCACGAACAGTCTGAACGAAAACAAGCGTAACTCCTTGGTCCGAGCTCGGAATTAGGTGAAACCAGGTGCGTTGGAAAGCTAATTCAAAGAGCTTTAATTTGGTATGTCATAGGCCACCCAGTTCAATTTGAGCTAAGAGATATGCTCACTCAAAGTTGACCCTCTCATTTGTACTTGAGAAGAGTTTAGCCAAGGGAATTCCTTTGAGGTCGTTAAACGAATTTCCGGGTCCTCACATATTGAGTGCAGTGATGTAGACATTAGCTAGCTTAACTGTAATTAGTTATCAGTTAGTTAGAGCTTAACTGTAATTAGTTAATACACGTGTTGCATAATTGTGTATATATAATGGACAACTTGCTGTAATATGTTAATTGTGAATGAAATATCCTTCTCTCCCTTTCTCTCTCTAAACTAATTTTCTCCCAGATGAACTCCATCTTCCAGCCCTAAATCCATGGCAGATCCATGGTGGCTGAAGCTCCGTTAATCTTCACACTCTACCTCTATGAGGTAGTGGTAAGGTCTGTGAGTACACTATCGTTTTTAGATCTCACTTGTGAAATTTCACTGGGTATATTGTTATTGTTGTTTGTATTATTATACAATATCAATACATTAAATATACATATTACAAATGATTTTTATTGCCTGTACATATATTGCTAACTTTTTTTATGTAAATAAAATTTGACTAAATTTGGTGCAAATTAAATTAGTTTATTTTATATATTTATGGAATTTACCCCTTTTTTATTAGTGGTTAAAAAGTCAGTTTTTGCTCATTACTTCCCAAATAATCCACTAGGCTTAATATACTTGAATCCAATTCACATAAGTATAAATTACATAAATCTCATAATATTAACCGTAAAAAGTTAATTATATTATTTTGGAAATTTTTCATTTTCTTTCAACGACAACGACATATTCAGTGGAGTCCCACAAGTGGGGTCTGGGAAGAGCAGAATGTACGCAAACTTTACCACTACCTCATAAATTTTTTTTCATTTTTTTTTAAATTATAAAGATCCATCAAAATTAAAAAATTTCGAATATAGCAGACAAACATGCGGATATATAGGTTCTGATATATTATTTAATGGGAAGAATATATCTAAGAGAAAATAAAGATGTATTCGAAAGAGGATTAACATATTCGAGAAGAGATAAGGATATACAAGAAGGGATAGAAATGTATTCGAAAGAAAATTTTTGTAACTATTTTAAATGGTAGAGAATCTTAAAAAATTTTATATAATTTTTTCTTCATATAATCAGACTCTTAAAAAGGAGCAATCAGCATTTACTTTTTTTGGTTAAATAAAAACTTTTTTGGGAATTATTTTTTACCATGTTTAAGAAGATAAAGTTTTCAATAATTTATATGGAAATTACTTTAATTCTTTTGTACTCCTGGCCTTATATAACACCTTTCTCATAGTAGCAAAATCTTCATACTTAAAAAAAATGCATCAAAGAATTGTTCAACAAATTTTATTGTTGTTATGTTTATTTTTGTGTTATAATGGAGTACAAGGAAAAAGAAAATTATCCAAATTGGAAGACATAGAGTTAGAGAAACAACTAAAACTTTTGAACAAGCCAGCAGTCAAAATCGTTAAGGTATTCTGATTTTGTTCTTATAATATATTCATAAGTTTCATCAAATACTTATTATCTTTACTTGATAATATCACCTTTAATCTTGCAAATTTGCAGACAAAAAGCATGATAATGATGTACATATCGAATAGCAAGATGTATAACTACCATAATTAAGGTATCTTACTTATGTTTTTTTTGTTCACAGACTAAATATGGAGATACATACGATTGTGTTGATTTCTACAAACAACGTGCATTTGATCATCCATTGCTGAAGAACCATAATTTTCATCCTCAGGCATGTCTCTACACTCTTTTTACGTTAATTTTTTTTTTTGTACACATATATAATATTATTGACCTACAGTTAAATATTTGGATGGACAGATGAAACCTACTTTACCTATGATAAAGCAAAATTCACGTGCCTCAACAACTAAAAAGTTATCGACAATATGGTCAAATGATGGAGGTTGTCCTGATGGAACTGTTCCTGTTAAAAGAATTACAAAGGATGATCTTATAAGACAGAGAGATATGCCACCACCAGAACCTGCCAACTTCAATGAATTTGTAGGGGTAAGACAATTTATGTACAATTTAGTGCTTTTACTTGAGTAATTCATAAATACATATTGTGGCAAAACTCATATATTGCAATTCATCTAATGCAGATCAATAACAATAGTGAGCAAAAAGCAAGCAACTCATATGGATATAAGGTACATAACTATGTTATCATATTTTTATTTTTCTTTTTTGTGAATTATTTTCTGACCCTTTTATTTTAATTGCATTTGAAATACCAAATGTCATAAGTTTAATTACAATTTGGATTTTTTTTCCCTTTCAAAATATCAAATTGCTTTTTAGGACTGGCCCTACTTTGGGAATATACTATGTAAAAGTAAATAATTTTTTTTTTTTATATTCAGCGTGCAATAGTTCGAACTCCCGACGATTCAAATGCAAAGTTTTCTGGAGCTGGAATGGCAACTAGTTTGTATAATCCTCAAGTTGAAGGCAAACAACATAGTGCTTCTCGCTTAAAAATTCAAAAAGGATCAGAAACTTTACAAGTTGGTTGGAGAGTAAGTTTAACTAATATTTTCCATCTTAATATAATTGAATTGTTTTATAGGAAAAAGTATTTCTAAGATATCAATTATCTATTATAATATCGTTGTTTCATATTTCAGGTGGATCCAGTATTATATGGAGATACTAAAACTAGACTTTTTATACATTTCCAGGTAATTTGGCTAATTACTTTGCTGATTTTAATAAGACGTACATGAGTAAAATTATATTTATATATATGATAGACAATATTGAGTTTCGTTTGACTTTTTTATCTGTTAATTTCTTTATGTTTTGAATATTTTTAGCATAAATCTCGATTCCACTACTGAAAATATATCTTTTATGTTTTGTAGGTAGGTGACACCCAAGGTTTCAATACAGTATTGCCTGTCTTTGTGCAAACGGACAAAGATATACCTCTTGATTATTCATTTGAGCGCCGAATTTCACAACGAGGAGGTGCAATATGGGAACTCCCAATGTACATTTCTAAGGTACTTTTATAATTTTATTCATCGCGATTTTTTTTTAATCTTGATTATATATTATATACTGACACTAATAATTTTTTCAAAATAAGGATATAGCCACCGGAAACTGGTGGGTTCTATTGGACTCAAACAATGATCAAATTGGTTTTTGGCCGGGTATTCTCTTCACCGAGTTGGCGGGTTTTGCTACAAATGTTGAGTGGGGAGGAGTCGTATATAATCCACCAGATGCACCTGAACCTCCGATGGGCTCGAGTTTTTTTCCGATTGGAAACCGTAGTTTTGATGGGTATTGCAGGAGCATTACAGTTTCAAATGAGGAAGGACATTCAGTTAATATACATAAAGTAATTTGGCGTACTGAAGATGTTTTTTCATATAAGGTTATCTTCAAAAGAATGGAAGGTTCAGATAATTTTACTTATGCTTTTTATGGCGGACCTGGTAATGGTGCACGAGTGTAATTATTGTAAATTATTTCTAATAAAGATATTTACGTTTAAAATCTACGTAAATATATATTTATGTTTAATTACTTGTAGATACATAGCACACAGACCGCAAATGATACATTACTTATCACTAACTTTTTTGTTGGGATAATTAAGCAAAATGACCCTTCGATTATAAATTATCATCAAAATAGCTTACATTATCAAATTTTTTAATGTAAATAAGAATTTGACAATATTTAGTGCAAATAAAATTTACTTATTTTATATATTTATGGTACTTACCCTTTTATTATAATTTTTTTTATAATTCTTTAAATGATAGAAGATTTTAGATATTATGATGTTTTGAAAAGGAGCAATCAGCATTAATTTTGTTGATAAATAAAGATAAACCTTTTTAACATTTTGTTGACCATAAGAGAATGTTAATTCAATAATATATATAGAATTTTTCTTTAAACCTTTTCTATACCTTGCCTTATATAACACCTTTCTTATAGTAGCACAATCCTCATAACTAGAAAAAATAATCAACTCAGGATGCATCAAAGAATTGTTCGACAAATTTTATTGGTGTTATGTTTACTTTTGGGTGGTAATGAAATACATGGAGAAAAAAAGTTATCCAAGTTGGAAGATATGGAATTAGAGGAACGATTAAGGATTTTGAACAAGCCAGCCGTCAAAACCGTTAAGGTATTTTAATTTTATTTCTATATAATATATTTATGTCTCGTGAAATATTTATTATTTTTATCACCTTTATCGAGGTTGGTGGTTGCGGGGATTTGGGTGGGGGTGGGGGTGGGGGGATTTGGGTGGGGGTGGGGGGTGGGGAAATCCCTCTTTCACAAGACTTTTTTTGGGTAAATGAACCTTACATTCTTCGGAGTTTGTTTGTTTGTTTTTTTTTTTTTTAATTTTAAGAAAAATCTTGCAAATTTGCAGACAAAAGGCCTAATAATGACATATATATAAACAAATTTAGACTTTTCAAATTCGAATGCCAATATTTTTAATTTTTTTTATAATTGTAATGTTATGATCTGCGAATAATTATTTTTGTTATGTTATTTTGTATTTAAAGGGTATTTATTGAATAGAAAGACGTATATCTACTGTTATAATTAAGGTATCTAATTTATGATTTTTTCTATTCACAGACTAAATATGGAGATACATACGACTGTGTTGATTTTTACAAACAACGTGCGTTTGACCACCCATTATTGAAGAATCATAATTTTCATCCTCAGGCATATCTCTAGTCTCTTTTTTAAATTTTGTATATACACATATATAATATTATTGACATACAATTAAATATTTGGATGAACAGATGAAACCTATTTTACCTATGAAAAAACAAAATTCATATGCCTCAACAACTAATAAGTTACCGACAATATGGCCAAAAGATGGAGGTTGTCCTTCTGGAACTGTTCCCGTTAAGAGAATTACCAAGGATGATCTTATAAGACAAAGAAATATGCCACCACCAGAACCTGCCAACTTCGACAATGAATTTGTAAGGATTATATATATATATATATATATACATACTTATATTTCATAGCAAGTTTAATTAGTATCAATTATTGTGGCAAAACTCATATATTGCAAATATATTTAATGCAGATCAATAAAAATAGTGAGCAAAAAACAAGCTATGAACCTTCTTATGGATATACGGTACATAACGAATGCAATAAATTTAATTTACAATTTGGAGGTTTTTTCCCCTTTAAAATATCAAATTATGTCATACTTTGGATATATCATATGTAAAAAATAAATAAATTATATTCAGCGTGCGATAGTTCAAATTCCATACGATCCAAATGCAAAGTTTTCGGGAGCTGGAATGGTACCTAGTTTGTACAATCCGCACGTTGAAGGCGGACAGAATAGTGCTTGTCGACTAAAAATTCAAAACGGATCGGAAGCTTTACAAGTTGGTTGGAGAGTAAGTTTAACTAATTTTTCCATACATACATAAATTAATTGAATTGTTTCGGACAAAAAAAACATTTCTAAATATCCATACTCACCTATTATAATATCGTTGTTTCATATTTCAGGTGGATCCAACATTATATCGAGATAATGAAACTAGACTTTTTATACATACCCAGGTAACTTATTTTACTGCTTTGTTGATTTCAATATGGCGTTCATGAAACTACTAGGTAGGTATAATGTAAATCTCGAGTACTCTGCAGAAAATTACATTATTTAAATATAGCTAAATTTTTTTATATATATATATATATATAATAGACAATATTGTATTTTCCTTTTCTTTATCTGTTTATTTCTTTATGTTTTGAATCATCTCAGCATAAATCTCGATTCCGCTATTAAAAATATATCTTTTATATTTTCTAGATAGGTGACATCCAAGGTTTCAATACATTAATACCAGGCTTTGTGCATATAGACAAAGCTATACCTCTTGATATGTCATTTGAGGACCATATTTCACAACGTGGAGTTGCAACATGGGAAATCATAATGTATATTTATAAGGTACTTCTAGAATTTCATTTCTTCCATAATTTTTTTTATTATGACTATATATATATATATATTATATACTGACATTGACAATTTCTTCGAAATAAGGAAAAAAGCTCAGGAAATTGGTGGGTTTTATTGGGCCCAAATTACCAAGCAATTGGTTTTTGGCCGAATATTCTCTTCACTGACATGATAAGTTTTGCTACAAATGTTGAGTGGGGAGGAGTCGTTTATAATCCTCCAGGTGCAGATAAACCTCCGATGGGGTCGAGTTTTTTTCCGATTGGAAACATTAGTTTTGATGGGTATTGTAGGAGCATTACAGTTTCAGATGAGGAAGGAGATTCAGTTGAAGTACTTAGCATAATTTGGTCTACTGGTGATATTAACGGATACAAAGTTGATTTCAAACAACTTTTGGCAGGTCGAGACTCTTTTGTTTATGCTCTTTATGGTGGACCGGGTGTTAAAAATGCATAAGTGTAATTATGGTAAATTACTCCTATAATGATATTTATGTTTTAATGACTTATATAGGACTCTCTACCTTTATAAAGATCTTCTTCATAATATGCTCATATACTTTCTAAATAATCGATCCGATGCTTGACTAATGGTCCATTTTTAATATAATATATTTTACATAAATTTTAGTTAAGAGCAAGTTATATTTTATTTTTATTTTTTTTCAAATTACAAAATTTCTTAACTTTATAAAATTTTGGATACTTCAGAAAACTTATTTATACATAGCGTACACAGATTCTGAACGATTATCAATTTTATAGAAAATGATCATTTGGCACTTTTTGATTAAAAGTGAAGTACAGTCCATATCTAGACGCATATGTTGAAAAAAAAAAGTATATTCTGATATGTAATTATACATTATCGATATACGTGTATACATCATTATACAATATCGATAAATTACACACATATATGATTATTTTGTTGAAAGTGATTTTTATTTTGGTACATATATCATGTCACACCCCGGGAGGGTACTCTAGACGTGACTGACACTCGGAGACTATTACTAGTTCCCGAGCGAATCATTTGACCTCATCACATCAATTCATTCAATATAACTCAAGAAACTCAGCGGAAGAATAAAAGTAAGAATGTGCAATCTCTAACTCAATTATCATATTAAAATAAATAAACTAGTGAGAAAGAACTAGCTCAGCAAGTCTCAACATTAATACTCAACTTTAGTCTATGAAGCTTCTATCTGTCACGCCCCGGGAGGGTACCCTGGGCGTGGCCGGCACTCAGAAACTATTTCTAGCCCCTGAGCGAACCACTTAGCCTCCTCACATCATTCAACATCAAGATAGCGGAAGTAACATCAAAGGAATACCTTAAATAAGGGCCCAATGGCCAACATCAATCTCAACATCAACTAAGTAAGGGAAATATTACTCAGTTCAAAAGGAAACATCTGCATCAATCCTCGACATCATGTCTACAAAGCCTCTAATTCTAACTCGACTGTCTAAGAGTGGTGCCGTGACATGCCATGGCTACCAGACTCAATGAATAAAGAAAAAAAAAAACATAAGTAGAAGGGTTTCCTCCGGAAAGCAAGGAGGCTCACCAACTCAGAACTCGAACTCTGCGGCTTCAACGGTGCGTCTGCTGAAGTCCTCTAACTCCTGTATCTGCATCATAAAACGATGCAGCGCCAAATGGCGTCAGTACGTGGAATGTACTGGCATGTAAAATAGCTGAATAATAGGGTAAGTACACAGCATAAAGAAACATCAACTCAACATCATATTCCATCAGAATGTCAGTGTCTATCTAAGGCAAGAGATTAGAATAGACAGTTGACTCATCAACCTCTCATCTCCACATCGTCATCACATCAAAGGGACATCACATCGACTCAGGGGAACATCAACATCGACTCAAGGGACATCAACATCGACTCAAGGGACATCAACATCGACTCAAGGGACATCAACATCGACTCAACATCACATCAACATCAGAGTTCTATCACAAGAACCTAACTGGGAGTTTCTCTAACCGACAACCATCACTTATGAGCCAGTGATGATACAACGAAGCGATGCCGTTGCCACATCCATCCAATACCCTGCCCGGGGTAAAGGACATCACATCAGTGGATCCACAAAAAAACATCAAAACATCAGTCCACTTTTGGGACAAGATAGGAGCCATCCGCATTGCGGTTCAATCCTCTCTTCCTACGCGGGCCACGTAGTTAATGGGTTCGAGTGGGACTCACTCTCTACCCATTTCGGTGCTCAATACTCCTCCCAGAACTCGACATGCTCATAAACATCATCATCATCATCATCATCATCATCATCAGTCCCAGAGGAACATAGTACATCATCATCAGTCACATAAGGACATGGTATAATAATTAATACCTCAACATCAACATCGGTCCCAGAGGGACATAGTATAAAACATCAACATCAACATCAGTCCCATAGGAACATTGTACCTCAACATCAACATCACCTCACCTCGTCACATCAACATCAACATCATAGACTCAAGATACTCTTTTAGAAATTAAACTTCCCATTTTAAGACATCATAAAACGTCATTCTCATCAACATCATCATCAAGACTCTCATCAAATGTGAAACACAATCACAACATCACAACATCATCATCGTCAAGGCTCTAGACTCATCCCTAAGTTCATTATGCATGCTTTTCAAATAATCATGTAAGGTTATGCAAAATCTCATGAAAAATGTTAACTTCAAGAAAACAAATAGTATGATGATCATCAACTTAGAAAACATGTAATTTCAAATCAATTTTTCAATGAAAAACTCTCAAATATTCATGCACACATACTCTTCAACCATCAACTCATCTTTGACCTCTGTGGGGCACATGAGAGAACAAACTCATGCTTTTAGTTTAGCCTTACATACCTGGAAAGTTTTGCTAACACAAGGAAGCACACCCTCCTCTTGATCTCCTCAATCCTCCCTTCCTTCAAGCCCTATCTTAGGTGACTCTTAGGAAGAACGCTTAGAATTTAGGTTTTGAAACCCTTTTCTTCGAAAACTGACCTTAATTAGGCGTAGGGGGACGTTTAGAATAATTAGGAATGGACTAAATTGCCCTCCATAATTTAAAAGAATTACTCCCCCGTCTGAAATAACACAGTCCGCGACGCGGACCTGTCGCGGATAGTGTATTTTCGGAAACTCAACTCCGTCGAAAATTTTACGAAAAAGATAAGTGTGTCTCCGCGACCAGTCCGCGACGCGGTTCCGTCGCGGAGGCTCACTGTTTTTCGTTTTGGAACGAAAAATTATCTTTTGACTCGGTTGCTCTAAAATTCGACCGAGACCCTCTTCCCACTCCATTTTCAGTGCTGATCACGAATCCACTCTCGGATTTTCAATCCGAGCATTGGAAGACGCGTTTTACGCGCACCTCTCCTCTAGGGGTATTTTAGTAATTAGCGGGGCATTACATTATCTCCCCCTTGGGATCATTCGTCCTCGAATGATGAGTAGGAACGACATTTAGCACGAATAAACTCAAGACTCACCTCGATACTCGCTCAATAACATCATTACCTTGACTTCTCATCAACCTCATTAATCATATATTGAGACATCAATTTTTATAAACATCACATCATGGTATTAACATAAATTTTCATACAGGTAAAAATGTTACCTTCGACACTTTCATCAACCTCGAGCACGAACAGGTGCGGGTATTTTGCCTTCATCTTTTCCTCAGCTTCCCATGTGGCTTCCTCAACGAATTGATTCCTCCACAGGACTTTGACAGAAGCTATCTCCTTGTTCCTCAGCCTGCGAACCTGTCGATCAAGGATCTGGACTGGGATTTCCTCATAGGACAGACTATCTCTAACTCCCGTGCTCTCCACAGGAATTACCAAGGCTGGATCTCCCAAACACTTCTTCAACATCGAAACATGGAACACCGGATGGATTCCATCTAACTCGGAAGGTAACTCTAGCTCGTAGGCGACCTTCCCAATTCTTCGCACAATCTGGTATGGGCCAATATAACGAGGACTTAATTTCCCCTTTTTCCCAAACCTCATGACACCCTTCATGGGTGATACCTTCAAGTAAACCCAATCGCTCACCTCAAACTCTAGGTCTCTCCTCCTCACATCTGTGTAAGATTTCTGACGGCTTTGGGCAGTCTTCAATCTTTCCCGAATAATTTTCACCTTCTCTAAGGACTGGTGAACCAGGTCAGGACCAATCAACTCAGCCTCTCCAATCTCAAACCACCCTACTGGTGATCTACATCTCCTCCCATACAAGGCCTCATAAGGAGCCATCTGAATACTCGCATGATAACTATTGTTATATGCGAATTCTATCAATGGTAAATGATCATCCCAATTTCCTTTGAAATCAAGGACGCATGCTCTCAACATGTCCTCCACCGTCTGAATAGTGCGCTCTGCCTGACCATCTGTCTGTGGGTGAAAAGCTGTGCTCAAATTCACTTTGGTACCCAATCCTTTCTGGAAGGACTTCCAGAAATGAGAAGTAAATTGGGCTCCTCTGTCCGAGATAATGGACAAGGGAACTCCATGCAACCTCACGATCTCTTGAATATACATCTTGGCATAATCCTCTGCAGTGTTAGTCGTCTTGACTGCCAGGAAATGCGCTGACTTCGTCATTCTGTCCACAATCACCCATATGGAATCATGCTGTCTCCGGGATCTCGGTAGCCCAGTGATGAAATCCATGTTAATCATCTCCCACTTCCATTCTGGAATCTCAAAGTTTTGGGCTAAGCCAATTGGCCTTTGATGCTCAACCTTTACTTGTTGGCAATTTGAACACCTTGAAACAAACTCCGCAATATCTCGCTTCATCCCACTCCACCAATAGACCTCTCTCAAATCGTGATACATCTTAGTGGAGCCTGGGTGAATGGAGTATTTAGTATTATGGGCCTCAGCTAGAATCCTCTCTCGGACACCATCAACATCAGGGACACACAGTCTACTCTGGTACCTCAATACACCATCTCCCCCTTTGGAGAAGACCATCACCTTTTGCTTCTGAACATCCTCCTTCAATTGGAGTATCACAGGATCTCGGTCCTGCTTCTCTTTTACCTCTGTCACTAGGGACGATGCAGACCCATTCCGCACACTAATTCCTCCCTCGTCGTTCTCCTCAAGCTGGACTCCCAATCGAGCCAACCTATGCACTTCCTTTACTAACTCCTTCTTCTCCTCCTCAACATGGGCTGTACTACCCATAGACAACCTGCTAAGAGCATCAGCAACAACATTAGCTTTACCTGGGTGGTACATGATGCTCATGTCGTAGTCCTTGAGCAATTCCAACCATCTTCTCTGTCGCAGGTTAAGCTCTTTCTGACTGAAGACATACTGCAAGCTCTTGTGATCCGTAAACACGTCCACATGCACTCCATACAAGTAGTGGCGCCAGATTTTAAGTGCAAACACCACTGCTGCCAACTCAAGGTCATGGGTCGGATAGTTCTGCTCATGGACCTTAAGCTGCCTGGAAGCATAAGCCACCACTTTACCTCTTTGCATTAACACACATCCCAATCCAACTCTTGACGCATCACAGTATACCACAAAACCTTCCGTCCCATCAGGCAAGGTCAATACAGGTGCAGTAGTCAACCTAACCTTTAGCTCTTGGAAGCTCTTCTCGCATTCTTCAGACCACTCAAACTTGACCTTTTTCTGGGTCAGTTTGGTCAATGGGGCGGATAGGGAAGAAAATCCTTCAACAAATTTGCGGTAGTAGCCTGCCAAGCCCAAGAAACTCCTTATGTCCGTCGGAGAGGTCGGTCTTGGCCAGTTGGCAACCGCTTCAATCTTCTGACCATCTACTCGAATCCCATCACCGGATACCACATGGCCTAAGAAAGCCACTGATTTGAGCCAGAACTCACATTTGGAAAATTTCGCATACAACTCCTGATCCTTAAGAGTTTGAAGGACAACTCTAAGATGTTCAGCATGCTCTTCCTCATCCCTCGAATATACCAAGATATCATCAATGAACACTATCACGAACATATCAAGGTAGGGTTTGAACACCCTATTCATCAAATCCATAAAAGCTGCCGGCGCATTCGTCAATCCAAAGGACATGACCAAGAACTCAAAATGGCCATATCTAGTCCTGAAAGCTGTCTTTGGAATATCACATTCTCTCACCTTCAACTGATGGTAACCTGATCTGAGGTCTATCTTCGAAAAGCATGAAGCACCTTGAAGTTGGTCAAACAAGTCATCTATCCTAGGAAGAGGATACTTATTCTTGACTGTGACCTTGTTCAATTGCCTATAGTCTATGCACATTCTTAGTGACCCATCCTTCTTTCGTACAAATAGAACGGGAGCACCCCAAGGAGAAACACTGGGTCTAATAAAACCCTTCTCTAACAGATCTTTCAACTGCTCCTTCAGCTCTTTCAACTCTGCAGGGGCCATCCTATATGGTGGAATAGAAATAGGTTGCGTCTCAGGAAGTACATCAATACCGAAGTCGATCTCCCTATCAGGAGGGACTCCAGGTAAATCCTCAGGGAACACTTCAGGGAACTCATTTACAATCGGGACAGACTCAAAAGTAGGGGACTCAACATCATCAGACTTAACTCGTACAAGGTGATAAATACACCCCTTAGAGATTAACTTCCTCGCCTTCAGGTAAGAAATAAATTTACCCTTGGGTGCAACATAACCTCCCCTCCACTCTAGGACCGGTTCGTTAGGAAATCGAAACTTAACAACTCGGGTCCTACAATCTATGGATGCATGGCACGCATGGAGCCAATCCATACTAAGAATCACATCAAAGTCAACCATCTCCAACTCCACCAAATTGGCCAAAGTATCCCTATGACAGATGGACACTATACAATCTCTATAGATTCTCTTAGCCAAAATTGTCTCACCAGTAGGAGTCGATACTGAAAAAGGCTCAAGCAAACACTCCGGAATAATCTCAAATTTATGGGCCACATAGGGCGTCACAAAAGATAAGGTGGCACCTGGGTCAAGTAGTGCATAACAATCATAAGAAAAAATTCGGAGCATACCCGTAACAACATCTGGAGCAACCTCTTGATCCTGTCGATTACCCATCGCATACAGGCGATTTGTCCCGCCTCCAGCATTAGCAGTAGTTGCCTTCTGACGATTGCCCTCAAGGGGCGCTGTAGAAGACTGAGCTCTATTTCCTCTGTCGCTCCACCTCTGAGTCCTCGTAGGGCACTCACTCTGAAAATGGCCAGGTCGCCCACATGTGAAGCAATTATTAGTGCCCTCACGGCACGCACCAAGATGCAGTTTGCCACACCTGCCACAGGGTGGCATTCCTCTCGGACCTTGAGCAACACTGGCTTGGGACTGAGGTCCCTGTGCTCTGAAATTCTGATACCCATAGGATCGCTGATCATACCTGTTTTGCTGAACAGGTGCACTCGCCATCGACGGTGCATGGCTAGAAGACCTCTTTTGAAAGAATGTCCTATCACCTTTCTTCTGCTTCTGCTGATTAGGCTCATGCCCTTCCGATTTGGCTCTCTTCTTCTGTTGTTCTTCCCTGTCCCTCTTCTTGTCCTCCTCAGTCTGTTGGGCGTAGACCATAAGTCTAGCGATATCCATATCTGGAATTAGCAATGCTGCCTTACACTCCCTTTTCACGTGTCTGCCCAATCCAGACACATACTTCCTCATTCTTGCCCTCATATCAAGGACCATCTCTGGAGCATATCTGGACAGTTGGATGAACTTCAAGTTGTACTCCTTGACCGTCAGTTCCTCTTGTTTCAGATTCACAAACTCTTCGACCTTCGCCTCCCTCAACTCTTGGGGAAAGAAGTGATCAAGAAAGGCACTCTCAAACTCCTCCCACTCAGCAGGCTCTGCATCCTCACCTCTAACATCCTCCCACTGGTTATACCAGACATTAGCAACATCCTTAAGCTGATAAGAGGCCAGCTCGACTCCCTCCACCTCAGTTGCATGCATAGCCCTCAAAATCTTACGCATCTCATCAATGAAGTTCCGTGGGTCCTCCTCAACCTTTGACCCCGTATAGACCGGCGGGTTCATCCTCAGGAAATCTCTGAGCCTGGTTGCAGCCGTAGGCTCTTGAGAACTGGAGCTAGGGGCCTGGGGACCACGACTGCTACTCTGAGAGGCTACTAACTGGGTGAGCATAGCAATAGCTCCCCTGAAATCCGCTTCCGAAGTGGGGGCTGACTGAACTGGAGGTGCTGGTGGAGCCTCAGTAGCTCCAGCAGGTCGTCCCCGTCTCCTTGTCTCATGCTGACGAGGGGCCTCTGGTAAGGGATTCTCAGTATTAGGGACTGAGGCATCCCTTTGAGCAGCTGTGCGTTTTGGAGGCATTATCTGCAAACGCGTAACGCACGAATTAGAAAAGGGGCTCTCATAGAGCCAAGCTTTATCGCACGACATCAGAACATCAAAGAAGGGTAACCATTTCCTAAATGCCCTGTAGCATCCTGTTTATGAAGTGTGGTGCACAACACACGCATAAACGAGACTCTACTAGACACGGCTTCGTAGACTCCCTAGGACTCTTGAACTCTGTGCTCTGATACCAAGTTTGTCACGCCCCGGGAGGGTACCCTGGGCGTGGCCGGCACTCAGAAACTATTTCTAGCCCCTGAGCGAACCACTTAGCCTCCTCACATCATTCAACATCAAGATAGCGGAAGTAACATCAAAGGAATACCTTAAATAAGGGCCCAATGGCCAACATCAATCTCAACATCAACTAAGTAAGGGAAATATTACTCAGTTCAAAAGGAAACATCTGCATCAATCCTCGACATCATGTCTACAAAGCCTCTAATTCTAACTCGACTGTCTAAGAGTGGTGCCGTGACATGCCATGGCTACCAGACTCAATGAATAAAGAAAAAAAAAAAACATAAGTAGAAGGGTTTCCTCCGGAAAGCAAGGAGGCTCACCAACTCAGAACTCGAACTCTGCGGCTTCAACGGTGCGTCTGCTGAAGTCCTCTAACTCCTGTATCTGCATCATAAAACGATGCAGCGCCAAATGGCGTCAGTACGTGGAATGTACTGGCATGTAAAATAGCTGAATAATAGGGTAAGTACACAGCATAAAGAAACATCAACTCAACATCATATTCCATCAGAATGTCAGTGTCTATCTAAGGCAAGAGATTAGAATAGACAGTTGACTCATCAACCTCTCATCTCCACATCGTCATCACATCAAAGGGACATCACATCGACTCAGGGGAACATCAACATCGACTCAAGGGACATCAACATCGACTCAAGGGACATCAACATCGACTCAACATCACATCAACATCAGAGTTCTATCACAGGAACCTAACTGGGAGTTTCTCTAACCGACAACCATCACTTATGAGCCAGTGATGATACAACGAAGCGATGCCGTTGCCACATCCATCCAATACCCTGCCCGGGGTAAAGGACATCACATCAGTGGATCCACAAAAAAACATCAAAACATCAGTCCACTTTTGGGACAAGATAGGAGCCATCCGCATTGCGGTTCAATCCTCTCTTCCTACGCGGGCCACGTAGTTAATGGGTTCGAGTGGGACTCACTCTCTACCCATTTCGGTGCTCAATACTCCTCCCAGAACTCGACATGCTCATAAACATCATCATCATCATCATCATCATCATCAGTCCCAGAGGAACATAGTACATCATCATCAGTCACATAAGGACATGGTATAATAATTAGTACCTCAACATCAACATCGGTCCCAGAGGGACATAGTATAAAACATCAACATCAACATCAGTCCCATAGGAACATTGTACCTCAACATCAACATCACCTCACCTCGTCACATCAACATCAACATCAACATCATAGACTCAAGATACTCTTTTAGAAATTAAACTTCCCATTTTAAGACATCATAAAACGTCATTCTCATCAACATCATCATCAAGACTCTCATCAAATGTGAAACACAATCACAACATCACAACATCATCATCGTCAAGGCTCTAGACTCATCCCTAAGTTCATTATGCATGCTTTTCAAATAATCATGTAAGGTTATGCAAAATCTCATGAAAAATGTTAACTTCAAGAAAACAAATAGTATGATGATCATCAACTTAGAAAACATGTAATTTCAAATCAATTTTTCAATGAAAAACTCTCAAATATTCATGCACACATACTCTTCAACCATCAACTCATCTTTGACCTCTATGGGGCACATGAGAGAACAAACTCATGCTTTTAGTTTAGCCTTACATACCTGGAAAGTTTTGCTAACACAAGGAAGCACACCCTCCTCTTGATCTCCTCAATCCTCCCTTCCTTCAAGCCCTATCTTAGGTGACTCTTAGGAAGAACGCTTAGAATTTAGGTTTTGAAACCCTTTTCTTCGAAAACTGACCTTAATTAGGCGTAGGGGGACGTTTAGAATAATTAGGAATGGACTAAATTGCCCTCCATAATTTAAAAGAATTACTCCCCCGTCTGAAATAACACAGTCCGCGACGCGGACCTGTCGCGGACAGTGTATTTTCGGAAACTCAACTCCGTCGAAAATTTTACGAAAAAGATAAGTGTGTCTCCGCGACCAGTCCGCGACGGGGTTCCGTCGCGGAGGCTCACTGTTTTTCGTTTTGGAACGAAAAATTATCTTTTGACTCGGTTGCTCTAAAATTCGACCGAGACCCTCTTCCCACTCCATTTTCAGTGCTGATCACGAATCCACTCTCGGATTTTCAATCCGAGCATTGGAAGACGCGTTTTACGCGCACCTCTCCTCTAGGGGTATTTTAGTAATTAGCGGGGCATTACACTATCACTATCAATTGGTGCCAATGACAGACCCATGGCTACCTCAAAATAAAATAAAGCTAACTCAAAGTCTAACTCTAATAAGCAAGATGAAAATAAAGAATGATCCTACGAAGTAAAAGAGGCTCATCAACTCAGCTGAATGCTCAGATCCTCAACGATGCGCCTGTTGACGATCTCTAATACCTGCATCTGCATCATAAAATGATGCAGTCCAAAGGGGGCATAAGTAAGTACATGGAATGTATTGGTATGTAAAATAGCTGAATGAAATAGAAACAAGTAGAATAATATAGAAACAACATCAACTTAAAATAATATTCAATCAGAATGTCAAATGTCTATCTAAAGTAAGAATAAAGAGTAGACAAGTGACCCATTAACCAATCAACCTCATCAATCAACTCAACTCAATGGAACTCAACTCGACTCGACTCAGAGTACTCAAGGTTAGAATTTTTTGGGAGTTTCTCTTATCTGATAATAATCACTTATGAGCCAGTGATTGTACAACAATCCCGCTGATGTTGCCACAACTGTTCCGTACTTGCCAGGTAAGGAACGCCTGGGATCCACAAGGGATCTGGACAATTAACATATTAAGTCCCATTGTTTCAGGACAATAAGGTGAGGACCTGTCCGACTCTAACGGAACTTAATCCATAGGATGAGAACTTGTCCGACTCTAACAGAACTTAGCCCTCAAGGTGAGAACTTGTCCGACTCTAACGGAACTTAGCCCTCAATATAGGAACTTTTTCGACTCCAACAAAACTTAGCCCACTCCTACGCTTGGCGACATAGTTAATGAGTGCGAGTTGGACTTGCTCTTACTCTTACTCATTTCGGTGCTCGATACTCCTCCTAAGACTCAATGCTCATTAGACTCTTCATCTCAACTCAATTATTTCAAATTAGCCTCGTAGAGACTCTCATTATCTCATTAACTCAAACTCAAGGGTCCTCTATTATTTCAGGGACTTTAACTCATCTCGGTTAACTTAATTCTCATTTAAGAACTCAAGGACTCAGATCGTCAATTAGAAAGAACTCAAACAGGCATTACATATCGCTATTTTTTATGTAAATAAAAATTTGACAATATTTGGTGCAAATAAAATTAATTTGTTTTTTATATTTGTGGAATTTACCCTTTTTTATTAGTGGTTAATAAGTCAGTATTTGATTATTACTTCCCAAATAATCGACCAGGCTGAATATACTTGAATCCAATTCCCATGAGTATAAATTGGATAAATCTCATAGTATTAACGATAAGAAGAATATATCCAAGAGAAGATAAAGATGTATTCGAGAGGGAATTGACATATCCAAGAAGAGATAAGGATATACAAGAGGGGATAGGAATGTATTCGAAAGAACTTTTTTTATAATTTTTTTAAATAGTAGAGAATCTTAAAGATTATGTTTTCTTAAATTGAAAATTATGTAATTTTTTCTTCACAAAATAAGATTCTTATTTAAGATTCTACTTAAAAAGGAGCAATCAACATTTATTTTTTTGTTAAATAAAGATAAGAACTTCTTTTGGACATTTTTTTTTACCATACTTCAGAAGATAACGTTTATTACTTTAAATGTTTCATACATTTGGCCTTATATAACACCTCTCTCATGGTAGCAAAGTCCTCATACTTAAAAAAAAAAAAATGAATGAATTTTGGATGCATCAAAAAATTATTCAACAAATTTTATTGTTGTTATGTTTATTTTTGTGTTATAATGGAGTACAAGGAAAAAGAAAGTTATCCAAATTGGAAGACATAGAGTTAGAGAAAAAATTAAAACTTTTGAACAAGCCAGGAGTTAAAATCGTTAAGGTATTTTGATTTTATTATTATAATATATTTATAAGTTTCATTAAATATTTGTTATTTTTATTTGATAATGTCACCTTTAATCTTGCAAATTTGCAGTCAAAAGGCATTATAATGATGTATATAGAAACCAATTTGGACTTTTCTAATTTGAATGCCAATAATTTTTTTTCTATAATTGTTATGTTATGATCTATGAATAATTATTTTTGTTGTGTTATTTTGTATTTAAAAGGTACATATCCAATAGCAAGATGTATAATTGCCATACATAAGGTATCTTATTTATGTTTTTTTTGTTCACAGACTAAATATGGAGATACATACGACTGTGTTGATTTCTACCAACAACGTGCATTTGATCACCCATTGTTGAAGAACCATAATTTTCATTCTCAGGCATGTCTCTGCACTCTTTTTACGTTAATTTTTTGTACATACATATAATATTGGTTATATACAATTAAATATTTGGATGAACAGATGAAACCTACTTTACGTATGATAAAACAAAATTCACATGCCTCAACAACTAATAAGTTATCGACAATATGGTCAAAAGATGGAGGTTGTCCTGATGGAACTGTTCCCGTTAAAAGAATTACAAAGGATGATCTTATAAGACAAAGAGATATGCCACCACCAGAACCTGCCAACTTCGATGAATTTGTAGGGGTAAGATAATTTGTGAACAATTAGTCTCAATTATTGTGGCAAAACTCATATGTTGCAATTCATCTAATGCAGATCAATAACAATAGTGAGCAAAAAGCAAGCTACTCTTATGGATATAAGGTACATAACTATGTTTTCATATTTTCATTTTTCCTTTTTGTGAATGTTTTTTAATCCTTTTATTATTATTGCATTTGAAATAACAAATGTAATAAGTTTAATTTACAATTTGGACTCTTTTTTCCCTTTCAAAATATCAAATTGTGTTGTCAAGGTCCCTACATTTGCTTTTTAGGGCTAGCCATAGTTTGGATATATAATATGCAAGAGTTAATAAAAAAATTCTATATTATTCAGCGTGCAATAGTTCGAACTCCAGATGATTCAAATGCAAAGTTTTCTGGAGCTGGAATGGCAACTAGTGTGTACAATCCTCAAGTTCAAGGCAAACAACACAGTGCTTCTCGATTAAAAATTCAAAAAGGATCAGAAACTTTACAAGTTGGCTGGAGAGTAAGTTCAGCTAATCTTTTCCATGACAATATAATTGAATTGTTTCATAGGTAAAAGTATCTCTAAGATGTCAATTATCTAGAGTGTTTAATGTAAATCCATACTTACCTATTATAATGTCGTTGTTTCATATCTCAGGTGGATCCAACATTATATGGAGATACTAAAACTAGACTTTTTATACATTTTCAGGTAACTAGTCTAATTACTCTTGATTTCAATAAGACATTCATAAGTGAAATTATATTTATATATATAGTAGACAATGTTGAGTTTCGTTTGACTTTTTTATCTGTTAATTTCTTTATGTTTTGAATATTTTTAACATAAATCTCGATTTCGCTACTGAAAATATGCCTTTTATGTTTTACAGATAGGTAACACCCAAGGTTTTAATACATTATTGCCTGCCTTTGTGCATTCAAACAAAGATATACCTCTTGATTTTTCATTTGAACGTCGAATTTCACAACGAGGAGGTCCAACATGGGAAGTCCCAATGTACATTTATAAGGTACTTTTATAATTTCAATCAACATGTTTTTTTTTATCATGACTATACATATATTATATACTGACACTAATACTTTCTTCAAAATAAGGATATAGTCACCGGAAATTGGTGGGTTCTATTGGGCACAAACAATGATCAAATTGGTTTTTGGCCGGGTATTCTCTTCACCGAGTTGGCAGGCTTTGCTACAAACGTCGAGTGGGGAGGAGTTGTATATAATCCACCAGATGCACCTGAACCTCCAATGGGCTCGAGTTTTTTTCCGATTGGAAATCGTAATTTTGATGGGTATTGTAGGAGCATTACAGTTTCAAATGAGGAAGGATATTCAGTTAATATACAAAAAGTAATTTGGCGTACTGAAGATGTTTTTTCATATAAGGTATTCTTCAAAAAATTGAAAGGTTCTATTAATTTTACTTATGCTTTTTATGGTGGACCTGGTAGTGGTGCACGAGTGTAATTATTGTAAATTATTCCTATAAAGATATTTATATTTTACTTAACGCTAATCTTTTTGTCGGGATATTAAGCAAAATGACCCTTCGATTATAAATTATCATCAAAATAGCTCAATTATCAAATTTATCAAAAATAGTCATTCGATACATATATTGATAAAAAGTATACTCTCATATATAGTGATACATCATAGATATACGAGTATATATTATTATACAATATTGATAATATATATATGATTATTTTGTTGCAAATGATTTTTATTGCTGGTACATATATCACAAACTTTTTTTTTTTATGTAAATAAGAATTTGACAATATTTGGTGCAAATAAAATTTACTTATTTTATATATTTATGGAACTCACCCTTTTTATTATAAATTTTTTTATAATTCTTTAAATGATAGAGGATTTTTGATATGATGATATCTCTGAAAAGGAGCAATCAGCATTAATTTTGTTGATAAATAAAGATAAACTTTTTTAACATTTTGTTGACCATAACATAATGTTAATTCAATAATTTTTATAAAAATTTTATTTAAACCTTTTCTATACCTTGCCTTATATAACACCTTTCTCATAGTAGCACAATCCTCATAACTAGAAAAAATAATCAACTTAGGATGCATCAAAGAATTGTTCGACAAATTTTATTGATGTTATGTTTACTTTTGGGTGATAAGGAAATACATGGAGAAAAAAAGTTATCCAAGTTGGAAAATATGGAATTAGAGGAACGTCTAAAGTTTTTAAATAAGCCAGCCATCAAAATCGTTAAGATATTTTGATTTTATTCTTATATAATATATAGATATGAAATTAAAGAAACGACTAAAGTTTTTAAACAAGCTAGCCATCAAAATTATTAAGATATTTTGATTTTATTTCTATATAATATATTTATAAGTCTCGTAAGATATTTATTATTTTTATTTGATAACATCACCTTTAATGAGGTTGGTGGTAGGGTGGGTTTGGGTGGGGGGATCCCTCTTTCACAAGACTTTTTTGGGTATTTGAAAATTGAACCCTCAATATTATAGTATTCTTTAGAGTTTTTTTTTTAATTTTAAAAAAAAATCTTGAAAATTTGAAGGCAAAAGGCATAATAATGACATATATAAAAACCAATTTGGATTTTTCAAATTCGAATTGCCAATTTTTTTAATTTTTTTTTATAATTGTAATGTTATGATCTGCGAATAATTATTTTTGTTATGTTATTTTGTATTTAAAGGGTATATATTGAATAGGAAGACGTATAACTGTTATAATTAAGGTATCTAATTTATGATTTTTTTTATTCACAGACTAAATATGGAGATACATACGACTGTGTTGATTTTTACAAACAACATGCGTTTGACCACCCATTATTGAAGAATCATAATTTTTATCCTCAGGCATATCTCTACTCTCTTTTTACTTCAATTTTTTATACACATATATAATATTGTTGACATGTAATTTAATATTTGGATGAACAGATGAAACCTATTTTACCTATGAAAAAACAAAATTCATATGCCTCAAAAACTAATAAGTTACCGACAATATGGTCAAAAGATAGAGGTTGTCCTTCTGGAACTATTCCCGTTCAGAGAATTACCAAGGATAATCTTATAAGACAAAGAGATATGCCACCATCAGAATCTGCCAACTCCGACGACAAATTTGTAAGGGTTATATACACACACTTATATTTCATAGCAAGTTTAATTAGTATCAATTATTGTGGTAAAACTCATATATTGCAATATATTTAATGCAGATCAATAAAAATAGTGAGCAAAAAACAAGCTATGAACCTTTTTATGGATATACGGTACATAACTATGTTCTTATATTTTCATTTTTCTGTTTTTTGAATGTTTTTCTAATCCTTTTATTTTAATTGGACTTGGAATAACAAATGCAATAAGTTTAATTTACAATATGGAGGATTTTTCCCCTATAAAATATCAAATTATGTCATACTTTGGATATATCATATGTAAAAAAAAATAATTTATATTCAGCGTGCAATAGTTCAAATTCCAAACGATCCAAATGCAAAGTTTTCGGGAGCTGAAATGGTAACTAGTTTGTACAATCCTCACGTTGAAGGCGGATAACATAGTGCTTGTCGACTAAAAATTCAAAATGGATCGAAAGCTTTACAAGTTGGTTAGGGAGTAAGTTTAACTAATTTTTCCATACATACATAAATTAATTGAATTGTTTCGGACAAAAAAATATTTCTAAGATGTCAATTATATAGAGTATTTTATATAAATATCCATACTCACCTATTATAATATCGTTGTTTCATATTTCAGGTGGATCCAGTATTATATCGAGATAATAAAACTAGGCTTTTATACATATCCAGGTAACTTATGTTACTGCTTTGTTGATTTCAACATGGCGTTCATGAAACTATTAAGTGGGTATAATGTAAATCTCGAGTCTTCTGCAGAAAGTTACATTATTTAAATATAGCTAAATTATTTTTATATACATATATAAATAATATTGTGTTTTCCTTTTCTTTGTCGGTTTATTTCTTTATGTTTTGAATTATCTCAGCATAAATCTCGATTCCGCTATTAAAAATATATCTCTTATGTTTTCTAGATAGGTGACATCCAAGGTTTCAATACATTAATTCCAGGCTTTGTGCATATAAACAAGGCTATACCTCTTGATTTGTAGTTTGAGGACCATATTTCACAACGTGGAGTTGCAACATGGGAAATCATAATGTATATTTATAAGGTACTTCTAGAATTTCGTTTCTCCCGTAATTTTTTTTATTATGACTATATATATATATATATATATTATACTGACATTGATAATTTCTTCGAAATAAGGAAAAAAGCTTAGGAAATTGGTGGGTTCTACTGGGCCCAAATTATGAAGCAATTGGTTTTTGGTCGAATATTCTCTTCACTGACATGATAAGTTTCGCTACAAAGGTTGAGTGGGGAGGAGTCGTTTATAATCCACCAGGTGCAGATGAACCTCCGATGGGGTCGAGTTCTTTTTCGATTGGAAACATTAGTTTTGATGGGTATTGTAGGAGCATTACAGTTTCAAATGAGGAAGGAGATTCAGTTGAAGTAAATAGCATAACTTGGTATACTGATGATATTAACGGATACAAAGTTGAATTCAAACGACTTTTGGCAGGTAGAGACTCTTTTATTTATGCTCTTTATGGTGGACCGGGTGTTAAAAATGCATAAGTGCAATTATTGTAAATTACTCCTATAATGATATTTATGTTTTAATGAATTATATAGGACTCTCTACCTTTATAAAGATCTTCTTCATAATATGCTCATATACTTTCTAAATAATTGATCCGATGCTTGACTAATGGCCCATTTTTAATATAATATATTTTACATAAATTTTTGTTAAGAGCAAATTATATTTTATTTTTTTTCAAATTACAAATTTTTTAACTTTATAAAATTTTGGATACTTCAGAAAACTTATATATACATAGCGTACACAAATTCTGAACGATTATCAATTTTATAAAAAATGATCATTTGGCACTTTTTGATTAAAAGTGAAGTACAGTTCATATCTAGATGCATATGTTGAAAAAAAAGAGTATATTATGATATGTAGTTATACGTTATCAATATACGTGTATACATCATTATACAATATCGATAAATTGCACATATATATGATTATTTTGTTGAAAGTGATTTTTATTCCGGTACATATATCATGTCACACCCCGGGAGGGTATTCTAGACGTGGCCGACGCTCGGAGACTATTACTAGTCCCCGAGCGAATCACTTGACCTCATCACTTCAATTCATTCAATATAACTCAGGAAACTAAGCGGAAGACTAAAGATAAGAATGGGCAATCTCTAACTCAAATATCATATTAAAATAAATAAACAAGTGAGAAAGAACTATCTCAACAAGTCTCAACATCAATACTCAACTCTAGTCTATGAAACCTCTATCACTATCAATTGGTGCCAATGACAGACCCATGACTACCTCAAAATAAAATAAAGCTAACTCAAAGTCTAACTCTAATAAGCAAGATGAAAATAAAGAATGATCCTCCGAAGCAAAGGAGGCTCATCAACTCAGCTGAATACTCAGATCTTCAACGATGCGCCTGTTGACGATCTCTAGTACCTGCATCTGCATCATAATCATAAAACGATGCAGTCCAAAGGGGGCATAAGTACATGGAATGTACTGGTATGTAAAATAGCTGAATGAAATAGAAACAAGTAGAATAATATAGAAACAACATCAACTCAAAATAATACTCAATTATAATGTCAAATGTCTATCTAAAGCAAGAATAAAGAGTAGACAAGTGACCCATCAACCAATCAACCTCATCAATTAACTCAACTCAATGGAACTTAGAGTACTCAAGGTTAGAATTTTTTGGGAGTTTCTCTTATCTGATAATAATCACTTACGAGCCAGTGATTGTACAACAATCCCGCTGATGCTGCCACAGCTGTTCCGTACTTGCCAGGTAAGGAACGCCTAGGATCCATGAGGGATCTGGACAATTAACATATTAAGTTCTATTGTTTCAGGACAATAAGGTGAGGACATGTCCGACTCTAACGGAACTTAATCCATAGGATGAGAACTTGTCCGACTCTAACGGAACTTAACCCTCAAGGTGAGAACTTGTCCGACTCTAATGGAACTTAGCCCTCAATATAGGAACTTGTTCAACTCCAACAAAACTTAGCCCACTCCTACGCTTGGCGACGTAATTAATGAGTGCGAGTTGGACTTGCTCTTACTCTTACTCATTTCGGTGCTCGATACTCCTCCTAAGACTCAATGCTCATTAGACTCTTCATCTCAACTCAATTATCTCAAATTAGCCTCGTAGAGACTCTCATTATCTCATTAACTCAAACTCAAGGGTCCTCTATTATTTCAGGGACTTTAACTCATCTTGGTTAACTCAATTCTTATTTAAGAACTTAAGGACTCAGATCGTCAATTAGAAAGAACTCAATTTTATCGGGCATTACATATCGCTATTTTTTATGTAAATAAAAATTTGATAATATTTGGTGCAACTAAATTAATTTGTTTTTTATATTTATGAAATTTACCCTTTTTTATTAGTGGTTAAAAAGTCAGTATTTGATTATTATTTCGCAAATAATGGACTGGGCTTAATACATAAATCTCATAGTATTAACCGTAAAAAGTTAATTTTATTATTTTGGGAATTTCCTATTTTTTTTGTTCAAATTATAAAGTTCCATCAAAATTAAATTTTTTTAATACATTAGTAGACATGTGGTTATATAGGTTTTGATACATTGCTTAACGGGAAGAATGTATCCAAGAGAAGATAAAGATATATTCGGGAGGGAATTGACATATCCGAAAAGAGATAAGGATGTGCAAGAAGGGATAGGAATGTATTCGAAAGAATTTATTTTGTAAATTTTTTAAATAGTAGAGAATCTTAAAGATTATGTTTGTTTAAATTGAAAATTATGTAATTTTTTCTTCACAAAATAAGATTTTTATTTAAGATTCTACTTAAAAAGGAGCAATCAACATTTATTTTTTTGTTAAATAAAGATAAGAACTTTTTTTGGACATTTTTTTTTACCATACTTCAGAAGACAACGTTTTCAATAATTTATATGGAAATTACTTTAAATATTTCATACATTTGGCCTTATATAACACCTCTCTCATGGTAGCAAAGTCCTCATACTAAAAAAAAATGAATAAATTTTGGATGCATCAAAGAATTATTCAACAAATTTTATTGTTGTTATGTTTATTTTTGTGTTATAATGGAGTACAAGGAAAAAGAAAATTATCAAAATTGGAAGACATAGAGTTAGAGAAACAACTCAAATTTTTGAACAAGCCAGCAGTTAAAATCGTTAAGGTATTTTAATTTTATTGTTATAATATATTTATAAGTTTCATCAAGTATTTGCTATTTTTATTTGATAATGTCACCTTTAATCTTGCAAATTTGCAGACAAAAGGCATTATAATGATGTATATAGAAACCAATTTGGACTTTTCCAATTTGAATGCCAATAATTTTTTTTATAGTTGTCATGTTATGATCTGTGAATAATTATTTTTGTTATGTTATTTTGTATTTAAAAGGTACATATCGAATAGCAAGATGTATAATTATCATAATTAAGGTATCTTATTTATGTTTTTTTTTTTGTTCACAGACTAAATATGGAGATACATACGACTGTGTTGATTTCTACAAACAACGTGCATTTGATCACCCATTGTTGAAGAACCATAATTTTCATCCTCAGGCATGTCTCCAAAGTCTTTTTACGTTAATTTTTTATACACACATATAATATTGGTTATATACAATTAAATATTTGGATGAACAGATGAAACCTACTTTACCTATGGTAAAACAAAATTCACATGCCTCAGCAACTAATAAGTTATCGACAATATGGTCAAAAGATGGAGGTTGTCCTGATGGAACTGTTCCTGTTAAAAGAATTACTAAGGATGATCTTATACGACAAAGAGATATGCCACCACCAGAACCTGCCAATTTCGATGAATTTGTAGGGGTAAGATAATTTATGTACAATTTAATGCTTTTACTTGAGTAATTCATAAATACATATTGTGGCAAAACTCATATATTGCAATATAACTAATGCAGATCAATAACAATAGTGAGCAAAAAGCAAGCTACTTAAATGGATATAAGGTACATAACTATGTTGTCATATTTTCATTTTTCCTTTTTGTGAATTTTTTCTAATCCTTTTATTTTAATTGCATTTGAAATAACAAATGTAATAAGTTTAATTTACAATTTGGACTCTTTTTTCCCTTTCAAAATATCAAATTGTGTTGTCAAGGTCCCTACATTTGCTTTTTAGGGCTAGCCATAGTTTGGATATATAATATGCAAAAGTTAATAAAAAAATTCTTTTATATTCAGCGTGCAATAGTTCGAACTCCCGACGATTCAAATGCAAAGTTTTCTGGAGCTGGAATGGCAACTAGTTTGTACAACCCTCAAGTTGAAGGCAAACAACATAGTGCTTCTCGGATAAAAATCCAAAAAGGATCAGAATCTTTACAAGTTGGTTGGAGAGTAAGTTTAACTGATTTTTTTTATGATAATACAATCGAATTATTTCATAGGAAAAAGTATCTCTAAGATGTCAATTATCTAGAGTGTTTAATGTAAATCCCTACTTACCTATTATAATGTCGTTGTTTCATATCATTGTTTCATATCTCAGGTGGATCCAACATTATATGGAGATACTAAAACTAGACTTTTTATACATTTTCAGGTAACTAGTCTAATTACTTTTTTTTATTTCAATAAGACCTTCACAAGTGAAATTATATTTATATATATAATAGACAATGTTGAGTTTCATTTGACTTCTTAATCTGTTAATTTCTTCATATTTTGAATAAATCTCGATTCCGCTACTGAAAATATGTCTTTTATGTTTTGCAGATAGGTAACACCCAAGGTTTCAATACATTATTGCCTGTCTTTGTGCATTCAAACAAAGATCTACCTCTTGATTTTTCATTTGAGCGCCGAATTTCACAACGAGGAGGTCCAACATGGGAATTCCCAATGTACATTCAAAAGGTACTTTTATAATTTCATTCATCGCGTTTTTTTTATATCATGACTATATATATTATATACTGACACTAATAGTTTTTTCAAAATAAGGATATAGTCACCGGAAATTGGTGGGTTTTATTGGGCACAAACAATGATCAAGTTGGTTTTTGGCCGGGTATTCTCTTCACCGAGTTGGCAGGCTTTGCTACAAACGTTGAGTGGGGAGGAGTCGTGTATAATCCACCAGATGCACCTGAACCTCCAATGGGCTCGAGTTTTTTTCCGATTGGAAACAGTAGTTTTGATGGGTATTGTAGGAGCATTACAGTTTCAAATGAGGAAGGATATGCAGCTGGTATATATAATATAACTTGGTTTACTGATGATATTTTTTCATATAAAGTTTTATTCAAAAAACTTTCGGAAGGTTCAAATGATTTTATTTATGCCTTTTATGGTGGACCTGGTAATGGTGCACGAGTGTAATTATTGTAAATTATTCCTATAAAGATATTTATGTTTAATATCTACATAAATATGTATTTATGTTTAATGACTTGTGGATAGATAGCACACAGATTGCAAATGATACATTCCTTATGGCTAATTTTTCTGTTGGGATAATTAAGCAAAATGTCCCTTCAGTTATAAATTATTCATCAAAATAGCTCAATTATCGATATATATATATATATATATATATATATATATATATATATATATATATATATATATATATATGTAATGACCCGTTGGATTATTTTAAAAAAAAAATTAGTCCTCTTATTTTCTTGAAATATCCTTCTCGTGAATTTTAAATGGATATTTTGGACTATTTGATAGCTGCGGTTATTTACTTTATGGATAAGTTTAGACATTTAAATTAACTCGTGGACTAAAGAGTTAAGTTGTTTAAACATCCTATACTAGTCAGATTATTATGAAAAAATAAGTAGTGGACTAAAGTGAAAATTTATGTAGTACCTTATACCTTATTTATCAAGAATAACTTAGTAAATTCTATCACTTTTATCACATAATTAAAACAAGGAGTAAGAGTGAGGGTTCGGCGCTACGAACACGAAAAAATAAACGGCGGCGGTTTCAGGTAATCAAACTGAAATTTGATTCCAAAATTTCTTTTTTTTGTGTAGAAGTTTGCATTTAATTTTGCTTATATATGGGTAATAGTCAGAAAAACTATTCTAAGGTGAGGCTGAAAATATATGTCGGCGTGCAGGTGTGCAAAATGTTAAAAAAAAAATGCATTGGAAGTAATGCATTTAGTACTCCTTTACATCCTCACTGTTGCAGCAGTTATTATTAATAAATAAGCTGCCTGACAACAGTGAATGGTTCCAAAGAAAATATGCATATTAAGTGTTAGGCACGTCTTTCATCGGCGCACTTCTGCTCCGTGCTTTGGTCATTAGTTTAGGCAAATATAATAATTACGTTGTGGGTTTTGGATGTGTATATATATGTATTTATTTTGTACTAATATTGGGGGTTTGTATTATATGAGTAACTATTAGAATAATGTTATTTGGAGAACTTAAGATTAAATTTTAAACTTGAAATTTGAATTATCGAATTAGATGAAATTTCGTGGTTAGGCTAGAAATATAGTAATACGAGTGTCATTGAACTCCTTGTGACGTATATGTTCCATTCTTGATAGAGAATTTTCATTGTGGGAGTTGAATTCAAGATTTGGTCCATTCGGTAGAAGTGTTCGGGTGTGGTTTCGACATTGAGGTAGGTTTGGCTATCCTTCTTTGAGATTGGGATTGAGTTATTGAGTACCCTTATGTTTTAATCTATGTGTTGGGTTGATAATTATTATTGTATTGCTTCGAGAGCATGTGAATCATAAATTGAGAATATTGTGAATATGACATGTTGAGAAAGGGAGAAAATTTGTGCTTATTGAGAGGAATGTTGTTTCCATAATTGTGTCTTGCTTGCATACATCCTCATACTACATGTCAATGACATTTTTGAAAGTTGTGAATGGTGATTTTTATCATGAGTCCTTGACCACGGGCACTTGGGTGGCAAGGTAGTTGATATATTGTGATTGAGGTATATGGCCTGCGAGGTCCCCATGGGTCCCCTTAGTCTGGGAGCCTTAGCTCGACGGGGGTGTATACGACAGGCTGTGCGACGGTCTTGATACCACCTTGCATTGCATTGCACTGCACGACATTGCATACCATTTAATTTTACTAGTTGTGGTTGTATTTGGGTTGGCGTATATGAGATTATATGTTTACTTTGCTTGCGTGATCCTATATAAATTGGCGGCACCGATGCCGGACTGGTTTTTCTGTTGCAGGTGGAAGCGTTCCTAGATTATTTCATAGTTTATTCAATTTCTAACTCCCAGTCGGTTAAACCTGCTGGGTACATATTATGTGTACTCACCCCTACTCCTCTCTCCCCCGCAGATTCTCGTCAGGATTATCCACGTGGTAGTTGAATTGCTCGTGCACTTGGTTCATACCAGATCTAGTGGTGAGACTCAGGGCTTCGAGCTTCCATTGGATTCTATCTTAGTTGTGTAGTCTTTATTTCTATTCGAAGACTGAAATACATTATTTTACTAGTTAAGTAATAGATGCTCTTTATACTTGTGACACCAGGTTTTGGGACATTATATTATTTTATGTGGTTTGTTGTTTATTTATTGGATTTTTCTCCTTCTAGGGTACATTTATTGTTGGGAATGAAATTAAATGGTCTTTTAGTCATGACCCCATTTTGGGTCGTGACAAGTTTGGTATCAGAGCTCTAGGTTCACCGGTCTCATGAGTTAAAGAGCAGGGTGTCCAGTAGAGTCTCGCGGATCGGTACGTAGACGTCCGTATCTATCTTCGAGAGGCTACAGGATGCTTGTTAGGAGAAATCCTCTTTCCATTGATTCATTCGTGCGATTTGTTCATTCAAGTTTTGTACGCTTCTAATCTATTCTTCATGCACAGATGGCGAGAACTAGAGCTAGAAATACCGGAGATGAGTCAGTACCTGTGGTCCAAGCCCCCGCTAGAGGGCGAGGCAGAGGTCGTGGCAGAGCTAGAGGTCGAGGTCGAGCTAGAGGAGCAGCACCAGTTCGAGGTCAGACTAGAGGGGCTTCACCTGAGCCTATTGCTGACCCAGTTTATGAGCATGAGGAGCTGACTGAGGATCCAGTTCAACCTCCGGCATCCTTAGAGGGTACACCAGTATTACAGGAGCTATTGATACGATTGTTGGCAAGGTTGGAGGGTACCCCTGCTTCTAGTGATGTTCCAGGTACCCCAGTTCCTGCTATACCGGTTGGTCCTTCACAGCCAGCTCAGGGACCTAATATGGGATTTCAGACCCCAAGTCCATTTCCTATGCCTTCTATTGCACCCCCGAGGTTTTCAGCTCCGCCAGTTTCTGCCAGTGCTGCTATGTCCTTGTCTGAGCAGAAGAGTTTTGAGAGATTTGTGAGATTGACTCCTCCCAAATTCGATGGTACCGCTGGGGATGGGGCATATGATTTCCTGACAGAGTGCCAGGATCGATTGTTTAATTTGGGTGTTCTGGAGGCCCACGGAGTAGCTTACACCTCTTATCAGTTCACAGGCATGGCCAGAGAGTGGTGGAGGTCGGTTATGGCCCGGAGACCAGTTGATGCTCCAACGATGGATTGGGGGCAGTTTACTGAGATCTTTCTTGAGAAGTTTGTACCATACAGCCTTCGTGATAGACGTCGTGATCAGTTCGATAGATTGGAGCAGGGTTCCATGACTGTGACCGAGTACGAGGCACGATTCCATGAGTTATCCCGTTATGCCATGTCTAGTATTCCCACAGAGTTTGAGCGGATCCGCCGATTTGTCAAGGGGTTCACAAGTTATCTTCAAGAGGCCACAGCCTCTCTTGTGTTATCTGGTGGTTCCTTTCAGAGCATTGTTGATCATGCTAGAATGATAGAGGGCACCAGACAGGCCCGTCAGGGTAGTGGTAAGAGGTCCCGCCATCACGGTCAGTTTGGCAGTTATGCACCCAGAGACAGAGATTCTCAGAGGCAGGGCGCTCAGGGTTATCAAGGGAGACCAGTTCATGCTGCCATTCCTAGTGCAGGTAGTACAGGCTGGTCTGGACCTAGAGGTTGTTATGTGTGTGATGAGTTCGGCCACCATGCCAAGGATTGTCCTAAGCGTGCTCCTGCTTCTTTTCCATCGGGGACACAGATGGCACGGTCTACACCAGCTCCAGCAGCTAGAGGCGCTTCACAGAGTGCGAGGGGCAGCACTAGAGGTGCTAGGGGTGGAGCTCGAGGTGGTGCTCGTGGTGGATCGCAGGTTAGTGGAGAGCGCCGAGTGTGTTACGCCATTCCAGGCCGTACAGAGGCAGAGACATCTGATGCTGTGATTACAGGTATTATTCCAGTTTGCCATCGTTCAGCCTCAGTATTATTTGACCCTGGGTCCACCTATTCGTATGTATCCACTTATTTTGCTCATGATATTGATGGTGTGTGTGAGCCTCTTGATGTGCCTATTTCTGTTTCTACACCCGTGGGTGAATCCTTAGTGGTGGATCGGGTCTATCGGGGTTGTATTGTGATATTCTCAGGTAGGGAGACCCAGGCTGATTTGATCCTTCTAGACATGCTTGATTTTGATGTTATCTTGGGTATGGATTGGTTGTCCCCATATCATGCTATCCTTGATTGTTATGCTAAGACTGTGACTTTAGCGTGTCCGGGTTTACCCCAGTTAATGTGGGCAGGTGCTCTCAACTCTTACCCTAGGGGGATTATTTCTTATGTTCGTGCTCGACATATGATAGAGCATGGGTGTTTATCTTATTTGGCTCATGTACGTGATATTTCTAAGGAGTCATCTTCTTTAGAGACCATGAGGGTGGTGAGGGAGTTCATGGATGTGTTTCCTACAGATCTACCAGGTGTTCCTCCAGATCGTGACATTGACTTTGCCATTGATTTGGAGCCGGGCACTAAGCCCATATCCATTTCTCCTTATCGAATGGCTCCTGCAGAGTTAAAGGAATTGAAGGAGCAACTAGAAGATTTGTTGAAGAAGGGGTTTATCCGGCCTAGTGTGTCGCCTTGGGGCGCACCAGTGTTGTTCGTAAAGAAAAAGGATGGTACTATGAGAATGTGCATTGACTATCGTCAGTTGAACAAAGTGACCATCAAGAACAAGTATCCCTTGCCTCGTATTGATGATTTATTTGATCAACTTCAGGGTGCCTCAGTGTTCTCAAAAATTGATTTGAGGTCAGGGTATCATCAGTTGAAGGTTCGGGAGTCAGACATCCCTAAGACTGCTTTCAGGACTCGATATGGGCACTATGAGTTTGTGGTTATGTCATTTGGGCTGACTAATGCCCCTGCCGCTTTTATGGAGTTGATGAACCGAGTGTTCAGACCTTACCTGGATTCCTTTGTGATTGTATTTATTGACGACATATTGGTGTATTCCAAGGGTGAGGCAGACCATGCTTGTCACTTGAGGGCCGTGCTCCAGAGATTGCGTGAGGAGAAACTGTATGCTAAATTCTCCAAATGCGAGTTTTGGCTCGAGTCTGTGACTTTCTTGGGTCATGTGGTGACTAAGGATGGTATTATGGTTGATCCAGCCAAGGTTGCAGCAGTTCGTGATTGGGTGAGACCCACTTCAGTGACTGAGATTCGAAGTTTTATTGGGCTGGCAGGTTATTATCGTCGATTTGTGCAGGGATTCTCCTCTATCGCAGCTCCTTTGACTAAACTAACTCAGAGGGAAGTTGCATTTCTATGGACCGATGAATGTGAGGCGAGCTTCCAGAGGCTCAAGGAGTTATTGACTTCAGCACCTATTTTAGCATTGCCCGAGGAAGGTGTGGCCTTTGTTGTTTATTGTGATGCTTCGGGTGTCGGTTTAGGTGGAGTGTTGATGCAGAAGGGAAGAGTTATAGCTTATGCTTCGCGACAACTGAAGGTCCATGAGCGGAACTACCCTACTCATGATTTGGAATTAGCTGCGGTGGTATTTGTTTTGAAGTTGTGGAGGCATTATCTCTATGGGGTGCATTGCGAGATCTTTACAGACCATCATAGCCTCAAGTATATTTTCTCTCAGCCTAATTTGAACATGAGGCAGCGCAGATGGTTGGAGCTGCTGAAAGATTACGATATCTCTATTCTCTATCACCCTGGCAAGGCTAATGTGGTAGCGGATGCCTTGAGCCGGAATCCTTCTAGTATGGGTAGTTTGGCATATCTTAGAGCAGAAGAGAGGCCCTTAGCTTTGGAGGTTCAGTCTTTGGCCAGACAGTTGATCAGACTTGACATCTCCCCATCTCACAGTGTGTTGGCCTTCATCGAGGCTAGATCTACATTGATGGGTCAGATTCGTGCTCACCAGTTTGATGATGATAAATTATGTGTGATTCGGGACAAAGTGCTGAGGGGTGAAGCTAAGTCAGCTTTTCTTGATCCTGAGGGAGTTTTGAGAATTAATGGGCGCATTTGTGTGCCTAAGGTAGGTGATTGGGTTCGCTTGATATTGGAGGAGGCTCATTGTGCTAAGTATTCTATTCACCCTGGTGTAGCAAAAATGTTTCATGATTTGAAGCAACATTATTGGTGGTGCGGGATGAAGAGGGATATTGTGGAGTTTGTGGCTAAGTGTTTGAATTGTCAGCAGGTTAAGTATGAGCATCAAAAGCCAGGAGGTCCGATGCAGCGGATGCCCATTCCCGAGTGGAAGTGGGAGCGTATTACCATGGATTTTGTGACCGGATTACCCGTGACATTGGGCAAGTTTGACTCTATTTGGGTGATTGTAGACAGGTTGACCAAATCATCTCACTTCGTTCCAGTAAGGACTAGCCACAGTGCGGAGCAACTAGCTAGGACCTATATACGTGAGATTGTTAGATTGCATGGGGTGCCTATCTCTATTGTGTCAGATCGAGGTTCGGTGTTCACCTCCCGATTTTGGAAAGCATTACAGCATGGGTTGGGTACACGATTAGACATGAGTTCGGCATTTCATCCTCAGACAGACGGTCAGTCCGAGCGGACCATTCAGGTGTTGGAAGACATGCTTAGGGCATGTGTGATTGACTTTGGTGCGCGTTGGGACCAACACTTGCCCTTAGCGGAGTTTGCTTATAATAACAGTTATCACTCCAGTATTCAGATGGCACCATTTGAGGCGTTATATGGGCGTAGATGTCGATCACCTATTGGGTGGTTCGACTCAGTCACCGTTGAGGCATTAGACACTGATTTGCTCAGGGATGCTATGGAGCGGGTGCGCTTGATCCAGAGTCGACTGTTGACAGCCCAGAGTCGGCAAAAGAGCTACGCTGATAGGAGAGTTCGTCCCTTGGAGTTTATGGTCGGCGAGCATGTGTGGTTGAAGATATCACCCATGAAGGGTGTGATGAGGTTCGGGAAGAAGGGCAAGCTTAGCCCGAGGTTTATTGGCCCATTCGAGATTCTTCGGAGAGTAGGTGAGGTGGCTTATGAGCTGGCTTTGCCACCTAGATGGTCAGCTGTTCATCCAGTATTTCACGTCTCCATGCTCCGGAAATACATACCAGACGAGTCTCACATTATTTCTTATGATACCATTGAGTTGGGTCCGGATTTGACTTATGAGGAGGAGCCCGTAGCCATTCTAGATAGACAGGTTCGTAGGCTCAGGACTAAGGAGATTGCTTCAGTTAAAGTTCAGTGGCGACATCGACCTATTGAGGAGGCTACTTGGGAGACAGAGTCAGATATGCGTGTTCGATATCCTCAACTTTTCGAAACCTCAGGTACTTTCTTTTACCTTATGTTCGAGGACGAACATGATTTTTAGTGGTGGATGATGTAATGACCCGTTGGATTATTTTAAAAAAAAAATTAGTCCTCTTATTTTCTTGAAATATCCTTCTCGTGAATTTTAAATGGATATTTTGGACTATTTGATAGCTGCGGTTATTTACTTTATGGATAAGTTTAGACATTTAAATTAACTCGTGGACTAAAGAGTTAAGTTGTTTAAACATCCTATACTAGTCAGATTATTATGAAAAAATAAGTAGTGGACTAAAGTGAAAATTTATGTAGTACCTTATACCTTATTTATCAAGAATAACTTAGTAAATTCTATCACTTTTATCACATAATTAAAACAAGGAGTAAGAGTGAGGGTTCGGCGCTACGAACACGAAAAAATAAACGGCGGCGGTTTCAGGTAATCAAACTGAAATTTGATTCCAAAATTTCTTTTTTTTGTGTAGAAGTTTGCATTTAATTTTGCTTATATATGGGTAATAGTCAGAAAAACTATTCTAAGGTGAGGCTGAAAATATATGTCGGCGTGCAGGTGTGCAAAATGTTAAAAAAAAAATGCATTGGAAGTAATGCATTTAGTACTCCTTTACATCCTCACTGTTGCAGCAGTTATTATTAATAAATAAGCTGCCTGACAACAGTGAATGGTTCCAAAGAAAATATGCATATTAAGTGTTAGGCACGTCTTTCATCGGCGCACTTCTGCTCCGTGCTTTGGTCATTAGTTTAGGCAAATATAATAATTACGTTGTGGGTTTTGGATGTGTATATATATGTATTTATTTTGTACTAATATTGGGGGTTTGTATTATATGAGTAACTATTAGAATAATGTTATTTGGAGAACTTAAGATTAAATTTTAAACTTGAAATTTGAATTATCGAATTAGATGAAATTTCGTGGTTAGGCTAGATATATAGTAATACGAGTGTCATTGAACTCCTTGTGACGTATATGTTCCATTCTTGATAGAGAATTTTCATTGTGGGAGTTGAATTCAAGATTTGGTCCATTCGGTAGAAGTGTTCGGGTGTGGTTTCGACATTGAGGTAGGTTTGGCTATCCTTCTTTGAGATTGGGATTGAGTTATTGAGTACCCTTATGTTTTAATCTATGTGTTGGGTTGATAATTATTATTGTATTGCTTCGAGAGCATGTGAATCATAAATTGAGAATATTGTGAATATGACATGTTGAGAAAGGGAGAAAATTTGTGCTTATTGAGAGGAATGTTGTTTCCATAATTGTGTCTTGCTTGCATACATCCTCATACTACATGTCAATGACATTTTTGAAAGTTGTGAATGGTGATTTTTATCATGAGTCCTTGACCACGGGCACTTGGGTGGCAAGGTAGTTGATATATTGTGATTGAGGTATATGGCCTGCGAGGTCCCCATGGGTCCCCTTAGTCTGGGAGCCTTAGCTCGACGGGGGTGTATACGACAGGCTGTGCGACGGTCTTGATACCACCTTGCATTGCATTGCACTGCACGACATTGCATACCATTTAATTTTACTAGTTGTGGTTGTATTTGGGTTGGCGTATATGAGATTATATGTTTACTTTGCTTGCGTGATCCTATATAAATTGGCGGCACCGATGCCGGACTGGTTTTTCTGTTGCAGGTGGAAGCGTTCCTAGATTATTTCATAGTTTATTCAATTTCTAACTCCCAGTCGGTTAAACCTGCTGGGTACATATTATGTGTACTCACCCCTACTCCTCTCTCCCCCGCAGATTCTCGTCAGGATTATCCACGTGGTAGTTGAATTGCTCGTGCACTTGGTTCATACCAGATCTAGTGGTGAGACTCAGGGCTTCGAGCTTCCATTGGATTCTATCTTAGTTGTGTAGTCTTTATTTCTATTCGAAGACTGAAATACATTATTTTACTAGTTAAGTAATAGATGCTCTTTATACTTGTGACACCAGGTTTTGGGACATTATATTATTTTATGTGGTTTGTTGTTTATTTATTGGATTTTTCTCCTTCTAGGGTACATTTATTGTTGGGAATGAAATTAAATGGTCTTTTAGTCATGACCCCATTTTGGGTCGTGACAATATATATATATATATATATATATATATATATATATATATATATATATATATATGAGTATACATTATTATACAATATTGATACATCACATATATATATATGATCATTTTATTGAAAATGATTTTTATTGCTGGTACATATATTGCTAACTTTTTTTATGTAAATAAAAATTTGACAATAGTTGGTGCAAATAAAATTAACTTATTTCATATATTTATGGAACTTACCCTTTTTATTATAAAACTTTTTATATAATAGAGAATTTTACAGATTATGATATCTTGAAATAGAACAATCAACATTTATTTTTTATTAATAAACTTTTTTGAATATTTTGTTGACCATAATGGAATACAAGGAGAAACAAAGTTATCCAAATCGGAAGATATGGAATTAGAGAAACGATTAAGGTTTTTGAACAAGTCACCAATCAAAATCGTTAAGGTATTTCGATTTTATTCCCAAGTAATATGTCATTCGAGGACAAAATTTCACAACGTGGAGTTGGCAAATGGGAATTCCCAATGTACATTTATAAGATATTTTTAAAATTTCATTTATCGCGTAATTTTTTTTTTATCATGACCATATATATTATATACTGACATAGACGATTTCTTCAAAATAAGGAAAAAAGCACGGGAAATTGGTGGGTTCTATTTGGCAAACACTATGCAAAAGTTGGTTTTTGGCCTTGACCGACTTGATAAGTTATGTTACAAACGTTGAATGGGGAGGAGTCATATATAATTCATCAGGTGCATGTGAACCTCCGATGGGGTCGGGTTTTTGTCGGTTGGAGATCATCTTTTTGATTCATATTGTAGGAGTATTATCGTTGTAAATGAGGAAGGAGATTCAGTTAAAGTACGTAGTGAAAACTTATGTACTGATAATATTTATGGATACAAAGTTGACTTCAAAGAGCTTTGATGAGTTAAAAATGCATGACTATAAATGTCAAACTTTCTTGATGAATATAAATATCTTGACCTTTTTTTGATGAGTTACGATTTTCTGAAAGGTTGCAACTTTTCGAAGGAGGAGTTGCGATTTTTCTGAAAGGTTGTGACTTTTGCAAAGGGTTATCACTTTTTTCAACGGTTGCTGGCTTTTTGATAAGGCATAATAGCACCTTTTGTTGTCCGTACATAGAACTTTTTTCTCATTCCTGACAACAAATTTTTCTGTAATTTTCGGTACCGATACACCGGTGAACAAGATCATGAATCATGAGAGAATATATTTCATTAACTTCGAGTATTTGAGGATAATAATTTCCTTAGGAGAATACTGTCCATTTAGTAAACTCGATTTTCTTCTTGTCAATTTTGTTTCTATTTATCTTTACAAATATTGTTTTCATTACTAAAAAAAATTATTTTTAAAATTTTAATAATACAGGTTGAACAACATCTAGCGATCACCATTTTTTAAGTAGTGTGAGGCTATTCAATTTGGTCAAAGAAAATTGTGAAAGAAATAGAGATAGGCAAAAGAATTTAAAAGGAATAGATTAATTTTTCTTTTAGTTATCTTTTTTATTAATATTCTATTAGTTATTTCAAAGTGACAAGGAAAAAATTACGGTGCCCGTATTAATTATAAAGTTTTAATATGATTATTAGCTTTACATTTTGAATTGAACATTCACAATTATCATCAAATGAAAAATATTTGTAAATTCTGGTACATCTTGATGTAATTTATGTTGAGATTATTATTTTTAATTTGATATTACTCAAAAAAGAGTAATTAACATTGATTAAATAAATAAAGACTTGTACAAACTCTCACCTTTATAAAAAATTTCTTCATAAAATGTTTTACGATATCACATAGTATGAAGAACTAATTATATTTAATATTTTTTTTAAAGTACAAAATCTCTTAAATTTAAAGGATCATGGATACATTAGAAAACGTATGGATGCACAACAGACGGATTGTCTATGATATATTACTTAATGGAGTGATATATCCGAAAAGGGATGGGAATGCACACAGACTGTCTATGATATATTACTTAATGGAGTGCTATATTCGAAAAGAGATGGGGATGCACACAAATTGTCTATGATATATTACTTAATGTAGTGATATATTCGAAAAGAGATAAAGATGCACATAAATTATCTATGATTTATTACTTAATGGAGTGATATATCCAAAAAGAAATAGGAATGTATCTATAAGAATATATCCTAAATAGGATAGTGATATATCAAAAAAGGAAATTTTATAATAATTTTTTAAAAATATTATATATACAAAATCCTACTTAAAAATGAGCAATCATTTAATTTTTTATCAAATAAAGTTAACTTTAAGATAGTATAAATATAGATGGTAAGTACTTTAAATCTATTCAATACTTGGCTTTATATAACACCTTTCTCATAGTTGTAAAGTCCTCATGCTTAAAAAAATGAATGAATTCAGGATGAATCAAAGAATTGTTCAAAAAAGTTTATTGGTAATATGGTTATTTTTGTGTTACAATGGAGTACAAGGAGGAAAAAAGTTATCCAAATTGGAAGACGCTAAGCTAGAGAAACAACTGAAACGTTTGAACAAGCCAGCAATCAAAATTGTGAAGGTATCTACTTTTTGTTCATATACAATATTTGCAAGTCTCACGAAATATCTATTATTTTTATTTGATAATATGACATTTACCAGGGTTGGGGTGGGGGGATTCCTCTTTCACATGATTTTTTTGGTAAATAAACCTTATTTTTATGTCTATGAACAATTATTTTATTGGGGAAATTATTTTAATTTTCATTATTTTTTATAAATGCAATGTTATGATCTATGAATAATTTTACATATATATATATATATATATATATATATATATATATATATATATATATATATATATATATATATATATATATATATTGAATAGCAAGATATATACCTACTACAATTTTAGGTATTTTATTTATGATTTTTTCTTGCAGACTAAATATGGAGATATATATGATTGTGTTGATTTCTACAAACAACATGCGTTTGATCACCCGTTATTAAAGGGTCATAATTTTCATCCTCAGGTATTTCTCTATTCTCTTCTTATTGGATTTTTTTTTTGTACACATATATGATATTGTTGACATATAATTAAATATTTGGATGAGCAGACGAAGCCCACTTTCTCTATGATAAAACAAAATTCAAATCCCTCAACAACTAGTAGGTCATTGGCAATATGGTCGAAAGATGGAGGTTGTCCTTCTGGAACTGTTCCCGTTAAGAGAATTACAAAAGATGATCTTATAAGACAAAGAGATATGCCACCTCCAGAACCTGCCAACTTTGACGACAAATTTGTGGGGGTCAGATAATTTATGAACAATTATTACTTTTACTTGAATAATTCATACATACATATGAAAATTCATTATATATATATATATTTCAATTATTGTGGCAAAACTCTCATATATTTCAATACATTCAATGCAGATCAATAACAATAGTGAGCAAACACCAAGCTACCTGCCTGCTTATGGATATAAGGTACACAAGTACAATTTGGAGGGTCTTTTTCCTTTCAAAATATCAAATTATGTTGTCAAGGTCTATGCATTTGCCTTTTAATTAGGGCTAGTCATACTTTGGATGTATATAATATGTAAAAGTTTATTAAAAAATCTTTTTCTATTCAGCGTGCAATAGCTCAAGCTCCAAAAGAGTTGAACATAAATTTTTCAGGAGCTGGAATGGCAACTAATGTGTTCAATCCTCTCGTTGAAGGCAAACAACATAGTGCTTGTCGAATAAAAATTCAAAAAGGGTCGGATGTCATACAAGTTGGTTGGAGAGTAAGTTTAACCAATTTTTTTTATATATAATTTATTAATTGTTTCATAGAAAAATGTCACTAAGCTGTTAATTATACAGAGTTTAATATAAGTCGATGCTCGTTTATTTTTCTATTTTAGGTGGATCCAACATTATATGGGGACAATAAAAGTAGACTTTTTGTACATTTCCAGGTAACTTTTCTTAGTACTTATTTGTGGATTTGAATATCGCGTTCATGAAACTACTATAACTGTTTGTTTAGCTATATATTTTCCTTCGAGTGCAAGAGTTTAAGTATCAAATATTCAAACGCGGAGCTAGGTAAAGACAATTTGAGTTCCTTTTTTCAGAAAATTATGTTATTTATACATGATTATGATTATGCATACTAAAAAAATGTTGAGTTTTCTATTAAATTCTTCGTGTATTTCTTTTTCATTCATATTTTAAAGTTTTATGCCAAAAATTTTGATTCCGCCACTGAAAATATGTCTTTTATGTTTTATAGTCAGGTCAATTCCATTGTTTCAATACATTATGCCCAGGCTTTATTCATGTAAACAAAGATTTACCACTTGATGCTTCATTTGAGCACACGATTTCAGAACGTGGAGGGAAGTCATTTGACACCACACTGTACATTTATAGGGTAATTTTATATTTTTATTTATTGCGTATTTTTTTTTATTATGACTATATATGAATTAAAAATTGAGACATACATCGATATTGATATTGACAATTTCTTTTTCTGAAATTAGGATCAAGTTGAAGGAAACTGGTGGGTTCTCTGGGGAAGTAACTACGAACAAGTTGGTTATTGGCCATCTAAAATTTTCACTGAGTTATCAAGTTTTGCTACAAACGTTGAATGGGGAGGAGTTACGTATAATCCACCAGGTGCATTTGAACCTCCGATGGGCTCAAGTTTTTTTCCGGTTGGAAATATTACTTTTGATGCGTATTGTAGGAGCATTACAGTTGCAAATGAGCAAGGAGAATCAATTGGAATAGATACTATAATTTGGCATACTGATAATATTTTTGCTTATAAGACTTCATTCCAAACAATTTGGGATGGTTATGCCAATTTTATTTATTTTCTTTATGGTGGACCTGGTAATGCTCCACATGTGTAATTTTTGTTAATTATCTCTTATAAAGATATTTATGTTCAATGTCTAGCTATCCAAATTTGATATATAATATGTATAATGTTTTATTTAAGGAACTTTATGATGGTTCAAAGTCTTTTAATTATGTTCTTTATGGTGGACCTTGTGAAATTAAGTCTATCGATCTGAGTCTTATTAATAACTAATAGTCTAATATAAGGATATGATTTCGTTCGAAATTATATGTATAAAGATAATTCTTATTTGATATAGCTAAGTGTGCAAGTATTTTACACTTAAGAAACAACGATCTCTTGAACAGATCGTGTATTGATTTACTATAACTATATTCACCCCCTTCGCGAATTGTTGCACTTATCCTAATGATCCACAAACGACGAAAATCTCCCTTTTTTCTATCCTTATCCTGATGAATCATTTTGAGTGAATAATATATAAAAGAATCAAAACATTGAGAGATACTCATATCTAAATTTCGAAATTATTTAGAGGCGATTTGAGTAGGTTGGGATTAAAAAAATCGATCTGCAATGTAGAATTTATTGCATCAATAATGTGTGTGTAGTTGTTGACAAAGGATATCCGTGACCGCTACTTTTTGAGTGCGCATAGTGAAACTCCTGCCCTTACCAACAATGTGTGTATATATATATATATATTTATACATTATCTATACATGAATATACATTATTTATACTATATCAATATATTAATTCATATGAATTCATAACATATACCTATATATGATCATTTTGTTATTTGTATCGCTTATTTGGAACTATTTTTTATATATAAAAATAATAACTTGGCTAAATCTGATACAAGTAAAATTACGTATATTTTATGAAATTCACCCTGCATATAACTAGTTGAACCCAAACCACCCACCAAAATCTTTTCAAATTCCATTTTTGATGAAATTTATATTCAAATTGTTTTTTTGGATATACCTTAAAATTGAACAGTCAAAATATATTAAATAAAAGGTCTTTGTAGATTTTGAAAAATCATAATTCATAAGATTACATTAATTGAATATCCTTAATAGTTAATTCAAATATTTTCTTCACCACTATATAATGTTGTACTCAAAAAATTAATCAAGTTCAAAGTTTACATTAATGCCTACAAAAAGTAATAAATCAAAATGTATCAAAGAATTGTTCAACAAGCTATTTTGTTGGTGCTATATTTGTTTTTGTGTTATAATTGGGTACGAGGAGGTAAAAAGTTATCCGAATTAGAAGATATGGAGTTAGAGAAACGATTAACATTTTTGAACAAGCCATCAGTAAAATAAATTGAATCAAAATATAGATTATTATATATAATAGTTCATAATTAACCAACCCACCCACTCTTACCATTTTTTTTAAAAAAAATTGTTTCAAATAATTTTTCTAATTACTTAATAAAAGTACTATAATATATATCCAAAAAAAAAATTAAAAAGGTATTTTATAAATATTTTGATAAGGGTTCTTAAAGTCAAATCAATCAAAAAGTGAAAATTAAACTGTTTAAATTTGGATGGTCAATGGAGTCACTTGTAAATAAATTTGTAGGTTGATATTTAATTTTTATCCCTCTAAATAAATAAATTTATATTTTTACATAATAATATATATATTATAATTTATATTCCGAGTCCTTTAAAAAAATGTATGTCTCACTAAACATAAATTCGATCTGATCTAAGAAATAAAATCAAAGATCAACGCATTTAAAAGGCAATGAGTATTAAAAGTGGTCAATGTGTATTCATTTCTTTTTGGATTTTACTTAGAAATTAGCATTAGAATTTATATCTTTGTTGACTGAAATCTTTTACAGATTTTATTAATTAATCCTGCTTTAGAATAAATTAATACAATAACACTTCAAATCTCATCAACCTTTATACAACTTCAATTGATCATAAACACACAGCAAAACCAAGTAAGTACATTTTTTATTGTGTAACAATTTTTTTTTTTAAAAAATATTTCTCTCTAATAATTGAATTTATTTATTCCCCATTTTTTGATCCATTTCCTTACAAATTGACTCTAGTAGAACTGTTCATTTTAATTTGTTCGTCTTATTTTTTTTTAATCTGTTTAAAAAAGCATATTTCTTTTTTTGTGTAGCAATATATCTGAAAAATTTGACCATATATATATTAGAATTTTTGCCTGATTTAAACTGTGGATTAATTATTGTCCCTTGTTAGTTTGTTTTATTACATGTATATTCATGCCACTAAAAACATATTTTATAAATTCAGGCAATGGAGATAAATAGAGTTATTATTCAACAAATATTGTTGATATTATATTTTCTTCTCAATTATAATGAGGTTCAAGGAGAAATAAAATTATCTAAAGCGGAGGATCAAGAGTTGGAAAGACAACTTAAACTTTTAAATAAACCAGCGATTAAAACAATAAAGGTATTTCTTTTGAGTTAATTAAGATATGGATAGCAAGATGTAATTCATGTGATACTTATTTTGTAAAGTTCTGATTCGCAGACTAAGTACGGAGATACATATGATTGTGTGAATTTTTATGAGCAACCTGCATTCGATCATCCATCATTGAAGAACCACAATTTTCATCCAAAGGCATGTCACACCGATCTCTATTTTGCTAGCAATATGTCACATTTCACAAGGTTGTTCTGATATGGAATTTTAGTTTTGGATGGACAGATGAAGCCTACCTTACCTAGGATAAAGCGAACTTCAAGTACATCAACATCTACCAAGTCATCAATGATATGGAAAAACGGTCGAGGTTGTCCTTTTGGATCAGTTCCTATTAAAAGAGTTACTAAAGATGATCTTATCAGACATAGACTTATGCCACCACCAGAAGATGTCACATTTCATACTCAATTTTCTAAGGTATATAAGATAATGTTAAATCAATTTACTGCTTTAACAACATTATATTTATATAATCATGGAGGTTAACATTTCATAACATATACTATATATATATTGATTTATTACTTATCCACAGACTAACAATAGCAACAGTGAACTTAAAAGAAAATTTTTATCATCAGCACAAGGATACAAGGTACCATGTACTTTTAATTTTTCTAGTTTTTGGTGTCTTTTGAGGTAAGATTAATTTAGTTAAAATAAATTAATTAATGTGTTAATATTGAAGGTTGCAATAGTTTCAACTCTTAATGATGGGGATAATAAGTTTGGGGGAGCTGGAATGGCAGCTATTTTATGGAAACCTTATGTTGAAGATGGACAACATAGTGGATGTCGATTAAAAGTTCGAAAACGGTCAGATATTATACAAATTGGTTGGAGAGTAAGTTTAGATGATGTCTATTGCCTATCTTGTTATAGTCATTTTCTTGTAGAAATTTTATTTGAGTTTAGAGGAACTAATGTTGCAACACTTGAATATAATGCAAGTTAGAATTAATGTATATCAATAATGTACCATTCAATAACTATAATAGTTCAATTTCTTGTGTAGGTGGATCCAACATTATATGGCGATGGAAAAACGAGGATGTTTATACATTTTCAGGTTAGTTATTTTCACGGGTATTTGTTAAATTTGATTGTGGAGATAAGAATGTTAAGGTGGATGTTTGATAATACTAGAAGCTTTGAGATTAGAAATAAGGATATCCAAAATAAAGGTGGGATTGGCCTCTGTGGTGGACAAGATAAAGGAAGCGAGACTGAGATGATTTGAACATGTGAAAGAGATGCGTAGACGCACCGGTGAGGAGGTGTGAGAGGTTCGTTATAGAGGGTACGAGGAGAGACAGAGGTGGGATGAAAAAATATTGTAGAGAGGTGATAAGACAGGATAAAGGAAACTTTTAGATTATTTAGGACATGACCTTAGGAGGGAGGATGTGAAGGACACATACTGGGGTAGAATGTTAGTAGGTAGTGTAATTTTGTCTTGCTAAGGGTGCCTAGTGCTTGCCATGGTACTAGTTGTTTTATCATACTTCTTGATTTTTGATTTATATCACTATTTATTATTATTATTATTACTATTAATCTGTCTAAGTATGTTATTTACTATGTTTCGATTATCACATCATTTTGTTATTGTTTCTGGCTCCTTTCCATTAAGACTTTGCACTGTTACCTTGTTACTTGTTATATTTTCTCTATTGTCTCCTTCTTTGTACCTGGATTTTATGCACTTGAGTTGAGGATCTTTAGAAAACAATCTTTCTACCTCATGAGGTAATAATAAGGTTTGCGTAAATTCTACAAATTTCTAAACTTCACTTATCAGATTTCACTGAATGTAATGTCGTTGTTGTAAAATTTCATCTTGTGTTCGTACCATTATTAAGACTTCATATACAATTGTATGTGTTTTTTAGGCTGGTAAAAGGCATTGCTTCAACACACTATGTCCTGGATTTGTCCTAGTAAACACTGAGGTACCTATTGAAGCGCCATTTGCTAAAACATCACAACGTGGAAATGCTAGTAACTTATATGAATATAAAATGTACATTGATCGGGTATGTGTTACATATCTCTCTCGAATCGTTTCAAGTTTTTTCAATAATAAAATACTTTTTAAAATGAAATCATCGTTTGAAAATAAAAGGATCTAGTGAATGGAAATTGGTGGGCTTTGGTTGAAGACTATCAAGAACTTGGTTTTTGGCCTAAAGACATCTTCACAGACTTGGCAGGCTTTGCTACGAAAGTTGAATGGGGAGGAGTGGCTTACGCCCTACCAGAAGTACTAACTGAACCTCCAATGGGCTCTAGTTTTTTCCCCATTAAAAGATTTGAGTATGATGGTACATGCAGGAATATTACAGTGTTAGACTATACAGGTGAGACGGTGGATGTAAAAACAATCTCACACACTGATAATCCCTTTTTGTACCAGGTTTTCAATATTTCATATGGACCAGGTGAACATACTGTTTTTTATGGAGGACCTGGTGGGAGAACGTAACTCTATTTAAGTCATTGTTTATTTCTATGGCAACATTTACAATCTATGTCCAATAATAAATTATATCAAGAGATTTAGCAAATTTCTCTCCCATTAAATTCTTGGTCTATTTTTATTTTTTCGTTATAAAAAGAAGTCATTCTTTTTTATCCTTGAACGTCAATAGAGAACTTCAAATTCAAGGTAACATTAAAGCATAATAAAAAGTTGGAAGGGTAAATTTGATATGAATTTTCTTCTTGAAAATTTTGAACCCATAAAATCTAACTCCGATTTCATCTTGAAGCTTTGTCAATGATAATTAAAGGCAAATTTAGATGGTTTCTTAATGACTAAACTTAGTGTATGATTGGAATAGAGAGAAAATAAGTTCCCTAAATGATAATGATATTATTTCGAGTTTATTGTCTCTTTCCCACCTATCCAACGCGCCAACTCCTTGTTCACCCATCCCGACAATCCACAAACCTCCACTTAATTTTCACCTTATTATATTCTGCTAGATAACATATAAATACTTTTGAGATAATTTTCTTTATTTAATCAACAAACATAATAAAAAAATAGTGAGAAATCGATTTTTTTTCTAAACACATCTATTTCTTAGTTCAGGATCCCTCTTACCAACCAGGATTAAAGATTTAATACACCTATTCCACTTAAAATAAGAATCGACTAGGGTTATGAACATGTAATCTAATGATCGACTCGATCATCATATTATATATTCATTCCATTTCAGACGATATTTTTTCCTTCGTACAAAACACACCCATCATACAAACCGGCAATTTATTTTTATTTTATTTTTCTTAAAAGAAAAAGTAAAAAAGAAATTGTACTTTTTTGTCATGAACATGTTTTCATGTAAAGAGAAATTTCTAGAACCAACACATGTACTCTGAGCACCTAGGAATATTTGATACCTACAAAATGATGCTGCTGGTTTATTACAAAACATTGGTTCCATAAGCCCATGGAATATTTAATTTCACTTTATATAAATTGCACCTTCTATAATCTCAAACAAATAACATTCAATTTTTTTGAGTGAATATTTTTGCTTCTCACTTCAAAAAATAATAATGGATGTGTATATTCCTGAAGAGTATGTTATTCAACGAAGACTCGAGAAAAAAGCTGCTTCAGCTGCTGCCGCTACTGTTAATAGAAGTACAGAAAAAGATAGCAAGGTGTTTTCACGGGATAAAAAAGAAAGAAAATCCACTAATTACTTGGTAGGAGACAATGGTGGCTATATTTCCAAAAGAAATTCTGCTGCTTTGGAGGATGATAATGTAGTTTTCACATATTTTTCTGCTTAATCTTTGATTAATTAGTGTTTAATCATTACTTAGTGAATTTTTAGAGATAGAATTAAGGCTAATACCTATGAATTTTTAGGGAACTAACTCTATGTATGTGAGAAATATTTTCTACATTTTTATTTTCCTTTTCTTAGTTTTAGTACTAGTATTAAGCTTGTACTTTTTTTATCCTTTAATTTCTATTACTTGTACTTCAATTATTGTGTTAAATTGAATTTATTAAACCTTTTCAGAATGTTTTTTTTATTAAATATTTCTAATATAGTTTTAATACATATTACAGAGAACTATTTATTAAATATATATACTATACGTTTTATTGATATGTAATATATTTATCGCACACTTTAATACACTTATAATACACGGTGTCAATTTTTTAACAAACAAGTATAATATATTTGAAAAGCCAAATACATAAAGAGACACCTAAACTTGTCCTCATTTTTCACTTAAACACCTAAACTAAGACAAGTTCCTAATACACACTTCAACTGCTCAAATTTGATCCCATTAAACACTTTTATCCTACTTGGCACTCTTCGGTACTGTTTTTTTAATTTTTCAGCCAAAAATAAATAGTTGCGGTCCAAAAAAAAAATTTCCATAAAAGTAGATTCTCAAAATTCTCAATTAACCATGTGCAAAAAATTTTTATTTAAAATTATAATAATTTTTTTCCGCATATGGTTAACGGAGAATTTTGAGAACCTACTTTTATGGGAATTTTTTTTTTTTTGGATAACTGAGAATTTTGAGAACCTACTTTTATGAAAAAAAAAATTTTTTGGACCGCAACTATTTATTTTTGGCTGAAAAATTAAAATAACAGTACCAGAGAGTGCCAAGTAGGATAAAAGTGTTTAATGGGATCAAATCTGAGCAGTTGAGGTGTCTATTAGGAACTTGTCTTAGTTTAGGTGTCTAAGTGAAAAATGAGGACAAGTTTAGGTGTCTCTTTATGAGTTAAGTCTATTTGAAAAGACTTATAAAACATTTATATTGCATACATAATTCACTTTTATGCAAATTCATGATAGTATTGATATATTTTATTATAAATGATAATAAATAAAAAATATCATTAAAGTTAATAATTATTTATTGAAAAGTATCCGTCAAGTAATTTTTTATTTAGGTTACCAGTTAAAATTCCAGATTTGGCTAAAATGTGAAATTTCAGTTTGAATTGGGTCCAATGGTTAATATCAGTAATTTGGCAAGATTGGGCCCATTAATCAAATGGCTAATACTTGGGCCTTAATTTGACAAGGCCGGCCCTTTTTCAAGTGTCACATATCCTAGATTGATTAATTTTTTTTTTTTGGTAAATTATGTAACTGTTTGATATATATTTTTATTATAGCACTATAGTTTTAAAACATTATAATTTATCGCTATAGTTAGGATTTTATTGCCATTTTTCTCTCTCTCTCTTCTTCTCTCTCGCCTCTCTCCTCTCTCTCTTTCTGCAGTCTCTTTCCAGTTACAAAAATACATATGTATATCAGTTACATATATTCAATTATTTGACAGATATACAAACTCAATTTAACAGATGTACATATACAATTCATCTCTCTACCGTCTCTTGATCTTCTCTCTCCTCGCTCTTCCGAATCCTGCTTTGCCAGATATGCAAATATATATGTATATCAGTTACACGTATACAATTATTTGACAAATTTACACATACAATTTGACAAATATACATATACAATTTGCCTCTCTCGACTCTCTCTCGATATCGCTCGCCTCTCTCCTCCCTTGATCTCACTCGCCTTCTCCTATAATATGCAGCTATAAATCATAATTTTAGCAAACTATAATTATTTTTTGCCTTATTATGTCTCAAATATTTACTCATTTTGAAAAATTCTAAAATCTCCCCCCCCCCCCCCCCCCTTTTTTTTTGCCTACAAGTCTACAACATAGTTTGTAATTACGAGATTGTTATTCTTTTTGAATTTTATATATGTAATATTTATAGAATTGTATGATGTGTCCAACCTTTAATATTTCCACTTGCATAACTGTGATGGACACAACTTTGTCACGTGAAAATTTCAATCTTTGAATTGTCCACAATCTGATAAATGCTATCTCATTACTTGATAAGTCCATATCTTAAAAATGAAATAAATCTTATTAAAAACGATGGCTTAGAAATATACTCTTTAATATACGACTTTAAATTTAATTAACTTTTAATGCGCGTACGAATATCGAGTGGGAAATCAATTATTATTATTTTTGATATGTACCTTATGTTTGAATCTATCTTTACATTTTTACACTTTTTTTCCTTTTCTAAGGCTTGTGTTAAAGAACATATGACATGAGAGGATAGAAGAAGCCATATTCATCATGGGGACAACAAATTAAGGTAAAAGCAAGTCATGTGTTTGTGAATCTAATGTTGTCTTCTTGAACATCATTGGACCTCACCTCCTCTCTTGTCTCAACACCATATAGTATGTGATACTCGTCGTTAGTGGCGAAGTCAGAATTTTAATTAACAAGGTTCAAAATTAAAAAAAGTAAGCACACGAATTAGTTGAAGGAGGTTCGATATTTATTATATATAAATCAAAAATCATTCTAACTATGTATAAAACATATAATTTTCCTTCGAAGAGGAACCTTGGAATAACTAATAAAGTTGTTGTCATATGATCAGGAGGTCACGGGTTCAAGCCTTGGAAATAAAACAACCTCTCGCAAAAAATGCAAGGTAAGGTTGCGTACAATAGATAATTGTGATCGAGCCCTTTCTCAGAACCTGCGCATAGCAGGAGCTTTACCTGCACTTTACTTACCCTTTTTTTTCCTTCGAAGGGGATTCATGGCTCCGCCATTGCTATGCATCTTTTTGTCTTTGGGTGGGCAAGACAGAGTTAAAGACGCAAGGGGTTCATTCAGATTTTTTACTTAGTCGAAAATTTATACTTTATCTAAGAATATATAAAATTATTTTACTATTTATATATAATAAATATTGAATCTTCTTAAAAAAAATTTATAAATATTTTTTTTTAATGAAAATTTCGACTCCGTCCTTATTTGGTTAAGAGGGTGGGTGGAGGTGGGGTTTGAAGGTAGGGAACCATCACATGAGCACCTTGTGTTGTCTCCTTTTTGTGCACATTATCTAATGATTAATTTTTGCACCTTCTATTCTTCTTTTTTCTAAAGAGATTAAATAAAATAAAAAAGTCCTCAATTTTATGATCTTTTTCTTTTGATGAATTTTACTTTTTGTGTAATTATCTTCTTTAATGTTTTTCTCTCTTTTAACTTTAGGGTAACCTCCTCTACAAGTAAATGAAAATCAAAGCTTTTGATAACATGTGATCATGTGAGTGAAAAAAAAGAAGACAAGAAAAAAGAACATAAAACATCATAATTGTATATAAATAAAACTCTATCCATTTAATAATCTTGAGAAAATTTTAATTGAAAAAATATATTTTGTCAATTTTTTTTTAATTATAATTTTTTAAAATTTTAAATTTGGCTATTACTATTTTACAACAGTAATATACTCGGTGAAATTTCACAAGTGGAGTCCGAAAAGGGTAAAATATATGCAGGCGTTACCGCTATCACATAAGAGATAGAGAGTCTATTTTTCAAAGACCCTCAACTCAAATATATCAGCCCAAAAGCAGAAAATACTAGATATAGAATAATGACTAGAGTGAAAAGCAACTGATAAATTTATAAATACAATAAAAGTAACAAAATAAATGACGGACAATAACAACACAATATCTAAAGACTCGACTAATCTTACTAACCTACTACATCACAAGGCAAGACAACATCCTAGTACCCTAACTATTAATATCATAAAAGTAGAATAAGAAAAAAAATTAAATTTCTTTATTTCGCTAAATTGTACGAGCAAAATAAAATATCTATTTTTAATATGGACAGAAAAATAAAAAAGTAATCATCCCCCTCGTGACCAAAAGTGAGATCATTTATTGACTAATTAATTAGCCTTTTTCTCCAGCGTGATATAATATTAATTAAACTGCTACTATTTCAAGTTTTTTTTTTCAGTATTAATTCAAATATTAAACATAATTATCATCACAAGATTTCTAAAGCCCTTCTTGTTAATTACTTGAAAACATTCTATTTTGACTACCTAATTATTATGGTCTTTGTAACAGTCCAGTCAGCTAGTAATATTATCTGCTTTGGACTTAGACTCGTACGGTTTTAAAATACGTCATTAGTAGGTAAGATTTGTTTACTTATATATCTAACATCTCTCCTGTGCTTTGTTAACGTGAGACTTCTATCTAAAGATGCATTGTTGCAAACCTTGTCTTTATTATTTTAAGTATCATCTACTAATATATTTTTCAATTTATTTAATCAAAGATTAATTAAATACAAATTGCTATTTTCTTTGTAACTTTCAACAAAGATTTGTCATGTGAAATAGTTCTTATCACATGACAGAAAGCAACAAATTGAACCTTATAATTTAATAATCCAAATGTGTGTATATATATATATGATTTGTAAATTATTGGACTAATTAAAATCTCTTGGATTTTCTGATTTTCTTTCATTTTTTTCTATAATGACAAAATAATCTTTAATATGATGATTGTAGAAACATCTCATTGTCTGATGCTAATTATATAAAAGAATAAATAATAATAAATTGTTGTTACACATTATATATATGGAAGTGGGAAAATTAAAATGGAATTAACCATTTTTATTATATTTAAAAAATCTATAATATATAAGAAAATATAATTGGTGGTCAATCATAAGTCAACTGAAAATTTGATGACGTAAAAATATTATACACTATGTATATATAAATTAATTAACTTGATAGTTTAGAAATATCTTTAATTAAAAAAAAAAAGGATGTCGGTGGAGTTACATTTAGCTCATATGATAACTTTTCAAATTTATTGGAATTTGAGATCTAACTCATCATATGTTACTTTCTAAATTTACTGAAATTTGGGTGGTTATATAAAATGACGGAGTTAGAAATTTTATTAAGAGTGTCTAAAATGTAATATATATGCAAGAAAAATAATTTTTGATTGAAATATTTTGTATAATATTTTATATACATAATATAATTTTTTGACAATCGGTATTCAATTGTCCATCCTAAACTATATATGGCTATGTCATGACTGCGTATGCCTATCCTGAATTACTATATGTTACTTTATGATCATGATGTGCTTCTCTTTTTCTTTTCTTGATTGTTTTGGTGATGCTATTGATAAAGGGTGGATCGATGAGGACGAGTCAAAGAGAAGGGCTAAAAGACTTTTTAAATTGAAAATAATGTATGTGACGCCTTACAAAATTAATCTCACATTACAATGAGAAAGGAAAGTTAATTAAAAATTATTTTATATGATATAACACAAGTTGATCACATGGTAAAGCTTGCGGGGAGAGAGGGCGCTTCTAGACCATCTTTTTCAGTCAGACAGTGAGCGATCACTCAATAATGAACACTAACTGAAAGCGATCGGGAATGAGTACCTATTATTCCTTATGAGAATCGAAACTCGTATCTTCTACACAAAAAGATGATGTTCTAACCATCTATAAAAGGGAAAAAAAGTGATTCTTCATATGCCTCAGCTTTGAGAATAAAAGTGATTCATTTTCTTTCTAGACGCAATTCAAGATTTCGTTTGTATTCATGTTGGCGATTTCTGATGTGAATTCTTAGATTCTATGATAATATAATCGAAGAAAAAACAAATCAGTAAAGTCTAACTGGATTAAAACGAGTCATGCATATCATGAGCTTGATTGTAAAATTCTTAAAAGTTCTTACCACTATTTGTGTCCCTAATGTTGTTACTAAGAATTGTCCAACTTAGCAAGTAGCATAAGTCTATGTAGATCAATGAAACTTAATTATTTGTTAGGTAAGCATTACATAATGATAGACTAATAATTACCACCTAAGTACCTTTTAGCAAAAAATAGAAAGATAAAATGTATTTAAAAAATAAAAGTTGATTAGCTAATAGTAGATAAAAAGAAGCTCTCACGAGAAAGTTGAAGAGGACCATCTTAAAAAGATCATCAATCATATTTGTTCACAAGTGTGTACTCATCTCCAAACTTTTTGCATTAATATTAAGTTATCTTAATGGCAAAAAAAAAAAAAATCTTGAAAGATTAATTTGACTTACATTAGATATTGACAATCTTTACATAAATTAACTAATTTACCAATATTGGTAATATTTTTTCACCCAAATTAGGGAAATATATCGAAAATTACTGATAGTAAAAAAGAAATTACTTCTGTCAAAGAAATTCGTGATCGAAAAACTTCACTCTTATTGTCTCCGACCAACAATCAAAGGTCACAAGTCACACCATGAAGTACTCCTTTCAGAGTTTAATTCGATACATTAGCAACACGTAGAAGATGTTTACGTAATCAGATCATTTGTTAGGTAACTATATATTGATATACAGTTTGATGGTACCTAACTTGCTGTAAACAGGTTAAAACTTACTACATAATATAATATATAGAGTAAACATAATTTATATCGTCAGTGTATATAAGTTAAATTCCAGTAAACTAATAAAAATGTGCATAGTGGCCATACCATGTGTTAGTTGGGGTCATTGGCACTTTGTACCCACCCACCTTGGCATTATAGGAGGTTAGAGATGACCCTTACAAGACAATATAATCTTTAGGACCATCTACCCCTTTAAATGGCACAAAATTTTTTTTGGTCCCATTTCTAAAGTGAGTTGCAGTTAGAAAGGGTAGTAATTGGTACTCACACTGAGAAAAGAATATAGCAAGAAACTAGAGTCCTTTTGAGAGAGATGAACAATGTCTTGCCTTTCACTTTGTGCATATTAACATTTGCATCTACCTAGCGGATCTAGAATTTTTATAACATGGGTGTGTCATGAAAAAAGAAAACGTACATAATGGGAATTGATTCTTGTTTCTTTCGATAAACAATTTAACTTTCAAGAAATGTATCATTTAGTCTTTTATGAGTATGGATATCAGCAAATAATCATAGATCAATTCTGATGTGTACCATATCTAATTTGACAGAAAAAAACGCGAGTTTATGTGCATCAATCATAAACTGTACTCTATAACTTCACTCGTGAATGTGTCATGGGAACTTAATTATTAATATAAATAGATTTGTATAATTAGTTTTTAACTACTCTGTTATTTCAATTTATTTGGTGCAAACCTTTTTGAGTCAAATGAACAATGCCTTGCCTTTCATTTTGTGCTTACTAACATTTGCATCTATGTAACAGATCTGGAATCTCTAGAACATGGGTGCGTCATGAAAAAAAAGAAGAAGAAAAAATAATGGGAATTGATCCTTATTTCTTTAGCTAAATAACTTAACTTTCAACAAGTGTATCATTTAGCCTTTTATGAGTATGCATATCAACAGATAATCGTAGATCAATTCTAATGACATATCTAATTTGGCAAAAAAGATCAAGAGTTTATGTGCATGGATCATAAACTATAGACTATAAATTCGCCCATGAATGTGTCATGAGAATTTAATTATTACTCCTAATATAACCAGATTCGTATATAAAATTACTTTTTAGTTACTCCTCTGTTATCTTAATTTATGTAATACACTTTTATTAGATACATATTATAAGAAATAAAAAGACTTTTGTAATCATAAAATTATCTTAATATGAATTCTTAAAAACCTCATAATACTAAATTTATACTCATGTGCAAGTCGAACTGTGATAATAAATCGACAACGTTTATTATTTTTTCTTGCATATGCCACTATATATAAGGCACGTTGTCTATGCTTTTGGAAAAAGTAATTAACGGAATATACACAAAATAGTAACTAAATGGATACAATAATATAATAAACTAACTACGTAGATGGTACGTAGGCCAAATATTCTATTTGGTTTGGTCATTTTCAGCTGGTGAATAAATAAAGAAATTTATTATTTTGTAAAATAAAATTTAATATGATTGATATAAAAACGTCAATTCTTTCATGCCCAATCCATGAACCCTCTTTAAAGCCAAGAAAAGTTACTAGTCATATATATATTTTTTTTAACTAAAACCTAACAACCCATTTTCCCTTCTATGGAAGTTTCAACTATTTTCATGTTACACGTATGTGTCCTAAGTCCTTATCAACATCCTCCTATCAACATCCTATTTATGCTTTGTTTAACGATTCAGTCTGTTAGTGATATTGTCTATTTTAGGTTTAGGTCCTCGCGATTTTAAAACGCGTCACCAGTAGGTAAGACTTGTCTTGTATTTTGCCGATGTAAAACTTCTCATCTTAAGATGGATTGTTGCATAAACCCCCTCCCTCTATGGACTTAGCATTCTCGTTGAGATCTGCCCACTGCATGAGATTCGCCTCGACTCAGCACTGATGTTTGCCCCGCTTCACCGGGATTTATCTAAACTCAGTTGAACTCTGGCCTACATCGACAAGGCTGACATAGAAATGGCTCTAATACCATTGGGTTATGCTAAAAAATACTCCCCATAAGAGGTGGTCTTGATATTTTGCCCCTTATAAAAAATATCTTACAAAAATGCTCCTCATAAGAGGTGTACTTTGACTTAAAATGAAAAAATGACATTTTTGTAAGATTTTTCTTATGAAGGGCAAAAGATCAAGACCGTTACATTTGGTTTGGTGGGCATCTCTAACGACCCAACCCGTTAGTGGTATTGTCCACTTTGGGCCTAGACCCTCATAACTTTAAAATGCGTCACTAGTAGGTAATGCTTGTTTAAATAAACATCCAGCATCTCTCCTGTATTTTTTTTTAATAATATACATATATTATGACGTATACAAAATTTTATATTAACATCGATATCGATTTAATTAATATTATCAAAGAATTAATAGCTAGACTTGTATATGAATTTCGATTTCGAGTTATGTGGATTTTAATGCCTCATTAATTCATGTTTGAAGTGATAGTGATATTTACTTTGGATGTATATATGTTAAGCATTTAGTAATTAATATCCATCAATCTTCCACAAAAGAGTCAAATATTAATTGTTTTGTTTTAATAACAAATTAAGATTATTGTAAAATATTTAATGTTTTAAAAAACAAGAAGCATTTAATAGCAAGAGTGTTATTAAGACGTTTAAAAGAGCTAAATAAAGAATACAGGAGCAGTGTGATAATCATTTCCTCAAATTACTATATTAAAAAGAATTCACGAAACTTAAAAGACGGATAATATGAATTTGAGAGGGAAATGATTATTAAAGTCTTATACTATACATGTTTATAATATACACAAAACTCTCTTTACAAATAAACTAGTAAATTCCATAAAAAATATAAATAATTTTATTTTCTTTTGGTAACAAACATAACTAATATTGGTACTTCACTATTCCTAATACGTAACTTAAAGTGACCCCAACATTTTATTTAGTCCAACACCTTACTTTTCCAACAATTCTTTTCTTTATTATATTTGAATTAAATTAAAATCAACTTTTCTTTAAATTAATGTAATAGTAAACTATATATTCCATGTACAACAATTTCAAATGTTTTTAAATTAAAATATAACATTTATTAAATATCTTCATATAATTTATATATTACAAATTCGATCCGAAAGCAACCGCTAATACATATTGTTTGCATTAGAACAGATCGTCTATATCACATCTCTTGCGATAACCAGCATAAATATAAAATACCTTATACATTATTGAATTGTCATTTTTCGTCATTAAAATAATAGTTCAGATTCTACCAAACAAACCTTTCTTTCAAGTATCTAATAGATATTCCATTTATTCCATACAAAATTAGTACCAACCACCCAAAAAGGTCGAATATTTTTTAATTCAATAATTATGAGTTAATAATTTAGAGTATCATTAAATTAATAGTGTTCAATAAATGTTGGATAATTATTCTCCTACCGATCAAGTAGGTCATCGGACTTTACATTAAAATTGTTAACAAAGAAATAAAGATTCATTTTTAGTAAAATTTTATTCAAATATTATTAGTTTGATGTTTTTTTTTTTTTTTTTTTTGAGAAATTAACTCTCATCTTATAATATACATTTAGAAATTAAAGACTTCTTTGAGTATTGTTAACTTCCAAGTTGGTATAACTAATTATTAGGTGACAAAATAATGAAAATAATAGCTATGAAAAGCTATATGTATGTATTTTTAATCTTCATAGTTTACTATGTATATATAATTCTTTAGAAAGAAAAGAAAAAATTGTGCGGATAAATAAATATATATTAGTTAATTAATTAATATAATTATATTTAAATTAGTTACGACTCGCGACAAACATCTAGTTGTAATTACAATTTGAGTTTTGTATAATTCGCGCGCTTTATACAAACACTGTGCGCGATTATATAAAAGTTATGCGCAAATCAAATTGTATAGTGAATTATATAAACGTCGTGCACAAGTTGTATAGTGAGATATACAAAAGTTATACAAAAACTGGGAATTGGCTAGCGAATTATACAAATGTATACAATTGATGCATGAATTATACAAACGCTGCTATAACTATAGTTACGAAAAGTAATTACCAAAATTATAGCTATGAAGCATAATTAGACTTTGTGTTGCCATTTATGATTTTTTTTTTTAAAAAAGACTCTATTTTTTTCCATTTCTTTCCCTTGGTACTAATCGTATTCGTTTTCCGATAATTTTTAATTGAAAAATAGAAAAACATGTTAGAGTTCAATCCTCGAAATAGTAACAATCATCTCATGTTTATTGTTACTCCCCATAAATGAATCTTGTAACGCACGAATTCAAATTTAGTCAATTCTGAATATCGATATTGAACATGGATAAAGAAAAAAAAAACCTATCAAGATCAAATTATTAATTGACTTACCTATACCACGTGCTATGTCACATCTTATTATTATTTCATGATTTAATTACTGTATTATAAATACTTCACTGCGTTTACTTTTCTTTTTTATTTTATTTTATTTATTATCTGCACATTTTGATGATACTATTATTACGATATTTGGGTTTCTTAACCAAGATCAATAACATTAATCTATGATATAACAATTCCTTAATCATTAATTATTAAATATTTATATATTTATACATAAATAAAATGTGAGGGACATGTTATGGTGAAACATAAATGATAACGGTGCCAGAAAAAAAAATAAAAAATTACAGAAAAAAATAATTCTTTATTTGGAAAGCATAGAAAAGATAACCACAGTGTATTAATTATGGAGGGTACAGATATTATCTCTCTGTGTTTAAATAATAATTGGAATACAAAACTAAAATAATTATCAAATATTTTAAATAAAAAAATATTAAATTTTGAAGAATACATTATAATTTATAGTATAGTTAGGATTTTATTATTATTTTCTGTCTCACTCTCTTCATCTCTCTCGACTCTCTCTTCTCTATCTCCAATCTCTTATCATATGTATATCAGTTGCATATACGACTACTTGACATATATACATATTCAATTCAAATATATATACATATACAGTTTATCTCTCTCCACTCTCATTTGCCTCTCTCTTCCCTATCTAAATCTCGTTCGTCTCTCTCATCCTTCCCAATTTCACTTGCCAAATTTACAAATATATATGTATATCAATTACACATATACAATTATTCGGCAGATATACACATACAGTTTGTCAAATATACAATTCATCTCTCTCAATCTCGCTCGTCTCTCTCGTATAATATATGTGTAGATATAAATCGTAATTTTCACAAATTATAGCTATTTTAGCTACTTTTTTTTATCTTATTATGTTTTGAATATTTGCTGCTGTTGAAAAATCCTCTTAATTATACCGATTGATTTATTAAAAAAAATTAAAAGAAAGACGTACCATACATTATCAATCAACTTTTGTCAAGGGGATAATAAATTGGGGTCATTATTGCATTGATTTTTGTTTACGTTATAAACTTATAATATTATCCAAATTAAGCCTTAAAATAATTGAGCAAAAGGGCAATTTTTTTGGTTAAAAAGTCTTTTTCTGGAAATTAATTAAATGAGTAATTAATTAATCCCACTTAACACGTAATAACAGGGCTTTGGATTTTGTTCTACAGTTCCTTTGTCTTCAAGCCACCGTCGGTATATTATTGTAAAATGACCATTTTACCCTCTATTTTTTTTAATTTTTTTTTTTAAACAAGGTCAGGGAAAAGGAAACGGGAAAAAAATTACAAAGCGAAAAATTATTTCCTGACTAGTAAAATAAAAATTCAGATAGTCAATTACTCTGATCTATAAGTTTCATCCTCTATCTTCTTATATATACCATATATTTAATTTTCATTTTCTTAAATGCTTGTGTACATAATCCTAAGTCATTCATTATTAATTAGATCTATATTTCAAGTTCGAGTCTTGAGGACGTAGAACGTCTTAAATAAGAGATGCTTTACTGGAAGTAAATTTCTATACGCAAATTAAATTAATTAAGTCTCAAAGTACGTAAATATCAAAATAAAACATAGAAAGAAATAGAAATATATCAACATGTGACTGTTACACGAATCAATATACTATATCATTGTAAAGTAATTAAAAAGACAAAAAATGTGAATAAACTATGATTTAATATTAGAACTCTATATATAAATACATGTCATATATTTATCGACCTGATATAAACAGTCTTAAATATATGATGTATATTCTCATCTTATAGTTGGTACATATTAAATTTTTACTATTCAATTCCATATTTAAACAATTTTCTCTCACTCTTTCATGTTGTTTTAGTAATATAGTTGGTAAATTAAATTGGAGAATTTTGTAGATTATTGGCATATCCAAACTTGAATAAGGTTGTAAAGTGAGTAGCTTTTAATATGTATTGATTTTTAAATTCACCTTTATAATATATGATATGACATTAGAATTTATGAGCCTATAAGAAAAAAAATAAATAATGGACCATTCACCTATAAGTAATGGCCACCTAATTTCATTTACTTTGATAGTGATTTTGCATTTTTCTTACAAATTAAAAAGAATATATTTATTCTCCCTTGAGTATATATATATATATATATTTCGACAGTTGCTATTTTTATTTTCTCTATTATTCTATATGGTTTCTTCGATTCTGTATTTTTATTTATTACTGATTTTGATCTGCTTTTCTTAAGCTGCATACCTATCAAGATAATATTTCCACCTTCGTATTCCACTTGTGATGTTATATTGCTATATTATATTGTATTATAATTTTATCTTGAATAAATGATCATTTAAATTAGAAAAATTGAATTATGCTTTAATAATGCAACATAACTTATAATGATAAATCAAGATTTTAAAAACTTCAGTGTGCTTGTTCTAGTCAACATAATATTTGATAGATAAAATTGTTTTTTTCTGTTTTTTCTTGAAATAGTAAATATGATTTATATAACATGATTGTGATTTAGTGAAAATTGAATATTACCAAAAATAATTGTTGAATAGATTGATGATGTAGCAACAAACATTTTTAACAGACCCAAAAATAGAAAAAAATAAGATTTTTTTTTATTAGAATCCTAGGTTGTAAAATTAAAAAAATGAAACCTCACCAAGAAAAATTTGACTAAGAAAACAAACACAATTTGATTTTAATGAAAATATTTTTTAGAATTTTGGTATTCACCCAAATGTTGAAAGTGACAACATTTTTCTTCTTGATTGACATATTTAAAGGTCGTTCATTATGAGAATAATAACATATTTAATGTGATAATAAGATATATATAAACTATACACAAGTATCGTTATGAAATAAAGAGTCTATTTTCGATATACTTTGACAATCATTAATATTACTGATACATTTACTCTTCGTATTTCAGTTTATTTGTCCTACTTTTCTTTTAGTTCGTTTCTAAATAATTATATTTTTACCTTTTTTGATTAATTTTAAATTTTAATTTTTCTCCTGACATATTCAAGATTACAAAATTAAAAAATACTTTAATATGTCTACATATTTTAATTTTTTCTAGTTTTTTAATTTCATGTAAAGTCTAAAATTAACAAACAAATTAAAAGAAAGAGTATTAATCATATAAGAGTGCAATTAATTTAATAATTTTACTAGAAGATTTCACCTAATATCTGATCAGTCAGATTCTTGAAACAAGACAAAGAAGCTTCCCTTTACAATAATTTATTTATTTATTTCTCTTTCCCCAATTGTTGAAAAATAAAAACAATTATTTAGCCAAAGTAAAAAAATTAATAATAAAAAATAAAAAAATGAAAAACGTTAATATAAGTAAATTGTCACTATATTTGAGTAATCTTTTTCAAAAGGGAAGTGTTATATATATATATATATTCACAAGATACAGAGAGAGAAAGAGGAAGAGAGAGAGAACCACTGTGTGTGTGTGTGAAAAATTGGAAGAAAATCCACTTCAGATCTACTGATCTCTGTCTTCTTAACACATTCTTGATTATTTTCACAAGCATTTCATGTAAAACCTCTGAAAATTTCAACAATGGCTCCATTTTAACTCACATTTCATTCACTGTGCTTAAACTCGGTGCCACGCGTCTCCTTCTCTGTTTCTTCCTCTCTACCTTACTTTTTTCAGCTCTACACTGCAAAATTCAATCTGGGTATACTTAAGTTTGGGAATTTGAGAGTTTTTTCCAGCTGCATGGTCATTTTCCGGCAGGGTTCGCCGGAGCTCCGGCGAGAATTTGAGGTGGGGTATTGTGAAAATGTGTTAATTGAGGGTTAAAAGTGGAAAAAATGTTCAAGTCTTCGAGATGGAGGAGCGAGAAGAACAAGATCAAAGCTGTATTCAAGTTGCAATTTCATGCAACTCAGGTACTGGTAAAATGTCATTTTACATTTATTTTGGAGAAAATTTTAGTCAAAGATTGGATTTTTATTTACTCCCTTTTCTTGGAAATTAGTGTTGAATGCAATAGGAATAACACTGTGAAATTGAGCAATATTTGTGAATGGGGGTAAAGGTGGGGTGGGGGATGGTTGATTTTGTAAAAATGAAGTTTCAGGACTTACACTGTGAAGATCTTTGATTTAGACCTCATATGATTCATATTATTCTGCATTTTCTTGTGAATGGAGCTGTTTTCTGCTTCCATTGTGTGTTGGGGTTTGGGGGTGGATTAGGGGGTTGGTGGGTGGTTGAAGGGTTGACTGTTAGGCATTGAAGTGTAATTGGATATTTGTTAGATGTCACAGGTAAAAGGGGATGCATTAATGGTATCTGTGGTCCCTGTTGATGTTGGAAAGCCAACGGTAAGATCGGAGAAGGCCGCGGTTCGTGATGGGAATTGCTATTGGGAGAATGCAGTTCTCGAAACTGTGAAATTTGTTCGAGAGCCAAAGACGGGGAAGATTCATGAGAAGATCTATAACTTTGTTGTGGGAACTGTAAGCAACATTTCTACTTTATGGTTTTGGCTATGTTGCGTGGTAATTAAGAGAGTTATATGAGTTTCTTTGGATGTATATTGTGTAGGGTTCTTCCAAAGCTGGATTTGTTGGCGAAGCTTCGATTGATTTTTCGAGTTATGCTGATGCAACTAAGGTGTCCTTGGTGTCTCTTCCTCTTAGAAATTCAAAATCTGAAGCAGTGTTGCATGTAAGTCTTTTAACCCTTTTTAAAGAATGTTTTAGGATTGGTATTTTGTAAATTCTTGGCAATGGTGTAATTGGTTTCTCATTGATCTATGTTAAACTATAGGTTTCGATACAGAGGATTCAGGATTCTGCTGATCAAAGGTGCTATCCGATTTCCAGAGGAGTTTCATGATTTTTATGTGTGTGTGTATATAGTTCTTGATTGCCAGTTGAATCTAATGATTAAACAAAACTTTCCATTCTTTTGGTGTTTTTACAGTGTTGTTGAAGAAATCGAAAATACAAAACTTAATTCTCTGGATAGAAGTTTGAGGTCACAATTAAGCAATAGTGATTTCGAAGCAATAGTCGAGGACAATTCTATTGAGGTAAACGCATAAAGATCTGTCTCTCATTTGGTCATATTTTGGAAGCATTTTGACCCTGTTCTTGACCAATAAATTTTGGAATGAACTTCTTAAAGCTTGCTATTGCACTCAGTTAGTATATGTACCCGCGTGTGGGCACACACACACACACACGAATACACACACAACATGTGTATATAGTGCATATATTAGTCAATCATTCAATCAACTATGCCTTGTTCTTGGTTTTCTGATTCCCCATTGACATGATTGTGTCATTACTTAACAGGATGATCTGGTCAATAAACCTGCACCTCAAAATGCTGGAAAGAACGGCAACTGCCGGACATCAAGCGAATCTGATATTACCCTGTCCAGTTCTGGGAGCAGCTCAGGGCTTGATACCCCTTGTGAAGTTCCATTGAAGAACAACAGGGGCCATCACGAGAAGATAAACTTTCCATCCTCTCTGAATCATGCTTTGATTCCCCAGAAGCAAAATAGCAATGTCTCAACAACAGTTCATGAAGAAAGTCCGGATATACAATGGGAGTGGATGGGAGGTTCTGCTTTTGAAGCGAGTACAGATGCTTATGCAGGCACGCCAAAAGATGCCCTTCTAAGATTAACATTACAAGAGGACTCAGATGTTGTTGAAAAGCTCAAAACAGAGCTCATCGCTATGGCTAGGCAGGCAGACATGACAGATTTGGAACTACAGACTCTTCGGAAACAGATAGTCAAGGAGAGCAAAAGGGGACAGGACCTGTCAAAAGAGGTAGCTAGCCTGAAAGAGGAACGAGATGCGCTCAAGGAAGAATGCGATAAATTTAAAGCCTCGCAGAGACGTATGGATGATACAAGGTCCAAAGACAAGTTGATTTATGACAATGGAGATATTCAAGCTCTTGTAGATGAGCTTAGGCAAGAGTTGAATTATCAGAAGGACCTTAATGCCAATCTTCAGGTACAACTTCAGAAGACACAAGAATCGAATTCGGAACTAATTCTTGCTGTCCGTGATCTGGATGAGATGTTGGAACAGAAAAACCAAGAAATTGCTAGCCTACCCAACAAATCGATGGCCTGTGAGGATGCTGAAAAGTTTCAGGATGTTATCTCCAACTCCAAGCATGAAATGTCTGATGAAGACGATGAAGAGCAAAAAGCACTTGAGCAGCTTGTGAGAGAGCATACTGATGCCAAGGACACACATGTGCTAGAGCAAAAAATCATGGACTTACATGCAGAAATTGACATCTGCAGAAGAGACAGAGATGAGTTAGAGATGCAGATGGAGCAACTTGCACTTGATTATGAGATACTGAAGCAAGAAAACCATGACATGTCGTACAAACTAGAACAAAGTGAGTTACAGGAACAATTGAAGATGCAGTATGAATGTTCTTCTTCATATGCTACTGTAGGTCAGCTGGAAGCCCAGATTGACAGCTTGGAGAATGAGCTGAAGAAGCAATCTGAAGAATTCTCCGACTCTTTAGTCACCATTAGGCAACTCGAAACTCAAGTGAGAAACTTGGAGGAGGAACTGGAAAAGCAAGCCCAAGAATTTGAAGCTGATCTGAGTATGCTGACTCGTGATAAAGTTGAACAGGAGCAGAGAGCAATACGAGCTGAAGAAGCTCTGAGGAAGACAAGATGGCAAAATGCTAGCACAGCAGAGCGGCTTCAGGAGGAATTCAAACGGCTCTCTGTCCAAATGGCATCCACTTTTGAGGCTAATGAAAAATTGGCTAGCAAAGCATTAAATGAAGCTAACGAGTTCCGCTTAGAGAAAATGCATCTTGAAAACATGCTTCGGAAATCATCTGAGGAGCTTCAATCAATCAAAGGCCATTATGAAGTAAGGGTTTTTGAGCTTTCCAGCCAGGTGAGTAGAATGTCAGGTCAAATAGAAAAGTTGCAAACTGAAATTGACGAAAAATCGATGCAAGTACAGAGACAAGAAGAGCTTGCCAAAGAAAGTCAGCTGCACTTGTCGCAGAAAATTATAATCCTTGAAGCTGAGATTGAAAATCTTCTAACAGACAAGAAAATATCTTCTGATGATGAAGAACAGAAGAACAGCCTGCTAGCAGATTTAGATAAGATGAGGACAGCAATCAAAGAGATGGAATTGCTTGTAGAGCAAGGTCACAGCGAAAGAAGTGAACTGGAGACTAAGCTTGCATTAGTGAGAAAAGAAGCCGATGAGTCTCTTAAGGAATTAAACAATATGAGGTCTCTTAAGGATGAGAAGGAGGCATTGGCTAGGAAATTGCAATCAGAAATAGATAACCTTAAATCTAGGTGCAATGAAATGAAAAGGATGTTGTTTGAGGACGAGGTGGAGAAAGAAAAATTGAAAAAACAAGTGTCTCAATTGAAAGGTGATTTAAAGAAGAAAGAGGATGCATTGAATGGTTTAGATAAAAAGCTCAAGGATGCCAACAGTCGAGTAATAGGTTCTAATGGAATGAAAACAATATCAAAGAACAACAAATCCATGTCTGCATCTGCAGGCTCAAGAGAAGTTACAAGTCTTAAAGAGAAGATAAAGTTGCTTGAGGTAAATATTTACCAGCGTTTACTCTACCTGAATGTATTTCTAACTTCAACATGAATTGCTATCTACGTCTTCTGTTTACATGTATATATGTGCGTGCATGGGTGTGTGTGGGGTGTGTATACACGTATGTATGTATGTATGTATTATCATTTCATACAATGATTACCATTGTGATATTACTTGGAAATAAACTCCGTACTTATAATAAACTTAGTGTGTCCCTTCACGCTCAGAATGCACTCAAAACTATTGTTAATTCTATTCAAGTTTTATTGACCAACAGGGTCAAATCAAGCTGAAGGAAAGTGCACTGGAGAGATCAACTAATACATTTTTGGAGAAGGAGAGAGATCTTCAAGACAAAATAGAGGAGTTAGATAAAAGATTAGAAGAACTCAGTCAGAATGCAGACAGACTCTCTGAACTAGAGTCCCCCAAGGTCAGCTACAAGCCAGCTAACTCATTACTATAGTAAATGTCAGCAGCAAGACAGTTTATGCTTCTCCCGAGAACTTATAAATTGGTGCGCAAGGATAACAAATTGCGCATACAAGTACTATTTTATGGTTATAGCTTAAATGCTGACCAAAATTAACTTGTTCAAGTCTGATACTCATGTGACTTTAGCACGTATTGAACTTTATGAAATAGGATTGTGAGTTTTGGTTCATGTATGATACAGGTAGTTGCAAAAGTTCCAAGTCCAGAAGATGAAGGTTCCTGTCAGATGTCGACAAGGAAGAGGTACGAGCTCTCATATTCTAGTTGATTTTTGGCATAATGTATAAACAAACTGTCAAACTTGACCTTAGACAGCAGGTAAGCACTTCAACTTTGAGAGTTCATACCTAGACAACTCACTGGCAACTAATCACTCCAACTCGTCTCCATTGTTCCTTGTGGACATCCTTCACTGACGTAACGCAAATTCTGGAGGTGTCTAGATTATCATTTGTTAGTTGGAGTGTTTAACTGACATAGTGGAGATGAGTTGAGGTGTCTAAATGTGCATACTCATAATTGGAGTGCTTACTTATCAGCTGAGACTAAGTTTGAGCGTTTGTTCGTGTATTACGCCTTGATCTTTCTAGCATTTCATTTCAAATCCTGCTCGGATGGCTTACCAGAAATATGAATGTGTCCTTTCTTTTATCATTGTTCTTATCGGAATACCTTTGTATTTGCAGCTGCAATGGCTGCTCACTTAACAAGGAAATGGAAACGTCATCGTCTAATACAAGACATATCGAGGAATTGTCCCGTGAAACTGAACTCTTGAGGGAAAGGAACAAGGTAATGGAAGATGAACTGAAGGAAATGCAAGAGCGATATTCAGAAATAAGCCTCAAGTTTGCTGAGGTAGAAGGAGAAAGACAGCAGCTAGTAATGAAATTGCGCAACGCAAAAAGGATTCCATAAGACAGTTCCAGGGAGGTAATGAAACCATCTTCTTTCAGCCAGACTATTGAATGTGAATTGTACCAAAAAAATGAAAAAGAAAATTTGAAATAAATGTATATTGGTGGGGGGATTTTTCTCTTTTCTCATTTTCAAAAATATTTTGTTTCTAATATATAGTGCTTGACTTTAGCCCTTAGATATTATACAAGAATGTAAAGTAGTTTATCACATAGGTTAATATGTTTCACTTACAAGTTGTGTAAGATTGCTTTACCTGTTTCTGTGAGTAGTAACTGGTAATATCTTCTGTTAATCAAGAGAATTTTTTGTTTTTTGTTTTCATATTTCATGGACAGAATTTTTTCAGTCTTTAGTATGTACAACAACTATATACCCAGTGAAGATCCTACGAGTGAGGTCTGAGGAGGGAAAAATGTACGTAGACCTTACCACTACCTCATAGAGATAGAAAAGGTTGTTTTCGGAAGACCCTCATCTCAAAAATCATCCCCAATACCTGGAAAATACTAGATATGAAACGACTAGAATGGACAACAAATGAAAATATAAAGCGACAATAAAAGTAACAAAATAAATGACAGACAATAATAACACAATATATAACGACACGACTACAAATCCACTATAACTCAAAACTTCTAACCTTCTACCCTAATATGCGACTTTCACTTCTTTCTATTTAAGGTCATGACCTCGGTGATACGGAGTTGTACCATATTTTGTCTAATCACTTCCCCCAATACTCATTCGGTCTACCTCCTCGCGTAACCTTTAAATTCATCCTCTCGCACCTCTTGACAGGTGCGTCAACACTTCTTCTTTGCGTATGTTCAAACCATCACAGTCACGCTTCTCTCATTTTGTCTGCCACAGAGGCCACCACTAACTTCCCCGAAAATTCTTACTTGCTATTTGATCATTAAGAAGTTCATTGAGTAGACAACCTACCTAAAGCAAGCATTTGTGGTTGCTCCAATAGATCGAATTCATGATCTATAGATCACATAAAGATAACTTTATCGTTGCTTCGAGTTAAATATGAATCACTATCCTAGAGAATGTATATGAAATGGTTAAATAATCTATCAAATCAATAAGATCTTTTTCCAAATTTTGTGTAAATGGGATTGTACATTTCAATATTATTCACAAGATTACATCTAAACAACACATTCCTCAAGATAAACTATAATTAAGTTCTGTTTTCCCTGTTTCCAAGAACAAAGGGAAGATAGAGATTACAATTATTATTACACAGAAAAAATGACTAGCAAGAAACTTATATTAGCACTAATTATTTATACTTATCAAATAGTGTGATGGATTAGAGCACAAACAGTCACAAGAGCCATAATTAATGATTGATCAACATGAGGTTCCACCACTAATGTTAATACATCATCTCCAAATAACACTCCTGAACTTGCTTGCTTTTGTTTTACCTGATAACAAACACAAATTTAGTACTAATCCATCTCTTTTAGCAATAATAATATATACAGTTATGATCTGACAGATTGATTACCTCTGCGACAAGTCGGCCATGTTGGTTCACAATCTTGATAGATTTTGTGCCAAGAATGATGTTGTAGCAACTTTTTTCAGAAGAATTACATCCCAATATAACATTATAATAGTTCACATTATCTCCCTTACGAACATTATGAATTTTCTTCACTTGAAACCATGGCATTTCTTTACTAGTCACTCCATCATAACTCCATTTATAGCCATCCCAATGTCCAAATACTGGAACTTTCTGTTCAAAAACAATAATAAAATATGTAAGTACGTTGAAGATATATATTATAACTCGTAAAAATGAATCAGTTTACTTACCCTATTTGTTATAGAAAAGAGAACTTTGCCATTGGCATCCATGAGATGAACTTGTTTACTACGTTTGATGTTGTAGTTGTCAATTCTATAAACAATTTGTCCTTTAGAGTCATAAACAGTGCATCCATTTCCATGATACACAAGAGATTTCATCCACAAAGTGAATACTTCTCTTCTTGGGCTAACATAAGAAGAAAATGATGATGAAGAAGAAATTGTACTTAGGTAATTTGACTTGTTTAGGTGAACTCTAGCCATTGAAATTTGTAGCTTTGGAAATTTTTTGAGGTGAAGAAAACACTATGAGCACAATATATTTATACCAAAGAAAGGAATCAACAAAGGGAATAGAGCACAATATGAACTACTAAAGTTCTCCACTTTTAGCGGTATTGAATAGGTCGGCAAGAGAGATTGCTCCAATAACAAAAATCCTCTATTTTTATCGTAAAATTGTGCGTTCAAGTCATCAAAACGAAAAAAAAAAAAGTAACTCCTTGAATATTATGACGATAGAATTCATTGAAAACGTTTTCGATTAATCTGTTTAAAAAAAAATTTATCTGATTTGACTTGTTATAAAGTTTAGAAAAATATAAAAGACATTTTAGATTTGTGGTTCTAAATTAAAGTTATGTCAAATATGCCAAAATGTTCTTTAATCTTATGATCTTAAACATGACATGTGAAAAACTAAAATTAAAATATTGCCAAACAAACTAAAAAGAAAAGAATGTCATTCTTTTTGTAACGAAAAAAAATTATATTTTTATTGATATTTCAATAACAACATACTTTGATAATTGACCGCTAGACTACGTCTCTCAATGTTAATATTATCCCAATTTTTAAATTCCGTGTTAAAAAAGGTAGAATAGGATAGAAAGAAGGGAATATATGCAAAAGTCAATTTCTAAAAAAGCTAAATATTTAATTTATGGAAATTGACGATTGACATTTATCATATAAAATACATTTGTGTTAGTGCTATTTGTTGTGTGGTTTTTTTTTTTTTTTTTGGCTAACTAGTTTACAAACCGTTAAGAATTAAATAAATTATTTATTATAAATTCTTTTACTTTTCTTCAAGTTTTGGAAATTCTAAGCATCTTCTAGATGTAGATATCTACGTTAGTTTTAGATTGTGATGCCTAAGAGGGCAAGTCGATAATGATGGATCAAAGAAAAAAAAATCAAGCGATGTTTTCGCTAGGATTATTGATTGAGGATATTTCAAAAAGAGCAAAAATATTTGAAACATAATAAAACAAAAATAGCTATAGTTGTTAAAATTATATACATTTATGTTACACTGCATTGTATCTTGTATCCTTAGTGTACAATTTCATATTAGTCCGTGATTAGCTTAGTCTTAGTTTTAATCTCTCAGTTAGTTAGTTAATGACAATTAGTGTCAGCTCTAGGTTAGTTAGAGTTAGTTGAGCAAGAGTCCTCATCTACTATAGAATGTATACGTTCAATTGGAATGAATGAGTTTTCAGTTTCTCCACATTTTATAATTGCAGTCTCCTTTCTCTTCATTTTCTTCTTCTTCTTCTTGGATGGATTCTGAGCTTTGATGATGCTCGATCCTCCATTTTCAAACCTTGACAATTACGATTTGTAGCTACATATTACATATTATAGGAGAGAGACGAGCGAGAGAGAGAAGAGAGTAGAGAGAGACAAACTGTATATGTATATCTTGTCGAATGGAATATGTATATCTGTCAAATAATTATTATATGGAAATGGCATATGTATATATTTGTATATCCGGCAAGAAATTGCAGAGAGAGAGAGAGAGAGGAGAGGCGAGAGAGAGGAAGAGAGAAGAGAGAAAATAGCAACAAACCCTAACAATAGTTATAAAGTGTAATTTTTTCAAACTCTAGTGATATAATGTATATACATACCATATTTTTGTGTAGTTACGCAATTTACCCCTATCTCGATATGAGCTGGCTCAGCATATCCTCTTATGTGCTTTAAATATTTGATAGGTTGGACTAGATCAAATTGGACCGATCTACTATTTTGATAGGGCTTAAAATGATCAATCTTATAAGTTGCAGAATGTACAGATCCGCCCATCATTTTTTAAAAAGTTATTCTTAAGATTTTTTTAAACAAATTGACATTAGGATAAAAATAAATTCTAACCTAAAAATGAAAAAATATATATAAAATTTTATAACACAATAATATTATATAGTGTTTAATCAAGTCCAATTCCCACAATTGAATCATCCCAATAAATAATAAGGAAGAGCTTCTTAATGCATTACATAAGTTCACATGATACTTTTGACTTAATAAAGCCTTACGAAAAAAATAATATATAAAAATTTGAATAAATCAAAGTAAATAATATGTGTCATAAAATTGAATCGTGATAAAAATATAAAGGACGGATTTACATTTAAGCAAGTTCAAGAACATCCAGTATTTTCAGCTCAATTTATATAAATTATTTTTTTAAAAAGAAATTATGTGTGTGTACTGAATTTGTTCTCATTATAAATAAATAAATTAGTGAATAACGTGGTACTTTATTCTACTAGCTAATTTCATCATGATATACTTTTGGGGTGTTAATGATTCGATTCAATCGAATTTTTTTTTTTAGAAAAAATGATATTATATCAATTTTTAATTATTTAATTATGTATAATTAAAACTAGCTTTTTTAAAAATTATTCCAAAAATTTTGATTCTTTTTTTTGTTAGTTTATATCTATTAATTTTAAGTACTTTTTTTTTTTAAAAAAAATGTCTCGTAAGAATCGACTATTATTTTATACAATAAAGTATAAATTGAGAAAGTATTTGACTCACTTTATATCATGTGTCTAATAGAATATTTACTAACCATCATACCCTAAAATTATATTTCTCTTAAATTAATTAATATAACTTGAAGCACCTCATCAACAATAAATGCCAGGTTTGACCAGAAAATTATTCTTAATATAAGATATTAATACATAATCTCTTTTTTTTTTCTAGAAAATCACTTGCGGAAAAACGAGGAATAAAGATTTCTTGGCCACTTATAAAATAGATAGAAGAATATAGCCGTTTAAGATCTCTTATACGTAAAAAATGAAAATCTCACGTGGAAAGATTTATGTGTCAGTGTTATCTATAGCCAGTGTTGGAGGTAGCAAAATTAGTCCAAGAAAATATGGCCCGTCTAATCCATTTAAATTTGTACTGTAATTGATTCGTCTATTTATTTGCTCACTCCATTTCAGTCGATAACATATTGGGCTCACATGTAGCCTAAATTGATTCATGAAAAATCTCAAGTAAAATATTTTTTTTATTTGTTTTGTTATATATAACTATAGACCTATAGTAAATTATATAATTTTGTTAGGAACTAAAAAATTATTAAAGAACAAATAAAATGATTATAACTTGATAAAAAATATATAAATTAAATAATAACTCATATTTTAGCACATTTTGGTTCAAGTCATTTCAATTCAAGTAACTTTTAATTAACTCGTCCATTTCGATTCATCCAAATTAAGCCCAACTAAAACTCATTTGACCCCTTTAGCTATAGTATGGTGTTTAAATTTCATTTTGCACTAAATAAATTGGATAAATATTTTTATATCCACTGGTTTGAAAAAAAAAGAGAGGATTTTTTTAAATACATTGTTAACAAAGTAATTAATCAATAAAAGAGTGTATACATATTGGGAATATTTGATTTAATTGACACCCTTTCTCCTGCATTAATTGTGATTAGTTTAGTATTAGTAGAATCAATGTGTCAAAATCCCAATTTAAAACAAATTAAGGAATGATAGAAGAAACCAAAAGATGTTAATTACTTTTATTCAACCACTTTAGGATATTGACTATCACATCATGAGTTTAGACTATAATCTATTAGTTGATTTATACAAAAATGAAAACAGCGAAAATGAGAACGTTGAGATGAATTTAGTAGTATACTGGATGATAAAATTAGGAGATATTTAAGATAAGACGAGTGAGGTTTCCGTGGTTAAACAAAGGAGTGAAGCCATGTTGAGATGATGTGAGCATGTAAGACGAGATGCCTAAATGCCCGATGAAGAGAAGATAGAGGTAGGCTGAAATAGTAGTAAGAAGAGGAGATTAGACAGGAGTTGAAACGCCTGCGACTTATCGAGGAATGGCTCTAGATAGGATCGGCGGATATGATAGAAGGTTAGTAGATAGTCGTACTAAATAATTTCCTTTATTAGTGGTACTAGCATCTCTTTTTCTCCTACTCTTTTTAATTACCTATTATTTCCTATATTAGTTGTGTGTCTTTAAAAAATTATAATTAACCTTCTCACTATTGCTATGGATTTGGCTTAACTTCCTTCTAATATAGAATGAAAAATTATTTCTGTAGTAGTTGCTATACAAATTACAAAATTTTAATGGATTCAATAAATGAAGCAAATAACATAAGTACTGCTATTGGATAAATTTGAACAAGATAAGATCGATGAAAATACTTCAAATTACTTTAGACGATGGACAAACTCTCTCTCTTTATATATTTTCTTGGCTTTTGTATTATTGATTTCTGTTTTCCCTGTCCCCAATAACAAAGGGAAGATAGTTATTATTACATAGAAAAAGTGGCTAGGAAGAAATTAAACTTATTAATTACCCTCAACACCATTAATCAAATAGTGTGATGGATTAAAGCACAGACAGTTACAAGAGCCATAATTAATGATTGATCAACATGAGGTTCCACCACTAATGTTAATACATCATCTCCAAATAATACTCCTGAACTTGCTTGCTTTTGTTTTACCTGATAACAAACACAAATTTAGTACTAATCCATCTCTTTTAGGAATAATAATATATACAGTTATGATCTGACAGATTGATTACCTCTGCGACAAGTCGGCCATGTTGGTTCACAATCTTGATAGATTTTGTGCCAAGAATAATGTTGTAGCAACTTTTTTCAGAAGAATTACATCCCAATATAACATTATAATAGCTCACATTAAATCCCATATGGATGTTGTGGATTTTCTTCACTTGAAACCATGGCATTTCTTTACTACTCACTCCATCATAACTCCATTTATAGCCATCCCAAAGTCCAAATACTGGAACTTTCTGTGCAACAAAAATAATGAAATATGTAAGTACGTTGAAAATATAATTGTAAGTTACGTGCTTGGCTCGTAAAAATGAATCAGTTTACTTACCCTATTTGTTATAGAGAAGAGGACTTTGCCATTGGCATCCATGAGATGAACTTGTTTACTACGTTTAATGTTGCAGTTGTCAATTCTATAAACAATTTGTCCTTTAGAGTCATAAACAGTGCATCCATTTCCATGATACACAAGTGATTTCATCCACAAAGTGAATACTTCTCTTCTTGGACTAACATAAGAGAAAATAGATGATGAAGAAGAAATTGTACTTAGGTAATTTGACTTGTTTAGGTGAACTTTAGCCATTGAAATTTGTAGGTAGGCTTAGTTTAGAGAAGGAAATGGAAATATTTTGAGTTGAAGAAGGTTTTAATAGAAAGGGATATATATATATACATATTTCCAAAAGAACATTAAAGAAAGGGAATAAAATCATGCATGCATGAACAATATGTACTATACAAAAATTCTCCACTTTCTTGGTCACTTTCTTCTAGTTAAATTAATAACGTGCCATTATTAATTATTTACACCTTTTAATTTGTTTTGAACTCATCAAATGAATTAATTTGTCTATTATATTAGTGGTTTTTAGTTTTTTTGCTACTTCTCATTTAATAAAAAAAATATGGGTATAGTATTCTTAAGTCATAGAGTACTCTAATCTCCCTGTTCTAATTTGTAAGACTCGCTTTTTTTAATCAATTCCAAAAAAGAAAGGTATAGTTTTATATTGAGTAACAATTTAATTTTAAAATATTTTTTTATCCTAAATAAAATGGCTAAATGGAAGCTTCTCTTTTACCTATCGAGATAAAATCTAAAAATAACAAAAGAATATATTTTGATGAAGTGCATTAAGTTTAATTCCTTCACATCTGTGAATAGGATTAATGTTCCTATGTTTTCCTACAATAGTATTGTGCATTATGATGAAATATATAATAATAAATCACTTGACTGAGTAAAAGGAATAAGTATATCAACACATGTTCATTTGACTTAATCAATTTCTCCAAAAGAGAGTGTACTATTATTTTGTTTATTTTCAATTATAGGTGCACATGAATCGAAAAGAACTGATACTATAGATGGCAATGAATAGAGATTTGGACAGCTAGTCAACTATTTACTTTATTTTATTTAATTTTTTTTCATTTAGTATATGGTATCCATAATAAAGTGTAATTATTTAAGAATTACAAGCACACAATAGTATTTTAAATTTTTGTAATACCCCCTATGTACCCTAACTAAACATTGAGTGTATATCGTATCATCTCGAACCTTTTTGGTCAAAACCAAGTTAGAATATCGAAAAGGGGCTCAAATTATGTTTAAAAATAATTTTGATGGAATTTTTTGTCAAAGAATTGGAAAATTAAATTTTTAGGGCAAAATTTCTTATCCAGAAAAGTGCGCGATAGGTCTGCGTCGCAGACTTGCTCCAGCATAGTTCATTTTTGCACTTTGCTCATAAAATACATTATCGTACATAAAATGCACTCCATGAATGAGATTTATGCTTTGTTTCATAAAACGCAAATCGTCAATGCGTTCAATGTGTTTCGGAAGAAAATGAACTTCAATGAAAGACTTGCTCCATCATCGTAACCGACTTTCAATTTTAAAGCAGGGGCATTATAGCCTTTTTTCCACCCCTCCTATACTTAATCCACATTGTTTTGAGGCCGTTTTCATCCCATCAGTTCTAAAGCATGATTTTTCTATCATTTATACGTTAAGACTTTGATAACTAGGATTAAGAAGAAAAGAGAAGGCTAGGGTTCAAGAGAAAACAACTTGATTTGATTGATTATGGATTCAAGATTGGTTGATTTGTTGTTTACCTTGGCAAAGTATCGAAGGAACGTGGCAATGACGTTGGCTAGTTATACATCACCAGCTCATAGGTGATAATTGTCGGATAGGAGAAACTCCTAAATAGGTCATGATAGTACTCGATATGACTGATTTGATTGCATACTATTGACTCTATTTTCAAAGTTTGATTTAATTCTTAAACTTGCATGTTTTACCGAGTGAGCTAATAGTTGAGTTGAGTCTCTGAGTTGATGGTTGAATTGAGTCCCTTGAGTTGAATTAAGTTGAGTATCTTTGATGATATATTTTCCTTTCCAACTATTTTACATATCATATATTTCATGTATTGATGTCATTTGACACAAAATCATCTTATAATGCAGACACAGACACTAAGGACGATCCTCAACAAGTGCTCCGTTGACGATCTGTTCCATAGAGATAATGGTGAGACCTCCTTACTTCAAGAGGCATTCTATTTATGTCATTTATTGTTTATAAAGTATTTCTTTTCTTGAGGTAGCCATGGATTAACCTATCATTAGTACCATTTAGATGTTTCATAGACAATGATGGATTAGAGTTGATATTTTCATTTCTTAGACTTGTTCTTTTCAAACTATTCTCACAATATTGAATTGATTTGGATTGCCGGTTCTAAACTACTGTTCTATTGAGTCAATGATTGATTAGCCCACTAAAATACTCCTTTGTACATAGACAAAATCTTTCGCTACTATTGATTGAATGAGTGATCAAGCCCATTAGTTCGCTTGAAGACTAGCTATGGTTTTTGAGTGTTGGACATGCCTAGAGTACCATTCCGAGGCACGAGAATTCTGATTATTTTTATTATGATATTGAGTTTAATGTTGCTTAAGCTTTTTTGGGTGAAGTAATTATTATTTGATATTTGTATTGGTGAAAAATAACAGCCTAATATGTATTTAATGAGATAATCAAGATGCAAATTGATTTAAACACAGTACCATCAAAAGTAATTATATTGTATATTTCATATTAAGAACAACATCACATCTAAAAGAAACCCATCCCTCAATGTACAAGCTATAATTACTTTCTTCTCTCTGTTTCCAATAACAAAGTGAAGATAGTTATTATTACATAGAAAAAGTGACTAGGAAGATATTAAACTTATTAATTACCCTTAACACCATTAATCAAATAGTGTGATGGATTAAAGCACAAACAGTTACAAGAGCCATAATTAATGATTGATCAACATGAGGTTCCACCACTAATGTTAATACATCATCTCCAAATAGTACTCCTGAACTTGCTTGCTTTTGTTTTACCTGGTAATAAACACAAAGTCACCAAACACCATTAGTAAAAATGTACTAATTCATCTCTTTTAGAAATAAGTATATATACAATTATCTTTTAGGTGATGTGATAGATTGATTACCTCTGCGACAAGTCGGCCATGTTGGTTCACAATCTTGATAGATTTTGTGCCAAGAATAATGTTGTAGCAACTTTTTTCGGAAGAATTACATCCCAATATAACATTATAATAGCTCACATTAAATCCCATATGGATGTTGTGGATTTTCTTCACTTGAAACCATGGCATTTCTTTACTAGTCACTCCATCATAACTCCATTTATAGCCATCCCAATGTCCAAATACTGGAACTTTCTGTTCAAAAACAATAATAAAATATGTAAGTACGTTGAAAATATATAATTATAACTCGTAAAAATGAATCAGTTTACTTACCCTATTTGTTATAGAAAAGAGAACTTTGCCATTGGCATCCATGAGATGAACTTGTTTACTACGTTTGATGTTGTAGTTGTCAATTCTATAAACAATTTGTCCTTTAGAGTCATAAACAGTGCATCCATTTCCATGATACACAAGAGATTTCATCCACAAAGTGAATACTTCTCTTCTTGGACTAACATAAGAGAAAATAGATGATGAAGAAGAAATTGTACTACTTAGGTAATTTGACTTGTTTAGGTGATCAACTTTAGCCATTGAAATTTGTAGCTAGGCTTAGTTTAGAGAAGGAATTGGAAATATTTTGAGTTGAAGAAGGTTATAATAGAAAGGGGTATATATATATACATATTTCCAAAAGAATATTAAAGAAAGGGAATAAAATCATGCATGCATGAACAATATGTACTATACAAAAATTCTTCACTTATTCACATCTGTGAATAAAGTGCATAAAGTCTAATTCCTTCACATCTGTGAATAAAATTAATGTTCATATGTTTTCCTACAATGGTATTGTGCATTATGATTAAATATATAATAATATAAATCACTTGACTGAGTAAAAGGAATAAGTATATCAACACATGTTCATTTGACTTGATCAATTTCTCCAAAAGAGAGTGTACTATTATTTTGTTTATTTTCAATTATAGGTGCACATGAATCGAAAAGAACTGATAGTATAGATGGCAATGAATAGAGATTTGGACAGCTAGAGACTCTCATCATCTCATCAACTCAACTCGGTTGGGCCTTCGACCTATTATCTCATCAACTCAATCCTCATTAGATAGTTCAAGATTTAGATCAATTATTAGAAGGAAGTCAATTAGACATATCTCTAGAGTTCAATTATGAATACTAGTGGGACCATCAATCTCTATTAACTCATCATCATGCTCACTTCACAATCACAACCGACGTACTCAAGTCAAGCCTCTATACTCAATCCCTAAGTTCATTCATGCAATCTTTTACAAAGTAACATATAGGGTTTGGGAAAAGAACTCATGTAAAAACATCTCTTCACTAAATCAAGTTTGTGATGATCATCAACACATGAAAATACATACATATATATATATATAATTTACAAGAAAATGTTCAAGAAACGTATATGTAGACTCATTATACTCTCGTTCAAGACATAAAAATGACGAAAGAATATATTGATAAAGAGCATTAAGTCTAGTTCCATCACATAATATAAACAGGAAGGATATGAAATTATATTCCAATATTTTTACTTTTTTTTAAAATCTTTTAAACTTTTATAAGATGGCTGAAAATAGAAGGAATAATAACACAAGTTCCTATGACTTAATTTGTCCCAAGAGAGTGTATTGCTTTTTTCATTTATAGATACACATCAAATCTAACATAATTTTGTTTTTCTAGAAGACAAAAAGAATTCGATTTACTCTTGAAATTCTATCATCGTCAAATAAATTGAGATAGAGAAAGTAAAACAGATCCTTTTAGAAGATATACAAAAAATTTAATGATAGATTGGGACGAGAAATAACACAAATTATTTGAATAGTGGTAAAATGCTACTAGCTATAATTCACAATAATAAACAATTCTCAAAATTCTATTAACCGCATAAATTAAGATAGAGAGAGTAATATATATTATTCAAATTATGTAAAATGTACTTTAAAATCCCAATAAATTAGCAACTCAATATATTTTTAAAAATAACACAGAAAATTTAGTTGACTGTCTAGATTTCATCTGTACTACGTAAAGTGGGATAGACGAAGTAACATATATTATTTACAAATAACACCATAAATTATATAATTAACAGATGTTGACTCTTGAATACTATCAGTGTCACATAAATTGAAATAGAGTAACATATATTATCTTAAATTTACATAAAAAGTACTATAAAACACAATAATTAACATCTTAAAATATTTAAAATCATATTAAAAATTTGATTGACTCTCCATAATTATATTTGTGTCATACAAATTAAAACCAAAAAATAAAATATATCACGACCTTATACCAAAAATAGTCTAAATACATATATAACTTACCACAACACGTTCAAATTCTTCTTCTTGGAATTAGTTCCGTCTTCAATCAGATTTGTATTCTATGATACATGCACTATGACAATAAATTTATTCCTAGGTCATATTATATGTTGTTGTTTTTAGTTTTTCATTCATTCTGTATTTGGTGTTCATATTAGAATTTCGACTGATTCTGATTTGTGCATTGCAAAGCGCAATAGGGGTTGATGCTCTCAAAAGAATTTTCTTCATACACATGGCTCAAATTCAAGACCTCTCCACTGTTGAAATAACTAGAGATCTCAAGTTTGAGCTGAGGATGAAGAAAATCGCATCGGGAGAATCATTCCTCAACTCTACCCTTGATATAACTAGAGGTCTCAAGTTTGAGCTGTGAGGATGGAGAAAATCGTGTCGGGAGAATCATTCCTCAACTCCACCCTTGATATAACTAGAGGTCTCTAGTTTGAGTTGGAGGATGGAGAAAATTGTGTTGGGAGAATCATTCCTCAACTCCGCCCTTGATATAACTAGAGGTCTCAAGTTTAATCTATGATGAGGATGGAGAAAATTGTGTCGGGAGAATCATCCCTCATGGGCCCCGCAGTACGCAATCGGATGGAAATTTTTTTAAAAAAATAAACATGATTTTCCTTGAGAAAGATGCTGAAAAGAAATATTTTTTTTACTAACATTGCTCAAATTTAAGTCAACCACCCATTTGACATCTTTGACCTAAGTTTGGACTTGAGATCAAGCCCATAATTAATGGGCTGAAACAATATATGGGCCTAGGTGACATACTACATATTATGGATGCTTAAACAACTAATCAAAATGATTACAACAACTAATCATACTTTAACATATAAAACCAAATTTTGAAGTTAGGATTGCAAGCACATATTGAACTATATAATTATATTCCACGATTAAACATAACATTAATTAATTTGAATCATGCATGTGCGGGGTTCTGTTTTTTTCATTAGGTGTTTGATGTTTATATTTGGGCCCTTGTTCTACTAAATCTGATTAATATTGCGTAAGATCCATTTAAAGTAAAAATGCTTTCTAATAAAAAAAAATTCATATATAAAACTCGAACCTAAAATCTCTACTAAATAATGAAGGAATCTTATTCACGTCACTACAATCTATATTGTTTGCATAAGCTTTATATATAGAGAGAGAGAAAGAGAGAGACACTCCTCTTCTAATAACATGAAAATCGTATAACAAACTCTTTGTTCGAATGATATTACTTCAAATCCTAAAAAGTAATATCTTTATCTTTGTCCAACAACCTCTCGCTCCGTTTATCTCCTGTTCTATCTTGCTCTGCCCCGCCCCAATCATCATCCCTAATGTGGCAAGTTGAAATATCTACATACATATACATAATTGGGTCCGCTAACTTTCAATAATTTTTCAATCATGATTTATATTATGATTATATTGATCATAATTTTTTTTTCTCAAAATCCTTAAGCAGGTGAGATACACTACTTGCTTCTTATTGTCTTGGACTTGCTACCTCACTCTGATTCACAAAACATCATAAAGGGGTCAGATATTCATGATTTGCTGACCTGTGACATGTGATTGATCTTCTACCAACAAGCCAGCACAAAATTATTTTTATTACTCCCTCGTCTAACAAATAATGATCTACTTTTGATTTTGTACGAAAATTAAGAGAATAAAGAAAAAATTTCAATCTTATGATTCTAAATTAAAGTTATGTCAAATATATCAAAATGTCTTTTAATCTAGTGGTCCTAAACATGTCACGTGGAAAGTGAAATTAAAATTTTGCCAAAAGAAAAATTTTATTCTTTTTGAAACATAAAAAAAAAAAGCAGGTCATTCTTTTTCAAACGAAGGAAGTATTATTTTAAAACTTCTTTTGGTGGATGGGTGGGGTGGGAGATGGAATCGAAAACCATGAATATGTATTTTGCTCAATAACCTTGTTGTATTTGATCATATACGATCCCAAAATTAAAGAATCGAGATCAAATCAAGGAAGAAAACGATTATCGATTATAGGGAGATATATTTTTTTTTCTTTGAAACTACACATTTTGTATTAATAAATCAACTACCTACATAGTTCTTTAGCATTATGTACAAGAAATCTCCTCCAGCAAAGAGATAGACAATCTAGCTAAACTATTAGCTATTTAAATTGTTTAAACTGCGACAGCGTAGCCTGCTAGTGATATTGTTCGCTTTGGATCTGGGTACGCATGACTTTAAAATATGTCAATAGTAGGCAAGACTTGTTTACTTATATACCCAGCATCGCTCATATGTCAGCTTTGTCGATGTGGATTAGAGTTCAACTGAGTTTAGGTGAATCTTGGTGAGGCGGGGCAAACATCAATGTTGAGTTTAGGCAAATCCCATACGGTGGGACAAATCTTAACGAGAACGTTGAGTCTATAGAAAGAGTGTATGTAACAACTCATCTTAAGATGAAGCAGTACTCGCTCATTTGGAAATCATATGGACAACATTTTCAGCATCAGATAAGATCATATATGAGTTAAGAGCGTTCATGTCTTAAGAACAAGAAACATATATGCATTTGTTAATGTAATTATGTTTTTGTTTGTCACCTTGTTATCATTTATAAGAAATATATATATTTAATCTCTTAAAGATGATTACTAGAAAGTTCAAATGGCACTATAATTATTATGTTTTGGCACTTGCCAACTTTCTTTTGCTTTGAGTAGTACAAAAGAAATATTACTTTCGTTACAATTTATATGACACTTTTTATTGTTCGAGAGTCAAACAGTTTAAATTTAATCAAGAATTTGCAAAAAGAATCTTTAAATTGTAATTTTATATGTTTTTAAACTACATAAGAAGTACTATAAATCATATTAATTGATAATTCAAAATACTTTTTAAAAAAAATATATGTAAAAATCTTACAGTAAAAGTTAGATTGATTTGAATCTCGAAATTCAAAGATGTCACATATTTAGAACGGAGGGAATAAGAAAATTTTAAAAAATCTAAATATCTCCCTTTCGAGCTCTAACCAACATAATTAAATACCTATATAAATAATAAATAATCTAACTTTTTTTTTTATAATTCTATATTACTAACAATTGCATAATTCTAACCAGATACGAAGCGACCCCTTAACACTCTCAAGTGACAAAAATACCTTTCTCACATTATTACAATTAAATAACGGAAGCACTTCTATTTCAATTGCTTAGCCTAAGTGTACACATACTTTTATTCAAGAATATTAGATTAAATATAATTAATGCCATAAACATTTTCAAACAAAAGTTTATACTAGTTCAAAACAATTAAATATTTAACATCTAGAACTTGCATTGACCTAGTAAATTTATATATTATGAGCTATGTATTTCAAAGAAACACCTGGTATTTGGTGCCCATATGAGAGCCCGACTATTTCAAATTCGTGTTGCGTAGGACACCATTCGGAAGAGCACTCTCTATCATAGATTTTTCCATACCTATGACTCAAACCCGAGACCTCTGATTAAGAGAGAAACAGCCCCGTCCACTGCACTCAAGGAAACTATATATGTGGCTAGAGAAATAATTTAAGCTCTCAATTATTTCATTTTTTTTTAACATAGCACATCATAAATTCTACATGTGAGTTAATTGTAGAGAATAAAGAGATATTGTAATATTTAGGAGATAAGACTCATCTTTCATAAATTAAAAGTCAGCAAAAACAATTCAATTATGATTGCTATAATATTGGAATCATATCTTATACACGTATAAATTAAGCTACATAATATATGATGCTGTATTCAGTATTCTTATCCTCTCCACACTTATATAAGTTTATTACACACATACAATAATTATTTAAGATATATATATATATATATATATATAAATATATATATATATATATATATATTGATAGCATTGTGCCATGTTAAACGTGATATGAGTATTAGGGTGTGCTTGGTAATAAAAAATTTAAATATTATTTTAAAATAATTTATATATAATTTAGACAAATGGTGATTATGGTGAAGAGGGTTAGGGTGGGAGTAGAGGCGGCGCTACCCTTTGTTAGGGGTCATCTGAATCTCGCTTCGCCAAAAAATTATACTATTTATATATGGTTAAAATAATTTTTATATGTTGATAGTAGATACCGAACTACTATCGACTAGTTCGTATGACTGCCTTTTCATATTGAACAATTCTGATTCCGCCACTGAGTGCTCGCGAAGAGTATGCAAATTTTTTTCAATAAGTTACGTGGGTAATGACTATCAAAAATATATGGGTCATAACCTATGACTAAAACCGCTCCTTTTTGCATGGATATGAATTGTTTGGCTATAATATTTCTAGCAAATATGTTAGATACACAAAGTATATAGGATTCTTGTGATAAATAATAAAAATTTTGAGTTTTGTTGTTATTATCAAAAAATTACTGATATGAACAAATGATTATAATTATTTGAAGATAATAGATGCTTGAAAATTTGAACAAATGATTTTAATTATTTGAAGATAATATATGCTTGAAAATTAGTTTTCTTTTTTTTACTTCATAAATAAGACTTTATATGTTTTAAAAGTAAGTCCATAGTATAGATTAAAAAGAGAAAAAAAAATTATCATAATTATCAGAGAAGAAACGACAATGACTGATAATTTAGAGGGTGAAAAATAGATTATAGGTATACTTAAATGATTTTTAAAAATAATTTTACCAAATAATTTGGAATAATAATTAAGTGAACATTTAAGTAATAAACTCTTCTGACCTACAATAAAAAGATGCTTTAATTTTTTTCCTAAGATATTAAAACTAGTTTTTTGAAGGGTGGCAAACAATTCCATTCTTTTCTCTATAACTTTTTATATTCAATAAAAATATATTTGGAATAATAAAAAGTAATAGTAGAATTTTTTAATTTTTTTAAAAAATGTGGTGATAGATTAATAAAATAACAGTATTGGAGAATTTTTCCTTTTTCTCCACTAAATTATAAAATGTAATATCCCTAGCTCTTTAGGCTCCATATACATGCTACTTTTCATATCATATTATTAACATAAAATCTGCTTATAGATATTGTTCGTTGTGGGCCTAAATCTGCTTTTGACTTTAAAATGCGTCATTTTTAGGTAATTCAGTATCTCTCCAGTGTTTTATCGATGTGGTACTTCTCATCTTAAAATGGGTTGTACATGCATCCCCTCTATAGACTCAGCATCCTCAACACACTAAGGTTTGCCTTGCCTTATTGTGATTTGCCTAAACTCAATTAAACTCTAACCTCACATCGAGAAGGCTGATACAAGAGTGGCGCTGATACCATCAGTAACGACTCAGTCTGCTAGTGATAATATTGTTTGATTTGAAACCATGGCCCCTGCGGCTTTAAAACGCATCACTAGAAGGTAAGGCATGTTTACTTGTATACCCAACATATAAACTTCTCATCTTAAGATGGTTTGTTACAAACTATATTCTTTTTTAGACCCTATGTAACAACCCATCTTGAGATGAGATGAGATGAGATGTCCAACATCGGCAAAACACAAGAGAGATGTTGGGTATATAAGTAAAGGATCGGTCTATATACTATGAGGCGCCTTTTGGGGTGGGCCCAAAAAGGATAAATCCGTGACGAACTAGACCCAAGAGCGAACAACACTTCACAAAGTGTTGGGTCAGATCGTTACACCCTATTCATATAAGGCTAAACTACCTTAGATATATGTTGAAATCTTATATAATCCCTAACTCTTTAGGTTCACATATATATATATTTTAGATAATATACTTTTGTTAAAAAAAAAAAAAAGGGGGGGAATCTTCACTCACTATCAAAAAATATTTGAATGTCCATATACGTCCCCTTCTTAATGATTTTGCCAATTCAAATATAGCTGGTTATATATATAACCCCATCTATTAATTAAAATACATGGACCTTTCATTATTTAATAATAGAAAAAACATAAACACATTAAAATACATGATGTGTTTTATTGTCGTTTCCAATTTTGTGCCATCACATTACAATAAAGTTTTTTTGTTGTAGATATTTATTTTATTTTCTATTTTTGTTTCCAAATACACACACAAATTTCCAGGGTTAATGCAAGTCTGATCAGGTTACATGACCCTTATTATAGAGTAAGGTCACATGCATTGATATTGTTTTGTAATGAATTATGATAACTCTTTTCAATTATCAGATATTGTAATAATGTACCAACATCGTTAAAGGTAGCTCAGTTGGTTAGCTATGAAATATGCAAAAAATTAAAGGATTTATTAATTAATCAATATCGTTAAAAGTAGCTCAGCTGGTTAGCTACCTGAACTCTCATCTTATTGGTGAGGGTTCGATTCTCCACATTATAATTTCCTCCCATTTTCCCTTCCCCTACCCCCAATTAAAAGAAAAAAAAACATTGTTAAATTTGTTCGCCTAATAATTTGCCTAAGCTTGGATGGGTTAATTAACGAGGAAATTTTACATATAGTCACTCAAAAATACCTTAATTATGTTGCATACGTTTGTATAATTCGCTATACAATTCGTAGTCTTTTTATAGCGTTTGTATTTTTTATTATACAATTACAATTTGATTCGCGAAAATTTTTGTATAATTGCGCACAATGTTTGTATAAATCGCGCAAATTATACAAAACTCAAACTGTAGTTACAGCTAGATATTTATTACGAATCATAATTAATTCAAACTATAGTTATATTAGCTAATTAACTTATATATATTTGCTTTATCTGCGTAATTTTTTCTTTATTAACTGTGCCATTTTGACTGCTCAATTTCAGTCATGTAAGCGTCAGACTTTGAATTAATGGTTTTCAGCCCTCTTATTATCAGTCAATAATTGTGTGTAAAAAAAAAATATTTTCTTCTTTAGACAAAAAAAAAATTGAATTATTTAAGGTTGTAATTGCTGTAATTAGCAAGTTGTTAGTTGTAAAGATTAATATATAACTTCCTTCGATTAAGAAAGCTTTATTAAAATAATAAAATTTATATCATCGAATACTCTTCGTCTTTTAATAACAATACTTCCTTCGTTTATTTTTATTTATTTACTATTAAAAAAAAATCTTTTCATTTTTTACTTTTTATACATTAAAAATTCTATATTTTCCTAAATATTATAATAAAGTATTTATATAAATCATTATTTTTTAAAGGTGTTCAAATTCTAAACCAAATAAGTAAAAATAAAGAAAGTACTCCCTTCGTCCATCTTTATCTGTCCACTATACTATTTTGGGACATCTAACAATACTTGTTTAATTCATAAAATCAAGAGATAATTTTATACTTAGTTTTTAATTTACCATTATCATTAATTGTAGTCATTTCCTTACTACATTTTACAAGATATTGTATTTATTATATTTAAAAAGTAATTTGACCAAACTATTTCTATCATTTACTATTTCTTAATCTACATGTCAAGTCAATAAGAAACAAGTAAAAATAAAGAGAAAGAATAATTTTCAAAAATATTATTAGAAATCACATCATATTTTGACTTTCTCTTATCTTTTTCACACAACAAAAGTGAAACATTCAAGTCCTACTAGTATTATTTGTTTCAAAAAGTTCAAAAAGCCCCAACCAACTATGAAATGATGGTACTATACTAACACCACAAATTGCTAGAGCATTTAATGTAGTGGGGATTAATGTCTCAGATTTTTTTCATACTTAATCAGAAGTTTTCAAAAATAAAATTTCATAAATAAAAAATTAACTTATTTAAAATGTTTTCAACTAAGAAAAATATTAATATTCTAATAAAAATATTTATGTTTCTTGCAATATTTTTTCTAATTAATTTTATGATTAAATTTAAATTAATCGAGTCAATAAATATCGAATTATGATGAGTGATTGTGTGGATGACAATTCCCATATAATATAATATATCTAAAGCAATGGTGGCCAGATGTAGGGACAGAAGTGTAAATAAACAAGGCAAGTTGCCAGCCAAAGTTTGTCATCTACACAACATGCATTTGGGCCTAAAGATTTTGACGTTTTTCCAAAAAAAATAGTACATGTTTCTTGTTTTATCGATATCGACTGTCGTGTTCTTGTTTCTAATATTAAAAAAATGTGAGTTAAAACTTTACGAAAAAAATTTAAAGTTAAATTATTTTTAATTTATTACATAAAATTAGGATTGAGGGAGTATATTTGTTAATCTTAATTTAGTGTGCAAGTACTTTAGTAATTTCTTTTTATTTATTTTTTTTAATAAAAACTAAGGGGCTATTTATCTTCTTCCTTTTGGGGGTTTGGAATTCTAGATGGATTTAACAATAGAAAATTGAGAAATAAGGATGTTATTAGTTCATTGATCTTATGGATCATTATATTGTAGTGTTTTTTCGAGATTTACTTGAATGAATTTTACAAGACATTTAATTATTTTTCTCAAGGTAAATGGTATCAGAAATTGAGATTGTTGTTAATGCTTGTTGGCCCTTAGTATCAGAACTTTAGTTGCATAACAAGGGTAATCTCATCATTAAGTTCACTTTTGACAAGCTCCACTCCTTTCTTGGGAGGATAACAGGAGATGAACGATTTCTAAGATTATTGAATGCCAACTTAGAGCTTATCAGCCCAAACAAGTAATTTCAGACCCTTGATTATATAACACATGGTTCATCTCATGGTTATGTTTACTTTTGATAAGCTCCACTCCTTTCTTGAAAGATAACACGAGATGAATGATTTTTAAGACTATTTGGTCCCAATTTAGAACTTATCAAAATTTTAAAAAATAAATCCATAATAAAATCAATTGTTTATATAACAAAAACTCAATAATATTCTAAGGGTAAACAAACAAATGCAAATAATTAACAAAAAGAAAAGAAGGTAAGATTAATCCCTTTTGAATTACTATTTCACAAAATTTCAACATTTATACAACAAGAAACAAAAACAAAATGTAACTAAAGTATTTAATTTCCTCTTTTTGTCCTAAAAATTTACAAATAAAAATAAAAATGCACACAACACATTCTAAAGTCAGAATGGTGGTTCAATTCATATGGAAGAGCCCCATATATATAATATATATTTCTTGAATTCTTCATATAATTAATTTCTTAATCATAATTTGCGACTAATCAAGCCACAAATTGTCACTAATGCCATCATTAGTGATTGATCAACTTGGGGTTCCACTTCTAGAGTTAATACATCATCTCCATATGCAAATCCTTTTGACGATTGCTTTTGTTTTAACTGCGATTAAAAAAAATTATTATCAGAATCTTTATACTATCAATATATATAACTTAAATTATTTATTAAAAAAAACTTTATACGAATCGAAAATTTCAAAGGACCTACCTCTGCAACAATTTCTCCAGTACTGTTTGTAACTTTAAATGATGATTTCTTGTCCAATTTTTGAATCTTGTAGCAACTTTCAATTGATTTCTCATACCCCAAATTCACATTACATATAACATTTCCTCTTGAAAATGTGCAATTTTTTCTCACTTGAAACCATGGCCTCCCTTTAAATCCACCACATAAATATCCATTCCATCTACCAAAAACTCTCAATTTCTGCATACACACCAAAATAAATTAATAAATACTTCCATAACATGAAATATACAAATAATAATAATAATAATTAACAACTACCCCTTTTGTCCTAATTTATGTGACAAAGTTCTCATTTCATGAATCAAACAATTTATTCATAATTTGAATTATTTGGTTAAAAAAAAAAAGGACTAGTCTGACGCACTAAAATTTTCTCTATGCTCAGGGTCCAAAAAAAGATCTGAGCACAAGAATCTATTGTACGCAGTCTTACCTAACAGAAAATATTTCTGTTAAAAGTTGTTTCCATGGCAGGCTTGAACCTGTGACCTCTAGCAACTTAATTAACCAATTCCTCCAAAGCTCCCCTTAAATCGAAAAATATTGGTTTGATTCTCAAAAACCTATGTGTCCTAATTTATGTCTTGTTCTGATTTCGAGATCCAAACAATTATCAATTTGACTCTCAAAATTCGAAGAGTATCACATAAATCGTGACGAAACAAAAGAGATTTGTCTTCTTTTATTACCTCTTTTTTGATGGAGAAGAGAACTTGTCCATTGAGATCCATGAGGAAAACTTCATTGCTACATCTTTCTTGATAATTATCAACTCTAAAACAAAGTTCACCTTTGGAATTAAAAACAGTACATCCATTTCCATGGAAAACTAATGATTTCATCCATATAGTAAATGTTTCTCTATTAGATGTAACATAAGGAGATGAAGAAGAAGGGGAAGATATATTTTCTGGATGAATTTTACCCATAATTGTTAGAAGATGGAAGTGCTTGAAAGAAGGTTTTAGATTATATGAGTAAATAGAGAAGTTGAAAGGGTATAAATAGAAGTTAAAGAAACAACCACTAAAAAAATAGCTGAAAAAAAGTAGAAACATTTGACTTTAGAAAAACGTGTAATGTTGACGACAATTTCTTTTATTTTTTATTTTTTTAGTATAATCATATAATATTTGGTATTATTACTAGTCTGATTAATTTAAATTCGCTTCGTGGATGACTCAATAAAGAGGAAACAATTCTCTATTATTCTTTTCGTTTATTTTTACTTGTTCAGTGTGTTAAAAATAATGTTCAAAGATACTTGTCCAATTTATGAAATCAAGAGATAATTTTACGATTTGTTCCTAATTTACTCTTAGCATTAATCATAATCATTATCCTATTACATTTTTCAAAATATCGTATTTATTATATTCAAAAGGATAATTTATTAATCTCTGTGTTAAATCAATACTGGACAACTATTGTTTGACGGATAAAGTAATTCATCATTAAATTTGATATAGATTCACTATAAAAAAAAATTATATAAATAGGTGATGATATATTTTTCTTTAATCTATATATTAAATCTCCTTGATTTTTATCATATATTTATTTGTCATATCTTGACACTTCTCAATAAATTCTAATTTCTATAATGAGTAATAGATATTTAAATATTAATTGATTGGTATTTAGGTTGTGGTTGGGGGGGGGGGGGGAGGTAGAGGTAGTTTTCCAAATTACACATTCCATATTCTTGGAATAACCAGTTATTTTAATAAATAAATAAGCAAATAAATATTTATTTGAGATAATTCAAAATATTATGTCCAAGTCAGTCTGATAATAAAAAAAATTTAATTATTTGAGATAAACTTCAAAATAATTTTTTATAACCATATATTAAAAAAAACATAGACAAAGAGGTTTTGTTTTATTTATTCATCCAGTCTGTCTTTGAGCAAATAAATAAAGTAGAATATGACTCTTCATTGAGTTTATTTATTTTTATTCCTACCTATTATGTGTTTGTTTGTATACCCCATATATAATATGCTTTTTTATTTTTGTGCCAACTGCCAAGTATGGAGAACCACTAAATCACAATAATATTTTTTTCCTTTATCTTTCTTTACCTAGGAACTAATTAAAGATTCTTTATTATTTTGGGTCAAAAGATATTTTTTTAAAAAAGTTCCAAAATGTGGTCTACAATAACTCACTTGGCAATATGTCCATAACTTGGAGGTTCACCATAGAAAAATGAGAATAATTCATTCACATTTGGGTTTTGATATTACAAAATATTAGAGAATATACTTTTTTAAGAAAAAAATAAATTTTATACGACGCAAATATAAGCAAATACTATCTTTGTAAGGACTAAACCGTTAAGCCGTAGGCCAACTTGTTAGAGTATCAAATTGATTGACAGTGTTATCAGAGCGGCTCAAGCACATAAGTGGTCTAAGGTGAAAATCGAATGGAAATCCTTAAACTGGAAAAAAAATAAATCGATATATTCTCTTACGAATTTTATTAATTTTTCTATCTCTTTGAGATGCAGACTTGTTTAAAAAACTTATAATTGATTTCGTTTAGTTATGTATTTTCAATTCATCATATAATATAATCATACTCCAGATGTGTCAAATTTATTCTACTAATTTTTTCTTTTTATATGAAATAAATAATCTTAACTGTAAATAGTACTTACTTAGTATAATCTATAATTACTAAAATAAAAATCGAGACCCCTCATTTTATATGATTTTAGACAATTTTTATATTTTAATTTGACCTATCCTTATTTGCTTAATTTGCTCAATACTTCAAGATATTTCAAATGTCCATTTAATTTCTTAATTTTCCTTTTTTTCCCCCTTTTTTACATGAAGTATAGTGATTTAAATAATGATTATGACTTTTTGAGATTAATTAAATTACTAATTCCTAAGTCAACTCTTACATTTGCTTAATGACATATTATTCCCAATTCAATGGGGTTCCACTTATGTTTGTGTAACGACCACTAAATATATTTCTTCAAAAATATAATTAAAACAAAGAGGAAGTGCAAGAACTGTTCAATGTCAAGAGGGACACAATTAATTAGAGGTTTTAATATCCACTTAAGGTTAAATGAAATTAAAAATAAAATGGTGTCAAAAGAAAGGATTATCATTGAATTAATTAATAATTAGTCGTTGTTAATTGTGTTGAGTGCATCGATTTGCGTGCTTATCGTTTGATGAGGGATTATTAGGTATCGATAATGACTAACTCATCATTTTATATCATAAAATTTTGAACAATGAAAAATTGTAATTTAATAGTATTCATTGATTCGTTGTTAAAAATTTTCTAATTTGATTTTCATTTTTACTTGTTATTTTTGATAAATTATGATAAGATAATTTTCTTTTTCTATTATACCTTCTGTTTATTGTCATTGAGTTAATATTCTGAGAAAAATATAATGATGAATATGTATCTAACCTATGAATTAATAGAGGTAAATGGTAAACTTCCCATACTAATAATTATTTTTTTAATAAGTGTGTCAAGTCAAAATTTGATAACTAAAATCGAATGAACGGAATACAAATATATTCCATCCATTTACTTTTAGTTGTCAAGTCAAAATTTGATAACTAAAAGTGAACGGAAGGAGTGCAATTTTTTGTAAAAAAAGATTATTTAGTACATGTATCAACCTCTAGATGCCAATACGATCTGTGATGGAGTGATAAAATTAGTTAAATATTTTTACTAATCAAATATTTTAAATTTGAAGTCATTTTTATTAGTCAACGTTTAATATTTTAAAATATATAAATATATCTGCATTGAGGTCCAAATTAGAATTTACATATGATACAACTAATTTTTATTAACATCGCTTCCACACACTCTCGATCATTTTTTTTTTATTTTCAAGAATTTAAACTCGAAACTTCTATATAACAATAATTATTATTAAAACGAGTAAAAAAAAACATTTTATTTAATGATGATGATTGTCCAATGGGAATTTCACACTAACATCATGAAAAGTTTAAAGTTATTATATCTAGTAAAAATGACAACCATATTCTTCCTTAGTGGAATTAATAAAGACAGCCACCACCAGTAAAAAATCCTAGGCTTATCTGATGTGACATTTAGTAATGTTTTTCACTATTTTAATATATTTGTAAATAAATAAATCCAAATTTTATGATTTTAAATGAAAGATACGTAAAGTATTTTTTTTTAATCGTATGATCTTAAATATGTCATGTAGAAAATTAAATAAAAAGATATTAAAAAAAGAATGTTTTTTAAAAATGGAATTAGAAAAATTTAAGACAAATAAATTAAAACGAAGAGTGATTAGACGACAAAAAAAAAATATTATCCTTTTTTGAAGGAATTTTCTAACGTTGGACGGCAAACTCCACTACGTACCGACACACAAAAAAAGAAAAAAGAAAATTATTTTGGTTAGGAATTATGATGAATTTGACTTTAATTTGCTATTATTAGATAACACTGAAACTGGAATAAGGTGAAATTCATTATTGTAATAATTTAGAAACTTGAATCCATCATTCTCAATCATTAACATTTAAAAATTTTATTTAGAAATATTTAGAAAAAAATTATTTGGAAAAATTGCACGGACATACTAGTTAATTAAGTTAATATAGTTATAGTTTGAATTAATTAGGGTTCACTGCAAATATCTACCTGTAATTACAGTTTGAGTTTTGTATAATTCGCGCGATTTGTATAAACAGCGTGCGCGAATCAAATTGTATAGTGAAATATACAAACATTGTGAAATTGTGTAGCAAATTATATACAAACATTGTGCGCAAATGGTGTAGTGAAATATACAACTGGAGAGTCGTCTTTGCCCAAGCGAGATCTGCAGACGATTGACTTTGGTGTCCTGAAAATAAATAAGGATGCCTTAAAAGCGTTCGTTGGAGGAAAAGGTTGATGCTAGATAGACAGCTAGCCTATTGGAAAAAGACTACTCTCCAATTATCTTGGTAGAAATTTGCTACTCTCTCTTATTCCAACTTTTCTGGGGCATTTCACCGTTAGAGTAATGCCAATTCGAATAATTGGTAAGTGTCTCATGCTCTTCCTTTTAGTGATTCTAGGCTTGATTCGTTATACAAAAACTGTGAATTGTATAGCGAACTATACAAACGTATATAAATGTTGCGTAAATTATACAAACACTGCTATACCTATAGTTACGAAATATTATCACCCCAAATTATAGGTATGGAGCATAATTAGACTTTTATATGTTTATCATTTATGAAATTTACTCTTATTATTAATAATCAATCTGTTAAAACATATTCAAGATCATAAATCTTTTATATTTTTATAATCACACAAATATGATAACATCTTTAAAATTACGAGACAAAAACATTTTCCACTTTCTTAAACATCACTTTGCAAAATTTCATTGTCAAATATTATATAAAAATCCCTCAATTATTAAATATATCATATGATATATAAAATATCTCATCTTCTTTAATTATCGCAATAAAACGGAATAACTGTCGGATGATCGACGTGGCATGTTTTTGAACTAAACTTATCACATGTTAACTTTTAAAAAAGTTAATCCAAATCCTTAAAATATGATTGGATAATATATATGACACAGTGAATAAATTTTAAATTTTAGGATAATTTGTATATAAATAATTATTAAGTGGAGGTTGATGCATGCACACCAAAAAGTTATTTAAAAAGTTTGAGCTTGACAGACCCATTTTTATTTTTGTAATTCATCACTATGATTAGAAGAAAATATCCACTTAGGGTAATGTTAATTTTTTTTCTTGAAAAAAAAATAATTAGTAGTGGTGATTAATTTATTGAAGAAATTTAGGTTGTCTTTTGACTAATTTTAGATAAGAGCATCAAAGGATGTCGTGTTGTGGATGAGACTGTTCTTTCCTTAATTAGAGGTCTCGAGTTTGAGCTCTGGATATATAAAGATCGTTAGTAGAGAGTATTTCTCCCGAATAGGCCCTACACGATGCGAATCCAAAATAGTCGAGCTTCACTACGAACATCGGATACCGAATTGGCAACAAAGGAAAAAACTAATTCTTGATAAGGTGTTGATGTGCATGCTGACATTGGTGAACTAATGTAGGAAATTATTTTTTAATGTTTTTCTCAAAATTTATTTAATGTTTTTCTTTTTGTTAATTTTGTTTTAGTCATTATGTCCTAGTAAGCAAGCATTTACTTGACAACCTGTTAATAACCTAATTGCTTAGACCATCAACATGCCATTTTGAAGTCCACCTTTAAAAAAAAAACTATAATCGTATTAAAATTTGATTAATTTTTAATTTAGAATTCGCACGTTGTAGATATCCAGTATTTGATAATTAATCACATTGAGATCTAATTAATTTAAATTCGTGCATTGCATGATTCGTTTTTGGAGGCGATATTCTCAACAAAATTTTCTTTATACCTATGAAGGCAATTTAATATGTGGTTCCAATATCGATAAATCATGAATTGAGATGAGTCTGACTATAAGACCACATAAAAAATAAATTTTGAATCTAAGTACTCAATCTGAAAAATTAGTTCATAGGGTAAGAATTATCTAAGCTAAGTCCATATATATATAAGGAGATCAAACCTCACATCCATAGCCAATGTGGAACACTCTACACGAACTCAAAATCTCCGATTAAGAATCAAGAGGTATTCTGCGATCCAGTGGTGGAGTCACATTGGAATTGGGGGCTTATCCGAATCTGAACTCCTTTCGGCGAAAAATTATACTATTTAATACATGATCAAAATAAATTTTTTGATGTATATATAATAGATTTCGAACCTCTTTCGATTAGTTCACGTGTCCACTTCTAAAAATTTTGAACCCCTTAACAAAAATTCTGGCTCCGCCATTACCGCGGTCCTATGAAGTTCTATATTGGTATTCTGTCACAGTGTTATTTATTAATATAAATACTGCATCACCGTGGAGGTTACCCACAAGGTGTTACCACAAACTGTTTTCTCCCTCTCTAGGTTTACTAAATTTTCTTGATTCTTGAATTGTTCTTCGAAGTCACTAAGTGTTGTTGTAATCGATCCTAACATGTTGAACACCACCATTTTATATTTTACTATTTTATTATATCTATATATTCAAACGTCAACTAGTTATATTCAAAGCCTTTTGGAACATAAATTTTCGAAAAAAATAAATAAAAAGTAGCTTAAAAAGTGTACATAGATAATTTCAACTTGATATACATACAAGAAAAAATAATTAAGTTGCTGATGTTTAACTTAAAACAAAAAAACACTAATGATCTTATTGTTAATCATGAACCTAAAATAAGAACATATATAACAAGGGCTACGTTTGAAGTAAATTATCGTATGTGATTTAGATAATCATAATTATTCCTTAACTAATTATTAATTGAGGTGATGTGTTTTTTGGCCTAATTTTCTAAAATAATCATATTTAGTTCATAGTTTATATTGTTTTAATATATGTGGCCCTTGATATATTCTTTTATTTATTTGCAATGGATTTTTAAATATTCTCATGTTAGAAATAATAACCAATAGAAAAAAAAAAGAAATATATAAGCAAAAAATATAGGGGAAATAATGCTATTATAGCTTTTTAAAAATTTGACTTATCTTCGCTAAGAGTTGCAATTATTAGCTTTTGCATGATATCATGTTATTTTGATTGTATTTTTTTTACGAATCTTTTTTTTTTTTAATTATTATGATTGACTAGTCGAAGCTCACCATGGCATTTAGTGTATAGTATACACGAGATATACGGCAGTTTATGTATATTATATGTATGTGTATATAAAATTATGTATATTATATGTAAAATGTATGTATATTTAGTGTTTACATAATGTACATATTTTGTAAACGAAATCAAACACAAGAATTGTAATTTTCTCAAGAATTGTAATATTTATGAAAACTAAATTTTATTTGGGTTCCAGAGTCAACAATATTTCGTCATATGGTCAAAAGATTTTCAATTATATGTAGATATGAACCAACAAAAAATATTTAAAGTGATTTCAGATTTGGTCAAAAATAGTTAAGATTACTATTTTGAATATCAGTTATAAACGAAAAATTAACATTTATCAAACAAAAATCTTTTCAAATTTGGTCAAATATAGTCACATAAAGCCAAAATCTTGTAAATAATAGTCAACTTAAGTCTTTTCTACACCTCTATATAACAATAATCTTTTCAAATTTGGTCAAATATAGTATAAAGTCAAAATCTTGTAAAAAATAGTTAACTTTAAGTCTTTTCTACACCTCTATATAACAAATTCAGTATTAAATAGTCAACATTCTTCAAAACGCCTAAGATTCATGGCTTTAAAAAGAAATGAATTCAGGATGCATCAAAGAAATGTTCAACAAACATTGTTAATATTATATATCTTTTTGAGTTTTAATGGAGTACAAGGACAAAAAAAGCTATCCAAATTAGAGGATGCGGAGTTAGAGAAACAATTAAAAATTTTGAATAAGCCAGCAGTAAAAATTGTGAAGGTATTTTTTTTTTCAAATTTTTTATTTTATTGTACTTGTAAGTTCCTAAAATAATATCTACTTTTGTATCCGAAAAAAAAGATTTTCTTAGCAACTATTTAATTCTATTTTTATATATGACATGTTTAAAAAACAAAAAAATTTAGAATAGTTTAATATATTTTATATATTTTTAAATTAGGATCATAAGATTTTTAAAAAAGTTATTTCCTTAAACTTCAAGAGACAAATAAATTGAGTACTATTTTTTATATTTTATTTTGGAAATTGGAGATACTGGCATAACAATGGTTTAGGACACACCTATTTTGACCTTTTTAAGTCAAAAATCAGTATAGTTTATTTATTTTTAAAGGCTTAAAGACATACGTAATCCTTTAAATTTGTGCGCATTTTTCGCTTAGATATCATATCTCTTTTTTTATTAAGCACTCCAATATTAAAACATAAAAACTATCAAACACTTTTCTGATACCTGATCAAAAGAAAAAATGTGTGCAATAAAATGAAAAAATAACAAATCAAATAAAGACAAGTGGTATTAGAAATTAAAATAATTATAAAAATAAAATTTGAATTAAAAAAAACTAAGAATTGTTCTTGGAGTTTGGTTTATGTTTAAATGGTACATTTTATTGTAATTTATATTATCTATGTTTATTATTATTTTTATTGTTTACAGACAAAATATGGAGATGCTTACGATTGTGTAGATTTCTACAAACAACGTGCGTTTGATCATCCATTGCTGAAAGATCATGATTTTCATCCTAAGGCATATCTCTACTTTCTTTCCATTTCATTATCATTTTTTTTTTCATATGGATATAATATCATTGATATGCAATCAAACATTTGATTGAACAGATGAAACCTACATTATCTAGGATTAAGCAAAATCCAGCTTCTTCATCAACAACTAATAGGTCATCGACAATTTGGGCAAAAGATGGAGGATGTCCTTTCGGCACTATTCCGGTTAAAAGAATTACAAAAAATGACCTTATAAGATTAAGCCATATGCCCCCTCCAGAATATGTCACATTTGACGATGAATATAATATTGTAAGATGTCTTGTGTCAATTTACTTTTATATATCTTGAATAGTTCAAATCTAAACATAAGTTCATTATCTAATGCAGAGCAACAACAATAGTGAGCCAAATGGAAGATACATATCTTCACAAGGATATAAGGTAAAAAAAATTCTTCTAATATCTATGTTTTATTTTAATTGGATTCGAAGTAACAAAGGAACAAGTTATTCTCATGTTAATTTGCATACTCTCTAAGATTTACTAAAAATGCCTACTTTTTTAATTTAGATTGCAATAGGTCAGATTCCATATAATCCAAATAGCAAGTTTGGGGGAGCTGGAATGAGAAATTGTTTGTACAATCCTAAAGTTGAAGGACAACAACACAGTGGATCTCGACTAAAAATTAAAAAAGGATCAGATATCTTACAAGTTGGTTGGAGAGTAAGCTTATGTCAATTTGTAATCCCATCATTTTATAGTTTTGGGAAAGAAAGAGACGTGCTAATCATTGAATATCGTGCTTTTAGAATAAAAAGTACATTTGAAATTCTACTAGTGAACTATCGACATTTAATTGTTATGATTTCTCTATATTGTACATTAGGTGGATCCAACGTTATACGGGGATACTCATACTAGGTTTTTCATACATTTTCAGGTAATGATTTTGATGTTGAGTTCATTATTTTAGTTTAAATATTTAGCTCAATTTGTAAAAATTCATAAATGACATATATCAAATTTTTTAGGCAGGTAAAACACATTGCTTCAATACATTATGTCCCGGTTTTGTACACGTAAATGAAGACATGCCTCTTGATGAATCATACATGGATGGTATTTCACAACGTGGAGGGGACACTTTTGAGGATATAATGTCCATTGAGCGGGTATATTTTTTTCGCTTTTAAACAAATAAAGATATTATAATCAAGAGATCGCAAAAATAATATTATGACATATTTTCTTTTTTAAAAAAGGAATTGGCCACTGGAAACTGGTGGGTTCTAAGGACAAAAGACTTAGTAGAAGTAGGTTTCTGGCCTCAAAGTCTTTTTACTGACTTGAAAGGTTTTGCTACAAATATCGATTGGGGAGGAGTTGTATATAGTCCACCGGGTGTACCTGAACCTCCGATGGGCTCAAGTTATTTTCCTATTGAAAGATCTGACGATGATGCTTATTGTGCTGATATTACAGTTTTGAACAAAGAAGGAAAAAAAATTATAGTAGATAAGACAATCACACATACTGACGATCCTAATTTGTACAAGGTTACATTTAAACCACTTTGGTATGGTTCAGAACGCGTTTATTTTGTTCTTTATGGGGGACCTGGTGAGAGTGCACATGTTTAGTAGGAAACACTCAAATCATGAGCAAGTAGAAGAAAATATTCCTGCTTGTTATATACCTTTGAATGTATGTTATATTGCCTTTTAAAGTAATTTCTTTATTTTTTTTCCTTACTACATTGAAATTTCTACCTAAAGAGCTCTCAATTTTGAGAAATATACTGAAATTGTAGGATCTCCTTGTGAAGTTGATAAGTGTGAGATCCATTGACATTATTAAATCTCACCTTGAGGTCACTTTAAACAATTGATCACTATTACTAATTTGCCCAATGCCGACTATCAATCATCTCCAGTATTATAATCAATACTACATTCAATTATCATCAATATCATCAGTCAACGCACATTCTTGGCTCACCATCATTAACATCGTTAATTCTAACATCACCAAGCTTCACCAAAACCACCACCACTTCCACTTGTAATGATCATCATGTCAGTCACTACCAAGCATCTCCAACACTAGTTCATCACAAATATCACTATCCCGATATATTATTAGTCATTAACATCAATCATTAATTGTTATCCCTATTACAAATCATCTCCACGAACAAATGTACTTTCTTTTCTTTTAATCAAATAATGATTAAGGGCTTCATATTTGCATTCCCCAAATTTGATTTGCAAAATTTTGGTGCCACCATTACTCTTCTTATTAATTAAAATAACTTTTCAAACCTTTGTTTTGCTTTGGGCCTTAAATCGCATGGGCTTTGGCCCATTTTCATTTTGGTCCACTCAAGATTAATATTAGGTGACAAAATTACGGATTTGACTTTTACTAAATGATCAATTGAATTGCAATTGTGGCCAATTGATTTAAAATGAAGCCAATTTTGAACCAATTGACGAATTTTCCAATATTAAAATATATTTCGCACTGCATTCAGCATGTTCAATTCTTGCTCATACTCCTAATCACAACCATGAATATATCCATTCAACATAAATCGCGAAAAAAAAGTGTGTCACATCACAAAATATGAATTCGAAAGCATGCAGTGAAGAACAACGGAGTGATAATTTCAAATATTGGGATAATAATTCGAATGATAAGTAAGAGCAAAAAACAACTAAGAAAAAAAATACCTTAACACTGCAACAACACACTGAGAAAGTTGAAGAAACTTCAATATAGGATGAGAATCAAGCTCAAGTGAAAAGGAAAAATACTCTTGTCATTTTTTGAGTGTTATTAGGTCACAATCTTCTAGCTTTTGATCAATTAATTTTGGCTAAATTCACTTATTGTTTTAATAACGTATTTTTTTAATATTTCAATTTTAATTTTGGCTAAATTCATCAATTAACTCAAACTGGCTATATTTTAAATTAATTGGCCACAGTTGCAATTCAATTGATCACTTAGTAAAACTCAAATCCAGCCACATTTGGACCTTTTTTCCTTTAATTTCAGATTATTGGGCCCAGCACCTCAGCCCATTCCTTTATGACTTGAGAGAAGGCCGCAAATACCCCTAAAAAGGGACGATCTTGATAAAATGCCCCCAATAAGGGTGGTTTTGTAAAAATACCCTCCATTTCTTTAAGAATATATTTTCAGACAAAATTGTCCCTCAGCTATAAGGACCGAAAAAAATGAAAATTAAAGAAAGGAAAAAATAGAAGTTAAAAAAAGGAGAAAAATAAAGAAGAGAAAAATAGAAAAATTGAGAGACAAAATTGAGCGTAGAGAGTTTTTTAAAAAAATATTTAAGGTATAGAGGGACAAACATGTATTTGATTCAAATTAAAGTGAAAAAAGAGGCATTTTCGTAAGACTTCTCTTATAGAGGGCAAAAAATCAAGATTTTCTGTTATGACTTTGACCTAGACATAATGACCCTTTATTCTTTCGGGGGAAAAATTATACAGATAAGTAAACATATACTAGTTAATTAGCTAACACAACTATAGTTTGAATTAGTTATGGTTCGCGGCAAACATCTAGCGATAATTACATTTTAAGTTTTATATAATTCACGTGATTTATACAAATGTTATGTGCAATTATACAAGAGCTACGCAAATCAAATTGTATAGCGAAATATACAAACAGTGTGAATTTTATAGCGAATTTTGCAAACGGTGTGCACTAATATACAAAAATTGCGAATTGTATAGCTAATTATACAAATGTTGCGCAATTTCTCTGAACGCTACTATAACTATAGTTACGAAATGTAATTACCCAAACACAAGAATTGTAATTTTCTCAAGAATTGTAATATTTATGAAAACTAAATTTTATTTGGGTTCCAGACTCAACAATATTTCGTCATATGGTCAAAAGATTTTCAATAATATATAGATATGAACCAACAACAATATTTAAAGTGTTTGCAAATTTGGTCAAATGTAGATAAGTTTATTATTTTGAATATCAGTTACAAACGGAAAATTAACATTTATTAAACAAAAATCTTTTCAAATTTGGTCAAATATAGTGCACATAAAGTCAAAATCTTGTAAATAATAGTCAACTTTAAGTCTTTTCTACACCTCTATATAACAAATTCAGTGTTGAGCTTTCATGTTGTATTAATTAGTCAAAATTCTTCAAAACGCCTAAGATTCATGGCTCTAAAAAGAAATGAATTCAGGATGCATCAAAGAAATGTTCAACAAACATTGTTAATATTATATATCTTTTTGAGTTTTAATGGAGTACAGGGACAAAAAAAGCTATCCAAATTAGAGGATGCGGAGCTAGAGAAACAATTAAAAATTTTGAATAAGCCAGCAGTAAAAATTGTGAAGGTAATTTTCTTTCAAAAATTTTATTTTATTGTACTTGTAAGTTCCTAAAATAAAATCTACTTTTGTATTCGAAAAAAAAATTTAAAAGCATTCCTTTGTCACATGATTTTTGGAAAATGGAGAACCTTTCATTTCTTTTTTCGTCTTAGCAACTATTTAATTCTATTTTTATATGTGACATGTTTAAAAAATAAAAAATTTTAGAACAGTTTAATATATTTTATATATTTTTAAATTAGGATCATAAGATTTTAAAAAAAGTTATTTTCTTAAACTTCAAGAGACAAATAATTTGAGTACTATTTTTTATATTTTATTTTGAAAATTGGAGATACTAGCATAACAATGGTTTAGGACACACCTATTTAAACCTTTTCAAGTCAAAAGTCTGTATAGTTTATTTATTTTTAAAGGCTTAAGACATATGTAACCCTTTTGTGCGCATTTTTCGCTTTGATATCATATCTCTTTTCCTATTAAACACTCCAATATTAAAATGGAAATAACTATCAAACATTTTTCCGATACCTGGTCAAAAGAAAAAATGTGTGCAATACAATGTAAAAAATAACAAATCAAATAAAGACAAGTGGTGCTATAAATTAAAATAATTATAAAAATAAAATTTGAATTAAAAAAAAATAAAAACTAAAAAGAAAAGATTTTCAATGGAGTAAAAGAAAAGTAAAAATTAATTTTGATTTCAAATTTGCTGCTTTTTTTTTCTATTTGTGTTTTATTTTCTGGGGAAGAAGGGGTGTGGACCGGGGTCGGAGTCGGGGATAGAGTGTGTGTAGGAAGAAAAAAAAAATTGGAAGAGTGATTTCTATTTTTTTTTCGACAAAGAAGTCATGAACGGTGGTCTTCATCTTTTTTGGCTGCCAAAAGAAAAAAAAAGGATTCTAACCTCAAAACAAAAAGAAAGGGGGAAAGGAGATGCGAATGATGGTCTTCATTTTTCTCTGACAAAGAAGACATGAATGATGATCTTCATTATTTTCGGCAAAGGAGTTGTGAATGATTGCCTCCATTTTTCCGGATAAAAAAAAATAATAGATAGTAGTTTTACATCTAAAAACTTAATACAATGATAAGAAGATTAGAAAACAAAAAGAAGGAGGAGGAAATTTTGTGAAAAAAATTTGAAGGTGGATGGTGGTGAAGAAGTGACATAACTAGACTTTTGAGAAAGAGGAAAAAGAAAAAGATTTCATATTTTTTTTAAAAACATGAGAGGAAAAAAAAAAGAAATAACTTTAAAAAACGTTAAAATATTGATTCACACGCTCAACACGGTGTGAATCATACTTTTTGTGTCATGTTTGCACAAAGTGACTTAATGGTTAAAATTCAGAATAGTTGAAGTGTTCAATAGGTATAAGACTAAATTGAGATGTTTAAGCAAAATATGCATACAACTTTAAGGGATCGCATATGACTTGAGTCTTTTCTAAAAAAGGAAGCAGTGTTACCATTTACTATGAATTGTTCTTGGAGTTTGGTTTATGTTTAAATGGTACATTTTGTTGTAATTTATATTATCTAATTTTGTTTTGTTGTTTACAGACAAAATATGGAGATACATACGATTGTGTAGATTTCTACAAACAACGTGCGTTTGATCATCCATTGTTGAAAGATCATGATTTTCATCCTAAGGCATATCTCTACTTACTTTCCATTTCATTATAAAATTTTTTCATATGGATATAATATTATTGATATGCAATTAAACATTTGATTGAACAGATGAAACCTACATTATCTAGGATTAAGCAAAATCCAGCTTCTTCATCAACAACTAATAGGTCATCGACAATTTGGGCAAAAGATGGAGGATGTCCTTTCGGCACTATTCCTGTTAAAAGAATTACAAAGAATGACCTTATAAGATTAAGCCGTATGCCCCCTCCAGAATATGTCACATTTGACAATGAATATAATATTGTAAGATGTCTTGTGTCAATTTACTTTTATATATCTTGAATAGTTCAAATCTAAACATAAGTTCATTATCTAATGTAGAGCAACAACAATAGTGAGCCAAATGGAAGATACATATCTTCACAAGGATATAAGGTAAAACATTTCTTCTAATATCTATGTTTTATTTTAATTGGATTCGAAGTAACAAAGGAACAAGTTATTCTTAGGTTAATTTGCATAATTTGTAAGATTTACTAAAAATACTTACTTTTTTTTTTATTTAGGTTGCAATAGGTCAGATTCCATATAATCCAAATAGCAAGTTCGCAGGAGCTGGAATGCAAACTTGTTTGTACAATCCTAAAGTTGAAGGACAACAACACAGTGGATCTCGACTAAAAATTCAAAAAGGATCAGACATCTTACAAGTTGGTTGGAGAGTAAGCTTATGTCAATTTTTAATTCCATCATTTTATTGTTTTGGGAAAGAAAGAGACGTGCTAATCATTGAATATCGTGCTTTTAGAAATAAATGTACATTTGAAATTCTACTAGTGAACTATCGACATTTAATTGTTATAATTTCTCTATATTGTACATTAGGTGGATCCAACGTTATACGGGGATACTTATACTAGGTTTTTCATACATTTTCAGGTAATGATTTTGATGTTGAGTTCATTATTTTAGTTTAAATATTTAGCTCAATTTGTAAGAATTCATAAATGACATATATCAAATTTTTTAGGCGGGTAAAACACATTGCTTCAATACATTATGTCCCGGTTTTGTACACGTAAACAAAGACATGCCTCTTGATGAATCATACATGGATGGTATTTCACAACGTGGAGGGCACACTTTTGAGGTTAAAATGTACATTCAGCGGGTATATTTTTTTTTTTTGCTTTTAAACAAATATAGATATTATAATCAAGAGATCGCAAAAATAATATTATGACATATTTTCTTTTTTTGTAAAAGGACTTGGCCAATGGAAACTGGTGGGTTTTAAGGACAGAAGGCTTAGTAGAAGTAGGTTTCTGGCCTCAAAGTCTTTTTACTGACTTGAAAGGTTTTGCTACAAATGTCGATTGGGGAGGAGTTGTATATAGTCCACCGGGTGTACCTGAACCTCCGATGGGCTCAAGTTATTTCCCTATTAAAAGATCTGACTATGATGCTTATTGTGCTGGTATTACAGTTTTGAACAAAGAAGGAAAAAAACTTATAGTAGATAAGACAATCACACATACTGACGATCCTAATTTGTACAAGGTTGTATTTACACCACTTTGGGATGGTTTAGAACACGTTTATTTTGTTCTTTATGGGGGACCTGGTGAGAGTGCACATGTTTAGTAGGAAACACAATCTCTCAAATCATGAACAAGTAGAAGAAAATGTTCCTGCTTGTTATATACCTTTGAATGTATGTTATATTGCCTTTTAAAGTAATTTCTTTATTTTTTTCCTTACTACATTGAAATTTCTACCTAAAGAGCTCTCAATTTTGAGAAATATACTGAAATCGTAGGATCTCCTTATGAAGTTGATAAGTGTGAGATCCATCGATATTATTGAATCTCACCTTGAGGTCACTTTAAACAATTGATCAGTATTACTAATTTGCCTAATGGACTATCAATCATCTCCAATATTATAATCAATACTACACTCAATTATCATCAGTCAACGCACATTCTTGACTCACCATCATTAATATCGTTAATTCTAACATCACCAAGCTTCACCAAAACCACCACCACTTCTACTTGTAATCATCACATCAATAACTGCAGTACCAACCATCTCCAACACTAGTTCATCACAAATATCACCATCTCGATATATTATTAGTCATTAACATCAATCATTAATTGTTATCCCTATTACAAATCATCTCCACAAACAAATGTACTTGCTTTTCTTTTAATCAAATAATGATTAAGGGCTTTATATTTGCATTCCCCAAATTTGATTTGCAAAATTTTGGTGCCACCATTACTCTTCTTATTAATTAAAATAACTTTTCAAACCTTTGTTTTGCTTTGGGCCTTAAATCACATGGGCTTTGGCCCATTTTCATTTTGGTCCGCTCAAGATTAATATTAGGTGACAAAATCATGGATTTGAGTTTTACTAAGGTCATTGAATTGCAATTGTGGCCATTCTTAATTTAAAATGAAGCCACTTTTGAAACAATTGACGAATTTGCCAAAATTAAAATATATTATCATTATTACTAGTAATACGACCTTCTTAACTTTAATAAAATGAAAAAAGGTACACCATTTGTTTTAAGATAAAAATACTGATCCTCATTCTATTTAAAAATAAAACTTTTATTCTATTATACATTACACGTACATGAAGATAAGTACACTTCCATGGTATATAATACATATTTCAATAAGATATTCATATTTCAATACACATTTGCATTAATAGCACTAAATTAAACAGTTAGTCCACGATTTATATATATGGCCATAATTGCGACGACAAGCTGGGCATGTAATTTCTCGACTCATCCAAGATGAAATACATTCATCATGGTATAAGTGAGTGCATGGAAGAATACATACACTCTCTGTTGAATCAAAGTCTGATAAACATATCCGACATGTAGTGTCACCTAAATCTATGTTTTCAATTTCAGAATAGGGCACTCGTGGAAATAAGCAGAGAGTCTTTTGTCCACGTTTTTTAGTGGCCCATTTCTGTCCTATTTTTTTATAAAATAAATATATTACAATACTAATCATACCTATGACAGCTATTACTCTCGTAGGTATACCTTCGTAGATGAACAAGTGTCTTTCCTTGAATTTTGGTATGAGCGACATTGTCAAAAAAGTTCTCCGTACGATCCGAAATATGCTGTATAATTCAAAACCTTTTAAAGCCTATTCTCGAGAAGAAAACACAAATATGATAATATAAAATATGCTCTATAATTCAAAACCTATTGATATCTGTTTATCACTACTTCGTGATCGTAGAAGATCTATTTTCCAAATATTTTTAATTTAAATCAATCTTTTATTAAAAAGTTGATTAATGAATTTACATTGTAAAATCAAGCCATGTCACTTTTTTGGTTTTTGTAAGTTAATATTTGTATAATTAACTTGTCCTTTCAAATTCAGGTTGGACTCTCTGTTAACATCTAAATATTTTTTAAAGTTAATACTTTTAAATTTTTTGTCCTTCGAATAGTTCAAAATACATTTTCTATAATTTTAGAATAATTATTCTTATTTTTTAAAATATTAAGATTTTTATTTGAATTTCAATGATTAATATTTTTATTACAGTTTGTTGAATCTAAAATATTATGTTTATTATATATATATATACACACATATACTGTTGCTTATATTTATTTACATTTATTCTAGTATTTTTAGCAAGAGCAATTTTAAGTTTTTTTTTTATATAACTCTTTCTTTTATTTTTTATTTTTTTGCAATGAACTGTAGATATTATCATATCAAATCAAAAGTATTATAATTCTTAAAGGAGCATCTAGGCTCTATCTTAAAATTTGACCTCAAAAGAAAATTTGTAATGTCTAAACTAATTATAATCTAAATAACTATTTATTTAATGGGTTGTTTTGTTCTCATTTTTGTACCAACTTTGTGTTGTTCGTTGTAGATTCTATTTTTATACTAGATAAACAATGATCGTGCAACTTTATGAATTTTTTATGATCTCTGGCTAATAAACAATTCAAGTTCTAATAATACTAACAAACATATAAAACTATATATTATTTGGTTCAAACAATAATTTCAAATTCTTGTATGATCCAAAAAAGATTTCACACTGCATTCAGCATGTTCAATTCTTGCTCATACTCCTAATCACAACCACGAATATATCCATTCAACATAAATCGCGAAAAAAAAAGTGTGTCATATCACAAAATATGAATTCGAAAGCGTGCAGTGAAGACATAGTTTCAAATTTTGGGATGATAATTTGAATGATAAGTAAGAAGAAGAAGAAAAAAATACCTTAAGGCTGTAACAATCACACTGAGAAAGTTGAAGAAACTCGAATGTAGGATGAGAATCTAGCCTAGTTATAAAATTAACCTTTTCTGAAATTAAGAAGAAGTGAAAAGAAAAATTATTTTTGAGTGTTATAATGTCACAATCTTATAGTTAATTAACTTATTGTTTTGATAATTACGTATAGATTTAAATTAGCTTTTGATCATTTGGCTATAAGTTATTTGAGGTTAAAGATTTTTTATTTTTAAGAAGTTACTTATATTTCTAATTACTAATACTTTTCAAGAGTTTTTTCAGCTTTGGACAGTTTCAATTATTGTTTAAAACTGTCCTTAAATAAGCTTTTTTTTCAGTGTTTTAAGGAAGAAAATAAGACATTAAATATTTATGTATTTTTTTCTTCACATTAGTTAAGTTAATTCATTTTTCAAATTAAAAAAAAAAACCTCGTATGGTCAAAAGTATTTTCAATTTTTTTAATAATATGTAGATATGAACCAACAAAAAATATTTAAAGTATTTTCAGATTTGTTCAAATGTAGTTAAGATTATTATTTTGAATATTAATTACAAACAAAAAATCAATATTTATTAAATAAAAATCTTTCAAATTTGGTCAAATATTACTTAGAAGAGTTCACATAAAGTCAATATCTTGTACATAATAGTCAACTTAGTCTTTTCTACACCTCTATATAACAATTCTTCAAAAAGAACAAACACTTGAAATATATAAGGTAAAAATAGTTATAGTTTGCTAAAACTATTATTTATAGATACATATTATAGGAGAGAGGTGAACGAGATCGAGAGAGGGAGGAGAGAGGCGAGCGAGGGAGGAGAGAGAGTGGATTGAGGTAAATTGTATATGTATATCTGTCGGATTGAATATGTATGTCTGTCAAATAATTGTATACATACAACTGGTATACATACGTATTTGTATATTTGACAAGAAATTGCAAAGAGAGAGGCAAGAGGCGAGAGAGAGGAAGAGAGGAGAGAGAAAATAACAATAAAACCCTAACTATAGTTGTAACTTGTAATTTTTTCAAACTATAGAGGTATAATGTAAATACATATCATATATTTGCCTAGTTACGTAACTTACACTTGTATTTATTAGTCTAAACTCTTCGAAACACCTAAGATTCATGCCTATAAAAAGAAATGAATTGGGTACAGATTACCATTTACTAATAATTGTTCTTCTGAGATTGTTTTGTGTTTAAAGATACATCTTATTGTAACTTAGGTTACTTATTTTATTAATTTTCAATTGTCTTCGGACTAAGTATAGCAATATATACGATTGTGTAGATTTTTACAAATATCAGACACCAAAAAGAAAAAAAAGGCTTAATTGCTTGTCAATTTGAAATAAATTATGTTACATAATCAGCCTAACTATAGACACATGATGCATTACAATTGGCAGTATGAAGACAGATAATCATCACCTTAGTACTAATTAATTACTTTTACTTATCTTAATTGAATATGGAAAAATAAAATATAAGCTAAATATGAATTTTTATTTATTTATTAATGTGACGTAAAATGGTGATGACTTTGTGAATTAATATCGTGTACAAATTGTGGTGTATAATTACTTATAAGTTAAAATTCATATAAATTAAGCAGTTGTTTCTCTTTCGTTTCAGAATTTGCGCATGAAATCTTCAAAAATTTTAAATTGAAATTTATATATTTTCTAAACTACGTAAAGAAATACTATAAGTCAGATAATTAATAATTCACACTATTTAAAAAATATATGAAAATTTTACGGTCAAAGATAGATTGATTCGAATCGCAAAATTCGAAAGGTGTCACATAAATTGAGATGAAGGGAGTATGAGTGTGTCAAGACTGAGTCAAGAAAGTATTAGACATACCTTTAAATTTGACACGAATTATTAGTTTCATCTCCGAACTATTCACAGTATCAAAAATACCCCTCTACTTAATTAAATGAACTTAAACACATACCTGATCTTGCAATATGAGTGAAATACACCTCTAAACTCTTGTCAAATTTAGGAGTGTTTTTAACACTTATAACAGATTAGATGTGTATTTTAGTTTAGTTAGTTAAGTATGTCGGTATTTTTCAGACTGTCAAACTAATAACTTGCTGCGAGTTCATGGGTGTTATCAATACTTCTCCTAAGTCAAATAAATATTAAGTACAACCCTAAACTTGACGCAAATTATTATCACCGAGAAGGATATAATTAAATCTTTAAAAGAGAGTAACTATCTACCATATTCAAAACTAACATCCTAAAATGACAAGTAATACTATGATAACAACAACAACAAGAAAAAAAACTTTAAAAAGACAAAACATTTTTTTTATTTTTCTCAAAATGACTAATTAATTTAATTAATTATTCCAGCCATTAACATCAAAAGGATGGTCCTTTCCTATCTGTATTGTGACTTTTTTTTGGCAGCTTCCAACTTCCCTTTGTTTCTAGTTTTACCTACTCTCTTTCTAGCTATTTCCTTCATTTCTCTTTCAATTTCTTGAAGATTCACCAATTTGGAAAAGGAAAAATATATATAAATTTATCATATATAGATTATAATCATGAAAGAAGAAGAATCAAGCCCTATAGTTTCTCCAAAAAATTCTAAAGAAAATTATGAGCACAAAAATGAAGAACCAAAAGAAAAAGTTGAAGAAAATGCACTTGCAATTGTTCCAATTGTAGATGATGAAGAGAAAATCTCTTTCCCTGTTCAAAAAAGTATGTATTTTGCCCTTGTTCCAATTCTTGGTTTTTTCGTATTCTTAGATTTTTATTCTTGCTCGTTGTTTTTTCAGCCTCGATTGTTGTATTATCTTGTTGCACTATATCCTCTTCAGACATCACTTACGTTGTTGTAGTACTACTATAACTTAACCATCAAAGGAAGTGGTGCAGCAGATGAGGCTGCTCCTCCTTTAACCAGAGGTCTCTGGTTTGAATCCTTGGAATGAAAAAATCCTTGGTAGGAAATGTTTCCTCCCAAATGGAGCCCTACGCGGCACAAATCTAAATATAGTCAAACTTCAATATGGGCATCGTACTATTACTTTTGGTTACATTTATATTTGGGGAGTTTTGATTGGTTAAAATATTGTGGTTTTGACAGAGGAAACAGATTCTGGAGTTCAGAAAAGTACAAGGGGGTCCAAGGACAGAGGTAAATTTGATTTTTATTCATTTATTTTTTTCTAATTAATTTGCCTTTCTATTATTATTTTTTATTTTAGTATAAGTTATTTTGAGGATCATTTCCAAAATGAGAACATATGAAACTGTCCCATTTTGAGTTATATTAAAAAAAAAAAATTCCTTAAAAAGGAGGAGTAAGGTTGGTAAGTTAAACCTTGCAAGGTACTACCAAATAGAAGGGAAAATATGTGCAAAGGGCTCAACATTTTCTTAGATTGCAAAATAAGTAAGGTAATAAGATTATCAAGGTCTTAGCGAAATGCATAGAATTCTTCCGGTCTTGATCAACAGTCTCGAATTTTACTATTTACAATGAAAAAAAATTATGTTTTGGAATGTTTCCCTTTTTAACAAGCCTTAGTCTGAGCAACATATTTTATGTTTGATTTTTTAAATTGTAATTTTGTTTTATAGATACTGCCCTTGCAAAGGTTGAATCAGAGAAAAGATTGGCTTTGATCAAGGCATGGGAAGAAAATGAAAAAACAAAGGCTGAAAACAAGTATGATTTTAATTTCTATTTCTTTTGTTTTATTATATATTTTCCTGTTGGTAAACAATATCAATAGAAAAAAAAGGTAATTAAGGAAAAAGATAAAAATGTAAGAGAAAAAAGGGTGTACTTTTTAAATGTGTTAGATGAACATAAAGTGAAATAAAAAAGTCATAAAGTTACGCCTAGACTTGTCTTGAAAAATCAGGTTACACGCTTAAATTGTCATCGCGATCTATTATATACTTATTCTTATTGAAAGTGTATTAATTATCCCCCTGAGAGTTGATGTGGTAGAGAAAATGTTTATATTTTCTAAAAGCGCGTGAACAATTATAAAGTAAATAAAAAATAAAATAAATCACATAGCTATTACTTTTTAATGGAATGATATTAATCTATTAAAATTTATATTTTTCTTCTTTTTTGTTTTCTTTCCTTGAAGTTTTGTTTTACTTTTCTCTTTTTTCTTTTCTTTCTTCCTGGTCTTTTGCCTTGAAGTTTTATTTTACTTTTATCTTCTTTTTTTCTGCTTTCTTCCTTGAAGTTTTGTTTTACTTTTCTCTTTCTTTTTTTTTCTTTCTCTTTTTCAATGTCTTCTTCCTTGCAACTTCAAATGATAGATACAAGTTTATGACTCAACAAAAAAAAAATATATTTATTATTTTATTTTGAATAACTATCTTACACTCAAAATATATAATTTTTAAAAAACCTGACACAAATTCCGCAGTATTTTTTGAAGAGTACGAACAAAACTGATAAACATGCTTATTTTCAACTCCACAAAGCTACTTTTGCTGTGTTTTGTTGATTATATATTCAACATATGATGAACAAAAATCAGGGCACTAAAAAAGTTGTCAGCAGTTGGATCTTGGGAGAACACAAAAATGGCAACTGTAGAAGCTGAACTGAGACAAATTCAGGTGACTACTGCTAAGTTGTATATAATACTCTCTTTGTTTTAATTTATTCGTCTATTTTTGACTTGACAAATAAGTTAAGAAAGTATCGGAGATTTATAGAATCTTAAGACCTAAACTAAAGATATGTAAAATGTATCAAAATAACTTTTACTTTTTATAGTCTTAGTCATGTCACGTGAAAAGTTAGAATTAAAGAATCGTCAATTCTTTTTTAAATGGACTACCAAGAAAAGTTAGAAAAACAAAATGAAACAAATGGAGTATCATATAGCTGCCGTCAATACTGAGGTTTTTTCCCTGGTGTCACTTGTTACAAATCAAGAATGCAGTTATCTGTTTCAACCACATCATCAAGCAACTGAATTGTCTTCTCACAATTTCTTAACCATGTCTCTAGCACATGTATCTGTATATGTCCTCATATACGCGTACCTTTGATCCGCGCAGGAAGAATTAGAGAAGAAGAAGGCAGAATACGCAGAGAAGATGAAGAACAAGATGGCTGAAATTCACAGAGAAGCAGAAGAAAAGAGGGCAATGATTAAGGCGAAACAAGGCGAAGATGTTCTTAAGGTTGAGGAAACTGCTGCTAAATTTCGTGCTGCGGGTAATTTGCCCAACAAGTTCTTGGGATGCTTTGGCTGCTAAAAATTTCTGTGTTTTTGCAAAAACATTAAGCATATGCTTTGGTTGGGTGTAATTGTTTAATGATCCTTTTGTGTATAGACTATAGAACAAGTTCTTGTTTATATTATTGATATAACAATCATGTGTGATGAACAAAACACTTATAGTTATTGTTAAGTTTGGTTCAAGCTGTAACGACCCAACCCGCTGATGATATTTTTATTTTAAGCTAGTAGGTAAAGCCTGTTTACTTATATACCCATCATCTCTTCTGTATTTTTTTTTTCGATGTGAGACTTCTGTCTAAAGATGGTTGTTACAGTTTGAAGTTACAATCGTGGTAAAGAGTACAAACAAGATTAAGGGCAGCCCGGTGCACATTCATTCACGCAGAGTCTGAGGAAGGGCTATACCTCATGGGGTGTAATGAATAGTGACAGAGGCACAATCATTAACAATGTCAAAAGAAATTTCATTTTGACCTTATATACCTAGTGTGATTTTTCGAGAAAGAAGGTCTGAAGTTCGAACAAACCCCTATACGCAGACCACTAGTAGTATAGGCCACATATCCCGATGCAAGCACGAGTATGATTTTTTCGTGATATTTGTGTGGCTGATCATATAATTATTATAAAACTCAAAAAGTTTAAAATTGACTTGCTTAGCTTCGAGCCAACTTATAGAAATGTCACTATATTAGAAATAAATATCTTTTTCATCACGAATCAATATAAAGTTTATATTATGAAATATGATTTTTTTTCACTTTTTTTCACCAAACCAGCTTACTGAGAAAATGCGTAATGAGAAACAGATTCTCACTGAAATAGTAGAAAACTTTCTAGTTCTTTTTACAAGAAAACATTAATAGTTTTTCTTTTCTCATAGTTTCAATCAAATATAAGTCGGAATAGTCATGAAACATTTTTTACTAAAATATTTCAATGGAAAAATAATAAGTTTTTAGCAGTGTGCACAGTTTTTTCTTAGAACAAATCAAAGAAAAAAATAATTTCACGTAAAATAGAATAGAGGAGTACTTTATTTATTTTTTGTTACACCCTCCGTTCTAATTTATTTGACTATAAAATTTTCATATATTTTTTAAATATTTTGAGTTATCAATTATTGTGATTTATAGTACTTTTTACGTAATTTAGAAACATAGAAATTTCATTTTAAAAAACTAAAAATTTCGCACACAACTTCTCGATCAAATTTAAATTATTTGACTCTCGAAAAATGAAAAATTTCACACAAATTGAAGCTAAGGGAGTATTTTTATATCTATAAATGTGAATGTTGGATTCTTTTGCCTTTTTTTCCTAATTAGGCCTTCCTCCAAAGTCCAACCCCACAAAAAGTGTACAAAAAAATAATTGATGAGTGTCTCAATCATTGATTTTTCTTGACAATATTGTGAATTTAACTGTAAATATATAAGTTTATAACAATTGAAAGCAATAATGAATATTGTTAGTGAATTATCAAATTTGAATAAAAATTACCCTATTTTCTTTGTCCCAATTTCTACGTAAAGTTTGATTAGATTTTTTTGGGTTTAAATAACACGTGAATAGAGAAATGTGAAGGAATTAGTAAAGAAAAAAATGAAGAGTTATTTCTTTCTCATTGGTAGAATAGAGAAAAAAATTTGTCCTTATATTATAAAACACTTTTTTTAGCTCTTAAAGGATCAAGTAGTAGGGCCCCCTCGCGTTATCGTCATCGTTGCTCATTCTCGCTATTAATTTGAAAATTATTTATTAATTACTTTACTTTACAAAATTAGTTTAACCGAATTTCATAATCGCGCGTAAACCATTTGGAAAGGACCTGTTCCTTCCAAACAGACGTCTTCTAAAACTGTTTTGAATAGGTGAGTATGCACCTATTATTGGCTATAAATAGTGAGGTTTAATCTCAGTTTTCAACATTTACTTTTTCTTCCATATTCTGCGCATATCTTCTCAAAAAATGTGATTATGTTGTTGTTCGCGCCGATGTTATTGATATTTTAGGTACCACTGCTTCTTTAACGTTTATCTGTTTTATCCTGAGAGAATAAGTACAATGAAGCGATTACATTTCTTAAGAACATATAGTGAATTTTATGAATTCAATTTTTTTTTCATATTTTACTATTTTTGCACTACGATTTGATTACAAAAGGTATTTAAAATTTTAAACAAGTTGTATGAAATTTAAAGACAAAAATACACCAATATTAATTTGATGGAATAAAAGCAAGAAAAGTTAAACAATCTAGACCAACTAATCTAGACAACTTTATCACAAATAGTCCATTTAGAATCAATCACCTAATCAATTGTTTCTTTTGTAAGAAAAAGTGTGAATCAATTCATATCTTTTCTTGTATTTATTCCTTCAAATTGGTACTAACCACTACATGAAAAACTAATATTTTTTAAGGTCATGGACTCATAGTATTAAATAAACATGCTTGGTTTGATTATAAGGACCACTAATATTCTAGCTTTAACTTACTTTTATTTCATAATTGTGAATAATCTTGTATGGTAGCTCCTTTGGACATATTATGTTCATAATGAATTCATAGACATCTCAGAAAACAGCCTTTCAATTTCTATGAAGTAGTAGTAAGGTCTGCATACATTATATTTTCAAATTTTACTTATGGAATTTTACTTGGTATGTTACTGTTATTATTGTATAATGAATTCATAGACAAATATAATGATAGTATGTTTAAGATATAATTGCCACAAAAATTTTCAAATGTAAATAATATAATAGCAACATATTTCATATAATTTCATAAATGAAGTATAAAAAGTAGAATATAGACATTAAAATAAATAACTAGCAATAAAATTGAAGAAATGATTATTATACGAACATCTTACTTAGAGTGATATTTTAATATAAACGAACATAAATAACAAAACATATACAACAACAGTATACTCAGTGGAATTTCACAAATGGGGTCTGGGGAGGGTAAGATATACGCAGATCTTACCACTACTATATAGCGATAAAGAGGTTGTTTCCTTGGAACCCTCGTCACAAAAACAAATAACAAAACATATATATTCATTAAATTGAAAATACACGGCTAAGCAAATATTATTTAGATTTAGTAGGCTATATTTTAAAATTCTCAGTTAGCAAAAATCCAAACTTGTGAGCTACATCTTTCTTCTTCACTCTTCTTCTTTAATTCAGTTATCCACTGTGTCGTGTCGTGTCGTGTACTATGTAGCAAGAACCAAAATAGAAAGCATGTGAAATTGTTTCTTTCTTTCCCATATTACCCTCATCTTCTTCCTTAAACCCCACAAAATTGCCCCCTTTTTTCAAAAAAACAGACCCTTTGCCTTCCCCTTTCCTTGTTTTCTTGCTTTCTGCACTTCAAGTGCCACTTCTCTGTATAAAGTTTCCATCTTTTTTGGCTTTAGAATTTCTAACACCCAATTTGTTTTTCTCTGTCTTTTGCACATGTATTGTGTCTATCTCTATTGATTTTCCTGGTTCAAGAAGGAGCAAAGAAACAAGAAAAGGGTAGGATGGCTACATCAACTAGTATTTTTGTGATAAGATGGATCAATTTTCTCACAATGGTATGAACCCTTTTTCATATTTTCACTTTTTTTTGAGCTCCAGCTGATTTTTCCTGCTCTGCTACCTTATTTGTAACTTGGGGGTGTTTTGTTTTAGTTCCATTGGCAAGATAATATGAACCCCTAAACTTGTTTGGGGTTTGTTTTTCTTGATGTGGTTGGCAACTTTACTTCGTTGCTTGTTAGTTTAATGTTTCAATTTATTCTAAATGCTATTGTTTTTGGTTCAATGTGATTGTATCAGATTTTTGTTGTTCAGTTGAGCTTGATTTATTTGCTGTTTTAGAAGAAAAGAACCAATTGTTACCTCCTTTTTTCAATTTTGAGGTGGAATGATTTGCTTTCTAGGTATATTTTGTATAAAGGAAAATGTTTCCTAGTAAAAATAAGTGGGTTTTGCTCCCCTTGCTTGCACTTATTCTGTCTAGCGGTATAAATTCGACTAATTCTTACTTATTTTATTGTTTTTGACAAGCAAGCAAAACATATTATCATCAAATATTTGTCTTATAGTTTAAATAAATACTATGCGAGCTCGGGGTGGGATGGTGCGGGTGAAGATGAGGTGTGTTGGAGGGTGGGGAAAATGCATTCCATCACTAGAGGAACTTGTTTTTCCTACTTTCATTAGAGAAGTCATTTTCCTCATTTTTTAAAGGAGCTTATTTTCCTAGAGAAATTGTTTTCCAAAATATTTGACCAAGCGAACATGGGAAACTGGAAACATTACTGAACACACCGTCATATCTTTTTCTTTTTTAAATTGAGGTTGTTCTAGTTTTTAATTTAGAACAGGAAAGTCTATTATTTTTTTGTTTATTTTGGTGGTGTTTAACTGTTTCTGTACCCAATTCGGATCTTGAAACAATGCAGCTGTTAGCTGTGGGCATTATAGGATTTGGGATTTGGATGAGTGCTCATCATGATGGCTGTCGAAAGTCTCTCACTGTGCCTGTTCTAGGTCTTGGAGGAGTTATATTCGTCGTGTAGGTTCTTGGAAAATGGTTTCCTTCACAGAACGCACACTTGCTATTTGGTTTCTTAATAATTTAACCACTCGAGGTTTGTTTATGTACATTGTGATAGTCATTCTTCTTTCATGGTTTTCAGATCAATTGTTGGGTTTCTTGGAGCATGGAAGAACAACTCCGTCTTGTTGTGGATTGTATCCTCACTTTATGAAATGTTACATGAAGTGCTTCATTCTAATTAATATTTGATTGGCATAATTATTTGTTTGCTTCTCCTTAACATTATATTTCAGTATCTGATCATGCTGTGCTTAATTTTGATGGCAATATTGATCTTCACCGTTTTGGCGTAAGTAATGCTTCTTGGAATTTGGTGCATCATCTATCCATTACTGCTGATAGACTGGCCATTATCCCCCCTTTTTCTCGCATATGTATTGTAATACCCAATATCAAGTAAATTATCATGATGATGTGTTACTATAAATGTTTATCAATAAGTTTGTGGGTTGATTATCAATGCACGCTGCTACTTTATGGAGGCGATTTCTGTATGAAGTTAAAAGGAATTACTAAATTCGTGACTCTAGTTGTGGTCCACCAAGATATTTTGGTCATTGCTCTGTTTATGGTCCTTCTTCATCAAAGTTTTAGCACCCTGCTTGTTTGTTTGTTTTATGCTTAGCAAGTTACAAGCTTTTAACAATACTTGGAACTTTGAATACCACTACAAAAAACTCAAACGAATTCGAACCAGTTTTGTATTAAAATTTTTGTTTTAGTGGCTTGACAGAATTAGTTTGTGACAGTCTCACTAGTCTAAATGATCTCAAAGAGCCTTTTTTTCTAATGTCGTACTAAACTTATAAATTTTGGGATGTATTTCCAAATTTGTGTTTATATTTCCTGAAACTTAGCTAGTTTGGCTACGTATCTCTCTATCAGGTAATTTAATTTTATCGAAGAGCCATGATGGTGTATTATTGAGGGTTCCTTAGGAGTCTATCAATAGCTAATTAGCTACAGCACTGTAAGACATTGCCTCTGGTTTGGTCCCCTCACTGGAATCTACTCTGCATGAATTAAGCTTTCACCGCCTTGGCTGAAAATAAGTTTTGTTAGGGAAGAAAATAAATACAATACCATGAATATCCTTAACTAGTTGTTCTATAGGTTGCTGTCTTCTGAGTTGCGCGGACTCTTCACTTTCAATGCCGCACCCGTGTCGGATTCTCCGAAAATACACTACATTTGGCGAATCCGACACGCACCCGCCGACACTTTTGAAGAGTCCGAGCAACATAGGCTGCATTGTCTGTATTCCTGATCTGTTGTCCCTCTGAGCAGTGCTCTTAGATTTTGGGTACAACTTCTAATGTACTAAACTGAGCTTTAAAAAAGAGTAAAGTGGTGTCTAGATTTGCTCAATATTTGGAAAGCGTCCTAGTACTGCCAGGTTGAAGCCAAGTTTCTTTCTCTTTTTGGAGTTAAACGCACAAACGATGGTGATTCCATAAAGGAGAATTCCTTCTCAAGTATTTTGTTATTTGGCCTTGTTAACCAACAATATGTAGTCTTTAGCACTTACAGTAGCAACATTAAAACTGCTTGGATTCTTTTTCTGATGACCAAGAAATCGGTTGTTTCTAGCTCCAAAACTTGTGGATAATCCACCCCTCTATCCTTCTCCACTTTAATACCAGATTTGGTTCGCAACAAGGTCAGAACTCATTTTTGTGCTTACCACAAATCCAGCATCCTACTACCTTTGCTATTGACCCAAAGCCCTGGGCGAGGACTCCTCGGATTCTACTGGAACATGATATGATTTTCAATGTTAGTGTACATCGACTCCTCGGATTCTACTGGAACATGATATGATTTTCAATGTTAGTGTACATCTTATTAATACACAATAACTAAAGATGCACACTAACATGTTGGTCTGGGGGGGAAAGTAGAGTGTACATAGACCTTAGGTAGAGAGGTTGTTTTCGATAGATCCTTGGCTCAAGGACACAGTAAGCAAAAGAGAACACACACACACACCCAAAAAAAGGGGCGAGTCACGATGGCTCAGCTGAGACTTCAGCAGGTGAAGTAATAATATGCTGTCTAAAGTGCATAAGACTTCTTAAAGTCCTTCTGGACCATGATGGAAAGTTCCAGTGTTATGGCACAACTTATTGATAACCCAAGTACCCAAGTAATGGTGCTGCTCCCCTCATTAGTCTGAATCTATGTTGCTCAGACTCTTTACACATATCAGTGGGTGCGTGTTGGATTCTTCAAAAGTAGTGTATATTTGGAGAATCCGATGCGGATGTGGCATCTAATTGGTCAGATATGTTGATTAAGCCATTCATCTTGTGAGGAGACTGGTATAACAGTATAGGGATAGGAAGAGAGACTTACATATGGTGTTCATTGACCTAGAAAAAGGCATATGACGAAGCATCTACAAGTTCATTCCAGCCATACTGCCCACATAATGCAAAGAGGAATTGCACAACCAAGTCTTCTGCTTTTTCCTTGCTTTTTCATGCAGTGACAAAAGCTACACTAGCAAGTGATAGTCTAAGCATGCTAGAGTTCAGCTTTGTTTTCAATTAAATTCATTACTAATCCTATCTGCAATCTCTTGAACATGAAACTCTAAACTGGTTTGTCATATTTAATGCATCATTAAGTGGCTATTACTGTTGGTGTCAGGGTTAACAGGCATAACATGGCAATTACTGTGTCTACGTGCATGCTGATGTCAGAATCGGCTGATAACTACATATTACTGTGACGCTTATTTTGTTTTGCTTTGTCACAGGTTCATTGTGACAAATAACGGCTCAGGGCATAGTGTTGATGGATTAAGGTACAATCACCTGTCACATTGCCTGTGATTCTCAATCTCTCGAATCAAAAGATTTCAACTCTCCTCTCTTCACTCCCTCAACATTCCCCCCTTTCTCCACTCTTTTTCTCCACCCACGTCTCGCTCAGTTATAGACAAGGATTGTGCTTGTATATTACATCGAGACTGTCACAAGTTTTTCCACTTATCCTTTATCCTTTTACTTACCCTGTGCTATTCTTGGATGTGTGAGGTCACTAATGACTTTTGTGTGGCCAGGTACAAGGAGTATCAACTTCAAGATTACAGTTCGTGGTTTCTAAAACAAGTAAGCACCGGTTTGTAGGCAGATAAAATGTTGCAGGTTATAGGGTGGTAAGATATGGCACCTGGGTCTAACTCAACCCCCAAAGCTAGTTTGAGGGGGAGAATTGTCCAAGTCCATATAAGCAAACCACCATTCCGTTCCACAACCAATGTGGGACTCTTAACACCCCGTTCATGCCCAGGACTGATAGCCCAAACGATGATGGACCTGACTCTGATACTCAACTCCAAAGCCTAACTCAAGAAGGGAGGATTGTCCAAGTCCATATAAACAAACCACCTGTCATTCCCTGACCAATGTGGGATTCTAACCCACTCTTAACATAGGGCCAAGGCATCATGCCTGATCATTATAGGGTCTATTTCAGATGCCTTAAGATGAAAATTTCATGCATAGATTAACTATTTGCTCATTTATTTCAGCTCAATAACACCAAAAACTGGAATCATCTGAAAAGCTGTCTTGTCAAGACTGATGACTGTAGTAACCTATCAAAAAGATACAAGGTCATTTTCCGACTTGAACCTTTTCATGATTTATATCTTTTCAATCATATTATTAACACCTTTGCTATTTTGTTGCAGACTCGCAAGCAATATAAATTAGCAAAACTAACACCTATTGAAGCTGGCTGCTGCAGACCACCATCTGAGTAAGATATTGTTATTATTACTCCCTTTGTTTGTTATTCCTTGTCTTTCTTTTGCAAGATATTTTCGTCTCATGCTACTCCCAATATGCTTGCGAGATGAGAACACATTAATATCATCTAGCAGTTATTTTACACTGAAATGAAGCTTTTTGTGAATTAGTAATTACAAAAAGAGAAAGATGTGCTGTAGACAAGTGTTAAATGATTCTTGATCAATATGCTCATAATGCAAGTTGCGCACATCACATATTTTTTCTGTATCTGTTGTTTCACCAATTTCTCTATATCTCACATGTTTGATATTAAAATCCTTCCTAGCATTGTCGCGTTCATTCCGAGGACTCGGAAATACTCTGTTCCTTTTGTAGGTGTGGTTACCCTGTTGTTAACGCCTCATACTATGACTTGAGCTTTCATCCAACGAGTTCCAGCAAGGACTGCAAGCTTTACAAAAACTCAAAGAGTGTCAAGTGCTATAACTGTGATTCTTGCAAGTAAGAGTCGTTGTCTAGTCTTGTCATTCTTCACTTCATGCAGGGTCATGCAGCTCATGGCTTTTCTTTCAGGGCTGGTGTTGCACAATACATGAAAACTGAATGGAGAGTGGTTGCCATCTTCAACGTGATTCTCTTTGTCGTTTTGGTAAGTTCACTCTTCTAATTAAGATCTCAAAAAGTGTGCATAACCACTCTTGTTTCTGCTTGGAGAAGTACGGTTAAATTTATGAGCCAAGATTTGAAGTTCATGGATTCTGAACTTGCCAATGAATCCATAACTCTTCTTAGTTACTGAATTTACAACTACATATTTAATGGATTTCCATATACAAATATACCGTGGGTTTGCCAAACTTATAGCTAATAATCTAGCTCTGCCTTTGTTATTTCTCCGATGGCTTGAATTGGTTAATATGATGCTCATTCTCATCCTCTGCTGATTCTTACTCATGTCAGTCGCTGATCTACTTCGTGGGGTGCTGTGCAAGACGCAATGCTGCTCGGAGCCACTCTAAAATTTGAATCCTGCAGCTGCAGAGTCCAGATGAGTTGAGTTAGTGTTCTCCAGCTGATGATAACAGTTCATGTTCTTCAACTATTTGATTACACTTTGTAAAGCTTTGTTCACAAACTCTGTAAAGCTTTAATCAATTGAATTGATTCATGTAACATAAAGAATTTTTGATGTTTATGTTTGATCTTCCTTCCATTACATCTAAAACATGCATCAGGACCATACAATTTTAAGTTTAAAACATGAAAATGATTCTTTAGATTGTTGTTTTCATGTTTGTTCTTCAAGTTTATTACATTGAGTACAAATTTTATATGTGCTTATGTCTCTGTTGTTGGGAACCCTGCATTTTAAAAATACGAATCATGTGAATATCATACTACACGTGTAAACACATTCATGTGTTTTTTATTGTTAGTCGTTCTTTCTGTTTTTTTTTTTTTCCTTTTTCTTTCATATCTAATCTATTCTACTTATGGATTTTTGAGACGAGGGTTTCCAGGAATCAGTCTCTCTACCTTATGAGGTAGTGGTAAAGTCTGTGTACATTCTACCCTCCTCAGACCCTACTTGTAGGATTCTGCAAGTGGAGAATGTGATTTGATTGTTTTTTTTTAAAAGAAAATTGAAATATTTTGGTATAGTGTATTATTTATGTTTATTATTACTTATATTCACACTTAGTAAAATTCATCAAGTATATTGAAATATCACCTATTTAGCTTAAAATTAATTTTACTTTTTCAGAAAAAGGAAAAAAAGTTTCATGTTTTAATCCCCCCAAAGTTGGGAATTTTGTCATATGGACTCCAAAAAATGCCTGAATTTAATGTTTTATTTTATTTCATGTAAGTGGAGAATGTGATTTGATTATTATTTAAAAAAATATTTTAAAGTATTTACCTATTTATCTTTAGAATTTTAGATCTCACTTATTTTACTTATGCAAATTATATTTATTTTGAAAATAATATCATGTCTTAATCCCCCAAAGTTGGAAATATTAAAATTTGGTCTGAATTAATCTTGGCCGTCAAAAAGCGCGGGAAAATATTATCTTAAAGACCAAGAAAATGGCCTATAAATAAGATAACTCTCAGTGAGAATTTCTTTAAATTTCCCAAAAATCCCCCAAAAAAACCCTAGAAATTCCCTCCAAATGGCACCAAAGAGAAAGCCAACTGTGGAGCAGCCATTGACAACCCGTGTGACTCGAAGTCAAGCCCGAAATGGCAACTCGAAACCCGTTGCAGTTGACCCGGTTCCACCAAAGCCAAAACGGGTCAAAAAGACCCCCGTTTCTAAGGTCAAACCGGAAGTGGAGGCTCCTGCTGATTCCGTGTCGAAGAAGATTGTTGTTGAACACTGCACACAGTGCAGGCAGTTCAAGATTCGGGCTGTGAAGGTGAAGGAGGAGCTGGAAAAAAGGGTACCCGGATTGGAGGTTCGTGTCAACCCGGAAAAGCCCAGAAGAGGTTGCTTTGAAATTCGTGCTGATGGTGTCAAGGGAGAGAAGTTTATAAGCCTCTTGGATATGAAGAGGCCATTTGGACCTATGAAGGCACTTGATATGGACCAGGTCATTTCTGACATTATTGAGAAAATTAAGTGATAAATTTTATTTAAGGTTTTATTTAATGTGGGAAATTTAGGGGTTTGGGGATTTAAGATTATTGAGAAAATCAAGTAATTTTGTGTTTTGTTTGGTTAAGTACTTGATGTTTCCAATCCATGTGTAGACCTTTGAAAAATGAAAAATTGTGATCTTTTCCCCTACTATAGTTAAAATGAAATGCTTCTATGATTAGTATGGTTGAAAATTCTTTAAGACAAGATTACTAGTCATAGACTAACTCCTAAAATTTGGAATTTTTTGATTTTTGAATCAATGTATATCTATCTTAAATTAATGTTGTCATTGGGTATGTTGGTTGTATCTTAAGTTAATGTTCCATGATGATTGCATTCACAATCAAGTTTTGGTAGTTATTTAATGATTTTTTACTATATAAACAACAACAAACTTGGTAAGTTATACTTTGGATGCACCATGTTTATAGTATATAGCAACAAATCTAGTATAATTTTACATATGAGATTTACATAGTGTGGTGTGTATTGATGTTGGCCTTTTAAGAAGTATTTGATTGAGGGTCAATATGTGAGATTATCCTAGGGGTATCAAAGAAGTTCAACAAGGACATGGGGTATTGTATATTCACAAGTTCTTTAATTATGAGTGTGGAGTTACCGCAGAACTTTTGAGACGTATATGATAGATGATTAGCTTGAGAAGCAATGACTAGAATGAAATGTTGTATTGTATATTCTAAGAGTATCAAGAAAGTTTAGCAAAGAATTTATGTTGAATTCTCAAGTTATGAGTATGGTGTGTTGATGTTGGGATTTTGAGAAGTATTTGATAGAGGATCAATGTGGGAAGTAATGACTAGAATGAAATGTTGTATTGTATATTCTAAGAGTATCAAAGAAGTATATCAGGGACTTGGGTTGAATTCAAGTGCTTAATTGATAAGTGATAGTTTTTTTTTTGGTTTCCCACTAGTGTTTGATGTCCATATTGGAGTGCGACTATATCCAAATTCGTGTCGCGGAGGGCCTCATTTGGGGGAAAGCACTCCTTATCAAGGATTTTTCCATTCCCAGGGCTCGAATTCGAGATATTTGGTTAAGGAAGGAGCAGCCTCATCTGTTGCACCACTGATGGTTATTAGTGATAATTACATGTGTGCCACTCATTTATTCTCGAAATTTTTGAATTTCTTAATAGGTCCCTTTTCTAGAATATTGAGAACTACGTTTATCCCTTTCCTAAAATGTTGAGAATTATATTAGCAAATTTTAAGGTTATTTTAAGATCGTTTAGCAAATTTAAGGGTATTTCACTAGATTTTTTCAATTTTTAATGTGTTTGATTTTTGTAATGACGTCTCTCATAATTTCAGTAGGCCCGACCTTCCTTTTACAATGTTTAGGAGTATTTTAGGGGTGACGCAACAACAATTAGATGATTTTCATAGTTTTTCGTGTGTATTAAAACATAGATTTTTTAGGTGCCAAGGCTCTGGTCGATTTTTCCACAAAAACTTTATGGAACTGTCTATAATGATGCGGCTAAAAATTTTAGTAGGCATGACTTGCTTTTTACGGTATTTAAGAGCATTTTAGAGGCGACAAAATAGAAATTAGATGATTTTCTCAATTTTTTGTGTGTGTTAGCCCACAAAATTTTCAAGTGCCGAGGCTCCAGCCGATTTTTTTATAAAAATTTTATGGAACCAATGTAATATAGAAATTCAAGAGTATTTTAGGACCAATGTAATTTAGAAATTAGGTAACTTTTTTAGTTTTTTGTATGTGTTAACCACAAATTGTTCCGGGGTTGAAGCTTTTAGGTGATTTTTTCGCGAAAACTTTACAAAATCATCAATAACGACGGTGCTATTAATTCAAATAGGCTCGACATGCTTTTTATGGCTTTTTAGGGGCGATGCAACAAAAATTAGGTGATTTTCTCAAATTTTCGTGTGTTACCCCACAAATTTTTTCGGTTTTGGATCTCCAGGTCAATTTTTCGCAAAAGATTTATGGAACCATCCATAACAATGCCACTAATAATTTCAATAGGTTTGGCTTACTTTATAGGACGTTTAGGAATATTTTAGTGGCAATATAACATAAATTAGATAATTTTTTCAGTTTTTGTATGTGTTAGCTTACAGATTTTTCAAGTGTCGGGGATGCAGGCCAAACATTTAAAGTGGTACGAAATCATTTGTATCGACGCTGCTAATGATTCCAATAAGCTCGATCTACTTTTTACAACTTTTAAGAGCATTTTAGGGGTGACAAAACAGGACTCAGGCAATTTTTTTTAATTTTTAATGTGTTAGCCCATTGACTTTTTTGTGTTGGAGCTCCGACTCAATTTTTTTTGTGAAAATTTTACGAAACAGTACAATGATTCCACTAATCATTTCAATAGGCTCAACCAACTTTTTATGGTATTTAGTTAGCATTTTAGGGGTGATGCAAAAGGGATTAGACAATTTTCTCAGTTTTTCGTGTGTTAGTACACAGAACTTTTAGGTGTTGGAGCTTCGATTCGTTTTTTTTTTTGTGAAGATTTTATGGAACACTTCGCAACGACATCGCTAATAATTTTAGTAGGCCCAACCTGCTTTTAACAATATTTAGAAGCATTTTAGGAGCGACGTAACAAAAATTAACAATATTTTCAGTTTTCATATGTTAGTGCACGAATTTTTAAGGTACTGGGACTTCAAACTATCTGGCAAAAATTTTATGAAATCTTACTTAATGTTACCGCTAATAATACCAGTAGACCCAGCCTGCTTATTGGAGATTAAGAACATTGGAATTAGACGACTTTTTCAATTTTTCGTGTATGTTATCTCATAGATTTTTCAGGAGTCGGTGCTCCGGAATAATTTTCCATGAAAATATAACTGGATCATCCGTAACGATGTCACTAATAATTTCAGTATGCCAACTTGCTTTTTACGATATTTAGGAGAATCAGTCATCCCAAGATACATCTGATCATCCCCTATTAAAGAATCATAACTTTCATCCCAAGATATAATTATACACTAATTTCAAGTTCGCACGATCCAATTTTTTTATGATGATAGGCTAGGTAAATTTTTTTCTAATGATACGGAGAGACTCATATACGATTATACACATATTTTAAGGTGTTGCTTTTGTATTAAAACTAATTCGTGGATTTAGGAAGAGTATTTCAGAGATTATAAATGATATTAGGGATAAAATCATAAAAAGATTAACCAAAGTAAAATACTTATGAGCCGTAAAATCTAATTTATAAATATTTTAGTATTTATCAGACATATATATACATTATATTGAAATATATTTATAAGATAGTTTGATCAATTTATAAGGTTAGTCAAACATATTTATAAAAAATGAATTATTTACTAATTTTCCTTATCTAAACCTTCAAACATAGCCCAAAAAAAGATATCAAATTCTCATAATTAATTTATTTCCTTTATAAGAAATCCAAAATGTAGAAAGTTAATTGTAAATATTACTATTTTGACTTGCACCATTTCAAATAAATACTTCCCATTTTCTATTAGTTTAATTACAGATTTATTTGTATTTTGTAACAAATATCAACTCCTGCATCATGTCTTATCAGGTAACTTTTCAGAAATTCATTTTTCGTAATTAGCTTTGAAATTTTTGCTAATATCTCTGGTTGGTGGGATATAATAAATATTTCGTTAAATTAGTTTAGTTACATAAAATTGATCTGAACATTATGATTATTAAAAAAAAAAAAGATTTTGAAACTTTGGCAAGGTGGTGGTGGTTGGGGGAGGGGTATCTTTATTGAGACGGATCTACAAATCTAAAATCATAAAATATTCTTAAATTTTTTTTGAACTATTCGAAATTACTCAATTTTAACCTCTATTCTATTTTTCAATTCACTTACACTTTTATTTGTTAGTAAATCATCTCGTATGTTTATATCGTTAACAGAATTTCAGCATGAAATAGATGGATTCGACAAGTGTCAGATTTTTTATCGAGAATAAAATGACAGATCTGTAACAACCATTCTTTAGATGAGAAGTCCACATCGGCAAAACACAGGAGAGATGCTAGATATACATAAGTAAACAGGTCTTATCTACTAGTAACACATTTTAAAGCTGTGAGGGTCTACGCCTAAAGCGGACATTATTACTAGCGGGTGGGTTGTTAAGAGATCCACCCCTCAACTTTTGGCTATGGTTTATCTTAGTTAACCATTATAGTTTTAATTTTATTTTTAGTCTTATGATATTTCTTCTAGTTAATGTTTGCTTAATTAATTCTCAAATTAATGTAGAAATTGTTGTTGAATTTGAGAGTTTCATTACAAATTTTGGTTACAATTTCATTACTCTTGAGTTATGCCAAAATTGAAGCAAGACAAAGCCTATCTAAGGTTGAAGATTTGGAATTGGAGAGGCAATTAAAGCTTCTAAATAAGCCAGCTATCAAGACCATTAAGGTAAAATCTCATTATAAATATTACAAATCTAATAGTTTGTAATACATCTATATATGTTTATATAAAGATTAGAGACTAATAACCACCATTTGATAATAAATAGGGGAAATACGGAGAAATATATGATTGTGTGGACTTTTATCAGCAACCTGCATTCGATCATCCTCTGTTGAAGAATCACAATTTTCATCCCGAGGTATATCCATACACTAGTTTCAAGTTCGTATACAATCTTATTTTTGTAATCAAATTTTTGAAACAAATTTATTTGGAAAATAGCCTCACTGACCTTTCGAGGTAGCGGTGAGGTACGGGTATACTCTGGTCTCCTCAGAGTCCAACTATGAAATTTGACTGAATATATTGTTGTTGTAGTATATTTGTAGCAACTCATAAAACTTACCTTTTTGGATGCAGATGAAACCTACCTTGCTCAATTTCAAAGGAGATGACACTTCTTCAAACATTATTAAACTTTTTAGCATAGGGTTAAAAAACGGAGGTTGTCCTATTGGAACAGTTCCTATCAGAAGAATTACTAAAGAAGATATAATACGACAAAGACTTTTATCACACATTCGAGGCGCGGATATATCCGCTGATGGTGATGTGAGTTTTCTACAAAAATTTCTATAATCTTTTTTAGAATTTCAAATATTCGAACTCTTTTGCATATTTTTCTTCACAATATATATGGTTATTATTTCTATGCAGAGTAGAGAGTTCAGTGTTTCAGATGGAACCAACTCTAGCACACCTTTTGGAGGAGGCCTCAAGGTTTATATCTCTTTATTATTTCATATTCTAGCTAGGAAACACCAATATTTTCGAGAATTTGAAACAATATAGTCGCACAACCCCCCAAAAAAATCAACAGATGTATGATATATATAGATATGTGTGTCGCAATGTATGAATAATTTATGTGTATCGGCTAGCTAGAGACTATAGATAATTTTTGACGGAGCGGCCAAATATGTAGAAAGCCTAATATCTTTTGTACCATAAGACTGAACAAGCAACAAACTGAGCTAGCACGAAAGTCTAAGCCTTAGCGCATCCCTTTTTCTTAATAGTGTAAGCACGGAGTCTGGTTCAAGGCAAGGTATAGCTTAACGGAATGAAAGAAAATTAGCGTATTAAGCAAGTACGGATAAGCGAAAAAAGGGAATTCAGACGGGACTTTCTTTATTGCATCGATCTTTCAGACTGACTCAATAGGGTCTCATACCTTCAAAACCCTCATATATGAAGCCTGATGATAGAGATTTCTTTGATCTTGTTTATCATAAAGAGATTCGTTGTTCCTGAACTGGTGTGAGCTGCATTAGTGACAATTAACCATCTAAAATGTTGTGATTTTGCTTAATTTCAGTTTGCAACAGTGCAAATCCCAGACAATCCAACAAACAAACTGGCAGGAGCTGGAGCAATTATTAGTTTGCATAATCCTCAAAATCTTAGTGGGCTTCAATTTAGTGCTGGTCGTATTATGCTTCGAAATGGGATTGAAAGCATACAAGTTGGTTGGATAGTAAGTTTTTTTTTTCGATTACCTCTTCGTTAGCAATAATTTATAACTTTTACAACAATAATCAATTGCATCATAACGTCTTCAACTTGAGTTATATGTGTGATTGCATGGACTGACTCTGAATCCTGCATCAACCTATATATGCTATACTCAAAGCATTATCATGTCATTTTGTGTAAAAATCGCCACGTGTGATTACATCAACTGATTCTGAATCTTGCATCGACCTATATATGCTTTAATCAAAGCATTATCATGTCATTTGTGTAAAAGTCGTTGAGTACACATCACAATGTCTTCAACTCGAGTTATATGTATAATTGCATCAACTGACCCTGAATCTTGCATCAATATATATGCTTTAATCAAAGCATTATCATGTCATTTGTGTAAAAATCATCAAGTACACATCATAATGTCTTCAACTCGTTATATGTGTGATTGCATCGACTGACTCTGAAACCTGCATCGACCTATATATGCTATGATCAAAGCATTAACATGTCATTTGTGTAAAAATAGTCGAGTATTTTATGTGTGTTTTTATTTTCTCAAATGAATTAGGTGAATCCACATGTCTACGAAGACACTCATACGCAATTATACACATATTTAAAGGTAATTTTTCTTAACTACTTTCGAATTAAAACTAATTATGTTATGATTTTTCTTGAAAGTTGATGTATTAATTGACTATTATTCTGATTTTTTGATGGTTGAAGACAGAAAAAATAGCTTGTTTTAATACAAGATGTCCTGGATTTATACATATAAACACTGCAATACCTTTAGATGGAGAACTTCTTGCCTCTACTTATGGTGGACCTATTTATGATGTACCAATGTACATTGTTCGTGTAAGTGTGCAGTCTTCTATTCGGTATCTGATATCTGTTTTGAACTCTTGATTAATTTGAATTTGCGTAACACGCGTAGAACTCATTAAAGCGACCTCTTACCATGATTCCTTCCACATTTTTTTGTTAGTAGTCTCTTTTGGGGATTATTGCATAGCTAGTGACCTTGTCTTAATTTCTAGATGTACACTAGACTACAATTTGACAATTTGTGAAACGCATCAACTTTTAAAGACGGTACAAAAAGAGGAAATTTGTGTAAATCTTTCTTCTTTTTCTTTTTTATTTTCAGGGCTCGAATTTATCTAATTAATCGTGGAAGAATCATATTCATCCTAAAACACTTTTTAGTCTAATGACAATCGAAAAAATAATTAATCTATATATTTGTGTACTTTGACATGTTGCAACATGTTACTTATCATTTATTTTATATTAATTAATGTTAAAATAACATGTAATTATCTTTTAAGTGATCTGATTATGTTAAGAATATACACTATCAATCCATAAACTCCCCCCCCCCCCCCCTCCCACCCTTTCTTTTGTTATTGTCTAACTATTTTTTCTTTTACCATTTATAGGACATGTCAAATGGAAATTGGTGGTTTAAACTAGGACCAAACTATACATCAGTTGGATTTTGGCCATCAAACATATTTACAAAGTTAAATGAATTTGCAACCAGTGCTGACTTCGGAGGAGTTGCATATAGTCCACCAGGTGTTCCAGAACCTTCTATGGGAAGTGGCTATTTTCCGGTTGGAGACTTAACAAAAGATGGATATTGTAGAAATAGTACCTATTTAACTGATAAAAATGAAACTAAATCTTTAGATGATATTGTAGTGAAATTATATGCAAATAGTCCAAATTTGTATAGAGTTACTGATTATCCAAACTCTGGAGCTCAATCTGGTAATATAGTCCTATATGGAGGACCAGGTGAACATATATAACATATCATTATAAGTTACGTTTCCTAATAAGCAAAATCTCGGCTCAAATAGCAACTAGCACAATTTACAATAAATTCTCTATTTTTTTAATTAAGTACGAATTTAACTTGTATGCACTCGTAATATCCATTCAATTAGAGCAAATGTATATTGAATTAAAATTCCTAAGCTAGTATTGTTTCTTGTATATCATTCGTTTAATAGAGAATACTACTTGATTGGACAACAATTACCACCAAGGGTATTTTTTTTTCCAAATATTTAATTGTCAAAAAATATTTTTCTTCGGAAGAGGCCGATAAAGACACAATTATTTACGTGAAAATCTCCTTTCTGAAGGAAAAAAAATCACAACCTATTTCACAGGATTTTAACTCAACTTCATTATCATTAAGGAATAACAAAACGATTACTATATTTACTTTTTTAAAAAAAAAAAAAAAATTCCATCTTGAAGTTTCAAGGGGACCTTTTAGGATATATTCTTGGCATTAATTGTTGAATTATTGAAAGTTTATTATTTCAATGAATTTTTAAGTTTCATGGGAACTTTGCAGGAGATTTTCTTGACTTTAATTGTTGAATAATTAAAAGTTTATTATTCAATAAATTTATGCGCCCTCTAGAAACCATATCATTTTTACGCTGCGTTTCAAAATCTTCCTTTTTTTTAGTTCTTTTTAAAAATAATAAATCCTTTTTCTCTTTAATAACTTTTTTATTTTAATTTTTATATAACATGTTTAAAATTATTAAATTAATTAGTATCTTGATATATTTTTAATTAAAAATATAAAAATTATTTATTTTATTTTTTATGTGTCAAGTCATTAATAAATAAATTGAAACGAAGGGAGACGGAACAATAAGTTGATTATGGACAAGGTCCAAGAGGGACCATAGACTTACGTCATGTTAGAAACAAAAGTCATCTTGATTTTTTTTTAATACGTAAATATTTTGAAAATTTTGCAACACTTGCGGGAAAGATAGTTTAGTTTAATCATTTGAATTTTGAAATATATTGGTTTAATTAATTTAAATTTATATGGAGATTTTATTAATTCAATCATATTCTTTAGAATAATATTTAAAAAGTTCGTCCCAAAAAATTACTCACCATAATCTTATTCTAAAGATTTTTTGTTTTATTAAATACGGAATATTATGTGATAATTGATAAATAAAATATTCGTAAGTCCAATATAATTTTATTCTTTAAATAAGAAAAACAAATCGAAATTCATCATTTCAAATAAAGAATTTAGTGGCAAAATAATTTATGCAGACTAAATAGGATTAACTTTTTAATCAAATAATCGTTTTCCTGATGATAATAACTTTTTCATCAAATGGACGATTTTTGTTATTATCTATTATTTATTATATTTTGATTATCGTACTATTTTGTTATAGTACTATTTCACTACTATATGTTATTTCTGGTTATATTTGGGATGTCAAAAATTTTTAAAAATGACGGTGATAAAAAAGAAAAATTATGTTTGAAAATATGTTTTTATTGTGTTTGTCATTTTTAGTATAATAAAAAAAATATGTATTATTTTGTTCATATTTTACTATTTAATTAATATTAAACTATTTTATAAAAGCAAGAACATGAGACAGTTGCTGGCTTTACACTTGCACCACGTGCCTATAAGAATGGGCTCCTCAGAAATCTCCTTAAAGTCCAACCAAACAATTAATATTAACACTCTTTATTTATTTAATATACTATTTTTAAAAAAAAAAGATTTATTAATATTGTTTGGTTTCACCAAATTAATGAATGGGCAAATAAATAAATGAATGGGCCTACCGTGAAAGGACGTGGCACAATGAATAGGATTGCTTTTCAATTAATTAGAGGTTTTGGATTCGAATTTTGAATATGAATTTTTTTTTGATAAAAAGTGTTTTCTTTTAAATAAAACCTTATACGATATGAATTTAAATATAATCGGACTTAAATATTAATATCGGACACGAGCGAGAAAAAAATATATAAATAGAGGCCTAACACAACCTAACTAATTTTTGTCAGCCCTTCATAACCTCCAAGCAACATCTTTATTCACACTGCTATTCACATCTTCCTTAAATGACTATTTTGCCCTTTTAAATCTTTTTATCAATCTAATATACACTAAATAAAATAAAATTTGAGGGGCAATCCTATGAAAAATATAAAATTTTCAATGAAAATAATTGTTGAAAACGTTATTAATAAGTCAATATTCCACATAATCCATCACAAATTTTCGTCGAAAATTTATAATCTCTTTGTCCCATTTTATGTAGCACATTTTTCTTTTTGGTCCGTCTCAAAAAGGAAATCATCTTACTTTGATTAGAATTAATTTAACTTTAGATTTCCCCTTTTACCGTCAATGAAATGATTCTCAACAACACAAATATCTAAAAATAATTTCAAACCATAAATTCCAAAAAACTTTGTTCTTTCTTAAACACTGTGTTGTGTCAAGTTAAGTAGTACCAGACGAAAGGGAGTATCTTCTAAAAATCGACTACACCTTGCATAATGGTAGAGTTTTGTCAATTTTTCTCATAAATCCTAAACTATGTCAAATAAAATTACTTTGAATACGATATGATTAAATAAATTTTTTTAAAAAAAGGAAAAATCTCATGAGGGTATATGTGTCTTTTTACACAAGACAATGTTAGTTTTTTCTGGTTCTTATCTACACCATAGGTTCTTTAAAATACATATTCATAGAGGACTTTGTCACTATACAACAAAAGTTGAAAAATATTTCAAAAATTAGATCAACCTCTCTATCCATTTTCTATTATTTCTTCTTCTTCTTCTTCATATAATCATGAAAATTCAGTATCCTTCTTTTCAATTTCTGTTAGTATTGCTAATACTCTTTGTTACTCAATTATCAAGTTGTAGAAAAATACAAGAAATCACTCCAACAACAAGCATACAGAAAAGATACAATTCAAGATATTCATGGCACAACTTTGCATCAGCTCCTAAGAATTCAAGAGATGAAGATATTGATCAGAGTTACAGAGTTTCACATCGAACCGTTCCTGGAGGACCAAATCCTCTTCACAATTAATCTACTGATCGATAATTCTGTTCATCAAGATTTAGCATGTAAGAAAAAAATCATCAAACTTTTTTCTTTTTGTCTTTATTGAAAATTTTAACGCTCATCTTGTATTCGTTGAATTTATCGATCACTAAACCACACTATAAGTTTGATTTATACATTTTTTATTATTATTTTTATTTCTACATGGAAATCACAGATGTATACTGAGAAAGTCAATATATAGTACTACAAATTGATTGAATTACATTTTCTTCTCCATCTTCTTTCTTTGTCTTTTTTTTTTATTTACGTACGAAGCATATCAACGTAACTAGTAAAGTTATTATAATCATATGATCAAAAGGTCATAAATTTGAGCTAGGAAACAGTTTCAAATACAACAACAACATACCCAGTGAAATCCCACAAGTGGGGTCTGGGGAGGGTAAGATGTACGCACACCTTACCACTACCACATAGGTAGAGAGGCTGAGGAAACAGTTTCAAATAAACTTGTTTATAATATACCCTTATAATTCGATCTGTCTCTAAATTTTATGTAGAGAAAGAGCTTAACACACTAGTCGGTTGCCCCTAATTTTTTTTCTTTTGCAAATTTTATATATATTATAAAGTAGTAGTTGAAGAGCTACATCATAGCTCATTAATTTCCAATTTTCAAATTAATTATGCAAACAAAGTAGTGAGATAAGTCAAAACATGCCAAAGTAAACCATTTTTTTTCAATGGAGCTACCAACTAATTATGTACTTGGATGAGCCACCCACTTATTAGTATTTTTTAAAAAAATAAATAAAAAAAAAGTGAATAATATTTTTTTCAGTACAAAAATTGCAGCTGATGTTTAAAATAAGTCAACTCATATACAATTAAGTAGGTAGAGCATGAATAAATTAAATAGTAAAAATTGTTGTTAATTAGTCTCTATTTATTCAAAGCATAGTGCTTAAATAATGTTTAAGTAGTACAAGTCATATGTAATGGTAGGCACAACCAGCTAGCTTTCTCATGCTCAAACACTAAATAGTATTATAAATATATACTAATATGATCCACATTATATATTATAAAAAAGAAAAAAAAACTCGAAGTAAAAAATTCTCCACATGTTTTGATATTTTGATGTCCTAGACATAATCGTGCATTCATATTATCAATAGATAAAATAAGTGAAATCGAAATTTAAATTTGAAGATAGTACAAAAGAGCTGAAAGCATGCAAATTGACTTATTCAATCATTATAAAGAAAAATTTAAATATAGTCCAAAATTTGTTTTCTATATATAATTTATTTGAATGGTCAAAATTCTATGCAAATTATATTTGAAATATACGTAAATTGATTTGGACATCAATAATAAATAAAAAGAAGAACATTTTTAGTGCATGGTTACAAAAGCTGTTAATTTCCTTTATATTTAATTCCTTTGGGTAGTCAATAACAACTCTTTTAATTTTGGAAGTATTTAGAGTCAACTTCAATAATATGACAAATTAATTAATTGTGATGTGATGTGAAGTGATTGGTAATTTAATATGTATTTTCAAGTAATAATAAGTAATTTCAATGAGAATTTAGTCGGCCATTAGAGACAAAAAAATAATTTACAATGTGTCTGAAAAAAAAGATTTTTCAATCCTATGAAAATAAAAGTTATATAGATATTTTTTTACATTATTAATCTAGTTTAATTAATTATAACATGTCGTTAATTTATTTTTCTAAATAACATATGATAATAGTGATCTTCTTCGTTCAGTTTTAATTGTCACAATATATTTTGAGTCAATAATATGTATTTAAATTAATATTTTAGTATATATATATATATATATATATATATATATATATTCTATGAGTTCTCATCGAGTCATGAGTGTGTTCCGCTAGAGGAAAATATTTTTAAATTTTTTAATGTTTGATTAATTAAAATAATTTATTTTTAAAAATAATTTTTTTGCAAATAAGAAAAAAAAACTTCATTTTTACGGGAAGTAAGAAAATCAAGTTTTGTCAAGGATATTCTAAAAATCTAAATTCATCGTCGTCTTCTAACTCATTCAATAACCCCAAACCTCACCCCTTGACGACCATACATAGCACCCCTCGAACACCATTTCAAATTATAATATTTTTGACATAATTTTTTATTTATTTATCAAATATTAAAAAAATAATTATAAAAAAACTTACTTATTTTTCAAGAAAATATTATTCGTAAAAAACATTTTCTTTATACCAAACACACACCTTTAGGCCTAATATAATTTGGTAGGGAAGACCATAGTGTGTCATTTTGCTTTCCAATATCTTTAAGCATACAAGAAACTGAAGTTTTAAAGTATATAATTAATGCTCAAAAATTATTTTTGATTTTATAATTCAAAATACAGTTATTCAAAGATAAACCTAACACGTAATCAACCGTGTGTTTATATCAAATTAAATAATTTAATCTTAACGGTTAAAAATTGAATTGAAAATACATATTATATAATCATAAAGTAATAAATATATATATAAAAAATATATATCTTGCATTCATTCATTTAGTATAAGCACGGAATGTGCCTTTTGATCTTTTAATTTCTTTGCGAAGCAAAGAATAACCTAGTGTAAGAAAGTCTCCTTCTGAACACCATTTTAGGTTAGTATCGAAATTAGAAGGAGAAAAATTAGCTCATAAAAATATAATTTGATTAATTTGTTTGGGTTTTGAATTGAATCGGCTACGAATATTAATTTATTATTATGGGACAATTATAGTGCATGGTGGTTCGGTCAAAATATTTATCAAAAAAATAGTCATTCACCGTATAGCCATGTATAGTTAGGGTATATCTCATGTATATTCAAGCAATATTCAGTTCTAAGTGTATCGTAATGCATATTCAGTGTATAACGAATGTATAAGTAATCTACATTGAATAGCCAATGTATACTTTTTATGAATTTTGCCAAGTTATATTATATAATCATTTATATAAATAACAATAAATTATATTTATTATAAATTATATAATTTATTATATATATTTAAAATTATCTCTATTATTAAGACTCATCAATTTGGGCACGTCTCAAGTCAGGCCATCTAAATATTGGGCTGATTTGGGCTAAACATTCATGTAGCCCACAATTGACACAAGAAAAAAAAAGAAGATTATTTTGATTTTGTTTGATAATTAAACAAATTATATTAGAACATAAACAAATGTATTAATATTTGGCTAGAGTTGGGAGCCCATCGGACGCGGTTTATTTAGTGGAGACTTTTGGAATAATTAATGACGTAAAAACTTGTCAAAGATCAAGAGAGAGTTCACTATTGTATAGCTTGATCAGTTGATCTACGATCCAAAAAATAATTTTCAGTATCTCAAAATAAATTATTATTTTTAATATCTAAATTTATATTGGTAATATTTGATATGTTTTTGGATAGTTTTAATGGTAGCAATTCATTATTGTCATATTATTACTCCTTTAATCTTTATTGACTTTAATCCTCGATTAACACACATTGTTTTGATCACTTAATTACAATTATTAGCTTTAAATTGTGATATATTCGTTACTAAAATAATGAGCCATTAAAATTGTTGATTTTGGTCTTGAGATTTTATTTTGAGATAGCTTTATATATAAACTCAATTTTTATTTTTATTTTTGTATTAACTTAGGGTAAAATAAAAAATTTGATATTAATACAAATTTTTGACAAAAGTTATCGAATTTTTATGAATATGTAGCTTTTATTTTGGATTCGTCAAAATCTTGCACTGGCCAATGTCTTAGGAGAAATTGAAGTTACATATTAGGATCTTCATTACCATCTCATTTTTTACAACAATAACAAAAACGTCTCAATTCCAAAAGGATTATGAGGCAAGGTTGTTCTAATGCAAGACTATGGACCAGTCAAAGATATATTATTATCCTCATATTTCAAAATAACAATGTACATCGTGTGAATCATATTCTATTTTTTTTATTACAATATTTTAGGATATGTTGTCCAAACCTTTCAAAAAATACCAGGCAGATGGATGTCAAATCTTTTAAAAGTATCATTTTATTTTTTGAGAAACTCAACCAGAAATGCAACAACTTATTTTGTTGAATTCAATTATTCAAGCAACATAACTTTTAAGTACATCAAAATAACTATTACGCATAAAATAACTTACCCAAGATCAACATGAGATCGAAGGCTTAGAAGCTTTCACGAATAATGCAAGCTTTCCATGAGAAAAAAAAGGGAATGCAATATAAAGAGAAAAAAAATATATAATAGCACCCAATTGTATGAAAAATTTTGCACGAGTAATTCAATCTCCCGTATTTTTTAAAAATATTTTGTTAATCATTTCTACAATTTTTGATACTCATCCCTTGTGTAATTATTTGATAAATGATTCTTCACCTCCGTGGTCTATATTAACAGCACTTTCTCTTTATGATTAATCAATAGTTCATCCCCTCTATGAAAAAAAAAGGTTAAAATTCAGAGAACAGATCATTTCAAAGGAAGAATAATTTAGACGAAAAAATATATATATTTTTTAAATTCATAACAATATTTTATATAGAAAAGTTTTTAAAATAAAAAAATATTGCCATATCTATTTATATTATAATTTGGCAAGAAGCAATAATTATTCTTGATATGGTTATCTATGAACAAGCAAATGGAAAATAGGGAAAGTTATAAATTAAATATGAATCTTCAATATTAAACTTTGAGATCATCGTCTTTATAGAAAGTTGGTACTTTTTTTTTTTAAATAATAAAGTTGGTGGATGATATTTTAAATGGAAATTTTGTATTTAAATAGCTTAATTTCCACATTGTTAATATACAAACTATAAACTAATTCAAAATAAAGTTTTAACTCTACGAATAATTATAATAATATTTTCAAATAGGAGTACAAATTCTTCTCATTTGAATTATTATCTTAATATATAGTTTTATTTTTTTTCTTGTTTAACAAATATGTCATAAGAATTGGATAAATTATTTACGACGAATTATATTAAATTTAAAGGTTGGTCAAGAAACTTAAAATTTGCAACAATTATGATTGATAGGGATTTGAGAACAAAATTATTTAATCGAAATCTTATTAACAAATCTCAACTTTATATTCTTAGAAACACGAAAGTTTTAACTTTTATTTAGAGTATTTTGTTAATGAAATTTCTAAATAATTTTAATTTTTCACTAATATTAAAAATAGAGAGAATATTTAACTAAAGAATATTAGATTAAAATTTGTATTGATGATTTTTTTATTTTTTAAATATTTATGTAAAATATAGTAAGTAATATTTTTTTATTTAGTAAATTTAAAGAAAATATATTTGACACGTGTTTTTCCACTCTTAATTTCCTAACATAACCTTTCCATATTATAGTCTTTTCACAAGAGCTTATTGACCCTCTCATCACACTCCACAAAATCCGTCAGCTCAAGTGTGTCGTTTCACCTGAAATCGTCAGATTCCGGCGAGATGGACGTCGGAGATTCGACGGATTGGCCTCCTACGGGATGGACAGAGGATGTCAAAGTATCAAATGGAAGGAAAATCAAGGTAAAAATTGGACTTATTGAGCTAAATTTTACTCATCATTTCTGCTACTTTGATGAATCTTTAAAGTACGTAATTAGTCGATTCTGGGGTTAAATACGAACAGTTCTATTAAAATAACTAGGATATTGTTGCTGTTGTTGTGTTTTTTGGGGGATATTGTGTTTAAAATCCAAATGGGTTTGCGGAAATTTATCACGGGTTTATCGGAAATTCGGATATTGTTGATTTTGATTTCTCGTCGTTGTTGGGCGTCGACTTATATACTGGAACAGCTCTGTAGCTCAGTTTCCCTGTCATTTCTTCAAAATCGATTTAAAGTTCATTCATTTTGGAGGAATTCGATCTAAGTAAGACAATTCTGGAGTTAAATCTAGATGGATTTATGGTTCTTTTTTATGGGAGTTTTGCAATTGTTGTTTTTGGGTGGGATCATCTTGGTAAACCACTTGCATGTAGAGTCTTCATATTACCCTTTTCTATTGAATGGTTTATCTGTTGTGTAACTTGAGTATCGTTCCGCTCTGTATTGCAAATGCAGTGTTTTAAGTCAATTTTCTGCTTACTAGCTTTTTGTGTTGCAGCTTGAGGTGTCCATGTATTATAAGTTATCTTTGATTTATTTGAAAATTATCTGCATGTTACATATATTTATTAGTCCAACATGTGTATCTGGCCAAATGCTAAAAACACGGCGTCAGCTTGTTGACTCAATTTGTAAGAATGATGGATTAAACATATGTTATTAGAACTTTCCTCGGTTTTTGTACTCTTTCCCAATGTGTTTCATAAAGAACTTCTTTTTGAACTCCTTCATGTAATTATGTTCCCATCTTGTGTTTGCTAATGTTGATGTATGCAGTGATGTTGTAACATTGGAATATTAACCACAAGACCAACATTCCCAGTGAAATCCCTCAATGGGTAGTTGTAACATTAGAATCTGTAACATAAAAGGTTGTTACATGTGGAATAGAGAATTGACCACCGTTAAATGATACTATGTAAGAAAGCACATAGTCTTTCTGCTTTTGTGGCTTGCATCACATATTGTTTCATTTCTCATTTCAGTACTATACAAACGGGGAGACTGGGAAAAAGTTTTATTCCAAGAAGGAAGTCACTCGGTACTTGAACAGAAAAGATACTTGCAATGATGTAACCCAAGCAATGAATTATCATGGTAAGAGCTGCTCTGAGAACAATGTTAGTCATATGAATAATCAAGGTGAGAGCATCTCCAAGGACAATGATAGTCAAATGGATAATCAAGATGAGAGTGGCTCTGAGAATAATGCTAGTCAGGTGAGTTTTGAAGGTAAAGTTACTCTTACATTCTACTTTTTTGCTGTGATTCTTATCTTCTAAGGTCTGTCTCATGTTATTGTCAGACCGTTGGGGGACCAAATAATTCTCATGAATGGTTACCTCCAGGGTGGATAGTTGAATTGAAGACTCGCAAGTCTGGCTTACATGCTGGTGCAACTTACAAGGTATGAAAATGGATATATACTGACCGCTGAAATGCTTGTGGCGATGATTTGTTATAATATGTGTCTCTTATTTGACTTTTAGTGTGACCTTTGGGAAGATCAACATTGTGTCAATTTTGGTGATGTATCGGCATGTCTTTTTGCAAGATTTCATGCTTAAAGTAAACAGATAACTGTGTTCACTGGAATTCCATGTAGATGACAAAGTCTGTGGCATACAAATGATCATGCTCCTTCTGGTTCTGCTAATAGTTTGTCTGAAACAAAATGACAATAGTATTTGTTAGTTGAGGTAATGATGAGCATGATTATAGTTTTATAGGCAATATCTTTGTCTTCTGAATAATTTTTTTAAGGTCAAAAGTCTTCCACTAAGGGGTTGACTGGTACACGGACTAGTTATATAAGGTTTATAATATAGGGAAAAAGTCCAAATTTACCCCTCTACTATGCAAAATATCTTAATTGTACTCTGTTATACTTTGGGCAATTCATACTTTTACGGCTACCAACATGTCTTGGATTTTCCCTTGATTTTAAGGACACTCCGGCATGGGACGGGTGAATTCCATATTTCAAAATACTTTTGGAAAATGGTCAAGTTTACTCTCTGCTTTTGACAGGGTAAAATTATCCTTTAGGTTGGAGCTCCTCCATTAGAGTCAAGGGAAAACATGAGGATTTCATCCTAAAAAAAAATTAAAAATTGAGGATTTGCTAACAACAGGGTGAATGGCCATTGGCCCCAAACATAAAGGAGGGTAAAATATCCTGTGAGCTTCATAAAAAATGCTATGCCTCTGTTCTAATTCATGTGTCACTCTTTCCTTCTTAATCTGTCCCACGTTCCCATAATTAGAAATAACTTAAACTTTGAAATTTTCCTTTTATCCTTTATGAAATGATTGACACAAATGATCTTCTTTTTCAATGAAAAATGTCTTAAGGTTTGTTTTAGACTACAACTTTTAGAAGTCTTCATAAATTTCCAAACTTTGATCCAAGTCAAGTAGTGCCATATATATTGGAATGGAGGGAGTAGTATTTTAGAACATTGTTTATAGTAATATATTGTGTTTTAGCAAAATCATATTTGGTCCTATATATGTATTAAAACCTCAGACCTGTTCAATCATCCGGCCAACTCCTGAAACAGTGATCTGCTGCATCTTGGCAGGGTTTGATAAGTAGGGGGAAATGGGTAATTCTATAGAGAACACTCAAATTGAAGAAGCTTCATGATTTAACTTCAGTTATGCAAATTTTGAGTTCTTTTGTCATAGGAACTTCAACCATGTATTCCTAAGAAACTTCTTTAGGGGCTTTTGGTAGCTTGGCTGTAGTCTCCTTTTCTGTGTAACAGTTCTTTTGCTGCAACACTAAACAGCAGTTGTCCTAGTTTGCGACTTCTCAGAAAGAACCATGGACTTTAGAGCAGGAGTGGTGCTACTTTGCAGATAAAATGCTCCAATCATTCCTCATCTTTTGTTTACATTCTTATTTCTTTTTCTGTTCTTTCAGGTTTTCATTGATCCATCAACTGGAAACAAATTTTATTCGAAGCCTGAAGTATCTAAATATCTCAAAACTAAGAAGCAGAACAACATCGTGGGAGGAGGACAGATAGTAGGCTCTCTCCCTTTTAACTTTCTCACCAGGATAGATTTTTTTCTTTTTTTTTTAATTGGGGGTAGGGGAAGGGGAAATGGGGAGGGGACTAATGTGGGGAATCGAACCCTCACTAACATGGTGGGAGTTCAGGTGGCCAACCAACTGAGCTACTAAGATTCCCCTGATAAAATATATTTATTATCCCCCCCCCCCCCCCTCCTTTTTGGGAGAAGTTATATGGAGCCACATATTAAAGATGGTGCGGTCAAAACAAAAATAAACTACTTTGGATAGATTTGGTCTCCTTATTGGTATCTTGATCTGCGTAATTCTAATAAAGAAAGTTCTTATAGTTATTTTGGCAGTGGCCCCGCTGGAAATGACAAAAGTACTAAAAAGAGTTGCACCATACATTTGTAACTAGTTTAAAATGCAGCCTGACTCATAATTTAGACAGTTGTTATAGGAAAGAGTACTAGAGTAGGTAAAAGTTTGATGGAGGAAGCAAGTTCCTGAAAACAATTTGATGGTAGCTTTTGTAGTCTTGGGTTATTACATATTGTCCACATTCCTTTTAGAAGTGAATTTGAAATGCTTTACTTGAGCTGAGGATCTATATGAAACAACCTCTCAACCTGCACACGGTAGGGATAAAGTCTGCGTACACACCACCCTCATCAGACCCCACTTGCGGTCCCAGACCTCTACCTGCACAAGGTAGGGGTAAAGTTTGCGTGCACACCATCCTCACTAGACCCCACTTGTGGTCCCAGACCTCTCTACCTACCCTGGGTATTTTTTTTTTGTTGTTGTTGGGTTATTACAGCGTTTTCTTGTGTAATTATGCTTTTGTGTCAGCATGGAAATGGTGAAGTATCCTCTTCAAATCAGAAAAGATCCAAGGATTCCAAAAGTATCAGGGGTAGGGATCAGAGGCGCAAATCCAAAAGGCAGAAATCTGACACCGACCAGGCCTCGGTAAAACTATTCTTTCTGTAATATACTTATGATACTGCTTACAGATTTGGTTCTCAAAAAAAGACACTGCTTACAGATTTGATTGTTAGCTGTGTAGTTCACCTGTTCACCATGGGTTACTGATTTCTCTAGCAAAAATATAGGTGGCAGTTGAAATCAATTCACTGGGTGTAGCATTGAAGAACTGCAACTTACTCTCATCACATATGTTTTTTTTCAGCCTGGCATTGAGGGGGAGTCATTTTTCAAGCAGAAAGCATCTCAGGCTTTTGAAGAAGTTGGGGAACAGAGTTGCATAGCCAAAAGGAAGAAATCTGGCATTAACAGGACTACAAAGACTTCTCCTTCTGTAAAATATACTCAAGCTACCTCTGAAAAGATTTGATTATTTAATTCACTGTAGTTTTGCTGGTTCTCTTGCAGCCTTGAGATGTTTCTAGTATTCTCATGTAATAATGTTCTTGTTTCAGCATGGTGCAGGAGAGGACTTCACTTTAAATGAGAAAGCATCTCCGGATTCCAAAGAAAACGGGGCACAAAGTCCCCAATCCAAAAGACAGAAACCTGGCAGTGACTGTCCGTCTGCTAAGAGTGTTTCTTCTGTAATACCTCAGATGCTTCTGATAGATATGATCTATAGCTGTTCTATTCACCATGGGCTGCTAATCTTTTGTAGTAACATTTAGATTGCAGTTGACTGCGATTCAGCAGATGAATTACCCCCTGGCTGGAAGAAAGAAGTCATAAGTAGGCAAACTGACCGTGGAACAAGGAAAGACCCGGTATTTCGCTTTTTCCCTCAGCCCCCCCCCCCCCCCCCCCCCCCCCCCCCCCTTCACGTGTATGTGTGTGTATAGGATTTTGCTAACCTACTACCTGAATGCAGTAGTTAGCACCATACCCACTTCTCCTTTTCCCAAAATACCCCTTCATTTTTCTTATTTGCTAATCTCTGTACCAATTTATGTGGCATTGTTTGATTATGCATAAAGTTTAAAAAAGAAATGAATTTGAATTTTGTGTGGTTATAAATCATTTGATTAAGGGCAAAAAGGGTATATTAAAATCAAGTTGGTTATAATTATAAAAAGGTGACATTCTTTTTGTATAACAACAACAGCATACCCAGTGTGATCCCACAAGTGGGGTCTGGGGAGGGTGAAATGTACGCAGACCTTACCACTACCTCATAGAGATAGAGAGGTTGTTTCCGGAAAAACCTCGTCTCAAGAATCAAGCCCCATAAGCAGAAAATACTAAACATGGAAAAAAAGGGAAAGAACAGGAAAAGGACGAACCACTAATACTGAAAGCAAAGAACTAGAACTAGCGAATTGAAGTAGAAAAAGTTTACTTGCTGAATCATGATTTCATTGATCTGGGAGGAAGATAAGATCCTAATTCTGGAGACACCATGATTTCCTTGATCAATCTTGGATGTGCGAATTGAAAGGCTAGAAGCTTATTGAAGCCATAACATGAATTCCGCTGAAGCAGTAGGGCGCTAGGAAAAGATTGTGGGGAGTAGGGTTGGGGAGAAGGAGAGAGAGACTTCAACTTTTTTTGGTTAGTATGTCAAAACATCCCATTTTTAAAGAGATAGTATGGACATTTTGGGTAAATTAAAGTGAGTATGGTGCTAACCTTTGCACAACCCATATTGTAAATACACGCATAATCTGTTTAAGGGGGGCATTCTATTTTGCATCCTTATGCAGTATTTTTCGCATGCATGAGAAAGGGTGCTACGGAAACAGGGTTAGGTGACTCCATGTGTCATTGACGTGGAATTCCATAACAGTATATATATATATATATATATATATACACATATATTCACATATACACATATATTCAAATTGTGGGATTTCACTGGGTATGTTGTTGTATACACATATATTCAAAGTTGAGAATTTTATGTCGACTTTGTCATTGCAGATTTACACGGATCCAGTACATGGATATAAATTTCGCTCTAAAAAGGAAGTTTTCCGCTATCTACAAACTGGAGATGCTAGAAGGTGTGCTAGAAGATCTGCAAAAAAGAATGTAGCTTCAACTAGCAAGGATGATTCTGTAAGTCTACATCTTTCTGGATCCCCTCACCCCTACCCCATCCCCCACACCCCCACCCCCCAAACAAAACCCAACCAAATCACCTCTGTTATTCTGTTATTTGGACTCGTTTGGTAGCTCCCTTTTCTTGTTAGTGTTCAGCTTGCATACAGAATCTTGTTGGTCACATTTGTAACGTTGCCTTCGATGAGATGCACCAATCTCAACCGTTTAGTAGGAAAACACATTACATCATGTAAGAGTAGTGTATTTGATGCCTTCTGTAACACATTATTTGTGTATTGGCGGTACTGAAGAAGCTCTTCTAAAGCAGGGAAGGCTCATTGAAGTTGTGAAATTTTAGTCGCACGTGAAATCCAGGTTTCAAGAGAATAATTTCACATCTTACTATGCAAATTGAAAGATGTGTAGACAACAAGGACATTTGGCTAAGCTTATAAGCTAGTCAAATTCTCTATGAGGTAGTGGTAAGGTCTGCGTACATTTTACCCTCCCTAGACCCACTTGTGCGATTCCACTGGGTATGTTGTTATAAGCTAGTCAAATTGGCTTATAAGCACCTTTTGGCTCATTTATGCGTTTGATAGCAATCAAAGTGTTTATAAGCCTTCCTAACTTGGCCAAAAACTGTAAGTTGGTCATTCCCAACTTATGGCTTTTCAACTTGTAAGTTCTTTTGGTTTGACTAAAATTTCATGTCTTTTCCTTGATATATTTTCTAATTCTCTAAGTATCTTTTACGAAACAAATCTCTAACTTACTCTCCGTATATATTTGTCGTTCGTCCTTTATCTTACAAAAATATATTTTAATATATGAAATATATTTGATGTAGAGGGTCTTCCAAAAACCACCTCTCTGCCTTCTCGGGGTAGGGGTAGTGTCTGCATACACTCTACCCTCCCCAGACCCCGCTTATGCGGACTACATTCGGTTTGTTGTTGATTTTTATGTAAAATGTTAAGAATATTTTTGTCATTTTAACAAAAGAACATCTTATCAACACTTTTTTACCAAACACATTAGCTGTTTATAATCTGTTTCAACACTTCTAGCCAAACATGTTTATTTAAAAAAATTCCTTCATCACTTAAAGATTCTATCCAACACTTAAAGCTTATCAACTATCTACAATCTACTAATCCAAACAAGCTCAATAACTTGCAAGAAATTTAGAATTTTAGAGAATAACTGTTTGGTGGATGGCAAAGGGATGGCTAATACCTTAAGATTCTAGATCTGAACCACCATCCAAATGCTATTTATTGTCTTTTTCCTAGCAAGTCCTTTTAATGAGGAGGAATCTTGTCTGATATTGCATATCAAATCTAATCATTCAAGTGTAAAATTAAAGTTGAATGGAAAAGGTGCATGCAAATGTATCCAAGATGTTTTTGTGTGAGCAAGAGGCAGAGATAATTAACCATCTGTTTATACATTGTAAAGTGGTTAGCCAGCTATGGAGCCTGTTTACTAGTTTCAGAGGCATAAGGTGGACTATGCCTGAAAGGGCAGGTCAGGCTCTAGTAAGTTGGAACAGTGAAGGGAGTGGTACCACAGACAAAACAGATAGAGATTGTGATATGGTGGACCATTTGGAAGGAGAGAAATTCGAGATGTTTCGAAAGTATCAGCAGTCCTTTACATAAGATTAAAATGAACTGCATTATCACTTTTTGCTTGTGTAATTCTGAGTATATAGATGATCCTGTAGCAATTGTAGATATTCTAGGATCCTTGTAAGATGAAATAGGACCTGAGATAGGTTTTTCTTTGATTTAGGTTTTTCTTTGGATTGCTGAGCCTACCAAGTTGTATGCAGCTCTGGGATGTAAATTTGTGGGATCCCAGCCTTTAGTTATGATGATTTAGATACAAAATTGTTACCTTTGTCAGAATAAATAAATCAAAATTGGATGTCTTTTCACCATATTAACATTTCACAGAATGGGTATATTTTTCCTTACTGGTTGATCTTGAAATTCTTCCTCCTTGTCTTGACTAGCCTTATTTTGGTTTTCACGGAGGACTGTAATTAGTCTTAATCCTTTGTAGACATAATTTATGAAAAAAATTGAAGTTTGCAATTCAGTTTGCTTATTATCAAGAATAGTGGATGTTGATTTACCCTGAATGGGAGGATCTCTGATGTTTAGAAATTTATTTCTGTTGATAGCCCATGACAGATGATGCCAGCTTGAAGAAATTAGGATGCTTTTTGCCAGGAAGAAAGCTTTTTGCCGCTGACGAGTCGAAAGGTGATAATCTGTAGTTGGAAATAAGTCTTGTGCCGTAGTCCCTATCTGAGAGGATGTGCATTGTTTATTCAGCATCTGTTCATCTGTTCTAGTCATTTCAATTCCCTTCATTTTACTTTTCTTCAGTAATATGTTTACCTTCTCTCTTTCTTGATGTTGGTAATTGTTTCTCAATTGTGGAACTGGGATTACTGATGTAGGGGGAAAAAGTTCTGGTACTTTCTCACCTTCACAGCAATTTGAGAGTTCGAAGAAACAGCCTGACTGCAGTGTGTCTGATCCTAACGCCATCATCACATCCATTTTAGCCGAGATAAATGAAAATCATTCCTTTGAAAATGTTGAAGATGCGGAAATCGAAACTGTAACTGGTGGTGTTGAACAGCCATCAGCTGTTGCCACCGAGTCAGATCTCCCCGAAAAGGAACTACTAGAAAACAAGCAGGAAAAGAATAGTTATAAAGCAGCGATGCAGCAGTCGAGAAAATCCAGAAATACAGAGTCACTTAACCTTGGTCGTCGGGTCTCCAAAAGACTTGCAGGTCAAAATCCAGAAGTGGCGGTTGATTTGGATCTTGGTGAACGTGCTCCAGCTGTAGTGGATAAATCTGCATCTCCTAGCCTCTCCGTGAATGTCTGCAGCCAGGAATTGCTCCAGGAGTCCGATCCCACACCGGAAACTGGTAAATCTGATCAGGCTTCTTTGAATGGAGAAGCTTCGTTGGATGAATTACCCCCAGGCTGGAAAAAAGAAACCAAAATTACAAAAAAAGCTCATGGGATAAGAAAAGACCCGGTACACATTCTCTCCTCGCATGCACATCATCCTATTCCAGCAGTCTATTTCGCATCATTATTCTGTGGCAGGTTATACATGAGAAAGGCTGTGTTATCTTAGCAGGAGTAGGAGATGCTTATGTGAAGAATACTTCATAAGTAGATTTAATATTCAAAGTTTTTATTGCGGATCTTAAATTGACTTGGTTATTGCAGTTATACATTGATCCAGTGCATGGCTATGTATTTCGCTCCAAAAAGGATGTTTTCCGCTATCTACAAACTGGAGACATCAGTAGTTGTGCTATAAGACCTGTCAAAAGAGATCTAGATGCTACAACAAAGGAAACTTCTGTAAGTCATCACATTTCTGCGCAACCACCCCCCACCCCCACCGGCCGGTTATTTCCGTTTGTTGGGCAACTTCTTTTTTCTATGTTTCTGCTAAACTTGTTGGTCATATTAATATTAGGAATAATGTTATGGGGGCAAGTTGGGAGTGGCCTCCATGGTGGACATGTTAAGAGGGGGTGCACGGATGTGCCAGTAAGAAGGTGTGAGAGATTGACTCTAGCAGGAGTTAGAAAAATGATGAAGAACAAAGGAGGTGATTAGATAGGATATGATGCAACTTCAACTTATTGAGGCATGATCCCAGATAGGAAGATGCAGAGGTTGAGAATTAGGGTAGAAGGTTGGTAGATAGTCGAGTGTTGTCACACTATAGATGGGAAAGGTAAGGGCTTAGCCCTTATCTTGTTGCAGCCTTATTATTAGTAGTGGTATTTAGTAATCATGTAGTTTCTTATCCTTCAAGGTGTTTTACTATCTATTGCTTCATTTTTCTTTGTATTTGATATTTTGCCGTCGTAAAGTGACCAGTTTCAAGAAAAATAACTTTCCGTCGTATTTTTCTTGCAACCCTGCTTCGAATATCTCTCTCTTTTGAGCTGGGTCTATTAGAAAAAACCTTTCTATCCTACAAAGGTAGGGGTAAGGTCTGCGTACATCTCACCCTTCTCAGACCCTACTTGGCGGACTACACGGGGTATGTTGTTGTAGCGCCTTTGTTACTACCCTTTACTAGTAAAACATAATAAATTCAGTAAGAACTCTGTTGAAGTTGGTGCCCTGTAAAACTCTGTTTCATGTAGTGGAGATTAGGAAGAACCTTCCCTAAAATAGGTATGCTTTATTTTGAGATAGTGTAGCCGCATTAGTGGAATACACAACTTGTCAAGAGAGGCGATAGTGTAGTTGTAAAGATTGTCCACCGCCAACTAGATTTAGTGCAGGTCATGAAGGGAGCAAAGTGGGGAAGGAAGTTGGATTCCGGGTATAGGGAGATTTGGGTGTGCTCAGTGTTATCAAAAGCAAAAAGCGGGGCTTTAAGTGCAAAGCACAAGTAGAGCATAGGCTTTAATATAAAAGGCGCATAGGGAGAAAAAATACAAATATATATGTTTAGTCTAAGACTGGTAATTTATAAGCATGAATAATAAATATATGAACAAAGAAATTGAAAAATAATTACGATAAAATGAAATATCAATTATTTAGTGTCATCTCTTCAGAAGAGGTTCATTAGCAAGGAAAGTATGCCTTAGAATCTTGATGGCGGCATTGAAGCGCACATTAAGTGACGCGAAGTGCTCAACACGTGTTGAGCCTTACTTAGGGCTTAAGTGCGCTTTTTTGATAAAATTGGGTGGGCTGTTAAAGTATAACTTAAACTTAAAGCATGCTTAAGCCTTTAAGCTTGATGAGGCCTAGGTTGTGCACATTGCCTCCCTTAATTGGTGTTTTGGTGTAAGTGTCGTGGTGGTAAGGCTTGCCTTAGTAATGGATGAGTTGACACGGTCTATCCATGAGGAGGTGCTATGGTGTGTGCTATTTGCAGATGACATAGTACTGATTGATGAAACTCGGGCTAAAGTTAAGGATAAGTTGGAGGTTTAGAGATATACTTTAGAATCCAAAGGGTTCAAACTGAGCAGGTCCAAAACAGAATATTTGGAGGGTAAATTCAATGTTGTAAGAGATAAAGCAGATATTGAAGTGACGCTTGCCACTCAACCTATTCCTAAGAAAGAAAATTTTAAGTATCTTGGGTCCATCATCCAGAGTAGTGGCGATATCGACGATGATGTCACACATCACATTGGGATAGCATGGACGAAATAGAGGCTTGCCTCTGAAGTATTTGTGATAAAAAGATACCACCTAAACTTAAAAGGCAAGTTTTACAGAATGGTGGTTAGACCATCTCTGTTATATGGGGTGGAGTGCTGGCCAATTAAAAACTCACATGTTCAGAAGATGTAGGTCGCGAAGATGAGGATGTTGAGATAGATGTGTGGACACACCAGGAGTGATAGGATTAGGAATGAGACCATCCGGGAGAAGTTAGAGGTGGCCCCTGTGGTTGACAAGATGAGGAAGGCGAGGTTGCGATGGTTTGGACATGTGCGGAGAAGAAGTACCAATGCTCATGTTAGGATGTGCGAGAGGTTCGATTTAGGGGTTACACAGAGGGATAGAGGTAGACCAAAGAAGTATTGGGGGGATGTGACAAGATATGGTGAAACTTCATCTCACCGAGGACATGACCTAGATGGAAAGGATTGGATGTTGCTACTCGGGTAGAAGGCTAGGGGTAGGTTGATGTATGGCTTTGTGACATAGTAGGTTAGTAGGAGTAGTCGTATCTTTATATCCTGTGTTGTCATTATTCGTCTTGTATTTGTTACTTTCATTGTATTTACATACTATCATTTGCTTTTCATTATTAGTCTTTTCCTTTTCTTCTTTCCTTTCCTTTTTTTCTCTATTTTCTTTTTTCCATCTCTGGTATCTTCTGCTTATGAGACTTGACTTTTTAGACGAGGGTTTTCCGGAAACAACCTCCTATCTCTATGAGGTAGTGGTAAGGTTTGCATACATTTTACCCTCCCCAGACCCACTTGTGGGATTTCACTGGTATGTTGTTTTTGTTGTCATCAAGGTCTTCTTAAGGCATGTGCATCTGCACCGATGGGTGTCGTCTTTTAGGACAGAACAATATATATATATAGGCTTTTTCCATTCTTTTCTCCATTCAAACAACAACAACACACTCAGTTGAATCCCACAAGTGGGGTCTGGGGAGGGTGGAAATGTAGGCAGACCTTCCCACTACCTCGTAATAGCATTCTTTTCTCCATTACATTTCTAATTTTTTTCCCCTTCTATACTCTGTAGCGCTTTACTCCCCTAAGGCCCGCACTTGAATTGCACTTTGCTGTTAAAGCTACCAACAGACTTTAGTGTTTTTTTGTGCTCTTTGCATTTGACTGCTCTTTATTTGCATGGTGGAGTAACCCTATACTCTCTCTCCCTGTCTGAAGATGCAGATGTTTCCTTAGTTTGAAGAGAATAACTCCGGATCTTATTATCTGAGTTTAAATATGCAGAGGCAGTATAATTTCAAAAAAAAAAAAAAAAAATGCAGAGGCAGTAGTTTACATGATACCATAGCCAACTATGCTGTAGAAGGTTAAAAGGATTGACTCTGCACCTTCTGTTTCCAGTCCGAACATGAACTTTATTAATGATGTTTTCTTGTAAGTTCTTTTTAACTAAGTTGCTCGGATCCGGGTGCGGGTGTCCGATACGGGTGCGGATCTAGAGGTCGGATCCTTCATGGTCTAACTTTTAAGATTCGGGGATATGGATCCATGTATGGATACGGGTGCGAGGATTCGCCTAAAATAATCTAAATATCTAAAAATAGAGTGATAAAACCTAAATTATGAGATATTATGTGGAAAACATAAAGAGAATCCTGCAAGGAGATTAAAGGAAAAGGCGTGACATAGAGATTTTTATATAAAGGGTATCCCATTTCCTTCAATTTCATCTTAGTTTTTGTATTGATCACAGAAATCATTAAAACCGTCCAAACTTTTCCTATCGACTTTGGTCAAAGTATCCGAAATCATTTTACCAAATCGGACACGGATCCCACACCCACACCCATGTCGTGTCGACACGGGTGCGGCACCAAAAGTTAGGAAAATAATCATTATATATTCTAGTTAATGATATTGAAGTTAAAAAGGAACGGCTCAATACCTCGTGATTCCTAAATCTGAACCACCATCCCCGGAAATTGCCACCGTCATTTCTCTTGTAAGTTTTTCAAATGGGGGAATCTTTGTATTTAGTATTTTGCTTATCGAATGTAACCATTCCAAGGTTAGAATTTAAGTTGAATGTCTTTTCATTGTATTGACATTTCACTGCATGTCTTAACACTGTATAATAGAATAATCTTGTATTTTTAATGTAGTAGTTTCATTGATGGCATCAAGAAGATGCAAAGCATATAAAGATGTTGAATACAAAAGAGAGTTTGTTGACTCCGTTACTTGTCCTATACTTAGGATAAGGAGTCCAAAAAATTGTCAGAGGTGTAAGTAGGGATATCTATAGGAGATAAATTGCACCAACTAAATAAACATACTTCTAGCCTCAGGGAGTGGTTTGGAGTTGTTATTTTATCAACACATCGTGGCTCCTTTCTGTACAACACACCAAGAAATGCTTGCAGGGATCGTTTTCCAGCTTTTCCTGATTGATTTTACCACTTTTCCCCTTACCGTACTCCGACTTGGTATTTCGCACTGCCTGTCCAAGGTCGAACCCTGGGATTTGATGTTGGTCTTAAAAGGCCGAGAGCTCCATCATTTTTAGGCATACTTAATGTTCTCTGGCATAACTGTGAAATTTCCGTATCTTGCTTTTACTAGTCTTTTAATTGGGACGGTAATCACAAACTATGTATTTCATTGTTTCAACTTTGGCAAGCTTAATTCTTTTAAACTCAAAACTAGTGTATGTTGATCTACTTTGAACAAGAGAACTCTCTGACGGTTAAAAATTCTCTTTTTTGGTAGCCCACAACAGTTGACACCAATTCGAAGAAATTAGGGTGCTCTGTAACCGAAAGCCAACCTTTTGCTGCTAAGGGATCCAGAGGTGACACTTCTTTAGTTTATATTCCCTTGTATTCTAACTTTTAGAGGTGATATATATTAAGTGTTGGGGCCATTAACAGCAGTCATTTCATTTGTTTCATTCTAATCTTTCTCCTTGATCATTGTCTTATCAACTCTAAATATACATTTATTTCTCAATTCTGAAACTGGGATTGCTGATGTAGGTCGAAAACGTTCAGTTACTTGCTCACCAGAAGTACAAGACGAGAGTTCCAAGAAACAGCCTGAAACCGGTGTGTGCAATGCAAACGCTACTGTTAGATCATCTGCAGCTGATATAAATGCAAAACATTCAACTGAAAATGCTGAAATAAGTCTAGACACACAGCCAGAAAAAAGAGACTCAAGTGAAGACACAAAAGTCATAGCTGCTGAAAGTGACCCTATTAAAAGGTTATCAGCTGTCTCAACTCCTCAGTCAGATCTAACCCCAGAGCAGCAATTACCAGAAACTGTGGACCAAAAACCTATTAATAAAGAAAAACCAGAGCAGTCAAGAAGATCCAGAACTAAGAAACCACTTACGCCTGGTCGGCGGATCTCAAAAAGACTTGTGGGCCACAGCCCAGAACCGGTGGCTGATTTGGATCTAGGTGAACGTGCTTTTCGAGCTGTAGTTAAGAAATCTGCTTCCTTGGGCATCCCCCTGAATGTCCCTGGTCAGGAATTTTCCCAGAACAAAGATCCTAAAGTAGGAACTGGCAATTCTGATCAGGCTCCTTTGAGCAGAGAAGCTTCAGGCGTTGAATTTCCACCAGACGTAGAAAAGGAAATACTTATTCAGAGTGAAGATCCGACAGTAGGAACTGGCAGTTGTGATCAGGCTTCTCTGAGCAGAGAAGCTTCAGGGGATGAATTATCACCAGGCTTGGAAAAGGAAGTACTTTGCCAGAACAAAGATCCTACAGTAGGCACTGGCAATTGTGATCAGGCTTCTCTGAGCAAGGAAGCTTCAGGCAATGAATTATCGCCAGGCTTGGAAAAGGAATTACTTGCCCAGAACAAAGATCCAATGGTAGGAACTGGCAATTCTGGTCAGGCTTCTCTGAGCATAGAAGCTTCAGGAGACAAATTGTCACCAGGCTTGGAAAAGGAATTACTTGCCCAGAACAAAGATCCAATGGTGGGAATGGGCAATTCTGATCAGGCTTCTCTGAGCAGAGAAGCTTCAGGAGATAAATCATCACCAGGCTTGGAAAAGGAAATACTTGCCCAGAACAAAGATCTGACAGTAGGAACTGGCAATTCTGATCAGTCTTCTCTGAGCAGAAAAGCTTCAGTGGATGAATTATCACCAGGCTCGGAAAAGGAAATACTTACCCAGAACAAAGCTCTGTCAGTAGGATCTGGCAATTCCGATCAGGCTTCTGTGAGAAGAGAAGCTTCACTAGATGATATACCACCAGGCTGGGAAAAGGAAATACTTGGACACAACAAATATTCTACAGTAGGTACTGGCAATTCTAATCAGCCTTCTCTGAGCAGAAAACTTTCACCAGATGAAATACCCCCAGGCTGGGAGAATGAAATACCCCCAGGATGGAAGTATGAAATACCTGCCCAGAACAAAGATCCTACAATAGGAACCAGCAGTTCTGCTCAAGCTTCTCTGCGCAGAGAAGAAGTTTCACTGGATGAAATACCCCCAGGTTGGGAAAAGGAAATACTTGCCTATAACAAACGTCCTACAGTAAGAACTGGCAAATCTGATCAGGATTCAGTAAGAAGAGAATTAGCTTCAGCAGATGAATTACCACCCGGGTGGGAAAAGGAAATGCTTATCCGGAACAAATATCCCACAGTAGGAACTGGCAATTCTAATTCACTGGATGATATACCTCCAGGCTGGGAAAAGGAACTACTTGTCCAGAACAAAGATCCTACATTAGGAACTGGCAATTCTAATCAGTCCTTACTGAGCAAAGAAGCTTCAGCGGATGAATTACCACCAGGCTGGAAAAAGGAATTCAGAATGAGAAAACATTCTCGTGGGATAAAAAAGGACCCGGTATTCTCTTTCTTCCTCAGCATTTTGTCTTCCCTCCCCCCTCTGTGCTCGTCTCTCTCCCTCTCTTTCTCATGCTCATCATCCTATTCAAGCAGAGTCTATTTTACACATACCAATTCATAAAAAAGAAGAGAGTCTGTTTTACACCATTATGCTGATATGGGATGTATACATGAGAAAGAATGCATATGGAGAAGGGTTATATAGCTGCTTATGTGGCAGACATGGAATGCTGCATTAGTATTTTGCAGTTTGAATTATAAGTTAACTTGATCATTGCAGTTTTACACGGATCCAGTGCATGGATATGTATTTCGTTCCAAAAAGGATGTTATGCGCTATCTGCAAACTGGAGACATCAGAAGTTGTGCTGTAAAACCTACCAAAAGGGATCTGGATTCAACAATGAAGGATAATTCTGTAAGTCTGCACCTTCTGGATCTCCCACTTGTGTTCCCCATCAAATCTAGTTGTGCTATATGTTTGATAACTTCTGTTCTCCATGTTACTGCTTTTCAGTTTGCGTATAAATCTTGTTGGTCGTATTTGTATGAACCTTTTACTAGGAAGATATGTCCAGTCCTGTAAAAACAGTGGTAAAGTTGGCGTTTTCTGTGAAACTTTGTTCATGTATTGGAGGTGCGGAAGCACCTCTTCTTAAACAGGCTTGTTTGGTCTGAGACTGAGCAACTGCTTTAGAGAATACTCACAGAAGATAAATTGGAGAGCAATGACCTTGTCCAAGTTCAAAGAGAATAATTCCACGTCATTCCATTTGAATTGGAATATGTAAAGAGAATAGCTTATACGGAGTTACATGTAAAGACGATGTCATAGAAGGGTAAGAGGTACGACTCAGTACCTTATAATTTCCATATCTGGACCACTGTCCTGAGCTTTATCCCTGTTTTCATTAGTTCGTTAAATGAGGAATATCTTTATAAACTATAGCTGCAAAAAGATGCCATAGAAAGTTAAAAAGATGACTCAATACCTTAGTGATTTCGAGATTTCAACCACCATTTCAAGCATTATAAATAGGATTTTTTTTTCCTTGCGAGTTCTTAAACGAGGAGGAAATTCTTTATGTTTAGCGTTTTGTATATATGGATATTATCATTCATGTGGAAAATTCAAGTAGAGTGTTCATTCATTAAATTAACATTTCGCAGCATGTCTTTACTTTCTGTTTCTATTTGACAAAATAATCTGGGAATTCCTTCACTTTATTCTTGATTAGCCCTTGGTTGAAACTGTTGTCACAAATCCTTTATGCATCCACTGTTCATGACAAGATTTGAGTTCGGCAAGTCCATTTTTAATTTCTCAATACAAGTGTATTAATTTTAACTTGAAATGGAGGAATTTCTGATGGTTGAAAGCTTGTTTTGATAGACCTCAACACATGATACCAGTTCGAAGAAATTAAGGTGCTCTTTGGCCGGAAGACAGCTTTCTGCCACTGAGGAATCAAAAGGTGATACATTTTAGTTGGAAATTTTGCTCGAACTCCAATTCTGATAGGAGATACAACATTATTCAGTTCATTCCTTCAATTTAGTCTCGTCATTGATATATATCATGCCAAATTCTCGTACATGTTGATAGTTATTCTCAATTCTGAAATGGGAGTTGCTGATGCAGGTAGCAAGTGTTCTGTTACTTGTTCACTGGCACTACATGCTGAGAATTCCAATGAACATCCTGAAAGCAGTATGTTGAACCTTAACACCAGTATTTCATCTATTGAAGCTGTTTCCCCACAGTCGGACTACCTCCCAGAGCAACAATTACCAGAAAATGAGAAGGAAAAGCATAATAATAAAGGAGTGACAAAGGGGATGAAAAAATTCAGAAATAGTAAGTCATCTACTCCAGTTCGCCGTGTCTCAAAGAGACTTTCACGCCACAACCCAGAAATGGTGGCTGATTTAGATCTAGGTGAACGTGCTCATCAAGCTGTGGTTAACAATTCAGCCTTGTCAGGCATTCCTATGAATGTCTCTGGTGGGGAATTGGCCCAGAAAACTGATCTAGCGACTGGCGATTCTGATCAGCCCTCTCTAAGCGGAAAAGCTTCGTCACGAGATGATCCATTTAAAGTTGTGAGGTGTCTTTCAGAGGGCCAAGCATTTAAAGAGCAAAATGATGAGAGAATATTGCAAGATTCTCAGCCAACTGGAATATCACATGAAAGAGGAAAGGTTCACTTGGAACACCATGCGGTTAAACAAAGGCCTACAGGAAAGCTGGCGAAAGAAGAACAAGACAGTCAGAATAGATTATTGGACAATTCTCAACCAGCTGAGCCATCATGGAGAAATGTGGATCTTAATGTGGAAAACCAGCAATGGCAAGATGTACAACTAGCTCCATCACAGAGAAGTGTGGATCTTAATATGGACAACCAGCAATGGCAAGATTCACAACTAGCTCCATCACAGAGAAGTGTGGACCTTAATGTGGAAAACCAGCAATGGCAAGATCCCCAACTAGCTGAACCATCACACAGAGATCTGGATCTTAATGTGGAAAACCAGCCTGTGAAAGAAAAGCAAACAGCAGAGCTGGTAACTGAGAACCAAGATGAACAAAACAGAAGATTGCATGCGCAACTAGCTTCTTACCCATTTGGGGACTATTGGTCAGACCCATGCTTGGAATTTGCATTCAAGACCCTTACAGGTGCAATACCAGTAGAAGATACCCTGTCCTATCAGGGATCTACCCATCAAGAATACAATCCTTCCTACTCGCAGACCGATGATGGGTGCTTTGAACTGCCATTATTCAACACTTCCAGCTATTACATGAATGATGTTCCAAATCACTGTGCTCCATCGGAGGAGCACATCATCAAGGAGCAACCGCCAATAAATCAAACCTTTTTGACCCCTGGAAATAATAGCACACCAGGTCACAGTAGTGTTGTTTCTCAGAATCCAGGTTTGACCTTTCTGCCCAATGGAAATAACAGCACACCAGGTTGCAGTAGTGTTGGTTCTCAAAATCCAGGTTTGTGTTCCCAGGCTAAGGACTATCAATCTAAATTTAAATCTCAAAGGTGAATAAGAGCACATAAAAGAGATGGAAGTGTTAGGTGTATCGATGGATCAACTAATAACACGGTGCTGCTCCTTTGAATGCCATTTTTGTGCAGCTATATCCTCTGGCTGTAACATTTTCTGATGTGATTTCTGGAGTATGTGGGGTATCTTTATTTGGTTGAAGCTGATCACAGGTGATGCTTCATCAATTGTCTGGAGGTAACACGTGAATTAGGTTTATTCGAACCAGATAGCTGGTCGAAATGTAGCTTTAACATTTTGAATGCTTAGATCACATGATCAGTTGGAATTTAGACAATCTGTTTCGAAAGTCGTAATGGACAATTGTTTTGCTATTTGTATTGTGCATAAGTTTGGATTCTGTGCTTTTATAACACGTAAATTCATCTCTGTTTTCTCTCCGCCTCTATAACTGGATTGTTCAAGCATAACAACTCTGGAAGATCAGAAATGCACTCAAATAGAGTACAGTAGTCTGCAACTTTTTGAGACCAAGGTTCATATTCCAGTAGGTACAAAAAAGCTCATCCACCTAATCCTTCCAATACTTGATTTGGTGGAAGATAGAAAGTATTAGGACAAATTACCTCGAACTGGATCATATTTTTTTAAAACGAGAAGAAACAAAGAGTGTTATGGACAAATTAAGAGTGATTTCTTCAAGATATTTGACCTGATTGATATTGTTGAAGCAATGGTAAAACTCCTTCTGCATAATAAACCTCAAAGTTGCAGTGTACGATACAATAAATTGAAAATCATGCAAAGAAGCATCATCAAATTTAACTTTAAAAATGTAAAGAAAATCCCAACTTTTTCATTCCAATAATTGCTGGGAACATACTATGATTTGAAATAGCATGTTCCCGCCTTTTTTAACGATATGAAATTCACACTTCGACACTCAAGATTTCATAACGGGTAGATATTTCCATACGAAAAATTGATAATGTAAGCAAGAACAAAGTGATGCTTCACAATTCACATCAATAAGAAGACTCTTTCCATCCACCATAGCTTTCTTCTTCATGCCCCCTCTCAGAATATTCCTACAAAACATAGCAAGAGATGTCATGCTCTTAGCTTACCAATTACCCATTAGTGATGATTTATATATATATAGTCGATTTCAACTTGCTTGGTCGAGATTGAGTACTTTTTTTAAAATGAATAAAATTTTTTGAGAAAGTAACTTGCCTCAGGAGTAAAGGTCAGACCAACTTTAATTTCTCCACAATATTCTTCATCTTTAACAACATTGTAACATGTTATTGGGATGCTCCCTTCTGATAAAACTGGTTCAATTGGTATCCTGTAGATATCATACAATTGAGGATATAGCTCAAAAACAATACTATCAAACTAAAATTATATATATGGATCTTAGATTCGTCTCTAAACAGATAAAATGTTTATTCGACTCCATAAACTAATAATCTCAAATGTTTAGACTATAGTTTGTATAACATTACTAGAAAGTAGATGTATACTACAACAATAACAATATCTACACTTAATAATTTGAGATACACTTAATAATACTACTAACAAGGAGAAGTAGAGAGGAGGTTAGCCCTTTGCCTCTCCCATAAGCAATGCAACAACACTCGGGCTTAGCTACCTACTAACTTTGTACCCTAATTCCTCGACCTTCATACTTTCCTATCCAGGGTCACGTTCTCAGGAAGATGTATACATATCTCAACATCTACTCATACTATGTCTATATATAGAAAAAAAAATACATATAAATCTTAGATTTGCCTCTAATTATATAGATATACTTACTTAGCTTCCCCAACATGATCATCATCACCAATAGCATCACTGTCCATTATCTTCAAGAAGAGTTCTTCAACACCCTCAGAAATGGAGAACACAAATGTTTCATTCCATTCTGGTTCACTTCCCTTCCCTATGGAAATTGGCAACATTATGATCATATCATAAATCTTAATAGATTAAACTTCATTTTATTTTTCTTAAGAAATATTTGAAACTATAATTAAGACAAAATTAACCAAAGATTAATGACCAAATGTACCTGATGCAACACTGCTCTTTTTCTCCTGAGATCTATAAGTTAAAATCACATATGGATCCATATCATCTGTATCACACAAGATGACATTTTTTTAATAAAAACAAAAATACAGAGTATGAATCGAAAAAAGAAAAGGGCAAGTCCGGAGCACTAAAGTTCACGCTATGTGCAGGGCTCGGGGAAGGGTTCGATCACAAGGGTCTATTGTACGCAGTCTTACCTGACATTCTGTCAGAGGCTGTTTCCAAGGCTTGAACCCGTGACATCCTGTCAGATGGCATCAACTTTACCAGCTACTCCGAGGCTCTCCTTTTAGAGTATGAATCGAATTAAGTTTTTTTTTTTTTTAAATAAAAAGATTGTTCATTTTCAAAAGATTAACCTTTCTATCAACCAGGATCCTCAAGTAAAACTAAATACAAATTTTTTATACCAAATTGTAGCAAATTGGCCAAAATGAATGTTGATTTATATTGATCATTCCCTCGAATTTATTTTATTTGACATCGTTTAACCAGGCACAAAGCTAGATATAATGTTATTAGTAGATTCAATATTTAAAGTTTATACATTTCTAACTCGAACTCAAATTAATATATAGTGATGACTAAATTCCGAGACAAATATTTATAGATATTTAGATAGTGTTTTGCCATTGAATGAGAATTTTCGAGACCTCAGATCAAATCGGTATCATCTACAAATATATGATTGATAATGAACTTTGATCTGATTTTGAAAATCTGATCTTCAAATATATTCAAAATCCCAAAATTTGGCTTCAAGCACAAAACTTCAAATGAATTTCCTAGTAAAATGTATATCGAAACACAACTTCAGCACTCAAATTTCCGAGTTTCAACTTCAAAAGCTATGACTAAGCAGGGGCTAAGTAGATTTCTTAATACATTACATATAGATCAGCCTCTGATCACATAAGTAACAATTGAAAATTAGGCTGATTAAGACAACATCTAATCAAACTTTGTATTAATTGAATTGTTAAGTAAATCTTATTTTCTTAAAAAAATTTAGCAGCAAATTGAAAATCAGATCAAACAACATCAACACCACCATAATCAATAAAATTCCATTAGTGGAGTCTGCGGATAGTAAAATATACTCACACCCTTCGATTGCCTCATAGAGACAGAGAGAGGCTATTTTCGAAAAATCGAAAATCAGATCCAAGATACAAATTCACCTAGATCATGATCAGTGATCACTTCCCTTTCTTTCTTATATCACGATTCATGGTTAATTAAACTAATCAGATAAAAAAAAATTAAAAAAACTTACTGAGAAAATCAGTATTTTCAAGGCCTTTAGCACCAACAAGATGTACTACAAGTTTTCCTTGTACCATTTTCAATCAAAGTCTCGCAGATTCCCAGGAAAAAAAAAAGAACAGATTCTCGCAGGAATTTTCGGACAGAGATCGGGTTTCTTTTCGAGGAAGAATATGTTGAGCTGATGTTTTTATACGTGAATAACAGACCGGTTTGGGTGGGGTTAGACCGGTGACTGTAACTTGAACCGGACGGGTGGGCTGAAGTATGGATCTGGTATGGTGTGATCTGTCAAATTAAAAATCACATTCTCTCTTTATTTTAGTGGTAAAATTTTTTTTTAAATATTTTTAAATTATGTGAAATTAAATAAAAATAATAACTTAATCTTGTATTCGAATAATTATTATGTTAATAAATCTTATGATAACTTAATGAATAAAAAATGAAAACATGGTAATTAGGTACTTATTCAGCTTTGAAATTTGCGTCAAATTAAATAATTTAACTTTAGCAACGTACAACTATTGAGTACTAATACATATATGTATCACGATATAAATATTTTGCATTCCTTATAAGGAAAAATTATGCGGATAATCAAACATATACTAGTTAATTAGCTAACATAATTATAGTTTAAATTAATTACAGCTCGCAGCAAACATCTATCTGTAACTACAGTTTGAGTTTTATCTAATTCGCGTGATTCATACAAACATTGCATGCGATTATACAAAAGCTGTGCACGAATCAAATCGTATAGTGAAATATACGAACACTGTGAATTGTATATCAAATTATATTAACGGTGTGCACGAATTGTATAGCGAAATATACAAACGCTATATAAAAACTGCAAATTGTATAGCGAATCATACAAACATATACAAATGCTAGTCGAATTATACAACGCTTCTCTAACTATAGTGACGAAATGTAATGGCTATATACGAAAACTTTTTTTTTCTAAATTAAATGGATATTGTCTGGGGCCTATTATCTCAAGTGGCATATCATCAAATTATTAGGTTTTGTATATATTCATTGTATACATAATAATTGGATACGTTTAGCCGCCTAGCTAGCTCTATCTTTATAAAAAACAACTTTAAAGATTATTCTTTCATTTATGTAATAATAATCAAGTGTCAATATATATATTTGTAATGTCCATAGTGCAAAAAGCCGCCATTCCCCTATATAAACCCCTAACTCAATGTGTAAATATATCCAACAACAAAATATTCTTCTTATACTTAAAAAAAAGTGTCCACTAAAATGAGTCACTTGACAACTTGTTTAGTGTTCTTCCTCCTTGCCTTTGTGACTTACACTTATGCTTCCGGTGTGTTTGAGGTCCATAACAACTGCCCCTACACCGTGTGGGCGGCGGCAACCCCCGTAGGAGGTGGTCGACGTCTCGAGAAAGGTCAGAGTTGGTGGTTCTGGGCCCCACCGGGTACTAAAATGGCGCGTATTTGGGGTCGTACTAATTGCAACTTTGATGGTGCTGGTAGAGGTTGGTGTCAGACCGGTGACTGTGGTGGAGTCCTGGAATGCAAAGGGTGGGGTAAACCACCAAACACCTTGGCTGAATATGCATTGAACCAATTCAGCAACTTAGATTTTTGGGACATTTCTGTGATTGATGGATTCAACATTCCTATGTCTTTTGGACCGACTAATCCTGGCCCTGGAAAATGTCATTCAATTCAATGCACAGCCAATATAAACGGTGAATGCCCTGCTGCACTTAGGGTAGCTGGAGGATGTAACAATCCTTGTACTACGTTCGGAGGACAACAATATTGTTGCACCCAAGGTCCATGTGGTCCTACAGAGTTATCAAGATTTTTCAAACAAAGATGTCCAGATGCGTACAGTTACCCTCAAGACGATCCAACAAGTACATTTACTTGTCAAAGTTGGACTACAGACTACAAGGTTATGTTTTGTCCTTATGGTGCTACTCACAATGAAACAACAAATTTCCCATTGGAGATGCCTAAAATTACTCTTGATGTGGCTTAAATCAAGTAGATTCTTGAGTGGAGCCAATCTCTTTATTGTTATATTTGCTTGATGTTGGACATTGTCTGTAATTTGCCTTATACACATATTTCTTTAATCTGAATAACGATCAATCAAACACTATATATTTTATCTTACACATGATATTTTTAATTTTCAATTAAGAGTGTACTTGGACTATCATTTCTTTTCTAATTCTAATTATTTAAAAAAATAATTTAGATAACATTCTAAAGTACCTAGATCTGAAAATATAAAATTGTATGGGGTAAGATATACCAATACCATTATAAGTGTACAGATAGAAATAATTTTTTATTACCATCTTTGGAATATTTTCAAGTATAATATAAAAAATATCGGGACACTTATAAACGGATTCATCTGAATTCATACCAAATTTCTATTTGAAATATAGTTCATCCAGTATATTGAAACATTAACTTGTCTAGTACAAGTTTTATGTGATTTTTAAGACTTATATTTAACTAATAAAGAATTGGAAAAAAAAATCATGAAGAAGTAATAAATAATTGAGAAAAATAAATAATATTGCACTTGTTGAGTAAACTCACACCCCAAACAAGCAAAAAAAAAAATAAAAATCACCAGTGTTAGTCGTGACACATCGAGCGACAAACAACCAAAATTAAATAATCATGATAATCGATAATTTTGAATGTGTAATCATCTCATGTAAACTCAGGATTCTCTTGGGACCATTAATGAAGACGATCATAATGACAATGAGGAAGACTAGAAAACTTTACTAAACAATAGAAATTAGTATCGAACAGGTCCTGCAATATAATTAAATAACAAAAAATCATCTCTAATCCTATTTAATGATCGAAAATTCATCAAAAACTTCATCCATTAGGTAAATATAAACTATTTAACTAGAGATTAACGACGAAATTCGTAACTAATTTCATTTTTTTTCTCATGTCAAACAAGGTGTCGAAAAAAATAGCAACTTTTAATATCCCACTCACCTCTACGCCCAACCCATTTGCTCAACCTTTTTGACTGTAGAATGCATGCACATTTTCTTTTAATAAAATTATTATGTCCACTTGATAGTTGATACATATATGTCCACATTTTAGTAGTCGTTTTTTTTTTTATATCTAGTATCTTCTGCTTATAGGACTTGAGTTTTAAGATGAGAGTTTTCCGGAAACAACCTCTTTATTTCTATGAGATAATGATAAGGTCTGCGTACATAATTATAATATAAGTAATATATATTATAATAAAATTTAATATAAATAAATATTATAACGTGTTATGGATAAATTTATTTCTTGTAGCTAGATTGTATATTATATTGGCGGCTTTTTGTTTCATTTCAAGTGGAGATATTTTGGCCATAGATAAATAAATTATTTATTTCTATATATATATATATATATATATATATATATATACACACACACTCTACACTTTTATAACCAAAGCATCTTTCAAGATTATTTCTTTTTATTTTAATAATAATAAATATATCAAGTGCCAATATTTATATATGATTAATGTTCATACCCAAAAAAGCCGCCGTACCCCTATATAAACCCCCAACTCAATGTGTAAATATATCCAACAAAATATTCTTCTTATACTAAAAAAAAAAGTGTCCACTAAAATGAGTCACTTGACAACTTGTTTAGTATTCTTCCTCCTTGCCTTTGTGACCTACACTTATGCTTCTGGTGTATTTGAGGTCCATAACAACTGCCCCTACACCGTGTGGGCGGCGGCAACCCCCGTAGGAGGTGGTCGACGTCTCGAGAAGGGCCAGAGTTGGTGGTTTTGGGCCCCACCGGGTACTAAAATGGCGCGTATTTGGGGTCGTACTAATTGCAACTTTGATGGTGCTGGTAGAGGTTGGTGTCAGACTGGTGATTGTGGTGGAGTCTTGGAATGCAAGGGGTGGGGTAAACCACCAAACACCTTGGCTGAATATGCATTAAACCAATTCAGCAACTTAGATTTTTGGGACATTTCTGTAATTGATGGATTCAACATTCCTATGTCTTTTGGACCGACTAATCCTGGGCCTGGAAAATGTCATTCAATTCAATGCACAGCCAATATAAATGGGGAATGCCCTGCTGCACTTAGGGTAGCTGGAGGATGTAACAACCCTTGTACTACGTTCGGAGGACAACAGTATTGTTGCACCCAAGGTCCATGTGGTCCTACAGAGTTATCAAGATTTTTCAAACAAAGATGTCCGGATGCGTACAGTTACCCTCAAGACGATCCAACAAGTACATTTACTTGTCAGAGTTGGACTACAGACTACAAGGTTATGTTTTGTCCTTATGGTGCTACTCACAATGAAACAACAAATTTCCCATTGGAGATGCCTAAAAGAACTATTGAAGTGGCTTAATTAAGTAGATTCAAATCATGAGTGTTTCAATTTGGTTGAGTTTTGGTCATAAATTGTCTTTCTATTACCCACATTTCTTTTAATTTTTGTTTTCTCAAGGTGGCTAAGATTTGAATAACATATATATCAATCGATCACTTATTGTACTTTGTCTTTTTAATCCTAATTATTGAAGCCTTAAACTTTAAAAAATAAAAAAGGAATGAAAAAAATAGTCTTGATAATATTCTACAATACCCAGATCTGGAAATATAAAATTTTAGGGACAAGATAAACTATTTAATAAATCATGAGATGGAATCATTTTTTTATAGGCGGCTTTAAGAAGATTTCCATGCATTGGCCCGGGGCGGAGCTACGTAGGGCCAAGGTTAATCATCTAAATTCGCTTCGACGTATAATTATATTGTTTATATATATACATAATTAAAATCGTAATTTATGTATATATATCAGTTAATGAATTTTCTTTGACTTCTTCGTATGATTAGTTCTTCATATTTTGAATCCATTAAAAAAATCTGACATATTCAACATTTGTCTTAGACTCTACAAATTTAAATTTGCGTTTGAAAAGTCTTACATTAAGGATAAAAACGAAAAAAAGAAATATTTTCATGACGCAAACCCAATATATCTGATTAAAAATTGAAAAATAACATCCCACCACAAGTACTCTTTGCATATTTTCAGCACATCATGATTTTTTTTCATACCAATATGATTAAATTTTTTTAAAATATTAATCAAAATTTATAATTTTTGACTCTCAAAAAGAAAATTATTACGAATATTCATCCTCCATTTTTCCTTAAAAGTGTCTACCATATTATTTAAATTTGCATCACGTAACCTAAGTCCCCACCATTATTATAGAAAAATATGACAAATGGATAATTAATAAAAAGAAGAAATTTTTACACAAATAGCAATTATTGGTGCAATATTTACGACTTCCATTTTATTTACAAAAATAGCAGCATAATTACAAAAATGACCATTTTTGCCTCTGCACCGCATTTAATGTGTGTTGAATTTCTTTTTTTAATAGCGCCGTCAGCATTAATTGTGGAGTGATGCCACTTCTAATCACCATTTAATGTGGTCTCTGACCATGCATTAATTAGGGGAACAATTCCCTCATTTCTTTAATTCCTGGTCAACTTTTATATATATATATATATTGATAACTTCCCTAAGGAAGTTCTAGTTGATAAACAGTAAGAAGGAAGAAGAAGGAGAATCTGAGAGTTTGAATACTCTCTCTGTCTCTTATTCAGCATAGAAGCAATGAAATGAAGTATATATACAAGATTAACATGTGGAATTAATGAATAGCCACATGTCAAAATAGTCACATGCAAAGTGGTTATAACTAACTTTTCCTTAACTACCATCTAACAACTTTCTAACAACCTCTTAACCACCTCTAATCCTCATTAGCTTGTTACACTTTGCTCAACACTCCCCCTCAAGCTAATGGCTTGAAGAGGTTCTTCATTCCAAGCTTTCCAAGTAGGTATTCATGAGCTGCTCTTCCTAATCCCTTAGTAAGTATGTCAGCAAGTTGCTCTTTGGTTGAAACATGATGAGTTTTGAGTATTCCTTGACTTATTTTTTCTCTTACAAAGTGGCAATCTATGTCTATATGTTTTGTTCTTTCATGAAAGATTGGGTTTGCTGCAATTTGGATTGCAGCTTTGCTATCACACATGAGATCAACTGGTTGTTTTACTTGTATCCCAAGCTCCTTGAGTAAGCCTATAAGCCAGATTACCTCTGCTGTACAAGAAGCCATGCTTCTAAACTCTGCCTCAGCTGAACTTCTAGATATGGTATCTTGTTTTTTTGATTTCCAGGATACCAATGCATCCCCAAACTTCACCACATAACCAGTTATGGGCCTCCTAGTCTCAACACAGGCTCCCCAATCAGAATCACAGTAAGCCTCTAGCTGTTTAGTGCTGTTAGAGGGCATAAACAATCCTACACCAGGTGTCCCTTTTATATATCTGACCACCCTCAATGCTGCATCCATGTGAGATCTTTTAGGATTATGCATGTACTGACTTAGCATTTGAACTACAAATGCTATGTCTGGTCTAGTCATTGTTAAGTACAACAACCTTCCAACTAACCTTTGATAGATTGAAGGATCATCAACTGTTTCATCTTCATTTCCTTCTTCCCTTGGAAAGTATTTATCAAATTCAACTGATGTCAGTTTCTGGTTGACTTCAATAGGTGTATTAGCTGGTTTTGATCCACTAAGTCCAGTTTCAGATATCAATTCCATAGCATATTTTCTTTGACACATAACAATCCCTTCTGATGATCTAGCCACTTCAATGCCTAGGAAGAACTTCAATTCTCCCAGATCCTTCATTTTAAACTGTGCTTGCAGATCCCTTCTTGTCTGTAAAATCAGATTTTCATTGCTTCCAGTCACCAGTAGATCATCTACATAGACTAGGATAATCACCCTTTCTTCACCAACTGACTTTGTGAATAGAGAATAGTCATAATGACTCTGATTGAACCCCATCTGTAATAGAGCATCTGTAAGTTTCCTGTTCCATTGCCTAGGAGCCTGTTTAAGGCCATATAGAGATTTATTCAGTTTGCAGACCTGTTGATTCTCCCCCTGTCTAGCAAACCCTTCAGGTACTGTCATGTATACTTCCTCAAGTAAGTCTCCATTTAAAAAGGCATTGTGCACATCCATTTGAAACACTGGCCAGTTTGATGCAGCAGCAAGAGCAATCAGAGTTCTAACAGTGACCATCTTGGCAACAGGTGAAAAAGTCTCAGAGTAATCCAACCCAGGCTTCTGACTATACCCCTTGGCAACTAACCTTGCCTTATACCTCTCAACCTCTCCTGAAGATTTGTATTTTATCTTGTACACCCACCTACATCCAATAGGTTTCTTTCCAGGTGGCAGATCCACCAATGTCCAAGTGTTGTTATCTTCAAGGGCATTTATCTCAGATTGCATGGCTGCAATCCATAAAGGATCTTGAGAAGCTTGATGGAAAGAATTTGGTTCTAAAACAGAAGAATAAGCAGCTAGGGCCTGTTGGTATGATATAGTGAGATTTGAATAGGTAACATATGAAGATATAGGGTAGGTACATGAGGTGAATGAGGTAGTTATAAAATCTTTCATCCAACTAGGAGGGGTCTTTGTTCTAGAGGATCTTCTGGGAGGCACTGAGGAGGACTGAGCTGGATTAGATAAGGATACAGAATTGGGAACAAGACAGTTCTCTTGAGTAGTAGCATTGATAGGTGTGGACACAGGAATAGGAGTTGATTCTGAGTAAGCTATATCAAGGACTGGAAACAAAGGTGTTCCAACAGACTTAGTGTGTAGAAAAGGAAATATGGATTCAGTAAAAACCACATTTCTATTTGTAAAAAAGGATTTAGAATGAATATTATAGAGAATATATCCTTTTTGTGTTAAGGAATATCCCATGAAGACACATGGTATAGCTCTAGAAGAAAACTTGTCTGATGTCTTGGTGTTGGATGCATAAGCCAAACAGCCAAAGACTCTCAGATGAATGAGTGAAGGTACTGACTTAAAAAGAAGCTCAAAGGAGGACTTGTAGTTAAGGATCTTGGATGGTGTTCTGTTGATGAGGTAAACAGCTGTAGCAACACACTCCCCCCAAAACTTTAAGGGAATGCCTGCTTGAAATCTAAGACTTCTGGCTACTTGAAGGATTGTTCTATGTTTCCTTTCTACTACCCCATTCTGTTGTGGAGTGTATACACAGGAAGTTTGATGAGAAATACCTAAAGTAGCCAGAAGGTGTTGAAACTCATGACTGAGGAACTCACAGCCATTATCAGTCCTGAATGTTTTTACAGACATATCAAAAAAATTGATTATTTTTGTTAAGAAGTCTCTTATGACTACTAGTACTTCAGCTTTAGAGTGAATGAGGAATAACCAAGTGTATTTGGAATAATCATCTACAATAGTGACAAAAAATCTTTTATTATTGTAAGTAGGAACCTTATAGGGGCCCCAAATGTCACAATGCAGTAGATCAAATACAGATTTTGAACAAGAAGTACTTAAGGGAAAAGGTAGTTTAGTATGTTTTGCAAGGGGGCATATAGTACATAGGTGGTGATCAGGAACAATATGATGAAGAACACTATGTTTTCTAATGATATCTATAGGAGCATGGCCCAATCTTCTATGCCAAAGAGTAGTGGAAGAAGGTACTCTTTCAGTTTTGTGATCAGCTGAATTAACAGAACATTGATTGGCTTGAGGAGATGAAATATGGCTTCTGAGAATGTATAGCCCTTGTTCTTCCTTACCAATCCCTTTCACCAAGCCACTGTAAAGATCCTGGAATATACAGAAATCAGGAAAAAAATTCACTGAGCACTGCAATTCCTTAGTCAATTTAGATACTGACAGCAAATTACATTTGAAATCTGGAAGAAACAACACATTGGACACTGGTTGATTTTTAAACACATATGATTTTCCTGTATGAGTGACTTTGGCTTCAGCACCAGTAGGTAGATGTACAAAGTTATTTTCATGCTCTGGAAGTCTTTTATATTCATATATCTCATCAGAATTTGAAGTCATGTGATTAGTAGCCCCTGAATCTACTATCCATTTAGAGTAGGACTCATTGGACTTAAGATAAGTACCTGCATTGGCTGAACTTGCTGTATTCAGTGAGTTGCTTGTAGAGCTAGTATTGCCTTCTTCATTACCTTTTTTTAGTAGATGAATAATTTGTTGATATTGATCCTGAGTGAAGTAGGATGGTAACTGAACTGTATTTTGTGAGTTAGAATTTGAATCACCAGCACTCTCTTCTGCAAAATTTGCATACTGAGCTCCCCCTTTCTTCTTATTTCTTTGCCAGTCAAGTGGATATCCCACAATTTTGTAGCAGGTATCTTTAGTATGGCCATTATATCCACAATGTTCACACACTACTGACTGTTTCTTCTGATACCTTGGATTACTTCCAGTTCTATTATAATTCATACTTGAATTCCAACCTCCTCCTGGATTGTTAGACCCTGCATTAATATTGTTTTTACCTGAACTGAGCTGAGTTCCAGTGCCCACATTTTTTCCTTTGTAGTTTGAACTGATACCACCCTTTTGACTGAAAAACACTGCTCCTTCAGATATATCACTTACCACAGAAGCTGCACTTGTAATGGATCTTTGACTTTCATGATCAACCACCATAGAATAGGCCTTGTTCAGTGTAGGAATAGGAGACATCATCAATATTTGGCTTCTACATTGGGTGTATGTCTCATTTAAGCCCATAAGAAACTGTAATAGTCTTTGATATCCATGATGCTGAGCATAGTTTCTAGACTCAGCACAGTTACAACCAGGACATGGCATAATTGCATCAAATTCATCCCATAAATTCCTTAATTTTGAGAAGTATTCAGCCACAGACAGTGTTCCTTGAGCTAAAGTAACAATTTCTCTGTGCAAATAGAACACTCTTGATCCATTAACAGTATCAAATCTTTCTTTTAAGTCTAGCCACACCTTATGAGCATTGGATGCATAAATGATACTGCTCAGAAGATCCTTACTCACAGAATTCATAATCCAAGACAATACTATCGCATTTACTTTCTCCCATTGCTCATGCAGAGATGTATCGAACTTTTTCTTACTGTGTCTACCATCTACTAACCCCAATTTGCTTTTCCCTAACAAGCCTATAGTCATAGATCTAGACCACAATGCATAGTTTTCAGATCCAAGTAATTGCACAGAAACTAACGAGCTACCTGGTGTATCTGTAGGAAACAAATATAGAGGATGATTGTGATCCATTTCTGCTCTTCCTGAACCTCTCGATCCTGATAAATTTGGACCTGCATGTGTGTTTTCAGTGGTGGTTGCCATTCTTCCTTCGATCTTCAACTCTGGACTAATCAATCCTAGCTGAAATTTCACTTCTCCTAGCTTGATTTCAGCTAAGAACTTTTTTCTTCACCCAATTCTACTTGAATTCAGCCTTTTCTGCAGCTGTCTTCTTCTAATTTTTTGTTGACTTTGCTTCAAGCTTCAACCTCTCAAGGTCAGCTTCCTTCAATTCTACTTCGTCTAACTCAAATTGGCCCTTCGATCATGGGCTCTGATACCATGATAACTTCCCTAAGGAAGTTCTAGTTGATAAACAGTAAGAAGGAAGAAGAAGGAGAATCTGAGAGTTTGAATACTCTCTCTGTCTCTTATTCAGCATAGAAGCAATGAAATGAAGTATATATACAAGATTAACATGTGGAATTAATGAATAGCCACATGTCAAAATAGTCACATGCAAAGTGGTTATAACTAACTTTTCCTTAACTACCATCTAACAACTTTCTAACAACCTCTTAACCACCTCTAATCCTCATTAGCTTGTTACACTTTGCTCAACATATATAATTTTTTTAAAATTTCCAGTGGGCGTCATTTATTGATAAGACCCCTGTCAGTCTCGATTGACGCGCCGGTTAAATCAGCCGGCGCGTCCCTCCATATGTACAAATACACTATTGCAATATGTGCCAGTTTTATGGTATGCACATTGGTATATTTGTGTTTTAAATGGTCAGTTTCTACATTTTTGTGTGCTGGTTGAGTTTTTTTTGGTTGTCTGCAATGGTATATGTATGCACATTGGTATGTTGGTATTTTAAATGGTCAGTTTCTAAGTATGCTGCCATTTTACATTTTGTTGTGTGCGTGTTGGTGTTTTTTTTCCTTCTGGATTGGTATATCTGCCACTTTACGGTACTCACATTGGTATATTTATTTGAACTGGTATACTCTTCAGCCATGAAAAATCTACACAATAATTGATTTTTATTTTTTTTTTCCCATTTTCTTACATTCCCCAACACTATCATTTCAAATCAATCACAACACCAATCATTTTTTCAAAACACTCTCTTTCCTACTTATGTAATTAATTTGCTACTTTAGTTGTAATAAAAAAAAAGTTGCTAGGGGCATGTAAATACTATTAATATTTTGTATATTTGTGCAAAATCCCCCCCAAAATTGCATGTGCATCTATAGTCAAAAGTCTAATAAAAAGGGGAGTATTGGTAGGTGAGGTCTTTTATGTTGCTTGATGGTTCATTTATTATTGATTACTATGTTGTCAAAAGAATATTGTTTTGAAAAAAAAGTAATTTTGTTGTTTTATCCTAATACAATATTGTCATTTCATTCCATCAATTTTTGTTATTCTCAAATCAATTACCGTTTCAGAATAGATTGATATTGGTAAAGTCGCATTTAATTTTGTCATTTTTGCCTTTGAATCAGTGTCAAATTATTTCTTTTAATATATGTTTTATGTTTTCTATCGTTTTAAAATTTTTATACCTATATATGTACACGAGAGAAAGTGTCTTATTAATTAATCTGTTACATGAAGTTATAAATAGGTTAGAACCGTTATTCAATTCTCTAAAATATCTCTGGTAAAAGCATGTCGTTAATTAAGATAAAAAGTGAAATTTTCTGTATTTATTTTCTATATTTAAAAATATAATATTCTTTTTTTTTTAGTAGATTGATCATAAAGAAACAATAGTTTAATATAAAATGACGAGGAGAATTTGCTTATTTTGAGGAGCACGTTCAGTGACGTACTTACTTGGAAATGTTCTAAAAGCCGCCTATAAACAAATATTTTCATTTATTAAGAATAATAATTTTGAAATAAAATTTAGATTTAATTTTATTTCATGTATGATTTAAGATATTAGTTTCATGTACTAAAATAATGAGGATACTATCCTATATAGGTCAAGATGAGATGAAATAGTATACATAGAAAAATACGATATAATATTTAAGGCAATAGATTCAACTGATCGAAATTTTAGAAGTTAAAATTTTACGAGGAAAAGTTAAAAAGAAAAACATATCAAAACGACAACCCAAATGCACTGTTGATTTTATTAAAAAAATCAAGACAAAAGTACATGTGTGATGAGGTGACTTATTCATATCTTAGGTTTATTACAAGCTAATAATATCACTTGACCAGTGACCACTTGAAGCAATTTAAACAAAGAGACTCAAATTTACTTAGCCACTTCATCAGTACTTGTAGGCATCTCCAAGGGGAAATTTGGGTCAGTAACACCATTAGGACAAAAGACAACCCTATAATTTGTAGTATCACTAGGGCAAGTAAATGTGCTAGTAGGATCATCTTGTGGGTAGCTATATGCATCAGGGCATCTTTGTTTGAAAAATCTCGACAAATCTGTAGGACCACATGGGCCTTGGGTGCAACAATATTGTTGTCCTCCGAACGTCGTACAAGGATTGTTACATCCTCCAGGTACCCTAAGTGCAGCAGGGCATTCACCATTTATATTGGCCGTGCATTGGATTGAGTGGCATTTACCTCCGCTAGGATTGGTCGGGGCGAACGTCATCGGAATATTAAATCCATCGACTAAAGAAATGTCCCAAAAATCTAGATTGTTGAACTGATTCAAGGCGTATTCAGCCAGGGTGTTTGGCGGTTTGCCCCATCCGGTGCACTGTAAGACTCCACCGCAATCACCGGTCTGGCACGAACCTCTACCAGCACCATCAAAGTTGCAACCAGTACGACCCCATATGCGCGCCATCGCAGTGCCCCTTGGTGCATTGATGACCCAAGTTTGACCTCGATCGAGACGTCGGCCACCGCCTATCGGGGTCGAAGCCGCCCAGACGGTGTATGGACAGTTGTTTCGGACCTCGAAAGAGGTAGCATAAGTATAAGTCACAAAAGAAAGGAGGAAGCAAACAAAAGAAAAACTCAAACAGCCCATGTTTGTGGACATCTTTTTTTAATCAAGTTGCTTGGCATAGTGACAAATTATTGGGGAGTTTATATAGGGGTGTGGCGGCTTTTGAAAATTTATTAGTCACAAATATCAATATCTCACTTGACTAAGCAACAATTAATAATAATTGAAAAATACTTTGGTAAAGGGTGAGGTGGCTCAACACATAAGAGCCGCCTAACAATGGTGTTCGATATTTGTATTGATTTCGATTAAATTTAAATTTATATATTCATGGCTCTCGGAACAAAATTCTTTATATTTTGGAAAGATCGAATTCAAAATCTTTTCACCATACCTATATATAATAAAAGTCAATTTTATTTGGTGATAATGCTGACCTGTAAACTTGTAACGTGGCATTAATTGAATGAAGTAAGCTGGCCAACGTTTCTTCCATACTTAATAATGCCATTTTTTGTTTTATTGTGTTTAAGTTTTACGCGTATAATTTAAGGTATATATTTGTCAAATTCTAGTGTTGAATAGGTTACTACCAAAATTCAAAATATTTCAATCAAAATTTATATTAAATTTAATTTTAGGACCCTTGATATATTTAATTATTCATTCATCGAAGTTTAATTTAGGAGTATAATCAAAATAAAAGTTTCAAAAGTCTTTTTTCTTCTTGAATATAATAATGGTGTCACATAAAATGAGACGAAGGGAGTAAAAATTATTTACTTGTTGGAAGATTCTTAAATAGGTCTTTGAAGATGCTTCTTTTCATTTGTAAATACCATGAAGATGTATTTACTTCAATTAATATTTTTTTAAATAGGACTGAAGATATCTATTTTTCACTTATAATTACCATGTAAGGTAGCAGGAGTAGACGTATTTTATATCATGTGTTATCATTATCTGTTGTATGTGTGTTACATATTGACAAGTGTTTTTCGTTAATAGTCGCTCTTTCTGTTCCCTTCCCTTTTCTTTTTGTCATATATAGCATATTTTGCTTATGGGTTTTTGAAACGAGGGTTCCCAGGAAACAACCTCTTTATTTCTATAAGGTAGTAGTAAGGTCTGCGTATATTCTACTCTCTCTAGACCCCATTTGTGGAACTCCACTTATGTTATTGTTATAATTACCATGTCATTTTGTATTTACTTTTAATATTATGGCATTTAAGAAATGAAAAGTTCCAAGGCTACTCTTATTGAGTTTGGTATTGGTACTATGGAAGTGATTAGTGAACAATTGTTGTATTATTTTGACCATTTAACTGTAAAATATATGTTATTTTTTTTTAATTAAAAAGCATAGCTACGGAGTTTGTTGCAGCGACCTTATTGTCGCACTAAAAATATTTTCTGGCGCCTTTTTGTATTCTTATAACGACTTTTTCTTGTAGCGATTTAATATCTAGTAAAACAAATTCAATTAACGAAAGAAAAAAAAACATAAAAATGATAATCCAAATACGTCAACACCATCGTACACGTGGGGATGTGACTCTTATTTAGGACTCAAGTTTATTACAGCAAACATTTTTTTTCTTTGGAAATTAGTATATAGGTGAGCGGGAAATAAAAAAAGAGATTATAAAATGAAAGTCAAACTCGTATCCCAATAAAATGAAAGCTTATGTAGTTAACTACTGAACTACTAAGATTTCCTTATTTTAGCAAAGATGGGTTGACTACTTGAAGCAATTTAAACAAAGAGACTCAAATTTACTTGGCCACTTCATCAGTACTTGTAGGCATCTCCAAGGGGAAATTTGGGTCAGCAACACCATTAGGACAAAAGACAACCCTATAGTCTGTACTACCTCCAGGACAAGTAAATGTGCTAGTAGGATCATCTTGTGGGTAGCTATAAGCATCGGGGCATCTTTTTTTGAAAAATTTCGACAATTCTGTAGGACCACATGGACCTTGGGTGCAACAATATTGTTGTCCTCCAAATGTAGTACAAGGATTGTTACATCCTCCAGGTACCTTAAGTGCGCGAGGACATTCACCATTTATATTGGCCGTGCAATGAATTGCATGGCATTTCCCACCACTAGGTTTGGTCGGTGCGAAAGTCATCGGAATATTAAATCCATCAACTAAAGAAATATCCCAGAAATCTAAGTTGCTGAACTGGTCCAAGGCATACTCAGCCAAGGTGTTTGGGGGTTTGCCCCACCCAGTGCAGTGCAAGACTCCACCACAATCCCCAGTCTGACACGAACCTCTACCCGCAGCATTGAAGTTACAGCCAGTGCGACCCCATATACGTGCCATCTTAGTGCCCCTTGGTGCATTAATGACCCAAGTTTGGCCTCGATCGAGACGTCGACCACCGCCTATCGGAGTCGACGCCGCCCAGACGGTGTATGGGCAGTTGTTGCGGACCGTGATAGTGGCAGCATAAGTATAAGTCACAAAAGAAAGGAGGAAGAAAACCAAAGAAAATTTCATTTCTTTTGAATTTTTATTTTTATTATTTTGGCAAGTTTATTGGATATGAGAACAAATTATTTGGTACTTTATATAGGTGTATGGCGGCTTTTGACGCTACGGAAATTAATCATAATTTATAAAAAAAATATCATATGTGATAAATTATAATAATCGAATAAATATTAAAATATGTTTTTGTAAAGGTCGAGGTGGCAAAATAATAAAAGCCGCCTTATTTTATTAATTAATATAGAAGTCAATTTTGTTTGGTGACAACTCTGACCTATAAACTCTGTACGTAACATGACGGGACTTTCCCATAAAACTAAATATTTCTACGAATTATTTGATTTGACTTGGCATGATATTAAAAAATAATTTTTTTATTTAATTTTATAATAAATATTAAATTATAATTATGTTAAATATAATAAAAAATATTTTTTAATTTTATAATTTTAAATATATTATTTAAAAAATTAAAATTAAAGTATTACTAAACGAGATAGTAATTATTTTTTTAACAGATTAAAAAGAAAGCAACCTACGTGGCCAAAGTTTCTTCCATACTTATCTATGCCATTCTTTAATTCATAGTATAGTATGCATTTGACATAAAATTTATGAAACTTTTTTAAAAAGTAGTTTTCCCTTTTTAAAGTTAAAATCTATCATGTCACTTTTATTAATTATTTTTTCTGTTATTATAGTTATGAATTTATAATATTGTCTTGATTAATTATTTTTCTCAAAAGTAGTTATTGATTTTTATTAATTATATTTTAATTTATTTTAACTATGAAATTACGATATTACAGTAATAAATTATTTTCCTTAAAGACAACTATCGATTTATATGTCTGCTTCAAATGCTTGATTTTACAACATTAGCCCTAATACATCATTTTTTCAGCTGCTTCAACTATTAACAATTTAAAATATTTCAAAAAATAAATATAAATTTTTATTGACTCTCCAAATTTTATATGTGCAACAAAAATTGAAACAAAATAAGTACTTTAAAAATAACATAAAATGTGTTATAAGTCGCAATAATTAACAAGTTAAAAATAAAAAATATATACAAAATATCTACCAATGTCGCATAAATCGAGATTAAAAAAACACGTGTTGGCTTGGGCTCTAGTGACTATAATAATTGATAATTTTAAATACATAAAAGACATATAAAAAGCTTGATTGATTCTCAAAATTCTATTAGGGCAGCATAAATTCGGACGAAGGGAGTAATATGTATTATTTAAAAGCTACTTAAAATACTATAAATTCAAATAATTAAAAATATTAAAAATATATATTAAAATTATTGACTCTCCAAATTTTATCTGAATCACATAAATTAAAAAAGAAAAATAATATATATTGAACTCATGGAACACAAAAATTACTTTTACAAGTCATCAAACTTATCATATCAATCAACATTGAGATAATGTTAAAATGGCTGCTTTTAGTAAACAAGTGGCTCATGTGCATTTGGGTTAACAAATATCTCCTATAAATATCTCTACTCTAAAACCAAAAACACAAATATAAACTTAGATTTCTTTAAAGAAATTGGAGAATTAAATGGAGGCAAATAAGTCTATGGTGAAGTTGGCTGCTTTCTTGCTAATTCTTGCATCATGTAATTACCCATTTATTTCTACTTTATTAATTTTTTTGCTCATATATATTTAATATTTATAACTATTCAACAAAAACAATTTTAATTAATTATGTAAAATTATTCAATAAACAGGCTCTCAATCTTTCAGTGCTCGAAATTTGGAAATTGAAGTTAGTGATGGTTTAGATGTCTTGCAACAATTTGATGTGTCTCAATCGATTTGTCCAGGTTTGGTTTTGTTTTGTCTGGGGTTTGATATCTGCATTCAATTTGAACTCATGTTGGAAAAGTTTCTGACGTAGATGACTATATATTGAGAGGAGTCGAATTTAAAACCTCTGATTAAGAATAAATTAAGACTAATACTTAACACTCTGCTACAATCCTTGATCTTTCATCTCGTGCTTATTAGTGAAGTCTAATTATTGAATTTTTATCTCTAATGTAAACTATAAAGTAACTTTTGATTCATAGAACTTTTAATCAATAGATAATTGTAGTTGTTTAATTGATAATGTGCTTTTCATAATGTAATTGATGTAGTTGTGTTTGACATTAGGAATGCTAAAAACCACACAACCAAACGCAAAGATAATAATATTCTCTCTGTTCATTTTTACTTGTTTATGTCAAACTATATGAACTTCGATGTATATTTTCATCATATTAATATGAGAACGATTTCAACTTATAGCATTTTTTTAGATTTTAAATATTAAATTTAGCTACTTCAATTTAGCTTTGAAGTTTAATCAAATTGACCTCGAAAAGCGAAACAGTGACAAATAAAAGTAAACAGATAGAGTAATACTTTTGATGGTATGCATCTAATTTCAAATTGAATGTTTGACATAACTTTTTATAAATTTAAGTGTTTTACTTATGCAAACTCAAAGTTAAAGTTAATAGATGATGTTAATTGAATACAAATTAAAAATAATAATACACATCTTACCTGATATAATACAAATCAGAATTCGCCTTTTCGGTGACGTTAGACTAATAAGACTCATCCTCTTTCACTTTTATTCATTTTATGTATATATTAACATGAATATTTCTAATTCTTTTCAGCATAATATATATCTTCCTCTCTCTTACACACACATTATTTTATTAATTATAGGATTGACAAAGGAAAAATGGCCAGAACTTGTTGGAACACCAGCTAATTTTGCTAAGCAAATAATTCAGAAGGAAGATCCAAAATTAACAAATGTTATAAGTGTATTGAATGGTTCTCCTGTTACAGAAGATTTGAGATGCAATCGAGTTCGTCTTTTTGTTAATGTATTGGACTTTGTTGTACAAACTCCCCAAGCTGGTTAAACTAAATTCATGTTATGTATGTATCTAGCCTCCACAAAATAAAATGGAGATGTATGGTTTATGTTTCCACTATATTTGGTGGTAAATAAATGAGGTTTTACGACAACGGCGTATCAGTGAAATCTCACAAGTAAAATCTCAAGACCAACTATTTTGTGAAGGCAGAGATGCTATCGATACGACTTTAATATATTTCCTCCGTTCGACTTTACTTGTCAAATTTTTACTTGAGGATGAGAGAGGGGTCGAAAAAATCAAGATTGTCACAAATATATATAGATATTAGGGCAAGTAAAAGCAATAGGGCCAGGCCTTCACATAGAGAAAAGTCATCATATGAAATGATATTAATGGCTGTATAGTATTATAAATTGTCTTTTAATCTAAATTACCAAACTGCAATAATATGATTAATTTTTTAATTATGTTGATTCAAAGTTAATTAAAAGCTGCCAATGAATTAAGAAAACATGGGATGTTGGTTCATAGGCAAGAAAAATTGTGAAAGTACAATAAAAATCCTCCTTTTATCCTATTTTATAACTAACACTATATGTCTAAATTTTCTTTTTCTCCCTCAATTATGGTTACTTGGATCAAACCTCCTCTAATCTTTGTGAAAGATAACTCTGTAAATGATATCTAGACAGTTTGTTGGAGGATTAAATATACTATTAAGGAAATCAGAAGATTAGTTACTAACTAAGATATCATTATTCGACATTGCTTTTAGAGAAGCTAACAAAATTGCTGATAAAATTGGCTACTATAAGTCACAATCAGGGAAACAACTGTCTTTACGGTACTTTTGCTAAAACTTTGAGGGAAGTTAGAGACTTGTTAAATATGGATAGATGACAATTATATTCATTCAGAATCACAAGATATGCTCACTCACGAGCCTCCTTAGACCTTTAGCTTTATTTCCAATTTTAGTTACTCTTTTGCTTAGAACGGCTTTTTTAGTCGAGTTTTAATTTAACATCTTGTAGCAAGGGGTCAGGCATAAGCCCCCCACCCCAACCCAAGAAATGTTAGGTCTGCTCTATATTGAAATTTCAATTGAAAATTTGCTGCTTTTATTTTTTGGCCCAACTTATTTTTAATTGGTCCACTATTAAGGACCAAATCAATAGTCGATTAGTCAATAATTGATAACGAATTATTTATCGGTTAACATTTGTTATCAATTCAACATATATATAAATCAAAATTTATAAATTAAATGAATAATAAATAAAATCGAACCAACCAATAAACACGGACCATATCCAATACGAGGTAACGACCTGCCAATTTGCTTGCACTAGGCATGCATGTGTTAAGCAGTTAATTGATGTAAAAGGAAATCATAAATTTATTTCAAATTCAACCAACAAATAATAGCCAAGAAAATGTCGTTAAGGTAAAGAAAATAATGACACACAAATAACGATATAATCACTTATTCATTATGATAAAAATAAAAATATTTATTCATTATCACAATAAGACAACATAGTTTTGCATACTTATTGTTTTGGTAATTTTCCATACCATTTGTAGCAAAATATATATCTTTATTGTGGCATTAATTAAGGGCAAAAAACAACCCTATAATTTGTACTATCACTGGGGCAAGCAAATAAGCTAGTAGGATCATCTTGTGGGTAGCTATAAGCATCGGGGCATCTTTGTTTGAAAAATCTCGATAACTCTGTAGGACCACATGGACCTTGGGTGCAACAATATTGTTGTCCTCCGTACCTGGTACATGGGTTGTTACATCCTCCGGGTACCCTAAGTGCAGCAGGGCATTCACCGTTTATATTGGCCGTGCATTGGATTGAGCGGCATTTTCCTCCTCTAGGATTGGTTGGTGCGAATGTCATCGGAATATTAAATCCATCAACTAAAGAAATATCCCAAAAATCTTGATTGCTGAATTGATTTAAGGCATATTCAGCCAGGGTGTTTGGTGGTTTGCCCCACCCTGTACACTGTAAGACTCCACCACAATCACCGGTCTGGCATGAACCTCTACCAGCACCATCAAAGTTGCAATTAGTACGGCCCCATATGCGCGCCATCTTAGTGCCCCTTGGTGCATTAATGACCCAAGTTTGGCCTCGATCGAGACGTCGACCACCGCCTATCGGGGTCGAAGCCGCCCACACGGTGTATGGACAGTTGTTTCGGACCTCGAAAGAGGTAGCATAAGTATAAGTCACAAAAGAAAGGAGGAAGCAAACAAAAGAAAAACTCAAACAGCCCATGTTTGTGGACATCTTTTTCTATGAAGTTGTTGAACATAGTTACAAATTGTTGGGAAGTTTATATAGAACATAGGAGTGTAGCAACTTGGACATCAAACAACAACAATATATATATCCAGTGAAATTTCACAAGTGGGATCTGAAAAGAATAAAATATGCACAGACCTTGCCACTACCTTGTAAAAATAAAGAGACTATTTCCGTAAGCAACTCAGACATTAATCACATATGTTAATATCACCTAAGGAAAATAATAAGAGAAATTTTATAGAGATACACAAATCTCATACTGTTAAAAGCAAATTACATCTTATTTCTATTCTTTTTCAAATTACAAAAATTTCTTAAAATTTGGTGGAATCTGGATAGATCACGTACGTCCTGATATATTACGTAAAGTGATGTATCAGACGTCCTGATACATCGCGTAAAATGATGTATATAAATCTAATTGATATATCACATGAAATAATATATCTACCGTCCCGATACATCACGTAAAATGATGTGGCCAACCGATAAAATAAGTTATGTATTTAAATAATTTTTTTAGATTTTCCACAAGCCAGTATTCCACATCCTCATTAAATTCTTTATGAAATTTTTTAGGTTTTTCTAATGGGGTTGGGGGGATCTCATGTTGGATCCAATTCCATTTGAATTTCTTGTTAATGCTACTTCCATTACCTAAGGTAATAGTGGGGTTTCAAAAGTTAATTATACTACCACACACTATCAATGTAGAAACTAAATAGACTTACTATTGATAGGTTGGAAAAGTCTGCATAAGTTACGTTCAATTATAATGTGTAGCTTTTTTTTTTAAATTGTTCATCTGGTATTCGGTGTTCACAATGGAGTCTGGCTAATTCGAATTTGCGCTTTGTAGGGCCCATTCAGGAGAAAGCTCCCTAACAAAGATTTGTTTATTTCCCGGACTTAAACTCGAGACATCTGATTAAGGGAAGAGCTGTCCCATCCACCGTATCATATCCTTTAAAGACATTTTTTTCTATTTTTCGATCATATATCTGTGAAACTTTTATTTTTTTCATAGAATTTCATAATGCAAGTTGCAATAATTGACTGTATCAAGTCAAAGTCTCCGTCAATGTACAATAATAGGGAACTATCTAGTTTGTCCTACACTTCTTATTTTTTACCATCTGTCCACTTAAAAGATCAAAAAATTAATAATTATGCAACCAAAATAAACTTCTAACATAGGTTTTTATGTTTTTTTTTATCTGCAACAAAAGTCAAAGCTATCTTATATTCATGTTTATTTTTCATTTACTCCATTATTTTGATAAAATAGTTTTTGCAACTCTTTTAAGATGCCTTCACATATTCAACTTTAATTAGATTAAAGACTTTTTTTTTGGTAATTTAGGCATTTCATTACTTAATATTAAGTTAAAGAAACATCATGTTCATTGTTGTGTGTCATAATAGAGTTAGTTTGGCCATATCCCGGCCTAGGAAAATTAAAATAGATGAGTTTATTTTTCTAGCATAATTAATTTCTAGAATGTCTGTTTCTATTGGTTTTATAATAAATATCAGAGGAACTACAAAAATGATAGTGTCACCATAATGAGCTTTCCTTGACCCTTCTTTCGCCAAGGCATTTGCCACCTGCTTTGTACTTTCCAGTTTGCTCATTAAGTACCTGCATTCATAAAGTGATTGTCCTTTTCTTGTTGGCTATGACAAGAGCATATTCAATTGCTTGGCCATAAAAATTCTTGTAGTTCAAGCTACACTTCTTGTTGTTGAGATTAAAGAGTTTATATAGGCTTTTGTTAGTGCTAAGGCTGAAATATTTTGTAGTATGTATGTTCATAATAGTGTCATTACAACAACAACATACCCAATGAAATCCCACAAGTGGGGTTTGGGGAGGGTAAGATGTACGCAGACCTTCCCACTATCACAATAGGTAGAGAGGTTGTTTCCTGAGAACCCTCATCACAAAAACCCATCAGCAGAATAAGCTAGATATGATAAGTTCATAATAGTGCCCATTAAAGTCAATCATTTAATTCGCTTCGAGAGATAGATATGATTTTGTAGTCAAAGTAATTTTTTAATTATTTTTATATTTTCATCAACATTAGTCCTTTCGGGGTTTCCTTAGGGACTTCAATTTGCATTGATTGATTGAATAGACACAAAAGATAATTCACTTATTTTTTTTAAACCCCCACCAACAAGGTGGGAGTTTAGGTAATCAACCAACTGAGCTACCAAGATTCCTTTCGTCCAGTATCATGTTAAGGGATTATGTTTGGGGTTTAGGTTAATAAATAACATATTCCAAGGGAAATAAGTCTATGCAAATTTTTGAGAAAAATGTCTAGTCCTCTCGTCCCTTTTCACATAGTTTAAACTTTTCATCTCTATTATCCTTAGTTACTTGTAATTTCAGTATTTTTCAATGATAATTCAATGGTTTAAATATTGCCATGATAATTTGGTTATCAAAGATTATATAAAACTTCGAGTATTTGTGTTAATATTTTGTCATCGATTAAATAAAAAATTAAACTATAAAGGACCAATAGTTGATTAATCGAAAAATTGATAACGAACATCTTTTTGGGTAACGTTTGGTATCAATTTACATGTATATAAACCAAAATTATAAAGTAAATCAATAATAGAGAAAATCGAACCAATCAATAAACACCTATTTGGACGTAAAAGTAATTCGCTAATTAGTTTTAAATTCAACCAAAAAAAAAGGGCAAGAAAATGTCGTTAAAATAAAGGAAATAAACGACACATGGATAACGATATTATTATTTTTCATTATGATAAAAATATATGAGTTGAAGAGAGTGTGTATACATTACACACATAAGAAATCATTATCACAATAAGACAACATAGTTTTACAAAGCTTTTAAGATACTCCACTTATTATTTTGGTAATTCTCCATACCATTTGTAGCAAAATATATATGCTTTATTGTGGCATTAATTAAGGGCAAAAGACAACCCTATAATTTGTACTATCACTTGGGCAAGTAAATGTGCTAGTAGCATCATATTGTGGATAGCTATAAGCATCGGAGCATCTTTCTTTGAAAAATCTTGATAAGTCTGTAGGACTACATGGACCTTGGGTGCAACAATATTGTTGTCCTCCGAACGTAGTACAAGGGTTGTTGCATCCTCCAGATACCCTAAGTGCAGCAGGGCATTCACCGTTTATATTGGTCGTGCATTGGATTGAGTGGCATTTTCCTCCACTAGGATTGGTCGGTGTAAACGTCATCGGAATATTAAATCCATCGACTAAAGAAATGTCCCAGAAATCTAGATTGTTGAATTGGTTCAAGGCGTATTCAGCCAGGGTGTTTGGTGGTTTGCCCCACCCTGTACACTGTAAGACTCCACCACAATCACCGGTCTCACATGAACCTCTACCAGCACCATCAAAGTTGCAATTAGTACGACCCCATATGCGTGCCATCGAAGTGCCCCTTGGTGCATTAATGACCCAAGTTTGGCCTCGATCGAGACGTTGGCCACCGCCTATCGGGGTCGAAGCCGCCCAGACGGTGTATGGACAGTTGTTTTGGACCTCGAAAGAGGTAGCATAAGTATAAGTCACACAAGAAAGTAGGAAGAAAACTACAGAAAAACTCAAACAGCCCATGATTGTGGACATCTTTTTTTATCAAGTTGTTGGATATAGTTACAAATTATTGGGCAGTTTATATAGGACTTAGGAATGTAGCAACTTGGACATTAATCACATATATTAATATCACAAATTTCAATGTAATTCTTCATGGAAATTTTCTTGTTTCACTACTATTACCTACTAGAGGTGATTGTGGGGCTTCATAATTTAGTACTAGCAAACACTTGTCTATGCAGAAGACTAGCTAGACTTTACTGTTGATAGGAAAATTCTGAATGAGCGTAACGGTCCAATCTGCTAGTGATATTGTTTGTTTAAGACTTAGATCTGCACAGCTTTAAAATGGTCACTAGTGGATAAGATCTACTTATTTATACCTCATAGAACTTCTATCTCGTGTTTTGTTGATATAGGACTTCTTATCTTAAGCTGAGGTATCACATGCACCCCTCTCTAAAGGTTTAGTGTCCTCGCTGAGATGCATGAGATTTCCTACTGAGGTTTGGACCGCCTTATTGGAATTTGTCTAAACTCAGTTGAACTCTAGCCCACATCGACAAAGTCGACACATGAATGACTCTGATAACATCTGTTATATTATCCGCTCTAGGCTTAGACCCACACGACTTTAAAACGAGTCTCTAGTGGATATATAAGGTCTACTTGCTTAAATACCCAGTATCTCTCTTGTATTTTATCTATATAGGACTTCTTATCTTAAGCTGAAGTGTCACAAATACGAAATAGTAAGAAATAAAATAAGATTTTTAAACATTTATGATCTAAAATAAGACATAAATATTTATACGATCATCTTATTGTTCTCTTTTAAATTAAATATTCATGGTTTTTATTTGCATACAAATTCGTAATGCAAGTTGCAATTGACTGCATGCAAATCAAAGTCTTCGTCAATGACGAGGAGTAGGACAATCCGGCATTTATTTTAGGCCTTCAAATTTGAACGGTTCATTTTCTAGCAATAATAAAATTATTATAAGTATTTTTAAAAAATACAAGAAGGTGTATCGTTTATTTTAATATTTTAAAATTATAAAATTCATTTTTTTATTTTTTATTAAATTTCAAGTTTCGTGTCAAGTTAAAATCAGATTAAAAAAATTGAAAGGTAGAAATCATAATACTATAGAAGAAGTAATTTTTTCATATAAAAGAAAGAAACAATGTTACGTCTCAAAATTAATTTTTCAGAAACATATAACTTTGCATCTTAAAAAATTTTGAAAGTAGACTTTAAATATAAAAAATTATTATTATCGTTAGAGTTAAAGGGTAAAAAATACATCTAAACTATCACATTTTATTGAATTTCATACCTGAACTAGTAAGAATGTGAGTTTTCTACCTGAACTATCACCCAATAGTTAGCGAAACACACCTAAATCTTGATTAGACCAAATATTTGTCTAGAAATGCTTCTAGGCGTGTTTATCCATAAAATCTTTGTCTATCTGGCTTATATAATGGGCTCTATTTGATGACACATTTACTTTTCAAATGTTCTTTAAGAAACCTTCCACACAAGGTGGTAAGAAAATGTTCTTTATTTTCCTTTTATAATTTATCACACAAAAAGGAGCTAGTACATAGTACTTCCACATCACTATATATATGACGAATAAAAACATCATATTTTTCCTTGGCCTAGTAATTAATCCTCCTAGCTAGGAAGACAACATAGCCTTATTCGAATTAATAATACAAAAGTAGATACATACCTAAATAACACTAATTATTTTAGTATTCCATTCAAGGACAGAACACAACCCTATAATCAGTACCAACAGGACAAGTGAAAGTACTAGTCTGATCATCCTTAGGGTAACTATATGCATCAGGACACCTTTCCTTAAAAAACCTCGAAAAATTTGTCGCGTTGCAACTACCAGAGTTACAACAATACTCATCAGTCTTAAAAACGGTACAAGGATTGTTACATCCTCCAGGAGCCTTCAATTCATTAGGACACTCTTGATTAATTTCAGCTTTGCACGTTATGCCACGGGTGCACCCATTAGAAGTTGGACTAAATTCCATAGGAACATTAAATCCATCGACAAGAGAAATATCGAAAAAATCTTTATCTCCAAATTGGTTCAAGGCATATTCAGCTAATGTATTTGGTGGCACACCAAAAGACTTACATTCTAGAATACCATTACAATCTCCAGTTTGGCATTTACCGTTACCGGATGCATCGAAATTGCATCCGGTACGGGCCCAAACTCGAGCTTGTTTGGTCCCCGGAGGGGCATTTATCGTCCACGTTTGATCGTGGTCGAGACGTTTGCCGCCTCCGGCAGGGACTCCAGCAGCCCAAACTGTGTAGGGACAATTGTTACGAACTAAAATAGTGGCTGCATTGGCATAGGTGAAGAAAAAAAAGGTAAAGAGAATAAAAATTGAAGTGTTCATTTTTATTTTTTGTGACAATTGGGACAAATGATGGTGTTTATGAGGAAGGAATTAGAAGGGTATTTATAGGGTAAAACTTAGGCAATGTCATTGTTAAGCAACAAATTACGTGGTTTAATTTTGTTTGAAATTTTGGTTTGTGATAATGTAATGGTTTGGCTTGACTTGTAGACTAATCAAAAGATAAGGTGCAAGGTGTTGTTGTACTAGAACTTGTAGATAATGTAGCTAGGGTATATTATTCAAGCTTGAATTAATTTTTTTTTTGAATAGTATATATATCTTTTCTTTTTTTTCCCACCGATATTCAGTATCTGTATGGAGTTTAGAAATTTGAGCGTAAAGCGATTCGTAAAAAAGTGAATTCATATTCAAGACTCAGGAGACTCAAACCCGAGACATTTGATTAAAGAAGGAAGAAATTATACTTATCACTCCAGCCACAATCCTAATTGATAGTACGACAACATAACTAGAATTCCACAAGTGGGGTTTGGGAAAGGTAAAATGTACGCAGACGTTATCAATACCTGATTGGTAAACTGTATAAATAAATAAATAAATATATGAAAAAGAAGAATCAAACTTAAGAACAAGGATCGAGAATTCAACCTTTATGAGTTTTTTTTTTTGGATTTTACGACAGCAATTTCAAAGATGTATAACTTAATTTATATAGATATTTATTGAATTTCCTGATGCATATGTAAAATTTGAATCAAAGTTATTAAATTCTGGTGAACTAATATTGATTAATCTATATAGTTGAAAAGACTATATATTATGTGATTGTTAAGTATAAAAAAAAAACAAAAGAAAAATAGAGACTTGACAGTAAGAAAGATCAAAGTTTACTAAATATGAAAGAACACTTGTGAATTTCTTCGTACAAATAGCGTGATGAAAAATCTTTTTCATAGAAATTATTTTCTTGGAACTTTTTTTAAAATAATAATAATAATAAATGAATTAGCGATTTTCTAGTATTTGATAAATTTTAAAAATATTTATATGTAATTTAATAAAATATTATAAACGGTCCAGATGAAGTTGGGAGTGGGGTGGTGTAATGGATTGAGAGAAACGGAAGAGAAGATAGAAAATATAATCAAAACTCATTTAATTGATTATTACCATATTTCTTGCATTGAAAACAATGAAACTCCTGCAGGCTGCAACACTATTTATAACGTAACATCCTAGAGCACCCTAAGGTATCTTTGTTACAAAAAAGTTGGATCAAAGTGTAACATCCTAAATCGTTATATCTAAAGCGGTGTTGAAATATTAAAAATGGTTCAAAATATATCCAAAATAATTTCAATGGAATTTTTGATTAGAAAATTTAAAAAATAAATTTTTGGAACAAATTGCTTATCCAAAAGAGAGTGTGAAAGGTCTGCGTCAGGGACCTGCCCCGCCCCAATATAGTTCATTTTTGCACTTTGCTCATAAAACACACTTCATAAATGTGATTTACATTATCGTGAACAATACGCACTCTTTGAGTGCGATTTATGCTTTGTTTCATAAATGCATGTTGTCAATGTATTTTATGTATTTTGAAAAAAAAAAAATTAAAATGAAACAAATCTACGTCATCACAGTATCCGATTTTTAATTTTAAAGTAGAGGCATTTCATTTTTTTTCCACCTATCAATAACGTTTTATCTTTAAATCATATACGCCTTTTAGGGAGTGAACAAAAAAATCTTTTTAGAATCTTGATAACTCGGAAAAATAACTATGAAATCCATTACCAAAATAAAGTTTTGTATATTTGTTTGCTTTGTCGGCCTTTAGTTTTATCCATTAAATTTAATTTTAAATAAAACAACATCTAATGCGCTATCAATAAATAAGTTTATTCTATTTGGCCTAAAATATCCTGTCATTTATTTGATTCTAAAAATATCCTTCATTCATCTTTTTGACTTGTGTATATCCTTGAAACTAACAACTTCTTTTTAAAATATTCATTATGTTTCATTTTTTTATGGAATAAAGTAAACTCCAATCCTCATTTTTTTTACAAAAAAAGAAATCTTATAATTTTTTTTTTTGAATTTAGTAAATTATGGGGAAAAATATTTTAAAAACTCTCTTAAAAAATCTAAAATTACAACAATACATATTTTGAATTTTTTTTAAAAAAAAAATCTCCACATACTTTTATTTTATTTAGATAAAATAATTAACTTTTTAAGGACCAAAGTGATTTATTAAAATTGATTTACCTTACTTTAATTTTTTTATTTAATCAAATTTTAATAGTTATCATTATTTTTTGTTATAATATTAAAAAAATAAAAACTTATTCTTTGGATAAATTAAAAAATTTACTTTTTCATTTACTTTATATATTTTTAAAAGGTTTTATTTTTAAAAAGCTAAATCGCTTAATTATTTTAATAAATTACTTTGATCACTTTTTAAAAAAATCACTTTGATCCTTATAGAGATACATTATTTTGGTTTCGACAAATTATGGAAAGAAGTATAATAGAGATGGAGATTTATTTTATTCCAAAAAGAAAATAAAATATAATAAATATTTAAAAAATGAAAAAGAAAAAAGAGAAGGATGTTAGTTTCAAGGGTATAAGTGAGCCAAAAAGGTTAATGAAAGGTATTTTTGGACTCAAAGTTGGATGACAGAGACATTTTAAGTAAGTAAATGGAAGATATTTTTATACCGATTTCAATACTTCAAAGGCATTTTTAACCCTTTTTCATATTTTTTATTATATTTAATCATTTATTGAATTGAGATTCTTTCCCCTCTTAAAACAACAAATGCAGATTTAATTAAAAAAAGGCTTATTTAAATATTGTAAAGAAATTTCCAAAATTTGGCTAAAAAGTTCACAATGAGTAGTAAAAAATTTCCTCAAATGATTTCTTTTAATCACATAGAATAATTATAAATTTGTAAAGCTGAACAATTGACTGAATTCAATTTACGTGAGCAAAAAGCTTTTCTTGGGATCTTGACAACTTGTAATAGTAATTTTTAAGTCTGTTAGTAACATTAGGGCGTTTGGTAGGATGTATTAGGATAAAATAATTCATGTATTAAGTATAATATTTTTTTATTTGGAGGTTTGTATTTTTATAATATAAAAATAAAATAAATTTATCATGTCAAAATTTTAATTTTTATCCATTTGTTTGATATTTACATAATACACAAAAAGATATTTTGATATGTCAATTTTTTTTATAACTAATTTTAGTTGAGTGATTTTATTGATACAATATAAAGTCAAATGATGTTAGATATATTCTCAAAGTTGAGTGACCTCGTAAGATATAAACACTATATTAAAATTACAACTTTTTATGTGTAAATATAGATTGTATATTTTACAATTGTGTTACCATCTTTTCTGTTTTAATAATAGATGATATATCTTTATTAAATTAAAGATTGACATTTTATTAGTGATGAATTTATTAAGATTATAATTATTTATTCTCAAATAATTCAAGTGAGAAAATAACAAACATAATGACAAATTATTATTTTCCTTACTAGTTAGAAGTCATAAAAAAATAATCTACTTTGATCTAATTACATGAAATAGAAAATCTCATAATAGTTCAAGGGCATAATTGAAAAGAAACATTTTATAGAATTTTAAACCAATCACAAAATTAAATGGAAAATAATAAATCAAACATGGGATAAAAAATAATCCCAGCATTACTAATTCCTGCGTAACTCATTTTTGTACCAAACGACATATGTGGATCATGACCATTATTACCATCAAAACTGAAAGTAAAAGAGGAGTAATAAAAGTATAAAAATATAAAATTAATAAAATAATATGTGAAATAGCAGTAATAAAAGAATGTGGGAAGCGCCAAAGTGGGAACTGGAAAATAGCAGTATTAATAATTGGTTTGGTATCGAGTTATCAGGTTCCCCGATATTAAAATCCGAACCAATAATCGATACTCCTTAATACTTTTTAATAAATCTTTAACCGACTCAATAAGTCAATAACCCAATCCAATAGTTTAATAAATCAAAAAATCAATTTGAATTAACGGTTCGATCTAAATTTTACACAACTCTAATAATGACAACAAAAAGTAAAATTCGATAAAATAAAAAAGCTAGAATGTACGTAGGTCTGATCCACAATTTTTTTTTTTTTAAAAAAAAGGTCAAAAAAGGGAATTTCATAAAAGAACAAATTCCCCAGCCCCACCGCTTCTTCTCCTACACACTACTACTCCTAGTTGATATTCAAATCCGCCAGTTACTCTTCAGAATCTTCTTCAGTTTCCCGCTACTCTCCCTAAAATAAAATATCTTAAAACCCTACTTCACTCAAAAAGCGGTCAGTTACGTTCAATTCTACTACTCATCTCTTTCTCTCTCTACAATTTAGGTACATTTCTCTCTATCCACACTTTATTCAAGCTGCTTTCTTCATCGTTGTATGTTTTCAAGCTTTTTAGTTTCGATTTTGCATATCCTTTGATGCAAAGATTTGATGTTTGTGTTGAATTTTGATTTTTTTTGCTTAAAAGTTGTAAAATAATATACAAAAATTGATTTGTATTGGAATGAGTGAGTTTGAGTGGATTCGAATGATATACATAGCGGATCCGTAGTAGTTTGGGGTCGAGGTGTAGGTTCACTGAAACAGTTCGTTCAATTCGACTGCTCTGCTTCTCTATGTCTATCTCTTGATTTTAGGTGCATTTTTTTTTTATGTGTTTGTGGTTTTGATTTGTCTCTGTCCCTTGTTTATTTGACTATTTCGAAGCAAATCAAGTGTTTTTCTGCATTTTCACTACAGCTTTTGAAGTTTTTTTTAATTTAAAAAAAATAATTTTTTTTTTGCCTATTTGTGTTGTTTATTAAGGTGATAATCCTCTTTGTTGTGAAAATCTGATCATGTTTGATTTCTGACATAATGCTAGGGCAAAGTTTTGATCTTTCAGTTGAATTTTGATTATTTAGTTTTTTTCTTAAAAGTTGGATTTTTGTGTGTTTGTGATTATTTAGTTCTTTAGGAGGTCCTTTAGTGATATCCGTGAAATTGAATTATTATACAAATTAAACACGTTTGGCTGCTATACAAAAGTGATATGCACGAATTGATTTGTATTGGAATTAGTGAGCTTGAGTGTAGACAAATGTTCTTTGTTGTGCTTCTCTTGCTTACTGAAATATTTGATCTCGTTACTGGATTGTTGGAAATTCTTTCCACACTTTTGATTGGATGCCATGAACGTTTAGGATTGTGCAAATCTGTTTGTTTTCTTACCGAAATCTTCTTATGATAGTATAAAGATAGTCTAACATTATACTGATTGTTGGGCCCAACATGTCTACTTGCGTGCATAGAGCGAAATGTGGTTTCTAATGTCTAAAACTGTTCTCTCTTTTCTTATTTAATGCATGCATTTGAATTTGTTCTTACTTCTTCCCCATCATAATAGTTTTGCGGTTTAAGGATATTCTTCGGCTGCAAGATCATGAGACAAGTTAAAGAGGAAGCTCCAACTCTGGACATTGGGGGATTCATTTCTTGTTCATCATTCTCTGATAGCAGTTATGAGACTAGCACTCCGAGGTGCTCCTCTGAGCCCAGGTAAGCTGAAAACTTTGATTTTTCTTTTTGTTTATGAGCAATTGGACTTAAAATAAGGTCTTTGAAAAGAGATGGTTGATTGATGCAATTTAAGTTTCACTTCAATTGTTCAATCCTATGTCAGTTCCAGTTGTCGAAGGAGCTCTGGTCCGACTAAACGTTCTTCTCAGGCAGGCTGGACAGAAGAAGAGGTAATAGGCTAGTTGCTGGAGCTCTTGTTGTACCTATTATATGAATTCTATTAGTTCTCTATAGAAGCTTTCTGCACACGTGTATGATCATTTTTATGACCTTGCGATGAGAGTGTCTCTGTGATAGTTAGGTACTTGCAGAGTTATGTACAAGAGTTGTCATTTCCTTTTTCCTTTGGGTTTCTGATGCATATGGATGCTTAGGATGTATAATTGAGCAAATGATAGGATAAAGATAAATTTTATTAGTCATAATTTTAGTTTCATTTGCTCTTTTTTACTATTTCCATTGGCTCATTTCTTTTGATATAGAAATTTCTGACTTCTTTATTCCTTTCACAGGATAATCTGTTGACTGAAGTGGTAAAGAGTTTCAAAGGGAGAAATTGGAAAAGAATTGGTAATAAACCATTATTCTGTCATGCTTTATACTTTAAGCTAGTTTTATGTTTTGGATCAGGTTACTTTTCAGCTTGGTTAACCACAAAGACTTTTACCTTTTGCTCCTAGTCGCTTTATGACGTGGTTCCTGATCCAGGAGATGGTAGTTGGGGCAAGCATAGAGAAATGGCTTACATGTCTAACATTCTGTATCGGCGGTTTTTTGTACCTTAAAATACTAACACTTCCTTTTGCAGCATTTGCTGCTTCTTAAGTTGTCTCCTTTTATCATGAAAGTAACAACAAGACACATCTGCACTGGTTTGGAGTTGATATAATGAACTATCTGCAGTATGAAACTTACATACCCAGTCGATTAGCTGCCATTACTCAGTAGACGAAAAGTTTTAGGAAACCTCTGTGATCTACCTTTCTTTTAAATCCTTTTCAGTACAGTAAAAATGTTTTACCATCTTTTGCATACCAAGCTATTTCATGGCGTAACTTATGCTGTTCTATGTATGAGTAAAATTTGTCTGCTGAATGTTTTTGTGGTTGTATTGTGTTCTCTTTTGTTCTATAGCTGAGTGCTTGAAGGGAAGGACTGATGTGCAGTGCTTGCACCGTTGGCAGAAGGTTCTGAATCCTGAGCTTGTCAAGGGTCCTTGGACAAAGGAGGTACCAAGCAGTTTTACAACTATTGGTTTGCTACAAGTTATATTACACATATCAAGACCATGATTATTAACAATATCTGTTTTGTTCCTTTTGGAATTTCAGGAGGATGACCTGATTATTGAGTTAGTTGAGAAATATGGCTGTAAAAAGTGGTCTGTTATTGCAAAGTCTTTGCCTGGTCGCATTGGCAAGCAATGTCGGGAAAGGTCAGTTTCCAGCTCCACCTAAATCTGTTGCTATGCAACAATTTGTATTTTATACTTCCGACTAATTTACATGCTCATAAACCCATAACTTTTTAAAGGCTTCCTGGAACATCCGTAGTTAGTTTGCTTACAGAGTTTCCCCTTGCCTTGAGAACTCATTTAATCTAACTTTTCTCGTGTTATGCAGGTGTCTTATATTTTTTGTCTTATTTTCACTTAGCCCTACTTGATTTTCTGTCCTGTTAGGTCCTTCTTGTTTATAGGAGCATTGTGTTTCCTGTTATCTATTGTTTGATGTTTTGTGCATCTTTTCAAAGCAATCAATCAATCAACTATGCCCTGTAGTAGGGGTTGGCTATATGAAAAATTCATATTCCATAAGTTGAGGCATACACCTTCTTTATAAGGATTCAGACTGGCAATGTTTTGCACATAGGCAGATTTTTTTGTATGTGAATAAGAAAAATCATGACAATTGGGAGCCAGCTAAATATTTGGTTACTACAATTTACTGGTGAATTCTTTGTTGAATTTTGCAGTTAAAGCCTAAAAAAAGATCTGCATCTCCATGTTCTGTTACTGAAAAAATGACATTGGCTGATTAATTGCAAGTTATTATACTTTTTTCAGTCTGCTATGTATACTAATGTTGTGGGATCATCCATGAATGTCACAGGTGGCACAACCATCTTGACCCAACAATAAAAAGAGATGCCTGGACTGAACAGGAGGAATCGGTCCTATATCACTATCAACAAATATATGGGAACAAGTGGGCTAAAATTGCGAGATTTTTACCTGGAAGGTATTCTAGAAAATCTATTTTTCTATTATGTATATCAGTGTCTGATTTAGAGATTCTTTGGGCATGCTGAAAATATGGATCAAGTAAATTTGCAAAATTCATCACCATAATCTATAGTATTTTCTATATCTACAGTATATAGATATAAATAATACTATAGATATAGGTGGATAAAGATTTTTCTGAAGAAGTCTTAGTAAGACCCCATCGCTACCCACTCATACCAATGGCAGAGCATTTGGAGTGCATGATGCTGAAAAGTCAGCATTAGTAAAAGTATGATATAACTTGTATGTCAAATCAAACACAACCTTTTGGTTTTAGGATGCCTTGGTACATTGCTTACAGAGTTTACCAAAATCCTGGACACTACTTGAGCTTGTTCAAGGGAGATGAGTAAATTTTTTTAATGTAGGCAGCGAAGCCATATGCAGCTTTCCCTCACTCTTACTTCTCTTCGTCTTTTTATCCAGTTTCACTTCCATCTGGGCTTCTCACTCACTTTTCCCAATATGGTTTCTTCTTTTTACTTCTTGAAGTTAAAAAGATTCATTCTGGGTCTAACTCAACCCAAAAGGCTTGCTCAAGAGGAGAGGATTGCCAAGACCATATAAGGAGATAACCCATCTTTTCTTTATTCAATTGCGGAGCTCTTCAACACCCTACCTCATGTCCAAGACTAGAGATCTGGAGCGTGAGCAATTTAAATAGGGGTCCAACATCGGGAAACAAGAATTGGGATGGATCCTACTTTGATACCATATAAAGAAACAGTTCTTGGGCCAATTCAACCCCAAAAACTAGCTCATGAGAGGGGGATTTCCCCATCCCCTTTTCACCCTGATGTGGAACTCTTCAACAATTTTCAACTTGTAGTAATAGGTTTAAATTTAGTTTTCCAAAAGATCAATCAATCTGACACTAATCCGACTTTGAAAATTAGTCAGATTGACCCTCTGCAAGCAAGTTAGGAGAACCAAATACAGATAGAGGTAGTAATAGTGGGATGGCTTCTTTCCTGGATAGTCTGGATATTCTAGGGTTTGTAACTGTTCCTTTAAGGACTCAATGCCCTGTTATCATACAGAGGATTGACAGTTCTTTTGTGCTAATAGTTCTGAGTACATGTTCAATTTGTCTCTAACAAGTCAACTTAATTTATCATGATTACTGTAAAATGATTTTTTTGCCTACGCTTGATGCATTCTGTTTGATTGATTTTCACTGAAGTATCATATAGCACATATCTTTGATTAGTTCTCCTTTCTGATCTATTTTTCCTTTTGGTGCTTTCTCAGGACTGATAATGCAATTAAAAATCATTGGAATTCCACACTGAAGAAAAGATCGAACTTGAATTTACTAAGCAAGTTAGCGCTGGATATCAAAAGTGAGGGTTCTCTAGATTTCTCAACTCACAAGAAAAACCCCGAGATCAAGAAGCATCCAGCACAGGCTCATAATGCAGAAACAATCTTTTTGAGCGAGCATACAGGAGTAGATAATGCCGCTGATGCTTGCTCAACTGATCTGAGAATTGGATATTCTTGTTCTCCTCGAAATGTTTTGCACAAGGGTACTTTATTTGTAGACTGTAAATCATCAGAAGAGAATGTGAGGGATCTGTTAAAGCCACTTGGTGGAATACAATTTGGCAAGGCAGAAATTCTTCCAATTGGTGGGACAGATAAACAATGCCAATCCAACTTAAGTCTCACTAAAATGTCATATCCTCTCTTGGCCTCTTCTTTAGATTTTCCTTTGGATCTGTCACACAATACCAGAAAGAGTAGTTCTCAAGTTGAGGCTGCTCATCCTACTTCTTTTGGGAGAATGTATGAATCTCCCAAAAGGTCTAGGTACGACACTGTTAATGATCCTGACCATGATTTCTTGAGTTTGTCCTTGGCTGGCTTCACTGAGGTTTCCCAAGGTAACAAGAAGAATAAAGCATGTGATACACAATCTCCTTTGGCTCTCAAGCAGCCCGGACGTTTGTATTATGAACCACCAAAATTAAAGGACTTGATAGTTCCTTTAACGGATGAAAACCTTAGCAGAGACAACCTTATCAGGCAACAAAATGGCCATCCACTTTGCTCTACACCTCCTAGTCTTAAGTTAACAGTCTCTGCTAATGGTAGCAGTCCAGAATCTGTGTTAAGGAACTCCGCAATGTGCTACACAAAAACTCCTTCAATCATAAGAAAGAAGACTTCAAGATTTCTCGAAGCTTCAGGGCATTATAGTTGCACAGGCACTACTACACCCATGCATTTTCTCCTGAGTGCCCCTGACAGGGAAGACACCTCAAACCTGAAGGACAAGATTTCTGGTTGTAAAAGATCAGTTTCAGGAAAATCCCTTGGAAGACGGTTGGAATATGCATTTGATATGGAATGGGATTCCTCTAGATGTTGCACATCGGTTACTGCAGCTCCACCTGGTGGACTTAGTCTTGGTGCTAATACAATGTTGACACCATAAAGACAGGTAAGTAATGTATCTGTTTGATTTTAGCTTCAGCTTTTTCCTGCTTAGTTTGAGAAGATTTTTATTTTGTTGGGAGCTTGAACTCTACAAGGGCATCTTGGTTCACCCTAGTTCAATTAAAAAGAGCAACTGATCTGACAAGTCTACGAATGATCTTAGCCTAACCACGTATGTATGGATGTGTGTGATTCCATTGCTTTTCACATTTGTTACTCTCCCCAGTCTAAAATAAGTGTCGTTTACTGTTTTGGTATACCCTGTAAGAAAATCATTATAGGTAATTTCTCATCAAATTACCTGTCATCTCTACTGAGACTTTTTAAGATCGTTTATTGGAGCTAGGGTAGATTAATGCCTTGTTGGTTTTCTAGAACCATTGAACGACACGACCAAATTGATTCGGCTAAGAAGACGCTTATTTTGGACTAGAGGAGTAGTACATTTTGAGAGGTTAGACTTGTGGATTAGCAGGATACAGACATTGGCAATTTTTACATAGGAAGGTGATCTATTTTTCAGTTAACCTTATCCAATGCTTCTTAAGCTCCTTGTATTGGACAACTAGAATAGAAGGCAACTTCAAATTGATGATGGACCATTGTTTTAGTAAAAAGACGTGGAAGATTCAAGCTTCTAGCAGTTGCTTCAAAATTGTTGCTAGTCCTCCATTGTCATAAGTTTTTGCTTGATTCTGAATATAAATTTGAAAATCAGAGAGTGATTTTGTGTTTATGGTTATGTTATTGTGAAAATAAAATGCTTTTGTGAAACTGCAACACAAAAAATACCATTTTTTTCCCGTGAAATCATGAGTTGGGATATGTAGTAGTTTTTTTTTTTAAAAAAAAAATCTTTTTTAAGCAGTTATTATTTAGTCCATGATATCCGTTATTTTTTTTTTTTTTGAAAATGTCAATCGATAAATTAAAATAATTTTAAAAAGGAAGAAGGGATTTCTTAATCAGTTACCTATATTTTAGGAATCTACTATTGCCCTTTTGGTAATTCAAAACTAAAAAAATAATTGCAATTACATAAGTTAAATTGATCTCACTAATTTGAAAATAGTTAATTGTAATTCTTATTTTTGTAAAATACAATTTTGTAGTATTTAATTTTAAAAGTAATTTTTTTTGTGGCACTGACATGTGGATCACTTTTGAATGGCTGTGATGTTCTGCAAATGAATTACTGCATGCATAGACTATTAAATTATGTGTTAGATAAGAGATGAGGAACAGTAAAACTACATATGTTCATTTTCGTTCTGTTGGTTAATATTACTAGCATCTATTTACTTTTCTTGCCCCATTATTGCAATTGATATTTGTTGAAATGTGTAATTAATAATATTTTTAATAATGTAGGAATTTGAGAAAGAAGAGAGAGGTATGATGGGATCGGTCCATGAATTTTCCTTCCTTTTCTTTTGCCGCATTTCGCTCTTCTGATGAATTTGATATATACAGAGAAGCATTGTTATTGAATCCTCATAGAATGCTCTCAAACCTTTACATGTTTCACAAAATTATAGTTTGGGCATTCAGAGATAATCACTTGCTAACTGAAGCTATAGATAAAGTGCTTTTTATTTAGTTCCAGAAATACTACTTGACCCGTCTTTAGTTTTGTGTCAATATTAACTTTCATTATAATCTCATGTGTAGCAAATCTTAACATCTTTTTACTAAAATTTATTGTTGCCAACAATTACATATTTTGTTGAAAGATACAAAAACAAGATTGGCTCCTTCTTTTACTTAATTTCATTATCTATTATTCAAAAAATTTAATGGATTGTTTGTTGAAATCAAACTCATACCTTGAAGTGAAATTTAACACATCGGACAATGTTCATAAATAATTCTATTTATTTTTTTTAAAAAAAAATATCATTTACAAATTCATGATTGATAGTATTTTTTTTATGCCCGTGCAGATCACGGTTAAGTTTACTAGTCTAAATATACTTGACTAGTAATTTAAAAAAAATTAAATACCTATAAAAAATATGTTTGAATTGGTTGAGTAACTTTACGAGTAAAATAAAAATAGTTGATTGATTTTTCAAATTACAAATAAAATTTGAGCAACTTTTTGTTATAATTATTATTAGTTGAGTTAGTTTTATATTACAAAATATAATTGAATAATTTTTTTATAATAAAAATTATTAATTGAGCGACTAGTTAAAAAATTAACTAGAAAAACTATTTACTACAAAAGAATACCAAAATTTGGAAGGTGGATGTGATTTTGAAATCTTAAATCGAAAAATTAATTTTATCGAGGTAAACTTATAGGGAGGTTTCGAAATATTATCCCTAATATTTAACCATGCTTAACCCTAAAGAATCATAAAAATTAGATTGTTCGAGCGTTGGTTGCGGATTTTGATTTGAAGCACAACGAGATTGAGAAGCTTCTCTTTTTGGTGTACCAAAACTTATCCCTCAAATTTCAGGTACTCAGAATTTTGAAATCTCAAATTGAAAAATTAATTTTATCGAGATAAACTTATAGAGAGGTTTCGGAAATATTATCCCTAATATTGGAAGGTAAATGTGATTTTTATATTTTGCTCTTTAAATGTACTGGTCTTTCATTTTTCCTCTTAGAAATTAAGCTTACGCCGAGCAATGCATACATTTTTTAAAGATTCAAAGCATAACTTATGAGATATGATGATATAAAAATATAAATTTATGTGACATGAAAAAGTTATTTGCCTTGAGGACTAAAATAAGAAAACCAATGCAAAACAGGAGCGAAAAGTGCAAATGACCCAAAAATATATGAATAAAGATCTTGTGTTTCGTAATCTTAGTTATTTTTAAATCCCAAAGATCTTTTCTCTTGTAATAAGTTGGATTGTCTAGTGATAGAGTTGAGAGATGTTGAATTAAAATTTAATAAGCCGCCAAATGTAAAAGTTAGCTTATATAATGGAATAACTTAAAGATCGTCAGTTGAAAAACGAAAACTTATAAACACTCATTAAAAGCAAAACCAGAAAGTATTTTTATAAAATCATCAAGAACAACTAAATTCAACACAAACATAAGAGACGATTGCTAAACATTTTATTTCTAGAAAAGTAAATAAGAAACACTTACAATAATTAATTAAATGTAGGCCCATTCATTCTCTTTATGAATCTTCTCCACTTCCGCTAGAGACGTCTTATATTCATTAGTTCCTTATCGTCGAGATAATTAGCAGCTAAGAAAAGTTTATGTATCACTGAGCGATCTTTCCTCAAGAAATCTTTTTAAAAATCTTTCAACTGGTCTTCCAAAACACCTTCCTCTGCGTGTTTCTTCCAGTATTCTAACTCTTTGGCCATTATTTTGTCATCAACATTAGACAGAGGAATGACTTTAGAAGCATGAACCATGTCTTCCATTAAGTGCTTGATGACTTGTGACCTTATAGCTATAGCCTCATTGAATTTGAATTCCTGGCCATCGTTAGTCTTAAGAGTTATGAGCTTTTGTGAAGACATGATGCAAAAATGACAAAAGCTATGATGGAATGATTTCAATACATGAGGGCTAGCTTAGTCTTTTACAGTGCATTAGGTATTAATTACTTTTCAAAAGTTATAATTTTTCTACTTTTTAAACAAAAAATTTTCCTAAAAGAAATATTTTCATTCACTTTATCAAACAATAAGAAATGTTTTTCAACCAAATATAAAAAAATAAATTAAAAATTAACTTATTTTTCAAAAAAATGAATATTTACCTGGATATCAAATTATTCACACACCTCCTTCGGAGTAAAATCATTCTCCTCTTCCTCCAATATAAAGGAGATTTAAATATATTTTTTGGAAATTTTAAAAATTTACAAACAAATAGAAAAAAAATATATATATATATATATATATAAAAAAGACCACAAAGCTTTGGTTTTTACTCAAAAGTAAGAACATATTGCGGATTATTACAGATCTCCAGTATGGATCTCTTACAATCCTACGCCGACGATGAAATCGCTGAATCGCCGCCACAAAACCCTAATTTCCAATCTTCCGATCAAAACCCTTCGCCGGATTCTTCCCCAATCCGCATACTTCCTTCTAAATCCGCCGCCCCAAAAGTCGACGACACCATGCTAGCCCTAACAGTCGGTGGGGAAGCTGCCAGAGCTCAATCCAAACCCCTTGACCCGACCCAGCACCTTGTTGGATTCAACCCGACGTACGAACAACTTTGGGCACCAATTTACGGACCAGCTCACCCGTACGCGAAGGACGGGTTAGCTCAAGGACTCCGAAATCACAAGCTAGGGTTCGTCGAGGATGCGTCCATTGAACCGTTTGTATTCGACGAGCAGTACAATACTTTTCAGAAGTATGGGTACGCTGTTGATCCCTCTGAAAATAGTTACATCGGTGATTTGGAAAAAATGAAGGAATGTGATGCAATTTCTGTGTATAACATACCACAGCGTGAACAGAAGAAGAGGAAATTAGAGAAAAAGAAGGAAAAAATGGAGGAGGAAGAGGGTGATGAGCAGGACGTGGATATATCTGAAGTTGAAAATCCGTCCACAGACACGTGGTTGATGAAGAACAGGAAGAGTCCATGGGCTGGAAAGAAACAAGGGTTGCAAGAGGAATTATCTGAGGAGCAGAAAAAGTATGCTGAAGAGTATGCTAAGAAGAAGGGTGAAGAAAGAGGCGGTGATAAAGAAAAGGCAGAGCCTATGGCTGAAAAGAGCACATTTCATGGTAAAGAGGAAAAGGATTATCAGGGCAGGTCTTGGATTGCTCCACCCAAGGATGCAAAGGCTGCTAATGATCATTGCTATATTCCAAAGAGATTGATTCATACTTGGAGTGGACACACAAAAGGGGTTTCAGCTATTAGATTTTTCCCTAAGCATGGTCATCTGATTTTGTCAGCTGGGATGGATACAAAGGTGAAGATTTGGGATGTCTACAATTCGGGTAAATGTATGAGGACTTACATGGGGCATTCCAAGGCAGTGAGGGATATTTGGTTTAGCAATGATGGGTCAAAGTTTTTGACAGCTGGGTATGATAAGTACATTAAGTATTGGGATACGGAAACAGGACAAGTAATTCAGACATTCACGACGGGTAAGATACCCTATGTGGTGAGGCTTAATCCTGATGAGGATAAGCAGAATGTACTTTTGGCTGGTATGAGTGATAAGAAGATTGTGCAGTGGGATATAAACAGTGGACAGATTACACAAGAGTACGATCAACATCTGGGAGCAGTTAATACAATTACTTTTGTGGATAATAATAGGAGGTTTGTGACCTCTAGTGATGATAAATCACTACGTGTTTGGGAATTTGGTATTCCGGTTGTTATTAAGTATATAAGTGAACCCCATATGCATTCCATGCCATCTATTGCGCCTCATCCAAATGGGAATTGGATTGCAGCACAAAGTTTGGATAACCAGATTCTTATTTATAGTACACGAGAGAGATTTCAGCTGAATAAAAAGAAAAGATTTGCTGGACACATTGTCGCTGGTTATGCCTGCCAGGTCAATTTCTCACCGGATGGACGGTTCGTCTTGTCAGGAGATGGTGAAGGCAGATGCTGGTTTTGGGATTGGAAATCATGTAAGGTCTTCAGAACTCTCAAGTGTCATGAAGGGGTCTGTATTGGTGCAGAGTGGCATCCTCTGGAACAAAGTAAAGTTGCTACTTGTGGTTGGGATGGTTTAATCAAGTACTGGTAAGCTCTATGATCCTTGCTTTAATAATTATGTTTATGTAGGTTGATCTTTTATTGCTTTGTCCTGTCGTAGGATTTTAGTTGTTAAAGTAAATGTGATATGGATAGTGAAAAATGCTCTCCTTGTGTATACACATATCTGATACCATATTTAGGATTTAATCCTAGGATTTGATTAGCTTTAGTGTGATTTGAAACTTGTTGATTAGAATTGCCACTGAATTTGTCACTCCTACCTTGATCCATGGATGAAGTGTTCTCATCATCCACATAAATGAAGCCACCTCAAATTGGCAAGTGACCATATTGAAATGACGGCATGCAATGTTGTTAAAGGTGCTTAATCTTTGAGACTAGGTGCAGTTATGTTGAGCACTTCACATTGCTTTGGGCAGTCTTTAGGCAAGGCGCCTCAACGTCAATGGAATCCCTATGGAAGTGAGTGCATGGCACTGAATAATAAATAGAACTTTAGAGTAAACAATTACATATAGAAAATGTTATGGATGAATTAGTTTGTTATTTAAGAACAATCAACTAGAAATTTAGTATATAATGATTCTGATTTTAAAATCTTGAAGCTGCATCATTTGTAGAAATTTAACAGTTTAAATTGATTATCGAGGTCTGTGCTTGATATACTTCATGGAGTTTATTTTTGGTTCTGTTGTCCGTGTAGTAGTCTGCATTTATAGTTGCTTTGTCTTTTTAATTTTATGCCCAAGTAAAATGAGGGAACCTTCATGAAATTGCATGCGCGAGATGCAAAAAGTTGCAGTAGCTTAGAAAAATAGCTCCTGTAATTACTAGGTGTAATTCAATGCCTGCTTTCATGGAAAAAAAGGGGGGCGGGGGTGTAGGGGCTAGGGGAAGAAACTAGTAGCATAAGGTCCAGGAAGTAACAATCTGTCTCATTGCTTGATTGCTCTGCCATGGCAATTAAAACATAAGAGACGTTGAATTAGGATTTTCAAGCCCTCAAATCACAACTGCGACTTAATCCATTTCAAAAGAAAAAGGCATCATATCTTCAATGGATCATTATCAATTCACGACTTCTAAAGAACAGAAAGAACCAATTTTTAAGGAAACAGCTTCATGGATTTTTCAACTTCCATAGCAATTTGAAGCGAAAGTTCCTTGCTAAAGTAAGTTTGTGAGATTGTCTGTCAGTTTCTGTGTATCCTGTTAGCAATTGTTGGGAGATAATGAGTTCAATTTCCAATTAATGGTTTTGAGACTTTTGTCAGTTTCCTAAAATGTATCCTGTCAATCATTTGTGAGGTGTTGCAACTTACTATCACCAAGAGAGGATTAAAGCACTTCCTCTCCTGCTGTTTTTCTGTCATTACTGTATATCTGTTGTTAGGATTGCGTGACATCTTCTTGTTTTTGCGGGGGGGATCTCTCATTGTTCTTTTGCTCTGGAGGAGATAACCGCTTTTCTGATTCGCTTCTCTTGTGGTGTTGCCTCTCTTTTGTACATGTGTGCTTATATTTTGAGGCATATTCACCTTCTTATTCCTCGTGTTTAACTGACATGCTAACCGCATCTCTGATGTTTGCAGGGACTAGTTTTTGAGCAGCCGGAAAGTGTCTGCATTTATTGCCAGGGCAACTTGTTCAATATCGGTTGACTAGAGGAATCAAGACTCTTATATGCGGTGGGTGGTCAACTCGTCTTGGACATGTTGACTAGAGTGACCAAGCTATGAATGCATATGTTGGTCAATGCTAGTCTTTAGCTCTGTAAAGCAGGTTGCTGCTCAGGTTTTCTTTGGTTGAGTTTGTAACAATGGTTACTAACAGAGGGACATGTAACTTTCAGCCAAGTTATGATATTTCATAAGACAAGTTAGTTGGAAAATCAGTTCTTGCATTTTCCTCTGTCAAAGTCATGCACGAATGATGTTTATGTTGTATATTGTTTTCTTTAGTTCAACCTCTTTTTCTGCCCTGGCTTCCACATGGATTATGTTTGAGGATATAGAAGTTGCAGTTCTGTCACTTATTTTGTTGATGAAATGGTATACAGATACCCGGTGTTCTATATTTCACTTCTTTTTTCTTCAACCTGGTCTTATACTCGAGAGATTTTGCAATGTGCTTTAGCTGTGCATTTTGTTCTCTTTTTGTTTTTGTTGAATTTACGGCGTGGCGCATTTAACTGCAATTTCATGATAAACTTGTAACTGGGTTACTTATTTGGTTGATGATAGTTGCTCAACTTCATAGAGGTTCAGACATTTGAGAATGCTCTCAGGCACATCCCTCATGCAAACTGGTAAAACACTTTCTCCCACAGCTTTAGTTCCGGTGAAGAAATAATCTGGAGAAGCTGTCGTTTTTCACCAGTCACTCTTTAGTTGTTGGATAAACACTTAGTTTTAAATTTTGTTCTCCGAACTTGTAGCAATTGGGGGAAACACAGATCTATTACAAAAGCTCCAAGGTTCAAAATTTCCGTGCAAGTGGTCATCGGAACGCGGATCGGAGAAGTGGATAGGTCATCCTGAGGAAGATGGGCCATGGTTTATGATCGGCAATGGGTGAGAAAGAGATATGCTGTCTCCGGCACAGGAACTCGACATGCAAATGTCCCTTGTTGTGTTTTGGTTCTATTACAGGTTTGCGCACACATGTAGAGGATAGCAGTAGAAGGCTTGCAAGAGGCAAAACCAAATGAAGGTGTTCCCAGCCCAGCTAATAAGCAAAATGTATGTCTGCTGCCCCTCCCACTCCCATAAAGATGCAGTGAGGAAGCAGCATCAGAGGAACTCAATAAGTATTGCTTTATTGGTCAAAATTAGCAGAAACTTGCATGTAAGTAAAACCAAATCTAAAATAAGTCGCGTCTTTTGATATATAGCTGGTAATAGAAGTCCCTTGATGGGTTTGGCTCTATTACATATGATTTCAATACATGTAAGGAGAATAAGCAATAGAAGGCTTACGATACAGATAAACACATGTACCGACACACTGCATCGATAACATCTTCCCCTACTACATCCCAAGCATCTCTATAATAGATTACCACAGGTGAAATCACCTCTTCAGCCTTCTGCCTTAGCCCATTAATAGTTTAGAAAAATGCCTGACAAGTGTAGCAGCAACTTGCTCTGGTTGAGTGTGAATCTGCATGTTCTCATCTTGCAACTGAGTTATAGTTTGTCTCAGCCTTTTTTGCTTAAGAATTGAATGAAAGTACTGATTATTGTCATCCCCTAACTTTAACCAAGTTGTTTGTTTTTCTGAATCAGCAAGGTTTTAGCCAAGTAACTCACCTTCTTGAACTCATCAATTTCTAGTTCCTCATGTTTACTTATATTCAAAGGATCTACTTGTAACTGGTCCTATGCCATCTGCAGCCACCCTAAGTTTGTTCACTTCCTCTAATATATTGCTGAATTGTTGAGTGTGAAGCTTTCTAAGTTCATTTTTCAGTATCTGCCATACTTAAAGACTGCTCTTTGTCTTGGCATTACACCCATAACTTTAACACGCAAAGGATAGTGGTCACTCACTCCTCCATTCAAGAAAGTTGTTCTACAGTCTCCACCCAGTCTCCATTAATAAATGATCAATCTATTTTGGAGAAAAAACTCTACTAATACTTCCTTTGTCATTTCAGGTGTAGGTCTTACCATTACTCCCTAATTCTTCCAGCATACATGTATTTCAAACAGTCTTCAAAATCATCTGTACTATGTAACACATTATAAAAATCACCAAGTGTAATCTGTAGTTTTTGCATTCCAGAATTCGAGTCAGATAAGCCCATAATACAACTGTACTATAAAACTCCTTCTGCAATGACAAGTACTTAACCAAACAATAACTGGTCAGACTCACTTTCCATAGCTACTTCACAGACATCTTCCCTCCAAGCCACCAAACTCCTCTGATTATAATGAGAATTATGGTTAGAGTAGTACTTCTACCCCTGAAACATAGATAAAAAGTGTTTTTGCGTATGTGGATCCTATTTCAATGGGAACTTTATGAGTCGATTTATCTACACGTCTTGTTTTTACTGTTATATCGGGAGTTAAAGATACTGCAACCCTCTCTATACTTTTATACAAAAGCCCAACTACATTTACATCTATTTGTTTACAGAGGTATGCCACTTCCCTCTGCTTATTAAGGCCAGTTAGGCCTCTTAAGATTCCAAAAATCCTGTAGCACCTCTCTGTAACACCCCCTAAAAAAATATCCTGGCTTAGGGAGTCAAAAAATCCACGAAATGAAATCTGATTTTGCAGTGCAATGGGATCTACGAGCCGTAAAAGGGGGTCTCGTAGACCCTGCTCAACAGCATTGGACCGAGGCCCAAGACCATGGACTGGTTCATAGTCCTTCTGTCAATGCCCTCTCAATCAAGTTCGATGTAAGCCTGGTCTTAAAAAGTGTCGTATTTCATAGTCCTTCTGTCAATGCCCTCTCAATCAAGTTCGATGTAAACCCTTAATAAGAATCGTATTACATAGTCCTTCTATCAATGCCCTCTCAATCGAGCTCCACGTAAGCCCTTAACAAGTATTGTAGTTCATAGTTCTTCTGTCACTACCCTCTCAATCAAGCTCGATGTAAGTTCCTAACAAGTGTCGTATCAAAGAATAGCGATCGCAAATCTCTTAGTTTCATTAAAAAAAGAACTTGTTTGCTTTCATTTTCATTGTGATTTAATGGATATGGACGTATATGGTCAGCATTTTTGGTAGACCATCATTTTCTCCAAATAACAGAATTGCAATTTGCATCCTTAGCTATCTCTAAAAAAAAAAAAAAGTTTTTGGATAGAATGATAAGAACCAATTATTGCTTTGTCTATCAATTATTTAACTAATATTTTTCAATATAATAGTACTTCCCTTTTTCTTTATTGGAAACTTTTTTCTTTAAGATAAGATTAAGAGTATTATTATCATAATAATGTTATTGTTATTGGCTTTTATCCTTCCTGATGGATGCTTTGATTAGTGGAATGGCAAAGAAGAAAATATATTTTCTCTATTTTTTATTACTCTTTTCTCTGTTGATCTTTACTCGTGCATTATACTAAAAATAGACGCCCAACTATATTTATCCATTTTATGAAATCAAGAGATAATTTTATAATTTTTAATTTACTCATATCAATAATTAAAGTCATTTTCTTATTACTTTTTTCGAGACATTATATTTATTACTTCATCCGTTTATAAGACATTTCAATCTTATGGTCCTAAATTAAAGTTATGCTAAATGTACCAAAATACACTTTATTCTTGTGACCTTAAACATGTCACTTGAAAATTAAAATTAATGTTTTGTCAAAAAAAGAAAAAGAAACATTCTTTTTGAAACAGATCAAAAAGAAAAGTAGGTTATTTTTTTTAAAACGAAAAAAATATATTTAAAAATGTGATTTGGTAACTTATTCATATCATTTACTGTTTCTTAATTCATGTGCCAAATAAATAATGGACAATTATTATTCAACGGAGCCGCACAGTAATATTTTGAGAAACTGAGCTATCAGTTTCCAACTTTCAGTTATGAAAAGCTACGAAAATAATTCTTGAAAATCGAAATTTTGGAAAGATGAGAATACCACGTCAGCCTTGACGTCTGAAAATGACTCAACAAAAAAGTTTTTTGTATTAAATTTAATTTTTGTGCATTACAAAATTACGTACCCAATTGGCACATGGTGGGAGGTGATGATATTGGATGTGACAATAAAATTCAATATAATAATTGAGGAAAATAAAAAAAAAGTTATTTGAGTGAAATATTAGTCCATCTATCTCAAATTAGGTGTAATTTTTCATTTTTTAAAAGTTAAAAAGATTTAAGTTTGATTGAAAATTTATCTATAAAATTTTTAAATTTTTATCCTTCGAGGTGATCCAGTAATTTAGGCTTGGGCCTTCATGTTGAAGGTCTCAAGTTCGAAATGTCTTTTGAGTCGAGCTCGTCGCACCGTACTTACCTAGCGCGGGTTATCACTCCTATGTAGTTTGCGAGCTATTGCATAGGGGCAGGTTTACTATAAATTGCAAAAAAATCTCAACCATAACTATAAATTGTAATTTTTTCAAATTATAGTGGTATAATATAGATACATATCATATGTTTGCTTAATTACGTAATTTTAGTGATTTGAAAATGGAATAGAAATAAAAGAGACAGTTCACATTATAGGGTTGCCTGAAGCATAAAGGATTACTTGAACACACAACAAAAGTTCACTATTTTATATAACAATAACATACCCAATGGAATCTCATAAGTGAGATTTGGAAAGGATAAAATATACGCAGACGTTATCATTATCTCATAGATGTAAAGAGACTATTTCGTGAGAAGTTCACTATTATATACAAATCTTAAATTTCTATCTGAATTTTACTCTTACGAGAAAACCTTTCAATTCAATCAGTAACCCTTCAAATTATCCATGTTTTGATATAAATGGCAGAAGTTTTGGTTCTAGCAATTATTAATCTTTACCAAAATTAACATTGTTATAAATTTATTTATTTACTTTTTCCTCTTGTTTATCATGGTATAATACAGATTTATTATAATCGAATTTTGACTATAGTAATTAAGACTCTTTTTTAAAATTACATGTTATAAATTGCCTATGCAAATTTCTATTCTCATTGACTATAATAATTATGATTTATTTATTTTTTGAAAGGTAATCAAAGCATTATTACTATTTCCCTTTTCACTGGGATGGCAACGGGCAGGGAGAGGTGAGTACGGGACGAGTTTAGAGCTATGTGCGGTAGGACGAGTTTAGAGCTATGTAGGTGTGGGGCAGGTTGCAGTAATTATTTTTAAAATTAATATGGGGCGGGATGGGTTGCGGGTTTAAAAAATCAAATAGAAATTTGAAGAAAGTAAAATTTTGTAATTAGTAAAAATTAAAGATATAAACTTTATATACTAAATATTGACTTTAATTCTATTTTTAATCTAAAACTTAAACTAGACATGTTCGGTAAATCATTAGTTGTTAAAATATTAATTAGAAACTTTTAAGTAACAATTAAAAAATAATTGTTAAAATGTCAACTAAAAATAGTTAATTAGTTGTTGAGACATTAATTAGCGAAAAAAACTAAATTCAATTAAAAAATAAAAGAACTTTAAAATTTAAGGGGTAGGTCTATGCGAGGCAGAACGGAACGAGTTGAAAATTTAAAAAATCATCATACGAAGCGAGACAATTTAAAAAATTTATAGATTGAGCTCAACCCGTAAATATTCATCACACACTCAACTCATGCTTGCCACATCAGTTATAATTAGGATCCCAAATATTCCATAAAATTCTCCCTTTTCATCCCAATCTTTTTCCCAAGAAACCACCCCACCCCCCGTAAACCTCCCCACCCCTTCATAATTTTCTCAATTTTTTTCCTTATTTAAGATCGTTGCTTATCCACTTTTTCAAGAACAGTCTTGATTTGCTCAAAATATTTTCCTTTATATTCTCCCTTTTTCTTCACGTATCTTCTATAACAAAAAAGAAAAGCCATTTTCCGTTTTACATTCACTAGAGAAAGGAAGAAAGAAACAACCCCTTCTGTTTTGGTTCTTGAAAGGATAAAGATTGAATCTTTCTTGTGTTTAGTGAAATGGGTGTTCAGAGTAAAGCTAATATTTTGGTGACTGGAGGAGCTGGTTTCATTGGAACACACACTGTGGTGCAGCTACTGGATGAAGGGTTCAAAGTAACGATCATTGATAACTTCCATAATTCTGTGGAAGAAGCTGTTGATAGAGTCAGAGAATTAGTTGGTCCTCAACTTTCCCAGAATCTTGAATTCCATTTGGTATGTTTTTTATATCTTCTTTTGATCAAAGCCCAACACCCTTTTTCTGAAACCAAAATTTAAGGGCAAAAAAGAAAAAAGGAAGTGGCGTGCCTAGTGACTTTTGGCTTTTAAGTTATTTTGAAATTTTTGGATGAGTTTAGCTTTTAGAATTAAAAAATGGGCGTGATTCACAAGAATTATTCCTTTTGTGGGAGAATTGTGGCTCAATGTTTAAGCTAGAATTTTGTAGTCATTGAATGTTTAAGGCTCCATCATTTAATGCTTTGCTTATACATTTTATTTTTGTGTGTGTTTTTCATTGCTCTGTATCATGTTGTTATCATTTCTAAAAGAAGGAATCTTGATTTTTCTTTATAGGTAATATTGATAAGTGTTTGCTGCTATTTGTATGCCTTTTTCTGAAACCAAAAATGGGGGAAAAAAAAGGAAGAGCATGAAAGAAAAATGGAAAAAATGGCTTGGCAAGCTCACAAGAATTGTTCCTTTTGTAGTAGAACTGTGGCTCCTTTTTTTTTCTGTGATGATCATATGTTTAAGCTAGAATTCTGTAGTCATTGAATGATTAAGGCTCCATCATTTACATTTTTTTGTGAAGTAATCTTGACAAGTGTTTGCTGCTATGTGTATGCCTTTTTTCCCCTTTTAATTTGCTCTGTGATTGTAGAGCTAGGTCTATTTAATCCTAATTTTGGTTGTGCAATGAAAACTGATTTTTACATAGCTTAAATTCACAATACTAAAATTGGGTTTTTTCATTTGCTTTGGGATTTTACCTTCTTTTGTTTCTTGGTGGCAGGGTGATATCAGAAACAAAGATGACTTGGAGAAGTTATTTTCTAAGAAAGAGTATGCAAATCTCTTGCTTCAAATTACCTCCAGCTGTTATTATTTCCTTTGAGTGCATTTCTATAGTGTCTTGATATGTATTGTTTTGCAATTGTATGGAAAAAAGGTTTGCTGCTGTGGTCCATTTTGCTGGTCTTAAGGCTGTTGGAGAGAGTGTTGCTCATCCCTTTCTTTATTTTGAAAACAATCTGATTGGATCAATAACTTTGTATTCAGTCATGGCCAAGTATAACTGTAAGAAGGTACGTCTTTCGATATATGTTCTTATATATGAATCGATGAAATACATTATGCATTCGGGGGAAGGCGAGTTTGAATCTATTATGTTCATGATTGTTGCTCCCTTTATGTATAATTTTCGTAGAATTTGAAGGAAAATAGTAAATACGAGCTTTTCTCAAGAACTCATTTAGCCTCGAGGACATGGGCATAGCTAGGGGCGAAAGGGGGTTCAATCGCTCAGGATGTGGCATATTGTTGAATTCGTAGGAGGGTATTGAGTCGGTTCTTCAGGTTGATTACTTTCTAACTTGATTGTGTGAAATTGCAGTTGGTTTTTTCATCATCTGCAACAGTTTATGGTCAGCCTGAGAAGGTTCCCTGTGTGGAGGATTTCGAATTGAAGGCTATGAATCCTTATGGTCGTACAAAGGTTAGTATCGTCAATAGTTGTCTCTTAATTTTGTATTGATTAGAGATTGTTCATTTGATACTATCTAATTCTGTAAAGTGTGTAACTAAACTTGTGTTTTGTTCTATTTAATTAGCTATTTCTTGAAGATATTGCTCGGGATATTCAGAAGGCAGATCCAGAATGGAATATCATACTGTTGAGGTATTTCAATCCAGTAGGAGCTCATGAAAGTGGCAAGCTCGGGGAAGATCCAAAGGGCATTCCCAACAATCTTATGCCTTACATTCAGCAAGTAGCTGTTGGTAGATTGCCAGAGTTGAATGTATACGGCAGTGACTACCCTACACCTGATGGAACCGCGGTAGGTTATGTTTGGCTGATTTTTTGTGACTATAGCTTCTTTGTACGAGGGGAAAAAAAAAGGAATCGAATGAATCAAATTAATCATTTGACTAATGGTCATATGAAAATAAACAGAAAATGAACAGTGAACAGTTACTTATATTGAAGAGAAAAGACAGAAACATAGTAGAATATCCAAGTAGATTCATGGCGTGATCTACCATTTAACATATTTTGTTTCCGCACTTGAACTAATAAATGATCTAAAACCTATTCCTCACTAGATACGAGATTATATCCATGTTATGGATTTGGCGGATGGTCACGTTGTTGCACTTCAGAGACTTCTAAGGCAGAAGGATATAGGTAAGTAATCCTTTTCAAAGCAAAAGCTAAAATCTGACATCTTTTGACTGGTGTGTTTAGATAATGATACATTTTCGTCAAATGAATTTGCTGTTGAAGATAACATCTTGTGACGTTTGTTCTTCTCTTTAATGGTTTGCATTAGGTTGTGTTGCCTACAATTTGGGTACTGGGACAGGCAAATCTGTCCTAGAGATGGTTGCCGCCTTTGAAAGAGCATCTGGAAAGGTCTCTTAACGAATATATAGAACATACTAAACCACATCTCAGATTATTTGAATAAGGCAACATGCTCACCATATGTTGAGCTAATATTTTTTTTCCTTTCAGAAAATCCCACTTAAAATGTGCCCAAGAAGACCAGGTGATGCCACTGCTGTTTATGCATCAACTGAAAAAGCTGAGAAGGAGCTAGGTTGGAAGTAAGTAGTTAAACCCCCACCCCCACCCCCACCCCCACCCCCACCTCGGGCCGTTTAGGCTAACCTTCTTGCATAAACCTCTCATTTCACCAGTTGAAAGAGATGTACTAATAATTGGATCTAATCTTGTTTACTATTTTCAGGGCAAAGTATGGTATAGATGAGATGTGCAGGGACCAGTGGAAGTGGGCAAGCCAAAATCCTTGGGGCTACCAATCAAAGCCTTGAAATGTTATTAGTTAAATAATACAAGTACACTTGGAAGGACAAACTGTAGTCAACATCCTAGTACTTTAATGCAAACATAGATGTATCCAAGAACAAAAGTGTTCAGTATGCAGTAATAGTTGTTGCTTGTTATGTACTGGTGAATCCTCCTATTGTTTTCCCTAATGATTTTATGGGAACTTGAATGTGCCTCCTATTGTGATCTCGTCAACCAAATTTCTTCATTGATGGCAATTAATTCAAAAAGAGTAAAAGATCTGCGCTATATAGTTGTTCATGGTTATGGTTAAAAAATTAAATCGAACTACAATCATTGACTAAAAAAATTGATATTGGTTTGATTTGGTTTTAAAATTTTTGAAAAATGATACTATTTAGTTTGGTTTTGATTTTACTAAAAAAAAATCGGAAAAATGATCAAATCCAAACAAAATTATATATATAAATTTTTTATAATTATTTATAAAATAATATAAATATTTTGTTAGATTTTAATTAACTTAAATCTTTTAATTTTACCATTTATATTTGAAAATTCTCTTGTTAGTGTTTTGGTATACAATTTTCTTAAATCTCGTCTCTTAGATAGTTATTTGATTGTTCAGCTGAGGATTTTTTCTATAAAAATTTAATCTTTACTATATAATGACTTTATTATTGTTTAACTAAATTACTTTGTTTGTGTAATAATAACTCTAGTACTATTGTTCAATTTCATATACTCGATGTCCTTGCGTATGCCTTCAACAAACTTATTACTTTCAAACGGAAAAAATCAGAAAAAACGAATCAAATCAACAATAACCAAATCGACGATTATTTTTTTATTTGGTTTTAGAAATTTAAAAACCAACTAAATTATTTGGTTATGATTTTAGCCAATAACCAATCCAAAACGAATCATAAACACCCCTTATGTGATCTATTATGATAATTGAAGGTGATATTAGCTGTGTGATGTTAACGTTAACATGGATTAAATTCTATCCATCTTACCCAAAATCATTCTTAAGACCACCAAACTTTCTCAAACGAGTTCTAACATTTTCTGTTTTCTATTTGTGGACACAAGATTTTGAGTGTTGCCTTAAGAGTAGTTGTCTTAGCATAAGCTTTGGATGAACTTTGAAGCTAGAAATTATATCCTAATTTTGTCAATGGGACAGTACAAATTATAGAGTGATGCCTTCAAATATGTGCAATTCTACACTTCATTGTTAATGAAGTTATGGTTTATAGTTGACTTGAACATTTTTTTTAGTTCAGTGTAAAAATTTGAGAAATCCCTTCATTCTGATGAAGAGATGGTATGTAGTTGACTAAAACATATCCTCCTTTCACCTGCTTCCATTTAAATTTTGTAGTGGGTAGGTAACCAACTATTCTGTCATATGGACAAGACTTATTACCAGCTAGTTAGTTATCTGTGTGTAACATGAGCAAATTTTCTCCATTGGCTGCAAACACCCCCACCCCAGACTTGGTTCTTTCCTGCTATTCATCAAATTAATCTAAAAAAACATAGAGAAATCATTTGCTAACTGTTGGAACAAAGAGAGAACTATGAAAGAAGAGAGTAATGTGATGGTGATCGCCGAGAGAATGACATCTGGTGTTTCTCCTTCTCCTTCATCAACTCCACACTCACCAGCTACACAACCACCTTTGCCAACACCATCACCATATTCGTTTTCAGTCGCATCGACAAGGTTGAGATCAAGGCCTTCTATATATGCATATGATCTTACCCTAAGGTCACTGACACTCCTTTTCTCCTTCATCACTGCCCTTTCTCTAGCTGCACCATCACCAACAAGGACAAGACAAGGAGCAATTTCCAGATTCTATGATAGTCCACAATTAACGTAAGAATCGATACCAAGCTGAACTCTTTTAACACATTTAGAACTTTTTTTTGCTTTTCCGCCAAGAAACCTTGCAAGAGCTACTGGCATAGGATTTTAGGATTTAAACTAAGATAACATTCAGTCCAATGGTTTTGAGAGCTCTTCTTACACTATTGCAGGTACTGCTTCACAGTAAGCATGTTAGCTTTTACATACTCGGCCTTTCAACTCTTCAAAAGAGTTTGCGACATTGCTTATAGAGGGGTCTTGATCTCCAATATGACCTCTGACTATTTCAGTTTCATACTCGATCAGGTACTTACTTACTTCAATTAGCTAGAGATTAGCTCCGAGTCCAAAACCAAAAGGAAGCTGGCTCACTGTCTCACATATAACTATGACCATAGAAATGGTTGCACCCCTACCTTTAGTTAAAACTAGTACCAAGAATTTACTCTCTCGTTCTCTCTCTCTCTCGAGATGTCAACTAATGTATCATCAAGAACCTATGTTCTATATCCATTAACAATGAAACTTTATGTCGAACAATAATGGCAACGAGCAGACATCTTTATCTTTATCCAATAAAGAAATAAACAAGAGTAGAAGCACCTTATTTGACTAAAAAGCAGCCTGAATTTCAATTCTTCTGAATGCTTTTCTCTAGTTCTACTCTTCATTCACAGCAGATAATCTTCAAAACATGCATTCTCATAAGCAGAATGTTTCACAGTTGACAGGTTACCTCCTTATGTCCTCTTCTTCAGTAACTATACCAGTCATTCAACAGATGGATAGCCAAACCACTCTCTGGAAGGCAGCTATTCTAGCTTGTTGCATGTCATTTACTGCTTTCATGGTCCTTGCGGTCTCTGCACTCTTATCAGGCTACAAGCTGTGCAAAAGGATCATATGGTGATGAAGTGGGACTTGACCGTGCAACCTTCAAATCCAGGATCGACAAAGCAAGCATAGTGTAAAATGGGACATAATTTCTTCTCCACCTTTCGTTTCTGTCAACAATCTGCTTGAAGCACATGTAGAGGGTGGCATATACCAACTATCCTCGACTACACTAGTGGTGTAGTAGAAGTTGATAACAATAAGAAGAGGGTTTCGGAAGTTTATAGAAAAGAAGAGAAAATTTTGGTAGAAAATATCCACATACACTATGAATTGTTATGCCACTGTCATGGTAAATATACAGTATAAGTGGTAAAAACCCAGTTTGAACGTCCTTGCTTCAAATTAACAACTTACAATTCTCTTTCTACAGTAAATTTTTACTACTTGCAGTAATGCCATGAAGTTGATAATTGGACAGGAGTATTCCCTTCTCTGCATAGGAACAAAATTATAAATACTATAAAACACTAGCCATTCCATATAATTAAAATACTCAACATTCCTTGATGAAGAAAGAAGTAAGTTCAGGTAAGAACCTACAGTTGCCTCCAATTCAACATTAGGAATGTCAATTCACATAGTATTTTCAACATCTATTTAATTATATCCGGCAAATCTTGATTAACATTTGTCTCAGATAACTTATATGATTCCAAATAAGTAGAGGTTGAAGCAACTCGTTCACAATGCCATCAGATATTCAGATCCAATGTAGACTGCTCGGCACATTCTTTAGAAGGAAAAATCTCATCTGAATTGGCATGTTAATGGCTAGCAACAACATTTGAGCTCTCACCATTAGTAAACAAATTCCAGTTGTCTTTAGAGATTTGTCATGAAAAAATTTGGCAGAAGCATGCGCTACATAGTTTAATCTTCTGTAGTGACAAGATTTCCCTCAGAAAATTCACAAGCCTGGATGGAGAGAGAAAGCTGCTTCTGTAGCTTTTTTACCACAAAGACTTCTGGCTCTTCACATATGGTTACTACCGTGCCCTTGCGGCCAAGCCTGCCCGTACGACCAGCTCGATGTGCATAATGAACTGAGTCAGTAGGTAACCCCAGATTAACTACAAGATCACATTCAGGTATGTCCAAGCCTCTAGCTGAAAGCTCATTTGTTAGCAGCACCCTGATCTCCCCATTTCTAAACTTCTTTAAGATTGTTGATCTTGCAAGTTTGCTGAGATCACCATGTAATTCTGCAGCTTTCATACCACGAGCTTCTAGTTTGTAAACAGCATCTTTCAGTTGTTTTGTGTGGTTCATAAAAGCTATTACGCACTTTGCATCCAGAGCATGCACACACCTTCTTAACATATCAATTTTGTGCTGTATCCTAGTAATAGTGTAATAATGTTGCAAATTAGGGGGTAAGCTCTGAACCTCAGGCATAGCTTGTACATTTGAGCTTGAACTAGTAGTAGAAGGTGTTCCTGGTATATTAACAGGTCCAGAAGGAGTGACAGACTCGAGTGGAACAACTTTGTTGGCTTGGATGAGAAGTGGATCACAACCCCAACTTCTTGCTGCTCTTATAACTGAAAATGGCACTGTTGCAGACACCATGATAGTCTGACGCACAGCTCGTTTGACAAGTGCACTCGACTCTCCCCTGGGTGCACCAGGTCTTCTCCCCACATGATCCAAAATACGCTTCATGTCCTCCCGAAAAGTGAAAGCAAGGAGTTGATCAATTTCATCCAAAACCAAGTAACGACAACCATGGGTAGGAAGTTTTCCAGCTGCGCTAATCTCTGCTATCCGTCCAGGTGTCCCCACTACGATGGCAGGCTTGTTCTTCCTCAGAGCATCCTCCTGTCTAGATCGGTTTGCACCCCCTACAAGCTGTTGGACTAGTTTCTTATGCGCTGGTCCTAATAGTTTTTCAACTTCCCTGACAATCTGCATGCCAAGTTCCCTCGAAGGAGCTACTATAACTGCTTCGATGTCTATTTTGTTCCCAGTTTCATAGCCATTTACAAGTTCTTCACTCAGCGGACCGACTCGAGACAGTATGGGAAGGAGATAAGCTAACGTTTTTCCTGAACCTGTGTAGGACTGAATCACAACATCATGATTTTTAAGTACAGTTGGAATAGCAGCAGCCTGAACATCAGTCGGAATTGTAAAGCCTTCCTTCTCTAGCCTTTCGACCAACAAAGGTGGAAGGCCAAGCTCTGAAAATGAGTTTGCAGCAAATGGCGCGGTCTTCATATCTACTGGGTTTTTGTCCTTAACCAATCCTGTTTTATTGCCACTAACTCTTTTCTTCTCTTTGCTCTTGGGGACCTCAATTGTTGAAACACCCTGCTGGAGCTTATTTTTCTCATTTGCACTTACTGTTGTATGTTCACTTTTCAACCCAAGGCTAGCTAGAGTGAGAGATCCACTGCCACTTAAAAAGCGAACATTGCCTTGAGATGGACCTATCCGTGTAAACTGTGAAACTTTTCTGAAAGCTAAAGAATCCCCAATTAACAAGAGGGCCCTTGTCAGCACTAAAACAGGCATGGTATTCCTAGCACTTGTTTTCCCAATTGCTATCTCATGGAACAACTCAAACTTGATATGACTATTTACAATGCCAAAATACTCTTAAGCAGTTTACTATCATCACCAATGATACTGCAACAAGAATGTTAAAGTATCAAATACACGTAACCACATAGAATTCATTATAAGTAAAATTAAGATTTAGCATATCAGAGCATTCTCTTTACTAAAAATTGAGAATGTAGTGACAGAGACATGCCTGTAGTATCCCTCTTGAAGAAAAAGAAAATAATCAAATTAATACAGAAAGCAAAGAGCAATAGCGCAAAAGGCATGTCAAACAACTCAATCAATCAATCACAACTAGTTAGTGTCTGTCATATAAATTCTCTATATCCATTCCCCTCCCTTGAGCCATAAATCCTATCTCCCTTTTGTCCACTAAGGTTGAACCTCACCTTAGGTACCAAATGATGTCTTCTACTCCCTCAATGAATATACTTCAACTATCCATCCCATATCATTCCAATACTAAATAATTGTGCACCCCTTTGAAGAGCAGTAGCAGGGAAGACTGAATTACGTAACATTACTACTTCCCAAAAAAAAGGACTGAATTACGTTCACTGCAGTAAATCATAAGCTCATAGCCCTACTTGTTGAATACCCAGAAACTAGAAAACACTAAAAAACACAGACATTTTGTCAAACACATGGTGAGCAAGCACGTGAAAACCTATCAGAACTTACTCCCAACTCTCATTTCTACACACCTACCTACGCTGCTACGCATTTCCATTATCATTTCTACACACCTACCTATGCTGCTACGCATCATATTTCAACATATAAGGGTGGTCTTCATAAAGTTTCTTACTTTCTACAAGATTCGACTTGGTGCCCAGTTTCAGCAAACAAACAAACAAGATGTATAATTTGAAGGAAAAATAAACAGATAAGAGAATACGAAACTAACAAATACATATTTATTGAAACTCTTAACTTCCATTGAACTGAATTTGGGAGAAGAAAGAGTGACTTGTTTTACCTTCCTCCTCTTCTTCTTCTTCTTCTTAGCTGCCCTGCTAAAAATCTATGAAGAAGATATCCTGATTCTTATCATTCTGATAATAAGGTCAAGGCCCAATTATGAGGAGATAGCCCATTCATTTGGACTTTAAAATATATAACTCCACAAACTTCAGCAAGATAGCCAATTTTTTTTAAAAAATAGCCAAAATCTAATAAAGTGCTATATTTTTCTTTTGTAAGTTTATGAAGTTTTTATACAAATGTATGAATTTGTATAAGCACTGCATTAACCAATAAATAATGCATATAAAGAATTCAAAACTTTTTTATGTAACAGACATATAATATGCATGGGTGTGGAAAAGGGTTAAGTTGCATAATAGCAGATTCGTAGGTCAATAAATTATTGGATTTTGAAATCGAACTCTCTTGTAGCGGTCAGGTCTGCGTACATTTTATCCTCCCCAGACTCCACGTGTTGGATTCCACTAGGTATGTTGTTGTTGTTGTTGTTGAGATTGAACTCTCTATCTTGGGCGGATAGGAATCGAGACTTTCAATGGTCCGCTCTTCTCTCCTCGTGGTCGAAGCTGACCCCAGAAGTTCGGTATTCCTTCTTAAGAGGACACTAACCCTCCCGATCTTGCTAGCCGAGGGCTCAGTCTTTCAATATTCAATCTTTCCCCTTCCGGTCCCAGGGAATCACTCTTAGGAGTCGTTTGGTGTGAGGTATAAGTTATAATAATCCCGAGATAAAATGTGGGATTCTTTTATCTCATGTTTGCTTGGAGGTATAAGGTAATCCTTCGACTATTTATCCCACCATTTTTTCCCTAGTGATGGGATAAGTTATCCTACCATATATATGGGATAACTTATCACATGCTAATTTATCTCGAGATTAATTATCCTGGAATAATATGTTGTAAACCAAACAACCCCTTATAGTAGGAGTTCTTCGAATTCTGCTATGCAATTGAAACAAATTCTTGCAAATAGTAAAAATGGGGGATTGGACGTGGGACTGTTCTTATTTTACCGGAGGGTTTGAATATTGCAATGAACTTGACAAAAATAACTTTCAATGCATCAAATAACTAGAAATGAATTATACAGAATCAAATATATTCATAAAGAATCATGAATAATAAACATCATATTTGTTCATATCTCTTCATCATTAAGTTCTCATAGATCAACTTTACTTTTAGCCACTATTTCTACAAAATCAAAATAAAATTAAAAATCTTCATCTACATGCAAACTCAAGTGAGAAAATATTCACTTATATTAATTCACACTGGTTGAATAATAATATCATCACCTAGCTTGTGATCAAAAGGAAATAGGCATTGTTATTCAATGAAGTTCATCTTTACCTTTACTAAATATTTATTTCTAAAAACATAACAGCAAACATAAAGGGAAGCTGAAAGTTATTTGTGTTTAACATAACCTTGTTATATCCCATTTTAATTAGGTTAAATTAGAGTACAACATATTAGTTTCAAGGTTTGATTTTAACTAGGAGTTCAAGTTATATATGATGTTCTTCATCTCATATCTCACAGTTAAGAGATATCCAGCAACCAGAAGAAAAATCGATTTTCGACGGAATGAAAAAGACCTTCAGAATAATTTTTGAGTTGTGAAAACCAAAGAAAATGATGACCTTGGGTTGTACCCGGTCTGAAATAAAACAATGTTTGAAGGGGCAACAAGTAAGGAATTCTTTGATGTTCTTATAACTCATGTACAAAATCCAGCAGTATATCACTTGACTTGTATTCTCCAGGATACAACAACTCAACAATGTCGTACAATTCAAACAACTCGAGATTAGTTGAAGAGTCTAAAGTTCTTCAAAAGTACATTTTCCTTCAACATATAATTATTCTCCTTTGTATAGTGAATTACTTGAAACCTTAGAATATTTTTCTTTATCTCAACTTTTTCTTTCACTACGCTAACCTCACTATATACTATAATATTTGTCCACACTTCTCATCTTGTTTACAAACACTTCACAAAGAAAGAAACACCACTATTTTTAGGTGAAATTTTTTTCCTTGTCTTGAATAAAACAACAACAACATACTCAGTGAAATCCCACAAATGGGGACTGAACAGGGTAAAATATACGCAGACCTTACCACTACCTCATAAAGAAAGAGAGGTTGTTTTCGAAAGACCCTCAACTCAAATATATCGGCCCGAAAAGCAAAAAAAATATTAGATACAAAAACGACTCTAGTGAAAGCAATTGAAAACTCATAAATACAATACAAGTAGCAAAACAAATGACGACCAATAACAACACAATATATAATCATCTTTAGAGGATCCACTTATGAGGATCCACAACCTAAAAGTACAGTCAAACACTAACATACTTTAACTTGAAGCCTTACACAACATGATAACCAAATTGTACACATTCATGAAGCACACAATATGGTTTATGTTACACTTTATATGAAATTATTAATCCCTTTAATTTATATGACATTCTTTTCGTTTTGGGAAAATCTTGAAACCATTTAATTTCTATATAACGTTAGTCAATCATCAAGAATTCAATATATTAAACAATTCCGGATTTTTAGTCAAACATTAATTGGTCGTGTATTAGCGGATGATATATATATGGGTTCACGATGTATTGCCACTAGAAACCAAGCCATTGGCATTGGACTTGTAAATCGATTCATAACCTTTCGGGCACAACCAATCTCTATTCGAACTCCCTTTACTTGTAGGAGTACATCTTGAATTTGTCAATTATGTTATGGCCGTAGTCCTACTCATGGCGACCTGATTGAATTGGGGGAAGCTGTAGGTATTATTGCAGATCAATCGATTGGAGAACGGGGTACTCAATTAATATTTCATTTTGAAATTTGATGTGATGTTTCCCTAGCTTTTCAACGTAACCTTTATTATAAGATATTTCTTCCAATGTCACTATACAATATATAAGTCAACTAATATCTTAAATTACATACCTAATTTAATACGGTCATATAAAATAAAACGAAGAGATTGAGGGAGTCGAATAATTGATTGTGATTTTTTAAAAGATATTTCAATATTTTAAAATAGGAAATTGTGATTTAATGCAAATTTTTTTTGTTTTGGAAACTGGTTAAAACACAAGTTTGATAATTATTTCTATCCAGTTTCAAAACTTTTATGGTAATTGATTTTAGAACTGGTAATTTTTTCAAAACTTTGTAAGATTTAAATATTTCAGAATCTCGTATTTCTTTTTTATAAGTGAAAATTAGGTAATAAGTAACAAAATGAACAAAGTCACTATCAACCAAAATTTATAAGATTTGTATTAATTACTACACTTAAATCAGACAAATAGAGTTTATAGTCGTACGAGATTAGACCCTAAACCTATGACTTGCTAAAATTTAAATTCCATAATGATTACTATATATTCAATATAATTACCTAAGTACTAGAATTTAAAAAGAATTTAAGATGTATATATACTTTGTTCCTACTCTGTGGGATAAGTTGTTTTCGATAAACCATCAACTCAAAAAATGTTGCCACTGCAAAATTATAAGAAAAATAAAATAATAACAAAATAGCATGATACAAAACAAGTACAACAAAGACAGTGATACAAAGTGCAACCACGCTCAGTTACCTACTAACAATCCATCATAATTCTCGACCTTCATATCTTTTTAGATAACATCATGTTCTCAATAACTTAAGTTGTTTCATGTCCAATTTAATCACACCCAATCTCTTTATTCTTTTTTGACCTATATTTATCTCTCTACCTCCTGCCACGAATAACTTACAAATTTATGTTAAAAATGAGCCATGTGAATCCATGATCTCTTCATAAAGCTAGGTATTTTATGTGTATATTTTCTAAAATTGACTTAATATTATATGTTAGCATACCCATGCTACAATAAGGCTAAATACTGCACCTAATTAGATGAGTTATTTACCTAGAGGATTATGGATCAATTCTCACTTAATATATTTCGTAGTTTTTTTTTTTTAATTATGCACTCATACTCTAAAAATCTTAGATTTACCTCTGCAACCAACCATCTTAATCTTATCTCTCTTATTAGTATGTGTCAACATATGCATCTCAATATCATCATCTCCGCTACTTAGATAAACTTACCTTAGATATTAACAACACATTCTTATTGCAAAATATTCCAAAGGCGATCCTTCATTTTAGTCAGTCAACTCAATAAGGTGTGTGGCATCATTGTTAATCTCCATGTCTTCTGGACATAAAATACTTGCAAGTTTTCTCTCTCTTGAGTATGACTAGTGCATCAATTTTCACTTTCACTTCTATATCATGCATTATGTCAATTTACACCCCAGATAATATATTTTAATCTTACTTCAAATGAGATCTTTAGATTCTATCTCCAAACTTTCAATTTATTATTAACCCTACTTCGTGTCACGTCAATTAATACGATGTCATCCGCGAATAACATACCTTACAGAATCTCCCTTATATATGTCATGTTAATTCATCCATACTAAGTCAAATATAAGAATGGGCTAAGGGTTGATATATCCCTAGCTAGTACAATTATATAACGATTAGGAAGTGTCCTGAGTCATTTTTTACTATCTTAATCTAAATTTTGATTCCCTCATACATAAAATTGATTTTGCAAAGTTGGAAAACAAAATTGATTGTTCGACCAAAAAAAGAATATCATGTGCAATTTCATTTTTTCGTTTCTATATTGGTTTAATAATCTATTACAACATGTATGACTTAGCATGAATCTATTTGATTCTCAAAGATAGATACATCTCTCTTCATCCTCGTCTTGATCAGGCTTCTTGAACTTTTATATTATGACTTTACAACTTGATACCTCAATAGTTAGTATAATTCTAAATATTGCTTTTGTTCTTTTACAAGAGAACCATAATACTCCATTTTCATTCTTCTCATATTTTAACCATCCTAAATATGAATTAAAATAACTTAATCAACATTAAGGACACCTCTCTCTTTTGGTAGGTAGAGTTATATTAGCTTTGATGAACATGTCAAAAGCTTTCACAAAATCTAAAAGCAAAACTCCTTTATTTCTATCTCCAAAGTCCAAACCGCCATGGACCACATCATAACTTCTTAAAGTGGTCTTTATCTGACCATTAATTAAGAATCTATTCATATTTGTATCTGATACTATACTATATATTTTGTGATTTGTCTAGTTATTACAAATTCTCAATTGTAATTCTTAAGCCATATTTAACTTTATATTTTCCTACAAAATGGAACTTCACAAATTCACTTTTACTATTTAAATATAACAATGTAAAGAAATAGCAAAAGAAAAATATAATTAGAAAAAGTTGTTAGTCCAAAATCATTATTTAAATCGAAAGATATAACTAAAGAAAAGAAAATCATGACAAAATGACGAATTTTCGAAAAAAAAATTAGTTATGAAAGAAGATTTTTTTTATTTGAATTTTACTTTATTGGATAATGCCACCTCTATATGTAGTTATACAGAAATAATTTTAGATGTTACTCTAAGACTCTAGACTAATATTCTATTTTCATTGTCTCATTTTATGTGACACTCTATTTTTTTTGGACCGTCTTTAAAAAAAGGTCACCTTATCCCAATTGGAAACAATTTAACCTTAAAATTACTCTTTTACCTTAATAAAATGATTAACAACCACACAAAAATAATTTTAGACCCACAAGTTTTAAAATATTTCATTTTTTTCTTAAACACTGTGCTAGTCAAAGGATGCCATAAAATGGACAAAGGAAGTAATTTTTTTTCTATAAATAACTTTCTCAAATATTTAATAATCTAGAATATTTAAACTTTTTCTAAATATAGGTATAAAAAATATTACTCTATAATATTCTAGAATATTTTATTAAATATATTAGATATTTTATAGTTCTAAAATATCATCTTTATTTTACGCGCAGTGTTATCTCCAAAGCAAGAGTACTTCCATACCTTCTACGACACGTAGTCTTTGTACAAGTACATTTTACAATTTGGAACAAAAAGATGCACAGTATTAATGATGTTGGAAACTTAACGAAACGGAGAACCTTCTAGAAAATGAAACAACTTTTTACTTTTTTAAGCCATCCAATATTGTATAGCACCTTCTCGCATCTTCCTAACTAAAAAAATTAGTTACTGGGCCCCATATAACTCTTAAAAATTTTGACCCGACCCTTTCTCCATTTTACCCTCTTATTATTGTTTCCCATCGTCATATTCTCCTTATTAACCATTTTTCTCTCCTCTTGGAGAAACTTCTAGAAACAATCCACAAAATTTTCATCTTGATCTCTCGAGGATTTGGATCTGTATATCTGAATTAGCACTAACAGTGGATATCATGGTGCCATCGTCGGTTGAACAAACCGGCGAATCTGCCGCCGGTGAGAATCAGAGATCCCTTCCGACGCCATTTCTGACGAAAACGTATCAGCTCGTCGATGATCCCGCCATGGACGAGCTGATCTCATGGAATGAAGATGGAACGACATTCATTGTTTGGAAACCTGCTGAATTTGCTAGAGATTTGCTTCCTAAATATTTCAAGCATAATAATTTCTCCAGTTTTGTTCGGCAGCTTAATACTTACGTAAGATTCTTATACGTTTCATCTTTGAATCAATTCCTACTATTTTTTATTGATTTAGCTAATTTTGTTAAATTATTGTTTAGGGATTCAGAAAAGTTGTACCTGATCGATGGGAATTTGCGAATGAATGTTTCCGGAGAGGTGAGAAAGGATTGCTTCGTGACATTCAACGCCGGAAAATCTCACCGGCAGGCACCGCGGCGACTGCGGTTGCACCAGCAGTAACGGTAAATGCAGCACAAGCGGTGACGGTGGCGGTAGCACCGGCAGTGAGGGTTGGTTCTTCGTCGAACTCCGGTGACGAGCAGGTGTTATCGTCCAACTCATCGCCGGCAGCTACAGCAGCTGCGGCGGCGGCGGTGCTGAGGACCACGACGTGCACGACAACGCCGGAGCTTCTAGAGGAAAACGAACGGTTGAGAAAGGAGAACGCACAACTGAATCAGGAATTAAATAGATTGAGAACTTTATGCAATAACGTATACAATCTGATGTCCAATTTCACGATGAATGCGCCGGATATGCCAGCGGGCATACCGGAAGGACGAGCTCTTGAATTGCTTCGTACGGAGCAGGTTGCAGCGGAGGTGGACGGCGTCGCCACCTTAACAGCGGCGGAAAGCAGCGGCGTGAAGGCGGAGGAAGATATAAGCCCACGGTTATTTGGTGTTTCAATTGGGGTAAAGCGCGTGAGGCGAAGCAACGAAGAAGAATCTGAAAGAGTGCAGGATCAAGTACGACCGCATGGATCAGACGTGAAATCAGAGCCGTTAGATTCAGGAAGCCCTCATCATGATGATCAGCCATGGATAGATCGATTAGGCTGACGAGAAAAGACAAGGATTAACAAGTGGGCCCTTAACATGGGGTCCACAAAAGCACTTGCTAGAAAAATGAGAAAGATGAGGATGTTGATAAAGAACACGTGTACCATGGAAGATAATTATCAATGTTGGTTGTTTCTGGTGGTTTCTAGAAGAAGAGAGAAAATGAGTCATATGGTTTTAAAGGTCATTATATTAGAAAAAAAAATTCTAATATAAGGCCCCAAAAGAGGTGGAAAAGGAAGAAAAAAAGATGGCTTTTTAAAATGATCCATAATTGGATTGGAAAAATAGAGATAGCTGAGCTGGCCTGGTTGAAAAAAATGACATATGAGGAGAATGTGGGCAATGTTTTAGTTGAGATAGGAACTATTTATGTTACAAGGTGCCAACTAATTTTTGGCTAGACAATTGTTTGTGCATAACTGAAAAATAATAGTGATGTTGTAGTGGTAAGTTAAGAACTTAGAAGTTCTCTAAGTTAATTTACTGAATATTTGCTCTTTTCTCATTTGCCTTCATGTTTCTCTATTTTCCTTCTTAGCTGCTTGTTTTATATTTTTTTTTATAGCTTCTTAGAACATGCGTTTAGTGTCTGGTTAGATAAGCTTATAAAAATAATTCAAAAGTAGGCAGGAGACATTTTACTTTTGATTTTTGATTTAGTTTAAAACTTTTTTATTCTCTAAAAATACTTTTTAGTTTTTTCAAATATTTTTAAGATTAAAAAAGTGTTTGAAAATTAAAAGCATTTAAATATAAGCTAATCCAAACACGTCGTACTTCTTAGTTGAATAAGATATGTTTTATAGGCTCCTACTACTAAGGATCTCTTGGTAGGATGCATTATAAAAATTAATGTGTATTATTAGTGTTTTGTTTGATATATTTTTTCAATTTATTTATATAATTAATGCAGGTATTGGTTATACGCTTTAATCAATACATTAAAATGCATGATATTAGTAATAGAAGGGATTCTGATACATGCATTAGCATAGTTTAAACATAACTTGTCTTTCAAATTCTTCCGCGTATTATTTTCATCATATTTGTGTAGGATATTTTTAAATAAATATTTTTTTAAAAAAAAATTATGCAACACATATTATTTAATAAAAGTAAAACATGTTTTCCGAAAGAGATAAATAGTATATATAAGGTGTAGATTAATTGAGATTTCAAAACACACGGTAATATATTATAACATCATTTCATTAGAAATATAATATAAATCGTTTTACTTATTTATAATGAATTGATGAGCAAAATATTATATTAGAATATGCTATATACTTAATCTAAAATTGCCTATTTCATTGAGAAGGCTATTTTATTTGCATGAAGTTGTATATGTGATAGAGAGTTAAATGGACTAACGAAGGGAGTAAAATATATAACAACAATAACATATTGAATCTCATAAGTGGGAATTGAGGAGGGTAGAATGAACGCAGACCTTATCATTACCTCATAGAAGTAGAGAGATTATTTCTTGAAATCCTCGTCTCAATAACCCATAGGCGGAATAAACTAGATATGACAAAAATGAAAAGACAAGAGATCAAATTATTATATATTTTGTAACCTTCTTTTTTTATTAAATTTATATAATTATGTTAAAAAAAAAAAAAAGGATAAATTGTATGTAGACTATAAATTAGATTGAGGAGTCAAAGAAGTAACGCAGACAATAAATACAATAACACCACCATTTATTTGTCAAAATCCACGACCAAACTTTTATGACATATTCTTTTTCACTTAGCTTACACGCTTTAGAGAAAATATTAATTAGTAGAAATATTTTGCTATTTATTATTACTATCTATATTTTAAAATATAATTTCTTTTTATATATGTCATAGTTGAGATATTTAAAATTTTCAAAGAATAATTGTTATAATAGACACGTAAGTGAAAATAATAATAATAATAATAATTAATTTTATTTTAAACTTTTAAAATGATAAATATTTTATTGATACAAATACTTTTAATAGAAACAAGAAGATAATTATTTTAAGTTTTGAACCAAAATGTGATGAAACTAGGTTTGATCATTTACATGAAAATATTGGGAATTAAATCAAATAGCAAATAAAAATATCTCAATTGATGATGGAATAATTTGGTAAAAATCTCTGTTTATCCAAGATCTTTAGATTTTGGATTAAAATGCTTAAATTAATATAATATCCTCCTAGGTTTCACTAGAGGATAAGGAATTACAAATAGAAACTAAATAAATTAGTTGACATGAAATAAAATAACTCACCAATAAGCATTTAATGTAACATGTCGTTGTGTGAATGTGTGCTATATGTTTTTATATTTTTAAATTTTTTATATAATGTACGATATTCATATTAATGTTTAGTTAATTTAAATTTATGCCACATAAAATTCACTTGGAAAACGCTTCACATAAGGTACAATAGCAAGTCACAAATAAATGATGGTAATTTATGCTGAGCTTATTTATTCTGTCTTATTAGAGTGGTTTCGTTTGAAGATAAGTTTTGTGAGGATTAGTTACGATGAAATAAGAATTTATTTTTATTAATTATTTATATATTATATTAAAAAATAACATGATATTTTCTCTTATATTTAGTAGAGAAAGGGTTTAATAGATCTCAGAAATATCTTTATTATTTTTATTATTTTATCTTAAAATAATTAATCCTGATACTATTATTCTACTCTCAAATAAAAATAACTTATCCCGATACTACGTATTAATTTTGGTATAACATTCAAATGTATAATCACCAACATATATGGTGCAGTGGATAGAACTGCTCCTTCCTTAATCAGAGGTCTTGAGTTTGAGTCTTAGATATGAAAAAAATTTTGATAGGGAATACTTCCTTCAAATACTCAAGCGACATAAATTTGAATTAGTCGAAACACCAGATACTCGATGAGCAAAAAGACAAATCAAAACAAAAAAGACATTCCAACATATAGACAACTAACCTTTCTTTTTCTCTAAACATTTTTTTTCAATTGTGGAGAAATTGAAAGGTAATTGTATGGAAGATCCTTGTAATGGGGCTATATGGAAATCTTGAAGTGAGTGTTGACTACTTCAAAGATAAATATTACCTTTTTTTTTCTTCACTTTGACTCCCTTGAGAAATAAATAAATAATAAATCACTCTTTTACTATTTCATTTTCCACATCATAAATTAAATACATAAAAGAAAAGGAAAACCGTCTAATTCTATCATTTGATTGTGGAAAAAATATAAGTTGGAATCTCTATGCTCAATTTCGACCAATGAGTCAAATTTTAGAATTTTCAGAATATTATTAAGGAAGTTCATTTAATAAAATAAAATTTAAACTATTTTTAATACATACGTCAAATATATACAAATCAATATGGACAAATAACTAATATGAAATAAATAAAATATTTATTAATCAATATGTTTTTATTCACTCCCCCCACCCCATATCCCACACACCCAAAAAACACTCTAAACCCTATATAGTGATTGTGAAGGGGATGAGGGATACACGGAGGGAGATAGAGGCCGTGCGATACTCGGGTTCAATATCTGTAATTTTTCTTTTTTAATTTATTTTATTCGGATAAAATTTGAAAAGTAAATAATTTTAATATAATTTTTGATATTTTAAGTTGTCATTTATTTGATTTATAATATTTTTAAAGTAGTTTTCAAATAATACATATTACTCTCTTTGTCTCAATTTATGTGGTCCTAATAGGATTTCGAGAATTGAACTTTTTATATATTTTTTAAACATTTAAAATTATTAATTATTGTGATTTACCAAACTTTTTATGTTATTTTAAGTCACTCCTTCTGTCTCAATTTATGCGCACTAATAGAATTTCGAAAGCCGATCAAACTTTTTATGTGTTTTTTTTAAATATTTTAAGATGTTAATTATTAAAATTTACAAAAAATATTGTGTCGTTCCAAAGACATATTACTTTGTCTGTCCATTTTATGTGGCACCAATAAAATTTTAAGACCCAATTAATTTTTTTACATGCCTTTTAAATATTTAAAGTTTTTTTTACAGTTTTAAAATATATAAAAAAATAGAAAAAAAAATAAGACAAAAGAATCACTCAAAAAGTACAGATACACGCTCAAGCTACTCAAGCAGACACCTTGACCTACTCCGAAAAGATCATGAAAACTTACCAAATTGCCAATGATTTTTTTACAAATCAAAACAAAAGAATCACAAAAAAATTATAAATATATTCTCAAGCTGCTCAAGTAAATACGCTGATCAGCTATCTACTTAAGCATGTCGATTAAGATAAGTGATAGAAATAGAATTCCAAGTCCATCAGCTTGTTACTTCCGAGAAATAATTGATATAGAAAAAAATGGCATGGGCCTATTTTATTTTATTTTTCCAAACTGATTGATTTTCAAATGGTTGGCCACTATATATTAGGTTAGATATATCTATTGAAGATTTTTCCTTGGCTTACACATTAAATCCAGACAAGTACACATCTTTTTCCTGTATTACAAGACACACTTTCTTATTTAAGTTATATATAAAATAATTTAATTTCATTTTTTTTTTTAATTAGACAACTAATAGTTATACAAACAATGATAACATATTCATTTAGGCTTAAACAGGAGGGTGCGAAGAATACCATTTGGGTAGAAGGTCAGTAGAGAGTGAAGTGTCTTTCGCTTCTCAAAGTATTTCGGCTTAGCAGTGTGTGTCATAGTAGTACTTTTATTCTTGTAGTGTCTTATTTTTGTTTTCTATCGTCATATGATTTGGTGAAGTATCAATTATTACATGATTCTTTTGTTGTTACTGTTTTTGTAATATATTTGTAATATTTCATTCATTTTTATTTTTTCTTTTTGTACTTACTTTGATCTACCCCAGACCCCACTTATGGGATTTTACTGGGTATGTTATTGTTGTACTTACTTTGATCTGGTGTATTCAAGCCAAAGATCTTTTTAAAAAAAATTTGTATATCTTCATAAAATAATAATAAAATCTGTATTATTTTATTTTTTTCGAACTCTACTTATAAAATTTTACTGGTCTATCTTATTTTTGTACGAACAACAAAAACACGTAATTATGAAAAAGGGATCGGATTAATTAAACGTTTACATTTCAAGTCCACCAAAACTTTTTCCACATGGGAAGTTGCATAGGTGCCTCGTCCCTCGTGTTATTAAATAAACAGCCATCAAATTGCATCATACACATTATATTATATAGTTTTATTTTCTTCTTTTTTTTTAAAAAAAATTGTCCATGGAAGTCACTATCATATCAGCTCAAGGCCTCAAGAACACCACCACCTGGCCGTGGCGGTTCCGTCATTTTGCCACCGTCTCCACGGTCTCCACCACCTCCTCCTCCGTTACCACCGAAGTTCACACAACTAGTATTGATGAAAAAATAGGCAACAACAACAGCAACAATAATAATATTTCTACGTGGGGCGATAAATTTCATCTGACTATCGATGCTAGTCTATTTTTACATGGACATTTACGCATATACATTCAAATATACTCTAAAAATCTCTTTAATGGTCGGAGTGAACTCGGGTGGTGTATGATTCCGGCAAATGACGTTTTCGATGGGTTGCTTCCGGCGGGTTTTGTCCGGCAATTTAGTTATAGGTTAAGGAATAAAGATGGCTCAAGAGGTAAAGGAATTGTTAATGTTGCTGTTAAATTGGATGCTTCATTTGTTTTGGGAATGCATCGTCAACGATCGCCGTTAATGACGTATTTACGGGAGGTGAGTGAGCACTCGCCGGTTCTTGGAATTCCGGTGAGGGTGTCATCAACAAATATGTTACGAAACAAATGAACGAGCATGCAATGGTTACGTGGACATACGTAAATACAAGTATTGCTGGACGTAAATAATAAAATATTTATTTACGCTCAGTATTATTTAAGTTATATATATTGATAGTACGAAAAATATATCCTCAGTATATATAAATAAGCTATATAGTGTGGCCAATTGCCATGTGTGTGTTTGCTTTTAAAGTTTTTTTGCTTGGAGAGCATTGTGAATTTTGTTGAATGGTTAGTTTGTGATGAAGGTGGTTGTTATCATTTGATCATTAGAATTAGTTCCTTTTATTTGGGTTTTAATTAGACTTTTCTTACTTAATTCTCTTAATAATGCCTTTCAATATATTGTTTGAACCTCAAAAGGAAAAATAAATAAATAAGTTTGTAAGAATGCGACTTATATTATATTTTCTCGATTATTTTCTATTATCAAATTTTGATAAGACATAGTTATTAAAAAATAATTATTAATATGATAAATTTACTATGTTATTCCTATTGATCGATATGTTATTCCTATTGATCGACAGGGTGTACTCACTATATTTTTCAAAATCATTAACTCAATAACAATAAATTGAGGGTATAATAGAAAAAGAAAATTGTCCTACTTTGACTTGTCAAAAATGACAAGTAAAAATGAAAATCAAATTAGGCCATTTTTTACAACTAAAAGTGAACAGAGAAAGTATACGCTTATGTACAATGACGATAACTCGTAAATGTGAGATTAATCTCGTTATATGATTTTGGGTAACTCTCACGAATTAACTATTAAAATTTAGCTAAATCCCAACTATATTTATTTTTAATAATAATATCAGAATAAGGCTCATTTCAAAATCCATCTTTATAGTAAATATAATAAAAGATGTGTAATTAATTTGCTATATATCAAGTTGCATGCGAATAATTTTTCAATTAACTAATTCTACTTATTATATGAGAAGTAATTTATAATTATTCTTTTAAATAATTTCATCATAAATAAATAAAAAATTACACTATTTAATAGCTATCGACGTACTCTTATATTAAACTTTCTCAATTCAAATCTACATTCAAGAAATACTTGAATAAGTGTACAAATTACAAATTTTATCTTCTTTTTAAAAAAATTATCATAGTCCAATCCAGTTATTAATTAACTCACTATTGTATCTTGCTAAGGCTACTTTGACTTCACATTTGTATATAATTAAGTCAAGTTTTATTAATAATTAAGATGATAAGATGGAAACAATTTCTTTTTCTTTTCCAACAATAAGAAGGAAAATTTTGAAACAAATTTCTGTCCTCTAGTATTTATCCGATAAGGTCATATCATATTACTATATCCAATCATCATCATATATACATCCATAAGAGCCTTGAAGTAGGTATATCGTGATTGGTATGTCTACTTTAACTGTTTGTTTAAATAAAGAATTGTCGATTGAAATAGAATTAACGTGTCTATTTCAATCATTTTATTTTACTATATGATGTCCATTAATTATTAATTATGGATCTACGATATTGTCTTAAATTTTTTTGAAGATAGATGTCGATTAACGTGCTATTTTACTATTAGTTTGATATTACAATATTACCTGTAATAGATTATTTTTCCAGCTACCTCAACAATTAACAATTTAAAATACTTTAAAAAAATAGATACAAATTTTAATTTACTCTTAAAATTTTATAGGTGCAACATAAATTGAAATTAAGTAAGTAATATATATTATTTTAAAATAACATGGAAATATGCTATAAGTTGTTATAATTAACAACTTAAAAATTTAATATATATAAAAAAAATTATCAATATCACATAAATCAAAATAAAAAAATAACATTTGTTAGACCTGTTCTGGCACGGACTCTTGTGACTAGTCTGTGTGTATGAGTATATATATATATATATATATATATGAAGTGCACAAGTCACATATCAAGAAAATGTGGTTGAGACAGACATGGCAACATTGAACCAAACATTACATCCTTTACCTCAATTTATTTATTTGGTTTTAATTTGATATTAAATTTTTAAAAAATAATTATTTTTTAATCTTATAATCTTAATCTATAAATATGTAGATATATCAAAATATCTTTAATCTTGTGATTATAAATATTTATAAAGAGTCATCAAAACAAAGAAAAATGATACAGTAATATTTGTTAAAATTGACTAAAAAAGTTATACAAATAATTGAAACAGAAATAATACCTCTTTTGGATGTAACTTTTTTCAAATTTCTCTATATTCTTCCTCTCTTTTTATCCTTTATTAGATATTGTCTCCTCACTAAATCTATATGGTTAATTTCTTTGCTTTTTTGGCTCTTTTTTCCTTTCTTTATTTCTTCAAGAAGCTCCATTCCTAATATGTTACCATGAAGCTTTATTACAATATTTAAAAGATGATACAGTGAGGTTATTATTTTATTTATTATTATTTTACGAGATATATCAAGTTAATATTGAACAAATAAAAATAGACGGATGGAATATTTGAAAAAGAACGACATGTTCTTGCATTATGTTTCAGTGAATGTGTTGCAATTGGAAAGATCCATACTTCGAGACATTTTGCTGACTCAAAATTAAGATCGTTCAAAATCTAATTGAAATTGATTATTCAAATTAAAAAAAGTAATTGATTTATCGATAATGAGTTATTGGTTTAGCAGTTTCGATAATGATTTAAATTTTTTATTATTATTGCGTTGTTGTTCTTAATGATTTTAGGTTTTTTCTTATAAATGGATTTACCGATAACTCGATAGTAAATTAAATAATTATATTTGTACTCTACAATATGATAGTGTTTGTTTTTGAGCAAAATGCGATCTGTCAACTCATGTAATATGGTTTATTTGGTTTGTCATCTTATTCCTAATTAATTTTTAATAAACAAAATTTTGTGTCAAATCTTAACTGTTAAATCGATAACCAAATTGATAACGATCAATAATCGATAAACCAATAATCAATAAACCGATAGCTTAATGGTTATATAATGATTTAGCATATCTTCAAATCGATAACCAAAATTCTTAATTTATTTTTCGAAGGGATTTTATTAAGAGTAAGCAGTTAAATTAACTCATGAAAATTGTGATATAATAATTAACATATAGTATATGTGGAATTATGCCTTTTAATTATAATACTCTTTGACTAACTTTTTTTTCTCTTCTTTTAAATTCTTACGTATTCCAAACGGTTCTATCCTCCAGCACACGTAATCCCACTTAAATTAGAGAAGAGAAAAACATTTTTAAAAAATATTAAACTTATAATTAGTGGATTTAGGATGTGTTTGGTATAGAGTCAATAAATTTTTAAAGTTCTTTTTTATCTAGTTAATTTTGAAAATATTTTCTCTAGAAAAAACAAGCTCTTTTTTAAGTTAAGAAAACAAAAAAATTAATCGTTCATGTTCATGTTATCACTTAAGAGGGCTTGGATGAATCCCTAATCATAATGTGGCTCCGCCAGCCTTGTGGTCAGTGATGTGGTAGGAAAATTATAATTCATAAAAATCATGTTCAAATTTGAGAAAGCTATCAGAAAGGAAGCAATTGGGCTAGACTATTAATCTTCTGGAATAGGAAAAAGACTATAATTATTACCCGTAGTAAATATGTTTTTCGATATTTTTGCTTATGATAAAGATAATAATTAGTAGATATCAAAGCATTACCAAAAGTGTTAATAGGTAAAGCTTAATTTGTTAATAGGTAAAGCTTAATTAATGCATGTACCGTGGAATGAATTTGGAAACAACTAAGGAGGTTCTGTAAAGTATGATAATTTGGAAAAGTTAAGGTTATGACAATCAATCAATCAATTAGCTGCATGTCTCAATCATAAACTAGTTAATTAATAATTAATAATCGACCATATTAATAATTAATTAATTAAAGAAGACCTAGAAATAAATTGAGCCTTTATTGTAAAGAACCTTCCTAGTGCCTACTTCTCAAATATTCGAAGTTGCTACGAAGAAGAACAATCCACGAGAAGATCATCAAGCCGCTTTGCGCGGAAGAGTTATTCGATACATGTGCAGATAAAAAATATTTCGTAGACCTAGTGAAAATGCAGATAAATTTATACAAATATCATGAGTATAAAAAGGATCAAGTTTAATTTGTTTGAATATGGTTAGAATATTCATATTCTTATTTAAGGACGTTGTATTTTGAGAAATTTATATATACAACAACATATTCAATGAAATCTCACAAAGTAGAATTTGAGAAGGATAGAGCATACGCAGACCTTATTACCACTGTCTCGGGGGGAAATTCTATATATATTATATACTATTAAAGTGTTCCTATTTAGGAATATGCAGCTAATTGACTTTTGAAGATGAATTATCAAATTAAATTCTTATGGTAGGCATAACTTATGTTATTTATGCCTATATAAAGTTTACTTTACATGTCTTAATCACATCTCTATGGTGCAAAGTGGGTAAGTAATTCATTAAGTTTTAAGTGGAATCTTGATTAATATTAGATGAGTAATTAACCAAAAAGAACTACTGTTTCGAGTTCAAATATATTCGTTTCTATAACTTCATAGTATATAAGATACTCCCTTCGTTCACTTTTAATTGTCAAATTTTGACTTATTACATTTATTAAAAAAACAATTATTGATATAATAAGCTTCTCGTAGAATATAATGCACACACTATATTTGGGAACAATTCATCAACTCCTCTTTTTGTGGATTGCTTAGTTTAATTGACATTGTTACTAATCACATCTAGTGAATATATTGTTCTTCATAGATATACAAAACATGCTTGTAATTAACTTGGTTTTTTGGTTGAGATTTTGTTAAAAGAATATAAGTTTGTATGTTCATTTAATTGTTCCCAAGCTTTGTTTAACTCCAGGATATTATCAAGTATGACGACAACGTCAATGTACTATATTTCAAATCGAGATATGCATGAGCATTTTCGTTATGAGTTTAACTTATATATATATATATACATTGATAGCGTAAAGAAAAGTCATACTAAAGGTAACTGCCCATAACATTCTGTTCTGGGTGCATGCAAGGAGGACTTTGAATTATCAAGCGCGGATGAACATGAGAGTGTCAAAATGTGGAATACTGGAATATTGTTGTTTTGTATTGTCCAGCTAGAAGGTTATTATTCAACAACAATATATCTAGTATAATCCTCGGGAGTATAAGATGTATGCAGACCTTACCAAGACCTTTGTGGAGTAGAAAGACTATTTCCAATAGATCCTCGACTTAAAAAAGTGAAGTATTCCAACAAGGAACCGAGCAATAATGCAACAACTTGATGGAAAGAGGCGAATAGAGACTACCTGAGCGGGTTGTGATGGAACAGAAAAGAACATGTCAAATTCCAATAATGTGCAGGGCAAGGACAGCATACATGATATGTCACAATGTTTCATTTCATAATTAGTATAAGATGTAGACACAACATAATCTGGGACTGTTTCTTTTACCTTTATGTTTGAGCCCCAGAGTTCATAACATTGATCTACATCTTCAAAGTTAGAAGCAAACATGACAATTTTCTGAGAATAATACTCCCAAATGGAGTGCTCTCTCAGTTCTCACTTGAATGCAATTTGCATTTGTGCAACTTTGTGATTTTGGGATCAAACGCCAACAAACAACTAACAAGTACCTTCAACGGGAACCGGATAGGAAGCCTGCTGTCATCACCACCCACTTTGTCTAAAATCTGATGTTGCTTCCTGGATTTTCTTCTTTAAAGATCTGAAACTGCTACTGCTTTTGTCAGACCAACGAAACGAAGCACTCCTTTTGATGAGATCTGTCATAAGTGGCGACTTCATAGAGGCATCCTCCCCTGCAGCCTCATCATAAACTGCACCCAAAAAATTGAACTTCAGCAGCCAAAAATACTTAACCACCATATTTGTGCCAATATTCCCAGAAAAGGATGCGATCACTAGAACATTATAGGGTACAAATGAACTGCTGATAATTTTAAGTAGTTGTTGAACTGGAATACAAAACAGAAGTCTGAGCAGATGATTTTTCAATAGCTTTTGGTAGACTTCGGACAACATTTGGCTGAAGTCGAAAAGAAGTGTATTTAATTTGTTTTTCTACATAGAATTTCACTTGAAAAAAACAAAGTTGAAAGTTTGTGAATGAAGACCATTATTCGCTTGAAGTACTCTTCAAATAAGTTTTTAACATTTCATATTCCAAGATACTGAAGTTCAATATCTTAACATAGTGAGGGCCAAACCAGTAATTGCAAATACTAAACTTCGGTAATTGCAAATGATGAAATACTGGTTATGGCCATGAGGGGTGTACATGCTTGGACATACATTTCAGTAGGTTGAAAAAATTTATGAAAGCTGAATACTGGTGAGTGGAAACCACTTGAAATACACCTTTAATCTGGGTTCTCAATATTTCACTTGAAGTTTAAATAAAAAAGTTTAGTTTGCAAATACTTACAAACAAACTAGTATGCAATATTGAAGTATTTGCAGTTGCAGATACTGAAAGAGTATTTAATATCCAAAAACATGCTAATTTTAAAGCATTTAACGCAATTTTCAAGGAATGCTTTTCAACACACATAGTACTACTCTCAGTTCTCTGTTTGACTGTCGTTTAACCAAGTCCATAATCCATCGATTGACAATAATAATAAAGAGGTTAAATCTCAAAGCCTCGTATCGGCATTTTGGAATACCATAACAAACTAAAAGGATTAGAAAGGGCACCTGATGATGCTGGGAGGTGGTAATGCCGCTTCAAGAATTTTGAAGCTTCTCTCTCCTTCTTGTGACATAAAACACGGATCAAGGTGTGTGCATCTCCCAGATGTCTGTGGCCATATTTATGTACTTCAAGTCCTATTGAACTGTGTTCACTAGAAGTCATCAACAATTGGATCACAGATTCAGCCTGCTATGAAAACCAAGGAATCAAATAGGTCCTACAGTATGCATATATACACAAATAAACAGGCCAAAATATTCAATTAGTTCTTAACAAACCCGGAGGGAAAATAAACTCAGGAGTTGATGAGCGAATCTTGCTTCTTCTTCGACTAGAGATCGGGGAAGCCCTTCACCGTCAGCAACAAACAAGTCCTAGAAAGTGAAAGAAACATAATTTGATGTTTCTCAAATAGGCGCTGAATATCTCTCATAACTATAACAGATGTCTAAAAACAGAAAATAGTGGAAGCAAAAGATCATATAGGCAATATCAACTAGCTGAGTTTCAGTACACTTCTACATCACCATTGGATACATCAAGTATGGGCAGGACTCTTTTAAGTTCTGGTTAAAAATTTGTACCTCAGCACTGGGAAACAGGGAAAGTGTGAAATTCAGAGAACTTCTACTTTGAGAACCCTTAATTTACAACATAAATTATTTAGTATTGAAAACCAAGGAACTAAATTATTAGGAAATGAAAGCAAAAGGTCAACACAAATTAAGCCAGCCAACACGAAAAGAATTGTCTAGAATAGTAAATTTCAACAATCAGGCTAAATTTTTTTATAACAGAGAAATCCTCGAGGGCCAATAGCAAATGGTTCAAAACTTGGTGGATAATGGACCCACACCTTTTCTGTGGAATACAGAGTACCACTTTGGCAGTGCCCATGATCGAAATATGAAGTGTGCCTAACCCACACATCATGCTTTACGCTCTTACCACTAGATCAAAGGCCTAGGGCTCAGTGATCATGCCAATATACCAACTTGGGGGCCAAAATTAGGGTTGAGGTTCGTCAACGCAGTCCAAGCAGGTACAGAGGAACATTTTCTTGTATTTTTGGTTGACTAAAAATAACAATTATGGAACTACAATATATAAGACAACCGCTACGCTTCTAGGCCCCTTGAACACAAGTCAGGCTGGGGCAAACAAAGCCCTATCCATTAACGAGAGACGAGGATCATTAGCTCATTGAAAAGACAACTTATTATGAATCTACATAGCTACAGAAATCGTTGTCCTAGTGGGAACTTGAAAGACCTAAGAATATCTACGAGACATATCCCAGGGGATAACGAACAATTTTTCAAAAGAATTGATTGGATACATGATATTCCTGACAAGTAAGAAGACTTGAGTAGACTTTAAATTAGCATAAACAGATGATGACATCATTATAAAAGAAGGAAAGTTTTACCTTAGTACATAAACACTATTGAATCTTTCATCAAAACCAAATAACGAAATGACCTTCAAGAAAATCAGTAAATATTTAGTATATTGTGGTCACTGGTGATGATGTTGGATGAGGTCGTAAGATTGAAGGCTTACATGAGCTACACCTTCAACATACACTCAGCATGCCAGGGTACTACTTGGAAACAACATACTAAAACAGTTCAGATTCTATATTTTCTAGGGGCTGCTAAATATTGGACTGACGAACATGGAAAGACTTCTGTGCAAAAACACAAGGTCAGCGTGAAGCCTTCAGAAGATATCACACCTAAAAAGAATCTATAATTTGAAAGAAGACAATACCTAAAATTATACACCTTTTCTAATAGTTGAAGTTCTATATTTTGTTGGCGACAATCATGAACTGAAATTCCCAGCAACTTTATGTAGTCCTCTATCTATAGAGTGCATTTAGGGGTCATTTGGTAGAGTGTATTAGGAGAAATAGCCCATGTATTATATATGGTATTATTTAGTACTATAGTAGGAATTTTGGACCTATGTACAACTCATACATTTATTAGATATACACCCTATTTGATATTATAGGGTGTATACAAAATACCCCTCAAATCCTTTTAATTATTTTGTTTATTTTCTTGATTTTATGTTTTATATTGGTACTAGTAAATTTATTTAAATAAATTAGCGTACAGATTTTATTATTTAGAAAGAATTGTTTGTTGCCAAATAAACCCAATACAATTTTTCTAAAAAAAGAGCTGCTTAACATTTACTAATTGAAAAGGCAAATATATGACCACATGACGTTTGTGATCTTAATTGAATGCATTATGATATACATGTCATTTTCTGATTATTTGTATTTTGAACAATTTATAGAATTACAGACATATTGCTAAAATCTTAGGCCTAAGAAGCCGAACCAAACACTTGATGAAAAATAATCCCTTCATTACTAATCCCTGTGTTACTAATCCTTGCAAACTAATCTTTGTGTTACTAATTCCTACATTTTTAATCTTTGAACCAAATGATCCCTTAATGTACAAAAATGGCTATAACAGAGTTTCTCTTATTCGTACTAACAACTTCTCTGGGAAACTCGGTCTGACTTCCTGGTTGAGAAGATTACAGAACTTGACATCCTTCTAAAAAGGTGTCCAGAGGCAAAGGAAGTTTTCAATTTTGTTTTCCCCTATGTAACTTCAATTTTAATTACCATTTTGAATAGGGAAAAGATATAACAGGAACACTACACCGGGGGAAGTGTTTTATGCAAGTGAAAATTACAAGAACTTTGAGGGGCAATCGTGCTGGTCAGTTACGTTTAAAATAGCTACTGCTGCACAAGAACACCAAATTCAACTGCTGCTTTAATAAGCACAATGAACACAAGTAATCAGGGAGTTAGGAGAGAAACTTACTTTTAATATATTGAGGTCATCTTCCATCATTATAACATCAAAATCAGAAAATGCACGTGAAGGACCTCCATCTAATAACACCCAAGCATAACCTTCCTATCCAGTGAAATCAGAGATTCAGAACTGGATAATTGGGATCATAATAGAAAAATTCATGAGAACGAGATTTTGAGATTGTACCAGAGATGCCTTAAGAATACTTTTCACCACAATGTCTCTGAGAGTGTCATCAATCAGAGCACAAACATTATTGAGGACCTAGAAAAACAAAAAAAAAAAATAGTGAATAAGTTATCCTGGAAAGGACTAACTTATAAACCAGGCATTGAAAAAGAATATGCAATCCCTTTGCCATTTCATTCCTATATTTGGGGAGACAGAGGAGAGGGGACTAGGAGTAAACTGTAGAGTGAAGTATTGAATGTCTTACTCTATCAAACTGTGGAAGTATAGTTTCCAGTCGTGCGCCTTCAACATCACCGTGATATAAATTAAATATGAATGGTTCTCTCATGTCCCAAAACACAACTCTAGCTCCTAGAAATCACATAAGAATAGCTTAGGAAAAAACTTGGTGAAAGAGCCAAAAGAAGCAATTTTTTGCCTACAAAATTCAGAAAGCAAATTATACACCACCATCAAATCCAATAATGAATAGTTGTTCAAAAGTCGCATAGCGTTTACCAATATGATAAAAGAATGAAGGGAAAAGACATTAAAGAACTTTTAAGAGGATACCATGAATGTCCATCTAGCAAATTAAGTAAACAATGAAAGAGGCGAGTTCTATTGATTGTTCAAGTTGAATGCACATATGAAACTATCTCGTTTGAAAACAAGCTTTCACGAGTTTAAATTGATGCCCCAAACATAGATCTTAAGTGATTCCAATTTCCACATGTTTGCGAGATGCCCATTTTACCTTTTGATAAACAAATGACCATTCAAACATGCTAACAGTGACATGAAAGACTTACAGAACAGCAGTACTCTATCATGAAAGAAAAGCAAAAAGAACGATAAGTAAAAAACTAAAGCACAATCAAGAAGCAATTTGTAACCTTTACTTATGTAGAAATTGAGTCTTTCAACATTTCAACGACCAAAAGTCACCAAACCATCTAGGATATCCCTTCAATTCAATTTGCGCAAGCACTTAATAAAGCATATGCCCAAAATAAAGCCTTCCAATAGCACCAATAGAGGCTTTCGATTGCCAAAGCATATTAAGAAGATAATAGCATTTTCTTGTGTTGCAGGCGGTTCAGAGTTGAGGAGGTTAGAAGGGCTATTAGTAGGATGAAGAGAGGGAGGGCGCTCGGACCGGATGAGATTCCAATAGATTTTTGGAAGAGCATGGTCAAGGATGGCATAGAGTGGCTGACTAGACTGTTCAATACTATCATGAAGACGGCTAAGATGCCGGAGGAATGGAGGAGGAGTACAATGGTCCCACTGTACAAGAACAAAGGTGATATTCAAAGTTGTAATAATTACAGGGGTATCAAGTTGTTGAGTCATACTATGAAGGCATGGGAGAGAGTGGTGGAGATGAGGGTGAGAAAAGTAGTTTCTATCTCAGAAAACCAGTTTGGATTCATGCCAGGACGGTCGACTACTGAAGCGATCCACCTTGTTCGGAGATTAGTGGAGAAATACAGGGAAAGTAAGAAGGACCTTCATATGGTGTTCATTGATCTTGAGAAGGCCTATGACAAAGTCCCGAGGGATGTCCTATGGAGGTGTTTGGAGATGAAAGGTGTCCCAATGGCATATATTAGAGTGATAAAGGACATGTATGACGGGGCCATAACTCGGGTAAGAACGGTGGGAGGAGATTCTGAATATTTTCCTGTTCAGATGGGACTTCACCAAGGATCTGTGCTAAGCCCTTTTTTATTTTCCTTGGTGTTGGATGAGCTGACGCGATCTATCCAGGAGGGAGTCCCATGGTGTATGTTGTTTGCAGATGACATAGTACTGATTGATGAGACCCGGACCAAAGTTAATGATAGGTTGGAGGTTTGGAGACACGCTTTGGAGACTAAAGGATTTAAACTGAGCAGGACCAAAACAGAATACTTGGAGTGCAAATTCAGTGTAGCGAGGGAGGAAGCAGACATTGATGTGAGACTTGCAGCTCACCTTATCCCCAAGAAGGAAAGCTTCAAGTATCTGGGGTCTATCATCCAGAGTTGTGGGGATATCGACGATGATGTCACACATCGTATTGGGGCGGCTTGGACAAAATGGAGGTTGGCCTCTGGAGTATTGTGTGATAAGAAGATACCATCTAAACTCAAAGGTAAGTTCTACAGAATGGTGGTTAGACCTGCTTTGTTGTATGGGGTGGAGTGTTGGCCAATAAAGAATGTACATGTTCAGAAAATGCAGGTCGCAGAAATGAGGATGTTACGATGGATGTGTGGTCACACCAGGAGCGACAAGATTAGGAACGAGGTCATTCGGGAGAAGCTAGAGGTGGCCCCTGTAGCTGACAAGATGAGGGAAGCGAGACTGCGATGGTTTGGACATGTACAGAGAAGGAGTACTGATGCCCCTGTTAGAAGGTGTGAGAGATTAGATTTGGGAGCTATACGTAGGGGTAGAGGTAGACCAAAAAAGTATTGGGGGGAGGTGATTAGAAACGATATGGTGAAACTTGATCTCACCAAGGACATGACCTTAGATAGGAAGGAGTGGAGGTCGAGAATTAGAGTAGCAGGCTAATAGGGAGGATAGGAAGGAGTGGTAATTGTCTGTCTTTTATATGTTATTTATCTGCCTTTATATGTTTACTATCTTGTATCTAGGTATTATTATGTGCTCTTCTCTTTTTGCCTGTGTATCGTATCTAGCGTGTTCTGCTGATGGGTTTTTGTGACGAGGGTTTCCAGGAAACAGCCTCTCTACCTATGTGGTAGTGGTAAGGTCTGCGTACATCTTACCCTCCCCAGACCCCACTTGTGGGATTTCACTGGGTATGTTGTTGTTGTTGTAATAGCATTTTCTTGTGAGAAAAAACAATTAAATACATGGATAAATTTTTAAAAATTAGATAAGTAACCAAATTTTAAAAAAGAACTTTGAGAAGATGCATTCCCTAATACTGCAGGGGATTACACTTCAAAATTTTAACACCTTCTGACTAAATTTTAGGGGTAATAAACAACACGGAAATATTCTCAATATCTTGCTACCTACATTTTCTTTGGCCACTTTATGCCTGGGGAGATCCCTAAATATTAGACACCCTTGTTAGGCCCAGGAAACCTTGTTCCAAGTTTTGAAAGATTCATAGTAAAATTTGATTAAAACCAGCATGAATACTTCATAGAGCCCACTTGTAGGCCAAAGTCATTTGTCAATAAAACAATGATAAGTTTGTGCCATAACTTCAACCCATGTTTCAACTGAAAGGTCCTATGGAGCATATCTCTGATGAACCCCAGAAGGAAGAAATTTCCCCAGATTCCAGATCAAAATAGAAGCAAGCAAATACAATTTCACGGGCTGTCAGGATGAAACAATACAAAATTCCATTGTGTGTTGTGTGTGTGTGGGTAGGGGTGGGGTGGGGGGGTTAAATAATACAATAACATTTTCTCAACAATATATAATCACCATCTTCTGGAACAGAAATCAAATGCTAAGAAAGGATAAAGTTTGTGACGCTGAACTGAACTACCGATAGATAAGAGAAAATCGGACGTACCCCTCTTCGGTTACAAGATGACAAGATCCAATTAGGATTCTTTGAACAGCAACCAAAACTAGAACTTACATCCTCATATTAATTGAGAGATGCCAATATGCTGTTCCACACTGTATATTAAGTGTGATTCCACTACCACTAAATAAAACCAGGATAGTTCACTTACCCACTAACTCACAAGTTTGCTTGATAGCATCAGCAGCGCTATCACGGATGCAGTCAAAGGTGGCAACAAAAAGTTCATCAACTGACTCACTACACATTTCCAAAATCCCATTTGAAGTCCAATGAGAATCCTCAGCAGCTGTGAAGGTAAGAAGAATGGACATCAGTAAATAATTATTTGAAGGTAGATAATCTTCATATAATTCCGTAACTCATCTAATATGTTAATAACTCTATCAAGCTTAAAACTGAACTTTGCAAAAAAAAATTATTTTTTTTTGAGAAATTAACAATTGTATTATAAATATCCTGAAAACACCGAATCCTGCCACAACAATGAAAGTATCTGGGAGATCTACAACCTTATGGACAAAAACTTACAAAAACTTTACAACCTCAAATAACTGATTCTAGATCTACCCTATACTCCTGTATACACCAAAAGTGGAATAAGGCTAAGCAATGCAACTTCATCTTCCGGATTTCCTTGCAAGCAGATAGTATCCGACAGAATAAAACTCTTAACTTCAGTGTTTCTATGGAACCCCTGAAAGGTTGAGGTGACTTTCTTGTTAATCTTCAAGGTTAATTTTCAAATGACTCAGTATAAGATATCCTCCAATAATGTAAAATAAGCAACTAATTACAACGTCTCCATAGTAATATGGCTGAAAGAATAAGACTATCTTCATATAATAGTAAACTATACTTCGTAAAAGTAAAGAAGCAGCACTTACGGCATGTCTGATCTTTAAAAACTCTAACAGCTGACCACGAGTCCCTAATACTATCCTCAAGGGAGGAAATTTTTTTCTGCATATACTGTAAGAAGAAGGTATCACTGTCATCAGAAAAATTGTAGTTTCTGTGACTAAATAGAGTTCCAGTGAATCAACCTAATGCAAGAAAATGAAGCAGGGAACATGATATCTCAAGTAAATCGGGAGAAATGGGCCTTCCACTGTTATAAATAAAAAGAGTAAAGAGTAAGTATTCAACCTAGGGAATCAATGACAATATGGGAAGGAAAAAAATTCCACAAAAGCAGATAGCCTTTGATCAACAAAAATAAAATAAATTCCCCAAACATCAGAAATCAATTTTAGATTCTCAACGTTTTTTAGGTGAAAGGATTGGAAGAGTCCAAGAGGTGAACAGGAAGTTGATCAAATGGATAAAATTGAATTTCTCTTCATGTAAAAATCAAAATGAAAAGTCATATTTAAAAAGTAAAGAATTATTTTCTAATTTATACATACAAACAATATCTAGTGACAACTCTTTTCTCACATGTACAAACTGTCTGAAATTTGGCATATTGCTTGTGCAAGCAAATTTCATACATTTTTGTATGTTTAGCTTGTTAATGCCAAACTTCAGACGTTTTTATCTAACATTTGGCTTGCAGTGCCCAAATTTCAGATTCGTATATGTAAAGATTTGAACTACTAAACCTAACTTCAGACCAAATGTCCTTCAAACTTGACAAGTCTAATATAAATCATAGTTGAAGTTTTGTATTAAATCTCACCAAGTACATTCAGATTCATGAGAGGAGAAATATCAAAATGAACAAAAGATAAATACTTCATGATAGAAAGATCTATAAGCTAATATCCCCTATTACTTTGACCTGGGCACATTGGCATGTTCGTCTTTACATGTCTTTGGTTGGATTGAGACTAGTTTTACATCCAAAGATCAGTATTATTTTCTCTTTTTCTTGAACCGTATGATTCAGAGACTTACTCATCAAACTGGAGAAGAAGATGATTAAAGGGAAAAGGGAGGAGAAGGAGTGCTTTTGTCTGAATTCACCTACACTAACCACAAGTAAACTAATTTGAGAAAAAAAGATATAGCTAAAATAGCAGGGTGGAAATTGGCTACCTGCTCAAATTTCCCGTAACATAAGGTCCCAACATTGGGTAATAGGAATGGATCTAGATAATACCATGCAATGAAAATATAAATTGATCCAACTCAACCTCAAAAGCTAGCTCTTGAGCTGAGGGTTTCCCAAGACTATAGAAGACAAAAGAAGACAAAAGCACATATTCTCAGCCTTAGGGTTCGGGGTCAGGGATCAGGGAGGGTTTAGGCACTCTAAAAGCAAAATATAAACACACGATGCATGAAAAAATAAAATTGAATATAGCAACATCAATCATCATTGCCACTAAACTAACTGAAAGTTAGAAAACCATCAAATGAAAAGAAGATTGCACTCACTTGAAGGGTATTCATTCTGACACAAAGTTTGGACGTTGTCAAGGTGTTCAACTTTTTATTCACCACATTATCAAGAACCACAGATTCAACCAACTTTTTCTTGGCGCTTGGAAATGCTGTCTCTTTATAACGAGTCAAGGGAGGAGCAGGAGGATAAAGATTATGCTTGTCAACTGCACCATTCAACAATTTGCAATTGATGTCAATAACTGTGGAAACTAATATGCTGATCAGAAGATATATTAGCAAAACACGTGTTTTCTTCACAAGTGCCTGAAAGCTCTGGTGCTTAGAAGTGTAATATTTTTCAAAAGATGTTCCTTACTGGCCAATCCCAAATTCATGTAATCTAGCAATTCGCTAACCGATCTTTTCTCTAAATGAGTCATTCTAGCAATCATTAAAGTGCTGCAATATCCTTGTGTAACAGGAATAATCACAAACCCAGTATTTCTAAGAGAAGATGAAAGCAATGACAATATTTTTGGGGACATAACACAAATTCCTGCAAAAACAAGAAAGAAGGCTTCCCATAAAGGATTTATAAGGATTGTATGCATGTCTAGAAGACCAGAGAATCAACTATGTTCAGGTCACTTATAAAATTCAACCACATATACCAATCAGATGACCACCAACATTCACAAATCTGCCACATGCAATTATTGTTGAGACCACAAAAATTTCAATCATCCACAGGAACAGCACCAACCTTTTGGGTAAAACAATTTGGAAGCACGAAAAAAAGAAATTCTATCTAGACACATGTTTTCTTGCACAGTACACAAGAACAGTTGTACCTTGAAGCAGAAAAGGACAAAGAAATACAAAGACTTATTGGATTTCAAGAATCACGCTACCTAACTGGTTAACCACTTTCTGCAAGTAGGCATCCAATGTGTGAAAGATTATGGAAAGTAAAGCCTGCAAGTGCGTGATATCCACTGGTAGCCTCAGCTCAAAAAATTGATCAACAGTCTGCAAACCAACTCAGAGATGAAATCCAGAGAAAATAAACAAGCAAACAGAACAGCAACCAAGAAACAAGATCCACCTAAAATAACTTAAGAAAGAGAGGAGAGCAGCAAGTACAAGCACTGGCAAAAACACGTACAGGCTCTGCAAACACAGAGACCTAGTGATCTCTTAAAGATAGAGATGCATGAAGTTTTATGGACTAGCATGCATGCATGTTCTAATCGTAGAGTAATTGAACCAGATAAAAAACAATTTAGTTAACAAAATGGTTGTTTGGAATGGGCTTAATTTATCTGATGTTTTGTTTTGTAATATAAGTTTGTTATTGGTTTAAGAGGATAAAAACAGAAACTGATAATGAAAGAATCGTAATTCCAACAAGCAGAAAGAATATAAGTCTACTATATGCACATGCATTACTCCTCTTGGTGCCTACTCCATGAGATACATTCGCTGAAAAGGACTATCTAGTATTATTGCAGAGACTAACATCCACTGGTGAAATGCAATAGGCCTTTCATGATATTCCCTACACCAATCTTAACTGAGACTGGAGGGCTCATTTAATGTAACTCTTTCTAAGAGACGTCTAGCCCTCTTTTCTACAATTTTTCCCCTGGTCAGAAAATTTTTTTTACCTGTCAAAAGATGATAAAAATAAGAATTTCTCCTCTCAGACTCTTTTCCACTCTGCTCTCTTTGTGGATGACCATGGATCAAAAGTTAGATTAATGTAAGTAAAAGGAGTAATATATAGCAACTACTCTTTTATTGACCTGCGTTCTCTTTACCTTCCATGGACTCTCAACTGATTTGAAAAGGATTTGTTGAAGGAAATGGAATGGTGGAAAAGAGCAAGTGGATTTGATGATGTGAGAGTGTTTTTACTAGCCTTAAGGAGGGAGTTGTCCTAACACGGAGCCTAGATGCAGGAGAAAGCCAAGAAGGGTTGCTAATGCTATTGAATCAGGAATGAGAAAGTGGCTCTAGATTTGGGATAAGGAGGCCTGTGGTCTGGGAAAAGAAATGTGTAGCGCTCGACTACGGCCGAAATGTTGGGCAAAGTATGGAGAAGGCTGATGAGGGATTGTTGATATTAGACATAATTCAGTAGCTTAGAGGTAAGGGGACCAACAGAACGGTATGACCTAGGTACTATGGTCTATGGGAGGAACATGGGGTTGCTGGCTAGGGAAAGCAAAAAGGGGATAGTTACCTGGTGATCACACGATAAAGATGACAAACCTGTGAGGTTTGATTTTTATCTTCTGTTTATTTACTTAGGTACCAATTCTTCATTAGCGATCAATGCACTATAGCATCATTTTCTGGTTAATGCTTGATTCCCCACCTTCCCACCCCCAAACCAAAAACCCCCCATCTTTTTCTAATTGTAGTTGTAAAGATACCACAAAAGCTAGCTCATGAGGGAGGATTGCCAAGTCCATATCCCAACCAATGTGGGATTAACCCCCACTCGAACAATAGTTATGATTCTTTTTCCAAATTTTACCTGAAGGCTTCAACATCACTTGAGGCTAACCAGAAATCGCTAATAACCTGGCCACCAACTTTGAATCGCGTAACCATAAATGACCAACCAAACAGACAAAGTTAGCATGGTTGGGAAAAATAAGGACCAGATCACAGCATAGGCCAAATATGGGAGTTTGATCAGTCTTTTCTTGATTTCTTGTTTGAGAAAAAGATGTGAAAATCTCATTCTAAAGAAAGACTTCTAACTTGGATATTGACCTAAAAGGAGAAAAATACTATCAGTTTGTAAGCATTTAAACAAAAATCCAGCTTAACCTTCCCAAAATTGTATAGCGAAAGGAACATGTGTTGATGTCTCATTTCGACCTATAACAATGGCAATTTTTCCATGAAACCATGCAGTTAATTTGCAATTCTTTTTGCATATACTCCAGATATAGATATAGATATAGACAGATTACAGAAAACCAAATGAATCAAGCAAATCCCAGTATGTCTTCGCCTCAAAACATAAACAGAAAATTTCAAAAAATTATCCACCAGTTTGCCTAAAAAAAGTAAATTGATCAAAAAATTTAGTTCATTCCTACATCAAGCTTTAAAAAGTGTGGCAAGAGTAAGCCTGTCAAACCAAGAAAAAAACCACTTCTAGTTCCACAGAGCACATAACTGTACACACAATACAATATCCCAAAGGAACAAATGAAGGCAAGGGAAATATAGGAACTTACGGACACATTATTTAGTGTTTTTGTTCCTATATCAGCCCAAATATGTTACCTTAAGGTTAAGGGTAAATTACAAATAGGGCAGTTTAATAATAAAAAGAGTCTCTGCGAACTTTAGAAAAGACACATTAATTCCAAGTGCAACCAGATATATAGCATTTCAGGAAATGACAAGCATCATTAGTTTGAATCAAGTTCAGCAGAAGAGTACATATCCATGAAGCATCCAAGGAATATTTCAAATATAGAAGCACCAAGGAAATTTCAGATACTCAACAGTAGCTTCACCACATAATATCTAGAAGATAAAGTCAAAATTTATCAAAAGAAAAGGACAACATCAATAGTTAAGGGCCATACCTCCTCTATGATTCTAAATACTTCTACAGCTGAAGCTGCTTGTGTTTGCTGCTGTGATAGGGGTTCCCAGTCCTGTGATTGAGACAAGACACTTTTAAAGTTCAAACAACTTCCCAGATTTGCTAGGAAGAAACAAATTGCCAAAAACAACAAATTTGTAACTGCTACTTCCAATTAGAAGATACCAGCAGTATCTAAAGAAGGGATATATGAGCATAGACTAAGCATAAGTTCAGATGAAAGATACACCTATGTTCAGTTTAAACACATATATATATTTGCCTATGGGACAAATCTTTGCATGATTAGTCAATTGCTCCCTCCGTCCCATTTTACGTGGCATCGTTTGATTGGTACAGTATTTGAGAAAAAAGAAGACTCTTAAAACTTGTGGTCTTAAATCATCCATAGATATTTGTGTAATTGAAAATTATTTTATTAAGGATAAAAGGAAAATTTTAAAGTTAAATTATTACTAATACTAGTAAAGCGACATTCTTTTTTTAGAAGGACTAAAAAGGAAAGGGTGTCATCCAAAGTTGCTCGGACTCTCCAAAAATGTTGCCGCACCCGTGTCGGATCTTTCAAAAATACACAATTTTTGGAGGATCCGACGCACACCCATCAACATTTTTGAAGAGTCCGAGCAACGTAGGTGCCATTTATGGGACGAAGGGAGTGCTAAATAGGACCTAAGATTAAGAAAGAAAAAACAATGTACAGTTTAACCAGTGAGTAGATTATTCTGACCAAAGGCAGGAAGAAAACACCATTATCATGACTACATATGCTTTTAGCATTATGAATTACACTATTACATATGTTACAACCAACTAGAAGCTTTAAAAGATAACCTCGAGATCAGCAGCACGACCAGTCCATTCAAGTATCCTCGCATGCTGAGCAATCACCCAATCAAGAATAATTGGCCTTGCGATTTCTCCAATCTTGGAACCAAGAAAACAAAAGCAACAGAATACCTCTTATTATAGTTTCATAACATGAGAAGTATTAAAAATGGAATCTACTTAATAACACAGCTGGAGATGTATCATTGCTTATCAATACCATCCGTGCTCTTAATCATGTTCACGGTGAACATTATTTTGTCTCTTCTCATTATTCAACCATTGCATGTAGGACAGCAGAAAATTCAAGTTCTACAGTAACTCATGCTGGATAAGCAGAACATGGGAGTACAGTTGAACACAAAAGAAAAGCGCCAAGTTCTTCTAAGGAAGTAAGTGCTTCAATTTAAGCAAAAGATTCCAGAAAAAATACGAGCTTTAATGAAGTAAGGCACCAATGAAGTAAAATTAAAAAACAACTATGTAATTAAGATTAAGTAGTCAAGGGAATTCAAGTATTATGTAAAAACGGTATCAATCAAGTTCAGAAACCCATTTCATAGTTTTTTACTTCAGAAAAAAAGTATGACTTTACATTGTTAATTGAGATTTGGTGACTAACCATTAACATATCCATAACATTTCCTTCGCAGTCAATATATCACCTTGCCAACCAAATTTATTTTCTAGTGACAAACCACGTAACCACCAAACCGCAAGTCTTAGTGCCTAGGTGTCTGGCCTCTTAAGCAAGGCAAAATACATAGCCTGCATGCCTAGATTCTCAATGCATCTTTTGCAACACTACATACTATGTTCCACTAATACTATGGACTGAAAAAAGTTCACCTACACGTCATCAGAAAAACTCAAGCAAGTAGTAGAAATAAATCACACGTATTCCATTTCATTTTGAAGGAATTTTCAGGAAAGAATAAGAAAAAGAAACTCCATCTACTTTAAGGACAGTCTCAAGCAAAGAAGGTAAGCATAAACAAAAAGAAATTAACGTCCGGCATTCATAGCCAGGAAAGCTAAAGAAGAGGAATAAGCTCATTATACAAATTCAGCAATATGAAGCTTTCCCGTTATCCCGTGCAAATTTACCTCACGCTCAAAATCAAACATCAATGGAGAATGCACGCCCTTTTCTACTTTTTCTGACGAATGGAGCTCAATTAGATAATTCTCCAACAGAATAGCTGCAGCAAGCACCTGCTTCACATCTTCGGAAAGGCAAGATATATTCTTGAGAAATGGCTCCTACACAGAAGCAAAAGAAATTTTTACTCAAAGGAACAACCAAAAGATGCACAAGAAGGTTCTGGAGATTATTATCTATCACTGCAAGCTGACCAGTCTTTCACCATAAAAGCTGTGAAATTTCGAAGCTGAAACTACTCCAGCTTCAGCACACCATTGCCTCAGGACTGGATGGTACACAGTCAGCTGTCTCTCAGCAATTGACTTCAATTCACTTGCAAGCAAAGCCAAAGGATGTTTCTTATCTACTTTAGATCCAGTATTTATTGCATCAGTAACCTGAGATCAAGCTAATATATCAAACGTTTTAAAATCAGGTATTCCTATACTGTGTTTGCAGAGCCATTAGATACCATACCCTCTTGCAAGCAGCTTCGGCAGACCTCTCAACATACATTCTGACTTTGCTATCAACGATCTCATTCAAAGCACTGAACATCAGCTGCAACAGTGTGAAGAAATACATAGTAACCATTCTAAAGTAACATTAAAGAATTAAGTCCAATTTGTTCTTGAGAGCATCAAAAGGAGTCACAAAGAAATAAAAGCTTAATGAATTCTTTCACTAAAATTCCATAAACCAAACTTCCAATCTAAGATAAGATGGCAAGCCCAAGGACACTAAGAAACTCCTTTCTGTCCCTGCTTAAAAATTATCAAGTTCACAGAAAAGGAATCTCCCGCGTACACTTGATCACCAAAATACTGAATTATGGTTCCCTAGGACGGTGTTAATATGCTTGAACAGGATCAGCAGATACTGTATTGACTCAAGGGCCAGCAAATGCCAGGGAAAGCAGAGGATTCTGTACTGTAACAACAAATGGCTGTGATGCAGGATACTGATGAAGAAAATGACAACCTCATTTATGGTGTACAAATTTTGAACACGCATTTAATGTTTTTAAGGTTTTTTTTTTTTTTTTTTGGGTGGGGGGGGGGGGGGGGGGGGTTGTTAATTGTGTGGTTGGTGATCAATCTTTAAGTTCTTATCGAACAAAAAGGCTAGGTGATTCTGTCCTTTGTAAAAACGTAGCAATCCCACTCAATGAGTCTTAGTTAAAGTGTTATCAAAAGCAAAAAGCACAAAAAGGCTCTAAGGTTCATTATAGCTTTAAGCGCAAAGTGCAAATAAAGCATGAGCTTTAATGGAAAAAGGAGAAAAATAAATAAATATGCTTAGGCTAATAGTTAAAAGAAGAATGACAAATATATGAACAAAAAATTGGAAAAAGAAATACAATAAAAAAAATACCGAATTGTTTAGTGTTGTCGTTTCATAAGAGTTTCATTGACAAGGAAAAGTATGTCTTAGAACCTTGATGACGGCACTGAAGCGCACACATTAAGCGACGTGAAGCACTCAACATATTCTGTGCCTTGCTTTAAGGCTTAAGCACGCCATTGGCAATACTACTCTCAAGTAAATTTTGTTAATATTTTCCCATCCTACTTATAGAAATACGAGTTATAAGTCAAGCCATAGAATTTTCTATTTGTTAAATAAACAGACTAACAGTTGAGAATTGCTGGTAGGTTCTAAAATCTGGGTGCACTTTTTTTATTACACATCGTGTATGAGTTGACTTGATGGTTTAACATGGCATTGGAGGTTTAGAAATGGAAAGGAAGGACATTTGAAAAAAGTTGTGCCTGAAAAATATGGGATGGCATCTCCCTGGGCCTCAGATTGGTAAAAGCTCTCTATGGAATAGCCATACAGATGCAAACTAGAAATTGCTGGGATGAATGTAACTATTTACCTCACGTACAAGCTGAGGATTGGAAATGGAAAAAAAGATTAAATTTTGGCTGGATAAATGGCTGGAAAGACAGCCTCAAGGAACACATTCCCAGATTTACGTAATCTAGTCATCGACCACACTTATACCGTAGCAAGCTGCTTCTCTGAAGAAAAAACTTTTCTGAAGAAGTTCCAATAATTGGGAGAGTAGAAAGCTGAGCTGCTTTACTGAAAAACATGAGCAGAGTATTTTTTGTTGAGGAGGACAGCTTTTTCTGAGAAGGTACCATTGGATGTCTTTCAATTTAGTCTTGCTATAAATTACTTTTAAACAAAAATGATGCAGCGAGAAGAATATGACCTAGTAAGTCAATATAAAAAACAAGAGGCCCTCCTAAAATAGCTTGTTTGGGACACATTGTAATTCTAGATTCTTGTCCAACTCAAATGTCCAATGACATAAGAAACATATTACAAATTCCAATTAGAAGAATGTCAAGCCATGTCTTTTTCTGTTATACACTTTGAGAACTACTGCTGGAGAATCATACATATACTGGCTTCGTGCTTTTCTAGATTTTGTTATTCCCTTTTCTGCTATCGTTTAAACTTCTGCCATTCTCATATACATATGTGTATGCAGTGTGCACCTTGGGCAGCTTTTTTACAGAAACGCCTGGAGGGGGAGAACAGCAGAAAGCGAGAAATACCAACAGGCAAAGAGGTTCCCCCAAAAGAGCAAATGAAAATTAGCATTTAATTTCCCAGAAAAATATTGCTGATGGTTGTCTTATTTATTCCATCAGAAAAGGCACATAACAGAGATGAATTTGTCATATACCTCCATATTTCCAGACGCCTCTAACTTCTGATTTCCTGCTGCCAATGCCATGGATAATACCCCCTTGAAAAGAGAAGGCTTCTGACAAATGGAGAAAATTCTCATCAAATACAGAATTTTGCATGATAGACCACCATTAAAAAGCCATACACCACACTGAAGAAAGAAGATAAGAAGAATTTACAAGCACAGAAAACAACCTGAAAAAAATGCCAATGATAATCATGCAACTTATCGTCACACCATAAACCAATTGACCAAAGGATAGACTGCACCAAATTTAGCCTAATCTCAGAGCCACTGCAGTAATTAACACAAAGTAGAGTCTCCAAATACTTCTTTTCATTCTGTACGACATCTTCAGATAATGGAATATTCCGCAGTTTACGAACTGAATACTCCAAAAGCATTGCCTCCTCTGTCCTAACAAACTTCAATTTAGAAGAAACTCCATCAGAACTCTTATCAAGGTCTACAAATAATAGCAATGACTTCACAAGGAAATTAATCTTGCACTATTTAAATGCTAAATGCATCAAAATATCCACCAAAGCGCAGGAAGTAAAAGTCCTTGTTAGCAAACTGCAAGCAACTGAATTATCACAAAATGAGGAGCAGTGCTAAACTAAAATGTGCTTAATAAGAAGACTAATATTCAGATTCTTTGGGAAATGAAACTAAAAGTGCAAGAAGATCAGCAAGAATACAATCTTAAATGAAGAAGCATGTATCATATAGCCAAAGTAGGCTCCCTATTATTGACTTAGTTGATTCACGACTTTAAGACGAGCTCAGCTCCAGCAGGTTTTTTGCTAGGTGTTCCCCTTTCCTCATTTGAGTGGACAAATATAAGTTTTAATGCTCGGACCAGTTCCTCAAAGAATAAGTAGAGGCTTAAGGAGAGCTTCTCTCAGCCCTATCTCTACCTCCCTTCTTCTTTCTTTTTATTTACAAATATTTATTCCTCTCAATGTTCAGCAACAGAAACTGATTAATTTGTCATTATCGTTAAACAAAAATTTTAAAAAGTCAATTGTTTTATAAAACAGGGAAAGAACAGTGCAACCATGCCAGTATAAGTAATCCTCAACCGTACGACTGGCGAAATTTCTTTCGCCTATCATGATAGGTCTATGTGTTATAGTCTTCAAATTTCCCTGAGGCATCAATAAGATGTATAGCATAACAACTTCAAGTCAGAATGGTAGACGACAAGTTATAACTTGAAATGAGAAAAAAGAATAGATTCACTATAATAATATGAATCGTTACTTTTCAATCAGAACCTGGGTCAGGTTGTCCCAAAAAAAAATTACAATCATATGGAGGTGGGGCACCAAAGTAGCAAGATACAAGCCATAAAAAAGGATAGACATGTAATATTTTGAGAGACTGAATCCTACTGCATCATAAACAGGGGAACAAGGAACAAAAAAGTTACTAAAGGAAGATTAAACACACAAGTAGCCTGCCTACTTCACATTTCAGCATAGCATATAACTCCGCCTTTCACAGTAAACTTATATACATGGACTTCAAAGTGAATGGTAACGTGGGTGCAACTCTCGGTGTCCTATTTTGTGCAAACAGTGGATACAATTGAAGAATCTAGGCTAAAATTATGCACTGATAGAAAATCAGTATGTCTTGGCCCACGATTTATCCGGCACGGAATAAAAACTTCATTTCCTAGGTACGGCATACATTCATATATACTGTGCTTAATAAAGCATCAGAGACTGTGGGGAGAGAGAGAGAGAGAGAGTGAGGGGGGGGAACGGAGATGGTAGAAGGTTGCTTCAATAACATGGTTAAGTTCAGTTACCTGCTGAAAAAGCACCCATCCATATAATACATCATGTAACTTTTGGGTAATGCCCAACAAAGGCCATGTTGATTTGATGAGCTTTAGGATTTCATCAGCTTCCTGATAACGAGAAGCATTAAGTACACTACATTCAGAATAACCAACACAAAAGGTTAAAAGACATAACAGATACCTCTATGAGCTTGCCATCTTCCAGAATGTCAAATACACCCAGGAGTAGCTTCTCATACAGCCTCATGTTTAAGGGATAACCAGCACTCCAGTAATATGACTCGCCTTGTATGCCACAATTTCCAGGCATAAATGACAATCTTGAAGCAATATTTTTAATGGAAAATAGCACCTCTCTGCATTTGGAGGGAGACATCTTAATGTCCCATTCCTACAGAAGAATCAAATATCTTCTGAATCTGCAACTAAAGAACAGATTTGATAAGCAATAGGAAGGAGAGCTGCAGACAGACATACCTCAAAATTCCTAATTTTTGCAAGAAATCCTTCAACTGATTGATCAGCAGATAAAAGTTCTTCAAGAATATTAGCCTACAAGAGAATCATCTAGAAGTTAGAATAACTAAGAGGGTTATGAAAACTTACTTACATTAATTGGAAGTCCAACGGGTTTATAAGAAACAAGTATCTCAGTAATGAAATTTATAAATCCTAGGAATACTCACTTTAGACTTCTCTGTATAAAAAAGATGCATCCCAAACAACCACTGTTTGTTCAGCTTATTAATTTGATGTTGCTCAGTCATTTTTCTTATATTTTTGAGTTTCATCAAACAAAATGTAGTTGTTTCTCTCAGCAATATTTCAGTCAAAAAACCAAGTTTCACCAACATTACTTCAAAAAAAATTGTGTTTGAAGATTGCAATGACCAGGCAACATTAAGAGATCAGCCACATGTAATACGTACCTTGTGGCAGGGGTAGATGAAACTTATTGTTGCTGGGTTCAAATTGAACCCAGACTTCCGCTGTGGAGCATAAATGTGTAAAATTTCACTAAAAATGCAACAAATAATAGATATGAACCCATAACTTTAAAAAATATAATGGGTTAAATATTAAGAACCTTAAAAATTAACCTATAAAGCTTAAACCCTGTATGCGTCTTTGCCTTATAGTATTCTGAAGAAGAATCAGATTTGGTAGGATCCATCGTGCTAAAAGTAATCATTTTTTTCAGATCCTTGCTGTATCAATGTTCATATATTATCAGATTAACCATTAAGTTACTCATTTAGCCTAAAAGTATATTCAGTTAAGAATTACCACTACAAGCCAGAACTCCAATTTTTAGCATAATGGAGCATGTCAATACAATAACCAACACATTATGGACCCAATTCTAACCAATGTCAATCTAATAACCAACACATTATGGACCCAATTCTAACCAAACAACAACAACATACCCAGTGGAATCCCACAATTGGGGTATGGGAAGGGTAAAATATACGCAAACCCTACTACCTCAAAAAGATAGAGAGGTTGTTTCTAGAAGACCCTCTTCTCAAAAATATCAGACCGCAAAGCAGAATATACTAGATATAAAGTGGAAAACAAAAAATAATATATAAATGCAATAAAAGTAACACATATAAGAAGGACAATATCACCACCAGATATAAATTCACGATTAATCCTACTAACGTACTATATCACAAGGCCAGACATCATCCTAGCCTATTAGCCTTCTATCCTAATGCGCGTCCTCCACTCCTTTCTATCTAAGATCATGTCCTCGGTGAGATGAAGTTGCGCCATATCCTGTCTAATTGCATCCCCCAATACTTTTTCGATCTACCTCTATCCCTCCGCATAATCCTTAAATCCAACCTCTCGCACCTCCTAACAGGAGCATCGGCACTCTTCTCTGCATATTCCCAAATCATCGCAGTCTCGCTTCCCTCATGTTGTCTTCCACAGAGGCCACCCTTAACTTCTCCCGAATAGTCTCATTCCAAATCTTATCACCCCTGGTATGCCCACACATCCATCTCATCCTCATCTCCACAACTTGCATCTTCTGAAAATGTGAGTTTTTGACTGGCCAGCACTCCACCCATATAGCAACGATGGTCTAACCACCATCCTGTAAAACTTACTTTTAAGTTTAGGTGGTATCTTCTTATCACACAATACTCCAGAGGCAAGCCTCCACTTCATCCATGCTGCCCAAATACGATGTGTGACATCGTCATCGATATCACTGTTGCCCTGGATGATGAACCCAAGATATTTAAAGCTTTCTCTCTTGATCCCTTGCAACACTAAATTTGCACCTCAATGTCCAATTCTAACCAGATGTGGGTAAAAAGAATATAGATAGATGACTTCCACTGAAGCTAAAATTAGGACACTCCAAATCTTATAAAAAGGAAACTTTTAAGAGGAAAAAACACGTAATGAAACAAAAGCAAAAAGTGACTATTACTTGTCTGTTCTTCCATTTGATATATGACTTCTCATTCAGAAATTCAACCTTCGTTGTGCCATTCAAAAGCCCCAGTGTGATTTGAGGAATATCAATTTGTCCAAATGATTTCTCAGAAGCTAAACGCACCAACTTTCGCCGAGTGAGAGCATCCATTGCTTCTGAGATCTAGTGAACAGTATATGTTAGTCATGAAATAATTTAGTAGAGCAAGAAGTTAAAGGCATATTGGACAACAAAGAGAGCAAAAATAAAGGGAAAAAAGTGTACTGTCAAACAATCAGACGAAACTTCACATATAAGGCTATTTAGACTCCTTAAAAATAGGTGCAGTGAGGCGAAGCACCTCATAGGACAAATTTAACTGAAAACGTTGATGAAAGAGGTTCCAAAAGATAGATAAGTCTGTTTGCACAATTACAGCATAGATTTGAGTTTCACCCATCAGTTTCAGTAGTATCCCCGTTGCTGGTCTGAAGCTTAATTCATTACCTTTAAATATGATTGCTTTTTAAAATTCTCTGTGCCCTACCCACCCACTACTGAAATCTTCTACTCTTTAATCAATAGTCCACAGACATGGCAGGTACTACAAGTTTATTCCTGGCCGGAAGCAGGATCTAATTCCTTGCTTTTCCCTTCCACTATTATTTTTCAAATCAACTCAATGCGGGGCTGCAGCATGAAAAAGTCGCACTTGCTACTGAGACTACATAAATAGAAGTAAAGAATCAATACTTCAGCTGTCCCTTATTGATTGACGTACTTCCTAATTTAATCTTTCCTAAATGTGACTTATCTCAAAATGCGAAACTTTTGCTCTCCAACAATAAAAAATAATATTAAATAATATTCCCTCCACCGCAATTTATGTAACACTCTTTCCTCTTAGTCGGACCCAAAAAGAATGATAATGCTCTGTGCTTCATAACAATTTAACTTTAAACTTCTCGTTTTGAAATGATGTATAAACACAAATATCTACAGATATGTATAAACCCACAAATATCTACAAATTATTTTAGACTACGAGTTTCAAAAGTCTTCCTTTCATTCTTAAACTATGCCTAGTCAAACACCTACCCACAAATTGGGATGGAGGGAATACTAATTATTGTTTAAATCTGAGCTAATCAACAAATATTATTATCTCAAAGCAATGTGACGTCTTTTCAACCATCTGAGGAAATTTTCACATTTTGAGCTTTTTTTAATATTTTGAATAAGATGCAATACAACAATCCATTCTAGATCAATTTAGAAGGGACAAAATTTCAACCATACTTCACTCCTCAGATTCTTTTCAAAAAAGAAACCTAACCATGCAGATATGGATATTTGTAAGTTGGTAGAAAATTGGCATTCCTAACTCAAATCAGTTATAGCCTTTTGAGTATTTATGGATTTTCTGGACCTGATTTCCATGATGACCATGATGCTTCGATCTTGTTAATTAAATTTGATTAACACATTAATATCACCATCCCACCTCATTACCTTAAACTCATCAATGCAGACTAGCAAAGACCTCATTTTCCCTGAGACACCCGTAGTCAAACCACTTGATTTCAGTTCTATAAGGAGAAAGAGGTAAACTACTTGACTTCAGTTATCATCGATGATTCTCTTATAAACGAAGCATGTCATCCCTCTAGCATATTCATGTTCATATACAGTTTTGGAGACTAGTAAAACTGGTCTTTAATAGTTTGGGGCAAAAGTGATGACACATAGTGGTTGAACAAACTGCAAGATTTCTCTATTAAATGCACAATTGCAGTTCTTTTACAGTTCTTCCCACATGCCTGCAACACACAATAAGGAATCAGGTAAAGAGCAAATATTTCATGGTGGAAAGGGAACTAAAATCACTTATTTCTCAGGCAGGTCAGCATCTTCTGCGCCATCCTTCCAAAAGAAAAAATTACTTCTTCAAGAGCACCAAGGGGTGCATCAACTTTCATGCAACTATATCACTCGTAGCTAACCATCCTGTTTAATAGGAAATTTTAAATTTTCCCTTTTTTGGATGTGCTAGAAATTTCTCCCTAAAAGAATCACCCAAAAAAAGTTTTTTACTGGCTTCAAATTGCAAAGATCTGTCAGCAGTACATGTAAAATTTAAGAACAAAGACAATGATAACTTGCCTGCATTTGTGTCCTGAAAATTTCGATAAGCTCCGTATTCCTATCGAAAGACAGGGACCCAGATAGGGACCGTGAATGTCGTTTCTCTTTTCTCTTCAGCCCAGACAGAAATCTAGGACTCTTCTCTTTCTTTTTACCCTCAGCCAAGCGAACCTCAAGCCTAAATGTTAAGAGTTTAAGTTTTACAGGAGTAATGTAATGTTAAGTAAATGAAAATGAATGGTTATCAAAAAGCAAAATATGTAATCAGTGCATTTTCGTTAGTTCCATCAAAATAATCATAAATTTGACGTTTGAACTACAAACACATGATGAGAATCATAGTTAAGAAGTTTTACCCAGAGCAGACCACACAAGCAAGGAATACTTCATAGGCAGATTCACGCAAATCATCGTCCAGTAGTCCTTCAGGAGACCTAAGACTTTGTATCAGTTTACTCCAAAGGTGAACATATAAAGATAGGATACAGACCCATGATTCTTCCACATGCTCCAGGAGCAAAACATTTTTGTATGTCATTCTTCTTTTTCGTATCATGATAATAAGCATACAGTACCTGTTTTCAGTACAGGTATTCCTATTGATGAAAGATCAGCTTGATTAATGGCAAATGACCCAGCAATTCCTGTGGTTTTACTGTTAACCCCGTAATCATCATCGTAAAGAAAGGAATCTGTCAAATCAGAATGGCATGATCCATTGTTATTGGAGAGATTCTTCATAATAGAAGGAGGCACACGCTGAGGATGAGAGCCAGCTGATTCTGGATCTGTAACAAGAAAATACGCGTCGCCTGTGTGCAACTGCATCTGCGGAGAACGTTACAGGAATAACATTTATTCTATTTCAAAGGTAGAAACATAAAAAATGCAACTCCTCCATGAGATGAGGCAAATCATTTTGCAGTTTCTTTCCCAAACAACTAACACAAAAGAATAATACTCTTATTTTTAATTAAAGGTAAATTCCTTACTATTTTTGGAAGTCGACGTTCATCGTGATACTTCTTAGCTGCCAAAGAAACATCCAGCACCCCACCTAATCACACAAAACAATGACAATGAAACCAAAGCTTCAGCCTTTAAATGTAAAAAAACAACAAAGAACATGCAGCAACACCAATCATAAAGAATAACACAGAAAACCATACAAAATAAATTGCAGCACTAGTAAAATTAGCACTCCCCTTCCCCAAACCAACCTTTTCTGCACTAATATTATTTGACTATTTACTCCCTCCATTTCAATTTATTCGCCTAGTTTTAACTTACACAGAGTTTTAAGAAAGTAATAAAGACTAATCGATAGGTAGAAACCGTAGAATGCACTAGCATGCCCTTTACAATTAAAGAGTTCGCAGAAAAGGAAAGAGACAGACTAAAAATGGAAATAATACAAACAAATTTAAACAGCAATTACCATTTTTTAACTAAAAGGAAAAAGATTTGATTTTTAGTACCTTTCATGTAGTTCTTTTCAACAAAGCTAAGAAATGAATATCGAAATTAATACAAGAATACACTATTTTAAACATTCCTGACAAACTATATTTACGTTTTATGATTAAATACTTTTCAAAATGAAGCAAAAACTCACCAGATTGTACACATTCAAGAACATAATCAGCACTAATTACATCGAGATTGATGTTAGAGAGGGAAAAAGTGGGACCAGAAGGAGTTCGAATTTCTTTAATTAATCCACATGATAAAAGAAACTCTAGAAGCTTCCGACGATCATTACGATATCGTTGAAGAAGAGAATTTGTCTCCATCATCACTGTTTTAATATTAAAGGAATTTCCCGCCGCCGGGAAAAATGAGCCGGTGAAATAGAAGACAAAAGCTTTTGAGCATTAGGATAATCGGAATCGCTTCCGGCTCCGGCCGGTGAGAATATCCACCGCGTACGGCGCTTTCCGGCGAGAAGGTGAAAGAACCGAAAGAAATGGCACAAAGCTGGAAAAAAGCAGTCTTCTGTTTTTTTGTTTCCGCTTTTGCTGATCAGTTTATGTCTCCTTTTTCCTTTTTCTCTCTCTCTTTATTATTACTTTTTTTCTCTTTTTTTTTTTCCTATTTAATTTACCAGGTCAAAGTTTGATTTTTGTTTTAAGGAAAAAAACAATATACTATAATAGCATTTTTAGTCCCTAAGATATTAGGCAATTGTGCTTTTGATCTCTGTAATAATAATAATTACTCCCACTTTCCTGTTTTGTTAACGTGGTTTACTTTTTAAAAGTCAATTTAACTAATTTCTAACATTAGATAAGATTATATTATTTTAATATTTAAAATAAATATTTAAAAATTATACAAAAAGTATTATAAATAACAAGTTTTTTTATTCTCAATATAATGAAAAAATACATCTAAAAATATTAGTCCAAATTTATATTATTTATCTTTCAAAAGAAAATTGTAAATTTTTAAAAATAATATTCATTTTTAGAAAAGACAAGCGATTCTAAGAAAGCACATATATCTAATGTAATTTCATAGAATGTGTTTTTAAGAAAAGTATATTATGCCAACCTTAAAAGTAAGATAGAGGGACTATTGGACGTAACCAATCTGAAAAACATAATGAAAATATAAGAGATGACAAATATTAATAGGAATAATAAATAGTGATTAAATAATACTTTTCCATTCAAAATAACATATAAATACATAAATCAAAAATAGTATACATACATAAATATAGAGTAATAATTAACGTGAATATAACTAAATAGTGACATCGTTCATGATAAAATTTCTTAAATAACCTTCTAAAATGATATATTGATTAAACTTTTAAATGAATTTCCACAATATTCCACTCCAAGAGACAAGCACAAGGGGTGAAGAGCCAATTTCCATGCCCACACTAATTGTTTTATTTGCATTCATTGACCACTTCTATTCATTATTTGTTTTTCTCTTTTATTTCTAGAGAAACATGTTGTTACATATGATGTAATAACCTCTCTAATAACTAAAATGGCTTGTTGTAAACCATATTCAACATTTCACTTGACTAATATTGCATAGTTTCAAAGATTAAACTTTGACTTCTTACGTCAAATTGAAATCGAACATCATATAGCGTATATGATTATGATTAAAAAAAATGATATATTTCTTTTTAAAGTAATTTTCATTTTATTATACCATCAATGTTTGGTTATAAATTCTTCGATTTCAATTTAAAGTTTGACTTTAAATTTGAAAAAAGTACTCAAAACATATTTTTCAACTCAATCTTGGTAAATTCAAAATAAACCACTCATTTCTCTATTTTGCATGATGTGTAACTAAAATACAACTTAAATTTTTAATTACAATTTTATGAATTAAATAAAATAAAAATCGAAGAAGTAAACTTAGTGCAAGTTATTAGTTTCATTCTAAACTATTGACAATTTTAAAAACACTCATTTACTTGAATAATTAAACTAAAAAACACCCTCGATCTATCACGAGTGTTAAAAACACCGCGTAACTTGACAAGAATTTAGGAGTATACTTCACTCATGTTGACAAATCAGGGGTCTATTTAAGTTCAGTTAGTCAAATAGAATGATATTTCTAACAGTGTTAATAGTTCGATAATGAAACTAATAATTCTTATCAAATTTAGAGGTGTTTTTAATATTTTTCGATAAAAATATTTAAAAATTTATGATTAATAATGATCTTTTATGTAAAAGTTGGATGAAATACCGTAATATTACAACAAGGTACCAGTGGAATCCCACGAGTGGTATTATAAAACATAAAAAAATACATATACTTCCAATTATATCCTTTTGCTACAGTATTTGCCTATTTCCCTCCAATTTGAAATTGCAGTAGAAGGGTTTTTCCTCTTGGAGTTGAGAAATGGCATCTTCTTCTTCGTCTACTTCATCTGGCCCAGAAATCCCTTGGGTTGAGAAGTACCGACCCACCAAGGTATCCGACATCGTCGGCAACGAAGATGCTGTCGCCAGGCTTCAAGTTATTGCTCGTGATGGAAACATGCCCAATCTTATTTTAGCCGTAAGATAATTTCCCTATTTTGATACTGATTTTTTCAGTTTTGTTGCCCCATTTGTGAACAATAAGGGGCTTTAGCTTCTGAGGTTGAGGTATTTTGCAGATATAGCATTGTTGAGTATTTCTGTTACAAGAAAAAGACCAACTTTTTGTTCAATTTTGTGGATGATAAGAAGCTTTATTTTGTGGATTTGAGGTTTAGTGTTGAATACGCCCAGTTTTCCAAGTATTAAGGATGCCTGCTCTTTTTTCATTTTTTGTTGCCTCATTTGTGAAAAATAGGAAACTTTACCTTCTGGGGTTGAGATATTTTGCAGATATAGCATTGTTAAGTATTTCTGTTACAAGAAAAAGACTGACTTTTTGTTCAATTTTGTGGATGATAACAAGCTATATTTTGTGGTTTGAGGTTTAGTGTTGAAATTAGTACACCCAGTCTTCCAAGCTTTAAGGGTGCCTGCTTTTTTTCCATTTCTTGTTGCCCCATTTGTGAAAAATAAGAAACTTTACCTTCTGGGGTTGAGGTATTTTGCAGATATAGCACTATTAAGTATTTCTGTTACAAAAAAAATATAACCTTTTGTTCAATTTTGTGGATGATAAGAAGCTATATTTTGTGGGTTTGAGGTTTAGTGTTGAAATTAGTACACCCAGTTTTCCAAGCTTTAAGGGTACTTGCTCTTTTTCATTTTTTGTCGCCCCATTTGTGAAGAATATGGAACTTTTCCTTCTGGGGCTGAGGTATTTTGCAGATATAGCAGTGTTAAGTATTTCTGTTACAAGAAAAAGACTAGTGTTTTATTCAATTTTGTGGATAATTAGAAGCTTTATTTTCTAGGTTTGAGCTTTAGTGTTGAATTGGTAGACCCAGTTTTTCAAAGTAGGGTGCCTGCTTTTTTTTCATTTTTCGTTGTCCCATTTGTGAAAAATAAGAATATTTACATTCTGGGGTTGAGGTCTTTTGCATATATAAGTATTTCTTTTACAAAAAAAAAAAAGACTAAATTTTTGTTCAATTTTGTGGATAATGAGAAATTTTATTAACTGGGTTTGAGGTTTAGTGTTGAGATTTGTATACCTTGCTTTCCAAACTTAATGGTGCTTCCTAAGTTTGCTACTGCTTTTTTCTATTTTTTGCTCCATTTGTGAAAAATAAGAAATTTACCTTCTGGAGTTGAGGTATTTCTGTTAGAAAAAGACTAACTTTTTTTTCAACTTTGTGGATAATGAGAAAGTTTATTTTCTAGCTTTGAGGTTTCATGTTGAGATTAGTACCGTGATAGACCCAGCTTGTAATGTTCATTGATATCGCCGGTTATATAAAAGAAAATGAAAACAGTGTGAAACTTTCATGGAGTGTTCTTCACAAGCTTGAACTATGTTAGATATTATTATTATATCTGAAGATTTATGCGAAATGAAGAGAAAGAAACTAACTTTTTGCTCATGTATGGTTAATGAAGAAACTGTTGTGAGGTTTGTGGCTTACTGCAGAGAGTAGTAGAGTGATGGACCTCTTTTATGATGGGTTCTACATTTGGGTTGTCTAAAAAGAAAAGAGAAATGTGTCGCTAAAAATTGCTTTGCAGGGTTATTCACAAGCTTGAAACATGTCAGAAGCTATTAATATATCAAGATTATGTAAAATGAAGAGAAAAGTTCTAATTTTTGCTTCATTGGATGTTATGAAACTTTATTTTATGGGTTTGAGGGTTAATACTTTGTGTAAAATATTAGCTCCATAGTCCATAATCAAAGTCTAATCATGAAATGGTTATGGAGATACTCAACTTAATAGGGAGGACTCTATTGTCCAGGTGCCTGGTGGGAAATGAATTTTTCTTTTGGCAGGTCATGCTTTCAAAATTGTCAGAGAAAGCGTTTCAGAAGTGGCCATGGAAGCTCACCGGGGCTCAGAAACTCCATACTGTGTCTTATACTTTTGCTAGATTGTTGTTCTACTACTACAATATCAATTTTATTCTTGTGTGGTCATTAAGTCCTGAATATAAGCCGTTCATGGTTTCTTTTCTTGTGTAAATCTTAGTGGTCCTTGCTTTGTAACTGAACTTTTAGAGTTGCACGACATATATATTTGGAAAGAAGTATGCACTTTATGTACAAGCTTATGCCAGATGCTGGATGTGGATTCTATTACTTCTTGTGCATGCTCTATTTTGTGGGACAATAGACTTTCAGTTCAAATACAATCTTGTTATTGAGGAATGATGAATTGGATCCTTGAGTAATATTGATCGGTTAGTTTCAGTATGTTGATTAATGAGAATGTGTAAGAACGAAGTAGTTCTTGCTAGTTTTTCTGGAAGTTGACCAATGTTACTTGAATGCACATCTTATTTAGGACTTTCAGCCACCAAAATGTTTGTCCATTTGATGTCAAATTGAATTCGCAAAAGCAGTTTGCTCATAGCAGGAGTGGAGCATAATTCAAAACTTGGTTTGTGAAGTATTTTAGGACGATTATAAAGGTGGACATGACTTTACAGGATGTCATTCATTGGAAAGTTCTTGAAAATCATGTCAATCAAATGTTACTTTTGACTTATTTGTCCAGTCCAATCCGTGAAAGAGAAGAAAAATTAGAGATTTTGTGCAGTTCCTTCATCCCTGGATATTCAACTCTTTATAATTTCTGCAGGGTCCTCCAGGTACTGGCAAAACCACTAGTATATTGGCTCTTGCTCATGAGCTTTTGGGACCAAATTATAAGGAGGCTGTCTTGGAGCTAAATGCATCAGATGATAGGTAATTGAGCACTTGATTAGATCTAAAAACTCTTTGTTGCACATGGTTATTTCTTGCTTCTATAAAATGTTTAGAAGCTTTAATATTCAAAAAATGAAAAAATTGATATTCAAAAAAATGTTTAGAAGCTTTAATTTTTTTTTTTTTTTTGCAGAGGTATTGACGTTGTCAGAAACAAAATCAAGATGTTCGCTCAGAAGAAAGTTACTCTACCCCCAGGTCGGCACAAAATAATTATTTTGGACGAGGCTGACAGGTTAGAATTGTTATTCTGTAATTTGTGCTCAAGAGGTTGAAATCATATGAAAAAAACCTGGTTACTTTTATATCTCTTCTGCACTATTGCTATCAATTTGATTGATTCTCAGTGGTAGTAAACAATGTCTGTGTGGTGTTGACCTGCATTTTATGCAGTAGCTCAATCATTTTACATTTCATTTTGGGTGTGGGAGTTTTATTGCTGTGCTCAATGAATTTTTAGCATGACATCTGGAGCTCAGCAAGCACTGAGGAGGACAATGGAAATATATTCGAATTCCACTCGCTTTGCTCTTGCTTGCAACACTTCTTCTAAGATTATCGAGCCTATTCAAAGTAGATGTGCCCTGGTCCGATTTGCAAGATTATCTGACCAAGAAATTCTTGGACGCCTTATGGTTGTAGTTGCAGCAGAAAAGGTACTAGCAATCTTAATCCTGGACACACATGCTATTTCTTCTAGTGCTCCTCTTGATGCTTTTAAGTGGTTTCTTTTGACCCTTGTGTTCAGCCAACAATTCTTGTCTGTACAATGAGTCAGATACCATGTTATTAGACCTTAATCTGTTGCAGCTCAATGAATCCCAGTTGCTCTGCAAAATTTCATGCCTTTGTTTACCAATTAGTTTGGTTAAGGAGTATCCTAGTATTCACGTTCTGTCTTAGAAAAATGTCTAACCAGGATTATGAACTCAAGGATAGGAAATTTTCTACATCCCTTCAGCCTCACCTGGCATTGGGGAAGTTTCATCACTTCCATCTAATCACTTCAATATGCATTCATCTGTGTTTTTACCAAATTGTTTACTGAAACATATTGGTGGAAGGGAGGGAAAAGATTCCTGATCTATGGTGCTGCTTCCTCTTGCAGGTTGCTTATGTACCCGAAGGTCTTGAAGCTATTATATTTACTGCTGATGGAGATATGAGACAGGGCTTAAATAACTTACAAGCAACACATAGTGGATTTGGTTTTGTCAACCAAGAGAATGTTTTCAAGGTTATAAGGCTCACATATTTCTCTGATATGGTGATTCATCTTTTGAGAGATTCCCCCTCTGATGATTCTATTCTCTCTTGCTGAATTCTAGGTTTGTGACCAACCTCATCCATTGCATGTGAAGAATATGGTGCGGAATGTCCTTGAAGGGAAATTTGATGATGCATGTGCCGGTCTAAAGGCACTGTATGACCTGGGATATTCCCCCACTGATATCATCACGACCCTCTTCCGAATTATAAAGAACTATGATATGGCAGAATATGTAAAACTGGAGTTTTTGAAGGTTTGCCTATTCTAGTTCTGAAAACTTTATTCCTTATGAGCAACTTTTTTCTTTAGCACCATTTATTCTTTTCTGCTGGGATAACAGGAAACTGGTTTTGCCCACATGAGGATCTGCGATGGGGTCGGTTCATATCTACAGATGTGTGGTCTGCTGGCTAAACTATCACTGGTTCGAGAAACAGCTAAAGCTGCATGATGAGACAGACATTGAATTTCATGGTCAAACTGTGATGAGTCCTCAATAGTCTTTTCATCGTTTAATTCTTGTTTTTCTTGAAAATAGCTAGCATTTTATGCTTAGTGTTAGCATGTCGAATTGCAAAGTTGTTACTGCAAGTAGGAAAATGATTGAACTGTTATGCATTTCAATTCTACAAATGTGTAAAAAGGCAGCATTTTAACTCTACTCTAGGAATGAACATGTTAGAGAAGGCTCATATCTTTCTTTTTTTTGATTGGTAAAAGCAGATTAAGAAAAAGTATGTTTAGGAGTTTCTACATCCTCATTGAGATTTGCTCTCAGCGTTTAGTCGAGGGGTAAGAGGCGACATGTGATGTGTGGATTAGAAGCATATCACTATTTCGAGTCTTGTCATGAAAAAAATCTAATATTTTAATAGATAAAGCGTTGGAATGAGTGTTCATCTCATGCAAAAGCTTAAATTATTAGAGATCACACGTTTATTAGCATTAAATTATATTCTCAACATACGCCTCTTGTGTGGGTTTAATTTTTCTTCTTGGGTTAAGCGCGTGAGAATTCTTTTTGATATAAATCGTGATGTAATTTGATCTCAAGACCTTTGGGCATCGAGCTCAAAACTATTGATCTAAGATATTCTTCTATTTTTGTCGAACTGATTAAATTACATGGTACTTGAAATATTTTTTTAAAAGATTTGATAGAAGTTGGTAGATACATTAATCTTTTTTTTTTATTTTTTTTTTGTGTCATACTTCATCATGACAATAATTTTCTTGAATTTTTATTTTTTTTTAAAAAAATTATTATATTACATATTTTTATTAATAAAAATATTTTCTAAATATGATATATATAGATAAATTTTCCTTCCTATTATTTCTCATTAAAAATTAGCCTTAAGTACTTTACTTTTTGAGATGTTGGCTAAATTTTAAATAAATACCGGAAGCAAAGAGTGGCTTGCCCCGGCCCAAAGAAAAGTAAAAAAGTATCAGGGTTTGCGTTGCGTGCAATAAATCAGACGGAGAGGAAGCAGCAGAGCTTAGAAGCAACAATGGCGTGTACTGTGGATTTTCGATGCCTGGACGAAGGGTTCGGAGGGAAAACGTACAAACGAAAGAGAGCAGAGAAAGAAGGAGGTAATGGTGAAGAGGCCATGGAAGTAGAGGAGATTCCAACTCCTGCATCGAAGAGACAGGCAGTTCCATCTGAGGAGGACCCAAATAAGCCGTTACTGGGAAGGACGACGTACGATGGGGTGATCGCAGGTAGAGTATCGGGAAGGAATTGGAAACAGCCGAGGAAACACAGATCGTCGGCGGCGAAGGTGAGCGTGAAGGGGAAGTCATTGGAGCAGAGGATGAAAGAGAAGGAGATAAAGAAGGCTTACAAGGAGAGAATGAATGATCTCAAGGAAGAGATAAGACAGAACAAGGTGGAGAAGCGGAAGCAGAGGGAGGAAAGAGAGAAGAAGAAGCAGGAAAACATTCTCAAGTCTGGGACCAAGGTTCAGAAGATCACCAACCCAAAGACGCTCAAAAAGATTGCCAAATCCAAGCAGAGGAAGCTCCTCAAGGTTGTTTCAGACGATGTTCTTAACCCCGGAACCAAGAACAAGTCTAGCTCATAGATCATTCTACTAGTTTTTCGTTTCAAGTTTCTGGATTTTTTTCCTTTCATGTGATCGGCATTATGATGGAGTTGAGGTATTTTGGAGACATAGCATTGTTAAGTATTTCTGTTACAAAAAAGACTAACTTTTTGTTCAACTTTGTGGATAATGAGAAACTTTATTTTCTAGCTTTGAGGTTTCATGTTGAGATTAGTACCGTGATAGACCCAGCTTGTAATGTTTATTGATATCGCCGGTTATATAAAAGAAAATGAAAACAGTGTGAAACTTTCATGGAGTGTTCTTCACAAGCTTGAACTATGTTAGATATTATTATTATATCTGAAGATTTATGCGAAATGAAGTGAAAGAAACTAACTATTTGCTCATGTATGGTTAATGAAGAAACTGTTGTGAGGTTTTTGGCTTACTGCAGAGAGTAGTAGAGTGATAGACCTCTTTTATGATGGGTTCTACATTTGGGTTGTCAAAAAAGAACAGAGAAATGTGTCGCTAAAAATTGCTTTGCAGGGTTATTCACAAGCTTGAAATGTGTCAGAAGCTATTAGTATATCAAGATTATGTAAAATGAAGAGGAAAGTTCTAATTTTTGCTTCATTGGATGTTATGAAACTTTATTTTATGGGTTTGAGGGTTAATACTTTGTGTAAATATTAGCCTATAGTCCATAATCAAAGTCTAATCATGAAATGGTTATGGAGATACTCAGCTTAATAGGGAGGACTCTATTGTCCAGGTGCCTTGTGGGAAATGAATTTTTCTTTTGGCAGGTCATGCTTTCAAAATTGTCAGAGAAAGCATTTCAGAAGTGGCCATGGAAGCTCATCGGGTCTCAGAAACTCCATACTGTGTCTTATACTTTTGCTAGATTGTTGTTCTACTGCTACAATATCAATTTTATTCTTGTGTGGTCATTAAGTCCTGAATATAAGCCGTTCATGGTTTCTTTTCTTGTGTAAATCTTAGTGGTCCTTGCTTTGTAACTGAACTTTTAGATTTGCACGACATATATATTTGGAAAGAAGTATGCACTTTAAGTATAAGCTTATGCCAGATGCTGGATGTGGATTCTATTACTTCTTGTGCATGCTCTATTTTGTGGGACAATAGACTTTCAGTTCAAATTCAATCTTGTTGTTGAGGAATGATGAATTGGATCCTTGAGTAATATTGATCGGTTAGTTTCAGTATGTTGATTGATGAGAATGTGTAAGAATGAAGTAATTCTTGCTAGTTTTTCTGGAAGTTGACCAACGTTACTTGAATGCACATCTTATTTAGGACTTTCAGCCACCAAAATGTTTGTCCATTTGATGTCAAATTGAATTGGCAAAAGCAGTTTGCTCATAGCAGCAGTGGAGCATAATTCAAAACTTGGTTTGTGAAGTATTTTAGGACGATTATAAAGGTGGACAAGACTTTACAGGATGTCATTCACTGAAAGTTCTTGAAAATCATGTCAATCAAATGTTACTTTTCACGTATTTATCCAGTCCAATCCATGAAAGAGAAGAAAAATTAGAGACTTTGTGCACAGTTTCTTCTCCTGGATATTCAACTCTTTATATTTTGTGCACAGCCTCTCTACCTCTATGAGGTAGTGGTAAGGTCTGCGTACACTACCCTCCCTAGACCCCACTTGTGGGATTCCACTGGGTATGTTGTTGTTGTTGTTATAATTTCTGCAGGGTCCTGCAGGTACTGGCAAAATCACTAGAATATTGGCTCTTGCTCATGAGCTTTTGGGACCAAACTATAAAGAGGCTGTCTTGGAGCTAAATGCATCAGATGATAGGTAATTGAGCAATTGATTAGATCTAAAAACTCTTTGTTGCACATGGTTATTTCTTGCTTCTATAAAATGTTTAGAAGCTTTTATATTCAAAAAATGAAAAAATTGATATTTAAAAATATGTTTAGAAGCTTTAATGTTTTTTGTGCAGAGGTATTGATGTTGTCAGAAACAAAATCAAGATGTTCGCTCAGAAGAAAGTTACTCTATCCCCAGGTCGGCACAAAATAATTATTTTGGACGAGGCTGACAGGTTAGAATTGTTATTCTGTAATTTGTGCTCAAGATGTTGAAGTCATGTGAAAAAACCTGGTTACTTTTCTATCTCTTCTGCACTATTGCTATCAATTTGATTGATTCTCAGTGGTAGTAAACAATGTGTCTGTGTGGTGTTGACCTGCATTTTATGCAGTACAATCATTTTACATTTCATTTTGGGTGTGGGAATTTTATTGCTGTGCTCAATGAATTTTTAGCATGACATCTGGAGCTCAGCAAGCACTGAGGAGGACAAAGGAAATATATTCGAATTCCACTCGCTTTGCTCTTGCTTGCAACACTTCTACTAAGATTATCGAGCCTATTCAAAGTAGATGTGCCCTGGTCCGATTTGCAAGATTATCTGACCAAGAAATTCTTGGACACCTTATGGTTTTAGTTGCAGCAGAAAAGGTAAAAGCAACCTTAATCCTTGACACACATGCTATTTCTTTTGGTGCTCCTCTTGCTGCTTCTAAGTGGTTTCTTTTGACCCTTGTGTTCAACCAACAATTCTTACAATGAGTCAGATACCATGTTATTAGACCTTAATCTGTCACAGCACAATGAATCCCAGTTGCTCTGCAAAATTTCATGCCTTTGTTTACCAATTAGTTTGGTTAAGGAGTATCCTAGTATTCATGTTCTGTCTTAGAAAAATGTCTAACCAGGATTATGAACTCAAGGATAGGAAATTTTCTATATCCCTTCAGCCTCACCTGGCATTGGGGAAGTTTCATCACTTCCGTCTAATCACTTCAATATGCATTCATCTGTGTTTTTACCAAATTGTTTACTGAAACATTTTTATTCCTTATAAGCAACTTTTCTGTTTAGCACCATTTATTCTTTTCTGCTGGGATAACAGGAAACTGGTTTTGCCCACATGAGGATCTGCGATGGGGTCGGTTCATATCTACAGATGTGTGGTCTGCTGGCTAAACTATCACTGGTTCGAGAAACAGTTAAAGCTGCATGATGAGACAGACATTGAATTTCATGGTCAAACTGTGATGAGTCCTCAATAGTCTTCCTTTTCATCGTGTAATTCTTGAAAATAGCTAGCATTTTATGCATAGTGTTAGCATGTCGAATTGCAAAGTTGTTACTGCAAGTAGGAAAATGATTGAACTGTTATGCATTTCAATTCTACAAATGTGTAAAAAGGCATTCTTTTTTTTGATTGGTAAAAGCAGATTAAGGAAAGAGATTTGCTCTCAGAATTTAGTCTAGTGGTAAGAGGTGACATGTGATGGGTGGATTAGAAGCGCATCACAACTTCCAGTCTTGTAATGAAAAAAAATTGTTAGAATGATCATCTCATTTAAAAGTTTAAATTGTTAAAGAGCAATACGTGCGTGAAAATTCTTTTTGATATAAATAGTAGTGTGATTTGATCTCAAGACCTTTGGGCGTCGAGCTCGAAATTACTGATCTAAGATATTCTTCTATTTTTGTCGATTGGTGTGGTGCAAGTACTGATTAAATTACATAGTACTTGAAATATTTTTTTAAACGATTTGTTAGATACATTAATTTAATTATTTATTTTTGTGTCATACTTCATTTACTTAGTTGCGGTGGTCCGTGTCTACTACGTGTGCTCCTAGTGGAAACATCCATCATGACAATAATTGCTTTTACAAGAGGTGCCTTTTATTATGTGTTCTAATATAACTAGTTTGCTGTATATAAAAAATATTTATTATTAAATAAATAAATAATTATTTAGAGTCAAATGGTTACATTTTTCCGTACATTGTTACACATTTCTATCGTTGACTAAGAATAAATATTTATTCCTTGACTTCAGTTTGCTTTCTGTTTTAATAATTGAAATTTGTTGTTAATAAATTCATTATGTTACAATTCTTGATCACCTAATCCTCACCCTTTTAATTTCTAATTCTTCGATACAAATATGAGAAATAAATGGGTAGGTTATTGGTGATTGATAAGTTACGCAATTATAATTGTATTTGGTCTTTGGAAATTGCGAAGAAATGGTATCTCTTCTTATTAATTATAAATTGAATAAAAGAGAAAAATGATATATTCAATATCTTTACATGTAAAAATAATTTTCTTTATAGAAAATGATATAAATTAAAAATAATTTCATGACTTATTTGTTTTCTATCACTGACATAAATATCTATATAATCTTGTTATGATTTTTGGAGAAAGATGACAAAGTAGAAAATATGAATGAAAAGCATTGTCGTACACTTTTATTTATCATAAGCTTTCTTATAACTTTATATACATACATAAATAGAAATAGAGTATTTTTTATGTCTCGTTTTAAGTATTTTTTTATTTGTCTTAAAAAGAATGTTATTTTATTTTAATTAAAAATAATTTAACTTTAAAATTCTCTTTTTACTTTTAATGAAATGATTATCAATCACACAAATATCTAAGAATGATTTTAGACAACAAATTACAAAAGTCTTTTTTTTTTTTTAAACACCCTGCAAAGTCAAAAGATTGGTTGGGTATTAGAGTAACAGATTAATAGGCTAGTAGGGATAGGTGAGTAGGATTAGTCGAGTCAAATATCCTGTGGTGTCAGTATCTGTCTTATGTGTGTTGATTTTATTTTATTTATCGTCTATTTGCTTTCGTTATTAGTTGTTCTTTCTTGATTTTCATTTTTCTTTTCTTTTTTTTGTATCTAGTTTAGTCTGCTTACGAGTTTTTGAGAGGAGGATTTCTCGGAAACTGCCTCTCTATCTCTATGAGATAGTGATAATGTCTGCATGCATTTGACCCTCCCCAGACTCCAATTCTGATTTTTTTTTAGTCAGAAAAAAAAAGAAAATTAATATGCTTTCTTCTTGTGCCATTTAACTTTTTCTAATTTGTTTTTCTTACTATTAGTAGTTCAACAATTATTTAATATATATAATTATCCTTTTTCCCTTTTTGGAAAGAATAGTTCAATACGAAATAAAACGTGCTGCTCTCAATTATATTTCTTTCACTCTATAGAATTCCAAATACATACAATGTATATAGATTTTAAAGTCAAATTTATTTTCTTAAAACAAAAATATTTTTCTTATTCTATCATATTTTCTGTTTTAAGGGAAAAAAAAAGTTTTCACATGAAAATTAATCATGAAAATACAGCAACAACAATATATTCAGTGAAAATTTCACAGGTGGGGTCTAGAGAGAAAAAAATGTACGCAGACCTTATTATTACCTTATAGAGATAAATAGATTGTTTCCGAGTGAGGCTATTAAGTTATGACATGATATATGTGATGAAAACAAAATATCAACTATCTTAGGTAGAACTTAGCTATCAAAAGCTTACTTTTTTTCTTCAAATTGTCTATATATATATCTTTATTTAGTTATTTATCTTTGTCTTCACATTTTGCAAACAAAAAAACATGTTTTTCTGTTTATATATATAAAAAAAGTAAAATGACAAGAGAAAGGGATTTCCATTAAATGAAAAGTACAATTATTTTTGAAGTGTGAAAAATTGAGAGATTAAAGTCAAGATTGTATTTTTATACTGAAAAAAAGACCAATTACTTAGTCAATTTTTTAAGTTAATTTTAATTTTATTTTGTTTCAACGAATTTGAATTTTAGTTGGGGGTTGATAACGCTAAGGGTTAATGACTTTATGATTTTTTTTTAAAAAATTATGTTCTGAATTCAATATAGCATTAAGATTCGATTAATCTATCTTTGGATCAAACTTGAGAACACTGATTAAAGGATAGATGAATCTCAATTATCTCAACTTTGTCTATATTTCATACTTCCTCTGTCTCATTTTTATGAGGCATTTCTTTTTAGTTCGTCTTAAAAAAACACCTTACTATAATTAGAAATAATTGAACTTTAAAATTCTTTTGTTATGCTTAATGAAATGATTTATAATCAGACAAATACTATAAATAATTTTATATGATAAATTTTAATTTTTTTAAAAAAATATTATGCCAAATCAAGTGGTGCACACAAAATAAAACGGGGGGAGTATATGACTGTTTGCTTGTTTGTTATTTTAATTAGCCATCTAATGCCTCATTCAGGGAAAGCAACCATCTATATTCTATTTATACAAGGACACTTATAAGTGTAAATAACATCATTTAAATAAAACATTGTCAAGAATAATTGCTTTTTCGATCATCAATTTTTCTATTAGTTTTTGTAGATGAAGCTTTTCCTATCCAATTTTTTTTTATCAATATGCATAATTTTTACTCTTTTTTAAATAAAATTTATGTCCAAATAAAACTTCTAACTTAAAAAAAAAAACTATCAACACATATACTACAAAGACCCTACCATTTTTTTAGGTTGTTTAAAAGTAAAAGATTTGTCTTAACAGTTGTTACTTTTATTGTATTTATAGTATTAATCTTTTTTTTTTATATATCTAGTAACTTCTGCTCATGTGCTTTGATTTTTCAGACGAGAATTTTTCAGAAATAATTTTTTTATTTTTATGAGATAGTAATAAAATTTATGTATATTTTACTCTCTCTGAATTTCACTTATAAAATTTCACTGGTATATTGTTGTTGTTGAAAAGGAAAGGGTGAAGGTGAAAAGAAAAAAAAGTATAAATTCATTAACCTTTTTGGCTATAATAACCATATCCAACAAATAATAATAATTTAATCCAAATAAGCTCTCCTTGTTCTACCAAACTTAAATAACATAGAGAAGCAAACAAATCCTTGTAGAAATAAAAAAGATGTTCTCCACCGCGTATTCCTGTCTGAAAGATACTTCCCAGCTGTTATAAATTCTCACAACCCCTAAAGATCCTCTCTTTTTCAGTTTCAATTCTTCCCCAATTCTTGAAAATTCAGTTCTAAAGCCTTCTTCATCTCTGCTTCCAAGCTACTTCTCCCCCACCCCCCAATCCCCCACCCCACCACAAACACATAATATAAATACACTTCCAAGAAATTCTTGAATTTGTTCAGTTTTTTTTGAAATCAAGAATGATGGGTAACAGAGATCTGGAGAGGGCAGGTGGAACAAAGCCGAGAAATGGGAGTTACCATCCACCCCCTCCATCAGCACCTTACTATGTGGAGACTTCTGAATCACAGTGGACTTCTTGGCTTGTCCCTATGATTGTTGTGGCCAATGTAGCTATGTTTATTGTCATCATGTTTGTTAACAATTGCCCAAGTAATATCAATAATTTTGGCAGAGGCCGCCAGTGTGTTGCTAGGTTTCTTGGGAGGCTTTCTTTTCAACCCCTTCAAGATAATCCACTTTTTGGACCCTCTTCTTCCACGTAAAGTTTTTACCTTTTTGTTGACCTAATTTTGGTAATGATTGTTCTCTTTATGGAATTTGATGTCTTATTGGTCTGCCTGATTTGATTGTGTTATCTAGTATACATACTTATGGAGGATGAATTTTCCTGCTAATTTGGTATAGGTTTAGTGTGGTAATATGAATTCTTAATTTCTATGGTTTTGTCAGTCAGCTAATGCTCTAAAGAAAAGGAAAAAGAATGAATTTTTATTGAATTTCTCTTGCTTTTAAGTTACAACAACAATATACTAGTCATACCCAATGTAATTTGAGGATAAATGTATGCAGACCTTACAGCTATCTTTGTGAGGTAAAAAGGTGGTTTCAGATAAATGGAAACACTGTTGTGGGGTATAGAGGCTTTTAAGTTGATTGCATTAATTCATAGAAGGAAATATTGTTCGTCGTTAGTAAAACAATAACTATCTTGGATTAATTTGTGCCTGATTTCTGAGTTAGAACTTTCTTGTCTTGTTTAGACAATGACATTTCAGCTGGCAGAAGTGGATTAGGATTTGAATTTTATGGTTAAGAGTTTTATATTATATCACAACCATTTGATTTATACGGTATGAAATCTATTACAAAAACTGATTTATTGGCATTTATTTGACACGTATGTGGTCAGAGCAAAAATTGCTGGATTCGGATGAACCACAACTCCTAGAATAAATACGCCCGTCTGATGAGAGTTTCAAATATTTCTCTTTGCCCCTTCATTCACCTGATATTGTTATAACGTTTCAAAATTGGGGGTCTTAGGAGGCCAAACATAGTTTGAAGACAGCAATATTGCCAGCTTAATTGCTAGTCAATTCTGCTAATATTTAGAACTCTCGCCTCAAGCATGCTTTTTGACATCTAAAATTTGCTTCTCAAATCCTAATTGAGCTTATTGGCAGCCTTTTAGTATTATTCCAGGATTGTTTCCTTTCTAACGTTGCAATGATGCTGTTTGTAGATCAACAACATTTTGATTGCCTTTTAACTTGTTAATGCTACTGCGTTTCCAATTATGTCAAGTTGCATATAGTGACTGTAACGACTTGAAAGTTTTCTTTATTAATGAATCCAATTATTATTATGCTGTTTGGACTTCTGCTGACATATGAACCCACACATATATGAAAATCTAGGCAAGATATGCCATAGATATAGATGTAGTCAAAGGCTCCATCTGAGATGATGGCAATAAATATGATAGTATCACAAGAATGGTCTGATATGCGCACTAATTGTTTGTCATGCCAATGATAAATAGGTTTAGATTGCTTTTGGCTTTTGGAGTTCAAATCACCACATTAGAATGGAGCATTTGGGCATGAAATAGTAGCAAATTTGTTTGTTTACTAATATATTATGGAACACTTTCTCTCTTTCCTTACACCTACAAACCAAACCTTTTTCCATTGTGATAGAGAAGAATTGCATTTTGGAGATGTGAACTTACTGACAGTTAGATGGACAAACATTTATCAACCCCGTGGTAAACTTTACAAAATTAGGCACATTTAAGAGAGTTCTTTTGACAGAAACTTAACAGCAGCCTCTAATGGAGTATTCCCTATCTCCATCTTAAGAGTGTATCTGTTCATGGAGGGAGTTGGTCAGTTTTTTTTTTTTTTTGGTCATTTTGGAGACAAGTAGATCCCTTGGGAATAGCGGCTGTGATGCAGTATTTGTTCCTATATTGGTTCCGTTGAGTGTCAAGTCTTCTGGAGTTAAATGGGGTGAATGTGCTATAGCAAACGCCCTACTTACTGCTATGTCACATACTGATGTCATCATATTGGAAAGATAAAACAAAATGAAATAGAAACTGAAAGAAAAAAGATGTAAGACAGACGAACTATTATATATTCATTCTTCCTTCTACTTGTGCAGACTGCAAAAATTGGGAGCTCTAGAATGGGAGAAAGTAGTGCATGGACATCAGGGCTGGAGACTTTTCACGTGTATTTGGTTACATGCTGGTGTCGTTCATCTGCTTGCCAACATGTTGAGTTTGGTTTTCATTGGAATTCGCCTTGAGCAGCAGTTTGGATTTGGTACAGTTCTCCTCCCTGTGCCCTCAAATCTTTATTTACGTTCCTTTGGACAACTATTATGCTACGAATGCTTTCTTTATGCCTAAGCAAAACCATTCTATTTTCCTCTAAAATTGTGCCCTGTGTCTGACATCAACGAGTCAGTTTATCATTGCAGGGCATCTGCTTAAATTGAAGTACTGTGTTTTACTTGCAATCCTCTTTAACATCAATAATTTCAGTCACGTATTTGTGAAATCAAACCCCGCCTTCTATTTTCTTAACCTTGAGCTGATAAGTGTCCCAATTCAATTGTTGTTCTTATATATATGTCTTCTGTTACTTACCATTCTCTAATGTTACGTGCAGTCCGGGTAGGGATTATCTACCTTTTGTCAGGAATTGGTGGGAGTGTTCTTTCTTGTCTCTTCATTCAACGAAGCATTTCTGTTGGAGCGTCTGGTGCTCTATTTGGACTTCTTGGAGCAATGTTATCAGAGCTGCTTACTAACTGGAGTATATATACCAATAAGGTACATACTCTGCTGTTGTACTTTTTCTTTGAAAAATTATTATTACTATTTTTGTTCTTTCCCCTGTTGAGGAGGATATTTGTTTCATTTTATAACACGTTCTAAGTACTTAATTCTGGTACTAATTATCCTCATTTGTACAGGCTGCAGCTCTTGTCACTCTTATCATCATCATCGCGATAAACTTAGCTGTGGGTCTTCTTCCACACGTCGATAATTATGCCCATATTGGAGGTTTCATGAGCGGTTTTCTTCTTGGCTTTGTTCTGCTACTACGACCTCAGTTTGGTTGGCTCGAAAGGCAACATCTTCCAGCTGAAGGTCGTCTCAAGTCCAAGTTCAAAGCTTACCAATACATCCTCCTCCTGATTGCCGCAATTTTGTTGATTGTCGGGTAAGCTCTATCTCCTCTACGCCCTATCCTACATTTGCCTTACTGTAGCGCCTAGAAAAGAAGTCGCATAGGTTGGGCAATTATTATTTTTTAGCTCAGTCTGAATTAATCGTCGATCAGGAATAGATGTTGAGTACACTAACCATGATCTGCATACAGAGACGGATTCAGAATTCTAAGTCAAATTAGTCCTCAGAACATGTCACCCACTACTCCTTCACAACTATGGCTGTTAACTCGCTATATAAATATATTTATTTGCGCTATATAAAACCTTGTAACTCCATTGTGTGTTACTTCTAATAAGGTCAAATAACTTTTTTTACATCGTCAGTGTATATACGTGTATATTTCGAGCCAATAATTTCATATTTTTTTTTCCTTAAAACCTCCTGCAGATTCACAGTGGGATTGGTGATGCTATTTAGAGGTGTGAAGGCAAATGAGCATTGCAGTTGGTGTCGTTATTTAAGCTGTTTGCGTACATCAAGATGGAGCTGTGAAAATTAACTGAAGAGCTTTATGATTTTATCAATGTTGTTCCTCTTTCTTTTTATATAGTCAAAAACATATAGTTCATATGTTATTATTACTTTGACATGTATAGTGACTGTTGGTTTTGTGGTATGGATTTATATATAATACATAATATAATGTAAATCTCTTCACTATTTTGCATTGGATCTATATTCTTTTATGTAAAGAAGGTAGCAACAATATATATTTTACCTTATTAATACTCCCTCTGTTCATCTTTACTTGTCCACGATACTATTTGGGACCCGTAATTCCTAATTTGCCCTTATCATTAGTTATAGTCATTTTCATATGATATTTTTCAAGACATTGAATTTATTATATTCAAAGGGTAGTTTGGTAAAATTATTCTTATCATTTATTATTTCTTAATTTCAGTAAAGATGGACGGAGGGAGTAGTTTGAGCAAATGACAAATTTCTATGTTTCCAGACTTCCGGTTAATGTGAATATGTAAACAATTTTGGAATAGATGGGAATTCCTTTAAACTTGACAAATTTATTTATGGTCATCTGAAATTTAAGTTGGCCTAATAATCCTCCAGAACTTTGACAATTAGATTTGTAAACCATAAATTTCTCTCTTTTTTTTTGAAAAAAAATATTCTAAACTTGATGGGTGGCCTACATAAATTGAGAAATAGGGAATTATGATTTCTACCTTGAATAGAAATTTGGAAAAATTACCTCATATCAGATATACTACATACCTTATTACATTTTATAGTAATACTTTTACCATTTATATACACATATATACATATTGTGTGTCTAAATATATACATTTATATATACATATTCATCGATGGCTCATTTGGCCAGGCCGGAAAATTGACGTTGCTTCGTCGGAGATTTGCCTCTTTTGAAGGTTTTCAGAAAAATCTTTCCCAAAATTCAATTCATTTCTACTGTCAACTATGTAGAGTTGTGTCATATAAGACACCGTTTCAAGCTGAAGTAAGCATGTTTTTGTTGACGTGTCTATTTTAACTAACATTTTCTATTAATTATCAGAGCAAACATTTTTTTATCTATTTTAATTTAATTAATATATAATTTTTCAAAATTACTTTTGAAAATGAGAATGATATTTTTGAAATAACGGTCTTTCGAAAATAATCTCTATGGTAAAATCTGCTTACGTTTTACCCTCGAAAAATTTTACCGAGTAGGTTATTGTATAATTTTTCAAAATTATAGAAATCTACTTTGGTTATAACAATATCCTTTAGTTATACTTTATTATTAAAAATATCCTTTATAAAGGTTAGTAATACTTTATACTCACCATCTCATTTTATATGAGATCCTTTTAGTCCTTTCTTTTTAGTCCGTCTCAAAAAATAAAATTCTCATGTCAAACTCAAACAGTTGGGAGTAACTATTTCATGTAAAATATGAAAGATGAATGATGAATAATACGTTAATCATGAGTATCTTAATGGATCTCTTAGTATTTATTATAGTATATTTTAAAATCATTTAATTAACACTTAAAATTTATCAAACATTAATACCACTTTCTTTATCCCATAGCCAACAATTTTACGATGACTTTTAGGACTACTTAAATTAATTCTTTTTAAAAAGGAAAATAATCACACTTATTGAACATAAAAGGAAAAAACACAGAAATACCATCAAAATCACACCACTAAAGGTGTAATTATTTTATTATTACAACTTGATCTTTTATTATTGGAGTACACGCAGCTAGTAGCATCCATCATAAAGGCTACCTATATATGTCAATTTGCATATTTTATTGCAAATTAACATGCCTTATATTTTATATATATAACTAAAAGAAGGTGCGAGCTGTTTGGATCTCACATCTCTGTGGGCTAAGTCTGCATAAACCAGGCAAATTCTGTGCAGTCTGCAGCATTTCCTGCCTCTGTCTTCCTTGGACTTGGCCTCTCTGTTTCTCCTGTTGGAACACTTGCCTCAGTCCCTCGCAGCGGCACTGCGGGTCTTGTATCTGTTCCAGCTGATTGCAGCATTCTTGAGCCTCCCGCGGGATTTGTTGGTCAGTTTGGGCCTTCTCTCGAATGAACTGCTGGCACGAACGGAGCTGCTGTGCCTGTATTGTTAAGGCCATAAAAGTCCGTTTCAATTCATGTGAAGGGGAATTCAGGAAACACTCCTAAAATTTGTGAATATAGAATAGAATACTGAGATAGTTGAGATTTCACGATTTAACAATAATGTACCAGTGAAATCTCACTTGTGAGGGTCTGAAGAAAATACAATGTACGCATGTCTTACCACTTACCTCGATCTTCTCTATCTTTACTAGGTAGAGAGGTGGTTAGTGAAAGACATGTTTAATTTGAATTCACCATCAAAATAAAGAAGTGTAACTTTTGAAATTGAAGTTATGTCATATAAATTAAAAGAGTAATAATACAAAATGCGTCATTTTCTTGAGAAAAAAGTATTACTCACTCCATTTTTTTCGAGAAGAATGATGTGATTAGACTTGATACGAAATTTGAATAATTAAAATTATATTAAATATATTAAAATCTCCTTTTAATCTTGCGGTATGACCACGAGAAAAATTAAAAGTTTACTGAAAAAGACTATAGAAATGCTGGCAGCTTTATGTATATCAACTATAGAATTCCACAAAAGAAATAGAATTTATGTATATTAACAACAACAACGTAACATCCCCAGTGAAATTCCACCGGTGAAATCTGGAAAAAATAAAATGTACGCGAATTTTTTACCATTATCTCATAAAGATAAAAAAGTTGTTTCCGAGCTCAAAAATATCAGGATGTATATCAACTATAGAAAATAAAAGAAATTACCTGCTGAATTTGCTGCTGGCAGCTTTGAGTCTGAGGGTTCTCAACATCTTCAGCAATGGTGATGGTCATGATACGTGAGCTACAAACTGTGGCTGCCATAAAAAGGACCACTAAAGAAATGGCTCCAACAATCATTACTCTACCCATGATATTAGTTTATAGTATTACTCTTAATGAAAAGAAGTTGGATGTTGTTCTATGGAAAGCAATGCACTGAATTTATAGGGGATTAAAAGGGCTGCATGTTAAGTACGTGGCTTATGAAACTTTATTGGTTTTGGCAGGTGGATATATGGTGTCTTCTTCTGCATGTTTTTATGTCTTTATCTTCCTTGCTTCCACGTAAGATAAGAAGCCACGGCGTCGAGTAAATTTGAGGACGTTCATTCAAAAATTTTAATGGTAAATTATATTTTTCCTGTTTCATTTTATGCGACATCTGTCTTAGTATGATTTTTTTTCTGATTTGGTATGAGTTTTAAGAAAAGAAGGAAGACTTTTAAAATTTGTGATCTAAAAGCATTCATAGATATTTATGTAGTTGAAAATCATTTTATTAAAGGTAAAATGGAAATTTTAAAGTTAAATTTTACCTTTAAAATAATATTTTTACCCTTAATGAAACGACTCACAGCTACACAAATATCTAAGAATGATTTTATAATACAAGTTTTAAAAGACTTTCTTTTTTTCTTAAAGATCGTGTCAAGTCAAAGAGTGCCACATAAAATGGGACGGAGGAAGTAACAATTTTTTGGGACGAACTAAAAAGAAAAGGGTGCTACATAAAATAGAACGAATAGAGTAATATTTATATATGATTAAAATTATTTTTTTATATATATATATAATAAAAATTAATTAAACATTTTTGTGTGACCAACATGAATAGTGGTGCATTGGTAGGACCGCTTCACCCTTAATTAGAGATTTTAAATTGAAATTTTTGTTGAGGGCGCCATTTTCTAATGAGCCCTACGGTGTGAAATCCAAATTTAGTCAAAGCTAACTCATTAAACGGGAAATTTATATAAATAAAAAACTCCTTTATGTGTTTAATGTAGTATTATAAATTCTCTAAGCGAAATTTCTGATTTTGTCACATAAGTGAAAAGATCAATAACACTCAAAAAAAAAAATCAATTTGTTTGTTTGGAAATTAGAAAATGATTTTGGAGCTGTATAGAAGGGATTCTTAGTAGCTCAATTGGTTGGTTAGCTACCTGAACTCTTACCTTATTGGTGAGAGTTCAATTTCCCACGTTATAATCTCCTCCTCGTTTCTCCTTCCCCTATCTTCATTTTTTTAAAAAAAAAAGAAAATGTCGCTTGTATTTTGCTTACTTTGGTTTCCTCGTCAAAGTGAACACTTGGTGCATTGCCTTATATACCCTTTCACTCTTTAATTTAATAATGGTATATTGCATGCCTAGATATAAAATTAAGAAAGGAATAAAGGTTTTTTAACATTTGTAATTTTATTAAAATTATATTAACCGTAAGTATTTGTATAGTTGTAGAGTATTAATATTAACAATACACTTTTAAAATTAAATCTAAATATCAAAACAGACATACTTTTTTAAAACAGAAGAAAATGTATCATATAAATTATATATATATATGATTTTAGTTCTTGTGCGTTTATGTTTTTAAATCAAAATTTTAGTTATTCGGATTATTTCATTCATTAAGCATTTATTTTTTAAGATTTGAATTTTAATTATTAAATAATGTGTTTGTTTTATCTATGTTACAATCATTTATAATGAATCTGAATAATATTTGCAATATCGTTTCAATATTACTAAGATATCTATTTAAAAATTTATACAAAAAATGATACTAACTTCATTTATTTACTGCTATTGTTATAATTCATCGGCCATCATTATCAATTATTACTATCCATTTATAACCACCAATTACAATTTCAATATAATCAAATCATCATCGCTCTATTATCACCATTAATCATAATTAGCATAACAATTCATTATTGTCAATTACTAAATTTTAACGTCTCCAACTAAACACCTTTTGTAATGTAATTATCACTATCAATTAGGCCTGCATACTGGTCAGTTTGGTTCAATTTTAAAGGTTAATTGATTTAATGTGTAGATATATCAAATCGTTATCAAATCATTAAGATATTAACTTATTAATTTATTTATTATTAATTGTTATCGATTTAACCATTAAGATTTGACACAAAATCTCTTTATTGAAAATTACTTAAAAACAAGAGGACAAACTAATTGAACCATATACGTGAGTTGACAGATTGCATTTTGCTCAAAAACAAACATCATCACATTGTAAAATAATTGAAAGTCTGAGACATTCAAAAATAAACATATAAAATTATCAAGGGCTTTATATACCAAATGATGCAAATACAATTTTTTAATTTACCATCGAATTATCGATTAACCCGTTAAGAAAAAGTCTAAAACTATTAAACATTGATAACCCAATAATAAAAAAATTAAATAATTCTCGAAACTGCTAAAATCAAGAGCACATTATCAGTAAACTAATAATTTGTTTTATTTGATTAATCGCTTTCGGTGCGATTTAAAATCATTCCTTCTATCAATTATCATTACACGGCGATAAAGTCATGTCCTCCAAGAGTGTCAATTGACACTTTTTTTTTAATCAAAAATTACATTTGTATAAGTAAAAATAAATGTAACCATAATCATTCACTACAAATTAACCATCACTAACTCACCATTACCATAATTAACAACCATCAATCACACCAACAACCAGGATTATTACCATCAACTTTATTCTAACTTTGTAGCATCAAATTTATTACTCTGTTCACAACGCTATTCTGTATATAAGATGTTTATTTTTAATTATCACTTTTAACAAATAAAAAAATAATGAATTATTTTTTTCATATTTTACTCTCAATATTAATTATTTATATTCTCTAAATCATTTTTCAATTAATAAAAATAAAGTGATATAATAGTTGAACCGTGAACGTACCAAGCCAAGTCCAACATATTACTTGAGGGAAATGAAAGTACCACATATTACTCTTTCAATTTCATGTTGCATCTTTTTTTGGGTCTCAAAAAAAATGTCAGCCTCGATGCTCTTATGGCAGGGCAATAACAGAACACAATCTCTCTCGGAAAAAAGAAGACTTTCAAAGAAAAAAAAGACGTGAAACTTTAATAACTTACTCAAAACACTTTTTAAAAAATTACGTGATACAATTAGATTGAATAAACCCTTCTAGTGACCAAGAGAGACTTATTAACAGGTTGCGCGTAAAAGAACCACGTGATACATATTTTTTTGATCTGAAAAGCTGAAAGCACACAAAGATGGGGCACGTAAGTCACAAGAAGGATATGGAGTCGAAAATCGAACCCCTATGACAGCCTCAATGCTCTTATGACAGGACAGTAGCAAGAACACAATCTCTCGGAAAAAAAAGACTAAATAACAAAGTTTTTTCTTCTGAAATCCACTCTTGAAGTCACGTCTTTCCATACGTGAACTAAATAAAAAATATGACTTTCGACTTCTCTTACCCTAATAAAAAAAAACTTTATGAAATTATTCTTAGTTAAGAGTTTCATATAAAGAGAGAATACTACTAATTACGTACTCAAAAACATTACAAGCACACCAAATTAAACTGACTGGTAATTAAGCACAACACATGAGGCACCATAAATAGGGTAGTAGAGGTACTCATTTTATTCTTATTACAATAATTGAAAAAAACAGCAAGCTAACTAAGGCTTGCTATTTCACAAGTCTCTTAATTAATTAGAATAAAGAGCGAGGGTTGGAATATTTTGGCATTGTTGAGGGCTTATGCGGCATAAAGCAGGAAGCTGCTGTGCAGTCTTGAAAGCCTCGCGCATTTCTCTTCCCTGCAATTCTCCTCTTTCCTTTTGCTGCTGCACTACTTGTTTTATTCCCTCGCACCGGCATTCCTCATCTTGAATTTGTTCCAGCTGCTCACAGCATCTGTTCAATTTCGACTTTAATTTAAGACCATAAAATTAAAAAGTCCTCTTTCTTTTCTTATTTAAAACTTCGAGCCAAATCAAAATGAAACGAAGGTAAATGAATTCTGTTGTTATGATTTTAAATTTTAAGAGTTCCAAATTAAAGTTATTGAATTCGACTAAACTGACAACCGGCGAAGGGTAATGAACTGTTAGATTCACATATTTTGGGTCGTTCGAGATAGTAGTTTTTTAATTATGGTTCAAATAATTACTTAATAGTTTAAGAATTGATGTAACTCGATATGTGTTAGTCATATTTTAGTTTGTTGCGTTAGACTATTTTATTTTATGTGTCTTAGTTTGATGGAAAATAAGATAAAGATTTCTAAATTTTATAATCTTTAATTGAAGAAGTACTCTTGTGATAATAAGAGTGAAAGTTGAAATTGAAATATAAAAAACAAATGTTACTTCAAGTGCCACTACTTCTTTTCTTGAGAGTCTTTTTCTAATGGACTTTGGACTAATAACGTGTAAATCAAAAAGCCATAAGCCATAAATTAATAACTTGTGATTTTTTTTAATATATTGGCTAAAAATAAACATGTAAAAATATTCCTTTATATAATCTAAACACCATAAAATTGCATGCTTAAAAATATTTTAACTTAAAACACCTAAAATAAATCCATTCAAATGTGTTCTTAATTAGTCTAGTAAAAATATGAATCTTGAATCCCTTCATAAAAGAAGAATTACCGAAGATCAATCGACTTCTCGATCATAATTGCTCTAATAAATAACTAAAGAAAATAGATAGATAGGAGATAAAAAAATAAAAGAGAAACAAATTAATTATAAAAATATCTCTATCTCTAAGATTCTCTAAGATTCACTAATTATTTGACTATTGGCGGGTCTCCGTGGAAGACTCTTCAACGGAGTCATTATATATATCTTTTAGTTAAAATGTCATCATTTAACGTTATTCTTTTTAATTTTATCTTAAATTAAGATAATTAATCGCCACATAACTAAATATATTTATGTTTGAATCGAACAAAAAATTTCAAATTTCATTTCTTCAACATTTCGCCATACCTATCAAAAGAAAATAATATCGTTATAGAGAGATCTGACGATATAATTAAATAAAAACTTTCAGTAGAAATTATAAAACCTCCTAATTTAACTACCTTGGAAATGATTGGCGCCAATCTCCACCTTGTTGGTCCATAAATATTTCCTCTTCCTCAGTAAATTTAGTGCTTTGTCTTAAATACTCTTCACAAGTACGTAAGTTCTGTGCCCTTTGCATTTCCTGCTGGCAACGTTGTGACATTTGTTCCCTTGGGTTTTCATATATGGTAATTTTTGTAGTACGAAAGCTAGAACCCCTTACTGAAATAAAAAGTAAGGCTAAACAAATTGCTACAAATATTATTACTTTACCCATAATTTATCTTTTTTTAAATTCAAAATGTTGGTTATGGTGTTACTATGATGTATAGAGAGTGTGTGAATTTTATAAGGGATTGAAAGGGGTTGCATGTTAAGTACGTGGCTAAGGAAATTTTATTGGTTTTGGCATGTGGATAGTATATGTATTGCATGTTGGATAGGTGTAATTTTTTTGCTTCCACGTTACCAAAGAGAATTCACAGTATTTCTTTTTTGAAAAAAATCAGGAGGATAAATAAACATATACTAGTTAATTGATTAATACAGCTATAATTTAAATTAATTACGGCTCGCAACAAATGTTTAGCTGTAATACAGTTTAAGTCGTGCACGAATCAAAAATTGTATAGCGAAATATATAAACACAATAAATTGTATAGCGAAATATTACAAATGTGGTGCATGAATTATATAGCAAAATATACAAACGCTATGCAAAAAATACAAATTGTATAGTAAATTATACAAATATATATAAATGTAGTGCGAATTATACAAATACTGTTATAACTATAGTTACAAAATATAATTATTTAAACTATAAATATAAAAATAATTAAGATATTTTTTAGTAGTTATATACGAAAATTTTTCAATTAGGTGAATTTGGAAGTTACACACCACGTGCCTCTTTCTTTACTCGATTTTCCACTAAAGCATTTGCGGCAATACTATGGAGTTCCTAAGTTTCTTTTTTGTTTAAAGAAATACTGACTAGGAGAATTTTTGTTCTCATGAGAGATAAATGCATTGAGCTTAATATTATTAGTTATAACATAATAATAAATAGAGGGATGAGATTATGCAATTGTTTTATGAAATTTCATAAGATTGGAAGGTCTGTTTGAAGTTGGAAGAATGACGATGCAAAAAATTTTTTGGTTTAGTAGTCATTTTACTCTATTTTGTCCCTGGTGTCTTATCCATTTCATCTTGGTTTTTTTAGCTCAATGTCACGGTCTTAGAACTTTCTTTAAGACTTCCGTGCGGCATTAGTCAATTTGCTCACGACTCTTTCACGATCTTGCAAATACTAATAAGCCCGCACTAGTCAATTTGCTCACGACTCTTTCACGATCTTGCAAATACTAATAAGCCTAGACTTGTAAATTACTTTGGAAGATTACTTACAACTCTTGATTGGTTTGTACAAATGAGTGACCCCTTTATTTATACTATTTCTAAGGGGCTTATGTGCAAATAATATTTATTCTATAAGTCTCTCATTAATTATACATTAGCCTCTCTCTAGAATATTCTACGTACTTAGAGTCTTCTCAAGATTTGTCCATATTATTCTAGAGTCTTCTAAGAGCTTCAAGCTTTATCCGCAATGTTCTAGAGTATTCCGAAAACCTCTCCAAGACTCTAGTTTCTTTTCCTTGACTCTAGATTCTTCCTTCTTTTTATGAAAGATTGGTGGGTTGTGACATCAGTCTATGTTTGTTTTAGGGCCATTTCTCTTTCGTGCTTACCCATTCTGTTTAAGATCCTGGTTGGTTTGCTTCTCACCTCTGCTTTACTATTTACATCTAGTTTAACCAAAACATTTTTGCCATGGCCAGTATGTTAAAGTGTTAATTTTAGCATCATATAATGGATCTTGAATGGATATTAATGTTTGAAGTCACTGGTTGGTTAAATGCTCAAACTTGCTGTCTTGCCGGTTGTAATGTTACTTATTAGAAAGCTTGATACAATATTAATTTTGTTTTTTTCTTTGTATGGTAATGTTGGAATGAGCCCACTGGACTCCTGCTTTCTCCTTGCATCTCATGATGGGCCATATAGGCCCAACTTCCTTTTCGAGACAACTCCGGGTCGTCTTCTGGAGATGAGAAGCGGATACAGGCGTGAGAAAGTTAATTGCAGATTTTCGGAGGCAAAAGATTGGATGTATACAACGGTGTACATGAAATATACACTTAAGTGTATACAGCGGATAAAAAGGGCCGAAGGGCATTTTTTAAGCAGCAGCAAAGGATTAAAGGGCCATGCAGGCCCAAAGTATTTTTAGAAAGAAAAAGTAAACAAAATATACTCAATTTAAAATTATTTATCTTTAATAGACCCAATACAAACTATTTACCCTTAATAGATCCATGACCCAAACTATTTACATTCTTACCCCCACTTACCCCTTTTTATTTTGCCCTGACGTCAGTTGATGTCAGTATAAATACTGTCAAATATACTCCGGCCATATATATACACCATACCGGTATTATATAAAATGAACTCAATCCTTGTATATTGATAGTCAATTGGTATTATATAGGATTGTGTTGTTTTTTATTTTAAGAAATAAATAAGAAACAAATAAAAACAATTATTAAAGGCTAAATTAGTAGAAAACTTATTTGTTGTGATACTCCATCGATATATTTATACCATATCAGTATCATGTAGGACTAGAAAATTATTGAAGTTACAAAATTATTTATTAAATTCTGAATAAGTAAAAAATATATTCTTGTGATACTCCATCGGTATATTGATGCCCTACCGGTATCATATAATTTTGAGCTCTTCTTTTAATAAATAAAACTAGCAACACCAACATTACTATATGTCTAACATAAACCCAAAAAATACTCAATTCTATAACCAATTTTCTAAATTTCAAATTTAGAGTTTCATCTTAATTTCTCCAAATAACATAAATTTAAGGAGATTCACATAATATAATATACTTAATATTTTATTATCAATCACAATATATCAAACTTAAGTTATGACGTGATAAATAAATAAAATAATTTAAAGAAAAATTATGATAACAATATACTAAGTCTGCACGATACCCCTGAAGCGCCACATGATCATTGTCAACATAAAATCCCTAACTTTTATTTTTTTATTTTTTAGTTTTTATTTTTTTTATATTATATATTTTATAAAAAAAAATCTGCACTGTTACTATTATTAAGGAACTTTCAAGAAGATAGTGTAAATATATATATAAACGAAAGGAAGGGAGCATATAGAGGAAGAAAGAGGACGCTCCCCCCTACTTTAATATTTTAATAATATATTTCCTTTAATAATTTTAGGAAACAATCTCTCTGCTTCTGTTATGAGGTAGTGATAAGGTTTGCGTACATTCTATACTTTTCAGATCCCACTTATAAAATTTCATTGAATATATTATTGTTATTTCTTCTAACAATTAACATATAACAACGAGATTCAATAGCTTACCTAAAGCAATTTAGTGTTTGGGGTGATGGCGGAAAATTTTGAATCTATAAAATTTAAAAATGATGTTCATAAATAAAAAGTAAAGATATTGATAACACCAAAAATTTCCTTCATAAACATTAGTCATACAACAAAATACCTAATGATAACCTATATATTTGGTCAATCAAAATATAATTTATGTGAAATCTAAGTATAGTACATTCTAAATTTATTTTACAACATCATAATTATCAAAATGAAGAGCATATCATAAAATTTAGACATCTCTATTATATTAAAATAAAATCTCAAAACCAATATCACCAAGAAAATTATATAAGCCAAATTTCACAATTAAATTTTTTTGCATAATTTGTCGATGAATGAGTTAGAATAATGTCTACATAAAAAGTTTATGTATAACAATATTAGTTATATTTATGTAGAATAACATGTATAAAAATATTATCTGAAAAGAGAAAAGACTATGATATATAATGCATTTATTGTTGTAATAAATGACAAATAAGATTAAATAGATAATTATGTTTCGAAAGTATGTTAATCACATTTTATAAAAAAAAATCCTTATGATGTTGCCAAGATATTTTTAATATAGGTTTTAAAAGCTTTTTCCTCTTATTGTGTTGCTAAAATATTTTTGTAAATTTTATAGAATACATTATGATCATTATGCAATTATACTTTAAGCAAATTTTATAAAATTATTTTTTTTTTCATGGTGGAAGGTTACTTTTATTACATTTTGTAAAAGTATTTTCTTTATCATGTTTTTGGTATAGTTTTTAAAATATTTTTGAGAATAGTTTCATTACATTTTGTAAAAATATTTTTTTATCATATTGCCAAGTTACTTTTACAATATTTTGTAGAAATAGTTTTGTTATCATGCTTCAAAGATACCTTTAGTATAGTTTTTAAAAGTGATTTTTTTCGTCATATGTTAAATACTTCCATTACATGTTGTTAAAAAAAAATTTATGATGTAGCAAGTTAGGTTTTTACTATTTAGTTAGGTTTTATGACATACAAAATTTTAAATATGTAGTAATAATATTTCTTTCTTTTCAAAATTTTTACTATTTAGTATATACGTGTTATATAATATTTAGTAATTGAGTATTATGTCAAAATATTCGACTAAAGGCCTACAAAATTTATAGATAATGTATAATCCCTTAAATAAATTCATTAGCAATTTTAAAACTGTCTATTTAATAATTAATACGAATATCAATTAATATATAATAAGTTTATGTGTTTACAATAAAATATTTGCAGATATTTAAAGACCGTAGGAATTAACTAATTGTAAGTAATTGATAAACTCTAACAAGCAGTTGATTATTTGGTTTAAAAAAATATATTATAAATTATTATTTTTGGTTAGAATGATTAAAATACCTTTCCACAAAAAAAAGAAAAGAAAAAAGCAACATATAAAAAATATTATTTTCCACAAAAAGCTATGGCGTCGCCCGGACTCGAACCGGAGACCTTCAGTGTGTTAGACTGACGTGATAACCAACTACACCACGACACCTTGTTGTTCGATTTCTGTCTGTTTTTTATAATAATGTAAACACTCTTGGCCAGTCTTGATAAATAGACTAAGTTTGAGGAATAATTAATTTCCAGACTAGTTATTTCAGGATTGTAATATTATTTTTATTTCACAGATTCTTTACTTTAATTGCCACACTCATGTCAGGTTCTCTAAATATACATTATTTTTGACGAATTTGATATGCACTCACCGATACTTTTAAAGAGTCTGAGTAACATAGATTAAGCATGAATAACTAATTTCGAGATAATTAATATCGAGATAACTTTTTTCCTATCAAATGCGATCCAGGCTATTAGTGCAAATAGGTTCTTCATCACTAACCTAAAGTTACACAAGAAACAAATAGAGTTCAAAAAGATTAGTACTCATATAGCCAAGAATGAAGAAAAAAACAGAAATTTATGAGGAGTGAGTATGACTTTTTAGCTGCCACAACCACTGCATTATGTTAGTAGAGTTGTCTATTCAATTCAACTATTCACCATTTTTATACATAATATGTTTTGAATTTTTTAAAGTCAAATGGACATGTTTGTCTCCAATAGAATACAAAAATTAGTACTTACTCAATATGTCAAAGATTATGTTCCCTAACTACTGATTTTTTTAATTATTTTTTTTTCCTTGCAAGCTATCCCAATTTGAGAGTACAGGGACGGAGCTATATTTATTCAAACGCTCTTTCTTGAAAAACTTTTTTGAATATATAGGTTAAATATAGATATTTTGATATATATCAATTGGTGAACACCCTTGATATAAAAATCATCGACCCATGTTTCAAAAGTATGAATACTCTTGACGAAAATGCTGGCTCCGCTACTATGAGATACACATCTAAAAGACATAAAAGAGTCAAGTCTAGACTATCTTATCTAATGCATGCAGCATTAAGTACAGAAAATTTGAAATTGTAAAAGTTTATAATTGTTGGTTGGACATTTACTTGTATGTAATTAAGGAGAGGCTGAAAATAGAGATCAAAGGTGCGTAGGCAAACCGGCAAATGAAATGACTATTTAAATCTGCCCCACTATTAGTTAGAACTTAGAATCATCACCACTGTCATTGTGCTTTTCAATTTTCTTATTTCGGTGTGATAAAATTAGCTCATGAAATTATAATATTTAAATGGATTAATTATGATCGATCAATATGTTTATTTATTCGTTTTGACCTGTCCAATTTCAACCATCTAAAGATTGGATTGATTTAGGCTAAGCTATGTAGCACAAATCGATTCATGAGAAACAAAATATTAACTTATTTTTGTTTGATATATTATAGTATATAATTATATCGTAAAGAAGGAAATATTAATTAATTCTTTTTAATATATTTACTTGAGTCGCGAGTCTATTGAAAATAATTTTTCTACAGACATAAAATAGGAATAAGGTTGCATATGCTCCATCCTCTCTGGGCCCAGCTTGTGGGATTACATGTTATTTACAATTGGCAAGAACATTGAAAAAGAAATTAAACTATGTAAGCTTTGGTGGAGTTGGGCTAATTCCTCATGAGCCGTTTGTTTAGTTAATCTTGACTCACTTAATCTTGGTTAATTACTTGCTCCGGTTCAGAAAGAATGATCTATTTTTTTTAGTCCGTTTAAAAAAGAATAATTATTTATTTGCAACACATTGATTTCAATTTTTCACATGTCATATTTTAGACCACAAGATTAAAGGGCATTTTGATACATTTGACATAACTTTAATTTAGGATCTCATGTCCAAGATCTAAATATAGCGAAACCACATTGCTGCCGCTGCCCCTCGGGCAATAAGCGATGCAGCCAAATAAGTTTCACTTGAAATGAGTTGATAAGTGTAACGAAATGAAAGACATCGGGAATAGTTCAACTCATATTTGAGATACGTATCACTCAAACCTACACATCTTTCGGTGAAACTCCTTCCTTCGTTCACTTCAAACGTCGTATTCTATACGTAATGAAAGATACATAAAGAGAAACTCATTAGTACCCTGAGGAAGGTACCAGATCGACTTCTAGTTGTAGATGATCTTACTTACATCGGTTGTAGCGCTTTCTCTTGATTCTATTTCAGAATGATCTTTCCTTGCCTAAGAGTCATATGATGGGTAGCCTCACTGCAACATGGGTGGTAGTCTTTTCCTCATTGTGTGGAAGATTCCAGTTTGAAATCGTCCCTTACAAAAATCTTCTTTATTTATTAAATTTCATGCCGAATCAAATTAAAATCATTCATTTTAAAACAAAAGGAGTAATAATTTAACTTATTTTGATCCATTTAAATTTTAGATGAAACCACTCATTTGTCACCATACTCATATTCTACACTTCAATTGAGTTCTGATGGGTAAGTGTTAAGTCCTGCTTTAGTTGACAGAATGAGTTGTGGTCTCCATATATGATTTAGACAATTGAAAAAAAACTAATTTAGAGGTGGAGTTAGATTCCAAAATTGCATATAAACAAAAAAAAAAAAAAAGGATTACATACAGGGCAAATTGAAAAGAGATTATGTCAAAAAAGTCCCATGATTGACACTTTTTATTTTTGCCCACTTTTAATATATCCAACTACTACTTTAACTTTTTGTTACATCAAAATGATCAAGATTTGGAACAAGTCCACACCCAAAAAATACTTCCATGATGGTCCCAAATGCCACACCTTATCTATTCATACTGTTATTATTGTGGCCCCATAAATCTTATGTTTAAATTTACAATGACAAAGATCCTCCTGGGAAATTGTAGGATTTGCTTAAATATAGGGTGTCAGACTACCAGTATTCATTTTTTTTTTTATCTTTTATCTTTTGGTTTCAATCAGTACTTAATTCAGTTCATGTTGGAGGGTTGAATCATTCCAAAAAATCCAATAAAAAGTTGAAATTTTAAGTGGATGTTGTAATTTGGGAGTTGAAAAGTGAAGGGCTTTATGATTTTTAGAGATTGCTTTAATTTACAGTAAACTGGTAAAACAAGTGACTGTATCCGGCAATGGAACCGCTTAATTTGGATTCACGCTGAAAAGTGTTATGTTGAAAGATAAAGCACTCTAACAAAGACAACTCCATACATAGGGAGACTCGAACTCTTAGACTTTCAATTAACAATGAAAGGTGTAATATCAGACAACTTTCATATCCAAGAGATTGCATTCCTTTTCAGACATAAAATGCTTCACATTAGCTCCATGGTCCAAACAAAAGACAATAGATATTCATAAACAGCTACATCTGGTTAGTTCAACTACAATACCTACTTAATATCTGTGTCGAAGGCCACCACTGAATCCTGATGGGTCCGCCCTGATAACAGGCATTCCAAGCCGGTCCAATCGACCAGAACCAGGATAAGCTTTACCAGTAAAGTTGGCATAAACAGAACCCTTTTGTGAGTTATTTCTAGACTCACTGTACCCATGAATCGAGTACCTTTTTGTTGAGCTTGATCTCTCGTAGTGAGGCCTTTGTTTAGGTGCGCTCATTGAGCGTACCTTAGCCTTCGAGGACTCTGTGTAGGACATGTAGTTGGGATGATCAGAGTAACCACTCAAGCAGCTTCTTGAACCATCGCTCTTAGTTGGTGTAAATGGTCCTCTCTTGGAGCTACCACCCTTTGATGAAGCCGAGTAGAACTGAGGGCTGTTGTCAGCAGTGCAGAAGCAAGCTTCATCAAGATCTTCATTGAACTTCAGGGGACTAAGAGGTTGATTTCCACAGGACGATGGACTGGGAACCATTTGATGAGCAGTTGATTCCTTCGACGTTGTTAAGCTATAGCTGTATTGGTCAGAGTTCAAACTAAGATGTGCGGATTGGAAGAGGTTCCTTTGTTTCGGCATGACATATGGTTTCCCGGTATCTATCTCAAGGATCTTGTCACTCTTTTCATCATCAATAGAACTGGTTCTTGCGGAAGATCCTTGGGGTCTAATCCGTGCTTTGTCCGAATCAATTCCCTTCCAATTTGATTTTGAGGTATTCCTCTGCATGATTAATACTCCAAGTTAGTCATGAACAATTAAAATAGTTGATGCATAAAACAAGCAAGAAATACCTTGAGCATAGATGTTTCATCATGCTTCAAGCTCCTTGCGCGGATAACATGCTCGAATTTCTCTGGAGTTGTAGGATCCTACCGATAAAGAAACATTTGATCAACATGTATTACTATAATTAACTCATTTTTAAAAAGAACCCCACGTGACATGTAAAAGAATTTTAGTGTCACATGACATGTTTATCGACTTTCAAAAGAGTGACTATTATAAGAGGAAAAAAAGAGTGGCATCTTTACAGTAGATGGAAAAAAGGTGTGGGGACTGAAGTGAATGTTTGAGGTAAGCATATTTTCTAGAATAATTATCTTTATCAAAGTAGGAACTTCTATTAAAAACCATAACTTTAGTACAGCAGTCTTTTAAGAATATAGGCATCCTCCTAAGATTTGTGGAATTGAAAGGAAGGAAGATTAATATTGACTTACAGCATGAAGAAATTGAACAGACTTAGTACTCGAATGAGGGGATCCTGAGACCTGAGATCGACCAGCACGAGCCCTCGACTGAGCTCTGGCTATTGCTTGCATTTGCCGTAGATAATCAGCAGTCTGTTGCCTCACAATGTGACCTCTCACCAGTGCTTGAAGCTTCACCAGACCCTTTAACGCTCGTAAAGCTCTCCTCGACTTTAAATTACATATAAACACAAGAACTTAGTAAAATTAAGACACTTAATGTAATTAATTGCAAAACAAATAGTCTAACAGTAAATAGTTAGTGATAATGCCTTAGCACAGAAAAGCATGAAAATTTTCAAAGGTGTTGGCGCCTTAAAACCTCATTTTCATATTCCTGAAGTCTTCTTCTAAAGTGAAGTCTGACATTTTCAGAAGATTAGGACATATCACAATTCACCAACCTTCCAATAAAGAAATGAAAAGTAGTACCAAAAAAGCTTCTGACTTCCCAACTCTCTAAAGACAAAGCAATTGTACATTTCTATACAAACAAGTTCTATCTCTTTTCCCTCTATAAATCTCTTGGAAATGGAGGGAATAAATTTGGGAGCATGTTGATCGAACACTTCAAAAATGTCGTGTGTGGGTCGGATCCTCCAACATATTTGTTAAGTCCGAGCAATACAGATCGAGTCATAGAACCATCAAGAATAGTAGAATACCGCATTCATTAGGCCTCAGATAGAGAGAAATCAAGAACTTCAAAACCAGCACAAAAGTTACTGATACTCAAAGAATTCAATACATATTGAATATCAACTAATTCACCAAGTGGTCCAAAAGAACAACTGAGCTATTAGTAGTAATAACCTCTGCCTTTAGGGCACAGAAATTATGATGTTTCCACATACTGAACTAAGTTACCTAACACTTAGCCATATTAACTTGGAGATATCAATGCCTAACCAACATAAAGTGCTTTGAGGTTCTAGTCTATGATGCTCAAAATACCCAAAGAAAAAAAACACAGAAACAAAAAATTCTAAAAATTTTACCTTAGTTTTGGTTTCACTTTCAAGTTTTCCATCATATAAGAAACAAAAGAGTACCACATAACCAAATTCATGCAACTTTAACATCATCAAACAGGGCTTGTGACCTTGCTGGCTAGCTGTAACAGTAACACTACAGTTGCACTAATGTACAAAAAAACATACTAATCAATGTAAAACATAAAACAATAAAAAGACAGAATAGGAAACTACCCATCTTGGAATTCACTTTAGCCCATCTCTTAAATTTTTATAAAAATAGTACACTTTAGCCCCATTTCTCTCTAAATTAAAATGAATCTTGAAAACTTCAACCTAACCCATAATATTTCCATTTTTAGATTTTCAGGTCCACACGGTTCCTTCTTTGCCCCATATTACACTCCCCCTCACCATGTTCAAACTCTTAACCACCCCACCCCCCACCCCCCTTAACCCTCCCTACCCCACAAAACAAAAAAAAGATCATTTTTTTCTTGAAAAAAGGAAAACAGCTATACATATAACACACTGGAAACTACTACAATATAAGCTAGGTCGGTTTGTTTATAATGAAAAAAAAAGAATAAAATTTAAAAAATGTGTAAAAGAAGAAATTTTACTCTTATCAATTCACATAAAGATTAACTATTAGCAATAACTAGTAAGGCAGATTAGCTATAACATGTTAAAGATTCAATTTTTATGTACTACTCTTGTTCATTTTTATTAGTCATTATTTTATTTTTCCAGCTCAAGCTAAGTGCTAAAGCTTAATTGAAGTAGCTAAATTTAATATTTAAAATATAATTAAGAGGTTGAAATTATATGAAAAATGCAATAAATTGCAGCCCTTCTAGTTTGATCTCAATAAACTAAATAGTTAAAATTAAAATCCTCAAATTATTAATATTAACAACTAACCAAATAAGCTCGGAAATGTGATTGAATAACGACGGCGGCCCAATTTTCACGGCTGCCGGCGAGGACTCCACTTCTTTTAACGGCCGGCCCAGAGGAGCTGAGAGAAATGCCATTCCACGTCGTCACGGCAGCGGCACCACCAGTTGTAGTAGTGGTAGCTCTGCCACTACTAGTGAGTTTCACCACCGCAGCAGCGGCTTGAGCGGCGGCGATAGCAGCTTCCGCCACGACGGCGGTTGCTTCCGCCACAGCAATCGCTCGATTTGTTGGATCAACACTACATCCAACGGCGTCATTTTGAAGTGAATTTGACACAACACGACCATAGTTTGATGGTTCTTTAACAAAGTTGGAGTCTTTTTCTCTGTAGGATTTAACAAAGCTCCATCTTTTCTTTGTGGGTTTTGGATTTTGGTTAGAAGGAGATGATGGGTCGTGTTTTTTTAGGCCAAGAAGACCTCTAAACCATTTGGATGCTTTGCCCATTTATTCAAAATAGTATAGAAATTGGATTAAAAAGAACATTTTTTTCTTCTGTTTCTTCTTTTTGCAGAGAAATGGAGGTGAAGAAAGAGAGTGAGAGAGAGGAAGAAGAAGAGAGACTTGTGAGAAATAGAAGAGAAGTCAAAAGTAACGCTACTTCTTCTTCTTCTATTCTATTCTATTATACTACTTGGGATTATCAACTCTGTGTTAATTTATTATGAACAGTAGGGAAGTAATATTTACTCCAATGCTGGGGAAATGTATTACACTGTGTGAAAGGACCAAATTACCCTAGGCCAAAACTACCCCCAATATAAATTGTTTTTTTTAAAAAAAAGGATAAAGTTTTGTCTTTAATATTTTGGATTTAGAGAATAATAACGTTCACATTTTGAATAAAGTAATAAATTTCTTAATCTTAAAATTGATTGTTAAAAATGAGTTGAATTATTACATGTATTTTTAAAAAAAATAGCCTTTGATTGATATGAATTATAACATCACTTCTTCTAAAAAAAAATTAATATTTTGAGCAATAAAATTGTAACACTGGTGTTTTGTTGTTGTACAAGAATTGTAACAATAACATACCCAGTGGAATTCCACAAGTAGAGTTCGAGGAGAATAAAATATACGCAGACTTTACCACTACCTTATAGCGATAGAAAGGTTATTTCTGAAAAATCCTCATCTCAAGATATGAAACCAAACAACTAGAGTGGAAATCAAGTGATAATTTATATAGATGATAAAAGTAACAAAAATAGATGACAGACAATAACAATACAATATATAAAATATGATCACCTCTAGCTACTTACTATATCCCAAGGCCAGACATCATCCTACCTTTACTAGCCATCTTCAACCCTAATATGTGACCTCCGCTCCTTTCTATCTAAAGTCATGTACTCGGTGATACGAAGTTGCATCATATCATGTCTAATCACCCCCTCCCCCCCCCCCCCCCCCCCCCCAATACTTTTTCGGTCTATCCTATCCTTCCGTGTAACCCCTAAATCCAACATGTCACACCTCGTAACAGGAGCGTCAGCACCTCTTCTCTGCACATACCCAAATCATCATAGTCTCACTTCTCACATTTTGTCTGCCGCAAAGGACACCCCTAACTTTCCCCGAATGATCTTATTCCTAATCTTATCCTCTAGTATGTCCACGCATCCATCTCAAAAATCCTCATCTCCACGCCCTAGATTTTCTGAATATGTGAATTTTTGATTGACTATTACTCCACTCCATACCACAGAGACAGTCTAATTAAGGAATAGAATTGTAAAAAATTAAATTTCATTCCAACATTTAAAGGAAGAAAAGTGCCTATAGTATATTTGTGGGACTATATTATTTAACATATCCAAACAAAAGAGATTATCTTTGGCATTTTCTTAACTTAATTACTTCACTATATTTGGAAAACCTTATTTAGTAGATAGGAACTAGAAAGAACTATGAAGCAATAGCATAATATTCCTTTAAACAACAAAGGAGTGGAGCCAAAATGTTGATAAATTTATATGGTAGGGTATTGAAAATTTTCATTAGACATTTTTTTTAATAATGCTATATTACTATCATAGTAAATTAGTGAAGTATGATTTAATATTTTAAAATTTGATTTTGCTATTTTACGATATAATATGGATAATCATAATTTAGTTGACTACAGTTTATATATACTCATTATAACATATAACCAAGTTTAAGGGCCCTTGATGTGTTTAGCTAAAAAAAAAAAACTTTTTAAATTCATCATTTAAAACAAGTTATAAATAACTTTATAATTATAAATCATCTCATTGAAAAAATAAAAATAAAATACTTTTGAAGTATATAAAAATATATGTAGTTTTTGACAGATTAAAAAAAAGGCATCATATAATTAGTAAAAAAAACTTTATTAGTAAATCACGTTTTCGATATAATCCAAAAGCAATATTCTTTTAAGTTACCAATTGCTAATTCTTGAAGGTTAAAAAGGTAAAATAACTCTGCACGCTACTCAAGAAAATTTCCTTTCTCTATTAGTAAAAAAAAACACAATTTTTTTTTAATATAAGGACACATGTTAGGATCCAAATTCTAGTTGACATTAATCCAAAAGAAATATTTTTTAAGTTACTAATCACCAGTACTTGAAGGTTAAATATATAAAATTTTAATCCAAAAGAAATATTCTTTAAGTTACTAATCACCAATACTTGAAGGTTAAAAATATAAAAATTGCCATGCACTCTACTCTAAATGCAATTCTGTTAGTTGTAGTTAAAGTTTACTACATCATCTTAAATTACTTGCCGTATTTTTAAAAATATAATAATATCTCAAATTATTTATTATTTTAAGTTAAAATAAATTATTTTTTTTCTTTTAATAATTTTAAAAAATTCTAATTAATTCTTTATAAAGAAAACATATTTTTAAAATATGCTAGATAATTTAGAATAAGGAGAGTACTATTTAAGTCACCATTGAAGATTTTCAGCCATTTAGAGTGGACAGAATATTTTCATAGCTTATCTATTTTAGATTGAATGGCATCTATTGTTGATTTGATAAATTAAAGAGGAATTTTCGGAGGCAGCGATTTAAAAATAGTTAAATTATATTTTATAAGTATAGTTTTAATAATTATATTTTGTAATTATAATTATAATAGTATTTGTATAATTTGTGTAATATTTGTATAATGCGTTATACAATTGCATTTTTCATATAGTGTTTGTATATTTTTCTATACAATTCGTGTACAATATTTGTATAATTCGCTATATAATTCGATTCGCGAACCGCTTTTGTACAATTGCCCACAACGTCTGTTAAATCGCACTAATTATGCAAAACTCAAACTGCATTTGCACATAGCGTTCGTATAAATCGCGTAAATCATAAAAAACTCAAACTATAATTACAGTTAGATATTTACCGCAAGCCATAATTATTTTAAACTATAACTATTATATATTTATTTATCCGCTTAATTCTTCTAAATTATTAGAGGGTAAGATAGTATTAAAAGATTATGCATTCATTCTTGTTGAAACCAAATTTTAGGGAAGATTGTGCAAAAGCCTAGAATCTAGATTGATGTGTCCACAAACTAAAAGCAGTAAGCTACACAAAATTACCAAACTTTAGGAAACGGAAACATTTTATTTAAGGAAAACAACTCAAATTGGAAAAAAGAAAAAGAAGAGATAGGTATATCTATTGAGATTGTTTCAATTTACAGTATAGTTGTTACCTATTCTGTTAATTTAAATATAATATTTATTTTAATATTTTATTATATGATATTATTAAATTTATCTTAATAATTAACCATGGAAAAACGAAAAGTAACAATTTCTTTTTAAGAGGGAAGAAATATATGGGCAGTAGCTCGTGAGCACAGATTCCTGGCAACTGCTGTACAAATACAAATAAATGTTGCAATCTATTAAAAAAATCTCACTTTTGTAGGCTTTATAGACTACTGCCACTAATATTCCCTTAATGTAGGCCAATACAAGACAAATTTCTTGTATGGTCTTGACGTGATCGTTTTAATATTTTTCCATTTATTATTTTTACGTTTAGTAAAAAAATATCTATTTAAAGAGAAAAGCTCTTAGTATCAGCAATTTTTTAATTCTTAAAATTTGAATCTAAAATCTCTGGGTATGGTAAAAGAATTTTTTTTGGAATTCATCTTAATTGATGTTTTCTTAAGTTTTGAAAATTTTTATGTAAATTTTTGATGTCCTAGGCTAGCATAGCAGATAATATTATGAAATTAAGATTTAAAAAAGAGCGAATAATAAATATAAAAAAAATTAAAAAATGAATTTTTGTAAAGTGAGTCTAGTGCTCCTTCACAGTGCTAGTTGAATGTAAAACAAATGACTTTTGTGCAATGTCGACATTTTTACAATCTTATAAAATATGTATTTATTTATTTCACTATAATCTTTAATGATACTTCAAATTTCAAAGTACAATTTTAATTAGGGTATGAACGCAGTACATAAAAATTTTAATTTTTTAAAATGTTGTTTTATTAGTATATCAAATTAAGTTGATGAATTTAATATTTTAAAATTTGATTTTAGTAAAATATAATGTGTTAACTTAGTAATCCTAATTTATTTGACTTCAACTTATTTTATATATAATAAAAAATTATTATTTTTGACTTTTCAAAAGACGCCCATCAAATATCACAACATTGAAAGTGTAGTACCAAAAATAACGATTTCAATATCACAGTATCTAGTGAGATTTCACTTTTACTTATATACTTTTAAAAGATAAAAATACTTTTTTTCATATGTTTTATTGTTAAAAAAATATCTTTAATATATATATAAAGAAAAAATGAAGGGAAGAATTAATAGGTGGAAGAAAAATTGGACATATCTCAGTTGTGGGACACGAGTCACACGTGTAGAACTTGGTCAATAAAGATGGGCCGTCCACTTACTGTTGCCTATTCACATAGTAGCAATTTCAACTTGCATTGACTCGGGTCAATTATAAAGAGGCGTGACCGCGTGATACACAAGAGAGGTAAAAAGTGAGTGAGAAAATTAACGTATTTTAAATATTTTTGTTCTTCTTTATTTGTTATTGTTTGATTTGGTACTTTTATTAAGAAAACAATCATTCATATAATTATTTTATCACATTATAATTATTTTATCATATATTTTTTATTAATTGATATTTAGTATTCGATCTTGAGATTATTTAACGCTAAGAATAAAATATGATTGAAAATTTATGATTTCTTCATATGTCAAAGGTGACAAGAAATATGAAAATTTATTTTAAAAATAGATAACAAACAAAAATAAATGCAAAAGTACATACAAATCACGCTTTAAAATAAATTATACATAATTTGACCTACGTATACTAGAAATACATGTATTTGAAGTGAGGTGATATATTAAACATATAAAATGAGCTATTTCCTGATTCAAAATAAAAGCTAGTAGAGAACATGACTTTTGTGATGTCTTGTAATTTTTGAGAGAAACTATAATAATTGAATGATTTTTTTTGTTTTTGAATAAAAAATAAAATCTTAGGCGATTCTCAAAACTTAGAATAATAACATTACCACCAAGATTAAATATGAGGGAGAGAGAGATAATTTAAGATATTTTTTTATTTCAATACGAAATTAAATAATCTGATCAATTAAGCTTTGTTCAAATTAAAATAATAAATGGATTAATAAAAAAAGAAAAAAGTTATTGACTCTCTATTGACCATGAAATTTGTACTGAAGACTTTAGAGTCCATTGGGAGAAAGAGTCAAAAAGGTAAATATGTTTATTTATTGGGTCAATAATAGTAGAGTATCTACATTCTGAAAAGTACAACTTACCCGTGATTAATTAAAGCAGCATTCATTTTTCTTCTTTTTACCTTTTGTCATTAATTAATTAATTATTACTATTATTATTTATTTGATTTATTAGTGTACTACATGCTGCCAGTACTGATGAGGTGAGTTGTTAACTTGTCTTAGACGGCAAATTAGGCAGTGTTTATATATTATGATGAGATTCTGATGAAATGACTAAACATAATAAATCTGTCTATTTTTATTTGACAAAACTCATTCAATCACGTGCTACCTAGCCAATTGCATAGCCACGTATAATTCAGGTTGACTAATTGAATATTTTTAGTTGAAAAAAATTATGCTTTATCTCAAAAAATCGTATAAAATATATTAGTCAAATATTATTTATCACGCATGTATATTAAATCATGTACATTTTTAGTAATTTTTTACTACCTCTTTGCTCTTTACTATCTATTGCATTATTACATATTTTGTCTCAATATACGTGATATTATTTAAGTTAATAAAAAAAAATTGAAATAAAATGATTTTTTAAATATATACGTAGTTATAAATTATTTCTGATAAAATTTAAATTTCTTTTAATTATAAAAAATAAAAGATTTTTTTAAAACTGATTTTAAAAATATATACATAAATTAGGACATAAAAGAATTACTATAGCATCGAATACCTAGTTTATGGTCTATTTTTACAAATATATTCATTTTTCTTACTAATGGTTTTTTTTTGAGGTAAACTAATTGGTTAAGCTAGAAAAAGTATTTTCGTATATTTTTAATTATAAAATATATTTTTTATTCTTTTTAAATTTTCAGGGGGATGCTTCAATTATTACAAAAATATATGCAATCTAATTTAGTATTTTAAAAGCCTTTTATCTTAATTGGGTTCTACAATTACAAAATGTAAGAATTGTCGCATGCAAGTGACATAGTCACATATTGTTCGGGTAGTAAATCGGACATGTTTCGTTAAAAAATTATGCTTATTAAGAAAAATATAAATATATATGGTTAAAAGTTATTTTTCATATATATATATATATATTAAATTTTAGATATTTCTTAATAAAATTTCTAACGGCACCATTAATAAAGACACAACAAATCGGTAAGTTCACCTACATATTATATTGAATTACTTAAATTCCACGAGTTAATTGGATCTATCCTCCCAATTTTCCCTTTCTTTAATCTTCATTTATTGTAGCGGAATAAAAAAAATCTTTCATTTATTGGATAATATGTTAAGATATCATTTTATATGCAAGAGAATTACGGGTTTTAAATTTGTTCTGGACTTCCAATTATGTGACACATTTCATGCTTGTGCATGTCCATCTTTGTGTTTTAGATATTCAAACACTAGAAATGTAAAACATCAAAAGTTAGCACTACGTATGTTGGTAATACACTTTATATTTTTTGGAGCATTTATCCAAGTCACTCATAAACTAATAGAAATGGAGACATAAAATGATTTTTGTAAGGAAAAAAATTCAAATTAGAGAAGCAAAAGCATTTTCCTTTGATAAGGGATATTCAAACTTTATACATTCCTACAATATGCTCTTCATTAATACACTCCATTTATTTTGCAGAAACGAACACATTAACATTACATTAAATTGAAAAAGAACAGTGTTGTCCATTGTCGATTCGATCGATTTATCAGCTTCATGTTTTGGTATAGGTTGTTTAATCTTGAGTAACCTGTCAATCTATGTTTGATACCATTTCCCTTGAGTTCTTCCTAGATGTCAAACCGCCGAAAGAGGGGATTATTTCCGTCATTCTTCGAGCAATGTCTTCGAATGATGGACGAAGTTCTGGTTTGCTGTTTCATAGTTATAAAAGAAAGGCTTAATTCTGGTTCATTTACGATTGATGTTGCTTGGACTCTTCAATGCATGTAAGATCCTCCAAAAGTAGTGGTTTATTAGAGGATCTGACACGTATATGCATTAGCACTTTTGAAGAGTTCGAGCAACATAGTTTGCAATATCAAACGGAAGCAGAGGAAAGCACCTTTGCCAACAATCAAGGATAATAGCTGAAATGCGATGATCAAGTTCTTGCGGAATATCCAGCCTACCATCCATGAAGCCAACAACTCCGACAACCTTCAAATAAATAAACTACTTTGGTACCAATACTGATCATTGAAGATAAGAAGTTGAACGTTGAGCCTAACTCAATATCATAAGTTAGCTCATGAGATAAGGATTGTCCAAAGACTATTTAAGAAAACAAATTGTCACATTGGATACTAACACGCTGTCATCATTTGCAGGCATATCAACAATATAGTGAAAGGAACATTGAGGTACCTGTAAGGAATTAAGGTCCTTCCATGGAATAGATTCAGTCATTAGTTCCCATAAGATCACACCGAAACTGAAGACATCACACCTGCACAAAAGCAGAAAAACTACATCAAGATAGGCATGGCATGATTGCAACTGATGTTAATTATGTAGAATGTGCAGCAGCATGAAACAACATGCCTAAAAACCTTATCAAGTCAAATAAATAGGACAAACTACGCAAGAACGGTCAATGGTATTAAGCATTGCATGATTGCAACTGATGTTAATTATGTAGAATGTACAGAAAGCAAAGCTTGTGAAACTTACTTCTCCATTGAAGGTTCATTTCTAAGTACTTCAGGAGCCATCCACTGCGGCTGCAACAATAACAGCAGAGTAAAATTTTGTGAGGGAAAGGAAACGACATTATCCCATTCGATGCCACCATAATAAAGAGACAAACAAAAGCTGGGATGCATACCGTCCCTCGTCCAGAATTTGCTGTTAAAAAGGTAGCATGTTTCAATTTTGAAAGGCCAAAATCTCCAACCTGCGGAAACAGGCACCAATAATCTTATATAGTGCTCCGTAATTCGTAACAGGGCTTCATCAAGAATAAATTTAAGGGTCAACGGAGAAATCAAAAACCTTGACAGTCCAGCTTTTATCCACAAGCAGGTTAGAAGATTTAAGGTCTCTATGTACTATAGGAGGGTTTCGTCGATGCAAGTAACACATACCCCTTGCCTAAACAAACAGAAGAAAGAGTGAGAAAAACCATGAATACTGATTTGGTCAAGCCTCATACTTAAAAATGAATTTACACAAATGGAATTTATGACTCTAATCAGAGAACATACCACGTCAAGTGCCATCCTAAGACGCCTTTTGAGGTCTAGTGTCGGATTATTCCCGTGAAGTACTTTAAAAAGACTTCCCCTGAAACACATGATGAACGTGTCTGTCTAGTTTTTTGTCATAACAAAGACCATCCCAAATTAATGTGCTTCATTACCTGGGCATATATTCGGTGACAATGGCAAGCTTTTCTTGTGAACTTACTGCTCCCATAAATAATAACACATAAATAATAACACGTTCGGATGTCTAAGTCTTTTCATTGTGTTAATCTGAAGACATATTGAAGCTCGATTTAAAATCTGTTAATATGGTTGATTCAATGATTATTTGATGGCATCACATACCTCCTTTTTGTATTCAAGCGAAGTTGTCTCACTGCATTGGTTCCCAAATAAAACCTTAACAGCAACATCCTGAAGGACCAAAATGGAGAGAAGATACAAATATAATAAACATGAGATATTATTTCAGTCCTGAGAATGTAAAAAGAAAAAACATTATGAACCAGGAAACTACCGATCCTTTCCAAATTCCATGATACACAACGCCATATGCACCTGAAAAATGAACTATCATGGTGAGTGAGGCAACGCGTGTACGAATATATCCCTAACAACTAGGTAATTTCTTCTCAACTAACTTTGGCCAACATCACATATGTGCTATAGCCAAATTGTACTATGTCAATAGCATTGGTACAATATGCTCATGATTTACCTTTTCCAACTTCTTCTCTTAGGCTAATGTCTTCCCAAAGTATTTCACAATGTACTGTCAAGCTCAACGCATTCTCATTTTTGTTTGATGAACTTCCATGGCTGCTTCTAGTGTTCTCTCCCGAATTTGGGGACTGTTGGTTTTCTAACTGCTGTCCTGATGAATCTTCTATAGCTGCAAATTTTGAATTTGCTATTTGTGGCTTACGATATTCATCATTGTTTTGGAAATATGTTCTCGGCAACTGTTCAGGAGATCTGGATGCCTTAGAACATTCGTCAAACTTTCTGGAGCAGGTATCTATAGGACCCTCTATGACATCAGTGGATGTTATTTGTGCATATTCAGGTGCAATAGTTCTTTGTGGAGTAAAACATGACCCTTTCAGTATATTCTGAAATTCATCATAGGCATCAAGAACATGACTATATTTTCCCTTGGAAGATGATTGCAAATTAGGTTTCGTGACATTCCCATTAGCAAAAGTTTCATCATGCTCATCCTGTTGAATATTTCCACACTTTTCTCCTCCAATGTTTCCAAATCCTGTAATGTGCAGCTTTGACATGATCTTTGCCACCTACGATTTTCATATAACAGGTAAGACTAGAATAACAAAGATAAAGTAGACTGAAGGCCACGAAAGGAAGCAGGAACAGTACTAGCTTAGAAGGCTGCACATTATCAAACGGAGACTCGTCCATTTCTGAGCTTTCTGCATTAGCTCTGCTCTTCCTACCTAGCAAACTGAAACTCAGTCGTGCAGCCTGAAATGATAACTGTATCTCATACAGAGGCGGAACCAAGATTTCAACTTTATGAAATTTAGAACGTCGACTTGAATACTAATAAGTGAGTTCTCTTTGTGTATATATTTAATGAATTTCTTATTATTTTAGCAAAGATACTGAGTTCTGCCAAACCTGAGTATCTATACACTTACGGGTGCTCTTGGTGGCTTTTGTGATTGCCCTCCTACGGTGTCTACTTCAGCCTCCTCCCTGTATCTTGCATTAGTAAATGCATTGTGTGCATCCTCTCCACGATTGAGCAAGAACTTTTTTGGGGCCTGAAAATATAGAACACCATAGGGCAACTTAGTAACTTTTACTCGGTAAACTAAGTCAAAAATGTTACGAATAAACACAAGCAATAACAAACCACCAGCTTGGAAACAAGCGATGCATTTTGCGGCTGTTGATGCCACTTGATACTTTTGAAATTTGTTTCCCACCTCCCAGATTGTCCATTAGATGACTGAGGGGTTCTTGATATTCCCGAGTTTATCTTATTTAAAAAAGCTGCATTACTTGAGACAGTGATAACACCTAAAAGCTCACCATCCTCGTACATTAGGCTTTTGGACACTAAAGCCATAAAGATCTCACCAGTTCTCTTTCTAAAAGGAAACTGACCCGACCATGATTGTCCACAGCTCAATCTTATCACAGTACGCATGGCTAACTCATGATATTCTTCACAAACAAGTTGTTCAGTACACCTCTGTCCAACTACTTCATGGCGTTTATAACCATAAAGTTTCTCAGCGGCTTGGTTCCTACAACAAACTTGAGTTAATATATAGTACTAATAACTGAATTAATAGTACAAAATTTACACTTGTGTTTACTAGATTACATGCTAAATCTGCCTCTGTGTGTACTACCTTGTTAGAAATGATACTCTTTAATTTACCATTGTGCCGAATTAGCTCCACATATAACTTTAAACTACTGTTCTCTCTGTTTTAATTTGTTTATGTGGTTCGGCTTGCACAAAATTTAGAAAAAGACTAAAATATCTTTTACAACAATAAAAATTCTACAAAATAGGTTTTGGAGAAGGTAAAGTATATGCGGACCTTACCGCTACTTCAAAATAAATAGTCTATTTCCGAAATACTAAAATATCCTTTAATTTGGTATACTTAAACATGTAGTTTCTAAATGCTTTGACAAGGAAAGAGACAAACAAGAAAAAGTGATAAAATGATAAGATTATATTTCATTATAGGAGCTGAAAATGATCTATCACCATAGTTTACCAGTAAATTATGTCCCCTGTACCAATGTTGGTAACATAAAGTGCATGACCCATATCTTCCAACACATTTCTGTACGGATTCCCCGTATAGAACACTCCGGGGCCGCAATACGACCTCGTATCACAGGTATCTTCATTTGAATACCTATTAGTACACTTTTCTTCCAAAACCAAGTTGAATTGTTCTCTGAGCTTCAGATAACTCGCTTCCAATGATCGCAACCGTTTCACCAGAACTACTCGCAATCGAGACGATTGTGACTCGTCGGAACCGGAACCGGCACCGCCCATGACGGCGGAATCCGATGGTGGTGGCGGTGGTGGCTAAAAATTGTTGTTTTTTTGTTTTAAAGTTGTGGTGTTTCTGTTTTTTGAATTTAGAATTTCAAATATTGAGGTATTTATACTGCTTCATGGGACTCAAACTTTTGCCACGTGGCGTTTGTGAGCCCACAATGGGCGTGGCCTGAACATAAAGTTAAATTTTGGTCACAATTTCGAGGCTGATTTTTGGCACTTCTTCTAAATACACCGACTCGACTCCTTAAGAATACATGATGAAAATATTTTTATCAGAGATAGTAATTTAAATGTTTAAAAAATTATTTGTATACATCAAGCAATCATTATAAAAATAAGTTAATCATTCAAAAATATACTTTTTTTTTAATTAAAAAAATAATTTTAATATCTCAAAAATATATCTTCATTATTATAAATTAGTCTTAAATGGATGATTTATAGGAGAATATTATTGCCCTCTAAATGTTATTTTGATCATATAATTAATGTGACATTTATATTTGGTTAAAAAATAGTTAATCAAAAAAAAAAATTTGATTGGAATGTCGTAAAATATTTGGTTTCATTGTCTTATTGTTTATTTACTACTTCCAAAATCACTATTGAACAAAAAATATAAAAATTGGTCTAAGATCATTGTTGGACAAAAACAAAAACAATTCTAAGATCATAGCATGTGACAATTCACTGAATAAAAGACCCAAGTTTGTATTATCTGCATGTATTTTTGTCCAACTCATCGTATAAGATTTCTTTAATATTATTTTCTTTTTATATAATTTATGAGTGAAGCTTATTCAGAATGAACATACAGGGAAAATAACAATTGCAAATTCTCTTGTTAAAAAAAAAGGTCTCACATATATAATTTATATTTAATATAAAAAAATTAAATATTCTCTTCGTTCTATATTATGTGGCACCCTTTCCTTTTTGGTCCATTCAAAAAGAAAATATCATCTTACTCTAATTGAAAATAATTTATCTTTAAAATTCTCTTTTTACCTCGTGAAAATCAGAAATAAAAATTTATAGAAATTATGTTCTTGCTTCAATCCACGGCCTCCTTTGTGAAAACTGGGATATGCCCTGAGAAATTCCTATTAGTAGATTTCTAAACCCCAAAAAATATTTTCATCTTGTCTTTTTATGATCCAATATGAAACAACAGCTTTCTTAAAAGGGAAGTATTGACATATTTTCGACAATATACGAGTATATAATATATCTTTCTTAGTTTGATCAGGTATATAAATTTAAAAATGAAAATTCATTATATTGATGTTGATATAAGAGTTTGAAGCTTGTGATTTTAAATGCAGTATAATATTTATGTGATCGTAAAAATTATTAAAAAAATAAAAATGAAAAGCTTGTTTTTTTTTTCAAACGAAGTAATAAGGATTGTGGTGCGGTTAGTATGATCGGAAAAAAAATAATTTTTTATTTATTTTATGATATTTGGTGAATAAATAAAAAATATTATCCCAAGATAATTTAGGTATATAATCTATACTATATTAAAAGCGTGAAGACCCTTAGAAATGTTGTTTTAAATTTTTTTTATTTGAATTATTAGTTCTTAATGATTTTAGGTTTTTTCTTCGCGGGTTAATTGATAATCCGATAGTAAATTAAATAATTATATTTATACCAATAGGTTATAAAGTGATTGACTATTTCATACTTTTATTTTCGACCATCTCAAACTTTCAGTTATTCTAAAATATAATAGCGTTTGCTTTTGAGCAAAATGCATTATATCAACTCATATGTATGGTTCAGTTGGTTTGTCACCTTATTTCTAAGCATTTTTCAACAAAGAAAATTTTGTGTAAAATTTTAACGGTTAAACCGATAATATAAATAAGTGATAAACGAATAACCGATAAATCAATATCTTAATGCTCTGTAATGGTTTAGCATATATACAAATCGATTATCGATAGGTCAAACCGATAAACTTTAAACTGAACCGAGCTGATCGATATGCAACCCTAAATAGGATAGATGAAACCAGTACTTGAAATTTATGGTTGCGAAATATTAATTTTTGTAATTTTAACTATTGATTTTATACTAATAAATTATGTAAAAATAATAAATATATCGTGACTTCAAAAATATTGATCAAATAAAAGAATAATTGACTTTGAGAGGAAAAAAGGGGGAGAATTTATTTCTCACATATCATTTTAAAGCAAACATAAAGGATGTGTATCTCTAGCAACCACAAAATGAAAAAAACACTAAGCCAATGTGGGAGCATTTTGGGGGTATAAATCTAACAACTTTAACTCTATTTTCTTATTGCATCATATGGATGCCTCATTTTAATGCAATTTTGATTTTTTGTCCTCCATTTATGAGGAATTCAACGTTATCATGATGTACTTCTAGGCAAAAAGATGATGATTCATGAAAAATAAAATAAAATAAAACAAGAAGTTATATATTGAAATTGATTAAAATATTTTATTGAACGCGAAGGGGCCAAATCTAATATTTTTGACGTAAATTATGAATACATATGAGTATAATTTTATTAAATTATTATTAGTAAAAATTAATCTAAATAATCGTCCATAACCAACGAATCTTTCTATGGATCTATTGTATCATAACTTTTTCCACTTGGATCTCTTATATCTTTACTTAGTTCTTTTATTACTCTCTCCGTTTTATTTTATGTGACGCTCTTTGATTTGGCACAAAGTTAAAAAGAACGATTTTTGAAATTTGTGGTCTAAAATTGTTTCATTAAGGGTAAAAAAGAAATTTTAAAGGTAAATTGTTTCCGATTCAAATAAGGTGACATTCTTTTTGGGACAGACCAAAAAAAAAAAATGCCACATAAAATGGGACCGCGGGAATATAATTTTTCTTGTGGCATACTATATGGTTAAGGAAAACAAACAAGAACTAAACTAGGCTACTCTTTTCCTCTTTCGAATCAAATTGTAAATGAGAATCAAGATATGACAATTCTTGTCTAAAGATGATGAGTTACAAATTTAGATTAGCTACTATCAAATAGGTCACGAAATTAGCTTTTGATCTGTTGTGTCTATATATATAATGTGTATATAATTATATATATTGATTAGGAAAATATATATTCAGTAAATTTAATCGATTGTCATATTAAAAAATAGCCCAAAACCAGAGAAAATTTATACGACTATATGATATAAGTTGCCAAAAGTCATAGAGAGTATACATTGGTTATACAATGCAGATTACTAATACATGCGCTATACACTGAATATACATAACGATACGCTAAAAAATTAAATATAACTTGACTATACATGAAATATACACTTACTATACATGCCTATATAGTGAATGACTAATTTTTTGATAATATTTTGATCGAACGATCATGCACTGTCCTTATAGCATATTAACCCCCCCCCCCCCCCCCCCCAAATTTAAGGATATGTTGGGGTCCCCGCTTTCTCCATCTCATCTCATTAACCAATAATGTGGAACTTTTTTCATTCTTCAACATCCCACCTCACACCCAATCATCTGGTGCATGGGCAAATTTTATTTTTTGGGGCCCAACATTGGGTGAGATGAGTCCTGCTCTGATACCATTTAAAATTAGGTCTTGAGCCTAATTCACACCCCAAAAACTAGCTCAAAGGGAAGAGGGTTACAAAGCCTTATAAGGAGTCCACCCATCTCATTAACCACCGATGTGAGACTTTTTTCATTCTTCAACACGTTCCTTCCGTTCCATTTCTTTTTTTAAAAAAACATTCTTGATCTTATTCTAATATTAATTCTTATTCATCATTTTAATTCCAATTTGCGCTTACAGCGAAGTGTAAAATTGAAAAAAAAAATCAATGTTCTTTGATGATATTGAAATAGCTATTTTTAATAAACATTATAAATGAACGGAATAATTATATGACAAAAAAAACATATGATAAATTTAAAATTTTCAGCTATCAAAAATACAATTGTATTGATAACCTTTAGGCTTTAGGATGCAACTGGCCATGGGCATATTGATTAACAATAAACAGTCTAACACAATTCAATTTCATAAAATATGAACCCTTTGTTAGATCAGTTAGTGATATGTGACAAAATTTGGATAAAAATTGAAGGAAATTTTTTTTGAAAATAAGATTATAGGCTAATGGTAGTTTAAGAATTTTCTTGGGTACATATCTTTTGATTTAAGTTCAAATTTCAAATTGATTATTTGCTCTTCTACACTATGCAAACGTGGGAGGCAGTTCTAAGTTCCCTAAATTGAAATAAGTTATTTCAGCCTTTGCTATCAAATAAAAAATTAAATGACACTAAAAAACTATCCCAAAATTAAATCTTCTCATGCCAAACGATCGCTAAATATTTACAGGCAACATAATAATGCTTCTTTAACATAAGAGTTGAATTAAACACCATAAATCATAATTTCAGTTAGGGGTTCAATGCTCATACATAAATTTAAAAATTGGTATGATTTAAATTATCTTCATTATTATCCTACAATTACGGAGTAATTCGAAGAAAGGATAACGTAGAAGCACACACAAAAAGTTTTCGGGGCACTTTTAGAATTACTGGAATTTTAGAGGGACTTAACTGCAAGACCCAACCGTTCAGGTGCAGTTACAGCGCGCCAAAACCATGCTCCACTACCCTATATAGTGCACTGAAATTACCAATTCACACAATTTAACACTCAAAAAAATTTCAAAATTTCCACAATGAAACCGCTCGTTCTCCTGCTCTTCTTCACTCTGTTCCTTCTTCTTCAATACGCTTCCGCTATACAAATCCTCTCCAAATCGAAGCTTCAAAAATGCGAGAACTTTTCCGATTCGAATAGCCTAAATTGCACCAACAAGATCATCATCGACTTGGCTGTTCCCAGTGAATCGGTAATCGATCTCTCTATCTTCTTCTAGAAACTTCTGATTTATCAATCGATTGTTGTAATGAACGAATTGCATGTTAATGTGAGTTTGATGCTTGAGTTGTTTTTTTGTTTTCCGGCGTCGGTAGAGTGGAAATGAGGCTTCCTTGGTGGCAGAGATAGTTGAAGTGGAAGAGAATTCAAGCAGTAACATGCGAACACTTCGAGTTCCACCAGTGATTACGATTAACAAATCAGCAGCATATGCTTTGTATGAACTGACATATATACGAGTACGTCCTTACAAAATCTATGTTTGATTGGACACCAGGATTATATTGAGGTCATTGACGTTAATTTGAGTATTTAAATGAATTGAGTGCTCAAAAGCTGTAAGACAATAGCATTTGTACGTTGTTAGTGGATTTTTAGCAAATGTTTCGCAACATTCCAAAATGGATTCATATAAATTGGACCAGATGTAATATTTGTCCTCTTTTTACCTTATTTTGTTTCCTTTCCTTTTTATGTATAATGTTAGTGGAAGTTTGTTTAGCTATTTGGAGAAGTGAATGGAACTTTGTAGCATTCAGTAATGCTGCTGAGTTGCTTCCTAGAAATATTTAGTTCTTCTGAGAACTTGCTGGAGTTTTTGGAATAATTCGTTTTCTTATACTGAGTTATCTGCTTGAAGCAGAGCCCTTAGATTACATCTTTAAGCAAACCTGATTGTAGTATGTATATTACAATCTGTTGTGTAGATTTTGTTTAGCAATATCTATTTCCAAGCAATCTTTCCATCCATGTGATCCATGTAATTCCTCCAAATGTATGTCACATATATTCTGGTGGCAGTTATTCCTGAGAAAGCTTCTCTATTGCTGTGTGTATTATCACATACACTTCCATTTCTCTTATGGCAAATGTTAGTTCGTTTGATTTTCTTACAGTGATGGAACGGTGCTTGTAGATGGACATTGGAGTCACTGTTATATAACATTTAGTCTTAAAGATTATACTCTTGTCTCGTGTAGGATGTTGCTTATAAACCACAAGAATTCTCTGTCAACACACGCAAGTGTGAGCCAGATGCAGGGGCAGATGTTGTGCAGATATGTGAGAGGTAATTCATTTGATAGCTTTCTTCTCCAAATTGGATTACTTTAGGCAGTTTTGCTCTTCCATAAACACACTTTGTTTTTGTTGTTATGATAGCTGAATTTGGTTAAGTCACAAGTATCTGGGAATTAAGTAATTCTGCAATTTCTGCTATTGAATTTCATAGATATCAGCTTTGACTTTTCTATTTAAGGGTAAGGTCTAATTGGTTCCACATTCTGGCTGCTTAAAAATTCTTGAGGCAATATGAAATAGATAACCAAATAGGCAATATGAAATAGATAACCAAAGGAAAAAAAAATCACTAGGGTATCCAGGTGGATACTGCTCCTTGGAACTTCACTGTGTTAAACATAGATAAATTTAGATCTAGTTTGTCACTCCATAAGAAATATGACCCGAAACTTCGGCCAACCACGTATTTGTCAAGTTAAGCTTGTTCAATTAATGCTAATGCAATGCTGCCCTTCCCTTGTTCAAGAAAAAAAACGAGGATTTAGTCCATGACTGCCTCAAATATGTTATTTTTAACTTCCCATATTCATGTGTTATGCAGCATAAGCTGCAAATTTGTCTCCAAGCCAACTGTGACTTGTAACTTCACTTTTGGATATTTTGTATAGAGAAAATGGATTTGGTACACCGAAGTTGACAGAAACAAACAAAAAAACATATCTAAACCTGATAGATGATTAACATCATTTGATGATTGTGAATTGATGTTTGACATAAACATGTATTTTTTCCTTTTAATGTTCTAGGTATAGATAATGCAACAAACACAGTTCATCATTTAGAGAGCAGAAGTTTTCATTCTTAAAGACTTTCCATCACATTAGTAACATAATCAATTATAAAGATTCAAAAGACAGATAGGATGATACGTAACTTGAAGTATCAAGGATTTGTTTCCAGACTTTGAGGACCCTGTCTTCTCTCAAATGTATATCTTCATTTGATGGGAACAGTTTGAATGCAAAATAGGAGATTATTGAAGCTGCAAAGGTTGCCTTATGGTGTTCTGCATACATATGTTTTCCATTGAGTAAGACCAAACATACCACTGTCATGTCTGTAACACTAATAACTATCTTATTAGGTTCTAGACAGACTCATACTAATAGAAAAAGAGAATACAGAAATCTATGTATGTCCGTACTTCTATTTTTTTGAACTTTCATCAATCATACAGGAAATGAGGAAAATGATCTAGAAATGATTGCTGGCCAGAGTTTTAATTTGCCTCCAACTTGTGTGGTGCTAGGATACTAATTTAGGCTAAATATTCCTATATTTATTGTGGTTAAGATCTAATGTTTTCAAATATTTCTCTCTTTATTGTGGTTCAGATCTAATGTTTTTAATCGGTATTTCATGGTTAAGTTATTTTTCCAGCAACTCTTCCGCTCATTTAAGACTTCGATGTTTATACTTTTTTGTTATATCTTAACTTTTTTAAAAGTGTTTCATGTGTCAGCTGAGTAACTTTTTGATCTGTTTCCATAGGCTGAGGGATGAGAATGGACACATTATTGAGAATACTCAGGTAACAGTTGAGATTCTTAATTATTTTCCATCCTAGAAGAATGCAGGGTAATTTTTGCTGTTTGGTGATGACAAGTTCATCATCTTGTCATATCAATGACTAACGTATCTGGTATCTAGGCTGGGCGAGATATATATGTTTTCTTAATGACTGCTATAATTATATCTCTAAGGAAATTTATTTCCAATCATGATACATAGGAGCTGTCATTCGAATTGAATTTTTAAAGGTAGGTTATAGCCTTTCATTTAAAACTATATTTTGTGAGGCTTACTGAAGAGGGCGAATAAAGATTTGTTTTGTTAATGAAAAATATTATCTACTAATAACCTGCAAATCGTCTTCTCTTCATAGTATTTCCTCACATTGAAGATTTTCCTTTCCTGATTTCTCCAAGTACAGGATATAATCCTTCTTCTATTTTTCTTCTCAGCCTACCTGCTGTCCGTGTGGGGATCAGCGAAGGGTTCCTTCATCATGTGGAAACTTTTGTAAGTTTACCCTTCAGATCTCAGAGAATATTTTTCTTCATTGCAGATTACAGAGTTTGCAAGTAATTTCTTTCTAGCTCATATAGTTTCTTAATTTAGTTGACAAGATGACCAAAGGGAAGAAAAACACCGCTCACTGTCTGCGGTTTCCAGATGACTGGTAAGAACTTTATAATTGTCTGTTGTTTGTGTCAATAAAATCTCTATTGAAATTCCTGTTTTTTGATTTGAGATATTTTACTTTTAAAGGTCATGTTGTTTTTCGGAAAAAAATTGTTTCCACAAACTGCTGTTTCGACATGGCTTTTCTAATAGTGCAGTTTCCATACCCTTTTCTTCTATATTATCAATTCAATTTTATTGCCACTAGCTTTATGCAAAGCATATATTGATAGACAAAAATTAGTTAATGCTGCAACAGTTCTCTGTACATTTAGGTTCCATGTATTTGGCATTGGGCAGCGGTCAGTTGGATTTAGCATCCGAATTGATGTTAAGAAACAATCTCAGAATTCGGTATTTGCTCTGGAAATCTTAGTATCTATCATCTTTGTACTCCTTTCCTTTTTATTTTGTTTATCTTGTCTAATGTATGGTGGTTTCTTGTATGCTGGATCACGCCTTTGGAATTTGACTAGTAAACCGCCAAATATTATTTGGTATTGAGGCCTAGTTTGTTGATTTTTTGTATAATATCTGTTATATACATGGAAGCCAGCAGCATGAATTGGATAGAACCATTGCTGCAAATCAGTGTTCCTTTGCTAGTCTTCAGCACATGTTATCCCCTTTACACTTCTTCATGTACAATGGTTTATTGATTCATCTGTCTTTTTGGGTTTCATCTACAAAAAATCAGCTAAAGACGTGCCATTTTTCTTAATTCACCTTCCTTGATTTCTTCTCCATGTTAATATCTACTAATTCGTATTCCCTAAATGTGATTTGTGTAATACTATGTAATCTTTGGGATGGAAAGTTGTTTTATTCCAGCTTCTTACAAAATCAGGAATACAAACTAGTATAATATAAATGAGATTATGTTGTCGAGCCAACTACTTTTGGTGATGTTCATGATGGTGATTATAAGTGCAGGGAAGAATACTGCAGAATAGGTTATAAAATCAACAGTGCTCAATTCACAGTGGGAAAGACAGGATAACTACTGTTGAGGACTGCATCTTAATTTTTTGTGGAATGATGATATTCCATTTACTTTTGCATGAAGGGTGTTACTGTGATAGTTCATTGCTAATATTTGGTGGCAGGAAGTGATTGTTGGTCCGGACAATAGAACTGCTACATCCAGTGATAATTTTCTGCGGGTGAATCTGGTTGGAGACTATGTTGGATACACTGATATTCCATCTTTTGATGACCTCTACCTTGTCATACCTAAACAGGTAGCTCTTGTTGCTCATTTCACACTGGAACTCTACCACAGCTTTGAGATTTTATATAGATTTCATGTAGATACAAAATTGACATGCACCTTTTTAAATTGTTTTACAGCAAAGAAGTAGCTAGAGATGGTGAATGGAATTTATTTCTAGAGTTATCGGGATAGACTGTAGAGTTTCAGTCTTAATTCCCCCTTTATTCTGGTAGCGATACTACTTGATAGTAATCACTGATTATATGCTATGCTGGAAATCCACTCGTTAAACTGACGAAATGATGCAAATTTAATTCTTGAGGACAAAATGCAAACTGCATATTAAAATTAAAAAGAACAGAAAAGAATAATGCTTATTATTTCATTATAGATGCAATTGCTCATTTGAAACTTTTGGCCATGTGTTTTTCGTTGATTATGCAAGCATTTCTATATAGTCTCTGCAATTTGTTTCTTGCTTCTAGTGGGACTTTTCTTTCTTGCGAAGTCTTGTCATTTGTGATACTAAGAGGTTTTGTATCCGTTTTGCTGAAGGGTGGCCCAGGTCAACCACAAAATTTGGGGAGCAATTTTTCCATGTGGATGCTACTCGAGAGAGTGAGGTTTACACTAGACGGTGTTGAATGTAACAAAATTGGTGTAGGTTACGATGCTTTCAATGCACAGCCAGATTTTTGCTCAGCACCATTTTGGAGTTGCCTGCACAACCAGCTATGGAATTTTTGGGATGTCAGTAAATTAATAAACAACAATACTTAAACTATGCTCTTTTTCTGCTATAAGATCTTACACGTCCCGAATTTTCAAAACATTTGGTCCATCTTTGTCTCTTTTTAAGTAAGTTCTGTTCCATGTTCTCTTACCAGTACAACATTTGGTCTACAATAATGGTCTTTTCTATTTCTCATATATCTGTATAAACTGCATCAAGAGACATCATGTTTTCAGATTTCTGTAATGGCTTCCAATCTGTTGACATTATCTATGGGGGCTTGTACTTCCCATGTCTTCTGAATTTTCTTTTGTTGCTAGTGTTTGAAGACATTCTTTCCATACATCTCTACAGTTCCATTGGCTTGTACAAAATTAGCTTTCTTAATTAAAAATACCAATTGAGAATCAGCACCTAAAGGTAAAGTGGGTCAATGGTTTGTGTGGCTGTTTCTTCAATAATTTTTACTTAAAACGTAGATATAAATAATGTAGTGGCACCTGTGCTTCGTCTATGGTTGAAGCTAAATTGTCCTTAGAAGCAATTTTACAATGTTCCAGACTTGAACTTGAGTAATCTATCTTGTAGGCTGACCAGAATAGAATTAGTCGAAATCAAGTGCCACTATATTGCGTGCAAGGAAGGTTTGAAAGAATCAACCAGCATCCAGTTACGTTTCAGGTTTAAATTTTGTATCTGCACAGATATCTTTTGCTAGTGCTTGAAATTTATAAGTGTCTGCAGAATGCAGGAAGTCATTCATTCTCTATTGGAATTACAGAAGTCCTGAACACAAATCTGTTGATAGAGTTGAATGCAGATGATATAGAATATGTGTATCAAAGGTCAGTCACCTTATTTGGTATTAGTGCCTTATTCTTATGGTTCTTCTTGGCATAGTTTTTCGTCCATGTTCCCCTCTGAAGAATGTGAGCAAATTTAATGGCTGGTTATGATATTTTTTATATTCCAAAGTTTTTGTCCCTATATTTATTATTATTTGGAAATTCTAGAATTTTTGTAATCATATGACGGAGCTAGTTTTATATTATTTTTCTGTATATGACTTTTGCCTCTCTACTTTGCTACTAAATTGATGGTGCATAAATAAAGCACTGTTTCCTTTATTTAGAAATCCCAACTACTTACCAAGTTATATTGTAAAAAAGAAGCATAGCACATCAAACTTTTCATGACCAGCAAAGATTATCAATTAATACGAAAATAAAGAGAAAAGTTGTCCCTTCTAAGATTAAGAACAACTTTTTTAGTATGAGGATGATATATGAACGGAATTAAAATATCAAAGCACTGAAACGTTAAAACATCAAAACAAATATTTCTCATCTGTTTAGATTAATTGGACAGATTATGAGCATTTATTTAACATTTTGTACGATTGATTTGGTGCTTTTATGCAGGAGCCCTGGGAAAATTCTCAGCATTACAATCCCAACTTTTGAAGCTCTAACTCAATTTGGAACAGCAACAATTACAACAAAAAATATAGGTGAAGTGGAAGCATCCTACAGCCTCACGGTGAACAACTTTTTTATGTTTAGACAGTTAAAATATGTGTTTTATCAGCTCATCAGTTTAATGTTCTGCTATGCTTTCTAAAAGGATAAGCTTTCATATTCACATCTGAGAATTAAGCTGCCAACCAAAATGAGTTGGCTCAGTTAATAAGGATCGAATCTTGAAAGGTCTTGGTCATCCTTTGTGGCGAACATCCTGTACGTCTAAAGTACTTTGAGGCCTGCAGGATGCTTCGGCCCTGGATGAGTCCTCTCAGTTTAAGTTTGAGGCCTAGAGCATGCTTTGGCCCTGGATGGGTCCTCCTCTCAACGATCTATTCCATACTACTCCCCATCCCCACAATCCACAAAAGAGAAAAAGAAGAAAAAACATAAAAAGAGTCCCAGAATAAGTCATGCTATATCATTATAGCATTATCTTGGTTTTTCTTTAGTTTGATATATCAACTTGGTAATTTCCTTTGTTCTACCACCAGATCTAATCTAAAAAAATTTCACCAGTGAAGAATTGTTAAATATCTGAGAGGTCCTTGATGCATCATGTCCTATTTTCTCATTCTGAAGGTTCACAATTTTTGTTACATAATTCTAGAAATTAACATAGATGTCTGACAACAGAAACTTGATTAGAGCCTCGCAAGCCTGTTGACTTAACTCTAATATTAGTAGGTCATTTGCAGTTTTTGTAAGGCATAAGTATACTTCATTCATCCGCTTAAATAATATGTGAAACTCTTATACTTGACCTTTTTCATCATGCAGTTCGATTGCTCAACTGGTGTCAGCCAAATGGAGGTCATCATTACTTCTGATATATTATACAAAGTCATGATACGTTTAGAAGAAGAAATAACTTTAGTAAACCTTATGGTGCTGCAGGAACAGTTTTATATAATGAAGCCAAATGAAGTCATGACTCGAGCATTCAAGTTGTACCCAGCAAGTGATCAAGCTGCAAAGTATGTCTGCTCAGGTAATATGTTAATGAGGAGCGCATGAAATGTCGTAGATAATTCCAAATATGCCAAATTTTATGTCTTTACTCTTTGTTGCAGCCATACTGAAGGACTCAGATTTTAATGAAGTTGACCGGGCAGAGTGTCAATTTACAACCAAAGCTACTGTTGTTGATAATGGATCACAGGTCAGCTGTAGATTATACTGGAAATCTTGGTAACCACCATGTGAGCGTATTGTTTTCTAGCAGTATAAAAAAAGAAAAAATAACAATAATGTACTGGGGCTGGATATGATGGGGACGTAAACACCGTGTGAGCATATTGTTTTCTAGCAGTAGAAAGAAAGAAAAAGTAACAATGATATTCTTGGGCTGGCTGCATGATGGGGAGAGTGTGTTGAAATGTGTGACCATATCATCTAAACGCTTAAGTTATTTGAGATCTCTCTTGGATCTAAGTTTCTCAACCATTCTTCAGAAAACATCCTTGATAGGGCTGTCAGATAAACATGTAATGTCTTGCACTGGCTCTTATTTGTATCACTGATCACATGTCGTCTTCTTAATGCAGATTTCATTTCAACCTCCTAAGACAAACACCAACGGTTTCTTTGAGAGTATTGAGGATCTATGGAAGAAAATGTGGGAGCATTTGATAGATTTTCTAACTGGGAAAAGCTGCAGGTACTGAAACATTTAATGTCTTTGTTGTCAAATGATCACCAATGAAGCATATTAATAGATATAGAATATTTGAAGACTTTATGTCAACTGCAGTGTTTTCAGTCGAGTGTCACTAAGTTACATGCTACTGATTGTGTTTCCGTAAGGTTATATACTCTTGAGTCTTTAGGCAGGAGTTCAAGATACTTCTGATATACCCTTAATGTTAAGTTTCTGTCTGTCTTACATTGATCTCTGCTTAACCATTAACCATGGTGAATTTAAAGATTTATCACATCACTTCAGATTTTTGAATATTATTTAAGGATTCCTGTGTTGATATTTTTCATTTCTCGATTTCTTTTCCTTTTCAAGATGGCTTCTTCACTGCTATATTTCCTTTCCAAAACTTGCTCTGATATACTTTACTTGAGCTGAAGGTCTTTCGAAAACAGCCTCTCTACCTTCATAGGTTAAGGGCAAGGTCTAGGTGCACACCACCCCCTCCCTTAGACCCCACTTGTGGTGGTTCACCGGGCGTGGTGTTGTTATTTAAGGATTCCTGCCATAAAAATTCAATTTTTCGTGTTAATTGTCTAAATAGCTTTTCTTTTGACAAATAATTTCCTGATTAGCTTTCATCAAGAAATATTTGTTAACTAATGAATTGTTAATTTTTTACAGATATTAATATTAACTAAAAAAGTGGTGGTGATAGTGTATAAATTTGAATAGAGGAGACCAAGAACATTTTTTTTTCCAAACTGAACTAAAGTAGCTACTTAGGTTCAATTATCAGTTCTTTCTACATTACGATGTGGCATGTGCTTTAGATCTTACCTCTGCTTTCTGGATCAAACATGATATAAATTTTTATCAATTCCTGAGCAATGTTCCTCTCATAAGCATAGATGGTCTTTTTCTACACTTCCAATTCCCTCTTGCGCATTGGTCCTATTCTGATCATGAAATTGGCTGTTTCCATCATGTTGAGTGCTTAAAAAATGTATCATCATGATATTTTCTATCATCCTAAGGACATTATTTCTCTTATGTAAAAGAATGCTGACAACCATAATCTCATGTTGAGTGAAGGAGGAGTTACTTGCATGAATTTTACATTAATTTGTTATTTGTTTTAGTTTGCTGATGTCTGATGTAGATGTTAGATTTTGTTGCAAGAGTAAGTCCTGTCTATTTCCTGAGAGAAAGTACTTATGTAAGTTGTCAATTGGATTATGCAACTCTGAATCTTTCTGTGGACAGAATGAAGTGCTATGGATTCTTCGACTTCAGCTGCCATATACGGTACATTTGCATCAGTTGGGTGGTGATGTTTTGTCTGTTCTTGGCAATTATTCCAGCAGGTTTCTTGCTTACATAACGTTTATAATGATCTTTTAGAAGTTGAAAGAAGAAACATATTTGATGGTGCGTTACTATTATGACTTGTAGTATTTGTGCTGCTCTGGCTTCTTCACCAGAAAGGCCTTTTTGATCCTGTGTATGACTGGTGGGAGGACCATTTTTCATTTGCTGAAGATAAACATATGAGTCATTGTAAGCAAAATTACGATGCTGGCCCATTAGGAAATCATCATAAGAGAAGTCATAAGAACGAGCCAAGGCATCATAAGCATCATGCACATAGAAGGCACACAAGGTTTCACAGTGACCAGCGCGAGAATCTTTTGGGAGAAACTGATTATCATTACTACCTTCATCATGTGCACAAGGATAAGCATAAACATGGGAAAACCAAGAACTCAGGCATCACAAAGCCTCTTCGTTCAAGGAAGGGGGAGGACGACCACATGAGACATCATAGACGAATAAATGAGAGACAAACCTTGGGAGGACCTATCATAAACAAGAAGAGAGGTAATGAAAATCAAGAGGAATATCTAAGGCACAAACATCCCATCTTAAATGACACATCATAAGAGGCAAAGCAAGTGGAAAGAATGACTAAAGCTGGTTGATAGTGATTGTCAGAGCCTTGCAGTTATCTCATGTACAGAAGATATTAATTTGACTTTTCTTCTTTATAATGTGCTTTTGACCTCTCTTAACTTCAAACTAAATGTTCCAGGAATACTTTGGGGGCAACAGAGCAGGGTCCTGAAATATGGTTGAGCAGGAAATAGTGAACTCTCTGATTCTAGTAGGACTTCTTCATTCAAAACTGTACCATGTATTGAATTTATACACACTTTTGTTCTTTTCTTCTTCAATAACAACTACACTTTGTGTTTAAATCATTAAAAAAAATGAAAAATATATATATATATATATGTGTGTGTAGGCGTCATATCAGTAAATTTTAGCAAAATTTGCCCAGACTAATGATTTGCTGAGTTTTTTCTTTCTTTGTCCCAGCATTCTTTCAGCGGCAATATCTTCTGCTGCTTTGAGAATATCCGGGTAAGTTTGAATTCCTGGTATTGTTTAGCCACTTTTTCTGACTATCCCATGTGTTGTGTGTTGGCTATTGTATCTTCTCTTCTTTTTCCGAGATCTTAACGTGGTAACCGTTCGGAAACTGTAAACCAGGAGTCCGCACTGTGTTTCCTCCTTCAATTGTTTCCCACCTGACAGTTTTTACCAGTTATAACTGATTAGCTCCCTCTCTTTCTTTCTGAAAGATATTAATGTGAGTTATGTTCTTACCTGTATTTGGTTACGAGGGAGTGGAGAAATACAGCCATCTGCACCTTTGTGAAATCTGTACCAACGCAAAATCTCATACCACCACCAAAAGCCATGAAATTTCGAGTTGCTCCATTTATTTCTACTCCCTGTATTCCATGAATTCATAGTAAGGTTGAGAAAGTTACTCTATGGTAACACACAGAACACTTTCATTTTCTCTAACCTTTAGTATCGTTCAAATACAGTAGAAATAAATAAATTATGCAAGGCTCACCTCCCATCTCCATGGATTGAAATCAAGGGGATCTTGATATTTGGCAGGGTTTAAGTGTACAGCTGGAGGACAAACCATAACCGCCCAACCAGCTGGAATGGTATACCCTGCATCAGATAAGTATTATATTAAGGTCTGTCCTGTGAGTACATCTGGAGCCTAATTCACAAGAAGACGGTGGTAAAGAATTTTAACCATATACCTTTGAAGTTGATATCTCTAAGTGTTTTCCGGAAAATAGCAGGCACAATATTTGCCAGTCTGACTGTTTCATTAATAACCTACACAAATCCAGTATTAATGAAGAATGTTCGTAGTGAGGGTTACTAAAAATATTGAAAATGAAAAAAGTAGTTTTAATTGAAATACCTGAAATGTAAATTTCAATGATTTATATTCTTTCCATGTAAGTCCAGAAGCTGGATTTTCCCTGCTTCTAATAATTGCCTCATGTTCCTCCTGAAAGGCATTATATACCCATTAGTTCTGGCATGTAATGAGGTTGATTATTTAAAAAAGATTAAGGTCACACGTACTGTTAATTCTTTTAAAGCCAAAGGATGATCGTGAAGCAATTTAATGGCGACAGTTATAGCCAGGGAGGTTGTCTCGAAGCTGGCAAAGAGCAGTACAAACATCAAATCCAGAGCTATTGCCTCTGTGAGGATTGTGTCTTTCCTCTGAAGTTCTTCTAGGACATAATCAAAGAAATCAGTTTGTTCCTTCCTAGGATTTGCTCTTCTTTCCTCTAGCATTGTCTTTAGCATCTTCATTGCCTTCTTTCTTCCCTGGTGATCACCTCTAGAGTCAGTTAATCACTTCAACAAATATATGGGCACGCCATTGTAACCCAAATTTCGTAGAACCGCATTCTTGGACCAGAAGGCTAAGTCTAAATATGTAGTGTTAATACCTGCAAGCACTTGTTATAGGCAGTTCCGGGAATGTCAATTGGAAAAGAAATCAATCCCTGTATAAAAGCTACAAAACTTTCTCGCAGATTTTCTGATGAGGTGTCAGAATCATAGCTGATTAGCTTTTTTGCAGTTAGATCAAATATCATCTGCAGAAACACCAGGAGATATTCTGATCAAATTAAGAACCTTAAATATAGCACTAAAGGGAAATTTTGAAGGGGAGCCTTGGTGCAACTGTAAAAGTTTTTGTCGTATGCCAGTAGTTCACAGATTCAAGCTGTAGGAATAGCCTCTTGCAGAAAGCAAGGTTAGGCTGCGTACATAAGGCCCAATGTGGTCTGGTCCTTTCCCGAATCTTATGCATAAACTCTCTCTCCGTTTCAAATAATGACATATTTGGGAGTTTTGTGCACCGGGCTCCCCTTTATTATCAAAAGGGAAATTTGGGCTAACTTACATTGGCAGTTGCTTCCTTCATCTCTACACTTGTCTGACCTGACCACCTCTTCAATTTATTTTTCGCTACCTCTTCAACCTCAGGCATCATCTTTTTCAGACTTTCAGAACCAAAAAGGTTTAGTACCATGTTCTTTAAGTACTTGTACATGAAACCATGCAGGGAACCTACATTTTGCCTTCCGAATATCTCAGTGAATGTATCTGGATACCAGCTCTGAAACAACTGTCCTTCTTGCTGAAAGATGAAGTAATTAAGGTCCGGGTCTGTTGATACTATAACAGGACGTCCCACCACGCTAGTTCGGAAAATCGGTCCATACCTGAAATAAATTGCCAAAAAAACTTATTTACTAGGATGGTAAAATGAAGTCCAGTAAATGTCAATTGTAGTATTACTACTAATATATATAAAACTCAAAAGAGTGTATTGCAGTAACAACCTTTTCATCCTTTCCTTCACAAAGGGAGCAATATCTGATGTTGTATTTGGGGCAAAGAATTGGATGCTCTCACCAAGTAACGGCCAGCCCATTGAACCTGGTGGGAGTTTTCCATTGCATCTGGGATTCCTCCAGTTGTAAACCCAATGTATAATGATCAAAACCAGAAAAGCCCCAATGCACATACCAACTGATATCATCTTAGTAGTAATATGTATTATCTGCCCCTATATCTCTATTGATAAGATGAATCAAAGTCGGAGATTTTCTGAGAGAACTCCCCAAGAGGAGGAAGTGGAAATGTATGTTGCAGACAGGTATACAATAGCTTCACAAGAGTTTGAGAATAAATGGAAAAAGAAATAGTTCAAGGGAAAAAGAATGTAATTGGTTTTATTATCAATAGGAAGTGGAAGAGTAATGGTAGGAGATGTTGTGAGAAATAGACTTGTAGGATGAGAAGAAACTGCTGTCATGTACTCCATATCCACGAGGAGGAGTTCTTAAATAGGCAGGGTAGACTTACAACTAATTAGAATAATAATTTTAATTGTTTTTTCAAGTTGGTTGCTCAAAAAAAAAAAGCTGTACAAGTAGTTGGAGATAAGAATAGTATAGCCAGAATTATTTTGCGTTGAGAACACCCTCATTCTTTTGTCAACGGCCATATTAAACAATTTGTTAAAGAAAAAGCCTAGCATAACGATGAAGCTTACACGATCCTTCCTCTAATTATTCCCCTCTCTCTCTGTAGATAATCTTTGAAAGGTCATAAAACACACAAAACTGAGGTAGTACTGGCACATCTTTAGGAGCTTTATTAGGGAAAAATATATTTCCTTAATTCACAGATTTAATAGTGTGAAAATTGGATTAAAAGTATGATCTTGCCTCATTTAGAAGTAGGAAATCAATCATCAAAATGGATTACAACAACTACAAAATCTAATGGTCACATCAGCTGCATCAAAATCTTTTCAATATCTAAGTTAAATACTGTCTTTCAAACAAACTTAATGTAAAGAATCAAGAAGCAATTTAGTTTTTTCAAGATGTAGATCTCATTTTAGATCTTATTCTTTAGTAGTTGTTGGTTATACCGTGTCAAATTCTGAATCTTAAATTACATAAGCATTGATTCTAATTAGACTATTCTAGATATCGGAAAATACTAATTATATGAGGGACTAGGGAAACAATTTTTCTGCTTTTAAGATAGGGTAAGATTTATATTCTTGAAAATACTTAATAGAAGTATTAAAATCGGACATGAACGTTGCCTATATTAGCCACAAGTAAAAAATCCAGTTCCTTGATCACATGCTGAGAAATTAATACAACTTCTTCATGTTCATGACTTTCATTTTGCAAGAAAAATCTATACATTTATTTGCCTCTCTCCAAGTGTGTCTAATAATCGTCTTGTTGGCTTATAAAGAGTATTTGTAATCTTCTCTTAAGAGAGAGATATTATGTATCCTCTTTTGTGATAAGCTGAACAAGTAGACCATCGTTTCCACCTCTATTCTTCTAAATTATCTTATCTGAAAAAATGGATTATTTAACTATTTTTTTGCCTTGTAATGAACTCTTTTTCATTTTCAACACATAGAGCACCACCCCCACCGTCGAGCCGCGGGCGTAATCCCACTAAATAATGAAAGATAGGTAGGTTTACTGTGGATAATGACCAACCATTATATGCCGTTTTAGCATGCTTCATCATACTAATCTTGCACTTATTTGCACTTAAAGCATTATAATAATGCACTTAAGATTCATGTATTAGACAAAAACAGAAAGGAGACAATGAGTTTATCAAACTGTTTTAAGTCTTAAAATAACCCAAGCGCGGGAATCAAAACCCTTGTCTTGTTCTTGGGATTTTTATGACTAAAAAAATAAACTCCAATCGTGTGCAGACTGAACTGTTTGGGTCAAAGGGGGTCCATTTTGTGTTAACTTTTCATTTTCTTGGCTTTACGTCCCTTTTTTGTCACTATTACAGAGAAATGTGTTTAGGAAAAATCCTAGTTATTGCTGGAATGGTATGTCATTGGTGCTGTACCATTGTACCAATTTATCGGTGATTTGTTTAAAATGTTTTTTAAGTGGAAAAAGTTGAAGCGAATACAGAGAAAAAGACCAATTCTGAATGGATTGCTTAAGAGGATGACACAGATGGCTCAACTGCCTTTTGGGCTTGGGCTTATATGGAGGTGCAGAATAATGACAGCTCAATTTGACTCTTAGTTTGAAGTTTTTTAAAAATAAATAAAAAAATTAGTGCCAACTCTATAGATTAAGAGAGATTAATGAAGTGCTTAATGAAGTCAAATTCTCTGGACCTTGTTAAGTACTCATTTTTTTAATAGCTTAAGAGTAACCGACTTTTCTTTCTTCCCTTTGGGGCTTCTAAGAACCGACAGAAAAAGAACCTACTTGTCTTGATGGTGTAAAACACAGATCTATATCAGGGACCCACTTATTTTAAAGCTAAAATCTCTCCACCTGGTGTAATTATTTTTTTGCAGTTTTGCATTGCTCGTAAAACCGCGTTTGCTACGGAAAATATTTTTCATGTTAAAAATTAAGAGTTAATTTGTTCTTATTTTTATGGTTTGAAAATATTATACTAAAAATATATTTACATGTGATCTAATAAAAAAATTGTACTTTTTACCTTTGAGCTTGTATGCATGGTGCTTACAAGTTATAACTTTTCTATACACTGCTGGCTAGTCGGGGTGGCAAATTAAACCCAATTTGTTCAATCTATTGGAGTTTGGGTAGGTTGATAACTCGGCAATTTACTAGCTTAATTCATCTCAATCCAATCTATTTTAACCTATTTAAAATTGGGTTGATATGCAACCGAATTGACTTAAGAGAGATCTTATTAAAATATTTTTAAAACACTTTTTGTTAAATTTGACGTGTTCTATATAGCCATAATAAAGAAAAATATAATTTAATAATTAGGTCGGGTTGGGTTTTGACCCGCTCTATAAGTCATTTTGACCCAACAAATTTGGGTTGGGTTGAGTTGAATTTTGATCCGCTTGTTATCTTAAATTATTATAACTTGCTCAAATTTAATCCGATCAGTCAAATTGCCATCCTTAGGTCTCCCTATGTCGAGCGCCCCTGTTTATTTGTCTTTTCGATCACTCGATGGGCTTAGTTTCCACCCAGGATGTATAAGTATTAATAAAACATGGTTGAAGTACAATACTTGATCTTCACTGAAATTTAATGTTTATGAGTTTTATAACTATCCCAAAACTTAATATTCAACGTGTTGCCTATAACTGAAATATATATTCATCAATATAAAGCGGATCCTGAAGTAAATAGACATCTCCAAATAATAATGAAAAAAAAAATAGTGAACAAGACATGGCCCTTCTGGAAAATAACCTGAGCACGCCAATGTGGGTAAAGAGCACATGCTTTGGAATTTGGAAGCACTCAACTACCACCTGTAAATGCTCACATATTAATAAGTGTGTATTGTATGTATATATTCTACTATATGGTGGTGTCTTTTATATATATCTTTACTTACAATTTATGTAAATATATTAGGGAAGACGATAACAACAATAACAATATATCTAAATAAATTTCACAAGTAAAATTTGGGATGGGAAAAAAATTATATTAGCAGGAGGAGAAGATTGAGGAAAAAGTTGTACCTTCTGTCTGTGCCGTGCGCATGGGGAAAGTATTATTTGAATGAAACTTACGACAATGATCCTGGTCAACTGCCTTTAAACTAGTTCTCCTTCTTTCTAATTCAACTTCACACTTTGCAATTTCTGAGACCTAGTTGATTTCACCTGTTCATGTATAGTCGGATTTAGGATTTAAATTTTTAGAAGCATGTATATATAAATAATACATACATGAGGTGCAGCCCTTCCCTTTGTCTTGCATAAAGACAATATTTTATGCGTTGGATTATCCTTTATATACACGTTATGATAATGAGTGTCGATTGTGAGCTAAGTTGTTTGGACTATTCAAAAATGTTGCACCCGCATTGAATCCTTAAAAATATATTATTTTTGACATTTTTTTATTAATTTTCATGTTCAATATCTATTTTAGGTCAACTAATTAATTGGATTTAGGCCATGAAGTTCCAGTTTAGCGGGTAAACCATTCCTTAGCAAAGACAACTACATTTTGATAGAGCTGAGACTTATCTCTCATACCTTTAATTAAGGATGAAAGCGTTTAATAAGCGCAAGCTTTTTGTATATGTGTATTTAATACATAATCAGATTGATATAAGCTATATAGCATAGCTTCGCAAAAACAAAAAAAAAATTATATCATCAATTTAATTAAATCGGTTAAAGCAGATTTTTATATTATTCTAATTTTCAGATTACTACATCATGCATATTATAAGACATTATGTATTATTGTAGGTACAGTAAACAGAACGATGTGCCAAGTGTTTACGCTACTAGTGTGCAAAACATATAAAATATAGTAGTATAAAGTAATTATTTAACTACATTACTACTGAAATCATGCAACTACTCTCAGGTGTTAAAAAGCAGTCAAATTAGTTGCTGAATCTCTGTACCTACGTTGACCAAATTTTTTTTTTTTTACTACTGGGCTAGAGCCTAGCTAATAGGTTTATTAAGCAAAAGCAAATTGAACAAAATGAGAAATTTGAAGATTTTGCATTCTCGATGATCGTAGAAATAGCGTTAACTGACTACTTTTTATCTTTATGATAATTGAAATTCATAACTATGTCTCTGTTTTTATTTTAATTGGAGTCAAAAAAGCGACTATTTGCAAATTTTACTTCATTAGATTAGGAGTCTTGGAAAGAAATTCTATTTAAAAGAGATCAAAATTCAAAGATGCTGCATTATTCCTGGAAATGATAGAATAATGAACATGTGCATCAAGCTCTATGCATTTTGAAGCAAAACGGAAAAAAATACATTTGTCTGTGGATCCCATGGGTAATCTTGGAAATGGCATTTTCCATACAAGTAAATCGTAATTAAAATTTATTCACGTAGTTCTCGTGCTTTGACTTTTGACTAGTTAGGTCCTAGATTTTGAAATTTCTAATCTTTGGAGTATGAATTCATATAGATTTTAGGTGTTATTTTTAAATCTTAGTTAAATGAAAATAATTACTTCGAGGGAACAAGCTTAATTAGTGTTCACATATCATGTACTGTAAAATAAGTCTTCATTACAATATCTATGAACTGGCCTGCTTTAAGATATTTATAAAAAGTTCATACATCTCATTCTCATTGATCTGTGGGACTTTGTCATTTTCAATACCTCATCTTACGCCCAGTGCTTAATATTTGGTGCGTGGGCAATTTTAATTTTCGGGGGCCCAACACTGGGTGAGATGGGTCCTACTCTGGTACTATGTAAAATTAGGTCTTTGACCTAACTCACACCGTAAAAGCTAGTTCAAAGAAAAGAGGGTTGCCCAAGTTTTATAAAGAGTTCACTCATCTCATTAACTATCAATGTAGAACTTTTGTCATTCTTCAACACCTGTCTCATTCAATCTCGTTCAAGACTAGACATGACCTTGAAAAAGAACACTTTAAGATTTATCTACGCTCAGCCAATCTTTGAGGTGAGGGTGCGATGGTCAGTCTAGAGATTGAAAAGAAACTGAAAAAGGATACTTTATCGAATATGCCAGGTCCTCGTCTTCCATCAGTCTAGAGAATACGGATCTCTCAAATATCGATCTAGATCCTAAATAATTCTTGTCTCACAAATTAAATAAATTCAAGAAGAGCTTATAATAAAATATCCAAACCCCTAATCTGTAATCAATATGAGACTAGGTTCCTACTATCTAAGATACGTGATCAGCGTTGAATTTTATTAGAATTGGTAAAATAGTTATATTCCTCCCAATCTTGTCTTATACTATAGGAGTACTAAGTCATAAGTCATAACCAATCTAATGCAAAATGTTGCAATCTTTCAAATATATGTAGTGTTCATATATGAAGCATTTTCACACTATATTAAATTATTTGTATACTCATGACAGGAGTGGAAAATTAATTTTGTTATTTTATATATTATCCGACTCAATCTTAACATTATCATTCACACGTTGAGTGTTCTAGACTTCATCTGATCAAACTTGACCACTAAATTAGTAAATTATAATTAATCGCCGTATAATTCTAGTTTCCACTTAGTACAACATAGGAAAACGGTGAAAACACAGTTATAAATCAGAAACAATTATAACTGATTAATACTTCTGAGAATTTGACAAAAAAATTTAACATAACTATGAAACAGTCTACGATGACCTAAAAGAACTTAATATTGGGTGTGTATGAACAAAGTCCCTCATATAAAGCCTAAGAAAAACATAGAATGTCAAGAGATTCTTGTGATATAAATAAATTCCCATGTACCATTAAAATAAGGTAAAAGATATGGAAGAAATTGGAATCAGTACACTAGAATTAGAAAATAACGTATAATCCAATAGGTACTAGGGCATAAGTTGTTCTATTGTCACTAATATTAGACTTTTGACAATTTGTTCTGCTCTGCACGTTTTAGTGATCATACGAAATATAATATAAGTTCCTGCTCTCCTCATACATGCATATATTAAAAATTATATATTCGTTAAAACAATAAAACATTATTTGGTTCTCAGATAAATAATATGTGTTGGGTATTTGTCTTCGATTTCTTCTCATGATTAGGTTTTTATTTTTTTAAAAAAGTATTCTGTTTATTAAAAAATATAGAGATATGGATGGCGAGGCTCTTTGTAAGCGGTTCGCTAAATTGATATTTGGCTAGTTTTTTTTCGCGTAGAGAAAGGTTTATGATTTATTAATATAGACATGTTTTTTCTAATGTGGTGACATCTACAATGTAGTCTTAAGGGCTTTGCGAATTTTGTGTAGCGTGAGAAACGATGAGACATAGGTATTACATTCACATCTGTGTGAACCTAAATACAAAATCTCCATACTTAGCTAGTCCTTTTATTTTTCATGTAGGAAAAAGTTTATAATTTTATAAATAGAGACTCATTTTCTCTAACTTGATAGCATGCACATTGTAATCCGTCCCAGGAGCTTTGAGGATTTTGTGTAGGGTGAGAAACAGTGAGACATAAGTGTTATATCAACACTTCTGTAAAGCTCTTTTTATTCCGCGTGAATTGTATGAGGTTATTTCTCTCTTTTATATCGTAAATTGTTCATCTCTTCTTGTGGATGTAGGCCAAATCACGTTAAATATCTGTATTTTTTTATTTATTTCTCGTTTGTCTTCTTACACATGATCTTTCAAGGTTTGCTTTGTTAGCTTTCGCACGATAATTATTTTGACCCTAACATAATAATAATTCTAATTTAAACAAATTTCAATACAAATATTAAAAATTAAACTAAAAATAAAAATAAATTACGCAAAATTGAATTTAACCATCAATATAATTGAATTGAATCCACGTCCCAATATGAAAACAACAAAAGAAGTGATTAGACTTATCACCAATATAATATATAGTATATACTGGAGCCTTTTATTGCCACGCTCAGTTATCCACAACCATCAGTAAGGGTGAGGGAATCTTGCGTGTAATTTATAAATTTATTTGAATTCAATAATTTTAATTTCGACTATATATTATATATATGTGTGTTAAAAAATTCTAAATAAATATAAATTACAAGTATCCAACGCTGTAATATATGACAATAATAGAATTTGAAATGTAAATGTATAGTATTTTGTTTTTAAATCCGCCTCTAATTTGCTTTAGTATAAGTATGATTAAGCGCTATTTGATTCTTTTTTGTTACTATTATGTTTGTTAACTTTTCTCTACTCATAATTATGACAATTACGACTTCATTTATGTGATTTTCTCCCAATATGAACTTTAGTAAATAGCTTATTTATTAATTTATAAATAATAAATCATAATTTGTCACTTTGCCGTCAGAAATAAATTACAGACACTTTATATTTTCTAGCCAAGGCGGCATTGTGTGCTTAATAGGTACATGTTTTGAATAGTTTAGGTGTTCGATGGGAACTAGTCTTAATTGATGTGTCTCAGTGAACAATGCGGACAAGTTTAAATGTCTATCGATAACTTAAACCTAGTTGTTATTATACGTACCTATACATGTATGTATACAACAATCACTCAAAATGTTATATATATATATATATATATATATATATATACACTCACAGATATATAGATGTATGTATATATTACAGAGGTACTGTTATTGTTTTCCTTAATCAAGTTTTAATTCTATGAAATAACTCCTTAACTCTATATACATGATATATTTGAAATTTTGAAATTTTAAATTTTAAATTTTTTTGTAAATTCAAACATAAAAATTAAAATGAAATTTATATATTTAAAAATTACATAAAAATATTTTAATTAAAAAGTTAATTAATTCTTAAAACTCTAATCGTGAATTAAATGGAGGAAGTATTAATTAAAGTGATTGATGAGTAGCCGACTACTTATTATTCAAGAAAGTGCAATTCAGAAATGTGTAAACAAAACTCATACACAACTGTCCAATTGAGCTTTTATGGCTTATGGCTTTTGGTTTGTCTAAACTGTAAGGCTACTTATTAGGGATTAAAAAAAAGAAATACTCGTAATTACTCCATCTATTCAATAATATGATATATATTTTAAGAAATAGTAAATAATAAAAATAATATTATTACATTATTCTTTGATAAATATATTAGATATTAAATAGTATCTAATAATAAGGTAAAATGAATATAAATCAATAAATAATTTATTAATTTCCAAACTAAATAAGTACTCTCTGTCAATTTTTACTTGTTCGTTATTGACTTGGTACATAAATTAAGAAGTAGTAAATGATAGGGATAATTTACCAAATCATCCTTTGAATATACTCCCTCGGTTCTCTTTTGATTGTAAGATTTCAAGTTGACACACTTATTAAGAAAACAATCATTGGTATCGTTAGTTTACCATCCAACAGTAGTTGTCCACTTTATAAAATCAAGAGATAATTTTACATTTAGTTCCTAATTTGTCTTTATCATTAATTATAGTTATTTTTCTATCATATTTTTCAAAACATTATATTTATTATATTTAAAGAGTGATTTGATAAAATTATCCATACTTCATTCTTGTACTAAGTCAATAGTGAATTATTGGGTGAAAAGAGTATGGGAAAACCTCACAATAATTTTCTTAAACTTTGAATAATTTATTTAGTATTCTAAACTATAAAAAAGATTATAATAATTTGTTTAATATGGATCAGAAGTGTATAAAATTTTAATTTAACTAATTGCAGTTTAACTAGAGTTTTTTAGATACAATCTTTTTATTATTATAAGATAATAATAAAATTCGTATATATTTTATTTAAATTGAACATGTTATTGTAATCGCAACCTAAGTAAGATTTGATAAGCATATCCTTGAATACTCTCTTTTGTCTTACCCATTATCATTAATTATCTTTCCTGGAAAATTAAGTAAGTATACTTCTCCATATTGATTAAAAAATTTGAGGTGATATCATGCATGACCTGATATAAACAAAACCTAGGGACCATAAACTTTGTTTCTTTCTTCTTGCTTTAAAAATATAAGGTCAAAAAACATTGATCAAATTTAAAGGAATATGTTCCGTTTGTTTCAATTTATTTGTTTAATTTAATTTGACATAAAATTTTAAAAAGTATATAAAAATAATTTTAAAAATTTTATAATTTTAAATATATTATACAAAAGTTAAAAACTAACAAGAATAATAATATATTCAATAGAATTCTACAAATGAGATATGGGAAGAATAGAATGTATGCAGATCTTACCACTATCTCATAGACATAGAGAGGTTGTTTTCTATAAATTCTCGTCAAAAAATTCATAAGCAGAATAAAAATTAAAAATATAAAATTTATAAATCATTCAAATTGAAACCAAGGGATTACATTTATAAATTACTACCATAATTACTTCATCTGCAATTTTTCATTTGTATATCACATGCTGTGACCCAAATTTTAACTTGTATACATTTTTTTATTCTATTTTGATGACATTAAAAGGGACAAAGCTATTAACTAGCAGACTTTTTCTGTTCCCCACCCCACCCCCTCTTGCCAAACTTTTTGTCACCTTTCAACTTTGTTTGTTAGTCCAGTATAGAATTTGACCCAAAAAAAAAGTAAAAAGAAGAGAGACTTATCTAGAGAAACAAAATTAGGAGCACAAAATTATTCCGTTTAGCTGTATAATCTGTTTTGCAATAAGTAATAATAGCTTTTTACAAAATATATATAATCCAGTAAATAAATACAATTATATTGTTTTAGTTTTCGCAAGCTTAGTTGGTCGTATTACTATCGAGTCAATTTGAACAAGTATAATATGACCTAAATTAAAAGGGTCATCCTAAAATTCAAATTCATTTCGTGGCGTAAATAATCACTTGTAGCATAATATATTTCAATGGATTGAAGTAATTTTTCTACCGCGATGTACATTCACATAATGATGGTGTTTCTCCAAAATCAAAATTTGTTGTTCAACTTGAACTAGCCATCTCTTAGAAGGTATTATTAAAAGATGATCAATTACTAATGAAATGGATGTAGCAGTAGCTTGTTGAAACCCCAGAGTTTTTACTTGATCCAAGATATGTGATGTATATGTCATTCCGAAGTACTCTATTAATCTACCAATAAGTCGTTTCATGGCAGTTCTATCTATCACTTTATTGTGAAAGACCAGATTGGCCCGTTCTACCACGACAAAAAATTGTAGATATTTTACGAGAGTAAACTTGCTCAGATACTTTTGGAGACACCACAATCATTCCTTAATTTCGTTTTCAAGTCTATCGGGGGGAGAAAAGGAAAAACAACAGCTTCAATCTGGCATCTGATTTGGGTTTTTGGTTAGCCTGTCCTAAAATGCATTTTCAAGGGCAAAAGAAATTATGGACAAGAAATTGGGAGGATTAAGTATGAGATTGAGATGAGGAGCATGGTAATTAGTGAATATTTTTTCCATGGAGACAAACCTAGCTTAAAATTTGGTAGGATTAAATTTGAGCTTCAGCATAAAGCCATAAGAACATTCTGCATACAACAGGACTAAGAGAGATCAGGATAGCATAGCAAGGTTCATCTAACATTTCTTGCTTACAGTGTCTCTTTTTCATCCATTGTTTTCTTATTTTGTTCTCTGTCCTCTATTTAAGACACTATGTCAACTGGGAGCTGCACTAGGGCCTGGGCAATAAGCACGACCATCATCGTCAAGCTCGTTAGCAAACCATGTGTCGATTGATGAGAATATAACCAAGCACATTGTAAATTACAATAGATCAGAGAGAGATTACATTGGTATACATCTTTCGTGTAAAAGTCAGAATTCAATGATTTGGTATGAGTTGTTGCATGTAGCAGAGATACATCCAATAAATGGCTATTCCATGGGCCATCGGCAGAAACTCTCATCATGGAAGAAAACTCAGATCCAGTTAAGTTGCAAAGGAGTTGATATAAAGAAACTGCAACCAACGGCAACATGGATCTGTCTGGCCCAAAAATGCTCGTGTATGATCGGATTGCGTTCCTATATAGTGTTCAGATCTCAAGCTTGTGTAGCTGCGACCAACTTTCTGATCTTTCTGTCATGGTTCAACATAGCACTCACACTCTCAACAACCAATATAATCTGCACAGGTAAGAAAGAATATACAACATCAAAATAAGCAAATATAGATGAGGAGCAGGGTCCCATAGGGTGCACAATTATGCAATTTGAATGATCTGCTAAAACTCCATAGAATGAAACTGCTCAAGGGAGTCCTGGTATTCTCATAAGAGACTAGTCAATTTATCAACTTAAACAATGGGAATTCAAACCTCAACAATGATGTTACAACATGAATGATAGTACTGCATCCTATATGTTCATGTCTTTACCTAATGACATGACTGCATTGGTAAGAGCAGGTTTATGGGATTCAAAATAAATGCTCAACGTCCACAGAAAGAAGTAGACTGTAGGTCCTCACATGACCAGTTTCTTGCTTAAGAAAAGATGAAGGCAGAATTCGTTTCCCTGCTGATAGGGAAAGGTGATTTGAGAAGTAGTTCATTTAGATTTGCAAACAAAACCATGATTACACAACCTTGTTATATCTGAAGAAGCCATGTCATTCTACTAGAATACCATTTATCTGTCTAGCATAATGTTCCATGACAGAGAATACACGAGCAGGTTTTGAATAATTAATGCATGACATGTAGATCCCACTTGGTAGGATTTCACTGGGTATGTTGTTGTTGTTGTTGTCGTTCTATGTTTCACAGGCCAGATACCAATTGATTTGACCCAGAACTATCTAAATGCATGACATGTTTCATAGACCATACATACCAAGAAATATACTAGTAAAGGTACAAAAGCAAACCTGGAAGCAAGCATAAGCCATTCCTGTTGCAAAGTAAAAGTTGGCATTGCCAGTACCCTGCAAAGATAATAAATTAGTTGCATAAGCACCTAATGCATATCTGGAATTGCCTTAATGCTTAAAATACACTAGAAGCAATAATGCATTAGCATAGAAATGAAGCAGATATATACCCTCCATATCCACAAGTTGTGCATCACAGGACTAAGAAGGGAAACTCCAACATATCCGCAGAAGAGAAAGAAGGAAAACTGCATTTCTGCAATGAGTATAATGGTCAGACATAATCCAGTTAGGACCGTAATCGAGAGAAAAAGGGTATGCTTAGTACCTGCTAACTCATTGAAAAACAAAGCTAACAAAGCCAAGTACAGAGCTGAGTCCCCAACCTGATCAATTTGAATCAGGTTAAGCAGGAGTCAAGAAATGATCATGATGTATTGCAACAGACACAAGCAAATAAAAATACAGAGCAATTGACTCGACATGATGAAAGTTAGCACTTGTAAAACTAAAACAAGCATTTATAGCTTATAAGAAGTTTGAGCACAGCTACAAGAGATAGTATTATCTGATAAATTCAGCATCCTACTGACAAAGGAAAAATCAAGAACTCCCAACTACACAGTCCTCATACATACTCTTAGAAAGGGGACTACAAATGGTAGAACCCCCAACCCCTTCCCCACCCCACCCCCAGCAAAAAAATAATAATAATAACAACTAAAAAAATCAGACACATGATTCCAGTTATCCTGCAGAAGTCATAATTTCACATATCGACAATTATCTCATGATGTAAGAGGTTGAAGTACTCAATCTTCAAACATCAAATTTAGAATTTTTTAAAAATTCAACAGTGAAGTGAAATTCAGGAAAAAGAAATCTGCCATGGATAGGATTTAAGCATTAAAGATTCACTTAGGATAAACAGTACTCACTGAAGGATAAGGTTTAAGCATTGAACAAATTGCCATGTAAACAAAAGCCAAGAAGCACGGTCGGTGTTTTAGCCTTATGGCTAGTGGAAGTATCATGAAAAGGATGTTCACATGAAAAACAATCACAAAGAAATCTCTGAAAAATTCAAAGACCTCCGCAAAGAAGTACCTGCAGCAAAGATGCAGAAAAAGGTTACTGAAAGAAGAGACAATTCACGGAGAAGGCAATTCTATAGTCACCTACCACAAAACACCTATGTTTGGAGACAAATCTTTGACAGTAAGAATAAACCCATAGGTCCTGCAAGTCAATAAATGATACAATAGTTATCAACAAGTCTCAATATAGATAAGCAAATAAACGCAACCTTGTTGCTACTTGCTATCAAGTTTCAACACGTGAAGCGTGTCCTTATGCTGTATTGCCGAATCAACCATGATAGGCATGATATGAAAAATACAACAGAATATCTGCTGCTTCATTCATACCGCAGGGTGAGCAGCAGAAGAGTACCATTTACCAGAGAAAACTAAGTTAAAGCTCCTGAAGTTCATCTATAATTAAAAGTTCCATTCAAATTCAAGAACTTCAAAAGTAAAAAGTCTATTTTTGCCGGTGGGAGGTGGCATGTATCCCATGGAATTAGTCAAGGTGCTTGAAAGCTAACCACAGTTATTAAAAGAAAATCTATTTTTTCTATGTCAAGTAAATTTTATAAAAGAAAAAGGCTGTGGAATTTGTCCAATCAACAGTACAAAGCTCAAGTTGAGAAAATTCCAACAACAAGAATTGCAACAATTACATCTCAAACCCAAGCTAGTAAGTCTCTGCTACATGAATCCTTCTGATCAATATCGCTCCATTTAAACCCAGATCAATTGAATATTTATGAGTTAAGGTTGTCTAGGCAATGATGAGCACAAGAAAATTACTAATACCTGTTAAACATTTCTGAAAGGCCACCATAGTTCCTCATAAAGATGCCACACAGAACAAATATATATGAGGTCCAAATGAAAACCCAGACAAAGAAGAGTCCAACTGGTCTCCATGAGAAATTTTTTTGTTCTGATAAGCCACGGCCTTTACTTGACCTGTCGTCTTCATGTTTCTTATATATCAGGAACAATTTCCTAGGGGCTGCATCTGGACCATTACCTAACAGTAAGATTACCTGGAACAAAAAGAACCTAATATAAATTAGAAGAACACATAGACGCTGATGTTCACACACAAAAGAAGACAGACTTCAATAGGTATTTCCACTCTCTTTCCATTTAAACTTATGCAACGGCTCTTAATGGCATTAGACAGGAATAAACTTACAGGTATAATCAGAATTGTTGGATAGAGAGACAAATGAGATGCTACAACCCACCCAAAAGCTGCCAATGGAGCTACTCCTGTATATGAACGAGTAAATTAATCAGTTCGTGTACCAGCAACATAAGAAATTTCTCTTTTTGAAAAGGGAAATGAGAAACTATATTCATTACAACAAGATGAATATTATAGAGTATATCTTATCAAGAGCACCAAGAAGGAAGGAATATGCTGTCTTTCCCCATCCATAAAAGCAAATATGAAGCAGATAAAAGGAGTGGTGAGGAAACTATATAAAAAGAAGAAAAGAAAAAAAATCACTAACATATAAAAAGGATTATTGACTTCTTACGGATGCAGGCTCCATAAAGTGACAAGATAATAAAAAGATTTTCCACAGGGGTTGTATTGAAACCCACACATGTGACTATAGTTAACGGGTTCCACAAGTACACAAGAGCAGCAATGTCCTCAGATGGTAGAATCTCTGAAACAAAACAATGATGGTTATTGCATCATTGACTAGTGCAGAAGCAAATAAATTTTGGCACCATAGCTGAATATTCACCAGAAATTTCAAAGAGCTTCCCCAAACCCAGCGATTTTAATCTCTCACAATATGCCATGCGAAGGTTAAGGCCAGTTGCACAGATTAGCATGGCAGAGATGAAATCTGCAATCACAGAAACCAAACTATATCCAAAAATGGGTTGAATGTCCATGTGACTTCATAATTTCAAAGAGCTACTCAGAACATGAAGAAGTAGAAGATAAAATTTATCATGAGAACGTTTCTACCATCAAATTTTTAGTCTACGCCAAGATAAACAGCGCAAAAGATGACTCAGCAGTAAAGGATCGCAAAAATGGGAACATGTTACATGCAGGTAGTTTGTTTCTTTGCCTCATGATAAGTGTTCTCGGTTTTAGTTTGTCCAAATGAGTCTAATTTCTCCAAAGGGAAACTCGTATGTACACTCTAAGAAACTCAATTTTTTGATAAATACTTTTCATCATCATACTATTAAAAAGGTATATTCAGACCCCACCCCACACACATTTATTCTGGATCTATTTCTCTATTTAAAAGAATATGTAGGTAAAGAAAAAAAGAATATGTAGGTAAAGAAAAAACTAAGTGCTATCAAGTGATGATGATGGAAGCAGATAATACAGAAAACCAACTTTTGTGCTTTAAGCAGTTCTCCTGAGGAAACAACAAGAACCGTAGCAAAAAAGCTTTTGTTATAATTTACAAACAGCTCCCTGAAGCTTCATGGACATCAACCAACCAACCTTCTTGAGATAGCAGGTATACAAAGCTACTCAGAAGTCAGAATCATTACTCTTGCTTGGATCTTCTGGAAAGAGTTTAGGTGTTACAGTGAATGCTTTTATTCAGTTGATTATATAGTAAAATAGGGTAATGTTCATCACCCTTCCATCTCTTTTTTTATGACCTATCCTCTGGGTGCACACAAGGTCCCCCGCTCCTATGCAATAGCTCGTAAACCACATAGGAGAGGTAACTTGCACAAGGCAAGCCCAGAGCCACAAGTTCGACCACCACCCTTCCATCTCCATGCACTTCTTGTACTCCTCACCACATTTGATCGATATAGTGACAGCTAAGGACAATGAATATACAATCAAGAATAAAAGAAAATGCCATTTACTGAAGTTCCTTAAAAACCATTAAAGAACTCACTCACATAATAATGAATCTATGATCATTAATGCGACGCAGCCATTGAAGATTCTATAGTAACCAATCATTTTTTTCCATGTAGGAGTTAGTAAGAAGTTCTCTTAAATGTTATTTCCAAATTCAATGATGTATAAGCATATCATTGAACGAATCTTAATTGTATATCCACACTGATATATATGCCTTAAATGAGTATTTCAATACTTATGTGGAAAACAAGAAGGAGATAATACCTGCATAGAAGATGATATGGCTGTCCTTCAATTCTACAAATGGCATCAAGAAGAAACAAAATAAGTAACAATAAAAGAAAAATAAACAACAAAAGAGTGTGAACATACAAATGCTTAGCTGAAGCTGAATATTTTACTTTTTCATTGTAAGTGGACCAAGAACCGAGAGCAAGAGCGGCGAACCATGATACATAGAACCTTCCAGAATATTCAAAATCAAAGCATCAAACAAGTGAAACTCCTATCACAACGAATTAAACAATCAAAGAAAGATAAAAAAAATACTCCCTCCATTCACTTTAACTTGTCACATTTAGCTTCTCAAAAGTACAACGGTATGAACTTTGACCCACATTTTCTCAAGGCTACAGGGTTACAACTTATAGCATTTTTCATAAAAGTTTTTGGATATCTAAAATTTAAGCTATTGAATTAATCTAATTCAATTTAACATTAGTCAAATTTACTCAGATAAAAGCAAAATGTGTGTGACAAGTAAAAATGATCCGAGCAAGTATTAAGCTTATCACGTAAAAGTAGAAAAATAATGAAACGAACCAGCATACGGCGACATCGACGACTGCGTTAACCAGTAACCTTCTGCCACTGCCAAGAAATAAAACAAAACAAATAAATGAAAACACCTATACTGATACATTGATGTTCTGTATGTATAAAAATGAATTCCGTCAAGGTGAATACGTCGCCGTAGACTGGTGACCGGGGTAGAAACTTCTGGACGAGTAGCTAAGTTAAGGTTTTTGGGGAAGTAAATGAGAATTAATCTGAAGATCACTGATGCTATTGCCCATCTCCAAAAGTGTCGCTTCGTTTTCATATTCTTCTTCTCCTTCTCCTTCTCCTTCATTATTGTTGCTGCACCAGAGCTTCCAGATCCAGCTCCAATGGCTACGGTAGCAGAATTGCAGTGATCCAATTTCGAACCGGAGAGAGAAATGCCCAACTTGTGACGACTCGTACGGTGATTTTAGATGGGCTTTGTTACCTGATGGGCCTAGCGCAAGAGTGCAGGGATAGCCGATTTTGGGAATACTATTTAATTCATAGCCATTCCATAATTTACAAGTGTAATGGATTTGCAATCGTGACACATTTAGAATTTTTGCTAAAATCGTTCGAAATTTAAAAATATAGTGCTTGAAATTTGATTTTAAAATTAACTTTTTAAATTGCGAAACTAAACTTTACTTTGTTTTTAGGGAATTCAGACTCAATTTCTATATAATATATGCATTGTAATCTTTGTCGAAAAAATTCAGACGAACACTTTGACAAGGCCCTATATTTGTCCCTATTTGTTAGGATCGAACTTCAAACATGTATATTTGATTTTTGACATATAAAATTGAAATTAAATGTATTTTTGATTGTTTCAACTATCATGAACTGACAAATTTTATCTTTGCTAATTTTTAAGGACTTATATTGAGTGAGACAAAAGTTCTTTAAACTTACGCCGAGCAAATTAAATCAGAATAGATAAAGATACTTTGATGCATAAAATTTTACTATATGAACAAAAAGGATAAAGATACAAGACTATTAAACGTAAAAATAAAAATTAAAGATGACTTCGTTATAGAAACAATTCACGCAAAAATTCATTAAAATACTCATCTTTCTTGGTGACTGATTTTCCAAAATTAATGAAGAATGCCTTCAATATTTTTCTAACAATTGTCTACGAGTTTTTTTTCTTCTTCATCATCATTATCATAAAAGAGTAAAAAAAATCGACATATGAAATAGATCACTATATGTTATCCAAAAGATAATTTTGCCAATAAGAACTTTTCTTGGTATATATCTAAAAATATTACATGAAATGATGAAAAGTTAATTTACATTCAAACATTGACTTACATAATTTGGTCAATGTTATTTGTAAACTAACATGAAAAGACGACCCTTTCAATATCATCGTGTTAGGTATTTGCCAATAGAAAGTCAAGTTATAAAATTAAATTGACCTAAAAAAAAGAGTTTATAAAATGGAAGCTTACCTAACTTTTAATTATGCTTGCGCTCAAATGGGGAACAGGAAAAATGGAAATTACAAAAGAAGTATCATGTTCTATGTTTCTCTTCAATTTCTTACCTAGGGATAGCAAATAAAGTTATATTCAACCTAACAGTTATTGTGCGTTAAAAGCATCGCGTTACATCAAAAAAATGAAAATTTTGACACAAATAGTCGTCCAACAAAATATGTTAATATTGTATTATGCATAATTAATGTTGTATAATCGACTAGCAGTTAAAGTTATATTCAGTCGAGCAGTTAGTTGTGCGTTAAATGCGACGCCTTACACCAAAAAATGAAAAATTTGACATAAATAGTTGTCCAACAAAATATGTTTTATTTTGTATTATGCATAATTAATGTTGTATATTCGGCTAGCAGTTAAAGTTATATTCAGCCGAGCAGTTAGTTGTGTGTTAAATGCGACGTGTTACGCCAAACAACGAAAAATTTGACATAAATAGTTGTCCTACAAAATATATTTATTTTGTATTATGCATAATTAATTTGTATATTCGGCTAACAGTTAAAGTTATATTCAGCCGAGCAGTTAGTTGTGCGTTAAATGCGACGTGTTACACCAAAAAATGAAAAATTTGACAAAAATAGTTGTCTGACAAAATATGTTTATGTTGATTTAAAGATATGTCTAGTGATCATGGATTCAAAATCATGTGATCTCAACTTTAAATTTTTAATGGAAACAAAAAACACTAAGAGCCTATTTGGAAGAACGCCCTAGTAATTGGATTTGGTGGAATTTGGTGTAATTACACTCTTTGACTTGTTTGGTTGGACAGATAATTGGGTGTAATTGACTGAGTGTAATTACACTTCCCAATTTACAGTATTATGCATAATTAGTATTGTATATTCGGCTAGTAGTTAAAGTTATATTCAGCCGAGCAGTTAATTCTGTATTAAATACAACGTGTTACACCAAAAAACGAAAATTTTGACATAAATAGTTGTTCGACAAAATATGCTTATGTTGTATTATGCATATTTAATGTTGTATATTCGGCTAGCAATTAAGTTATATTCAGCCGAACAATTAGTTGTGCGTTAAAAACACCCCTCCCCCCACCCCCCAAAAAAAGTTATTGTTGGGCATTTAAAGATATGTCTAGTGATCGTGAATTCAAAATCATGTGATTTCAACTTTAAATTTTTAAGAGAAACAAAAAACACTAAAAACCTGTTTGGAAGAACGCCCAAGTAATCGGATTTGGTGGAATTACACTATTTGACTTGTTTGGTTGGATAGGTAATTGAGTATAATTGACTGAGTGTAATTACACTTTGTCACTTTCCAATTTACAGGGGAAGGCTGTGAATAGCAGATAATTACATGGTGTAATTACATGCTGATTACTTTTTAATTTCTTTCTTTTATTTTTATTTTATATTTTCATTTTAATTTATTTTTATTTTGATTATTATCTCTTTCACTTTCACCCAAGAGCGTAATTATCTCTTTCACTTTCACCCAATTGTTAAAAGCAAAACCAAATATGTTAATAGTGTAACCGCATTCAATTACACTAAATTCAATTATCAAGGGGGTTTTCTCTAAACAAGTGCTAAGTGATTTTTCCCCATTTGTCAACATTCTTGATGAATATAGTTATTTCATACCCGTTGTTGAGTGAGATTTGATGAATATCCTGTGACACCAATTAAGGTGTGTGTAAGTTGATTTAAATATTGTTATTAAGAAAATAATATTAAAAAAACCATTTTACAAATTGAGAAAGAAAATAGCAAGAAATTAAATTGTGTGAGTGATCTCTATCCATATTTCTAGACTATGTTTCCACGTGACCATAAAATGTAAAGATAAATTAAAAATATTTCTCCCTCCATTTAAAAAATAATAACCTAATTTGATTTGACACGAAGTTCAAGAATTAAAAAAAGTTTATTTTGTGATCCTAAATTAAAATTATGTTAAATATACCAAAATTTCTTTTAATCTTGTGAAAACAGTAAAAAATTAAAATTAAATTATTGTCAAAACAGAAAAAAATTATTTTTTAAACGAATCAAAATAGAACATAATTTTTTTTAACGGAAGGAGACTTGTTTGTTCATAAAATTACATTATTTTTTTTAAAAAATTCAAAAACTGACCTATTTAAGAATGAAATTTTATTATGGTCAAACTTCAGCTAAATTATAAAGGTGTTTATACTCGAATTACATTTCTAATGTATTTTAGTATGCTTATTTCTAAAGGGATCCCTTCTGTTGGGAGCAAAGGTTATTTTATTTCCTCTCTTTGAGCTTTTTGGTCCCACATTTATGCCAAATCACACAATAAGTCCCCAATCGACTTATTCCCCAAGATATCCAAATTTACAGTGAAGACCTTACAGTAACATTTTTTACCCAAAAAGCAAAGTCGTCGAAGTTAAAGAACATTATAGAAGGAGCAAGCAATTTCACTTTATTTAAATATAAGCCCTCATATTCCACCTAATTTATATTCAATCCCTCTTTAATTATATTCCTTTCTGCTCTTTCAGTTTCCCCCAAATACTATCTATATCTATTTTACTCTCTCACGTTTCCTTCACAAATCAGTTGTTTACAAAGATCGGAGAATCTCTGTTTTTTCTGCAGAAATTTTTGTAGAAAAATGGCGAGACCTAATCAAGAAGAAATCGAGACATTCATGAACATTACTGGTGTTTCTGAAGCCACCGCTATTCAGAAACTTGAGGTAATTATTTTTCTTTTGCAGTTCTGATTTACTGCGATTGTGAGCATGAGGATTTTCAGATTATTTTTAGCTTATGATTATCACTTATTTTTATGCTTGCAATTGATTTTTTTGTGCTGTAACCTGATGTTTTTTGTGCTTGATTGGTAAGTTTACTTTCTCTGGAAATTAATTTGTGATTACTGTTATTGTGCTGAGTTCCCGATTTTCACACAGTGTAGTAATTTAATTGTTAAAATTGATTCTCGTTTACTTAATTTTTAATGAGTTACTTCAACCAATAAAAAAATGTAATGAGCTACTTCATCTGCACCTTTGCTTCCCATGATTCAAACTAATAAAATTTTGATCAACATTTTGAAATGTATATCTTTCACTATTTTGATATTAAGAGAATTGTAAGTAGAAGTATTTTCGTGTAGTTTTCATATACATAATTTGTAAGAAAATGAATTAAAGAGAAAAAAAATCTTTTTTTTTCTTTTTAGGGATGACAATGGGGCGAGGTGGGTTTAGAGATATGTCGGGCAGTTTGAAGTAATTATTTTTGAAATTACTGCGAGTCGAGGGCTGCTATTTGTATTTTTTTTGGGCGAATCTCGATTGAAAGAATCTCCTTCGGCTCTGCTACAGTCGCCAGGGTGGGTTTAAAGTACCAAATAGGAATTCAAAAGAAAATTAAATCTTTGTGATTAGTAAAAAGCAAAATGTAGACTTTTTATATAAAACTTTGACTTTAACTTTAACTTCTTTTTTAAAATTTAAACTAGATGGGTCCACTAATTTATTAGTTGTTGTTGAATTGTTAATTAGAACCAGTTAATTAGCAATTAAGAAATGATTATTGAAATGTTAACTAGAAATAGTTAATTAGTTGTTTAGACGTTAATTAATGAAAAAAGATAAAAAAGTTTATGAATTTTATTTTTCATATTAAACTCAATTAGAAAAGAGAAGAACTTAAAAATTTATGCGGGACGGGTCTATACAGGGTGGGGCGGGTTGAAAATGGAAAAAAATTTCAGTCGGGGCGGGGCGGCTTAAAAAGTTTGCCGGTTGAGCTTAAACCGCCCCACCCCGCCCCATTGCTATCCCTAATTCTTAAGTTTTGAAGTTGCTAATCAGAGGCTTTCTGATTGTTTACAGCTCCTGATATTAGCTTCGTCTAGTATTTTATTGCTTAGACATTATATTTGCTTTCTGTAATCAGAGCCACTTTCCACAGTCTCAGAACATTTGACACATTTTGTTTCTCCAAGCTGCAGACTAAGTGATTTCGATCTTTATTTCCAGTGTATTCTTCTAACTACAATTAAGCTTAGTAAATCAACTCCAATTAAGCTCCAAACATTTGTCAAAATGAGTATCTACTGGCTATGTTGCTCGGACTCTCCAAAAGTGTCGGCGGGTGCGTGTCAGATTCTCCGAAAGTAGTGTATTTTCGGAGAATCCGACACGGGCGAAATACGACACGGGCGTAGCATTGAAAGTGAAGAGTCCGTGCAACTTAGTCTACTGGCTAAAAATGCCAAACAAATTGTGATAGAGGGAGTTATTTTAACTGTTTGTAACCATGATGTATATTTGGATGAATTGGATATGAACTAACGGATAACTTAATTCTGCTGATTGTGGGGCTTATTGCAGCAAGTGTAATGAGGAAAACTTGGTTCTTGACTGGTAGTTTATTTTCCAGGTTCTGGAGATAGGTCTTTATTTGGTTGTGGTGTTGAATTTGGCTGGTTTGTATTTTCTAAATTGGAGCTATTTCATCTTTTGTAGTGTAATAGAGTCCTGTGCAGCCAGAGAATTTTTTACAAGATAAATTAGTTAGTAATGTGGGAAAAGCTTCACACATGATCGTTTACCAAAAACTAGAGAACCTACACAATTATATTGTTCTCTACAATTGTTACCCAGCTTTCTGTGCAGCAGCAACCTCAAAGATGCACCAGAGAAACTATGAATAAGAGTCTATTCCTTCTGTTATAAGTGTAAGGCTCTGGTGAAGACTTGGATCACTTTCTTCTACATTGTAAGCTAGCTTCTTGCGTATGGTGGGAAATTCTAGGTTGGTTTGGTTTATCTTGGGTGATGCCAGGTGTTGTGAAAGAAGGTCGTGTAACTGGGACTACGGAAGATGGAGGAGAAAATGCTGGGCATGGAGGATTTCTCCATTAGCACTTGTGTGGGTTGTTAGGAAAGAGAAACAAGAGAGCTTTTGAAGGAGTAGAGATTGATTTTCATAGTCAAGGAATAACCTCTTATCCCTTTTTCTTTTTGGTGCACCCATGAGGTTCCTCTTTGTAGAAGAGATTGACTGTTGTTCATAAAAAGCCATATCTTTTGTCGGTATCTTTTTTGGGGTATGCGACAAGTATACAGTCTTTTTTTTTTTGCGCAAACACTTCAATAGAATTATTTACCTTATTAAAAAAGGAGGTTATCCTCAAATGTATAAAATATTTATGATGATCTAATATCTCGAGAGTTCCTTCTATTACTCTCTTTCCACAAGACCCACAAGTGGCTAGTGAAAAACATCCTGCACCCAGATGTTAAATGAACTTTATTTAAGTACTAGCTAATATATGTGTCCTCCTGGAGTATTTTTGAATTTGATGGGTTTGTGCCTTACAAAAGACATTCCAACTATCATCTGGAAAGAATCCTTGGGAATCCCAAAGCCTTGACTTTGAAAAGAAAATTCCACTATTTCATGTATACAATACAACAACAACATACCTAGTGGAATCCAACAAGTGGGGTCTGGGGATGTCATGTATACGATGATAGGCCATATTCCATAAAATCATGTCCTCCTCTAGAACCCCCTCTAAAAAAAAAGTAAGACATGCCTGGCGGCTGGCTATGGATGAGTGCTCTACTCAATGTTCCTTTTCAGTCCCATCTTACTAGAATAAGAGGGAGATGAATGGAGAGCTGATCTGGTCAAAACATGCATGTGATATATCAAATTGTAGTCAAGAAAATGATAAAATTTCAGGAGAATCGAAGCAATGCCATCTTGTCTTTTTTCGTCTTCTCTATTTATTTTTGATAAAAAAGTTGTGTGTATAACTGAACTCAATGCTCATAGGATTTTGGTTTTGCCTCCCCTGCCCATACTCGGTAGATCTAAAATCTACTGCAAGGAAATGATGGCAATCAAATCTTCATTTTCCTCCACAGTAAGTATTGAATTAATCAAGTACCATACTATCCTTCCGATAGATGACCCATCTTTTGCCTAACCACCCCCCGCCACCCGGAGTAAAGAAAGCCGAGAGTCTTGTAGTGGAAGCTTAAATGTAAGCATGAAAGAAAATTTTTGAGATGGTAGTTTTAGGTCAAATGTTTCTTTTATTAAGTGTTTTTTTATCTTCTTGAAGTTTGCTGTTCTATTATCATTATACGGAAGTTACTAGACAATCTATTGATATAATAAGGTTGAAAATGCATTTTAGCATGTCTTTTGCATCTTTAGGACATATTTTGCAAATGTTTAGCCATTGTCATCGCTCGGTGCTTGATGTAAAAGCCATAACATTTGATATGGGACCTCCATGAATCTGTTCTTTTTGTTCTTTGAATGAAATAGCCTTCTTATTATCTTACATGCTGTGTTGGTAGGAGCATGGTGGGAATCTGAATGAAGCTGTGAATGCACATTTCAACCAGGGGGACGTCAGTAGGTTAGCAATACATGTCCTTGGTCTCATTAGTACCCCCCCCCCCCCCCCCCCCCCCCCCAAAAAAAAAAAAAACTGTTATCTTTTGATAGCTAGTTACTGCTTCTTTCGGAAGCTGTAATGATTTCACTTGTCAGTTACTGATTTGTTGTTTCTAATTATGCAGAGTACATGCAGCACCTGTTGCTGCTGCTCCGCATGAGGATGATATGGAAATAGATGATCCAATTACGGAGGAATTTCACAGACCTCCCTTTTCAGTTTTTCCCTCTTCTAGAAGTCCAAATGCTTTCTCCCTTCTTGATCCTAGTTTCACTAGAAGTTTGTTCGACACTGATCTTACAAGCCGTGCTCCATTTGTTTCACATCCAAGACAAGTAAGAGAGATCCCTATTGAGGTGAAGGATGGAGATGGACAATCTGGTCATTCTAGAAATGATCCTGTTATTGAGGAAATTACAGATGCTGACCAGACCCATGGCCCAGAAACTCGTGGGACTGTCATAATTGATGAGGAGGATGACGAAGTAGTTCCAGCTCCTCTGGCAACTCATGCTGCCAGACGTGAAAGAACAAATGAAGATATATTTGGCGGGGACTCAACAGCAGTGTTCTCAGTACCAAGTGCTCCTGGTGGTGATGTCTTGCCAGACTATGCCAATGATATTGAGGAGGAAATGGTTCGTGCTGCGATTGAAGCTTCCAAACGTGACGCTGAAATGTCGACCCAACAATTTGATGTCAACAGTGTATGCAGTGATATTGTTAGTTGTGACGTCCTTAGAGCTTCCTCCACTTTCAGTCATTGATATTCCTTTGTCATGCTACAGGATCTAAGTGATCCAAGGCCTCAACCAAGGGAGTCTCATCTAGAGGATGCTCAACTTGCACGTGCAGTCTCTTTGTCTTTGAAGGTTTCATTTTTACTATTGCTATACTTTTTTCTTAGCTGGTATTTCTCATGCTAATATGGAGGAAATTTAGGCTGCTGAGCAGGAGAAAGGGATGCATGCAGAAAGCAGCGCTATACCAGAATCAGAAGGTCATAAGCCAGCTGAAGAGAATGAGCATGGGAAATCAACATTTTCAAATGGAAGGTACTGGTTTGTCTGGAATTTTATGTATGAAGATAAAATTTCTCAATGTATCTTTTTACGCACGCTTACCCTTCTCACCAAGTGGGGCATCCCTGCTTCAACCTACATCCACCCTCATGTATGTACTCGTTAGACTAAAGAGAGCATGTTTCTGCATTTTTGGATTATCTAACTAGACTCCCCAGGCAATTTAGATCAGAGGTGGGGAGTTCATCCGTCCAAGATGAAGCTGAAGATTTAGAAGAGGAACCACTGGTTTGGCGCAGAAGAAAACCTATATCTTCAGGTTCTGAAGCAGCGCAGGATGTCGAAGAACGTGTTGTTAGCCCATTATCAAGTCCTCGGCAGAATCTTAATCACTCCCGGAGAAACGGTGCCGACTTCCAGTCTGATGAGGTATTATTTTTGCTGTTTTAGTGGCGGATGTCTTCATACATAGGCATTTTGGCTTTGGACTATGGATATGCTTACCCTGTGCTTCCATATGCTTTCTTTGAAGTGGGGTGGCATGTCATCCCTGGAACATGATGAAGCTGTCATGCTTGAAGCTGCAATATTTGGTGGAATACCTGAGGGTACTGGATATCGTTTACCATCTGCACCTCATCAATCTATTCAGAATGGTGCTGATGGACCTATCGGTTCCTATCAATGGCGCATGCCTCGTGCCCCATCTCCCTCTCTTGTGGCTCAGCGTTTACTTCGGGAACAGCAGGTTAGCATTTTAAGCCCTCAGCTGCTATTTAATTAGCTATTTCTCACCTGATTCTGCTTCTAATATTTGCACATAGGATGATGAATATCATGCTGCATTGCAAGCTGATAGGGAAAAGGAATTGAAGGCCAAGCAAGAAGCTGAAGCTGCACTTGAAGAGAAGAGACTGGAGGAGGAGGAATTACGAAGGAAAGCAGAGGAGGAGAAGGTATATTGTACCATCTCTGGCCTCCTTAAAAAGGGGGAAACTATGGGAACACTAAAACCCGTGCACTTTTTTCCCTTATAAACATTATTGATAACGTGGATCTTTTATCTGTTTTTACGTCATTATTGTTATTCAACGCGATTTATCTATACTTTCTCTGTGAAATGCATATCTTATCTGTGTAGTAGGTAAAGTATAGATAATCCAATGGCTTTAGAATCCCTGACTCAGTTATTGATCAGGAAATGGAGCGACAATTAGCAGCAAAAGAAGCTTCTCTTCCTCAGGAGCCAACAGCAGATAACGAGAATGCTGTGAATCTCGTTGTGCGTATGCCAGACGGCAGCCGCAGAGGCCGGCGCTTTCTCAAATCTGATAGATTACAGGTAAATTGGTGTTCAGGAAACATGATTTCTGCAAACTATGGTAATATTTTATGATGATTTAACTGGATCAATGTGTGCTTCCACAGTCTCTTTTCGATTACATTGATGTTGGCAGAGTGGTCAAGCCCGGCACATATAGATTGGTAACTCTCTTTAAACTTTAGAGTGTTATTTTCCTGTTTGTTGGGGTTTCAGTACTGTTATGTTTTTATACAAATGCTCAGCAGTTTGTTGCTCAAGGGTTGTTTCAACTTTCAGAACTGTTAGGAACTCGAACTTTGACAGTAATTGTCTCTTGCCAAGTACCAGTGTTCTGATAAGTTCACACATTATAAAGTGCTTGTGTACGTATTTTTTCTTGGTTTAGTAGTGTGTGTATGTGTTTGCTTGTTTCTATTTCAAAAATTAGTAGTTCCATTTGTTTGTTTTTGTAAACTAAAATTGATAATGGATACCTGCACCCAAGGGGGTACAGCCTAGTGATAAAAACAAAGTGGGTTGAGAATCATGTCAAATCCAGTCTCATTTGTAAGTCCTGGTGGACAGAGTTGTTTGTTCTTGTGTGGGTGAGTGGTAGCAGGGTAGCCTAGGGAATTAGTTGAGTTGCGTGCGATTTGTCTCGGACACCATGGCTATTGAAAAAGAGATTGATATTGAGCACTTGCTAATTCAAAGCCTACTACATGCAGGTGAGACCATATCCAAGGCGTGCTTTCAGTGATGGAGAGAGTAACTTGTCTCTGGTCGATCTGGGGTTGACCAGCAAACAAGAAGCCCTGTTTCTGGAGTCTATATAAGTTGTTCACGTTGTAAAGTAGTTTTCAGATCTCTTCCTAAAGAGACAGATTTATACATAGATACGTGAAAATGGTGTTCATGGGTTGTGGTTTGTTTTGGTTGGTAAACGTCACTGCAAATTTCTCTGGTTGCTAGGGAGAACGCCATATGATATGTCCATGGCGAGTGAGGAAGTATTCCGACGATTTTATGGTTCTTTGTATGTGGAACTAAATCATTTGCTTTTCGAAAATTGAAAAAAAGAAAATGTGTAAACAAGTTGGCCAAACAGATATGATGCGCATTATGGATCGGTTTTAGAGAAACATGAGAACACCACCTCCGCTCCATTTTATTTGTCATGTTTTTCTTCTCGCGCATTAACTAGCAGGATTGTTGGACTTGATTATTCTTATTTACTTATTTATCTGAATAGTTCTGGATTTCTTCTCTACTGTTGGGATTTTACCGGATGATGTTTTTTTTGTTCATTACAAAATGCTATTTTATCAGTTATAACTCACCCACATTTAAGGAAGTAAAGGTGGAAATAATTAATTACTTGTAGTTTGATTTTCTAAAATAAAAATTATTTTGGATTAGTCCATTAAGGTGTGTGAGAGGATGAATTTAGGGGCTATGGTGCAGCTTCGTATTATTGAGAACATGATCTTAGATAGAAAGGAGTGGAGGTTGTGTATTAGGGTAGAAGGTTAGACGGCTAATAAGGGTTAGATGGTGTCGGGCCTTGTGATATAGTAGGTTAGTAGATGTAGTCATGTCGTTATATATTGCATTGTTAGTTCGTCATATATTTTGTTATTTTTTTGTTACTGTTACTTCTATCATCTTTATAAATTTTCATTTGTTATTTCCTCTCATCATTGTTTTATATCTAGTATTTTTTGCTCTTGAGGATAATATTTTTAAGATGAGGTTTTACGAAAACAATTCTTTTATCTCTATGAAATAATGATAAAATTCGCGTTCTTGTACTTTATTCGTAAGATTTCACTGAATATGTTATTGTAAATTAAAATCTGAAGATGTATCTAGTCTCATAATGAACTCACCAGGATTCTGACCAAATCAATCTGATGCTGCTATACTCTGACTCTACCGCCCTGCTCCACAACTCTTTGATTTCACGTGTAATACTGAAATTTAGTACACCAGAGCCTGCTTACTATGGCAGCTCAGAGTTGTTGACAATTTTGTATTGTTCTCATCAGCTTGTGCGTAAGTTACTTCACAGGCATTTGCTATTTTCCATTGATATAGGTACTCGGTAATTTTATCCATCAAAATTTATGGATGATAAAAAATCATCTGGTGTTTTTTGCCTTGAAATTATAAGTGAGATTATAATTGTTAATTCATTTTATTAATTACTAGACTGTGCTCTTGATGGTAAATAACAATGTTTTTTTTGTGGTATGCGTTTTTTCACTATTCGAAAGTTAAAAACGTCTTTATCTATTTACTGGTATGGCTAAATTTTTTTTTTTAAGACAAGGGGAACCTGCAATATCTACCTTTTGGGTTTGCACATGATAAAGTTTGGCTCTTATGTAGTAGTTTGCAAGACACATTAAGAGAGGTAATATACACTTAGTCAAATCCGATGCGATGAGCTTGACGCAAAAAGCAAATTCCATGCTTTTGCTAGGAAGAAATTTTGAACTTGTGGCCGAATTGTTAAATGCAAATTTGGGCTTCTTCTTTAACCAAGCACACGAATCGTAGGCAAGACTCCAACTCAGCCATTTGCTTGCTCCAATATCGTTTCATCTAAAAATTTAAATTATTAAAATAATTATTTATTTTAGTCTTAAATAAAGGTAACTAAGTTTTTATTATATATATTAGTCGTTTTGGCAAATAACTTGTCTCATATATTTGAAGGTTTAGAAAAAAACAAGAGGTCATTTATTTCCGTTTTGGCTATGTAGTTGAACGCTCACATGCACTTATGACCAGGTTACTAAATTTTTTTTTCCATTCGGTGTTCGATATTTATATTGAAGTCCGATTATATTTAGATTCGTGCCGCGTAGGTTCCATTTTGAAGGAAAACACTCCCTATCAAAAAAAATTTCATTCCTAGGACTTGAACTCGAGACCTGTGGTTAAGGGGGGAGCAACCCTATCCATTGCACCATATTTTTTAATGGTTTATAATAAGAATAAATTAAGAATTAATAGTTAGTAATAAGTGATACACGAACATTTATTTTTTAATATAATAAATAAGTAAATAGATGAAGGGAGTACCAACTACAATAATAATAATAAAACCTAATGTAATTCGACAAGTAGATTCGTCTAAGGAGAGTGATGTGTTTCAAGTAATAAATAATATAGTAATTGAAGCAAAAAAACTACAAGTAATAAAAGAGTGATAATAAAAATAAGACAATATTAAACTATTTACCAATTTTTTATCATAATTCTCGATTTCCATATTTTTCTACAAAATTATCTAAAATATTTAAAATACTCATTATATGAAACTATCAAACAAAAACATGAGTCTAGCACTGGTACGAATCTTTTTGCAGCTGGCCCCCTTGTTTGTCCTCATTGATACGTCCATCATTAAAGCAATCTAATTAATTAACCTAAAATAAATTACACTATCACTGGCCTTTGTACTGTAATTTCTCTGATTAGTCAGTTAATAATTTGTAATCTCCAAAGAAAACTTCACTTATTAAAATGGTTAAACAAAAAAGCAACGGTCAAGTAAAAAACGGGTATCATGAGACATGCACGTGCGTCGGACGTGACTTTACCTGCACCCTTTAAAAGAAAAAAGAAAAACAGCAATAATGCATAACAATGTTTTTTTAATTTTGTTTCATTAAGTACTTATCCTCTCCAATTTTGAGTGTACGCAAGACTTTTAAATTTGTATAAAGTTAAATAAGTAAATATGCAGATTCTCTTTGACATCCTACGAGACAATTCATGTCATATGTGACATTCGGTATCGAAGCCTATATTTTTTGTAAAGGGGTTCAAAATTTTAAGAAAATTTTTAATAAGGTTTGACATATACATAAAAAATTATTTTTATCATATATAAATAGTATAATTTTTCACTGAAAGGGGTTAGAATGAACCTCCTAATACTAATGTGGATCTGCCACCGACGATATTGTACATAATAGAACGTGTGTCTAGCTATTCAACTTTATATTAGTTTAAATTCTCTATTTGTGCATGCCCAAGATTGAAGAACATAAACATTAAGTAAGGTTAAATTAAATGACATTTTTTCTCTATCTCATATTATTTGACACCATTTAACTTGACACAGTGTTTAAAAAAAAAGTTGAAATTTATGGTCTAAAATTATACATAAATAATTATGTGGTTGAAAATTATTTCATTAAGAGTGAAATGAGAAATTTTAAAATTAAATTGTTTCTAAGTGACATTCTTTTTTAGATGAACTAAAAAGAATAAAATGTCACGTAAAATGGGACGGAGAACGTATTTATGAATCATCCCTAAAAAAATTACTCCCTCCGTCTATTTAAAATAAAATGTCTTTTTTATTTTTATAATTCTTTAATTCTAAATTTACACGTAACATATTTAAAATCACAAATAATATTTTAGTATATTTTATATATGTTTGTTAAAGATCACAATTTTTTTTTTAACTTTCTTCATTTTTGTGTTGGATTAAAATCTGACAAATAAATTAAAAAGGGAGGCTGAGAAATAACTTTTCACACTGTTCCCTACAGTACCAACTCCCTCTCAACGGTTATATTCCTCTGACAAATCCCTCAACGGTCATATTTCTTGTTCCTTCTCCACCGTTTGATTAGAATCGGACGGTCATAGATCAAGGTTCCCCTCTCCCCTTTTTCCAACATCATCTTTACCAAGCCATCATTTGTTTCCCTCTAGAAGTGAAAAAACAAGGAGAGGGTTGTTTCAGTCTTGATATATAAAATAACACAGTTGTATATGGGGTATAACTTTTTTGGGTAGTGGGGCTTCAGGAAGTTATTTCTTTTTCTTCGGTTTTCTCTTTGGTGATTATAATGATGATGACGATGACAGTTGATTTGTCTGTTTCCATGCATGTTTGAAGGTTTTGTGAAAGGTTAAATTAAGGGGGTGGTATTCTTGGGGGGTTTTGGTTTAAGTTTTTAGCTAGGATTTTCCTGTGGGTTCTTTGAAATCTTGTTTGGTGAAATGGGTTGCTCAAAGATTTAATTTTTAGGGTGTTGATTGGTTTAGATTTCAGCTGGCACGGGAATGTTGAAAGTGTGCTTTAGATTTCAGCTGGCATGGGATTGTTGAAAGTGTATTTTGCTGAAGTGGGTTGCTCAAAGTTTCAGTTTTTCTGCTGCATTTCTGGGAAAAAATGTGTTCAGAGTTTCTACATTCGTGGTGTGAGTTCTTCTTCTTTCAATCTTTTGGGAAATCAAATTTATAGACAATGAGTTTTATGCTACTCTGAAAGTTTTGGAATCCGATGATCTTTTTTTTTATGTAGGTGTTAAAATTTGTTGATAATAGGAGAATTCTTTCAAATTCTTTGATTCTTTCCATTGGTGTGTGTGTATTTGTTGTTGATTCCATTCTTTGTTGCATATAGAAATATTATATATTCATCACATAGGACACACAGATATCACATTTTGGTTTTTTGGCATCGGATTCCAATTTTTGTTTTTCTTGGAACTTCACACACTCACATATAGACATTGTTCTGTTTCTCTTGGATCATCTATAGAAATTTAGAATTAAACTTATTGTATATTTCATAGTGAAAATATATACATATATAGAAAGATAAGAGAGACAGAGACAGAGAGAAGAAAAGGGTAGGTGAGTTGGAGTTGAAAGAAAAGAAAAAAAAAAATTGGAAGGGTGTGAAGAATGTTGGCTGGTTGTTCTTCTTCATTGTTGTCACCTAGGCATAGATTAAGGAGTGAAGCATCTGCACAGTTTCAAGCTTGTAATTTCCCTTCAATGAGCACACAAAGATTGGACTTGCCATGTAGTTTTGCTAGAAAAGATACCTCAAGGTCCCAGCCCATTAGGCCAGTAGGACTTTCTGTTGAGAAGCCAATTGAAGCCAAGAACAGTACTTGCTCTCTCAAGCAGAACATTCGTCTGCCGCCATCCTCAACAAGTGCTCAGACATCATATGTAGAAGGTAGGAGAGAAAGCAAAGATGAATTTTGGGAAAAAGGTAGGAGCTTGAAGAGGTATGCTGAGCAGGGAATTGATGATGAGACCTGCATGAGCAGAGTTAAGAGGAAAAAAGGTAATAAGAAGTCAGGTGATTGTTCAGAAGAAGGCTATGGTCTGAGTTTGAGCCAGTTGGGTGGTGGTGATTTCTGGTTACAATCAGGTTACAATGTGGCACGGTCAGTTCCCCTAATTGCAGGCCTTCATCCACCTCAAGCAGCACCATTCTCCTTTTCTTGTTCTGGAGAGGAAGAAAGTGTATGTTATGTGCCTAGTGAGGTGATATCACCTCCTCTGCCTAGGTCAAACAATCCTTGGATTGAATCTGTAGTGACTGAGATTACTAATTTTGGTGACAAGAATGTCTCAACAAGTCAAGATCCTGCCAAAGAGGCCTCCGTATCAAGTGCTTCTTTAGACAGCCATGGCTTGGTTCCAAGGCCTAATGAGAATCCGGGTGAGCATGAAATAGGCAACGGTTCTAGGCTACCTAATCCAAATGACAGGGTTGAAGTTGTAGCAGCACATAATGGGCACAACAACCATAGGGAGGATGATGCAGTTGAGCTGATCAGCTTACTTATGAGTTGTGCTGAAGCAATTGGCTCAAGGAATGTTACTGGTGTTAATCAACTGATAGCGAGGCTAGGGCAGCTTGCCTCTCCGAGAGGGTCTCCAATAAGCCGTCTAACTGCTTACTTCACTGAAGCTTTAGCTTTGCGTGTTGCAAGGCTTTGGCCTCACATCTTTCACATTATACCCCCTCGGGACCTTGATTGTTTAGATGATGATAACAATACAGCATTGAGGCTGTTGAATCAGGTTAGTCCAATTCCAAAGTTCATCCATTTCACATCAAATGAGATTCTGCTTAGAGCTTTTGAAGGCAAGGACCGGGTTCACATTATTGATTTTGACATTAAGCAAGGACTGCAGTGGCCTAGCCTGTTCCAGAGTTTGGCTTCTAGGCCAAACCCTCCTACTCATGTTAGAATTACTGGCATAGGAGAATCAAAGCAGGATCTTGTTGAAACAGGAGATAGACTTGCTGAGTTTGCTGAGGCTTTGAATCTGGCTTTCGAGTTCCATCCAGTTGTTGACAGGTTGGAAGATGTAAGGCTATGGATGCTTCACGTAAAAGAGGGAGAAAGTGTTGCTGTGAATTGTGTGTTACAGATGCATAAGCTTCTTTATGATAGCTCTGGAGGGATTCTGAGGGACTTTTTGGGGCTGATTAGAAGCACAAATCCCACCATTATTCTGATGGCTGAGCAAGAAGCTGAGCACAATGAGCCTAGCTTGGAAGCAAGACTTGTCAATTCACTCAGATACTATGCTGCTGTCTTTGATTCTATTGGTTTCAGCCTTCCATTAGACAGCCCTGCCAGGATTAAGATAGAAGAGTTGTTTGCTCGTGATATTAGAAATATCATTGCTTGTGAAGGACGAGATAGGACTGAAAGGCATGAAAGTTTTGGGAAATGGCAGAAGTTGATGGAACAAGGGGGTTTCAGATGCACAGGGATTACAGAAAGGGAAGTGCTTCAGAGTCAAATGCTGTTGAAGATGTACTCATGTGAAGACTACAGGGTCACAAAGCAGGGTAATGACGATGCTGCACTTACTCTGAGTTGGTTAGACCAGCCTCTATACACAGTCTCCGCGTGGACACCCCTTGATGCTGCTGGAAGTTCATCTTCTTATTATCAGCCAAGTTGATTCATTGGTCTTTCGTCAAAACTCTTCATTCATTCATAGACACACATGCCATTGTTCTTTTCATACACAGAAAAAGGTTAACAAATTCTTTGTAGGTAGTGTCATTCTTTCATTCTTTATTGCAGATAGATTTGCCAATCTGGTAAGAAAAGAAAATCATTTAGATAAAAAATGCATACAGTCAGGGTTCATTTTGTTCAGCACCTTTGATTTTATATTTGTATTCATTCTTTATTCTTCTTGTAAGCTAGGTATTCTTTCTTATTTCAGTATATTCAGTCAATTTCATCAATGTATTCTTTCTTTGGTTGTAATGATTTGTCATTTTTTCTCATTCAATTGTAGCAAGAAGATATCAGATATTGTTTTCAATGAAGTGATTCTTTTAGTAATTTGTCATGTCTGTCACAAATGCCCATTATATATATTTGTATGATTGAATCCTCTGTGTCATTGAGATAGTACAACCAAATAAAATGATTTCATTTGAAATTTATTGAATTAATTGGACATGATCTCATAATATATAACTTGCCTCCTTATCACCACAAGAACTCCTGTCTATAAATATATTTGTATCTAATGCATAATGCAAGGTACTATTTATATCCGCACATAAGGGAGACTGATAGTATATCCCAAGGGTCATTTTCTAGCCTTGGGAATCAGAAGCAGCGGTTCTTTCTTTTGCAGAGTTACTCCAAACTTTTCAGTCATGTCTAGCTCGACCGGACATTTTCCATGAGGAAGTTCCCAATCAAAGGAATGCACAAGTGAAGTAAGGACTAAGGGAATTACTATTGCAGCCATAGGCAGGCCTGGACATATTTTCCTTCCTGCACCGAAGGGTAAGAACTCAAAGTCATTCCCTCTGAAGTCCTTATCAGAACTCAGAAACCTCTCAGGTCTAAATGTTTCTGGATCTTTCCATATCAAAGGATCCCTTGTGATAGCCCAAACGTTAACCAAGATTTGTGCATCTTGAGGAATTGTGTAACTCATCACTTGACAGGTTTCAATAGCACGATGTGGAATCAGGAACGGTGCTGGAGGATGCAACCTAAGTGCTTCCTTCACACAGGCTTGGACATAGGACATCTGCAGCAATTGAGATTCTTTTGGGTAATCACTTCCACTGAGTTCTATCTCGAGCTCGTCTTTGACTTTCTTCATGGTCTCTACATTTTTTATCAGTTCTGCCATTGCCCACTCAATTGTTGAGGTACTTGTGTCTGAACCTGCGGCAAGTAACTCCTTCACAGGGTTAGAAGGAAACTTGTTATGAATACTACATCCCAATAGAGAAGTCCAATTTTTTTAATATAAGAACTCTAAAAGAGAAATGCTAAAGACTAACAACAGATATGCACAAAGACTAACAGGATTACTTTTTCATTTTTCAAATACAAAAAACTTTCTTTATACCAGAAAATGAATCTCACAAATCAAGTTCTTAGAGAAGAGAGGAAACAAACCATAAGTAGTTGGTGGATACAATCATTGGTAAAACCATTATCAAGAAGAGTTTCCAAGAAATCTTGTTGGTTAGAAGAACCATTTTCTCTAGTGTAACCTCTTTCTTCAAGAATCGGTTCCCAGTAGGAACAAAACTTTGTCACTAAATCTATAGATTTTTTTCGCAGACCTTGAAGATCTAATTTAGCCAAAATAGGATAAAAATCAGATATATTTGGAGCGGCAGCCACTTCCAGTATTTCCCTTAAAAGACTTTTCATCTCACCATCTTCTATTTCTTCCTCCAAATTAACGATATCCTTAGATATCAGAACATTACTCAGCATGTTCAACACAGTTGCAAAGACCAGCTCTCCAATATTCACCACTTGGCCTTCTTTTGACCTCAAGAATTCCACCAATTCCATCACTTTTTTCTCCCTCAGACAAGCTTGAGACTCCAATACTTTGCCAGCAAAAAGCTCAGTTCTGCATAAAGTTCTCAAGTATCTCCATCCATTGTTACATTCTGATTTCCAGCCCAATGATGTCTTCTCAAGATCTGATCCCTTTGATGGAGCAGCATTAGGAACATGTCTCCCTGAAAGAATTCTATCATGGTTTTTGAGGATTTCTATAGCAGCAGAAGGTGATGATCCAACAACTAGCCATTGAGTTCCAAGCCTTAGGGACATAAGGGGGCCATAAGTTTTTGCAAAATTTGTCAGAGTTATGTGAGGCATTTCTCCCATTTGAAAAATGTTTCCTATGACTGGCCATGGTGTTGGTCCTGGTGGAAGTTGTGTTATTTTGGATGATTTGATAACTTTGAAGATGAAAAAAATTAAGGGCAAGAGGAAAAGTGGAAGCAGGAACAGAAATTCAGATTGCTGAGCCATGACCTGCAAATGAGCAAGTGTTTTTTTTCTTTAGTGTAGAATTTTCAACTAAATTTATTGAAGTAACCTCATAAGCTAGATCCTATAGTTAAAAGTACTTATCTTCTATTTGTGGAGCAAGTGTGTTTGTACCATCTTCTATTATTGTCAATTGAAAGTGACTGATTGTAGGAGAAGATGATACAGGGGAAGATATTTTGAGGAGTCAATTGTCACTCCATTTGACATGAAACAGAAATCTTACTAACAACTATTGGAGGTCATTTAGAGCATTTCTTTTTCATATAGGTGAACTTTCAATTTCTTGCCTTTGTTATTTTAAAAAACTTAAAAAGTTCAAGAACCTCTTGTACTATATAAGGAAATAATCATCTAGGTTTTGAGATGCTCATGAGCCATGAGTTTCTTAAAGTTATTACGCGTTCCGCCTAAATTGCTACTCCACAATTTTAGCACTTTCATCTTAGCATCTACATCTTAGGTACACTCATCGTTCTTAGCATCTACATCTTTGGTACACTCATCGTGTAGATATTGTTCCATTGTCATTGAGGGCAAGGAGAGTAGATCCAAGTGAACCATTCTCACTTTAAAATTTATGCAATTGCACATCATCTTATTATCTTAATATTAACTGGCCTCTTAATCACCACAAGACCTTTTGTCCATAACTTCACGAGAATACAACAATATGACCAGTATAATCCCACAAAGTGTCGTATGGAGATGATAGTGTGTATGCATATCTTGCTCCTACCTCAGAGGTAAACATGCTGTTTCATATGGATCCTAGGCCGAAGAAAAGACAATCCAAAACAGTCCAGGAAAAAAAGGTAATGGAAGTATGCGAAACAACATATAATAGTGGAACAATACTACAACAAAATAATACTATAGTCAAGAACACGAAACAACAAATAGTAACAGAAATCAAAGGACAACTACAGGAGAATCTTGCATATTCATTTATTAGAGCCAAAAATCTTGATTTCATGAGAATTTCTATATTTCCAAATAATTTCTGCTTATCCCTGGATTCTTTTGAAAGTTTTTCCATTTTTTCTTTTAATTTTAGTTTTAATACTGTTAGGCATAATATCTTGCTAGATTTTTTTTATGCATGCCTCCTGTTGTTTGATGATATGCCTGAAACAACTAAACTATTTGGTAAGATATTATTGCAACATACCCTGAACAAAACAAGGTTTAGAAATATTAATGAGATGTTGGCTTATATATGCATGTGTGAGTTCAAAAATACCCTTACCTGATTTTCAACTTCGATAATGAATACCCCTTTCTTCATCAAGTCTGTTAGAGGTAAATTTCCTGAGTCAACATTATATCCAAACTCGTTTCTCTCTGAATTGACGATATAGTAATTTTGGTTGGATTTATCAGCCGAAGCAACCACAAGACACAAATATCATGATATTTTTTATCATTCTTTGATTTAAAATATTGTTGATTTTTTCTTTAACAGACAATGGCTTGCTAAGTTCACAACCTCAAATTTTTGAAGATAGTTTCTAGTAAAGACCAATGTGATGGTGAATTTTAGACAGGTATTATGTACTCATTTTGTATCATCGTAATATGATTTCTCTATATGCTTTCCTGCTTTGTATATTTCAACTTAGATCATATAAGAATATATAATCTCAAATTAAATATAGTAGTATTTTATCCCATTCACCTCTTTACCTGTCGAAAACTTAAAGAATGATTATCTAAAGAAAAGTTTTATTGGACACTTGCAGCTACGTTGCTCAGACTCTTCCAAAAACATTGTCACACCCATGTTGGATCCTCCAAAAACCCACTGCGAAGGATCCGACATGCACCCGTTGATATTTTCAAGGAGGGAGAACAACATAGTTCTGTAGGTATATTATGGAATCTTAACTGGGGAGGAATAAAAGGATTTTCCTGGAGAAGACATGGTGGTTATTTTATTCAAGCAATTACATTCATAAAAGAGGGATAAAAATCTAGCTACAACTGCTTGCTCATGTTTACAGCATTGTGAACTGTACTTTTTGTTAATTTTATATCATGGTATAAACTAGACAAATGAAAGTAGAACCTAACGGAATAACCATAAGTTTCAGTATATCCCGATGGTCATTTTCTGGCCCTGGGAATCAGAAGCAGTGGTTCTTTCTTCTGCAGTGTTACTCCAAACTTTTCAGTCATGTTTAGCTCGGCGGGACATTTTCCATGAGGAAGTTCCCAATCAAAGAAATGAACAAGTGAAGTAAGGACTAAGGGAATTACTATTGCAGCCATGGGCAGGCCTGGACATATTCTCCTTCCTGCACCAAAGGGTAAGAACTCAAAGTCGTTCCCTCTGAAGTCCATATCAGAACTCAGAAACCTATGTGGTCTAAACATCTCTGGCTCTTCCCATATCAAAGGATCCCTTGTAATAGCCCAAACGTTAACAAAGATTTGAGCATCTTTTGGAATTGTGTAACTCATCACTTGGCAGGTTTCAATAGCACGATGTGGAAGCAACAATGGTGCTGGAGGATGCAACCTAAGTGTTTCCTTCACGCAGGCTTGGACATAGGACATCTGCAGCAATTGAGATTCTTTTGGGTAATCATTTCCACTGAGTACTATCTCGAGCTCGTCTTGAACTTTCTTCATTGACTCTACATTTTTTATCAGTTCTGCCATCGCCCACTCGACCGTTGAGGTACTGGTGTCTGATCCAGCAGACAGCAACTCCTTCACAGGGTTAGAAGAGAACTTGTTATATTCTACATCCCAATAGAGGACTCCAACTTTATTGAATATAAGAACTTCAAAAAGAAAAGTGAATGCATTGGTATCAGTTGCATAACAGCATACAGGCACAAAAACTAACATGATTACTATGATTTTCATTTTTCAGATACTTCTATAAAGACTAGCTTGGTTTATACCAATAAATGAATCTCACAGAGAAAATTTTGAGAGGAGGAGAGGGAACAAACCGCAAATAGCTGGTGAATACGATCATTGGTAAAACCATTATCAAGGACAGCTTCCAAGAAGTCTTGTTGGCTAGAAGAACCACTCTCTTTGTTGTTCCTTCTTTCCTCAAGAATTGGTTCCCAGTTGGCACGAATCTTTGTTATTACATATCTAGCTTTTCTTCGCAGACCTTGAAGATCTAATTTACCTAAAATTGGATAAAAGTCAGACATATTTGGAGCAGAGACAGCTTCCACAAGTCCCCTTACTAGATTTCTAATCCCACCATCTTCTCTTTCTTTCTCCAAATCAACCATATCTTTAGATATCAGAACATTAGTCAGCATGTTCAACACAGTTGCAAAGACTAGCTCTCCAATATTCACCACTTGACCTTCTTTTGACCTCAAGAATTCTACCAACTCCATCAATTTTTTCTCCCTCAAACAAGCTTGAGACTCCAGTACTTTGCCTGAGAAAAGCTCAGTTCTGCATAAAGTCCTCAAGTATCTCCATCCATTGTTGCACTCAGAAGCCCACCCCAATGATATCTTGTCAAGTTCTGATCCTTTTGATGGCACAGCATTTGGAACATCTCTCCCTGACAGAATCCTATCATGGTTTTTGAGGATTTCAATAGCAGCAGAAGGTGATGATCCAACAACTAGACATTTAGTTCCTAGCCTTAAGGAAATAAGGGGGCCATATGTTTTTGCAAAATTTGTTAAAGTTATATGAGGCATTTCTCCCATATGAAAGATGTTTCCTATGACTGGCCATGGTGTTGGTCCTGGTGGAAATTGTGTGATTTTGGATGATCTGAAAACTTTGAAGAGGAAAAAAGTAAAGAGTAAGAGGAAAAATGGAAGCAGGAAAAGAATATCTAATGGCGGAGCCATGACCTGCTAATTAGCAAGTTTAATTTCTTTTTCGTTGAAATATATTTTTGTGCAGAATTTTCTACTAGATTTATTGAAGTAACTTCATAAGCTAGATAACATAGTTATTAGTAGTTATCTGTTGTGAGGCAAGCAATTTTTGACTAACTTGTATTCTTGTGGACTGAAAGTGATTGATTCCTGAAAAGATGACATGGAAGAAGTTATTTTAGTAGTCAATTTTCTCTCCTTTTGTCATGAAAAATTCTCACAAACAATTATGGAGGTCATTTTGGAACATTTTTCCTTTTTATATAGGTGATCTTTCAATCTTTAATTCCTTCTTTTTTAAAGGTTCAAAAACCTCTTGTATGATCTAGGTTTTGACATATTCATGACATGCTTAAAGTTTCTGCACATTGTGCCTAAAATGCTACTCCACTATTTTAACACATTCTTTTTAACATCCGCATCTCTACAACAGATACATATTCCATTGGGATCAATGGGCAAGAAGAATAGATCAGTTATATATAACTTGCTTTGTCTTTTCGTCCTTTCTTTTGAAGTTTAATGTCGGAAATCATATTCTCAGGCAGCACCTATTCACTTGAAGTACGAAAACTTATGTTTATAGATTACATTGATGGTGGACTCTCTCAAAAAGCCATTGCCTCTCTCAGACAAGTTATACATTTCTGAAAGATGGATATATAGTGTCATTACAGAGGACACCATCCATTATTTCAATTCAGCTGGTGGAAATTGATGATACATCTAAAACTTAAAAACTGCTTTCACTTCGACAGGAGAAATCTAAATAAGATCAACTGTATTTCTGATAAGCAGTTTGCTCCTAAATGAATCTTCAGCCAACAGATTGACACAATCAGGTACAACATGAGCTTCGTAGAAGACGATACCTTTAGTATTACATACAAATACACTTCCATCAGCAATGCAATCCTGTGAAGCTCCCCATAAAAGTGAACATGCAAGAAAACTTTCATTTGGCCCTAGTTCTTGGGGGCCTTATCTAGCACAGGCAAACAATTGAATAAGATATCAGATGCATGGTCCAATTCTTGCTCTGTGATGGTCAATGGTGGCACAAGCCTCACAACATTTCCTTTTCCTGCCGTCAATACAAGAAGGCCAGATTGTTGACATGCTTCAACCAGCGGAGATGCTGGTACATCAAGGTCGACCCCAATAATTAGCCCCACACCTCGTACTTCTCTCACATGTGAGTTCCCTCCTAATTTCTTAACAAGCAATTCCTTGAAATATTGGCCTTTCTTTGCGACGCTGGCAAGGAAACCTGGCCCGGAGATCTTGTCCAGCACAGCAACTGCAGCATTGCAAACAAGAGGACCGCCAGCAAAGGTGCTACCATGATCCCCATAATTGATGGCAGCAGCAACTCTTTCAGTTACTAACACTGCCCCAATAGGTAGACCTCCTGCAAGAGGCTTTGCAAGAGTCATTATATCTGGGTATATGCCATAAGCTTCGTGAGCCCAAAGATGACCAGTTCTTCCTAGGCCACATTGAACCTAATAAAAGAAAATAAGAAGTAAAAACTTCAGTATAGAATTGTGCATTGACTCATTCCATCCAATTTAATTCCAGAATGACTATTGTCACAGTAGGAAGGAGAGTGTTAACAACCCAAGAAGTCGATCACCAAACTAAACTGTGAAATGACATTTATAATTTCTAACTTTTTTTACAAGTAGATGGTGTTCATATTTCTTCAATTAGCTATTTATCTACACAAAAAATATAAACCAATCTTACGCAATATATTGCTCTTAGTGAATGAACAACCTAAATCCTATATGCCAGCTTATGGTGAATTGAGTATATATAAAATAACAAGAGTGGTAAAAAAAATTCCTCCTGAAGTAATTGGAAACCACTATGCATTAATGAAATAATGTCAGGTAGTACGATCCCTGCATAACTTATTTCTCAACCAAATAACCTAAGTACAAAATGCTGAATTTTTCTATCCGTTTCACTATCAAGCTTACATTTCATACGTTTCTCTTGATGAATCCTAGAGAAATTACCTTGCGAAAATAATACAATGTATTAATACTTTACAAAGACATGCGGTATCGGTTAAGGTAACTGCCTGTATGTTTATGTAATTTTCTTCAATAAAAGGGACATTCATGCTTGTCAGATGAGACATAAGCTTAATATGCTAGAGTAGCAGCAATGTAATCTGTAAAGTTTCTAACCTCATCAAAGACAAGAAGAGAACCTGCACTATCACAGGCAGTCCTCAGTGCTTGTAAAAATTCTTTTGTTGCACTATATATGCCACCTTCACCTTGGATTGGTTCGACAAATACAGCAGCTATTTTACCACTCTGAATTAGCTCTTCTGCTGCTTGAACATTTCCATACTCCAGGAAAGTAACTCCTGGCATTACAGGTTCAAAAGGTGATCTGTAATGTTCTTTGCTCGTCAAAGCAACAGCACCCATGGTCCTTCCATGGAAGCAATTGGAGAAGGCAATAAACTCCATAGGAGGTTGCTTCTCATCGGGATGAGAGAATCTCTGGAACTTCCTTGCAAATTTAATTGCAGCTTCATTTGCTTCCGTTCCAGAGTTTGACAAGAAAACACGGTCAGCAAAAGAACTAGCAACAAGGCGTTTTGCAAGCTCCAACTGTAGGAAATAATAGAACACTGTGTTAGTGTTATATACAAAGATCCTTTTTTAGATGGAGGAGAAAAGATGCTCCTTGAAGCCATAATAATCAACCATATACAAAGTTACAGTTAAGAAGGTAATTAAGTTGATATATCAGAAGTTAGACGTATAGAAGAATAAACATGTTCAGGAACGCTCTGCTGAATAAGACCAGAGGCAGAGGCAGAGCCAGAATTGAGTTTATGAATTCTGCATTCTAAAATTTGTAGCTTACACTGGAATTCCGATAAACTACATTTACATGTATAGTGATTTTCATAATATAAATATAAAGTTTTCTCTATCTCCGCCCATAAATAAGACCCTTCTTGTCAACATCTCCCAAAAAAATCCAGAAAAGAAGAAACGCACTGCTAGTAAGTTCCAATTAACACTTCATACCATTCAGTTGCACAAAATGAATCCACAATAAGATACTGCTATTTCTTTTCAATCAAGAACCATATATACTTTGACTCTATTCAAAGAATGCACATTCTAACAACAACCAGAAAACTTGAACATAATAGAATCGAGTAATATTCCATGTCCTCATTCTGAATATTTAAGAAACCTAAACAACAAACACCAGGGGTATGGCCTAAAGGTCAATGAAGTGGGTCGAGCATCATGAGGTCACATGGTTCATATCCCAGCAGAAACAAAAACACTAGGCGATTTCCTTCCATTGTTTTGGCTTTGGTGAACAGAGCTACCAGTACCTCAGAATTGGGTAATATTCCCTGTCCTCATTCTGACAACTTAAGAAGCCTAAATAACAAGCAGAGTGGCCTAGTGGTAATAAAGTGAGTTAAGCATCACGAGGTTCAAATTCCAAGAACACTACATGATTTCCGTCTATCTATTCTAGCCTTGGTAGACAGATTACTTGGTACTTATCAGGTATTCCGTGGAATTAGCGCTACCATATATGATCATTAATATCCATCCCACTCTATTTCATCCTGTTTCCTTCCAAAAATACCACTAAAACTATATAAAAGACACCTTTTTTTTAAACCCCTACGCACTATAAAAAGAGAAAAGGAAAACTTGTATCCAACAAGCAACCTTCGAAAAAAAATCCCCTTATTAGCTCTTTGTGCACAATAATTCCAAATGTGTTGTTACTGTTGTGCACAATAATTCCAAAAGAAATATGTTACAAAAAGATACAAAATGAGAGCCCAAAAAAGGTTCACCTGAGGGAGAGTATAGTAAAGATTGCTGACATGGGTTAAGGTATTAGCTTGTTGAGTAACAGCCCTAATCCAATCAGGATCACCATGTCCAAGTGCATTCACAGCAATACCAGAGGTCAAATCCAAATACTCTCGCCCTTCAATATCATACAACTTACATCCTTTGCCACTCGACAAAACCAATGGAGCCCTAGCATATGTACCCACAAAAACCTTGTTAGATTCCTCCATCACCTCTTTGCTCACATCCGGTGCCTGCACTTCCACGTTAAGGCTGGCGGCGATTCTAACACCGCCCCCGCCGCCGACGAATCTCGCATTGTTGAATGGACGGCGGGTATGGGTCAAACCCGAAACCGAAGAAAATGGGTTGGTGAGGAAAAAGGATGATGAAGAGCTCATTTTGCTGATAAAGGAAGAAGTTGTTTACCAAACTCTACAGACAGAAAAACTTTGATTCTAAATTAAAATTAAAATTACTTAAACTTGAAAATCTTTGGTGCTAAATTAGAATTACTTAAACTTTGGGTTGTTAATATGTAAAAGACATAAATTTAAATCTCTGTAATCGATAAATTATTTATTATTTCCGGTACACATTTTCCATGCTTCCCCTTTTTTTTTTTCCTAACGTGTTTAATATTCGCATTGAAATTTGATATTAGTGTATAATTTGACTAATTTTGATTGGCATCGCATAAAATTCATTTGAGAGAAAATTCTTTTCATTAAAGATTTTTTTTCGTATTCTAAACTCGAATTCAAAATCTCTAATTTAAAGATAAAATAAATATACCATATCATTTTCTCGATTGTTGTGTGAACATTTTTTTAATATGATGCAGATTATCGTGAATGTCATTTCGATGCATTTTATCACTCCACGCCAAATTAATTTTTTATTTTAATAATCTAATTAGTAGGGAGGATGCGTCAGTCTTCATGGAGGATATTATACATTTAGATATAATATAATCGTATAAATACGTCATTCAACTTGATTTTAGTTGATATTTATATGTTTTTAATTTTAATTATATGAATAGATATGTAGATTTAGAAAAACTTGAGTAATAGACACATTCGCCCGGTGCGACATTTTAAGTGGCATTCTACATGTACTAGGATACATAGTACGCATGTGTCTTCTTGTTAAGTTTTATATGTACAATAACAATAACAACAACAATCCAGTTAAATCCCACAAGTGGGGTCTGGGGAGGGTAGAAATGTACGCAGACCTTCCCACTACCTCGTAAGAAGTAGAGAGGTTGTTTCCTGGGGACCCTAGACTCAACAACTCATAAGCAGAATAAACTAGATATAACAGAGGGCAGGAAAGGTAACAAGGGGAGAAATAGAACTAGAAATCGAAATAAAATAACAACTCTTTACAAAAAGCACATGTCAATATGTAAATACGATGAATTAAGTTTTATATGTGAACTTTCAAAATTAGAGGACATAGATAATTCTTGCCCCATCATAAGATTGTTTGACTACAATGCGTGTATTCTTATACTCGGCATTCATTGTTTGACCATCATTTTTAATTTGTTTTTTTTTTGTTTTTCTAATTCATTTATTAATTTACTATGTATTTAGAAATCTAATGTTATGTATTGAAAAAATAGAATTCACTCTTAACTACATTATTTGTGTGGTTTTTTCTCTTTTATTATCCTCCTTTTGTAAGAGTAAATTTCATAAATGACAAATATATAAAACCTAATTATATTTTATAACTATAGTTTGGGTAATTATATTTCATAACTATAGTTATAACAGTGTTTGTATAATTCGCGTTATATTTGTATAATTTTGTATTCACTATTAAATTGGAGCACAATATTTGTATAATTCGCTTTACAATTTACAATATTTGTATATTTCACTATACAATTTAATTTGCGCATAGCTTTTGTATAATCACGCACAATGTTCATATAAATCGCACTAATTACGCAAAACTCAAACTGTAATTGCAGTTAAATGTTTACCGCGAGTCGTAATTAATTCAAACTATAGCTATATTAGTTTAACTAATATATGTTTACTTATCCGCGTAATTTTTTCACGTGTTGAGACGTTTAGAGCTTCTAGCTAGGCCCATTAATTAGCTATTCAGGGCCCAATACATTGTTTAACTGGGCTGACTTCTCTAACTATGACTGGGCTCATCTTTTTTAAATTTTTTTCCAACATTATTTTTGGACACTTATACAATATTTATAATACAGTTTTAATACATATTATAGAGAACTATTTATTAAATATATATGACACAAATTTTATTAATGAATAATACATTTATCACACATTTAGTACGTATTATGTCAATTTCTTAATATATTTATATTGCATGCACAATTCACTTCTAATACAAATATACTTTTGTTATAATATTACCATGTATTATTATAAATGATAATAAATAAAAGCTCCTAAAATTAGTAATTATATTTTAAAAAGTACTCGTACGAATAATTTTTTTTTATGTTTAAATTATATTCCCATTAATTCCCATGAACTAAATTTGGTTTGAAAAAAGAATCATCCTATTTGCCTTTAGATGTGAATTTATCCTATTGAGCTAATGTGGACAATTTCTTTTTTCAAAAGTAGCCTAAAAGGGCTAGAAAATGCAAATAATCCGATCTATGGCCATATCCGTCATTTTGCTCTCGATCTTTAATAATTGTGTTTTAAAATGAAAAAATTACACAGGTAAACAAAGATATTTGAGTTACTTAGCTATAGAGCTATACTTTGGATTAATTACAGTTTGCGACAAACATCTAGCTTTGATCACAATTTGAGTTTTGTATAATTCGTGCAATTTATATAAATATTGTGCATGAATCAAATTGTATAGCGAAAGAGACAAATACTGCGAAATATATAGCGAAATATACAAATGTTATACAAAACTACGAATACATATAAATGTTGTGCGAATTATACAAACGCTACTATAACCACAATTAAAAAAAAGAATTATCCAAATTATAGCTATAAAGCATAATTAAGATATTTTTTAATCGTTATATGCGAAAATTTTCCTTTTAAAATTAAGTTGGTGTCACAATTTCTTATTTTAGTGGGTTTTTTCTTTTGTCAAACTTTTCAAAATATAAGAAATTAAAGGAAGGACTTTAGTGTGGAAAGGCCAAATGATTTGAATAAAGATTTGTTTGTCCATCATAAGATATTTATGTAGTTGGTTGGACAAAATTGAAAAATATGGACATGCAATCTCAAATCAATCATAATAATTATGTTACTCCTTTTGGCTATTTCTATAATTATGTTCCTTTGTTTTCCACAAAAGCTTTCATTTTCTCATTACCAACCAACATAATATAATTAGAGCGTTTAATTTTCTAACTAAAATAATACATGAGGATTTTTTTCCGAAAAGATCAAAAATATGTCAGATAAAAATGAACTAAATAATGAGTTATAACTTATCACTTATATATAACATCATCAAGATTGTGGTGGAATGATGAAATTCTTCAGTCTTTATTTAGAAATTTTGAGTTCAAGTCTATGTAAACTTTTTTGATAAAAAAACATATATCAGATTAGATTTCTTAAAAATTATTTTGAAGAAAATAGCCTACGCTCTGTATACATTAGTATAGGATAACATTATAGGATTTCGGTCTTATTACGTTTTTAAGAATCTCATGATATTTTTACTTTTGATTAGTAAATTATTATACACACATCAGAAAATAATTAATAAATTATGGCTGTAAAATGACCACGTTTTCCACATCCTAAATGATTCAATCATCTGTGTCAACAGCCACAATTTATTTTTGTTTTATCTCTTGGAAAAAATAAACTAAAAAGATTCTTATATTTACGAAAAGAAATCAAATAGATAAATTGTTGTTACTATTAAATCATTTATTCATATTTTTATTTATGTCATAATCGTTGAGCATTGGAATAAAACTTTTTTAAAAACATAATTGCGTGGAAAGTGTTGGAATCACAAATTAAAAGAATATAGAATATTAGCCACTATATTTTACGTACTATGTTTTCTTATCACTCCTAGTGGTGTATGACAGGGAATTCAATCCAACATTTTTCACATGCCTCAGTCTGGTCTACTTCAATATCAATATTGAAACTTGATTAAATTATTTTGTATTACGAAGCTTTATATTGAGTTGGAATACTTATTAAATTAGATTTTTTATTTAACTTCCACTTAAAAATTGGCTCAAAAAGAGAAAAAATGTTCATGTCACAAAAGAAACTCAAGATTTTATTCGTTTATCGATGTGGGATACAATATTCCGTTCATCACCCCACCCCCACTTCTCACGCTTAGAATCAAGCATTCTTTATCGGGGTTTTACTATCCGGTCGAGTACGTGCACATTCATGAACCTGAGGTATATTCATCCCGCTGACCCATGACTGTCTAATTTTCTGGGGGCTTAGAAATATTGGGTCTATAAGTAGACAAACCTTGCATATATTTTAGTGGTTCATTTTAAAATTGTGCAGGTCTAGGTCCAGAGTGCACAATATCATTAACGGGATGGATGATTACGCATGATATCAGAGCTGAGTCAATATTTGTTTGGACTCATAAACTACACTTCAGTTTGGACTTTGACGTGAAAGGAGTATTAGAGTGGGTCTACACGTGGGATTGTAGAGTCCTGCATTAGTTTGAATGGACTAGTGGTTTGCTTATATAAATTTAGATGATTATCCTTCTTGAGCTAGCTTTTGAAGTTGGTTGAAATCCAGACCCGCATATGGAGAGACTGATTCAAGCCAAGCTCGTGACGAGTTATTCTCAGATGTTATACCCTCTGGACAAATTATGTTAGAACATTCACTAACATAAATAATTCCTTCAAAACTTCCAGTAGCAATAGTTTTACCTGCCTACCAAGACATCATCATAATCAAACATAAGTAAAATATAAATGATATACAATGACATTTCTCCTTATATTTTAGTCGTGCCTAAGAATGAAAAATTGAATAAAATATATAGTTATCCATTCGAACCAATTCATTTTGTTCAATCAACACATTATTATTAAGTTTGATATAACATTATAACTAGTAACTCAATGACTTCCATATAATTAAGCAATTATCAACATACATAACATAAATTTTGTAGATAATTTTTAACAAAATGAATACCTACTTATTGATGTCCCCTTTCACACAATTGATTAATTAATTCTCATATTACTTAACTTACCTAATTATGATTTTGTGGGTCCTAAATGTTACTTCAATTTGTGGATTTGCATGTGATTACTTTTGGGCATGATGTTAGTTGAGATACAAAAGATATTAGGTGATGTGACAAATGCAATTTTTCCTTTTTCTCATATCTTCCCAACTATATTAAGTACTATTATTTATGGTTCTTAAATAAAAATTTTGCTAGTTTTGATTTTCATTGAATCATTAATGTTCATATGTAATCTTGCCTAAATATCTCTATCAACCTCTTGTAACAATTGATTTGAAATAATATTTGAAGATTGTTTTATATAAATGCTTTTTTATCAATTTGGTCTAGTATTTCAACTTCAAATTTGAAATACAAAAATAGTAATTACATTGATTAGGGGTAGTTAATGTTTAAGTTTTGGTTTTTCAAAATTTTAATCATAAAACTCTAAGGTGTGTTTGGTACCGAGGATAAATGTTTCTATAGATTTTATTTTGTAGAAAAGATTTCCTAAATTGAAAGTAATTTTATTATTTGGCCTTTTTGTGTTTGTTAAGTAAACATAATATTTGTATAGACCATCAAAGAATATAGCATAGTAAATGAAATTATTTTTCTTTTTAATTAGAGATTTTGTATTCGAACCCTTTATATAAAAAAAAATTAATGAAAAATACTTTTCCTAAATAAATCATATATGGCACGAATTTAAATTAATTGGACTCCAATAAAAACGTCCAACATCAAATCAACAATGAAAAAGATATATTTGTATAGACTATAGCTATAGTTGACTTTTCAAAATCTTAGTGCTTGCTTGCCTTAGTTTTTGAAACCATTCATATATTCCCACTCGAGACATAGAACTCTTTTTCGTACAATTGATACTTGGTCTTGTATATATATTTTTTCCTATACTATGTGGATAAGCAGAGGCGTTTTAATCGATGTATCTGCTTCAATTATTTAAATAGACAGTTGCTGATTGACGTATCTATTTAAATAGATAGTTGTTGATTGATATGTTTGTTCTAACTACTTAATTTTATTTTATTGTTTCTATTAATTATTTTCTCATCGCTTTTAATAAATCATTTTCTCAACTATTTCAGATATGTCTTTACTATATCACCTAATCAATTATTTTAAGTTATACAAATATTAGAATTAGGATGAAACAAACACAAAATGGAATGTGGATAAGCAGACACGTCTCACTCGACATGCCTGCTTTAGTTGTCTGCTTAAGCAAACGGATGTCGATTGACGTGCCTGCTTCAGCTATCTACTCAAGCAAGCAGCTGCCGATTGACGTGTCTGCTTCAGCTACCTGCTCAAACAAGCCGTTGTCGATTGACGTGCCTGCTTAAGCTACTTGATTTTACCATATGATTTCTATTAATTATTTCTTCAGCAACTTCAACTATGCTTTTGTAATATTACCCCTAATAAATTATTATTTCAGTTACTTCAACTATGATTATACTATGTCACCCAAATTAATTATTTTAAATCATGTAAATCTTAGTATTGTGATAAAATAAATACAAAATGATAAATAAGGTCTCTTAAAATTCGATAAATTAAATTAAATAACATCATCTCGAAACATACAGAGTGATATACATCATTTAAAATTTATGTAAAATGTAATATAAATTACAATAATTAATAATTACGATAAAATGAAATGAAAAAAAGTAAATTTTTTAGACATTTTTTATTGTTCAAAATGTTAGTTTACGTTTTGTCTAGACATAAAACATTTTGATTATTATCTAACTCCGCCCAACATGGACAATAATAGATAAATAAAAAATTTATACCATTCTTATATATTTATTTTATATATTAACATAGCAAAATTCGAAGCTGCTCGATGTACTAATCCTATTACGAAGTCAGACCCAACCACACGCCACCCACCCCCGAAAAGGTAAATACATTATAATTAATCCACTCAACTTGCTTAATTAAAATATTAGTGGCAACATACATTAATATTAATTAATTAATTTAGTATTAGTAAAATAATGTTTTTTAATAGTCTTATCAATTTCATAAACACGTGGCACAAGATACAATGAGCTGTTATTAGTTTGATGACTCATACACACGTAGAGGTGGCTACATAATCATACATAAATCCCCCCTATTATTAATTTGCCACGTATTAATTCCATATTTAAAAATATTAAATAAATAAAATAAACCCCACCCTAAATATTTTAATTTGTTAATTCAACCTAGTATATTATTTTAATTTTATTTGTAAGACTTTTATACGTAAACGGAACATTGATTTGGATTTATATAGCGTGTTTTTTTTTTCAGTTTATTATAAATTAAATAATATACGTAGTGGTTTTCAACAGGGCCACGGTTTTATATTTGTTAAGAGTGGAATTTCAGTTTGTTCAAATTAAATATTATAATTTTTTAATTTTAATTTCAAAATTTTACAACTCAAATTCAATGCTAATTAGTTCTGATTTTCTTAAGTTTGAATTCTTTGTTTTAAGTTTATAAATTGAGTGTTTTTTTTTTTTTTTTGCAAAGTAAACACCTAAATATATTAATTATTTAATAATACCTTTTTTTTAGTTATACTTTATTTTTTCTACCATCACATAAATAAGATATGATACGTAAGGTAGAAAACTATCATCAAATACTTTCTTCGTTTCAAATGGAATAATCTAATTTGATTTGAAGCGAAATTTAAGAAAACAAAAACTAATTTTGTGATTATAAATTAAGGTTATATTAAATGTATCAAATGTCCTTTAATTTTGTGTCCTTAAACATGCCGCATGAAAATTAAAATTAAAATATTATCAAAAAACAATATTCTTTTCGAAATAGATTAAAATAGAAAATAAATTATTATTTTTGAAACTAGGGATTAAATTTTATTGCAATAAAAGCATTAAAGCATAATAAAATTATTAAGCCTTGAGATTTAACAAGTCCAAACATAATAAAATTATGTTCAGATAAAAATTATTTAAACTTCCAGTTAAATATATATTACTTCAAATATATGGGAATCTGAAGTATCAAGATCTTTTTGAAAAATTAAATTTAAAAATCAAATTTCAAAATTCAAAAAAGAAAAAAAAAAAACGAATATTTTCTCGAATAAGAAATTGATTTAGCAATCATGGGAAATTATATCCAAATTATATATTTTAAAAAAAAATTCATTTGATATTTGACACTCATAATATTTTTAATTAAATTTAAATCCACGTTCAGGAAAGATGGATATACAAATATCATATTATTTGAGGAATCTTAGATATTGTCAGAGTAAAAGATCATCAATAAGGACGTTCGTCAAAACTAACTTTGTATATTAAAATTTAGAACCCAATCTTTTTCTAATAAAAAAATAAATAAACTATTTATCACCCATTAACAATTTTTTTAATTAATATTGTCCTAATTTATGCCTACCCAGGCCGAAAGTGCACATAAAAAAGAGAGTGCAAATACAACTCATATATTTAAATATTTTTAAAAAGCTAGTTCAAACAAAAGGGATAATGCAAATTAATGATTGTGTTATGTTTATTTTGGTTAACATTATAGAATTAATACAAAGTTTATCAACTAACATCTTTATAAAAATTTGGCAAATTATTAATGACCGACCATCATAAGCTAAGTTTTTTTAAATAGGAAAAAACAATGAACTTGATAATGCAATTTATATATGCGTTTGATCATATAATTTGTTATTATTCGATAAATATTTTAAATTCTCGATATTAGAAAAGAACTAGTACTTCTGCTTCATATTTGAGCCAAATTTTTGTATTTGAAAATTTTTAAAAAGATTTAAATTAAATTTAAATTTTTATATTTTACAAAAATATACATCATTTATAGTTTGGATTAAATTTTGATAATAGTTTGTTGTACAAGATTTATATATTTATTGACATATTTTATATAATTTTTATCCTAATTTACTTTTTAGAGTCACTTTCAATGCAAATAGATATCGTAGTTTCCGTGTATAAATCAATATTTGTATTATCATTTTGTTTTTTTCTCTTTTTTTTCAAATTTACATTAATTGTGTTCGTTATCTTGATTTTTTTTACAAAGCATAATTATTATGATACTGCAAACTTATGGATATTTTTAATAATTTTTAAAACTTATGATTATGGATTATATTTTTTTTTTAAAAAAATAAATATTTCTTTCAATATCTATGAGTAAACAAATGGTGAAACTTCATCCAAACATAAATTACAAAAAATATTTGAAAACATTTTTTTAATCGTTTATAAACCAATAATTTAGTACTTTAATTTGTAGCCGCTTCCAGAAAATTCTATGCCTTTATACTTATTTTTATTTTTAGATTAGAATTTCTGTAAAATAAAGATGATTAGATTTGTCCTTAATCACCTAAAGAATAAAAAGCAGAGGATAATTAAGATTAGGCAAGCTGGGATTGACAAAAAAAAAAGAAAAAAGAAGAAGATAAAATTGATTCTTTTTCTCCTATTTAAACTTTATTTCCTTCCTATTTTTTTCCTGACCAGAAAAAAAAAACGAATTTAAACAAGGTAATTTTTTTTTTGTTCTAAATAGGTATTTACTTGCTACGAAATTTCTCTGTCAAAATTTATTTTCATCAATTTTTTTGATGGTCAACTATTTGTGCCATTAAAATTAAGTTTGTCGTAAAAATATAATTTTACTAAAAACAAATAAAATCACGAGTTTTCGCAAATTCACTCTTTATTGTCCTTATTAAAGAGTGTAAAAAGAATATCATTGAATAAAAACTTAAAAAATACAGTCACAGAGTTAGATTTCTTAAGAATAATTCAAAAATCTTAATCAAATATTTCACGTCTCAATTATATGGCATTTTTTGCTTGAATTTAATCTTTTCCGATTATAAATAATATAAGAATTTCTTCTAAATGAGCGAATTTTAAATTTTGAAATTAAAATATTTAATTTTTGTTGTGAATCCTAATATAAAAATCTTCGTGGTTATGTATGACCTTTTTTCATTGTGGAATTTGAAGGAAAAAATTATTTTCAAAATAAAAAAAATCGTATTTGCGAGTAATTTAGAATAAAAACTAATTTTTCTTATTTTTCAATTTCTTAAAAATTTTAAAATTTTAACTTCAAATAGAACTTTGAAATTTTATGATTAAATATAAATTTTGAAAAGAAGTCTAAAAAAAATTATAATCAAATACATTTTATAATTTATTAAATAAAATTTATATGTTTAAAAATTACATAAAAAATCATAATCAAATTAAAGCTTCATTTGAATTTTGAAATTTTGAAGGTGTCACCTAAATACATAGAAACAGAGTAATTAATACTAGTAGTAATTTAATTTCCTTATCTACTGCCAATATTTTGGGCGATTATCTAATTATCCTTTGTGTTATTAATATCCATTTCATTTTTCAAATTATATATAAAATAATCTAATCCAACTACCATTCCTCCTGGATACTCTCTAATTCGAGTCATTTAGAATATTTTCAACAAAAAATTATATTATTTATGTATAATTAATTTTTTATTTATTTATATTTATATATAACCCCACCCCCTCACTCCCCATCCCTGTCTTCTTCCCGCAGATACCAAAAAACTCAAAAAAGAAAAAGTACCTACAGTCACCGTCCAATTTCTATACATACACACCCACTCTCCATATCCAGCTGTATTTTGTATTGTCTTTCCCTTCTTCTCAATACCCATTATCACAAGTTCTTGATTTCATCTTCTCTCTGTTGAAAATTTTGAAATTTTTACAACAAATCCTTAAACCCATCATGGGTTCTTCTTTTTCTATCTTGATTCCTCAGTTTTCTTCTGCTGTTACTCAGCAAAAACCCAGTCTTGGTGACTTGCCGGAGAGCTGTGTAGCTTCAGTTCTTGTATATATGGACCCTCCTCAGATCTGTAAATTGTCTGTTCTAAATAGAGCTTTTAGGGGTGCTTCTTCTGCTGATTTTGTATGGGAATCCAAGTTGCCGATGAATTATAGCTCTATTATTCAAAGGGTTTTTGCTGGTAGAAATTTTCCGGCTAATTTGTGTAAAAGAGATATTTATGCTAAGCTCTGTCGACCCAATTCTTTTGATGGTGGCACAAAGGTACAATTTTTACCCCTTAAAAATTGAATTTTTGATTTTTTTTTTCATTTTTGATTATATGTAGATCTTTTCTCCTGAAAATCCGAGGTGGTTTCAGTAGTTGTATGAACATTTTGATAGGTGATCTAAAGGCTCATAATTTAAGGGTGGAAAATAATTTGTATATCCAATTTAGCCAGAAAAAAAAAAGGTTAAATTTTTTTTCCTGAAAATAAAAATTAATATACCATTTTCTAGTAACAGCTGTACTATTTTGGTATGGAGGAGTTGTTAAAGTGGTAGTATATAAATTTGAGTTGTAATTTTTAGGCTGTAGTGGTATTAAAAATGGGGAAGTAATCTAAAGTCTCATAATTTAAGGGTGGAAATAATGTGTGTATCCAATTTAGTCCCCCCAAAAAAGGGTTTATTTTTTTCCTGAAAATAAAAATTAATATACCATTTACTAGTAAATCTGAACTAGTTTGGTATGAGACGTTGTTACTAAAGTGGTAGTATTATATTTGAAAGGCTGTCGTTGCAATCTTTTTAGAAGTAATCTAAAGGCTCATTGTTTGTTTGGGAAGTATTTCTGATTTATCCATTAGGTCAGTCAGTCTGTTTGGTTCTTTGCACCTAGTTTTGGTGTAGCAGAATTGAGTTTGATGTTTTTATGGTTTTTCTGGGATATGTGCAGAGAGTTTGGTTGGATAAGAGAACTGGAAGAGTTTGTATGTCAATATCTTCAAGTGGCTTGGCGATAACGGGCATCGATGATAGGAGATATTGGAGTCGGATTGAAACAGATGAATCAAGGTGAGGATTTGAGATTTTCTTGCTCTTTATGTTTGTTTAGAGTAAATTGGATGTTTGCATTTGTGTGGTTATTGATGTATGTGTGTTTTTAGATATGATGAATAACTCCAAATGTTCACCTGTTTGTGAATTATTATTTGAGAATATGAGTTTAAGCTGTGTTGGTTGTACTCTTCAAGAATGTTATTGTTTCCCACACACACCCTTTTGTAGTATCCGAAGTGGGGTTGCTTAATGTAGTTTTATGCAAATGACCAATTTGTGGAATAGCCATAAGTGTCTTTACCCTTTGAAATTTCTTGGAAAATTTCAGACTTTTAAAATTTTATTCTAGATAATCCTTGGAAGATTTTAGTGCCTGAGATATTTGGAATCTAATGTTTTGATTGGATTGTTGTTTCCCATCGCATCGTTTAGTGTTGTTTATGCAATGTTTGGTTAAGACTTCGTGGTCCAACATTGCTTGTTAGCTTGTCATTTGATGTTCCAAGAGTTGTGTTGCTTGGACTCCCGGAAAACTTTGACATAGGTCAAGAGAGACTTCTGCAAAATGTTTCAGTTTCATTCACAACTCATTGTTGATCCACATGATTCTCCTAGCAATTTTGATCAAGAACACTCTTTAACATTAGTATACGTGTTATACTTTCTGCATATTCTCTTGTTCTATTGTTGGCTAGATGCTCATATAAGCTAGTACGTCCTCACAGGAAAACAGAATAATTTATTTTCTTTTCCGTCCACGCAGATTCAAGTCCGTTGCATATCTCCAACAAATCTGGTGGTTCGAAGTTGATGGGGAGGTTGATTTCCCATTCCCTCTCGGGTCCTACAGCATATTCTTCAGACTACAAGTAGGACGTTCCTCTCGGAGATTTGGACGCCGAGTCTGCAACTCCGAGCATGTTCACGGGTGGGATAGGAAACCTGTGCGGTTTCAGCTCTCAACATCAGACGGCCAAGAAGCTACAACCCAGTGTTACTTGAACGAACCTGGAATATGGAAGTACCACCATGTAGGTGACTTTGTCGCCACAGGTTCGTCTGAATCCATGAAAGTTAAATATTCGATGACACAGATCGATTGTACACATACTAAAGGTGGAGTATGTGTAGATTCTGTACTGATATGTCCAGTAGAGTTTACAGAGAGGTTGAAGCAGAGTTTTTGATTTGCTTGATTACCTGTCTCTTGAGAGCTATCCATAGTTTTTTGAGTGGTTAGTATTGAGGGATAATCATATATTTAGACTTGAGGCAAATTGTGTAAAATCCGTTCATTGTACTGAGTTGTTAGCACTCCCAATTCTAGTAAGTGTTACTTGGATCTTTCGGAAATACACTCTCTATTCATACGAGAAAGTATGGGTTAATGTTTGCGTATATTTTATCTTTTCAAGATGATGCGGTAGTACACTTGATATGTTGTTGCAATTTAGTGAGTGTCAAGAACCAATATTGCATCAATCAGGTCCAAGATGATTGATTGACCTATTCATGGATGTTCTTATTTTGACATCTTCTTTGGGCTACTGGTCTTTTCGGAAATATGAGGTAGTTGTAAAGTTTGCGTACATTTAATTCTTTTCAGATTTCACTTGTAAGATTTTGCTACTTTGGGCCTCACAAATGAAGTAACAAGACCAATGCAAAATTGTTTAGTTTGTGGACTGCAAAAGTTTATTGGAATTAGAATTTGGAATCTAGGTAAATTATATTTCTCTGATTTATTTTACTTGCCATGTTTTATTAGTTTTCTTAAAAAAATATTAATTAAATGAATAAATTTTATTCTTTTATCTTAATCTAATAGAGTACTACCTTTTTTTTATTATAGTAATTTCTCTGCACATTAATAGAGTAAGAATAAAAATAAGAAAACAAATAAATTAATTGTATTTTAAATTTTTAAAATAACAACTATTTGGATCATATATTTAGTAATAATGACAAATAAATGAATGAGAGAGAGTACTAAAGCTTAGCTGCTTGGATTTCATGTTATCTTTTTCCCTCCGAGGACTCATTTGATACGAGAGATAACGATACATAACTAATTTCATGCTTAATTTTAGAATGAAATTATTAATATTTAGTTAGAATAAAGTCGTAAAATAACTTGATTTCTGTTAAATGAGTTAGGGGTGTGCATCAGTTGGTTTGGTTCGATTCGATATTATAATTTATTGATTCGATTTATTGGTTTTGATTTTTAAATATATTAAATTAATAAGTTTTTTTTTTTATTTTCAATTTATTGATTTTTGGTCCTTAATAGTTTGATTTTTGATTTGCCCAATAAAAAAATGTTCATACAATAAGTATATAATTTGTCTAATAATTTGACGTGATATAATGAGATAATGCGATAAAGTAAAACATGCAAAATCAATTATAAATAACAAGATATTTTTTAGAATATTTTGTTGAGCATTTAAACTCAACAATATGAAATATTTGTTCTCATATTTTAATTTACTTTCCAACAAAAGGCTTATACATTAAAAATCAAGCCACTATATAAATTACGAGTATTGATACAGTGTCAAGTAATATTAAATTTTTAATATGTACGAAGGAATAGAACAATAAATTATTATAATCTTGACAGATTATCCGTTTATTCAATAACCTAATACTAAAAATCAAAACCACATCAATAACTCAATAGTTTTTTTCTAAAATTATTAAAAATCCATAATTTAATAATTTAATAATAATAAATTAATCACATTTTTTCAATTCGTTTTATCAATTAGTTCGATTTTTTCGATACAAGCCCTTACATACTATAGCTAGAAGTTTGGTATTTAATATTAAGGAGGCAGCAGAGGATAGGAAAGGCAATTAAATGCACTATTAATTCCTAGTCGATGATTTCTAGGTACCTTGGGGTCTCCATCACAACATAAATAGTAAATTAATTATAATAATTTTATTTTCAATTAAATACAATTAATTTAATATTTTAATTAAAATTCACTTACTTTAACTATTAAAAAGCACAATATCATAATTAATAAAGTATAAAATAGAAGGGGTATATGCCTTAAGAGAAGAAGGAAATGGTCGAAGAAAAAGATAGAAAAACATAAGTAGAAACAAGCATATTCTTCTTTTTCGTTCTTTTTTATTTGTCATATTTAAGTTTGATATTTTTATTAAAAGAATTAATAATTGATGTAATTATTCTTATTAATTCATATTTAGTATTATGTCTCGTAAAATAATCTGAGGAATCAGTAATTAATATTAACAATGAAATATGAGAAAAATAATTATTTTTTTGATATTTTAAAAATGACAAAGTAATAATGAATATATATAATAGACAATTTAACATGTAACATATTTAGTCAATTTTAGGAACTTAAAAGTGTTTAGTTTAGATAGTTAAAGATGTCTAACTAAACTTTTAGATTTTTTTTTTTTACATAATTTTAAATAGTATTGGAAATACTATTTTTAAAAAATTGTAAAATCTAGAAGGATTTTTGGCATCTTGATCAAATACAATATATAAGCTAATACCAGCGAAGACATTTTAAAATTAATTAACTAAATACATAATATTATTCACCAAAACTATTTTAAAAAAGAAATTCTTCTAACAAAAAACATTTTAGAAAATATGCAAAAAAAAATTATAAGCTACAGGCTAAATATGCTCATATAAAAAAATAGAAGGATTTCTTTTTGCTACGAAAATTTCGATGATTTTTATTCGTCCTTAACTTGATTTAAAAGAAATAATTCTTGTTAGTATTTTTATATTTGTAATCCATGATTATTACATTCTCAATTGTGATATAAATTATTTTCTTTTTATTACAAATAACCTAAATTCTTATACATAGTAATTTAAATTAGATATTTTGTACTATTTATCTTGAGGAGGAGTTGGTTAGGATAGGGGCGGTGTAGGGGCATAAGAATAAAAAACGTACAATTATATTAATTAAAGATTAAGAATATTTAGATAAATTTCCTTGAAAAAGAAAAGGTAGAGTTTGTTACAATTAAATGCTGAAAAAGCAGTTCAACAACTTATACCAAACTACCAATCAAATCTACGTGACTTTAAACTATATGAAATATATTTATTTTCGTATAGTCATCTGAATATCACAAAACGTTATCTCACTGAAGACATGACTTTAGATACAAAGAAGTGACGATCGTGTATTAGGATAGATGACTAATAGGTCAGTAGGGTAGGTTGATGTATGATCTTGTGATATAATAGATTAGTAGGATTAGTCGTGTCTTTTGTATCCTGTGTTATCTTTATACATCTTACATGTGTTACTTTTATCGTATTTTACATACTATCATTTGCTTTTCATTATTAATCGTTTTTCTTTTTTTTTCCTTTTTTTTATGTCTAGTATCTTCTGCTTATGAGGCTTGATTTTTAAGACGGGGATTTTTCGGAAACAGTCTCTTTATCTCTATGAGGTAGTGGTAAGGTCTGCATACATTTTACTCTTCCCAGACCCCATTTATGGAATTCTACTGGGTATGTTGTTGTTATTGTATAGTCATCTGAATTTCCTTCGCTGGAAAATTATACTATTTATATATAATTAAATTATTTTTTATTTTTATATAGTAAATATTGAATCCCTTCAACTAGTTCGTATGCTTGCTTTTTTAGATTTTGATCCCCTTTAATTGAAACTTTAATTCTATCACTGATTTTTAGTATACATGATAACTAAAAAGGAAGGAAAGGAGTAAAATAAAACTCTCTTGATCTAATAAAATGAAATATTTTTTTTAATATAAGAGTTAAGTAAAATAAAGCAAAAGAATTCACTTTTACTTATCATATTTCGTCAAATCCCATGAAATTTTTAATATACATTTTCTTTTTTATCATCATATTTTCTTCAACATTTTAAATTTAATTTTAGAATTTGATATAATTTAATTTTTAGAAATTAATTAATAAAATTAGTGAAATTGATGACAAAGCAAAGGGAGGGAATATTCATTTGTATTTTGTTTCTTTGCTACCTGTCTCTATTTAGTTTGTTGAGTTTCTTCTTCAATATCACTTTCCCAGGTCCCTGGCCCTTAAATCAAGATTCAGAATAACTTGTACAAGTCTACTTTCTTCAATCAATCGGGTTTGGGAGTTAACCCGATCCGAATTTTTGATCCAATATGGGCTTGCCGGAGTTAGAATCAATGGCGCCGGCGATCGGGGTATCGGTACCGGTACTCCGTTTTTTGCTCTGTTTCGTCGCAACCATTCCGGTGAGCTTCCTACACCGTTTTGTGCCCACCGTCGTCGGTAGACACCTCTACGCTGCCGTCACCGGCGCTGTTCTGTCCTACTTGTCGTTTGGGTTCTCGTCAAATCTTCATTTCCTTGGACCTATGCTTCTGGGTTATGCTTCTATGGTTCTCTGTCGCCGTTACTGTGGGATCATCACTTACGTCGCTGCTTTTGGTTATCTTATTGGATGGTACATTATGTTCTCTTTTCGAATTTCTTTGATTTGGAGATTCTTCATTTATAGGAAATCATAAAGCTCTCTTTTTTTTAAGCTCCCACCATCACAGTGGAAGAAAATCAGTAGATCTCAGTTGGACTTCCCAGTTCCCACTGTATTCGGTTGTTTGGTTGACATATTAGTTATGCAAGATTGTTTCTTTTGTCTGTAAGTTACTACTTATTGTTGCAATGAAGTGACTTAAAATACTGTGAGGTCAAGCTTGCTGGATAGAGTTGCCTGGTACTGTGTTGGTGGGAGGTAGCATGTACCTATGGGATTAGTCGAGCTGCATGCAAGCTGGCAGACACCATGGTTATTTGCAAAAAGAAGAAGTTTGGACTTACTAGTTGTGCTGATGCATGGATTGTTAATACAAAGATTAAGTTTACTGGTACCCCATGTTGTGTTCAGTATAACTTAGATTAAGGTATAAGTCATACTATCTTATGCCAACCAAACATGTTGGATTAGCTGCTCTTGAATCGACGGTTTTGGAAATAGCCTCTCTACCTCCGTAAGGTAGCGATAAGATCCAAATCCCACTTGTGGAATTTCAGTGGGTTTTTCTGTTGTTGTGCACTGAGATAATTTCTTTTAATCCCTCTAACCACACGATCCTGTAGTGTGACTCCATCTTTTCTAATCTTGGTGGAGACATTGGAGACATTCGACAGGCTTACCCAACAATTGTGTTAATGGGTTGTAATAGGCGGGCAGGGTCTAGTTCTTTTGGTGCGGGTTTACTTGAACCCATAACTTTTAGTCTAGACCTGGATTTATTTGTATAATACCCGTTGAAATTGTTAGAAATATTGAATTATAAATCCATGCTTTAATCAAGGTGAATGGCTTAGTTGTTGAATGTGAGTCATGAGATCCACCTATGGTGATGGGATGATCAATGAATTAGTCTAGGTGCTATTTGCTATTATGTTTCTTCTTTGTTGGGGTTGGTTTCCTTGGTTAGTAACTTGAAACAACAAGATGTAAAATCTGGAAAATGTGAAACTTTGGATTCGTGTTTCAAAAGTTCAACATTTAATCTGAGTTAAGATTTCAGGTTTCGTATCCTGGTTATATTTTACCTAGTTGTTTTAGTACTTATCTAGGATTTTGTAAATTCTTGACCCTGGGATTTTTGCAAGTTCATGTAAATGTGAGAGACAGCACTCTGTAAATTGATTCACATCATACAATTTTCAAGGAAGCTTTCTCGTATAAAATGCAGGTAAGCTAATATGCAAAGATACTGATAAAAAGTACACTTTGTGATCGGAGGCTCCATTGGCTTATTTGCTTTTGATGGTTGCTTTATTGTTTTGTGGTTCCAGTATGCGAAGACTTAAAATCTGACCACTCAATTCTCTCTCCTCCCAAATAACTCTGTGAAAGAAATCTCTCAATTTCTGTAAGATATTTGAAAGTTTTTTGGTAAACTTGCAGCCATGTGTACTACATGAGTGGGGATGCATGGAAGGAGGGAGGAATCGATGCTACAGGTAAGCATGACTCGATCTTTCGCCTTGCCTCCTTTTCTATTGAACGTAGTAATGCATAAGAATCATGCCCCTATTTCATTGATGTGTTCATTCCCTATATTCTGATACAAACCCACAAACACATTCTGAATCAACTGGAAATTTACTTATTACGAGAACCAACCCAGATTTATGGGTGAATCACTGCACCTGCCCTCCAGTTTTTAGAAATAAGGTCAACCTTTTGTGAAACATCTGAATACCTCGCATATCAAATGTTTGATTTGGACGATCTCAAAATTTACAATGTTGATGAAAATGCTCTTGATTCAATGAGAGGGAAACTAATTGAAATAGAATTACGTGTCCTTATAAACTAAAAAATTACAGAGAAGAAAGTAGGTTCAACCATACATTGATTGAGGTGGACTGCTGCAGTCATTACTGGACAAAAATAGCGGTATATCAATAATTAACCATGTCAGGCTTAACCAGACCTTCTCATGGGTTAGACTTCTCCGTTTGTAGGTTGGAGATAACTTCAGTTTAGGTCTCTCTATGTGGGAAGTGGGAACTAGCTTTTCTATCTCTATTTTCTTTTCGTTTTCATTTTCATTTTCATGCTATTGTGTCTAGGAAATAGATAACTTAGCAGGTAAATGTGGAAATAAATCTCCGGTAGTTTTCCCTCTAAAGTTTTTGGAGGATGATGATGTAGGAGGTTTGGTAATATTATGGTTAAGCTAGAGGAGAGGTCACACATTATTTTTATTTTCAAATAGAGGAGGTCCACTTAGTTTCACTAAACTAGAGGGGAGGTTTAAGTTTTTACCTTGAATCTGCTTCTGTGTTGAGTTCAGGACTTTTGTTGGTTTCCATCACTAAGATCTACTGATTCTATGGTTCAACACAATCTATTACTGTCATTTAGTGGCAAGAGGATAGACACAAATTCGGAGTGAAGTAGGCTGATTTTTTGCAGAGGGATGTAAAAATTAGATCATCCTAAGAGCTTTGGCCATTTTGTTATTTGATTTTATTTCAGAATGGTGTATTGTCATATTGTTCACATTCTAATGTTATTGGTGGACTACTCACGATTACGAAGTTCACTTAACGTGTTTCCAGATTTCTAGCTAATCTAAAATTAATGTTATTTTTTCCCTCCAAATTTGCAGGAGCTTTAATGGTGATAACACTGAAAATAATTTCATCTGTGATCAATTACCAAGACGGATTGTTGAAGGAGGAGGATTTGCGTGAGGCTCAGAAGAAAAATCGTTTGCTCGAGTTGCCATCACTACTTGAGTACGTTGGTTTCTGTCTCTGTTGTGGAAGTCATTTTGCAGGTCCAGTGTATGAAATTAAGGATTACCTTGAGTGGACAGAAAGAAAAGGAGTAAGCTAATATCATCATTGTATTGTTTTTTTTCACTTTGAATTCCATGGCAACTTCTTCATCAAAAATAGTTTCATACAACTAATAAATTCAATTTCTTCCTCCTTTCAGATATGGAAACCTTCAGAGCAAGGAAACCCCTCACCTTTTGGATCAACTTTAAGGGCTCTTCTTCAAGCTGCTATATGTATGGGGTTGTATCTCTATCTGGTGCCTCATTTCCCACTCTCCAGGTTCACTGATCCAGTATACCACGAATGGGGTTTCTTCAAACGGTTGGGTTACCAATATATGGCTGGCTTTACTGCCCGGTGGAAATATTATTTTATCTGGTCAATCTCTGAAGCTGCTATAATCGTATCTGGACTGGGTTTCAGTGGTTGGACAAACTCTTCTTCGCCAAAACCACGTTGGGACCGTGCAAAAAATGTTGATGTATTGGGTGTTGAATTAGCAAAGAGCTCGGTTCAGTTACCACTTGTATGGAACATTCAAGTCAGCACGTGGCTGCGGCATTGTAAGTGAATCTCTCTTCCATTTATTTGAAAGTTGATCTCAAGCTTCAATTTTGTAAAGCTATTAGACTAGTAGAACCATTTGGGTAATGGTAAGGATGTAAATACTTGTGAGTGAGATGTTCTTTAGTTACATTGGATACTTTTGTTGTAGACATTGTTATAGGCAAGTTGAAGCTATTCGTTTAATATGAGCAAACTTTACATTAACCTAGAACGAAGGTTTTCGTTTCTTTGTGTGTATTTCATTTCGATGATGAAGCATTATTTTGAGGACAAATTATTCGCTCTACAAGGAAAACATAGGATTTTAGTACTTCATCTCGAGATATTGGTTCTAAAACTGTTGGTAGCGTAATAGGTTATTAGGCATCAACATTTACAACTAGTTTAGTTCACTATCTACGTCAATGTGAATACAATATTTTATTGGATTTACATTTTTGCTCTGCAGATGTATATGAAAGGCTCGTACAGAAGGGAAGGAAGCCTGGTTTCTTCCAGTTGCTGGCTACACAAACTGTCAGTGCCGTTTGGCATGTAAGTGGATACTCTAGCACCATAGAGCATGCTAATTGAAAATGTTGATTCTTTTATATTATTTAGAGCAATCTCAATCTTTTTCATTATATTCTTTCTATTCTCTGGCCTTGATATTTTAGATGTTACACCGTCTGTTGTACGCTCTAAGAATAAGAGGGTCTGCTTCTTCGACATCTCCCTGCAATTATGATGTTTCTGAACTCTATCAGAATCCACCATGATCTTATTTAACCAGATTGATTACCTCATGACCAGTGATACCTCCTTTTTCCTCTTTCTTTCCAGTGGTTCTGATCGATCCATGTTGTTTCTCGACAAAGTGTTGCTACTGCAGCAGGAATTTAATGTGAGAAAATTGGTTGGTCTAGTCTACCCCCTAGAAACTAGGATCTTCCCACTTCTTTCAATGTCCTATCTTGAGAAACAATGAGGGAAAAATCCAATGCCTTTAGTTAAGTTGCATCAGCTACAGCTAAACCCACTGGATTATTAGCAAGTCTAACTGTGTTTATCCTAAAGCAATACCATGAATGACTTAGATCCTGCGGACATAGCAGTTCCTCATATAAATTAATACATATCTATATTTAATCTCAAATTGGTTGAGGGATGAGTTGTTTCTCCTTTTATGATCTTGGACAATCCTCGAAGCCGGAATCACTAGTAATTGCTGGTCAGCATACGACGGTGAATTCGTTCCAGGGCCTCGTACACACCACTTGTACCTCATGAACTAGTTTTGCTATGACGCATTAGATTGGGTTAGGGGAGTATGATTTTGTGTTCGTTGAGAACCTTTCTCTTATTCAAGTTGATGGTCATGAGAAACTTCTGTGTTTTTTTCAGCTATGGCTTGGGTCCTATGTAAATCCAATCAGAGTTGGGATGGTAGTGTATCATTCACCAGCTCTAGTCAAGTTGGTTGAGCATTCTGATAGCCTATATTGAATGTCTATTTCTGTTGTTCTTTTTCCTCGATAAGTTACTCCTTATGGCACTCAAGGGTGTGACCTAGTGGTGAATAAAGTGGGAGGAGAATCATGAGGTTTCGGGTTTTAACCCAAGCAAAGGCTAAGTGGTTTCTGTCCATTCACATAAGTCTTAGTGGACAGAATTGACCAATACTTGTGCTGATAGGATTGTAGATACCTGGTGCAATAGTTGAGGTGCGTGCAAGATTAGCCCGAATATCACTGTCTTAAAAAAAGGTTTGAGCATCTACTTTTTAAGTTTTGCAGTCTTCTCACCTCTAATTAAGTATTTGTCTGCCCTTTTTTTTGGTGTATGAAATAGAAATTTGACTTTTGAAAAGGTCATTTTTGATATTTACGAATTAAGAGATAAAATATTATGCTCTTGCTGACATTCTTTTAATTTTCATAAAACGTATTGATCTCGACCAGATCATGCACAACCATCCTTGTTTTTCTAAGCAATTGACAGTTCTGATTAAGAACAGATCATGCACATCCATCCTTGTTTTTCTAAACAATTGGCAGTTCTTTTAATTCTTAGACTCCACAAAGTAAGCAAATATGCTGGTTGGCCATTTTAAGAAAAAAGACCTAACCTACTTTTATGCTTATCACAACTAGTTTCTCAGTTCCCAAACTCAGTAATTTCAGGAAGTAAGCTGTGGAACCCTTATCTTTTTTCTTTTTGATCTTTGGCCGTGATGGTGTCTGTCCATCAGTACCTGACCTCTAACGCTTTTTCTTATACACCATGCTAATTGATCGACATTTTGAATTTTCATCTTTATCTACATATTTAATTATGGTCTGGCTTGAATTTGCGTAAAATAGTTATGCTGTGTTTTTTATGTCATTGCATCCTCTGCTTATCGTCCTCTAGTTTGTCTTGCTGTCTATCTAATGGTGTACTTTGCTCTGTTACGTTATAGGGATTATATCCTGGGTACATCATATTCTTCGTACAGTCCGCTTTGATGATTGCTGGATCAAGAGGTATTTTACTGGCATACCTACTCGATCAGACACATTCAACTTTGATTTTCTGTTCCTAATCTTGTTTTGTATATGGGAGCAGTCATTTACAGATGGCAACAGGCTGCAAAAGGTACTATGTTTGAGAAGATACTGGTAGCAATGAATTTTGCATACACGCTGCTGGTTCTAAACTACTCCGCTGTTGGGTTCATGGTTAGTCACATATTTATTGGAAGATGTTTATTCTATAGCCAATTGTCTTCGACAGACGCTGATTATAGTTTTCCTTCATGTGTTACAGGTATTAAGTCTGCATGAAACTATAACTGCTTACGGAAGTGTATACTACGTTGGAACTATTATACCAATTGTACTCATCCTGCTTGGTAAAGTGATTAAGCCTCCAAGACCTGCGACGTCTAAAGCTAGGAAAGTCGAGTGAATCCAAGCCAGTTTCTTGAGATTGTCACTTAGATTCGATGTATTCTGTTTCGATGGCTGGATAGCACTTACTTTGAACAGAATAGGAAAAGTAGAATTTTCCCTCATTAATTGGCCACTGGAAGTCATGTAGCCAACTGTATAATTATTGGGAAAAATCTTGGCCACAAGAACTGATAAATGATTGTTTTTGCTACTATCTAATCAAAGTTCTGTTCTTGCATTCAATGTTTATAGCCTGTTTTTGTGGGTTGTTTGTCTACCTTTTCTGGAAAGGCTTTACAAGAAACAAGAATGCTACTATTTAGCCCAAAAGAAAAAGAAGCAACATACTCTTTGCCCCTGTTTCCTTTTCTTGCAGCATGAGGGTGTGGGGTTGAAGCAGTGGGGAATAGACAGAAAAGGATGCTATGGTACCTCTAATTCCTGTGATATTCCATACAAAATGTGACATCTCTTAGCTAGCTGACTGGATATCATGAACTGATTCATTGTAACCTCTGACAAATGTTCACTGGTAAAAACAAGCTATACAGGACATGTTGGACAGTGATCTGCAGTTTGGCTATAGCAGGCTTTAGGGGAGGTAGAGGCAGATTGAAGAACTGTGCGGAGGTGATTAGATAGGACATGAAACATCTTCAGTTTTACTGAGAACATGACCCGTGATAGGAAGGTTTACAGATCGAGGATTAGGGTAGAAGGGTAGACCCGTGATAGGAAGTGTCATCGAGCTAGTTTCCTCCTCTCATCTTCTTCTTAATTAGTAGTATTATCTGATATTCACATAATATCTTATTCTTCAAATTGTCACTACTGCATGTTTTTTCAATTGCTTCGTTTATCTGACTATTTTGCTGTCGTTATATTTACCTTTGATTACACTTCTTTTGAGCCGAAGGTCTATTAGAAAATGTAATGTGTGCATACATCCAACCCTCCCGAGACCTCACTAGTGATATTACACTGAGTATATTGTCATCGAACAATATTCTGCAGTTCTCAATTTGAAAATTTTCATGCTGAAATGCTTTAACAATTGTGCGTTAACATTATTCACATTTTTGCCAAAAGGAGAAGATAGCTGATGCATTATGCCCCCTTGGATTTGCGCTATGTAAGGTCTATTTAAGAGGGAAGTGATGATTTTTCCCATACTAGAGTTTGAACCTGAAACCCTCTGGTTAAGGCTGAAAGGATCCAATTCATCCCACCACAAACCCTTGTTGTTACTGTTCTAAACACCTCTAGTGATTTCATCAACTTTGACATATTTCATGTACTACATAATCTCTTTCAATACCATTGATGAGTGGAGCATTGTAGGACCTTAAGCCCCAGTAAATTATGTTATTTTAATAATGTATGAATGCAGCTGGATTCTTGACTTTGTGGCCATTTCTTTGATGAAAGTGCCAATAAGGCATGTTATCCTGGACCACCCTTAAAACAGCTTTGTGTGAGTGAAACTATATAAAGATTCAAAATAGAAGTTGTGAAATATCATGCATTATTATTTCTTCCTCTATTTGTTATGTTGAAACTGTAGAGAAAATGAACTGGCTTTAGCCCCACTTCTCTTTGATAATCCTTATTGGAAACATGGACTGCTTCTTTCAAGGATAAGGCTTGAAAAGGCCTAAACAGTAGTTTTTTCTTTTTTTTTTAAATGTATTCTTCTTCTGGAATTATATATTTTTTCCCTTTGGATTTGGGCATGTCATTCTTATGCCACCACTTTGTAGTCCCCACTTCATTATGTTTATGCCAATTCATACTCTACATTTTCAATACACCCTCAAGACATAGGCATTGAGGGCTGCGGTGGGATGGTCGGAATCTCTGAAGTTTCAAATTCGAGTCTTGAAAATGAATAATTTTTCATTAAGTAGCATTTTGCTCTCCTTAATAATGATCTACCCCATGCAAAGTCTGAATAAATCACTAGTGGATTTTGTTTAGGTATCGTGTGTGATGTTTGCTCTCATTGACGATTTCAAGCTTTAGATAGAGGAGGGAGCTTGCGGTAGGCTGGCAATTAGCATAAAACTTGTCAATTATATTCGTGATGAATAATATGAAATGAGCTTAAATGAAGAAGTGAGGATTCTTCTTTTGTTTGCCAGTGCAGTTGCTAAATCCGCCCAATTCCTCCTTCATATATGGTTACCTGATGCCATGGATGGGCCTATTCCTATTTCGGCTCTACAAGTGATCCCATTTGTTTTGGATTGAGGATTTAAGTGACCAAATTTAGATCGAAGCATGCAGATTTCAATAAAAAGGCAATCAGACGCTTATGAATAAGCATTGTATCTTTCCAATAAAGTCGAACTATCTTTGTGAGACCTTAAAGAACGGTTAAAAACACAAAGTAGAACCATCTCCAAGAATAAATTTGGTCTCATATATGTCTTGTTGTGATGTTAATATTGAACAAACATTTATTGTACAAACAACAAACTTGTGACATGTTGGTAATAACATGCACACATATCACATATACATTCTTCTGTTTGGGAATTTGTCCAATCAATTGTTACCAAGAATGACATCACACATATTAACATGCTTTATTCTAAGTTATTTTTCTCGCAAAAATACATTTATTATTAACCAAAAATATAACAACAACATACCCAGTGGAATTCTATAGGTGGGGTCTAGGAAGGGTAGAATGTACATAGACCTTACCACTATCTCATAGAAGTAGAAAAACTGTTTCCTGAGAACTCTCGTCTTAAAAACCCGTAATCTGAATAAGCCAGATATGACAAAAAGGAAAAGAAAGGAAACATAAAGAGCTAACTAAAAATATAATAAATCATATTATATACTATAGTTTATTTTCACTTACTATGACATAGAATGTCATGTAACACACTTCCTATTTTGTGGAGTAGGGCAAATCTGGTGCACTAAAATTTCCGCTATCAACATACAAGTAAATAATTATCACACACTAATTCATCAAGCTCTTACAAAAAAATACAGTTATGATTGACAAAAGACATGTCATAATTTGGTTGTTATTTTTTTTTAACTTATTATTATTTCAACCAATGGCTGCGCGCCATCTTGAAAAGAAACAAGACATTTATGTAGGCACTAGGAAGATGGGTACTTGACTAAGTAGTTCACTTGCTATGTTTTTTGCTCAAACAAAGTGATGTGTGCCCCTTCTGAAAATGACTACTAGCAAACTAGACGGAATCAGAATTTAAATTTAATTGATTAATTTTTTAAGATTAAATTTGTAGCGCGATGTTAGATAATAGGTTCATGTTCAATATTTGTTGAGATTTTGATTAATTTTTTACGTATATAATTATATTCTAAATTAAAAATTATGAATTCGGATGAAGCTGTAACTCCTTATTGGATGACGATTTTTCAAAGGACTAAATGGCCCAAGAGAGCTGGCCATTTTTGTTTCCTTTTTTCATTTGGCTTTTTGTGAATAGAAGGGGACATGGACCCTTATTAGTTAATTTTTTCTTGTGCTTAAATTTTGGGTCCTCAATTATTTTGCTTCAACATTTCTTGGTTCATATGAATCTTTCCCAGTTTAGAAAAATGTCTAAATTTTTTTTTTTTAAAAAATAATTATAAATAAAGAAACGTGTTTGGATAAATGTTATTTTCAGGTTTTATTGCGAGAAAGGATTTCAGGACTCTATTTTTGTCATAATAGTGATGTTGGGGCCAGATTTATACTAATTTTGACTGTTCTATTAGATACCTATTATTTTTCCTCGACATATTACTACTTGTTATCAATGTTTAAATAAATAAAAAAAAGACATCATCTTGCTTTTTTTTATTTTTTTTATTGATGCTTCAAGACCAACTTATTTTAAACATTTATTTGCATTACTCAAATAACAAGTTCTTTATTAAAAGTAAGAAAGGAATAATTGTATCTATAAGTTCAATTATCATCACCATTTTTCTAGTTTTGCTTTGCACTCTTTCTAATCATCCTTTTGAATCATCAATTTTTCTTTTCTCTATTTCGATATTCAATTAAAGCTGATTAAATATAAATTCGTACAAAGAAATTTCACATTATAAAATAAAACGCTTCTTAATAAAAACGACTTCATACTTATTATTTGAACCTAAAACATCTGATTAACGATTTAAATCTTCTAACTTACTAATTGTGCAAAAGATTAATAATTCCTTCTATTGCATGCTTGTAGGAGAAGAAGGGTTTGAAACTAAAAATCTTTTTGACTATTTACTATTGCTTCAAGGGATTGCTTCCCTTACTATTGGTCTACTCTTTTTCCTTTTCCAACAAATCCACCAAGTGGGTCAAATTTATATTTAATCTTGGAATAAAAAACATTTATTTGTTCTAGAAAAGACTACAATATTTTATAAATTGCAAAAAAAAAAAAAAAAAATAATCTTCACAATTCTTTTTTAAGACTTTTGATTCTTGTTTATTGGTAAATTTTAATTTTAGTCCTTATAATATTCGACTAAGTATTTTTAATCTTAAATTCCTTTGTTTATTGTTTTCAAAAGTTTATTATTAATATCAATTATTTCACCATTTAATTACGCATATATAATATTAATCTTGTATTATTACTACATATTTGACTGCAATATAATTCTAAAAATATTCCAAATAAGATATGTCCTACATAAAGGGATAAAAAAATACATATTATAATTAATTGACGATTAAATATGCATAGTTAAATATGAAAAAATAATTAAAATACACTGTTAAATATGGGACCTAAATTATTATTATCCCATTTTTTTAATAATGATTCAAGTGTTTTCTCTCATGTCCCAAGAAAAATAATTTCAATTTCAAATTGTAGATGATTTTTGCTTCAATCATGTGGCTGATAGCAAAGTTAACTTAAATTATTTACTAATTGGTAACAAATTATTCATGGTTATGTAAAAGATTATTATTGAAAGGTGTCTTTCTAAAAATTTCAATACAAGTAGGGGTAATCATAAATGTTTGATATATTCAATGAATTCAATTCTTAAAATTTAGTTAATATTTAGTATCTTCTTTTAATTATCGATTACTGAATTATCACAATCAAACATTAAGAAAATACTGAATTGAATACCAAAATCTCATCCTAATCACAAGTTTGAGTGAGTTACCTATAATATTAAATTAGAATTATTGTCTAATTTTCCATATCTAGCTTATTCTGCTAATGAATTTTTGTGACGAGGATGTCTAGGAAACAGTCTCTCTACCTCTATGAGATAATGATAAGATATGTGTATGCGTATGTTCTACCCTTTTCAGATCCCACTTATGAAATTCTATTGAATATGTTATTGTTTTTATCGCATAATAAACATGACAAAAATAGTACTCTATTAATTTTAGGTGTATATGAATGAACAAGAAATTACATGGATAATGATAATTTGAACAAGCAAAGAATCAATCACTATCAAAAGCCAAAACTATTCTTGTCAAGTCCCTTTCTAAGAAAAAAGAAAACAAATAAAAATATAACAGTTGGCATTTTGACTCCAATTATTATAATTAATTAACATATTTTAAATATGGAACACTAAGATATCAATCTTTCTTTATATATATATTAAGTTTAAATAAAATCAAATCCACCTTCTTTTTTCCCCCCATAGAGAATAAACTTAATCTTACACCACCAAAACCCATAATTCTTTTGGGGAAAAAAAGGGTCTTTCAATTCTTATTTGGGTTAATACTACTTTTGGTCATTGAAATAAATTCTAATTTTAATCCTTATAATATCTGACTAAGCACATATTTATCAAAATTATTAATTACTAAACTTTTTAATTACCAACATGTTATATTAAACTCGTATTATTATTCGATATTTGAGATTAGTATAGTTCTAAAGATAGTCAAATTATAACATATCGTTACACGTTAAATATAAGACACATATTTTAATTAATTGAAAATTAAATATGTTTAACCATATAACATATGAAAATCAAAATTTACAAATAACCAATAACAACAACAATAATATATCCAGTGAAGTCTGAGAAGGATAAAATGTACGCTTCCTGGAATTTTTTTTACAAATAATCAAAAGACTAAAAAGAAAATGAAAAAAATGAAATTAATATATTGGATTATTTAAATTAAAAATTCATATCCTAACACCCATATATTCCCTTCTCCTCACCCACCCAATAGCCATTCATTCTTCTTATCACTTCCACATTTTAATTTTCTATAAAATCATTATAATTATTATGATAAAATATTGTTTCTGAAAAGTCCCTGAAGTTTCTTTTGTTTCCCTTTTAGACTCATTAAGCACAAAGATAAAAAGCCTACTAAAGTCATTAACAATTTAAACCAATTTGGTGTTTCTTGATTAGTTACAAAGGATTTTATGTCATAGGAACATAACATTGTTGTGTTTCTGACATTTGTGGGTCAGAATCTTTGTGGTTCTTTCTTTTCTTCATTCATGGGGTTGTTCTTAGCTTAGCAGACAAGCAGCTAAAGGAACAATTTTTGTTTTTTGCATCAGCTTCTGACATTTCTTGATACTGTAGGAAAGTTTTCATCATAAATTGGCTTCAATTTTCTCAATATGAGCAAAGAGTTGTTGAGAATGAAGACTAAAAAGCCAAATGGAAATGGACTTTCATCTTCAGGATGGGAGATGAGGCCAGGAGGAATGTTGGTACAAAAGAGAAGTTCTGATTCAAATCAAAGTTCAATTGTTGTTCCAATAATTACACTCAAAGTCAAATATGGTTCATCTTATCATGAAGTCAAAATTAGTTCACAAGCAACTTTTGGTAATTTTGATAATTTCATACTTTGTTATTCTGCATATTTTGGTAAAGTCTGCGTATATTTTACACTTCTCAGACCCATGTTTATTGTTGTTATGCATATTTTTCTTTTACATTCATATCTCAAAAGGGTTGTCATTAGAAAACTTGATTTCTAAAATGATCATTTAGCTAATTATTATTATCTCAGAAAGTAGAAGCAAATTGGAATTGAGAAAAAAAAAGTGATTTTTAGAGAATTAGTTAAGTGACCATCTGAAAAATCGACCGCGTTATCAAATGAGGAATCTTGACATGAATTGCACATTCATATACCTTGATATGCAATTTTTTTTCTTCATCTCTCTAAAAGGTCATCAAATGAGAAGTCTTGAAATGAAATTGCATATTCAAACGCAGAAATGAAAAGTAAAACTGCGTATAATAGACCGTTGTGATCAAACACTTTCCCAGATCCTGTGCATAGCATGAGCTTTAGTGCACCGGACTTGAAATGAAATTAATTGATTCATACTTTTTTTTTTTTGCATTTTTCTCTTTATCCCTTTAAAGGGTGTTCATAAAATGAGGAATCTCGAAATGAAATTGATTAATTCATACTTTTTTTTTTTTTTTGCATTTTTCCCTTTATTTCTCAAAAGGGTGTTCACAAAATGAGGAATCTTGAAATGGAATGGCATGTTCATACTTTGATATGAGTTTTGTTTTTCATAAAATGAGGAATCTTAAATTTTACAGGGGAGTTGAAGAAAATGCTAGCAGGACCAACTGGATTACATACTGAAGATCAGAAAATATTTTACAAGGAGAAAGAAAGAGATTCAAGAGGTTTTCTTGATGTTGCTGGTTTAAAGAATGGATCAAAACTTGTACTAATTGAGGATGAAATAAGCAGAGAAAAAAGGTATCTTGAATCAAGAAGAAATGCAAAAATGGAGAATGCATCAAAGGAAATCACATCAATTAGACTTGAAATTGATAAGCTAGCTAAACAGGTAAGAACAATCCTATTTCCTAAATTATAACCAAAAAAAATGAGTTTTTCGGAAACAACTATACATTTTATCCTCCCAAGACCCCATTTGTAGGATTCTACTGGATTGTTGTTGTCGTTGTTAAAAAAAAAGATCTTATTTTTCATGTCAAGGGATTTGATCATTGTGTTTATGGTTTAGGTTGCCAATGTTGAAATGGACATTTATGGTGGCAAAAAAGTAACAGAGACTTTGCTATTAAGTTTAATTGAATTGTTAATGACACAATTGATTAAGTTGGATGGAATCACTGCTGATGGTGATCTCAAATTACAGAGAAGAATGCAGGTATACATCAATTTCAATCTCTATAAATTTTTAAATATTGGATGAAACTTCCCAAAGATTAGTAGGTTTGAAATTTATTCCGTCATTCATTTGGTTACTTTTATTGTCACTATAGATTTTCATTTGTTGTTCATTTTAGTCGTTTCATATCTAGTATTTTCTACTTTGGGGATGATTTTTTTTTGAGACGAGGATTTTTCGGAAACAACCCCTCTATCTCTATGAGGTAGTAGTAAGGTCTGCGTGCATTTTTCCCTCTCTAGACCTCTCACTTGTGGAATTTTCATTGGGTATGTTATTGTTGTTGAGATTTATTGTGTAGTTCACTAAGAAGTGTCTTTAGGTAGTTATGTTTTTATTTTGTTTGTAAATCTAAGTTTCATAGACTTTTTATTTTCAATGTTGTACCCGTGTTGAATTCTCCAAAAGTATACTGCTTTTGAAGAATCCGACACGCACATGTTGACATATTTGAAGAACTCGAGCAACATATGTGAATTAGCTAGTTGTTGTTAGTTCTTACTTAATCTTTCTCTAAAAAAAATAACAATAATAACAACAACAACGTCTCAACTGCAAACGATTTGGAGTCAACTATATGCAGTGGCAGAGTCACTTTTGTCCAAGTGACGACACCCCTTCGCTGAAAAAATCACAATATAGCGTAAAAACTTGACTATATGAATTCTTACTGTCCATATCGCTTCATTTAAGTTTTCTCTTATGAAATCACTAATTTTTTTTATAAATTGTAGGTGAAAAGGGTGCAAAAATACATAGAGACTCTAGACATGTTGAAAATAAGAAATTCAGCATTGGGAAATGACAATGCCAACAAAAATAGAGTATTCACAGGACAAATGCCAAAAACAATTTATTATCAACAAGAACAGAGGAAGATTGGAAATTTTGCTAATGAAAGAAGCCCAGGGCCAGTTGTGGTGACAACAAAATGGGAAACTTTCTAAGGAAATTGATAAATAAATTTAAAAAAAGAAGCCTAAGGAATATTAGTGTGTGTGTTGTAAAAAAAAAAAAAAACAGATTGCATTATTTCAGGGGCTTTGGTGGAAAGGGGTATAAAATTAGGGGGTACAAAAATAAATTTTGATTTGTGGATTCATTTGCCTTCATTCTTTTCCTATTTTGATTTTTGACCCCAAATGTTTTTGGGTTGAAAGATAATGTGGTGATATATTATGTGGCCTTTGAATTCCAACTTGTAAAAATGTATATATAATATAAATATAATGCCAGCACTTGGTGAATTAGATAATATTATGGTTTTACTTGAATTTCTTATTTTCTAAATGTTAAATTAATTTAACACTTATAAATTGATTGAATTAAATCTTGTAAAACAACCTATCTCTTATTGATTAGGATAAGTCAATGTCTAAAATGTATAAGTAGATATTAGTAGAACTGTCACCACAATAACATATCTAGTGAAATCTTAAGTGGGATCTGGAGAAGGTATTAATACGTCTGCCACCTTGAATATAATTAGTGGATTTAACTTTCTTCTCAAGCAAATTTTATCATTTTGGGTTTATTTTTGTTCTTGCTATTAAATAGTATACATTTTTCAATGTTTAGATGATATGTATTTGATAAGAACGATTTGGTAAAATTATCTTTATTATGTACTACTTCTTAATTTCTGTGTCAAGTCGATAATGAACGATTATTGTTAGAAAGAGGGAGTATATATCAATATATACACTTCTAGGTGGAGTGTTTCATTAGTTTTTGTCATTTTTTCTAAGTTATATATGCATGTGATACACAAGTGAAAAAGCTATTAGAAGTTTCATTTCTTATCATATAGGTTTAATTGGTCAGTTTTTATCCTTTTTAGTATATATAAACAACATCATATCCAATGAAGTCTCACAAGTGGGGTCTGGGGAAGGTAAAATGTACGCAAACCTTACCACTACCTCATGGAGATAGAAAGATTGTTTCCGGAAGACCCTCAACTCAATCCTTTTTAGTAAATATAACTGACATAAATTTAAATTAGCAGAACTTGTAAACTTAAAGTACAAAATGCTAAATTGGGAGTGGGGGTGGGTGAGGCGGGAAGGGTTTCGTCTATCGGAGACAGTTAACATGTCAGCCATTCTTCTCATATCGAAAAAGAGATCGCCCGACATTATGTTCTTTCAACAGACACTCCACTCAGGAAAGTAAAGCCGCTTAAATCGCTCTTTGCGATAGCTCGAAAAAAAGTCCAAACCAACCCATGAGGGATGGGGGGTGGGGGAGCTATTGCAATTATTGACTATTTCCTATTTCTTTTATCCTTTCCTTTTCTTTTTGTCTTGCAAATTCAATGTGATTTGGGACCATTTGCCAACAAACTACTTTTGCTTTTTGGTGTATGTGGAAAACTTTTTTCAATTAGATTCCATTTAATGAAGATATGATTATAAGTTAGTTAGGAAGCATAAAGATTTAAAATGTTGGTTGTGAGGTTGCAAAAGGTAATTAATTAAAATTAACATTGGGCCAAAAGAATAAACCTTTTGCTAATATTTAATTATTATAGTAAACTAATCACTCCAAAATGATAAAAAGAATAAAGGGTTGACTTTAAAGGTCATCTCAATGATCATTTTGCATTGTTTAATCACTTGGATTCCACCTTGTTACTACTTATTTAGAGTATAATATATTTTATTTATCATCACATTTTGACACAAATAATAATAATAATAATAATAATAATAATAATAATAATAATAATAATAATAATAATAATAACAACAACAACAACAACTTAAAAATATTAAATAAGTCGACCAATTCCACCACCACAAAAATCATTTTTTTTTTTTGGTTTTTTGGTGATATATCATTAAAAGTATTTATTATACCATTTATGTAAATTTCAACTCTTTCATCATTGAAAGGTATTTTTTAAATGAAAATTTCATTTTCTTCCCCTTCATTATAAAGTTAATTAAAAGGGATAATTACCTTTTTGAATCATTTTTATAAAATAATTATTGTTTTTAAACTTTTTTTTATTTATTATTTAGATATTCTATATTTAAAAAATATTTACCATCTATATAGTAACTGTATTATGTATTCAAAGTGAATTATATAAGTAATTTATATATATTATAAACGTATTCAAATGTATTATACTTATTTTGATTTAAAAAAATTGCACTATATATTAAAAATAAATTATGCATATAATTATAAATAAATTAACTATGTATAAGAGTAATTTTGCATGCAATAAAAATGTATTATAAGTATGTTAAAATATATTAAACTTATTTTGATAAAAGATCTACATTATCTATTAAAAGTAAATTAAATATGTATTAAAATCATCTTGCTATAAATGATAAATATTTTCTAAAATATGGTATATATAGGTAAGTTTTCTAATTAAACATAGAGGGATAATTTTTGTTTGAAATTATTGACTTTATAGGATACACATAATCATAAATTAACAAATAATTTTTTTGTTTAAAGGAATCAAAATCCTAAAATTCCAAGAAATGGCATATAATAGCAATGTGATAATAATTAGAAGAATAATTACAATCATATAATTATTGAAATGCTTTGCCCCAACAAATGAGGAACCATGAATGGTGAACTAAAATGATATGAATTCTTGGCTTTATTTTGTTTATTATTCCTTTTAAGCATTAAAGGATTTTTTTAATATAATTTTAAATTCTTTTTATCATTTAAAAGTTGAGGAAACTCATATTCTTTGGCATATCCAAAATATATGATTCTTCTAAATTGGCTTTAAAATAAAGAAAGGAGAAGTGGTAAAAGTCATTTCTTCATAGCTTATTCCCTTATCTCTTGAGATATTTATAAATCTCATGAAAATAGAGACAATTTTGGTATTCAATTGCAAGTCGACATTTTTGATATGAAAGTGATGAAGCAAAAAATTTGACATGAAATAAGTGAAGTTAAAATTGATCCCGAACAGAATCTAGAAAGGTCAAATACGATTGTTTTCTTAAATTATTCGTTTCACATACTTCATACACATAAAAAAAATGAATAAATGGAAGATTCTTTTGGCATATAGAAGCTAACACGAACCTAGCTTATGTAGCATTTTGTGAATTCAATATTCTTTTTCCAGATTATGTATATATGTTAAGAAATTAATTAAATTTTTATAAATATTGATTATGAACTCAATTATTATTATATATTAACTTGAGATTGTTGTAGTAATCCATAAGCTTCAAAGTTCAGCTCCGCATATATATACCAATAGGTTATTTTAATAGAAAACAAATGATCAACAAATAATATGATGAAATGATGAATACTCTATTATCCTTCATAATCAATGGTCTCGAATTTGAGTTCTAGGTACGAAATCGCCTTTATGAAAAGACGTTTTACTCTCAATATACATAAAATATTGAACTCCAATCAATACGAATATCGAATACTGAACACTAAATAAAGTAAATTGAAAACCATCACAAAATGGAGGCCATAAAAGTTGAGTGGAGGCTCTATCATTAATGGAATTTACCACAAAGCTATTGGTGTTATATTCTCTTCAAAAATAAAAGAAGGAAAAGAAAAAAGAGAGAATATATGCTACTTATAATTAGAAGAGACATCTCACATTAGATGGGACCTTGAAGCACATAAAATAAAAGAACATTCTTTTGTATATATATCTTCTATTATTGTTACAACAAATGCACATATGTGAAATTATTGCCATAACCAAAACCTTATAATTGCCAAGAACATGTATTCCCTATTTGTTAGGAATATTTTTTCATAGTGACCAAGGTGAAAGTACAATTTTTCAATGGTTTTTTTGGTACACAATTTATGTTTTTAAATTGTAAAAAGGCAAAAAATTTATGACAGCCGATTAAATCAAAGAAGGTTAAAGGACAATTCAATTCATCAAGCTAGGAGCATAATAAAATAAGATTATCCGATTTTTATTATTTTTTAGGTTAAGAATCAGTGTGAGGTTACGATTCATTAAATGATACAATCAAAGAAGATTCTACATATTTACCATTCATTTTAGGTTACGAATAGACATCATATCAAAAATAATTCTCTACGACGATCGAACAATTATAATCGTGTATCTTCCTATGGGCAAATGAAAAATTTAAGAATCTTTTAGCCTATGATTATCACAATGTATACCAAATTAAGCATAAATTTTAACCCTAGGGACTTTTCATGAAATAGGGTTGCCCTATGGACTCATAATTAATAATTTCCTTCCTTCAAAGAAACTTCCAAATATGTATAACCAAAAATGTAATTTGTTCTATATATTATCTACCTAGAAAAGACAAAGAAAATAATTTACTACCTAATATGTGGGTCACAAAATTTTATCTAATAAATTAGTTTATTAATATTCTTGAAACAGTGTGCAAGATTCATGCATGCTTCCAATTTCTATAATCATAGACAATCATATATACATTTAATTAATGAAATTAACTATCAAAATCTCCATATAATTTTCTCTAAAATGTGTTGGTTTTCAAAATTCTAAACATATCTTCAAGCATGCTGCATAATATATTTTATTTTAAAAAAAATCTTAAGATTTGTTTTTATTTAATCAAACAAAAAAGGAAACTGTTGTGAAATGCACACCTCCTACCTTGACATTTTCTGATTTATAAAAGTAAGATTTGCCTAATCTTATTGCATTGATTAGTTTGGATTTTCTAGTAATAATAATTAAAAAAATTAATTGAAATAATTGTTTTTTCCCTCCTTTCTTTGCACTAGTTAGAGTACATCTCCTGTATGGTAACAACTCAGTCCGCTAGTGATATTAATTAGTAATTTAAAAGTACGTTCAACATTAGTTTTTTTTTCCATCATCTATAGTATTAAATTTTTTTAGAGTTAATATCACAGATGATCACTCAATTATGAATTTTTTTCACAGAGAGACCAGACAATATGTGATATCAACTCAATTTTTCGATGGGAGAAATCCTTCCTATGTCATATTGCCCTCAATGAAATTTATTTAATTAACATATTCAAAGTATTATTTATTAAGAATTAAATTGGTAATTTAGCCATAGAACTCTTATCTTTACAATTTAAAAGGTGTAAAGTTCCATTCTCAGTAGATCCTCATATATTGAATAGATACTCGCCAGGGGTGATTAGACATGATACGATATATTTTATATTATCGAGGGTATAATCTTCGATAGCAAATTAGGATAAAATATCAATAGATAGTGAGAGTTGTCTCACGGCCCTGCATTATATTATAGGCTTGATGATATATAAATTGGTGCACTCTACCTGTTTCTTCCTTCGATTTCTAGTTATTACAATTCAGTTATTCCTTGTACTTTGATTATCATATTATTTTGTTAAGATCAATTTTAGACGCAACATGTCTAGAATTTTTTGCAAAACATTTATAAAATTGAATACAACTTAAATAGTTGTAACTTGTATAAATAGTGTTTATCTAATGGGCTGGTTTGCCATTTGACTTCCTCCTATAATGGGCTGGTCATGCCAGATTTTTGGGCCCTTTACTGAGATAGCCACATAATGATCATGACGGTTCTAAACAAATTATATCGATATTTTTGTTATTTTTAATTATAATGCCTCGACTTTCTATTTCTACTAAATATTAGACTCTGAATATAAAGACATTAACTCAGTTGCCGCATGGCAATAAAATTACTGCTAAAAGAAAATCTATTATCACTAAATGTCTTTTTAGTGGTTGTGCATTAATATCTTTCTTCAAGAAGAGAAATAATAAGTGGTATATTTCATATAGTAAATGAAAATCGAAACCATCAAGTCATTTTTTTGTTTCTCACTCGATATCTGATATCGATGTTTGTATTCAGTTCAATTACGTCTAGAAAACTAATAGGTCTTAGCTAATCCATCTATATCTATCTATACTATATTAAAAGTGTGAAGGCTTTTAGAGATATTGTTTGAACTTTTTACCCTTCATTAAAATATTCTGCTTTAGACAAAATCATTTTTTCACTATTTTTCTTAATTTATCATTTTATCTTTTGTTTATTGAGTTTCAAGATTCGCTTTTAAAATTAGAATTTCTTTATATTTAGAAGTCACTCTTGATTTAGGACTATTCTGCATAAATAAATTGCCTAGGCTATGAAAGAAAAAGGAAAAATATTATTATTTTTCTAATATTTAAGACGCTAAAATTAACTAAAATTCTGTTTATCAAATATTTTGTCAATAAAAGTATATAATATAACAAATTTAAAAAGGAAAAGAGTACTTAAAATTACGTTAAAACTTTAAACTAATCCTTTTATATTAGGAGTTTTTTTTAAATTAAATTTTAATCAATTAATTATTTAACTCCTAACTATTCAACTCCAAATTATTACTTTATGTATATTATAAGTAATTGAATTGATTTTCTCATATTTGCCTGATCATATTAGATTAAACTATTACATCAAATTAATAATATTTATTTAACTTTTTATATGAATATTATATTTATTTTAATGACAAGTACTATTTATAGAATATAACTTTTAGATATTTATATATACATGCAAGTCACGTACACTAAACTAGGACATTAGAAAAATTGATAAAAAATATTAAGGGGACAAGTGGAATGTAACATGGACGAAAAAATGGACTAAAAGGTCAATAGTAGTGGACCAACACGTTTTGAAAGAATTAATGAGGTCAATAATAGTCATGTCAATTTTAAATTATCGAAACAAATTTAAATTTTAAATGATAATGTTATATATTTTAAACAAATTTAAATGTTATATTTATTGATTTGATGTAGTTTTTGAGATGTATACTTTTTCTTTCTTCAAATAAAGCCTCCTCGATAATTAAAATTTCATATAAAAAAATATGCATCTTGTATTCACTAACTTGTTTGCATATATTTATAGAAAAAATGAAGTATAATACTTTCTGTTTTATCGAGCCTTGTTTTGGTTTATTATTTAATGATTTTAATATTACATTGTGAGCTTAAGATGTCATTATATAAGCTGGATTTAGTACTAGTACTTTGTCCCAATATATACAGGATGATTGACTTTTAAAAGTCAAGTAATATGAACTTTTATTTATATCTATGCAATTAAAAAGAACAAAGAGATTCTACACATAACAAATATCTATAATTTTAAAATAAAAATAAATAGATATGGAATACATTTTTTAAAAACAATATGTTTGAAAAAAAAAAGAAAAAAAATTGACTTTAAAAGTCAAATATTTTTGTACAATTTATAGATAGATACAAAGGCATAAAAAATGCCGGCTTACGTTAATTAATTTGTGAAATATAAGTTTAATTTTAAAATTCATGGTAAATTGATTTGAACATTATTTATTACCATATAAATAAATAGTTGACTTTTTCAAAAGTCAAAATTTGTGTAAAAGAAGAACACAGAGCATGATGATAACTTTTGCAAAATCTATAAACACTAAATTAATGTTACAAAATTGAAAAAGAAAAAAAGAACTACTATAATATCTACTAGTGTACATAAAGAAATAAATAAATAAATATTAGAAACAATTTTTTTTTTTAAAAAAAGAATGAATAATCCACAAGAATTGAAAAAAAATATATATATAATCAAACATCTGAATTTTCCAACTTGTGATAATCTGATGATTCCAAATAATCCTCTGTGTTTTCATCTTGATGATTATCATAATCACAATTGATAATCTCAGTAAGTTCCTTTGCTCTTCTTGCTTGATCTTCCCAATTAGTCTTAATCAATATAATTAGCATCATAGTCAAAGCACATGAACCTTGTGCAGCTAATAATCCAAGCCATAATCCTTTAAAATCAAATCCCATAAAAAATCCTAACCAAATAGCAATTGGCATTCCAACAAGATAAAAACATCCTAAATTAATATTAGCACCTAATTTCGGCCTAGCTGTTCCTCTTAACACGCCACAACATGTTGTCTGTGGACAGTTACCAAGTTCACAGAGTCCTAAAATAGGCAAAATCATCGCGGTTAATTTCATAATTTCTTGGTCTTGAGTGAACATTCTCGCCCAAATATTCCGTACCATTATAGCAAAAAATAATGCTAATATTCCCAATATAAAACTTGTACATAATCCAATTATGGCTGCTAATTTAGCGCGATTAGGGCGATTAGCGCCTAATTCATTTCCAACTCTTGTTGATACACCAAAGCTTAATGATGATGGAAAAATGTATATCAAAGATGTTGTTTGGATTAAAATCCCCATTGATGCAATTGTTGATTGAGGATTAATTAAAATCCCACATAATAAAATCATAATTTCATACCACCACCACTCTAAACAAACACTAATACAACTTGGAATTGCTAAATTAAGAAGTGATTTCCATCCCTTAAAACACTCTAAAGAAATTCCACTCCAAGTTTTCTTGTAAATCTTGGAAAATATAACATAAACTAATAATGACCCAACAAGATTGAAATTTGTCCAAACCCCACTTAAGGCAACACCTTTAATCCCAAGATTAAGAATTTTGATTAAGAAATAATTAATTGGGATATGAAGAATAATTGCAAAAATAGCACAATAAGTTAGAGGCAATGTGATGGATTGTGAACGAAGATAAATCCTTAAGGGGTGTAAAAGTGATTGAGAGAAAAGGTCAGGGAGTGAAAAAAGAATGTAATTTTGTGCCATTTTTGCAATTTCATGATCCTGGCCACAAAATATCAAGAGTTTTTGCATATATAGCCACAAAATTGAAATGGGAATTGAGGTTAAAAGTAGCAAAAGAATTGTCCTCTGTAATGTAAGACCTAAAATCTTGAATCTTTTAGCACCAAAAGCTTGTCCACAAATTGGTTCCATTCCCATGGCTAAACCTGAAAGAATTGAATAACCGGTTATATTTGCAAATCCAATTGCAAGTGAACCACCAGCTAAAGAAAGTTCCCCTAAATGACCAAGAAAAATCATGGAAATAATTGAACGTGAATAAAGAATTAAGCCTGTAAATATCATTGGAAATGCAATATTTCCTATGCATTTTGCTTCTGAAATTACTACTGTTACATGATTTTTTGGTCTTGGAATATAGCTCTTTTCCTTTTGGTCTATTAAAGGATTCAACATTCTTAACAAACAAACAAACAAAAAAGAGACGTGTCGTGAAATTCTACTCAACGACAGAAATTTGAAGTCTGATTTGGTAACGAAAAGTTGAAAGGGGTTTTTGAGGTATTCAATATGTGTTGATGTTGGTTGGCTTTTTATAAGTTGGAGAAAAAATTAGAAATATTTTCTTTGTTTTTATCTCTTTATAATATATGGTCGGCAAAGAGGAAAAAAAATTTGGTTGACTTAGTTTTTGCAAATATAGCCATCAAAAAATTTCAAAGATTTTGAATGTTTCTACTAGGTTATATAACTAATCAATTAAAATTAAGTTACTATTTGGCCTGCGTGTATCACATATACAGACAAAAAATTTCGAGAAAAATAAGAAAAATGATTATGGTTAGTATCATGTTTGTGTTATATCACAAAAATAAAATAAAAAAATTGTTGGGACGGTCATTTAATAGTGAGAATTAATTAAAAATGTTTTTTTTTTTTTTTGGACTATGAAGGGAGGCAGGGGCAATTTATGCCTGCCGTTTCAGTTTGTGAATTAATACATCCTTTCAATATTGCAAATAACAGTTACTCTCTAGAGATAATAAATGGATTTTGTTGTCGCGCTCGTATTGGATTCTTCAAAAATATATTTTTTCGGAAAATTGGAGGTGTATTCGCTAATACTTTTGAAGAGTTCGAACAATATAGCTCTTTAATAATTGTGTGGTGTTGGATGCCGCATAGTTAGAGGCAAATTCGTGATTTAAATTTAATAAATTTAATTTTTTAAGACTTTTTAGCATTGGACTTGTTGTATTCTTAAAATTATACATGTAGGTATACACATTGTAGCACTTCTAATGAATTTTTAGTGTTTTGTGTTTTTTTTTACAAAATTTTCCATCACTCACATCAGAATTCTCACAAATAATATCTCAATGTCTTGTCACAAAAATTTATAATTCCGCTATTATCTTTGAAGGTTTCATCACTTCGATGAATCATTTAAGCCAATGCAAATATACTTCTAAGCTTACCCTCATATTGTCTTCGCTCGATTACTTCTTTTTTCATTAGAGTTCTTCATATAAATTTATGCTCTATGATAAAAAAAATGAATTTATAGATAAATTTTTATTGCAAAATTATATTTGCCATTATCGATTTTTTCAATTATTTTGAATTTCTATCGTGTAGGACTCTCTCTACGATACATTGAAGGCTTCTTATTAATAGTAGACGAATCCCATCAATTTTCACGACATCATTTAATAACAACTATAGAAATACTTGCTCTAAAAAAAGATTAGCCAACTTAATTAGGATTAGCACCAAATTAAGAGAAGGCAATTTAATCATATAAGACAAGAAGTTGTTTGACAGAGCATATTAGTAAAAATAATGCATTCACTAATTAGGTATATCAGTAGTCCCTTGTTTGGTACATTCTTTCATGCTACGTATAACTAATGCGTTCTATTTTGTATTAAGGTGTGTATTATTAATGCAAGGGGATTTAATGCATGTGTCAGCATGGTTAAATTCACAATCGCCCCTCAATTTTTTTTACATCATTTTCACCATATTTATGGAGGATATCTTTGTAAATAAATACATATTTTTTTTTAAAAAAATCATGCTATGCAATGTATACTTTTTTTAATACACTAAATAAAATAATGCATAAAAAATATCTCTGCATCCATAATTATTAATACATTTTATTTAATATTATTTTTATACATCGTACCAAACGAATTATTCGATCATCTTGGACGCCTTTCAATTAACATATACTAATTAGAATTCCATTACCTAATCACTCATTTAAATGAAATTTGATTAGCTGGTAATCTTTGTCCACTCTTTTGTCTTCTAATAAAAAAATACTATACACTTGCCCACTTTTGCCTAATATTTATATAATAGTATTTTTTGGTACATCCAATTTTGCCTAATATACTATTAGTAGCAAAATTTTGAACAGAAAAATGCAGAGAAAAACAAAAGAGAACTATTCCTTTTTTGTCTTGTCTTAGAAATTTATTTTAAGGTATATAGAAGAAACCAAAGACAACAAAATAGACAAAAACAAGAGAACAAAACAAAAATAGTGTTCTCGTGCACGTGGGGGTGGGGGTATTGGTAAGTAGAGTTTTCAAAAGAAACAGTGCAAGTTAATTGTTCTTTATGTTTTGGGGAATGAACATGTGTATCATGAAAATCACTATTAGTCCTCGGAGCCAGGATTTCAATTAAGGAAATTCAAAATCTGAAAAAGCAAGCACACAACAAAAAACATAAGATAAGAAAAGTTCACAGAAAGTTGGAAAATAGTACGCCCAATTTACTATTGCAGGGCCCGATCATACTCAAAAGAAGAGTTTGATCCTGGCTCAAAAGGAACGCTAGCTTAACATATGCAAGTCGAACGTTATTTTCGGGGAGCTGGGCAGAAGGAAAAGAGACTTCTAGCTAAAGGTAGCTTGTTTCGTTCAGGAGGTGAGAAGAGTTGAGAATAAAGTGGTGAACGGGTGTATAATGCATGAGAATCTGTTGTACCATATGGGTGGATATATATATATATCTAAATCTGCCAAATCACTCATGTACATCTTGGGTCTTTCCTTACCATCATCTGGCTTTATGTTCTTCATGTAACATTCAGACTGAATGATTCTATGAAATTACGTCAATACTAGTCGAAAAAGATTCAATATCTATTATATTTACATGAAAATAATTTTAACTATATATAAATAATATAATTTTTCACCCAAAGAGATTCGGATGAAGCCCCTGACCAAAGAGTGGCTCCATCATTATACTAAAGGTTATTGCAACAAAAGTAGCCCATCAAGACAGTTACTATATAGAGTACTTTTGACTTGAGTCAGTTAATTAGAATCATTTATCTTTATATATTTTTTAATCTCTAAATAAGTGCAAACATAATTGATTTTGGATCATTATTTAAGTTGTAATTGTAATATGTAAACTTCGGTTCGAAATTAATATCAAATATATGAATGTATGAAATTTGGCATTTGTTTGTGCAAGAAAATTTTAAAAATATTAGATATTTTTATTTGGAATTTGACCTCATCAATTCCAAACTTCGAGTTGAACTTTGAGGTTTGGCTTGTCAATCTCAAAGTTAGTGTCTCATTTCATTTAACAATAGAAACATTACTATAAAATCTTCGTTAATCAACATCAAATAAAGCGTTTGAAGAAGAAGGATGTGGAGAAGTGAAAAAGAAATCAATCATTAATTACTATTACTTAAATAACAACATCAAAATAGGTTGTGATATAAAATATTATAATTATGACAAATCAAACGAGACTGCGTTATTAATTTCACAGTAATAATAAACCAATATTTATATGATAAAGGAAAATTATTTAGGAAAAGATTCCTTGTAGAAATTTTTGAATAGGACTAAAAATCAACTTGTGTTTACATGTAATCAACACTAATATTCCTCAAGAAATGTGATACTTATGTGAAATAAATAAAAGTCCAATGTTTAAGTGAATAAAAAAACAATTTCTTTAATTATATAGTTGTTAAACTATTTGAATAAAGGAAAAATTCAATGCCAAAAATTTGATGAAGAACAATTAATTCATTTCAAAAAATTTATAACTTTTTATGATTCCATAGAGTTTAAATCTTATATATTAATGATGTAAAAGATTATCGTATATAATTAGGTTATTAAAAGATAATTGTTAAAAATATGATTTAATTCCAATAATTTATAATACTTAATAAGAAAAATTGTTACGTGTATATATAAATTCTAGTAAAAAATATGTATGAGGTGTGTGTAAATAAAAGAAAAAATTGAATATATTGAAAAGACGATTAAAATAGGTAACAATTAAGCTTCATTCGTAATAAAAAGCTCCGTATATATCACTTGTGATATATTGAAAAGACGATCAAAATGTTTTAAACTTGAGATTGCAACTTATTTAAAGTCGATTTTTGAATATCATCATTTTTTTAAGAATAACATATCTTTTTCAGTACCCCAATGTTCACTCCAAACTGTAGCCATTTCATCAATTGGAACACCTTTTGTCTCCAGAAGAAAGAAGTAGATGAATAATGTCATGATCGCGACGAAAGTCGCGAAGAACAAAAAGAGTACACACTTAAAGGAACATAACATTACCTTGAAGATTTCGATAACGAAGAAGGTAAAAATCATATTGACCGATACATTGACAGCTTGACCGGCCGGTCGGACCTCAAAGGGCAAAATTTCACTAGGGATTAACCACCCTAGTGGGCCCATGACCACGCCAAACTGGCCACGTAGATGCAGATGAACGCCACAACAAATGCCGCGTACCATACTGGCAATGTCCGTGGATCGACACTTGTTTCAAACTTTAGTCCAATCGAAATCGCTATAATAATCTATATATCAAAAATAAAAAACATAATTAATATACTATAATATAAATATGTTGTTTCAAAAACATAATTAATACAACATTGTACAAATATGTCGTTTTGTAAGTTAAATAAGAACAAAGACAACACTATATACTAAAACTTCGAATGCAATTGAAAATCATACCTTCCCTTCGTCTAAAAAAGAACGACTTACATTTCTTTCGAGCTTGTTTAAAAAAAAATAACCTATTTCATTTTTTTGCAAAACTTTAATTTCAACTTTTCAGGTGATATGTTTAAGACCACAAAATTAAAGGACATTTTGGTACATTTAACATAATTTGAATTTAGGGTAAGTCTAGTGCACTAAAGCTCCCGTTATGTGCAGGGTCGGGAAAGGCCCGACCACAAGAATCTATTGTACGCAGCTTTATCTTTAACATTTTTGGAAGAGGTTGTTTTCAAGGTTTGAATCCGTAACCTCTTAGTCACATGAAGGCAACTTTAGTAGTTATTTCAAGGCTCCTTTGATAACACGAAGTCGATTGAACTAAGAAAAAGTACCTGACAGACAAACATTTGTATGCCACCTTCAAGAAATAGAGCTCTTCTTCCAACTCCATCAACAGTTAGAAGTGAAACAATAGTAGCAACAAAGTAGACAAGACCAGTAATCATAGCAGACATAAGTGAAGCAGTATCCCCAAAACCAATCGTCTTAAACAGGATAGGCGCGTAAAACATAACAACGTTCATCCCAGTTAACTGCTGAAATGTTGGAATCAACATAGAAAACATCAATTGTGGCCTATATTGTTTATCTTTGAACAAATTCCTCCAAGGATTTTCCACTTGTTTTGATCTTTTACTTGCTTCAACCAAATCGTCAAACTCTGCATCAACATTATCAGTTCCCCTGATTTTTATCAACCTTGATTTGGCTTCGTCCTCTTTACCGCGTTCAATTAAATTATTTAAATTGTCAGTATATACAACCTAAATAGACGCCAGATGTATAGCATATGTATAATTCATATATAATCTATGTATATCAGCCAGGAAAAGTACATCTGATTGGCAAAACCAATACCACAACCAAGAAAGATGCAAAAATAGATTTTATTAAACTGTTGGTGTATATAACATAACTAAGAACAATGAATGTCTCTAGTTAAGCACCTGATGAAAAAAAATACAAACCGGGTGAAAAGGGGCAAGTCCGGCGTACTAAAACTCTCACGATGCGCAAGGTTCAAGGAAGGGCCCAACCATAATAATCTATTATACACAATCTTACCTTGCATTTCTGCAAGAGGCTGTTTCTAAGGCTTGCAAAAAATTACAAACTAAAAATAAATAAATTATAAGTTAACCAATGTATAGTATATGTATACAATTTATGTATATCAACCAGAAAAAGAATACCTGATTGAAAAAAAAAAAGTACGGTACATGGATAATATATATATATAATAAATGTATAATCTATGTATATCGGCTAGAAAAAATATACCTGATTGCAAAACCAATGCCAAAACCAAGAAGGATTTTACCAATAATGAGCATAGCAACATTCTTGGCACATCCATCAACAACAGCACCAATTAGGAAAAGAGTTCCACCATAAAGCATAGACAATTTTCTTCCCATAACTTTAGTTACATTTGCAGCAAACCATGAAGCAGTAAGTGCAGCCACATATAGAGATGATGTAAACAATGTTCATATTGGGCTGTTGAATTTGCAGTAATGATTTGTTGAAACTGTGTGTAGTACTTCTTTTGCATACACATCTGGGAAAACCTTCTCCAAGAATGATTTGACCGTATATAGTAAACATTTATACAATCAGATCAGTTATTAGTAAAACTCTTCAATCATCTTAGTGACCTAAGAAGATAGCGACAAAATATACCTGCTGCATCAAAAACATGTAGGTGGAGTCTTTTTCAAGCAACTTACACAACGTACTAGCAATTTTTGCAAAGTCATCGATAAAACGTTTCAACTTTACCTCATAAAATATTCAAAATATTAGTACATATAAAATCTAACTTGCAAAAATTGAATTGGGCCTAAACAAGAATTCTATTATGGAACTTCATTAATTATTATTTATCCACAGATATGAGATTTAGCTTGTACTCTACCTTATAAATTAATTCAAAATATATTAAATTAAAGGATTTTTTACACAAATAACAACTTTCACCCCCAAAATTACACTTTAAAATTTATTTATCAAAATACCAAAAAAAACACACTCTTTTTCATTTTCCAACACTATTATATCATACCACACACCACAATAATCACACTCAAAACACTCTCTCTCCTAAATTTGTAAATAAAGTTGGTATTTTATATGGTATTTTTCAATGATTCGGTAGGGGCATGTAATTTTTATCCAAAAACTTGGTATTTTTGAAAACTCCCCTATATTAAACCTAACCTGCAAAACTTGAATTGGGCCTAAACAAGAATTCTATTATACAATGATCCAAGGATAAGAACAGAATATTTAAAGTGGTGCAAAAATTGAATTGGGCCTAAACAAGAATTCTGTTATACAACGATCTATTGAGCGGGATAAGAATAGAATATTTAAAGTAGTGCAAATTTAGTGAGGCTTATCACTCAATCTATTTATTTAAATATCTTGAGTGTGTTTTATAGAGTAATGGGAACATGATGAGTAAGTGACACATTTCATTGGAGTAGCATGAACGAAATGGAGGCTTGTCTGGAGTATTGTGTGATAGAGGGTACGACTGAACTGAAAGGCAAGTTCTACAGATTGATGGTCAGACCGTCTTTATTATATGGAGTGGAGTATTAACCCATCAAAAATTCGAAGATGCATGTTCGGAGATGAAGGTATTGAGATGGATGAGTAGATATATTAGAAGTGACAAGATTAGGAATGAGGTTATTCGAAAGAAGGTAGGAGTGACCTCTATGGAAGATAAGATGAGAGAAGCGAGATTAAGATGGTTTAGGCATGTACAACAGAGGTGTGACGCCTAATTAGGAGGTGCGAGAGATTGGATTTCAAAATTACGCAGAGGGGTAGAGATAGAGACTAGTAAGGTAGAATGTTATTTTGTATTATGACAGTTTAAGATTTGTCATAAAATTAGTCATGCCATTATAGTTATTTTTCTACTTTTATTATTATTTTTAAAATTTATCCTATTCTTCATTTTAGCCGTTATTCTATATCTATTTTTTTTTTTAAATCTGAAACATTTAAACTGAGAGAGTCTTCTAAAAAAATCCTTTCTATTTCCATGCAATAATGGTAAGGGCTCCTTATACACTACCCTCCTTAACTTCACTTGTGGACTAAGATTTTACTGACTATGACGTTATTGTTGTTTGACACCATCTCCACCCTAAAATGCTATTAGAAATATGCAACCTAGGTGAACTTAAACCCTGGATCTAATAAATTGAGTCGAGAAAATTCAATGATTAATCATATATAAGTAAAAAAAATTAAAACGTGCTCAATTGAACACTTTTAATTCCCTTTAGCTCCACCGCTAAAGTTGATGAAGTACATTAAGATGATAGCACTATACTTATGTTTGTTACTCTTTGGTGTGTATCGTATGAAGCATGCAAAAGTATCATACATTATGAATTTCAATTGATGTCAGTGAGTTTGACATCTGCTATAAATGCATTAAAAATAATTTTAATTATATATAAATAATGTATAATTATTCGTCAAAGAAGATTCCAATGAACCGCTTAGAGATAAGGTGGATTCGCCCCTGAGTAGCGTTACGCTCTCGTAGTTAATGCATTTTGTTGAACGTACCTAGTCGATGGTCATGCTATGATGGTACAAATAATAGCGGAGCCAAAATTTTATTTATAGGTGTTCAAAATTTTAAGTAGACACATGAACTAATCGAATAGGTTCGACATCTATTATATATATAAAAAAAAATTATTTTTACTATATATAAATAATATAATTTTTCACTAAAAGGAATTCAGATGAATCTCCTGATTATAACATGGCACCGCCACCGGGTATAAACTTAAAATTGACTAGGGAAAAACTGTTTCTTTCATAGATACTTTTATTATCGTATGACCCGCAATGTGGCAATTAAGGGGACCAAAAAACGGTTTTTCTATGTTTTAGTTAAGGTTTAGGCAATGTCAAAATGACAAGACCAAAATGAATTGATCATTACATGTACCAAACTGAGAGTATTGATCTTTCTGTCACAATTTATATGATATTGTTTAGATTGTAAAACTCACATTCAATTTTAGTTGAATTTTTCTCATAATAGGAAAGTTCACCAATCGTTAATTTTGGAGTGTGTTATAAGTAAACCCTCTTTAGTCTAATAGTTGTAAATTACACGAGAACCATGTAAAATGCACTAGGCAATAAGTTATCTACGATAAGCTCGACCACAAAATGTGTAAAGAGGGTATCGAATTTTGTGGGGATCGGAAATTCCATGTTAAATCAATTCGATCATCATCAAAGGGACAAAAAAATAATTATAACAAGAGATCAGAATTCGCATCTTCTATCTTTCTGATGCGTTTTAGATATCATATATTTGAATATGAAATTTTTAAATTTTTTGAATATAAATTTTTAAATTTATAATCATCATAATTAACAATATAAATATCTTTAAAAAAATATGAAAAGGTTTCGTAAAATAAATTAATAGACTCTCGAAATTCAAATGATATCACGATAATTTATTTTTTTTATACATGTGATATATATCAACAAGTTTGAAACATGACAACTTGTTATCCATTAATATATATCATTTAAAAAGAAGGCCTTGTTGGTTAATTCTGATCCATTGAAATATGCTCTACCAGACCACAAATAAATGTTATTATTTTCTCTTATACTGTAGCAAATTAGTTATAATATACAAGTTTCTTCTTATTTATTGGGAGAAAAGTGGCATCTTTTACTTATCTCTGAAAATCATTTTTTTAATCATACAATTAAAAGTTAAAATGGGGCCTAAAAATAGTTGATTTTTTAAAAAAGGTTGGAGTCTATACCTATGGTCTATGTTATACAGATTATTTTTTTGAGATTTATTAAGGACTTGTTAACTACGATGGCATTCATATGATTGTTTTTCATCTGAATTAAAAAAAAAAAAGAATTTTCAGTGCATTAAAATTCTCGCTATGTGTAGGGTTTGGAGAGATCTGACTACAAAGATCTATTGTATATGTAGTCTGACCTTCTGATCATATATCAACAACTTTACCAGTTACTCCAAGGCTCTCCTTTCTATTTTTCATCTTAATATATTCATTAAATTAAAAAAAAGAAGAACATAATTCACTTACTAAACATCGTTCCTCATTAAGTTGTTGTCTTATACTTAATCTATATTATATTAAAAGAGTGAAGACCCTTACGATGTTGCGCTAAATTTTGTTAGGTTATGTTATTTTTTAACTTAATTATTATTATTTGCTGACTTTAGAGGTGCTTGTAAGTAAGCGGTTGGGGATTTGCTTGGATGTCGGCCTGCAACTTTGCCAACAATAATACAGTAAGCGTTGAACGATCTCATATTCATGTTTTGTCATTACTAAATTTTGCACTTTAATTTAATTACAACTTTTTATTATATATGTAGGTCAATTCAATTATTTATGATCACGTACCAATTATTTGGATTCGTGCTGTTTCTTTTTTAATAGTATTTTTTTAATTTTTGATATTTGATGATTTTATTGCTTTTTAGTGTAATAGCATTGTGTTAATTGACAACCTCTGTTGCACTAATCAATTTAGTGGCAAACTATTAAAAAAGGATTAGAAATATTCAGGTTCAGATTTTACGTATTCTTTACTATTCTATTATTTAATTGTTTGTATCTTTATAATGAACCCTGAAATATGACAAACTAAACAACTATAACTATTCTATATTTTACGTAGTCTATAACTCTTTAAATATGACAAATTTAACATTTTGAAATATGAGTTGAAAAATAATTATAACTAATAACAAGAATAAATTAGAAACTAAGTAATAATTAATTCTTAATTTTCTACACTAAACAAATAAAGTGAACACCAATTTTAATATAGTAAACAATTAAAGAAGGACTATACGATAAGCGTCATTGAGGACTTGATAATCATAGTAATTTTTTTTTTCAAAATATAAAAGTAATTTTTTTTCACTAAAAAACATTAGTTAGGAGAACTACTATATATTAGCCTGCTTTTTAGAGAACTACTATATATTAATTTAAGACTTTTGCTTAAAGATATATTAAACAGTAGTTGTCATTAAATAAATATAATATTCATGTAAACAAAATTAAATAAATATTATTAGTTTGATGCAATAGTTTAGTCTATTTGTGAAACGACAAAGATGAGAAAATCAATTCAATTGTTTATAATATAGATATGTTAGTAGTTTTTTAATACATAAAATAATAGTTTAGGGTTGAATAATTAGAAGTTAAACAATTAACTGATTAAAATTTAATGTAACAAAAGATCCCTAAATATAAAAGGAGTAGTTTAATGTTTCCAAACTGAAATTTTTTCTTTTTAAATCTGTTGTATTACATATTTTTACTAACTAAATATTTGATAGTCAAAATTTTAGTTAATTCTTTAGGTAGAGTAGTCCTAAATCAAAAGTGAATTCTAAATATTTATAAATTTGATGATATGCAATAGTAATATTTACATAATTATTTATAGTTGTGAGCTCGATGATATAATTTACACACATAATAATTTATTTATTTTTATAGACTTTTATTTAATTTACATAGTACACGTGCAAAGCACGTACACAAAACTAGTTTCATAGAAAAGTGAATAGTCGTTCAACGAATTAATTGTATACCTTTTCTTTTGGATTTTTCATTCGATATCATTCACTACTCGCACTTAAATTTGATTAATTTAAAATTATACTGTATAAAATTTATTCAGGATAGCGTTTTTATCAAAAAAAAATTATATTCAAAATTTTAAATTAAAATCTCTAATTAAAATAGAAGCAGCAACATCTATGATGATATACTCATTGTATATCATGAATAGAGAAGATAAATATCCTAAAATAGACAGTATTGGTCCCAAAAAGATAATATAGTACTAAGTTGATTTGTATCACTTTCATTTGTGAGTCTATCTTTTTATTTCCTCAGTTTTAGACAAAGCTAAGGTTTCATTTGTTCTTATTTTTCTAAATTTCAATAAACAACATTATTTAATATTTGTGCTAGTGAAAAATTAGAGACACTCATATATTATATTCATTTTTGAAGATATATACATAGTTAGATACATCTTCACATGATTCCATAAATAAATTATCGTTATTGCTATATCATTTATCTAATCTATTAATCGCTCAAACTCTCAATAAATGAAAGAAATGTGTTGCGTATGAATTATATATTTACATATTCTTTTAAATAATATGTATCCGTAGAATTAATTTGGAAAAATAATAATGATATACAAGAATAAAATGAAATTAATCCAGGAACACAATAAAACACCACATGTGTATATACACATATATTCTCTCTGTTTCATTTTATGTGTAATCGTTTGACTTGATACGATATTTAAGAGGAAAAAGAGAAAGACATTTGAAATTTATGGCATAAAATCATTCATAGATATTTGTGCAGTTAAAAATTACTTCATTAAAAATAAAAAAAGAAATTTTAAAATTAAATTATTTCTATTTTAATAAAATAATATATTTTTTGAACTGATTAAAAAAAAATATACATAAAATGGAACAGAAGAAGTATATATATATATATATATATATATATATATATATATATATATATATATATATATATAAAAAGCTAGAAATTTCTAGTGGGACTGAAGCAATTAAAGGTCCATTCATATTTGAAAGAAAAAAGATATGAAAGAAGTTGAAATGTTAGAATCATGTACAGCAATATATTATTGTCTTTAATTTGTCTCTAACAATATGAAACCTCCTCTCCCTTCAGTTTTCTTATCATCAACATTTCAAGATGCATATACTATACACTTTTTTTTATCATATTAATATGAAAAAAATTGCATTTTAGAGCAGTTTACACGTAATTTTTGAATGCCTAAATTTTACAACAGCAACATGTTCAGTGAAATATCATAGCAGGAGTTTGGGGAGAATAAAATATACGCAGACCTAGATAGAGAGTTTGTTTCCAAAAGACCCTCATCTCAAAACATATTAGTCCCAAAAGCAGAAAATACTAGATATGAAACAAAACGACTGGAGAAAAATAAATGACAATTTATAAAGACAATAAAAGTAAAAATAATAAATGACGAACAATAACAACTCAATATATAAAGACACAACTATCTCTATTAACCTACTACATCACAAGGTCAGACATCGTCCTACCCCTAGTAACCAACTTAACTTATTAAATTTAGCTCCAAAAATTTAGATAAATTAATTTTCAAAAATAAATTATGACAAGTATTTTGGGACAACTAGAGTATTTTCATATGGCAAAACGAAGAAGCCAATTTTTTTTTTAATCAATTCAAACAAACACATTACAATTTTATTCAGCGAGATACAAAATTTTCACTACAAAAATTCAAACTTTTAGACAATAACCACGCTCAAGAAGATTTAACATCTACTATATAAACAACAACAACAACATACTCAGTGGAATCTCACAAGTGGGAGTCTGGGGAAGGTAGAATGTACGCATACCTTGCCACTAACTCATAGAGATAGTGAACCTGTTTTCTGAGGACCCTCGAAAAGATTTAACATCCACTATATATATATATATATATATATAAATTAACTTAAATATAAGTATAATTTTTCATCACTTATTCCTCTCTTCTTTGCACGTGTAATTAATGTGTGAGAATTGTACGTGGTTACAGCATGTAAATGGATTTAAGACATAATAGTAGATAACAGCTAAAGCTAGCTAGCTTACTTATATAGTATCTAATACGTGTGCCAATATTACTATCAACTTTATATTAAAAATATAAAAACCATATAGTAGCAAATTATCCACGAATTCCCCACGCTTTCACTTTTTTTGGACTCATCAATATATTGCACCTATATTTTTCTTCCCTTAAATGCCAAACTTCACATTCTCTACCCACCCCCACCCCACAAACCCCACCCCTATAGAAATCTACATATACATAACCAAAAAACACACACACACACACACTCATATATATGGCTGACTCTCAAAATCCTACCAAGTCCAACCAAATAAATCAACCTCCTCCTTCTCCGTCGCGATCTGGTGAAATTACTAAAATACCCTCGTGCTCGATCCCTCCTCCTCTACCACCGCCACCGCCGCCACCTAGTCCATTACCAAGCATTTCGACATTAGAATCCACAAATTCTCCTCCAAAAACCGTTCAACTACCAAATACTATACCAATGAGTTCCACCTCATCGGGCGGCCCGGTGGGTGGGAAGCACGCGGTGTTCCGTGGAATACGATGTAGAAGCGGGAAATGGGTGTCGGAAATTCGAGAGCCACGTAAGACTACGAGAATATGGTTAGGTACTTACCCTACACCTGAAATGGCTGCTGCTGCATACGACGTCGCTGCAATGGCTCTAAAGGGAAACGACGCCGTTATTAATTTCCCTGAAAATATCAATTCGTATCCTTCACTTCCTCCTTCCCCAGCAGCGGCCGATATACGAAAAGCTGCTGCTACCGCGGCGGCCCTGATGAAAATAGAAACCGGAGAAACCACATCGGGAACTCAACCAGGTAAATACTATATTCGCTTTTTTGCAATGCGTTCAATTGAATTCAGTTTTTGTGACGAGGGTTTCCAGGAAACAGCCTCTCTACCTATGTGATAGTGGTAAGGTCTGCATACATGTTGTTGTTCAATTGAATTCAGTATTCTCAACAACAACAAAAAAAAATATGTTAACTAAAAGTTGTATGTATTGAATGATTATGATAAATATGGAATACAAACTTTCATAATTCAACAGTAGGAATTAAATTTTTAATACATCTCTGTCAGGTAATATTGATGATCAATCGTCGGAGAGTGTGCATATGATGGAAACAAAGGATCATGAATACATTGATGAAGAAGCATTATTTGATATGCCTAATTTGCTAGTTGACATGGCGGAGGGAATGATGGTGAGTCCGCCGAGAATGAACTCGCCGGGGTCCGATGATTCACCGGGAAATTCTGATGCAGAAAGTCTATGGAGTTATTAAAACAAATTAATCCATGGAATGGTATACATGTATCTTGATCAATCAATTAAAAAGAAAAGATTTTTTTCAGTGTGAAAAAAAAAAAGAATTATTTTGGATGAGATAAGTTAGTAAAAATTAAGAAGGGTTTTTGTTTGTCATCAGTAAATGGAGTAGGTTTTGTACTCTATATAATTATTTGCATTTGATTAAAATTCTAATTGATATATTTTCATCACACTTTATTTTTAACTCTTATATCTTGAAAAAACGTTGGCTTACTTCAGTTATGGGATTGCACTGTCTATGTTATTGTTGTTGTGATCTGCATTGGTTAATTTATAGCATTTTTCGTATAGTTTTCAACCATCTAAAATTTTATATTTCAAATACTAAATTTATCTACTTCAATTTAATTTTGAAGTTTAATCAAGTTAACTTAAAAAAATGAAATAGTGACAAATAAAAGTGATCAGACATATTATTATTTATATGAAGATGTGGCAAATAGGGTTTTGGTCAACTTTTTGAACGAGGAATAAAAAACCCTCTTGAAATGATAATGCTTATAAAGTCTTTCCCCAATTGGCTTTTGTCCCTTCACTTTATGCTTTCTCATTTTGGAGTTATTCTTCTTCTTTTTTTGTATTGCATTGGGGTGGGGAGTGGGGTATGATGTGGTTTGTCATCAAAAGGTAAAAAGATTAAAAGCTATAGAAGCTTTGAAGTATAGGTAATAAGAAGGAACGTTTACATGTTTCAAATTTCTTATCTTCATCATGTCATGTTGAAGATATTTGTGTTACACAATTTTTAGTACAATTTTTAGTGTAATAATGTATGATGGTTTAACAAAAAAGGGCAAGTTCAGAACTCGCACTATGCGTAGGGTCCAAAAAAGGGTTTTGACTACAGATCGTATGCAGTTTTATCTTGCATTTTTGTCAGAAACTGTTTCTAAGACTTGATGATTTAACAAGAAGGATAATATATATCGGAGGGTTCTTCATAACTAATGAAAGATACAAGTAATAAAGTTTTTTTTATGTTAATATGAAAGGTAAATAATAATTATACAAAATTAAATACATTTTTAAGGTACAAGGACATGGGAGCAATCAGAATCTTGAAAGAGGTTTTGCCTTTATTTGGAGTGGGAAAACGTGCTTAAAGCCTAGTCTAGTGGCTTTCTTTGTCTAATATTGAAAATTGACTCTATCTAATATCAACATATAAATGTGTATATAATATTTATAAATATTATTTATATATTTATAATACTATTAATTTCAGTTTATAAAGACAGCCATGGGACTCTCCTTCATGTCAACAATATTTTAATTAATGTTTTAATATTGGGATAGTGGTGGCCCCAAATACTAATTGTCCTAATTATACACATCTTTGTATATACTATAATATTTCAAGTGGAATAATGTGGAACGTATCTCTTTGGATTTATCTATTTGTGTTCGGTATTTGTATTATAATTCGATTAAATTTGAATTTGCATATTGCATAGCTTATATTTAAGGGTGGAATGAAATTGAAAATCGCAGCAAACTCCAAATCGAGATTAAAAAAAAATACGATTAAATGATTTAATTTGACTTAGTTTGATATTAAAGAAAAAAAATGAATTATTAATGTTGAATATTTTTCTTTAATTATATATTGATTAGATAATAAACATACGTAATCTAATTTTAGTTTTCTTTAATGTTTGATCATACAATTAATGTTTATTATATTTATTTTAACATGATTTAATATTTTAAATTATAATTAATTTTCATTTTGATTTATCTATTTGCAATATTTGTTTTATGCAATTACATTATTGTTTTTATTGAATATTTTAGTGTCAATATCACTCATAATTATTATATTTGTGTCATTTAATTTTCTTAAGAAACACATTAGATAATTGTGTGAAGAAACCCAAAAATCCAAAAATTCCAAGATTGAATCTTTTGAATTTGATCTGAGCTATAGATTTAAAAATTTAATACAAATAATTTGATTTTATATTTAAAGATTCGAATCAACCTGATTTATGCACTTTTACTTTCAACGATAACAAAAAAAAAAGTCACTCCCATAAATTTAAATTTAAAAGTACTGATAAAAAATACGAAAATCTCAATTCCATCATAAAACACATTGATCGTATATTTAGATATTACAAGATTAAATGACATGTACATCCATTTTTAGTGTCATGCCTACATAAACCTTTTAATTACTTTGTTGGAAGGTCTTAGTTACATAAATAGAGAGACTACATAATAGACTAATTAATGACAAGACAAAGGATACATTGTGTGGCCAAGGTTAATTTGTTCTTGCATCAAACTAGTCTGGTTTTAGTCAATCATGTCTCCTATTATTTGAAAGAAAGAGATCTAGATAATCTAAATTAAATAAATTTGTTTGACTTTGATCAGTGTCAAGACTTTTGGATCAATTTTCGTGCACTTCAATTATTTTGTCGAATATCTCCTATCTATTTTTCGTCAATAAAGTATCAAATAATTCTTTCTATTACCAAACTTAGGCATATAAAACAAAATCGGTTAAAACTATTTTTCAACTTTGCTAGAATCTGAATATGAAATTTTATAAGTTTCTTCCTATCTTATTGACTATTAGGTCATGTCCTTCTCTTAGCTTTTAATTTATACTCTTTTTGTCTCAAATTAGTTATCATGTTTTACTTCTCAAAAGTCAATTTAACTTAATTTTTACAGTTAAATTAGAATAGATCAACTCGATAATTTATAATAAAACTATACGACAAATACTACAAGTTATAATTTTTTTCATATCATTTTGATTTTTTTTAAAAAAAGATATATTTAAAAATAAGTGTGTATATGTATTCAATGCTTATGCACAACCATATTTGTTTAACCCTCCGTTTGGATGGTGATTTCGATAGTTTCATAATGAACAGTATTGTATAGTATGGTATAATATTATACTGTACAGTACCATACAATGATTGGTTAGACTGTATGGTTTGCCATTGTGATGAATTAAACTTATCAATATTTTCAATTAATAATTAAATTGTAGCCAATTACATAAACTTATAGCCTAAAGACGAAGTATCTTAATTTATGAGAAATAAAAAAGCAAGATCATTTAAAGAAAGATCTTTAAAAATTATATTGAAATGTGGGAGAGAAGACTGGAGGCAGAAGAGAAGGATCAGAAGTTGATGCAGAGGAGAATGGGTAATACAACGGTAAAAACGTTAGATATATTAAGATAAAGTTTAATAAAACATAAAAATATAAATTAGAATTATTTAACATTAAGTACGTAAGGATATAATTGAAAAACCACAATCCAAATAAGATGTGTAGATATGTAAAAATAATTTTACTTATATATACTATACATTGAATTTATTTAATTCTTTTTATATTTTGAATCATCTCAATAAAAATATCGAAATCCGACAATATCTATGTGCGCCATGAGACTTCGTTATCAGTTTGTGGTCCGACACACCTTTTGTATATGTCAACAAGCTAAATATCTCTTGCGTGAACTACTACATATACAATGACTATGACTTTGATTATTTGCATAAATAGATCGAGACGGAGGTAAAATTTAAAGTTTATTATTTTAAAATATTAGATTTTTTTAAAATAATATTAAAATGAATATTTTAAATATATTTTGTATTTTTTTAAAAATAAATTAAAATTATTGAATACAGATAAACCGTAAAATATTAGCTTCGCCATGTGAAATGGAGGTGCAAATTAATATTAGTTGTATTAATAAATGCGTGAGTGGTACATACAAATTAATATCACAACTATGAGTTTGTATTTTACACTAATTATATGAGAAGAAAAACTACATTATTATTTATTAGATAATTGCTTATAAGTAGTGTAAAAATTCTCAAAAAAAAAAAGAGATGATTTAGTGTAAGATGTCGAAATGTACTAATACTGTAAAAATCATATATATTACTAGTGCGAATAAATTAGGTCCATCACTAAATAAGTATATAGTCGTCTTATTTACAAATTTAAGTTATTGGAGAAAGCATGTCTTCGTTGTTCTAAATAATATCTTCAAACTCGTCCTCACGTACAAGTTTTATTCTTTCATGTGTCAGGTCGATGAAAATTCTTTTTGATAATGAATGATGATTAGATTTGATTTAGAATTAACCTTAGCTTAGCTTTACTTGCTCTGATATTAATCAAGTTAAAGAAATGGCTATTAAGTCGAATTCGACCATAAAAATTAGCTTAAAAGGCAAAGTTTGTCCACACCATATTAAGAGACCATCTCCATCCCCACTGTCGATTTTAGGATTTCTTCACACAAATATCCCCCGCTCATATCGGTTGAACATTTAAAGCGTGAGTGATTTAATAAGGGATTTTAACATCAAAAAATAAGAATTGAGATCGATCATACTCTGATATCTCGAGAAACAGTATTGATCGATTTATCTCACGATATCTCAAGCAACTCTTGCTTCTTTTTTTTCACTTTTTTTTTTCTTTAATAAATTTAGGTGAAGGAAACTGTATAGTAGGCAAACAACAAAAGGAAAAAGAAAAATTAATTTGAAAACATTAATGATTTTAGGCCCACCATATTATAATTGGATGTTGACACAACATAAATTAAATAACCTAGTAAGTTCCTATATCAGACATGAACATCTAAAAGATAGTAACTAGAGATCAAGAAGGACAATATTAGTTAAACTTCATAAATGTTTTGTTATTGTCAATTATAAATATTTGCCAAAATGTTTACATTAGAATGCTTTCATGTGCTCATATTATTGTTTTTAAGAAAAACAAAAAATTCATCGACTCGTCAAACTTTCATGACCTTTCACGATGATGAGGGGTTTAGTTATCTCTCTTGATCATGGTAATAATTTGAAATCTTTAACAAGTAGAAATCAAATTTGGGATATCGAATTTCTGGTATTAAACATTAAAGTTTACAAGCGATAGGTAGCACACCTAGTTCGCTGGTCTCTCAACCTTTATACACCTGCTATGAGAGGTAATCATGCCGCCCAGGACTCACAGGGCATAAACGGCATAAATGGAATTTCTTAATGATACCTTCACCCCGACCGGAGTCCCTTAGATATGATGCAAAAGGACTCTTGGTCTACCATGTGGGGGGGTTTGATATAATACAAAATACCTATGTTATTTGTTGTAGGGTTTATCTTTTTATTCACCATAGGAGGACACACAGGAATAGTTCTGACTAATTCTTGACCTTTTATCTTATTTATTTATTAGAAAAACTAAAGAAATACATTGAATTTGAGTATAAACATCAAATTATATGTTTTTATTAATTATAAGTCTATGCAAAACATTTAATTATGTTTTTTTATATCCATGAATTTATTTTTTTTAAGTTGAGAGATCCATTGCCTTTATGGCATTTAGGCGTCAGGATTACGAATTAATTTTTTTTTTAAATAACTATAGTGTTTGAGCAAGCTAGTTTGTGTATATCACAATTATTTCATAAGATATTTGCTATATTTCATCAATACAAGTGTCAAATAACTCTGGCCATCAAAATTTGAACACATTAAAATAAATTGTAATAAGCATACTTTTATAAATGCAATTAACTAAAGCAAACATGCTCATGAGTTAATAATATCCAATATATCTATCCCTATAAGATATCAAATGCTTTTCTTTCTTTTTCTCCACCTGATATCACGTATCCGTATTAAAATTCAATTAAATTTGAATTCATACTGAAAATTCTCACATTAAGATAAAATGCTCTTTAACAAAAATAATTTTGTATCCATATTTACTAAGGATGAAGGAGTTACTTCTCTTTCTTTTATTTTTTTTCTTTTTTTTGGTTTGCATTGGGTGTCCGAATCTCTTTGAGTCCCGACTAATTCCAGGGGTGCACAAGCCCTCAGTAAGGAGTTTCTCGCAAGTGCACCACGGTTAATTCAGGTTTTACCTGGTCCAATGGCCCTCAGAAATTGTTTGCACCTAGTGGGTTTCGGACTTGAGACTTTGAAAGGGAGCAAAACCCAACGCTCAAGTCAGTTGCCACCAGGCCAACCCCTGAGGGTTACTTTCTTTCTTTTTTCCACCTGGTATCATGTATTCGTATTGAAACTCAATTAAATTTGAATTCATATTAAAAAAATTCTCACACTGGAATAAAACACCCTTTAACAAAAGCGATTTTATATCTATTTTTATTAAATAATGAAGGAGTTACTCACCAGTCCACCACAACCCTTATTGGTTCCGACCCTTACCAATAAATCGAAATTTTATCAACCTTTTAAACAGTATACAATTAACTTCTAAATCTAACAATTACCATCATATGTATCCATCACAAATTTTGAAAAAGTAGACCCTTTTTTTTTGGTGTGTGTGTGTGTGTTTTGAGGTTGAGGGAGTAGGTAGAAAGGTCGGCCAGGTGACAAACTAAATTTTGTCTAATTTAGACAAACTTTTTTAAGAATAGATTTGAAAAGAAATTAGGATAAGAAAAAGTAATTTAATTGTCTGTATGATGGAACTAAACAATAAAATCTCATAGCCGAAATTCTATTAGTCGTTGAACGAATTATAACTCTTTGACTTTATTTTATTAATCCATGGCCGACATCTCCACTATTTCTCATAAAATTAAAATTATTTCTAAGAAATTATTTTTTCATGTATAATTTATTATTAATCTATTATGATAAAGAACAAGTTCGGTGCACTAAAACTTCTATCATACATAGGGTTCGTGGAAAAGTCTGATCAACAAGGGTATGTGGTACGCAGTCTTATCTTACATTTCTGTCAGAGGTTATTCCCAAAACTTGAACTCGTGACTTTCTGGCCACATGTCAGTTTGTCATATGATTTATTCATTATTTTGTTTTCGTTTAAATTTGATTGTTCTGTTTTTGACTTGACATGAATTTGAGAAAGTTTAGAATACATAAAGAGTTGGCAAAAATACTTTTTCAAACCATTAAAATAAAAAATATGACAAATAAATTAAAATAAAAAGATAGTTAAGACTTAACATATATATTAAATCATAAGTGAGCTATTTAAAAAGCAGTTTCTAAAAAAAAAGTGATTTAGATTGATTTTTTGGGGGGACAAGATTGTGATATTAAAATTAATAATTCACATTTCCCAAATTAAATTTAGTAATAACATTCTCTTTCATAATTTGACACTTACAAGTTGCAATTACTTTTTTAAATATATTGGTCAAAAATAACTAATAAAAGTATTTCTTACAAAAAATCAAAAAACACTTTTGACCAAAAGTATTTCTAAAAAAAAAATAAACTTAGTCAAAGTAAAATTAAAATACTATGCATTAACAATTATAAACTAATAAAAAATAAATTTATCTATTTTCTGACTTTTTTCCCCTAATTGTCCCCCCTCTTATTTTCCTCTTAATTAATTCATACTTCAATATGAAGCAACATCACTTTTTCTTGATATTCATAATACCCAACACTAATCAATTAGACACTAACATATATTACGTGTTTATTAATCAGATAGGAAAACACAAATATGTACAATTATTTTTTACTTAATTAGTAGTATTTTAATTTATTTTATCCTAAATTCGTAGAGCGTCATAATTTGATAGAAAAGTATTTTATGTACTATTTTGATGATAATTTCTATGATAGGAAATAAGATATCTTGCTTAATTATATTTTAAATTAAAAAAAATCAATCTTTTCAAATGTGACGTATAACAACAACAATAACATACCCAGTGAAATTTGGGAGGGGTAAAATGTACACATACCTTATCATTACCTCATAGAGATAAAGAGATTGTTTTTAAGAGACCATCAACTCAAATATATCAGCCCAATAGACAGAAAATACTAGATATGAAGAAAAAAATGACTGGAGCAGGAAGTAATTGAAAACTTATAAATAAAAGAAAAGTAGCACAATAAATGACGGTAAAAAAACAACACAATATATAAAGACATGACCAATCCTACTATCGTACTATATCACAAGGCAAGATATCATCGTGCGTCTATTAGCCTACTAACCTTCCATTATATAAAATGATTTAATTAGTACGAAATTTCTTAATCTTTTAAAATAACAACAACAACATACCTAGTGAAATTCCACAAGTGTGATATATATGGACAGGATAAATGCATGCAAACCTTACCACTACCTCATAGAGATAGAAAAATTATTTTCAAGAAAATTATAAAAGAAAAATTAATTTACATATTTTCTGATAGATTCTCGATTCAAAGTAGAATTTCGAGCAATCAATCAATTATTCTTACTACTTAAAAAAGAAAATCCTAACAATTTTTTTAAATATCAAGAAAATGTTGAATGTGGATAGACATTATTGTTGGAGGACTTGAGACAATTGGTTCTTTAATTTTAAATTTAATAAAAACTTATAATTTACTAACTACCCAAATCTTCTTTTCCTCTATATTTGACAAATCAAAGTCCATGATGAGAAGAATCTGAAGAATTATTATAACAAATTATTCCTTTTTGGGGAAGTTGAGGACATCAACTAACCTTTAAATAAATAATATTTTTTCCCATTAAAAAAGTACATATATACTAATCCTTTATTATGAAATGCTCCACATTTGCACAAATTCAATGCATCTTCTTTTTCTTCCATTTTTTTATTGTTTAATTATTTTTTTATTTTTATTTGTACCTTCTTATATAGTAATAACTACTATACTAACAAACAAACAATAATATTTGGGAAATAGGAGAAAAAAAAATCAATATATAGCATCCAAAGTGGCTGACATAATTATATTCTTCTTTTAATAAATAATTATTATACTCCCTCGGTTTAAAAAAGAAATTTGGTTTGACTTAATTGGCATGAGGTTTAAGAAAATAAATAAGATTTTTTGATTGTATGATTTTAAATTAAAGTTATATCAAATGTATTAAAATGTATTTTGATCTTGTTGCCTTGAATATATCATGAGAAAGTTGAAATTAAAGTATCGCAAAAAGGGAAAGAAATCATTCTTTTTTGGACAGACTAAGTCATTCCTTTTTTAAATGGGAGAGAGTAGTATTTATTTGAGTAATAAATAGAGTAATTGTTATATTCCCTCTCTCCATTTAAAAAAGAATGCGCTAAATTTAACTTAACACAGACTTTTTAAAAAAAATAACAATTTAATCTCGTGATCTTAAATTAATGGTATGTTAAATATAAAAAAATAACCTTAAATCTTGTGGCCTAAAACATGTCACGTGAAAAGTTGAAATTAGAATTCTATTAATAAAAAATGAATTATTTTTTTTAAACAGATTAAAAATAAAATAAGTCATTATTTTTTAAACAGAATGATTATTATTTATTTGAGTGATATATAATTTTAATACGTGTCAAAATAGGAGGAGATGAGCCCCCTCCCCCAAATTCAAAAAATAAAAGATGTTTTAATAACTCATAGCTATAATTGTGATAACTTTATCTTTTTACCCTTTTTAGATACTAATAATCATCCAAAATCATACCTCCAATAAATTTCTTCAAGAATTGTCGGATTAAAAGTTGGATTTCTTTTTCTTTTAATTGATAATGAGTGTTTCCTTGATTGTTACTATGAAGAACTTTTACCTTTTTTTTGTCGAAATAAATAGAAAGAAAATAGATATGGTAATTTTTTGAAATAATTATTAAAAAATGTGATGGGATAATTAAAATCTCTTTATTTTAGTTTAAAAACTTACAATTATAAAAATAGGAAAATCTTTGGATGGAAAGTATTTTGTCCTACCCTAAACCACTTGGGGTCAATTTTAAAAGGCCACTTTCGTGGTCTTGTATTTAAAAATTGATTTCTTTTTAAAATCATATCATTATTCTGAATTTTCAATTTTATCAATTTTTTTAATATAAAATATCAGAAGTAACTAATTTTGAAGATTTTCAATGATGCAAAGTCAAATTAATCGACCTATTAAAGTTAGATATGAGTACCTTAGAATCATACATGTTAAGTAATGATATTCCTTTGATCAAATATTTTTGTTTAAAGAAAAATGTTAATACATGTGTTTGCTATATTTATTATACAAAAATTATTTAATGAGATAATCTAAAAAAGCAGCCTAATATTTTATCATATTAATTAAATATTTAAATTTATATATATTAAAAAAACAATAATAGCAGCTGCAACAAGACCACAATAATGTCATGATTGTTTAATTGACCGATGGATTTTTTGAAATTATGTGCAGACATTTAAATTTTATGATATATAATTCATATAAACTATAGGTCTTTTACTAAATTCAAGAAGTATTGGTCCTTATAATTATCAAAGTTTGAACACAAGTAATGATTAAAATGTAACACATTGATTTATGGTCCAACTTTAATTAGGTGAAATAATTTAGTCATCCTACACAAGATGAGCCACCTTCATTAGTGCAATATGCATTTAGATATTCAAATGTGGGATCAAGGCCAATATATATCATGTTACATGTCAAATTAGGTGGTATATCAAGTCAAAATAAAAGACCAATCAAAATATTTTCAACTTTCAATTAAGGTGTTATGATCCATCAATTTATCGAAGAGATAAATGAAATTTATTTTAGCCGGAATAAAAAAAAAAAGAATTTTCGCATATATCTACTCAAAAATACCTTAATTATGCTTCATAACTGTAGTTTCGATAAATACATTTTGTAACTATAATTACAGCAATGTTTGTATAATTCGCTATACAATTTGTAGTTTTTATATATCATTTGTATATTTCGCTATACAATTCGTGCACAAAGTTTGTATAATTCGCCTATACAATTCACAGTATTTGTATATTTCACTATACAATTTGATTCGTGTACAACTTTTCTACGATCGCCCATAACATTTGTATAGATTGCGTGAATCATACAAAACTCAAACTATAATTACAGTTTGATGTTTGCTGTGAGCCGTAATTAATTCAAACTATAGCTATATTAGCTAATTAACTAGTATATGTTTGCTTATTCGCGTAATTTTTCTAAAAATAAAAAAGAAACTAATTATGAAGTCTCACTAGGTTGGGGTGGAGAGTGTGGGTGGGAAGGGGGGGGGGGGGTTGTAGTTCTGAGTTTGGGCTCTTAACCCTACAACATATTGTTGTTTTGGGCCATAGTTGAGATCCAAGTTTCAAGTCAAAACCAAATGTAGCCCACATAGGATGTCATTTTGGACTATGTTACTTTGTACATATATGGTCAAAAGCCCAATTAGGTAAACTGGGTGCAAGTGAATGATCTAGTCCCCCACACCCCATTTTTTTGGTATGTACATTTATGATTATACTTTGAATTGGCTTTGGATGAAGAAATTTGAGATGATTTGAGTTTGAGTGTTGAACTAAAGTCTAGTGAAATTGAATGAGATGAGTGTTGAATAAATTACTTATTTGAGGTATGAGCATAATAAATATATTTTGGGAGTAATATTGAGAATCAATTTGGATAAGAGTAGAGGCAATTCAAACCTCATAAACTAGGAAGCGTAAGATAGGATCATGACCATTAATTGGGGCAACTCCTTAGCCTCACGAGGGCTTTTATATGGATATATCCATGAGTTGAGTTTGTGTCTCTTGCTTTGGCAATGTATTGGACGGTTGTAGTAACAGTAACGGTTAATTGTATCATCACTAGTTCATAGGTGATGATTTGTCGATTAGAGAAACTCCCCAAGAGTAAATAATATTATTTTGTTGATATTGCATTTATTTGAGTCTATGTATGAGCCATTATTTTATTTCTATACTTGCATGTTTAATCTTGAGTTGAGTACTCGTGTTATTGAGAGTATTCTGAGTTTGTTTCCTTTCAACTATTTTCATACAGTAAGTACACTCTACATACTAACATCATTCGACGTTGCTTCGTTTTTTCATGTGCTAGAGATCCTTAGCAAACGTTTCGTTGAAGATCCATTCCTCCCAACTTTTGGTGAAATCTCCTTGATTCAAATCTTTTATTTAGTTTACATTTACTTGAGTAGGCAATCATGGGTTTGTCCCCGACTCCCCCTACCTTCTTTATGATTAGTTTAGAGATTTCATAGAATGAGTCGAATAATATCATACAGAAGTCTATTCTTGAGAAACTATTACTTTGTCATTGAGTTTGCAACATTGAGTTATCTATGAGTTGATTGTTTTCCAAATCTATTGTTCATATTAACTTTGATAATTGAGTTGCCCACTTGAGTTTGTGTATGTTTTGCTTGAGTCTTTTGCTGAATAAGCAAATCGGATAAAAAATTTATTTGAAATCAATAATGATTTTCGAATTTCGATCACGTTTAAGACCTACATGATGTGGAAAGCTAAAACAAAAAAACTGACAACAAAGAAAAAATAAACTCTTTTTAACAAATTTTTTAAAAAATAAGAAGAATAAATTAAAACGCACAAAATGATCAAAAGCCAAATTTGAGGTAAAGATTGAATAATAGAATGAGCCCAAAAGGGTGGGAATGTTACAACATATAGACTAGGTAACCTAGCTAGCTGCACCCCTATATGTTATAACTCCCAAGAGGCTAGTGTCACCTCAAGAAACTTAAAAAAATCAAACATCATCATTACTTAACATACACACTTTATCTATCTTGAACTCCCTTCAATGCAATTGTCAAGCAGAAAGAGAGACAAGTGTAGCCTTCTAAACTGGATTCTTCTTAAATTAATATTTTGACACAAAGGATAAATTTATAGCTATAGATTTAATTAAAACTTAGAATATACTATAATAATTTTTTGTGAAAATATATTCACACAAAAAAGTTACATACTTGTCATATCATCATATGCATATTATTGAGAGTGTATATTAAAGGTCTTTTCTGTTATACCCTACCTCTCATCCTCTTTTATGTATCTTCATTAAATACTGGGGACTTTTTCAATATCATTGATGTATCAATTTGTCGAGAACTTTCACAAACTTATTGGGTACCATTGAACTTCAAAGCATTAGTCACATGGAATATATATAGTCAGAAAGGTGAACTGTTATATATTACAAATATATATCCAGATATTTATTTATCTGTAATAAATTTTAAATATATCAAAAATAAAATTGCATAAATAAGAATATTATTGATAAAATAATGTGAGAACAATTTTGTTCCTCCTATGATTTTTTTTTCTCTTTTAAGATTTTTTTCGCTAATCATGGGTCATAGTAACGTATTTCTCGAACTGGACCTCTTTGAGATTTATTTGATCTCCGTTATTTTTCGTGAATATTCCATGAATTTGCAAAATATTTCATATGCCTCTTTAAGAAAATATAATACCCTTTATAGACATAAGTTAGGATTTAGAATAAAGTTGCTTTCAAGAATTCTAACTGAAATCAAACATGTCTTATAGAGTTCCACAAAATTTTGGTATATACATTATGAAAAATAAATATACTTTAATTTTATTTATTTATTTTATTTGTGTGGGTGGAGTTGATATTGGTAATGCCATTCGTAATATCCTTGTTAGAAGTTGTACAATAATGTGTGTTCTAGTAGTCGATGAATGAGCGCAAGGATCATAAGGTTTGATCAAATTAAAATTTTAGTAATTTTTTTTAATTTATATATTTGAACACTGGCTCAGACACCACAAATCATCATAAGAGATATATATGTCCTTGTTAGAAATTGGTAAATAAAAGTTAATAATGTTTTAAGGCAAAACTCAAGAATAGTTGGATATTTAATTAACATACAAAAGTCAACTAAAAGATGTTGATCCAACAAAAATATTTCCTATTCAAACTTGTATATGTAGAACTAGCCAACTAATTTTTTTCAATAGAATGTCTATGACATTCTAAATCTAACATAATTCGGGTCATTCAACCAAAGAGATTCGGGTCAAACTTGAAAGATCTAAACAAACTTTCTCCTTTTGAATTCATCATACAATATTTCAAACTTCATTAAAAAAACATTATTGTAAGTAACCATGATCTATAACCTGGTATCCAAATCTAAATAGAGATAAATTTAATTAGATGATTTTTCCTCCTTTGTTTAAATTTGATGAGATAGATATTTATATCGAGGGTAATAAAACATATTCGATGGAATACTCAGAATATATAAGCGTAAAGGTTTTCACTCCTTAACCCAAAAAGCCTAAACTCTTGGTAATAATTCTATTCGTACTGTTATTCTTATGTGTTAAATTTATCTCCTATCCAGGGGCGAAGCTATAATATGTTTAGGGGGTTCATCCAAATTCGACAGAAAATTATTCTATTCATATATGGTTAAAATATTTTGTATGTATACATAGTTGATGTCGAACTTCCTTCGATTAGTTTGTATATCTATTTCTTCATACTTTGAACTCCTTTAGTGAAAATTCTGACTCTGCTACTGCTCTCATCCATTAAAACCTTCAATTAGGTTAACCCAATACATGTGGCTGACCTATATCCACTGATCAACTACATATATGATGATAGAAAGCAATAGATATCTTGATTGAATAATTCAAATAATATAAACTGACGTAAGACTTAAACATCATCATTATAAATTTATATATACGTAGATCATACACAGTGTGATCCATAAGAAGAAACTGAAAAAAGTATTATACTCATAAATTTTATTTCTATTTTAAGAGATAAAAAAATTATTTTTGATGGACCGTCCTCCACATTCCGAAAACTCAACGTAATATAGCGAAACAATCCCAGCGATGAAACATTTAATGCCATGCAGAATAGTCGCTACACGCGCATGACAACTGAGTGTCGGCGCGTGGAAGAAAGAAATCACACAATATTTTAATGTAACAAGGTCAACTAATGGTCAGTTCCAAGTCTTAACAAGCTGAGATTTGCAATCAAATCACCAGCTAATTCCATTTAATTAAACTAAATTCAAACTCATTATTTTAATCAAACTTGAGATTCAAAAAATCTCTACAAGAAGCATCCATGATTCTTCTTCTACTTCTACTTCCATTTCTTCTTCTTGTTACTAGCATTATTTTGCCAGTCATAGTGAGTTTCTTGAGATCTTCAAATTTGTAATTGAAGAAGCTGCCTCTCTCTATTTCACCACATCCCATTGGCCCCCTTCTTAAATTTTCATTCAGTATTTTTCTCTGTTATAAATCAGTTAAAGCTGCAGAAATAGTAACAGCTTTTTGTTATTCAGTTTTCTCTGTCTCTGATCACACTTAATTGCTCTTTCTGATTCTCATAATCTGATACGGTTATTATTTCGTTTAGCATTTTTGTCTCGGAATTTTGAAAGTTTCAAATTGTTGGTGATTATGGATTCGAAAACATTGCCAAAAACATTGATGCTGAAAGATTACCTGTTGGATGATTTGAGTTCCTGCTCGTCAAGCGGTTTCCGATCATATCCTCGCCGACAATGCTGTACTACTGTTCGATTTCTTCTCGAAATCGACTTGAAGAACAAGTATCAACCAGCACTTCCACCGCCGCCGTACAAGCCGAATGTTAAAACGATAGTCCGGCCAAAACTACCGCCGCCGTCGGCGACGAAGTTTTCTGCATTTCAGAAAGCTTCTGTTGCGGTGATCAACGCCGTGAAACACCTCCCGTTCGCCGGAGCGAGGTCTTCATCGACGTCGAAGAAGAAGAAGCCGGTAATGAGGACAATTTTTCCGAAAAGTCTTTCGAGAAAGCTGAAACGAAGCTTCTGGAAGAGAGGCGATCACAAGGAGATCTACTGGTGGACGACTTTCAACCGGTTGGATAAAGAGGAACTAAACTCACCTGCATTTTCTCCGGTTGTTATCAACAAACTCGCCGGAGATTCAAATAGCTCTACAACGACGGTGAGTAAGAGTAAATGTAACAGTAACAGCTGGTCATCAGATAGTGATTTCACTGCTTCAACTGATAATTCACTGCAAACATCAAGTGGTAATTCGGAGACTAACTCAACGGAAACTGTACACGACGCCGTTGCTTCAACCAAATCAGGAACGGAAAATGTGATTTGCAGCAAAAAAGTTGGCGCAACTACCGGTGATGATTCAACAGATTCAACTATAAGCAGTCATGGTAGCACTACCAACTCTGCTAACACGAAGGTCAGTTTCTTATTTTCATTTTTTTAATTTTTATTTTACATATTATTAACTATTTATTATCAAATTATGAACATTCAATTTCGAAACGCTCAAACTTATATAAATTTTAACGTATTGATTATAAAAGCTATTTTGTATCACTAATAACTTTTTTATCTTAAGCAATCGAGAATGAATATTACTACACTAGTTGAACATTAATGGTTCCCAGAAAACAATCACTTTACTTCTACAAGAAAGTGGTAAGATCGTACATTCTATCCTCCTCAGATCCCACTTGTAAAATTTCACTGAATAAATTGTTGTAATTGAACACTAATACTTCTAAGTTTTTTATCACATTGTAGCGGTAAAATGGGTTTAAATTTTTGAATATGGAAGTTGAATTAAAAAAGTATAAAAAAGGTTTAAATGATAGACATACCTGGGTAATTATTAAAGGTATAATTACTTGCTCAATTTACAAATATTAAATAAAGTTCAATTCTCAAGGTATAATTAAAGCTATGTAAATTCAAATTTTGGCGAAATATAATTTATTATTTTTTAAAAAAAAGAGGTGTAAGAAATTTGAGGTAATATTTGTAAATGAGAATTTTCTAGAGAAATGAATTTTTCACAGCGATAAGGAAGGAGCAAAAAAAGGTGGTAAATGTGGAGAGTACACGTGCGGGGTATTTTTGGGGTCTTATCACATGCTTCTCGATACTGACATCTAACTTACAATCGAGTGATCCAACGGCGTAGATCCCGCTACGTGTTTGTCCCTAGCGGAATATACGGTCAGAAATGCTAGACTAGCATTACTACTGTGGTAGTTGAGTTAGCAGATTAATACCGTCTTTAATTTATTTCCCAAAATACCCGGGACCCCCCTCTTTTGAGTTTTGACCCTCACCAGTGTTCTGGATAACAATTCGTTGATTGCATTAAACCAGTTATGAAATGTCATTTTCTTATTCTAAAATTTTGAAAAATAATTTGGTTCTAACAATAATAACATATCTAGTGGAAATTTACGAGGCTAAAAAAGGTAAAATATACACAAATCTTATCATTATTCTATAGAGATAGAGACTGTTTCGAAAGACCCCCAACTCAAATATTTTAGTATAATTACATAAGTGAAGTGTAAAAATAACAAAATATATATACATCTTACTTTGCTCTTTTTATGAAGTAAAAATATTATTTTTGATGACCTTCGACTCAAAAGAAGATAAATTATTTTCATAAAACTGTTACGAAAGAGGTATGATATGTTTTGTAATGGTTTCAATCTATTGAGTCCAACGACCCTTTAAGACTATATGCCCAGTGGCGAAGCCACATAGTACCTAGGGGGAGGGTTTCATCTGAGCCTCCATTCGATGAAAAATTATACTATTTTTATATGGTAAAAATAAATTGTTTTATCTATATATAATAGATGTCAAATCCTCTTCGATTAGTTTATGTGTCTACTTCTTAAAATTTTTGAACCCCTTAAAGAATATTCTGAATTCACCACCGTATATTCCATCAAACCATCACAAAAAGTTTGATGAATATCTTAAAGCTTAGAATGCATGATAATGCACATAATGAATGAAATACGTATTAATCAAAAGATTACAATCTTTTATTGCGAGTTCGAGTGATATAATTAAATCTATTTTAACTCTTTAAAAGAAAAAAAAAAGATTTGTTGCATGTGTATATAAGTATCTTCAATTATTGTGCATAATAACATTATGGACTATTTTTCTTTCTTTTCATTATTTGTGGCAAGCTAAAATTATGAGAAGTTATGATATTCATGTCATTGTACTTGTGTCGGTCGTGCGTAGGGTATTTATTTTAAATAACTTGCATAATCATTCAACATAAAAGAAAGAGGAAGGTGATAGTTTAATTATTGTTTGGACATATAACATTATAGTATTTATTAGCATGTGGGAACATTAATATTTTGATATTTTCCAATTGTATTTATGCTTGGACCTTGGTAGCTCAAATTTAGTTGTATTTATATGTTACCTTAGGATAAAAGTTTCTAAAAATCAAGATAAACATGTTATTTAGTGATCTGGAATTCCCTTTTTTATTTATTTATTTATTTATTTGAAAATAATTTCAATATGGGTTGATAGATGTCACATACTTTGTCTAGTAGTGAAGTTGACTAGGAGTTAGTGTCCAATTACTTACGGTAGAAACATCCATGGAGAATAGTTGACTTCCTCGTAATAAAACTTGACCATATCTTTCCTATACTTCTTATTTATTTCCTCACATTTCAAGAAATTGCTCTAGGAGATTGGGAACTTGTTAAGGTAATCTAATTTAAGGTAATATTTAGGAAGACTATATTTTTTAAATAGCAGCAACATATTAGAAATAATGCCATAAAATGGGTTGTAAAATATAAATTGTACACACTTGTCTCGGATAGACCCTCAGCTCAAGGATATATATTTTGTTTTTAAAAGAAAAAGGTTTCCTTTCGGTTAGTTTCCCTTTTCTTTTATACAAGGCAAATGCAACTATTTAGTTGTTGGTTCATTCAAATCTAGTGCTTTCTACGCGAACCATAAATGTACGAAAGTTCATAAATAATGGCCTAAATTCATAATTTTGAAATATACAATAGGTTTAAACTAAGAATTTTAAAGATTGAGCACATAAACTTGTCCTATATCTGCCTATGCTTCTATAGTTTTCAGTCAATCTTATGATTTAAAGATGGATTTTACTTTCCACTGATGACAGAATAGTCCCATTGAAGTGGAAATAGCAAATTATATTGACCCTAGCATTTATGAAACTTTATTGAGACTCTTGCTAAGGTAGGGGTCATACTGATTAGTATCTTGAGAGCAGCTGAATGTAATCCAAAGTACATTAAGAGATGTGCTGGATCCATGTAGCCCCCTTTGTTTGATCATTTCTTTTCTTTTGTCTTTATCTAATTATACAAAATAAAGAGTCATTGCTAAAAAAATTGCACTCAATATTTTATTTTTTTATTTTTTTACTTTACAGAAACCTTGGCCAAATGAAGAGAAAGAACAGTTTAGTCCAGTGTCTACATTGGATTGTCCATTTGATGATGAAGATGAGGTCTCTTCACCCTTTCAACATAGATTAACTCACGTCGAAGGTAAAGATTATTAATCAGTCGAAAGTTTGTTTGTTCATACATGCATTTTGATTTTGGGATCTTTTATTTGCTCTGTTATATAGTCAGAGCCAGCCAGTTTTTCGTTATACGTTATAGGAGCATGCAAAATTGATTCTAATAAAAGATGTTAAATATAATTGTGTCAGGGACTACCAAGAAACTCATGAAGAAGATCAAAAGATTTGAGTGTCTCACTGAACTGGAACCACTTAACTTAGATAAACGAATCGCGTCCTCAGAATCAGAGAGTGAATCCCCTCTCAACAATTCATCAGAAACTGAAGTTGATGAGGAAGAAGAGGACAAACAGACAGTTGAAAGCAGAGCACTAGATTTGGTTCAAGCATTGAAAGCCTCAATGCCATCTTATAGCTTAAAACTAAAAACAGAGAAATTCCTCTTTGATTTCTTCAAGGAGAGGATTGTTGATAATGGTGATGAATTCAAGAACAAGCTGTTGGAACTAGCACAAGACTGGATAAATGGAAAACCAATTGATGTACAGTTAGACTGGAAGGTGCAAGAAAACAGGATGGCTTACATTCGAGCCATTGAAAGCCGAGGCGAATGGAAGAACAGAGAGGTAGAGAAACAAGAAGTGATATTGGAATTGGAAGTTGACATCTTTGCATCTTTGATGAATGAGGCCTTAGTTGATATCATCTTCAGCTAGCAGAGTGTGTGGTAATAACATAGCATAGTTAACAGGGAGTTTAGAGGAAAATAGGGAAACATTATGTTCAATTCCCAAGGTTGTTTTTGTCATTCAGAACAATAATATGGCTAGCTAGAATGATTGAGACCACCTTGTGGAATTGGCTAATGAATTTTGAATTGTTTCTTGTTTTCTCTTCCTCAGAGAAATAAGAATGGTGAAATGTTGAATTAGAAGAGAACTTTGGTTGTACTCCATTTCTGGATCAAGTTATGATAAATTCTAGTTAATCACTAGTTTTAGCAAATGTTCTTCTTTTCATCCAATCTTATTACAAGGTGGATTAAGTGGAAGAATAGATAGAGTTGAATATAAGTAATAAGATTTTGTTGAAATCGTTCATTTTTAAAATTTTCGAAAAAGCTAATTATAGGTTCCTTTTTCCGATCTTTGAGGACAATTTGTTGCATCAAGTGAAAAGTGAAGGGATGAAAGTGTAGTTTGTATTGTTACTTGTTTACAAATCAAAAGACAAGATATAGATTGTAGACGTAAAAAAGAAGAAGTGTAACTTTACCTTTTTGCTATAAATGCCCCTAATATTTGTTAGATTCTTAAATTGCATAATAAGAAAATAGAGTTAACTTTTTTACTCTTTTAAGCTTCACATAGAGGCAAAGTACAAATCAAGAATCATATCCCTCCCCCTCTTCATTTCTTCTAGTAGTATCTTTATCTAGTTATAACTTGCAATTTACCCAACTTATGAACTTAATTAAGAACTTATCATATGAAAAATAAAGATTTAAAGTCTTTAAACATGTTCTCATTTTCTTTTCTTTTTTTCCCCAATTTCAGCGTAAGTACCTGTATTAGACCAAAGCTGAAATTTCACTTCTACCATCAATAGGTTTAGCCAGGGCATTTACAAAACGACCCAAAATAAGCCTCACTCACGAGTATCTCCTTCTTGTATCAACAAACTATCGCCCATTAATACAACACCAACATTATTTGATTCCAAATTCAGAGCAAATGCCTATTGTACCCTTTTCAAATTGAATATGATTCACTTTCGAGATACCTTGATGGTCAAATGATAAAAGCGCGAGACTCAAAATCTCGTGCTAAAGAGCGTGAATATTAATTTAAACTTGCATCAGGTAAGTTTTAGTAAAAGAGAAAATACTTCCTATTATATTTATTTCAAGTTTTAAATTTGAGATATCTTATTAAACAAATAAATATTATTCTTTCCATTCGTGAGGTAAAACATGTTTGATGTTTCACTATCTACTATCCACTATAAGTCTTCCTTTCTTATCAGTTATTATCAATTTAAAAATGATTTTTGACATAAAAAAATCCGAAGTTAGAGTAACAATAAAATTACTAAAGTAATCACAAAAAAATATTTGTTATATATGAGCTACTTCGGAATTGATTTTGGAATTAAATTGCTACGTCAGCCATTAAGTTCTTCATATAGCTATATATAGTAGACAAACATATGATATGTATTTACATTATATCACTTAAGTTTGAAAATATTACAATTCATAATTATAATTAGGATTTTATTGTCTCACCTCTTTCTCCTCTCTCTCCAATCTCTTGCCAGATATACAAATATATATGTATATCAGTTGCATATATATACAATTAGTTGATAGATATACATATACAACTCGTCTCTCTCTACTCTCTACCCTATCTCGCTCACCTCTCTTCTCTCTCTCTCAATATCGCTTGCCAGATGTACAAATATATATATGTATATCAGTTACACATATACAATTATTTGACAGATATACACATATAATTGACAATTATACATATATAATTTGCCTCTCTCGATCGCGCTCGCCTCTCTCGATCGCGCTCGCCTCTCTCCTATAATATGTAGCTATAAATCGTAATCTTAGCAAACTATAGCTATTTTTTGCCTTATTATATTTCAAATGTTTGCTCTTTTTGAAAAATCTTCCTCAATTAATCATACGATTAGCTTCCTAATAAACTCATTTAACTTAAATATTTGCATTTTTTGGGATTGTAATTTGATTCTAAATTTCTCAACATAATTATTCCGAAATTCTACTAGAATAATATCGAAAATTTATTGATCAAACAAAAATTCAGGAAATAAATTAATTAAGAACGTAGAGTAAATAAATTCTTGAATTACATATATTATCCTTAGATTTATCTATCTATATCTATCTATCGTTTTTCTCCTTTTAAGAGAAAGAAAGGTTGAAACCGGGCTTCCCTCTTTCCTTGGCTCTGCTCGCTCGTCTACTCATAATTTTCTAAAATTATTATTTAATTATATTTATAATATTGACTTAAAATATATGAAAAAAAGAGAGATAAAATATAGACTTTTATCTTAAATCTTCCTTATTTGATAGACTTTTACTTCATCCTTATTTGAATCAAGAAAATACCTAATTTATCATAATTTTAATTAGTGATAGAATCTCAATATATAGAAATTTTATAAATAAATAATTTATTATCTCAATATATAGAAACTTTATAAATAATTTATTGAAATTATTTTTGTAATGAATTATTTATCTTTTTATAAGTTCATAATCAAATTTAATTTAATTTTTATCTATAATATTTATTATCAAACAGACTAGTATTACTATATGTACATAAAAACTTATCAAATAAGGAAGGTATAATTAATACTTCACAAAAATAGTAATAAATCGTTCTTATATATTATCAGAATTTTATCGATTGTGTTCCAATTACGTTAGATTTTTTTTTTTTAATGTAATGACACTCTATAAATGGAAAACTTCCAAAGAGTTAAAGAATAAAATATGGCCCCCTGAAGTTGCGGAGATTGCTTCCTAGACCCCAAAAAGAAACAAATAAAATTCTGCTGAAAAAATCAAACAAGTTCCAAGTATGAGTTTCAATTTTCAATAATAATTTTAAATTAATATATAATAATAATAATAATAATTAAGTTTATGGAATAAATTCATTATAAAATACAAAATTAAAATAAGAAATTACTGAATTTGTTTTTATATCTAAGAGATTCATTTTCACATACAAAGATAGGAAAAGACTATTTTTTTTAATTCAAATTATAAGAAAGCAATATATATCTCATGTTGATTAATGTATTTTATAGAAGTTTCATTGATTCATTGTACGTAATTTAATTATAATTATATCTAATATATTAGAAAAAAAAGATTTGCGAATGATAACAAAACAAAAAAAAGCTTGAAACCCTACCAGTTCTGATGTTGGTTTCTAGTTTGGACCGTGACAAACTTATTCATTTAGACATTTAATAAATATTAAAAGTTTATTTATCTAGTTGATTGGAATTTATTTCAAATAAATATATTATAGAAACAAATGTTTGTCCACTTCAAGGTTTCTCTAAAAATGCATAAAGTTATAACATTAAGAATTATGCTTATATCAATGAAAAGAGAACTTATTTACCTTGAGCTTTACTCAAAAAGATTATATCAATTGAACAATTCCTCCTTAAAATGACTAAATTCAAAGTATTGATTTACTTAAAATAAATTTCTATCTTTAAAAACTTAAATAAATACTAATTTCAATTCGTCTTCTGACTTACTCGTATGGTTATTATGAAGTTCATATAACATACTAAAATTGCATCATTATATTATACTAAAATACGTTGAAAGATTATACCAAAATGAAATACTACAACAACATATCATTGTATTTTACGAAGTAAAATTTGAGAAAAATAATGTATGAAGACTTTATCAAGTCAAAAAAAATAATTCAACAAACCTTCAAGGGAGAAAATATAGCTTAAAACAATATGGAAAAGAAAATAACAGAAATGAAAAAGTCATAACAAGGGAAACAATATTTTAAGGATACTATAACAAAATGGAAAATTATTTTTGAGTAATTCTATATAAAGTATATGAATATGAACACTATAATATATATATATATATATATTAGTAATTTAATATGAAAATCTAGTAACGCTTCAAATATAGCACACGTAAAACTTTCTTTCAATAACCTTTCATCCCATATTTCCTCCATCTTTCAAGGCCATTCTTTTTTGTTCTTTAAGGGCGTTATTTACTAGGAATTAAATCCATTAAAGGCACAGAAAGAGGGATTTCAAGAAAAGGAAAGAGAAAATATAGAGGTACAATGAGTGACTGACAAGTCTAAAGCTAAAATTTTGATACTTTTCTTGTATTGCTTAGTGAAATTGAAACATTTTTCATTCTTTTGTTTGTGTTGTATACTTGTATTTGCCCTTGTTCACTCAAAAAGAGACCATGCAACTATTGAGCTTTTGATTTTTTTTTTGCTTCAATTTCTTAAAGTTGCAATCTTTTTTAACTTCTTTAGCTTGTTAGAGTTTAAGGGGTTTGATGGGTTTAATGGGTTATTGATTTTATTTTTTAATTTCTTGAATTTATTTAAAGTTGTAATCTTTTTAGACTTTTTAGCTTGTTAGAGTTTGAGGGGTTTGATGGACTATTGATTTTTTTTCACTTGAATTGCTTAAAGTTGCAATCTTTTTTAGTAACTTTTTTACTTTCTAGTTTGTTAGAGTTTGAGGGATTTGATGGGCTATTGATTTTATTTTTTTCCTTGAATTGCTTGAAGTTTGCAAACTTTTTTAGTAATTTTTTTTTCTAGTTTGTTAGAGTTTGAGGGATTTGATGGGCTATTGATTTTATTTTTTTCCTTGAATTGCTTGAAGTTTGCAAACTTTTTTAGTAATTTTTTTTTCTAGTTTGTTAGAGTTTGAGGGGTTTGATGGGCTATTGATTATTTTTTACTTGAATTCCTTAAAGTTCCAATTTTTTTGATTATTTTGTTTGTTAGAGTTAAAGGGGTTTTAAGGAAGAGGAAGAAGATGAAGAATGATGATCAAGCAAGGCTTTTGTTTGGGATTTCACTATCTGATAGACCCAAATGGCAACAATTCCTCATTTGCTCTTCTGGCTTCTTCTTTGGTTATCTTGTTAATGGATTATGTGAGGTCTGTTTTTCATACTTCTCTTTTTTTCTCTGTTTCAATCAATACTCTTGTTGTTTTGCATTTATAGTGTGTGTATTTATATTCTTGTAGAAAATTTCTTGCAAGTGTTTTTCATCATTGGATTACTGTTACATTGACCTTGACTACATGGAAATTTTCACCAGTTGTACCATTTTAGGAGAGCTGCTAAGTAAATGACCACAGTCTAAAGATACCATTTGAGCAAACTTTGGAAGACAATCAACCAGTTTGTCGGTAAGGTTGAGAAATGTAGGAGCAAACATTTGCACAAATTTTAAAAGAGGGACTGAATTTAAATGGGGGCCTAAAGTCCAAGGAAAAGGACTATTGCATTGATCAGCTGTCTGCTTGGCTAATCAAGTATGGGCTAACTTATAGATCTTTGAGTTTTGATTACCAAGGAATAGAGACTTTACGAATTAAGACCAAGGATTGGCACTCCGCTGATGTCATTTTTTATGTATTTGGCCATGTAGCAGTATTTATGCAGCTTTAGTAAAAAGATAGAACACAACAGAAGCTATATATGTATATAGATGACAAAGACCAGTTGAAATTAAGGCCTAATTCTAATAATGTGATGCTTACATTAGGCTGAGTGTTGTGAGGAGTCTTTTAGTCTATCTAGTGATTTGTATGTGAAATGTAGAGAGCTTCAAGTGTTGCAAAACCTCAAATTATTGGATATTGTGGTGGAATGGGTCTATTTAAAGCAAAATGGATGAACTCCAACTAGTTGGGTTGAGGTGTAGTTCTTGTATAGCGGATGCCCAAGTGAGGTCACAAGTTCGAAATGAAAGGTAAGACTGCATTAATAGACCCTTGTGGTCTGACCTTTCCTCGGAACCCCCGCATAGCAGGAGCTTAGTGCAGCGGGCTTTCCTTTTAATCATTTGATATTCAGTGCTTTTGTATTATATTCATCTCTTCTATCAGTGTTATGCTTTATTTTGTTCTTAGTTTTTAATCAAATTCTATGTTGCGAAATAAATGCTTCAATTTTATTAGTTTCTATTTGCAGGAGTATGTATACAATCGACTGGGATTCAGGTAGGCTACTGTCTTGCATCAAATTATCATTTTACTTTCTTCACCTTGTTCCTTGTTATAATTATCGACATATAAGTTCTGTGTGACACTTTTTCTTAATCATGGTTTCAGCTATGGGTGGTATTTTACCTTCGTACAAGGTTTTGTATATCTATTTCTCATACGTGTACAAGGTTTCACCACAAAGCAAATGGTAAACCCGTGGAAAATTTATGTGAAGCTCTCTGTCGTACTCATGTGTTCTCATGGATTGACGAAGGGCTCCTTGGCTTATCTAAACTATCCAGCACAAATCATGTTCAAATCCACTAAGGTAATATTATGGAGGTTTCGAAATAATCGCTGAAAACATAATCATTACGCTTCACATTACAAATATATATCTGTAAAAGCATTGAATGGTGATGGTACCAGCCAATCCATCCGGACACATGTCTAAATCTTCTATATTCATTTTTGAGCGTAGGTACTACCAGTAATGGTAGTGGGCGCCTTTATGCCGAGCTTGAGGAGAAAATACCCCATTCAAGAATATGTCTCAGCCGTGCTTTTTGTTGGGGGCCTGATATTCTTCACATTAGCAGATTCTAATACTTCTCCAAACTTCAGTATCATCGGTGTCATTATGATAACTGGTGCACTGATAATGGACTCGTTTTTGGGTAATCTGCAGGAAGCGATTTTTACACTGAATCCTGATACTTCTCAGGTACTTACTATTTGTATCATGTTTATGGTTGCTACATGATTGATTAAATCACCTGTTGTATGTCAAGTAATAATTTTGACCATTTAATTGTCGCCATCTTATCAGATGGAGATGCTATTCTGCTCAACAGTTGTTGGTGCACCTGTTCTACTTCTGCCCATGATACTAACAGGAGAACTCTCTGTTGCATGGAAGTCATGTTCCGAGGTTAGCAAAGAAATCCTGTCTGATTCTTTTTTAGATTATACCTTGTTCACTTATTTTATTTGTTTGTCCTGAGATATCGAGAATAACAAGTTGAGAGAGTACATTCATTTCGAAAATGAAATATCCACAACTTTAGAAAATGAAATGATGAAATATATAGAAATCTATGAATCGGTTTCAGACATAACACTGCACTCATACTGTTATATTGGTAATAGTCTTCCTCTGAGTGAACTCGTTGAAATTCCTTCCATCTGGCTATGAAGTAAAATTAAACTCACATTTTGCTGTGTAACTTGCAGCATCCATATATTTATGGGGTCTTGGTATTCGAAGCAATGGCCACATTCATCGGTCAAATTTCAGTTTTATCACTCATTGCTATTTTTGGTGCTGCCACTACTGCTATGGTAAATCTTTTGATTGATTGTCTAGTCCTCTAAATGACAGAGTCGTCTTCTTGTTCATTTCTCTAATTCTAGTTTTCAAAACGAAAGACAACATGTTGACATCTCGATTCATATAACAGGTAACAACAGCAAGAAAGGCCGCGACATTGTTATTGTCATACTTGATCTTTACTAAGCCACTAACCGAACAGCATTGCTCCGGATTGCTGTTAATATCAATGGGAATTGTTGCGCGACTCTTGCCTGACAGTAAACCTCCCCAACGAGCTGAGAAATCGGATAATGCAACTAGACAAAGGCATCGAAAAGAGTCGAACATATCATCAGAAAATATTGCAGATGAAGAGAAGAGACCATTAGTGTGAGCTTGAAAAATAGAAATAAGTTATAGTTAGTTGCTATTAATCACTTCTTTTGTTCTTTTTTTGTTTTTTGTTTTATTTTTCTCAAGTGTATTTGGTTTCATTTGAAAATTTTAAATTGTCTTTTTTAGTTGTAAATACAGAATAACAAAAGCTCTGTTAGGATAGAGGTTTTTTTTTTTTTTAATTTTTAATTTTTAACTCTAAAAAAAGATATAAAGGAATTCTTGAATTTCAATGGTGCCATCTATATTTGGTTGATGACAGATTGACATTATTTTCTTTCTTGTATTGAGAAAAGTTGATCTGGGAATATAGATTGCCTATTACGTAATTAGGCAAACATATGATATGTATTTATATTATATCAATATAGTTTGAAAAAGTCGTAATTTATAGTTATTCTTAGGGTTTTATTTCTATTTTCTTTCTTGTCTCTCTCTTCTCATTCTCGCTAGATATACATTTACATATATATATACCAGCTGTATATATACAATTATTTTTTTGACAAAGATATATAGTCAATTCGACAAATATACAAATACAATTCGTCTTTTTCCACTCTCTGCCCTCTCTTGCTCGCCTCTTTTCTCCCCCCTTACAATTTCGCTTGTCAGATATACAAATACATATGTATATTAGTTACTCATATACAATTATTTGACAGATATACACATACAATTTGACAATTATACACATACAATTCGTCTCTCTCATTTCTTCCGGATTACATAGCCGAAGTTATGCCAAGTAATTATGTAAAATGTATCTATTTGATCATATTAAATTTTAAGCCTAAATTATTTACGAAAATTCTCATAATACAATGCATTTGAATATGGGACTTATAGGTCCATTTGAGCCTGTTATTTATAGGCAAATGAAATTTCTCCTTCTAGTAAATTAAATTCATGTTGCTTATGAGTGATTTTAAAATGAAATTTCTTCTTCTAGCAGATTAAAATTTTTGTTTAGTTTATTATAATCGATGAAACTACGTTCATGATTTGAAAAAAAAAGAAATAAATAAGATCTATTCAATGGGACATGCAATTTTTTCACCTTGAAAGTTTATTAATTAGTTTAAATGTATTTTTTAATATTTCACTAAAAAAAAATATCAGTATAATTTTAAAAAAATTAGAATTGATGGGTCCCACTGCATCATGAGGATGTGGCTGGGGTGTCTATCAAATTAGGCTGCTTAAAAGACAATACCACATGTCCCACGTGAAAATTACACAAATATTCGGAACTATTTTAGATTACAAATTTTAAATTTTTTTCGTTTTTTCTTAAATATCATGTTAAGTAAGTAAGAGGGTGTCACATGAAATAAAACAAAAGATGTATTACTTTTGCATAATTTAACTTCAAATCAACTATCAAACGACTCACAGGTAATTAAAAAAAGTACTTGGGCGAATAATTTTTATAAATAATTACTTATTTTGGTGATATCTTTTATTTATTACCATTTATGCTAAGAAATAACAACACTATGATAAATCTGTACTTGTATTAAAAATAAATTGTATATGCAATATAAATATATTATAAGTGTTTAAAAATATATTGTGCTTGTTTGGTAAGAACTAATAAACGTATTGTCCATCAATAAAATTTATATTATTCTTCCTCCGTCTCATTTTAGTTGTCATGGTTTTCCTTTTTTTGAGTCAAACTATGTAAACTGTAACTAATATTTTAAAATATATTTTCTCATCATATTGATACGAAAGAAGTTATAATTAATACTACTCTTCTTCTAGTTTTTGAATGTCTAAATTTTTATTTTAAAATATCAATTTAATTTAACTTTAAAAATTAGTCAAATTATCTTTCGAAAAGTGCAATATAACAACTAAAATGGTACAGGATTAGTATATATTTCATAAATAGTTGTTTGTAATATGTATTAAGAGTATATTATAAATCTATTATAAATGTTCAATAATATTTTTTTTAATTATTACTACGGATGATAAATATTTTACGGAAAAAAACATGGGCCCCAATTCGACTCAAGCCCTAAATTTCCATAATCCGATTTAACGATCCAAATTGAATAATTAGCGCCCATAACCCAATTTCACGGCCCAGATATTTATTTCCCCTCTGTGTTCCATCATCACTGCAACAATAACAAGAACAAAAAACCCTAATGTTCAAAAAATTTGAACCAAAATCCCAAATTGTTCTGTGTAATCAGAAATTGAATTTGTGTTTTTGATTTGCTCGATGATGAGAGGAACCAAACGATTCGCTCCATCCGATTCCAAATCGTTCACAAACGACTCAGTGAGTTTGTCTTTTCTTTACCCTCAACTCTTGTATGCTATGCATAGTGCTTTTGAAATTTGAAGCATAGCTCTTAAGATTCTCCCTTGTGCTGAAGTTTTAGTTTTTCAATCGTGTAAAGTAGCGAATGCAGTCAAATTTTTGTAATGGAGGTTTTTTTAAGTTAATATTCTGTGGTTTGAATTTTTTGATATTAGAGTTGTTGATTCTATTTAAAAGATGAATTTTGGATTGTAGAATATTCATATAGCTGAAAGTAACTAATTTGGAATAGAGACCAGAGTTTATTTATTCCTTTTTTTTTTTTGATAAAGGAATAGAGACCAGAATTTATTGATTGACTAGAGCTGCCCTGTACTGTGTAAAGGAGGAAAATTTATCAAGTTTGTGTAAAGATAGCATTTTTTCATGTGAAGTTTCGGAAGGTTTGAGCTTTAAGTAGATATTTGGGGCAGTTGCCTATTTTTGTGTTAACTTGGGATTGAGGGATAGTTGATTGATTTGTTCAAAACGTTGCCACTTGTTTGGATTAGAGAATAAACAAAATTTTGATTTTGTTTATTGTTTGGGTTCTTGCAATGCATCAACGGACTGGTTGTGTAATCGTAGTAGAATCCTTGTAGATAGTTGCACTGACTTTTCTCGTATCTCCTACGTATTTGCTGGTTCCAAAGCAGATTCAGGGAAAAAGAATAATGGCGGGATCAATTTTTGATTCACAAAAGGCTGAACAATCTCAGCCGCAAACAATGAAGGCTCCACAGTTAGATATGCAAAGGGCCGAATCATCTAGACAGCATGTGAGAGCTCTCAATACTCAGTTCGCAAGGTGTCTCATCTTTCTGTTTCAACTACTTTGCTTCTAAATTAGTAATTCCGACCATACTCTCTATGGACAATTTAGCGCTTCACATTGTTCCTCAATCTACACATCTGATCTGCCCCCCCCCCCCCCCCCCCAAAAAAAAAAAAAAAGAAAAGATGAAAACAATACCAAAGCTTCGTTAGATAAATAAAAAATGAAAACAAGGAAACACATGATAACTGAAAGTCACGCTTTCTTTCTGTAGAGTCTTACACTATTTCTCCAAAAATGGTAGCAGCATGTCACTCTTATGGTTTCATTGATCTTGCTGTAGTTAACTTACTGCTTGTTCTCCTTTATGAGATAGTTTTTGTTTTCTTTCTTGTTTTTCTCCGTCTCATTGGAGGATAAAAAGCTTGTGGAGACATGGAGTCTGTATTGAACTAGTGAATTCTACTGTTTTTTATGAGCAGTTGGGTCCAAACACAGTTACAGAACCACCCTGATGAACTTTGGGAAGATGGAGTTCAGGACTACTTAAACCATTCTTCAATTATCAAGGTATCTTCAGCATCTCTCAGATTTCCATGCTCGAATTTTTTTGCTCAGACAGTTAATATGAATGTTTCTCTAGTAAATGTATATATACAAACACTCAACAGCTTCTTTATAAATTGCTTTAGTTGAGAATGCATTGCTTATTTAGTTGCCCCATATTGATGCAATTCAGTCTGCTAATTCATTGATGAGATAGGGCAGGTCAACATATTTCTAGGTTCTGTTGGAAGAGCATATCATCTATTGAATACGAGACATGCTTTCTCTTTCTGAACTCGCCTAAAATCTAGTTGAGTTTAAGATTTCATGTGAAAATGAACATGTATAGGACTTGATAGCTGTTTCTTCATATACTGGTGGTTGAACAGGAGAAGTTTAGTGACATTGTGAATTGGCTAAAAGCTAATTCTTCCAATGGAGAGAATAAATCTGCACTGGGATCCCAAGTTGCTTTGAAGACCCTAGAGTCGGAAAATAAGGAGAGTGATGGTCAATCAGCTTTTCCCAGACCGGCTTTTCCTAGTGATGGTCAATCAGCTTTCCCCAAACCGGCTTTTCCTAGTGATGGTCAATCAGCTTTTTCCAAACCGGCTGTTCCTATGACTAATTCATCTTCAAGTTTTGGTGCATCATGGAGCTCAGGAGGTCCATTTAGCAAAACAACTCCCTTTTCATTTGGTAAGTCTTCTTTATCCTGGATGCTTTTCTTATTCTTCTTTTTCTAATTTTTTACTTTTTTGTTTTTTTTAAAAAAAAATTCTGATATCTCTATTATTTTCACTGTGGGGAAGAATAAATGAATCCTGTTATAGTATTAGCTTTTTTGTAGACCAATATAGCTCATTGCTGCTATATAGCAGAAGCTAATTAAAGAAAAACATCTGAACATGGAATTTTCAGTTTAATACACAGTTGTGACACTCCTCTGAAATCAGTTTCCTGCAGTAGTTCTGTGGTAATGGACCAGTCATTTAGGATACATCAATCCTCATTACATCTTGGAAAGTGGGGCTATATTATTTCATAATTTTTTGCGGCGATTGACATAAATAACCAATCTTGTACCTGATGCATTGTAGCCTAATTCAGCTGTTAAGATTAAGAAGGTATGGGATGAACCAATTTACCTAATTTTGTGACCTTCCCCTTGTTTAAAAAAATGTTGATGTTTCCAGTTATGTAAACAGAAAAGCTCTATTCTTTTACTTGGCCAAACGTAACCGTATTGTTTGGTGGAAGAGATAATTGGGGAGAACAGAAGTGACTGCATCATCAACTACATCTCTGATGAATTAATTATGTTTTTCTTCCTGTCAAGTCTCTTCCAAGCTCATAATCTTGTGATTTCAGCAAATAGCTTTTAATTACATTACATGGTTTTATGACTTTATCTGAACATATATATGACTGTCATACTTCACCTTACAGATTTATTTGACTACTGAACTTACTAATCCTTTTAGGGCTTCAATCTTCAGTACCAATCCAAAATTCGGTACCTGTGAAAAATGATGCTGCTAATGATGGTCAAGATGATGGTAAGATTTGGAGTTTTCATGTATCAGTTGATTTTTTCAGTTGGTGCTGTTCTTTCCACTTTGCATGCATCTTGACCATTCCACCAGTTATCTGCTACCTTTATTTGGCACAAGTACCATATAACTTTGCTCACCAAGGCTCAGACAATTGGAAGAAGTCATGTAGTTTTTTCCTGCCTCCGCTGGTTCTCCCCTATTGACCACTTGGACTTGGTCACACCCTCGATTCTCACCTTCTAATTAAGGAACATCCATTATTTTCTTGTTGGACCAATTGGAGCAGCCTTCAACAGTAGAAGGGAAATACCATTGTCTTATTTCCTTTTTAGGATTTTAGAACATGAGCTTTGGAGTTGAGACAAGAGTCTGTTCTTCTCTGCTCCAATTCAATTAAGTTTCAGTATTTTGTCACTTTGATGTAACAGATTTTGGTAGGAACTACAGTTTAAACTCTAATGAGTGATTACAGAACGTATGGGAGGATAATGTTGTGTAAGCAGTAGTATCTATTTCTAAAGCTGAAAGCAGGTCAATCTGAGTCTAAGCCAAGCAATCTGAGTCTAAGCCAAGGCATACCTAGTGTCAACCGTTAACCATTTTAACGACTAGGCTTTTGTTTTCCCAATTTTTATAGCATGGCAAAAGAAATGCAACAAAGAGAAAAAGGAATGACATCATATACACAGTATAAACACCTATTGACCCTGCGTAAGTTTTTGTATATACTAAAGAAGTTGAAGGACTGCATCAAAGGATTTCATATTATAAAATGGCCTCAGGATTTGAACTTTTTTTGGTTTGCTCCGTAACAATGGAGGTTATTTTTGTAATGCAGAAGATGAAGTGGAGCAGCCAAGCAGTCCATCTGTGAAGAAGACTGAAGAAAAGGGAGTCACTGTTGTCCATGAAGTCAAATGTAAACTTTATGTGAAGGTAACCTAGTACAAGTGCTTACTCCTGTTTGGAAAGAAATATATCCTGCATAGTTCTTGTTGGTGCTCTAATCATATTACTGGATGGCTATAACAGTAAAAAAAAATCATATTACTGGATGGTCTCCAACCATTTTTCAAGTCCTTGAACTTCAGTTCTATATGGTCTAGATATATACTATCTTGTAACAATTCTGTTTTTTATTTATACTGCTTCTCTCTGATCAATATTTGTATGATTAGTAACTTAGCATATTTCATGTTGACAATGAGTGACTGATGGACTGAACTTTAATGGTCAATTTTGTCTGAGACATGTAATAGCTGATACTCTTTTAGTCTACCAACATTCTGTAAAATAATAGTTATAAGGCTCTATGACATGTGCAAGGGTAGCTTTCAGCAGGTGAAGCAAACTGAGGTGGTCATTGTGTCATGTCAGATTTGTTGTATTCTTTTGTGTTTTGCATGTGCAAGTCTGCATTTTTTCTTGCATGAGATTGCGTTAACTATTGTTAAAAGGACATTCTTAGTCCAAAGGATGCAAAAAATATTCATATAACAATGTTTATGGGTAAGATCTCATATAACAATTATCACCATTTTTTGCTGTGTCATTTAACTTTTTACTTTGTCCATTGCACTATAGTTTGATGCTTCTAGTGCATCATACTATAAGTTTGACCATGAACATTCTTTTCTAGATACAAATTCAAGCTATTGACTTGTGTTACATTTATCATAATTGTGTTGAATTTGAGCTGTCTAGCTCACTCATGTATCTTATTCCGGCTATGACATATTCTTTTTCCTTATTCCATTTGCTCAGTCAACTGATCCAGCGGATAAAGACGCATGGAAAGACAGGGGCACGGGTCAGCTTTCCATCAAGTGTAAAGAAGGTGTTGGCAAGGGTACCCGGGAATCCAAACCAACAATCCTGATTCGAAACGACGTAAGTTCCATACTATTTGTCACTTTGTTGCTTCGGGTGCACCCCTCATGCCATCCAAAATAAAATAAATTATAGTATAACCAAGTCCCAACAAGGAAATATCCTTTTATTCTACTTTTAGTTGGACGGGGTGCATATAGTTGTCAGTCAGAAGTATAAAGGCAGAATCATAAATCGGGGAATGAAACCACTGAAATTCTTATTTGGTATATCTTGCAAACTGCACAAACGATCTACAATTTGACATGAATACCACTTAAAGAAAATGCATTCATGCATTCCTTTTTCAGGACTTGTTCCAATGAATCAACATGTGTACTTATCAGGAAAAAAATTGTACTTCTTGTCTGCTCTTTTGCATGTTTGTTTTCAAGTTTTGAAGGATTAGGTGTTTGTAAATTTTTGCTGCTGCCCATTGTTTAGGAGGGTTTCTTTTAAAATAATGAATTATCCTCGTCAGGGCAAGAGTTGAACAGCGGAATTTCCAGCTGGTATAGCGGGAAAATGCTTTTATCTTGTCCATCGGAATTTGGATGTGCTTATTCTTATGTAATTATTTTCCTTACCAAATGTATGGTTCTATTTAGAGATCTCAAATTTTTTAGAGAAAAAGTAATATATCTCAATATTCATGAATAAACAAATCAAATCCAAACCGTGGTCTAATATATTTTATCATACATCAGTCAAGCTCTTTACAGCAATGTAATGAACTATTGAACTTTGCTTTTAGATGCTTAGATTTAAAAAGTTGATTTCCAACAGGTTTACCTCACAGCTCGAGCTCGGTTCCTTTGCTATTCAAGTCGCGCTTGAGAAATGATGAGCTGAGTTGAGCTTGTATTTAATATGACCCAATGTAGTTCATGAGCTTAGCTTCTTTCGTTTTCCCCTCTCTTCATGGTTCTAATAATAGAATAACCAAGATAACATGTGACAAAGCTTTAGTGGTCAATTACAAGTACCTATGCTGTTTAGAGGTAGCCAAGGCACCTGTTACTGGTGAGGTAGAAGGTACTTGTGAAATAATTGAGGTGCATGCAAGCTAAGCTACCCTGGACACCATAATTATCAAAAATTAAAAATTAAAAATTAATTGCAAAGATAACATGAACAGTTGAAATTTTGGATGTTATATACTCTATCGATACTATATTGGTCGAGAGGACAAGAAGAAGACAAAATTTTCGCTTCTCTTTGACTTGCCACTCCAAAGCAAACAAAGGAGAAAAGATTTTGTCTCCATCCTACATTTTTCTCCTTTTCTTTTCCCTAGTGTCTGTACAGGCACTGAATTTTACAGTGTCTTTTCCATTTCTAAGGGAGATAAATGTTGGATATATAATTGCTTATTTCATATGTCTTGCCCTTCCTACATGAGAACTAAATCACACCTTAGCCTTTCTACTAATAAAAAGAGATTGCACCTAACATTTATTTTTTTTCCTATTTTATACTTTTTGCAGGTTGGGAAGATTTTGCTTAATGCATTATTATATCAAGGCATTAAAACAAACCTGCAGAAGAATTCCATTGTTGCAATATTCCATACCTCGGTAATACATCTTAACCTAAACTATCCGTTGCTTTATTTTATTTGGAAAATGCTCCAGGGTTTGAACAACTCCTGTGAGTGTAAATTTAACCCGCATGGTTCTTGAAAGCTTAAGATGGTTATTTTTCTTAAATGACATTTTCAGGAATGTGCATTTCAGCACTCATTTAACAACCTTTCAGTTACTTAGAGTAACAAATATAGAACTTGAAGAAATTATTTCTGTTTGATGTCATAGGTTTGTTTTATTCCCTTCTCCTCCAACTGCGTTGAGTGGTTGATTGTATTGCTTACATTTCTTAGGGTGATGGTGACAATGATGAGGTTGTGGCACGGACATTCTTGATTAGAACGAAAACAGAGGAGGATCGAAATAAATTAGCAGCAGTCATCCAGGAACATGCTCCTACTGCCTGAGAACTATCTTGGTAGCAATTTTATGTTTGTACCATTACCCACCTCCGAACAGGACGGATGCTTGGAATTGATCACTTTACCTCTTCGGCAGTTTCCTGAAAGACTCTTGACGGTCTAGCAATTAAGTTATAGCTTAAGCTTATTTTGCAGGACAAATGAACTGATCCTGCTGTTGTAGGAAGTCCTGTCCCATCAAGAGGCTTTTACACACTGTAATGTATAGAGGAAAGATTTGAGATGTGCCCAACAGAACAATAAGAAATTGTACACCTTTCTAATTGTTGTTGGGAATGATTACCTTATTTCATTCAATTTTTTCATCTTTCTGCCCTTGTAAATTTTTCAGTAGCTAATCTGTATCCTCAATCATAAAGTTATGCTGCTGTTACCAAAGCTTAATCTATTTGTGAACTATAAAGTATGGAGTTCAAATAATGCAGAAACATTAAGACCTGATTTAAGGCACGTTTGAACAGGAAGTTTGTGTGGCCAAAGCAAGAAGGCAAGTAAATACATGCTAAGGGTACTAGCAAGAAAGAAGAGAAACGCTAAAAGATAGCTACTGACAACAATCTCATATTATTTGACTTATGTTAACTTGAAGCACCTTGTTAATGTAAAAATTATATATATTAATTGTATTTTCGTTATTAGTCTTTCTTTTCCTTTTCCTTTTTTTCCATATTTATTTTATTCTGCTTATGGATTTTTGAGATGAAGACTTCAGGAAACAGCCTTTCTATCTTTGTGAGATAGTAATAAGGTTTGCGTTCATTCTACCCTCCTCAGACCTCATTTGTAGGATTCCATATATAAAAATTGAAAGTACTTTATTATGGGGCCAAGTAATATAAAATGGGGGGTGGGGGTGGGGGTGTAGGGTGAGTACTGACCGTTAAAGCAAACATTGCCTAGGAGAAATCTCTAACTATTTTATCATCATTTATCTCTCTTCATTAATCGTTTACTATATTAAAGTATTTGTAGTCTTCGAGAACAATTACTAATCAAGATAAAACGAAGAAAAAAAATGATTATTTGTCTTGAACTTTTAAAATGACAAATAATTTGAGACAACTATTTTAAACAGATAATTTGAAACAAAGGGAGTAACTTTATGGTATAACCCATTTCCTTTTACAAGATTTGTTAACAAGAAAAAGTGTATACCTGCCAAATTTGAATCATTTTCGACTAATATTGTGGGTTCCAAATGAAATGGGTGCTCTGTTCCTCACATTACAGAGGCAAAACAAGACTGCAGCCTCAATAGTTACTCATCCATTGGACAATATCATGAAAGCTACATTTCTAGACTTTTTATACATCTTTATAATGCAAACACCGTGTACATTAGCTATCTAGAACAGTAAGTAAAGGAACCTTACGCGACTAGGTGACTCTCTTCACTTTCAGGGAGCACAATGTCTAGCCTCATCATGGGCTTATACTTCTGAGGTATTTGAGCACCAGCCTGCATACAGACTTCAACCACTGCTGGAGCCTTCCCATAGAACCTTTTTAGTGCACTCTTCAATGGGGTTCCTTTTGGATCTTGAACATGCCACACATAATTTGGGGGAAACACCTCATCCACTGTTGCATCTTGCCAGCCATGTTTCCCATCCCGCCATTGGTGTTTGAATTCACCGCAGAGCTTAGCATTGTGACCCCAAGGTCCCACATGGACCTCCGAACAGTAACCACAAGCTTTGACAGTGTACTTCTTCATCAACTTTGTCACCCCCCACTTCACTTTCTCATATACATCAATCGTCTCCTGGGCAATACGTGGCACCTCTGACTCCAAAGGTGGAGCAAACCGTTCAAAAGACCGATGGGTATCAAGGTCCATAATAACCGAACTCGTGTCTATGGAGGGTCTAGGCTCCTCAACTAATCCACCTATGTCGATCACTTTCTTTCCTATCATTCTGATGGGTTTTTTCCTTCTCCGTGAAGGATATCCTGGCAGATCCACGCCAGCTTGGATGCAAAGTTCTACAACTGCCGGAATTCTGTCATAGTTGAATCGTGTCTCGTGTTTAATGCGCGTGCCAAAAGGATCATACATATGGTATGATTCGATAGGAATTAGCACATCATTAATTGATCCCTTCACCCAAGAGTGGAAACTTCTGCGACTACTGTTGGTTGGGCCAAGGCAATCCTGAATCTCATGACCACTTTGAGCAACATGGATTTGTGAGCATTCACTGCAGGCAAAAAATAGTAACTTAGTTGATAAAGTAATGGAAAAATTACTCATTTCATAATATAACAAGTAAGAAATTCAACACATGGTCCGTTTTTTAACAAGTTACCTACAAGCATGGACAGGAATAAAATGGAGCAGCTGTGCAAGTCCTTTAATCAAAAGTTTCCAATCATCTAACAATTCATAAGCTGCGGGAATTAAGCCAGGCACAAGCAATCCATTCTTAGGAGGTTCAAGCTTTTTTTCTATTCCCAACTCAGCCAACTTCTTATCAGCCTTCGCAGCCTGCTGAATTTTCTTCAGAGGTATAGGAAATGGCTTCTTCTTTTGCTTGGGCAGGACCGGGGGAAGATCCACATTCTGCTGCGCAGCTTCACGTTTCTTGGAGTTTCGACGACCCTGGGGATGCCTTCTATCAGTACAAAGAAAGGTTCCTTGTGTTCTTGGACCAGATGCATTATATTTATGATCAAACTGCAGCCAGAAACAAACACTTTTACCTTCGGATAAAACATCAGGGATAAACCAAGGCTGAGGAGATACATAGTAAATATGAGATGGCAAGAACCATAGGGCCAAATTTCTCAAAGGCATTGCTTAATTAACATATGTTTAACCAAAAAGTGGCAACACTAAATGCAACATGAGAGTTTAGAAAAGGTAAAAAATAACCAAATGCATAAACTTCAGATATAAAGTTTCTCGAACATGATTATGAAATAACTTACTGAAATGTGAAAAGAACGTAAGCAACAGTTGACTGCTTGTAGATGGTTAAATCATAACAACTTTGATCTTAGCAGTAACCGAAGTTTTGGACTGATAAATTATGGATATTTAGATAAATATTTCAAGATGAAAATATGAGAAGGAAGCCAAACTATGAATGGAAGAGAAACATAAGGTGCCACCTTTCTCCATGGATTACAACATTAATGATGAAGAAAAGGAGGTCAAATGAAGAAGTATCAGTCAAGTGAAGAAGCTTGAGTTGGAGTTCTCTCTTTTCTCGAGACATTATGTTTCAATAAGTATCTTAGAAGAAGTCATTAATTTAAAGGCCTGTACTTGTGCGATACTAATGTATGTTCTTCTCCCTCTGAAATCGAAAAACTGTAGATACCTTTAGCCTAAATCTGAAAATTTTCAAGCTGGAAATAATCATAAAATCACATTTTCAAACTCTAGTTGCATCACTTCCCTTTAATTTCCAACAAGAGCTCTTCCAATACACCTCTATTACTAAAATATCTCTCTAGCTAAACGTTGGTGTAACAGATCACAAGCTATTGTTCAATCAGTAGACCGGTTCTCTCCCATGATCCTACTGACGCAGAATGCAGAGAGTTAGATGGATTTTCAGATAATCGCAAGGCAGTCCAGCAAATGATACGGATGATAAAGCCAAGAAACCATTAACTGATTATGCCAAAATACAATTCTTTTTCTTATTCAGCAATAACAGCAGGCATATGCCAAATTCGAGATTTCTTGGGTCAAACAGCACAAATAATTCCAATTCCTAAATTCAAGATCTGCATCAACTTTAGATTTATCAGTAATATACAGGAGACTAGGAGAGTGTCCTAAGATCCAATTTCTCTTTTGGAAATTATCATCCTACCTTAAGCAAATGAAAAGATCAAGAGACAAATGAGTTCACTCATCATACTCAAGGGTACCAATTATTTGAACCAGAAATCTAAATATATTAGCCAAGATACTTGGACACATTCGGGGTGGCCCAGTGGTTTGGGCTTGAGATTTCCATGATGGAGATCTCAAGTTCGAAACCCCTTGCCAGCGAAAGCAAGAGGTTTGTCTCCTGGGTCGAGCTCGTCGCACCGGGCTTGCCTAGTGCGGGTTATCTCTCCTATGTGGTTTGCGAGCTATTGCATAGGAGCGGGGGTTTACCCTGTGTGCACCCGAAGAGTAGCAGCTCTGGGTTCCCCTTGTTATCCAAAAAAAAAAAAGATACTTAGACACATTCAATCAAGAGACGAGTTAAAAGAGGCACATTACAACTAACAAGAAAGCATAGTACTGAATAGCCAGCCTTTCATATATGAGAGTATTATTAGCTTATGCTTCATGCTTCATGTAATCATGGCTTGAAAGCAGATATTGGAAAAGTCTGAAAGCAAGAAAAAGTGACCACGTATTTAAGCAAAAGTACATAATCTACGAAAGAGGGAAGAGGAACCTTCAGCGGAAGTGGATAAGCCCATTGCAGAGGCTTCTTATACACAACCACGCCAGGGAAAGCACCTGAAAAAAGAAGCACAAATTTTTTTTCATCATAGTCATTATACCAACATATAATAAGCGTTCATAAGTCCCGGTACTTTGTCAAATTAATGAGCTGATAGAATTTTTTATAGTTCACTAACATCTTTTAAAAACACAAATTTAAACAAAACTAAAAAGAAAAACTGAGGCCTTCATGGCTCACAACTGCTTGCCACATGTATACTGCACAATAAAGGCATCAATAAAAACATTGGCTCAACAAGTCACTGGCAAGTGGGAGAAAAATGTTTGAATTCGATATTCTTTCAAACTAAAACTTCAAAGAAGCTAAAGATTAAACAAAAAAAAGTCTTGAAGTGGAACCATTTTGAGATAGCCACCATGGAGTATAAGTCAGAGCTGAAATATGTTGTAGCATCTATGTGTACTTTGCTTTCTCTCTGCCTGCCTGCCAGCTCCAATGAGAAATCAAATTTTGCAACTTAAATGGTTGTCCCCTACAATTGAGCAGATCAGGAATTAAGATAATTCAGAAAAGCACATTGGCCCTTTTCATCAACTAGACTAATCAAAGTATAAAGAGGTAAACACATGGAAAAAAAAACAAGGAAATATACCTAAAAAAAAATAATCATCTTATCATTATATATATAGTATAATTTTTCAACAAATGAACCCCTTGCAATACCCTGGCTCCATCCCACCACCGTTATCTCCACAATTTCCATAAACCATGGCTTGTTACACTATCTTCCATTAAAAATAAAGAACCCCACCATAAGCAATGAACCCAAAATCCCATCTTTGGACTCCCCAAAAGAAAACAAGGAAAAAATATAGCAGCTTTTGTGAAATCAAATAAACTAATTTAAGGGTAATGAAAATGTTGAGTTTACCTCAATTTCTTGAATTTAAGAGGCAGTTTCTGCTACAACTGGTTATGCCTCTGAATTTTTTTGAGCTTTATCTTAGAAAATGATTGATGGGTGTTCACCAGAAAAGTTCTGAATTTCAAGTTCAGTAGAATTTAGCAGGATTAATAAGCAGCAGAAATGGTTTGGGACCTTGGTTGAAAGAATGGTGAGATTTTTGTGCAAATGCGTAATTATTACTTTGACCCATGAAGTTTGAAAAGGGCAAAGTATTTACCCCTCAAGTTTATAAAGATTATATATATTCCCCTTTTTGTTATTTAATTTATCATCTTAAATACATGAAACTATGAATGTAGCACTCAACTTTTATTAACTACTACTTGTGCCAAAAGATTATGTATTCTTTTGAGGAAAAAATAGTCTAGAATCTGTATGAAATAAATTAATTATAACTTTTAAGATTCGAAAATAATAGATTTTACTCTTTATTCTTCCCTATTTAAATATTAAATGACCTAGTGATATAACGTTCAACTTATAATCTAAGACACAAATTTATCTTTATGAATTGAGGTAACATAAATCCTTCTGCAAAAAGAATGATACTCCCTCTGTAACGTTTAGTAAATACCTTGGCAATTTAGAAAGTCAATCAATTCATTCTTTAACTTGCATTTTTTTCTAATTACATAGTAATTTTTAATTTTAAAGAATTGAGTATTTCAAAAGAAGTGAAGAATTAATGTTCACATTCCCTTACAATAGCCACATGAAAAACAATATTACTAAAAGGAGAGATCTTCCCATTCATACAAAGATGAAAGTGTAGATGAATAATACGGGCTCTAATAGCATTGCTTATGCCAATGCATAAATTAAAATCTAGATACACATGTAAGTTAAAAGGAGACAATAGTAATGATCGTGCCCACTAATGATATTATCCGTTTCACTAGTAAGTAAAACGTGTTACTTATATGCCTAGCATCTCTCATCTGTTTTGTCGATGTGAGATGCATTGTTACAACAATCTCCAGTCAACTTATTACCCTGGCAATGGAGGGAGATTTCATTGAACAATTATCAGTGCTGCAAAGAGGCCAAATATGTTAAGATACCCTTAAAGAATGGACGACCCAAACTCTAATTTATGCTCTAAAAACAAGTCATGTACGAATTTCGACTTCATGATTTATGTTGAAGGAAAAGTTAAGAGGAACATCAAATGGGCAAGTGGCCTGTGATAATGTTTCCAAACACAAAACATATTGATGAAAGATACTAACAACAATATGCTCTTCTCAGTTTGCAAATACGTTCAAGTTTTTATTTCTTAAATGAAAAACATCATTTGCCAGCCAGTCAATAAGGACAGGCTTTCTCAAAATCTTGCTGCTCATTACGACACATCTCAAACTCATTTGTGTTGTAGTACATGCATCCAACATAAGCATCCATCTCTTTGTTACACCTCTGATGGAGATCCTTCAACCTATAATGGAAAACAACAGAATTAGATTTCTCAAAATTGAACAAAATATAAAGATTTATCAAGTCTCAATCAGATTTCTCAAGTTGTTCAAACTATAAAGGCTAATCATCACTCTTCCAACTTGATTTAAAGCAAATACTTAGTCAAGTTGCATGGACCAAATATAGTGGAAATCCAACAAAAGAAAAGAAACAAGACCTACTGTATTTAATGCATTGTTCTCCAGGACGCCACCTTCCACACACACAGTCCAAACTAAAACCCACCGCCTCTTGTTTCCATCTTAAATTAAGGCTATTGACCTATGGTAACAACATTAGTGTCAATTCTGGATTTCTAGACAAGGTAATTCACTTTTATTCAAATCTTACCATGTAAACAAGCTGGGAAACCCAAGCAGCTTACTGAGAGGGTTTTGCAAGAAGTACAACACGTAAGCACCAAGAATATGCACATACTTGAATAGGAGTGTCAAGTGGATGGATTGGATTGCAATTGAAGATATTAAACGGGTTGAAAGCGAAATCGGGTTGGGTCATGACCCGCCAATTTGACCCGCTTAATCTCAACTACTTTAACATATTGTTATTTACCTTTTATAATCATAATTGGAATTTCAACTCAAGAAAATTTAAAAAAAAAAAATCAAATCGATAGATAAATCTTAAAAGATATAAAATAGATAGTACTAATTCATACTTCCAATATGGGAACATACACTACACCAATGCAAATAAAGAGTCTTAAAATGGGTTGAAATTGGAGATTAAATTGGGCTCAATTAAAGCTTTCATAAAATGGGTTGAGATTGACCTATTTTAAATTCTCTTGGCCCAACCCATAAAATTCTGGGGGGGGATTCTATATTTGGGCTCATTTTGACACCCCTATATTTGAATAATAGCATGTACATCTCACACAGGAAGGAAAGCCCCCTTCTAAAAAAGGAAATAGTAGTTGATCACGTGCTACTCAGCAGCATTTAGTTTATGGAATTTATAGTTGCTTCTTCTCTACTCAGAAAATTGATGGATGGAGAGATTAAACTAGTGAAAGGAGAGAATAATTTTACATGAGATATTAAAAATGTAACAAGTAGCCTAGGATTCCTCTTAAGAAGGTCTGATTTGATTGTGCAAAGGATGGGTCTGTTTCATGTACTTGACTAATGGCATTTTTAGGAGGCTGCGCATTAGTTTGAGAGAATGCATTGAGCAATACTGAAGCAATAATGTGAATGATCAGGTCTTAGTAACAACATTGATTTGTGGGGAATGACTGAAGTTGTAGGCATTTTATATAAGTGTAACCACTTAGCACTGGAAGGTGCCTTGAAAAAGAAACAAAATTCTAAGCATTGTCTTAGAATAGGTCTTGATGATTGAAATAGGAAAAATATCAAAGTCCATTGTCCCTGTCACATACATATCAAATAGACATGAAAATTCCAAACCAGGTTTCATTGCGAGTAATTCAAATAGGAAGCCTAAACTACTTGTGATTCCTATAGTCAATGGCTCCAGACATAGTCCTACATTATACTGCATAAGCATTCAAATACTCGTGAATGAAACTATTCAGCATTTGCATAGTTAGGAAGGTAGGAGAGCCTGAAATAGGCCCCAATTTCCATCTTATAATGCATGCAATACACTCATCAGCATACGTAAGAAGAAACAAACAACTACAAACATTAATAATCTTATATCAAATTGTCTGCTTCCATGCTTAACACGTTTCTTCCACCTCTCAAAAGTGTAAATTTAATCACATCATGTTCACAATAGTTTTACCCCTCTCAACATGGCGTTCCTCAATACAAGTACTTTCAGTTTTAACTGCCAGATGTGAACTTACGTATTCTGGTGTAGTATTGTTTGAACTGTGTTGAATTACGCTTCTGATTTCTCTCTGAGCAATAAATACATCTTATTATTGAAACATTGTTATTACTCTTATCAATAACTATTAGGAAACAGTTGAACTGCAAACGATCTTCCGTTCAACTATTACAAACGAAACATTCATAAAAAAAATAAATTAATATCAATCAATCAATTGCATTGCAATATGAGAAGTCTATAATTCTATTTCATTCTACTCTATGCGTCTGTGTCACTTTTTACAAGTAAATAATTTGTCTTATAAAGCAAATCAGGGGTTCTTTAATACTAGACATACTTTGAATTTCACACTTACCCCTATTATGACATCTCTCTAACTAGGCTAAAAACAGTCCCTCCAAGAAAACATCGGACAAAAATAATGAAACAATTGATTTTAAATTGTATGACCATCTCCTCTAAAAGCCTAAAATGTTTGAAAGGAAACACACTATCTACTATCTTTTTAATCATGATGTCCCAACCAACGTATTTCTACCTCCCATAACACAGGTATCAAGTACTCTGTCCACCAAACTTAGATAGATGAGAAGAAATCATCTAATGTTTTTGGCTCAACTGAAACTGAATGTGGGACCTCATGGTTCTACTAACCTCATTGACCATTAGGCCACATCCTTGGGTGCATTATCTACTTAATCATCTCCTTAATCATAGTCCAAGCATGTGATTATTATTATTTTGAAGGTGTGGTGAGACTTGAATCAAGTATCTCTGCCTACTCCAATAACATGTTAAGTAAATAATCTACAAACTAAATCATGTCTTCAACACTTCAAACCTTGAATTAGAGAACTGTCTACTGCTGAATATTAAAAGCCCTAAATTTTCACTCTGAACAATAACGCAAATCACGCAACTATGACGCTAAAAACAATCTCAAAAATCGAACAGTCTCTAATAAATTAAAAATAAGACAAATTTCGATATGAATTTTCTGACTTACAGGCTAAGGACACAGCGAGTTACTTGTTGACCTTTTTGAAGGCATTTCTCCGGGTTTGGATCGTCCTTCTTGCATTTGAGATATGCTACATTCTCGCTCCGGCATCTAATATCTATGTGCTTCGACGCCGACATCAGCACCGCCGATGTCGGGATCGGATTTCCTACAGCATCCACTGCGCTAGCCATTTCTCCAATCGCCACAACTTCACACAAAACTGAATGCTCTTCAGATTGCTTGCTCATACATTTCTTCTACTGAAACTTGGGCTGATTATTTGGGCTTCTGATTAAGTGGGCTTAGAGTTTTTAACTGATTGGGCTGGGCCTTAATCAGATGAGTTTGCACCCAATAGCCAATTGTATGTAGTGGATATATGTTATTTCTGTTATATTCTGTTTTTTTTTTTCAAAATTTTTAAAAAGTATACGAAAAGTACTATAAATTATACTTCCTTCATCCCATTTTATGTGGTACTCTTTCTTTTTTAGGTCCGTCCCAAAAAAAATGTCACCTTACTCTAATTGGAAAAAACTTAACTTTAAAATTCTTTTTTTAGCCTTGATGAAATGATTCTTACGCACACAAATATCTAAGAATGATTTTGGACCACAAGTTTGAAAAATCTTCTTTTTTTTTCTTAAACACCGTGCCAAATCAAAGGGTGCCACATAAAATGGACGAAGAGAATAACTTTTTTCGTATTAATATGATTAAAAAGTGCATTTTAAAATGCTATCAAAGTTCATTAACATCTTTAGAAGATTTCACAATGTCTTTATCACTTAGTTATCAAATTGGAAACTTAGGGATAATCAGGCTCGAACTAATGACTTCTACTATATCAAGATGACATTTTAGCGTTGAGTTATATCCCTTCTCCACCCCTTTAAGCTTAAAAGTTTATTTTCCAGCATTCCTTTCAACTCTTTCAATCGATTTGGCAATATCAATTTCATCAAGAAGAAAATCGTTAAATTTATGATTTGAAAACTTGCTCAAAAAATAATGTAATGAAAAGAAAATAGGAGTTTGTTGCTCATTCATACATTACGTACCTATTTATATAATATCGATACATGTTTATATATAATTTATACAGTATTGATACATACACACTATTTATATAATATTGATATATGTTAATATACAATTTTATACAATGTTGATATATTACCTAACTATTTATACAATATTAATATAAGTTTATACACATTTATATAATATCGATATGATATATATATACCACATAAGTTTTTACGGAAAGAATTCTTAAAAAATATATTTTTTATTATAGAAAATTCAATAAAAATAATATTTTTTTAAAAAATAAATTCAATGTTGTAAAGGAAGAGAAAATAAGAAAGAAAGAAAAGGCCTATATGCTGTGTGCTGAAGAATAGCTGAACCGAATTATGGAGTAATTGGGCTCATTTGGACTGACCCGAGCCCAGGTTATTGGTTATGTGGGCTAAGAGCTGTTTCTTCGAACTCCGGTGAGCTTTAGGAAGAAAAACAATGGCAAAACATTCGCCGGCGACTCCATCGTCGACGTTAACCGTGCTAGTGATACAGTAAATGACAAGAGTTTTCGTACTGTAACAATCCATTGATATTCAGAACCTTTTGGTTGAAGTCCGTCGTGTAAGAACCAGGTTCTCTTTTATGGTTTCTGTAAAGTTTCATCTTGTACAGTGAAACAAATTTTTGCCTGAACTCTGATACGACATGTTTTTGTCTTCTTTTTCATCTGGGTATGCTTAATTTCTGCTTTTTTTTTCTGGGTAAAGTGAGTTGGAATTTTCTATAGAATTGAAAATGTTACAAACCCAACAAGAAGCAGCTGTTCTTGTTTCGAAATTGCTGAAAATCCCACCACTCAAAGCTCTTACACTCTTCAAATCCTCAATCGAGCAAGGATTTCATCAAACTCACCAATCTTTCTCTGTAATCCTAGAAGGACTTCTCTCTTGCAACTCAATATCATGTGCTCAATCTCTAATCTTACAGTTGGTTTCAGGCAGAATCACTTCACCCCATTTCACAGTTCCTTCCTTACTTCACCATTTGACTCATACCCATTTCTTGAGTTCTACTCCTTTATATGAAATTATCATCCATGCCCATCTTCAATCTCAGTTAACAGAAAAAGCTTTGATCTTTTTTAATCAAATGATTGATAAAGGACTTGTACCTTCATCAAATACGTTTAATAGTATTCTTTCTTCTGTTATAAAGAATGGATCTCTCGAAAAGGGTTGGTTGATTTTCGAAGAATCAATTGGAAAGGAGTTCATGGATATGTATAGTTTTGGGATAGTGATAAAGGGTTGTTGTGAGTATGGTGATTTGAATGGTGCTTTTGTGGCCTTAGCCAAATTGAAACAAAAGGGGTGGTGTCCTAATGTTGTAATATATACCACTATGATTGATGGGTGTTTCAAGTATGGTGATGCTGGAAGAGCAAAGGAGTTGTTTAGTACGATGTCAGACGAGGGTATCATACCTAATCAGTATACTTACTCTGTATTACTTAATGGTTTCTTTAAGCAAGGACTTAAAACGGATGGATTCGAGCTTTATGAGAAGATGAAGCTTGATGGAGTGTTTCCCGATATATACACTTATAATTCTCTTATTAATGTGTATTGCAGCGATGGAAAAGTTAATAAAGCATTTGAATTATTTGATGAAATGCGTCATAATGGGGTAGTATACAATGTTGTAACCTATAACACTTTGATTAGAGGGTTATGTCAAGAGAAGAGAGTGCGGGGAGCTGAGAAATTACTGGATCAAATGAAGCAGGCCGGTTTGCACCCTAATCTGATCACGTACAACACTCTAATAGATGGGTATTGTTCTGCTGGAAAGCTTGAGAAAGGATTAACTTTGTTCAATCAGATAAAGTCCCGTGGGTTAACACCTACATCAATCACGTATAATACTTTAATTGCAGGTTTTGCTAGAGCTGGAAATCTATCTAAGATTGTTGACTTTGTTCGTGAGATGGAGGAAAGAGGCATATTTCCTTCAAAAGTCACATACACAATTCTTATTGATGCATTTGCTCGATCCAATGACATGGAAAAAGCACTTGAGGTGTTCTCGCGTATGCACAAAGCTGGTTTGAGTGTAGACCTTTGTACATATGGTGCCTTGATACATGGGTGGTGTAGTCAAGGGAATATGAAGGAAGCATCAAAATTGTTCCTATCGATGGCCGAATATCATCTACAGCCTAATGATGTAATATACAATATGATGATATTTGGATACTGTAAAGAGGGCAGTTCCTTTAGAGCCTTGAAGCTGCTCAAAGAAATGGTTGAGAATGGAATGATTCCAAATGGAGCAAGCTACTGTTTGACGATTGAAGCTCTTTGTGATGATGGGACATGGAAAGAGGCCGAGGTTTTAGTCAGTGGCATGATGAAATTTGGTCTAAAACCCTCAGTTTCATCATGTGATCTGATTCAAAAGGCAAAGAACGTGACAACTTAAAGATATTATGAAAGCGATGCCTGAAATGTTTGCACGCAACAAGCTTGCGAAGTAATATCAACTAGAAATGGATGAAGGCTTAGAATACCATAGAGTGTTTTGTCCTTAGCATCATTGTAAGCCTCACTTCCTCCCTGATTTACCTTATAGAATTCAGTTGCGCCCACCTTTTGGTATTGAACGGGGAGTGCTTGTAATTTCATGTCATTTAGTTTATATGTGTTACATTCCTAGTGTAATTATGTAGCCATTCTTTTGTCTCATGTTGATGTAGTTTATGTTATTTTGCAGCCCTTGTTCTCAAGATTATGGAGACTACTTAATCACAAGCTTACGCTGATTCTCGATAGAAAAGAAAAGAGGAAACCTTCTTTTAAAGCTTGTAAATGATTTATGTTATACTTCCTGCAGAATTCTCATCGACATTGGAGTTCAGTAACAGCTGCATGCTACTTTTTTCATCATATGATGCAGCAAAATAACTTGCTCATACATGTAGTCCTGTTATCACATTGAGTTGATGATATCAACTGTAATGACTTTTTAGGATCTACTGTTGGTGTTGATGTTCTCTCTCTCTAAAGAAGGAGCTTAATGAACTTGTTTGGATTCCTCTATGTGGGTTGAGGATGAGGATCCGGGCTCACTATAATTTCTTGACAAGGGAACTTCAAGTCAAGACAAACCTTCATGATACTTCATCATGTTCCTTTTGCTGAAGGATCGAGACTTGAACTAATAGGAAGAGAATTACTAATGTACTGTCAGCATAATCATTCTTGGTTAATTCTTCTTTTGTTGTGGATATTTCATAGCAGAATGAGCAAGAACTTTTTGAAAGTTTTTGTTGCGGTTATATGCACATTGTGTCGAGATCTCCGGTAAAAGGTGATAGAATTTGGATAATTTGAGCAACCCCTGAATTCAGTCACAATGTATACAAGCTCATGATGCAACTTCATTCTTATTTTGTTTCTATCCAGTTTTACTGTCTTGAGAATCTGTAATGTATGGTTTTTCTTTGGTTTTGTGGGCTCTTTCAACTGTTATAATTTCTTTTTCTTTCTTCCTTAGATATGCCTTTGATAGGTCCACCTATTCTCATATCTCATATGACAGACATCTATGATTGTAATCTTTCTGAGTAGGTAAACTAGTATCTTTATGCACAAAATAATCAATTTGTTGTGGCTAAACATCATGGATTTTTTTACCACATTTTCCATAGGATTCTCTTATCTCTTCTTTCTCTGAACTCTGGTTATAGAAGAATGAACCACTCATGAAATTTCTTCACGGTGGCTCCCTTGCATGCTTCATTTAAGAGGGAACCTTTATTTCTAACCCTCACAAGCCTTCTGATTCCAAATTGCCTTGTATCTGCTGTCTCAACTCTTGTTGGCTCCTCATATTATTGCTTCTTTTTATCTGACAAAGTGATAAACTGTCTGTGTGAGTCTAGCAAAGCATAGCTGGTTCCAAATCCACATAAAGGAGAGTCACTCATACAAAAGATTGAGGGGAAATTCTGAGTAGGTTAAAAAATCCTTAGCAAAATCGATTCTTGTTATACTAAGCACGTATATAGTATACGTCTAAATGAATGATTCAATATAGTCGATTTTAACTAGTTTGAATTGAGACAGATCAATATACATTCTTCCATCAAGTGTAGTACCAAAAAGAGAGTTATCTAGTGTAGTCATAAATTCACTTAACCATATGGTTCTTTTGGTCATATTTTTTTTCTCATTTTTTTCTTTATTTGCTATGAAGGACCACTATATCTGATGACTGAGTAGTACTGCTTTCATGTAGTAACCAATTGGGACCAGAGAACTCATTGTATGAAAAAACACTGACAACATGACCAATAAGGAAGAAATTGCAATCACTATACAAATTTCAGTGTGCAAAAATAAATTGAAACAAAAAACTAGATAGGGGACCATATTAGGTGGCAGGAGACTAATTAATACTCTTTTTATCTCAAAATAAGTGTCGTGTTAGCTCATTTCAAATTTAATAAGAAAAATAATAAATATAATTCAAATACCTCTATTTATTAGATGTTTCGTGAAAATTGAGCATTAATAGTTCTTTATTATAAGGGTAAAATTGAAAACAACTCAGTATTGTCTTTTGTTTTGAATTCAAAAAGCTAATACTTATTTCGGAATAAAAATTAGCAAAAGAAAAAGTAAGTGGACTTGACATCGGACTAAATGCCCCTCATAGCAGCATCTCATTTTGAGGACTTGAGACAAATACCCCGACCGTGCTACAATTCACAACTTATTTATTTATTTATTTATTAAAATGATATTTATTTTGGAATGAAAAAAGTACTAAATTAATAGATGTATAGTGTGTGTTTGGTATAAATTTTTCAATTTTCATGTTTAGTTTTCACAAGTGATCGTTTCAAATTCATTATCTCCTCCATACCCACTCAACACCCCAAGTACTCACCCTCACCACTCTCGAACCTGTTTCCGCCTTCTATCCCATCTCACTTCATAGTATTTCGCTCATATAATATTTTTAAAATAATATTTATTTTATTTATTTATTATCATAAAAATAAAAAAAATATTTTTATTCATACCAACCACACCTATAATTTATGATAATATAGAAAATGATGATAGAATGGTGGAGAGATTTTGTGGGTACTAAAATAGTAAACAATAACAATAACATACCCAGTAAAATCCTGCAAATTAAACAGTGATAATTATAATTCCAGTTTTTTTTTTATTCAAGACAAGATATATTTGAGAATTAGGTAAAATTAACCAAAAGTGGACACTGGTATTCTTTTTCTCAAAAATATCTTTTTCTGGAAAGGTGGGGATTAATATGCTATTTTTCTTGAAAAAAGTTCCACTAATTATTTATTGTTAAGAATATTCACCTAATAGTCAATTTGATGTAACATTTGATTTTCTCTCTTTTTTAAAGGTTATATTTTCAATCCTTTTTATTCTTTTTAAAGCAAAACCATATAAGTGGAAGATGGAACAATTTGGATTAGGGTTCAAAGGAATCCAAAAATATCAATACTAAATATAAGTATATATTGTAAAACAATTAAAAAATCAATAAGTATTATATATATTATAAATTCATAAATATAAAAGTAAAATGAATTTATTCTTTAGAGACATCTGATTCTTTTCTTTTTTAAAAAAGGTGAATTTAATGATAGGTAACATATGGAATGATGCAAAATCGACTTTTTTGGATATATAATTTAAATTGAGAGTAGAGTTATACAAAAAATTCATATAATAAATATTTTCACATTCGTGTTTAGGTTCAGTATTTTCTTTCGTGTAAATTTCGTTTTAATTTATGAAATTTAAAATCTAAAAGCGTCTCCAAGCTAGTATTTGATCATAGATTGTGTAAAAAATAATGTGTTTACGTCAAATGAATACATTATATTCTTTATAGCTTCTAAGGAGCTAGATATTTCATAATTATCAATATAAATGATATAATTCGAATTACGACATATTTTGATATCAATATTATTATCATGATCATTGATGTAGAATAAAATCTTGATGTAGAATAAAATCTTTTTTATACTAAAGTTTACTTTTTTAAAAAAATTACATGTTTAGAGAGACCGATAAGATAATTCATTTATTTATTCATAAAATAAATACTATAATTTGAAATTTTTATTAGGGGGAGATGGGGCCTAAAAAGTCTTTCTTCCAGCTTTTGGATTAAACTTGTGTAAATATTATTTTCGAACTTAAAATTATCTTTTCACTAACAATATAATTTTATTTTTCATTTAAATAAATTTTAATTATACATAGTGCATCTTTTTATATTTAATCCTAATATTATATCTATATACATTAATGCATTGAGCCTAATAAGAATGAGGTAGCACTCACCATTAGTAATGTAGATTTTTTCTAATCGCGAATTAATAAAAGTATTATTATAAAATATGAATATTTCACTCAATTTTTTTTTTACATAATTATCTCCACAAAAGAAAAGTAGAGTTTTACAAAATTTGAAAAGCTTTTTATTTTTTCTTGTGAAATATGGAGTATTATTTTTTTCCTCACCAATTTAATTGAAATATTTATAAAAATAATCCTTCAATATTTTTCTATAAAAGCTATAATGAGAAAATGACAATTTTTAGTGGTGATTAATGGTACAGCTAGGCCGTGAACAGCCAACCATTGTACTGTAAAAATTCAATAGGTTCGATCTATATTCATTTGGCCTCCTAAAACGATCTACTAAATTCATCGAGTTGGTTCCCAAAGCTCAAAACAGTTAGTAATTAATGAAATTTCTTGTCGGCTCTCTGTAAAATACTTGTTTAGCGCCAGACTTCCAAACGCATCGTAAGCTAAATCAGTATTGACAAAATAACTAACCCGCAATGAATAGGAAAGATATAGTAATAATATGAATGACCCAGTATCAAATACTGAATATATTTTTTTTAATGAATTTAGATTATAATCAAATGAAGGAACAAATCAGAAATTATTATATAAGAAACTGAAACGACAAAAGTTACTGGTGATCATCGTTATATTATGGCAGGTTTACCCTTAAAAGACATAAACCAAAAGACAAAAAACTAAGTAGACATTTTTGACATGAAAATTTATCTTATAATTTAAACTTATGCTATAAAATTAATATTTATATTGAGCCTGATAAAAATAAGACGGTACTCACTATTAAAAACGTAATTATGAACTATTTTAAATAATTAAATTATATTTTAAATTTTTTATAATATTATTTTCAAATAAATTTTGCAATGCACGATTTAAATTCAATTAAAATTTTAAATAATGACCATCATTATATTGTGGCACGTTGAATATTCTGATAATTGTTTAGTATTACTTTCCGGCAGACGCCGTTCACGTTTTGGGGCAACTTTACAGAAAAAGACTCACAAAACTAGAAAATAAGATTTTATTTTTCTCACTAAAAGACATGATGAAAGTAGACTAAAATAATATTTGTTTAATTCTCCCAATGATAATGTACTAGAGTATTATATTATTTAGTCTTATGTACTATCTGTTACTTTTTGATTAATTTTTTAAATTAAAATTAAACTAATTTGATAATTTAAAATAAAAATTTTAATATTTAGAAGTATAAATTGTAATTTTTAAATATTAATACAATATATAAATACATCTTAAAATAGTAATTAAATTTTATATAATTTAATTTTTAAAAATAAAAATTATGACAATTAAAATGGGATAAATAGATTATTATGTAAATGGAAAATATTTATTTTAAAATAATTAAAAGAGAGTTCACTATATTTTAATAATAAGAAATTTATTAATAAAATTATACTCCTATTAATTGTTTTAAAGGTGGTACAATCTTATTTGATAAATGAAGAAAATATTGGTTAACCTTATTTTCTTAAAAAAAATCTCGGTGAGAGATTGATCAATTTTTGAAACTACTTTTAAATATAAAAAAGAATGATCTAATTTGACTTAATTTTTTTTTAATCTCGTAGTTTTAAATTAAAGTTATATTTAATGTATTTAGAAAAATTTAATCTTGTGACCTTAAATATACCATGTAAAAACTGAAATTAAAATTTTGCAAAAAAAGAAAAAAGAGATCATCCTCTTTTAAATAAGAAAATAGATCGTTCTTTTTTAAACGGATAAAATTATAATATTTGGTTAAATTTTTAAAAATGTTTTCAAGTCTATAATCTCAAAAGTGTTTTTTAAAATAATACTATTTTTTAGCTTATAATACTCCTTAAGAAATACTTATTTTTTTTTAAAAAAAAAAAAAGGATCCAACACCTCGCTTTTATAAAATAAATAATATATTTCTAAAAATAAGTATGTTTAAACTTTCAAGAGCTTGATCAAATTAATACTATGCCATGACCTTTTTTTTTTTAATTAAAAAAATTGCAAATGATTATTTGCACTTAATTTAAATTAAATTATGTACTTTTATTTAATAAAAATATCAAACGTCCATGCGTTATAATGTACTTGTGAATTTGATGAGAGAAAATCAAATCATATCTAAGCAACTAAGCATTATTAAAAAGTGTTTTCTTACATCACCATTAATTTATCAATTTTGTCCTTTGACCAAATTTATTTTTATTTTTATTTCCCTTTATATCCTTTCTTTTATTTATTTATTTATTATTTCTTTTAAATATATATTTTCAAGCTGGGTGACTCCGAATATGCTAAGCTCCCAAAAAATAAAAAATAAAAAAGAAGGGACAACTTTGATTTTTTACTCCATTTTCCAAAGTTGCTTTTTCGGTGTCCACTATTTGTTTAGAAAAATAATTTTATATAGTCATTAGTATTTATATCCAATATTCCATTTAATTAATTCACTTATACGTGTGTGTATATTTTATTTGAAATTTAGCAAGTCACATCTCCTAGAAAAGAAATAAAAAAATGCACGAATTCAAAATTTTGAATTTGTATCTATTTATGATATTATTAGTATAATAGTTATCTGTTTCAAATTAATTGCATGTCATACTGGTGTCAAATCATGTTAATTTGATCGAAATTTTATAATGATCAAAATACACAAAGAGACATCTAAACTTGTCTTCATTTTTCTCTTAGATACCTAAACTAAGACAAGTTCCTAATAGACACTTCAACGGCTCAAATTTGATCTCATTAAACACTTTTATCCTACTTGGCACTCTTCGGTACATTTTTTGAATTTTTCAGCCAAAAATAAATAGTTACGGTCCAAAAAATATTTTTTTTTCATAAAAGTAGATTCTCAAAATTCTCAGTTAACCATGTGCAAAAAATTTTTATTTAAAAGTGTAATAATTTTTTTCCGCATATGGTTAACGGAGAATTTTGAGAACCTACTTTTATAGAAAAAAAAAATTTGGATAACTAAGAATTTTGAGAACCTACTTTTATGGAAAAAAAAATTTTTTGGACCGCAACTATCTATTTTTGGCTGAAAAATTAAAAAAAAGTACCGAAGAGTGTCAAGTAGGATAAAAGTGTTTAATGGGATCAAATCTGAGCAGTTGAGGTGTCTATTAGGAGCTTGTCTTAGTTTAGGTGTCTAAATGAAAAATGAGAACAAGTTTAGGTGTCTCTTTATATATTTGGCCCAAAATTAATGATGGTAGATTTTTTTTTCTCGTAGTTATATAAAATATGTACTATATAATGACATATTGATAAGTAAAATTATTTATTTCATTTGAGAAGTGAATTTTCTTTTTTAAACTATTTCATCCGTTTTATATTATTCATCTAAAATATTTTTGATACGCCTATTAAAAAATTATAAATAAAAATGATATTTTTACTAACTTGTCCTTTAACTTTTTTTTTTAATGCGCTTTAATTTATATGTCTAATCCATAAATTCCTAAATTAACAATAAGAGAACTTTTTGGGGTACTTTATAATAATTGTACTTTAATTATTTAAGGGGAAAATAAGAAAACTTGATTAATTCTGGTTTGATTTTTATATTGATAAATAATTTAGTGTATGTGCTTTTAATGATACTCTCTTGCTTCTATATTATTGCTCACATTATTCTTCATATGCATCTTATAAAATTATAAATAAAAAATAATAATTATACTGTTTTACTCCTGAAGAAACTTTTTAAATTTTAGAAAAAATTAATTCTAAGGATGACATAAAAGATAGAGTTAATTCTATTTTAAGTTGTAAATTATAAATACTTTAAAATAATTTTTTTATAATAAGATAGACTTAATATTCCTTAATTCTGTCTATCTTTACTTGTTCACCATATTATTTTGAAATGTTCAATTATATATGTCCACTTATAAAATTAATGAATAATTTATCATTTTGTATTTATTTTACTCTTACTATTAAATAATATTTATTTTTTTAATATTTAGGTGACTTACATTTAATAAGAGTAATTTGATAAAATCACCATCATTGTTTATTATTTTTTATTTTTATAATAAATTAATACTCTTTCCTCCATCTTTACTTGTCCCTTATTTGACTTTGGTACAAAGATTAAGAAATAGTAAATGTAGGGGTAATTTTATCAAATCACCCTTTGAATATAATAAATACAATGTCCTGAATAATGTAATAGGAAAATGATTATAATTAATAATAAGAATAAATTAAAAATTAAGTATAAAATTATCTTCTTGTTTTATAAAGTGGACAATGTATTATTGAACATCCCAAAATACTAAAGTGAACAAGTAAATATACCAAATTCAATTGATCGATTCAAATTGAAATTCTCAAGTCATTCATAATTATTTAGTCAAAACAAGAATTTATTCTGATCGAACCACTAAATTTACTTTGTTTCTTAATTTATTATAAGACATATATTGTTACGAAAAAAATATTAAATAACTATTGTTAAACGAAGAAAGAAGCCAGATAAAACAAAAAAACACCACTTAATATGAAAGGAAGGGGACAATAAATTAGGTGTCCACAAAAATTGAGGTATAGTATCCCATCTTGTCACAATTTGCATGACTTTGGTTACATTACCAAGGGAATCAGTGTTGAAAGAGTAAATCACCTTTTTTTGACACCAAATCCCAACTTCCTTTTAGGCTGTTTTTTATGCCCCCACTTTGCCTCTTTTTCCACTCAACAAACCCAAATTTATCTTCTTTTACCTACATGTATTTACCTATGGTCCCTTGATACTCTTGGCCCTAGACCTTTTTGCAACATAATTAGGAGATTTTTTACTAATTATTTAGTAATTTCTTTCCGATACTATTAGATGTCGAATTTTAACTTGGCATACCTATTAAGAAAATAATAATTAGTATAGTGAAATTATCATTTTATCTTTATTTATTAATAAAAATATTCAATAAAACCATAATTTAAATTCTAATATATTTAATGCTGTCAATACAATGGTAAATAAAAATGTTATTTGATTTTAAAATATTTTTGTTTTTTCAAGAAATATTCCCTGGGTAATCAAAAGATGAATATTTTCAAATTTTTTTTTATATTTTTCAAAAATATTAAAATTTTAAGTAAATTGAGGGGGTAAAATAGGTAAATCAAAATTGTCTTATCTTGATTTCTCCAAATGACAAGTAAAAATAAAAATCAAATTAGGAAAATTTTGACATCTAATAGTGAACGGAAGGAGTATTGACTTTGCACGGGGATTAAGAAGTAATAAATAATATGGATAATTTTATCGAATCACCATCTAAATATGATAAATACAATGACTTGAAATATGTAATAGGAAAATTGACTATAATTAATACTCCCCCCGTCTCAAATTAATTAAATTTTTGGGTCTTTTTTCAATGTTTAAAATATTTAAATTATTCAAAATTCAAGGTGAATGTTTGAAACTTTTTCCATAATTGTTCTTTCATTTATTAAACTTTTATATTTTCTAGAAGATAAATTACATTATATATTTATAATTTTACAAAGGGCAATAGTGCAAAATATGGTGTAAATTTTGTCTTTAAATGTTTTTCTTAAAATGTGTGCATTATTTCACAAATTCAATTAAAATAAGACAGAGAGAATAATAACTCGTGGTTAGAATTCATCATAAAAATGCATTTGGAAGCATTTATCTTGGTCAATTATATATTTAAAAATTAAAATTGACCAAATAAGTCAAATATTGGAGGGGAAATATACATAATCCACAACTTAAGGTAATTAAATTAAAATGATCTCTCTATTATGTATTCAAATGTAAAAGTTTAATTAATTTAATTGAAATTATTGTTATAGTGACTAGATTATGATTAGATATTGTAGTATTAATAATTTTTTTTCCATATTTGTATTATATTTCATAAGGAAAAAAATAGTACTAGTTAAGGAATTTTACTAGATAGTATATTTTTATATAATTGAATTAAATTTAGAATAGTGAATATTAATAAATAATATTTTTAATATGAAATCTATTTTTAAAAGGATAAAAAGAACTTATTATACATTATACAAAAGATAAAATCTATCTTAAAAGGTAAAAAAAAAAATTATTAAACATTATATACAAAAGATTATGAACATAAACATAACATATATTATATAATTGACTGCGTGTGAATGAAACATTTTAGAAATAAATCACACACAGAATTGAACAAAGATTGAGGTAAAAACATGAATAATTAAAATATTATCTGTTATATCATTATTTAAATATTATTTTTAACAAAAATATTATTAAATAATTTTTTTAATGATTACGAGGATGAAAGGGAGTAACTAGTAAAGTTATTGCCATGTGACTAGGAGGTCACACGTTCAAGCCTTGGAAACAAACCTCTTGCAGAAATACAAGATAAGACTGTATACAATAGGCTCTGTGGTCGGGTCATTTCCCATACTCTACGCATAACGAAAGCTTTAGTGCATCAGATTTGCCCTTTATGATTACGAGGATCATACACAACACACGGATTTTCCCTTTTTGAAGTTTTATATTTAAAAACCGTATTTATAAGTTGTAAATCAACTTACGAATTGTAAACTGTCTCGTAAATTAGGTCTTCAATTATTTTTCAGGCCAATAGTTGAAAGATTAATATTTATTTTTCTTTATTATTTTCTAGAAAATAAAGAAAAGTATGTCATATAAAGTAGGACCATTTTTTTTCTTGGAGAAATAAAAAAAAAGGGAAGGTTAAAATAGTAATTAAGGAAAAAACCAGGGTTAAGTAATATGACAGAATCCAATTCTGCTACGACGCCACTTTGGTTTTGGCTTTTTTTGCCAAAAAATTCGACGGTTTCAACACTCACCATATTCTCGAATACCGAGACCGTCTGCTTATAATTATATGCCCTCGATTCTCTCATTATTTACGATTTTGTCCGGAATTTGTGTTTATAGACAAAGCTTATTCCTTTTACTTCTTGAACCTTTCTGCTTTTAGCTGCTCTGTTGATTAAAGTCCATCAGCTTTTCCCAGAAACAAAGACAGTAGCCTCTTCACTTCTCTCAACCCCCACCCTCACCCCCACTCCGCCCCACCCCAGGAGAACAGTTGCTCAGCCTTGGCAAAGGTAAGTGTTAAAGCTTTGATCTTTATGGTAAAAATCAAATTTTTGGGATGTTTTGATTAATGGGGTTGTTCATTCTCGATTCATGGACTTCAATGTGGGATGATCATGGATTCTGTTTGGTTATCTTCATGTAAAGATTGCATTTTTTTCCGTTCTTGAGCTATGTGTGGTTCTGTTTGTGGTTGTTTTGCATGTCTTTTGTGTTCTTGATGATGAGCAATGGGGGTAGGGCAATGTGGATTACAAGTTCTGTTTGATTTTTTTCTTTGTTTGGATTAATGGGTGTTTGGTGCTTGAAGTGGTTTGTTTATACAGGGAAGGTTTTAAAATCAATGGGGTTTTAGGCTTTTATCCCTTTTTTTTTGGGTAAAAAACTGAACTTTGGGTTCTCTTGGTAGGTCCCCCTTCCCCCCTTTTCTTTTTGGTGTGAATTAGTTCTCTTTGCTTTACACTTGTGAGTGTTGTTGGATAATTTTGCTTTTTTATGATGAAGCATGATAAATGATTGTTAATGTGAATATATATCACTTGTTGGATGATGGGTTTTTTTCAATAAAAGGTTTCACAATTAAGCTGTATGTAGCATGCAGTTTCCCGTCTTTGTTTAGTTGCAAAATCTAGCCGCCTCAGCACACCAAAAACAATCCAAATCTTTTTGCTGATACCCAAATTCCTATATATATCTAGGAGGTCTCCTTAATTTCCAGTCACTTCTATAGAGAACAAACCCTACAAATCCTTTCTTTTTTTCTGTTTACTGAGCCAAGGCACAAAGCTTGGCCTTGATGTCTCAGGCAGGTTTTTCACATTGTTTTTACTCAGAAAAGATAAGATGTATTGGTGGACATAGGAACATCACAAACAATATGGAGATGTTTAAAATGAAGGAGATATGCTTTGGCATGGATATTTCTTCACTGAATGCCTCAAGACGAGTGCAAGGGAATTATTTGAATCACATAGGGGCGAGAAGTAGACGAGGAGGTCTGGCAATTGTTGCTGCAAGTCCTCCAACAGATGATGCTGTTGTTGCAGCAGAACCATTAACAAAAGAAGACCTTGTAGGATACCTTGCTTCTGGATGCAAATCCAAATAAAAATGGAGGTTCGAAGTTAAAACTTTTCTTAGTCTGCTTAAATTTCAGTTGCATATAGTTTCACCAAGAAGGTGAATATTCATTCTATCCTTGGCCTTTTTAAGTAGGTTAGTTTTTTAATTCACCACGTATATCCCTTGATTGTCTTTCAAGTATGTTGAGTAATTCATGGATTAATCTTCTCTTTTTTGTAAAAGAACTGGTAAACATCTATATATATAATAGATCTGCACCATAACAGTGCTATCTACAATTATAAGATGCCAACCATGCTTAGGACTGCTGCTTCACAAGGAACCTAGCATATCAACTAGTGATTCAGTCTCCTCTAAATAGTTTTCTTTACACCAAAAATGAAACAAAAGAATACAATTCATCTTGACTTTCTGCACAGAATTACTTTTGTCTTCAAACATTCTATAGTTCCTCTCCTTCCAAATTATCCACCATATACAAAACACTTCAATAAATCACAGCTTGTTGCTGGCATAGACCATCTAAGTCCTATCAAGTTCAAAAAAAGTTGCCACAACTGTCCTGTCATAGGACAACATAGAAAGAGATGGCTATTGTTTTCTCTGGCTGCACCACACATATCACATCTTGAGCATAGATGAAATCCCTTTCTTCTTATGTTTTCCTGTGTGAGATATGCTTTTCTTGCTACAAGCCAAGAAAAACATAAGACTTCATAAGGGACCTTAGTCTTCCAGATGAACTTCCATGGCGACTGGTCAAATTGTGCATTTTGCCTAATATGATAGTTGTATGCCGATTTGACAGTGTAGACTTCATCAATTCCAGGTTTCCAGCACAACGAATCCTCCGATTCTTTGAAACCTTGGCAAGACTCCAAGGTATTGAAAAAGTCCACAACTCTTTCCAATCCCAATCACGTAATAGTCTTCTGAAAGTGATATTCCACCCAATCTCACCGAGGACATGACCTTAGATAGGAAAGAGTGGAGGTCACGAATTAGAGTAGCAGGTTAATAGGTTAGATAGGAAGGAGTTGTTAATTGTATGCCTTTATATATGTTATTTATCTGCCTTTTATATGATAATTGTCCTGTAATTACTTATTACCATGTGTTTTTTGTTATCAATTGCTCTTTCTGTGCACTTTTTCGTTCTCTTTCTTTCCTGTTTTATCATATCTAGCTATTCTGCTCATGGGTTTTTGTGACGAGGGTTCCCAAAAAACCACCTCTCTACCGCATGAGGTAGTGGTAAGGTCTGCGTACATTCTACCCCAGACCTCACTTGTGGGATTTCACTGGGTATGTTGTTGTTGTAAATTAGGAGATTGTTTCTAATCACTAAAGATGCGGTGCAGTGGATGAGTTGCTCCTTCATTAACTAGAAGTCTTGATTTTGGGTCTTGGATATGTAAGAGCGCTTCTAACAAATGAGCCCTATGCGGCGCGAATGTGGATTAGTCGGCTCCAATGTGGTAGTGGAAACCGGATGGAAAACCAGAAAAAGAATGGAAGGAAGATTGTTTTCTGGTTGGTTGCTGCAGAGTCTTGATGAATTTTAGGTTTGAATGTTCTTTATTAGGAAAAAGGACAGTCTCCCGACTTATTTGAGAACATTGGGGTTAAGCCCCACCTGGCAGATAAAAGCTGTTGTTTGAATCAGTTTATAATACCTGATTTCTTACTAAGGTGGAGGTTAAATTGTTATTTTCTCATGCCAAGAGATTGCTTTTTAATTTTTTTGGTTGATTTGGCATGATTTTAATGTTAAAAAGTTGATCTTTTTTTAATCAAGTGATAAATTTTATTAATGACAATAACAATGTACCTAGGGTAATTCCACAAATGATATCAATGGAGGGTGAGCGTAAGATGTATGCAAACCTTATCTCCCAGCTTTGTGGGTTAGAGAGGCTATTTTTGATAGAGCCTTGGCTCAAAACAAATGTAACCGACGTAGGAAAGTAAGAAAAAGAAACAACAAATTAGCATTGTACGAACAAGTGTAACAAATATATAATATGCATCGCAGTAAATGAAATTACACGATTTGCAAGATTGGTTACTAGAGGAGATCTTTGAATATGGGTGCGCGACATAACTACTTCGTTATGTCTCGATCCTCTCTTTTTTATCAGATGCTTTATCACTATTAAAAATTTGATTTCTTAGACAGGTGGTCACTCAACTGAAAATAATTATCTCAAGTATCACTTTTTCTTTTGTTTTGCAACATAAAAGTTAATTGACGTGCTATTGACTTTTATGTTACAAGGCAAAGAAAAGTGAGTTTCTAATATAATTACTATTAGTTGAGTGACTATATGATAAATATACTCTTCCCTTATGATTGCCTTCATTCCCAATGCAACACAAGCAAGTAATGAAAAAAAATTAAGACATATGTTTGTCTTCTCTACTTTTTTGTTGTTTCTATTATTGGCTTAAATTGTAGTTATTTCCTTACCATTAATTAAGGAGGAGTAGCACATAGTCTTTTTTTTTATTTTTTTTATTTTAGGCACTATAAAGGGCAATGCCAAGTTCTACCTAGATGATGCTAAGCAACTGGAAGAGTATTGGACAAAGGAGAGGTGATGAGAAGTGGTGGCAGATTATACTTGCCTGTATTTGGTGGACTCTATGGAAAGAGAGGAATTCAAGATTTTTGGAAGATACTAGTAGTTTATCCGAAATATTAGGATGAACTATCTTACTTTTCTTTTTTGGTGTAAAAAGAATGTGGGGAAATAGGAGACCTGGCAGATCTATTATGCAATTATAAGATTATTGGCTTACGACGTGGCTGTTTATACTCTTTGGGGATTTATAAAGTTCTTAACTTAACATCTTTTCTGGTGTTAAGTTTTTTCTTTAATACAATTGTTACCTCACTCAAAAAAAGAAAAGAAAGGACGAATGGGGGATTTCTTGGTCATTGACGAAGAAGCATTACAATAACAATAACATACCCAGTGGAATCCCACAAATGGGGTCTAGGGAGGGTAGAATGTACACATACCTTACCATTACCTGGTAGAGGTAGAGAGGCTGTTTTCCGGGAACCCTCGTCTCAAAAACCCTGAAGCAGAATAAACTAGATATAGAAAAAGGAAAGGACAGGAAAAGCACATGATAGTATGCAAATACTATAAATTTGACATAACAAAACAGAAAAGAAAATGACAACACTAGATAAAGGTAATGTAAATGCGCTAAAAGTAAACAAATATAATGGCAACATACTCCTACTATCCTACTATCACCAAGTCATATATCGACCTACCCTACTAACCTATTAGCCGTCTACTCTAATACACAACCTCCACTCTTTTCTATCTACGGCCATGTCCTCGGTGATGAAGAAGCATTAATATTTATTAATTGCTGTGACCTTTGCGCTTCTTTTGGAAGGAAGCGAACACGCCTTTTGAGGAGGAAGAGATCTATGGCAACATCCACAATTAAAGACGCGGCTTATCATTTGTCCCCTTTTAAGTAGAGCGTGCAATTTGGTAAGAATGAAATAAATGGAGAAATATATACATAGGAATACCGAAAATAGGAGGTTCAAGATCACTCCTTCTTGTCCATGCTTTGTATTAATAAATATACATATAGATATAGATGTTTTGTAGGATGCTCACATTTTTCAATTTTCACAACACAATTAAGTGTCATGTAAATTGAGATCTAGATCCTAGTGGATAGAAACTGGTAATGAGGAGAACCTTATCGGTGAACTAAATCAAAAGTGTGATTAGGATGACTATTCTTATATTGCATTTCTCTCCGATTTGGACCTAGATTAATCAACTCTACCGTAATCAGAAAGCTCGGTAGGGTGATTAAGTTATTTGCAATGTGTGTTACTATTTGTTGCTACACTTGTCTTGTATCTTGCTATTTTATTTTTCTTACAATCCTGTGTTGGTTCTATTTCTTTTGAGCCGAGGGTCTCTCAAAAACCACCTCTCTATTCCACCAAAGTAGTGTAAGGTTTGCGTACATCTTATCCTCCTATAGGGTGTGATGTAATTATAATTTATAGCAGTCAATGAAGTAGGTCGAGAACCATGATGTCTCAGATTTGATTCATAGCTCAGGCAATCATTGGAACTCGTGGATTCTCCGAAGTTGTAGTGGTGGCCTTCTACTCTATATTATACTTGTTACAGTACCTTTTGGTAGAATATCTTACCTTATTAACAAAATCCTACTGCTCCCTTTTTCCAAGTGTTTTGTGGAAGTTCAAATAGAAGCTCCTACACCATTTGGATCTCGTAAGTTTCTGTCCTAAAACAAGTTTAATCTCCTGCATCTCTAAAGATAAACACAATTTTGTTTTCCTCTTTCTTCCTTCCTTCTCAATTTGCTCGAGCGCAACTCATACATTCATTCTACTTGCAGTGATGGTGGTGGGTCTAAGGGTTGCCAGTTTATCCAATTCCGCTACACAAAAAGATAAATTTATGTGGTAGTAAGACATTAAAAATTTCTGCTAGTTTAAAAAGGCCTGCAAGCTATGCATCTTTGTGTTTTAGCGTAATAGAAGAGTTTGTTGCATCATCAAAATGTGTTGGTGAAAAATGCTAATTGGTGCATGTTCTTAGGTTGTGAAGGTGAGGAAAGACATGATTATTTATTCACTCATCGATGTACAGAATCAGATTTTATTGGATGCCCTTGCACTCTAAAGCCAACCTATGTTTACGTTATTCCCAGAGCTAATACAATGGCTATTGCTATAATAGCATTAAGAGGACTATCGTGTGGGGTCCACAAGGCTAGTATGGTCTAAGCTTGGTTCGGACACACTGCAAAAACAATGAAGTTCAGTCAAGGTTGTGTAGGTTTCGAAGAAGGTGGGAGAATGAAATAAATTTTTTAATCCATTCTCTTCAATCAATCAACTATGTTTCAATCCCAAAATTAGTTGGGTTGACAGTATAAATCCTTTAAATTCATCTGCTTTAGTGGGACTTATTTCATTCCAATACTAGATAATTTCTTAAAGAATATAGGGCGCTTAAGACAATTATATCTTAATCTTAACTTATTTGTACCAGTTATATGGATCCTTTGTTTCTGTTATATTTTGTTCTTAGCCCAGTCCACATTGATTACAAAAGTTTTGTAGGTCTTTCAGACTTTACTCCATGAGATTTAATGTCTACCCACCCTCTTTTTTTACCTTCAGTCTTCATAGCGTTATACTTATCGACCAGTGCATGTGGAAGTCATGATCAAATAGTCTTAGATGACCTTACATTTTGGTTTTCTTGTTATATCCTCTTGTGTGCAGCTTTTATCTTTCTAGAATATCCATCTTGCGTTCATATTTTATGAAATTTATCTTTTGGTTAAGTAGGGTGTAACATGGTCTCAACTATTCTGTATAATTCACCCTCGACTTTGTTAAGTATTGTTGGTAATGTAGCATTCTTATTACATCTTTTATTATGCCGTGTTCTCTTAATTAAGAAACTTATGGAACTGCATCTACCATCTTGGGTGAAGAAAGATTAGTTTTGCAGCACTTTAGAGCTCTAAGGTCAATCCTTAATCTAAAAAAATTTGCTGATCAGATGTACCGTTTTGTGCAGCTTAATTAGCAGCTGCATTGTTACCTCCTTATGTGCTTTCCTTAAACACTATTTTAACAATAGCATTAAATAAAAAATATATGAAAGTTGGCTCTCCTTGTAAAATGTTTTACCCTTAAATGAATGAAATAACTCAGTTTTAGCATCTGGTATTTGAAAATGATTGTTGGAGATCTTTGTATGACAGGCTGACAAGTTTACATCCAGGTTTTGGTTTTAAGTTGACTGTCCACGGTCCAAGCCCAGACTTGGCTAGTCAGGCTTGTGGAGGTATAGTCTTCTACGCTCCATTTCGATGCAAGTGATTGATTTCCATATATTGCACTAACGCTATTTTGCACGTGTCTCATATTAACATCTAAAGTTGTTACAAGGCATAGCTAATGGATTTTGTATCCCTCACTTTTGTTGTCATCTTAGAAACTAATTATACTAGATATAGAACATACAGTACCGATTCAAAATCTTTGATATGGTAAATGTCCACAGTTATTTCAGGGTTCAAATTATCAAATCAAATTCTTTGGGAATGCCGACAACAACTGATTGCAAGTGCAAGTAGAATTCTTTTATTTTATAAATGGTTTTGTTCTGTTCTCAATATTAAACAGACCATTTTATTTTACAAAAAATGTCACAACGGTCTGGGTTTGCTTAATCTAGCAAGATATAATAGCTATGTGGGCCGTGATTGTATAGATGTTTGTAAAACAACTGACATGTTTAATTCACTTGTGGCACTGCCTAGGGATAGTTTTAATTCGAAGTCATTGGTGAAATATTTTCTCATTGTTACATGAATTGTGTTTTCTTTTTATCTGTTCTTGCTTTGTAGTGTACTCTTGAACTACTTTGTTATTTTCCAGAGTTTAGATGGGGCATGATCTGAATATTGAGCAGCAAGTGCCAGAAGGTATTCTGAGGGGCATAACTTTCAGTATCTTATCAGAGACTGATGCAGTAAGTATATGCCAAACTTTTGGTGTAATTTAAATTAGCAAGTATGTCTGCTTCTCTTTGTTGCTTGAAATGGATCAATTCCCACTGGCCAAAATAGCTTGTCTCAATTTTCTTTTCAGTCTATCCTAAAATGGTGTCCATTTTTCTTAAATAAAGGTCTCTGTTCTCTACTTATAATTGCATTACTGTAATATAATATACTTTTATTCCTAAAAATCTCAAACCCATAAGAAGTAATCCAAAAAAGACAAACTTTGAACCCGCCTTTTTTTCAGTTAGTCGATTCTTAATATGCTATATCAAGTTGAACTAAGGCTTATAAAATTTGAGACAGCTTAAGTTGCTAATTTTAATCCTTTAAATTTTATTATCAAATGAAGCCGATTCACATTTCTGCATTTCTAGGCCAAATTGTCAGCTAAGGTCATTGGAGCAGTTAATGAAGTAACAGATCCCGCATTGGGGTTCCCGAACCCAATCTTTCAGTGTTCAACATGTGGTGCAAACGATGGTAAAAAATGTGAAGGTATGAGAGAAGAAGCTGATGATTTGATAATAGCCGTTGTATTACTGTTTTGACATCTTTACAGAAAGTAATCATTTTAATTTTATTCTTTTATGTCCTTTCCAGGCCATTTTGGATTAATAAACTTCCCATATACAATTCTGAATCCGTATTTCGTATCGGAAGTTGCTCAGATCCTGAAGAAAATATGTCCAGGATGTAAGTCTGTGCGTCGTGATAAGGTCAAGGTCAGGTACTACACACTCAGTACTGAAACTTGATATTATATCATTAATATGAACTTTAGCTACAATTTATTTTTCCTGTAACATATGTGGTTAGCTATTCGTGGCAAGAACATCTTACTAAGTCAAGGTCAGGTACTACACACTCAGTACTGAAACTTGATATTATATCATTAATATGAACTTTAGCTACAATTTATTTTTCCTGTAACATATGTGGTTAGCTATTCGTGGCAAGAACATCTTACTAAATTCTTCAGGTGAATCAGATACAGGGAAGTGATTCCTTTTTCTAGTTCAGTTACGAATAGTTGTTTAGTGTTACGTTAGTAAATGCTCTTGCTCCAAGTTCCTGCGCCACCATTTTAGTTTTAGCTGATATAATTTGGGTTTTGATAGTAAGGTTTACCAAGATAAAATGTGTTGGAATGTGTTGTGGGGACACAGGATCCTATGCTGGTATACTGGAACACAGCGCACTACATTCTTTTTTACTGTTTTGATTGAGGCATTTTGCCTTTTCCAGATCTCCATCTTCTTAATGAGTATGGTTGAGGCATTTTGCCCCTTCAGACTTCCCTCTTCTTATCGTCGACAGTTGACACACTTACAGATAGAAGTGTTCACATCCAGTTGGCTTAAGAAACTAGAAGCTATTATCTGTTGCATATAGAGTGTGTTTGGTATGATGGAAAATGATTTCCATGGAAAATATTTTCTTAGAAAATGCTTTCTAAGAAAATAAGTGGGCGTCTTACTTATTTTCTTGTACTCGTTATTCGAGCAAAAACATATTATCATATAATCTGGATAAACACTATGGGAGATAACTTTGGAGGGTAGGGGGTGTGGGGATGAGGGCTTTAAACAAACAATAACATACCCAGTGGAATCCTAAAGTGGGGTCTGGGGAGGGTACAATGTACGCAGACCTTACCGCTACCTCACAAGGTAGAGAGGCTGTTTCCTGGGAACCCTTGTCTCAAAAACCCATAAGTTGAATAAACTAGATATGAAAAAAATGGGAAGGGAAACAGAAAAGACGACTAACAACACAAAGCAGATGATAGTATTCTCCCTATCTTCCAACACACCTCATTTTCTAACCCCCTTAAAGCCCTCATCCTATTGATGTTATCGTTAGCGTTACCAAGATGAGGTGTCTTGGTAAAATGCCAGTTGTGCAGCTTCTTTTCCATACTTCTATTAGGAAAGTCATTTTTATGGAACTTCTTTTCCTAGAAAAATGTTCTCCAAAAATTTCGACAAATTGAACATGAGAAAATCGTAGAACATGTTCAAGAAAATGTTTTCCTCGCACCGAACATCCCTATAATCTCTTGGCTAAAAGGCATCCTGTAATATTGTTGAGAAGTAGTTCAGAAGACTTGGAACAAAGTGAATGGAGAGAAAACAGATATGAGCTCATTTGTCAATATGACATTTCGGTGAGTCTGTCTTTCTGTTGGAGAACTTCATCGTATGTTTATTCTTGCTGTTAGAATAGGAAGAGGAACAAGAATAATATTACCATCCTACTTAGAATAGGAACATGAATAACAATAGCATATAGAATCTCAGTTGGAAAAGGAGTCTAATATAGTATTTATAATATAGTATCTATAAATAAGGTCTCAATGTAATAATGTAAGAGACAACAATTCAATAATATTCTTTTCCAATATTTCTCACACTTGCTATTCTGATAGGCATTAAATATGTGCTATTTATTAAAAAAAATCCACGTTGTTATACGTTGTTTGTGCAGTACATGTGACATCGATAATGTTGCTGTTGTTCTACTTGCTCCTGGGTTGATAATTCTTTGTTTTGCCTTTTCCAGGGTGCTGAGAAGAAGACATCTGCTTGCAGATACTGTGATGTGAGTCTTATTGGTTGTAAGTTATAATATTCGTTCCCCTGTTTTTAATTTCTTGACCGCTATCAATCTGATAAGCAGGGAATTTTAAGAGGTTATCCACCAACAAAATTTAAAGTATCTCCTAAAGACATGTTTGGGAGGACTGCCATTGTCGCAGAAGTTAATGAAAATTTGTTGAAGAAGCTTCAGCAAACTTCGGGAGTAAGTTTGGCTTCTGACTATTGGGATTTCATCCCATACGATGCACAACAAGAAGCAAGTGTAAATTCTTCAAATTACAAAAGAGTTTTATCACATGCTCAGGTAGCAATATTTCTTACCAGTTTCAGCTGGTTTCTTGCTCTTTCTTCTCCCGTCAAAATTTCACCCTGGTTTTATATTTTACGATAATTCTTTTGGAAAGTAAAACTCAATTTGTTGTTTTCTTGTGTTGATATATTTGAATCCTACCTATTTGATGCAATTTGAAGATTGAATAGCCCTTCCACTGACATTAAGAAATTGTGTATTGCTGAAGACCTTCTTCGGATAGCATATATCTTTTGCCGTTTACATTTTGTAGTAAAATCAGAAGCTTTCTGCTGTTTCTTGTTTGAAAGTATCACATTGATGGAGGGTGAGATGAGAAATGTAGACCTGATACTTCTAAGTTTAGCTTAATAAATAGCAATATATATATATATATATATATATATATATATATATATATATATATATATATATATATATATATTTGATTTTGATTAGGGTATTCTTTTGGTCTTAAAACATTTTTTTGATAACCGTGGCTGTTGGGGCCGGCTTGCACGTACCTCGACTAACTCCACGGGTACTTGGCACCTTCTCCAGCAATACGTATCAAATAACTCTATCCACCAAGGCTTAGAACATATGTGAAGAACTCATCTAGAGCTTGTTTGGGAAGTCACCATGTAATTGGAATTTTGGTTTATTTGGTGCAATTACATTCTTTGACCTATGTGGTAGGCCAAGTAATTACTTGGCAAGGGAGGAATCCGGTGTAATTGAAGGGGTGTAATTACACTCTTCAATTCCCAATAGAGGATAAGGAATTGGTGTAATTACACTTCATGGGATTCCATGCAATTTTTTTATTTTACTTTTTTTTATTGTAGTTTATTTTTCATTAGCATGGTTTTGTCAACATTCTAATTTTTAAACTAAAGTATAATTCATTATTGAATTATAGTGTTAAGTTTTCTTTTCTTTATAGTTACTAACATTTATAATATTAACATTTTTATCAAACATACATTTCTGATGTTCACCAAAATTTTGTTCTTTTAATTTTTATGATTAGTTTAATTGAAATATACTAATTTGAAGAATATGAATGAATTTTCTTATAATATTTGTTAAGAACACAAGTTAATAATTAATATATTTTCAAAAGACAATATATATTATAAATGCTTAATTTTATGTTATTTATAAATACCCTTATTTTTTTCTAAATATAAATTTTTAATTTTAGATAATTAATTTTTATTTATAAAATTTAATATGACTTTGTAATTACACTTGTGCAATCAAACAACACACATGTAATTACATTGTGGCAAACAAACAAGTCAAAGTAATTATTAGGCTAGTAATTACTGTCCTAGTGCTTCACCATGTTTATTTTACAAGGTAGAATACTTTAATAGACATCAGTACCTGCACCATATTTTAATGCCACCTCCTCCTCCCTTATCTCACATGTAAGTGCCTCCTCTATTGATGGTATGTATATACTTAAACGTTTTTGACCATTGGTTTATGTGGAGGCTGAGTAACTGATGTGGCTATACTGCATGCTAATCACATTGATAAAGCTTGTGGATACAATTTTTTGGATAATAAATGTTTAGTAAAAAGAACAAAAAATAATAATAAATCAAAAGCAAGATAAAATGTAAAAAAAAAAAAAAAGAAAGAAACATTCAACCCCCTTGCTGTCACACACTGCCCCTTCCCCCTTTCTTTTCTTCCTTTTCGGATTCCTTTTGCTTTTGGTTAGGTCCCAATGCTTATAGAGCCTTTTGTCTTTGGAGCAAGTACCTTTGCATTAAAGGCATCAAGTAGATGCAAATAGTACAAATGATGGTGAAAACAAAAGTGAGTTTGTTAGCTCCATTACAGTGAGCTCTATACTAAAGATAAAGAGCTAACAAAGTCCAAAAAATCGTCTGGGGAGTTTACAAGGGACAGATTTCTCCAGCTATATATATTATAAGAAATAAGACACTTAGCCTTGAGACTGCGATATTAGGAGTTGCTAAAAAAGGGTAGCATGGTGCACAAAGCATCCCACTATTATACAGGTTCGGGGGAAATGCTGCACCCTTAAGGGTTATTACGTAGGCCCTTCCCTGAAGCATCAATGGTTTACTGTTGGTCCAAGGCTCCTCTCCGGGATTAGGAGTTTCCATTCCATCGAAACATCTACGGTTTCTTTCTGTCCAGATACACCAATAAATACAGGCAGGGACCATATTTCAGATTTCCCTGATGGATTTACCAACTTCCCAAATACTCCAGTATATTAAGCATCCTTGATCCTCTCAGGCATGACCAACTGAGTCGAAAAACTGAAAATGATATATTCCAGATATCTGTACTAACTGAGCTGCGTAGTGATAGGCGACTGTTGGTTTCTATTCATTGTTTGCACATGTACCATCTGTTGACTATGTGTATGTTCCGTCTGTTCAGAGTATGTTGAGTCAAACATGTTCATTGAGTACTGTCAACGTAAAACAATCCCTGAAACAGAAGTTCCTCACCATTCTCAATTAGCCAGAAAACCCATTGCTCACTTGGAAAAGCTAAAGTTAAAAACCAAACCCCATGCCTCGTCCCTAGTCCACATCCATTATAAATATGAATCAACCCATTTGAGGTTCTGATCCATTTGACGTCACTCATTTGAGGTTGATGTATGGAAAGATGAAAATCCAAAAATGGATTTGCTGATTTGGTTTGATAAGTGAGTTCTTATATAAATGACAAGTTTGGATGAAGAAAGAGCTTGCAGTTACTGGAGTAAATATTCTAAATTTCCTTGGATTGTAATTGTTAGAATAGGAATAGGTAAATACAATCCTACTTAGAATAGGATTAGGAATTACAATAGTATATAGAATCCTATTTGGAAAAGGACTGTATTATAGTATCCTAGTTGGAAAAGGAGTCTAATATAGTATCTATAAATAGGGTCTCAATGTAATAATGTAGACAACAAATTCAATAATATTCTCCCCAATATTTCTCACATGGTATCAGAGCTTCTACGGTCCTGGTAGAAAATCAAAGAGCTTTCGCTGCCGGCGGGCGGCTATGACCTACATATGCTGCCCGTCTGGCGAGTAGTTATGTTAACAAAGTAGGATTGTATTTACCTATTGGGGGGCTGCTGGACACACTATTGGAAGAGACTTTTTCCAGATTTTCTCTTCTACACCTACGCTGGACAGTAAGCAAAAAGCCAACAATGGTAGTTGTGAGTTTGTGATTATCGTTTTGAGTTTTTAATTCTTGTTTGCTTTGCGTTGTGGCGTGTGAATTAAGAATTGATTTCTTCTCCCTTGCAAGTGATTTCTAACATGGATTACATGATGATTCTTGTTCCAAACCTTGCAAGTTCAATAATCTAGACCCACAACTAGGGTTGTGGGAACCATGACGACTTAATAAAATAGGCAAAACAAAAGGTTTAATTGAGACTTGTATTGTAAGTATTGTGATTTCCTTTGCTTAAAAGTCTTTCTTGATGAGTGCACGCATTGAGAACTCGCCCGTATTCGTTAGTTGTCCGAAAGGAAATTAATGATTAGGAAAAGGGAATTACAACAGTAGATAGAGGCAATCAACCTACGTTTAAGTCACTTGAGCCCGAGAGGGGATGGTACACTTAGGCTTGGGGATTAGTTTGTATCTAAAGAACTTGAGACCGAGAGGTGATAGTTTTCTGAAATCCAGAGCGAGGCTTAGTATCGAAAACATTCTGAGTCCGAAAGGAGATGAATGACATACTTCTAAGAAGGACCGAAAGGTGAACTAGAAGTTACCCAACTCGCTAGATTTTGCATGCAATATAAAGAATAATAAACCCGACGTTAAATGCTTAATAGTTATATGTCATGGGGACTGCAACCCTAGGTTATCATTAAACTGTCTAAGCCTTAGTTTATTTTATCTGCATTCATACTCATAGTAGGATCTTAGTTCAAAACCCCCCATTTTTACTTTTTCGCATTGTTTGTTTTCTGGAAATAGAACCAACGATCGAAATAGGATAACTAGTAAAGTTGTTTCAACCTATTCCCTGTGGGATCGACCCCGACTCTTAGTTGGGTAAATATACTGCTAACGATCGTCCATATTCTGTAAAAAGGAGTATGTTTGAACGTTATCAAATACAATTTTTCTTTTGCAGTAGGGTCATGTCGTCAATATGATCCTACCTATATAATTTCTATTTTCCAGTAGGGTTGTGCCATCATTCCGACCCTACCCATATAATTCTCTTCTCTGTAGGGTCGTGTCATCATTCCAACCCTTCTCATATAATTTTATTTCTTAATTTGTGACCATTTTCAGCCATCAAATCTAATAATTTGGTGCATAAGCAGGTCTCGAGAAGTTTTAAAGTGACTTTCTTAGAGTAATTTTGAGATGATCCATATTGTCATTCTCCATTGACCTTTTACTCAGTTGAACATTAAGAGTGCTTTTCTCTATGATGATCTCGAGGAAGAAATCTATATGGAGCATCCACCTGATTTTGTTGCTCAATGGGAGTCTGATAACCTTGTATGTCGGTTGTGTAAATCATTCTATGGTCTAAAACAATCTTCTCAAGCTTGGTTTGGGAAGTTTAACAATGCAATCTCGGAATTGCATGAGAAGACTAAGACATTGAGGTTGACTGTTAATTTTGTGAAGATCAACTTACTGATATCTCAACACGCTCGTCATCGATTCTCGTATTAATTACATTTGTAACAAGCTAGGTACATATGACGTGTATGCACTAGCTTGAGGGGGAGTGTTAGAATAGGAATAGGTAAATACAATCCTACTTAGAATAGGATTAGGAATTACAATAGTATATAGAATCCTATTTGGAAAAGGACTGTATTATAGTATCCTAGTTGGAAAAGGAGTCTAATATAGTATCTATAAATAGGGTCTCAATGTAATAATGTAGACAACAAATTCAATAATATTCTCCCCAATATTTCTCACAGTAATGAAGCTTCAGAAGTGTCTGGATGGAGTTGTGTTGTGGAGTTTTGAAAAAAGCTTAAACAGAGAAAAAATGTTGGGACCAATCTATACTAGTGATGATTCTGGGATTTTGGATGATTAAAAAAGAAAAAGCAACTGATTTTGGGTTTTTTGGTGGGTTCTAAAAGAAGAAGAAGAGTTATGCAACTGATTTTTAAAAAAGAAACACACAGAGCCCCAATTTACAAGTGTCATTAAAATGCGAAGCAATTGAATAATACACAATTAGAGTTGTTTATTAATAGCCATTTTTTCAAGTGGAGGTGTTTAAATGAGAAAAAAATAAGAGTTGAAGGGCCGGCTTTTAAATCCAGTGCAAGTATATGTATCAATTTAGGTATTAAGCCTTTTTAATGATGTCCAAGCTTTGTGATGGAACAGGGAACTAGCTTAGCTTATCTCTGTGTTTTCACTAGTGATTTATGTTTTTGCTGTCTTTGCTTCTGTTCTTTGGTCCATCTGATTAACTTTCTGACATTTAGGTATATAGCATTTTGAAAGATATTGATCCGGGGTTTCTTGAAGGACTTCTCAGAAGGAAGAACTCAATCTTCCTTAAAAGCTGCCTTTTGACTCCTAATAGTCATCGTGTCACAGAATTTGGGCAGCACATGATATTTGTAAGTGAGAAACATGTGTCTTTTCTTTGATGGTAGCATCGATACCCAATTTTGGCACTCAGCTTTCTAAGCAAGTTTTAATGTCCCAGGATGAAAGTAATAGGCTTTACAGAAAGTTGATCGACTTTAGAGGGACAGCAAATGACTTGAGCATGTGTGTTTTAGACAGAATTAAAGTTTCCAAGGTAAGAAATGCAACCACGCTTCGTCTTTTCCTTTCCTTTTTAGCTTTTTGTAGAACTATGTCACATTTGAATTGAGCCTTTACTATTGCAGATACGTGCAGATAGATCAGTAATCAATGATCCTAATGCCCCTGCTACTGGTTTGAAGTATGTGAAAGAATTGGTTCTGGCAAAACGTACTAATCATGCTTTCCGCATGGTTGTGGTTGGTGATCCTAACATAGAGCTAGGTGAAATTGGTATTCCATGTGATGTTGCTGAGAATCTCCACATGGCAGAATCTCTAAATTTACGGAATAGGGAAAGGATGACTGATCTCGGTGATCTCATGATTCTTGAGAGGGGAGGGATTATTGTCCGTAGAAATGGTGTCTTAGTTCGTGTTAGTGTAATGGATGAGTTGCAGAATGGGGATATTATACATAGACCTATTATTGATGGAGATGTTGTGTTGATAAATCGACCTCCATCTATTCATCAACACTCCCTAATTGCTCTGTCTGTCAGGATTCTTCCAATAAATTCTGTTCTTTCAATCAATCCCCTTGTCTGTTCTCCATTCCGTGGGGATTTTGATGGTGATTGCCTTCATGGTTATATCCCCCAATCAATTGATTCTAGAATTGAGCTTAGTGAGCTTGTTGCTCTGAATCAGCAGTTGCTTGACGGACAGAATGGTCAAAATCTTCTTTCATTAAGTCATGATAGCTTAACTGCTGCTCATTTAATTTTGGAACCTGGAGTTTTCTTGGACCGCTTCCAGATGCAGCAGCTACAGATGTTTTGTCCCCAACGAATGGGGATGCCTGCTATCATATTACGATATGGAGACATGAGTTATTGGACGGGTAAACAGTTATTCAGCTTGCTTTTGCCATCAGACTTTGAATATGTTTTTCCATCAAATGGTGTCTGTATTAACGAGGGGGAAATTGTGACATGTTCTGATGGGTCTTCTTGGCTGCGTGATGCCAGTGATAATCTTTTTTATAGTCTTGTTAAGCACCATGGAGGTGACACTCTTGACCTCCTTTATGCTGCACAAACAGTTCTTTGTGAGTGGTTGTCAATGAGGGGCCTTAGTGTTTCATTGTCTGATCTTTACATATCTTCTGATTCATACTCCCGCGAAAATATGATTGATGAAGTCTTTTGTGGCTTGCAAGAGGCGGAACGTCTATCATATATTCAACTGCTGATGATAAAGTATAATACAGATTTCCTTTCTGGAAGCTTAGAAGAAAGCAAGAACTCCATGGGTTTTGATTTGGAGTTTATGTCCATCATGCAGCAGAAATCAGCTTCCCTGAGTCAAGCTTCTGCTAGTGCTTTCAAGAAAGTTTTCCGGGATATCCAGAATTTGATATATAACTATGCAAGTAATGACAATTCATTTCTGTCTATGTTAAAAGCTGGGAGTAAGGGCAACCTGCTGAAACTGGTCCAACACAGCATGTGTCTTGGTTTGCAGCAGTCTCTGGTTCCAGTATCGTTTAGAATGCCCCGTGAACTTTCTTGTGATGCATGGAACAATCATAAAACACATCTTGTTATTGAGAAACCACATAAGGTTCCTGAATGTCCTGGTTCTTACATTCCGTGTGCTGTGGTTAAAAATTCATTTCTTGTGGGTTTGAATCCTCTAGAGTGTTTTGTGCATTCATTAACCACCCGTGATAGTTCTTTTAGTGGACATGCTGATGTTTCTGGAACTTTGAACCGCAAGCTTATGTTTTTCATGCGTGATCTCTACGTTGGATATGATGGAACGGTGAGAAATGCTTATGGAAATCAAATTGTGCAATTCTCTTACCACAAAGCAGACCAAATTGCTTCTACTAAGGGCACCGGTGAAGCCCTAGAAAGTCAAAACCATGCAATTGGTGGTCATCCTGTTGGTTCATTGGCAGCCTGTGCCATTTCAGAAGCTGCATACAGTGCTTTGGATCAACCTGTCAGTGCACTTGAGTCATCACCTTTACTAAACCTGAAGGTTATCTCTCTGTTTCTGCTGATTTATACTTCTGGCTGTTATACTATATCTTGTGCTGGCTAAACCAATATTCTTAGGGATGTGTTCTTGGAAGCTATCATCTACTAATTTCTCTGTTAAATACCCTTGTAGTAAGATACATATTCGAGTAACAATATCTTTTGGTGCCACCTGCTAAAAACACATTGGTTTTAGGGTTTCGACAAGTGTTTAAAATTCATTTGTGGCAGTTGTACCAATTTTGAGTTATAGCATCCAAAAGTCTTTATAATAGAAGGGGACTTCTAAGCTTGCCCAAATAATAGCTTATTCAATTGACAAATTCTATTGTCAACTTCCCAAGTTCAACCTCTATAAAAAGTCTGTGTGCCAGAAATAACTGCAATCACTCGATGCTACCGTTAAATCACTTTTGTTTTGCTATCTCTGTATATTTTTTGGCTATTTGATCCTCACTTTTCTTGGGATAAGATGGCACTGGTGTTTTTTTGTTTTATTTTTTGATAAGACATAAATAAGATTAATAAAAAAACTCCTTTCTGGTTTGCATTTACCTTTCTATTGATAATGGCATTCACCCCTTCAGTAGCCTTTTGCACGGATCATGTGCCTGTGCTTCCAGACCCGAATGAGATCCCAGTAGGCTTTTCTCAGTGTGGCAGGTGTCGCAGGGGTGTTTTTCGAACACTCGGCAGTGCAAGGTTTGCCCCTGTGTGGCATCCGACATCCTTAGTGACACAGCCACTTTCCACACTTGGCGAAATTTTTGGGCTATTTGACCTTCCCTCGAATTTTAGGCAGCAACAATGAAGTCTTGAGACTTAGATGTTTTTAGGCATAACACGAAAGAATTCAAGATGAAAGAAAGATTAACACAAGGCAGATTTACAGGAAACCAAATTTCCAACTGATATTATTATGGTGAATGCAAGAACACTCAATTTGCACCACCATAGGCACTAAGATCACCTTGACCTCATTTAGATTCTGCACTCTAAGGTATTCCCTAATACTCTAAGCAACACAATCTGTTTTTGCCAATGAGGCAGCTTGCGCACTTACAATTTGTGTGACAGCCTACTGCTGACATGTGGCATACAAATGATAGGAACACTTGGTCTTCTCTGCTTTATCCTATGCTAAATGCAGTTGACAACCCGCAACTGCTTGGGGAGTATTTCAAAAAATTCAAATCAGGCGCCTAAATTTAGCCACAACTGAAATTGGGCAATTCTCAAACGGCCCAACTGCCTGCCATATGCTTTGCATGCATTTGGTAAACTGCAAACTGCATCTGCCTGCTGGCGTGCCTAAGCCAATATCAATGCCATGTCTTGCGGCACTCTTGGCTTGCCTTGGCATCAATGCTCCATGCCATCTTGCCCTTAGCCATGCTAGCCCTTTGCCGATGCTTGCCTTGAATATCAATACCCTGCCCTCGTTCCGTTCTTTTGCCTACACTTTGTCAAGTCCTCATCAAGCTGCCTTGCCACACCCGAGTTGGTCCTCACTTGCCACTTCGATGTTATGCCTTGGTGCCATTACGCACACCTTAGCTTTGATAAACCTTGTTGCCAACATTTGCCTTTGCATGTTGTTTATGCCCCAGCATATGCATATGACAAGGACAACATGCCCATAACCTTGCCACTGCCGCATTTTATCCAAGCTCATTGGTCAGGGGGTCTAACAGCATTCTCTTACAAGAAATCTGTGTGACCTTTTATATTGGGCATAAATTTGAGCGACTATTTTAGAGACCTTCTTAGTGGCAGATAAATTTTCTTAGTGATCTTGGAGCGAATTCCACTTTATCTTATCTTAGAATGAGAAGAGTGAAGTCATTTCTGCAATATAAATTTGATAGGCACGTCAGCTCGAAAGATCTTCCATTTTCCCTATTAGCATTGATAATTAAACTGATTGGGTGTGATCATTGACAGCAAAACTAATATGGATGTGATGTGACTGTAAATTAGTGGACCATTTTGGTGGGGTAAAAATGAATGTTCGTGCTTAATCATCAGTACTATTGTTCTCGCTGAAAAATATGAGTATTAGTGTTAAAAGGATGACAAAAAAACAGCTGTAGCTAGCCACTGAAAACAGATTCTAAGGGGAAGGGGACATGCAGAATAGAATAAGCAAAAGAATGAAGATGCAGAGAGAAAACCAGCATAGGGGCCTGTTGACAGGAGATAGAGGATCCGTCCTTTTTAAGTGACAAACACTACACTTTGTATGAAAGTATACTGATCGATCACTGATTCAATGACATTGCTAAAATTTATACTAATAAACACAATGCTTTGGTTGGGAGGTGAATAATGGATAGAAGGTCTAGAACTTCTTTTGTGGCTTTGTAACTTGGAGCTAGTGAAGCTTGAATTTGAACTGGACAATAATGAGGCTAATGCGACTTCATCTTCAAGTTACTAATGATATTGGAGTAGAAAGCTCTTCAAAACAGCAAAAGAAATATTAGCAACTTGAGACATTGGACTATTAAAGTGCTCCTGAAACTCTCTTTTGTACTTTTATAGTACCTACGTGGTACTACATATGAATAAAATACCTTGCCTATCTTAAGTAAAGGTCTCTTCAAAACAGAGTGAAATAGTTTACTGGAAGAAAAGAAACTGAATTTTAATAGCAACTTCCATGGTTACGGAAAGCTCCTTTGGTATATAGACAACTCCAACTTGTTTGGATGTTGTTGTTCTATTGACTTCAAAGCTTCCATGTAGACTTCTATTTCTTTCTTTATTAGGGTTCAAGGATTGGTTTTTGGATTCCCATGTAACTGCATCTTCTCTCAGCTTGCACACACTATTGCAATGGTAATAAATTTGTGTGCCCTTCATGCTGACTTTTTACCACTTTTTGCAAGATTATATGCTCTGTAATAGTGTGATGTTCAGCTGGGTTATGGTAGTCATTTTTCCCTTCAAGTTATTTTGGTTGCTGAAATGCCTTGTAAAATGTTTCGGTATTTGGATGTGACTTGTACAGAAAATATTGGAATCTGGAGGAGGGAGTCGTAGTGGCGAGAAAACTGCATCAATGTTTCTTTCAAAAAGACTTGGCAGATGGGCTCATGGTTTTGAATATGGAGCTTTAGAGGTCAAGGGTCACCTGGAAAGGCTGCTTCTTTCAGAAGTTGTTTCTACAGTAATGATATGGTACACTCTCTTCTTGCATTTTCGCACGTACGTTATCCAGTTTCATTGATATCATTTTCATTATTTCTTAGCTGACTAGAGATTTCTGTAATGAAGCTACTCCCCTGAAGCACGTAAAAACACTCACAATTGTCCTTGGGTTTGTCATTTTCATATAGATAAGGTAATGCAATGAGACATTCATTTCTTATTATCTTAATAGTTTTGTGCTCTTAGATTTCTGGTCTCTCAGGAAAATGTGAAGAGAAGAAGGCTGAAGCTGAGATCAGTTTTAGATGCTCTTAATATGAGATATAGAGCAGCAACAAAGAAAGCTGGAAATGATCTTCCAAATCTGCATATAACATGCAAGTAAGATGCTTTGCTTTGAGTTTTGTCTCTAATTTGTGAATGGATGCATGGAAATGGAAATGGGAATATATGAGGAGAGTAAATTCAATTGTTCTTATAAAATGTTTCAAGCAAGACCCTAGACTGACTTTCTTGCCAGAACTGTTTACTTATACAGTCCAAGCTTCTTATGTTATGAAAACTAATCACTCTGAATCCTCCACTGCGTTATTGCACTTCAACTGTCTTTTAGTCGCTGTTTGAGCCCTCATATTCCTTTAATAAGTCTTGTAAATGTGCAGGGATTGTTCAGTTGCTGAAGCGCGAGAAGAGAAGTCCGAAATTTGCATCACTGTTTCTGTGGTTGAGACCTCGAAAAATCCTTCTTCACTTCTGTATACACTTCGTGATGTGGTGATCCCATTCCTTCTTGAGACGGTTATAAAAGGTTTAGATCTTTTTTCTACTTTGTGAATTACTGCTTAGCAAGCTGATGTCCTTGAGCTATGTGCTTGTTTATTCATTACCCTTTTTATGAAGGCAGTTTCATTTGCTGTTATTAACAAAGAACATAGAATATGTTCCTGGTTTGTTATGAAGGATTTTATAACTCAAGTCCAAGATGCCAGAAATTATCTGTAAACTAAAAAAAAAAAAATTTTGGTTTTGACTGCAAGACCAGTTTTCAGTATCTTTTGGTGATTTTAAAATAAAATTTGGTTCAAATGTTTGTATTGTTTGGAATCTATTGTCTCAAGGGGCTCAAAACATTTTATAAACATTTTGGCAACTTTAATGTAGGTTTAGAAATCATGAAGTATACTTGCTATTTACTTATGCACCCAACAACTTCGTTTGATTTACTGATGTTGCTATAAAGGTGAAGTAAAGTAATAAAAGAGAAACAACTTTTTCTTGCATGAGTTTGCAAGAAAGAGAAAAGGAAGCTGCTTGATACCGGCAGTATCAGGATTAAACTCTAAGGTTAAATTTATATTATGTAATGATGTTTGATGAATGAATGTAGAGGCTTTATAAGAACTTAATTGAACTTTTGCAAAGCTGAAGTTACAGATAATTTCTGGCATCTTGGACATTGAGTTGTCTAAAGTCATTTCTATCAGTTATATCCTGATCTTCATGAAGAAGAATGCAATTTGCATGTGAATTGGCACATTTTTTGTGGCCTCATTAGGTTATTGAAGTAACTGAATTCTTTCAGCCAAAGATTGCAAAAGATTAAGAATAGCATCTGTCACACATGACATTTCAAAGTGACTTTAAATTTACACATTTGTTGTATCACCAAAAAGTTGAGGCACAATGTCTTCTTGTTCCATAGCTTTTGTTATTCTGTGGAGCTGCTACTCTGCTATTATTTGATTTGATGTTTCACTTTTTTAAGGTTTCTCTGCATTTAAAAAAGTTGATATCTTATGGAGAGAGTTGCCAAGTCCATCAAAATCTTCCAGAGGCTCTACTGGGGAACTATATTTGCAGGTTTTCATGTCAGAAAGCTGTGACAGAATCAATTTCTGGAATGCGCTTGTGGATAGTTGCCTCCAGATAATGGATTTGATTGATTGGGAACGCAGTCATCCAGATGATGTCCATGATCTGACTCTAGCTTATGGAATTGATGTAGCATGGGAGTACTTTCTATGTGTAAGTTCTGGTTGTGAGATGATCCCTTTTTTTGGTCATAATTTTCAACAACTGTTTCATTTCTATGTTGATATAATGTGACCACATTAAATGAATTAGTAGACATGATAAGGGTTTAAAAAAAAGAACTCCCAGGCACTTTTACGGAGATAAACTTCTAGCGGTTCCTTCTAGGCCCTAGAATCTCTTTCTGGCGATCTTCCATTGCCGGAAACACATTCTCTCCATCCTCCTCCCCTCCCTTCTTCTTTTGCAAGCGTTCCTGTCCTTTTCCTTTCTCCGTGACTATGGGAGGTGATACAATCTTTTTTGGTGTGGGATTCAAATCATATGACATTATCAGGGTAGTGTCTAGAGCAGAAACTTGGTACGACTGGGTAGAGAGGTCGCAATTTGATGATTAGGAAGAGTATTAGCCAAAAGATGATGGAATGGTTAGTGTACACCCTCAAGGAAGCTTCAAAAGGCCGTGGATACTCTGTGTGCAGATCGAAACGGAAGGACCATTTTACAAGGCTGTCATCATCATACCTGAGTGGTCATTAAATTCTGGATGGTTGGACATAGCCTACCGAGATATCACTCTTCATAAATGCTAAGATCCATCATACAGTTAAAACTTCACATAGGGAAACCGAGGAGGGTTTGTTATTTCAGGCATTGTCAGGAACAATAAATGGTCTACGAGGGAACTAAACAGTGAAGATTCAGCATAAAGGAAATTCGTTCATTATATCAAAAGATATTTCAACAACTCAGAGCAAGCACATGGAGACAATCATGGTATCAATATCTTTAATTGGAGGGGGGAGGGGTCTCTTCGAATTCCCCAATAGAATAGCCGCCGACCACATAGTAACGGGGAACTGGTTCTAGAAATTGCACAAATTTAGTCTCTAATGGTGGTTGCTGACCTCAAACACCATAGCTGAGAGACTAAAGCAAGTCTGGATTAGAATAATTGGACTCTCTCTTCATTAAGGTCTCAGAAAGTCCGTCGTGAAATCGGAAACCTTTGTGGAGGGTGGATCTATACGGAAGAAGAGATGGAGTTACGTAATCACCTCAAATGGGCAAGGCTATAGGTGAGAGGAGATGGTGAATTGATTCCGAGCACAGTACGGTTGACCTAGGGAGGTTTGACATTCGAAGTGCAAATATGGGTAGAGCCCCCGGCAACAGTGACCTCCGATGTACGGAAGCGAGAACTTATAGTTTCCAATGGTCTGAAGGAGTGTCCAGTCAAAAGGGAGAAGATAGCCTTTTAGGCTTTTCAAAAGTGACTGGCCATGTGGGTCTTCATATGATCTAGGAATTTCAAAATGGCCAGCTGTCCCAGCACGTGCAACCACATGTAAGCCAATGGCCCACCCACTATTCGTCCGAAGAAATCACCCGTAATGAGTAAAAGGAAAATATGGGCCCAAATCTTTTGGCCTAATCCATTTCAAATGGGCTGACTGCAGAAAAATCTTTCTCTTGACTGACCCAATTGCGGTGGAACTTGAGGCTGACCTAATTGCATCCTTCCCTCCACCTCGGACAAAATAGTTAGTAAAAGAGTAGGGGATCTTCTTGAGAGAGGAAGAAAAGTTGAAAGAGAAGAGAGTAGCAGAAACAACAATGGGGAATATTTTAGACATCTCCGGACTCTATAGCAACAGGAAAGAACATGCATCGAAGGAAGCAACCCTCAAAGCATTGAAGTAGGCAATACTAGCTTGTTTCCTTTTGTTGAAACCATGCTCCTTAACTAACTCAGCCCAGAAGAAAGAGATGATCCAGAGTTCGATGTCCCAATCTGGATCCACCAGAACATCAACAAATTGGCCAAGGAATTCGGAGTTGACATCAAGGGATATACAACTGAAGATTTATCTTTATTCATCAGGATTGACGTTATGAGGAAAACTAACAACAATGAGGGGGTGAATACCAGCAATAAAGGGGTCAAAAGAAATGAAAAGCTTAGAGCGTGGTATTAATTTTAGAAGCTATTGCACAAGAAGGGGGGGGGATACATCGTTTCAAACGCCCAAGGCAAGTGAAGATAATCGCATGGAATGTGAGAGGCCTTAACCACACAAACAAGAGGTGTGTTTATTAAGAATTTAATTCATGGATAGTAAACAGATGTGTATTGCTTTCAAGAAACTAAGATTGAGCTGGATATCAGTAACATTATAAAAGATTTGTGGGCCAATAGAGGAGTAAAGTTCTGTCAACTTGAAGCTAGTGGGACTAGAGGGGGCATTTTAATACTATGGGACGGGAAAGTCTGGAATGGAGTCATCAGTAGTATAGGAGCCTATTCTATATTTTGCCAGTTCACTAGCAAGAACCAATATCTATCTTGGTTTCTTACTAGCGTGTTTGCTCCTAATAATAGAGAAGAAAGAGGAGATGTGGTAGGAGGTTGGATGAACTAGAGGTTTTACCAAAGGTCCTTGGGTAGTTTGGGAGATTTCAACACAGTTAGATTCCCTTCTGAGAAGAAATGCTCCAGACTAACAAAAGCAATGTATAATTTCTCTGAATTCATAATGGACCTGAATATATTAGATCCTCAACTAGCAGGTGGCTAGTGTCAGTGGCGGATCCAGGATTTAAAGACTGCGGGTGCTCATTTGGTAGGTGTATTTTAAGGTTAAAAAATTAGTTCTGCCAGTGTGTGCTTATCTTTATATTTATACAATTTTTGCATATTTTCTATATATATTGGGGGAGAATATTATTGAAATTGTTGTCTACATTATTACTTTGAGACCCTATTTATAGATACTATATTACTCCTTTTCCAACTAGGATACTATAATACAATCCTTTTCCAAATAGGATTCTATATACTATTGTAATTCCTATTCCTATTCTAATAGGATTCTATATACTATTGTAATTCCTATTCCTATTCTAAGTAGGATTGTATTTACCTATTCCTATTCTAACACTCCCCCTCAAGCTAGTGCATACACGTCACATGTACCTAGCTTGTTACAAATGTAATTAATACGAGAATCGATGGCAGGCGTGTTGAGATATCAACAAATTGATCTTCCCGCTTCACAAAATTAACAGTCGACCTCAATGTCTTAGTCTTCTCATGCAATTCCGAGATTGCATTGTTAAACTTCCCAAACCAAGCTTGAGAAGATTGTTTTAGACCATAAAATGATTTACACAACCAACATACAAGGTTATCAAACTCCCCCTGAGCAACAAAATCAGGTGGATGCTCCATATAGATTTCTTCCTCGAGATCATCATAGAGAAAAACACTCTTAATGTTCAACTGACTAAAAGGTCAATGGAGAATGACAATATGGATCATCTCAAAATTACTCTAAGAAAGTCACTTTAAAACTTCTCGAGACCTGCTTATGCACCAAATTATTAGATTTGATGGTTGAAAATGGTCACAAATTGAAAAATAAAATTATATGAGAAGGGTTGGAATGATGACACGACCCTACAGAGAAGAGAATTATATGGGTAGGGTTGAAATGATAGCACAACCCTACTGGAAAATAGAAATTATATAGGTAGGATCATATTGACGACATGACCCTACTGCAAAAGAAAAATTGTATGGATAGGGTCGGAATGATGGCACGACCCTACGCAAACTAGATTTGATGAGTCACCAAAAAGACGAATGGAACTACGCAAATCAAATCTGAGTCACCAAAAAAGGCACAGTGCTATGCAACTCAGATATGAGAAAGTAGTTCGAAAAATTCACGGTACTACACAAATTGAATATGAGTAGTCCATAGAGATGCACGGTGCTACACAAATCGAATATGAGAAAGTAGTCACCAGAAAGATGGTACGGTGCTACACATGATAAATATGAAAAAACAGTCACCGAAAAGATGATACGGTGCTACCCAAATTAGATATAAAAAAATAGTGACCGGAATGATAGTGGTGCTACACAAACACTGAAAGATGTGGGGTTGACACAAAACAACCCTAGAAAGACACCGAAAATTGACGACTTGTTTGATTGAATTTTCTTCCCTTGAATATGAGAATCATATATATATCACTAACCCTACTTTGTTAACATAACTACTGGCTGGCAGCATATGTAGGTCATAGCCGCCCGCCGGCAGCGGAAGCTCTTTGATTTTCTACCAGGACCGTAGAAACTCTGATACCATGTGAGAAATATTGGGGGAGAATATTATTGAAATTGTTGTCTACATTATTACTTTGAGACCCTATTTATAGATACTATATTACTCCTTTTCCAACTAGGATACTATAATACAATCCTTTTCCAAATAGGATTCTATATACTATTGTAATTCCTATTCCTATTCTAATAGGATTCTATATACTATTGTAATTCCTATTCCTATTCTAAGTAGGATTGTATTTACCTATTCCTATTCTAACAATATTTATACAATTTTTGCATATTTTCTATATATATGCACAAATTTTTTTCGAGCTCATTGGGTGTTGGGCCACCCAGCATGGTCCACCTGGATCCGCCCCTGGCTAGTATACTTGGAGAAGAGGGGACCGATATGATATTGCTACTAGATTAGACAGATTTCTAGTGTCTAATGGATGGGATGAAAGATTGAAGAACATTAAACAATCAGTTTTACAGAAAGTAACATCTAATCACTCTGCTATCATGTTGCAATGTGGGATCTGGGAGCCTCTGAAGTCTTATTTCAAATTCGAAAAGGTGGTCACATACAATGGGCTTCTTAGAAAGGGTCAAGAAATGCTGGACTTCTTTTGCTTGTGAAGTGAGACCTAATTTTGTTTTAGCCTTCAAACTAAAGGCTTTAAAAAACAAACTAAGGAACTGGAGTAAGTCCGGCCAAGGCAGTCTAGCCTTGCAAAAATAGAGTATACTCAACCAACTTGTTGTATTTGAGGAATCACAAGACCAGAGAGTCCTTAGTGTGGAGGAGATACATTCAAAGGATGAACTTCTCCTAGAGTTTGAGAACATTGCCAAGTATTAGGAGTTATCATGGAGGCAAAGATCAAGGGCGAATTGGCTGAAGCTTGGTGACAATAATGCCAAATTCTTCCATTGAACTGCCAATGCACACAAATGGTATAATTCTATTGAAGAGTTAAGGGTGAATGAGAAAGCTGTCAAGAATCCAGAAGTTACAAAGAAAGCAATAGTGGATTTCTACCGGGAATTATACACTGAAATTAAGATGTGGAGACCCTCAGGTAGTTGCAATGGAGGACACTGAATTTTTGAAGAAGATAATCTCATGCTTCAAAAGGATTTTGAGGACCAAGAGATATTGGGGTGTGTAGCTTTGTGTCGAAGACGAAGCACCTGGGCTTGACTCATTGTCGGGAAGTCATAGGAGGGGATGTGATTAATGCTATTAAGAACTTTCACAAGAGGTGTTTTTGAGATTAGCTCCAACTCAACTTATTTGGCCTTGATTCCCAAAAAGGTAGGTGCAGAGGAGCTTACTGACTTAAGACCAATCAGCCTAATTGGTAGTGTGTACAAGATTATATCTGAGCTACTCGCTGAGAGACTCAAAAAGGTGATGCGTAAACTAGTGGACACTCAACAGTTGACATTCATTAAAGTTAGTCGGATAAAGGATGCTAACCTCACGAAAAATGAGTGTGTGGACTTTAGAACCAGGAGCAATATTCCAAGAATTCTTTGCAAGTTGGACATAAAAAAGGCATATGATCACCTGAATTGGCAATTTCAGGGGGAAACTCTATAAAAGAGGTTTTGGTGGCAGATGGATGAAGTTCTGCATTCAAACTGCCAAATATTTGGTCCTCATCAACATCTCTCCAATAGGCTTTTTTTCGTCTCTAAAAGGCCTAAGGCCAGGTTACCCCCTGTCACCTTTTCTATTCATCATTGCAATGGAAGGACTAAGTGATATGGTGAAGAATGCTCGAGAGAACTCATGGCTTAAGGGATTCAAAGTATCAAACAGAGTGGGATGTGAACTAGAGATCACCCATTTGCGATATGCAAATAATACCATTATCTTCTCTGATGCCAACAGAGAACAACTCAGGATGTTGAGGGTGATTTTTATTCTCTTTGAAGCTATATCACGACTTCATATAAATTGGAATAAGAGCTTCTTATATCCAGTTAATGCAGTCCTTGATCTATCCTCTCTGGTGAAGACCCTTGGTGGAAGAATTGGTGACTTCCCTACTACTTATCTGGGGATGGCTTTGGGAGCTAAAAATAGGTCTAGAGGTATTTGGAATGCGGTGATCGGAAAGTGTGAAAGAAGATTGGTGAACGGAAAGAGTCAATATCTTTCCATGGGGGGAAGATTAACACTTATTAATAGTTTCTTGGACTTAATGCCTACTTATTTGATGTCTCTTTTCCCTATTCCTGATGGAGTAATTGATAGACGGGATGTTTTAAGAAAAAACTTCCTTTAGGAAGGTAACTTTGCGACAAAACCGTTTCACCTGGTTAAGTGGAAAGCCTTGATTGAGAGTAAAAAGTTGGAGGTCTAAGGGTGAGAAACTTGAAGATTCAAAATTAATGTCTATTGATGAAATGGCTTTGGAGGCTAGCCTCCAATGAACAAGCATTGTGGAAGGAAGTGATTCAGGCAAAATATGAAATGAAAGATTACTGGTCAACTTGCATGTGACCAACACTTATGGAACCAACCTTGGGAGAACCATAAGGAATCTTTGGCCAAAACTGGGAGGGAATTGCAAAATTAAAATTGGAAACAGTGCTAAGGTCTCATTTTGGGAAGCTAGTTGGCTGGACCAAGGTTCTTTAAAAACTCTTTTCTCGGATGTTTTCATACTCCACCAGTAGTAGAGGGCTACCGGGGCAGAGGTTTGGTCAAACCAAGGATGGAATCTGAGCTTCAGAAGACCTTCCAATGATTGGAGTCCAGAGAGTTGAGAATTTTACAGAATTCTAGAAAAATTCAGAGGAGACAATACTGACCAAGATTGTATGGAATGGCCAGGTCACAAGCAAGGCAGATTCAGTGTCAAGGGGGCTTACAAGAGGTTTAACCCCCATTAATAATCAAATTAAGGGGTGGCCTTTGAAACCGATCTGGAAAACCAAAATTCCCTATAAAGTCTCTTGTTTTACTTGGCTAGTTGCTAAACAGGTTGTTTTGACTTAGGAAAATATCATGAAGACGGGGACCCATATGAGCCCCCGACGTTTCCTATGTGGAGAAAGAGGTTGAGATTGTGACTCACCTTTTTCTTCATTGTAAGCTCACTAACCTGCTGTGGGACCTATTCATCAATACAAAAGGACTAAATTGGGTGATGCCAAGGAGAGTAACCCAAACCCTGAAGTTATGGAGTAGCTATGCCAATATGTCAGTTCATAATGGAAAATCATACCTGCTTGTATCTGGTGGTCTACGTGGAAAGAAAGGAACCTCAGATGTTTTCAGAATAAGAATAACACTATTTAGAAGATGAAGATGAACTGTCTTGTGTTGTTTCATTTTTGGTGTAAACAGGAGTATATAGAAGATCTAGAATCAGTCGTGAATGCCTTAGGATCCCTGTAATTTTTGTCGTAGGTTTGAAGATCTTCCTATGTACTCTCTTTAAATTGTAATTAGGATCCTATAACATGTGGTGGCAGGTTTTATCCTTTTTGGAAATAGAAATACGAATTGTTACTCTCTCCAAAAAAATAATAATAAAGTGACCACATTGTCCTTCCAGATTAGTAGTCAATAGTATTCTCCTAAAGTTTCTTGTCCTTTGATTTTTGTTACTATCTTCAGTCTTTTGTATTTCAATTATTATTGCAATGTTTTGTTGTAGTTATTGTTCCTTATTTTCCAAATGCTTCGTCATACTTCAATCTACTTTGATATGCTTTTCCTTGAGCTAAGGGTCTATTAAAGACAATCTCTTTGCTTCCGAAGGTAAGGGTAAGGTCTGCACACACTTTACACAAACCCCGACTTCTGGAATTATATTGGGTATGTTGTATAATGCAACCACATTGTTGTTACCCTGATGTTAAAATTATTCCACTTACAATTCCTTTTATTCTACCATTTTTTAGAATAAAATGGTACAGTTCTTTTGTTCAAACATAAAAAAAGGGTAATCTTCTGACAATGTTGAATTGAAGTGCAGAAACTACATTCAGCTGTTTCTGAAACTGGCAAGAAAATCCTTCCTGAACACTTGGTACTTGCAGCAGATAGTCTCACAGCTACAGGAGAATTTGTGTCGTTGAGTGCCAAAGGGCTGACACAGCAAAGAAAGGCTTCTGGTGTTGTTTCACCATTTATGCATGCGTGCTTTTCGGTAATGTGATCTACATTTTACTCTTGTTAGCTGAAAGAAAAGAATTTGGATATAATTTGAAGTCTCACTGCTTTTCGTACACCTCTTCCCTTTTTCGATTATTTTACTTCTAACATTACAAGTGATGATAATTAATATACTAAGGAGATGTATCTCTGAGTTTTGAAACTTTGATGCCTGTTGAACTCAATGCAGAATCCAGGGGACACGTTTGTTAGGTCTGCCAAGATGGGATTAAGTGACAATCTTCAAGGGAGTCTGGAATCATTGGCATGGGGAAAGACTCCTGCCATAGGGACTGGTTCTTCATTTGACATTATCTTCTCTGGAAAGGTATAAATCAATGGGAAAGATTCCCGGACACTCGATATTGTAGTGTTATTTACTATTAATACCAGTGGTATTATGTTTTACTAAAACTCCTTTATTTCAATTAGTAAAATCACCTAATAGCGTGGACACAATTTCTTTTTGAATTAAATTTCTATATAACTATATGGGATGTGCATTTTCCTTTTTTTGCTCCTTACCCGTAAGATAGAATCTTTTTGAATTTGAAATATGCATTAGTATATGAACATATTTGAAGATGGTAATTTTTACATTTTTGTTGTTGAGATACACAAATATTTGTATGAAAATTCAGTTCTCATAGAGATATACTACTGAATACATTAAACATACAAAAAGAATTTATGTTTTCACATGGGAAACTTAAATGCTCATACAAATGTAGTACTAAATACAATAAATAAATTTCAATACATTAAAACACACGGAAAGGATACATTAAGATGACACATATATATAGTAAATGTATTTGAAAAAGGTAAAGTTTTATTGTTAAAATACATAAATATTTGTATGAAAATTCAGTTCTCATACAAATATACTACTCAATACATCACGATGAGATCTAATTTTTTTGTTTTGAGAAGGTAACATTTGTGTATATTCATTGAACCAGTATATAGGTTGCACTGAAAACCATAATTACAGCTTGTCCAGAAATTAAGATAACTGAATCTGAGTTCTAAAAGGGACCTAGGATAGCTATAATGGATTCAGTGTCCTCTGAATAAATCTCTTTGCACCAGAAGTAAAAAAGTTTGATACAATTTAGTTTGATCTTTTGAAGATCACAACTCTTGCTCTCATAACATCTTAGCATTTCTTTCTAGCCAAACAGTCCACCAAATACAAGTTGGGACAATGCTTCATCTATCACTATCTGCAGCTCCCACACCTACTAACACTAGATAACACTAGATAAGATTTCTTGTATGATGTCTATCTTTCCCATTCCTGATGGGTTGATTTCTTATCTAGTGTTTGTTTCACCCATCAGGAATGGGATAGATAGACATCATATAAGTAGGCAGGGCACCAAAACAGAAGTAATGAGAGTGACTTTGCCTTCCAAGGAGATATAGTGAGATTTCCATCTGGTAAGTTTCTTCTCATATTTTTCAACCACAGGATTCCAGATGTTAAAAGTCGTAAATACTCTAAACATATAAGAAGAATTTATGTTTTCATGTGGAAAAGTTGCTCATACAAATTTAGTACTAATTACAATAAATAAATTTCAGTACATTAAAACACGCATAAAAGGATACATTAAGATGACATATATATAGTAAATATATTTGAAGAAGGTAAATTTTACGTTTTTATTGTTTTTTTTAAGTAAATTTTTTTTACATTTTTATTGGTAAAATACATAAATATTTGTATGAAAATTCAATTCTCTTACAAATATACTACTCTGAAGGGGAGTCTTGGAGTAATTGGTAAAGTTGATGCCATGTGACCAGAAAGGTCACAGGTTCAAGCCTTGGAAACAACCTCTTGCAAAAATGCAAGGTAAGGTTGTGTACAATAGACCCTTGTGGTCAGGCCCTTCTCCTGACCCTGCGCATAGCGTGGAGCTTTAGTGCACCGGACTTGCCCTTTTTTGACACAATATCTATTGATTACATTATGATGGGATCTAATTTTTTTATTTTGAGAAGGTAACATTTATGTATATTCATTGAACCAGTACATAGGTTGCACTGAAAATCATAATTACAGCTTGTTTAGAAATTAAGAAAATTGAATCTGAGTCTTAAAAGTGACCTAGGATAGCTATAATGGATTCAGTGTCTTCTAAATACATCTTTTTGCACCAGAAGCAAAAAAGCCTGATACAGTTTAGTTTGATCTTTTGAAGATCATAGCTCTTGCTCTCGGAACATCTAGCATTTCTTTCTAGCCAAACGGTCAACAAAATACAAGTTGGGACGAATCCTCCATCTATCACTATCTGCAGCTCCCACCCCTACTTCTCCTCAGCTGTACAAAAGATGGGTGATTTTGTTAGTATGTGTTCCTTAGGACAGTGACCTGTGCCATGATATCTTGGAGGAGGCGCATGGCTCACCTTTTTTCTTGCACCCAGGGAGCACGAAGATGTAGGCTTAGCCCAAGCGAAACCCTTGAGACTAATGAAAATCCTCCACGGTTGGGATGTTATTCTACATTAGAGAAACAAATGGTTGACTGTCTCAACCTCTTCCCCACATAAATAGCATATAAAAAACATGGAGCCAAATGAAACATGCCACCTTGAAAGGGATTTTAGGTTTCCAAATTTGCTTTTATGTCCATAGAGAAGGTTGTTGTCCACCTTGATTTAGCAACTTGTATACAGAGTTTACCTTGAATGTGCCTCTGCTATTTCGGTTCCACCATAATCTAGAGAAAATCGAGTAAGAGGTGACTAAAAAGTTCTAAATTAAAAAAAAGTGACATTTGACTTGGTCAAATGAGAGTAAATGGAATGTGGATTTGATTAGAGTGATTAAAAACTTTGTGGTGTATATTAATATTTCTAAAATTTTGAAGAGACTTCCCTCCCTATTTAAATTTCAAATTTTGAAATTCCCTTTTCATTGTTTTTTCATTCATTCTTTCTCTCTCCAGATTTCTCTTTCTTTTTATCTTCTTTCTTTCTCTCTCTCTCTCTTGCCATTTTCTTTTTCTTCTTTTTATCATCTTTGTTGCTGTCATTTTTACTGTCAATGTTCATCATTTTTTATCTCCATTTATTCATCATTACTTGCCTTTGGAGGATTATGTGATAAGGAAGATACCACCTAAACTTAAAGGAAGGTTGTACAAAATGATGGTTAGACTGTCTTTGCTATATGGGATTGAGTGTTGATCAGTCAAAAACTCACATGTTTAGAAGAGATAAGGATGTTGAGATGGATGTAGGACATACAAAGGGTGACAAGGTTAGGAATGATATCATTCGGGAGAAGTTAGGGGTGACCTCTGTAGCAGACAAGATGAGAGAAGCGTGACTAGGATGGTTTGGGCATGTGCTGAGGAGAAGTGTTGACCCTCCTGTAAGGAGGTGCGAAAGGTTGGAGTTAGGGGTTATGTGGAGAGGTAGAGGTAGACCGAAAATGTATCAGGTGAGATGACCTTAGATAGAAAGGAATGGAGGTTGCGTATTTGAGTAAAATGCTTCTCCATACCCCACTTGTGGGATTTCACTGGGTATGTTGTATTGTATTTATAAGTTTTCAATTGCTTTCCACTATAGTCGTTTTTTAATCTAGTATTTTCTACCTTTGAGGCTGATATATTTGAGATGAGGGTCTTTCGAAAACAATCTCCCTATCTCTATGAGGTAGTGATAAGGTCTGCGTACATTTTACCCTTCCCAGACCTCCACCTATGGGATTTCACTGAGTATGTTGTTGTTTTTGGTCTTTATTTTTACAAACTATTTTATCTTAATTTAAAAAATTTGAAGATTTTTTATAAAAGTCATTGAAGAAAATTTGCAGATACAACTTCAATTTTTTAAAATTATTGAAGAAAATCTGCAGATGCAGCAACTATATTAGTTGCTAAGGAAATTGTTACAACAAGTATCGTAGTTATTGCAACAACTTCAGCGGTAATTTGAGGAGTTGCGGTAATTGTTAACATTAGTACAACAACTTCTGCATAGTTACTCTGACGACTTGTTTGATTTTCTGAAAGTGAGGTGAAGGAGGGGATGGTTATGGCAACAAAGGAGGTGTTGGTGTTGGAGGTAACAACGAAGGTGAAGGTGATGGTTGTTGTGGCGGTGGTGATGGAGGAAGAAATGGTGGTTGTGGTAGTGGAGGAAAAAGAGGAGGAAATGGGTGGGGATGGAGAAAGAAAAGGAAAACTGGTGGTTGGCGGCAATGACGGTGACAAAAAGGGGGGTACGGGGTGACGGCAGAAGGTGGGGAGGGATGAAATGGGGATGGATAAGATTGGAATTTTGTGTAAATAATAAAACTTTGGGGTTTTAAAACTAATGTCATTAGTACTAATCTTAAAATTGTCACCTCTACTCAATAATTAAAACTTGTGTCACTTTTTCTTAATTTTGAAACTCTTTTGTCACCCTTAATTAACTTGCCCCAAAATCATATCATGTTCAAGCCTTGTTCCCGGAAAAACTTCCACCCATCTGAAAATTCAGTCATAGTCTTGATTTCCAATCATTGAAATTCCTTCTAAATACAATAAATAAATTTCAATACAAAGGACACCTTAAGATGACACATATGTAGCAAAATGTATATAATGGATATACAATAGTAAAAGCTAATTCATAAAAATTGTATTTCACTACGTAAAAATGGTACCAATATGATGGATATACTAGAAAAAGTTTTTTTTTTTTTAATATTTTATTGTTAACATACAAATATTTATGTATGAAAAATTGATTCTCATTTACATTCACTACTGAATCCATTAAACATAACAACAACAACATACCCAGTGGAATTCTACAAGTGGGGTATGGGGAGGGTAGAATGTACGCAGACCTTACCACTACCTCACAGAAGTAGAGAGGTTGTTTCCTGAGAACTCTCGTCTCAAAAACCCATTAGCAGAATAAACTAGATATGATAAAAAGCACATGTCAATATGTAAATATGATAGAATTGACACACATACGACATATGTAAAACACGCCTACTCTTGCTACCTTACTATACCTCCACCTAACCCTACCAACCAATTAGCCTGCTACTCTAATTCACGGCCTCCACTCCTTTCTATCTAAGGTCATGTCCTCAGTAAGATCCAGTTTCGCTATATCTTGTCTGATCACCTCCCCCAATACTTCTTCGGTTTACCTCTACCCCTCCATGTAACTCTCAAAATCAACCTTTCCCACCTCATAACAGGAGTATCGATATTCCGTCTCTTCACATATTCAAACCATCACAGTCTCGCTTCCCTTATTTTATCAGCCACCGGGGCCACCTTTAGCTTCTCCCGAATGGTCTCATTCCTAATCTTATCCATCCTTGTGTGACCACACACATCCATCTCAACATCCTCATCTCTGCAATATGCATCTTTTGAACATGTGTATTTTTTATTGGCCAACACTCCACCCCATTCAACAAAGATGATCTAACCACCATTCTTTAAAACTTACCTTTGAGTTTAGGTGGTATCTTCTTGTCATACAATACTCCAGAGGCAAGTCTCCATTTAGTACATGCTGCCCCAATACGATGTGACATCATCGATATCACCACTACTTTGAATGATGAACCTCAAATACTTAAAGTTTTTCCTCTTAGGGATAGGTTGAGTGGCAAGCCTCACATCAATGTCTGCTTCATCCCTCACAACACTGAATTTGCACTACAAATATTCTGTTTTGGTCCTGCTCAGCTTGAATCTTTTGGACTCCAAGGCGTGTCTCCAAGCGTCCAATCTATCATTAACTTTAGTCTGAGTCTCATCAATCAGTACTATGTCATCTGCAAATAGCATACACCATGGAACCTCCTTCTGGATAGATCGCGTCAGCTCATCCATCACTATGGCAAACAGGAAAGGGCTCAACATAGATCCTTGATGGAGTCCCATCTCAACAGGAAAATATTCCGAGTCTTCTCCCACCGTTCTTACCCGAGTTTTGGCTCTGTCGTACATGTCCTTGATCGCCCTGATATATGCCATTGAGACACTTTTCACCTCTAGACACCTCCATAGGACATCTCTTGAAACTTTGTCATAGGCTTTCTCGAGATCAATGAACACCATATTAAGGTCCGTCTTTCTTCCCCTATATTTCTCCACTAATCTCTGAACGAGATGAATTGCTTCAGTAGTCGACCGCCCCGGCATGAATCCAAATTGATTATCCGAAATAGACACTACTCTTTTCACCCTCATCTCCACCACTCTCCCACAAGCCTTCATAGTATGACTTAACAACTTGATACCCCCGTAATTGTTACAGTTTTGAATATCCCTTTTGTTCATGTACAATGGAACCATTGTACTCCTCCATTCATCAGGCATCTTGGTAGTCTTCATAATAGCATTGAACAGTCTAGTCAACCACTCTATGCCATCCTTGACTATGTTTTTTCAAATATCTATTGGAATCCCATCGAGTCCGACCGCCCTCCCTCTCTTCATCCTACTAAAAGCCCTTCTAACCTCCTCAACTCTGAGCCGCCTGCAATAGCCAAAATCACAATGACTTTCGAAGTGTGCCAACTCACCCAGCTAAATATTTTTATCTCCTTTTTCATTTAAGAGAGTATGAAAGTAAGCTTGCCACCTTAGTTTAATGGAAGTGTCATCTCCCAACACCTTATCCTCCTCATCTTTGATGCACTTCACTTGGTCCAAGTTGCGAGCTTTTCTTTCTCTCTCTTTAGCGAGCCTATACAATCTCTTGTCCCCGCCTTTATCACTTAGCTCCTCATATAGGTGCTCAAACGCTGTTGTCTTAGCACTCGTCACTGCAATCTTTGCTTTTGACTTGACCGTCTTATATGTCTCCTTAAGCATTCGCTTTTCATCTTCATCCCTACACTCCAACCACTTCGTGTAAGCAACCTTCTTATCTTTCACTTTGATCTGAACTTCCTCATTCCACCACCAATCACCCTGACGTCCACCAAAGGTCCCTCTCGAAACTCCTAGTACCTCAGTAGCTACCTTTCTAATGCAACCAGTAGTAGTGCCCCACATATTCTTCACATTTTCGCCACTGCTCCAAGCCTCTAAGTTTCTCAACTTTTCTTCCATCTCTGGGGAGAGGGCAGGAGTAAGGCATCCCCATCTAATCCTTGGTTGGGCATAAATAACCTTCTTCTTCTTTTCTCTCTTGATTTCTAAATCCATCATTAGAAGCCTATGTTGAATGGAAATATTTTCACTCGGAATAACCTTGCAATTTTTACATAGACTTCTATCGCTCTTCCAGAGAAGTAGGTAATCTATCTGAGACTTAGCTACCGTACCACGGAAGGTAATCAAGTGGTTATCCCTCTTCGGGAAACATGGGTTAGAAAAAACTAACTCAAAGGCTTTGGCAAAATCCAAGAGAGATGTTCCACCTCCATTCCTCTCCCCAAAACCAAAACCTCCATGAACATTTTCAAACCCGCTAGTGGTTTCCCCGATATGCCCATTAAAGTCACCCCCAATGAAGATTTCTTATGTCTCGGTATGCCTCGCACAACCTCATCCAGATCTTCCCAAAAGAGCCTTTTGACTTCCTCATCTAGGCCTACTTGGGGCGCAAAAGCACTAACTACGTTCACTACATGCCTACCAACTACGAGTTTGATAAGCATCATGCTGTCATTAACCCTCCTAACCTCAACCACATAATCTCTAAGGTCCTCGTCTACTAGAGTACCTACACCATTTCTATCCCTAGAACCACCTGAGTACCACATCTTAAACCCATCCACATCTCGAGCTTTGGTACCTACCCATCTGGTCTCCTGAACACACGCTATATTAATGTGTGTCCTCTTAAGACATTTTACTAGCTCTATGAATTTCCCTGTTAGTGATCCTATATTCCACGACGCTATCCTTAACCCCTACCTCTTAACCTCAACCCCAACCCCACTAAACTAAAGAAGTAATAGACTACCAAGATCAGGAATATACGGTATACTACTCACTAATCACAATATGAAAAACAAGTACAAACAAGTGATTGAAGCACAATAACAGTAAGCAAAAACTAAACAAATCAATGCACAATATTATATGTGGGAAAGTTAAATGCTCAAACAAATATACTATTAAATGCATTATAGTGAATAATACATTAAACATACAAAAACACGTGGAAAAGTTGAAATGCTCATTGAAATTTAGTACTGAATACAAACAAATAAGTTTCAATATGTTAATACATACAGAAAGGATACATTAAGGTGACATGCATAAAGTAAATGTATATAAATACAATTTTGTCTTTTTATATAAATACATGTCACTCTACCTAATAATGTATATTACCCAGTAGCTAGGTTAAGTAAATTTGCTCCCATTTATTCTATACACTTCCTATTTTTTCAACGATAATGTGGCTTATCCTATGACCTGTTGTGTATAATTTTCGTTTCTTATGTGATAATACAATTTAAGACTTTGGCTCACATATCTGGACCTTTTTCACCAGGGATATGAGTCTTCTGAACCGATGGATGTGTATACTTTGCTGGCTAACCGTGTCACGTTGGATAAGCCAAAGGTGAAGGTCACTACTCTTGATGAAGACAGTGAAATGGATGGAAGCTCTCTTGCGCGACGTCTTTATAGGCTTGATGATCTGAATAAAAAGAGTTGTAAAAGCCAGTGGTCAATTGCAAAGCTTAGGAGTTTCCTTTCGTTTAACGACATAAAAAAGCTCTCTCAGTCATTGAAGCAAATGTTGTCCAAGTATGTCAATGCTTCTTTAGTGCAATTCCTAATTCATTCCTTTTTACAGGAAATGACTCTGGTTTTCTATTTCTCACCAACTCATAATCGTCAAAAATGGTGCAGATATGCTATTGATGGCGAGTTGAATGAAGCAGACAAGTCCATAGTAATGATGGCATTACAGTTTCATCCTCGAAGGAGTGAGAAGATCGGAAAAGGAGCACAGGAAATAAAGGTGATCTAGATGATAGTGTTCTTGATTATTGAGAAATACAATACTAACTAAAGTTGCGATATTAATGCTGTTTATAAAGATTTGTTTAGATCTCGCCATGTTCAATCAATACGTTTTTCATTTTCTGCTATATCTACTAATGGTCTGTCCGTTCTATCACAGATTGGTTACCACAAAGAGTATGAAGATTCCCGCTGTTTTATGTTGGTGCGTCCAGATGGAACAGTCGAAGACTTCTCGTATCGCAAGTGTATGCAACATGCTCTGGAACTGATTGCTCCTCAAAAGGCAAAAACCTCTAAATGGTTGAACGGAGCATCAGTATAAGTTGCGGTTTTAATTCACTTGGTTACGGGTATGGTGCGCGTAATACATTTGGGGTGTGTGTTGAGTATCTGGCGCGAGTATGTGCAATTTTTGAACACCTATTAGACACGAGTACGTCAAAACAAATGACGTACTCATGTAACATAGTTTCCACTGTATCCGTAAACCAAATTTAGGATGCCCCGTTATCTTATGCTTCTTTTTGCTGCTCCCACTAAGGTTTGTTTGCCTTTCATAGAGTTTAAGGCAAAGGGAAATTAGTGGGAGTAGCAACGAAAAGCTCTGAGGGGCTTATGCATTTCCTGTTGTATTAGTAGAATGTTTCAGCAATTTCATTCTTTCCGTTGCCTTTCTTTTCTTAGCCTAATTTTCTCCGTGTGATCTATATGTCACGAGTTTGAGCAATGATAAATTGTTGATTACGGTTTTGAGCTATGGAAGCACCATTGCTTACATTAGGGTACGTTGTATATATCACATCCCCTGGAGTTTGGCCCTTCATTGGACCTGCTAACGTGGGGTGCATAAAACACCAAGTTGCTCGATTTCGGCCTCATTTGTTAACGAGTCTTAAAAAGACGGTATTCCTTCCGCTATGTTATTTTGAGATTTGCAACAATACTTATTTATCGTATTAAATTAAGAGATATGTATCATTTATTGTTTTTTAATTTCTGTGTATGTTCTCAAATATATGAAGTCCTCTTTCTCATTTTACATTTTTTTGTTAGTACTTTCAAATAGCATACCGTACTACTGTATATTTACTTTTCAACACATTTAGTTGAGTTAAAAGGAAATGTAAAATCCTTTGAAATTAAAGTGCACAAATATTCAACACATGAAAGCAACATCGAATAGAATTTCAATATTGGTATAAAAAATGCTGAGAAAGATGAAATGAGTCCGTTGGTAAAACCTTCTTTTCTTTTGTGGGGTAGAGAGATTTTTTTCGATACTTTTTTAACATAGTTATTTAGAAATGAAAACGATTAACGAAGTAACGTAAATAACAACTAAAATTCCAACACTTTAGGAAGGTTTCTGTAATGTAAAGTAGTTTATAACGTAAATTATTTTGATTAAATCAAGTAATACATCCTGAGAACTAAGGCATTTATGAAGGGGAAAAAAAATCTCGCCTATGGAATTAAGAAACGACCTTAAAGACGATCAATAATTTTGGAAAAAAGTATGTAATACAATAATTTAAATCAATGAAGTCACGAGACATGTTACGATTCAAGTCAGGTTACATCACATCAAGCCTCAAAAAATCCACGTATCTTATAAATTTGAGTTATACTTTATAAATAAAACTTCATTTCAACGTGAGATTTGGCATAGAAATTTGACCGTCCTATAACTATTAGATTCATCCTCATCAGTTTGTCCTTCGTCAGATACGTGAAAAAAGAATAATTTCATCAAGAAAAACAAAATGGAAAATGAAAATGAAAGGTCAGAATTAATAATTTAAAAAAAAAACATGCATAATAATGTTAGGATATTGGGTAGATTATTTGGCCTAGATCTAGAATATGTATTGTCCCTACATGATGATTCTTTCTATAAAAGACACTATATTTGACTAGTAAATAAATAGAGACAAACATACTTTTTTTTTCATTTATTAACCACAACTGGTCCCAACATTACCAAATGAACTAATAATAAAATTTATTTACTTAAGATCTTGTTAATAATATGATGATTGACTTAGAGGGGGAGGAAATGTATGATAACAATAATTTATTGACTTCTAATCTAAAATTATAATTAAAGTGAATTACAAGATAAGAAACTAAATTTGAATCATAAGGATATTTTAATTTCTTCCTTTTATAATTATGAGTATGTGTCCTTTTATTCCATTGCCACTATAAATGCAGTTATTTGATAATGACAACCATAAGGCTTCCAAAGTCATATATAAAATCATTTTACTAATTGTGTATAATATATGAAATGAATATGGAAGCAATATATAAATTCTTTTTTCGTCTTTCTTTATTTTTCTTTCTTATAATAGAGTTTGATGTTTTTAAGTTTGATTGATGCAGTATGATAGGTCGATAATTATCGACTCGAATTATGATTTCGATAACGATGAAAAATCTTGCATGTTAATTAAATTGAATAAGTATTGATCGAAAATGCCACACATATTTGAGTAATATAACTACTTAGTTTATATTCTCTTCGTTCACTTTTACTTGTCAATATTTCACTTATCGAGGTTAAACTATATAAACTTCAACCAATATTATTTTAAGATGTATTTTTTCATCAGATTAATATAAAAAAGATTGCAACAGCATTTTTCGTATATTTTTCAACCATCTAAATTTTAGATTTCAAAAATTAAATTTAGCTATTTCAATTTAGCTTTGAAGTTTAGTGAAGTTGACCTCGAAAAGCGAAATAATGACAAATAAAAATAAACAGAGGAAGTTTATTTAGTAATAACAGCAAGAAGTTTTTGGTGTTATTCCCCGCTCCGTAAAGAACTTATATCTCCTGGGCATAAGTTCAATTGCTAATACAAAAATTAAACACTAACTAATTTGAACGATCTTTGTTTGAAGGGGCAAAAGTGTGATTTTCATTAGTAGAAATTCGAACTTTAAACCTCTTGTTAAGGATGAAGTCATTCCAATTATTTCACCGCAATTCACTATTAATATACAACCAAGTTTTAATCACTTCATATTATAATATTTTCTCCAAACAATTATATTAAATATAATCTTGTACATATTTAATTAAAATACGACATTTTGGTTTGCATGTGATTAAATAACAACAGATCGGATCTTTGTGACTCAGTATGTTTGTTGTCTATCTATTAAAAAATAAAAATATTATTTTCATCATTTTTAATAATTATTAATATTACTCTTTTCGTTCTAAAATAAGTGATATTTTAAATTTGACATATTTCTTAAGAAATTACTCATCTGTAGAAAATAAGGAGTATATATTTTTACTAACTTATTCTTAATTTAAAAAAATCTAATTAATGGTTCTTCATCGTGTAAATAATGATTTGATCTTGAAATAATAAAATCAATTCCTTATGAAATTTCTAAAACATTTATTTATTTTGAAATGAAATAAAAAAATAAAAAAACCAGTTATTTTAACACATAGAAAGTACTGAAAATGTACTTATTAATTTGGTAACGAGTTCAAATTAATATCACACATGTCACATAAAAGTACGATATTTAATTTGAAAGTACTGTATGAAATAATACACTGGTCACAGTTTAACATTTAATTTACACAATGAGATGTAATCAAATTTTTCTTTAATATATATTGTCAAATATGCATCAATATTAACGTTATTATACCTTTTTAAGGCTTATTTTGATGTCAATAATTATAATAATACTCTGGGTCTACGAGCTTCGTTATAATAATTATTGAGAAACAAAAATAAAATAAAATAAATAAATATGGTGACAAAAATTATATAGGATTTTACAAAATTAATCTTATTTTAGTTTGTTTTTTGGAGATTACTATATTCTAAACCCTAATTCATGCCTTATATTCTCGTATCCTACAAATTTTTGGAATATTCATAAAAATATCAAAATCATCAAAAATTTCATAAACTCTTGGGATATTTACAAAGATATCAAAATATGTATGACTCTTCTTGACAATTAAGTATGAAATACACCACTAACAGTCCTCTAATGGGAAGAATCAAGGATAAACAGATTTATATCCGCATTATATTGTTTATCAATAAAATTTATGTTTCTCATATTTTATTTTTTATTGCAATTTATTTACTTATCACATTAAAATTTATTGCAAACACTTATACATGAAATTTTTTTACAATCTTATAACTTATAATATTATTTTATCATTTATTATTACCGTGATAAATTCAGATTTTTCTCTTAGTAATTAATCAAAGTCTTCGAATTTAAATCGAAGTATAAAATAATTTAGGTTATTGTTTTACAAAATGCGAATTTGAATTAGCTGGATTCGTGGGAAAATAAAATATAAAACTTATTATGTGCATTAAAATGAAAAAAAAAAAGAAAGAAAAACAAATAAGGCAGTAAGTATAATGTAATATTGTCGTTTTGTCACCAAATACTAGATATGTGTGCCCCCGCTAAACACCTTTTTTCACATGGGAAAAAGAACACAACTAACGTACCACATGCATTTGAAAAGTCCAAATATGAAAACTAATCTGTTCTTCTCAGCCACAACAAAATAATTTCATTTTAATTTAAGGAAATATAATAAAACTTTAAAAAAAAAAGTGGGGAGAAATTCTTCCTTGAGTCGGAGCGATACGACGAAAATAGAATGGAGAACTTAAATTTTTAAAAAAAAAATATATATTCTTTTACTAATTTTATTCTTTTATATCTTTGAGACGTAGAGTTGTTTTAAAAAAAATTATAATTGATTTTATTCAGTAATTTTTTTCAATTGATCGTAAATAAATTGATCATACAATCATACTTCAGATGTGTCAAACATAGTCTAATAATTCTTCTTTTGTATAAAATAAATAATTTTTACTATAAATAATATTTATTTAGTATTTTTTTAAAAAAAATCCATAACATATCATTACTAAAATAAAAATTGAGGCCCCTCAAATTTAAAAGCCTAAGACGTTTTTCTTTTTTCTAACACTGTCGAACTACGCCGGCTTTGAGCAAGCTCACAAAGAGAAGATTGAGGTCTTATTTGTTTTCATTCAAATCCAAATCTGAATCTCAATCATTAATATTCAGCTTACTAAGTGCATTTAATTTATTTCCTTATAAATTTTCTAATATATTTGGATAAATTAGATTCGAAATATAGTCTTAAAACTATATATATTAGTTTAACATAGTGTGATTATACTACTGTTTGACATTGCTTTTGAAGGGTCAAAAACACTTTTTTTGAATTTTTTTTTTTTTTTAAAATTAAGTTGTTTGGCCTATCAGTAAAGTCATTTCAAATAGAAGGATAAACAATACTTTAATAAAAAAATGTTAAGCACAATAACAGAAAATAAGAAAGCAAAATAGTATATGTCTATTTTAAGATAAAATATTTTCATAAACAATATATTACTCTATATAAATCATTTTGCCTTGCATCATATTTGATTCTCAAAATTTTTTAGTGTAAAAGATAAATAGTCATACTAATGATATATAACTATTGTTTGAATTCTTAAAAAAAAATTATTCATGTTATCTTATTACAATAATTTTTTATATTGATTTGGATAGTGTCAATTTCTTTTTATCAAACAAAAATATTTAAAATATTATTCTTTTTAATGTAAAAAAGAGATTATTTTGCTTGATTGAGATATTTATAATATTTAATTTAGAAATACAATTCAAATATTAACAATAAATAATATTAATCATTTAAATCTAGCGATAGCATTAAATATATATTCAAATTCAAATAACTAAATCTTATTAATACACATTGTAGTATTCAAATATATATTTAGAATGTAGAAGATTTTTTTTTGCTTTTGAGGCTTGATAATTTTGAGCTAAGGGTTTTTCGAAAACAATTTCTCTATCTCTATGAGGTAGTGGTAAAATTTGCGTACATTTTACCTCTCCAGACCTCACTTGGATATGTTGGTGTTGTTGTGGAATTAAAATTTACACTACATAAAGCTCATTCCGGAAAAATATTTTCTACTACAAAAAAATTCATTTTTAAAATTCAAACTCGAGATTTCAGTTAAGAAAGGAATAATTTATCCACAATACAAATTATCATTTGCCACAAATATTAAAAATATTTCTTAATTTATCAAGAATTTAAGAGTATATTTCATTCATATTACAACATCAAAAATATATTTAAATTCAATTAATAAAAAAATACTTTTAACACTATTAATAATTTGAAAATAAAATTAATAATTCGCATTACTTTTTAACTTAACAAAACGAGCAAGGTGACAGCAACTGGGGTTCTTAAAAAAAAAAAGAGAATAAAGAAGAGGAGGAGATCTCGTGTGGTGAGTCCTTTTAACAGCCATATACTCTTTTCTCGCATCTTTCAGCACCTCCTTCTTCCATCTTCGATCAATCATCATCCCAATCTCCTTATTTTATGCTCCAGCGCCCATTCAGAGAGAGAGAGAGGGAGTATTTCGAATATTCGAATCCGAATATTCAGTGCAGGAAATCTCGTGATAGCTCTCTCCAACTTTTGCCAAATCTCGTGTAGAAATTATAGCTTTTTCTCCCTGTTCGTGTTTGTTGATGCTTATCTAACTGCTGCTGCTGCTTCCTTTGTTTCGGATTGCTGATTCGTCATCCTCAGGTAATACGCAGAAAGCAAAAAACAAGTTTCAGTAGTTTAAATAGAGATTATGTATGCATGCGTCAGGGTGTGTTGATTTCGAACTGTTAGCTCTACTGCTAATTGCTCTGTTAAGCTGTGTCTATTGCTGAATTTTAGTTCGATGAACGGCGTAATTGTTGAAGTATTTGCCAACTCCATTGATTTGTGCTGCTGTTTTATATATATATATATATATATATTTAGTTGACAACGGCTGGAGTTGAGTTTTGAAATATCTGCCAACTCCGTTGTGTACTACCAGTATTCCTTTTTTACTTCTGTGTTTTTGACGGGAATTTTTGGATTTTCTTTTCGATTTTTCACTAGAGAGGCTTAATATTTTGTTTGCGAATGAGGTGCTGTTTTTTTTTTTTTTTGGTATATGTGAGTATTGAGCTTGATTGATGTGTGTGATCTTGTTCCGTCTCGACTTTTATGCGTGTGTAAATGTTTTTTTCTTATGGTTGTGGTGGTAGTGTTGTGCTGACCATGTGAGTTTTATGCTCGTTTAAATGTAGATGGCATTATCATGCTATTCAGATTTGGTATTGACTATTAGGCCCAAAAATATGGTGTGGTTGTAACTAATGTCCCTAGTCCTAGAGGCAGTAAAGCTGGTATAGTCTCTCTGCACAATTTTGATTACATGCAGGCCAAAATAGAGAAAAAAATAGGACTAGCATGGAAAATAACATTGGTTATTATTACATACGAGTGGGTAAGCTCTGCCATAATGTGTGAGAAAAGAAAATTGCCTACCGGGGTTTACCTCTGTGTTGTTAGCGCACTATACCATAGGAGCGGGTTTATCCTATGCACACCAGAAGGTAGCCGCTACCAGTGGCGAAGCACATAGGAATTAGGGCATTCATCCAAACCCCCTTGGTGAAAAATTATACTATTTGTATTGGGTAAAAATAATTTTGTATCTATATATAATAGATGGCGAATCCCCCTTGATTAATTCGTGTGTCTACTTCTTAAAATTTTGAACCCCCTTGAAGAAAATTCTGGATCCGCCATTGACCGTTACAGGTTCAAAAAGAAAAGAGAATTGCTGCAGTAATATGATGCAGTTATTCATTCAGTGATCTCTTCAAACTCAAAAGTTGCTGAAAAGTGATCAAACTCTTGACTGGTCAGCTGATATAATTGTCATTTTCTTAGTTTAGTAGAAATTTCTGTAGTTAAACATTTCTCTTCAATTATGAAGATGACCTGTCATGTTTTCCTTTAGTGTGAAATCAGGGGATGTTCCGAAGAAAATGTTTATTTGATTATCTATAATTAAAATATGCGTGAAGATGTGCAACTTATCTTTGGACACTGTGGACAATGCTTGGCCTCAAACTTGAACTAATAATTTTTTTTCCTCTGAATTTGTCTTTGTTTTTTAAGTTTTTGTGTAAGCGTGTTATAATATGTGGACCAATAAAAGATTGATCTATGTTTTCAAATTATGGTTTAATGATGCACAGCAGTTGTCCATTACAGAAGATTTCAATCTCCAAATTCATAGCAAGAATTTGACAACACTCGTGATCATCAGCAAGACTTTGACAACACTTGTGGTCATCAGCAAGAATTTGAACACACTCGTGGTCATCAGCAAGAATTTGACAACACTCGTGGACATCAGCTGTTTCAGTATGTATTGTGCTATATTGAAATAGGATTGGTGTAATTACCTGTTCAATTTTCATCAGCCGAACAGTTCAAGCTTTATAGTACTTGAAAAACAGTCTCGTCGTCTGATTTTCTGCTTATGTCCTTTTTTTAAAAAAAGATCTCTCATGTCGTTATCATGCTCCTTTTTTCTTTTGGTTACACAGTTAAGAATGGTTGCTTTTGGAAAGAAGTTGAAAGACAGACAGATCCAAGAATGGCAAGGGTATGCAGATATCCCTTATATAGACCTAGTTGTTGTAGATTCCTTCGTTTAAACTTGCTGGCAACCAGAGCATGCATTTTCTTTCCTTTGTTTACATTTGACCACACAAGATAATTCCATGGGAGGATGTTAAATGCATTTCAACCTTGTTACATATGAGAGTATTTGAACCAGTGCTAATACAGTTTAATTGACTGACATGTAGTGAAATTGTAGTATCTGCTGTATAACAGTAGAACAAGCTCTGTCAAGAGGATCTAGGCAGTTATATTACCCCGCAAATTAAATGAATGACAGTTAAATTGCAGGCAAAAAACTAGTAAACTTGTGGGAGGCTTAAGGAAACGCATTACTTTGTGATAATAAAGAGACAAGGCAGACATATGTGGAGACATGTGAAGGGAAATAGCTAAGCAAAGAGATATGTTAGATTCTACCTATTGTAGGAAAGGAAACTCAAAAAAGTTTTGCATAGAATCCAGAGACATATTTGATTGTTTTTTCAGAATTGACTGGTTTTTGAATACTTGAAGAGCTTTATTTTTCAACTTTCCAGATATTACATCAACTACAAATTAATGAAGAAGAAGGTTAAGCAGTACAATAACCAAATCAAAGCTGGAGCACTAGATCGCCGACATGTTCTTAAGGATTTCTCACGAATGCTAGACAATCAGGTAAGAATATGAGGGTTGTGCACTAGGATCTCTTATGCGCATATCAGCCGGATGAGGCTACGGTTGGTTTGTTGATCTTCACTGACGTATTTTCCTAACATTTTAGTAATATAAGAGTAAGTTATGAGGCTTGTCAATGCATTTGTTATTCTTTAAACAAAAGTTTGATCTTTCTTGAAGTGCCTATTCCTACTTCAACTGAAGCAGGTAAACTAGCTGCAAGTAGTTTTAGGTGACTGAAAAAGCATCCTTCTCCCAAATACTGATTATTTGCCGAGTTTCTTCGAGAGTTATTATTCAGTCTCATCTGAATAATTAGCATGTTATGAAACCCTCATCTATTTTCTGCCTCCATTTCCCTTGGAGAGCAGTAATGGTCAAGTCCATGTCTTCTCTTTCCATGTTTATTTCTTTCTTCTGGCTATTGTGTCATCTCTCACCTCCCCGCCTCTGTTTGTGTTTTGAATAGGGATTTGGATAGGTCAATCATCAATGGAGTCTTCAGGAATTATCCTGATTTTTTCTGATTGCTAATACCTTATTCATGTAGTGTTTAAAAGGATGCTCCTTATAGGAAAGAAACATTCTGTCACACTGTGGGATCTATATTTTTACTTAAGAAGGAAAACATGAAAGAGCCTGTAATTTTCTCAACACTTGCAGATTGAAAGAATTGTTCTGTTTATGTTGGAACAACAAGGAGTGCTGGCAAGCAGGATATCCGAACTAAATAAACAGCAAGATTCTCTTCAAGAACAGCCTGACATATCGAAAATAACTGAGTTGCGAGAAGCTTATAGAGATGTGGGACGTGATCTTCTGAAGCTTCTCTTTTTCGTTGAAATAAACGCCATTGGATTGCGGAAGATCCTCAAGAAATTTGACAAACGTTTTGGGTATCGATTCACTGATTATTATGTCAAAACCCGGGCTAATCATCCTTATTCCCAACTTCAGCAAGTTTTCAAGCACGTGGTAATATGATAAACTCAACTAGCTACTTTATTTTAATCATCTTCTTCTACTAGAAATAATAAGACTACTGCAGTTCTATAGCATCAACTACTATTGCAATTTCTAGGTTTACTATTTCTAGTTGGCACTTTTCATGAGAAAAATGAAAAAGAAGAGCTAGACACAATGCAGTACTGAATCTTTAGTATTCGTGATGAGATAATGTGAATTCCTTCAGAAATTTGATAGATTTGTCCAAGAGCGAAATCTCATTGACAAATGACAATATTTCAAGGTGGGCACTACTGACCATGAATGGTGATTCCAGGGGTTAGGGGCAGTTGTTGGAGCAATATCTCGTAATCTTGCTGACCTTCAGGACCGTCAAGGAAGCTACTTGTCAATTTATGACCAGCCTTCTCTGCCGCTCCAGGTTTCCTGACCTTCTGTGCATCTAAGTTTCTTGAACAAATAATTTAGAGGCTTTGCCTACTGTATTCTTATATGTTAAATTGTTTTGCAGGATTCTGTTGTTGATTCAATGCAAGCAGCTGTTGATAGATTAAGTCATTCAACAAACTTCCTTAACTTTTTGGCCCAACATGCACTTATCATGCAAGAAGAGTTTCCAACTCCTGTTGAGGAACAAGTTGATGATCAGAGATACCACTTTATGTCACTTCTCTTAAACTTGGCAAATACCTTTCTTTATATGGTCAATACATATATCATTGTTCCAACAGCAGATGATTATTCTATGAGCCTTGGTGCAGCTGCAACAGTTTGTGGGATTGTGATCGGTGCCATGGCTATTGCACAGATCTTTTCCTCGGTGTATTTCAGTGCTTGGTCAAACAGGTCTTATTTCAGACCTCTGGTATTTAGCAGTATAGTTCTCTTTGTGGGGAATGTCTTGTATGCATTGGCTTATGATCTCAGATCAATACCAGTTCTCCTTATTGGTCGAATATTTTGCGGGTAGGTTTCTCTCTCTCTCTCTCTCTCTCTCTCTCTCTCTCTCTTCGCAAATCTGTGCACTTAGGATGTCTTGCATGCACATGGTAATCTGTGATGAATATTTTTAGATATTTATTTGCTATATTTTAGGGGTGATGGTAGGGTGTGGAGAGAAGCATTTAACATCTCTTAGACAACTAATCTTCAGTGATGTCAAAGATGAGAATTGTGCAGAATTGCTTTTGGAGAGGGATCTGAGGACTTCAAAGAAGTTCTTGTGCTTGATAATTTTTAACAACTTAACATAATATACTTTAGTTGCAGCAAGCTAGGATAATTGTCAGTTTGATTCTTGTGTATCGGTGGAAGTAAAACATTTTTTTGGGGACCAGGTAAACTAACCACCTTCAGTATGGAATACTACAGGGTCATATGAAGATTCAAATGATATGATATTAGTGAATTCAGTAAACCATTTGCTCGCTCATCTTCATACTACATCCTTATTTCATTCCATCTCCATTTTTGTTCTTGAATTTGCAGTTTGGGTTCCGCCAGAGCAGTGAACCGACGTTACATCAGTGACTGTGTGCCTCTTAAGATCCGGATGCAGGCTTCAGCTGGATTTGTCAGCGCTAGTGCTCTTGGGATGGCATGTGGCCCTGCACTTGCTGGGTTACTCCAAACTAATTTTAAGATTTACAATTTGACATTCAATCAAGATACATTGCCTGGTTGGCTCATGGCTTTTGCATGGTTAATCTATTTGATATGGTTGTGGATCTCATTCAGAGAACCTGCTTTCGAAACCGAAGTGAGCACTGGTCCTCAAGAACCTGCTAATAATGGTATGTTGACTTTTTAGTTGCATGGTATGGGTATGATGTTGTCTCTTGTAGACTAGTATTGTGTTCTAAAATTTCATAGTGTAAATTAGCACATGTCCACTATTCTCTTCTTTCCATTCTCAATGTTTTAACTCGAATGATGTCAGCTAAACTCCAAACCTTTCCATTATTGAACTAGTTACCTTGTGAGTTATGGCGAGATGTACACGAGAGAGATTGCTCTTGGTTTGGGTTAATGATGGCCAGGTTGAAGGAATATCTATCTGAAAATCCTATTGAATTGGTACCCACTTCTTGAGGTGCTAAATTCATTGTCATTTCAGTGTGTCATTAGCTAGTGGTTGCACAGATCCTGCCAATAAGGAGGTAAGGGTGTGAAAGTTTGTCTATAATATAAGTTAGGATGGGCAGAGGTATCCCTTAGAAGAACTGAGGGGAGGTGATTAGATATGACATGGCACAACTTCAATTTTCCGAGGACATGACCGTAAATAAGAAGGTACGGAGGTTGAGGATTAGATTAGAAGGTTAATAGATAGACAAGAGTTGTTGCATTTTATGTGGGGGAGACGCGGGGCTAGCCTTCCCTCCTTATTCGTAATCATATTTATGCATCACATATTCTTCTTTGTTATTTAGTGTTTATTACTATCGATTGCTCTATTTGCTTTGTATCTTGTTTTTTGCTATCTTATTTTCTTATATCATGCTTTGAATTCTTCTCTTCTTTTGAGCCGAGTTTCTATAAGAAACAACATCTCTACCCATAAAGGTAGGGGTAAGGTCTGCGTAAATCCTACCTTTCCTAGGCTCCACTTGTGGGATTGCACGGTGTATGTTTTTGGAAATTAAGAAGTTCAATTTACAGATCATATTTCTACCGTCATAAAAAATATTAAACTAATTTTTGGAGCATATGAATGAAGTTGGTTTTATAACTTATAGCTGATGTACAGTTTATCCTTTGTGCAAGTGCATCACATAATTTAGAGCAGCGAGGAAAAAAAGTTTTGTCAGATGAAATGGAAGAGCAGGGGTGGATATATAATTACAGTCTGATGTTAACCTTTTTATTTTTGTACCAGTAAAAAATGATGCCCTTGAAAAGGGCATTACACAACCATTGCTCTTGAAAGTGGAGGACAATCAACAAGATGATGAGAATGACCAAGAATATGATGAGAGTGAAGAAGCTCCTGAAGAATCTCGTCAGCCAGCCAACTCTATAGCTGAAGCATACAGATTACTTACACCTTCGGTGAAGGTAAATTTCCAACTCTGGATAGAGTCTATTGAGCAAAAAAATAGTGGTATTGCTTGCTTTCCTGCTTGATGGTTGTTTTTCTCTTGGGAGTTATCAACAACTTGCTCCTTTGTGTTTGTTGAACTTTGGAATTCTTCATTTTATGAAGATTGTGATAATGATGCCAAATACAGAATGAGGACAGGTAAGTAGGACATGAAATGTAGTTTATCATGATATACCTATAATAGAAATGGAGGTTAATAATGGTGATTTGCATATTAAAAGCTGCGCATGATTGGTACATAATCTCGTCTTACTACAAATGAGAACACAATTGACAAGTAACTGTATGTCTAATTGTGTAGTGCCTTCTCATCATAGCCAAGAGAGAAATCAAGAAAGGAAGGAGAAAAAAGGGAAAGGATGCATCACTCTTTGTATGCATATGGAATAAAAGCATATTATAATTTAATTAGATTTATTCACTTAAATACACAACTTATATTATAATAATCTCTAAAAGTCCCAATACTTTCAAAAAAATTTCAAAATCCCTTATTTTTCTATTCTCTCCAACTTTACGATACATGACTCTTCATATTCTACCAACCTTCTGCCAGACTAAATTTCTTCCTAAACTTTTGCCTAAATTCCCGCGCTTGTTTTTACAACTCCCGTTTTCAAAAGATACCTCATTATCTTTGAATTCTATCAAAATTGAAGATCTTGTCATCTCCGTCTCTTGTTCCTCATCGTCTCTGTTCATCATCCAACAAAGAAAATTGAAAGATTTCATTTTCTTCATCTTTCTTTTCATTTGTTTTTTCATCAGTTTCAACAATGGATTCTAATCCATTATTTAGTTTAGGTATTTCACAAATAGTCGATTCTCACCAGGAAAGTTCATCATTCTGAAGTTGTTCCCCAAAATGAAGTTTCCTCTCAGTTCGAACTTCCCAATCAGACTTAGGAAGTTTCTCAAATTGAAGATATTCCTCAGGCAGAAAAGTCCATCAAAATGAAGATGCTCCGAGGTGTGATTTTGATTCGGACTAGATAGGGTTTCACGAAAATAGATCTAAAGAATTTCATGATCCATTATTGAAGAGGATGATTACACACTTTAGAAAATTTGTTTGATGCATTGTATCAGGTTTGAGTAAACGTATTTACTTGCAATAAATATTCCAAAATGATAATTAATACTTTATACAGGGGTTTGGCTTTTAACAATACTAGTAGATCAATTGAATCAACTGTGAAGAAAATGTGGCCAGTGTATCTTATAACTTGATACACCAATATTACATGATACTTGATTATACACTTTAGCATATTTGATGCATTGTATTAGTTCTGAGTAAACTTGTTTACTTGCAATGAAACATCCAATATGATACTTGATTAATACTTTATATAGGAGTTTGGCTTTTAATAATATTAATAGATCAATTGAATCAACTATGAAGAAAATGTGGCCAATACAGTGTATTAATAGTGATACTTGATTATTCACTTCAGCATATTTGTTTGGTGCATTATCAGGTCGGAGTAAACTTGTTCTCTTGCAATGAATCATCCAAAATGATACTTTATTAATGCTGGATACAGGAGTTTATCTTTTAACAATATTAATAGATCAATTGAATCAGCTGTGAAGAAAATGTGGCCAATACAGTGTATCTTATAACTAGATATACACTCGCCAATCTCCAGTTTTGCCGCAATTGCAGTTTTAAGATTCACAAACAAAATTGTTTGTCCGACAACTATTCCATTGCTTTTGTATCTTTGAATAAAACAGATCATTCTCCCAAATTCCAAAATGTCTCAGCATTATTGCAACATTCATATTGTATTATATGATATTTTTGACGATCCTTTTTTCTGAATTGTTTTCTTGTCAACTTTTTGCAATATTTTGAAGAAATTTTGAATTTAAAAGTTTGAAACTGACTTCCAGTGAATCTGTTATGTTTTTCTTGGATAGTTGCTTGATTAGTGTTTGATAGGCATAAATCGTGGGAATCAATTAAACTGATTTACGTTATGTTTCCTTTTAAAACGGAATTGACAGCTAGCGACACGCATCAACGTTGGTTGTTGTATGTATCGCGAAGTGCATTTTTGTCGGGAATTTTTGTAATTTCGAAAATAGTAGGGATAAATTGATATTTACTCCTTACAGCGTGTGATTCTTAAAAATTTTACATTTACTTATGCTTTAAGATTTTAACTTTCAACGAATGGTGACTAGACTCTTTCATCTTTCCAGGTTCAATTATTAATCTACTTCATGCTGAAATATGTTATGGAGATTTTACTTTCAGAATCCAGTGTCATTACGACATATTACTTTGGCTGGTCAACGGGCACTGTGGCAATTTTTCTTGCATGTCTTGGCCTCACGGTTCTTCCAATAAATGTTGTAGTTGGAAGCTACATAAGTAATATGTTTGAGGACAGGTAACTTCTTTTGCACCAGAACATGCTTTGGATGTTTACTTTCTGGACAGGAGTCTAGATTTTCTAAAATTTTCCTGGATATAAATGTTTGGTGCTCATATTGATGTGTTATAATGAGAATGGAATAACTTTCCTCCAGCCAGTCTTTTGGGCCTTCCATCTTTTCTAGTGAATTGAATTCCTTGCTTGTGGATCATTCCGCAGATATTATTTGCTGTGTCTCCTCCTCTAATCCATGTGAATTTGTACTATAATTTTGTGCTACTAAAATTGCAATCATGTCTTAAAAACAATATCTAATTACACAAAAGCATTTTTAAGATCATGCCTGTGAAAATTAGTTACTATCATGTTAAATATTTTTTGGGATTCTGATAGTTTCTTTGGTTTGCAGGCAAATTTTGCTGGCATCTGAAATTATGGTTTTACTTGGTATACTTGGGAGCTTTCATACTGTAAGCCCATACACAGTGCCACAATATGTCTGCTCTGGGCTTGTAATGTTTGTAGCTGCTGAAGTGTTAGAAGGTAAGATCTCTCTTTCCCATTCTTTTTTTCCTCATTATTAAGAAACATATTTGTTTTTGACTGAACCTATCAATATGACAAACCAAAATAAAGTTACTAGCTCTGATGAATGGATAGTGAAACGAATTAGAGTGGTGTCATAACATTCTTGGTTCTCTCTGTAGGTTTCTTTTCCATTTCTGTCTATAATGAACTACTAATTCAAAGATGATGTTTTTAAAACTCTTTTGATGATCAAACTTACCCGAATATCACAAAGTCATAGTCTTTGACTTCGGAAACTAGGTTTAGTGGTTTACAGCAGCATATCTTGGATAAGTGGATCCGTTAGTGGGGTGACGTATGGCTTTATATTTACATCCTCCTTCAAAGAACGCACCCTTAGAGAACTGATTCTCAAGGTCTCTTTACAACGTGAAGACCTCTTTTAAAGTAGTTTAAATCCTCATTTCTTATGATAAACAACAAAATATCAGTGAAATTAGTGGGGTCTGGGGAGGGTAGAGTGTACACAGACCTTACCACTGCAACAACATCATTTCTTATAATAGAAATAGGATTTTCAATCTAAGTGGATTGACGCACAGATACTTTGATGAAAAAAGATGAAGTTGACTTCTTATTACTAATTCCTTCCATTTTCTCTTCCTGAGATGATGAATGTACCCAGCTCTCTTTAACCATTCTTGGATCGAATAACCCGAACTCTTTAGCATAAACGACGAATAATTCAATATTGATGATGCCAGATATCTTTTGGGTAATGTTTTACACTACTCGCATTCTAATACTCTTTATTTGTTTGGCTGACATTATAAGGTGTCAATTTATCGCTGCTCTCGCGAGTCATGTCATCCAGACTTTCTCGTGGAACCTACAATGGTGGTCTCTTGTCAACAGAAGCTGGCACAATTGCTCGGGTGATTGCAGATGTAACCATAACCCTTGCTGGGTATTTGGGACAGAGTAGGCTCTTGAATGTCACACTCCTACCTTCACTTTTAATTTGTATAGCTTCCATTATCGCAACCTGTTACACATACAATACTCTTTACTAAACGCCATTTGGATTCTTGAAATATTGTCAACCGTGATAGCATTATCTCTCCCTCAAATTCTTTTCTACCTCCTTTGCCCCATGTATAATATTGATGTAAATTTTCGGTTAGTAGTTCATTTATTTCTTTACGTCTAACTACGTTCTCATTATTCAATGTCATGGTGTTTTTCTTATAGGAAATTGCTCTTAGATACTACTATTCTGTCCTATAGGTAGCTGCTGTTTTTTTTCTAAGTCGGCCTAATTATCATCAGGTTACTGTTTCTAGTAATGCGGGAATTTAGTGGGAACTACATACTTCACAGAAATAATTGTATGTCACGAACTAATTAGCACCTGTACGTACGTCAAAATTCAAGACAAGTGGCTTTTATTCACATCATGATTATTAACTATGGTTGATAATGAGTATTCTTTCTTTAATTTTGCACTCTATCTCAATTTTTTGGTATGATTAAAACGTCGGATGTGGGTAAGTATTCAGTACAGATATGATGTGACATCCTAATTCAGGATGAGTTTCCAGCGAAACACACGAGGTATATTAGATATATAGGGTATGCAAGTAAGAAATTTTATATGTTAGCTTGTCCATGGGGAACAGAAAAGTGGTCCAACAAATTCATGGTACGAATCAGTGTAATGGTGTGGTGTGGTTTGAACCACCGATTAGTTTGTTGTGTAAACTCTTCCAACGTAGATTTAAATGAATAAATTTCATCCAAGAATTAAACATTACTCTCCTTTTCTTTTTTTTTATTTCTCTTAAAAAGTAAAGAAATACTTTAATTTTTTTATCATTTATTTTGGGAGCTACACGGAGAGGGAGAGGTAGACCGAAGAAGTATTGGGAGGAGGTGATCAGACAAGATATGGAGAATCTAGATCTAACCGAGGACATGATCTTAGATAGGAAGGAGTGGAGGTCGCGAATTAGAGTAGCAGGCTGATTGGTTGGTAGTAGGGGTAGGCATGATTGATGTCTCTAGTTGTTGTATGTGTGTTGAATGCATCGTATTTACATATTGACATGCGCTTTTTGTAAAAAGTCGTTATTTTTATTTCGATTTCTTGTTCTATTTTTCCCTTTGTTCCCTTTCCTTCCCTTTGCTATATCTAGTTTATTCTGCTTATGGGTTGTTGAGTCGAGGGTCCCGAGGTAGTGGGAAGTTCTGCGTACATTTCTACCCTCTCCAGACTCCACTTGTGAAATTTAACTGGGTATGTTGTTATTTATTTATTTTTATGTTAAAAAATTTCGGACTTGGTCACCCCTATTGTTTGTTCATGATGAGAATTAGCAATTACGTGCCACCTCCACCTATCTTACACACTTAATTAATTTCTTGACGGTCAATCTGCCAACTAGTTGTGTAATTAATACATGTTGACAAAGTTTATATTGTCCACGTACAAATCGACAATATTAGTTAAAAGGAAATAAAGAATCACCAAATAAGTTCGAAGATCATGGACTTTGGGAGAAGGTACATTGTACTATTGTCTATTTCCTACTTAATGAGTTTTTGGACAAAAAAAATTATGAAATTTGAAAGAAAGGGAAAAAAAAATGTAAGTAGTTATTTTCAAGTTGGAAATGATATTTGAAAAATAAAGTTGAATTTGAATATATTTTTAAATGTTTATGTGTGATGATGAATTCCGACTTTCTTTTTAGCATTGGCTTGGAAGAGGTTAGTGTAAGGAACCATCTTGAGATGAGAAGTTCCACATCAGCAAAACACATGAGAAATACTGGATATATAGGTAAACATGTCTTACCTACTAGTGACATGTGTTTAAACCTGTGCGGGCGTAGACTCAAAGCGAGGACAATTGCCAAGATGTCAAATATGACATTGTTATCAAAAGTCTAGAATTTGAATTTTATAAATCTAAATTTCTTCCCCTTAATAGGCCAGATGCTAATTTTAGAGTTGAATATAAATGCATGAATAATTAATTAGCCTCCGTCATAGTAATAAGTTTATTGAAGCCAATTAAGAATTGTATTCTGGTTTTATTTTACGTGGCATCATTTAATTTGGCATAATAATTTTTTTTAAAATAAAATTTTTAAAATTTATGGTCTAAAATAATTTTTAGATATTTATATGATTCTAAAATATTTCATTAAGGGTAGAGAGAAATTCTAAAAAATTACATTATTTCTGATTATAATAAAATAATATTTTTTGAGACGAAATAAAAAGAAAGTGTGACACGTAAATGGAGAGTATTTAATTTCTCACCCTTCATTTTTTGTATTGTCAATTTAGGTCTTATTTGGCTCTACAATTAAATTATTTTTGATTATAATAAAATAATATTTTTTTTAGACGAAATAAAGAGAAAGTGTGACAATGTAAACAGAGAGTATTTAGTTTCTCACCCTTCCTTTTTTGTATTGTCAATTTAGGTATTATTTGGCTCTACAATTGAATTATTTTTATTATAATAAAATAATATTTTTTTTAGACGGAATAAAAAGAAAGTGTGAGATGTAAACAGGGAGTATTTAGTTTCTCGCTTTTCATTTTTTGTATTGTCAGTTTAGGTCTTTTTTGGCGCTACAATTAAATTATTTTCTGATTATAATAAAATAATATTTTTTTAGACGAAATAAAGAGAAAGTGTGACATGTGAACAAAGAGTATTTAGTTTCTCACTCTTCCTTTTTTGTATTGCCAATTTAGGTCTTATTTGGCTCTACAATTGAATTATTTCTTATTATAATAAAATATATTTTTTTGAGACGGAATAAAAAGAAAGTGTGAGACGTAAACAAGGAGTATTTAATTTCTCGCCCTTCATTTTTTGTATTGTCAATTTAGGTCTGGCTCTACAATTAAATTATTTCTGATTATAATAAAATAATATTTTTTTTAGATGAAATAAAGAGAAAGTGTGACATATAAACAGAGAGTATTTAGTTTTCTCACCCTTCCTTTTTTGTATTGTCAATTTAGGTCTTATTTGGCTCTACAATTGAATTATTTTTTATTATAATAAAATAATATTTTTTTGAGACGGAATATAAAGAAAGTGTGAGACGTAAACAGGGAGTATTTAGTTTTTCGCCCTTCATTTTTTGTATTGTCATTTAGGTCTTTTTTGGCTCTACAATTAAATTATTTTTGATTATAATAGAATAATAATTTTTTTGAGATGAAATTTTTTAAAAAAAAAGTGTGATACGTAAACGGGGAGTATTTAGTTTCTCGCCTTTTATTTTTTGTATTGTCAATTTAGGTATTATTTGGCTCTACATTTAAATTATTTTTTATTATAATAAAATAATAAATTTTTAGATGAAATAAAAAGAAAGTGTGACATGTAAACGGAGAATATTTAGTTTCCCACCCTTCATTTTTTGTGTTGTCAATTTAGGCCTTGTTTGGCTCTACAACTTCTTAGTTGGAAGTTGAGTTTAAGCTAGTCACCAATAAAACTTGACTACATATTCATAAATTTTGATGACTTATTTATTATTGTCTTTTTTCAAATTGGGACCCTTGAAAAGAAATAAAGATTAAAAAAGATAGCATTTCATTGCCAATTTATTCTTTATTTAGTGTTGCATTAAATATTAATGAAAAGAAGTTAGTTGAAATAATAATTAATAAATGAATTGTGACCTCAAACTGAAAATAGAGAGAGATTGAGCTTTGTGGTTGGAAATGTAGTGTACAAAAATATTGGTGAGTTTAATTTCTGTCATTATCAGGGGCATAAATATCGAAAAATCGAATCAAATCATATTAATTCGATACTTCAGTTTTTTTGTTCGGTATAAGTATTCTTTTTTCAAAAGTTTGGTTTTTCGGTTAAGGGTCTCGAAGATATAAATCAATTAGCAATTAAATCATTCATGAAACAAGTCAAGGTAGCAACAAATTTATAATTCATATAGTTAACTTGAAATATTATTTCCAAGAGAATTCAAACATATTTTTTGCCGATTTATGTCACATAAAGGATGTCTTCGTGCTTGTTTTCCTCATGCAATAGTTGGAGGCATAAGTTCCTGACAAAGATGAATATAGATTTTTAAGCATAATAAGTGTTCCATGGGAGCAAATAATCATTTTACATGATTTTAAGCTTATAAGTGTCTTATACTTTGATTTTGTCCTCGTTTTATTTCTCATTAGTTTGCACTACCATTTTAAAAACACCAAATCGAACCGAACCTGAAAAAATCAAACTAAATCGAATTATTTCGATTCGATATATGGTGCACACTTTTTCAAAATTGAAGAACCGAATCGAAATTTGTTAAAACCGAACTAAAGAACCGAATGTCCATCCCTAGTCATTATAATCTATAGCTACTCAAAGCAGTTGCTCTCTTTGATCACTTTTACTTGACACTATTTCGCCTTTTGAGGTCAACTTGAATAAATTTCAAAGCTAAATTGAGATAGCAAAATTCAATACTCCCTCCGTCCCGAATTAATTGAATTTTTAGGCTTTTTTCAAGGTTCAAATTAAAATAGTTGAATTGTTCAAAGTTCAAGATGAATGTTTAAAAAAAATTTATATTTGCCCTTTCATTTATTGAAGTTTTATATTTTATAGAAAATAATACACGTACACTGCATATTTATGACTTCACAAAGAGCAATAGTGAAAAGTATGGTTTAAATTTTGTCTATGAATGTTTTTCTTTATATGTGTGTATTGCCTCACAAATTCAATTAAAATGGGATGGGGGGAGTATTTACAATATAAAACTTAAATGGTTGAAAACTATATAAAAAATGTTATAAGTTGCAATTCTTCTCATATTAATATGATGAAAAATACATCTTAATAAGCATTTTCCCCTACTCATGGTGGGGCCTTAGGCGGTGTTTGAATAAACTTTTTTTGAGTGGCTTAAAAGTCAAAAGTAGGTACCTATCTACTTTTGACTTTTAGAGGTCGTTTGGTAGAGTGTATTAGCAAAAATAATGTATGCATTAATTGGGTGTGTCTTGTTTGGTACACTTTTTCATGCTATGAATAACTAATGCAAGCGTTAGTTTTACACTCTAGTATTAAAGTGTGTATTATTAATACTATCAATTTTTAGGTATTAGTAATGAAAGGGAATTTAATGCTTGCATTTGCATGGTTAAAGACCCGATTGCCCCCTCAAAATCTTTTTTACAATTTTTAGGTATTAGTAATACAAGGGGATTTAGTGCTTGCATTTGCATGGTTAAAGACCTGGTTGCCCCGTCAAAATCTTTTTTATATCTTTTCCGTCATAATTGTGAAGGATATCTTTGTAAATAAATATTTTTATGCAATTACTATTTTTAATACACCAAACGAAACAATGCATAAGAAATATCTGATCATAATTAATGTAAACATAACTAATACAAGCATTACTAATGCATACATTATCACTGAACTATATTTAGCATTATTTTTATACATCGTACCATACGACCCCTTAATTTTTCTTTATGTTTTTATGAGCCTAAAGTTAACATGCTTAAAAGCATTTTATGTCTTTGTTAAATACCTCTAAAACTTAAAAAGTATTTAAAAGTCAAACGCACCTAAAAAAATAAGCCAAACTCCCTCAAATGAAAAACTTCTTGTTTGTGAATAGTGATTTCTTCTTAGAAAAGTATACGTGATGCAAATTTGAATTAATTCAATTGGTGAATTATATATATCATTAAACAAATAAAAAAAACAACTAGAATAAAGTATGTAAGTTAAAGATTCATAAATTGGACACACGTTCTTATGGGTATTAGATAGACAGATTGAGTTGAAATTGATATGTTCAAATAGGATGAGTTAATAAATAAATGAGCATTAACACGCACAAAAGTACTTGAACTGAAATTGATAATTGGACTAAAATGGATAAAAAACCGGATCATAATTCAACCCACTCAGTACTTACTACGTGCTTGTTTGGATGAGCTTATAGTTGTCGGCAAGTTGCTTACAAATCAAATGTCATAAGTTAACTTTTCACTTAAAAATAAGTGTTTAAAAGCACTTTTAAATCTTAGTCTAACACTTAAAGGTGTATTAATTTCATAGGCATAATAATTCGATATTTTGATTTAAAAGTACTTAAAATAAGTCATTCCAAACAGGCTCAAAGTTTTTAATTCTTTATTTGTTTTCTTATAATTAATATGTTTAAGTTACCTAATAAAAAGATTTTCATTATGACTATATATAACATATTGAAAAATATATTATTTTAAAAATACCTAAACATTTTTTTTATGGATCAATCTAGATTGCATATCAACAGATTATTAACTCAATCAAATCTAAATAACTCAAATAGTTTATGATTTTGTGAATTAATTTTGCCACCCATTTGACATGATATCAAATCTAAATTTTATAATATTTCAACTTTCTCAATAATTAAGACTATATTGTCCCACACAAATGTTAGACATTTGATATAATGAAGAGGGCCAAAACTTATAATAATCATGTGAAAGAAAATAAAAGAGAAAAAGATGTTTGCCCATTTAATTAAATCCTACAACTACCTTCTTCCCCTCTCCCTAGCCTTATCTACACCATAATAATAACAAAAATAGCACTTATAATATGTATTTTTTTCCTCATTTTTTTATTAAATTATACACAATTTTTTGGACCTAATTAGTCACTTTCTTTATTCTTCTAAATAAATTCTCCAAATAACTATTATATATATATATAGTTCCACTTCTTTCTCCAATATTCAAGAATTCACATTTGCTGCATTTTCTTGTTCCTTAAAAATATACACTCAAAATGTCATAAAGGAACATTTTGTGCTTCCCAAATTTATTGCCTCCCAAATTGTTTGGAGTTTTACTATAAATCTTCTTTTTTTTCTTTCTAGTTATCCATCAATCTCATTATTGGAGATATTAATTAATTAATCACAATGGAGTTTGAGTTGATTATTGCTACTGTTTTGGGAATTTTCCTCTTTCATGGATTTTGTTCTTCGGAGAAAGGTACACAGATTTTATCCTTTTTTACTTTCTTCCTAGATAAACCTCTCGTTATGTCAAAAATAGTAGAAATGCAACAACATTTTGATAGTGAATGGAAATTTAAAAGTTCTGGTTTGCTAAAGGAATTAGTCCAGGTTAAACCGAGAAGTAATTAAAAGTTTATTATAATTTAGCTTTTTATTTATGGTTAGAGTCCTTTCTTGTTGCCATTAAAGACCCCTTTTGTTATGGTTAACTAGTGGTTATTAAAAGAATTAAAACTCACGCTAAATGCAAAATAAGACTGTGCATGATAGGTTTATGTGATCATGCTCTTTTTTGAGCTCGGCTCATAATGAAAGCTTTAGTGCATTACGCTGTTTAATATATCTTAAGCTAAAATTTATGTACCATGCGGCTAAATGGTTAGATCAACTCAATATTTTTAACTTAAAATCATATAATAAAAATCTATTCGAAAAAATATTGTAAATTATAGTAACTTTTTTCATGTAATATAACGAAGGAGGAAAATTGATATTTTAAAATATTGATCAAATTTCATATATTATTGACTTATATTTAACAAATATTTATAAAAAATTAAACTCTGTATATGAAATTGCAGCTCCAAACTATTCATTTATGCGCGAAGCAACTACAGCGCCGGAGATTTCACATTACGACTACATAATCATCGGCGGTGGCACCGCCGGCTGCCCGTTAGCCGCCACGCTTTCTCAGAACTACAGCGTACTTCTACTCGAGCGCGGCGGTTCGCCTTACGGAAATCCTAACATCACATACTTGTCGGCATTCGGAACTCCACTTTCTGATCTCTCACCGGGATCTCCTTCTCAGCGATTCATTTCCGAGGATGGCGTAATCAACGCGCGCGCACGCGTTCTGGGTGGCGGAAGCTGTTTAAATGCCGGATTTTACTCACGCGCCGCCACGAAGTACGTGAGCAGTGTTGGATGGGACGGGAAGTTGGTGAACGAATCGTATATATGGGTGGAAAATAAAGTGGCGTTTCAGCCGCCGGTGAGGCAGTGGCAGTCCGCGTTGCGCGACGGTCTTGTGGAGTCAGGGGTGGTGCCGTACAATGGATTCACGTATGATCATATAAATGGGACCAAAATTGGGGGCACGATTTTCGATGCCGCCGGCCGCCGGCACTCGGCGGCCGATCTACTTGAGTATGCTAACCCTAGTGGAATCACTCTCCTTTTGCATGCTACCGTCCACAAAGTTTTGTTCAAAACAAGAGGTACGTATATTCTCATGCAAATAAAGAAAAAAAAAGAAATTATAAATCCATTTTATTTTGCACGATAATGTTTGACTTAATACAAAGCTTACGACGGAAAAAATGATAAAGGGTTGTGATCCCATGAATCAACCCCAAAAAACCGCCTTCAATTTGAATTACAGGCTGCAACCCGTCCATGTAAAGTAGAAACTATTACTCTTTCCATTTAAAAAAGAATGACCTAATTTAATTTTGCACAAAAAATTTTAAAAAATAAAGAAGACTTTTTAATCTTGTGTCCTAAATTAAATTGTGTCAAATGTATCATAATGACATTTAATCTTGTAGCCTAAAATATGTCATGTGAAAAATTAAAATTAAGATATTGCTGGAATAAAAAATGGATCATTTTCTTTTAAACGTGTATAACGTTTGTATTATTCGCTATACAATTCACAATATTTATATATTTCGCCATACAATTTGATTTACACGTAATTTTTATATAATCGCGCACAACGTTTTCTCCAGGAGTATCAAGGCCAATAGCTCATGGTGTAATATTTAGAGATGCATTTGGGAAAACCCACAAAGCCTATTTAAGAAGAGGTGAAATGAATGAAGTAATAATTTCATCTGGGGCACTTGGAAGCCCACAAATGTTAATGTTAAGTGGAGTAGGCCCATCAGAACATTTAAAGGCCCATAATATCACAGTGATATTGGACCAGCCCAATGTTGGACAAAGGATGATGGATAACCCAATGAATGCAATATTTGTGCCATCACCTGTACCTGTTGAAGTTTCTCTCATACAAGTCGTCGGAATTACAAGATTTGGAAGTTACATTGAAGCTGCCTCCGGCGAGAACTTCTCCGGCCGGCAGAGTAGCGGTAATGACTATGGAATGTTCTCCCCCAAGGTAAGTTTTTCTCGTGATTTTAAGTTACGTATACTGATGATATACAAATATTTTATAGTATCAAGTCACCTAACAATATGGCGGCGTAGGCACATATAAGTTGAGTAGTCAGTCGAACACCCATCGTCAATTTTTTTTTTTTACATATGTATAAAATTTAAAATATCCTTAACGAAATTTGTGACTTTACTACTGAATTTGGTCATATAGGCTTATAGGTCACCTAAAAGATCTTTAGAGGTAATTTTATAGAAAATGAGACAGGTTAAAATGCGGTATACTACTGGTATACATAAGTTAAATTTACTATACATAATTTAGAGGAAAAATTAGGACAATAAAGTTCTGAGATAATTACCCTCTTTTATAAAATATTTACTCTTTTTAAATACATTTTTTATTTATTACCTAAATATTTCATATTTGAAAAATATTTACCATTTATAGCAATTGTATTATGTATTAAAAGTTCATTACATATGTAATATATATGTACTATAAATGTCTTATAATTATTTTGATAAAAAACTGCACTATATATTAAAAATGAATTATGCATGTAATATAAATGAATTACACTATGTATAAAAAATGTATTAAAATTATAAAGATGCATTATAAGTGGCTTAAAATATATTTAAAAAATTATATTTTGATAAAAAACAGCACTATGTATTAAAAATATTTTATATATGTATTAAAATTATATTGCTATAAATGGTAAATACTTTCTAAATATGATATATATAGGTAAGTTCCCCGATATTAAATGGGCCTAGTTAAGCCCATTACGGTCTTTTAAGTTTATTTAAGCTCAAAATTTAAAAAATAGCCATTATTTTCCCAGATTGGTCAGCTATCAACAGTGCCACCAAAACAAAGAACACCAGAAGCCTTAGAAAAGGCCATAAATTCAATGAGTGCACTAGATGCAGCAGCATTTAGAGGAGGATTCATAGTAGAAAAGATAATGGGCCCAATATCCACTGGACATTTGGAGCTCCGAACCCGTAACCCGAATGACAACCCATCAGTGACATTCAATTACTTCAAAGAGCCAGAAGATTTAGAAAGATGTGTAAATGGACTCAAAGTTATAGAAAATACAATTGAGTCCAAATCTTTTTCAAAATTCAGATATGATGCACTTTCATTGCCAGCATTGCTTAATTTGACAGCAAGTGCCCCAGTGAATTTGTTGCCAAAACATGCAAATCTTTCTGTGTCATTGGAACAATTTTGTAAGGATACAGTGATGACAATTTGGCATTATCATGGAGGCTGTCAAGTTGGTAATGTGGTTGATCAAGATTATAAGGTTATTGGGATTGATAATTTGAGGGTAATTGATGGATCAACTTTTAATTATTCTCCTGGTACTAATCCTCAAGCCACTGTCATGATGCTGGGAAGGTTAGTATCGTGTCTTAATTTATACGACTCTTTTTTTCTTTTCAGTCTGATATAACATATGATGTTTCCTTAGGAGCTCCATCTTTGCTTTCTTGATAACTCTAGTCGATTACTTGAGCAACCTCTCTTATTCTTTATATATATATGACATTTTTTTCTTTTCAGTCTGTTATAACATAAGATATTCTCTTAGGAGCTCCCCTCTTTGCTTTCTTGTATAACTTGAGTTGATTACTTGAGCAATCTCTCTTTTATCTCTTTATATATATACGAGCTTTTTCTTTCGAAAGACGTGTTCAAAACAATAGTTGATTATATATTAAAATAATTTTTCGATTAGTTTATGAAGATGAGTTTTTCTAGTGAAAATTTTTCATACGCAAAAACTTTTAACTTTTTTTTCTAGTGAAATAAATGTTAAAATACAACTTTAGCCTCTAAATATTATTTTTCAACTTCACTTCAAATTTTTATTTTTATTTTTTCAAAATGCTAACACAAAAATAGTTTAACTTAAACTCTCATTTTTTCACTTTAATGAAAAGGAAAAGTAAACTAAAGTACTTCTATTATATACTTCCTCAGTCCATCTAACCGGTCTAGTATATTAAAAATAAATATTCATTTTTATCTGTTCATTTGAAAAATCAAAAGAATGTTTATTATTTTATATTTATTTTATTCTTATTATTAAGTATTATTTATTTTTTGATATTTAGATGATTGATAATAATTGAAAGTGACATAATAAAATTATTTATTTATTTATTATTTTTGAAGAAATGTGTCAAATCGAATATAGACAAATAAACATCAACAAATGAGATATTATTACTAAAGGATTTTTTTAATTTTGCAATCATGTGCAGGTATATGGGAGTAAGGATCCTGACTGAGAGACTTGCAAAAGAGGAGTCAAATTAATTGATGGAAAAAAAATTGTTTTTCTTTTTTCTTTTTTCACCTTTTGTTCATGATAAATGTGTGGGGACAAATAAAGAATATATAATATCACTATGATGTATATTTACTTTATATTTCTCTGTAATAATATAATTACAGCAAATCGTGTCAAGTCAAAGGATATCACATAAAATGAAATGGATGAAATACTTATTATTCCTTCGTTACGAAGTGCTAAATGGAATAGATATTTACTTTTAAACGAAAGATTCAGTGATTGATTTTACAATTTAAATTTATGGTATGTAATAAGTCGAAATTCCATTATAAATTTAGTTTTACAATGGGATCAACAACTCATACTTAGTTGTGTATTTGTGCAAAATATTTCTTTGTATTGATCAAGTCTATTATTATTCCTAGTTTATAGTATCAACCGTCCATACGGCAAGAGTTTAATACAGCTATATATTTATCTAAGTTTTATCACTTTTAATTATAATAATATTTTTGGACAATTTTTTCAACCCTATCTAATTTAAATTAAGGCATAGTCTATTGACAGGGCGGAGCTAGTGTAGAGCTAGGGATTCGATTGAAACTTCTATAGTGAAGAAACTTTTATCAAATAAAATCGTCCAAAAAATAAAAATATCTTTTCAAAAACTGGTATACTCCTTTCGTTCCATTTTAGTTATTATAGTTTTATTTTTAGAGTCAAATTATATAAACTTTGACTAGTATTTTAATATGTGCCTTTTAATCAAAGTTACAATCAACTACACTTTTTGTATATTTTTTGTAATATCTGAATTTTTATTTAAAAATATCAAATTGATTTAATGAAACAGATGGATAACTAACATTATTGGTGGGGTTAAATGTTAGTATGGTGATTGAAAGCAACTAGACTAGAGAGAATTTTGAATCAAAATTTATGAAAGTTGACCACATTAAGCAATAAGTCTAAGAATTCATCAAGAAAAACAAGAAACATTTTAAATTTTTAATGAAGTTTCTATGAGAAATAGATTGATAGTGCCGGCCACTACAAAAAGCATAAATCATCCTTGTTTTTTCCTTCTTTTTGCATCTGCTAAAAACCATTGACAGGTTTTACAACGTGATATATACGAAAAAAGTTAATGATAATATATAAATATAAATAAAAGTAGCAGATAAAGACACGATTAATAACCTATTATATAATAAGGTCAGGCATCAACCAGCCTTAAGCTAAGAGTTTGACAAATTTAATAGCTTTAACTCAAACCTTATATTTGTATTTACAAAAATATTAACTAACGTGAATTCGATAAACAAAAGAATTATGATTTAGAATTCATAAATTAAAAATTAATATAATTTTCTGTCAGTATTAATCGGCAGGATTAAAGACCTTTTCAAGTGTTTTAATCAGAAAATTAATGATTTATGTAGTGGCTATTAAAAGAAAGACCAAGTCTAAGTTTCAATGTAGAACTAAATGTCCTATGATAAACACATGTGAGGACATTGTAAATTGAGACAAATAGTCAAGTCATACATGTAATGTGTTACTCCTTTCGTCCCAATTTAAAGCGTCTTAATTATGATCTGTCTTAAAGGAATGTTCTTTTTTTATATTTTGTAAGTTTTCTGATTCCAACATTCTATGACATGTTTAAGATCATAAGATATAAAGTCTACAAGATTTGAATTTTTTTTTGTATTTCTGAAACTTCGTATCGAGTCAAATTAAGAGACTTATTGGGACAAAGGAGGCAACTTCATTCCCTCTAGACTTGTCTAAATAGCTCAATTAAGTTCCAACACTTCAATTCCTGCAGGCTGCAGCAACCAAAAAGACCAAGAAAAAGACCAAAAGGATCCTAAATCAAGAATGCAATCACCTTGTTTCAATTGTATTTGCTGCCAGAACTCCCATGGAGATCAAAATCCCACCTCAAAAATCAGCATAATCATCACTTGCCATAGCGAATTCGTCGATGCAGTAACTTCATCCATCCAGCCAAATTCTCAATTCACTAACCATGAGTCTTTGCCTTGTTGTGAAGAACTGTTTGCCAATTTAAAAGAAGCATATCCACAATACATCCAGACTAATCTTGCTGATGAAATCCGAGCACACGAATACTATCACCTCTCTCTTTCGAAACATGTTTGTCTTGATTACATTGGCAATGGCCTTTTTTCTTACTACCAACAACAGAGAATCAAATATCATCCAACAGACAATTCAATCGCCTCTTCATCATCAGCTCCACCTCCTTCTACTCCACAATTTGCTTCTCTCGACGAGCCTTTCTTCAACATTTCATATAAGTCAGTGAGTTTAAGTACTCAATTGCTCTACGGAGGCCAAGAATCAGATTTAGAACGTAAAATGAGGAAAAGGATTATGAAATACATGAATATCTCTAAGCATGATTATTCTATGGTCTTTACAGCTAATCAATCTTCTGCTTTTAACCTTTTGGCAGACTCTTATCCTTTTGAGTCTAATCCAAACCTCCTTACTGTCTACGATCACAAAAATGAAGCAGTGGAAGGAATGATCAACATTGCTAAGAAAAAAGGTGCTAAAGTAGTATCAGCAGAGTTCTCATGGCCTACTTTGAGGATCAATTCAAGAAAATTGAGAAAGACGCTTGGCGTCAAGAAGAAGAAAAGGGGTCTATTTGTTTTCCCTCTACAGTCTAAAGTGACAGGAACAAGATATTCATATCAGTGGATGAATATTGCACAGGAAAACGGCTGGCATGTCGCGTTTGAAGCATCTGCTTTAGGTCCCAAAGACATGGAAACATTAGGCCTATCAATTTTTCAGCCTGATTTTCTCATTTGCAATTTCTTCAAAGTGTTTGGTGATAATCCATCTGGTTTTTGCTGTTTGTTTGTGAAAAGATCAACCATATCACTGCTCAACACATCATTTACTAGCTTGGGAATTATTCGTCTTGTTCCAGTAGACGAAAAATCATCTGAAGACAAAATTGCCTCCTTTTCTGCTTCAACAACTTCATCAGAATGTCATCAAGAAAACTCTGCTGAATTTCAAGTGTTTGATGAAGAAAACTCAGCTGATTTTCAAGAAATCAAACAAGTGTCTGATGAAGAACCAAAGAAAATAACCACATTGTTCGAAATACTAAATTGGGGTGAAAAATCCAACAAGAAAACTCTTTCCAACACAAGTATGAGCTCTGATGAACTCGAATGCAGAGGATTAGACCATGCTGATAAACTAGGCCTAATACTAACAAGTAGCAGAGCAAGATACCTTATAAACTGGTTAATAAACGCGTTAACGCGCCTTCAACATCCTCATACTGAAGATAGTAATCATCCTTTAGTGAAAATCTATGGACCACAGATACATTTCAATAGAGGACCAGCTGTGGCATTCAATGTGTTTGATTGGAAAGGCCAAAAGATTGATCCAACACTAGTACAAAAGCTCGCGGATCGAAACAACATATCACTTTCTTGTGCATTTTTGCAGCACATATGGTTTTCAAAAATGTATGAAGATGAAAAAAAGACAATCTTGGAGAGTAGTCAAAGAAGTGGTGATCATAACAATACTCCTAAGAAGGGTAAATTGAATTGGGGTGTATCAGTGATTAGTGTTTCAATTGGGATGATGACAAATTTTGAAGATTTGTATAGGTTATGGAGTTTTATAGCTAGATTTTTGGATGCTGATTTTGTTGAGAAAGAAAGATGGAGATATAAGGCACTTAATCAAACAATTATTGAGGTGTAGATTCATTCTTTTATCTGTTTTTTAACTACATTATTAGTCATTTGTTTCGCAAAATATGTTTAATGATATCTTATTCGTGTCTGATCCTTCAAAAAGTTACACAATTTTTGACGTATGCATCTTACAGTATTTTTGAGGAGTCGAGCAACATGGGATTTGACATATCTATTCATGCTTTTTGTTTCTCTTGGCATTAGTAAGTGTTGATAATGCATCACACAAGCAATCAAAATGCACTGTGAAATATTGTTGATTTGTTTGTCCAAAAAAAAATGATATAGTTGAATTTGTTATAAAGTGTAGGATGTGTGAATCAATTTAACTTGTTGATTAATTTTATAACAGAAAAATATGTTTCTCTCTCCGTTTAAAAAAGAATGATCTGATTTATTGGCACGGCGTATAAGTAAATAAAGAAGATTTTTCAATCTTGTGATCCTAGATCAAAGTTATGTTAAATATATCAAAATATCTTTTAATCGTGTGGTCTTAAACATGCCACGCGAAAAAATAAGAGTAATAACTTTTGTCTCATCAAGTGGAAAATCCTAGCTTGGGGCCTTGGGCTGCCCAATAGTTGGGTCCATTAACTGGGCCATTATATAAGGTAAGCCCAGTGGTTTTGTACCCATAACTTTATATCACTTTAGTACCAAAATTTGTTTCTAATTTTACTTTGTACCTTTCGGAAAAAATCAAGAAATAATTTATCATTTAATTTTTAATTTATTTTTATTATTAATTATAATAATTTTTTAACATATTTTTCAAATATTGAATTTATGTTTTTAAAAAGTGATATAATAAAATTGATATTTTATTTATTATTCGTAAAAAATGTGTCAAGTCGATAATAAACAAGTAAATATAGATGATGGGAACATATGACTAGGGTCAATTATTACACCAATTTCACTTTCAAAAATTAGATTTCCAGCATGGCATATATATGTAGATTATATATGGAGAGAGTGACGTGAATGATATTGATATTTATGAAGAGAAACTTGTAGTAAATATTTCCATATTTTAATTAAATCAATTGGAGCTATTGGTACTTAAAATGCAAGAAATTTAGAGGGGTTATATAAGCGTGTATAAAACATATTTGATATAATTTCAGAAAGTAAAATTTAGAGAAGATATAGACTTTTATTAAGTTAGCGAGATTGTTTTCAATAAATCCTTATAAAAAAAAAAACTAAAAGACTTCGAACAAATAAGTAGTAGATGTATAAAAAAGTAGATAGTCACAGCATAATAGCTACAACAAAATTATATGATTATTCAAGAACAAAAAGACAAATTCTTTTCTGTACACTTCTAATTTAGCACTTAAGAGGCAATAAATAATAGGAAATAATACTATTATATTATCCTTTGAATATATTAAATTTAATATCTTGAAAAACGTATTAGATATTACATAATATTTAATAATAAAAATTAAAATAAATACAGAAATGAATAAATAATATATTGATTTTTTAAACTAAATAAGTACTCTATTATTTAATATAAAAATACAAGATATTTGCCCTTTAATGTAAAATACTTCAGGGACTTTAGGGGATTGTCACAAGCTTCAAATGCGAATTTAATTTATACTTGAAAAGTTGGTACAATTTTTGACAAAAAAGACTTAGACGTCATTTGGATTGGCTTATTTTAAGTATTTTTTAAGTTAAAATATCGTTTAATCACTTTTGGAGTATTTGGATAAATTAAAAAAATGTTTATAAATACTTATTTTTAAGTTAAAATGACTAAAAATAAGTTAAAAGTCATAAGTTAAAAATTTTAACGTATAGCTTTTGACTTAAAAGTCAAAAGTAATAAGCTCATCCAAACGAGCTCTTAAAATATTCTAAGCTCAAATTGTTCGAATCTTACCTACCACCAAGCAGATCTAGAGAAAGGACATTACTTCAAAATGACAACTTTTTTTTTTAATTATTTTTACAAAACACAGCAATAATTCGAAGTGAGTTTCTTAATTTTTAAAGAGATTTAATATGTAACAAAATAAAAAACTTTATATATGACAACATTAAAAAAATAAATTTTATTATTATAAATTTTAAGGTATGATCCTGTTTATTCACAGCATTACTTAGAGTAAGCCGCCATGGCTTACTTAAAAGTCTTTTCTTCAAGTTGCCTCCATGGCGGCTCTATTTTGGCTTCCAAATTTTCCTTCTTATTTTAATCTTAACGTTGAATGTTCACTAAGTTGGTGAAGAAAAAATAAATTAAAGGACTTTTATAATTAAGAGGGAATTAATTTTAATTTGTCAAATTAAGAAGGAATCATATATTCCCTTCTATTATTATATCCAATATCTAAAATCCTAAAAAGTCATAACAAATATGTGCAATACCACGTGTGATCTCCTTCGAGTAAGTTTAAAATTTGAAACTGAAATCTCTTATTATGATGATTAAATAATTGAATTCATTCAAAATGAAAATTTAGATTTTTGATCGACAAAAGACTATATTTCCGTCGTAAAAGAAAAAGAAGAAGGTTATCTTAAAACTCTATGAAATACTTGAAGCAAGAACGAAAAGTATAGAATGCTTTAAGGAACATAGAATTTCTTACCTATCATTAATTAAGGAAATATTTGTCATCAAAAAAAAAAAGTATCCAAAAGTTTAACTCATATTAACGTAAATAACGTACTCTTGATTTGCTCCTCTGAGGCACAATATCCCAACAATGTTGTGTGACTCAAATAATTTCGAATTGGTTAAAAAGTTCAAAGCTCTGTCAAAAAAATATCGCGTAACAACAGGCATAGTTATACATATATATATATAATGTTGGTGTAGTATACCATAAATATAATAAACTACAATTGAAAAAAAATAATAAAATTGAATAAAAATTTCTTCGGTTTGAGGCGCAAATATCTCGCTCTCTCTTTAAAGAGATTCAAGTCCGCTACGGCATAATTTATACTGATCTAACCATAATAAATATGACTTGTCCCCTTCAAAATATAACAGTCTAATAATGTTGTATGACTCAAATGACTGTGAATCAATTAAAGAGTATAAAACTCCGTGTATGATGTTATCGATACACAAAACAAATGTTACACAATGGCATCACTTCAATACACTCACGTGCAGCACAATAGTCTATAAATATTTAAATATTATAATATCATATAAAAATAATTTTAATTCTTAAGCATATAATATAATTTTTTATAAAAAAAAATAAATTTATTGTTCCTGTCTGTCTCCGCCCTCTTACACTATACAGTATACTCCATTGCTCTGCAATTTTGTATTGATTTTGACACCAATTTTGTACTTTATATTATATTATATGGTACTCTAACAGCAACAGGTCTTGTTTGTATGTTTGTGCATGTGTAGTTAATAATATTGGGTCAGATTTGGTTGTCAGCAGTCACCACTCACCAGTACTATTAATTAGCACCTCCGTAACCACCTAACACGTGAAAATTATTTTTAATTAATTAATGGTATTATTCATTTTTTTTCACGAGGGCAATTCACGGTCGTTATCTTTTTAGGTGCGCGCAGGGTAAACCCATCCTTGTATGCAATAGTTCGTAAATCACATAAGAGAGATAACTTATACTAGACAAGCCCGATAATGCGATAATCTCGACCCAGAAGACAAATTCTTTGTTTTCACTAGTAAAGGGTTTCGAAGTTGAGACTCCAACGTGGAAGTCTCAAGCCCAAATTTGAAAATTTAAATTTGAAATCCTTATTAATTTTTTTAATCAAGTTTAAATTGTTTAACTGTCTTGTACAAAATCTAAATGATTGGAATAGATACATTTTTTTTAAAATATGGAATCATTTGGTACAAGCTAAGAAATAAAAAGTAATAATTTTAGTAAAAAATATAAAAGCACTTTATCTTGTACTCTTTGGGATCGTTTGGAGTGGGGATAAAAATAAATATTCATGGGATAAAAAAAAGTGAAGGAATAAATTTTTGATGTCTTGTTTGGTGCCACGTTAAGGATAACATATCCCACCATTTATACCATAATGATGGGATAAGTTATTCCATATACATGAAGGCATAAATTATCCCGAGATAACTAATCACGGGATAAGTTGTTTCCAACGAAACGACCCCTTTCCGTTCAATTTTAATTGTCATGATTTTCATTTTTAGAGTCAAACTATATAAAATTTTACTAACATAATTAGTTGTATTTTTTTATTATATTCAATAATACTTTTTGTATAGTGTTTTAATATCTAAATTCTTATTTTAAAATATCAAATTAAAAATTAATTAAATTGACTTTTGAAAAATGTCATATGATAACTAAAAGGGGACAGAGAGGAATATTTAGTTATAAATACTTACTAATAAGTCTCAAAATTATATATTTATCCTACTAATTATACCATATTAATATGATAAATTATCTCATATCTATAATAAAATAACTTATCCCATAAAATATCTCAATCCATATGATAATTTTATGTGTCTCATTCTCATATCAAAACAGCCCTTAATGTTGTTGAATCATAGAATTATGTCCTTGTTTCAATAATTCATTTTTTTCCTAACATGTATTAGGAGTTTTTTTATTTTTCAAAAGAAAAAAAAAACAGAACTTAATCAAAATAAATTAAATTTAAGATGATGTGGAGCTTATGAGTACAAATAATTAGTACACCATAGAAGAAAGTTGCAACAGAACATATTAATTATTAATTGTTTTAATAATCACTTTTACAAATAATTCTCCTCTTTGGTGGCTTGAATTTATGAGCATTTGAGTTGGGTTAGTTACAAAATATAGTTTATACATTTATGAGATATCATCACAATTTATTTCATCAAAATATATTATATTATGACGCTGTATTTTTCTATTAGATTTATTCATCATTAGAAATCATGCGAACATCACTAATATGACATTGTATTTTATGAAAATATATTTTTGATTTGAGCTAAAGAGTTATTTGTTCTTAGGTGAATTTACTACTAATCTCAGATTTTTACTGTGTATATTATAGTAATTTTTTCTATTATTTTGAATAAATGTATAGGCTATGAGAACTTAAAAATATTTGATCAAATTTTATAATTAAATAAATATTTAAAAATATTTTTTAAAAATTTATGATCAAATGATAAGTTAAAGATATATAAATACTAAAGAGAGAACCAGTTCTAGTCCAGGCCCAGACACGTGAAACACATGGGCTAAAAAAGGGAAAAGGGGCTTGGCTGGCTTGAATAATAATGTCAATAATCTTTTTCTGTTATTCGGTGTTCGAAATAGGACACCTGGTAATTGAATTTGATGGAATTGAATGTATTATATTTATGATATTTAACGAATATATATTTGATGATCTTCGCATAAAACTTATATTTTTAGTTTATATAATTAATTTAATTAAAATATACTAATTTAAAAAATATAAATTGATTTTTTTATAATATTAATTAAAAATATATATTTACTAATTAATATATTTTAAAAGACAATATATATCTTAAATATTTAATTTAATATTATTTATAAATATCTAAATTTGTCTAATAAAAATTTTTTAATTTGAAATAATTAACTTTTATTTTTAAAAATTTAGTATAACCTTGTATTACACTAGTGCAATCAAACAATACGTTTGTAATTACATTATAATTACACTGTAATTACCAAGGTGTGTAATTACAGGTTGTTACACCAATTCCAATTATCAGATGACCTTCCAAACATACCCTAAATTTAAATCACGCATCATAAAATTCATCAAAAGTAACATTTTCAATATAAATTCTTTTAACTCAAAATTCAAATTTAAAACCTCTCATTAATTATAGAGCAATTTCACCGGTGCACTATAACTTATGTTAATAATAAAATTCACTATACATGGGTCTCATCTTTTCTTTTGTAGATTATAGAAAGCAAGTCTGTCCCCACAATTACTCATGCCCACTTGATATTGTTTCAAAAGAATATTTTGGTGACTAAGATATTTTTCAAGAAAAATATATTTTTTATTATTTAATAAATAAATAATATATATTAATTTAAAAATATATTTATTTATAATTTAGACAAATATTATTGGATGCGAGAGTAATGAATATGAATATAGGGTGGTGAGAATGAGTGAGGTGTATTGAAGGGTGAGAAAAATAGGATTAATAATGTGAAACGTCATATGTATACTAATTTTTTCCTACTATCATAGGGAATTATTTTTGTAAAACTTATTTTTTGAAAAAATAGTTTTTAATACTTTGATCAATCAAAAATAAGAAAATTAAAAATACTTTCTGAAAAATACCAAACACACTTTGTTCTTAGTTTCTTATTCAAATTTTGAATCAAAACACACAATTTAATTATAAATAATTATAAATTTAATCAAAATATACATGTCACTTAATTATTATCATGTAGAAGTAGCATCATTTTACAAGTTGCTGAAATCAATGTGATCTTAAAAAAAAAAAATTGTAGATGAAAAATTAAATGAGGATATTCGACATTTAAAATATTTATAATTATTATTATTAATAATAATAATAATAATAAGCGCAGAACAACAATTATTACTAGTACTTCGAAAGATATAGGTATCATGGTAATTAAATATATCATATACAGTAGTATATAGATATTAAAAATTAATTTTTGACCAATTTAATTGAATTTGTGAATCATAAAAGATAAAAGATAATGAAATGTTTATGACATTTTAACTACGAACTCAAATAATTCATGCTGCTACACGAGGAGTAAGTAGTGAACAGAGATTTGTATTTTTTATATATATAATTATTTAATACTAATAATATATTCATTCGACAAATTCTAATTTGCATTAAATAAAATTAATATTTAACTATATTAAAAGGGTAAAGACTCTTAGAAATATTGTTTAAACTTTTTGCCCTTCACTAAAATACTCAGCTTTAGACAAATTATTACTTTATGTATTGATAAACTATTAACGTATCACTATATTATAAGTTACTAAATTGATTTTCTCATCTTTTCCTATTCACAATAAGTTAAACTATTGCATCAAATTAATAACATTTATTTAATTTTATTTATATGAATATTGTATTTTTTTTAATGACATGTATTATTTATATATAATTTTTAAATTGACGTGATATATACGTGCAAAACATGTATACTAAACTAGTACTATATTCAAAGCACGAAGGCCCTTAGAAATTTTGTTTGAACTTTTTGCCCTTCATTAAAATATTTTTTCTTAGACAAAATCGTTTTTTCACTATTTTTCTTAATTCATGTTTAAATCTTTTATTTATTTAGTTTCAAGATTCACTTTTGAATTAAAATTTCTTTATATTTAGAATTTTCACTTTTGATTTAGGACTATTCTATGTAAATAATTAACTAAAATTTTGACTATCAAATATTGTTAATAAAAGTATGTAATATAACAAATTTAAAAAAAGAAAAAAGTTTAGTAAAATTATGTTGAAAACGTTAAACTACTCCTTTTATATTAAGGAATCTCCTGTTATATAAAATTTTAATCAACTAATTATTTAACTTATAACTATTCAACTCTAAATTATTACTTTTTGTATTTAAAAACTATTAACAAATTCATATTACAAGCAATTGAATTGATTTTTTCATCTTTACCATTTCACAATTGAGTAAATCATTGCATCAAACTAATAGTATTTAATTTGCTTACATGAATATTGTATTTATTTCTTTTCACTATTTTTCTTAATTTATTATTTTATCTTTTGTTTATTTAGATTCAAGATTCACTTTTGAATTAGAATTTTTTTATATTTAAAATTCACTCTTGATTTAGGACTATTCTATATAAATAATTGTCTAGGCTATGAAGAAAAACGAAAAAATATTATTATGTTGCTAATATTTAAGACTTTGAAATTAATTAAAATTTTGACTATCAAATATTTTATTAAGAAAAGTATGTAATATAAAAATTTAAAAAGAAAAAAAATCAATTTTGTTACGTTCTGGACATTACTATTTCTTTTATATTTAGGAGGGGTTTTTTCACATTACATTTTACTCAATTGGTTATTTAACTTCTGACTATTCAACTCCAGTTTATTACTTTATGTATTTATAAACTATTAATATATCTATATTATAAGTAATTGAATTAATTTTTCTCATCCTTGCAGTTCACAATAGACTAGTTAATTCAAATGTATGTTGCACAAAGTTTCTTCCTTTTTGGAGTTTGGGTTTTGAACTTGAAAGATTAAATAAGAGATAAGAGTTCTCATGTATCTGTCTACGCATATTTTTAAAACAATCATTTAGTACTAATAAATTATTGATCCTATAATTTTTAATTCGTGCCGAATAAGGTTAACTAAAAAAAAAAGTTTTTTATTAAAAACTTTTCATCTTTAAAACTCGAATATGAAATCTCTAGTCAAGAATAAAAGAATTTCATACAATTCATCATACTCTATGGTAGTATCAGAGACTTTTTAAAATGCAACTTTCTGATATCTCAAATTCATTAATCTAGATTTGCATCACATGAGATCCATGAAGGATGAAGCACTCCTACTTATAATATATATTTTTTTTCGTTTTTAAGGTTCAAACTCAAAACTTTTAATTAAATGGAAAGATTTCATATAAAAATATTTTTATTAAAATATATTTTTAAATTCAAAAATACAATAAGAAAAACATTTTTTTATTAAAAAATATTTCAAAAAGTAACGTAAAATCATTTTAAATAATTCAAGAGTATATTTAGCTTTTTTGTCTTATTATTAAAAGATAAATTTTTAAACTGCTTTCGTAAACATATAGAAAAAGGGTGTAATATGAATAGTCAAATAATCATAAAAAATGATGTAATATGAGCAGATTCTCGAGTCACGAAGCTTAAAACGATACCGTTCTTTGGCATGATCCATAATGGTAAAGTCTGTAAATATGAGAAAATCATATGGACAAAACAGACAAATTGCATCAAGAAGTTAAAAAAATGTTATTATTGTATTCATAGTTTAGAATTTTTTTCCAGATTAGTTTAATTAACTTAACTATTTTGTCTGTTCATCTTTATTTGTCTAATATATTAAAAATAGTTAGCCAATTTTATTCATTAAGTTTAAAAAGTCAAGAGATAATTTATCATTTTGTTGGTATTAACTTGAGATGAAGATCTTTTTGAAACAATCTTTCTGTCTCTGTGAGATAGTGATAAAATGTGGGTATACTTTATCATCTCTAGAACTTACTTGGTGATATTTCACTGAATATATTATTATTTACGTTTGCTATTAAATATTATTTATTTTATTTAATTATTTTATAATTAATAAGAGTGATATAATTAAATTATTTTTTATTTATTATTTGTATTTTTTTAAGTGTATGTCGAATCAAATATAAATAAGTAAAGATAATAATGGGAGTAAGAAATACCTCATAATGAAAAGATCACAAGTACAATCATAATTAGAGTCGGAGTTGACAAGTCTTATTTCATTTCTCTAATTTTTTTTTAAATAAAGCTACTCTAATTTAATTTTAGACTCTAATCATAGTTATGGGTCTATTCGATTTAAAATAAAACTACTCCAAGATTCTAATCAGAATTATAATTGAAATGATATTTTTTTTATCTTTTATAAAAAATATATAACATAAGAGTTATTTGTATAATATTTTAATTTAAACTAATATCTATCTAAAATTTATACAGGAATAATTTTTTAATCTATATAGCGAAATGACATTTTAGAAAAATCTGAATATATATTATTTTCTTCGATATTCAAATTTTATTTGTCAAACTATATTAACTATATTGTTATGTTAATTTGATACACGAAGATATAAATTTTGATAAGCTTTGATTTATTATAGATAAATTATAAAATAACTTTATTATTATATTTCTATAAGTAACCTTCAAGATCAAATTTATTTATTTATTTAATAACGAACCCTAACTTCATTATTGAAAAAACTAGCGGTTCGTTCCCTATCTAAATGGTACATTCTGAAAAATGATTAATTAAAATTATGAGTAATTAATTATGTTTATTCTTTTTATTTTAATTTGTTTATCTAAATTAAATTTATTTGAAAATAAAAAAATGTTGGTCTGAAATTGAGGGCTGGCAGAGAGTAGTATATAAATCTTATAGGAAGGCCTCTCAACGCACAACTTCACTCATTTCTTCCTTCTTTCTCGAATCACTCTCTTTCTCTCTCTCTCCGAATTTCTAGGATTTCCTCGCCGGAGATACACTGCCGGAGAACGTTAGAAAGCCAGCGGCGGACAGCTGATTGAAGGTTTTACTTTTGATCCGTTCAATTTTTTTTAGCTCAAAGTTGTAGTTGGACAAATCAGAAATGGCTTCTCAACCGAAGAATGTTGGAATTCTCGCCATGGAGATTTATTTTCCTCCTACTTGCCTTAAACAGGTAAATTTCTGTGGATAAACTTTGCAAAATACACGCGTATACATCTACATGTGTATATTTATACTTGCAGATGTGTATCTAGAATCTACGATTGGTTGTATTTTAGGTGCTACAGTTTTTCTGAGGAAAAATGAAGGTAGGGGAAAGGAATTAGGCTTTTTTTTTTGGAATAATGCCTTGCTAGATGTAATAATTACAATTTAGAATTTCAAAAGTGCCTTTTTTTTTAATTGCGATTTGTATTTCTGAATAGTTTGTTTTTAATTTTCCGTTATTTTACTTGAAAATTATTAAGTTTACATACAGAGAAAGTCATAATTGCTTCAAAAGTTAGGATTTCCATATATCTCATGATTTATGAATCCAAGATCATAGATTTTAATTTATTGCACTTGCATGTTACATGTATTATGTGTAAATGTACACTTTACATAGCTTTGGTGCTTTGAAGTTGTTTTTTTGGATTTAATGTGACATTCAAACAACTTTGGGGATCTGAGGGAATAGGATCTACTAATTTAACTTTCCAACTTTAGGATTTTAATTTTTGTGAGATTTTGATTTCTGTAAAAATTGCAATGTTTAGGAAGACTTGGAGGCTCATGATGGAGCAAGCAAAGGCAAGTATACCATTGGTCTTGGACAAGATTGCATGGGCTTTTGCACTGAGGTTGAAGATGTTATATCAATGAGGTATGCAACTAACTTCAGTAGCTGCAGCAAATATGTATCAATTCTGAATTTAGTAGGGGTCAGAATGTGAATCCTCTGTAATTTCTCTGCTTTATGTTGTCCAATTTCATTTCAGTAACTTGAGGACTAATTTCATTAACTAACGCTGCAACAATTCCTCTATTGTTTCTCTTCTCATTGAATTTTTTATCTTTAGCTTGACAGCTGTTACTTCCCTTCTGGAGAAGTATTCTATTGATCCAAAGCAAATTGGTCGGCTAGAGGTTGGAAGTGAAACTGTTATTGATAAGAGCAAATCCATCAAGACATTCTTAATGCAAATATTTGAGGTATTGCCTGTTGCTTCTAGGAATGCTGATTAGTAAATAGTCCATTATGGTGCTTTCAAACATGTGGACAAGTGAGATTTAACTACTAACTTTTGCATGATGTTCTGCTGATTAGCTCAAAAATAGTATATTAGTTGCAGCCAGGCATTATAAATAATCAGTGGCATGGACTGTTTAAGTTACTTATTCTGCATGGAGATGTTCTAGTTTCATCATGGGCCTCATAGTTGTTTGCTGATGCTGTTTGTTACCCATTTAAATGGTCACCTACTTGAAAACAGAAGTAACTCCTCCAAAATGAGCTTAATATTTGCTTTGACATTTTTGTAACCTTGGAAAATAAAATGTTTGTTGCATCAATTATTCCATTTGTCTGTCTTGACTTTCCTCTTCACTGCTAAAGCTTTACCTTGTGGCTAGCACATATGTTTATCATCAAAACTTATCCTTGTGCTTTACCCTATGAAACAAGCAGAAACATGGAAATACTGACATTGAAGGAGTTGACTCAACTAATGCCTGCTATGGGGGAACCGCTGCATTGTTCAACTGCGTAAATTGGGTGGAGAGCGCTTCATGGGATGGACGCTATGGTCTTGTAGTATGCACAGATAGCGCGGTATGATCACTATTTTCATGCATTCTACACTTGACTTTTGTCTATTGCCTGCTATTTGATACATATAGCCTTGCATGATTTTTTATCCATTTATTTGAAAACTTCTGTTCACAGGTCTATGCAGAGGGACCTGCTCGGCCTACTGGAGGAGCTGCAGCCATTGCTATCCTTGTAGGGCCTGATGCTCCTATAGCATTTGAAAGCAAGATCAGGGCTAGCCATATGTCCCATGTCTATGATTTTTACAAGCCCATCCTTGACAGTGAATATCCAGTAATTTCCTCCAATCCCTGCTTGTCTTGTTAGTCTTCATATTTCACATGAATGTTTCACAATGCTATTTTGTCAAAGCTTTGGGTTAAATTTAAGTTTGATTTTTTTAAAAGTAGTGTGTGTTGATAGTGGTATTTTACAGAACTAATAGAATCTTTTGCAATTTGCACTTTTGCTGCTGACGCCTTTATGATTGGTTCTTATAGAAATTGGATTAAAACATGATTTAGATTATATCAGAAAACAGTATTTGCATGACAATCTGTAGAATTTCAGCATCTCTTATTAGTTCCTCACTACCAACATTCTTGACACCTGCTGCATCATCACTGTTGAAGCTAATTTTCCATTTGTGCCTGTTATATGATGTTAATTGTTTTTTCAGGTTGTTGATGGTAAACTTTCACAAACCTGTTATCTCATGGCTCTTGATGCTTGCTACAAGAGTTTATGCAACAAGTAAGTTTCTGGTTGATGCAACCTAATATTTGGAAATAGGTTTCTAAACTATCTTCTATGAGTGACCGTTTACTTCGATCTTTTAGATATGAGAAATTGGAAGGCAAGCAATTTTCACTGGCAGATGCAGCCTACTTTGTGTTCCATTCACCATACAACAAGGTAGCTTATGAGAATCGCATACAAGATTATAATTTTCTTTCTCTATTTCTCCAAATAAGGGATATAAACAGTTATCTGAATCTTTTTTTTAATCCTGCAGCTTGTGCAGAAGAGCTTTAGTCGATTGATGTTCAATGATTTTCTAAGGAATGCTAGGTGTGTTACAAATTTTCTGTTAGAAAGGAATCTTTTTCTTGTTTAAAGGAATTCTTTGGACTGATCATCCTTATTTCTGCATTTGCAGCTCTATTGACGAGTCTGCCAAAAAAATCCTGGCCCCTTATGAATCCTTAAGCAGTGATGAAAGTTACCAGAGCCGTGATCTCGAGAAGGTTCACTTTCTTCCTGAAATGTTTTCCTTTTTTATTAGTGATTTCCTGCAATTGTCTTCCAGTACTTTGTTGGGAAGCAGTGAAAATGAAGTCCTAAGTAAGATATATGTCCCCTGAGTCTGAACTGAACATGGAATTTTTTCACGCACATACAGGCATCCCAACAAGTTGCTAAACCATTTTATGATGAGAAGGTGCAACCTACCACATTGATACCAAAACAAGTAGGCAACACGTACACTGCATCTCTCTACGCTGCGTTGGCATCCCTCCTTCACAATAAGCACAAAACATTGGTAAATACAAGTTACTTCTCTTATTTTTTTCCTTACTGCTTAACACATTGGTATATACAGTTTTACTTTTGTTCCTTACTGCTTGTGTCATCACCGTCGTCTACATTATTCTCCCAGTTTCTCTGAATCATTTTGTTACCTCAGGCTGGTCAGAGGGTAATCATGTTCTCCTATGGGAGTGGATCGACTGCAACAATGTTTTCGCTTAAGCTTAACGAAGGCCAACATCCTTTTAGTTTGTCAAACATTGCTAGTGTGATGAATGTCGCAGAGAAGTTGAAATCGAGACATGAGGTATGCTAAATTTTGATCTACAGTTAACTGTGGATTTAGACTCCATCACCGACTTTCTTTAAGCTTAGACATCCAATTAGCTGTCAGTGATTATATTGAAGCTATCTCTCTTTTAGCATCATAACCCTGACCAATGTCAATAAAATTTTGTGCAGTTCACTCCTGAAAAATTTATCGAAGTATTGAAACTAATGGAGCACAGGTATGGTGCCAAGGACTTTGTGACCAGCAAGGATTGCAGCCTTCTCGCACCAGGAACATACTACCTAACAGAGGTTGATTCCAAGTACAGAAGATTTTATGCGAAGAAGGCTCACGAGAATGGGCAGGTCAACGGACACTAGGACACCGCATACAATCCTTGCACGGTGTAAGGCCATATAATAGGCTTGTGCTCTTTAAGTTATTGTCAGCGCGTAGAAGAATAACTAGTGCTCTGGTAGATTTGATTGTTATTACATGTAGTTTCTTTTCCGGAGTAGTAGATCTTATGCCTTTGTTCTTTTTATTTTCAGTTTCCAACGAGTTGTAATGTTGTGTATCTCCTGTGTTCACCTGTTTGTGAAATGATTGTAAGTTATTAACCAAGTCTTTGATTGGAATTCACTTCTCATATGTAATAAACTGATGAATTTATGAGAAAGATCATTTCCATGATTGTTGAAATTTGTGGTGATTCTTCAAACAACTAGGTTCAAGTGTTGCGTTTTTTTTTACCCATTGGATTCCTATTTACTAGTTTCTGAGTTTCCGATATGACCCTCCGATCAATTTTGACTTGCATATTTTCCTTCTTATTTTGATAGTACGTTGAAATCGAGTAAAAGTTGGTAGCGAAGAAAAGGGGATAATTATAGTGTATATTTTATGTATAATTGAGCTATATTCAATTTTTGAGTGTATTATAACATACATTTAGTATATAAGTAATCTACATTGTATAGTCAGTGAATACTTTCTATGACTTTTGGCAAGCTGTATATCCCAACTTGGTCTACTTCAATTTAAGAAGCCAGGAAATTAAACATTCCCTTCTAATACATCCTATAGTTAATTCAAATAAAAATATTTAAAAGGAAAAAATCTATAAAAGGAAAAAATCTATACTCCATTTAAATGTTGTACATCAATTATGTTCCTAACTTCACAAGAAAAGGCTAACGTTATTTATCATTTTTTTACATTCATCCACTTTCCAACTTTTTGGTTAAACCATAGAAATACATCTATTCTTCATGAATTCAAATTAATGAAATAAAAAAATGTATTTATGAATTTATGAATCTAAGTTAATAGATCTTATGTTACGCAATTGTATTACTTGTATTCATTCGCAGCCAATCGAGGCTACGTAGATTAGTGCTTTTAAAGCCCTTATGCGACTCAACCAAGTCAGTTGCATAGGCTATGTTATTGAGGATGAAGATGTTTTGTATCAATAAGGTGTGCATTCAACTTTGGTAGCTGCAACAACAACTACTACACATCAATTCTCAAGTAGTAGGGGTCGGATATATGAATCTCTATTAATCATTCTACTGAGATTTCTCCATGATTTGAGGGCCGTCAATGACATATTTCTCGAAAGTGAAACGATTTTGATCTCTTTAAGCCCTAAACCTTAATTCATGCCTATATAAACAGTTATCTGAATCCTTCTAATTAATGCTGCAGCTCCTCCAGAAGAGCTTTGGTCACTTTCTTTACAACGATTTTGTAACGAATGCTAGGTGTGCTAACAATTGCTTGTCTTTTTCTTCCTGAAATGTTTCTCTTTGTTTACAACTGACTTCCTTTGATCCTCTTCCAGTACTTTGTTTAACTGGAAAAGGCATGAATAATAAGTTTAACATAGGATTTTGGATCTTAGGGGACAAATTTGAACCTTTTCATAGTAGACCAAAAGTTTAATAATCCATCTCATTGAACCTTGTCATCCACTCGACTGACAAATAACGTTTTATGCAGTACACACCCGAAGAATTCGACATTTTGGTTGGCATCTAAAATGACCGACTTCTATGAGCTTAACCCATAAATTTTTTAATTGGAAGCCAAAAAACGGGGTCGAGAATGTGTGATCGATCCTAAGAACCACTCCCAGATACGATTCTGCTCCCCCTTGGTACTACCATGAGATTCTTGCCCGGCTTTCTTTTGGCTTAAGAAGGCTACGGTGAGAATAAAAATCACTTAGGAACTCTAGGGGAATGGGCGTTTTAGGGTAGGGCGGAATCTAAAAGCTCTCCAACGTGTTCACCCTGCCCTGCCATTCATTGATTCCGAATTTAGAAGAAATAATTTCAGCAAATGTACGCTACCAAACACTCCTGACCCTTTGTTTAGATGTGTGGATGGTGGTTTTCCATAATGTATGGTGTTATATGGTATTGTACTATCTAATACAATGTTTGGAATTTTGGATATACCGGATGATTTGCTACTATTTAATGATAATTTTATTGTTTGATTTGACTGTATGACACCGTATTATAATGGATAGATTTACAAAAATATCCTTAATTATTATAAATATTAAATTTCTCAATATATTTTTTAACAAGTACGTAGAATCAGGTAGGAAATCAAGCTAATATATCTCCAATTTATGTAAATAACACAAGAAAATAAAAAAGTAAGTTTGTTTAAAAAACGAGCCTAAAAAAATAAACTGGGACGTGGGAGAAAAGTTGGAGAAGGCGGAAGAGAAGCTTCAAAAGTTGATACGGAGGAAAATGAGTAATACAAAAGCACGAGATATATTAAGGTAAAGTTTAATAAAGAATAAAAGATAAATTAAAATTATTTAAAATTAAGTAAATATATGATTGCAAAAGAATAAGATAACTAGGGGATACCATCAAATTGGAGGTTCCAAAAGAAAGAGAATTTTTATGTTTATAAAACCATGAAATCAAAGTATATCATGCCATATAATTAATAAAATAATCAAAACAAACGTGATTTTCTTACTAACCATACCATACTATGAAAAAGATTTAAAAAAAGCACCTGTGTTACAATTCTATGAGGTAGATAAATTATATTCTTTTAATAATTGATACTCGGAGTCAAAATATTCATTAGGATAACTATATATACATAAATATATAACTTTAATCATATATATAAAAAATAATTTTATATATCCTTGATTTGAATGTTTCTTTTGGTTCTATCTGACTCCGCCCTCCTAAAACGTGAGGTATACAAATTGATCTATGAACCAATTGTGAACCCTTTAAGGATTACATTTGATAGGTAAAGTTACAAGGAAATTAATTGGGCTTCCATAATTTTTACTAATTATATACTTAATTTAATTTTAAGAAATAAATATCTCTTTCTATGCTTCAAATGTTACAAAAGTCAGCACAATTCAAGTATTTAGATTACATATCAACTCAAATTTCGAATGAACTGAATTAGACATCAAAAAATGAATTTAAAGCATGATTAATTTATTCAAATTTAAATAATATAATAAATTATATTTTTATGAGCTAATTTTATCGCCCAAATTCTTACTATTAAAATTTGCGATCCCCAGAATATGCATAAAGTCAGGTCATATACATGCTGGGGTCCACTAAATAGCTTCACACCTCCATGGCATGGACTTCTTTCAAGTGGTCCACCAACAACAAAATGGGCCCAATAGCCCTGTCTCAAGGCACAAAGTAGAGCCCATGTCCCTTTAAGCCAGTGGACCACTTCACATCTTGAGCCTTCTTGGAGCCCACCACAATCTTTTCGCGATCGCTTAAGTATAATACATGAACATATTTTTTGATTCGGTCTCAATATAATTAATTTCGAGTGTATACAAGTAGACACTTAAAGTTTATATCAGATTAAACAATAGTATCCTACATTTATCATGTAAAGCACTTTATAATATATTTTATTCGAACGCGTAATTAGATTTCTAACTCTGCTCTAGATGAAATAACATATACTTCATCGATCACATAGTTAGGGTAATTTCGAAATAGATAAATTCGCAAAAAAAATTATAGTGAATATTAAATAATGATATCCAAATAAGATTTATGGCAAAGTTTTATCACCTAAAGGTGATGGGCCATAGTCCTAAAACATGGCATATAATTGAGAGGTGAAATGGGCCCACAGTTCTCGAACCACGCGCCTGGTCCCACCTCATCGCTGGACCCATGGCCCACCACCTCTCTTTGTGTTCATAAGAGTTTTCTCTTGCCAACCTACTTATTCTTTCTATTTCATTTCATGTTAATTTTTTTTAAAAAATAATCACTAATACTATTTAATTAGTTAATAATAAATAATACAAGTAATATAAATTGAGATTTATATATATATAAAATAAGAGAGAGTTACAAATAAAGCACATAGGAGATCTTCGACATATCTGCTTTGATTGTCTACTTAAGTAGGTTGTTAACGAGTAACATATTTGTTTTAACTGCTTGATTGACTATGTCATTTCTATTAATTATTTCTTTAGCTACTTGATTTTACTATGTCATTTTTATTAATTATTTCTTCGCTTCAATTACAAATTTAATATTTTCTCTAAAAATTTGTTTTTTCTTAAAGGCAACTATCAATTAACGTGTTGTTTTAGTTGTTTGATTTTTGTTATGTCATTTATGTTCATTATTTCTCAACTATGAATTTACAGCATTACCCCTAATAAAAAAAATTCTTAAAGACAACTATCAATAGACGGACTTGCTTTAGCTACTTTATTTTATAATATTATTCCTAATAAATTATTTTTTTCAGTTACTTCAGCGATTAACTATTTAGAATATTTAAAAAATAAATAAAAATTTTGATTGTCTATGAAAATTTTATATGTGCAACATGAATTGGAACAAAATAAGTAACATATATTTTTTAAAAATTATATAAAATATGTTATAAGTCGCAATAATTAATAACTTAAACATTTAAAATATATGTATAAAAAATCTACCGATGTCACATAAATTGAGACAAAAAAATAACAAGTGTTAGGCTCATTCTAGCACAAGCTCTCGTGACTAGTATACTATAAAAAAAAAACTAGATATCAAAAATACTTTCTTATCTTATATCGATCACAATTTTTCCAAATAAAAATATATAATGAAGAGGTGGGCGGTCCATCCCCTAAATTTTTAGGAAATGTTCAAATTAAACTCGTAATTATTAAAGTATAATGAGTTGTTATTAATGATAAAAAAAATTCAAAATCAAACTCATCGAATTTAATTTATGATAGTCTTTAATATAACTCCATTAACATTGCAATTGTTTGTTTTCAAGTAATAGAAAAAAAGTATAGTCATAATTTACAGGCCACCAAAGCATATGATGCAAAGGATAAGACTGTTCCTTTCTTAATCAGAAGTCTCGATTTTGAACCTTAGTAATGGAAAGATCTTTAATAGGGAGTGTTTCTCTTCAAATAGGGCCATACTTTACATGAACACGAATAATCAGACACTAATATAGACACTAAATATTAACCGAAAAATAAAAAAGAAAAAAGTGTAACATTTTAGGTAAATATTTTTTCAATGACCAACTAAAGCTGATTTAAGTAAGAAATGTAATACCACTTGGTTAAGAAAAAAAGTACAGCCTGTTACCCATCGACGTTATACTTTTTTAGAAGAATATTCTTCTCTAAAAAGTCTTTATTCCGTCGAAGTCGATTGGTGTGATGAGATAGATATAAATATTTTATAAATATATTTATTTTATTTTTATATAATATAATAATTCTATAACTCACTAATACGTATTACCATTTCAGAATTATTCTTATATCACCAATTAAACAATTTCTTATGGAGTTGATCTTGAATATTCAAAAAATACGATAAAACAATTATTTTTTCTTCATTTTTAATTAGATATTTCGAGCTCAATTTTTAAATATGAAATTACTTTTTAATAGAAAGTATTTTAATGAGACTTTTTTCTGTGTAAACTCAAATTAATCGAATATTAGATGAGAAATTGATTTATATTTTGAATCGAGAAGCTTCTATTTGACCCACTAGACAAGGTGGGTCGTGGGCCACACCACCACCACCAATGGAAGGATACCACTCTACGCAAACCCAAACTGATCCATCAAAGCACACCGGGTCCCCACTCTTCTCAATATCGCTGATTTGATTGACTTATTTTAAATATTTTAAAGTTATTTTAAAGTATTTAAATAAAATTAATAAATGTTTAATAATATTTATTTAAAAATAAATTAAAAATCTTAGTTTACGACTTTTAGTTTATAGTCATGAGCCAAAAATCAATCCAAACAGACTAGATGTCTTAATCCACTTTTACACGTGTGATACTCACGTGCACGTCTCCAACACTTTTTTTTAACACTAATCACCTCACTTAAACCTGTCTTTCAGAAAACACACTTAATAAATTTGCTCATTTCCCAAGAACAGATCATGGTCAAAAGTTTGTTGAATGAGATTATTAAATTAAAGAGTGTTTGTATTGGTGCTTTTTTAGATATAATATTTTTTCAAAAAAAGTACTAAATGATAATATTATTAAAAAATATTTATGTATAATCTAAGTAAATAATATGAGAGTAAGGAAAATGGACGGTATAGGAGAGTTGAATGGGTGTATGGACGACTCAAACAGATTAATGATCTAAAGTAAAAATTAAATGGACGCCTTAAATTTGAAGAATTAGTACTTAAGACTCGTGTTTTTTTTTTCCTTCAACACTATTGAGCTGCTCCGTTGAAGGATGTAGTGGAGCAAGACAATCAATACATAATATCCTTTCGACACTAATAAAACTTGTTTTTCTACGTCCACTGTTCAAAACAATCGTAATATTAACTTCAAATTTTTTAAATATAAAAGACCAAATTGGATGAATTAATTAAACTTAAGGGTTTCAAAGATATGACAATTAAAATAATACAAACTTTTAGTTCTTTAATACACAGATAACTAAATTATGATAAAGCTGAAGGATGATAATGTTTTCATTGACAGTTATACTATGATTTATTTCAAATTATCTTAAGAGAGTTACAATAATTCAACTTCTAATTAACATTAGTTTAATTAACAAAAGCAAAATAAACAAAAAATAGAATAGCTAGCGTACTCTAGTTTGTACATAGAGAGTATTTTGAGCATGTTATGTTATGACGGAGAATCAATCACTTGAACTGATCCAAGTGCAATGAATATCACCAATCTAAGTCATGCGTCTTCTTGATCGTCCATCAAACCGTCTTCTTTTATCTTCATGGCTTTGAAGATGTAACTTGAGGTTCTTGTTGATGATGATTTCCACTTCGACTTAAAAATTGTAACTCCTTTCTATCATAAATCTCAAGTGAAAAATCTCTTAGCATATGAGGTTTAACATCATTATTGTTGTTATTTCTATCTATGCTAGAGCTTAAACTAGCTGGGGCCATGCTAGACTTGCTCGAACCAACTTTAGGCCCCGCAGTTGATGCTACTGCATCATTCACCGTTACTGATGGTGGAACGGCAGTATTATTCGTGGCTGCAACTGTTGCAGCCACGAATGATGGTATTGACCTCGTGGCCAAATTAAAAACAGGTGTCCATAGTTGAGGATACTGCAAGACGTTATTGTTGTTGCTATTGGTCACGTTTACTTGAGTGGTGGGGACCGTAGCTGGTATCATCCAAATGGCATTGGATGGTACCATCATACCCCCATTGCTCATACCCCATATAGGTATTAGCCCCGGCGGCGGAGGAGCTGGGGCGGATGCGGTGGGGGCTACTGTCACCGGCGTAGTTGTCGCCGGAGCAAATTGTGAAACATTTGCTGCATTTCTGTTCAAACTTCCCACATCAATGAAATCCGAATTTGTTGATTTCCTTCTACGTTTCTGAGGATTGTTCTCGTCGATTTCTCGATTACTCGCCGGAGAACTCGTCGGGATTTTAAGAGTTCCGTTAACAGAAACAGCTATCGCCGGCACAGTTCCGGTTCCGGTGGCTTCAATAATAGATTGCTCCGCATGTTCAAGTAACCACCGAACAGTTTCTCCATCGGACTTGTGACCCAGTTCTCGGGTCAACTGGAAGATCCGAGCCGCACAAGTGGCGGGTATCCGGATCCTCCGCCCACGTCCTTCTACTTTTGTGTGGCGGTCCTTGGTGGAAGACCGCCGCGGAGCGGCGGCGGCAGCCACTGGTATAGGCATAGGCATTGCCGGAACCAAAGTATGATGATCGGAATCACACGGTTCTTCCTTCATAACCGAAAATAACACCTTCTTCTCATCGGCAACGGCATCACCGTCCATTTTCCGGTCATTCAGATCTCCGCCGGCGCCGTTGCTGAGCTCGGAAGTGCCACACTCATCATCTGGGTCATGAAAAGTCGACATTCTCTAAAAAAAAAACCAAAAATTAAGAAAAGTGAAGCAGTGGATATGGAGGTTATGGAGTATGGAGGAAGAAGAATTGAATCAGACGGTTGAGGTTAATTAGGTATTTAAGGGAAGAGGTGGTGGGATGATGGCACGTGTAGGGTTAAGAAAAGTATGACTTTTTCTGAGTGGACCATGATGGTGGGAGTAGCCACAAATGGTCCTACAATTGTTGTAAGGAAAATGGATCTAAAATGTGGCCCTCCCTCACCCCTTCTCTAGAGTAAGGTCCCCACCATAATAAGGAGGGGCTCTACTTAGAGCTACGAGGGTGGAGGGCCATCAAAATATATTCTATTATTTTATTTGTTAATTAAGGATCGTTGGTATGAGAGATAACGTATAATAATATTGATATTAAACTATGTGAATTTTGATGTATTTTTTCATCATATTAATATTAGAAGGATTGCAACTTATAATATTTTTCGTGTAGTTCTCGATCATCTAAACTTTATATTTCAAAATATTAAATTTAATTACTTCAATAAAGCTTTGAAGTTTAGTTAGGTTGACTTCGAGAAGTAAAACAGTGACAAATAAAAGTGAACAGAGGAAGTATTCATCTAAATGATCAATATGTTATAAATAGTTAATACCTTAATTTGCTAGAATATTTCATTCAAGTACTCAAATTAAATTATGTTTCAACTAACAGTTCACTTTCTACTAAAGTGTCTTGATTAGATATACTTTCAATTGATTTTTTTTCAAAAAAAAATTACACATATTTTTGTTCGTTTATTAAATAATTAAGTTAATCAGACTAAAAATATTATCGACGCATAAAAAATATTAGATTGAGTGTAGTATTTCTCATGTAGTATTTCTCATAAAAGAAAATTTGTGAGAGGAAACTCAAAATAAGGGAAAAGAATATAAAATCATGAACTCATTATGTCAATATATGTGATTTACAACTCCTTTTGATATTTTCATAATGTCTTTTTATGACCTCATTTTGTCCAACCTTCATGACTAGTCAAAGGCGTTCACAATTTGAATAAAAATTTCTTTAAATCAAAAAATCGAACCAAATCGATCTTATTTGGATTTGATTTGGTTTTAGTTTTTTGAAAATCAATAATATTTGATTTGGATTTGGTTTTGTTCAAAAAAATAATTGATAAATCATATTTATATATTATATAATTATACTACATAATACATTATTTATAAAAATAATTTTAAAGATCATATATACGTTTTCATCAAATTTTATTTTTTAGTCTACTTATGAAAATATAAATACTCAAGACGAGAACATTTTTCTTATTGATTTCATGTATATGAATGTCTATGACAATTCTTGGTGGAACTAGAAATGTCACTATTTATCCCTTCTAGGCCAAAATGGTGATTTTTGAAACTTTATTGACAGTAAATTTTGTGATTGAAAGATTTATGATATCAGTCGTTCTAATTATTTTTCGTTTTGAATGAATTGTTGTCACTTTTTCTCTATTTTGAAAGTATCATTATTTTTTATTTTTGTGTATGATTAATAACCGAATCGAACGAAACCGAAATCAATTATAACCAAACCGATAAATGTATATTATAATTGGTTTTGTTTTGTGTATTTAAAAACCAATTAAATTGATTTGATTTTGATCAATAACCGACCAAAACAAACCGCCACGCTCCATAGTGTGATGTTAATTTCTTGTTATTATACCTATAATACCATTATTTTGATTACCAAAAAAGTACCAATAGAGTGTGAGATACCTTTGAGAATTCAATCCCTATTTTTATGCATAATATATGGAAAATATAATCTCTGTTTTCCTTCTTTTGCTACTCACATTAATCACCAAAGATTAAATCCCTCTTGTGAATTATATCCCTATTTTTATGCATAATTATATGGGATAATTCCATTTATGTTTTCCTTCTTTTGCTACCAATCACAATCTTTTTCTTGATGGATCAATAAAATTATTTTTATAATTTTTAAGATCTACACAATATTGTCTTGATCATATATGTCATATTTTTATACATGTTACAAAAATATGAATATAAATATACTAAAGTAAAGTTCAATGAATGAAACATACAAAAATGATACATTAAGATGACATAGTAAATGTATATTAGCATAGTCGTAAAAGCTAATACATGGAATTTTGTATTTTATTATGTATAAACTGTACCAAAGAATTTATGAAGTAGGTAATTTTTTTATTTTTTAATTGTTAATACACATAAATTTTACTATTAATAAGAATGAAGAAGCAGACACGTCATGGTCGACATGTCTGCCTCAGCTGCATGTATACTATATCGGTATCATATAGGACTGAACTTAATCGTCTGTGATACCTTGTTGGTATATGTATACCCTATTGGTATATCATACAAGGTGGGTGCTGACACCAACGAGCGAATTTTAATATTATGTGGGTATAAAGTGTAAAGGGGTATATGAATGTAAATAGTTTGTTTTAAAGGGGCACAAACTTAATTTTTCCTAAAAAAAAACATATTTTGGGTCCATATTGACACGGGCTCCAATATCTAGTATTTATATAAAAATTCAGTTATCATACAAAGTACTCTCTCTATATATAAGCTCAAACCCATGCATTTTTAAGGTCCATATTTTGGGCTCAACCAAGATGGCCCAAACCTTGTATTATGTTAACATTACTATCCAATCAAGCATAGGCCCAAAAATGAAACTAAAAGTAGTCGTTTATATGAAATATTAGCTACTACTATATATTTGTATGGAACAAAATATGGAAAACTAACATTTGTAACCCAAAAACGAAAATAATTTACAAGTGAATACCTTTTTACTTTTATACCACCTATTTTTAACTATATTTGTGCTTTTGATGCCATGTGTATATGTATTGATGGTATCTAGAAGAAAGAGGCAGTGCTTCAGTGAAACTGTTTGATATTATTAAGGTGTATATATATATATTCTGACGATATCAAAAAAGAAGAAACTGCTTGATACAATAGAGTGTATAGATTTCATCAGGGTTTATAGTTAATATATAAGACTGTGACTTTAATAAATTAGATTGCGACTTTAATAATTTTCTCTTAATTGTTTCTTAAAAGAAGAGCCAAATTGTATATGATACCGATAGTGTATCAATATATTAACAGAGTATCACAACGGGTTAAGTTTAGTCTTATATGATACCACTATGATATCAATATACACAGTGGTGGATCCAAAATTTAAAGACCGTGGGTGCTCGTCTGACAGGTGTATTTTAAGGTAAAAAAAATGGTGCTGCCAATGGGATTCAATCCCTCGTCTGGGATCTTGCTTTGAGCCTTAGGACGACGACAAGAACCAAAGCACCCATAAAATTTTTGTCACTAATGCTTCTCTTTATATTCATATAATGTTTACATATTTTCTCTATAGATAAGCAAATTTTTTTCGGGATCAATGATTGCTTGAGCACCTGACACGCTCCACGTAGATCTACCCCTGAATATACCGACACCTGATGCTGACGTTATAATAGTTTAGATTGAGTCAATTTTATATCGTTTTCTTAGTTATCATAATAAAGAAAGTGACAATAAAAGGTGTAACTAATTAGTGGATCATGGTGATCATAATTTAGTGTATGCATTTAGGCTTTGAAAAAATGGATTTTCAAGAATGTTTTTATTTAAATAGGCCTAAATAATCAATTAAGAATTTTGAGGTCAAGATAATGTTGTTTTAACAATTGATTGTGATATATTTTCAAATATCGACTTGTGAATTGTTTAATGTCAAACTATAGTATAATAATATACACACGTTGTATGATTGAAGCCCCTAAATGCGCCAAACGTGTAAGTCAACCAAGTTCATTTATGTTTTAAAAAATAGCCATGAGGTGGGATGAGTTAATTTATTAAATGAATTCTATTTTAATCTTTAGATCCAGAATTTATTATCTGTATTGCAATTAGGATGGCAATGGAGTGTGACGGAATGATTGCGAGGTAAATTCACATAAATCTACGAGGACTTTAATCTGCATTTGCTTCGCTCTGCCCCACATACTTTTTTTTTTTTATAGTTATATACAACAAACTTTATAATTTTGGTAAAAGGAATTGCTTTCCTAGCCAAAAATTATTCAACATAAGAATCCAATGCCTCATAAAAAGATTTTTTAAAGTCCTTTGAAAATTCTTAGCAATATTGTTGCATTTCCTTTCTGTATTATTATTTCAGACTCCACTTATAAAATTTCACCAAGTATATTATTATTGTTGTTTTTACTTTCTATATTATTACCATTATTTCATGATAAACAACACCAACATATGAAGTCATATTTGATCTTTTTTGATACACCAAAAACAAAGAAGGAAAAGGACAAACATATAGGGAAAAAGGAAATAAGTTTTGTTTTCAAAAATTAATTCAAATTGTTTACATCAACTTCAAGTTTGATATCGGTCAACTTTATTTTCTTCTGTATAACAAGCTCAATAATAATGTTGTTCGACCTAAAAAAAATTACAAACAAGCAATGAGTTCTTAATTTTGTGTAGCATAATATTGTTCCCTCTCTGTATTCAAATAGTAACACAAATAATAAATAAAGAAAATGAAATTATAAAACTATCTGAGTTCATAGAATTCTTTGTGTGTCTTTAAGGAATTTAATCCCCTCAATGTACCCGAGGTTTTGGATTATTTCCTCCCAAGATAAAATAGATAACCTATTACAGAAGTAGTAGTACCTCAAACTCTTGTAATGTCAGCGAACTCAAAGAACCAACAATGGATTCACACAGAGACTCAAATCATTTTGTAAGAAAATATATGCAGGAGAAGAGAAAATTCAATGTCTAAAAGTGTAGAAGGGACTCTATTTATAGCCAATTTTGGGTGTGAATTCACTTATTCAGAACAATCTTATCTGTTCAGAATAGGCGTGGTATCGATTGGGAATGAAGATGTCTGTTTTGAAGAACTTTACGTGCGAAAATTAAAAAATAATTTATGAATAAATAATTAATTAATAAGTCACTAATAAAATATCAGAAAAAAGAAAATTTTGAGATTGATTAGATAAAATTTGTCCAAAAAATTTATCAATCAGAAGTCGAGAGAGCAACGACAATAAGGGCGCTAAGGGGTCCCCTCTACTTGACTGTTAAGTGTTAAATGAACTTTTTCCTAATATAAGAACAAAATTTTTTCTCTATTTTATCGATGAGGGAGAAATGACTCTTTATTTCTCTTTATTTGACTTCACTCATATTTCTTTTTCTTTCAATCTTCATTTCTCAATTTACACTTACTACTTAAACCAATAAATAACAAGAAGACGGAGGAGGAAGAGGTAGAGAAATTTCAATAAAAGTATATAATTTATATAACTTTTCTTAACGGGTCAAAAATTAAATAAGTATTCTTAGAAAGGACATCCCGTGTAAATTTTTAAGGGTGGATTTCAAAAATGCCTTTTTGGGGTTACGAAATTACAAGGCATTACCAACTTTATTTATATTACCAATTTTATACCAACTTTTATTAAAAAGTAGGAAAGAGAGTATTTTTTTTTATGATAAAGTTGATTAAAGTGTGATGTGATATGTGGTGAAAAGGAAGAATAAATTAATGATATTTAAAAGATTTAGAAATTGGTGTTGTTGATGGGTTTCTTGTTTATTTTTTATTTTTTTTATAATAATTGACAAAAAAGTAGTATGTTCTTCCCAATTGGAGAATAAAATTTTCAATTTATAAACGTAATGTAAAGCGTAAAATGTTGGTATGCATCATGGTATGCAATTAGTATGCAATTGGTTGGGATGCATCATGGTATTGTCATTTTTATGTTGGCATGTTATTTGGTATTTAGGATTGGCTTGTTGCATGGTTGCTGTTTTTTGGTATTTATATAGGTATTCGATTGGTATTTTTTTGGGAGCATGGAATTGGTATGCAATTGGTATGTTGTTGTGGTTGAAATTTAAACAATGTTGCATTAATGGCTCATTTAATGAGCCGCCTGACCGCATTTAATGCGGGTCAGATCAGCCGCCTGACCGCATTTAATGCGGGTCAGATCAGGCCATCAAAAAGGAAAAAAAAAAAAGGAAAAATCATTATTTTAATGGAAAAGTCAAATTTTTGGATTTGGTAAAAATGTAAATTAATTGGTAAAAAAGTAAATAAATTGGTAAATGTAATTTAAGGGGACAAAGTTGTATATTTTCTTAAAAGTTTTCAATTTTTAATTCTTTCCGCGGTGTCAATTGGGCCCAGCTGACCCAACTCAAGCCATTAAGGATGAGCCGTATCGGTCTCAATTTTGGCCCAAGCTGAGCTGGCTTGCCTTCCAATAAATTAGCCAAGTTTTTAGTGTCGGCTCAATTATTTAGGAGAGGACATAGGAGTAATTTGAATAAATAGACCAACAAAATAGTTCAAAGTTATTGTCTGCATCAATTCTAACATCAAATTAACATGTATTCTGTCACTTTCAATTTATTTGATCGACTTAATACAAAATTTAAGAAAATAACAAAAAATTTAGAGTCTCAAATATATCAAAATATCCTTCAATCAGGGGCAAAGTTATTCTTGATCATGGGGTGTCAGGCGACATCCCTTCACCGAAAAATTATATTGTAGATATAGGTCAAGATTTGATTTAATAAATATTGATATCAGTATTGACATATTTTGACACTTCCGCTAGTGCTTTCAATGTTGTGATCTTAAACATGTATGGTGAAATTAAAGAGTCGTTAAAAGGAATTTTTCTTCTTTATAAATAGACTAAAAAGAAAGAAAGGTAAGTGAAAAGAATTGAAATAGTGGAATTATCATTTTTCAATTTTATTCATAATGAAATTAATACCATTACAACACGCAATACAACAAAAAAGGGAAAAAAGAAAAGAAACAAGGAAAAGGTGCAAGTCCTATGACAGGGAGTTCACTTCTTCCCAAAGAAACTGAAAATCAGAAAATAAAGAGAGAAAAGAAGACAAAGCCAAGCTCTTAGGACTGAAACATAGTTGATTCATTGAACAAGAAAAAAAAAATGTAAAATTTGGATCTTTTCTCTAAGTTTTCAAGCTACTGGTGTCTTCCTATTTGGCTTGAACACATTTTCAATGAGGGACTCCTTGATGGACTTCATTTCAGGGAATTCCTTGCTCAATTTCGAAGCATCGAGCTCATTGTTGCTTCGTGGAGCAATAATGACCTCTGCTTGCTCCTTGAGTGTGAAGTTCTTCCATTTGAAGCTCGGGTCAATATAGTGACGGTACATCTCCAGGATCTCGTTATGGCTAACAACTCCAGGATTTGTGAAGTTCCATATGCCAGTGAGGTTTCTCTTTGCCATCTCGATGGAAATGGGGAGAAGTTCATCCAAGATTGTCATCGAGTTAGGGATGTCTACTACCTTCTCGTATCGAGTGATCTTGGTGATGAAGTTTCGAGGGTTGGTCAAGTCTGAGGAGATGGGCATTCTGACTCGTAATGTACAGACGTTCTCGTAGTTTTTCAGCAATTCCTCCACCTGAAATGACAATCAGCTGAAGGTTTTAATCACTCCAAACATTAGGTAATAAGTATGCCCCAAATAGACTTAATAGTTGGTGGTGTTCGAAATTGGAAATCTTCTTCCACGACAGACAAGAGGCAAATTAACTACCAAAAAACAGAATATTTCCAACAAGTATCAGAAAGATGGACGGACAACCTAGATCGTAAAGTTCCACAAATTACCAAAGAAAGATTGTAGATGAAGTTACAAACCAATCTGAATGGAGCACAAAGATAGAAAACAAATCAATGGCATAAGAAAGAATTAAACATGACAAGAAGAACAAATACTGCAACATTATAGAAGAACTGTTTCTAGTAATAGGTTGCATTTTGAAGCATCTATGGTGAATCCCTAATCAAGCTTTATTAACTTGGAAGCTCAATTCTGCCTATAAACTCATCTCATTTCTCTCAAAAGCTCAGATCAATTTTCTATACAAGCATTACAACGTATCTTGGACGTAGATCACAATATCTCTGATCAAATCATTAACCATAAAAATAACTAATCTAAGACATTACAAGCGCACCAAATTTACAAGTTGTTCTTTACAACAAATACGTTCGTCCCATAGGATCTGGCCCTGGCATTTATAAATACTAAGCAAAAACTATAAATCTTTTTATTATGTATATCACACTACACTCAACGAATCGAGACCTACTTCTACTTCTCATATATTACAACTACAACGATAATGCCTCAGTCCCAAACAAGTCGGAGTACGGCTATATCAATCCTCACTTCTTCATTTCAGCTCATATTATACTGTATAAATATACACTGTATACACTTTGGATCATCTTAATTGGAATCTTATATGAATCTGCCATTGTATCCATTTTGCTCTGTTCAGGTCCATTTCATTCCAATGCTAAATAATTCCATCCATACGCGATAACTCAGCTTAGTTCCAACAAGCTTTTATTACCTCTGTGGATCCACATTAGATCATTAATTTTAAGAAATCTACTCAATCAACTATTACAGAAAAAGCCATAGATCCAGATAATGATTAGGCAATAGATCTCAGAAACACGATTAGATCAAAATGTAAAAAAAATGAGTTCTCACCATAGCTTTAGTCTTCGAATAGAAAGATCCGATGAAATTAGGAGTATCCTCTTCCTTGAATCCGATACCCGACCCTAATGGATGAGCCGCATCGTATTCGAAAATACACCCAGTAGCATAGTTGATAAGGATCAACCCTTTCTCTCTACAAACATCAGCTAGCGTCAAGGTGCCGACCACATTAGCTCTGATGGTCTCCACCTTATGGGATTCGCACCAGTCAACGTTTGGCCGGCCAGTGACACCGGCGGCGTTGAAGACATGGGTCGGTTTGACGGTGGCGAGGTCAGACTCTAAGGAGCTCCGGTTCTCCAATCGACCCGACCCGTATGCGTATTCTATGCCTTGAGCTTTGCAGAGCTCACCGAGTAAACCACCAATCCAGCCGGTTTTTCCATAGATCAAGAACTTCACTGGCTTGTCTTGTGAAGAACCGTTAGTTTGGAAACCCATAATAGTAGAGAGAGAAGAGTTAATGGAAGAAAAATAGTGATGAAAAATGGTAAGAAAATGGAGTATTTATATACACGGTTTATACTATGCACAGGTGGATGGACGAACCATTAGACAAATCTAAACCTTGAAGCACTACTAATAATTACTGAGTATTCTCTCCGTTCCAAAATAAATGTTGCCATAATAATTTTTTTTTAATCTTAAAAATCGAAATAAGTATTTTCTTATACCTTATTTGAATAATGGTTATACGTGGTATTGTGTTATTAATTTAAATATGATATTTATTTTTATTTCTAATTAAATTTTTATTATATTTAAGTTGATGTTCTTTTTGAAAACAAATTCTCTATAAAGTAGTGGTAAGATAACAATATTGAATGGATGTTTTTGTGGTGATTAATAATGTTGCGAATCAGAGTAGAAGGTTAATAGGTTAGCAGGATTAAGTTGATGTCTAGCCGTGGGATATTGTAGGGTAGTAGGTTTTATCGAATCTATATATCATGTGTTGTCTTTATCTGTATTATATGTGACAAATCTATGGTATTTACATAATATCATGTATCTTTCATTAGTAGTCGCTCTTCTTATTCCTTTCCTTTTTGTCTTATCTAGTTTATTCTGCTTATAGATTGTTGAAACAAGGATTCCCAGGAAACATCCCCTATTTCTATGAGTTAATAGTAAAGTTTGCATATATTTTATCCTCTCAAAATCAGATTCCACTATATATGTTGTTATTGTAATAATAAAACAATCATTATACATAATTTTATCCTTAAACAATATAATTGTTATATTATTAATACATATACCTTTATTTTGTTTTTATAAGATTGTTATAAATTTCTATATTTTTAATGAATAGACGTAAGAAATAAACAAAAACCAAGATTTTTATCTATGAAAAGGTTAAGCGGTCACTAAGTAATGTGGGAAGGAATGATGTCTTTATTTGGACAAGATGTGTGGGTGAGACATGAGAACAAGTCCTTTTGAAAATTATAGACGTACCAAATGGAGACAATTTATTTTTGTATTGTTATCAATGTGACAGTGGCTCTATTAAATTTTTGAATAATTAGATTTAGAGACAATTTATTTAAAATAATTATAAAAAAATAGTATTTCATTGTATAGGTATAAAATAATTACCAAAAAATAGTCTTTTGTTGTATAAATATATATAGTATGTTGTATATCATAATGTGTATTTATTGTATAGTTCATGTATAAGTAGTATACATTGTATAGTAGTATATATTTCTATAACTTTTGACAAACTATATCCTATAATAATATATAATTTCACTGATTTTGGAACTATTTTTTATATAAATAAAACATGAATTATATTTATTATAAATTAATTTTTTTTGTATATATATATATATATATATATATATATATATATATATATATGAAATTTCCCCTAGATATTTTCCCCTTTATATATTCGAAGAATCGAATATTAACTTAATTTTGTTCAAATATTATAGTAGTAATGCTTCATATTATTATTTATATTAATAAGGATTAATTCACTTTGATAAGATTTTAGCCTTGTATTTATAATAAATTACCTTGGATTTTGTTATATAAGGCTTTAATCTTAATAATTTAATTTGAAATTCTAGAATATTTCTACACTTAAAAGAGTACATGATTTTCTTTCTTTTTATTTTTTACTAGACGAAATGTGTGTGAAGCAAATGTTTTACTATCCCTATGGATTATATAATACAATTAAGGTTTTTTTTTTTTTTAAGTTTATGTTTGGATTTTAGTTTCTGGTTCGAGGATCTATCGAAAACTTTTTTTTTTTTTTTATCTTTAAGGTAATAATAAAGTTTAGATTTATTTATAAAGGCGGATATAGAATTTGAAATTTGTGAATTCCCAAGGGGTTTGAACCCTTGATCAACAATATACTCTATTTTTGTGTTAGTAAATCCTCTTTCTTATAGTATATTAACTTGAATTTACAATATATATTCAAGATCAGTATTAAATTTATTGAGTTTTCGAAAATCTTCATTATATATGCTATTGTTCATGTATATGTTACTCTTTTCAGATCTTACTTTATTGGAATTAGTGGAGAGTTATTCACCGAAGGAATTCAAAATTTAAAGGAATAGACACACGAACTAGTTTAAGAGGGTTTAACATCTACTATATATATATATAAATGATTATTTTAATTATATATAAATAATAGTATAATTTTATGTCGTAGCTGAAGGATATAGAATTTCTTCTCATGATAGAGTGAAATTGCTTTTGAAAGACTACAACCTTTTTTGTCTTTTCAATAAAAAAAAAAAAGAAATATTAAATATTAGTAATACTAGAAATTTTAAACAAAGAATTGTATATTTATTTCATAAATTTTAAACATCTGATTTTATATATTATTGCACAAATCTCCAGAGATTCCCTTTTATTTAAGGAATATTAAAATTACTTTTCTATTCTTGTTTTATCCAATCCCAGGCAATAAATTCAAAACACATGCTGCTTGTTTGGTTTTAGTTTTTGGGTGAACAAACACATTGAATCTTGTAGCTTACATCTATATAAAAATTCAGAATTTTAATTCGATGAATTGAAAATTTTATTTCTAATGATTGAGGTTTTTTTTTTTATTTTTATTTTGAAATTTTGTAGGGGGCCTTGAAGTAACTAGTAAAGATGCTGCCATGTGATCAGGAGGTCATGGCTTACCTCTGGCAGAAATGCAAGGTAAAGCTACGTAAACGTGAAACATTTGAAAAGTTGAGCATCCTTGGCGAAAATCCGATCTTGCAACTATAGGATATTAAAGCTACTCTAATGAGAAAGAAACTGCTCTGTTGATAAGATACTACTATTAAAGATCATTCATAATCATCATACTCGGAATCGTATTCGAGTCAATAATAACATCATACTCAGTGTAGTTCCACGAATGAAAAAACACTCTCGAGTCAAAACCATCAAAATACAAAAACACCTTTTCTTTGCATCCTAGTTTGTAAAGCCAACAGTAGGCAAAAAACATGGAGAAAAACAGGAAAAATGCACCAGTGCATAATGGTGCAGAAACAATATGAAAGAATAATCTCAGGCTGCACAATGAGGATTCTTGAAAATCTCTAGATCAGATGGTGAGATTTTCTTGAACACCGGTGAATGTACCTATTATCTTCCCTCCAATATCTGGAAAAGTTTCGCAGCCAGGAAGTGACTTGACTTTCCCTGTTCGATCAACTTCAACAGGATACTTAAGAAGGTGGCCTTTCATTTCAGTTACTTCATCAGCCGCGTACTGTAGCCAGTTGTGTTCAGCAAATACTCTTAAGCGTCTCACGCATTCAAGGCTCTCTGGATGCTCAAAACATTGCTCCAGAGTTCCCGTGTGCTCTGCCCACAGTGACATCCTATATCCGTGTATCTGCAGTCGAGATGCAATAGCAACTGAGTCACACACTATAACTTCTTGGAATAAAATGCAGTAGCGGTTAAAGCATCAATTCTAAGCAGATAATATTATACAAGTTTACTTCAAATTTACCTGCGCGTGTGGTCCAGCGTGTTTGTTTGCCCATGTATGATGAGGCTGATACGCGCCCATTGCAATTTCAGTATCTCTGGTGCCTTCAAGAGAACGTTGATTGATATTTGCAGATCCCAATATGACATACTCATCATCCACTATCATGCCTTTTGAGTGGACGTAGATCATAAACCGTCGACTTTTCTGAGTGAGTTCCTGAATAAGGATGAATTACATTTATAACAAAGATCAGAGACTGATAATTATTGGAGAATGATAAAACAAGCTAGCTTGGTCAGAGAAACAGTTGACTACCTGAGGTGTAATTTGCTTCGAATTTTTGACAACTGTAGTGACTCCATTTTCCGGAACCTCACGATTGCCAAGGCAGAAGAAATTCAAATAGTCCTGGGGTTCGTATGTGTTTTCCAATCCTACCTCTTGTAAAGCTCTGTAAATAGTTTCATACATCATCTGCATGGTATTGTGCTGCAAAAACAAGCAACATTGATTATGACGATGCAACCTGCATAAAAAATATGCAGCAAAATCTGGACAATTAGGCCAAAAGATATCAAAGCACAGTAAACAATATGTATCAGCCGTTTAAGTTGGATAAGAAACACTTGAAGGGACAAAGAACTACTAATGACTTGTGAAAAAGAAAGGACTAGTAATTTATAGAAGAAGAAATCAATAACCAAATCATATCAGATTACTGTAATCACATTTTGTATGATGAAGACAATGTTAAAGAAATGATGGACTAGTATATACCTGCCAAAAAAGTATTCTCTGAGTAGCAGTACTGGTCGGAGCACCCTCTGGCCACATAGGAAGAACTATGTACGCTGCAAACCTCTCATTTGCTCGTATTTTGTTGGCAATTTTTAGAGCAATTTCCATTGGAATCAAGTTGTTTGCACCTAGAGATCAAAAGAAGATTTACATTATCATTATATAGTAATTCTCTACTTTCAAACACGTCATGATGAACAATAAAAAGAGAACTTTGAATTCACAATTGCCATACAAGAAGTGAGCTGCATTTCAGCAGTTCAAATATGATGACGAGCGAAGAGCAGTGAATAAGATACAAAACAATCACACAAATCTTTTATCACATGGACTTTCAAGTCGCTTGTGGATATTAGACTGATTTATGTGGATAATATTCAAGAGAGATTGATTCATAGTTCACTGAGAGAAAAAGATTTGCTTCCTCTTAAATCAGAATTTGAGTCCTTACCTAAATTTTTGTAGTGACTCCAATTATAGGAAGACCCTAGGAAGTACTGGTTCTCGATGTAGATGAAATGCTGGGCAGCTCGAATTGCCTTTACATAGGCAGTATGTATGCTCATGTCTATCAGCACATTCTTACCACACACTAGGTTCTGTTACAGGAAACGGTCAACGGATTGGTTAGGTTACAGCATATAGATATAATGTGCTTTGTATATTGAAACATTTAGAAGCAAAAATCTTGCCTTGTTAGTGGCTTCTTTGGGATCTTTCGGGAAACCTTTAACAGAGTTGGAGTCGATTGACCGGAAAATCTGCATATGTAACAATGTAAGTCAGGGGAAATCAAAAGGGAATATAACAAGCAATGATATATTCAATTTTAAGTACCTGGACGTGCCATGTATCTGGATCATCTTCTCTTAGGCAAGGGACATCAGCTATTCCCAATATATCTGGAATCCTGTCAAGTTTAAGCAATGCATCGTCCTGTGAAGCTTTCATCTTTTGAAATCCATGTCGTTTTGAAGCCTTCAACCAGCGCTCCTCAAAGTTAGTTAGGACATCATATGCAGCAGGACCCTCGATCCGACTATGTAAATCATGCCAAGGTTCTCTAGGACAACCAGTAGTAGGGCCCTGCCAAAGTTCAAGAAAAGATATACGTAACAAACAGGTCAGGATGACAAAGATCAGATCAGATTTCAATTGCGTGTTATACGAAACTAGCCTAACAAGTACCTAGATAACAACTAAATTTGTTACTTGACCTTTTCCAGCATCACTGAACCTTTTCCAGAAGGAGTTACAAGGTTATCTGATTGCATCTTTCAGCAGAACCTCCACTTTCATATCATTAAGGTAATAACTAGAGGATAACAAAACTGTGGATCCAACAATAAGTTTCCAAGTTTAGGTGTTTGAGACCTATATTACCATTTTCTCATGGGAATAGAGAAGACCATAATTTATAAGTGGAATCCCAAGAGATATGTCCTTTTAAGATCATTTAGTGAAGATAGGCCGTAAAGGAACTATCGGAGGAACGGTCAATAACAGACATGTTTGACCTACCTAACGGAATAAGCCATGTTAAGAAGCAACTAATATGGTGTATGACTGTATGTAGTGAAACTTTTAGAGAAAAAAACAATAATATCAAAAAGTCCCATTTAGTTAGTCAAACAAACAGAAAGTTAAGTCAAAACAAGTGCATCATAGACATAATCTTCAAATATTACCGTGTAGTTAGGCTGATGAAAGTCATCCTTGTGCACATTCTGCAACGTTCTAAAGATAGGGTGTTGTGGAGTATCATAACGCCCTTTGCACAAATCAAGTCCCCCAACGAAAGCCATAATTTTTCTCTGGTAATTACCAGCATCCGCGTCCACTATTACAGTTTTCTGATGATGTGTGTATATTGTTTCAGTTTCCTGATGACAAAATCAAAGTGGTTCAGTACCTAAACCAATCTCAGGAGAGACAAGTACTTCAGAATTAAATACTCATGCAAGAAGGAGCAACATAAGGGAATTTGCTCATTCAAGAAAAGTCTCAGTCCTAATTAATCTATATTTGAGTAAATACAAGCTTCAGAAACTTCACCATTTACTGATTAATCTATATTTCGGGGCCACGAGAACCGTAAGAAATGGAGACACAAGTACAGCAGTTGCTAACATGATATGGTTGGGACATACAAGAGTTTCAAAAATGGTAATTAAATACTGTATGCATAAGTCATAAGTCAGAAGTGAACCTGCTTTTTGGCCCAGCTGTGTCCTTTTCCAGCAGAACGAGGACAAAGCAGCACTTGCACTGAAGAATGCTTAAAATAGCGTCGAGTTTCTTCATCATTAGTTCCCATTATTCCTTCCTACATAGCACGAAGAACTCATTAAGGCTTCTTTCATAAAAGTGGTCTCGCAGAGAAAAATATATACTGCTTCTAGTTCCATAATGTATAAAGCTTCTGATTTACACTCAATAGGATATTATTTACAATATTTAAGGTCAAACAATGGAAGTATGACTATCTGGTAGATAAATCCAATCTAGTTGTACATTCTTGACAATACATAGAGTAAGAATTCATGCTATAAAGAAACATGTTTATGAAACTCATCAACCCGAAAATGTAGGTAGATTCTATGTTAGATTATACGAATTTTTCTTTCGATTACCTAACTCTTATTGCTCAAAGATAGCAAAGAAAAGAGACATGATACTTTGGTAAAGAAAAACAACATAAAACTGCTCTAGGTACTTACAGTTTTGTATCCCAAAATGCTCTTAGAAGTAGGATCATCCCATATGAGCAGCAGTACTCTCACACCTTCCTGGGACTTCCTCTTGAGAATTTCCCCCAACATACTCTTCTCAGCATTGTCATTGTGCCTAACAAGTGTAACTAGGTGGTAGACAGACCATCCTGTAATGTAAATCAACCGACGAGCTTGATTGATTGCATCAAATATATCCTGCCAGCACTGTCCATGCTGATACTGAACTCCATTTTCAAGCCACAAATTCGGGAGGCTGCCTTCGGGTACATGAGCATCCTGATAAAGTGTTACTTTGCCACCTCTTCTAAGAGGGAAGTAAGTCCCTGGAACTCCTTGATACTCGTGATGTCCTCCTACACCACCATGATAAAGGGGTACCCTCTCCATTGGAGTGAATTGAATTGATAGAGTAAGGACAGCTCCCTCCTTACAAGGCTTCCCACTACTACTAAGAATCGGAAATGTTCCCTCAACCATTGCACCAGTACACAGCTGCTCTACAGAAATTCCCACAGCACCAATAAGTTGTGATCCTACAACATCATTATCTTTCACAACAAAGTGCACTTCTGATGCATAATGTGCCACTGGAACATAAAAATGCTGCATCCAGACCGGATTTTCGCTATTGGTAATCACATATGTTCTAGCAACCACAGCATTAGATACTGAAACTGTGACATAAGGATCACTAGTTATCTTTGCGGATCCTTCTTTCTTACTGCCAAGTTTCGCCAATCCTCCCAACAAGTTATCTAATTTATTATGGAATAAATCCATGTTTGGCAAATTCTTGGCCTCCCTCACCCAAATATCCAAGTTTCCATGCAACAACAACACCCTAAGTGATCCTGTAGATGTCTTAAATGGGACAACCTGAACCCCATGTTGTGAACTTCCAGACATAGAATCAGAATAAGACAATTGAGCCATTAAAAGACCTTCTTATAGAAAGTCAAAATTATATATAACAGCAATGACAGAGCATACAAAAAACAGGTAATCACTCAAGAATCAGTCACAACCAATGTAAAGATCTCAACTTTAACACAGATTACAACATTCAGTCAAAAAAATCAAATCTTGGTATAGAAAATTCCCAAACAAAAGAGAAAATAGCAGAATGAAGAGTAAAAAGATCAGCAAGAAAAGATTGACAAGCCAAAACAAGAAAACCCCAGATGAGAAATGATAAGCAAAAGTTGTACCAGAGGATATATAGACCAAAAAAGTTGAAACTGGAAAATGGGGCTTCCTTATGTGAACAAAGAAAAGAAATTGACTTGGTAAAAGGGCTGCTGGAACTGAGAAAACAAAGATGGAGTTGAACAAGTTGGACCAAGACTAAGTAGATCAAATAGGCCAACTTGTACAGAGAGCTAACAGTATTAAATTAAGTAAATCAATTTTTGGAGGATTTTGAACTTTTAAAGAGTTTGAATTAGGCATCCGTAAATTACAATTAGTAAAAATTAAAGCTTAAAGTTGCACTTTGTAATTAGATTACATAAGAGGACTGCTAATGCAAAGCGAAAAAACGGACGTTTCTATGGAAGCTTCTTCTTTTATAGTTGGGCAGCCAATACTGTTATGCCGGCATATAGTTGGATGGGTATACTTGAAAATCGAACCGTAACTGATAACTTGTAAAATTGGTTTATTGGAGTATCGAATATATAGTAGGAAAATAAATTAAAATTTTATAATTAATGACTTATTGATGTGGGATAGATTTTTAACTCGTTAAAAAATTATTATATGTATATTTTTATTTTAAATATATTAGCCTCATTTAAAATTTTATCATAATATATAAATTTAATATTATATATATATATATTGTCTTAAAGAATATTGAGCAAATCAATAACGTATGCTTAAAAAAGTAAATGCATAGAAAAACTCATTTGTTCAGTTCATTCTAATTTTTATCACTCTAAACTCTAAAGTTTAAAAAATATGTCTCTTTGTCTCTATCTCTATTAATTTTTTCTTTACTCACCAACTCATTGTATTTACAATAATAAAAAAATTATCTTTTGTTCACAAGGTGTGATTATATATTTATCGAAAAAAATATCATAATGGAGTCGACGTGGCGTAAAGTGAAGATTGAGGGAATGAACAAAATACGAACAATTAACATAATATGGTCAATTAGAGGTTAGTTGATACGCCGCCTAATAATAATTCAATAATTGTTAATTTATTACTAAACCAACCAGTATCTTATATGTTGGCTAGTGAATTAGTAAATTTAAAAATCGATATTAGATAAGTCAAATCGTTAAGTGAAATTATCTGTCTGAATGACTAATAAATAGCCCTAGTTGGTTGGACTCCATCTATAGTTATGATATTCACGTTGCGCTAGGCTCATTAGGTTAAAAATGTACCCTTTTTTTCTTGGCTCGTAAAAAAAAACAACAATAAACTTTGTATTTAGTATTAATTTAACCTTAATTTTTTTTTTATGAAATGATTTATAATCATACAAACATATTTGTTTTAAATCAAAGAAAAACTTATTTTAAATTACCTCATATAAATTTAGACGGATAGAGTACTATTTTTATGTGTTTCTTTATTTCGGAGTTCAAATCTCATGTTTTGTGTTGAGAAATAATGAGAAGATTAGAAAAAATTCCAAGACCATATTAAGTGAATTACATTAGCTTTTAATTCCACCTATCACTTTGGATCGTGAGTTCAATTTAAACATGTAGTAAGGAAAATTTTAAAGTTCTATTAAATTTTCGATGTAAGTAACACGGAATGATACTTTTATCATATTTTATTTATGATAATTATAGTTTATTATTTCGGAAAAAGAAAAAATGGAGTAATAGGTTAATGATATTATTATGTGACTATATTATTACTTGAGTACTTAGTACTGGATAGAAAAATATAATCTAACCATTTATTCGTTATAGAATTTGAATCATTTTTATGATTTTCATTTCGCTTCATTAATAATTAAATATGCTTTTAGAAAAGAAAAAAAAGAAAGGCCAAACTTTTTTTTTATAAAATACTATACTTTCAAAGTCCCAAGCCAATATTTTATTTAGCTGAAAGGATTTCTGATGATTTTTTTTAATTTTTTTATTTGGATTTTTAATTGTTAATTAACCTGCTACTAATGTAGGAGGTTAGCAACACTTTTCTTCTATATAGTATAATAATAAATAAATTACATTACTGACTAGAACAATTAATCTAGAAAAGTGTGAAAGAGTGTATGTTAAGCAAGTGCCTTTCATGTGAAGAAACTGATGGAGAAATCTCACATGAATTTGATTTGTTTTTTACTTCTCGTCACGTGCATTACACGTGTATATTAAATTTAACAGTACATAATTTTATAAAATAATATCAATAAAAATAAACAATTTGAACAAATAGTTATAAATGAAAAAATAGAGTCGAAATGTTTGATGATTAGTTAAAATGATCGGCGTGTAGTAAAATTTTGCTAGAATTAGTATGAATCCAGAATTTGTATATGCTTACCCTAGCTAGTTGTGCATACAATTTCTTGATATATTTGATTCGTATAAGTTATGAAAAAATCATAACTATTAGTTATTTGTATACAGTTTGTTGATACATTTGATTTGTGTAAGCGATGAAAAGTTCATAACTACATATATAAAATTTGTATATACTTACCCTGTTTGTATACTGACAAGTAAAATATACAAACAAAAATATCCATAGCAAATAAAATCATAACTATGAAACATAATTAAATAAACTGTAGTTAAGGAGTGTAATTAAGTTATTTGTGATATTTTCTCAAAGTTAAAAGGCCATTTTAAGGGCTTTTTTGATTAAAGCCCAAGAAACAAAACTGTGAAGCCCAAAAGCCTGGAGGCGACCCAAAATAGATTGGGCCAAAACGGACAATATCTAGGCAGTTGGGCTTGAGGTTGTTTGGTTAAAACTAGTATGGTCATTAAATAAATATAATATTGATATAAAAAATTTAATAAATATTATTAATTTGATGCAATAATTTAGTTTATTGTGAAATGGTAGAGATGAGAAATTCAATTCAATTGTTTATGATATATGTTAATAGTTTTTGAATATTAAAAGTAATAATTTAGAGTTGAATAATTAGAAGTTAAATAATTAACTGATTAAAATTTAATGTAATAAAAGATTCCTGAATATAAAAGGAGTAGTTTAATGTTTTTTTCAGCATAATTAGACTGATTTTTTTTCTTTTTAAAATTGTTATATTATATTCTTTTCTTAACAAAATATTTGATAGTCAAAATCTTAGGTAATTATTTACATAAAATAGTCCTAAATCAAAAGTGAATTCTAAATATAAGAAATTCTAATCCAAAAATGAATCCTAAAACTAAATAAATAAAAGGTCAAAGAACAAATTAAGAAAAATAGTGAAAATACAATTTTGTCTAAAGAAAAGTCGCAAAAAGTTCAAACGTACCTAATTTAATAACAATAAATATTACAGAGAAAAATTAAATTTAATTATGAAATTTTTTATATCCCCTAGCTGTTGTCTTTTGCTCCATTGCAATATTATTCTATGTCAATAATACGAATTCTTTTCTTTCCATCAATATTTGTGAACACGCTGTTCATCAATCGTCATGCTTAGCCATAGTGTCGGAATTAATATATAACACCATAATACATATAGAAAAAATAATAGGAATAAAAATATTATTACATTTTCGTCAACTAATGTGATAGTCTTTAGTTGTTCCTCTTTTATTGCTCTGCACTTCTGATTATCAAGATTTTTATTATCCAGTAAGAATCACATCTTCTTAAGCTGTTAAATTGGCACAATTTCATCAATCAAATCCTTTTCAGAATTCATTGCAATATGTTATCTAAAATAAATTGTCATGAAAATTATAGTAAAAACAATATATAATTTTATAACAAAAGTAATTTTATGAGTTGTGGATATGACTTTACCTGAGATATTAGTTTAGTTGAATAGATGAAACTTGTGCAAACATAAGCACGTTCGTTTATAAAAATAACAAAATTTTAAATCATCACCTAAGTGCAATATTAAGTTCAAATAACTTAGCTTAGGACGCAAACTAATTTGAATTAAGCAACCTAAATTGGCATAGCAATTACTATTATGTTTTTCAAATCAAGAATATAAAATAGGAAGAAGAAAATAATATGAAACACAAAAAGAAAGATAAATTAAATGCTTAGAGAAGAAACCTAAAAATTGAACCAAAGCTTAAAAAAACCCGCAAGAGTGATGAAGAAGACGAAAAACGTATGAATTACATCTCTTTTTATAGAAATAGAGAAATTAGAAACCAAAAAGGATTTGAATTAATATTTACAGAGAGTCACGGAGAGAAGATGGAGAAGTCCTAAACTAAAAAAGCTACCATAAATGTGTGTTAGGAGTTTTACGTAAAAGTGGGATTCCTACCATGTAGTGGGATTTGTTAGGCTACAAACGACAAGTATTAAAATAATATAAAACAAAGGTATAATAATTGAAAGAGAAGGGTGAAAAGAGGATTTTGTATAATGCGAAGTATTTTAATGAAGGGTTAAAAGTTCAAACAACATTATTAAGGGCCTTCACACGTTCAATATAGTATAGATAATGCATAAACAAACTTTTTAACTCGCTCTCAGCTAGCATTTATGCCCTCTACGTGGCATAATACACGTTGATACACATATCTATTTGTTTCACTTTATACAAGTTCAAATGTCGACTCGTACCAAGTTAAAGATATATTTATGTATTATGCATTTATAAAACTCTTCCAATTTTCATGTTCATCAATACAGAGATACTAAAAAAAGAAGAAATATCAGCTTCTCCACTTAGAAAACATTAATAAACACTAAACAATTACCATTACAAGAAAATGTCAATATTCCAGAACTCAAAAGTACTGTTAGTTGTATACTGAAACACAAGTCTACCATATATGTATACCAATTTTGAGTACCATATATATATATTACAATCCGTCCTAATCTACGAGACTTAGTTAAGGTTTTTCCCATGTCTTAGATAAGAATTGACAGTTCAGAATTCTGCTTCAAAAGCTGTTTATATTCATATCACCATCAACCTATATATGTGTTGTTGATTTCGTCGTCGTTTCTCTATCTCTTGCGCTTGGACTTTAGAGATGTTACAGACTGTGAGTTGCTATGCCAATTGCGCTTTCGCTGATTGATGAACCAGTTATTGATTTGCTTCAGCTGTAATCCTGTTTCCTCCACAAGTTTTGCCTTATCATCCTCCTGCAACAATTGCTTTTTCTATCATAATGCAACTCTTAACTATACAAGATGATGATAACAACATTTATTTGTAATCAGTGTTACTCAAACTATTCAAAAATGTCTATGGGTACGTGTCGAGTCCTTAGGATCAGACACAACAATTTTGAAGAGTCTGCGCAACATTTGATCAATGACAAAACTCACAGTTGGATAAGGCCATTTTGAGTGTTGTTGCCACCAATTCTTTAAAACAGTAGTAGTGTCACCAGGCAACTTCCCTGCTCTTCTCTTTCTCAATATCTCCTCTCTCACATCTTCAATTCTTGATCTAAATCCCTGCAATAACCAACATTTGGTAGCTATCAGTAGCGGAGACAAAACTATTCCTCAAAGGAATTCAAAATATAAAGAAGTGAACATATAAAACGAATAAGAAAATTCGTCTTCTACTAAATACATAGCTCCAGGAGCAGGACCAACCCGGTTACCATTCATATATAGCTCTTGGAAAATTACCTTCTTACAATGCTAGACTCGATCTAATGTTTGCTCATATATTGCTCAATCTTATAAACAGAATATTAGATTATCGTCTAACATTTGTGCTAACTATATAAAATTTTCTATCATAGTCTCTCGTTTGTTCAAAATGGATCAAGAGGGTCATGAGCCTTTAATTTATGTCAAACTTCTAAAGCAGTTATGCCAAGTACAATTCTTTGTTAACGAGCCTTATGCAGCGGGAATCCAAATTAATTGATTAAAAACAAGAAAACTTGTTAGATGAAATGACCTGTTTGAGTTCAATTTTGAGTTCCTGTCTGACCCTCTCCATTAGAGACCTTTCAGATTCAGTAGGAAGACCAAATCCCATTCCCACCAAGTCATGTGCATCACCTCCTGATACATCTAATGAAAAATCCATCTGTAGTTCATCTTCATCATCAGACATTGTAGCACCTGTTCCCTCTCCAAGTGTAGCTCCTAAAAGAAATAAATGTACATTAATTTCAGAAAACTTATACCAGTTCGTTTCAAAAGGAATGTCCCTTTCCTGTTTTGGCAACTCTTTAATTATAGTCCATCTGTTAAAAAAAGAATGATCACTTTCTCTTTTTGGTTACATTTTAATTTCAACTATTCGCACGACATGTTTAAGGCCACATGATTAAAAGACATTTTGGTACATTTTGACATAGTTTTAATTTACTACCACGAAATCAAAAAAATATTCTTTATTTTCTTAAACTTCATGTCAAGTCAAACTAGGTCATTCTTTTAAAAATAGATAAAGAAACTTTTTAAGTAGCATATTTAAGAGTACAAGATTAAATGATATTTTGGAACGTTCGAAATATCTTTATCTAAGACCACAAGTTTTAGAAATGACAAATAAATTAAAATGACGAGAATACACGATAGTTAATACTTGATAGCTAGTGCCTAGTAGTTACTCTCATTAACCTTCTTGTTTTTACATGCATGCATAAAAGCTAAATTAGCATGCATGGAATGGCCCAATGATTGGAAAAATAGATAGTGTAAAAATTCTTTTATGTTAACTGTGCATAATAATTTAAAATCCATTTCATAAGTGACTTTAGGAGAACTCCTATCTTATGGCAAACCCTTGACTTGTTTTCTAACTTCCTATTCTCATATTTTTAGATTTCAAATGAAAAAGTTATTCGATATTTATATTGATAATAAATATTATTTGTAAATAGATATTTGATGGAATAATCGAGATGAATTCACTAGTAAGGAAAACGAGAAGAAAGAGCTCATAATGACTGTTTTTCAACAACTCTTCTCAATTTAAGGCTCACCAACTTTCACTAGATCTTGTCTCTTCATGGTAAGTTATGATCTTTAACGAACTACCCTTTTTGTTTTTAATATAAAATAATATATATCTTGACTTAATACAATATTAAATAAATAAATTTCTAAAAAATATGATCTTAAATATGTCATTATATTTGTCTGACTAACAATAATACTTTTGAAATTTGTGATTTTGAATGTCATAACATATAAATTAAATGTATAACTTGTTTTAAAAATACTTAGAAAACCTACTTTTCTGTTTTAAAAATCTGTTCAAAAAGAAATAAAAAAATTAAACGACAAAATATTTCACCTTTGACATTTTAACTTGACTTTTTATATTCTTATTGAAGCAAAACTTGAGCATCCTAGGAGTGATTTTCACCCTCATGTAAATTGACTCGAATATCACGATTACAAAATAGATCTACTCCCCATTAATATTATATATAATGGACATGCCTCATGATTGCCCTTTTTATAGTAAACAAAATGTGGTGGAAGAATTAGGAGAATATAGCATTAGCAACTAGTGTTGGAAAACCAACACGTGCTTGTTGGACTTAAAAGAATATCAAAATCCTATATTGGTGAGCTTTAGGTAATTCTTCTTTCGTTGAGATAGTTTTTGGGATGTGACGTAGGTCTAAAAGCTAATTAAATATGGTACAAGAGCAGAATTCATCTCATTTAATATTTGGCCCTCAAAATTAAAATTGTTGATGCATCACATATGTTAAGCACTGAATGTGAGGTGGGGTGTAAGAAATACGACAAAAGTTTCACATTAATGATTAATGAGATGGATGGACTCTATATATGACTGGCTTAAAGAATCCTGCTATCTTTGAGATAATTTTTGGGATATAAGTTAGGTCATAGTTTTTGAGGTGTGAGTTAGGTCTAAAACCTAACTTACAGACTTCCCAGGTATAAAAATATTTTTAACCTTTCAGCATTAAACATGTCATATGAATAGTTTAGATTAAAAACTTGTCAAAACCGAAAAGAGACATTCATTTTTAAAACGAACTAAAAAGGAAAAGTAATGAGACAAACAAATTGAAATAGAAGGAGTAATTAACAGAAAAGTGATGAGACAAACAAATTTAAAAATATTTTTTTAATCTTTTGGTATTAAACATGTCATATGAATAGTTTAGATTAAAGACTTGTCAAAACAGAACAAAAAAAGAAAGCGATGAGATCGACAAATTGAAATAGAAGGAGCAATTAACAGAAAAACAATGAGACAAACAAATTGAAATCAAAGATAGTGATGAGATAAACAAACTTAAATAGGAGTAATTAACAAAATATGGTGGAGGAAGGAATAATATATTTGGCATTAGCAACTTAGGTTGTAAAACCAACCTTTTAATTAGTAACTTAATCATCAAGTAACACATCAATTTTTTAGGTGGATGACACTAATGTTTGGATATACAAAATCTCTAAACATCATTGGAGGCCCAACAAAAAATAAATCAAGATCCCACATAATATGTTTATTACATTAATCCCCAAGCATTCAATCAGAAATCACAAAACAAAGCTAGAAAATAAAGTATTCTAGAAACTCAATAATCAAAGTGATTATACTATATATATAATGCAGTCTCTAATTAATCATTAGTTGTTAGTGTTTGTTTGGTTTGTTACCTATTCTAATTTTTCCTTCAATCACCAACCAACTAAACTCTCCAACTACATATACATAAATATTTCCAATTTCCTTTAGGCCCCACTACCACCCAACTCTCAAACTTGTACATAAACAACAACCCAAAATTGCTTTGTAATTATCCTAAGCATAAACATGAACAAATTCACCCAATTCATAATCATGCATACATATATTTCTCATAAGTATTCATGCTTTGCCAAGATGGTGTAACATATACATTAGAGGTCGCTTGGTTGAGTGTGTACGAATAGTACGTGCTGAATAAGGCGTATTAGTTATATTGAGACTATTTGACTTGAAAAATCGAATATATGTATTTGTTATGATAAAATAAAATCTCAGTAGTACTAATACATCATGTTCAGTAAGACAGTACTACTATTATGCGTTTTACCAAACAACTTTTAACAATATATAGAATCCTATTGTCTGCTCTATTTTGCAGATAAGTTTTATGGATAATTAATGACTTGATATACACTATGATAGTACTATTAAAGTTAAACTAAAATTTTTTGTGAAAAAAGGGTTCTTAAACTTACCTGTAAGAAGTTGTAAATTCTGTTCAATTTCACGGCAGGCCATAACAGCTTCAACAGCATGTACTCTGACATGCTGCTGAAGCTGTTCTTTAAAGGAACACAAAACTAACAAATACTGCGCCTGTTGCAAAAAAAAAAAATGAAATGAAAATCATTTCAGATTTGCAACAAATTAAATCTGAAACGAAAAAAAAAAGTTATGAGAACGAAATCACTGACCAAGAAATTGTCGAGCTCTTGTCTTTCGTGAGGAGAAATAGAATGATGTTGTTGGTGAGAAGAAGCATAAGATCTCAATATATGATGAGATTGTGAAAGCTGAGCATCTATTAATGGCAACTGATCAATCGGCGTGGCAACTCGAAGACATGCTACATGTGCTGAAAGTAGCTGTTCATAGAGAGGATGTGTAGCAATTTCACCCTTTAATTGTCTCTGATGTTGAAGCTGATCTTCAGAAATCACCATAGAAGAAATATCACCACCACCTAAACCACTAGTGCTACTAGAACCCATTAACCCTAGTCCTTGTTCTTGTTGCATTTTTTTGTATTAACCCAATTTCACAACAAACATAAAAGATCTATAGGTGAAATTACTTTTATCTTACACAGATGAAAGAGAAGAAAGAGAATCTTTTATGTACTAATTCTTCTGATTTGATTTATCTTTTGGCTGAGGAAAATCATAAAGCAATCAGTTTTCTTACTATTGATGGTTTCATATATATATATATTGGGATCTGAAACAACACAACTTTCTGCAGAAATACTGAAAACTCCAAATTTTTAACACATAAACAGAAAATTTATTAAAAAAAGAGAGAGAAATGGGTTGTGTTTCTTGGAAAAAGTGTAGTGTTTATTATTGATGCAGAAGAAAAAAGAGAAGAAGGATCAGTGGAATCATTACTATGAAAGGGAAGCAAGAAGAGAAAACGTCGGTAATAAAATCATAGATAAAGCTGTTTGTATCTGTGGCCTGACATTTTGAGGAGTTTTTTTATTTATATTTATTTATTTAATTTAACTTTTAAGGTGGGCTATTATTTAAAATAGAATAATTGACACTAATCTTGATTTAAGATAAGGTTATTGGTAAGATTAGGTGATAGAATATTGGGTATTCTTTAAGCATGCATATTTAATTTGAACCTAACTCTAGACCCTTATTAAAAAGCTTTTGATGTGGCCATTTTATTTTTTCATGGAGAATCCGCGATCGCTATTTTTTGGGTGCACATAGGATAATGAAATTCAATATTCATATTAAAATTTAATTTAATTAATTTGTAATGAAAAGTTTTGTGTTGATGGAAAAAATTTACCAAGATGGAGTACGGTAGGGGCAGAGGAAATTCCTGGTGGAGTGGTGAAATGCGTAGAGATCGAAAAGAACACCAATAGCGAAAGCGTAAAATGTTATCTTCTTTGTCTCGATTTATTTGACACTTTTCGTTTTTCGAGAATCAAACAGTTTAAATTTGACTAAGAATTTGCACATCGGATCTTCAAATTTTTCATGATGAAATTTATATATTTCTAAACTTGGGTAAAAAGTACTATAAGCCACAATAATTGATAACTCAAAATATTAGAAAAATTATGGTCAAAGGTAAATTTATTTAAATTTCAAAATTTAAAAAGTGTCACATCAATTGAAACGAAAGGAGTACCTAATAAAATGACATCATATTCAGAAATTTGACGTTAAAATGTCTAATTAAATAATAAAAAAAATGCTTATCACTTCTTGATTTTAGCACTATGTTTTTTCTTAATATATAAAATTACTTTCATTTTTTTTTAAAGGGGGTTTTGACTTTGAGATAACCTACTTTGATAATTTAATGTTTATAAGGAAATTCCACTTTTATACTTCAATTGATCCTAAATCCAAAGCACCAAACACCTTCATTTATTTCTTGGTTTAAAACTTGATTTGTAAAACAGATTTTCTTGGACAAAATGCTTGCAAGCTGAATTCAATATGGTCCCTTTTTCCTACCTAAATTACATAAATAGCAAAAATTTATTTTACACTATGATTAGTTTTTCCTTTTTTTAACTTCTTTTAATACTATTTGATAATCAAGTCAAATAATTTATCTTTTCAAAAAGCTAAAATAAAGTAGAAACGAACAATATTTGCTGCCAAACAACAACAAAAATTCATCACTAATCCTATTTGATGATACATTATCGACGATTTATCAAATAAATCTTGTCAACTACTTATAATTTAGCGACGAGTCCATGTAGTGTGTATATATATACACACAAGAACAATATATCCAGTAAAATCTCACAAGTGAGGTTTGGAGAAGGTAAAATGTACGCATGCAAACTTTATCACTATCTCATAGAGATATATCGATTGTTTCTAGAAGACTCTCAACTCATATATATCAAACTAAAAAGGCATAAAAATACTAGATATAGACTAACGACTCTGATGAAAATCAATTAATTTGTATATATAAGAAAATGGAAATAAATGCAAAAAAGGAGTTGAGCTGTCACAGTTCCATGGCTGTTGTATAATTTTGAGGTTTAGTCTATTTTCTACGCCATTAGTAGCAAAATTTGTGTACCACCAAAAGCTCCCCATGTGTTAACTGTTTGTTAGGCCACACATGACCCCTTACCTACTAATTAATATGTTTCATAACATCAATTATACAAAGTCTTTTTCATATAAATTCTTCTTCTAAATCAAAATATATATATATACACTCATCAAAATTAAACAAATCTCCCCTAAGTGGGCCACTAATAATAAATATGTGAAAAACCTAAGGTTTTTGCTACGCGACGGAGCTCACATGATATCCTAACTATATGAAGCACTCAGAAGGATGAAAATTTGAAAAAGGAGACACATGAACTTGCCGAATGGGATTCGACACCTACTACATATAAACCCTCTGATCAAGTGGTGGCTCTGCGCCTGCAAGGCAATAGATCGAATTATATTATTGAAGCTAGTATTTTACTTTTCTAACCTTTGATGTAGGTTATATTTTGGAAATAATTTATTTTATAGTGATTAGGTAAATATTAGTGATAATTTGATATATACTACTATTTTACTATTGATTTAGAAGTAAGCAAACATAATATGAAAGGAGAAAGTGAAATATTCTATGTTATTTTTTAAAAAATAATTATAATTTTTTTAGTTTGGTTTATGTGGTGAAGTAGCGGAGGGAGCAAGGAATAATAGTTTTTGTCAAGAAAATGTTTGGTAGTAATGGAGAATGTCTCTTAAATCAATAGTTTGATTCTAGATGAGTTGGTTGGTTTTTAAAAAAAATCCAAATTTCACTTAAGGATGGGAGTATATATTTATTATATTTGTATAAAAAAAATATAACGTGATTTTTTGTCCAAAAATTTGGTATAAAACAAATCGGTATGAAAATGGACGATTTGAGATCCTTTTCTTTAACAATCATAGCGTTTGAGTTCACCTCGACTGATTTCATGAGATATCTGTCATCTCCCACCAGCAATAGATACCACTTACCAGGTAACTCTATCCACCAAGACTAGAACAGATGAGAAGAAATCACCTACTCATATTTTTTTTCATCTCTGTTAGAATTTCTAATCTGAGACCTCATGGACTGACACGCCCTTAGATATTAAATTCTGTTATATTTACGCCGATCATGAGAAATAAATATCTTTTTCCTTCCAAACATGCTCGAAGCAAGTCTTCTAATATTATGTCCACTATTACCAATTAATCTCGAAATAGTTGACTAAACACAATTTAATTAGAAAATAACAATAAACTAAAATTCTATAAGTAGGAACATCAAACTTTTAAAAATGAAATTTAATTTCTAAGATGAATCTTTTTTGTTAACTTTAAGAACAATGGGAACTTTCCCATTTTTATACAAGGTAATGATGAGGATAGCATAGTAATTGAGCATTATTAGAAATTTTGAATCAATATGTTTTTGTTCACGATATAATTTAAATTCGCATGGTATAAAATTGAGAAATTATTTATGAAAAATATTTTCTAATCGTACCAAGATTGCTATGCTATAAACTTTAGATATTAAAATCACATTATTTATCCATTGGTTAAAAACTTTTGGTCACTTGGTTATTTAAAAATTTTGATTTTAGATTTTGTAATATCTGATTAAGCATATTTTATTTTCAATGAATTGAAACATATACTTTTGATCCATTTGGTCGTGAATATTTATAAATATATCACGATTATTTATTATTTCACCACTTCATTACTTTTGTATTATTCATTTCATTTCATGCGACATTTTTTTATTTGGCATGGTATTTAAAAAATAAAGAAAGATTTTTTAAACGTGTTGTCTAAAATAATTCTTAAATATTTGTGTAGCTGAGAATCATTTCATTAAATGTAAAACTCAAATTTTAAAGTTAAATCATTTCCAATTAGAGTAAGGTAACATTATTTTTTAGACAGACTTAAAAGGAAAGGAAATCATATAAACTGTGACAAGGAGAATATTTTGTACTTAATAAAAGTTCAAATATAACATAATTTCTATATAAATAGGCCGAAAATACACATTTTATTTTATAAAAAAAATTAACTATACTTTGTCTACACAACAACAACAACTTACCCAGTAAAATCCCACAAATGATGTCTGAGGAGAGTAAAATGTACAGACCTTACCACTACCTCATAGCAATAAAAAAAAACTATTTCCAAAAGACCCTCAACCTACTGCCTCGCCGAAATATCACAAGAACTATTTAAAAAAATATTATAATTCATTCGACAAAGAATATGACAAAACATCACTCATGCAGGGAATTTGTAGTGACAATTTGGAATATTATTATTTTTTTTCTTCTTTTTAGAAGATCAGAAAAATGAATATAATGCCTTTTCTTTTCATCAATAATTTTTATGGTATAGTCTTTTCCTTTAATGATTTCTGCAGCCATGAAAAAGCAATGGTAGTGCCATAATTTGTAAATTTCCAAAAGTGTACAAACAATAAATTCCTTATTTGAATAATGGTCGATTCAAAAAGGCCGTGATCATTAACTCATGTTTGGAAATTGAATCAAAAGTTGATAAATATTTATTCGCACTTGATATATATATTTTACTGGATCACCTTGACGGGTAAAAATATATATATGCATAATACAAATGTTATATTATCATTGGCTTGCTGTAAATATCGACTATGAAAAAAGAAACTTCTCATAAATAGTCTTTAAAAAAATCAAATCTATGTTCGATCAAGTTTCTCAAAAGGCCAAAAAGAAAAAAGTATCACGTACTGTTATCAAGAAGACTCCTTTTGATCATTAAGATATTTTAATCTTTTGGTGAATATTTCAAGAGTTATTAAAATTTTTAAGGTATTATAAAATATTTCGTAAACCCCATACTAAAAAAAAAATACTTTGGATATTTTATGCATATGTATTTTATGTATCAAAAACTTTATTAAATTTTTAATTTTTGTCCAATGGAATAAGATCAAAATAATTAATAGATAATTAGGACGGAAACTAATTAACTTATTCCATGTGTTTTGCAACAAATCAATAAACATAAGGATTATATTTATACAACAAATAATGTATTTTTATTTTACTTAGTAATTTTAAAATTAAAATGCTTAGTACCATCTTAATATCAAATGCAAGTAAGATTTGTTAGGGATTCATGAATTATTAAATATTATGACTTAATACATTGACAATCCTTCAAACTTGACAGTAAAATTTTGTTTAAATAATCAAACTAGCGACAATTTATTCTAATTATTAAACACATGAAAAAAAAAGACAATGTCCGATGCACTAAAGCTCTTATTATGTGCAGAATTCGAGGAAGAGCCCAACTGCAAGGGTCTATTTTAAGTCTTGAATCCGTGATTTCCTGGTCACATGACAACAACTTTATCAGTTTCAAAATTTGCGATTGTTTACAAACTTTCATTACGTAGATAGATTAATCACTTAAAATATTATCACGATTTGAAATCATAGAAAGTGAAAAAAAAAGTAGATAATAGTGGAATAGTGAACAGTAATTGTTAGTTGAATGAGAGGGGGGTGGTGGGGTTAACATCATAGCTGTAGGGTTGTCATATTCTCAGTCCTAAGATTGAGACAAAGGGTTAGGATGGTCCCCTCCTTTATTTTGGAAAATTAAAAAAATTTAGAATTGGGGGGTGGGGTTTTATGGGGGGGTGGGTGGGTATTGTCCCTTTCATTAACCCCACATATCCTGACTTTTATCTGCCATATGAAATTTTAATATCTTCTTTTTTGCTTTTTTCTGTCTCCTTTCAATTAATGTCATCCTCAAAAGTCCTTCTAATCATGTTTAACCAAACATCATTTACCTCCTTTATTTTTGTGTTCAATCACAAATTTTGACTTATTAGATTGTGTGATATAAAATGTCATAAAGTTGAAGTTTAATTAGTGTACAAGATGCATCCACCACTTCAATATTCTTTTTAAAGGTCTAATAGTAGTTCTTATGAACTTGCTGAGAAGTGTTTGTGAAACCAACAATAAAGTATCGTGTAATCTTACAAATGGGGTATGAAGAGGTTAGTGTATATGTATCGTTACTCATGCCTGGTGATTTACAACTTTGTAGTGCATGGGAAGAGTGGTGTGTATGCAACCTTACTCATACCTTGTAAAGGTAGAAAGCTTCTTTTCGATGGACTCTCATCACAAAAGTGAGGTAGAATTGAAGTTTATGAGTTCAGAATTCTAGATCTTTAGAATTATTGGGTTCAAAATTAATCAATGATGGTATTTGGAGAATAAGCATCTACTAACTCTGTGCCAGCAGCCGCGGTAATACAGAGGATGCAAGCTTTATCCGGATGATGATGAATTTTGTAACAAATAGAAGATTTGAACCAAAGTTATTGGATTCAATTGAACCCACAACCAATGATGTAGCTCCGCTCCTGACACTCAGCTCATAACGCAATACTTCAAGTGCGGTAAGGACTCGTTTGGTTGGGAAATAAATTATTTCAAGAGTAACATCCTAGAACTAACTATTCCACGCTCAATGCGAGACCAACTAACAGTATACTCTCGAGATAATTGATTTCTGAATAAGTTATTCTGTAACTTTATCTCAAGCAAATATGAAATGCTCTCATCCTAAAACTAACCCCAAAATTAGTTATCCCTTATCCCTGTTACCAAAACATGCCTGTAGTGATTGAAAGAGTGTCATCCCTCAATTTAGGATCGATCGCGATAGGCAGGCATGAAGATGTAAGGAGTAAAGATATAGAACAACTAAACTGATATAAGAATTCTAACCCACGCCCGTCTAGAGCAGATGGAGATTCTTGGATGAAAAAGAACAGGAATATTTTTTTCCTAGCAATGTTTGGGGTTTCAGACCCATATTTACAAATTCAGGAGAGAAAAATCAAGTACCCAGTGAGTTTACACTAACAGTTGGTTTGTGTGTAACATGTAAGCAATGTAAGAAAGTAAGTTCTTGACTTTCGCCTTAAACCAGAATTTCCCTGCTATATACGTTCTGTACAAGAAAAAGTTGAAACTGCAACTTGAATCAATACAGTTTTGTTACTTGAGTCAACATGAAGAGTAGTGATTAGGAAGACAAAAGATAGCTACTTCACAAACACACTTAATGGTGCAAGTCTTTTACATCACAATACACTTGTCTTTTGATGACTTTGGATCTGGCTTGGGGGTTGAAGACATAGGCCTCGCGCTGGTCCTTGGTACCTGTAATTTACTCTCTTAGATTACGAAAACACTATTCGAAAGTACTTCCAAGTCAGGAGTTATCAAATGTGCAAGCTTAAATATCAGAAGATTTCGAGCCTACCTGAGGACCAGTAATTAACCTTGACCCAACATTTACGGCGGGTTGCTGGGGATTCTGATTTCTCTGGGGTGCCTCCTGCTGATGCTCAAATTCCTGTTGCTGAAGAGCTATCGCCAATTGTAAATCAGAGCTGCCAGCCAACGATAAGCAAAAAATATGTGTCTTAGCACTATCACCTAGTAAATATATTCATGCTATCAAATTAAGGTTGCAAATATAAGTGTATCAGCTTTAAAGCATCCAATGAGTAAGCTTCATACAGTCAGCACACAACAGTTGAAACAAAATTAATGTTGCACACCCTTTTGTAACTAGCAACTTCTACTGATGCAGACATTTTTTGACGATATAGAATAGGACGACTTTGATGCTAGAACAGGAAGACAAAACAACTTTGCCCAAGTATCTTCATCTAACTTCAACTACCAATCAAGGCAATGGTTGAATATCAACAGACAGAGTGGTCAAAACTGCTATTTTGTCAATTAAAAGACAACAGGAGAGCTAATGAAAGAGAATAGTAACTGATGCAGTATATGATCTGCAGTATTCCATTCTCATTTAAGATATGCAAAAGAAGACACATAAATATTACTTGAAAGTTTGATGTCCTTGTTCTTTCTCCATGGTTGCCAGAAAGTCCTGGGAGTAACAGCCGAAGTTAGTTTCACAAATGCAATTGGTACAAATCCACAACATTCTATTACAGGCAAAGAACTACATACTGCAGTACTGGACATAGCACTCTGTTGATCCCATGTGGTGTTGGCATTATCTTCGACCTTGAACTCCTTGAAGTTGCCAGTCACATATATCGTGTCTCCATTCACCTAACATTGAAAACTCCAAGTTAATAAGCAACATATGCAAATAATAACACACTAACTTCTGGAAACAAGATACATTTTTTAATAGAGCTGCATTATACTGTTTATCTTTATTTAATTATTTTTATTTGCACCGGGTGTCCGAGTCTCTTTGAGCCCCGACTTACCCCGGGGGATACACATGCCCTCAACAGGAGTTTTCCGCAAGTGCACCGCGATTAATTCAGGTTTTACCCAGTCCGATGGCTCTCAGAAATTGTTTGCACCCTGTGAGTTTCGAACTTGAGACCTTGAAAGGGAGCAAACCCCAAGGCTCAAGTCAATTGCCACAGGCCCCCCTGAGGCAGCAAGACATGCAAAAGGCAAGTATGGCATCGAGGTAGGCAACAGTATAGTATACTAAATTTAATGCTATTTGACACTATCAAACATCGCAAACAACATGTGCTTAGAACAAAAGGAGGAGAAGATTTGCAGATTACCCTACTGGACATATCCAAGGTAAATATATGAAAAGACACGCTTCTTACCTCGTTGAATTTCTCCCATACCAAATCAGGCTGATTTATAAATCCTTGGTCAGTGGCCAAAATATATAATTCGCCTTCAAACTGCACATTATCTGACATCAGATTTCTATGCCCAGAAAACTTAACAAGTGGAGATATGATCATATCTTTACAGGAAATTTTTTTTACCATGGTATAAATCATATAAATAATGATAATAAAAATAAACACCTCGAGTAGAACAATGGAGCAGGCAAATACCTTAAACATAGTATTGAAATGATTATTCCTGAAGAAAACACAAAGTTCTCTCTCTTTCAAACCCTCCTGCAAGGAAAATAATCTGTGCAAAAGAGGAACAGAAGAGAATTCCATTACTACTAGTAAAACATAGTATTATAGTTATGAACAGGAGAATAAAACTATAACAGGGAAGGGAGCATACCCAAAGATTGTTAACTGACTTGCACTGTTCTTCAGAAAGTTCCGCACCAGTTCCCCTAATGAGAATTAAGAAGAGCAAAAGATGTTGAAATACAATTAGATCAAGGAGACATTCTTCTTTTACTTTTTATTTGAAAAGTGTCAAGGGAGACATTCACCCTTCACAAGAGCATCTGAGTTGCCTGATTCATTGATACAAAACAATTTCTCACCTTCTTTCTGTGTGATCTCATCCTTCACAATTGTCTCAGGCACATCTCTATTGTCTACATTCACTTGTTCAGCAAGAACCACCTCGCCTTCATACATAGGCTCTCGACTTTGGTAACTTGTGGTTGCTGACTCCAATATGCAATCCTCTCCTTCATAAATAGGTTCGTCGCCATTTATGGAGGTGTTGGGTTCATCTGTGTCATGTTGTCTGCCACCCAATGAACCTGGAGCTGCAGATGGTATCGAGGAACTAGATGAATCAAACACACCACAACCAACTTCATTGGGTTCAGCTGCATTCCCATCTCCAGCAATAACGACTGGTCTTTGAATGTCATTCATACCTCCAGATAGATGCTCATGTTTTTTACAGGCAGATGAAGAAACTTGTGATGACTCAAGAGGTAAACTCTCATTTTCAGACAGAAGTTTTGCATCTCCAAGATCCTGGGTAGGGGTTTCCTGATCAATTTTCAGGGAGGAACTAACAGCTTCTTTGGAGGGCAACTGGAAACTATTTGGATTGCCATCACCAGATATTTCGTTATTGTTAGATACTAATTTTTCTGTGGATATCAAAGCTTCATGCTGCAAAACTGGTTGTGTCTCAATAGCAGTCACTTCTGATGTCTTGTTAAGAACCACTGGCTCTGGACACTTAAGATTTGCTGTCTCGCCTAAAGAATTCAGCACATCAGTTTCTACTGATGAAGTTGCTAGTTCAGCCTTAGATAATTGTAGGGCTTTCAACAGCTCTGCTTCTTCTTCAATATCTCCTTTTCTAGCTGGATGGTGATCTGTGATAGAAACAGGAGAATCATCAAATGATCTCCCTCTCGAAAGGCATGGAGAAGGCACCCCTAATGCTGCAGTTGTAGCAGCAGCAAAATCAACATCATCATCTTCAGAACTTTTTTTATTCTCAGTTTCCATATTTTGGGTATCAAGGGAAACAAGCTCCCCCATTAAAGTATTGTACGACTTTGATCCAATTGCATTTACTGTATCATGGTCCTGGAACAAATTGATAACTCAGAAAAATAATTCACCAATAAACACTGGTTGCAACTGGTCTTTAAACTTGCAACTGCCAAACTACTTTCAGAGCAAAATGGTCAAAATAATGCAGCCCGTCATAAAAACATTGAAATAAAAAATATATCCTTGATGCAATCTCAGGCTTCATTTCAATATGTTGCACACATTTGAATGATAGGTATCAAAATTTAGAAGGTTTTCCAAGGCCAAAATGAGTTGTCTGCCATTTGACTTCTCATTCTAACATAAGTTTTTCTCTGAACTTTTAACTAGAACAGGACATCATGAAGTCATTGGTTTGTGCATAAAATAGAGATGAACTATACATAATCCAAGGAAAATATTGATTTAGCAATAAGAACTTGTGACAAGAATGTTCTTGGACAAAATACACCAAAGTATTTGCATTATCTATTCTAGAGAATATTATTGCACAAACAAGCAAGAGTTGAATGGAATAGCTATCACTAATTAAAAAAATTATAAATATGAACTTGGACGCAATTATTAGATCATCAAACAAGACACTATGCCTAGACATATACTAGGGGTGAAAAATGGATAGGTAGGGATAAATTTGGGGAAGTCAATAAATGGGCCATTGGCCTCCGTACAAATTCAACTTGGCTCGAGATGGGCTGAGAAACAGATTATAACCAACCCGCTCAATTTAAAGGCATTTCTCCAACTGCATATGCAATGTCATTAGAAGTCAACATTTCATCACTTAAAGAGACATAATGATGCAAAGCGAGCAGTTATCGCTTCATAGGTGAAGTCATGCAGTTCAGGAAAATCTGTACTTCAGATAATGACTCACAAATAATCCCAACAAAAAGTAGTAGGCTCTTTAAATCTCAGCTTCGAGAAGTTGGATTAATATCAATATTATTGTAATCGGATGTTGAGATTTGTTATTTTAATTGTATTGATTTTTATACATACTACTAAATTCATACATATTTAATATTTTATAACTTTCTACAACTGCGAGCTTTGCTTCACAGAAACAAAGCACTCTTGATTTCTGCTTCAAGCCCCACGAGCCTTTTCTTTCCCTCTTTTTTTTTTTTTTTTGGGTTACGCTTTCACTTTTGGAAACAGTGATTGTATGCTCTCTTACTGAGTGTTTGCCAGCTTTTTATTAATTTCTCTACAGATCATACAAAACAAAAACTTTAGTTCATTTTTTCTTCTACTGGTTGACAGCAAAATAATACTAAAACTTTTCTTCTCATTTGCATAATCAAATCAGCCATTGTTAAAATTCTTGCAAACATAAAGATCATATATAGAAACTAAACAACGTGAGATATATACAAGTTGCTAAAAATAAAAGATAATCCATTTAAAACAAAAATGACCATATAGACAATAGAGAGTTATGAAATTTCCGTTTGAGTTTTTCTCAAAACAATCCAATTTGAAATGTTTGTTTAACGTTAGCAAGAACAGCAGATGAAGCCTCTTCCTAGGGGAGTAGAGATAGCTGCTACGACCGTCCGCATCAACAGGTGATTTTTTAAAGATCCTTTTCTCAAAGATAAATTTGTTCAACTTCCTAAAGAAAAAATGAATCTCATTGTACACATCTTATTTTACAAAATTAAAGTAATATGAAGAATTATTTTACTCAACCACTTGGCAAATTACATGATAAAAACATGCAAAGCTCTTAAAATACTGGGCATAGCATAGCTCTTGATAAAAGAAAACATACTAGACAGAGCATAGTTCTATAGTCGTCTCTCCCTTTTCTCAGCCTGTTAGTACTATTAGTCTATTGTTGCATATGCACACTGTGCACACAATATTTGGCTATATTGTGGGTGTTATTTCTCATAGGTACATATCAGTATATGGAGAGCAATCACAATAACTAAAGTAGACCCTACAGAATTCTCAAGGATTGAGTAAGGACTTTGAGTAAGCATCTTTTTTGTGGCACTGGTTGCCTTGGGTTTGTTGCTTCACACCCATGTTTCGCAATATATTGTGAATCCTCTACCTGCTCAAGCTATTGATACCCAAAATTTGGAGTTTGCTAAGTGAAAAGGTTGGATATTGTTGTGGATTCTCTCAGATGGACCATATTCAATCTTATCATCGAGGATGAACCGACTTGTGAGCACAAAAATATGGCAAATACAAATGAGTATGACATATATTGTATTTCCTACCTCTAGCAAAACGTGATTTCTAGCAGTTGCCAAAACGCTGGTTCTTATTTCTCTAGTTCAAGAGGCCTGTCCAGAAACTAGTCTTCCTACATGGATGTTTTACGAGATCCATGACTTGTATAACAGTTCACTAGTTTATCTGAAAAATAATATTGTTGTTAAATGAAAAAAAAAAAAAAGAAAAAAACCCCTTCTCATCCTTTTGAGACCAAAAAATGACAAAATATTGGAATCTTAGAATGAATAGAGATAGCCTCGTTTACCAGTCTATCACACGCCCACCTATAAACGTATGCATATGCCAAGAATGTTCTTCCTCAAAATTATGGTGATGATCCGTCAGGCTCTGCTTTGTACAGATTCATGGGTTGATTTGGATTATTGACTCGGCCCAAGTTGACCCCTTTACTACTGGGTTGGTTTGGGCCATGCCAAAAAAGACCCATCATCAAACATACCATTTGCCCCACCCGTTAAAATTTGGGCGGGCTACAGTTTTTTGGGTCGTGTATGCCACCAGCCCACCACTAGTGTCATATAATTCACCCTTCTCATAGGCTTACAAATACTTAATATTATTGTTTAAAAAAAAGTTATTCTGAATATATATTTTTTTAAAAAAACTCTTCAAACTTCTTTTATTAATTTTCAAAAACTAATTTTTTTTAAGAAAAGGTATAGTAGTGAACGTGAATTGTATTTTATTTATATTTTGTATTTTTTTTAAGTATGGTGTCACATTTTTTTATTTTTTATTTTAAATGGTGACATCCCTTACAAAAAATCCTACTTACGCTATTGCATAGAAACAAGTGTAGATCCTTGATTTTTTCTATTCCCAATAGGCGGCTTTCCTTAGTCCCTAATCAGTTAGGGAATGGTTGCAGCAAACCGGCAGATGTTCAGCATTCTATATTCACTACCTATAACACCCTTTTTGTTGTAGCTTCTCGATATTTATGATATTTTTGTTAATACATTCTTAGTGTTTGCATTAATTTGCATCATAGTTCTGCTTCTTTGCCTTGGAAACTAATTTAGTGGTTTTCATCAATTAATAGAAAATTAAACCTTGTCTAGCAAGTCCAAACTAAGCATTAAAATCATCAAATTAAACATTCAGCGCATAAATTCCAAAACTGAATCAGATGTTGTATATTGCTTCTAGCATCTCAAAATTTCATGTAAAATACAGGTGCAAGATACAGCAGCTTCTGGGAACAAGAACAATAAAGCAACCTGCTGTCAATATTTAAAGAGAAATGTATTAAAAACGCCCCCGAACTTAGCGCAAGTTATTAGTTTCATCCCCAAACTATTGACAATGTTAAAAACACCCCTCTACTTGACTAACTAAATTAAAGTACACCCCCAATCTATCACAAGTGTTAAAAACATCCCTTAACTTGGCAAGAATATACACCCCCAATCTATCACAAGCGTTAAAAACATCCCTTAACTTGGCAAGAATTTAGGGGTATAATTCACACTTGTCACAAGATAAGGGGTGTATTTAAGTACAGTTAGTCAAGTAGAGGGGTGTCTTTACTATCAATAGTTCAGGGATGAAACTAATAATTCGTGTCAAGTTTAAGGGTGTTGTTAATACTTTTCCCGTTCATGTATACAAATGCCACAAAATAGAACAGTAACAACTAGTGCTAAGTCAAAACAAAATCTCCATATACTAATAGATGTATCGAGCATATCTTTCAACTTTAACAATGTTCTGTTATGCTTGTGACAGGATGCAAATCCCAAACAAAAAGTCCTAGATTCAACATTCTCTAGCATATTTTTGGGGAGGTCAGAACCAAAACAACTGTCAGACTGTCAACTATTAAGTGTAACTAAACAAAAGGAACTAGCCGAATAAGCAACTTAAATAAAGTAGCTAAAACTCATACCTGTGGATCAACTATCCAACCGTGATAAAGTGGAATATCCAAAAGATCAAATATTGCACATTCACGGGTGAACTCAAAGTCATCAATTCTGCCAAACAAGACATGTATCTTGTCAGAACCACAAACAGGAAAAATGCATGTAATTGCATCCTAAAGATATAGTAACCCATGTATTAGTAAGGTCAACAAAAGCAATCAAAAAGGATAGATTGTCTACCTCCTGAATTTTATATTTACATCAATACCAGTTGCAAGTCTAGGAAGCAAATCAATTGCGTCAGCAATATTCTGCTGCTGATTTTCGACATATCCAGCATCTTTGTCCTGGATAGCAATTTAAAATGCTCACAATTACCTCAAATCCAGTAAAAGAAGACCACATCAAGACTACCCGAAACAGTGCAAATGAAAGGAACACAAAGCGTGTCCATAGAGCGATCTAATTACATTGACATTACTGTTTGAATCTATCAGTCGCTCAGCAACAAGGGAAAGCAATTTCTCCTGTGAAACCTCAGGAATATCAGGACTCAAGCTCAAGTTGTTCTTCAACAGTAATACATTGCCTGTCAAACATATAACAAAGGTTCCTAATAAATACACATACCGACCATTAAAAATAAGTCTAAGCATTAAAAGAGATTTTCAAGCAAACTGGTAAATGACATCATAACCTTCTTCATGAGCAAGAAATGACTATTTCCTATGAGACGTGTTGAACATCAAGAGAATTACTGCTGGTTATTCACAATTATTAGGATCCCAAAAGTAGAAAGCTTTTCTTATTTCACTTAGCTTAAAACCCCTATGGTTCATAAAAGTAAGAACTCCTATATAAGGTGATCTACTAAATGTACAACTACCAATTATGATAAGTATTTTTTTTCTCTCTTCTCTGTTCATAAAGTACCACAGACCTTGGAAGAGATATAAGTCGCTTATGTGTACTTATGGATGCCCTTGCCCAGCCAACATTTTTTGCTTCTTTTTCATAATTTCACTATTTTGCTTCTTTTGATGACCCACATTCTGATAGAGACAGACAGCACCATTTTATTTCTGGCGACCGTATCAATGGAGACCTCTAAATACCTCTTTTTGAGTGACCTTTTTCCAGCCTATTTTTTCTCTTCCCATTATTGTAACTTCTTCAACAACTTTACAGCCTATATTCAGGGGATTTCCTCAACTACAATGTCAATTCAAGCTACGCCAATTTTTTCTTTTTTCGGAAGGTTTGACGCTGTAACTTTTCCCATGATTGAGAGTAGATACTTTTTTATATATATTGAAAAATGCAATTCTTTTGCTTCATACAATTGCCAGATATTCTTTAAAGAAAATAAAACCACCTTTGTTTTTGACTATTTTTCAGTATAGGGTGACAAAATCCATGTGCCGCTACTTAAACAATTCCAGTAATTTTTTGCCGTTTCTAGTTTTCAAAGTAAGAAACTCCAAGTCGTTTCACTACATTTACTTTGTTGTTGCGTGTTGAAAGATAATACGATCATTAGCAACATATTGCACTATGATATTCTTAATGAAATTGTCCTAATAATTAGATATAAGATTTAGAAAACTTTTCTTGTTGTTGTAACCCAAACTACTAATTTTTTATGTGTTCAAATCACCAATTTCAACTAGAGTTTATTCTCTCGCTTATTTTACGATGGCAGTATCATGTGCAAACTTGCACGCACCCAGAATATTCTATTGGGTATGTGCCACCTCCCACCAATACAAATGGATGGCCTAGTGTATTTTGCCTCATTTGGTATTTGAACCTAAGATCTCATGTTTCTCCTCTCACTCCATTGACCTCTAGGAACATACCCTTGGGTACTTCTTTTATGCTATATGGTACAAAGCCTTTTACATAAATGCAAGGAAAAGCTCATATACATCCATTATTCCCAGCACTAGATGGATAGCCCCCGGAGAATGGGGTAGTTTTTTTAAAAATATTATAACCTATTGGAGATGATAATTGTAGTTAGTTAGTTAGTTAGCTAATTAACAAGATTAGTTAGTTGGTTAGCAAGTAGTTAATAGTCAGTTAACTAATAGTTAGTTACTAATCCTAATGTGTATAAATAGATGTATATACTCCTCTGTATCAGTACTTTTTCAGAATCAAATAAGAAGATATTTCTTCCCAATTCTCTCTCAACCTCTCTTCTTTACATGCCTCAACCTCTCTTCTTTACATGGTATCAGAGCAGCCATGGATCAATGATTTTTTGATCCGATTTGCTGTGCATGTTGAGATTGAAGAATAGCTGAGTTCCGATTCACTGTGCATGTGGAGTTTGAAGGTGCGATTTACCAAATTCAGTTCAGAATCAGCTCAATCGAGTGATGAGGATGTCAAATTCGGTTTGGGGAATGTAGATTTTTGGTGCAGAAGGCATCAATTTCAGTTCGAATTGATTAATTTCTTAGTTCGAATCGATTAATTTCAGCATTATTCTGGCTCATTTGATAGTAGATTTCAGCTCATCTTAGCTCAATTGATTGAACGAAGATGGCGAATGCACGAAGTCAAGACACACTGAAGATCGTTGAAACAAAGAGAAGTCACCCTTTGTATTTGCACCCATCCGATACACCGGCGAGTGTATTGACTTCGGTTCAGCTCACAGGATCAGACAACTACTCCCTATGGAGTAGATCGATGCTAATTAATCTCAGAGCAAAGAGCAAATTGGGATTCGTATTAGGGACTTGCAGAAAGGAGGACTATGAATCAGATCTGGAAGAACAATGGGAGAAGTGTAATGCCTTTGTGTTGGCATGGATTATGAACACGGTCTCGAAGGAATTATTGAGTGGAATCGTATATGCATCGGATGCTGCGACAGTTTGGGTAGATTTGAAGGAACGTTTTGACAAAATAGATGGTTCAAGAATATATCAGCTTCATAGAGAGATTTATACAATTCGTCAAGGTAATCAAAGTGTTTCAGCTTATTTTACTAAACTAAGGTTGTTATGGGATGAATTTGATGCTGTGGTGTCTCCTCCAACATGTGATTGCGATAAGTCGAAGGTATATCTTGAGCATATGCAGTATATTCGATTGTTTGCATTTCTGATGGGACTAAGTGAAGTATACAATCATGCACGTAGTCAAATTTTAATGATGCATCCATTGCCAAGTGTTAGCAAAGCATATGCCATGATCATTGCAGATGAGAGTCAAAGGATCACCTCAGAAAGTCATGTTACTGGGGATGTGTCTGAATTGACAGCTTTTTTCTCTGGGAAAGGAAATTTCAGATATCAAAATGCAGAAGGAAAGGAGAATTATGGTAGAAATGGACATAACAGTTTTGGGAAGAAAAGAGTGAATTGGAATTTGTACTGTGATCATTGTAAGTTGCATGGACACACAAGGAATAATTGTTATAAGCTTGTAGGATACCCTGATGATTCGAAGTTTAGGAAGAGATCATCACAGAGTACTGATCAAGGTCAGACTAGAGCTTTTTCAAGCAAAGGAAAAGGTGTTGCAAAAAAATGTCCAGATTGAGAAAGGAGATGCTGAACCAGTGAGTGGTGATGTTTTTGGCCAAACTAGCAATGAAGACAAGCAATTTGCACAAGGATCACATGGTACCAAAACTCCTTATGATGTAAATTCTATACATACTAATTTGCAGGCATTGAATATGCAACCAAGCTATACACATGATCAATATCAGAGGATTCTGAAGATTCTGAATGAAGGAAACAAGAATGAGGAAATGGTGAACATGGCAGGTATTCTTGAATTCTATGAGAGTGTTACTGCTTGTATAAGTGATAATAGACCTGATAAAGCAATGAACACAAACAATAATGCATCTGAGAGTGAGGAAAAATGGATAGTTGATTCTGGAGCTACTTCTCATATGACTTCAAAAATTGAGATACTAAATGAAGTAAATAGTTCTGGTAATAGTATTGGCAGGAAAGTGTTCCTTCCTAATGGCCAAACCACATGTGTGACTCATTCTGGAAATTGTTCAATGTCTGGTGCAACACTGAAGGATGTATTGGTAGTACCTGATTTCAAGTTTAACTTGCTATCAGTGTCACAACTAACTAGACAACTAAACTGTTCAGTTAGATTTTTTCCTGAGTTTTGTATTTTCCAGGACCTCTACAATGGAGAGGTGAAAGGGATTGGTAGAGAAGTGGAAGGATTGTACTACTTTCCTAGAGAATTCACATGTGAAGCAAAGCAAAGTCAGAATATGAAGGTATTAATGTCACAAGCTGCTGAACCAGATCATTTGCTGTGGCATAAAAGAATGGGTCACCCCTCCTTCAAAGTATTGAAGCAGTTATCATTGGTAGATGGTTCATCAAAAGCAGTGGATTGTGATGGCTGTCCAATATGTCCACTGGCAAAGCAAACAAGATTGCCTTTTCCTGATAGTGTGAATAAGTCTACAACTGTGTTTGAACTGATTCATATTGATGTTTGGGGTCCATATAAGACTCCTACATATAATGGTTTTAGATTTTTTCTGACAATTGTGGATGATAGATCAAGAATGGTATGGATTTTTCTGCTGCAATTTAAAAGTGATGTTCTTGCTACATTGAAATCATTTTTTGCATTAGTACAAACTCAATTTGCTACACAGGTTAAGAAGGTGAGATCAGACAATGGGTCTGAATTCTGTAGTAGGGAATGCAAGACTTTGTTTACATCCTTGGGTATAATTCATGAAACCAGCTGTCCACATACTCCACAGCAGAATGGAGTAGTGGAAAGGAAGCATAGGCATATTTTGGAGGTTGCCAGGGCTCTCAGATTTCAAGGAGCCATTCCTATCAGATTCTGGGGAAATTGTGTTTTAACAGCTGCATACCTAATCAATAGAATGCCTACTAGTGTTTTACATAACAAATCTCCTTATGAAGTATTTCATGGTTTAAAACCACAACTCAGTCACCTAAAAGTATTTGGTTGTTTATGTTATGCTACTAAACCTATAAAGGATGATAAGTTTTCCTCAAGGGTTGATGTTTGTGTCATGATGGGCTATTCTCCTACTCAAAAGGGTTATCTTCTATACAATTTACATTCACAGAAGTTTCTAGTGAACAGGGATGTTGTTTTCAAAGAAAACATTTTTCCTTTCAACATTTCTACAACAAAACATGTTCCTTTATTTGTTGCACCTCCACTTTGTGATCATGATGATGTTCCAGTTGATTATTATCAAGCAGATTCTACAACAGCACCTGAAGTTGCACAGAATGAAGATGATGGTGTTCATAACATTGCTGAAAATTTGGAGGATCAGAGACAAATCAGGACATCTACCAGAAGATCTCATCCACCTATATGGATGAAGGACTATATAACCAGCATGAGTAAGTCTGCTCATCCTTATTCTATAGCCAATCATGTGTCCTATGATCATTTGTCTCCTAAATACCAAGCATACTTGGGTCACATGTCAGCCAGCATAGAACCCAAGACTTATGAACAAGCTGTAAAAGATCCTAAATGGATAGAAGCTATGCAACATGAAATCACTGCATTAGAAGACAATGGCACATGGATTGTGGTGCCATTACCTCCTGACAAGAGAGCCATTGGATGTAGGTGGGTATACAAAATTAAATACAAAGCTGATGGGGAGATTGAAAGATTCAAAGCAAGACTAGTTGCCAAGGGCTACAGTCAAACTGAGGGAATAGATTATCAAGAAACTTTCTCTCCTGTAGTGAAAATGGTAACTGTAAGGACAGTTATTGCCATTGCAGCAGCAAAGAATTGGGTAATTTTTCAGATGGATGTATATAATGCCTTTTTACAGGGAGATTTATTTGAAGAAGTTTATATGGAATTGCCTAAAGGGTTTGTGAGTACAGAGAAGAATCAGGTGTGTAAACTCATCAAATCCTTATATGGTCTTAAACAAGCATCAAGACAATGGAATGCTAAGTTGACTGAAGCCCTGTTAACCTCAGGATATGTACAAAGCCACCTAGATTACTCCTTGTTCACCAAGAAAAAGGGGTCAGCACTGGTCATTATATTGGTATATGTTGATGACTTATTAATTACAGGAAATGACCATGAGCTAATTCATGATACTAAGCAGATTCTACATCAACATTTCAAGATCAAGGACTTGGGAGAACTCAGATATTTCCTTGGTATTGAATTTTGTAGATCAGCTGAGGGTATTGTTATGAATCAGAGAAAGTATGCCCTTGAGTTGGTTTCTGAAATGGGATTGACAGGTGCCAAGCCATCGACAACTCCTATGGACTCTAATGTGAAGTTTTTTGATGCTGCTAATACTAATATGAAAGATGATGAGCCATTTACTGATGTGGGAAAATATCAAAAACTAATTGGGAAGCTTCTCTATCTCACTAATACCAGACCTGATATTGCTTTTTCAGTCCAAAGTTTGAGTCAATTCATGCAAAAACCAACAATTTCACAATGGAATGCAGCCCTTAAAATAGTAAGGTACATCAAAGGTACACCAGGACAGGGGTTGATTATGAGCTCGAGGGAAAACACACAACTTGTGGGATATTGTGATGCAGACTGGGCTACCTGTCCCAACACAAGAAGGTCTATTACTGGCTACTTGTTGAAGTATGGAAGTTCACTGATTGCTTGGAAGTCAAAAAAGCAAAATACTGTTTCTAGGAGTTCTGCAGAAGCTGAATATAGGAGCCTAGCTACACTGACAGCTGAGATAGTTTGGATATCAAACTTATTCAAAGAGATTGGCCTTGATCTACAACTGCCTACAAATGTTTACTGTGACAGCAAGGCTGCCATACAAATAGCAGCCAACCCAGTCTTCCATGAGAGGACAAAACATATTGAGATAGATTGTCACTTCATCCGAGAGAAGATACAGCAAGGATTGATACATACAAAGTATATCAATACACATGATCAGCAAGCTGATTTACTAACGAAGGCACTAGGAAGGACTCAACATGATTTCCTATTATCCAAGCTTGGTGTCCTGAATGTTTTCAGTACATCCAGCTTGAGGGGGGATATTGGAGATGATAATTGTAGTTAGTTAGTTAGTTAGCTAATTAACAAGATTAGTTAGTTGGTTAGCAAGTAGTTAATAGTCAGTTAACTAATAGTTAGTTACTAATCCTAATGTGTATAAATAGATGTATATACTCCTCTGTATCAGTACTTTTTCAGAATCAAATAAGAAGATATTTCTTCCCAATTCTCTCTCAACCTCTCTTCTTTACATGCCTCAACCTCTCTTCTTTACATAACCTTTATGAATTTGCTAGAGATTTGAAAAGCTTACATGATAACATCCAGGTTGGCATACCTCCATTAAAGTTGAAGGGTTTCAAGGGAAAATCAAGAATACGCTTATCATGAAAGAAAAACCCAAGAATAATGGAAAAAATTGAGCTAAATTGTTACATGCATTTCATAATCCAAGTCCAAGTCCAAGTCCAAGAGGAAAAAGTTGGGGCCACATGGAGCTCAAGAGAAGGGGCCCACATGGACCCCAATGGAAGCTCAAAGGAGTACCCAACAAGGAGCTTTATTGCATGGTCAGAAGTCCCAAACTTCAAGACCAAAAAGGCTGAAACTCACACCCGGAATAGGGGCTGAAAAGTCACACCCAAGACCATAAATTAGATAAGTGTTTTTGGGTTCTACATTTGGCAACTTTTCCTTGATATGTTAGGAGGAAGTTTATCATATTTTGCATGTTTTCCTAGTTTAAAGTTTCCTATTTTGATTTCAGATTTATTATTTCCATAAGAGGAGGATCTAAAGCCCATGCTATTTGGGATAGGTATGCCGTATATGTAAGGGTGAATTTTGTTGTTTTCATCGGGAAAGATTATTATGAATATTATTTGACTATGAATTTATCTTACAACTTTATAACAACGATTCTTTACAAGATAAGATTAATTATCAACTTGGTATAATTGGCTTAAAGTACATTAAAGAAGGTAATTAATCTTATACTAATTAATGTCTCTAATTTATTCGAAATAGGGATCTAGATCACCTTTTGATATAAGTTCTTAAATTGTTAGCATTATAACTAGGCCTAATCTGCTATATTTGAGTACTAAATCAATTAGGATCTTAGCACTTAATCACGAAATTTGGGGATTTTATTCTCAAGTTTCACATATCTATAAATTCTTCTTTACCTTTTCATATTTTCGTGTCCACATTATTTTCTTGTTTATTTCAAGTAACCTGATTCTTGACATTACGCCAATAGGGGCACCGTAAACCTTCTTGCTCGGTCACAGTTTTCTTTATTCTCATAATTTTAGTACACTTTCCTCTTAATGGTGGCTATTCCCAATCCCACAACATCACACCTCCTTTCAGTATCATTCTGGCAGTTTTGGTACCAATCAACAACCTAGGGAACAACAACACTAACAAACAAGAGGAATCTGGGAGGGGAGACCAGTGTGTACACAAACCTTACCCCTACCTTGTGAGGGTTAGGGAGGTTATTTCTGACGGACCAACAACCTAGGGAATGAACGGATAGTAGAAGACCTATCTGAAATAAAGCTCATCAGCAACCTCCTTGCTGGATACCTAGTTGTCACTAATTGAAAACTGGTGTAGCAATAGTTTTCTCAATTTCTTTACAAACAACTCTTTGAAGCCCATTGCGGATTCCTCCTCCCCAAGTATTTAATACAGTAGCTCAAACAGACACAACAGATAGCTCAAAAGCCGTAGGAAAACTTGAAGAAGGCTCATGGAAGAATAAAATTTTATGCATTAACATAGAGAAAATGAGAGGGAGTTTGTAGCTATAGATCAGGTAATGTGAAACAGCAACCTCAAAAGTTTTGCAACTTACTGCAAAGTTTGACTTCATATGGTAATAAAGAATGACAAATCTGTTGCCTATACTTCAATTGCCTCTACAGCTAAGATACATCATCTGTTTGTGTGTTGCAGTTTATAAAGAAGGTAAAAGCTCAAGTTACACCTTCAATTGGACCATCAACCATTGTTGAGGATGGACAATCATTGACCAAACCTATGGCTAACTTTTACAAAAGCATGGCAAAGAGGAAAAGCTTTGCATTGACAGAAATTCTAGCACAATGCAACGATCTCTTGTTGATTGCTATAAGAAACTAATTGGGAACCTAAGGTTTATAAGGCCATATTCCCCGAGCTTCAATTGTTTGAAGGAGAATGGATGCAACATGCTAAGTTGCGTGGGACTCTTTACTTTCAATGTTGCACACATGTCGAGATTACCAAAAATTACACTATTTTTGCAGAATCCAATACGCACCTATTGACATTTTTTTAAGAGTCCGAGCAACACCGGCAACATGCAAATATTGTACCTTAAGGTTTAGGTGAGATTGTAACTGTTGGATCACTGAAGCCATTGCTAAATGTTTTCTTATCTACAGTTATATTCATTTATACTATTTACAGTTTAGTCCCTCTGTCAGAAGCAGTATTGTCAAACGGGCGCCTAAAACACTCTAAAGTGAGGCTCAAAACATATATTTGTTACTCCTGCTTATAACTATTAGCCTTGAACGAAACATATATATTTATATGTTTTTTTTCCATTTGCACCTTTTCTCATTATAGCCCACATTTTATTTTTGATTTCACCTTAAATGTTTTCTCCATTAACACCTTTTCTCATTGAAGCCCACTTTTATTGGCGCTTTACGCTTAAAGCAATTTCCAATTTCTTTGTCCATATATTTGTTACTCATGCTTATAATTATTAATCTTGGACTATATACGTATATATTTTTTCTCTATTTGCTCCTTTTCCCGGGTTTCCAGGAAACAGCCTCTCTACCTATGTGGTAGTGGTAAGGTCTGCGTACATCTTACCCTCCCCAGACCCCACTTGTGGGATTTCACTGGGTATGTTGTTGTTGTTGTTGTTGTTGCTCCTTTTCCCAGTAAAGCCGACATTATTTATACCTTTTTATATGCTTTCACCATTTATGCATTTTCCCTTAAAGCCCACGTTTTATTTGCACTTTAAGCTTAAAGCCCTAACGGACCTTGGACCTTTTATATGTTTTCTCCATTTGTGCATTTTCTCATTAAAGTCCATGTTTTATTTACGCTTTACGCTTAAAGCTCCAACAGACCTTAGAGCTTCTTTTCCTTTTCATTCTTGATAACACTGGTCCGAAATTGGTTATAACCAACCACGTGCCAGCCGATTCCCCTAGTATTGAATCTCTATAGATTCTCACAATCAAGCAGTGTGAATGAGAAGAGTTTCTGATTTTTTCTAACTTTATTTCCTTTTCTTTCTGAATTCTCTTCATTTTCATTTGCATCTTTTGATCTCTGTTACAAACCAGAGCAGCACAAGCTACAATTCTGATTCAATAAGCATCACAACGAGAAGATACAGACTGCTATCTAAAAGGCCATATCCAGGTTTCGGCTTACTTATAGTCAAATGATAATTCAAAAAACTATACTGCCTCAACTCCAAACTAGTAAAGATCTTCTATTTAACTCGTTTATACCTATTTATGTCTAATGGGGTTCTCTAAAACTAAACTTCTGGCAAATTCCATCATAATAAAACTCAATTTACATCCTGTCTTTCACAGTTCATGTAAAAATAAAACAAAAACAGGATCTTCAGTAAAACAAGTAACGAAAACATCGGGACTAATACGTATCAACCTCAAATTACACACTTAATAAAACCCTAAGAACAGAAAAAAAAAAAAGGAAGAGAAAAGGGGTTTTACAGATAGCGAGAAGTGGACAAGGTCCATTGTCGTTCTGGAGAATGATGGGTGTTGTTCGACCTAAGAATTGAATGACTTTGGTCTTGTGAACCATTTCTTTGGCTTCAGGCTCCTCCGGCTTCCGTTCTTCCGATTGAGAAGTGGGTATTGAAGAATCCATCTTCTCGATTCAAATTCGATTCCTTCAAATACCCAATTCAATGGAGTTCCTTCAACAAATTTCAACAGAAAATCTAACAGTTGCTTACCAATTGTACGTTGTGAAACTTTCAGAGTAGAAACATCGAGGATATATACAAAGAGATTATAGAAATGGAAACGATACAATCAAAAGGGGAAATGGAATTCTTCGAATAAGAAAATATTTCTACTGCTACTTTATTACATTTTCACTTTTTTGTTGGGTCGGTGTAGCGAGTTGATTAAAGTGTAAGGACTTGTTGGTAATTATAAATTCATAATGGAAGAAAATGGCAAGTTCAAACTGGTCACTCGGAAGGAGGGGGGCGGTGAATTAAAATTTTATCGTACTGATATAAGGTTTGTCAAATTGAGGCACACAATATGTTTTGGTTCGAATAAATATTGTGAAATCTAATCCAAATTCTTTGGATTAGAAGAGTTTTTTTAGAGCTTTTGAGTGATTTTTAGAGTATAAAATAAAATTTTGACTTTGACTCTATTGATTCTAGATTAGATGTGCAGTTATTGACACGCTTCTACCTACCTATGTAACCTACATAATTCTTTGCTTTTTGTAAGGACTATTGATAATTATTCATAATCGAAAAAAAAAAGGCAAACATAATTCCTTATTGGTAAATGAGGTCTGTTCAAACTGGTCACTCAACTATGAAATTTAAGAAGGAAAGGGGGTGAATTGAAATTTTATCGTACTGATATAAGGTGAGTCAAATTGAGACACACAATATATATTGGTTCGAATAACTGTTGTGATATCTAATCCAATCGTTTTGGATTATAAGGGTTTCTTTTAGAGCTTTTGAGTGAATTTTAGAGCATAAAATTATCAGATGTACAGCTTTTGACACACCTCTATCTATAATATAACCTACACAATTCTCTATTTTCTCTTTCTTTTTTCTTTTTTCTTTTTCGGTTGCAATTGCAAACTTCAAGGGATTACAAAATCTTATGAAAAATGAAAGAAAAGACAGTATAAATTCGAGTGAAGTGCGTGATTTATTTTATGATAAAGCAAGCTTATATAGATATATGATGATGTGAGATCGCTTGTGACCTAAAAGAAACATGCACGAATGTTTCTTTCAATCAAGAATTTGTGATGATTTCTTGATTGAGTATGATTGACTATGCATGTTCATGTCAAATATGTGTGTGCGTCATGATTCTCTTCACTCTTGACAATTATGAGTTAGGAAGAAATCTATATATTGTTTTGTGCAAAATAGAAAGTGAAATAACTAATATATGAATTATGAAAAAATCTATGTATTGTTTTATGTAAAAATAGAAAGTGAAATATCTAATACATAATAAATTGATGAATAACAGATTTTACCATAACTAATTAATCTTTGATTCACTAATACTTTTATAACTTCAACCAATCTGACAGTACTGGTCCTTAGGGTAATTTTTGGTGTTAGAATAGCTAAAATTTGTTGAGAGTTTCCTAATGTTTCTAGTTAATCTCTTTTTTCACAATTTTCATAAAATCAAATGGTTGGAGTTTATTAAATATTTTGTGAAGATCAAAAGTGATCACTTTTAGCAAATTTAGAGGACAAAAACTCCTTAATAGTACATTTAAAAGAACATTTTGAATCTTTCCACAAACATAATGGACCATTTTGTCATTTTGTCGTCATAACCTCTTTAGATAGTAACACTTTTTTGTATTTTAAATTTGAACTTTGAAGTAATCGAGTTATTTTTATTTTGAAGTTTAACCAATAAAGGTGGCTTTTTGTTTTTTGGTGCTAAAAGGGAATGACCATTTTTTTACAAATATATAACAAGCATATAATATCACAAACTTGCAAAATAATTTATGTTTTTTTTTCTTTTTATAGTTTTCTCATGAATTAATGTTGATAACAAGGATACAAATAATAAAGCAAAGGACTTCGATGATAGCATATAGTACGAGTATTTCACAGGTCGTTTTGAATTGGTTCTTGATCAAAATCAAATCAATCTATTTGATGTTTAAAATAATCTACATTTATTGGTTTCGGTTTCGTTTGGTGTGGTTTGATCATTAATTATATAGACAAAAATAAAAGCAATAATACATTTAACGAGAAAAAAGTGACAACAATTCATTTAAAAAGAAAAATAGTTACAATGATTGATTTTATAGAACTTTCAATAACTAAATTTACTGTGGATAAAGTTTCAAAATTTATCATTTGGACCCAGAAAAAAGAGATAGTGACACTTCTAGTCCCACCAAGAATTGTCATGGACATTCATAAGTACGAAATTAATAAGATAAATGTTCTTATCTTGAGCACTTATGCTTTCATAAATAGATTGAAAATAAAATTTGATGAAAACGTATATAAGATCTTTAAAAATTATTTATAAAAAAATAATGTATTATGTATGTATATTTGTGAAATATATGTATATAATTTATCAGTTAGTTTTTTTTTACAACTTTTTTGAATAAACTCAAACCCAACCCAAACATTATCGGTTTTAAAAAAACTAAAATCAAATCAAACCAAACCCAAATAAAATCGGTTTGGTTTGATTTTTTTATTTTGATCGATTTTTATTCAAATCGGGAACACCCCTAGTATAGAGTATAGAAAATTTTGAATTTTTATTAATTATTTATCTATGTCAAGTTAAAATTATCAAAAAGCCAAGTGGAAATAAATTATGGGGAATTGTTCTATTTTTGGATGAAATTATAATTGGTAAAGGAAACATAATACTTAATGCATAAGTAATTAAAATGGTCTTCTATAGCTTTTTGGCTGGAAGGAAGGAGGATTGCCCAAACCTTATAAGGAGTCCACCCATCTCATTAACCACCAATGTGGGATTTTTTGTTCTTCAACACCCCACCTCACGCCCAGTGCTTAGCATCTGGTGCGTGGGCAATTTTAATTTTTTTTCGGGGGCCCAACATTGGGTGAGATGAGTCCTGCTCTGATACCATGTAAAATTAGGTCTTGGGCCTAACTCACACCCCAAAAGCTAGCTCAAAGGAAAGAGGATTGCCCAAGCCTTATAAGGAGTCCACCCATCTCATTAACCACCAATGTAGGATTTTTTGTTCTTCAACACCCCACCTCACGCCCAGTGCTTAGCATCTGATGCGTGGGCAATTTTAATTTTTTTTCGGGGGCCCAACATTGGGTGAGATGGGTCCTGCTCTGATACCATGTAAAATTAGGTCTTGGGCCTAACTCACACCCCAAAAGCTAGCTCAAAGGAAGGAGGATTGCTCAAGCCTTATAAGGAGTCCACCCATCTCATTAACCACCAATGCAGGGTTTTTTGTTCTTCAACAATATATATAGTGGAATCCCACGAGTGGGGTCTAGGGAGGGTAGAATGTACGCAGACCTTACCACTACTTCATAGAAGTAGAGATGTTGTTTCCTGGGAACCCTCGTCTCAACAACCCATAGGCGAAAGTTAAAATTGAAATAATTTTTAACCTAATAAATTGCAGAATCTTGAATTATTAATTTTATGCCAATGTGTAATTAAAATTCATTCTAAGTTATTGCCACTTGGTGAAAAGGTTTTTAGCTCTTAATTAAGTGAATAACGTATGTTATTAAAGTGTTTCGTCGTGTATTAATAATTAACTAAAATAGTTAACCTAATAATTGCAAAATCTAGAATTACTAATTGTTGTGCCTATGTAACAAGGTTCATTGTAAGCTTTTGTCCACTTGGTTAGAAGGTTTAATTTCTAATTAACGTAATCTTGATTAGGTGAATAATGTAATTGAAATGTTCCCTCGTGCACTAATAAAAAAAGGAAACAAAACTTATAGATATAAAATATTTATATCAAGTAAATAAATATAAGATTTGAGGGGACGTATTTCTCGAATGTAAAACATTTTTTTACCTCCTTGAGTCACATTTATGAATATTCCCAGAATTCATGGGATATTTGAGATGCATCTTTAAGAGAACGTATACACTTTATATTGACATAAGCTAAAGTTTATGGTGAAATAGCCGCCAAGAAACCTAATTGAAATCGAACACGTCTTGCAGAGTCCCATAAAATTTTAGTTTCTACAATTACATAATCTTGAATTATCTATCAATTGTTATGCCTATATAATCAAGATTTATTCTAAACATTTCATGGTGTTCCTAGTAGCAGAGTCAGAATTTCAAATGAAGGGGTTCAAAATTTGAAAAAGCAAGCACACGAACTAGTCGAAGGGGGTTCGACATCTATTATATATAGATATAAAATAATGTTAACTATGTATAAACAATATAATCTTTCACTGAAGGGGACAAAGAGTGACTTTGCCACTGTATGTTTCAATTAAAGAAAACGAACAACGTATGTACATCTAATATATTTATACCGAATCAATAAATATATAGTTGTGTGTAAGCAAACTTCAAATATAAGAGGTCACACACATGGAAATAACTAACTCTATAAATTGTAGATTTTTGAATTGTTACGCCAATATGTAATTAGAATATTGGTTAGAAAGTTTCTAATTTGAGTAATCTTAACTAAGTGAATAATATTACTAAAACATCTTGGTCATGCACTAGTCAAAAATAAATTCAAATTATATAATATGTTTAATATCAAATCAATGATTGTTTGTGCATAATTTTATTACTTAATCATAGTAAACTAATTGATTTAGTAAATACTTATCAACTAATGAAAATGATATTTCTTGACTTTGTGCGACTATATGTTGAGCTCATGTGTCATCTTTGAAGTATTCATTTAAAACACCAAATAGGAGAAAGTATCATTCTTTTCGGGGTAAATTGCGTAACTAGAAAACGTATGGTATATTTTTATATTATATCACTATAGTTTGAAAACATTACAGTTTATGTTTATAATTAGGATTTTATTATTATTTTCTCTTTCCTATATATGTATACGAGTTTCATATATATAATTATTTAACAGATATACATATACAATTCGCCTCTCTCCACTTTCTGCCCTCTCTCGCTCGCCTCTCTCCTCCCTCTCTCAATCTCGCTTGCCAGATATACAAACACATATGTATATTAGTTACACGTATATAATTATTTTAGATATACACATACAACTTGACAAATATACATATACAATTCGTCTTTCTCCACTCTCTGCCCTCTCTCCTCTCTCTCTCAATCGCACTCGCTTCTCTTATAATATGTAGCTATAAATCATAATTTTAGCAAACTATAACTCTTTTAATCATAATATAAATAGCTATTTCCTTTAGTCTAAGGTGAGTGGTGGGACATAGATTTAATTTGCAGGATATCCTTCAAGGATTTCATAAATTAGATAATGAAAACTTCTGTTTATTTATTTTCAACGACGGCAGACATTGATTAGAAAGTTACATTATAAAAATGATCAACAAAAAGAAGTAAAAAAAAAAAAGTTAATATTTTATATAAGTAACTATTTTGACAATATAAGCAGGAGGCAGGGATAGATTTTACCATACCAAAATTATAAGTAATTTTATGTTAGACATTAATTATTTATTATTCTTTCGTCTTATAATAGTTGTTCATTATTGATTTGACACATAAATTAACAAATAATAATGTGGCTAAATTACGTAAGTAGGCAAACATATGATATGTATTATATCACTATAGTTTGAAAATTTGCAATTTATAGCTATAGTTATGATTTTGTTGTTATTTTCTTTCTCTTCTCTTCCTCTCTCTCGCCTCTCTCCTCTCTCTACTATCTCTTATCAGATATACAAATATATATGTATGTTAGTTACATATATACGATTATTTGACAGATATACATACCCAATTCGTTTCTCTCCACTCTCTGCCCTCTCTCTTCCCTCTCTCGATCTCACTCCCCTCTCCCTTACAATATATAGCTACGACTCATAATTTTAACAAACTATAGCTAATTTTTGCCTTATTATATTTCAAGTGTTTGCTCTTGTTGAAAAAAATTTATCAACAATTTTACTTGTGTAGGTGACGATTCGATATTTTCTGAATCCTTACGTAAGGAATACATCACAAGCTATTCGCAATAACTAGATTTTCTACGCGGAAAATCCTCTTTTTTTAATATTCAATTCTTTGATGGAATTAACAATGAAGCCAAAAGGGTAAATGATGAGTGTGTACTTACCGGAAAAACCTAAAAATCTACATGGGTGTTTACGTTTTACATTATTAACCTAATAAATATATAATTAATACGATTTTATTCTTAAATTTTTACAAATTATCCATTATTATTAGTTAACATCATATTTTATCACTAATCATAATAACTTAATATATAATTTGGTGTAAATATTGTGGATAAAAAGCATTCTTAATTGTAGCACTTAGGTCCTGTCCAAAAAGGTACTTACTAATTACTAATTAAAAATCATAAGTATTTTAATTTTGATTAATGGTAGATAACAATTGGACGGTGCTCAACATATAATAAAGTCTTCATTAGAACCCTACTTTCCAATACATGACACCAACTAATCCAACTTTAATCCAATTAAATTAGTAGTTGGTATTTCAAATTGTTTACTATTATTGTTATTATTTGTCTGGTGTCTACTATTTATATTGATTTTTTGTTAAATTTGGATTCGTGCATTGTAAGATTCATTTCCAGGATAACATTTTTGATATGACTTTTGTCATTTCAAAAACCTAAGACCTCTGATTTAAAGTGAAGGATCGAATCTCAATCCTCTCACCACAACTAATATTGATCCAAACTAATGAAAAATTGTGTGCTTAATTTCTTTTTATTATAGAATAGAAAACAATAGTGAAATCAATACTTTCAATATATATAAATATTATATAAAAATATATATATAAATTTTAACATGTAGTTTTGCATAAATATTATTACAAAAATATTATGAACCATACTTGATTTTGAATTTCAGATGCATGCATCTAGTGCATTCAGATATTTAATGTCAAAATTAAGTATAATTTATTTTAAATATACTATATCTAGAGGAATTCTTATATATTTAAAATATATAGATAAATCTTTCTTGACCCCATTCTATTTTGCTCGCCAGTCTCAGCCCAAATATACATAATTATTCAACAAACAAGGGAATATCAAAATTTTAGTGCCGAAAGTGTTCATTTTTTTGTAGTAGTTATATATTGGGTTATTTGTTAATAAATAATGTCCCACCCTAATTATCCATATCAAATATAGGCCAAGATCTAATAATCTTTACTTATATTTTTAATAATTATATATATTATCACTAATTAAAAGTTTTGTACCATATATTGAGAATGATATATCTAGAGACACATGTACCTAACAATTAATCTCTATTAATTATTCGCACAATTAAGCCATTTACAATTCAAGTTTTCTTATTAATCAACTCTCTCTCATCAACCTCTATCTCCATCTTCTTTTCTCTCTTCCTTCCTTCTCTTCACCACTGTTAAACGTTTAAAACTAAAATTTGAAAATAGCAGCATAATAATTTGCGATTTGTGTCTATTTAGCTATTATTCAAAGTTATATAATTATGATAGATTTCAATTTATTTTATTTTGTAATTTTGAAAAATTAAGGTAAAGCTCTATTGATTTAGAGTTTTTTTAGTTTTCTTTCATGGCTGGTGATGTTTATTTAGTGTTGCTTGAAAAACAGATTTTTGATATTTTTAGCCACTCAAATTTAGAAATTTAAAAATACAATAACTTTGACGAACAAAAGAGAAAAATAATACGTAATTTGCTATAATAGAAGGAGGGTCTACACTAATTTTGATAAATCTTAACGAGAAAAAAGACGAGAAAAGAACCTTTTGGATCAGTTGAAATTACTGATGTATCAAGCACATTATTGATATGTTTGGCACGTTATTGAGTTAAATTATATGTATCTATTTTTAGGAATTATGACGTGTCATATTTATAAACATGGTTTTCTCCTTAATTAATGACTTTCAATTATATTTCTTAATTAGGCACACCCCTTAATCCATGAATGTCAATCATATCTCTTAACCAGACACACTACTTGACATGTATACCTCAGATACATGTATCTGAAAGAGGCAAATACATGTATTTAAGAGTCAAAATATGATATGGAACGTAATATTGCATACTAATATGAATCTAAGTAATAAGCTCCTAAAATAAATTTACGTGAGTTACCCTATTTTTTTTTTTTTTTCCCCCAACTCATTTGTGACCTATTTATATTCGATTTGAACCGTCCGATTGCCACTCCTAATTCACTCCTTTACATTCGAGAAATGGGCCAAAAGAAACAGACAACTTTAAAGGTTGCTTGAGACAGAGCCCAAATAATGGCCCAATCCAGGGCTACACTGCAGGCCCAAAAGAATCAAATTTGTGGCTCATTTCCTAGTATTTAATTGTTAGTCTAGTTTTTAAAGAATACTCTTCCTCCTCCATCTTCTAGGGAGGTTTAAAGTTTTGAACTGTCAAAACATAATTTTAGATTTGGAAGTTCTAATCAAATTTGGGCAAGTTTTGAAAAGTCAAAAGAACTAAGAAAAAGTTTCACTTTATTTAAAAATCAACATTTTTTTTGGCAATTAAACTAATCAAATGTTAGTTTGCCGTTAAAGATGATTAATGGTCTCATTCTTCTTGTTACATAACTCATAATGTTGCTCATCAACTATATCACATTGTAGCAGCCTGTCTTTTATGTGTAGTCTTCTAAGGACAACCAATTTAAGGATAAAAATCCATTTTGGTGAGCCTGGATTGTTGTAAGTAATTCTACGTCACTGTACGTTTTGGAACTTACCCCTTAGCAAGACATTCGTCTTCCTAATGAAAAAACTGTGATATTTAAAAAGTATTTTTGACAAACAACATGTTAAATGTAATTCTACGAGTAGAATCTGATAAAGAAATATTTTTTCAAAATAAGTAATTTCAAAAGCTTGGCCAAATAATTGATTAAAAAAATATTTTCAGCCATGTGTCGATCAAAAAATTACTTCTAGTAAATATCAACATCACTATATTTTATGATCAAATTTTTAACTATTACTACTAACTTTTTATAATTATTGGAAAATATAAAAATTAAAATTTGACTTATCAAAAAAGTAGTCCTATAATAATGTCATATAGGACATCACAAATTTGATAAAATTGGACAATACCACAACTAAGATATCAATGTCTTGAATCATAGATTTTGGGAGATAAATACAACAATTACACAACACCAACTTATGCAAATTAATAGAGACTACACAAACCCACACTTGCACAAAAATTAAATAAAAGACCACCACACTATACTTTAATTATAAAGGTGTATCTAATAGTCATTGTACTATATGACTCATAGAACTTTGATGTGCACACATTGGGGCGGCATATCAGTCGATTCGATTCAGTTTTAATGTTTATCGTTTTGACTTATCGATTACCAGTTTATATATATGCTAAATAGTTATAGAACCAATGATTGTTATCGGTTTGGTTATCAATTTAACCGTTAAGATTTAACACAAAATTTTCTTTATTGAAAATTGCTTAGAAACAAGATGATGAAATGTGATCTACAGATCACAATTCCTGCAAGCTACAGTGAAGAAGAACTAGAGGAAGAAGATGAGAGAGAGATGCAGATGATATTTGGGGAAAATCTCACATGCAAAAGGTGTGAGATCTGTATATTCACATGTGTATTTATATACATCATTAACAAGGCTATTAACCAACTAACTACACAATTAACTAATTCTAACTAACTAACTAATTTGCTTAGCTAACTAACTGATTCTAACTAATTAGTTACAACCATTAATGCATTATGTACAAGTAATTTCAGCTAGCTATTTCAATAGTCCCCCTCAAACTGGATGTACTGAAGATGTTCAGTACTCCAAGTTTGTTAAGTAGAATCTCATGCTGTGCTCTTCCCAAGGCTTTGGTAAGGATGTCAGCTTGCTGATCTTTAGTGTTAATGTAGTTAGTCCTGATAGTACCCTTTTGAATCCATTCCCTGATAAAATGGCAATCTATTTCGATGTGCTTGGTTCGTTCATGAAACACTGGATTGGCTGCAATCTGTATGGCAGCCTTGTTGTCACAATGAATAGCTGCTGGTTTAGACAATTCTACTCCTAGCTCTTTAAACAGGTTTGTGACCCACACAACTTCAGCTGTTAGAGTAGCCAAACTTCTATATTCTGCCTCAGCTGAGCTTCTAGATACTGTATTTTGCTTCTTTGACTTCCAAGATATAAGTGAATCCCCAAATTTGAGTACAAACCCAGTAATAGATCTCCTAGTGTTTGGACATGCAGCCCAGTCTGCATCACAGTATCCTACTAAGTGAGATTTGCTGCAGTAACTCATCAGTAGTCCTCTTCCTGGTTCTAGCTTAATGTACTTGACAACCCTCAGAGCTGCATTCCAGTGTGATAGTTTAGGTTGCTGCATGAACTGGCTCAGAGTTTGGACTGCAAAGGCAATGTCTGGCCTTGTGATTGTCAAATAAAGCAATTTTCCCACCAACTTCTGATATCTGTGTACATCTTCATACAAGGTGTCAGTTGAGTCAACATCTTTATCAAATTCAGTACTTGTCAGCTTCATGTTACATTCCATTGGAGTCATGCTTGGTCTGGCATTCCCTAATCCAGTCTCAGCAATCAGCTCCAAGGCATATTTCCTTTGGTTCATCAAAATACCTTTGCTAGACCTTAAGAATTCAATACCAAGAAAATATTTGAGTTCTCCAAGATCTTTTATTTTGAAATAACCATGTAAAACCTGCTTAGTGTCTTCTATGAGTCTTGAATTGTTCCCTGTGATCAACAAGTCATCAACATATATCAGAATAACCACCATACTTGATCCTTCTGTCTTTGTAAATAGAGAGTAGTCCAAATGACTTTGTGTATATCCAGAATTCAACAATGCTTCTGTCAGCTTTGCATTCCACTGTCTTGAGGCTTGCTTAAGCCCATATAAGGACTTAGTCAGTTTACATACAAGATTTCCTCCCTTCTCTGTACTACAGAACCCCTTTGGCATTTCCATGTATACTTCTTCAAATAGATCCCCTTGCAGGAATGCATTGAATACATCCATCTGATAGATGCTCCATCCTTTTGCAGCAGCCAAGGCTATGACTGACCTTACTGTCACCATTTTAACTACAGGTGAAAATGTTTCTTGATAGTCAATTCCCTCAGTTTGATTATATCCTTTGGCCACTAATCTGGCCTTAAATCTGTCCACCTGTCCATCAGCCTTATATTTGATCTTGAATACCCATTTGCAACCTATAGCCTTCTTGTTATTTGGCAAATGCACTATCCTCCAAGTTCCATTATCTTCCAGTGCTTGGATCTCTTCTTTCATTGCCTGCACCCACCTTTTATCTTGTACTGCTTCTTCATAGGTTTTAGGTTCAATATCTGCAGAGAACTTTGTCAAATATGCTTGGTACTTTGGTGTTACTTTATCATAAGAGACATAGTTACTTTGTGAGTAAGGATGAGTCTTGGTAGTGGCATAATCTTTCATCCAAATAGGTGGATGAGATATTCTAGTGGACCTTCTTGACTCTGTTGTTGAACCAATATCTCCATATGCCTCAGCTACATCACCATTTCTAGTCTGTTCTGTTTCATTCTCTTCTGCATGAATGACTATATTCTCACTTTGCACATCATCACAACTGTCCTGCAAACTGTTGCCTTCATTTTGAAATAAAGGCCTATGTACTTTAGTTGGTTGCTGGAAGGGAAATACATCCTCCTTGAACACAACATCTCTGTGAACTATAAACTTCTTTCTGGATAAACTATACAACAGATATCCTTTCTGAGTCAATGAATACCCCATTAATACACAAGCATCTGCTCTTGGAAAGAATTTATCAGTCTTTACTATGTTTGTGGCATAGCATAAGCACCCAATGGTTCTTAGGTGATCAATACTTGCTTTCTTTCCATGAAAACTCTCATAAGGAGACTTACCTTTTAATACAATAGTAGGCAGTCTATTTATTAAGTAAACAGCAGCCAACACACACTCACCCCAAAATTTGATTGGAATACTTCCCTGAAATATAATTGCTCTCGCTACTTCTAGTATATGCCTGTGTTTTCTTTCCACCACTCCATTTTGCTGTGGGGTGTGTGGACAACTACTCTCATGTATGATACCAAGAGACTTAAACAAACTCCCACATTCAGTGTTGAAGAATTCAGTCCCATTGTCTGACCTTATTCTTTTGATGTTCATGTTGAATTGATTTTTGACCAAACTCATGAATATTTTCAGCATTAAAAATACATCAGTCTTCATTCTAAGCAAATATAACCAAGTCATTCTGGAACAATCATCAACAATTGTCAAGAAATATCTATATCCATTATGAGTAGCAAGTTTATATGGACCCCATACATCTATGTGAATCAATTCAAATACAGATTCTGCTCTGGTCATGCTGGATTTAAAAGGTAACCTGGTTTGTTTAGCAAGTGGACATACTGAGCATTTATTACATTCATCTACATCAATGTATTTCTTGTCTGGTATTAGCTGTTGCAGTACCTTTGAGGATGGATGTCCCAACCTGTTATGCCATAGTAATCTGTACATGTCTGAGTGCCTTGTCATGCATGTTCTTTCACCCCTGTGTTCTTGTATACCTGTGCCATGAGTTGATAAGTAGTAGAGGCCATCAACTTCTTTACCAATCCCCTTCACCTTCCCATTGAAGAGGTCCTGAAGTACAAAGAACTCAGGGAAAAAATTAACTGAGCATTGTAATTGTCTGGTCAATTTAGACACTGAAAGTAAGTCATACTTGAAGGCTGGAACAACTAGTACATTGTCTAACACACCATTACTGTCTGTACTAATCTGGCCAATATGTGTAACTGATGCATCATCTCCATTTGGTAAATGCACTTTTCTTCCAACACAGTCAGACACTTCTCTCAACCTATCCTTTTTAGATGTCATATGACAAGTAGCCCCTGAGTCTACAATCCACCTTTCATTCTTGACTTCTATCATGTTTGCTACAGCTAGATTTTTAGGATAAGTGAAAATACCTGCCATGTTGGCCACTTCATCCACTCCATTTTCTGAACTTGAACCTGCATCTACCTTGTTCAGCATCTGAATAATCTTGTTATATTGCTTCTGTGTAAATGTAGGCTGAGTTGCTAATGGTGCATCAGAATCAACAATTTTCCCTTTAGTCATCTGAGGTGCAAACTCATCTACAAATTTTCCTTCATCTTTTCCAGTGTTGACATGATTAGCTTGATATGCTGTGTGTCCAGTCCTCCTTTTGAATTTCCAGTCTGGAGGATATCCATTCAGTTTATAGCATTCCTCTTTAGTATGACCATGCATCTTACAGAAATCACAAGTCACATCCCAATTTTTCTTTTTGAAGTGTGGTTTTCTCTGTTGAAAACTACCCTTTCCTGCATACAAGGCTGTTGGTTCTATCATGTTCACTCCTGCATTTGTATTAGCTGTCATCCTTTGCCCTTCATCAGCCATTATCATGGCATATGCTTTCCCAACAGTAGGCAATGGACTCATCATTAGTATTTGGCTTCTAGCATGACTGTAAACCTCATTCAACCCCATCAAAAATGCAAACAGCCCAAACATGCCAAGTGATCTATGTAGGTCTTAGAATTATCACAATTGCATGAAGGAGGAGGTACAAGGGCATCAAACTCATCCCATAACAACCTCAATTTCGAAAAATAGGCAGAGACACTTAGATTACCTTGATTAATTGTGCAAATTTCTCTATGCAGCTGATATCCTCTAGATCCATCGACCTTGTCAAATCTCTCCTTGAGATCTGACCATACCATAGCTGCATCTGTAGCATAGACAATGCTGCTGAGTAAATCCTTGGACACTGTGTTCATGATCCAAGCCAGTACGAACGCATTACACTTCTCCCATTGCTCCTCCATCTCTCCTTCATAATCAACCTTCCTGCATGTACCAAGTACAAAACCGAGCTTCCCTTTTGCTCGAAGATTGATCAACATAGATCGACTCCAAAGGGAATAGTTCTCAGTCCCAGTGAGTTGCACTGATGTGAGAACACTCCCAGGAGTGTCTGAATTATGTAGATACAGAGGATGATTCCTCTTCTTCTCCACTTGATCAAGAGTCTCCAACACTGGATCGACTCCAACAGCTGCATTCTCCATGTTTGGCCTACCTCCACGGTTCACCATAGCTGAGATGCTGAGATTGCTGCTGATCTCCTTGCTGCAGGATCGAAAATCACTTCGCGGAATGCTCCCTCGACCTTACCGCTCTGATACCATGATGAAATGTGATCTACAGATCACAATTCCTGCAAGCTACAGTGAAGAAGAACTAGAGGAAGAAGATGAGAGAGAGATGCAGATGATATTTGGGGAAAATCTCACATGCAAAAGGTGTGAGATCTGTATATTCACATGTGTATCTATACATCATTAACAAGGCTATTAACCAACTAACTACACAATTAACTAATTCTAACTAACTAACTAATTTGCTTAGCTAACTAACTGATTCTAACTAATTAGTTACAACCATTAATGCATTATGTACAAGTAATTTCAGCTAGCTATTTCAATACAAGATGACAAACTAAATGAATCATGCACAGGAGTTGGCATATTGTATTTTGCTCAAAAGCAAACATTGTCACGTTGTATAATAACTTTAGAGTGAAACGGTCAAAAATAAAAGTATGAAATTGTCAAAGACTTTATATAACCAATGGTACAAATATAATTATTTAATTTGTTATCGGGTTATCGGTTAACTCATTAAGAAAAAAATCTAAAACAATTAAGAACCAATAACCGAATAATTAAAAAAATTTAAACCATTATCAAAACTGTCAAACCAGCAATCCAATATTGATAAATCGATAAAAGAAAAATCGATTTGAATAATCGATTTCGATTCAATTTTGAACGGCCCTAGTACACATATAGTTAAGTAGCTTTAGAAAAAATGTAAGTATAAATTTATATGGTCTTGAAATAAGTCCTCGTACTATACGACTCATTGAACTTTGATGCGCACACGGGGTGGGAAATTAAAGAAACATGAATTTACGTGAATTCAGATCTCTTCACCTATATAAATCGTTAAATAAAGTGTTTTTTTTCTTTAATAAATTTTATACGAAGCAAATTTAAGTTGTTTGAATTAGAAAATATCAAATATTAGATGATAATAATAAAGAAAAAAATATCTAACATTGAAGATGAAGATGAAAATGAAAGGTGGGAGATGTAGCATTTAACTTTTAGCACATTAGAAGGGTTATTATTGTAAGAAAAGTATTTTGCTGTTAAAAGCAGGAACAGGAGTTCATGGGCTTACTGAGAAGCAGCTGTCCGACATTTAGCCATGGGGCCCAAATGACAACTATTTAAACTATGGCCAATTTAAAGCCCACCAATCTATTTAAACTAGTGGACCCACTGTTGAGGTTAGCATCATTACTATGTGATACTCCATTGGTATATGATATCAGGACGATATTATATACGATTGAGCTTATCCTTTATGATACTGTATTAGTATATTGATTCTCTATCGGTATCATATATGATTGGACTTTTTTTTAAAGAAATAAATAAGAAACAATTAAGAAAAAATTATTAAAATCGCAGTCTTATTTATTAAACTCTAAACTCTAGTAGGATCTATATATTTTGATGATATTTAACAGTTTCTTCCTCTTTGATATCAAGTATATTATGATTTGATAGTATCAAACAGTTTCACCAAGGCACTCTAAATCTATAAAAAATTGATATATTGTGTCAAGATATAGAGATTGTTTATAATTCTTACTAAACTGATATGAATTAATTATATTGCCTATACGGATTGACATGAATTTGATATGAATCTTGTAATGTTTTTATCACCTATCTTTTTGTATTTATAATTGACATAAAATTGAAATATTATTTATATATATAAATAAATATTGTTTGAAACTGAATTATTAGAGTATAAATCTACATCATTTTATGGTGCTCCAAATAAACTTTCAGGTCATTCCACCAGAAGACCTGATTTTGGATTACCCATAGTTTATTCTTTAATGCTATACATAATGAATATTTGATAAATGAATTCAGTTGAATTACCCATAGTTTATTCTTTTGATAATATGTATTAATCTCCGGTTCATCGACAATATTATTTTACTCTTAGCTGTGAAGATTCGCATTAACTAGGCTGTTATATAGAGTGCTGGAATCATATATAATTTTCTCCATTTGAAAATCAATATATATTTTTTTCGTCATAAAGTTGTCATGCAATTCAATTGAATGGTGTGAAAAAATAAAATCATATTCAAAATTTTTACTAGCTTCATGTCAAATATATACACATTATACTAACAACATACAAACTCAATACAAATTGTAAACAAATCGTATATCAACAATATATATCAAATTAGTACAAAACCCAATCAACATATAATCATAAATGTCAAATTTGAACAATATGAAAAGACGTATTCATAAGTGTTATTAATTCCAAAAATTAAGATCAGCTTATTCAGAGAGAAAATTATGCAATTAAATGATAAAAATTCTAAATAGACTTTGTACATGCTAATAAAATTATATGATGTGATCAATCAAATTTTAAAAAAATCTATTATTTTAAAAGGATTTTTTTGTCAAAATATATTAGAGCATCAATTTGTGTTTGATAAAAAATTTCAAAAGTATTTCAGAAGAGAGCTATTCTGTGATACTCCATCTATACGTGATTTTATAGCGGTATCATATAGGACTGAGCTTATTCCTCTGTGATACTTCAAAGTATATTGATACCTTATCACTATTATATAGGATAGTACTCAATTTTTCAGAAATAAATAAGAAAAAATTAACTCTGTTAGTAACTTGATACTCTATTGGTATCATATAGATTTGAACCTTTTTTTTTTTAAGAAATGAATAAGAAACAATTAAGAGAAAATTAAAATCACCATCTTATTTATTAAACTTCTAAACTCCAGTGTTATCTATATACTCTGATGGTACCAAACAGTTTCTTCCTTTTAGTACCATGAGAGTATATCATCTATATCAAGCAGTTTCACTTAAACACTGTCTCTTCCTTCTTGATTCCATCAACACACACTCTCATGGTATCAAACACGTGAGAATAGTAAAAATATGGGGTATGGAAGTAAGGGGTTTGCCGCTTGTAAATAATTTTTCTTGTTAGATTATAAGTTTTATTTTTCTCAAAAATTAAGATCAACTTATTTTAAAAAGAAAATCGTGTAATTACATGATAAAAATTATAAATTGACTTCATAATTTTGATAAAATTATATAATGTGATCGATCAAACTTTAAAAATCCATTTAGTCAAAAGAATTTTCTGTCAACATTAGAGCATCAATTTGTGTTTGATCAAAAGTTTTAAAAGTGTTCGGGAATAGCACTATTTTTCTCAAACTTCTAAAAAATAATACATCCATTATAATCTTACAAATGAAATCTAAAATAGTAAAATATATGCTGATTTTATTTATATTTTATGAGACACAAAAAATATTTATGAGAGTCTTTTGTTAGTATCACCAACAACTTAATAAAAAAAATGGCAATAGGCAAGTAACCTGTAATAATTGATATCTTTGTATTTTCAATTTATTAACAACTTAAATTCTATTTACATTTATTAAATGCATGTGATGGCAAAAAAGATAAAGACTTTTAATTATTTGGACTTTTTGCATTCTTTATTTAAATGAATAAAAGCATGCAAAAATTAATTGTTAAATGGATGGACACAAAAAAATTAATTATGCCGACGTGATAGTCCAATTAAATTGCTAGAAAAACGTTTATACATGAAAATTATTTAAAGAATGGAAATATATTGTACATTGAGCAGTAAATAAATAGTAATATTAGGAAAATAAAACTAAGGCTATTATGTGTTTTATCCCTGTAATTAAGTTATTTTATGTTGAATTGATATCCAATAGAAAATAATTTCATTATTTACGATATAAAATTATTATAAATATTCTCAAATAATTTTATATAATTTGAGATGAGGGTCTTTCACCTCTGTATCTCTATGAGGTAGTGGGTAAGGTCCGCTGACATTTTACCCTCCTCAGACCCCACTTATGAGATTTCACTGGATATGTTATTGTTGTTGTACAATGTAAGATTATACTCGTATGACTTATATCGAAAGAGAAAAACCCAAACTCGAATGTAATAAAAGAATATAATATTGATTTACCAAGGGTATGTGTACACGAATTTATTCAAACACTTGAATTGTATCATATTGTAATTGAGTGTTCGAATACATGATAGTATGTTGTAGTTGTGGTCGGACTCTATTATGGATTTCGGATCACATTCTTCATAGGGCCCTCTTATCTCTTCCTTCTTCGAGCTCTGGTTATGGAAGAAGGAACCGAGAAGAAGGTATCAACAATAACTGGCTTATTAACATTTTTGTTCAAAATTATATAAGAATTATTAGGCTTGTTTTTCAAGCAGTGTTTATATGAATAGGAAAATATGTCACCTCTTTTAGCTATACGCATTAGTCTCATTAACTTGTAAAATCTCAAGCATATTCTATTTGAGGTTACTACAGTCAACAACAATAACATACTAGTGCAATCTCACAATGTGAGATTTGAAAAGGATATTGTACACAGATCTTATCCTTACCATAGAGATTAAAAAATTATTTTTGATCGATATTGATATGTACAATTAAAAAACGAATATATAAATACAAATCTTACCTCTATGAAAAATACTTTTTCAAAATAAGCTAAAAATATCTAATTATGACGCTTTATTATATGTTTAAATGTTCAATTAAAAAAACCCATATTGGGCATACCTAAATTAATTTGACTAACAAGTTTAAAAAGATCCTAGCTAGTGCTATTAAGTAGGTCCGTTGGGATTGCTACATTTATTTATTTTTTTGACTTTTATTTGTTTAATTTTTAAATTTTATCTAATATATTTAAGATCATAAAATTTAATAAAATTTTAATATCTACTCTTGAATATTTTATGCTAAGTCAAAACATAATTAATTTATAACGAAGGGTGTAATTTTTTCTTTTCCAGATGAGGAGTAGGGGCGGAGCTACACTGTATTTAGGAAATTTAAATCGGCGAAAAATTATACTCCCCCCGTCCCATTTTATATGGACCTTTTTGACTTCGTACGATATTTAAGGAAAAACTAAAGACTTTTAAAACTTGTGACTTAAAACAATTCTTAAAAATTTGTGTGTCTAGTAAAAAGAAAATTTTAAAATTGAATTATTTTCAACTAAAGTAAGGGGATTTTTTTTTTGGAGACATATCAAAAAGGAAATGGCGCCATATAAAATGATACAGACGGAATACTATTTATGTATGATTAAAATAACTTTTTATGTTTATATAGTAGATATTGAACCTATTCAATTAATTTATGTGTTTATTTTTTCAAATTTTGAACTCCTTTATCAAAAATTTTGGCTCCGCCTAGATCTAGTGTGTTTATTGTGTGAGAAAATTTATTTTAATTAGGACCACCTTGAAATAAGTTAAGTATATAATAAATGTGAAAAAAGGTTAGTGTAGATAGTAATACCAGCAAAACACGCCAACACAGAAGGACGAGCCACGTGAAGCAACGTGGTAGAATCCTACGTGGCGTCCTATGAGTGGCTAGCCACATAGGAGCCTTCGTACGGTCCGATGTTGACGTTTTTAATAAGGTAAAAAGACTTGTACGGACAAAATAAATTTTCAAACTCCTGGTATGGAATTTTCAAATAAAACTAGGCATGACGTGTGTTAAATGATGTCCATATAGGAAAATACTTTTTCAATGAAGCAAGATTTACTACCGATTCGTTTATTTTTATTTATCCATTATATATATATATATATATAAAATACATATTCAATTGATGAGATCAGTTGATAATTTTATATTTAGTTATTAATTTATTAATTTATAGTTATTTTCAAATTATATTTTTCAAAATATTGTATTTATTATAAGAAAATGATGATTAGATTAAATTATCTCTATATTTACTGCTTCTTAATCCCTGTGTCAAGTTAATAGTGGACAACTATTGATTGACAGAGGGAGTACGTACAACTATATATTAAGTATCCTCCTTCCTCGTGTTTCAAATTATTTATCATGATTTTTAAAAAATAATTATTTATCATTTTAAAAGTTTAAGTAAAATCAATTATTAATTTTTTTTATTGTACTTGTAATAGTTATTGTTCTTCAAGACTATGAGCGCCTCAATTATATATATTTATATATATATATGATGCAATTTTTTTAAAAAAAATAACTTCATAAATATTATGGCACTCCCTTTGAACCATTTTACTTATTAGGTTTATATTTTGTATGTACTTTACAAATTATTATTTAAATTATTCTTATTTATTTATTTATTTATTTATAGTGTTTTTATTTCACCATGAGAATCTCTCCCCACATATATTAGAGTAGGGATATATAAAGGTGGGGAAAACCATTAGAGTGAAATGGAGGGAGTAATTAACTACCTACTATCAATTATTGGATACTAATTTATTCAATTTTCACTTTAGAAATAAAAAGAAGATTTGTTATATTAGCAAATAGCAAGTCCAATGCCTTTTTTTTTTTTTAAAAAAAAAAAAGCACTAAAGTTTGATATTATAACTAATTATAGAAAGCAAGAGGTTGATAATTCAGTATAAGATGGGCATCTATAAAACTTATATAACTAACATAAAAGCCTATAAATCGAGGGAATTTGATTTATTACATGAAATTCGAGGTTAAATAAATAGATACATACGTTTGACATAACATAATATAAATTAGTTTGAGTGTACCTCACGAAAATTGTCATGTAATACACATGCAATAGTGGAATCAGAATTTTCTTTAAGGGGTTCAAAATTTTAAGAAGTAGATACACGAACTAATCGAAGATGGTTCGATATTTATTATATTTATATATATACAAAATTATTTTTATCATATAGAAATAATATATTTTTTCGCTGAATAGAGTTCGAAGGAACCCCTAATGTGCACTGCCACGTATATGTTTGTTTAACTTTATAGAAATTTAACCTATACTTGCCCATACCTAAAATTTGAAAAACATTAATATCAATTAAAAAGTCAAATTAAATAATATGTATTTATATATTATGTCAAAATAGTAAAACTATTTTGTAAAGTACATTGATGTGATTTCAAACTGGGAGGGTCCCTTAGGCAGTTGGCACCATCATTTCATATATTAATTTACCGTCACTGAATTTCCAAAATAATTACTACTCTTAATTCCCATTCATATTAAAAAAGGATAAGTTCGGTGCAGTAAAACTCCCATTATGCGTAAAGCCTGAGGAAGAATCGAACCACAAGAGTCTATTTGTAGTCTTACCTTGCATTTCTCCCAGAGACTGTTTCCAAGGCTCCGGGGAAAGATTAGACCACAAAGGTCTATCATATGCAATTTTACCTCACATTTCTGTCAAATTCTATTTCCTAGGCTTGAACTCATGATCTGGTCATATGGCAACAACCTTTACTGGTCACTTCAAGACTCTCCTTTCCATAATAATTATCATATTTTATTTTTGAGATTCAATTTAATTCTATCAATTTCTGAGTTAAACTGAATCAAATTAATTTAAATTTTAAAATTAAAATAATTTAGATATTAAAAGTTTTCATTCTCTTTTTTTGGTATCAGTATGATTAAAAAATATTTTTTAATATTATAAAAATTTTAAGTAATTTACTCTTGAATAATGCAAGGTGACAAGTATTATGGGATGGAAGGAATATAGAATATTTAACTCATAGATTCTAGTTAAACAATTTTTTTTTTTAATTCTGATATTTCACATATTATTATTATTATTATTATTATTATTATTTTTATTTAAAATAAAAGAGGAATCTTGAATTGGTCTTTCCCAAATATCTCCAAGTTCCATTATTTGAGGTAAACTTTTAATTTGACACATTATTTTAACGTGATAAATTCTCACTGATAATGACTTCTGTGGCAACTTCTGAAAAAGAGATATATGTTCTGAATATCGTACCTATATGATGCAACAAACTTTTTTTTTTAATTTTAAAAAAGACGTCATAATTAAATTCGAATGAAAAAGAAAAAAATTGTTAAAAACATTTAACACTTATTAAATTTCACTAAATTTATTATTAAGAAATTTGCACCATCAATATTTTCTTAATTAAAAATATTTTACACTTATTAAATTGCACTGACTCTTACTTGTTTGGGAATAAAAAAACGCAATTAAGTTCACTGAATATGTTGTTCATTGTTAAGTTTATATAATTTTTTTTTTGGTTCAGTTATCCTAAAAATAATTATAAATAATAGCTCATAAAAATTAATAACAAAGTGTTAAATGTGAATGGAACAAGCACCAGTAGACTAACTTATAAGTTATGAGTTGATGTGAATTTATTACTAATTTTTTTTGTTCAAGCTCTCTATAAAATTTTAAAAATTAATTTATTAAATATTTATAAATATTTGTTTATAAATTCACTATTTATTGTATATTAATTTGAGGTCACTCTAAGGAACCTATATACATACTTCAATCTTGAATTATAAAGTGAAAAATTGAAATATCATCAACAAGGATTAATATACAATATTGATTATGCGTTGAGATGAATTCAATAAATATTTTCATAAATCTATAAATATTTAGCTGTGAATTCAATTATTATTATATTTTTATATCATTGTAAAAATTAAAGTTTTAAGTACTAGATCTGCTTTTATTTGATTACCAATAAGATGAAAGTTAAGTCAGCCAAGCAATTAAACAATTAGAAATTTCCAGATTAAATATTCTTATTTAGTTTATTAATGTATGTAATTAATTAAATCCAAAATAATATATGATTTAGTCATCGTTTAGTAGAGTTGATTAGAATTATGCCTATATTAATATAATGATTAATTATGAGAGAATCTATGTATTTTTTTTTCCACAATATTTAGTGCATCGGGCTTGCCCTTTTTTTTCCATGTACCTAACTATCCAACTATCAAACATGATACTCTATATCTGTTTCACTTTGTTTGTCATATTTTGATTTGACATGGAGTTTAAAAAATAAAATAAAAATTTAGATCTTGTAGTCTTCAATTGAAGATATATTAAATTTATCAACATATTCTTTAATCTTGTGATACTAAACATGCCATACGGAAGTTGGAATTAAAGAATGGTTGAAACAATAATTTTTTCTTAAATTTTTTTTTAAAAATAACAAGTAAATTAAAAGGGATGAAGTATTATTTATATATAATTTATTTTAATACATACACGACTCATCTCCAAATCTGACTACCAAACGAACCACTTAGGAGTCGTTTGGTTTTACTACAATTTATGATTGGATAAGTTATGATGAAATTAATTTTGATGAGATTATTTCTTATTGAGTATTTGATTTGTTACATTTAAAATAATATGCATTATATAACTTTTAAGAACAAATTATTTATTTCCAAAAATACCCTTTATGAATATAAAAAGTGATGTATAAAAAGAGTTCTAAAGGATATATTTGTCAGTTACCTACTTTATCCCAAGATTACTATACCACCCAAGGGGGGAAATAACTTATCTCGATACTAATTATCAATTCTGAAATAAGTTATTCAGACTTCCCAACTAAATAATAAATTGAGTGACGCTATAATTTAATCTCGAAACTATTTGATGTCATCTTTCACACCAAACAATTAGGGTTTTTGGTCAATACACCAATATGGTAGCATGAAAATTATTTATATGCTGTCAATGGTCCCTATATGGGCATCTCACTTATTTATATATTTAATTTTTTTTTAAAAAAGTAAAGAAATTGGAGTAATAATTAATAATTCCCCCCACTTGTTCCATCATATGGACTCACTTATATTTTCTTTTTGGGGGTTGTCAGTTTGTCTAATTTAGTGCTTCTTTGCAAGTTTACCAAAAGAAGAAAATAGATGAGGTTATACTTCTTACAAGTCTTTCCTTAATCATTTTTCCTATTTATATCTATCTTTTCTATCTGGTGGTTGCAACTCAAAGAGGCAAAATTCATAAAAATAGAAAAAAAAAAATATACCCTCTTTTTTCTATTTGTCTTTTTAGGGTTTTTGATCCTTTGAGCCAAAAAAAATTCTTTGTTTTTTTCCAGATCTGAAAACTCAAAAAACCAATATTTTCTTGAATTTTCACTTGTAGAATCTTGATTTTTTTTTTAAAAAAAATTATGGTGAGAGGAAAAACTGAGCTGAAAAGAATTGAAAATGCAACAAGTAGGCAAGTGACCTTCTCAAAAAGAAGAAATGGGCTTCTAAAAAAAGCTTTTGAGCTTTCAGTTTTATGTGATGCTGAAGTTGCTCTCATTGTTTTTTCTCCAAAAGGAAAGGTTTATGAGTTCTCATCATGTTCCAGGTACATATTCTTATTCCTTCATCTTCTCTAATCGGAGCTGATAAAAGGTTGAATCTCAGTTGATCGAGACGTATACTCTAATACCTAGTCATTTGAAGGAAATTCTTGAGTTAATTTCTCTTTAATATCATAATTGTATGAGTATATTAGCAATATCTAAAAATGGAAAATCTAATTTTCAAGAATCTATGTTTTAATATCCAACTTTAGCTCAATTTAGGATTTTTATCTATTATTAAGAAAATTACATACAATAAATGGATTACAAGTACAAAGTACAATGATCACCTGTTGTATCTGTCCAATAGGTCCCTTTATTTGTTTTGTTAACTTCTCTTGATTCCCCATATTTCTAAAAAATTAAAAGAAAAAAAGGAACTTATTCTCTTGGGATTTCATGTGTTATACCCTTAGAAGTATAATTTTTGTCGAACGACGGGTAGAATCTTTCCAGACGATTTAGATATGTGAAGCGATATTGTGAGTAATAAAATGATTTTACTCTTAGAATTCATTGAGATTCAGTCCTTTGTTGTTCCATTTAAAAAACCCAAGGAATATTTTGTATATGGAGTTGGGTTGCCAATGCAATCTTTTAATTTTTTGAATGATAGATTTATGTGTCACTATTAATTGTAATTGTTGGGAAAATCTTGATAAAGCTGACTCTTTATACAAATTCTAGATGACTATATGTATATTGCAAGGGTTTAATTGAGCAAATCAAGAAAACAAAAAATGATGTATGTGGCAAAATTTTACTTGGGAGAAGTGGTGCCTTTTTATTATATTTTCTACAATTAAAATGAAATTTAAACTTGAAAGTTGAAATGAAATTGTACTTGCTACAAATTTGTTGTTCCCAATACCCCACCAACTTTTGCCTGTTTTTAATTTATGTTCATGACTTTAGTACTTATAAATGGAAGTGGATCTTTAATCTATCGAAAACATCTTCTTTATTTTTACAAATTAAGAATAAGATTTTATAAATATTATTATAATAGATGACTGTACTTGTGAAATTACACTGAACGAATATGTAATCGTTGTAAATACTGAAGAGTAGTACTGCATATATGCCACTTCACTTAATATGCATATACCTACTCATCAGAATTTTTGGTGTACGAAAATGCAATTTCATTATTATATATTTGCTCCTTTTTTTACTCCATTTCTAAATTTCTTTTCTTTCATCTTTTGATTCATTAATCATTTTCTCGAACTACATCAAGTTATTAAAAGATTTATGTTGTTCAAATACTTCAAAAATATCATTATATGTGTGTCAACTTCTTCACAACTGTTGCATCTTTGAAAAATCTGACACCAAATGCTACATCATTTTTGGATAGTCCACATACATTGGAAAAGACTATGTTCGATATTTCTCCTCACTTCTGTTCTAGGAATTTCATGATCCATAAATTTATCCATGATTTTCTTATTGATTACCTTTTGTGATGTTCCAAGATTCGACTAAAACTTTTGACATAATGATAAATGGCCGATCATAATGAACAATATTAATGCTATATAGTAGGAGCTAGTAATATATAAAGAGTCAGTCTAGTTCAAAGACTAGTTATACAAGAATCATAATTTGTGTTTCTTCTTTGTTATTTTTTTTATTTGCTCTCTAATTTAATCCACAAGGTAGTTAGTTATACAAGAATTATTGATTTTGGCTGATTTTGTGTATTCTAGTCACAAAAGTTGACAATACCAAATTGTTATTAATTATCATTTTGACTTAAAACTTAATTAATTTGTTGGATAATATCTATCATTCTTGCTTTCAATCCATACAACCAGATGTTCTTAGATGAGTCATCAGTAGTTAGTGAATTAGAAAAATGAAGTCTTTAACTCCTAAGAAAGGGAAGTCTGATGCACAAAATATTTTGTGTTATCGTAAAATTCAGGGAAGGACTACTAGGTTAGCAGAATCTCAGTAGCTAGTGAATTACTAGAAGGGCTACTAGGTTATGCTCTCATGCATATTAATTAATGCAGGCAAATATGCCATATCCCGAGCATACATCCTAAGTGTGGTCGGCACTTGAAAATTATTGCTGGTTTCAAACGAATCCTTGGTCTGACTAGCTCACTCAGCGGAAGATTCGGCTTAATAGAAAGTTAACTCAAGTGGATATTAAAAAACATCATCATCAATAAACAAATAATAGATTGAAAATACTCAAAGTATAATGTAACTCAACATCATAAACTCAATCATGAAATTATAATTTTAAAATGGACTCTGAGAAAATCCTTTCACTTAACTCTACCTTGTCTATGGAGCCTCTTATTGACTTGTAAGAAGGTGCCAAAACAAGTTCGTGGCTACCTCAAATGACTACCTGAAATTCATGCATAATGATGCATAAATATATTGTTTAGAAACTCTTCTAAAATAATGCATATAAAATGAAATATCATAATACGTTTTGAAATTCTTGAACTTACTTCATGAAAATAATGCATATGGAATATTATGACAAGATTTTTAAATAACTTTGGCTAAAAAGGATTCATGTGGTATAATAAGCATGAACCATAAATCAAAGATTTATAATAGTGTAAAGTATCATAATTTTGATAATGAAATCAAGAATCAACAATAGAAAGTAATGAGAATTTGAAAGGTATGAACTTTGGGTAAAACTCCCAACTTTAATCCTACTAATTGAAATTGTAGATGTAGGGCGTTGAGGAAGAACTTAATTCCTCATTATGATAGCCTTACGTATGTTAAATTCTTCACATATCTTGATGAAGAACCTTAACATGAAGAAGAACAATCATTTCTTGAACTTCTTGGATTCATTTTCTTGAAAATTCTATGATTAAGATTTAAGATTTCTCTTAGAGATTCATGAATAGACGAAGGTATTTTGGTTGAAAATCTCAAAATCTGTAGAGAAAAACTTACCTTGATGAAGAATTTTGAAAGAGAATCCTAACTTGATGTGTTCCTGAAAATTCTTGAGTGTTCAAGTTTAGAAACGAAAGGAAGAATTCCAATTGTGAAAAACCAATTTTCTACATATTATTTAGGAATGTTGAAATCACTCTCCAAAGGTTTATGGGATAAAAATACACTTAAAAAAAAAATTAAAAAAAGACTCATCTTGTGGAGCCATCACAGACCTTGGCTAAATTTATGCATCTCTAGTAATATGACCATAGCTTTTTACACCGAACTCCAAATGAGGCAAACTTGGTGGTATTGGAAAAAAGACTCAAAGTCCTTTTATTTGATGTGTTATTGGCTACCTCACTTTTTATATTCTAAGAAATATGATCATTTGAAATTGATCCTTATAAACTCATGTGAAAATTTAGCCGATAGAAATTTTTTGGACTTGACTTGATGTAAGAAACTCCGTATGACTCTAAACCATATATATCTAATACACTTTAAATAATTAGGAATTGATCCTAACATATATATACAATTAGAAGTTATCAAATTCAGGCCCATGCACATATAAAAAATGGATTGAGTCTTAGCTTAGTAATTTTTAGGGTGTTGTAATATCTCTTTCTTGACATCATTCGTCCTCGAAAAATGAACAAGCTAGGAAATCGCACTAGGCACAAATACAATGCTCAATACTAAAATACTCAATCTCACAAAAAGACACTGCATTTGAAATGAGAGGAGGACTATAATCTCAAACACTTTCATCGAAATTTCTCATAACTTCGAAAAAGAGATCTATGAGCCTGATATAAGAACAAGACCAATATGTATTAAGCGATATAGCTGATAGTGAACCTGAACCTGAACCCTGAACCCTGATTTTAGCAACTTTTCTCCATTATGCTCTTTTTTGAATACTATACTTAATTAAATAGAACTTATAGCTCCCACTAAAGTCTAATTCTAACTGTATACTCTTACCATGTTCAAGTCTAACTAGCAGTGACAAGGTACTACCCATAAGATGATCATACTCCTACAAATCTAACCTACGAGATTTATGTTCTATACCTGTGTTGAGACTTTTCTTTAGAGAATACTACTCCTTATCATTCCAATACACTTACTTGAAACTCTTAAGAAGAAAGTATCAATTGCCTTCTTGCAATTACTCACATAAAGACAACCACATGTTAAAACTTATTATTCTATTCACATTACGGCTTTTTGAAATCAACATCATTTAAGAATTTTCATGTCTGCCTTATTATCTCTACACTCACAATTGCATTAACTCCTATCAAAAGACATACCAATATACTCTTATCTATCTGTTACACACAATAAGATCCCATCTTGCTCTTCCTTCACATCTATAACTTTAAATGGAATAAGTACACCACAACTGTCATAGTAAGGAACATCCATTCTGTCACATCTGTCATAGCTCATCAACTATCAAAACTGAAAAGAAAGGATCATTGGAAAGACTTAGAGCAAAAAATAATAAGCATGATTTATTTAAAATATTCGATTAAAGAACATATCTAATGTGACATGATTTGTATAATATAGGGCTAAAAATTCTTAAATTCATAGGATAAGATTCGGATCGATGAATGAAGTTACCATTTCTTACTCTAGGAACTGAGTATGAACGTGAATCAACATGAAGTGCATAAATCTGGAATATTGCTATGGCGCTAATACACAAGACAAGAGTAGGTATCATCTCAACTGAAGTATTAGGAATATATGAGATAGAAAAGCATTGATGTCTCATCTTAGTCAATTCATCACTACTTTAAGCTAAAAAAAGAATCTACTTTGGTTCATTACCTCATTATCTTCCCCTTAACTCAAAGGTCACTGTCCTAAGTCTGTAATCAATTCTCTTTACTAAGCTATAAGTACAACACTCCATACAATTGGGGCATCACTATACATAAAGATACTTAGACTCTCCTATTATACTATATTTGTAGATGTAAATCTGCTACTAGAAAACTTCATTCTGAGATACTTTTCTTGACTTTCTTCTATTTTTATAGGCATCTCTTTATACTTGTTGCTTTTGTGGGCATACACAACCACTTTCTCTAACTCTTATGGTTTAATCTCCTTATTTTAGTCTTCAAACACTCATCTTCAATGTTCACATACATCTAACTGAAGAAAACTTGAGCTATAACGGAAGATTCATCATTATTCATACATAACCTTCTTTGGCGCAATTCTTATGAATACTATTAAAAAAATATAATGCTTAATTTAACTTTTTCCTCATTAGCAATTGAAGAGTACTATACCCTTTTTCCGAATGCTCATCTAAAGTTCAAGCTTAGGATCTAGTATTAAACATGTACATCACACACTTCTCGAATACTATACAAACTTATAACTGCTAGGTAAATTGAAAAACATTAGCCCCACAACCGATCATCACATTCTCTTTCACAACCTAAGTACTACCTACACATTCAATACACTTCCTTGTCTAGTTATATATGCTTATAACTCTAGGAATATCAAGAACGTTCCCTTCAAAATCATGAGCCTACTTTAAATTTTTTTTCTATTCATCAGTCATGATCCGCCCCCCCTCCCCCCCCCCCCCCCCCAAAAAAAAAAAAAAAAAAAATATGATTCATTCCATAAAATATTTTTTTTTTACGAGATATGAATAAGAATACCTTAGCAATTCTAGATTTGAGGACTCTTTTATTAGGAAGGAATCCTAGTTACTCATTATGGTGGAGTTGAAGAAAGGGGTGTTCACCCATTATATATATCGATATACATAAAGATTTATTAACTTTACAGTAATTTATTAGAGTCGAGAAACAAAGAGAAAATATGTATGAATAAGCTTATCTTTTAAAGATAAAATATTCTATTTTAAATTTTTTCATTTCTTTCAAAGTTAAGGTTGTTAGACCCCATAACTTGAAATGCTTCTAATACTAGAACGTATGATTCTATTCTTCTTATCGTTGGAAGTACACATTCCTCTTCTTGATGAAGAACTATATAAGAAAATAAATACTTAGAAAGGACCAGTCGATGAAATATGAATTGAAAACTAAATTTTGATATACCAATCAAGAAAGGGAATATGTCAATAAATAGAGTTTCAACTTAGAGTTAGACTTTTTATAGATAGAAGATGAGGAGCAAATCATCATTTTTCTATAACATACTTCTGACTTGTTGTCACCCTAAATCTACAAGTAACAGCTTGATTACCCTCTAATTATAAAGGTGGATGAAGAAGCAAATATAGTTGCAGGTAGAAGAGACTCTAGAAATCAACTTTATATCTTTTATTTATGGATTCTTTATTTATACATATTCAATTTGAAGTACTGATCCAACTTAAAATTTATGTCATGAAGTGGGGGTCAACAGAAAAAATAATAGGATCTATTATTCCAAAATGTTTTCTTAGTAACATTGATTTGAAATGTTACTGTAGATTTTTTTTTTCTCCCTAGAAAATGTCCCTCCAATATCATGATTGAATCAAATTGACTAAAATAAAAATAAAAATAAATATATATACATAGTTATTTCGACTAAAATACATAGAATAATTCTAATATTTCTACTAGGAGGCAAAGTATCTTCACAAGGCCTTCAGTCTATAAAAGTATCTAAAAATTTTGATTCAAACTTTTTGCTATTGGATAAATAAACAATGAAGTAAGTAAGTAAGAAAGGATACAACTAGAAGGTGATTTGATGCTTTCTCAGGATACTCAACTACTAGAATCATCTTCAAAACACCATAGGTGACACACAAAAAAGATAGAGGATAGCTAGAATTATACCAAAATTGTAGCAACCAAAAATAACCAAAGTATGTCTTTCAAAACAAAGTAATCTTTGATAAGAGGTGCTCTTGCTTTGACAAGCTTAAATTTTGACATTTATGTTGAAAGTTTATATGATTGAAGTTTAGGAATCTAAATTTTCTGTGCAAATAATCTTACAACTTTTGGCAAAAATTGTCAAAATTTTTGGTTCTTGTCAGGTCAAACTCAAGAAAAAATGTCACAAGTTTTTTTGCTTGAAATCATATATGAATTTTTTGAAAATAATATCTGGCCAAAAATATAATATTCTAAGCTGAACAATGAAACAACTTCATCAACATGTGATGATGGATTCAAAAACTTTTACAAGTGAAATCTATCATAAGGTGCTAGGGCTTCAAACTCCAGGAACAATTCCTGAAGCTCAAAGAATTATCTTAGTTCAAGTTCTAGAAATGATTCGTAGAGTTCAGACTTTCACAATCAAATATGAAAGATTCATTGAAATTTCAAACTCTACGAATCAATTATGGTGTCCATCTTTTTAATCAATTCTAACTCGTAAAATGATCCATGAAGTTGAAATTTTGACAATTTAGGCATGAAAATTAGTTGGAATATTTTGCTCTTTTCACTAGGAATTTTTTTTGCCAAAACTATACACACTAAACAAATTTAAACTATTGGCTAAAACTTAATTAGCTATCCAAAATGACTATTTGGAAATTATTTCTGAGAATCTAATACTCCAAGCATGCCAAAACATGGTTTGCTAATTCTAACAGAGCCATAACTTACTGTATAAAATTTTCACCCAACATATTTTACTTCAAAATTGGTGCAAATCAAGTCTAAGTGAATCTAATTTTAGTAGAAATTTATGTTGCATAACATTTTTGAATAAGGTCAAAAATTAAACTCTAGTCATCAAGTAAGTCATCTCACAAAAATCCTTGAAACAAGATTTAGGTTGAGTCTTACCACAATCCACATGTGGATTCATCAATATTAGTTGGTCTCCAAGTAGTTTCACTCGATCTTCACCTTGGTCATGGATAGATAACTCAAGTTTGATTCACAAAAAGTGACAATAACCCTGTGAAGATTCATTTCTGTTGTTAGATTCTCTTAACCAAGCATGACTTATGAGTCGTCAACTCATTCTTCAATGGATACGTAATTAGAGCCTTGGCTCTTCCTTCTGATTGGAAGCTTGTGGCTTCATGTTTTATTCCATTCCCGCGGATTCTTTTCACCCTTCCCTCATGATACTACCTCAGATATCATATTAAGAGAATAGACCTTAGGTTTTAACTCCAAAAATCATATCAGGATTCTCCACTCATACCATGATCAATTTTTTTTTGTTTTGATATCTTCACTTTTGGAATTGAAATTGTTCACTTTGTTGCAACTTGTTTGTATGATTTGGACTTGACGCAATATTTAAAAAATAAAAAATATTTTTGAATCTTGTAATTTTAAACTAAAGATATGTCAAATGTATCAAAATATCCTTTAATTTTGTGATACTAAACAATACTGTACGGAACATAGGAATAAAAAAGTTGCCAAAAAAGAAAAAAGTTTCTTTATCGGAACATACTATAAAATGAAAAGTAGGACAAATATCCGAGGAGGATTAGTAGTATTCTCTATTATCCTTCATCGTGATTCAACCCCTCAACCTACCGCGGTTGATAATGGAGATGCTCAACCACTTTGGCAAGCCTCACTTGTCATTCAAACAAATTGAAACGGAAGATTTTTTTTTTCCTATTAAGTAATAAGTTATAATACTAGCTACCAAATTCTTAGTCTGTTTCTTTTTTTTTTTTTTAAGTACTAACAAGACAATAGAACGCTATCAGAAGAATGTCAAGAGCCTGGGACGATTCAACAAAAAATTATCTGATCAACTAACCACTGAGGTAAGTTTTTATTCATTTTTTGCCAAATCTTATGGATGAAAATTGTCAATGTTTGCTCATGTTCACTAATATTCATATTATTTTTCATGTAAAATTAATGTTAGATCATTTTATCTATTCATTTTGTAAGTGATCGATCAAGAAATCTACTTGAGTTCTCTCTATGTGTAGTGTATATACTTGCATTCCATGGCATTGCAGTTTTAACTACTTGAGTTGATAATTGAGTTGCTCGGATGATTGTGTGTCAGATTCTTCGTAAAAGTGATGCGTTTTGGAAAAATTCAATATAGGTACGACAACATTTTGTTAAAATGTCGGAACAACACAAGTGCGTAACAATCCATCTTTAGATAAAAGTCTCACGTCGCAGAACACAGGAAAAATGTTAGGTATATAAGTAAACATATCTTACCTACTAGTAATGATGTATTTTAAAATTGTGTGGACCTAAACCCAAAGCGAACAATATTACTGGCAGGCTTATACCTAACAACATGCTATTTTGTTGAGTCTCTTATAGGTAATTTAACTGAGAAATACTCTTATATATGTTTTGTGTAGAATTTGAAAGAGGAAGTTGCAACAATGACAAGAAAGCTTGAGTTTCTTGAAGACTCCAAAAGGTGAATTAATTGTCTCCTATTTCGCTGTTCACTTTTATTTATTCATTATATTACAAATAAATTTCATTTTTATTTGTCGACTTTACCATATGAAAAAAAAAATAATTCTTTTTTCTATTTTATACGTAACATTAACTAACCATTCCAAATCATTTCTCAAGTATACTAAAGACTACACACCAATTAATACAAGTATTATTATAAAACATGTACTTCATTAAATATTCCTTAAGAAGCGTATGAAGTCTATTATAAACAAGTAAAAGTAAATGAAGTAAAATTAAACCAGGAAGTGATTAATTATGAAATATTTAACTTTTTTTGTATTATTTTATTGCAGAAAGCTTTTAGGACAAAGTCTAGAATCTTCCAGCTTGGATGAACTTCAACAGGTAGAAGAACAGTTGGAAAGAAGTTTAAGCAACATTAGGGCAAGAAAGGTTCATAATCTTCTCTTTTTCTCTCTCCATCTATCTATAGAAAAATAATAATTTATAACGCTTCAATCTTAGGTAACTGAAAGTAACTGATAAGTATTAAGTGATGAAAAAAATATGTTAGACAAGCCTCTATTTCATGCATATTGTCTTAGATAAAGAAAAGAATAAACGGAGAAATAGAACAGAGGGCGAGCTAGAAAAATAAAATATTTGTAAATTAATCTTCTGGCTCTTGAGGTGACTAGCTCACCATCATGTTGTAATGGAGGTACGGCTTTAGCCCTCCCCTCCCCCCCCTTTTTTTTGTATCTCATAAATACAACAGGGTCAAACTATACTAAATTTATTTTTTCGAAAGAAAGAGTTCTCATTGTTTGTGTTGCTCGATTAAACCAGTCACCTTATAATATTATACAAATGGATTAAACCTATATACATTAATATATAGCACAATTTCTCTATAGTATTTATACATCTCTAACAAGATTAATACACACACCTATATATAATTTGGAATTTCAGGTGATTTTTTTTCTCCATTTAACTAGTAAAGCTTTGATAATTAAACCTATCCATTTTTTTGTTTGTTTTATTTTGTTTCAGAACCTGTTATTCAGGGAACAAATTGCTCAACTGAAGGAAGAGGTAAATGCCTTGGATACATAAATATATATAATACTCCTCCGTTCACTGTTTCTCACTATTTCGTTTTTCGAGGTCAACATGACTAAAATTTAAAGCTGAATTCACTATTTGAAATCTAAAATTTAGATGGTTGAAAACTAGACGAAAAATGCTATAATTTACAATCCTTTTCATATTAATATGAAGAAAAAATACATCTTAAAATGTTGGTCAAAGTTTATATAATTTGACCTTGATAAGTGAAATGGTGACAAGTAAAAGTGAACAGAGGGAGTATCCATAGAGTCAAAACTTTAAATCCAATTGGCTTATAAATTACATTTTTTTTCTATTGTCTTAGCAAAAAATCCTATTGAAGGAAAATGCAGACTTGAAGAAAAGGGTGAGATATATTATTCCAAATTTTTGCCTACATATTAATGTTTCCTTGCATATATCTATGTGTTTGAGCTATGGTTAAGATTGGTAAATGAAGTTGGATTAATTACTAATTATGAAAAATTAGTATTCAAATTCCACTAGAAATAAAACATATTAGGTGACTCATATTCTTCACATTTACATAAACATTGTCCTTTGATGAACATAAATACATAATCATATAGTAACTTGATACTTATGTGGGACAAAAAAGGGCAAGCTCGGTGCACTAAAGTCGCTGAAGCAGCCATTGGACTGGCTATTATTTCATCAATTTACCATAATAGAAAGGAGGAATCCTAGAATTCCGTCTGTTTTTTGGGTTTGGAAAAGCATGAATTTTCGAGAATGACGTACGCTCTCGCTATGCACAAGATCGGAGATAATATGTACTATGTTATAAAATAGCTGAGATGAACATAAATTAGCCTGGACAGCGTGATCACTTGTTATACTAGAAAAATATGCAAGATATTAAATTCAGTGAGAAGCTAATTAAGTTATCTCAATTGTTTTTAGTCAGTTATAAAATAATAATATATTTTTATATTTAATGATAATTTTATTTTATATTTTTTGTATTATCTTTTTCAGTGTGAGATGCTACCATTGACTTTGACAACAGCTCCTCATCAAGTAGAGAAAGATCTTGAAAGACAAATAATGGAAGTAGAGACAGAGCTCTTTATTGGACTTCCAGAACCTAGAAAAATTTCCTATTAACTTTACTCTTAAGTTTTTAATTACCACTGTAATTATAATTTATAGAGTTGTAATAAAAAAAACTAAAATTATTGTCAATATAGTGTTTTTTTCCAAAATTCCTATCTTTAGTGATGTGTTTATTGAGTTGCAGGTCTAATCAGAAATAGTCTTTTTATGTCACAAGATAAGGATAAGGTCATACGTACACTCTATCTTTCTCTAACTCTAGTTTCTTGTGGGATCACGTTGAATATATTGTTGTTGTTGAAGTATTAGCTATGTGTTAATTGAATCGAGAGTCTATCGAAAACGTCTTTTATATCTCATAAGATAGACCCCACTTGTGAAATCAGACTGAATATCTTATTTATATGATAGTATTGTCCAGAAAAATGTATACATGTACACTTTATTTAGCTATCAAAATAATCTGTTTGTCCTATATCTGTTTTTATATCTGTTTCTTCCTCCTTGATACCTACCAAAATATAATATACTCTAGTGGTTTCAAAAAGTAACTAAGCAGTGTTTTCATTGAGGTTTGCTTCAGTCCTTTAATAAGATAACTCAGTCATCCATGAAATCGTTATAGTATATCTACATGATTAATATTTATAAAATATAATATACTTAAATAAGTTTTTCTTTTCCTAATTTACATAATACATCTTATCTCTAAATTTTTATTTTAAAAACATCGAGTTTATATAATTTAATATAACTTTGAAAATTAATCAAATTTACGTTAAAAAAAAATTGACAACTAAAAATGAACAAACTTCTTAGGCCAATTAATTAGAAGCTCAAAACTTATTGGTCTTATTATGTTTGTCCTAATTAAATAGCGTTATAATTGCCCTATGAGAATTAGGTATAACAAAAAGGTTAGATAAAGAAAGGGCGTTATAAACCGGCCGGCCTAATGTTTAACTTGTAATTAAGATTATTTTCAATTTGAGCCATTATAGCCCCACAAATAATATTAAGGAAATATGGTAGTGTTTGGCACATGTTTTTAATTCTGGAAATGAAATAAATGATTTTTTTACTTATCTTTTTTGTTCGTAAGTGAGTAGAAGTATAATTTCAAAGCTTTTTATATATAATTTAGACAAACACTATAAAAATACAGTAATAATTATCGTATCCATAATTTTTAGCCTAGACCTTATTATATACGTTGACACATTGTGATGTTACTTCTAAAACTTTACTAATTTGGTCATCTCTAAAACTATTAACAATTCTCATGTAATTAAGCCTCTTCATTATGTACTTTTTAATCATCAATTTTTTTTTCTCATATTATGTAGCACACTTTTTTTTATGATTCATCAAACAAATAATATTACATTTTTATAATTAAAAATAATTTAATTTAAAAATTTTCCTTTTAATACTTAATGAAATGATTTATAGCCGCAAATAATATTGAAGTGTATGACCATCTCATTTAAAAGTTTAAATCGGTAAAAAGGACACGTTTTATTATTAAATTTTATGCTCAACAAATGGTCAAAAAGTGTTTCAAACAACAAAGTGCAAAAACCTTTATTTCTTTTTTAATTATATGTCAAGCCAAACGATATGAATCCTGTAAATTATTTGGAGGCACAACTTAAATTAGGCATCAAATCAAATAATATGTATCACATAAATTAAAACAGAGAGAAACTTTTATATTGGAAGAGACCCTAAGTAGTAGTAGTTTGGGAAGTCTTGTTTTTGAAATAGCTTGAAGTGTTAATTATTGGGAAAAATACACAAAATAGATATAATTGAAATTATTTATTCTTAATAGACCTAATACAAATTATTTATCCTTAATGGACTCATAGCCTAAATTATTTACCTTCTTACCCCACTTACCCCTTTTTTATTTATACCATATTGGTATCGTGTAGGACTAGAAAATTATTAAAGTTACAAAATTATTTATTAAATTCTAAATAAGTATAAATATATTCTTGTGATATTCCGTCGGTATATTAATACGCTATTGATATCGTATAATTTTGAGCTCTTCTTTTAATAAATAAAATAATTAAAGTTGCAAACTTATTTATTAAATTCTAAATTAGTAGAAAATATATTCTTTGTGATACTCTATTGGTATATTGATAATCAGAATCATATAGAACTGAGCTTAATCCTCCGTGATACCCTGTCGGTATATGTATACCCTATTGGTATATTATACAAGTTGGGTGTTGACGTCAGCCCGCGCATTTTAACATTAGGGGGATAAATTTTAATAGTATGAGAGAATAAAATGTAAAGGAGTATACGAATGTAAATAGTTTGCTTTAAAGGGGCATGAGCTTAGTTTTCTCTTAATATTTGGAGGTATAATATGGTCGCACATGTAATAGTTTGGGGTCCTTATCAACATAGAATGAGGTGCAATGATAAAATTATTTCACCCTTAATAAAAAATTTTAAATTTGAGCTATGAATATATATATATAAAGAAAATTCTGTTGAAAATCCTACTCCCGAATGAGCTCTACGGTGTGAGATCAAAATTTAATCGAAACTCCAATGTATATTCTAAACATCGAGTCGAAAATCGGAAAAAAATGTTCAGGGGTCTTTGGCGGTTGAACTCAGAATGGTCCGCATAGAGCGAGCTTAAGAATTCAATTGTCAAAGCTCCGATCGAGACAAAATTGTAAGGCTGATACATAGTTGTGTGTGGACTGTTACAAGCAAGGTTTAATGTAGAATTTCTGGCCAGTAAATTTAAAATTCTACGTAGTAAGATGTGAATTGAGAAAATAATAAAATATGGGGAAATCACGTAAAGGGAAAATGAAGAGTCTTTTCTCCCTCGTTGATAGAATAAAGGAAAAATTTTATCCTTATATTAGGAAACAGGGGATCCCTCGCGCCGTCATTGTCGCTCGGCTTCGACTTCGACAAATAATGTGATTGATTGATCAATTTTTTGAAACTGTTCCTTTTGAATAGACGCCCTCTTATCCAAACTGAAGCTGTTCTTTTTTGACAAACACCCTCTTTCCTAAAAGATGTCATGCCACTGATTGATAAGTAATTTTTTTTGAAACTATTCCTTTTGAATCAACACCCTCTTTCCAAAATTGAAACTATTCCTTTTGAACATACATCCTCTTTTCCAAAAGATGCCATGCCTGTTCTGGACATGAGGGACAGTTCTGAACAGGTGAATTCACACCCAATGTTGGCTATAAATACAGAGTCTTTTTGCATTTTTCAGATATCAAATTTCCTCCTTTTCTGCATACATGTTCTTACATGAAAAAAATTGAATCTGCGTGTGAATCCGTTGCTGAAATTACAAAAGTTTGAAGTATCGTTACTTTTGTAATAGTTTATTTATTTTATTTTGGAAAAAAAAAAATCCACAACTTTGATTACAGTGAGAAAATTAAACTCCTTAAAAACACACCGTATATTCCATAAACTCAAATATTTTCATATATTTTGATTTTATAATTTTCTGTTTCCGCTCAACTATTGAATTACAAGATTAACATTTATTTCATATAATATGATTTCATTACACGTTGAATGATGTGCCTATCGAGCTCTAGGCTATTTAAAACCCACGTAGCCAAGTTAAGTATGTTTGAATTTCTTAATTTTGGCAACAAACTGTACTCAAGACTTTATGTTACTCAAAATTCAAATGTACAAAATGTAATATGTGACCCCACAATTTTGATAAAATTTAGATATTTTGTCCATGACTAGGATCTCATCTTCTTTGGATAATCATATTTGCATGAAATTACATTAGTATATCTATGAGGTACTGATAAGGTTTACGTATATTTTACCTTTCAGATCCCACTTATAGAATTTCACTGGATATGTTGTTGTTGTTGTTTGTAAGCATAAAAAAAAATCCAAGAATTTCTCTGAAATTAGATTGCTCTACGAAATCCTTTTTGAGAACTGACTCTAGATTTATCGATATTTTTCATTCTTCCGGTCACGACTCTCCCCAACGTAGAAGACTAGTAAGAAGTAAGAGAAAAATAATAACTTTTCCCGTTGAAATTTCAAAATCTACTTATTTTAATTTTATGTAAATTTGACCAAAAATTCTATAAAATAGGCTTTCTATATTTTTTTCTTGTCTACTTCTATCACCTCTCTTATTTCTTTTGGTAATTTTACCAAGTTAATTCAATTATTTTTTTTGGTCTAAAGAAAGTGACAACATATTAATGTTCATGACTCATGACCCCCCCCAAAAAAAAAAACGTACGTGTTTATACCTAAATCACCTAACACAAAACCCCTTAATAAATCTTATATCCAACTTTATTTTTCTTAATTATTATAATATTGTTCGAATCAACTTACGCATATCTTCACTTCATCAACAAATAAAAGAACAATTCTTTTAATTAAAACTAAAAAAATATTTTATATTCTTATTTTAAACCTCATGATTCTCGACCGACTCGACCCGGCAAACCTTCTGCCCAACTCACAGAGAAAAGTATACATCACAACTTGGAAGCTGCCATAAGCAAATATCTACACCTCACATTATAATTCTTCTGATTTTCAAAACCAATACGCAACCCCTACTGTCTTTTTTTGTCCATTTCTAGCGTTTTCCACATTTTTTGGGTGACTTTTACTTTCTCTCACACACAATTCAGTACACGTAATGAATGCCAATCTTCTAAGTCACTAAAGCTTAAAGCAAAAGAGAGAAAAAAAAGAAAGAAGAAACAACATAAATTTCTTCCTAAGTCTGGCAACTTTTATCAAACACCTAACGCGCACTGCATTTTCTTTATATATTTAAAATTGTTCAAGATTCAATATTGATTTTTGGAGTCAAGTTTCCATAAATATTGGAGATCCAAGATTCAAGGAGTTTTGTGTACCTAATTTCTTTGATGAAATGGGAACTTTGACTACTTTTCTAGTTGCTCCATCCAAGCTCAGCAATGAAAAACAGAGCTCTATTTTTATATACAAAACTAGAAGAAAGTTCAAGAAGAATCAATCCATAGTCCCTGTAAGTTAATTTTGACCCCCTTTTTCTCATTTTTTTTGTATCCAATCTTGATAGTTTATTTGTTTGTTGAATCAATATAGGTGGCAAGGCTATTTGGACCAGCTATATTTGAAGCTTCAAAGTTGAAGGTACTTTTCTTGGGAGTTGATGAAAAAAAGCATCCAGGAAAGTTGCCAAGAACATACACACTGACTCATAGTGATATTACCTCTAAACTTACTTTGGCTATCTCTCAAACAATCAATAACTCTCAGGTAATAACATATATTATTCTTTGTGTTTTCATACAGCTCAGGAAACAAACATAGAGCAGGGGAAAAATAACTAGTTTGTGATATATTGAGTCGAGGGTTAATTAGAAATAATCTCTCTATTTTCACCAGGAAAAGGTAGGCTGAGTAAATTTTAGTTTCTCTAGGCATCACTTGTGAGATTTATTGATTCTTGTAATAGCCCTTTAATGTAAGTTTGGGATTTATTAATTACCAATAATTATTATTTCAAAAAGTCATCTTTCTTTTCGATTCTAATTTCCTTAGACAAAGAAAGTAACTTTATGAAATAATAACTATTAGTTGCATCATCCGTCTTTAAATTAATGGCAATAGGAATTTGGAGGTTGTTGATTGGTTAACAGAGATGAATTCAAAATTTGAACTTTTATGAGTTTTGTGATTTAGGACGACGAACTCAATTACTAATAACTCGGAATTTGAAGTTGAACTTCTGTATGTCTTTATTGAATCTCTTTAACATAGGGTTTAAGCCAAAACTATTGTTCTGGTCTTAAATACTACTCCCTCCTGTTCACTTTTACTTGTCATTATTTCACTTATCGAGGTTAAATTATATGAACTTTGACCAATATTTTAAGATGTATTTTTTCATCATTTTAATGGGAGAAAGATTGCAACTTATAGCATTTTCATACAGTTTTCAACCATCTACTTTTAAATATTAAATTTAGCTACTTTAATTTAGTTTTGAAGTTTAGTCAAGTTGACCTCGAAAAACAAAATAATGACAAGTAAAAGTGAACAGAGAGAGTATTGTCTGCTGCAATATCAAACCCATGACACAAATTGATAACCCACATATCACGTGCTATGCTATTACCACTAGAATTATTAGCCATATATTTATTTAGAAAAGTTTGAAATGAATTTGCCTCTTTTGGTATATATATATTTGGTAGAATTTTTGTTGAGCAAAGTGGAAATTGTGTGTTTGATTTGCAGTTGCAAGGTTGGTATAATAGACTTCAAAGGGATGAAGTAGTTGCAGAATGGAAGAAAGTTAAAGGGAAGATGTCACTTCATGTCCATTGTCACATTAGTGGAGGCCATTTTATGTTGGACTTATTTGCTAGACTCAGATACTATATCTTTTGCAAAGAACTCCCTGTGGTAAGTTCATAAATAAATTGTAAATATCTTTGTACATCGATCAAACTTAGTAGAGATAATCGTGTCGTTATATATTGTGTTGTTTTTGTCGGTCATTTATTTTGTTATTTTTATTGTCTTTATAGATTTTTATTTGTTGTCCACTCTAGTTGTTTTTTTAGATGAAGATATTTCGGAAACAACCTCTCTATCTCCATGAGGTAGTGGTAAGGTCTGCGTAGATTTTACCCTTTCAGACCCTACTTGTAGGATTTCACTAGGTATGTTGTTGTTATTGTTATGTACATCGGTAGAACATTCCAAAAACACTGTTGATTCTGTGTCAGATTCTTGAAAAATGCATTACTTTCGGAGGACTAGACATGCAACCATATGTTATTAGTACCATATTTTCATGATTTTCTTTTTTTCTTTGGTGTGCATTAGGTTTTGAAGGCTTTTGTTCACGGAGATGAGAATTTACTAAAGAATTACCCAGAGTTACAAGAAGCTTTAGTTTGGGTATATTTTCACTCAAACATTCAAGAATTCAACAAAGTAGAATGTTGGGGTCCACTCAAAGATGCAACCTGTCCTTCATCTTCTTCTAGTGGGGTAGGTGGGGTGAAGAATACAAGTTTTACAAGCAATAACAACAACAAGTGGGACTTACCAAAGCCTTGTGAAGAAACTTGTACATGTTGTTTTCCCTCAATGAGTGTGATCCCTTGGCCTTCTTCTAATGTTGATGGGGTCATTCAGGAAAATGGGACCATCCAACAAGGCTTGCAAGAGCAGCAAAGTTGAAAAAAAGATGATGATGTAGGTTTATTATGTGATTTCATGTAATTAATTATCATTAATAGGGTTTATGGTGGAAGAATTATTTGTTTATTTGAAATGTAAATGTGAATTCAGAAAGTCATGATTAAAGACAAGAACATGAATTAAGTTTAGGATGGTGATACATAACTACACAATTATTGTAAGTTGGGTTGTGCCTAATGTATTGCTAAGGTCTATTCATGGTTTTGGCTTTCTTGTCTGCCTAATTAACATTTGGCACATGATGAAAATGTGCATCTGACTCTGTCATCTTTGCACAAGAATCCAACCTAATTAAACATGATATGACTCATTTTTAACTTATTGAGGATATAATCACTGAGCGGAAGATATGTGGGTGGAGGATTAGGGTAGTAGATAGCCGAGTGTTGTCGTCCTTTTATATGGAAGAGATAGGGGGCTAGTCTACTGTACTCATCTTGTCCTTTAATTTCAAGGTCGTTTGGAAGGGTGTATAATAATATTGCTAAATAGAGTGCATGAGTAATGCATGATTATTTCTCATGCGGTGTTTGATTTGGTGTAATAAAAATAAATACATTGCATAACTTCTATAAAAAAAATATTTATCTATAAAAGTATCCTCCACACTCTTTGGCTTTGGAAAATGGGAAATGCCTTGACCGGTATTTGAGGAGTAGTTATGTCATTTATCAATCTAATGCACGTGTTGAAGCCTTTTTTTGTTTTAATTAGTACATGAAAAATTTATGATATTAGTAATACATGTCTCTTCACAACAGAGTGCATTACTTATACATAGGCTAAAAAAATTTACCGCACAAGATACTGATCACATACAAAAATAATGCATGCATTATTTTTTTTTAAATCCTCTCTACAATACGACCCCTAGTATTAACTTAGATAGTCAAGTGTTTGTCATTTTTTTCCCCTTTAATCCTCTGTTTTAGCTGAGAGTCTATCAAAAACAATCTCCCTACCTAACGTCTTAAAAATTTAGCCAATCCAAGTTTTCTATAAAAGTTTCTTGGATGATAATTTGTAGTCATATATGCTTTTCCTCTATGTTACACCAAGAATATTTCCATTACTCTTTTCTCTTTTTCACTTTGTAGAAGGCAGGGTGGCTCCACATATATTCCATTGTTATTGCTCATAACTCATATGCTTTCCTCTCATTTTATACACTAATATGGTATAGATTATTTACCAATATGGTCACACACCCGCCGTGCAATTCACACACATCATGAGTTACGCTCTTACTACTAGTCCAAAGCCTCGCGGGACGGAAAAAAAAGAGACCAGAATTTTATAATCATGAATCCGAGGAAAAAAGTGAACTTTTATTTACAAGGATCTGTGGTTTTTCCTTACATTAGATATTCCCAGCAAAAGGAACCTCTTCCACTTTCCCCTTATATTACATGATGAATAAAGAGATGTTAATGAGAATTAAATAACACCTCCAACTGTACATTTTGTGACATAATAAAAGAATAATTAACTCAAATAAAATTGTAACTTTTCTTGCCGCTCCATCAAACAGAAAAATGTGGTGTGTTGTATTTCTTGATGGAACAATTTCTATGAGTGGGAAAATAATTACAATTTGTCACCTGATCTGAGTTCTACCAAGCGAAGATGCACCAATTTCAGTCTCGGTGTTCTGCACGTGTAACATTATTCACATCTTAGATGCTGTCGCGTTATCTAAAACCTTACAAAGATGAATGTACCGAAGAAGCAACTAAAGTTTATTGCCTTACCTTTGACTTGAGACAAGGGAAAACATTCCAGAATCGAAGTGTTTCATCTCCTGCTCCAGTGACAATTGTCTGCACATATGATAAGAGTAGTTAGAGAATCACAAATACAAGGAAGATGAAATGAATAGACAATGAACAATTTCTGCTCATATACCTGTCCATCTGGAGATATAGCAAGATATAAGACTCTATATGTATGACCTGTCAGAGTAGCTATCTGCAGTAACAGCAACAAATTGTGAACAAGATAGTGAAAGAACAATATTTCGAAAAAATGGATGTCTATCCCTGTAATTTTAGAGCTAAGCCAGAAGAATGCAGTCTACCATGACGATAGTTTGATGTATACCTTAGACATTGTCGGATATCTCCAGACTATTATCTGATTTTGAGAGTAACCATGTGTGCTGACTAATTCATTGACATTCTTCGACCACACAAGATTGCAGACCTGCCAGGGGATTAATGGAGTTCGTATATTAGAAAGATTTTCAGTTGCAAATATGAACAGTCAAAACTGGCTAGAGAAACAACAAGGGGAGGGAAGACAGTTGGGAGAGCCTTTTATTCTACCTCCTTATTTGCAAATACAAGTATTTTTCCACAATCATGCAAGTTCTCTAGTTGACAGTCATCCTCTTTCTCTGTCTTGACCCTCTAGCCCTAACTAGTACACATACATCTTCAATTAAATTTTTAGTTTTGCTCTTTTACAGTCACTTCTCCAATTCATTGGTGTACTGACATTTCTGGGAGTTATCAGAGAGCAGAAATATGGAGTTCAACACTCCCGATGCCTATGGTGCGTCTTTCTCACTTGAAGCCACTTTTTATGATGCTTAAATTTCAAAAGGGAAGAAGTTATGTTTGCATGCTTTTCCCTCTCCACATAATTGACGTAAACTTGATTGACTACTCAATCCTCAAATTCTCATCTGTAAAGAGGTGCTTACTGATCTTGACATCTTCCTTTAATAAGTTTGATTGTTTCTCCTTAAGATAGAAAGTATCTATTTTAAGTACCTATTCTACATAAACATACAAAGAAAAGGGAAGGCCTTCACTAATTTTGCCTTGTCCTAGCAGAAAGTATGTAATATGGCTCATTGACCTAGTGGTCCCTGTGCATTGGATTTGCTCTTCAAATGAGACACATAAGTCTCCAGTTATTACCAAGTATAATGAAGAATAGTGCAGGAGGACTAAAAGCAAAATTGTTTTTTTGAGAATGTAATCAGTTGCAAGACTACAATATGGTAAGATCTAATTAAATGAACAAGAAAGAACAGAGAGGCATAAAATTAGAAGTTGTATAGGATGCTATAATGGGGGGATACCTGACTGCCAGTGTCCATGCAACTAAGATGTGTATTAGTGGTGGTATTCCAGAATCGAATGCATCGATCAGCTGTGCCACCACCAGAAGCTAGAAGCCCATGGATATGGGGGGACCATGCAATGGCCTTAACGGCAGCAGTATGCTCACAGTATTTTAGCACAGGTTGTGTTGAGTGGTTGTTCCATACAAAAAGCTGGACATCACTTTAAGTCAACTAAAATGCAAATAACCAACCACAAAGCATCATGAGAAACTATAGTTGCAGAAATTAACCACATACCCTATTATCATTTCCACCTGAAGCTAATTCCCTGTTATCATACGACCATTTGAGCCCACAAACCTGCAGACAGGTAGTTGCTATTAAGAAGCAGCAAAAGGGGAAAAGGAAGTCTGATGAAAGAAGACGTTTTAACCAAGCAGAGGAAAGAAGGAAGTCTCACCTCTGATTTATGACCACTCAGCTTACTGACATAATCGTCTTGAGCACGTATATCACGCTGAAGGATACTCTTGTCTCGGCTTCCTGAAGACAGCATGGATGAGCTCCATGCAAGTGCACCTACTCGTAATCGATGACCCTCCATGGTTCTTATCCTTTTACAACGTGAGGAATCCCATAACTACGCGGAAGGATGTTCAAACCAGTTAAAATCTATCACTAAAATGTCCTATCATCAACTAATATTGAGTAACTCAGTTGATTGTTAACTCAATTCTTCTGCGTGCATTTTAGAGGACTTGATTTCCAAACAATGATTTGTAGAGACTTACAGATCCAATTTTATGAAGTAGAAAAAGAATTCATGTGACCAACTTTAAATAGTTAATGACTGAGGCTCAGTAGTTCTTGTTGTTAGAGATCCAAATTTTCAGATTTAGGAAGCCCAAATTTGAAAAAAACAAAGGAGACAAGGAAATGAAACCACCATAGTATGTCTGGTACGACATGTTTATATGCTGGCATACTATCCCTTAAACCTCATGTCAAGTATTAATTCATATTATTTTGAAGCTACTTAAAAAACAAACAAATTTTCAGATTGAAATTTATGTTGAGGTGTAAAGTTCCTTGGTCATTGGATTGTGACCATCATAAGCAACCATTTGTCAACTTCACAGAGAATGCATTAAAAGGATTCTCAAGGATATGGAAGTCCCAAAAAATGCAAAGAGAAGGGTCCTCTGCAGATCCCCATGCTGCTTCTTCCTCTAGGAAAGAATAGATTAGGTGGTCTAAATATATAAACATAATGGAGGCAAATGCAGAAAAAGAAACTCTGGTTAGTCTTGTTTAGACATCTTTTTCGCATTTGACAATAATACTAGAGCTAGTATATGCTCCTTCCTTCTGACTCACCCTATGTTTTCTACACAACGACGTATTACTAAACCTAATGAGCAGAATCATGTCTTCCACAAACATGTAATTTCCTAAAGGTAAAGTTTATCTGATAAACACAGGAATTTAAGTAATGCAACTTGCAAATCTCACCTGGACTTTGCCATTACTTGTTCCAACAGCAAGATGTGTACCCCGTTGTGCCCAACCAACTGAACTAACACTATCATCAATTCCTAGGTCACACAACTTCACTACCTGCACATAGGATTCCAGTAGTACTGTCAGAAAATTATACGTATGATTGGCCAAGAGTCGCCTCAATTCACTCCAATACAGAAAATTATCAGAACCAATAAACTCACCTTGCTACTAGATGCATGCCATAGATACACACAGCTCCCCAGCCCCACAGCTAACACATTATGCGAAGACCAGTCCACAAGATTCAGGTAAAAATCATCTTGCAGTGCCGGTGCATCCAACACCTAATACAAATCAAACAAGACCTTCTCATATTGAAATTTAGTACACTACCAAAATCCAATTTCGGGGACCCAACGGAAAAGCATCACAGCAACAATTAGACCTCAATCTCAAACTAGTTGGGTCAACAGGAACAGTAAAATCCAAACAAGAGTGTTGAACAAGCAAAATGAAAGACCGACATTGACATTCTTACACCAAAACCCAGATGACAACCACCAATAAATGTACCTTAAAAGGCGATCTTGGAACTTTCCAGTTAGCTTTAACCGGGCTAGGACTTAAACCCGGAAGCTGATCATCAAACCCAAAGGGCGACAATGACTGCAAAGATTGCCGGGTCTCAGTCTTATACCGAAAAATATTACAATTGGGTCTACAAATCTGCAAATTTCTTGCATTTAAACCAGACGACTTGTCCGGTGTCACTGGCGGCACCACCGATCCACAATCTGGTCCAAATAGAGCTGAACGAAGCAGTGCAGTATATGCATTGGTGGAATCCTCAGATGAAGATGATTGTGGAGGTAAAGGAAGGTCAAAAAGAGCAAAATTAGAAGAAGATCTACTTGGAATGAAACGATCACTGTAGATTGTTCTAGATGGTGAAGGATGATAAGAGTTGAAACCCGGAATTAGCTTATTAGTTCTTGATGGAGTTTTCGGGTTTAGATCAGATGATGAAGACAGAGGATTTTGCGGATTTACAGAAGATGAGCTGGAATTTTCCATAGTAGATCGAGTAAGAAAGAAGGAACAAGGAAGAAAGAAAGAAAGGAGGAAGAACAAAGACGACGATATCTAAAGGTTGAGAAAATTTATGGGAAAAAAATAATAATTATTATTATTATTTTTTTTTATTTGATGTTTATTTTTTTTTAATATATTACTACGTAGTAAAAATTTCCCGGGAAAATTACTAACTGAAGGAAAGGATTTGCGGGAAAATTAAGATGGGTTTATTTGTGTTCCTAATTAGGAAAGTGATAGTTACAAAGTGGAAACGGTGTCGTACCGTAGGGACCTCTTTTATTTCCTAAAATATATTAGGAAATTGCTATAAAGGATTAATATATGTATTGAGGGGTAAAAACTTATTTGGTATTTACGTTTAATTGAAAAAAAAATACATGATATTTATTTGTTATTTAATGATGAATAACTAAAGCATATATATATTATCACTTTATTAAGTTAGTTGGATATAAATACCTAATTAACACCGAATGTTATCACCAACAATGAGTATCAGATAATATTATCTATCAAGGTCAAAATCAATGGAGGAAATCACCTTAGTATTTTTCTTTAGTCTAAAACCTTATGATACTCAACCCACGTCACTAATCACTAGGCCCCGTACTCTTGAATGCCATATTGAGTGTTATTATTGGGTGTCAAAAATAGGTATGTTGGATCAATATTTAGTGGATCAAAATGAATTTAGTTAACATACGCGTGTTATTAACACGTTAGAATGCATCAGATCAAAATGGACTTAACAATTATAAAATTATTAATAGAATTAATTTTTATAATATATCAATTATTAGATAAAGAAAAACACATTTTGTCAAAAAACTAATTTAACAAGATTCTCATTGAATTGAAACATATTTACACCAACTTTTATATAATCAAATTAAATGAATTAAAATAAATTGAGTTAATAATTTTTTGAATAATTAATCTGCTCAAAATTTTGATAAATTGAACAAATTATGTTTTCTTTAAGCTAATCTTACCGACCCTAGATATTATTTTTTAAAAAAATTTGTGCTTACTAATAAAAGAATAATTATTTATTTCCATGAATTAAACAGTATTATACTTTTTTGGATAAAAGAAGCATTTTTTTTCCTATTTCTATAATTGGAAGTTTGTTTTTGTATAACATGAAAACAGCAAAACAAAACAGCCAGCTGTCTTGACAAGAACAAAAAGTTCCTAATTCATTAAATTAATTAATATACTACACTTCCTCATATTTAAATTATTTATCGTGATATTTTAAAAAAAATATTTAAATTAGTTATGAGTATTATAAAAATTTCAAATAAAATAAATTTTTCTTTAATATTTATTGTTCTTAAAAATTACAAGTGCCTCTGTTAGCAAAGCTAAAGATCGCGGTGACTACCCGTAGGTAGTGAAGCCGTCAAATTGTTTGATACAAAACAAGAGTTTGAGGTCACAACTCGACCAGAGTAGGATATGTTAATATTAATAGAAGGTTTCTTCTTGGCATAGCTAGTTCATAGACAGTCTGCGTAAACTTGGTCCTGCATAAACAACAGAGGAGCTACAAAAAATCTTGTATTTCTCAAAACGCCCCTCGGTGGCCCCCTCCTTTGTCATCAAATTAGCTGACCTATTTTGTTCCCTAAACACGTGAGTTAGCTCACATGTTGCTAACCTGTTCATCAATAACCTGCATTCATATAAGATATGATCATAAAACATATTACTAGATAAAAAATAAAATAATTTTAAAAAGCGCTCCTAATTAATATTTGTAAAAAATGTCTGTAAGAGAAAATTATTTATCCTGATATTTAAAAACAATTATTTAAATTACTTATTAGTATTATAAAAAAATTCAACTAAAATTAATTATTTTTTCATTTCTCCTTAGTTATTGTTCTTAAAGACTACAAGTATCCTAGGTGATATTATAATTGTTTAAATATTAATGAAAAGTAAAATAGTTTTAAAAAGTTCTCCTAATTAATATTTGTAATTAAGAGAAAATTAAGACAGACAATTAAGGCAGGGAGAAATATATTATAAATTTGTTTTGAAGTTTTGATGAGATCATTTTAAGTGAGTAAATAATTCTGTTTGTTCTTTGTAAAAACTTGTTAATTATCACAAGAGAATGATTAGTATTTTAAACCTATTTTTACATTCCTAATAAGTAGTTATAATTTTATTGAAGCAAAGGAGTAATCAAGGCAAGAGCTTCCAAAGTAATCGAGTGGAGTCGGTGGAGAGTTAAAATTTTATTAATTATTTTTCTTTAAAATATAAAGAAATAATAAACATATAAAAAGGTCAACATTATTATATATTTATATAAAATATAGACTTGAGTCGAGGATCTATTGAAAATATTTTCTCATCTTCCTAAAAACTTACTCGTGAAATTATATTGAATATATTGTTATTTTTGTTTGTAATCTTAAATATACAATATAATTTTTTTACAAAAGGGGGTTTGGACGACCCCTTACCCTCACTTGGCTTCCTCCATGGTTGGAGCTGAAGATATAAAATTTATTTGCCCTCGGTGTTTAGTGTTTACGCTAAATAAATGAATACATGGAGTGTATGTTGCACATAATTTTTTATTACCTATCAATCAGGAGCGAAGCTACATTCACCCAATAGTGGTTAGATAAACACGTTTCGTTGATTTTTTTTCCAAATATGTAGGTTAAATATAGATATTTTAGTATATATTAATTGTTGAACACCCTTGATATAAAAATTATCCACCCATGTTTTAAAAGTTTGAACACCCTTGACGAAAATGCTGACTCTGCCAACTGCTACCAAATATATTGCCTCCCCAACCCAACTTGTCCACTAAACTTACTTTAATTTAGAGTAAATACATATTATGTCGAGCGGATTTAAATTCCGTTAGAATGAGATTAGAGGGGTAAATAATTATCTATAAAGTTAAAGTGCTAAAGTAAGTTTCATGGACAAATTTAGAAGGGATATGTATCTACTCTAAATTATTTCATTTAATATACATATTTACTATGATTTATATTTGGTTTGATCATGCAACATAAAGTCATGAAATTAAATTTTAAATTCTCAAATATATATATATATATATATATATATATATATATATCTGATTCTAAATTATAATTTCATATCGCATGTCCGAATCTGTTCTAAATATTTTATTAATAGTATTTTTTAGTAAATAATTAGAGCCTCAACTTAGTTTTCTTGGTGGTGGAGAAAATCACTAATTTGAGTTGAAAGAATCGTTTCGTCAAAGTGATTATTGGTTGGTTGATATTTCACAATTAAATTTTGGTAAGAGACAAGTTGTTAATGAAATAAATTGATAAACCATATAGTAGTTGGCATAATGATATATTAGAGTAATTGAGGAATCTTTCAAAAGGTTAATAGAAAAGACAAAGAAAAAAATATATGAACTTTTGGTCCTATTATTAATTATATGATTGTGAATTTAAATATTTATGCATTGGTGTAGTACAATATTTTTCATATTTTTTTTAATCGTGATGTTCGAGTCAATTTATATTCATTTTGATTGATTTAATGAGGTTGGCTTCGACAAATCGAGAGAAATTATCTAATACCTTCTTTGAGATTTGAACCTAAGACCAGAGTTATTCATGATTTAGTTTGAATTGATTTTCCTATTAAAATAAATCAAATTAATTGAATCGGGTTTTCTATTTTTGAAATCAGAAAAAACGAATTTAATCATTTTTTCATCATTTTGATTTATATATCAAATTTGTGGTTTATTCCCCTTTTATAACAATATACACTCTAGTTCGTATTAAGTAACTTATTGAGGTCTGTCACGCTTTTTGAGATAAGGAAATAAATTAAAAGCTATTTTTCGCTATTATTCTTTTGATTATTTCAAGTTAGTGTTTTAGAAAACGTAAAGTAGTTAAGAACCTCATTAAATGAAGGATAAATACTCCCTCCATTCCATTTTGGTTTTTATGTTATGCTTTTCGAAAGTCAACTTGACTAATTTTTAAAGTTGTCACGCCCCGGGAGGGTACCCTAGGCGTGGCCGGCACTCAGAGACTATTGCTAGCCCCCAAGCGAACCACTTAGCTTCATCACATCATTCATTATAGACATTTCGGAAGGAAATAGTAAACAATACTTTAAAATAGTGGGCCAATGGCCAAACATCAATTTGATCATCAAAACCAAGCAAGGAATTATTGCTCAGTTGTCAAAACATTCACCTTGACTACATCATTATGTCTACAAAGCCTCTAACATTCCTTAAAACGTCTAGGAAGAGGACCATGACATACCATGGCTACTCGACTCAAAGAACAAGATAACATTCATAAATAAAGGTTTCCTCCGGAAACAAGGAGGCTCACCACAGTCAGAACTTGGAAACACTTGACCTCAACGGGGCGGCTGCTGAAGTCCTCTAGCTCCTGTATCTGCATCATGAAACGATGCAGCGCCAAATGGCGTCAGTACGTGGAATGTACTGGCATGTAAAATAGCTGAATCACATCATTAGAATCATCCGAATATAACGTGCATCATCATGAGACTTTAACATTTATATCAGGGAAACATTAACATCGACCTTTACATTAACATTTGACCTTTGCATTAACATTGGCCTTTACATTAACATTGACCTTTTACATTTGAGTACTATTAGGAAAACTTCTTCTGGGAGGCCTAACTGGGAGTTTCTTTAACCGACAACCATCACTTATGAGCCAGTGATGATATAACGAAGCGATGCCGTTGCCACATCCATCCATTACCCTGCCCAGGGTAAAGGACATTACATTAGTGGATCCATAAAACATAACATTAGTCCTCATTTGGGACAAGATAGGAGCCATCCGCATTGCGGTTCAATCCTCTCTTCCTACGCGGGCCACGTAGTTAATGGATTCAGGTGGGACTCACCTTTATCCATTTCGGTGCTCAATACTCCTCCCAGGACTCGACATTGCTCATAAACATTAACATTCATTAGTCCCATAGGGACGCATTTCATCATCATTAGTCCCCATAGGGGCATAATACATTATCATTGGCATCAACATTCATTTGTCCCATAGGGACACATTACATTGTCATTAGCATCTCCCTTTTGTATTAACATTAACCTCATTGTCATTCCATCTCATTAACATCAACATCATGGACTTTAGGGACACTAGTTTAGGAACTTTGACTCTCAACTTAGAGACAATCCCACATTCACATTCTCAACATTCATCATTCATTATTTTGTCATCACTCTAGACTCTACACACACACCCATGTTCATCATGCATGCTTTTCTAGAATACATATGCGATAGATATAAGGTTTTCAACTAAATGCTTTTCAAGAAAATAGTTTAAAAGGATGCATGAGGGTTTTTATGAGGGTCATCATCAATGCAGGAAAATATGTAGGTTTATGCATAAAATAATGACATTTATTCATTACATTACATGAGTTAACATGTTTCACTTCATTACCCTAACATCATTCACCATTAGACTTTAATACCTTACTCATGGGGCACATGGGAGGACATTCCCATGTTTTAAGTTTAGCCTTACATACCTGAAAGAAGATAGTCACGCTAAAGCACCTTCTTTCCTCTTGCTCTCTTCAACCTCCTTCAAGCCCTAGCCTTAAGAACCTTAGGAAGACTTCTTCAATGGGGTTTTTCAACCCTTTTTCGTGAAAACCGACCTATATAGGTCATAGGGGTACGTTTAGGATAGGTGGGATTGGACTATACTGCCCTTGGAAATTTTAAGAAATTAAATCCCGTCCTGAAATAACACAGTCCGCGACGCGGACTGGTCGCGGACAGTGTATTTTCGGAAATTTCAACTCCGTCGAAATTTTCAGGAAAAGATAAGTGTGTCTCCGCGACCAGTCCGCGTCGCGGTTCCGTCGCGGAGGCTCACTGTTTTTCGTTTTGGAACGAAAAATTATCTTTTGACTCGGTTGCTCTAAAATTCGACCGAGACTTTTCCCCCACTCCATTTTCAGTGCTGATCATGAATCCGCTCTCGGATTTCCGATCCGAGCATCGGAAGGCACGTTTCTCGCACACCTCTCCTTGAGGGGTATTTCGGTAATTTTGCGGGCGTTACATTATCTCCCCCTTGGGATCATTCGTCCTCGAATGATAAGTAGGGAAGTATTTTAGCACGAATAGGCTCACGACTCACCTCAATATTACTTTGATAACCTACTACCTTCATCTTTCATTGGTCTATAAGCTCATTTATTCAACATTAACAATTTCACATGGAATTCATGTAATATACATTAATTTACATTAAGTAGGGTCATTACCTTCGATGCTTCCATCGACCTCGGGCACGAACAAGTGCGGGTACTTTGCTTTCATCTCCTCCTCAGCTTCCCATGTGGATCCCTCAACGAATTGATTTCTCCACAGTACCTTAACAGAAGCAATCTCCTTGTTCCTTAGTCTGCGAACCTGCCGATCAAGGATTTGGACTGGGGTTTCCTCATAGGACAGGCTATCCTTGATTCCTGTGCTCTCTACAGGCACTACCAAGGCCGGATCCCCTAAACATTTCTTCAACATTGAGACGTGGAACACTGGATGAATCCCATCTAATTCAGAGGGTAGTTCCAACTCATAAGCAACCTTTCCAATCCTTCGCACAATTTGGTAGGGACCAATATAGCGAGGACCCAACTTCCCTTTCTTCCCAAACCTCGTGACACCTTTCATAGGTGATACCTTCAGATAAACCCAGTCATTCACCTCAAACTCTAAATCCCTTCTCCTTACATCTGTGTACGACTTTTGGCGGCTCTGGGCTGCCTTTAACCTTCACCTTTTCCATGGACTGGTGGACAAGGTCTGGCCCAATCAGCCCGGCCTTTCCAACCTCGAACCACCCAATGGGCGATCTACATCTTCTCCCATACAAGGCCTCATAAGGGGCCATTCGGATACTCGCATGATAACTGTTGTTGTATGCGAATTCAATTAAGGGTAAATGGTCGTCCCAATTTCCTTTGAAGTCAAGAACGCATGCTCTCAACATGTCTTCCAACGTCTGGATGGTGCGTTCTGCCTGGCCATCCGTCTGTGGATGAAAGGCCGTGCTCAAGTTCACCTTAGTACCCAGCCCTTTCTGGAACGACTTCCAGAAGTGAGAGGTAAATTGGGCTCCTCTATCTGAAATAATAGACAAGGGAACTCCGTGCAATCTCACTATCTCCTGAATATATATTCTGGCATAATCTTCGGCAGTGTTAGTCGTCTTGACTGCTAAGAAATGTGCTGATTTCGTCATTCTGTCTACAATCACCCATATGGAGTCATATTGCCTCCGGGATTTCGGTAAACCCGTGACAAAGTCCATGTTCACCATCTCCCACTTCCATTCTGGAATTTCAAAATTCTGAGCCAGACCACCTGGCCTTTGGTGCTCAACCTTGACTTGCTGGCAGTTGGGGCATCTGGAAACGAATTCTGCGATGTCCCTCTTCATTCCACTCCACCAATAGACTTCTTTCAAGTCGTGATACATCTTGGTGGAACCTGGATGGATGGAGTACTTAGCATTATGGGCCTCAGCTAAAATCCTTTCTCGAACACCATCAACATTAGGGACACATAATCTGTCCTGGTACCTCAATACCCCATCTTCCCCTTTGGAAAAGGCCATCACTTTTTGCTTCTGAACATCTTCTTTTAGTTGGAGTATCATGAGATCTCGATCCTGCTTCTCTTTAACTTCAGTCACCAGGGATGATGAAGACCCATTTTGAACACTAACTCCTCCTTCATCATTCTCTTCAAGTTGGACCCCCAATCGGGCCAACCTGTGCACCTCTCTCACCAGTTCTTTCTTTTCTTCATCAACATGGGCTGTGCTACCCATAGACAACCTGCTAAGAGCATCAGCAACAACGTTAGCCTTACCTGGGTGGTACATGACGCTCATATCATAGTCCTTGAGCAACTCTAACCATCTCCTCTGTCGCAAATTGAGCTCTCTTTGGCTGAATACATACTGCAAGCTCTTATGGTCTGTGAACACATCCACATGCACTCCATACAAGTAGTGGCGCCAGATTTTAAGTGCGAACACAACGGCTGCCAACTCAAGATCATGGGTAGGATAGTTTCGTTCATGAACCTTAAGCTGTCTGGAAGCATAGGCTACTACCCTTCCTCTTTGCATTAACACGCACCCCAACCCAACTCTAGATGCGTCACAGTATACCACGAAGTCATCTGTTCCGTCAGGCAATGTCAACACAGGTGCAGTGGTTAACCTGGTCTTCAGCTCTTGGAAACTTTCCTCACATTCGTCAGACCATTGAAACTTAGCCCCTTTTTGGGTCAGTTTGGTCAATGGTGCAGATAGGGAAGAAAACCCCTCCACGAACCTCCGGTAGTAGCCTGCCAACCCCAAGAAGCTTCTTATGTCAGTCGGAGAGGTTGGCCTTGGCCAGCTTGCCACCGCCTCAATCTTCTGGTTATCCACTCGAATACCATCGCCCGAAACCACATGGCCTAGGAAACCCACTGACTTAAGCCAGAATTCACACTTGGAGAACTTAGCATATAACTCGTGGTCCTTAAGAGTTTGAAGGACAACTCTGAGATGTTTAGTATGCTCTTCCTCATCCTTCGAATATATCAAAATATCATCAATGAAGACGATTACAAACATATCCAAGTAGGGTCTAAATACTCTGTTCATCAAGTCCATAAAGGCTGCTGGTGCATTGGTCAACCCAAAGGACATCACTAAGAATTCAAAATGACCATATCTTGTCCTGAAAGCTGTCTTTGGGATATCACACTCCCTCACCTTTAACTGATGGTAACCCGATCTGAGGTCTATTTTTGAAAAACATGAGGCACCCTGAAGTTGGTCGAACAAGTCGTCAATCCTAGGAAGAGGATATTTGTTCTTGACTGTGACCTTGTTCAGTTGCCTATAATCTATACACATTCGAAGCGTCCCATCTTTCTTTCGCACAAACAACACTGGAGCACCCCACGGAGAAACACTAGGTCTAATAAAACCCTTCTCTAACAGGTCTTTCAACTGTTCTTTCAGCTCCTTCAGTTCAGCGGGGGCCATCCTATATGGCGGAATTGAAATAGGCTGCGTATCGGGGAGTACATCAATACCGAAGTCAATCTCCCTATCAGGAGGGACTCCAGGTAGGTCCTCCGGGAACACCTCAGGAAACTCATTAACAACTGAGACCGACTCAAGAGTAGGGGTCTCAACATTATCAGCTTTAACTCTTACTAGGTGGTAGATACACCCCTTAGAGATCAACTTCCTTGCCCTCAGGTAAGAAATAATTATACCCTTGGGTGCAACATAACCTCCCTTCCATTCTAAGACCGGTTCAAGTGGGAATTGAAACTTAACTACTCGGGTTCTACAGTCTATGGATGCATGGCAAGCGTGAAGCCAATCCATCCCAAGGATCACATCAAAATCCACCATCTCTAATTCTACCAAATCAGCCAATGTATCCCTATAATAAATGGATACCACACAGTTTCTATAGACCCTTTTTGCCAGAATAGATTCTCCAGTAGGAGTTGAAACGGAATATGGCTCACGTAGACATTCTGGGGCAACTTCGAACTTATTGGCCACATAGGGAGTCACAAAGGATAAGGTGGCACCCGGATCAAGTAATGCGTAACAGTTATAAGAGAAGATTTGAAGCATACCCGTTACAACATCTGGGGCAGCCTCTCGGTCCTGCCGATTTCCCATAGCATACAGGCGGTTCGCTCCGCCTCCAGCATTCGTAGCAGTAGCCCTCTGTTGACTGCCCGCAGGGGGCGCTGTAGATGACTGGGCTCTATTACCTCTGTCGTTTCCCCTATGGCTCCTCATAGGACATTCAATCTGGATGTGGCCAGGCTGTCCACACGTATAGCATAAATTGGTGCCTTCCCGGCACGCACCAAAATGTTGTTTGCCACATCTGCCACAAGTTGCTTTTTCTCTGGGGCCCTGGGCGACACTGGCCTGGGACTGAGATACGTGTGCTCTGAAATTCTGATGGCTCTGGGGCCTTTGGTCATACCTGTGCTGCTGAACAGGTGCATTCACCATCGGTGTTGCATGGCGAGGAGGTTTCCTCTGAAAGAAGTTCTTGCTGCCCTTGTCCCCCTTTTGCTGGTTTTGTTCCTGGGCCACAGCCTTGGCTTTCTTGCTCTGCTGTTCCTCCCTGTCCCTCTTCTTGTCCTCTTCGGTCTGTTGAGCGTAAACCATCAGCCTGGAAATATCCATGTCTGGGATCAGCAATGCTGCCTTGCACTCCCTCTTCACATGTCTGCCCAATCCAGACACAAATTTTCTCATCCTGGCCCTCATATCAAGAACCATCTCCGGAGCATACCTCGACAGCTGGGTGAACTTTAGACTATACTCTTTGGCGGTCATATCCTCCTGTTTTAAGTTCACAAACTCTTCAACCTTGGCTTCCCTTAACTCTTGGGGAAAGAAATGATCGAGAAAAGCACTCTCGAACTCTTCCCACTCGGCTGGTTCAGCACTTTCACCTCTAACATCCTCCCATTGGTTGTACCAAATGTTGGCCACATCCTTAAGTTGATATGAGACCAACTCCACTCCTTCAATCTCACTTGCATGCATTGCCCTTAGGATCTTGCGCATTTCATCAATACAGTTTTGCGGATCCTCCTCAACCTTAGAACCCGTATAGACTGGCGGCTTCATCCTCAAAAAGTCTCTGAGCCTGGAAGCAGCAGTTGGCTCTTGGGAACTGGAGCTTGAGGCCTGGGGACCACGACTGCTACTTTGCGAGGCCACCAACTGGGTGAGCATGGCAATGGCTCCCCTGAAGTCTGCCTCTGAAGTGGGGGCTGACTGTGCTGGGGGTGCTGGTGGAGCCTCAGCAGCTCTAGCTGGTCGTCCCCGTCTCCTTACCTCACGTTCTGGCAAGGGGTTCTCAGTACTTGGGACAGAACCATCTCTTTGGGCAGCAGTGCGTTTTGGAGGCATTATCTGCAAACGCGTAACGCACGAGTTAAAGAGGTTTGCTTAAAGTCAAGCTCTAGCGCACGACTCAGAACATCAAAGAAGTGGAACCATTTCCTAATGCCCTGTAGCATCCTGTTTATGAAGTGTGGTGCACAACACACGCATAAACGAGACTCTACTAGACACGGCTTCGTAGACTCCCTAGGACTCTTGAACTCTGTGCTCTGATACCAAGTTTGTCACGCCCCGGGAGGGTACCCTAGGCGTGGCCGGCACTCAGAGACTATTGCTAGCCCCCAAGCGAACCACTTAGCTTCATCACATCATTCATTATAGACATTTCGGAAGGAAATAGTAAACAATACTTTAAAATAGTGGGCCAATGGCCAAACATCAATTTGATCATCAAAACCAAGCAAGGAATTATTGCTCAGTTGTCAAAACATTCACCTTGACTACATCATTATGTCTACAAAGCCTCTAACATTCCTTAAAACGTCTAGGAAGAGGACCATGACATACCATGGCTACTCGACTCAAAGAACAAGATAACATTCATAAATAAAGGTTTCCTCCGGAAACAAGGAGGCTCACCACAGTCAGAACTTGGAAACACTTGACCTCAACGGGGCAGCTGCTGAAGTCCTCTAGCTCCTGTATCTGCATCATGAAACGATGCAGCGCCAAATGGCGTCAGTACGTGGAATGTACTGGCATGTAAAATAGCTGAATCACATCATTAGAATCATCCGAATATAACGTGCATCATCATGAGACTTTAACATTTATATCAGGGAAACATTAACATCGACCTTTACATTAACATTTGACCTTTGCATTAACATTGGCCTTTACATTAACATTGACCTTTTACATTTGAGTACTATTAGGAAAACTTCTTCTGGGAGGCCTAACTGGGAGTTTCTTTAACCGACAACCATCACTTATGAGCCAGTGATGATACAACGAAGCGATGCCGTTGCCACATCCATCCATTACCCTGCCCAGGGTAAAGGACATTACATTAGTGGATCCATAAAACATAACATTAGTCCTCATTTGGGACAAGATAGGAGCCATCCGCATTGCGGTTCAATCCTCTCTTCCTACGCGGGCCACGTAGTTAATGGATTCAGGTGGGACTCACCTTTATCCATTTCGGTGCTCAATACTCCTCCCAGGACTCGACATTGCTCATAAACATTAACATTCATTAGTCCCATAGGGACGCATTTCATCATCATTAGTCCCCATAGGGGCATAATACATTATCATTGGCATCAACATTCATTTGTCCCATAGGGACACATTACATTGTCATTAGCATCTCCCTTTTGTATTAACATTAACCTCATTGTCATTCCATCTCATTAACATCAACATCATGGACTTTAGGGACACTAGTTTAGGAACTTTGACTCTCAACTTAGAGACAATCCCACATTCACATTCTCAACATTCATCATTCATTATTTTGTCATCACTCTAGACTCTACACACACACCCATGTTCATCATGCATGCTTTTCTAGAATACATATGCGATAGATATAAGGTTTTCAACTAAATGCTTTTCAAGAAAATAGTTTAAAAGGATGCATGAGGGTTTTTATGAGGGTCATCATCAATGCAGGAAAATATGTAGGTTTATGCATAAAATAATGACATTTATTCATTACATTACATGAGTTAACATGTTTCACTTCATTACCCTAACATCATTCACCATTAGACTTTAATACCTTACTCATGGGGCACATGGGAGGACATTCCCATGTTTTAAGTTTAGCCTTACATACCTGAAAGAAGATAGTCACGCTAAAGCACCTTCTTTCCTCTTGCTCTCTTCAACCTCCTTCAAGCCCTAGCCTTAAGAACCTTAGGAAGACTTCTTCAATGGGGTTTTTCAACCCTTTTTCGTGAAAACCGACCTATATAGGTCATAGGGGTACGTTTAGGATAGGTGGGATTGGACTATACTGCCCTTGGAAATTTTAAGAAATTAAATCCCGTCCTGAAATAACACAGTCCGCGACGCGGACTGGTCGCGGACAGTGTATTTTCAGAAATTTCAACTCCGTCGAAATTTTCAGGAAAAGATAAGTGTGTCTCCGCGACCAGTCCGCGTCGCGGTTCCGTCGCGGAGGCTCACTGTTTTTCGTTTTGGAACGAAAAATTATCTTTTGACTCGGTTGCTCTAAAATTCGACCGAGACCTTTCCCCCACTCCATTTTCAGTGCTGATCATGAATCCGCTCTCGGATTTCCGATCCGAGCATCGGAAGGCACGTTTCTCGCACACCTCTCCTTGAGGGGTATTTCGGTAATTTTGCGGGCGTTACAAAAGTTATATTAAATTAATATTTTAAAATAGAAATTTAGATATTCAAAAATTATAAAAAATATACTATTAATTACAATTTTTTTCATGTCAATACGTGGAATTTTTTTTTTTTTTTTAAATTTAGATATTCTTTTTGTTTGGTTTGATTCAATTTTCTATGGACGCCCTACCTAAAATGTGCTTCAATGTTTATCCCTCAATGCTCTATAGTCAACTCTAAATACTTGGGGTTATGATTGAAATTCAGAAATTGTACTAAACAATTTTTTGAAAAATTGAATTATAATGAAGAGGGAAAAAAAACATTTTTCTTTTTTTTTTGGTTGAAAAAAAAACATTTTTCAAATGGTGAATAATTTTACGAAAAATATCAAAGGACGGGGTTGTTCCTCTCTTAATCAGAGATCTCGAGTTCGAGCTCTGAAAATAAAAAAATCATTGATAGGAATGCTTCTCCCCAAATAAGGCCCTATGCAATACGATTCTGAATATAGTTGGGTTTCAATGTGTGTACCAGACATCAAGTAGAAAATAAATAAATTTTTTTTTACACAGTTGTCTTTTTCTATAGGCAAGCTGGGCTTTAATTTACAAAATTAAAGAACATTACACCAATGAAGATGGTGGTTGTTACATAATTCTAGTCTAAAACACTTTTTGGGTATAAGATTTAGGGAAAAATAATAATTGTAACTCAAAAAGGAAAATTATTTTTGAGCAGCTACATCTTTACTTTCATATTTCATATTTTTAATTATTCTCGCGCATATGATATCATGAGAGTATATATTCTAATTGTATCAAGAACGAAAGGGCAGCGCGTAAATGAAACTGCTTAATATCATCAGAGTATAATATGGTATCAAAGAGGGAAAAATGCTTGATACTATCAAAGTATATAAGCACCATTAAAGTTTAGAGTTTAATAAACAAGATTGCGATTTTAATGATTTTCTCTTAATTGTTTCTTTATAAAAAAAAACTCAATCCTATATGATATCAATAAAGTATCAATATACCAACAGATCATCACACATGATTATACTCAATCCTATATGATACTGCTATGATATCATACATCGATGGTGTCTTCATTGTTTCTTATTTATTTCTTAAAAAGAGAGCCCAATCCTATACAATACCGAGAGCGCATCAATATAACAATGAAGTATCACAAAGGATTACGTTCATTTTTATATGATATCACTAAGGTATTATATATCGACGGAGTATCACATAACATTGATGCTGACATTTTACGCAAAATAAGAAAAACAAACAACATAAGTGAATAAATAATTTAGATTGAATCTAATTTTATAAATACTTTTACAATTAAGTCCATTTTATTTTGGCTTAGATTTACATGAGGCCTCATTCATGATTTATGTGTCAAGAGGAGACAAATAGGCCCATTTTGCTATGTAAGCAATTTCTCATATCCATGAAGTCACACCTTTTATATTAGTCTTTTAAAAGTCTAAATGTCTAATAAAAAAAAACAATTCAATATATATAAATTCTTCCTAATCAATTAAAGTTTTTTTTTTTAATATAAGACAAAGAGGTAAAGGTGGAAAGAGATTTTTTTTTTTTTTTAAATAAAAAAGGAGGCAAGAGGACCTACAAGAATAAAGAGAGGAGAAAGACAATTTCTTTTTTTTTTCTTTGCATTTTACACGATTTAATGCATAGAATTTCCCCTCAAAATCCCAGCTAAAAACTCAAAAAAATTCTTCCATTTTATCTAATCGATAATAATTTATTATTATATTTCAAAAAATAACGCAACAGATAAGGCAATCTCCTGCATCTCTAGGGATAAAGACATTTTTTCCCCTGCTTTCTCCTTTCGCTCAAGCGCTTCCCTCTTATTGTTGATTAAAAGAGCTATTTCATCCCTTCGAGCCTCTTACAGTGACAGAGGCAGGCCTAAGAGTTGCAAGCTCATCCAATTCAATTACACAAAAAGCAAAAAAGAAAAAGACACATAAATTTATAGAATGAATACGATTCCTTCTAAAAAAGAATTTCTCGAGACAAATTTTTCTTTTATTCTTAGAGCGAGTTTTCTATTCCATATTTAAGTCTGTTCTTTTCCTCGACCAATTTAAAATTAAAACATTTGACTCTCAATTCTCTAACATGTACAATATTATATGTTTTTTTCACACAATGTTTCATGATTGCTTAGCATGTCATGCCTTCTTCTTAAAGTCTTTGTCGACTCAAATCAACATGCCTTTAATTTTTTTTATGATTTCTACTGCTTTTTTTTTTTTCCATTATTATTGTACATCATTTCAATTCCACAGTCTAAAAAGTCAAAACCCCACATAGATGTATCTTTTTACTAATTTACATTTTGTGTGAATTTTAACTTTTATGTCCATTAAATAATAAATACTTTACACAATCGACAATAGTAGAAAAATATCGTGGATTGAAGATCATCAGTTTTTTTATAAGCTTGAGATGTTTAAGAAAAAAATAAAGTATTTCAAAGTTTAAAGTGTTTTCAAGTGGAATATCATTTGTCTTTAACCATAGAATTTAAATTCTTTATTCGTGGTAACTGTTCGAGTATTTATAGCAAAAAGTTTAAATTTAGCCCTTGGATCAAATCAAATTCAAGTTCAAACATTATGATTGTTGGGTAGAATATGAGGAATATGTTAAAGATTGTAACACTTGTTATTCTTGAAATGAAATACTACATATTCAAGTAAATTACACCATATTAGTAAGTAAAAGTACTCTAAAAATTAGAACAAAGGCAAAAGAACACACCCATGAATGAGAGTTTTCCTTCTTTAATTAAAGGTTCGGGTCCGAGTCTTGGATATAAAAAGATTCTTGCTAGAAAGCGCCAAAATGGTTCTACGTTGCGTGATTCGGATTAGTTGGGCGTCAATATAGGTATCGGACGCCAAATGAGAAATTAAAAAAAAAAGCTTCATTTACTATAAATTATCCAAATATTGTGGCGAATAATACAAATCTAAATCCAAGGAAGTTATTCAAGTCCTTGGATCAAAATATCATAAAGATTATATCACTCATTATTCTTGAAATCAAATACTATATTTTGTTACTTAAAAAATGATTTACCTAGAAGATGAAGTAATAAATGGCGAATTGCCTAGGGAAGTCAGAAAGGAATGGACATCATAGTAGAGAACGCGAGCCGGGAGGGATGCTCACATTTCCTTCTTGTCGAGGCCAGACTAAACCAAAGATTGCAGCTAGACAACCACCACTGTATTCCTATGTTTTACGGCCTTTATCGACTACAGCCAATCGACGGAAGGCTGATCCACCGATTCACCACTCCATCTTAACAAATTAGAAAAAAAAGCACAACTCTAATGTAGACAATTAGAACAAAGTGCAACAGAATAGAAGAAAAATAGAAAGTTCAATTTTAGCAGAAGAGCTAGAATAAATAATTGTCAGCATTTTAATCTATTTCCCTGGCCTAAAAACATCTCAATTCTACCAATACATAAAACTTCAAAAGATTTTCATCTTACAAAAAGAATAATAATCCACAAATCTAAACAATAAATCAAGTATTATGAGGACTATAGTCATGTTCAATAGTTGGAACAGTCCTAGTACCTGTTGCAATTGGAGCTCTAACATGTCCAACCATTGAAACTTGTAAAGCTTCTTCCTCATATGCCCTTCTTACCAGTTCCTCCATCCTTGCTTTCTTCTTCACTTTTGCGAATATCGCGATAAGTAACAAGCCTAAAAGAAACGCGCCCAATGCAGCTCCAATCGAGCTCCCAATAGCTAATTTCCACTTACTTTCGCGTTTATTTTTCATAGGTATCAAAGGCGACTCAATAACTAAGCCAAAATGCCCCTGCTTTTTAGCAGAACAGACATTTTGTGACACTTGTTTTGTTAGTGTCACCTTTCCATCAGGCTCAAAGCTAGCACATAATGGTATGATCCCTGGTGTAACAATAGTTGAATTTGCTAGCCTTGTTGTGTTGTCGAAATTGATTTCAATAGGAGTTTTATTGGATTGAAATCCGAGTTCAAATGGGATGGATGAAGTTACCATGTCATCACCAGCATTGTATGCTAATAGGCCTAAAACAGGGGAGATAAGTTGATAACCTGATAATTCATAGTTGTCATAGTAAATAGAAGACCAATTGGATCCAAGATTTTGTCTAACAATTACTACTCTTTCAGCACAATGTTGAATACTTACCCCAATTGGCAATTTGAATTCTTTGATTTTGGCACCATATCTTGTTAGACTACCACATCGATACCTTATTGCATCGAGTTTGATCCCCGAGAGGTTGGATGGTAAATGTATGGGGTACAATTTTGCTGTTTTGAATTTCTGCGTGTTGTAATATCGAAAGGTGTTGTCTCGTAGGACTAGATCAAGAAGTCGCGCTGATTTTATGCCTTGTGCATCACTTGAAAGAGTCGTGGTGAATGATAGTGATAGTAATGTGAGCGTTAGATAAAGAAGTGTGCCCATTTGAGTGTAGATTCTTGAATTATTTCCAGCATTGATCATCAAAAAGGCAAAATAAAGAAGCTAGTTTTTGTAAAATGGGGATTGATAGGCTAAGGGATAGAGAGGAAATTGGAGAAAATTTGTGTCATGTAACATGTTTTTTTAGGCAATTTAAGTCTATTTTCTCTCTTTTTTGACCCTCTTTCCTCTAGACTAGGGGCCTTAATCTTGAAATAAAGTTTCAATTTTCAAAATGTATACTTTGTGGTGAAGGCTTGACCAACTTTAGTGATTTCTTTTTTTTCAAACTTTTGAGGGAAAATGAGCTGTTACTTTAACATCTCAATTTGAAAGGTATGCAACTTTTGATTTGGGGGTTTGAAGTAAATGATGCTCCTTGGATCCTACAAAAAGTGTTGTCCCACCTCTGTCGGATTCTGAAAAAAAATTTTATCGAAAGATTCGATACGAGTGCAACAATAATGAACAATTTAAGCAACACAAGCGAAACAAAGATATAAGGTGTTTGTTTAAGGATCTGACATGGGTAAAACGAGAATTTTGAAGAATCCGAGTAACAGAGTCATATGAATTATGTACCTTGGATCCTGCAAAAATATCGTGGCATCCATGTCAGATTCTGAAAGAAATATTTTATTTAAAGATTCGACACGAGTGCAACAATAATGAACAATTTAAGCAACACAAGCGAAACAAAAATATTAGGTGTTTGTTTAAGGATCTGGCATGGGTAAAACGAGAATTTTGAAGAATTCGAGCAACGGAGTCATATGAATTATGTACCTCGGATTCTGCAAAAATATAGTGGCATCCGTGTCGTATTCTGAAAGAAATATTTTGTTTAAAAATTCGACATGAATGCAACAATAATGAACAATTTAAGCAACACAAGTAAAGCTAAAATATGAGGTGTTGGCTTAAGGATCTAACATGGGTACAACGACAATTTTGAAGAATCTGAACAACAAAGTCGATATGGTTTCATACGACTATAGTAAGTTTTTCTTAAACCATGTATTTGTATTACAAAATCCATTAATTAAATATCAATTGTGAACCCAAAAGCTAAAATATGTTACGACTTTAACAACAAGTTCAGAACCAAATAAACTTTAAATTCTGACTCTCCGAGCAACCTGGAAAAGAAATATAATAGGGAGGGGCCAGTGGGTGAGGGAATATAAAGTGAGGTGACAATGATTTTGGAGGGGGTGGATATGATGATGGCATTTCATGTCAAAAAAGATAAGAGGCATGCTTAAGCCAAAAAAGGCTCTTTGTGTTACCTTATGCAATTAAAATATTCTATCTTTTGGTTTTCATTACATTTACATGTCTACCACTCCAATAACAAGGAGCCATTCATCAAATCGAATATTTCCATTCTTCTAAAAAAAACATCTCTATGATCCGTTAAAGACATAATTAAGTAAATAAAAATATATTAACATTATCTCTAATAACTTAAACTTTTAATTAGATGAGACGATCAACTCAATATTCAATATTATCGTTGTTTAACCTTCTCTTGGATCAATCACGAAGCTTTTGACTTAGTTACTTAGGGCTCGTTTGGGCATATATTACTCCCTCCGTTCACTTTTACTTGTCATTATTTCACTTATTGAGGTCAAATTACATGAATTTTGACCAACATTTTAAGATATATTTTTTCATCATATTAATATGAGAAGGGTTGCAACTTATATCATTTTTCGTATGGTTTTCAACCATCTAAATGTTAGATTTTAAATATTAAATTTAGCTATTTCAATTTAACTTTGATGTTTAGTCAAATTAACCTCGAAAAGCGAAACAATAACAAATAAAAGTGAACAGTGGGAGTATTATTTTTCCAAATATCTGTTGTTCACTCCAACTTGAACGGAAAAAGAATTTCCTCACAAAACTTCAATATTTTTTAAAGTAAAAGTATGTCCAAATACAAATTTAATTTTCGAATATTCAATTTCAACTAACTTCACGTACTTTTTTACCCCAAATTCATGTCTAAACGCCTACTTTATCTCCGTTAGGAATTTTGAGTTTGAAATAACATATGACGCAAATATATTTTTCGCGACTTATACAAGTTTATTGTTTGATATTATATATCAAGTTACTACATAATATGATTAGATTCTCAAAGTTATAAGTTTTGATGAACTAGATATATAATCAAGCTTAATTTTGTTTCTAAATTGTCATACATCTTGAGTATACTTAATAATTTTCTCTTGATAAGTATTTATTGATTTCTTAATGAAAGAGCAACCCCATGCTTATTATGATTAGAGGGAAAAAAAAAAGGATTCTACATTTTTTTGTTTCATTATTAGTTGGTACATCATATTCCTTCTACCTACTTATATATCTTCTAGTGATAATTAATCAGAATATTGTATTGATCATATTTGTTTGGTATAATTTTCGTTAATTAATTCGTTTAATCAATGTCTTCATTTGTCACTAATTGGAATTATGCATATGTAAGACTTGAAAAAAAAAAGCTGCTGCCTATTAGATGTCAAATTTTAGCTTAGCATACCTATTAAGAAAACAATAATTAGTATAGTGAGATTAATATTTTACTCCTATTACTGTGACAACCCATCTTGAGATGAGAAGTCTCACGTTAGCAAAACATAGAAGAGATGCTGGGTATATAAGTAAGTGCCTTACCTACTAATGACACGTTTTAAAGTCGTTCGGGCCTAGGCCCAAAGCGGACAATATCACTAGTGGACTGAGTTGTTACAATTACTTGATAAAAATATTCATTAAAGCCATAATTCAAATTCTAATACATTTAATACTATCAATACAATGGCAAGTGAAAGTGTTTCTTGATTTAATAACATTTCAGTTTTTTCAAGAAATATTGCCTAGGTAGTATAAGGATGAATTGATCATTGAAGATATTCAAGAATTAAGTTAAACATTTTTATAGGTGAATTTTTTTTATTTAATCTTGTTTTCTCGATAATGACAAATAGAAATGAAAATCAAATTAAATTTTTTTTGACATCTAATAATGAACAGTAATATTAACTAAATATGATAAACTTATTTGTTCTATCCCTTTCAATGGAGAAAGACTAGGTACAAGATCACAAAATAAAAAGTTTTAAAACAAATAACAAGAAGACATTTGGAGGTAAAAAGATGGTAGCACTTGCACCACTCCTTGAAGGGCGCCTGACAAAAAGAAAAAAGTGAAAGGCAAAAAATATTGCATTGTCTTTACTTGAGGCTCGAGATTTCTAGAGCGCTTAGAAGAAAGTATTCAGAATCTATTCATCCTCGACTAATCCAATTTAGCCGATTTTTGGTATTTACATGACTAATGGAAGTTGACTTTGGCTTGGTAAGTCATGCCTACCCTCCAATTAGAAGGTGCAACATTATAAGCTATAATAGTCTCATGAGATGTGTAGGAAGTGAGCTTGAATGAAAGAGTTTGTCCTGAAAGAGTTGCAAATGCTTGATATGATGCTCCCCAATTGTGGCTCATGCTCATCCATCCTGTTTTGCTTCCCTTCACCCACATGCTTGCCACGTCACCACCTCCGGCGACGTTCATCACGTATACCAATAACCAGTAACCATTTCCTTGGAAAGCGAACTTAATCCCGCCTTTCTTAATGCAAGGTACCCTACAATCACGCACAGTATTTTAGACATGAGAAATGATGCAAAGTTAAGTCTTAGAGGGATAAAATGAGATTTTTTCAAAGAATTTCTTAAAATTATATGACTCGAACTTCCAATCTACTGATTGACGTGATGAAAAGTGGTAATTTACTGCCCAAACACACTCAATCATCTTCAAAATTTTGATTATTTAATCTTGATTAAAATTCAAGGAAATGAAGAATTTAATTCTTAACAATTGCATGACTCGAACGTCCAATCTACTAATTGACATGATCGATAACCAAACACTCTCAAACATCTTCGAAATTTGATTATTTAATCTTGATTAAAAGTCAACGAAATGAAGAATTTAATTCTCAAAGATTGAATGACTCAAACATCCGACTTACTAGTTGATATCGTCTATCAGAAAAGTTCAATAATCCTAAAAATTGATTCTTTAATTTTAAATTAAACAAAATGAATACGTAATTCAAATTCGTAAATTTTGACATTTACATTGTGAAACTATTAAAACCTAGTTATAATTGATTGAATTTCGAGATAGTGTCACAACATCCTATAAACAGCCTCTCTACCTCTATGAGGTAGTGGTAAAGTCTGCGTACATTTTACTTTCCCTAGACCCCACTTGTGGAGTTCCACTAGGTATGTTATTGTTGTTGTTTGTTGTCACAACATATATAACATGTTGATTAGAATATTCAACTTTTTCGGGTGATCTGATGGTATAAAAATTATTGTTACATACCTGCGATACGCAACGGGGACAATGCCAGCCTTCCATTGAGCAATTTTCATGAAAGCAGGTTTAGACATGTCAAAATGTTGGCGTGGTGGGTTGCACCATCCACCATGGTTTGAATCTTGGGACCAATTGGGTGGGCAGAGATTTGTGGCTGTAATTGTGGTGAACCCTTTGTAGCAAAATTTTGATTTTACACACATTATTTGGAAACATTGCCCACATGAATATCCATTGCCAAACAATACTGTGCTCAATGCTGCTGTTGCTGTTCCATAACCTGAATTAAACAAGTTTCCATATCCACAAGCTCCACCTATAAAATATCACATCCCGTAAAAGATTATTACAGATAACTGTTAATTGTCTGTAACGAGTGACATTAGTAACTTGAAGAATGATATAAATAATTACTTACTACAACAGGTTAAAATGCAGTAATAACATATAGATTTGTTAAGCTATAAGTGTAACTACAAGGTAAATTTCAAGAGCACATAATCAACGAGTTCAATTGATCGATCTAGTTATTTTGTCTATGTGAAAAATTACCAAATTTTGGAAAAAAATATGTGACGATTTTCCTGAGACATAATAAATAATTAATGTTTTATGTAACTTTGTTCATTAGCATGCATAATGGATCATTCCCAAATCCGATATAAGAAAATAAAAAGAAAGTTCTGGTACGTTGATGGTGGACCATGAAAGTGTATAAAATAAGGATTTATATAGTCAATATAAACAAATTTTGAAATGAAAATATGATTATTGACTAGCGTAACGCACCCATTGTTTCTGAAGCAGACTCGTCTCCATAAAATGTGGCAAAAGCTTGCTTCCAAGGCATGGATTTAAACATAGTGGGCTTAATTGTGGGGGTGGAATAATAGGCTGCTACGATAGTTTGGTGAAAAAATGCCATCGATCCAACAATCAAGAAAATTAAACTCCATTTGCAATTGAAAGATGCCATAACTCTTTTTTGTTTAAGGATGGAATGTGTTACACTTAAACAATTTTTCTTTGATGAAATTGACATATAAATTTGGTCCTTTTATAGTTTGTGTCTAAGGGATTATAATAAAAATAATATTGTAACGTTCGTGCCCCCACGAACATGTTAAGCCTCTTTAAGTCAATTGTTTTATATATAAAAAAAAAAATTAAAATCATAAGTCAAATGTTTTGTTCTAAAAAAAATATTATTTTGTGTTAATACCACGTAATCAAAACTACAAGGTTTGTTATTGTTTTCTTGGGAAACGTGCAGGCAAGTTATGTGGTACTTGCTGCTTAGCCCGCCGTACTGTTTTCGAGATTGATTTTTTTTCTTAATAATATACTCACTCCGTTTTAATTTGTTTGTTTAGTTTCAACTGACATAGAGTTTGAGAAAATAACAATAATAACAAATTAATTGAAATTTCACAAGTGGGGTTTCGAGAGGGTAAAATGTATACAAATTTTACCACTACCTCATAAAAAAAAACAAGCAAATGATAACATATAAATACAATATAGTAACAAATATAAGACGTATAATAACAACACAAGATATAAAGACACGACTAAACCTACTATATCACAAGGCCAAACATCATTCTATCCCTACTAGTCTATTAACCTTCTATCCTAATACGCGACCTCTACTCCTTTCCCTCTAATTGAGGTCATGTCCTCGGTGATATGAAGTTGCGTCATACCCTGTCTAACCATCTCTCCCCAATACTTTTTCGGTAAAGAAAAGTAAAGAAATTTTTTGAATTTTGTGGTGTTAAACTAAAAATATGTAAAATATATCAAAAATGGTTCTTAACTTGAAGTTTTAAACATATCATGTGAAACATTGAAATTAGAACATTGGTTTTTTTGAAACTAACTGGAAAAAAAAGACAAACAAATTAGAACGGAGAAGAAATAGAAATGTTCTAAGAATTTAGGCTAACGTTGAACTTAAATTTGATTCCAAATTCTCAGAATTTTGTTATGATTAGTTGCATGTACCTTTTGACAAATTAAACAAATTGAAATAGAAGAAATAATTGATTAAATAAAAATAATAATAAAAGGAGGATAGAGTTTGGTATGCATGGATACGTGTCAAGCAGAATATGGGGAGAAAAATTAGTACAATTTCATTGTTCTTTTAACAACCAAACAGAAAAAAATAATGATGAAAAGTTCCTTTTTAACTCGTAAATCACACGGAAGAGGTAACCTATACTAGTGTGATGAGCTCGATTCAAAAGGCAAACTCTTTGTTTTCGCTAGCAAAGGGATTTTGAACTTAATACCTTCAACATAGAAGTCCAAGCCCAAATCACTGGGCCACCCAAAGGGTCGAGAAAAGAAAAAATATATTCAATGACTATTTCCAAAATAGCAGTAGAAATCTATTTTCCACCATACATTTCCTAATGAGCTAGTTCGGTGGAAATTGAATGGAAAAATCATGTTTAATAATAAAAATTTCTCATTACTTCATAGTGGAAAAAACCTCTGTTACTAATAGTATATATTGATTTGGTTTTTATTTTACCTCAGTACAATTCAAATCAAACCATGAACTCTCCAAGCTGAGGCAAAAGAAATTCATAAATTGTTTTATGTTACTAGGTCAAAAGATCCCACTATGACATTATTACCTTCTTTTAAATCTCCTTATTTGAATTCTTGGCCTCGTCACTGCTTACGAGGCATTCAATAAAACATCGAGAAAAGCTGAAGAAAAGATTCAGCTCTATTCAGGATATTTGATTATCTGAATCAGAACATTCATAATCTCCTTGTGCTTAAATTTTTAGCCTATGGTATATACATAAATTACTTTAACTACATATTGACACACTGGAAATTGCAAAGCATCCACCATAGCATAAGAAATGGTTCTTTATTTTTACAAATTGCTCTCATCATGTACATATTGATATGATCTCTTTCCCATGCAAATTGGTGTTACTGCAATCTCTTTGCAGATGTCTCACACACATATCACCCTGCATTTACGAGTAAAGTTGTAAGTTACAACAACTACTGCCATTATCGAGGTAGAGAAGCTGTTTCTGATAGATCGTCAGCTCAAAAGAAAGTTGTCAGTTACCAGCATGGATGATCAATTTAGCTTATCTCCACACAAAAAGAGCATCATTCTACACATGAAATAAAAGCTGATTTATGCAGATGAATATCTCTTTTCAAGGCCACAATTTAGATCTTTTTCCTGTTTTTTCTTTTTAAAAGTTGTGCAAATATAACCCGTGAAAAATTACTCTTCCGGACAATGTTAGACTCAATCTAATGGTTGCTACTACTCAATGTTACAGACGAAACATTACATTTCCGTAAATGTTTGCAATATTACAAGATTTTAGACACTGGTGTAGTGTTTCCTCATAAGATTTCGAGTTTGCTCAATAAGGATCAGGCTGTAGTTTAAGGGGTTTATAAGTTGCAAGAGAAATTAAAAAATGGTCATTTACTAAAAGTTGTCAGGGACAATGGGTGAACATTTCACGAAAATAAGCATCTCTTCTTTACGTTGAGTTAGGTCCAAGGCTCATTTTCTTTAACATAAGCATCATGTCTTTCTTCCTTAACAGTATAATTGTATAGGTACCTATATTTCATGCGCTACTTCCTTCTGGCAATGTGATTAGGCGTGTGGCTGAATCATAGACCAATTCCGTATCACAGCTGAGAAAGTTATATCAATGGTTAGACAATAGGGATATAAATCAACTAGAGAATGATGATAAAATAACCTTAGAAGACGTCGACTCTTTTGAACTTACTTTGTGCATTTCACTTTGTTGGTTTCACCTCCACTAGATATAGATAATATGGTACCAAAGAAGGAAGTGTTTTCTGTTCCACAATTCGGACAGGGACCCTGAAATTTAAGTTTATCGTGAATCAATTTCAAATAGATACAACCTTTACATCATCATGCGAAAAGGTTATGAATTTTTATACCTTTAAGATCAGAAAATCTTTAATGATTATATTTGTAATTGTAAAGGATAGCCACAATATGAAGGGCAAAGCGGCAAACCACGTGAAAATGAAGCTAAATGGCTCCGGAAGCTGCAAAAACTCGAACCACAGTGTATCTTTTAGTTTTGAGAGAAAGAAAAACAATCACAGTTAGTTTTCCCAAAGAACCATTGAGCAGAAACATGCATAGACAGTACATTAAAACCAGAAACACGGATAAGGAATTAGTTGAGTTCTAATTTCCAACATGTGCATATGAGTTTCTTCACTAAATAGGCTTGCCATGATATTGATATGATCTTATGGTTCACAAACACATGATATCGAAACTGGTAGCCTGTGTCATAAAGACAGGTATAACATGAATATTTCATTTTCCTTAACATGCATATGCAACGGTGACTAAATTATGAAAATTGGTTAGTGCAGAACAATGAAAGATCAATTGTGGTCATATGGAAGAAACTAAGGCTAATTAATGTTACTACTTATGCAGATTTTGCACAGAAGTGTAGTAACTACGCCTCTCTTAGAGATAACGTATAATTACCAACACCACTCTTACTTCAAATCCTTCCAAGAAACTAGTTTGAACTCCTAACTTACCATATATTTCCTTGATTAATCTAATCCGAGCAGTGGCGTAGCCACATGCGGTGAAGGGTGTCCAGTTGAACACCCTTCATTGAAAATTTATGATATAAATATAGAAAAATATGCGAAGTCTATAGGTTGAAAATTATTTTTTCATAATGAAGTTTCTCACTTTGCCAGTGATTCCGGGACGTTCTACTATGCTATTTTAAATCCATCCAGATTCACCACCCATGTTAGCATTATGTCATGCTTTGAAATCTTCCAACTTCATGCACTTTGCTAAAGCTAATGAACATTCCCAACTTTTTAACCAAGCTACTGCAGAATATATTATCCTACACTTAATCACTTTGACTAGGGGAAAAAAGTGAAGAACCAGATAGAGAATGAGATATATTAACCTCCAAAAGATAAGTGATCTCAAATCCTGTCAAATCATCGAGGAAGAAAAACCTGTAATACAGAAGCCAAATAAACCATATTAAAGAAAATGGGATTGTACTTTATGATCTAAGAACACAAATACAAATGATTCTATCTTGTCGTCATTCCATTTTTACACAGATTGTGATAATTATCAAGAATCCAAGATACAAACATGAAAGTTGTTAGATGGAAACACTAAGGCCGGGCAGAGGAAACTTTAACATAGAATTAATTCTCCTTTCTGAAGTTGAATGTCTATGTTTTTCTTTTCTTTCCCTGTCTCAAACTATTACCCCTTGCCCGCGAAATAAAATGTCTATTTGGTATTATAAACACAAAACTGAGAAAGAACCGACTTTTACACTTTCTAGCACAAGTTTTCTCCTTTTTTAATGGTTATAATGAAATTGTTAAGTTAAATAATGAGAGATAAAGAAATGCTACTCACAATCCAAGCGCAACAACAGCTGCGGGGACATTCAGCAAGAACATCTTCAGGTAATCAACATAAAGGTCACTGTAAACCTGCAGCAAGTAAATTAGATCAAAGGCATATCATGAGGATACACAAGGGCAAAAATGTAGCATGTACATACTGGAAATAAAAAAAGACAGGACAAACCTTTCTACTACGGAGACTGCATCGTGGACCCTCAACAACAATTTCACTGCCATCCATCTAGAAATTGAGAGATACAAAAAAAGAACATTTTGGAAACAACATAAAAATGAGATAGTTTAAAAAGAAAATGAGTAAGAGCACAAGAAAGAAAAGTAGCAACGAATATTTTGTATGCCCATTTTCACAGTAAATAATAAATAGAAGAATAGCCTTTATTGTGATAATGGAATAATATCCATATTAGTTACTCGTCAAACTTAAAACTAATCTGATACCAAAAGGACGTAACAGATAATTGTTGATATTCCAAAACCTGAGCTTATACAATGTAATCAGTCATTTTAATTCATAATAACAATTACTTTGCTCCTGTTTTTCTGGTGTATTTGTTTTTGCAAGTGATGTAAAGGGATATTTTGTAATAACATTCAGAACCAAGCTAATACTTTTCTGTTTATTATATATTAGTAAAAACTAATATAAGTATATGATTTGACCAATGGGCAAGCACCTTAAGTTTCAACTTCAGCTTGTCGAACTCTTTATCAGTCATAATCGGATTCCCAGATACATAGGCCATAGAAGCTTCCAAAAATCTCTGTTCATCGGCACCTACATTGAGAGGAATTGATGTCAAGGGGCCATATTGAAGACATATTGTATGAATTTAGATAATTAAATGAAATTGTTCTATACTTAGCATGACAACGCTGCTCCCTTCCCACATAAGTTCTTCTTTGAGGTTATCAAATTCCTCATTCGACATTACAGCCTTTCCTTCATAATAGAATGCCTGTGGTACACAACCAAGACAAAAAGTCATTCTGTTCGTTAGAAAAGGGAACCAAGACAAGCAATGAAAAAGAACAATCAAAAGCGGTAAGATAAACCATATAAACAAAGCCTCAATTATCACGAAAATATAAAAATCCAGGGAACGAGTAGAAAATATTTGCTTCATTACTTGTAGTGCTTGAAGAAACTCTTGTTCCATTTCACCCATAGATTTCTTTTGTTTCCTGTCAAGACTACAATACTGCAAAATCTTACTGTCCTCTTCCTCCTCCCCTTTGACCTGACCTGAAAGCAAATAAATGAGGTTTTGTAAATGAAATACCGTATAGGCAACCATGAAATGGAGAACTCGGATAAGATCCAAAAGATTAAATGAAAAAGAAAAAGTAAGTCGATAAAAGAATATTCAGTTTGTATGATCAACTCGTCATTAATTGTCGACATTGACCTCCTCTTTGTTACTCATGTTAGTAAGGTAGGTTGACAGTGAATCACCTTTCCTTGCAGCAACCTTGTCTCGCTGTATTGATCATAGAAAGAGGTTTATTTTCCTTAGGTGCAGCAGAAGCTTGTTAAATCTATTTGAGTAATCTAGAAAACTAGATAGAATTAACTTTAGGAAGCTTCCTTATATTCTCTCAGTTGACATAATCTTGCTACTAAAAGGACTGGTCTTAATGTAATTATCAGAATTACTCAGCGAGGAGTTGAATATGTTATTCTGCTTAATCACTCTCATCAATCTTGTCCTAGATCACTTCATAGAGGATGGAATACCTTACATGCCTTTCTAAAGTTATTAAGAATGGTGACTACAACAACAACTTCTTTCTCAGTTCCCTAGAAGTTCAAAAATGAGTGGAGCGAGGGGCTTTAGAGGGAAAAGTTGGGATCGACTATATATGAATCCTCACTGACCATGTCGCGCAATTTAAACTCCTCATATAAGCAGCAATGTGATGGAGCCCCTAGCCTGTTTACAATATTCTATACTATGAGAGTTCATCATACATTGACTAGTTTTATGCTGATAAGCTGACTGTTATAATCCTCTTCCTTTATCCAGTCTTAGGTCCAGCAATGTAAGCAAAGCTCGCATGGTAGGTCATAGCTGTATATACTTATTTGGTGACTCCTTAATCCTATTAGCATATATACTTTCCGTGTTATCTAGTTCATTAACCTTGAAGCTGGTGATCAGGCATCTACGACAAACCTAGTGGGTGTTACTTGTAGTGTTTCACTATGAAAGAGTGAACCAAAATTTCTCATTTAGGCCAATACTCTGTTGTACCGAAACAAAATTTTTATCTTGAAACTTGGCGTTGAAGTAGATATGATGAACTTCTTCAATCTCAAAGAACATGTTAGAAGTGGTCTATTGAAACACTCTTTTTGGAACAGCAAGAAATTAAACTAATTCTTGAGAAGAGTCTGCTTTTAGTTACGATATGATCATTCATTTTTTCCCAATATGATACATTTACTCATATACTAGGCTAATCCACACCTTACTGAGGTGATTGCAGGACTACAATAATAGCAACAACTAAGTCTCAGTCCCAAATAAGTTGGAAATGCCAATACGAATCCCCTCTTCTTCCTTTAAGCTCATACCATATCATCATCATACAAGTGATTGCAAGACAATCATCTATAAAAGCTAAAGTATTTGAACTTAGATTCCTTAACAATTCGAAGAATCAACCAATTGAACAATACTTTGAGACAATCATAAAACTCAAAAGAAACAAAATAAAGGGAAAAAGGTCCAAATTTCCCTCGTACTACACGAAATGTCCTACTTTACCTTTCGTTATACTTGCACCAATCATATCCTTGCTGTTAGCAACTAAACTTGTATTTGCACTTAGACTTAAACAAAGCTCTAAGATTAACTGAATGGACTACCCCTTTACCTTTCACTATAGTTTAAAATTAATTTTTATTATACTTCAAGTTAGAGTTGAAGCTCCATTAAGATCAATGACAAATACAACCATATGCTAACAATTAGCAAATTCTCAAAGGGTATGACCGAACCCCAAAGCATAATTATGGATAAAAATCAAATCTTTAACCATTTCCCCCCAAATAAACTAAAGAATTTAAGACCCCATCAAGATTATCCACAAAATACACAAACAGAACCAAAGATGAAAACTTTAAACCCCTAACCTGGCTGGTCAGCAGTGGCCTTAGGGGAAAGAATCAACAACTTTCTTCTAATAGACAACTTTCTACTAGCACCAAAAGGGATCAATGGGAGCTTTGGTGAAGAAGTAGCAGGTGAAGAAGCAGAAAAGATTGGTCTTTTAAAAGGGGCATGAAAAAGCCTAGAGCTTGTTATACTGAATCCAAGTTTGGTGGCCATTCTTGATGGAAGTGGCAGCAAATGTGAAGAAAATTAAAGGGAGTAAAAAGAAGAAGAAAAATTTGATGCATTGTGGGAAAAATCTTGAATGTGAAGGTTATGGTAGAGAGAGGGGAGTGGAAAGAGTGGCAACAAATGAGGGGAGTTCAAGATAAGGTTAATGTGTGGAGGGAAATTAATTTTTCTGTCTTAATTTTAAACTTTATTATCAATAATTGTTATTTTAATTTTTTTTCGTGGTGTTCAATAACTCCATTAGAGTTTGATTAGTTCGGATTCGTGATCTATTCAAATAGCGCTCTCTGCTTAAGAATTTTTTCGTATTCATTACTTGAATTTAAAATTTCTAACTAAGAAGAAGCAATCTATCCACTGCACCTAATTTTTTGGCGGTGATAAAATCTTTTGTTTATCAGTTTAATTTGAGGAGTTGATGTTGCAAGTTTGCCACGTCAGATTTCCTGTGGTTGAACGCCAGAATCTAGGATCCTACATTTGCTTGACACGTGGAGGCTTGGTCTGTTCATGTGCTTGTCACGTGGATCTCTTCATGGATTTGTACTTTTGCCCCTACCCTATGAAACGTTAAGATTTCCTCTCTCTTCGTGTACTATTAGATTTTATAATTTTTCTAATTTAATTTTTATTTTTATTTATTATTTTGAAAAAATTAAGATAGGAGAATTTTTTACCTATTTTATTTCTAATTTACTTAAAAAGTTAATATTTTTGAAAAATATAAAATTTATTGAAAATATTCAATGATCAATTCATCTCTAGATTATCTAGGAAATATTTTCTTAAAAAACATAAATATTATTAAATCAAGAAACACTTCCACTTGGCATTGTATTAATAATATTTAATTAAAATTTGAATTATAGCTTTAAGGAATAACTTTATCAATTAATAGAGGTAAAATGGTAATCTCACTATACTAATCATTACTTTCTTAATAGGCGTGCGAAACTACAATTTGGCATCTAATAGTGAACGGAGAGAATATCACTGAATTAATTGATTACAAAATATTAAATCTCCCTAAGAGTTGCAGCTTCATATAGAAGTTAAAAGTAAAATTTGAGGAAAAGAGCTTCATAACAATAACATTTTATAATAATAATTATTATTTTGCTCATTTATTTTACTATAAACCATCATTAATTTGTATATTCAACTAGTAAGTCTTTTTTTTAAAAAAAAATCTCGAAAGAAATATTTGTTTTTCTATAGAAAAGTTGTTACTTCAATTAGAAAAATAAAAATTATGATGATTTACGAGAAGTAAAAAAAGGCAAAGATGAGTAATATAAGGATAAAATTAGCATTTATAATACTAGTAGATTTGAATAAAAAGGGGAGAATTTCTATTACTCAAAATTAAGGGGAGATTTGATTTTTAAAATATAGTTAGAAGGTGTAAATGATTTTCATTTAATAAAAAATAGTGACTATTAATTTAGATAATTGAAGATTTGATTTTTAAAATATAGTTAGAAGGTGTAAATGATTTTCATTTAATAAAAAATAGTGACTATTAATTTAGATAATTGACTCATAAAGCCATTTTTGAAGTATTCTACCATTTTAGTTTCAAAGATGATACGTTCTTTAAGTGTATTCAAAACAAAGATCCAAAGTTTAATTTATTTTTTCTTAAGGAATTATGTTCTTTTAATATTTTTATATTCATGTTTTAAAGTTAATGAACATTAGCTTCTAAAAGAAAAAACAAAAGTGGAACAATTTGGTATTGAAATAATCGTACTGAATTTAATTCGATATGTCATTGATATAATATTCTTAAAAAAATAAAAAATATTGAACTTATATCTATCAAAGAAGTTGAATGTTATAATCTTCAATTATAACCAATTTAGCTAAAAAATTTATAATGTTTCCTGAATTATACAAAGTCCCATCTAATTTTTGTTAATAATAAATACTTTCAACGAAATTTTCTAAAGAATAATAATATAGTGACCATTATGTAATAGAAATGTTAGCTTTGATAGTTTGGAATAAAGATGGTTCTAAATTTATATCTATCAGTATAGATATCAAATAATTCCATTTATCAAGATTTGAACAAGTGACAATCAATTGCCTAATATTTTTGCTTGTAAGAAATTTAAACTTGAAATCTCGTAATTTCCAACTTACTTCATTGATCACTAGCACACTCTCGAAACACAAATCTACATCTGTAATTCCACAATTAATAGATTATAATTAAGGATATGTATAATAACAGACAAAAAGACAGTTTAGACAAAAACTCTTTAGGATTAAAATAGTTAAATCTTTCTTTTAAAGAATATAACCAATATCATTTCCACTTTGAATAAATTTAATATTTTTTCTAAAAATTTCACAATAAAACATGGTCAAATGTCCGCTAAAACATGAAACTCTAGTCCCCAGCCACCAGTCGTTTGTTCCCACATATAACATCATAGAATTGTGAGCCAGCCACCGTTCTTATTTTAGGTAAAACTAAGAATTAAAAGCTGAAAACCTTAACATAACCAAAATAAAGGTTAGCTATGAGTCACGTGCATGCATGGTTGTTGAATGTTTGATCTTTAACTTCCATTCAAAACAAAGAACCTACCTATTTTGGCATCCACAATATAAACCTCAATTTGATCATAAATAAAGGGGAAGAAAGGGAAAAAAAAAAACAAGTGAGGGAGTTAATTTTTATTCTTATTACTTGTTCTTCTCTTTATTTTTCGAGATTGGGTTGGTGTTCAGTCTACTTCGACTTATAGAGATGGTGAGTGAAGTGGTTTCAACTCCTTCAAGAGTTGAAAGCTTGGCTAAAAGTGGAATCCAGGCCATTCCTAAAGAGTATGTGAGGCCACAAGAAGAGTTAAATGGTATAGGGAACATCTTTGAGGAAGAGAAGAAAGATGAAGGACCTCAAGTACCGACGATTAATCTGAAAGAGATTGACTCAGAGGACAAGGAAATTCGCGAAAAATGTCACCAAGAGCTGAAAAAAGCAGCCATGGAGTGGGGTGTTATGCATCTCGTTAACCATGGCATATCAGATGAGCTAATTGATCGTGTCAAGGTTGCCGGAGGTACCTTCTTTGATCTGCCTGTTGAAGAGAAGGAGAAGTATGCTAATGATCAACCCTCTGGTAATGTCCAAGGCTATGGAAGCAAGCTAGCAAATAATGGTTGTGGTCAACTTGAGTGGGAGGATTACTTCTTCCATTGTGTTTTCCCCGAGGACAAGCGCGATTTGGCCGTCTGGCCTAAAACCCCTGCTGACTACATGTAAGCTTCTTTACACACTCCAGTGTTTTCAATCTTCTCTTTTTTGACAATGGTGGTGCCCAGGCTCGCTTGTGCGTTGCCTCGACTAATCCACCGATAGGCTACATAGGTACCAAATACCTTTTCCCACCAGGAATTTCAATCCCTGGTCCCCCAAGGACTTTTACCACTTCTTTGAGAATTGAACCCTCACCAATAAGGTGAATGTTCAAGTAGCCGACCAACTGAGTTACTAAGATTCCCCAACTTTCTACTTCACTAACCGCTGTACATTTCTGATTTACAGTCCAGCAACAAGTGAATATGCAAAGCAGATCAGGAACTTAGCGACGAAGATTTTTGCAGTGCTTTCGATTGGGTTGGGATTGGAAGAAGGAAGACTAGAGAAAGAAGTTGGAGGCATGGAAGACTTGCTGCTTCAAATGAAGATTAACTACTACCCCAAATGCCCCCAACCAGAACTAGCACTTGGCGTCGAAGCTCATACTGATGTGAGTGCACTGACTTTCATCCTCCACAATATGGTGCCTGGCTTGCAACTCTTCTATGAAGGAAACTGGGTAACTGCAAAGTGTGTGCCTAATTCCATAATCATGCACATTGGGGATACCGTTGAAATCCTAAGCAACGGAAAATACAAGAGCATCCTTCACAGAGGGGTTGTGAACAAGGAGAAAGTAAGGATTTCATGGGCGATTTTCTGTGAGCCTCCAAAGGAGAAAATCATCCTTAAGCCCCTACCTGAAACTGTCAATGAGGCTGAGCCACCTCGATTCCCACCTCGGACCTTTGCACAGCATATGGCACACAAGCTCTTCAAGAAGGATGATCATGACGCTGCTGCTGAACACAAAGTATTCAAGAAGGATGATCAGGATTCTACTGCAGAACAAAAAGCATTCAAGAAGGATGATCAGGATGTTGTTGCTGAGCGCGAAGTCCTCAAGGACGACGAACAGGATGCTGCAGCTGAGCACAAATCCATCAAGAAGGGTGATCAGGATGTTGCTGCTGAGCACAAAGTCCTCAAGGATGTTCCTGCCGAAGAATCTAAATAGTTTCTGCTGTTGTTATACTCGGATGGTTTTTTATTTGTTGATCCCATATTTTATGCCATCTGTGACGTCTTTATTTAATAAGCATATCAACAAAATTTCAACCATAATCATCCCCATTGTAAAGGAGCAACACAGCATCCCCTGGATTTCTTTCATCAATAGAACTACAATTATTTTAGCAAAATAACTTTTATTTGCTTACACACACATCATATCTTCTCATGTTCAGCAGGTTTCATGGGAGAGCAAAGTGATGCTCAACTTGGTGCAGAAACTTAATGAAGTTGATCACAGCATTAAAGAAATTTATACTTACATGTTGAACAGAAAATTTCATCATTCATCTCCAATTTGTGCCCGCAAAGGTTTATTTGAAAAGAAAGCTTCTAAGTTGTACATGAAATGTTCTTCAAGTGCTTGAAAAGACTCTGGAGTCAATACCGCATTATGTGGAGACATCACCACGTTATCCAACCCAAACAGTTCTTCTGGCACATGAGGTTCATTTTCATAAACATCAAGACCAGCACCACTAATCTCACCTCTCTTAAGAAACTGAACCAGTTCCTTCTCATCAACGACTGCCCCTCGTCCAACATTTATGACAATACCTTCCTTCCCAAGGGCAGTCAGCACTTCTTTCCCAACTATGTGGTGTGTTTCTTTTGTTAAAGCACAACAAAGAATCAGAATATCACTGTTCACTGCAAGATCATGAATATTAGAATAGAAAGGAAACAAAACATCAGGCTTCTTCCTCTTTGAGGTATATGCAATGCTGCAGCCAAAGGCCTCAAGTCTTTTACCGACCCTTGAACCAATGCTCCCTAGACCTACAATGCCCACTCGTTTTCCACCAACCTGTGTAAAAGAACATGTTAAGTAGAGTGTCATCTTGCCAGTTCCCACAACTCCTTTACTAGCTTAAGTAGCACTTTTGTAAAATGACATAGAAATCATATACAAGAATGTCCTTTTTCTACTTACAAGTTTCAATATCCAATTGAACTCAATTGTTTTAAGGTTGAACTGAACTTCTTATTTATGTATCCTCATTCTACAGCTACTTGAGATTAGCCATTGGAGCGGGGCGTGGAGGGGTAGGACTAGCCTTGACCCGCTAAAATTTTAACACGCCCTGCCCTGTTGAACATTGTCCCAAAATGTTGCCCTGCCGCACTAACCCCGCCATTTCCCATTTATGTTCATAAATGTTTTGAATAAAGCTAAATCTAACTAATACATAATGAAAATCAGAACACACATAATTATAGTTGTACTTGCTCTATCCAAAAAAATTCTAACAAAAAGGTGCATCAACAGAATTAGTTTATGCCCCTCTGTAATCACTCTTTGTATAGACTCTTCACCAAACATCATTGTAACTATAATAGATGGAAAAAGAATTTAAGATTGGCACCAAGATTCGTTCAGGAACAAAAATTAAGAAGTCGACAAAGTGAAGCACGACTTCAAATGAAAAATAATGAACACTTTACATACCCAATGAAATCCTAAAGGTGGGGTACAGGAAACGTAGAGGGTATGAAGACCTTAACTTTACCTCGTGGAGGTTGTTTCCAAAATATCCTCGGCTTAAGTAACAAACATATGCTTTTACTATTTGGTAACAACCCCAAACCCCACTTATAAGATTACACTGAGTATGTTATTGTTATTGTACGCTTTAAAAACAAATATATGCTTTCTTTAGCTATAGAATGATGGTTTTTTTCACCAGCAGCTCTCTATCCAAGAAAAAACATTGTCATTTATGTCAATATGCCTAATCTTTTTAAAGCAACATGGCACACTCTCCAATTGTTCCATGTTTGTTCTTCTAGAGAGTTTCAATCTTCATCATTAATCAAAATAATTTATAAATCGCATTTGACGCATTAAGAAACTATTTTTTTAAATATATAATTCATTTAAATTTAAAATATTAGATTAATCTAAATCGAAAAATGCGTAAAAAAAAATAACTAGGATCTAGATTGAGAATGTTTTAGAACAAAATTGACCTTAGAACCGAGATGGAATTCTCCTTTGACAGGCCAACAACCAGCACGAACAAAACGGTCAGCAGCAGAGACACGACGGAGGACGTCAATCAATAGGCCGACGGCGAAGTCAGCGACATCATCGGAGAACGAATCTCCGGAGCTGGTGACGCGGATGCCACGGCGCCGACACTCCGCGAGGTCTATATGGTCTAAGCCGGCGCTAGTACCCACGATGCACTCCAAGTTAACGTACTTATCCAGGGTTTCCGACGTGACCGTAGTAGGACCCACACAGAGCATGACCCGAACCGACCCGGAAAGAGGTAGATGTGATGGGTCGGGTTCGTTAATCGGGTCGAGAACCCGATACAGGGCTTTGAGTTTGTGCACGTATGTCTTTCCAAATCTGGGATAGCGATGGACGAGTAGTAGTCGGAGATTGGTCGTTTCCGGCGATTGATGCTCATCGGAAAAGGCCATGTTCTCCCAGTTCCAATTTAACTGATTTTCTTAGATATGTATATATTTTGTTGTTTTTGTTGAGTTAAAATTATTCAAATTTTTAGTGATAAATATAATATAAAAGTATTTCCTACCGACAGAACTCTGTCACAACAATATACACAGTAGAAAAAATGCACGTAAAATAAATTCACAAATTCCATAAACACAATGCCATATTTCTTTGTTGCTGTAATAGCTTAAACAGGAAGTTGTACATGGGCATAACAATTCATCTTCCAATTTACTAGCAAATAAATTTCCAACCAAAACAATAACGTTTATTATCCAACTATTGGTGTTACTTTAACAAGGTTATTTTCATCTGGACAAATCCATACACGATTGCAACAGACACCATCAACACGAATACAATCACTGTCCACTAGAGGTATAGCAGTAACATTAGGATTTGTTCTTTCTATTATGTTTTTAGCTTTTATGACTTCAACTCCTACTAACTCCGGCCATTCAAATGGAATTTTGCTTCCTGGTTTCTTGCATCTGTTGCCAGTACAATCACAATAGAGGCAAGGAGGATATACAGAAGAAACCATAGATATTTGGGTAACAAAGAGAAAACCAACACAGAAAAAGATTATTATTTTCTCCATGATTTTTGTAATGCTCTACAATTGGAGGTGGAAATTAAAATTTATAGGAATGTTAGGATACATTGCCAATATAGATACTCCATATATGTTAACACCTTCCATTTTAAGTCAATATTTTTTCCTTTCCTAAATGGATTTCAAGATGCTGTAACAAATATACCAGTGGAATCTCATAGCCCCTGACGGAGGAGGGTACCATATATGCAGACCTTATCATTATCTCAAAGAGATAGAAAATCTGTTTCTGGAAGACTCTCAATGCAAACATATCAACCCAAAAATAGAAAAATCCATTATCTTATAGAGACAGAGAATCTGTGTTTCCGGAAGATCCTCAACTCAAATATATGAACCCAAAAATAAAAAAATACTGGATATAGAATAACGACTAGAATAAATGATGGACAGTATATATATCATAATTTAATATCCTTTATTAAACGTATTTCAAAATTTTGTATATGTTCATCACCATCTATCACTTTTTAATTACTTTATTTCCTGTGTTGAATATATTTCATAGCTCAAGGATTACATTTATGTTTTCTATGATTTTTTTTGGCTTTTTACTCATTTCCCAATCAATATTTGAATACAATAATATCAACACATTAATGAAAAAAATATAATCAAAGATGTAACAATCTGTTCAATTTAATATAATAATATCCATACATTTATGAAAAAAATATTGTCAAAGACGTTACAATCTATTGTTTACACAATTATTCAACATATCACATTAAGAATCCCTACAAACTCTTACCATTGACGCATCACAATATTAGAGGGCTTGGGTATATTTGAAAGGCGCGGCGGCGTGAAGCGAAGCGTTTTATATAGTATGAGGTGAAACGTAAGTCCTCAGATATAGGGCGTACGTCTCGTGGATTTACGAGAGAGGTATATCATATATATATATATATATTAAATTTTATAATTTTCATACTAAGAAAATAAACAAAAATAAAACTTTCAACAATTTTACAAATAAATTTAAATAAATCACCAAAAATATATATATAAAAAATTATAATTAGACTAATTATTTTTTCTAACCTTTACTTTATAGAGATGTTAGGATACATTACCACATGGATATTCCATATATGTTAACACCTTTAAATAAAATATTTTTTCCCTTCGTGAATGGATTTCTGTATATTTTTTCCTCCTCAGACCTCAGACCTCACTTGTGGGATTTTTATTTGGGTATAGATGATAAACATTTTCTTAATCTAGTATATCTATTTAAGTTTCTTAATAAAAATTGATATCTCGATAACGAATTTCAGCCATACCAACAACATACCCAGTTAAATCTCACAAGTGGGGTCTGGAGAGGGTAGAAATGTATACAAACCTTTTCACTACCTCGTAAGAAGTAGAGAGACTGTTTCCTGAGTTTTTAAAGACAGAGTGATAAATAAAATTAAAGAAAGGATGTTATAAGATAAAACTATCACATTTCTTCAAACAAAAATGATCATCCAACTACTGGCTTTTCTCTAATAAGTCCTTTATCATCTGGACATAGCCACACACGATTGCAACATATATTACCAATACGAATACAATCACTATCTAGCGGGACGCCGGTAACATTAGGGTTCGTACGTTCTACCGTCGCCTTAGCTTGCAAGATCGCAACTCCGATCAACTCCGGCCATTCATATGGAATTGGATCTCCAGGTTCTTTGCAAGCATTGCCAGTACAGTCGCAACCAAGTTGACAAGGAGGGTACTTTAAACCCTCTACATATTGAGAGAGAAATAGAAAACCAAAAGAGAGAAGAATTACGATTATTTTCTCCATTTTTCGTGAATGTGATTACTCAGATGGCGAAGGAACTGAACTTCAGCATTATATAGCGAGCTAGCTAGGATCAACTTATCTTATTATTATATGGTCAAATCTTATATTAATTTTATTTCTTTTGTTGAATGAACTTTTAGGTCACATTAATTTTATTTCTAATTCTATTTTCTTTGTTGAATATATTTTCAAATATGCAATATATGTGTTAATATTATTTCTAATTATTCTAGTTTCTTTGTTGAATATATTTTCAAATATGCAATATACGTGTTAATTTTGTTTTCAGTTCTAGTTTCTTTACAACAACAACATACCCAGTAGAATCTCACAAGTGGGGTCTGAGGAGGGTAAGATATACGCAAACCTCACCACTACCACATAGAGGTAGAGAGGTTGTTTCCTGGAAACCCTCGTCACAAAAACTCATCAGCAGAATAAGCTAGATATGGTAAACAGACAAGTAGGAGAAGGAGAAAGTGCACGAGAAGAGCAATTAATAACGAAAAACACATGATAATAAGTACATATAAGAGTACCTACAGGAGAATTAACATATAAAGACAGATAAATAACATATAAAAGGTATGTAATCAACTAGTCCTAGTTTCTTTGTCTAATATATTTTCAAATATGCAATATATGTGTTGATTTTATTTCTAATTATTCTAGTTTCTTTGTTGAATATATTTTCAAGTCTGCAATATACGTGTTAATTTTATTTCTAGTTCTAGTTTCTTTTCAACAACAACATACCCAGTAGAATCCCACAAGTGGGGTCTGGGGAGGGTAAGATATACGCAGACCTCACCACTACCACATAGAGGTAGAGAGGTTGTTTCCTGGAAACCCTCGTCACACGATTGCAACATATATTACCAATACGAATACAATCACTATCTAGCGGGACGCCGGTAACATTAGGGTTCGTACGTTCTACCGTCGCCTTAGCTTGCAAGATCGCAACTCCGATCAACTCCGGCCATTCATATGGAATTGGATCTCCAGGTTCTTTGCAAGCATTGCCAGTACAGTCGCAACCTAGTTGACAAGGAGGGTATTTTAAACCCTCTACATATTGAGAGAGAAATAGAAAACCAAAAGAGAGAAGAATTACGATTATTTTCTCCATTTTTCGTGAATGTTATTAGTCAGATGGTGAAGGAACTTCAGCATTATATAGCGAGCTAGGTAGGATGAACTTATCTTATTATTATATGGTCAAATCTTATAGTGTTTTTTTAAGCAAATATACAAGTTTGAGGCTTGAAATTACATTTCCGAATTTATTTACTTCAATACCAATTAATTTACATATTTACCAAGTCATATAATTTGACTTTTCAATTAATTTAATCATTTTCCGTTTTTTTTAATTTTTGACAAGGTGATGTGGACCTGCATTAAATGCGGGTCAGGCTTCATTAAATGGAGCATTAAATGCGGTCAGTGGGTTATTAAATGCACCACTTCAATTTTTTTTTTAATAAACAAAATGTATTTCTGTTGTTAAAATTGATTTTTCATCTTCTTCTTTGTTGTATTATTATTTGTTTAGCAAGAATTTCTCTCCTTCTTCTTCACAACGTTCCTTCATCAGCCGGATTTCAGGTATATATTTATTGAATTTTATTTTTTGGTTTTCGTTTTGAGTCGGGTTCTAGTAATGGTCATCTCCCATTTTGTGTATAGGTTATCTCGACCCTTTTTTTTTTTAAATTTTTTTTGCACCCAATGTCGTTGTTCTTCCTTCCAACTCTTTTTTTCGTTATTTTCGAAAGTTATGAAATTTTTTTGGATTTGTTGTTGTTCTTTCAGTGGGTTCTTGGTATTTTGTATTGCGGGTTGCTTTCGATAATCTTAAGATTCAAGTAATGGTCATCTCCCATTTTGTGTAAAGTTTATCTCAACCTTTTTTTTTTTTAATTTTTTTGCATCCCATGTCGTTGTTCTTCCTCCCAACTCCCTTTTTTTCGTTATTTTCGAATTTTTTGCATTTATTTGGTTTTTTTGTTGTTCTTTCAGAGGGTTATTGGTGTTTTTATCCCCTTTTTATTTTTTCGGATTGGTATTCTTTATAGCGGGTTGCTTTCAATATTCTCAAGATATTCCCTTTCACTTATTTTGGTATTATTTTGCGAATCAACTGGTTCATGGCCCTTTTTTTTATGGTTTGCAACTGGTAATTGGGGGTTTTTTGAGTTTAGCATGTGCCGTATCTCTCCTTGTTTGTATTTAATTTGGTTCTTTTTGGTATGCAATTGTTTATTTTTGTAGAAGAGTAATTGGTGACATCAATAGTGTTTGTATCGAAATTTTTGGTATATTTTTTGGCATTGTCCATGGTTGTGTGTTAAGCATGATGATGGTTGATGTATTAGTTTTTTTACACTGCAATGACATTATCTTGGCTGTTTTGGTATGCGATATCTAATTTTTTCGAGGTTGAAATTGTGGTATTTTTATTGGTATGCAAATGGTAATTGGGGGCATGTGACTTTATTATGTGTTGTTTGCCCCCCTTAGTTTTTGGTATTTTTTTTGGTATTCTTCATGTGCCGGACTGGGGATAATTGGTATTGCTGATGGTAGTTTGGAATTCAATGATTCTTCCCCATGGGTGGTATGCATTATAGTATTGTCCTATGTCTGTTGGTATGCTTATTTGGTAATTGGGATGGGGTTTTTCATGTTTGCTGTTTTGATGTAAATTTGTCGAGGTTGAAATTGTGGTATTTTTTTGGTATGCAATGGAAATTGTGGTATTTTTTTGGTATGCAATGGTAATTGGGGGTATGTGACTTTTGTATGTGCTGTTTCTCCCCTTTATTTTTGGATATTATTGTATGTATTTATTTGGTTGTTGGTATTTTTATGTCTAGTGTTGTTTTTGTAGTAGAGGAATTGGTGACAGTTAATAGAGTTTATATTGTATTTTTTGGTATATGTTTTTGGTATTCAATGGTGTTGTGGTTGAAACTTCAACAGTTTATTTTTTGGTGTTTCCTATGATATTCTGTTTTGTATTTAATATATGTTTTATTGGTTTAATGTGCAGTGTTGTAATTGTATAAGAGGACAAAATTACTATGGAAGTGACACCAACGAGGAGGAATTTGTGACAGTTAATAGAGTTTATATTGTATTTTTTGGTATATGCTTTTGGTATTCAATGGTGTTGTGGTTGAAATTGGTATCCGATATGGTAGTTCACTATGCATTTGTGGGTTGTATTTTTGGTATTCTCTGTCAGTTACGATGTATGGTTGGTTGCAAATTTTGGTGTTCACTATGGTACTTATAAAATTATCGAACTTTGCCACCAGATATTCCAAAAATAAAAAAATTACAAAAATATATGAACGTGCATGATCTTATCAACACCTATACCAACACTATTACCAATAAAAAAACCAACACTGTTATTGGTTATTTTATGTAATAAAAGTTTGTAAAGTATGCACAATTTTAATGTAAGAGAAAGAAAAACTACACACACATTAAATGCTTTAATGTTAGAGAAAGAAAAAGTACACACACATTAAATGCAATTGTTGGTTGCTTGGAATTGTTGCTATTTTTTCTCATTTCCCTATAAAGAAGGACACTATTCACAACAATTTGCATTAATTGCATTATTTTTTTGTTTCACATGTTTTTTTTAATCTTTTTTTTGTTGTAAATTGATTTGATGTGTCCTTTTTAAAAATAATTCAATACCTTTTACATTATTAAAAGGCCAAATTTTATACATTACATATTTATAGTATAGAACAAGCCAAATACGTACGAACATGTTAATAAATAATTAATTCTACCAATTTGGTTACGATTAACTTTTTATATTCTTTAAAAAAACACAAAAAAATTCACATTAAACTCCAAGTAAAATTTCATCTTGTGTGTTTATTGCAATTATGACTATCAATTATACATATGACAATATTTGTCTCGAACTTGTTAGTCCAATCAGTTAATTCTTTATTCCACTATTCACGTAAAATTATATATTTGCACTGGATGTCATAGCAACAAATTTTTTCCCCGACTTTACTACCATGTTCGTACAAACATATATAAAAATTAAAATTTTTTACTACCACAAACAACACCAAACAACACCACAAATAACACCAAACAACTGCTATTGTTATTTTGACTAATGGAAAGTAATTATCATTGTTATAGTATAATACTTGCACCCACATGGGGCAGCTGTACCTCTTGATGTGGCATCCCAATAAAAAATCCCTTGGTCAACAACTTATTAAATACACAAAAAACATTCCCTCCATTTTATCTTGTGGTTAAAAATTTTGCATGAAAAAAATGGAAGACAAATGGGGGCCAGCCGTACCTGCTTGACGTGGCCTCCCTTTATAGGGGCTTGTAGGCTGCCATAATCCCATCAAATCAATTAAATCTATTTGATGGGTCTTCTTCTAATAAATTTATTCAACACATTTTCCATAAATATTTATTAAAATACCATAATTTATACATTACAATTTTTTATGGTGTAGAACAAGACAAATATGTATGAACATCTTAATAAATATTTAATTCCACGAAATTCGCTACAATTACCTTCTTATATTTTTTTTTTTAAAAAAATACTATTATCAATTATTTTTTTATATTCTAAATTTTTTTCTATTATGACAATATCAATTATACGTAAGACTAATTTTTTCGTGAACACCAAATTTTTTTGTCCATACTACAATCATTTTACGCTTTACATTACGTTTATAAATTGAAAATTTTATTCTCCAATTTTGAAGAACATACTACTTCTTTGTCAATTATTATTAAAAAACAAAAAAAAATAATAAAACTAGAAACCCATTTCCTACACCAACTTCTAAAAACTTTTAAATATCATCAATTTATTCTTCCTTTTCACCACCTATCACATCACACTTTAATCAATTTTATTATAAAAAATAATACTCTCTTTCCTACTTTTTAATTAAAGTTGGTATAACTTTGGTAATTTTAACCAACTTGGTAATGCGTTGTAATTTCCTCCCCTAAAAAAGGCATTTTTGAAATCCGCCCAATCTTATATTAATTTTATTTCTTTTGTTGAATGAACTTTTAGGTCACATTAATTTTATTTATAATTCTATTTTCTTTGTTTGAATATATTTTCAAATATGCAATATATATGTTAATTTTATTTCTAATTCTAGTTTCTTTGTTGAATATATTTTCAGATATGCAATATATGGGTTAATTTTATTTCTAATTCTAGTTTTTTGTTTTAATATATTTTCAGATATGCAATGTATATGTTCATATCCCACCAAATGTCCAAGTCTGAATACTAATCTAAAGCAAAGTATTGAAGAAATGCTACAGAATTTGGGCCAAAGACTAAATTAATTGAAAACTTTCCCATATAACTCTTACAAAATGTCTTAATTATGTTTCATAGCGATTTACATTTCGTAAACTATAGTAATAAAAGTGTTTGTAAACAAAATCAATTTTTCATATTATCTATTACTTTTTCTAACCTTAAAAATATTTTTATCAAATACAACCATCAAATATGTACCTAAAGTTGGATGATAAACGACAAATTTGTTGAAAAAGTATAACGAGGATAAATATAACTTTTTTTAGAGTACGTGAACAAATATGATCCTTTTCCATTTCTAAAATTTTGACATCCTGTGTGAAAAGATAATTGACTAGTAAAAATCAATCTTTTGATTGAGTGTTGAATCAATTTTTCATTCATTCTGCATGCCTTCAACTGTTAATTATATATTCATATTGGTGTATGTGCTAGATACTATGTAATTTCATATAACAGCATGACACAATATTCAGAAGATTGATGAACTATAGTAAAGTCTCACTAAATTACATCAATTTTGTAGTTTTCAGCTATTCAGAAAAGCTGCAACCTACTATTATTACATAAACAAACATAAAAAGATTGCTAGTGCGGGAAATAATGTAAATCAGAAGTTCACTTATTCCAATTTAACAGATATTGGACTTCTCACAACATATTTGTTAGAGATCCATGATATAGCTCCTTGAACAAAGCGGTCGGTGATTTCGCCTGTTTGGGTAAATGATACTGTATATGTTGCCTGTTGGTTCACTCGGGTGAAGACAAGGGTTGCAGGTACAACAACTACATCGACTCCTTGAATTTGAGTGATGTTAACGGTGTAGGTTGAGCTTGCATGACCAACGTTTGTAACTGTTCTTGTATAATTTTGAGTCTGAGGTCCAAGTATGATGGAGAAGGAAGGATAGTTCAGTTCTGCCTCAGGTATACTTGATTGTAGTGAGCACTTGACATTTTGCTGCACAAGGATTTCAATATCTTTATCTTTGTAGCCTAGACCACATAGATATTGGATGTAGTTCTTAACTTTGATGTCATAAATAAGTCCGGGATCGCTTGCTTTTGATGGATTTACATGGCCTGCACCAGTGGCAAAGATATCAGCAGGTAGATGCCTCTGATCAAGGATGGCCTGACCTTTCAGGTTGGATTGATCAGCTGTAGTCATTATCGCAGATTTAATAGCAGCTGGCGACCAATCAGGATATGCACTTTTAAGTAAAGCTGCAATGCCACTAAGGTGAGGACAGGACATTGAGGTTCCTGAGATGATGTTAAATGTCAAATCAGTGCCAGTTTTGTTCTCCACTGAGACGGGCCATGCAGCAAGGATGTTCACTCCAGGACCGATAATGTCCGGTTTGACTATGCCTGGACTTACCAAGTTAGGACCTCTGGAGGAAAAAGATGATACAGATGGTGAACTTTTAAAGCCAATTCTGGTGCCTTTGAAAAGGATTCCTGCTGAGGGCGTGGAGGTTGAGTTTATGTATGCTTTAATCTTTTCTCCAGCAGTGTAACTAACATGTGTTGCAGGAAGAACATAAGGATCAGAGAATGTGTCATCTCCGTCAAACTTTTGATTGACAAGAATCATGGCAGCACCACCAGCATCCTTTACTGTCTGGCCTTTTTCAAGTCTTTCTACATTGTCACCTATGTCACACACGACAACCTTGCCTTTGACATCAATGTTATTAAGGGATCCTGACTTACAGATTGCAGCCTCTCGAATGGGCAGGACAGGGTGTACCAAGGGCAATAAAGTATGAGGAAAATTCGAGGGCTGAAAAGCCGATTCACCATCATACTCTTGTCCGTTTCCTAGCACAGCTGTCGCTACTATCTTCCTATCATGGGTGCTAGCGCCAACAGTGAGAATCCAAGGGGCCCCATTAGACAATGAAGAATTTAATGGACCTTCATTACCAGCGGAAGCACTCACAAAGATACCCTTTTGGATTGCATGAAAAGCCCCAGTGGCAATACTATCTTCATAAAATGGACCGGAAAATCCACCAAGGGAGAGAGATAGTACGTCAACACCATCGTCTATTGCAGCATCAAATGCAGCCAATATATCAACATCTGAACAGCTAATTAGCGAACATACCTTGTACATCGCAATGTGAGCAAGAGGGGCCATACCGGCTGCTGTGCCATTGGCACTGCCAAGGAAACTTGCATCATCGACAAAGTTACCCGCTGCTGTACTTGAAGTATGCGTGCCATGGCCATTGTCATCAAATGGTGGATCACTTGAACCACTCACAAAATTCCTCGCACCAATGATCTTCTTGTTACATGTCACATTTCCTGTGAACTCACATTTCCCTTTCCATTTTGCTGGTGGAGGTGGCATGTTCTCATCACTAAAAGATGGATGACTCGGAGTAATCCCAGAGTCCAGAACACCAATGATCACACCCTTACCGTAATTTGATTGTTGCCAGAACCCCATATTTTGGTACAACCCCAAAAAATTTGGAGTATGGGTCGTATGCAAAGCTAAAATCTTCTCAACCCTCGCGGAAACAAAACCATCTTTCTTTTCTATTTCTCTAACCTCATCAGCTGACAATTTGGCTGCAAAGCCAATAGCCACATGGTGATAGGAGTGAATAATGCGTGATGACGCCTCTGTATCAGCCAATCCTTCTGGTAGAAAGGAGTTATAGTAGCTTTGTAGATCAGCCGAGTTAGCAAGAATTCGGGCATCTGGCTTATTTACATGGACAATGTAAGTATGCAAACCAGATGAAGGTTGGGCAATTGACAAATGGAAACTCAACAAAAAAGCAATAGAGAAGATAAAAATGCAAGTCATTGTTGGTCTTTGGTTATGAATGATCCAAATTTTATATAATTAACATGCTATATATACTATGAATATAGGGAGCCAGCTAGGATCAATTTATCTTATTATTATATGTTCAAATCTTATATTAATTTTATTTCTAATTATAGTTTCTTTGTTGAATATATTTTCAAATATGCAATATATATGTTAATGTTATTTCTAATTATAGTTTCTTTGTTAAATATATTTTCAAATATGCAATATATATGTTAATGTTATTTCTAATTATAGTTTCTTTGTTAAATATATTTTCAAATATGCAATAGGCCAAATACATAAAGAGACACCTAAACTTGTCCTCATTTTTTACTTAGACACGTAAACTAAGACAAGTTCCTAATTGACACCTAAATTGCTCAGATTTGATCCCATTAAACAATTTTATCCTACTTGGCACTCTTCGATACTGTTTTTCAAATTTTTCAGCTAAAAATAAATAGTTGCGGTCCAAAATTTTTTTTTTTAGTTTCATAAAAGTAGATTCTTAAAATTCTCAGTTAACCATGTGCAAAAAATTTTTATTTAAAACTGTAATAATTTTTTTCGCATATGGTTAACGGAGAATTTTGAGAACCTACTTTTATGGAATTTTTTTTTTGGATAACTGAGAATTTTTAGAACTTACTTTTATGAAAAAAAAAAATTTTTGGACCGCAACTATTTATTTTTGGCTGAAAAATTTAAAAAACAGTATCGGAAATTGCCAAGTAGGATAAAAGTGTTTAATGGGATCAAATTTGAGCAGTTGAGGTGTTTATTAGGAACTTGTCTTAGTTTAGGTGTCTAAGTGAAAAATAATTAAGGACAAGTTTAGGTATCTCTTCATGAGTTAAGCCTATGCAATATATGTGTTAATTTTATTTCTAATTATTCTAGATTCTTTGTTGAATATATTTTCAAATATGCAATGTATATGTTCATATCCCACCAAATGCCCAAGTCTGAATACTAATACAAAGCAAAGTGTTGAAGAAATGCTACAGAATTTGGGCCAAAGACTAAATTAATTGAAGACTTTCGCATATAACACTTAAAAATATCTTAATTATGCTTCATAATGACTTACATTTCGTAAACTATAGTAATAATAAAGTTCGTAAACAAAATCAATTTTTCAAATTATCTATTACTCACTCTAACCTTAAAACACTACTTTTATCAGATACAACTATTACTCTCGCTAATATAAATATTGTTTGTTTATACAAAGCCAACACATTTTCGTCACATGTCTCATTAGTAATTTTGTACAAAAATATTATTTTTCTTGGTAGATAAAATATAACTCATGAACAATTTACTTTTTATTGAGCTAAAGTAGGATCAATAATTGTGTTTTTTAAAAATAGTTTTGTGATAGTGTATCATATTTTTGTTATGAACTTTTACTTCTTTGGTAAGATTATTTAAAAAATTGAGTTAATTTTAATAGTTTTTACAACTTATAAATTTTTTATATTTTTTATAATTATGGAATTTTACTGAATAAGTCGCTGTTGTATGAAATTTTTACATTTATGAGCAAAAATATAACTTAAAAATACAAATTACATGTCCAACCAAAACTCAACTTATCTCATATGATTTCATGTCATGATTTTAAATTACATGGCCAAATGACCCTTATTATTATTATTTCAGCTAGATTTAAATTCTTGTGATTAACCTTTTTAATAATTGCCTTACCTCTCTTTATTTTAACTTAGCTTTTTTTTTTTTTTTTTAAAGTTTGTTTCTTATCAAGTCTTTCACTTTGCTTTTTTATTTTTTCCCTCTTCTATTATATAAGAATTAACGGGTAAATATGTACGGGATAATAAGGGTGGGACATGTGAATTAACGGGCAAATATGTACCTAAAGTTGGATGATAAAAAACAAATATGTTGAAAAAGTATGACGAGGATAAATATAACTTTTTTGAGAGTACATGAACAAATATGATCCTTTTTCGTTTCTAAAATTTTGACATCCTGTGTGAAAAGATAATTGACTAGTAAAAATCAATCTTTTAATTGAGTGTTGAATCAATTTTCATTCATTCTCCATATCTTCATCTTTTAATTATATATTCATATTGGTGTATGTGCTAGATACTATGTAATTTGATATAACAGCATGACACAATATTCAGAAGATTGATGAACTATAGTAAAGTCTCACTAAATTACATCAATTTTGTAGTTTTCAGCTATTCAGAAGAGCTGAAACCTACTATTATTACATAAACAAACATAAAAAGATTGCTAGTGCGGGAAATAATGTAAATCAGAAGTTCACTTATTCCAATTTAACAGATATTGGACTTCTCACAACATACTTGTTAGAGATCCATGATATAGCTCCTTGAACAAAGCGGTCTGTGATTTTGCCTGTTTGGGTAAATGATACTGTATATGTTGCTTGTTGGTTCACTTTGGTGAAGACAAGGGTGGCAGGCACAACAACTACATCGACTCCTTGAATTTGAGTGATGTTAACGGTGTAAGTTGAGCTTGCATGACCAACGTTTGTAACTGTTCTTGTATAATTTTGAGTCTGAGGTCCAAGTATGATGGAGAAGGAAGGATAGTTCAGTTCTGCCTCAGGTATACTTGATTGTACAGAGCACTTGACAGTTTGTCGCACAAGGATTTCAATATCTTTATCTTTGTAGCCTAGACCACATAGATATTGGATGTAGTTCTCAACTTTAATGTCATAAATAAGTCCGGGATCGCTTGCTTTTGATGGATTTACATGGCCTGAACCAGTGGCAAAGATATCAGCAGGTAGATTCCTCTGATCAAGGATGGGCTGACCTTTCAGGTTGGATTGATCAGCTGTAGTCATTATCGCGGATTTAATAGCAGCTGGCGACCAATTAGGATGTGCAATTTTAAGTAAAGCTGCAATGCCACTAAGGTGAGGACAGGACATTGAGGTTCCTGAGATGATGTTAAATGTCAAATCAGTGCCAGTTTTGTTCTCCACTGAGACGGGCCATGCAGCAAGGATGTTCACTCCAGGACCGATAATGTCCGGTTTGACTATGCCTGGACTTGCCAAGTTAGGACCTCTGGAGGAAAAAGATGATACAGATGGTGAATTTTTAAAGCCAATTCTTGTGCCTTTGAAAAGGATTCCTACCGAGGGCGTGGAGGTTGAGTTTATGTATGCTTTAATCTTTTCTCCAGCGGTGTAACCAACATGTGTTGCAGGAAGAACATGAAGATCAGAGAATGTGCCATCTCCGTCAATCTCTAGATTGACAAGAATCATGGCAGCACCACCAGCATCCTTTACTGTCTGGCCTTTTTCAACTCTTGCTACATTGTCACCTCTGTCACACACGACAACCTTGCCTTTGACATCAGTGTTATTAAGGGATCCTGACGAACAGAATGCAGCCTCTTTATTGGACAGGCCAGGGTATACCAAGGGCAATAAAGTATGAGGAAAATTCGAGGGCTGAAAAGCCGATTCACCATCATACTCTTGTCCGTTTCCTAGCACAGTTGTCGCTACTATCTTCCTATCATGGGTGCTAGCGCCAACAGTGAGAATCCAAGGGGCCTCATTAGACAATGTAGAATTTAATGGACCTTCATTACCAGCGGAAGCACTCACAAAGATACCCTTTTGGATTGCAGCAAAAGCCCCAGTGGCAATACTATCTTCATAAAAAGGACCGGAAAATCCACCAAGGGAGAGAGATAGTACGTCAACACCATCGTCTATTGCAGCATCTAATGCAGCCAATATATCAACATCTGAACAGCCTAATGAACATACCTTGTACATCGCAATGTGAGCAAGAGGGGCCATACCGGCTGCTGTGCCATTGGCACTGCCAAGCAAACTTGCATCATCGACAAAGTTACCAGCTGCTGTACTTGAAGTATGTGTGCCATGGCCGTCGTCATCAAATGGTGGATCACTTGAACCACTCACAAAATTCCTCGCGCCAATGATCTTCTTGTTACATGTCACATTTCCTGTGAACTCACATTTCCCTTTCCATTTTGCTGGTGGAGGTGGCATGTTCTCATCACTAAAAGATGGATGACTCGGAGTAATCCCAGAGTCCAGAACACCAATGATCACACCCTTACCGTAATTTGATTCTTGCCAGAACCCCTTATTTTGGTACAACCCCAAAAAATTTGGAGTATGGGTCGTATGCAAAGCTAAAATCTTCTCAACCCTCGCGGAAACAAAACCATCTTTCTTTTCTATTTCTCTAACCTCATCAGCTGACAATTTGGCCGCAAAGCCAACAGCCACATGGTGATAGGAGTGAATAATGCGTGATGACGCCTCTGTATCAGCCAATCCTTCTGGTAGAAAGGAGTTATAGTAGCTTTGTAGATCAGCCGAGTTAGCAAGAATTCGGGCATCTGGCTTATTTACATGGACAATGTAAGTATGCAAACCAGATGAAGGTTGGGCAATTGACAAATGGAAACTCAAGAAAAAAGCAATAGAGAAGATAAAAATGCAAGTCATTGTTGGTCTTTGGTTATGAATGATCCAAATTTTATATAATTAACATGCTATATATACTATGAATATAGGGAGCCAGCTAGGATCAACTTATCTTATTATTATATGTTCAAATCTTATATTAATTTTATTTCCAATTATAGTTTCTTTGTTGAATATATTTTCAAATATGCAATATATATGTTAATGTTATTTCTAATTATAGTTTCTTTGTTAAATATATTTTCAAATATGCAATATATATGTTAATGTTATTTCTAATTATAGTTTCTTTGTTAAATATATTTTCAAATATGCAATATATATGTTAATTTTATTTCTAATTATAGTTTCTTTGTTAAATATATTTTCAAATATGCAATATATATGTTAATTTTATTTCCAATTATAGTTTCTTTGTTGAATATATTTTCAAATATGCAATTTATATGTTAATTTTATTTCCAATTATAGTTTCTTTGTTGAATATATTTTCAAATATGCAATATATATGTTAATGTTATTTCTAATTATAGTTTCTTTGTTAAATATATTTTCAAATATGCAATATATATGTTAATTTTATTTCTAATTATAGTTTCTTTGTTAAATATATTTTCAAATATGCAATATATATGTTAATTTTATTTCCAATTATAGTTTCTTTGTTGAATATATTTTCAAATATGCAATATATATGTTAATTTTATTTCTAATTATAGTTTCTTTGTTGAATATATTTTCAAATATGCAATATATATGTTAATGTTATTTCTAATTATAGTTTCTTTGTTAAATATATTTTCAAATATGCAATATATATGTTAATTTTATTTCCAATTATAGTTTCTTTGTTGAATATATTTTCAAATATGCAATATATATGTTAATGTTATTTCTAATTATAGTTTCTTTGTTGAATATATTTTCAAATATGCAATATATATGTTAATGTTATTTCTAATTATAGTTTCTTTGTTGAATATATTTTCAAATATGCAATATATATGTTAATGTTATTTCTAATTATAGTTTCTTTGTTAAATATATTTTCAAATATGCAATATATATGTTAATGTTATTTCTAATTATAGTTTCTTTGTTAAATATATTTTCAAATATGCAATATATATGTTAATTTTATTTCTAATTATAGTTTCTTTGTTAAATATATTTTCAAATATGCAATATATATGTTAATTTTATTTCTAATTATAGTTTCTTTGTTAAATATATTTTCAAATATGCAATATATATGTTAATTTTATTTCTAATTATAGTTTCTTTGTTAAATATATTTTCAAATATGCAATATATATGTTAATTTTATTTCCAATTATAGTTTCTTTGTTGAATATATTTTCAAATATGCAATTTATATGTTAATTTTATTTCCAATTATAGTTTCTTTGTTGAATATATTTTCAAATATGCAATATATATGTTAATGTTATTTCTAATTATAGTTTCTTTGTTGAATATATTTTCAAATATGCAATATATATGTTAATGTTATTTCTAATTATAGTTTCTTTGTTAAATATATTTTCAAATATGCAATATATATGTTAATGTTATTTCTAATTATAGTTTCTTTGTTAAATATATTTTCAAATATGCAATATATATGTTAATTTTATTTCTAATTATAGTTTCTTTGTTAAATATATTTTCAAATATGCAATATATATGTTAATTTTATTTCTAATTATAGTTTCTTTGTTAAATATATTTTCAAATATGCAATATATATGTTAATGTTATTTCTAATTATAGTTTCTTTGTTAAATATATTTTCAAATATGCAGTATATATGTTAATGTTATTTCTAATTATAGTTTCTTTGTTAAATATATTTTCAAATATGCAATATATATGTTAATGTTATTTCTAATTATAGTTTCTTTGTTAAATATATTTTCAAATATGCAATATATATGTTCATATCCCACCAAATGCCCAAGTCTGAATACTAATCCAAAGCAAAGTGTTGAAGAAATGCTACAGAATTTGGGCCAAAGACTAAATTAATTGAAAACTTTCGCATATAACATTTAAAAATATCTTAATTATGCTTTATAATGACTCACATTTCGTAAACTATAATAATAACAATGGTTGTAAACAAAATCAATTTTTTTCAAATTATCTATTACTCACTCTAACCTTAAAAAACTATTTTTATCAGATACAACCATTACTCTTCACTAATATAAATATTGTTTGTTTATACAAAGCCAACACATGTCTCATTAGTAATTTTGTACAAAAATATTATTTTTCTTTGTGGATAAAATATTACTCATGAACAATGTATTTTTTATTGAGCTAAAGTAGGATCAATAATTGTGTTTTTTAAAAATAGTTTTGTGATAGCATATCATATTTTTGTTATGAACTTTTACTTTTTTTGTTGAGATTATATAAAAAAATTGAGGTAATTTTAATAGTTTTTACTACTTATAAATTTTTTATATTTTCATATAGACTATACTTTGTGAAATTTTACTGGATAAGTCGTTGTTGTATGAAATTTTTACATTTATGAGCAAAAATATAACTTAAAAATTCAAATTATATGTCCAACCAAAACTCAACTTATCTCATATGATTTCATGTCATGATTTTAAATTACATAGCCAAATAAACGACCCTTACTGTTATTTCAGTTTGATGTAAATATATATATATATAAAATAAAATAATAGTGTATAACAAATATAATCATGTTTTATTTATATTAAAATTTTCAAAAGTCATAGAAAGTATACACTTACCATATAATTTAGCTTGACAAAAGTCATAGAATGTATATACCGACTATATAATATAGCTCACTTATACATGATTATACTCTAACTATACATTATAATAATTAAATATCATAATTATAGTTATTTTATTTTTATTTAAATTATTTAATTTTATAAACATAAATAATGTTAGACGTGAGTCTAACATTGTCCGAAAGAGTATTTTTCATGGATTATATTTGTACAACTTTTAAAAAGTTAAATAAGAAAAAGATTTAAATTGTGGCCTTGAAAAGAGACATTCATCTGCATAAATCAGCTTTTATTTCATGTTTAGAATGATGCTCTTTTTGTGTGGAGATTAGTTAAATTGATCGTTCATGCTGATAATTGACAATTTTCTTTTGAGCTGATGATCTATTAAAAACAGTCTCTCTACCTCGATAATGATAGTAATTATTGTTGTAACTTAAAACTTTACTTGTAAATGCAGGGTGATGTGTGTGTGAGACATCTGCAAAGAGATTGCACTAACACCAATTTGCATGGGAAAGAGATCATATCAATATGTACATGATGAGAGCAATTTGTAAAAATAAAAAAACCATTTCTTATGCTATGGTGGATGCTTTGCAACTTGCAGTGTGTCAATATGTAGTTAAAAAATTTAACAAATTTTAAGTGCAGGGAGATCTTGAATGTTTTGATTCAGATGATCAAATATCCTGAATAGAGCTGAATCTTTTTTTCAGCTTTCCTTGATGTTTTATTGAATACTTTGTAATCAGTGACGAAGTCAGAAATTCAAATAAGAAGATTTAAAAGAAGGTAATAATGTCATAGCGGGATCTTTTGACCTAGTAAATATAATAACAATCATTGATTAAAGGTTGAAAAAAGCTTCGGAGACCTGAAATGAAGAGTCACTAATAACTAATAAGATCACTAAAAATTTAATATGGACCCAAATATTTGATTTTTTTCGAATCAAATAATTAGATTCATATTATATTTTAGCGGGTCGGCCAAGTGGGGCAGCTCATTGAATTGCTTAAATGTTAATATTTTTAATTGTAAAATATTAGTTAGAAATAAAAATTAATTAAAAAATTGAGTGATTTTGAGAGTAAAACACTGATAGTTGAGTGACTTTGAGAGTAAAACATTGATAGTTGAGTGGTTTTTGAATAAACAATCAAGGTTGAGTGACTTTCTACGAAAAAAGTTCATAGTTGAGTGACCATCTATAATATTAACTCCTTTTGTGCAATGTAAATGTCTCAGCTATTATTTAACTTGTGTTTCCAATACACACGCGTTAATTTGTTACCGAGAAAAATATTTTTTTGTAAAAATAAGTTAGTTCACATACGGTGGATGAGTAGAAATTAGTTTTGCTTCAACATTTGTAGACTCATATAGAGACGGGTTCTAGTTTTATCCAATCGGTTACTTCCGCAAAATGTGGCTATAGTTGTAATGAAAGTGGCCAAATGCTCAATCCTTCTCTTATCTCTAATATCAGCCCGCTGTACCAGACCATTATTCTTGGTCCAAATTTCGTCAGCCCACTAAATCCCCTGCTTTTCGCATTGAGGAATTTTCATATATAGTCACTCAAAAATATTTTAATTATGCTCCACAGCTATAGTTTGCGTGATTACATTTTATAATTATAGCTATAGCGACGTTTCTATAATTCGCGCAACATTTGTATATGTTTGTATAATTTGCTATGCAATTCACAGTTTTTGTATGCCATTTGTATATTTCACTATACAATTCATGCATAACATGTGTATAGTTCGTTATGCAATTCATAATGTTTTTATATTTCGTTAGACAATTTGATTTTCGTACAACTTCTATATAATCGCGCACAACGTTTGTATAATTCGGGTGAATTCTTTAAAATTCGTAATTATAGCTATATGTTTGCCGTGAGCCATAATTAATTCAAACTATAACTTTGTTAGCTAATTAATTAATATATATTTGCATACCCGTGCGATTTTTCCATACAACAAGGGTTTATTGGTTAGTTGGGTTGAGAAGGAGAGCAAACTTTAATTGATAATAGCATATCCTGTAATGACCCGTTAGGTCATTTTAAAAATAAATACTCTCTCTTTCATAAAAGATTCTCTCCGTAAATTTAAATTAAAAATTTTGGACTATTTCATAATTACGGTCATTTAGTTGACGGATAATTTTAGATGATTAATTTATCGGTGGATTAAAATAATATTTTAATTAATATTTTATACTATTTATCCCATATGTATCAAAAATAGGTTAATAAAATTTATCACTTTTAATATATTAAAATAAATAAATAAGAAAGAAAAAATATATATAATAATAAGAAATTGAAGGGCTGCACAGCAGCAACCCCATGAAACCAAAAGCACAACGTGAAAAGAGGCACGCAGCAACGCAGAAACGCGGAAAAAATAAGGTGCGGGAAGGAAAAGAAAGAAAAAGAAGAGAAGAAAAATTATATCTTTCATCTCAAAACATCAAGGTAATTATTACCATCCTTTCTATGAAGTTTTCATGAGATTATGAAGAAATTTTTAGGGTAGAACGTGTATACTTTATATTAAATTAAGAAAATATAGTCTTAGGGTTCTTAGAATAAAATTTTGATTTGGGGGTCGAATAACGATCCGTTTTAGCTGGAATTTGACGTATACGTTTAGTTTATTATGGGTAAACATAATCTGAAAGAAATTTCCAGATTCGAATTTAAGGGCTCGGGGTGACTTTTTGACCCGATTTTTGAGCCAAAAATAAAAGTAGCAATATGGGTGTCGTTGGATTCGTATTCTTATGTAGATTATGTATTTGAACAGATTTTGATCATCCGAAAGCGTTACGAAAGACTCAAGATTCGAAGGGTTATTCTATTAATTGAGGCAAGTGGATTTCTAAACTTTTGTTAAATATGTTGAACCTCGTATGCTTCCTTATGTTGTAATCTATGAGATGAGATCGTATCATGTGTTGGGTTGATAATTCTTATCGTGATGCCAGTGTGAGGGCCTTAATTGTCTATGTGTTGCTTCGAGAGCATGTGAATCCTAAATTGAGAACAGTGTGAATATGACGTGTTGAGAAAGGGAGATAATCGTGATATGTACTGAGGATCATGGGTTGTTTGAGGAAATAAAGTTACTAAAATGGGGTGAAATATCTTAAAAGAGAATTGTACCAAATATGTATAAAAGAGGGTGAATATTATAATTGCTAAACATTGAGAACTTTGATATTTATTGTACTTATTGAGAGGAATATTGCTTCTATAATTGTGTCTTGATTGCATGCATCCTCATACTCATGACATTTTGAGAAGTTGTTAATGGTGATTCGTATCATGAGTCCTTGACCACGGGCACTTGGGTGGCAAGGTAGTTGATACATTGAGATTCGTATCATGAGTCCTTGACCACGAGCACTTGGGTGGCAAGGTAGTTGATACATCGAGATTCTTATCATGAGTCCTTGACCACGAGCACTTGGGTGGCAAGGTAGTTGATACATCGAGATTCTTATCATGAGTCCTTGACCACGAGCACTTGGGTGGCAAGGTAGTTGATACATCGAGATTCTTATCATGAGTCCTTGACCACGAGCACTTGGGTGGCAAGGTAGTTGATATATATTGTGATTGAGGTATATGGCCTGCGAGGTCCCCATGGGTCCCCTTAGTCTGGGAGCCTTAGCTCGACGGGGGTATATACGACAGGCTGTGCGACGGTCTCGATACCACCTTGCATTGCACAACATTGCATCTCATCCTTGCATATTATTATGTGGCATGATGTTGTTCATGTGATTGATTATGTTATCTCTTGTGAGTTATGGCTTGTGATTTGATAATTGTGATATACTGAAAAACTACCTTTATTGTGTATTATGTGTTGCTGGGCTGGGACTTTTCTGAGTGCAGGTTTGTAGTTTGGCGGTATGTGGTTGGGTGTGAAGGAGTTACTTGGTTCTTCATTGTTTTACTCTAGATTAGTTTCATTTGCTGAGTACCGTGTTGTTTTTGGTACTCACCCCTTGCTACATTTTTGTAGGTTGCGAGCCCAGTCCCTTTAGTTAGAATTTTCTCATTTCAGGACCGAGCTTCCGGATTATCCTTAAGGTAGCTGCTTATCTCACCGGTGGACCTTTAAGGAATCCATTATTATGTTACGTTCTATTTGAGGACTAGACATTTGAGACATTCATTTTTTTTTTTGAGTACTATGTATTTAGAGGCTTGTACACGTGACACCAGGTCTTGGGGGATTTTAATTAAGTTACCTTATTATCGTTAGTTAAAATTTTCACTTTGTATATCCTTTCATATTTTATGATTATAATTGGGTATTAGGCTGACTTGTCTTGGTGGGATAAGACGAGTGCCATCACGCCCGAATTTCGGGTCGTGACAGTTGGTATCAGAGCTCTAGGTTCATAGGTCTCACGTGTGTACAAGCCCAGTCTAGTAGAGTCTCGAGGATCGGTATGGAGACGTCTATACTTATCTTCGAGAGGCTATGAAGACTGTTAGGAAACTTCCTTTTGTTTATTCCTACTCTATCGTGCGTCCGTGGTTCGGTATGATTCTTATCGCTTTATTCTATTTCCTCTCACTTGTAGAGATGATTCGTGGTTAATTCTTTAAATGAGTAGTTAGTGGGTTGTATATGACTTGAAGTTTAGATCTGGTACTAAAGGGTAAGTGGTATACTTATAAGAATTAAAATTGCATTACTTAAGATAGAGTCATGATGGATGGGATAATATTTTGCAGCTACTTAATGGGTAGAAGTATGCGGGTGAGTTTGGTACTACTTTCTTCATAGGTATGATGTGTTCTAGTGGTGGATCTAATGGATTTTCACAGTATAGTATTAGTGGTATATGGAAATTGATATGTCAATCGTTAAACGTGAATACAAACTATTTTAGAAATTATTAGTGTATCATGGGCTCATTTAATAAGGTTTAGTGTTGTGTTCATATTTGAGAAATTAACTAATTTGCTACTCTGGATGCTTGGGTTAAGTATTATTTATAAGAAAAATTTTAGTGGTGGATCTTTGGTATAATTAATGTATTTAAGTTGTGAGGTGTGTTCGGGGAATTCTAAATGAGGACTATTACTCCATAACAAGATCCAAGGGAGTTAGTTCTTTATATTCGACCGATATAGTTTTGGTGTCATATCAATGATGAGGGTAACCTTGAGATGATGGTAATGGCTATAGAGCATAATGGTAATAAAAGTTTGTGATGGATTATGATCAAGGTGTAATCATATGATGATTATTTTTTTTATTGAGTGAATTCAGTATGGTAAACACAATCTGGGGGTATCAAAAGTTACGTTTGCTACTATGTGATGAGTAACGTGATCATAAGAAAGATGTAAAATGTGTTGAGATACTGCTTAAATAGAATTGAAAATGAGTTAGAGTCATAAGTGCATAAATTAGTGAGATGTAGGGATATTCACTTTGGTGGTATAAATCAAAGATATATCTTTTGAGAGAATGGAGAATTGAAATTAAAGTCACCAAGTTTTATTTATTTTGCGTTGGTTATAGTGATAGTATTAAGTATCATTGGTCTTGACTAGAAAACTGTTGGATGATATTTGAGGAAAAAAAAAATCTACAATGTTGGGCTTGAATATGGTGATAATCTCTTTTTGTGAATTTGAGTATGGTAATTAGTACATTAAAATTTTATAAAGGATATTGTAGGGTCGATAAAGAGGGGATCAATCATAAGTTAAGATTTATGAATTCATAAAGATCTCAAGTATGAGCTAATGCCAATATGTAAAGAAATTGGGGAACAAGTTAAAATAAAGATTCGAGTTTTTAATTGTTAGTATATTTTTTGGTAGTATATATATTCTGCCAAGATATTTATTGATAAGATAAGAAATAATGGATAGCAATGAGTATTCAACATTTGGAAGAACCTGCATGTGATTTGGGTCATAAATTTAGTTTGTTTTTTTGTTGAAAGACCTAAAGAAGTTCCCCACTTAAAAATTTGGCTTAGAGTATGAGGTGAAATGTCATGTGTTGTAGGTCAGAGAATAAAGTTGATAAGTGAGCTAGTGAAGGAACGAGAATCTAATATATTGAAGAGTTCAGAGTATCTGAAATTTGTGTCATAGGAAGAATTAAGAAAGTGAAAGAATAAGACCTCATGTATGGACCCTTGGTTCGGAATTAAAGGTCTTACTTATTTTACCTTTGAGCTCAAACATGATAATGCAATGCAGACTTGTTTAGCACAAATTTTCTAGGATGTACTTGTGACATTTATGAAGACTGAGTTTTGAATTCGAGTGACAAATAATAATGTTTGAAGTATGCTACATTTTTATATTGGTCTAGATTTTTCAATTATGATAGATGACTTACAAAAGCACTACGATATATATCTATAGCTTTACACACTTATTGAGGATATTGAGGGGGTCGCAATTACTTTATTAATGAGACTACATAAATTATTGTGATGTATTACATAGACACTTGATGATGACCAGAGGTTATGTGCTTATGGTATGCAAAATGATCAAGGTGATTGAATTTCTCTAAGTTTTGGTATGAGGTATATGATGTTTTGGATGGTGGTTGAAATTCGAAATGTGAAAGATTGCATGAAATTGACTTTAGAATTAAGTAACCTTACTCCGATGAGAAAAGTACTATAAAATTTGAAATCAATGCTATCAACTTTGGGTGTGATTCATATCTATAAGAAGTGCTTAAATAAAAAGGGAGGAAGCCATAACTTGAATTATTTGAAGATGTTAATGTCTTGCTAAGAAGACTTTGATACTAGTAACAATTTGAGAGAATGGTAAATAACAAGTATGGCTATGATATTCTGTTAGTATTAAGAGCGTTGCCTTTGATGCAGTACTCTGAAGAGTATATGAAGTTTGATAAATTAAGTATGTGTACGATTGTATTGGGACCAGACAGGTTGATTATGTGCAGCTAAAAATGGAAGAAAAAAAAAAAGAAAAAGATAGGGTCAGATGAATGAAAATGTTTGATAGGGGCACTATGAAAGGAGTATCTTGTATTATTCGACCTTGATTCCGTGCATTTTGGTGTGGCTACCTACTTTATTATGGGAATACCTACCTATTTCCACTCGTGTCTTCACTTTTGTAGACAGATCCTTAGTGGTGGATCGGGTGAACCGATCCTGCAATTTTCTCTTATTAAGATAGGATGCTTATGCAGACTTGATTATTTTAATGTGGACATATTTAGTATTATTTGGGATAGTTGAAGTATACAAGTGGTTCTACACACAACTTTGTTGATGTGAAATTATTAAAAAAAAAAAAAAAAAAAACAAAGCTGCCATAAATATTTATAGTTGTCCAACAGTTTTAAGGTTCATGTTGTCGTTGAGGTTATGTTCTGGATATGTATGAATGAATGTGAGGCATATTGGGTATAGCTCTATCACTCTTAAGGGTTGTTTATAATCACTGCTATTGATATGGTATTCCTAATAGTGTTGTTAGAGATTCTGTATGTTTGAATGAATCATTCACTAAGTTGTTACTCGATCCTTTCCTTCGTTGGGTCAAAAAGAATTTGATTCTCTATGATGAGTGTTCGATGTCTAAAGATCGTATTTTATAACTTAAGTTCATGGGAAGATTTGATTGTGAGAATGTAATTCTTAACAAAATCTATGAGGGTTTGTGCATTAGAATATTTTGATGGAATGTTCTTAAAGGAGGAGCTTACTTGGAGAGATAAATACTATTTTGGAAGATCATAATTTTGGATTTTGGTAGTGCCCATTATTCTTCCTTCTCCTTCATATGTTCGAGGACGAACATGATTTTTAGTGGTGGATAATGTAATGACCCGTTAGGTCATTTTAAAAATAAATACTCTCTCTTTCATAAAAGATTCTCTCCGTAAATTTAAATTGAAAATTTTGGACTATTTCATAATTACGGTCATTTAGTTGACGGATAATTTTAGATGATTAATTTATCGGTGGATTAAAATAATATTTTAATTAATATTTTATACTATTTATCCCATATGTATCAAAAATAGGTTAATAAAATTTATCACTTTTAATATATTAAAATAAATAAATAAGAAAGAAAAAATATATATAATAATAAGAAATTGAAGGGCTGCACAGCAGCAACCCCATGAAACCAAAAGCACAACGTGAAAAGAGGCACGCAGCAACGCAGAAACGCGGAAAAAATAAGGTGCGGGAAGGAAAAGAAAGAAAAAGAAGAGAAGAAAAATTATATCTTTCATCTCAAAACATCAAGGTAATTATTACCATCCTTTCTATGAAGTTTTCATGAGATTATGAAGAAATTTTTAGGGTAGAACGTGTATACTTTATATTAAATTAAGAAAATATAGTCTTAGGGTTCTTAGAATAAAATTTTGATTTGGGGGTCGAATAACGATCCGTTTTAGCTGGAATTTGACGTATACGTTTAGTTTATTATGGGTAAACATAATCTGAAAGAAATTTCCAGATTCGAATTTAAGGGCTCGGGGTGACTTTTTGACCCGATTTTTGAGCCAAAAATAAAAGTAGCAATATGGGTGTCGTTGGATTCGTATTCTTATGTAGATTATGTATTTGAACAGATTTTGATCATCCGAAAGCGTTACGAAAGACTCAAGATTCGAAGGGTTATTCTATTAATTGAGGCAAGTGGATTTCTAAACTTTTGTTAAATATGTTGAACCTCGTATGCTTCCTTATGTTGTAATCTATGAGATGAGATCGTATCATGTGTTGGGTTGATAATTCTTATCGTGATGCCAGTGTGAGGGCCTTAATTGTCTATGTGTTGCTTCGAGAGCATGTGAATCCTAAATTGAGAACAGTGTGAATATGACGTGTTGAGAAAGGGAGATAATCGTGATATGTACTGAGGATCATGGGTTGTTTGAGGAAATAAAGTTACTAAAATGGGGTGAAATATCTTAAAAGAGAATTGTACCAAATATGTATAAAAGAGGGTGAATATTATAATTGCTAAACATTGAGAACTTTGATATTTATTGTACTTATTGAGAGGAATATTGCTTCTATAATTGTGTCTTGATTGCATGCATCCTCATACTCATGACATTTTGAGAAGTTGTTAATGGTGATTCGTATCATGAGTCCTTGACCACGGGCACTTGGGTGGCAAGGTAGTTGATACATTGAGATTCGTATCATGAGTCCTTGACCACGAGCACTTGGGTGGCAAGGTAGTTGATACATCGAGATTCTTATCATGAGTCCTTGACCACGAGCACTTGGGTGGCAAGGTAGTTGATACATCGAGATTCTTATCATGAGTCCTTGACCACGAGCACTTGGGTGGCAAGGTAGTTGATACATCGAGATTCTTATCATGAGTCCTTGACCACGAGCACTTGGGTGGCAAGGTAGTTGATATATATTGTGATTGAGGTATATGGCCTGCGAGGTCCCCATGGGTCCCCTTAGTCTGGGAGCCTTAGCTCGACGGGGGTATATACGACAGGCTGTGCGACGGTCTCGATACCACCTTGCATTGCACAACATTGCATCTCATCCTTGCATATTATTATGTGGCATGATGTTGTTCATGTGATTGATTATGTTATCTCTTGTGAGTTATGGCTTGTGATTTGATAATTGTGATATACTGAAAAACTACCTTTATTGTGTATTATGTGTTGCTGGGCTGGGACTTTTCTGAGTGCAGGTTTGTAGTTTGGCGGTATGTGGTTGGGTGTGAAGGAGTTACTTGGTTCTTCATTGTTTTACTCTAGATTAGTTTCATTTGCTGAGTACCGTGTTGTTTTTGGTACTCACCCCTTGCTACATTTTTGTAGGTTGCGAGCCCAGTCCCTTTAGTTAGAATTTTCTCATTTCAGGACCGAGCTTCCGGATTATCCTTAAGGTAGCTGCTTATCTCACCGGTGGACCTTTAAGGAATCCATTATTATGTTACGTTCTATTTGAGGACTAGACATTTGAGACATTCATTTTTTTTTGAGTACTATGTATTTAGAGGCTTGTACACGTGACACCAGGTCTTGGGGGTTTTAATTAAGTTACCTTATTATCGTTAGTTAAAATTTTCACTTTGTATATCCTTTCATATTTTATGATTATAATTGGGTATTAGGCTGACTTGTCTTGGTGGGATAAGACGAGTGCCATCACGCCCGAATTTCGGGTCGTGACATATCCACATAGGCGCTACATAGGATAATAAGGGTGAGACATATGAATTAACTGTCGAAGGGCAAATATGTACCTAAAGTTGGATGATAAACGATAAATTTGTCGAAAAAGTATGACAAGGATAAATATAACTTTTTTGAGAGTACATGAACAATATGATCCTTTCTCTCCCCACACCCCTCTTGTGGGATTTTCATTTGGGTATAGATGATAAATATTTTCTTAATCTAGTATATCTATTTAAGTTTCCTAATAAAAATTGATATCTCGATAACAAATTTCAGCCATACTAATTTTTTTTAAGACAGAGTACAACAACAACATACCCAGTTAAATCTCACAAGTGGGGTCTGAAGAGGGTAGAAATGTATACAAACCTTTTCACTACCTCGTAAGAAGTAGAGAGACTATTTCCTGAGTTTTTAAAGACAGAGTGATAAATAAAATTAAAGAAAGGATGTTATAAGATAAAACTATCACATTTCTTCAAACAAAAATGATCATCCAACTACTGGCTTTTCTCTAATAAGTCCTTTATCATCTGGACATAGCCACACACGATTGCAACATATATTACCAATACGAATACAATCACTATCTAGCGGGACGCCGGTAACATTAGGGTTCGTACGTTCTACCGTCGCCTTAGCTTGCAAGATCGCAACTCCGATCAACTCCGGCCATTCATATGGAATTGGATCTCCAGGTTCTTTGCAAGCATTGCCAGTACAGTCACAACCAAGTTGACAAGGAGGGTACTTTAAACCCTCTACATATTGAGAGAGAAATAGAAAACCAAAAGAAAGAAGAATTACTATTATTTTCTCCATTTTTTGTGAATGTGATTACTCAAATGGCGAAGGAACTGAACTTCAGCATTATATAGCGAGCTAGCTAGGATCAACTTATCTTATTATTATATGGTCAAATCTTATATTAATTTTATTTCTTTTGTTGAATGAACTTTTAGGTCACATTAATTTTATTTCTAATTCTATTTTCTTTGTTGAATATATTTTCAAATATGCAATATATGTGTTAATATTGTTTCTAATTATTCTAGTTTCTTTGTTGAATATATTTTCAAATATGCAATATACGTGTTAATTTTGTTTTCAGTTCTAGTTTCTTTACAACAACAACATACCCAGTAGAATCTCACAAGTGGGGTCTGAGGAGGGTAAGATATACGCAAACCTCACCACTACCACATAGAGGTAGAGAGGTTGTTTCCTGGAAACCCTCGTCACAAAAACCCATCAGCAGAATAAGCTAGATATGGTAAACAGACAAGTAGGAGAAGGAGAAAGTGCACGAGAAGAGCAATTAATAACGAAAAACACATGATAATAAGTACATATAAGAGTACCTACAGGAGAATTAACATATAAAGACAGATAAATAACATATAAAAGGTATGTAATCAACTAGTCCTAGTTTCTTTGTCTAATATATTTTTAAATATGCAATATATGTGTTGATTTTATTTCTAATTATTCTAGTTTCTTTGTTGAATATATTTTCAAGTCTGCAATATACGTGTTAATTTTATTTCTAGTTCTAGTTTCTTTTCAACAACAACATACCCAGTAGAATCCCACAAGTGGGGTCTGGGGAGGGTAAGATATACGCAGACCTCACCACTACCACATAGAGGTAGAGAGGTTGTTTTCTGGAAACCCTCGTCACAAAAACCCATCAGCAGAATAAGCAAGATATGATAAACAGACAAGTAGGAGAAGGAGAAAGTGCACGGGAAGAGCAATTAATAACTAAAAACACATGATAATAAGTACATATAAGAGTACCTACAGGAGAATTAACATATAAAGACAGATAAATAACATATAAAAGGTATATAATCAACTAGTTCTAGTTTCTTTGTCGAATATATTTTCAAATATGCAATATATGTGTTAATTTTATTTCTAATTATTCTAGATTCTTTGTTGAATATATTTTCAAATATGCAATGTATATGTTCATATCCCACCAAATGCCCAAGTCTGAATACTAATCTAAAGCAAATTAGTGTTGAAGAAATGCTACAGAATTTGGGCCAAAGATTAAATTAATTGAAAACTTTCACATATAACGCTTAAAAATATCTTAATTATACTCTATAACGACTTACATTTCGTAAACTATAGTAATAATAAAGTTCGTAAACAAAATCAATTTTTCAAATTATCTATTACTCACTCTAACCTTAAAACACTACTTTTATCAGATACAACTATTACTCTCACTAATATAAATATTGTTTGTTTATACAAAGCCAACACATTTTCGTCACATGTCTCATTAGTAATTTTGTACAAAAATATTATTTTTCTTGGTAGATAAAATATAACTCATGAACAATTTACTTTTTATTGAGCTAAAGTAGGATCAATAATTGTGTTTTTTAAAAATAGTTTTGTGATAGTGTATCATATTTTTGTTATGAACTTTTACTTCTTTGGTAAGATTATCTAAAAAATTGAGTTAATTTTAATAGTTTTTACAACTTATAAAATTTTTATATTTTTTATAATTATGAAATTTTACTGAATAAGTCGTTGTTGTATGAAATTTTTACATTTATGAGCAAAAATATAACTTAAAAATTCAAATTACATGTCCAACCAAAACTCAACTTATCTCATATGATTTCATGTCATGATTTTAAATTACATGGCCAAATGACCCTTATTATTATTATTTCAGCTAGATTTAAATTCTTGTGATTAACCTTTTGTCACGCCCCGGGAGGGTACCCTGGGCGTGGCCGGCACTCAGAGACTATTTCTAGCCCCTGAGCGAACCACTTAGCCTCCTCACATCATTCAACATCAAGATAGCGGAAGTAACATCAAAGGAATACCTTAAATAAGGGCCCAATGGCCAACATCAATCTCAACATCAACTAAGTAAGGGAAATATTACTCAGTTCAAAGGAAACATCTGCATCAATCCTCGACATCATGTCTACAAAGCCTCTAATTCTAACTCGACTGTCTAAGAGTGGTGCCGTGACATGCCATGGCTACCAGACTCAATGAATAAAGAAAAACATAAGTAGAAGGGTTTCCTCCAGAAAGCAAGGAGGCTCACCAACTCAGAACTCGAACTCTGCGGCTTCAACGGTGCGTCTGCTGAAGTCCTCTAACTCCTGTATCTGCATCATAAAACGATGCAGCGCCAAATGGCGTCAGTACGTGGAATGTACTGGCATGTAAAATAGCTGAATAATAGGGTAAGTACACAGCTTAAAGAAACATCAACTCAACATCATATTCCATCAGAATGTCAATGTCTATCTAAGGCAAGAGATTAGAATAGACAGTTGACTCATCAACCTCTCATCTCCACATCGTCATCACATCAAAGGGACATCACATCGACTCAGGGGAACATCAACATCGACTCAAGGGAACATCACATCGACTCAACATCACATCAACATCGACTCAACATCACATCAACATCGACTCAAGGGAACATCACATCGACTCAACATCACATCAACATCAGAGTTCTATCAAAGGAACCTAACTGGGAGTTTCTCTAACCGACAACCATCACTTATGAGCCAGTGATGATACAACGAAGCGATGTCGTTGCCACATCCATCCAATACCCTGCCCGGGGTAAAGGACATCACATCAGTGGATCCACAAGAAACATCAAAAACATCAGTCCACTTTTGGGACAAGATAGGAGCCATCCGCATTGCGGTTCAATCCTCTCTTCCTACGCGGGCCACGTAGTTAATGGGTTCGAGTGGGACTCACTCTCTACCCATTTCGGTGCTCAATACTCCTCCCAGAACTCGACATGCTCATAAACATCATCATCATCATCATCATCATCATCATCATCATCAGTCACATAAGGACATGGTATAATAATTAATACCTCAACATCAACATCGGTCCCAGAGGGACATAGTATAAAACATCAACATCAACATCATTCCCATAGGGACATTGTACCTCAACATCAACATCACCTCACCTCATCACATCAACATCAACATCATAGACTCAAGATTTCTTTTTAGAAATTAGACCTTGAATTTTAAGACATCGTAATACGTCATTCTCATCAACATCATCATCAAGACTCTCATCAAATGTGAAACACAATCACAACATCACAACATCATATCGTCAAGGCTCTAGACTCATCCCCTAAATTCATTATGCATGCATTTTCAATTTGCAATTCATATAGGGTTTTTAAATGCACTTACAAAAATGAGTTAAGTATAAAACAAAGTAATGATGATCATCAATTTCTGTAAGAAAATCATTTATACATAGAATACGTAAATTTTTAACATGCATCAACTCTTTACATCAACCTCATCATCAATGACTCAAATCATCAGTTCTCAGAAGGGCACATGGGAGAACATTCCCATGCTTTAAGTTAGCCTTACATACCTGGAAAGTTTTGCTAACACAAGGAAGCACACCCTCCTCTTGATCTCCTCAATCCTCCCTTCCTTCAAGCCCTACCTTAGGTGACTCTTAGGAAGAACGCTTAGAATTTAGGTTTTGAAACCCTTTTCTTCGAAAACTGACCTTAATTAGGCGTAGGGGGACGTTTAGAATAATTAGGAATGGACTAAATTGCCCTCCATAATTTAAAAGAATTACTCCCCCATCTGAAATAACACAGTCCGCGACGCGGACCTGTCGCGGACAGTGTATTTTCGGAAATTCAACTCCGTCGAAAATTTTACAGAAAACACAAGTGTGACTCCGCGACCGATCCGCGACGCGGTTCTGTCGCGCAGGCACACTGTTTTTCGTTTTGGAACGAAAAACTATTTTCCGACTCGATCGCTCTAAAATTCGACCGAGACCCTCTTCCCACTCCATTTTCAGTGCTGATCACGAATCCACTCTCGGATTTTCAATCCGAGCATTGGAAGACGCGTTTTACGCGCACCTCTCCTCTAGGGGTATTTTAGTAATTAGCGGGGCATTACATTATCTCCCCCTTGGGATCATTCGTCCTCGAATGATGAGTAGGAACGACATTTAGCATGAATAAACTCAAGACTCACCTCGATACTCGCTCAATAACATCATTACCTCGACTTCTCATCAACCTCATTAATCATATATTGAGACATCAATTTTTATAAACATCACATCATGGTATTAACATCAATTTTCATACAGGTAAAAATGTTACCTTCGACATTTTCATCACCCTCGAGCACGAACAGGTGCGGGTATTTTGCCTTCATCTTTTCCTCAGCTTCCCATGTGGCTTCCTCAACGAATTGATTCCTCCACAGGACTTTGACAGAAGCTATCTCCTTGTTCCTCAGCCTGCGAACCTGTCGATCAAGGATCTGGACTGGGATTTCCTCATAAGACAAACTATCTCTAACTCCCGTGCTCTCCACAGGAATTACCAAGGCTGGATCTCCCAAACACTTCTTCAACATCGAAACATGGAACACCGGATGGATTCCATCTAACTCGGAAGGTAACTCTAGCTCGTAGGCGACCTTCCCAATTCTTCGCACAATCTGGTATGGGCCAATATAACGAGGACTTAATTTCCCCTTTTTCCCGAACCTCATGACACCCTTCATGGGTGATACCTTCAAGTAAACCCAATCGCTCACCTCAAACTCTAGGTCTCTCCTCCTCACATCTGTGTAAGATTTCTGACGGCTTTGGGCAGTCTTCAATCTTTCCCGAATAATTTTCACCTTCTCTAAGGACTGGTGAACCAGGTCAGGACCAATCAACTCAGCCTCTCCAATCTCAAACCACCCTATTGGTGATCTACATCTCCTCCCATACAAGGCCTCATAAGGAGCCATCTGAATACTCGCATGATAACTATTGTTATATGCGAATTCTATCAATGGTAAATGATCATCCCAATTTCCTTTGAAATCAAGGACGCATGCTCTCAACATGTCCTCCATCGTCTGAATAGTGCGCTCTGCCTGACCATCTGTCTGTGGGTGAAAAGCTGTGCTCAAATTCACTTTGGTACCCAATCCTTTCTGGAAGGACTTCCAGAAATGAGAAGTAAATTGGGCTCCTCTGTCCGAGATAATGGACAAGGGAACTCCATGCAACCTCACGATCTCTTGAATATACATCTTGGCATAATCCTCTGCAGTGTTAGTCGTCTTGACTGCCAGGAAATGCGCTGACTTCGTCATTCTGTCCACAATCACCCATATGGAATCATGCTGTCTCCGGGATCTCGGTAGCCCAGTGATGAAATCCATGTTAATCATCTCCCACTTCCATTCTGGAATCTCAAAGTTTTGGGCTAAGCCAATTGGCCTTTGATGCTCAACCTTTACTTGTTGGCAATTTGAACACCTTGAAACAAACTCCGCAATATCTCGCTTCATCCCACTCCACCAATAGACCTCTCTCAAATCGTGATACATCTTAGTGGAGCCTGGGTGAATGGAGTATTTAGTATTATGGGCCTCAGCTAGAATTCTCTCTCGGACACCATCAACATCAGGGACACACAGTCTACTCTGGTACCTCAATACACCATCTCCCCCTTTGGAGAAGACCATCACCTTTTGCTTCTGAACATCCTCCTTCAATTGGAGTATCACAGGATCTCGGTCCTGCTTCTCTTTTACCTCTGCCACTAGGGACGATGCAGACCCATTCCGCACACTAATTCCTCCCTCGTCGTTCTCCTCAAGCTGGACTCCCAATCGAGCCAACCTATGCACTTCCTTTACTAACTCCTTCTTCTCCTCCTCAACATGGGCTGTGCTACCCATAGACAACCTGCTAAGAGCATCAGCAACAACATTAGCTTTACCTGGGTGGTACATGATGCTCATGTCGTAGTCCTTGAGCAATTCCAACCATCTTCTCTGTCGCAGGTTAAGCTCTTTCTGACTGAAGACATACTGCAAGCTCTTGTGATCCGTAAACACGTCCACATGCACTCCATACAAGTAGTGGCGCCAGATTTTAAGTGCAAACACCACTGCTGCCAACTCAAGGTCATGGGTCGGATAGTTCTTCTCATGAACCTTAAGCTGCCTGGAAGCATAAGCCACCACTTTACCTCTTTGCATTAACACACATCCCAATCCAACTCTTGACGCATCACAGTATACCACAAAACCTTCCGTCCCATCAGGCAAGGTCAATACAGGTGCAGTAGTCAACCTAACCTTTAGCTCTTGGAAACTCTTCTCGCATTCTTCAGACCACTCAAACTTGACCTTTTTCTGGGTCAGTTTGGTCAATGGGGCGGATAGGGAAGAAAATCCTTCAACAAATTTGCGGTAGTAGCCTGCCAAGCCCAAGAAACTCCTTATGTCCGTCGGAGAGGTCGGTCTTGGCCAGTTGGCAACCGCTTCAATCTTCTGACCATCTACTCGAATCCCATCACCGGATACCACATGGCCTAAGAAAGCCACTGATTTGAGCCAGAACTCACATTTGGAAAATTTCGCATACAACTCCTGATCCTTAAGAGTTTGAAGGACAACTCTAAGATGTTCAGCATGCTCTTCCTCATCCCTCGAATATACCAAGATATCATCAATGAACACTATCACGAACATATCAAGGTAGGGTTTGAACACCCTATTCATCAAATCCATAAAAGCTGCTGGCGCATTCGTCAATCCAAAGGACATGACCAAGAACTCAAAATGGCCATATCTAGTCCTGAAAGCTGTCTTTGGAATATCACATTCTCTCACCTTCAACTGATGGTAACCTGATCTGAGGTCTATCTTCGAAAAGCATGAAGCACCTTGAAGTTGGTCAAACAAGTCATCTATCCTAGGAAGAGGATACTTATTCTTGACTGTGACCTTGTTCAATTGCCTATAGTCTATGCACATTCTTAGTGACCCATCCTTCTTTCGTACAAACAGAACAGGAGCACCCCAAGGAGAAATACTGGGTCTAATAAAACCCTTCTCTAACAGATCTTTCAACTGCTCCTTCAACTCTTTCAACTCTGCAGGGGCCATCCTATATGGTGGAATAGAAATAGGCTGCGTCTCAGGAAGTACATCAATACCGAAGTCGATCTCCCTATCAGGAGGGACTCCAGGTAAATCCTCAGGGAACACCTCAGGGAACTCATTTACAATCGGGACTGACTCAAAAGTAGGGGACTCAACATCATCAGACTTAGCTCGTACAAGGTGATAAATACACCCCTTAGAGATTAACTTCCTCGCCTTCAGGTAAGAAATAAATTTACCCTTGGGTGCAACATAACCTCCCCTCCACTCTAGGACCGGTTCGTTAGGAAATCGAAACTTAACAACTCGGGTCCTACAATCTATGGATGCATGGCACGCATGGAGCCAATCCATACCAAGAATCACATCAAAGTCAACCATCTCCAACTCCACCAAATTGGCCAAAGTATCCCTATGACAGATGGACACTATACAATCTCTATAGATTCTCTTAGCCAAAATTGACTCACCAGTAGGAGTCGATACTGAAAAAGGCTCAAGCAAACACTCCGGAATAATCTCAAATTTATGGGCCACATAGGGCGTCACAAAAGATAAGGTGGCACCTGGGTCAAGTAGTGCATAACAATCATAAGAAAAGATTCGGAGCATACCCGTAACAACATCTGGAGCAACCTCTTGATCCTGTCGATTACCCATCGCATACAGGCGATTTGTCCCGCCTCCAGCATTAGCAGTAGTTGCCTTCTGACGATTGCCCTCAGGGGGCGCTGTAGAAGACTGAGCTCTATTTCCTCTGTCGCTCCACCTCTGAGTCCTCGTAGGGCACTCACTCTGAAAATGGCCAGGTCGCCCACATGTGAAGCAATTATTAGTACCCTCACGGCACGCACCAAGATGCAGTTTGCCACACCTGCCATAGGTGGCATTCCTCTCGGACCTTGAGCAACACTGGCTTGGGACTGAGGTCCCTGTGCTCTGAAATTCTGATACCCATAGGATCGCTGATCATACCTGTTTTGCTGAACAGGTGCACTCGCCATCGACGGTGCATGGCTAGAAGACCTCTTTTGAAAGAATGTCCTATCACCTTTCTTCTGCTTCTGCTGATTAGGCTCATGCCCTTCCGATTTGGCTCTCTTCTTCTGTTGTTCTTCCCTGTCCCTCTTCTTGTCCTCCTCAGTCTGTTGGGCGTAGACCATAAGTCTAGCGATATCCATGTCTGGAATTAGCAATGCTGCCTTACACTCCCTTTTTACGTGTCTGCCCAATCCAGACACATACTTCCTCATTCTTGCCCTCATATCAAGGACCATCTCTGGAGCATATCTGGACAGTTGGATGAACTTCAAGTTGTACTCCTTGACCGTCAGTTCCTCTTGTTTCAGATTCACAAACTCTTCGACCTTCGCCTCCCTCAACTCTTGGGGAAAGAAGTGATCAAGAAAGGCACTCTCAAACTCCTCCCACTCAGCAGGCTCTGCATCCTCACCTCTAACATCCTCCCACTGGTTATACCAGACATTAGCAACATCCTTAAGCTGATAAGAGACCAGCTCGACTCCCTCCACCTCAGTTGCATGCATAGCCCTCAAAATCTTACGCATCTCATCAATGAAGTTCCGTGGGTCCTCCTCAACCTTTGACCCCGTATAGACCGGCGGGTTCATCCTCAGGAAATCTCTGAGCCTGGTTGCAGCCGTAGACTCTTGAGAACTGGAGCTAGGGGCCTGGGGACCACGACTGCTACTCTGAGAGGCTACTAACTGGGTGAGCATAGCAATAGCTCCCCTGAAGTCCGCTTCCGAAGTGGGGGCTGACTGAACCGGAGGTGCTGGTGGAGCCTCAGTAGCTCCAGCAGGTCGTCCCCGTCTCCTTGTCTCATGCTGACGAGGGGCCTCTGGTAAGGGATTCTCAGTATTAGGGACTGAGGCATCCCTTTGAGCAGCTGTGCGTTTTGGAGGCATTATCTGCAAACGCGTAACGCACGAATTAGAAAAGGGGCTCTCATAGAGCCAAGCTTTATCGCACGACATCAGAACATCAAAGAAGGGTAACCATTTCCTAAATGCCCTGTAGCATCCTGTTTATGAAGTGTGGTGCACAACACACGCATAAACGAGACTCTACTAGACACGGCTTCGTAGACTCCCTAGGACTCTTGAACTCTGTGCTCTGATACCAAGTTTGTCACGCCCCGGGAGGGTACCCTGGGCGTGGCCGGCACTTAGAGACTATTTCTAGCCCCTGAGCGAACCACTTAGCCTCCTCACATCATTCAACATCAAGATAGCGGAAGTAACATCAAAGGAATACCTTAAATAAGGGCCCAATGGCCAACATCAATCTCAACATCAACTAAGTAAGGGAAATATTACTCAGTTCAAAGGAAACATCTGCATCAATCCTCGACATCATGTCTACAAAGCCTCTAATTCTAACTCGACTGTCTAAGAGTGGTGCCGTGACATGCCATGGCTACCAGACTCAATGAATAAAGAAAAACATAAGTAGAAGGGTTTCCTCCGGAAAGCAAGGAGGCTCACCAACTCAGAACTCGAACTCTGCGGCTTCAACGGTGCGTCTGCTGAAGTCCTCTAACTCCTGTATCTGCATCATAAAACGATGCAGCGCCAAATGGCGTCAGTACGTGGAATGTACTGGCATGTAAAATAGCTGAATAATAGGGTAAGTACACAGCTTAAAGAAACATCAACTCAACATCATATTCCATCAGAATGTCAATGTCTATCTAAGGCAAGAGATTAGAATAGACAGTTGACTCATCAACCTCTCATCTCCACATCGTCATCACATCAAAGGGACATCACATCGACTCAGGGGAACATCAACGTCGACTCAAGGGAACATCACATCGACTCAACATCACATCAACATCGACTCAACATCACATCAACATCGACTCAAGGGAACATCACATCGACTCAACATCACATCAACATCAGAGTTCTATCAAAGGAACCTAACTGGGAGTTTCTCTAACCGACAACCATCACTTATGAGCCAGTGATGATACAACGAAGCGATGCCGTTGCCACATCCATCCAATACCCTGCCCGGGGTAAAGGACATCACATCAGTGGATCCACAAGAAACATCAAAAACATCAATCCACTTTTGGGACAAGATAGGAGCCATCCGCATTGCGGTTCAATCCTCTCTTCCTACGCGGGCCACGTAGTTAATGGGTTCGAGTGGGACTCACTCTCTACCCATTTCGGTGCTCAATACTCCTCCCAGAACTCGACATGCTCATAAACATCATCATCATCATCATCATCATCATCATCATCATCAGTCACATAAGGACATGGTATAATAATTAATACCTCAACATCAACATCGGTCCCAGAGGGACATAGTATAAAACATCAACATCAACATCATTCCCATAGGGACATTGTACCTCAACATCAACATCACCTCACCTCATCACATCAACATCAACATCATAGACTCAAGATTTCTTTTTAGAAATTAGACCTTGAATTTTAAGACATCGTAATACGTCATTCTCATCAACATCATCATCAAGACTCTCATCAAATGTGAAACACAATCACAACATCACAACATCATATCGTCAAGGCTCTAGACTCATCCCCTAAATTCATTATGCATGCATTTTCAATTTGCAATTCATATAGGGTTTTTAAATGCACTTACAAAAATGAGTTAAGTATAAAACAAAGTAATGATGATCATCAATTTCTGTAAGAAAATCATTTATACATAGAATACGTAAATTTTTAACATGCATCAACTCTTTACATCAACCTCATCATCAATGACTCAAATCATCAGTTCTCAGAAGGGCACATGGGAGAACATTCCCATGCTTTAAGTTAGCCTTACATACCTGGAAAGTTTTGCTAACACAAGGAAGCACACCCTCCTCTTGATCTCCTCAATCCTCCCTTCCTTCAAGCCCTACCTTAGGTGACTCTTAGGAAGAACGCTTAGAATTTAGGTTTTGAAACCCTTTTCTTCGAAAACTGACCTTAATTAGGCGTAGGGGGACGTTTAGAATAATTAGGAATGGACTAAATTGCCCTCCATAATTTAAAAGAATTACTCCCCCATCTGAAATAACACAGTCCGCGACGCGGACCTGTCGCGGACAGTGTATTTTCGGAAATTCAACTCCGTCGAAAATTTTACAGAAAACACAAGTGTGACTCCGCGACCGATCCGCGACGCGGTTCTGTCGCGCAGGCACACTGTTTTTCGTTTTGGAACGAAAAACTATTTTCCGACTCGATCGCTCTAAAATTCGACCGAGACCCTCTTCCCACTCCATTTTCAGTGCTGATCACGAATCCACTCTCGGATTTTCAATCCGAGCATTGGAAGACGCGTTTTACGCGCACCTCTCCTCTAGGGGTATTTTAGTAATTAGCGGGGCATTACACCTTTTTAATAATTGCCTTACCTCTCTTTATTTTAACTTAGCTTTTTTTTTTTTTTAAAGTTTGTTTCTTATCAAGTCTTTCACTTTGCTTTTTTATTTTTTCCCTCTTCTATTATATAAGAATTAACGGGTAAATATGTACGGGATAATAAGGGTGGGACATGTGAATTAACGGGCAAATATGTACCTAAAGTTGGATGATAAAAAACAAATATGTTGAAAAAGTATGACGAGGATAAATATAACTTTTTTGAGAGTACATGAACAAATATGATCCTTTTTCGTTTCTAAAATTTTGACATCCTGTGTGAAAAGATAATTGACTAGTAAAAATCAATCTTTTAATTGAGTGTTGAATCAATTTTCATTCATTCTCCATATCTTCATCTTTTAATTATATATTCATATTGGTGTATGTGCTAGATACTATGTAATTTGATATAACAGCATGACACAATATTCAGAAGATTGATGAACTATAGTAAAGTCTCACTAAATTACATCAATTTTGTAGTTTTCAGCTATTCAGAAGAGCTGAAACCTACTATTATTACATAAACAAACATAAAAAGATTGCTAGTACGGGAAATAATGTAAATCAGAAGTTCACTTATTCCAATTTAACAGATATTGGACTTCTCACAACATACTTGTTAGAGATCCATGATATAGCTCCTTGAACAAAGCGGTCTGTGATTTTGCCTGTTTGGGTAAATGATACTGTATATGTTGCCTGTTGGTTCACTTTGGTGAAGACAAGGGTGGCAGGCACAACAACTACATCGACTCCTTGAATTTGAGTGATGTTAACGGTGTAAGTTGAGCTTGCATGACCAACGTTTGTAACTGTTCTTGTATAATTTTGAGTCTGAGGTCCAAGTGTGATGGAGAAGGAAGGATAGTTCAGTTCTGCCTCAGGTATACTTGATTGTACAGAGCACTTGACAGTTTGTCGCACAAGGATTTCAATATCTTTATCTTTGTAGCCTAGACCACATAGATATTGGATGTAGTTCTCAACTTTAATGTCATAAATAAGTCCGGGATCGCTTGCTTTTGATGGATTTACATGGCCTGAACCAGTGGCAAAGATATCAGCAGGTAGATTCCTCTGATCAAGGATGGGCTGACCTTTCAGGTTGGATTGATCAGCTGTAGTCATTATCGCGGATTTAATAGCAGCTGGCGACCAATCAGGATGTGCAATTTTAAGTAAAGCTGCAATGCCACTAAGGTGAGGACAGGACATTGAGGTTCCTGAGATGATGTTAAATGTCAAATCAGTGCCAGTTTTGTTCTCCACTGAGACGGGCCATGCAGCAAGGATGTTCACTCCAGGACCGATAATGTCCGGTTTGACTATGCCTGGACTTGCCAAGTTAGGACCTCTGGAGGAAAAAGATGATACAGATGGTGAATTTTTAAAGCCAATTCTTGTGCCTTTGAAAAGGATTCCTGCCGAGGGCGTGCAGGTTGAGTTTATGTATGCTTTAATCTTTTCTCCAGCAGTGTAACCAACATGTGTTGCAGGAAGAACATGAAGATCAGAGAATGTGCCATCTCCGTCAATCTCTAGATTGACAAGAATCATGGCAGCACCACCAGCATCCTTTACTGTCTGGCCTTTTTCAACTCTTGCTACATTGTCACCTCTGTCACACACGACAACCTTGCCTCTGACATCAGTGTTATTAAGGGATCCTGACGAACAGAATGCAGCCTCTTTATTGGACAGGCCAGGGTATACCAAGGGCAATAAAGTATGAGGAAAATTCGAGGGCTGAAAAGCCGATTCACCATCATACTCTTGTCCGTTTCCTAGCACAGTTGTCGCTACTATCTTCCTATCATGGGTGCTAGCGCCAACAGTGAGAATCCAAGGGGCCTCATTAGACAATGTAGAATTTAATGGACCTTCATTACCAGCGGAAGCACTCACAAAGATACCCTTTTGGATTGCAGCAAAAGCCCCAGTGGCAATACTATCTTCATAAAAAGGACCGGAAAATCCACCAAGGGAGAGAGATAGTACGTCAACACCATCTTCTATTGCAGCATCTAATGCAGCCAATATATCAACATCTGAACAGCCTAATGAACATACCTTGTACATCGCAATGTGAGCAAGAGGGGCCATACCGGCTGCTGTGCCATTGGCACTGCCAAGCAAACTTGCATCATCGACAAAGTTACCAGCTGCTGTACTTGAAGTATGTGTGCCATGGCCGTCGTCATCAAATGGTGGATCACTTGAACCACTCACAAAATTCCTCGCGCCAATGATCTTCTTGTTACATGTCACATTTCCTGTGAACTCACATTTCCCTTTCCATTTTGCTGGTGGAGGTGGCATGTTCTCATCACTAAAAGATGGATGACTCGGAGTAATCCCAGAGTCCAGAACACCAATGATCACACCCTTACCGTAATTTGATTCTTGCCAGAACCCCTTATTTTGGTACAACCCCAAAAAATTTGGAGTATGGGTCGTATGCAAAGCTAAAATCTTCTCAACCCTCGCGGAAACAAAACCATCTTTCTTTTCTATTTCTCTAACCTCATCAGCTGACAATTTGGCCGCAAAGCCAACAGCCACATGGTGATAGGAGTGAATAATGCGTGATGACGCCTCTGCATCAGCCAATCCTTCTGGTAGAAAGGAGTTATAGTAGCTTTGTAGATCAGCCGAGTTAGCAAGAATTCGGGCATCTGGCTTATTTACATGGACAATGTAAGTATGCAAACCAGATGAAGGTTGGGCAATTGACAAATGGAAACTCAAGAAAAAAGCAATAGAGAAGATAAAAATGCAAGTCATTGTTGGTCTTTGGTTATGAATGATCCAAATTTTATATAATTAACATGCTATATATACTATGAATATAGGGAGCCAGCTAGGATCAACTTATCTTATTATTATATGTTCAAATCTTATATTAATTTTATTTCCAATTATAGTTTCTTTGTTGAATATATTTTCAAATATGCAATATATATGTTAATGTTATTTCTAATTATAGTTTCTTTGTTAAATATATTTTCAAATATGCAATATATATGTTAATGTTATTTCTAATTATAGTTTCTTTGTTAAATATATTTTCAAATATGCAATATATATGTTAATGTTATTTCTAATTATAGTTTCTTTGTTGAATATATTTTCAAATATGCAATATATATGTTAATTTTATTTCCAATTATAGTTTCTTTGTTAAATATATTTTCAAATATGCAATATATATGTTAATTTTATTTCCAATTATAGTTTCTTTGTTGAATATATTTTCAAATATGCAATATATATGTTAATTTTATTTCTAATTATAGTTTCTTTGTTGAATATATTTTCAAATATGCAATATATATGTTAATGTTATTTCTAATTATAGTTTCTTTGTTAAATATATTTTCAAATATGCAATATATATGTTAATTTTATTTCCAATTATAGTTTCTTTGTTGAATATATTTTCAAATATGCAATATATATGTTAATGTTATTTCTAATTATAGTTTCTTTGTTAAATATATTTTCAAATATGCAATATATATGTTAATTTTATTTCTAATTATAGTTTCTTTGTTGAATATATTTTCAAATATGCAATATATATGTTAATTTTATTTCCAATTATAGTTTCTTTGTTGAATATATTTTCAAATATGCAATATATATGTTAATGTTATTTCTAATTATAGTTTCTTTGTTGAATATATTTTCAAATATGCAATATATATGTTAATGTTATTTCTAATTATAGTTTCTTTGTTGAATATATTTTCAAATATGCAATATATATGTTAATGTTATTTCTAATTATAGTTTCTTTGTTAAATATATTTTCAAATATGCAATATATATGTTAATGTTATTTCTAATTATAGTTTCTTTGTTAAATATATTTTCAAATATGCAATATATATGTTAATTTTATTTCTAATTATAGTTTCTTTGTTAAATATATTTTCAAATATGCAATATATATGTTAATTTTATTTCTAATTATAGTTTCTTTGTTAAATATATTTTCAAATATGCAATATATATGTTAATGTTATTTCTAATTATAGTTTCTTTGTTAAATATATTTTCAAATATGCAGTATATATGTTAATGTTATTTCTAATTATAGTTTCTTTGTTAAATATATTTTTAAATATGCAATATATATGTTAATGTTATTTCTAATTATAGTTTCTTTGTTAAATATATTTTCAAATATGCAATATATATGTTAATGTTATTTCTAATTATAGTTTCTTTGTTAAATATATTTTCAAATATGCAATATATATGTTCATATCCCACCAAATGCCCAAGTCTGAATACTAATCCAAAGCAAAGTGTTGAAGAAATGCTACAGAATTTGGGCCAAAGACTAAATTAATTGAAAACTTTCGCATATAACATTTAAAAATATCTTAATTATGCTTTATAATGACTCACATTTCGTAAACTATAATAATAACAATGGTTGTAAACAAAATCAATTTATTTCAAATTATCTATTACTCACTCTAACCTTAAAAAACTATTTTTATCAGATACAACCATTACTCTTCACTAATATAAATATTGTTTGTTTATACAAAGCCAACACATGTCTCATTAGTAATTTTGTACAAAAATATTATTTTTCTTTGTGGATAAAATATTAGTCATGAACAATGTATTTTTTATTGAGCTAAAGTAGGATCAATAATTGTGTTTTTTAAAAATAGTTTTGTGATAGCATATCATATTTTTGTTATGAACTTTTACTTTTTTTGTTGAGATTATATAAAAAAATTGAGGTAATTTTAATAGTTTTTACTACTTATAAATTTTTTATATTTTCATATAGACTATACTTTGTGAAATTTTACTGGATAAGTCGTTGTTGTATGAAATTTTTACATTTATGAGCAAAATATAACTTAAAAATTCAAATTATATGTCCAACCAAAACTCAACTTATCTCATATGATTTCATGTCATGATTTTAAATTACATAGCCAAATAAACGACCCTTACTGTTATTTCAGTTTGATGTAAATATATATATATATATATAAAATAAAATAATAGTGTATAACAAATATAATCATGTTTTATTTATATTAAAATTTTCAAAAGTCATAGAAAGTATACACTTACCATATAATATAGCTTGACAAAAGTCATAGAATGTATATACCGACTATATAATATAGCTCACTTATACATGATTATACTCTAACTATACATTATAATAATTAAATATCATAATTATAGTTATTTTATTTTTATTTAAATTATTTAATTTTATAAACATAAATAATGTTAGACGTGAGTCTAACATTGTCCGAAAGAGTATTTTTCATGGATTATATTTGTACAACTTTTAAAAAGTTAAATAAGAAAAAGATTTAAATTGTGGCCTTGAAAAGAGACATTCATCTGCATAAATCAGCTTTTATTTCATGTTTAGAATGATGCTCCTTTTGTGTGGAGATAAGTTAAATCGATTGTCCATGCTGATAATTGACAATTTTCTTTTGAGCTGATGATCTATCAGAAACAGTCTCTCTACCTCGATAATGATAGTAATTATTGTTGTAACTTAAAACTTTACTTGTAAATGCAGGGTGATATGTGTGTGAGACATTGCAACACCAATTTGCATGGGAAAGAGATCATATCAATATGTACATGATGAGAGCAATTTGTAAAAATAAAAAACCATTTCTTATGCTATGGTGGATGCTTTGCAACTTGCAGTGTGTCAATATGTAGTTAAAAAATTTAACAAATTTTAAGTACAGGGAGATGGTGAATGTTTTGATTCAGATGATCAAATATCCTGAATAGAGCTGAATCTTTTTTTCAGCTTTCCTTGATGTTTTATTGAATGCTTCGTAATCAGTGACGAGGTCAGAAATTCAATTAAGGAATTTAAAAGAAGGTAATAATGTCATAGCGGGATCTTTTGACCTAGTAACATAATAACAATCATTGATTAAAGGTTGAAAAAAGCTTTGAAGACCTGAAATGAAGAGTCATTAATAACTAATAAGATCACTAAAAATATAATATGGACCTAAATATTTGATTTTTTCCGAATCAAATAATTAAATTCATATTATATTTTAGCGGGTCGGCCAAGTGGGGCAGCTCATTGAATTGCTTAAATGTTAATATTTTTAATTGTAAAATAGTAGTTAGAAATAAAAATTAATTAAAAAACTGAGTGATTTTGAGAGTAAAACACTGATAGTTGAGTGACTTTGAGAGTAAAACATTGATAGTTTAGTGATTTTTGAATAAACAATCAAGGTTGAGTGACTTTCTACGAAAAAAGTTCATAGTTGAGTGACCATCTATAATATTAACTCCTTTTGTGCAATGTAAATGTCTCAGCTATTATTTAACTTGTGTTTCCAATACACACGCGTTAATTTGTTACCGAGAAAAATATTTTTTTGTAAAAATAAGTTAGTTCCGCAAAATGTGGCTATAGTTGTAATGAAAATGGCCAAATGCTCAATCCTTCTCTTATCTCTAATATCATCCCACTGTACCAGACCATTATTCTTGGTCCGAATTTGGTCAGCCCACTAAATCCCCTGCTTTCCGCATTGAGGAATTGTCATATATAGTCACTCAAAAATATTTTAATTTTGCTCCATAGCTATAGTTTGAGTGATTACATTTCATAATTATAGCTATAGCAACATTTTTATGATTCACGCAACATTTGTATATATTTGTATAATTCGCTATGTAGTTTGCAGTTTTTCTACACCGTTTGTATATTTAATATACAATTCATGCACAAAGTGTGTATAGTTCACTATGCAATTCCTAATATTTGTATATTTCATTAGACAATTTGATTTTCGCACAACTTCTATATAATTGCGCACAACGTTTGTATAATTTGAGCGAATTATTCAAAATTCAAACTGTAATTATAGCTATATGTTTGCCGCGAGCCGTAATTAATTCAAACTAAAGCTATGTTAGCTAATTAAGTAATATATATTTGCATATCCGTGCGATTTTTCCATACAACAAGGGTTTATTGGTTAGTTGGGTTGAGAGGGAGAGCAAACTTTAATTGATATCCACATAGGCGCTACATAGGATAATAAGGGTGGGACATATGAGTTAACGGGCAAATATGTACCTAAAGTCGACAAATTTGTTAAAAAAGTATGACGAGGATAAATATAACTTTTTTTAGAGTACACGAACAAATATGATCCTTTTCCGTTTCTAAATTTTTGATATCCTGTGTGAAAAGATAATTGACTACTAAAAATCAATCTTTTAATTGAGTGTTGAATCAATTTTCATTCATTCTCCATGCCTTCAACTGTTAAGTACATATTCATATTGGTGTATGTGCCAGATACTATGTAATTTCATATAACAGCATGACACAATATTCAGAAGATTGATGAACTATAGTAAAGTCTCACTAAATTACATCAATTTTGTAGTTTTCAGCTATTCAGAAAAGCTGCAACCTACTATTATTACATAAAAAAGATTGCTAGTGTGGGAAATAATGTAAATCAGAAGATCACTTATTCCAATTTAACAGATATTGGACTTCTCACAACATACTTGTTAGAGATCCATGATATAGCTCCTTGAACAAAGCGGTCGGTGATTTCGCCTGTTAGGGTAAATGATACTGTATATGTTGCCTGTTGGTTCACTTGGGTGAAGACAAGGGTGGCAGGCACAACAACTACATCGACTCCTTGAATTTGAGTGATGTTAACGGTGTAAGTTGAGCTTGCATCACCAACGTTTGTAACTGTTCTTGTATAATTTTGAGTCTGAGGTCCAAGTATGATGGAGAAAGAAGGATAGTTCAGTTCTGCCTCAGGTATACTTGATTGTAGTGAGCACTTGACAGTTTGTTGCACAAGGATTTCAATATCTTTGTCTTTGTAGCCTAGACCACATAGATATTGGATGTAGTTCTCAACTTTGATGTCATAAATAAGTCCGGGATCGCTTGCTTTTGATGGATTTACATGGCCGGCACCAGTGGCAAAGATATCAGCTGGTAGATCCCTCTGATCAAGGATGGGCTGACCTTTCAGGTTGGACTGATCAGCTGTAGTCATTATCGCGGATTTAATAGCAGCTGGCGACCAATCAGGATGTGCACTTTTAAGTAAAGCTGCAATGCCACTAAGGTGAGGACAGGACATTGAGGTTCCTGAGATGATGTTAAATGTCAAATCAGTGCCAGTTTTGTTCTCCACCGAGACGGGCCAGGCAGCAAGGATGTTCACTCCAGGACCGATAATATCCGGTTTGACTATGCCTGGACTTGCCAAGTTAGGACCCCTGGAGGAAAAAGATGTTACAGATGGTGAACTTTTAAAGCCAATGATTGTGCCTTTGAAAAGGATTCCTGCCGAGGGCGTGGAGGCTGAGTTTATGTATGCTTTAATCTTTTCTCCAGCGGTGTAACTAACATGTGTTGCAGGAAGAACATGAGGATCAGAGAATGTGCCATCTCCGTCAATCTCTAGATTGACAAGAATCATGGCAGCACCACCAGCATCCTTTACTGTCTGGCCTTTTTCAAGTCTTGGTACATCGTCACCTCTGTCACACACGACAACCTTGCCTTTGACATCAGTGTTATTAAGGGATCCTGACGAACAGAATGCAGCCTCTTGATCGGTCTGGCCAGGGTATACCAAGGGCAATAAAGTATGAGGAAAATTCGAGGGCTGAAAAGCCGATTCACCATCATACTCTTGTCCGTTTCCTAGCACAGTTGTCGCTACTATCTTCCTATCATGGGTGCTAGCGCCAACAGTGAGAATCCAAGGGGCCTCATTAGACAATGTAGAATTTAATGGACCTTCATTACCGGCGGAAGCACTCACAAAGATACCCTTTTGGATTGCAGCAAAAGCCCCAGTGGCAATACTATCTTCAAAAAAAGGACCGGAAAATCCACCAAGGGAGAGAGATAGTACGTCAACACCATCGTCTATTGCAGCATCTAATGCAGCCAATATAGCAACATCTGAACAGCCATCTGAACATACCTTGTACATCGCAATGTGAGCAAGAGGGGCCATACCGGCTGCTGTGCCATTGGCATTGCCAAACAAACTTGCATCATTGACAAAGTTACCAGCTGCTGTACCTGAAGTATGCGTTCCATGGCCTTCCTCATCAAATGGTGGATCACTTGAACCACTCACAAAATTCCTCGCGCCAATGATCTTCTTGTTACATGTCACATTTCCTGTGAACTCACATTTCCCTTTCCACTTTGCTGGTGGAGGTGGCATGTTCTCATCACTAAAAGATGGATGGCTCGGAGTAATCCCAGTGTCCAGAACACCAATGATCACACCCTTACCGTAATTTGATTCTTGCCAGAACCCCATATTTTGGTACAACCCTAAAAAATTTGGAGTATGTGTCGTATGCAAAGCTAAAATTTTCTCAACCCTCGCGGAAACAAAACCATCTTTCTTTTCTATTTCTCTAACCTCATCAGCTGACAATTTGGCCGCAAAGCCATTAGCCACATGGTGATAGGAGTGAATAATGCGTGATGACGCCTCTGTATCAGCCAACTCTTCTGGTAAAAAGGACTTATAGTAGCTTTGTAGATCAGCCGAGTTAGACAGAATTCGGGCATCTGGCTTATTTACATGGACAAGGTAAGTATGCAAACCAGTTGAACGTTGGGCAATTGTCAAATGGAAACTCAACAAGAAAGCAATGGAGAAGATAAAAATGCAAGTCATTGTTGGTCTTTGGTTATGGATGATCCAAATTTTATATAATTAACATGCTATATATACTATGAATATAGGAAAACAGTATTATAGGAAAAACAAAAACATAGGTAATTGCTAAGAGAGCCGACTTGGTAACAAAGTTATATTAACATTAAGAAAATATGAAGTAAATTACAACAATATTGGATTATTTGGGATACTATAATTGATGTTGTCGCCAAAGGCGATAATTCTGGTGTTTATGTAAGAAATTTTATATTGGATATTTTTCAATCCCAATATAGTCCAGCAGCATTTTCTAATTGCTGTATTAAGTCATGCATAGATTATGGATAAATCATTTTATTGGTTGATTAAATTAGTATTATTAGCTCAACTCAGCGTTACAGCAACAAACTCGGGGTAGTCCCGCGAGTGGAGTGTACTCTAGAGAGGACAGTATATGCAGACGTTACTTCTACCATGAGAAAGTCATAATAAAGACCAAATAAATAAATAACAGTACTCATTAATTGAAGTTGTTAATTCCTTCAAAATTACATGTGACTAATAGAAGTAGCTATTTTGTTTTTCTTTTTTTCTAATCTATGATGGAAGCAGCTGTTTCTTTTCTTCAACGTATGAACTAAACCTCATCTTGTTCTGCAGAAAAATACAATGACATGGGCTTAGCTTAAAAAATGAAAAACCAGCCCTGCTTTCTTACAAGTCTCTCAGATGCAGAAACTACTTCTTGAACTTGAGTTTTTCAGAAGGATATATACTATCTACTCGACGTCCATTCTGTCCATGCCCATACGAGAAATCTCTGCCACGGAACTTCATACTTTGAGCTCGTTTACTATTGCCTTCACTGCTTTCCTGTTTGTTTTTCCTACGACTGTTATGTAAAGAGCACAAGATATACGGTGATCAAGCGATAAATTGCTAATCAAAAGAAGGGAAAATTTAAAGAGTGATACAAACCTGAAATGCAGCAACAAATACAATGCACCAACAAGTGCAGTGCCGCCAGCAACTGTTTTCAGCAATGGCCTCTGTCGACTTTTGACTTTTAATACACCAGCATCTGTTTCTTGACTTCCCTTTGAAGCATTTTGTTCCAAACCATGTGAAACTTTATGCTTTTTGTCACCCTATTTAATAATAAGAAAGGAGAAAATGTCAATGTGATCGAAAGGTTAATTATTGAAATTACTAATGACAAAAGTCGGAGGTCATAAAAATCCACAATGAAGAATACTTACATCATCTCCTGAAAGTGTTGGTTCACATACTTCACTTGCATCACCTGAACCGTAGACAGAGCAGGACGAGGGGTGCCTTTTTTCTATATGTTCACAACAATTTGCAGAGATAACGGAATTCCGATCCATGTTAACATCATCCAAAGTCATGGATGGTTCACATGTACTACTGCTTACCTCAGAAACAAATTTCAGATACTGTGAATCACCATCACATCCTTCACTTCTGTCAACTAAAGACACATTCTTAAGATCATTACTACATGCTGCAGTATCAAGACAAACCGTATCTTTACTTCTTGCAGCTTCGGTCTCTTCATCTGGATCAAAGCAATTTGAGTTATTTCTGTGCAATGAAACAAATTTATCTGTAAGAGGCTGTGCGGAAACAGATAGCAATTCATCTGAACCAGGATATGTGAGTTCACTGAGACTGGCCGAAACTTTAGGCTTTACAACAGAAGGTTCCTCAGTATCATTGAAAACAAGTTCATTAGTTGCAACATTCCATGTTTTATGACTGGCAGATAAATCATTATGTTGCTGATCAGCCTCATTTTCCAGCAAGGAACCAGATGTCTCTTCTGTTAAACATTCATCTGCATCAAATTGGTCATCAAAATCCAAAGCATGCACCCGACCTAGTATAGAGCTCATGCTAGTGGTTGATGAAACTTCAGCGTCTTCATTATCAGAATATTTATAATGATGTCCATTCTGGTAAGACCCTTTACCGGAATTTGGTCTATGAGAATCAATTGCCATAAATAAGTTCAAAATATTATCTTCACCTTCCCGCAAAACAGGTGTACTACCATCAGTTCCACCAATAATTGAATCTGAGAATGATAAATAGTTGGAAATACAGCTATCTTCCATTTCGTTATCATACATAGAATCTCCAACAATTGACTCATCATTTTCCGCATTAAGGTCACTATAATCAAAGTGTATCCTATCATTGGCGCTAATATATTCCCGTCCATTTCCTCTAGAGGTTCTGTTTTTCTCTCTTCCTTTCTTGCTAACAGCTGAATATTCACCAAAAGATTTGTCTGCATCTGAATCTGTGGCATTATCATCTTCAAGCTGATTCATAGATGAGCAACAAGACTCTTCTCCCACAAACTTGCTCTCAGCCTCATCAGACTCTTCTGATAAAGAGTCATAGTTTGCTTCAGATTCTATGATTTTGTTTCTCTATAGCATACATAAGGATATATTAGCATCTCTAAGACGAGTGTAAATATTTTTATTATAAGGAGAAAGAAAAGAGTAATATTTCCTACTAATGGTGAAAACCATACCTCTGTACGTTTTGATCTTGTTTCTTTGTATGAGTAATAAGAAGAAGAACTTGAACGGCTGCACTGTGATGTCTCCAAGCTTCTTCGAATGCCACCCACCATATTTTTTGGCATGACTACCGTTGAGGTCACCAAGTCAAAGTCAGGAACCTAAGGCATACAAACAGGTTTATAGCAGAAGCAGAGGAAGTACAATAGTTCTTCAGCAACCCAGAGAACATACTAACCAACCAAAGAAGCAGAAGTTCTTCAGAAGTAAGTGAGAAGTGTTACTTGATTAAAAAAAGGAGGTGAAAAATGTCTGCAAGAAGATTTTTACCTTCAATTGTTTGGAACGAGCCTTATTTGAGAGTGCCCTTAAGCAAATACAAACTTTCCGAATGTTCTTTTTCTCAACGACATCTGATGGGGAGAAGAGATCGATACCATTTAATCCCAGTATTTTGCAGATCTGCCAAATCAAAGGATGACAAGGCTATCACTTTTGGTCGGTCTCATTAAGGGGTTTTCTCCCCCTCATATATAGCAGTATCGTTATTTTCCCATTGAAATAGAGCCAAATCAAAAGAACTTACCTTCAAAAATGAGTCAACATTAGAGTATGGCATATATCTCCCACTGCATCTCCGCGAACCAAGGGGTTCATACTTCATGTGTCTTAGTTCTCCGCACTTGGCTAATAGCATATTCCATAATTCTTTGGCGACTTCAAACCTACACAGGTTATCTCTTCCAGAGGTTAAAATACAAGGCCATATACCTAGATAAGCTGCGACATTCTTCAGAGTCTAAAGTGATATTATACTCCAGTTTAGAAAAGATCAGACATACATCCAGCGAAGGTGCAAGTAATGGACATATCAGAGAAAGTAGTTTGAAATGGTTTGGTCATGTCCCACGTAAGTCTTCAAACGTACCAAACCATATATGGAGTATGTGACATGATTGCCATCAAAGGTGTTAAAAGCAGCAAGTAGACCAAAAAATTCATCAACATAAATTGTTCAAAAAGACATACAATCATTTTTGACTTAAGCAGAGTTGAAGAATATTAACATTAATTAAAGTAAAATATCCATATAAGGCAATACCAATAAAATTGGAATCAAAATTCAATCATTGTTGGTGCACTTAAAAGTGGACCTGGAGTTGTTAATGGTTTTTTTTTTAGTTTTAGTTGGGATTCTATATTAGTGTAAGGATAAAAGTGAGATTTAGAGACTTCCTAATTTAAGTACATCTAGTTTTTCTTAAAGTTTTAGTTAAACGGGTCTAAACATAGAGCGGAGATTAGATAAAGGATTCAATCCAACTACTTTGGAAGTGTTTCCTGAAACTTTGCAACATTTGCAGCTTCGTGGGACCCTAAGTTTCCATACACTAAGAACCATTGAGTCTTAGGTGAAGTAATACGACGGCTGGTTGAAAATAAGGCCAAGGGCTAATACAGGTGTAAGGGTTGATTAAGCATGCATGGATTAACACTTCTCTACACCACATCGAATCTCAATTTCCAGGAGCATAGGGTAAATGAAGAAATCAATGCTAATGTTCCCTTTGACGTTTTTCCTAATATTGGTAGTTGAAGATTTTAGAAGCAAGAGATCGTTTCAACACAGCAAGGAGAACTGCAGGAACTTAAAGGGTTTACTTAACCTTGTGTCATTTACACTTTTGAGGTAAGGAAAAATAACCATTAGTATTGATAGTACGATCGGCTTGCCAGGACAACAAGAATATCACAGACTTCCAAGTGTAAAGACATGATTTTAACACCAAATTCAATAATCAGTAGATTCTATTGGTAGCAAAAACTAAAAACTTGAACGAATTTTCCCTTTTTGTTCCAAAAGAAGAAAATATAACAACGTAGGCACAAAAGGAGTACAAAGTCTCCATAACCAATGTGTTTGCTAGTGTAATCCCACTAACTGCAATTGAGCTTTTCCTTATCAAACACAACATTAACAAGCCACAAGTAAACACCAAATCAAGCCAAAAAGCGGAAAAATAGAAAATGCAACAGCATCAAGATGCAAGAACTAGAACAATTAATCACAGCATTATTAACAATGGGATAAACTAAAATCCTCATTCTTTAACAATAAAATACCAAAACAGCTAATAAACCTCTATTTAGAGAGCTAAAAAAAAATTTACATTAGGAAAAAAACCAAGAAAAGATAATGGGAAAAGGGGGAAAAACTTACAGAAGATCCCCATCAGCAAGCAAATCAGAAATATGTAAGCGTTCATCCAACCTCATCTTCAGAACTTCCCCAAGCCATATTCTTGTTTGAGTCTGAAAAAACAGTAAAATCAACCCCGAAATTCAAAAAGAACTAAAAGGGGGCAAAAATTTCCCAAAAAGGAAAAAAGGGTAGAAGTCAAATTGACCTGCAAGAAAACATCATCAAGTTCTCGGAAGCTAGATTCAGCTGAAGGTTTTGAAGAATCCTCAGTGTAGCCGCCCATTTTTGTTTTTGAATCAGTCAAAAATAAGTGAGTAATTCAGTTCAAATCTACAGTGGGCATAATTCAAACTGAAAGCTTAGGTATTTGACATTAATGGTGAAAGTTAATGTGAGGATGGCGTAGCTGACGCGTATTTAAATTTCTGGGCAGATAAACAGTGAGAGTTCTTGTGGACTGTGTTTTGCTTTTTAAGATTTCCTGAAAATCAGAGGAAAATAAAAAGAAAATACTTTTACTTTTTGTTTTTTTCTTTCCTTTTCCAATTTTCCTGGTATGTTTGAAAGTAGACAAAATTTAAAATAACAACAGTCCAACTTTATGGGCCACAATTTATTTAAAATTTGTTTTGTAATGAGAGAAATTTGATATAACTCAGTCTGATAACATTGTATCTAACATAATATAATACTTTTATATAGATAATGTTACGTAAATTTATGATGTTTTGATTGTTCAATCATATCATGAATAATAAGAATGATCGCATTTAGGGGTGGCGGTGGTGGTTCATCATAGCATAACTTTAAATATTTTATGTTTAGCACATAATTGAGCTAAAACGAAGATTTAGTATAAGTGGAAGCAAAAATTCAAAATTATTTTCTTATTACTATATTACTACCTAACTTAAGTTGTCGAAATGGATTTGGCCCAATCTTTTATTTAAGTAGGGTCGAATTAAAATGGGAGTCGAAGTAATTATAAAAAAAGGGTCATTCGTTATATAGACATGTATAATCTGTGTATATTTAATATATAGCCAAGATATATTATGTTTGTGAGTGTATCATAATGTATATTCGGTGTATAGTTCATGTATAAGTAATCAGTCGGTGAATACTTTGTATGACTTTTGACAAACTATATTTGCGTAGCCATTGTATATTTCCTATTATTTATGTAAATAAAATATGACTATATTTATTATTAATTTATTATATGTAAATTAATTAGTTTATCGTATATATTTCAGCTTATCCTTATTAAAATTTCTTAGCCCATTTAGAAGTGAGTCTCAATAAACACAGCCTCTCTTTGGCCCACTGATGTAAAAATAGGTTGTCTTAGGCCAACCTCTGTTTGGCCCAATTTTTATTTGATTTGGTTTGAAATGTTGTCTGATTTATTTACTATTTAAGAGCAAGATGGCTCCTTATTCCAATTCAACAGAGATTGGGCTTCTAATAACATATTTACAATAGATCCATGATATAGCTCCTTGAACAATATGGCTGGCGATGCCACGTACTGATAAATTTTAATTTCAAACTTAATCATGGAATATCTCACCTCATTTCGAAAACCAAACAACCCCTTGAAGACAAAACTTGCAGAAAAGCCCCAATTTTCTACTGTAGGTATAAACAACCATTAACTTCTAAATGTCCTCTATATGGTGCTTCTTGTATGATCAACCTAAGTATCATTTCTGAATATAATTCTTAACGTAACATGGTATGCATGTTTCTTAAACTCATGAGCTTGGGTCATGACACGAAACAGAATCTTAAAAGTTGAATTCATAATGTCTAAATTTTGAATCGCTATACACCTCTTTGTCAATGCTCAACTGGCATTTTGTGATTCATTCATATATTTTAAATTTTAAAACTTGCCTTTCACATATTATTATGATCTCCAAAATTGAATTGGTTAATTCATAAAGACATTTATGAGAGTTGTGATTCTGACTAACAATTCATTTGTTTGAAATAGATTCAAGAGGGTTTATACAGATGGTGCACTCTTAAAGCCTGTGCTAGTGCCTTTTAAAAGGATTCTTGTCGAAGGCATGGAGGTTGAGTTTACGTAGACTTCTCCACATAAGCTAAAGTTCCATCTCCGTCAATCTATGGATCGATAACAACCATAGCAACACCACCTGCATCCTTTATTGTTTGCCCTTTCTCAACTCTTGTTACACCTCCGCCCTTGTTGCACACGACAACTTTGCCTTTGACATCAGCGTTATTCGATGATTCTGATGAACATAGTTCAGCCTCTTCATTTAACAAGCCAGGGTATACCAGGGAAAATAATGTATGAAGAAAGTCTGTAGGGTGAAAAATTGATTCACCAGTCATATTCTTGCCCATTCCTTAGCACAACTGTTGCCACTATCTTCCTATCATGTGTGCTAGTGCCAACTGTGAGAATCCAACATTTGATGATGTAGCACTGAGTTGACCATCGTTATGGGCAGAAGCACTCATGAAGATATCTTTTGGATTGCAGTGAAAGTGCCAATGGCCATACCATCATCATAAAAGGGAGCAGTATATCCACCAATAATGGAGAGAGAAAGCACATCAACGCCAACGTCCATTGCAGCATCAATTACAGCTAGTGTTTCAATGTCGGAACAATGAGAGTCTAAACACGCCTTGGACATGGCAATGTGAGCAAGATGAGCCATGCCGGATGCTATGCCATTGACATTGCCAAACATATTTGCATCATCAACAGAGTTTCCCACAGCTATGCATGATGTAAGCATGCCATGACCTCCTTCTTCAAATGGTGAATTATTATCTCACAAAATTCCTCGCACCAATGAGCTTCTTGTTACCCATTACGTTCCCCGTGAATTCACATTTCCCTTTCCATTTCACCAGTGGAGGTGGCATGTTCTATCACTAAAATATGGATGACCTGGATTAATCCCAGTGTGAAGAAGTCCAATGATCACACTTTTGCATAATTTGAATCTTGCCAAAACCCCTTATTTTGATACAACTCCAAGAAGTTTGGATATGTGTTTTATGCAAATCCAAAATCTTCTCCACAAGACCATCTTTCTATTCCATTTCTTTTACCTCCTCAGCTGACAATTTTGCCGCGAAGCCAGTTGCCTCTTGGTGATATGAGTGAATAATTCTCGATGAACGAGCAACTGGTACCAGTAAAAAAGAGTTATAGTAGCTCTCCAGATCAGCTGAATTAGCCACAACACGTATATCAGCTTTATTTGCATGAACAAGATGCATTTGCAAACCGGTCTGAGGTTGAGAGCAATTGTAAAATGAAAAATCAATCGGAAAGCAATAGACATGATACACAGCACCTAGTGAAGGAACAGGTTCTTTATACTATGAGTTGAGGGAAGAAGGATATGATAAACCAAGCTAGGAAAAGAAAAACTGAGCTTTCTAATCCAACCGACTTACTGACAAAGTTGTTATTTTATTTTTGTATAACGGGAGAAACATCACAAGAAGATTGGAAGTAAACCAGAATGTTGTTGTTTAGGAGACCAAAACTCTATTATTTATTTCATGGGTGATTAAATTATTAGTTCAGTCCTAATCATTTGAGAGCTTAGCTAAACTCCAACCAACAAATTCAAATATCAAACTTTAACACTACAGAAAATCCAAAATTAACTCATCATTCATGGGAACTTGTAGCTACTTGTCATTCTCAAAGATTATGGTAGCAATTGGACTCCTGACTAACTGTGTGGAATAATGGAATCCATTTAATATATATATACACACACACTACCTGGCCTTAAGTGAAGCTGATCCTTAGGTGGCCAGACAATGGTGTTAAGTAAACGTCTATATCATATTTTTTGGTATACTTGTATTCCTTCATGTAATTTAAACTGCATAGATAGAGACTCAATTGATCGATGACATAGATTAGCCGGGGACAATTGCTGTTGATGAATTGACATGTCCTGCAAGCCTATGGGCAAAGTTAGTGGATATCAAGTGTGTTTGGTATGAGAAAATAAAATCATATTCTAGTGTTTGGTTGTCAGTTACCCAATGAGCAACAGGGGCGATGTCCTTTCATTTGCTACTTGCAAGAACTCTAGCTATTATTAAGTAGGCACGACGTAATGCTGAAGTTGGAGTAATTTCAAGTATGATCAGTGATCTTCACAGAAGTACTCGAAAGTCAACTTTTAGATTTTGAATTGGTGTGCTCTCATTATATCCACAGGAGTTCCAAAGTGCCAACCATAAATCTAGAAGTCAACTTAGCTTTTGCATCCTGACCAACTAAAATATTCATTTGGAATTATTGCCTATATGATTCTCCTAATGTTCAGCTTAAAGATATTTTATTCTCCTTTCTGATTTATTAATCTTATCTTGACTAAGCACAATGCTCCTGATCGAAAATCGTTGAAAATATGAGTTGCTTAGCATTTACTGGAGCAAAATTAGTATATTATGTCATTTTTTGTATTGCTGTGTTGGCAAGAGGTAAAAAAGACAATATAATAGTATTTATTTTATTGCAAATGAAACAAAAACAAGAAGAAGTTACATTTATTTAGAAAATAGTTTTATTGCAAATGAAAAATCTTGATCAGTCACTGAGAGCAGTTCCATCAGAAAAATCGCACAGCGATTGGGCTCCTAACAATGTGTTTTTCAGAAATCCATCTGAGAGATCCCTGGCTAAAAGTGGTATTTGGTATAGTAGCCACAGGTGTAAATGTCACTTGATAGCTCAGTTTTTGTTTCACCTCTGAATAAACAAGTGTAGTTGGTTCAACTTTCACATAAATGCCTGGCGGTGAATCAATTTCAACTTTGTATGTTGAATAGGCTTGTCCTACGTTCGTCACAGTTCTTGAATATACTTGAGCTGTTGAGTTGACTCTGACTCGGATTGAAAATGATGGATAATTTAGTTGACCTTCTAAGATGCTAGTAATCTCTGAACAATTAACTTTGCGCTGCAAAATAATCCCAACTTGTCTGTCCGTGTAATTTAAACCACACAGATAAGGTAAGTAATCGGATGGTTCTATGTCATATACCAGGCCAGGGTCATTTGCTTTTGATGGATTAACATGGCCTGCACCTGTGGAAAAAACATGAGCTGGAAGGTATGTTTCATCTTCGATTAAGTTGGATCTGAGGTTTAAAACATCGGCTGTTGTCATAATTGCTGACTTAATTGCAGCTGGAGACCAATCGGGGTGAGCACTTTTTAGTAGTGCTGCAACGCCACTTAGGTGAGGACAAGACATTGAGGTACCTGAGATCATGTTGAATCTCGAGTTGGTGTTTGTGTAGTTCTCCAAAGAAATATGCCAACCTGCTAGGATGTTAACACCAGGACCAATAATGTCCGGTTTTAAAATTCCAGGACTTGCATAATTTGGACCCCTGGAAGAAAACCCAGCAACCACTGGAGCACGACCATCTCCGATTATAGTTCCCTTGAAAACTATTGTTGCAGTAGGGATCAATGTTGAGTTTATATACTCTTTGATTTTTACACCATCTGCATAGCTAACGTGTGTCACTGGAAGGACATGTACCTCGGCCATTGTTGTGTTAGCCATGTCTTCTGAATTCATAAGAATCATGCCAACACCACCAGCTTCCTTTACTGCTTTTCCTTTATCAACTCGTTTCGTTATACCAACCTCACACAACACAATCTTTCCCATGACATTCGTGTTGTTTAGCGAAGCAGGGGTACAATATTGAGCATTTAAGTTACTAGCATTGTTTCCAGGATAGATAAGAGGCAACAGAGTTGGAGGAAAGTCACTAGGTTGAAAGGCTGATTCTCCGTCAAATTCTTGATTGTTTCCAAGCACAGCGGTGGCCTTGATTTTCCTATCAATCGTGCTTGCACCAACTGTTAAAATCCAGGGCGCTTCATTAGACAATGAAAATCTGGACGGCCCTGAATTTCCAGCAGCACAGCTGACAAAGATTCCCTTTTCCATAGCACTAAATGCACCAAGTGCAATGTTGTCTTCATAGAAATTGTTAGTTAGTCTACCGAGGGAAAGAGAAAGCACGTCAACTCCATCATCAATAGCCATATCCATTGCAGCCAAAGTGTCGCTCTCAGAGCACATGAGTGCAGAGCACACTTTGTACACGGCAACATGAGCAAGAGGTGCAACACCCACGGCTGTGCCATTAGCATTACCAAAAATGTTAGCACCTGGCACGAAACGTCCAGCAGCCGTGCTAGCAGTATGTGTACCATGCCCAGTCTCATCCCATGATGTCTGGTTCCCCGATGACACAAAGTACCTGGCTCCAATGAGCTTGTTGTTACACTTTGTGACATTAAATTCACACTTACCCTTCCATTTAGCAGGGGGAGGTGGCATCCCATCATCGTTAAACAAGGGGTGGTCCGGGAAAATCCCTGAGTCAATTACTCCAATGATCACACCCTTCCCATAATTTGAGTCATTCCAGAACCCCATGTTCTGGTGCAACCCCAAGAAGTTGACACTATGTGTGGTGTATAAATCAAGTAACCTCTCGGGTCGTGCTGAAACAAATCCTTCCATTTTCTCCATTTCCTTTAGGTCATCCGGCGACAACTTAGCTGCAAAACCTGTTAGAACATTGCGATACGAATAAATCAAACGTGGCGCCTCACGAGAACTATCTGAAGTTGTTGCAGGCAAGAAAGAAAGATACCAGCTATCTAAATCTTGATATCTGGTACCTCTATCGCCATCCGGAAATTGGCAATGAACAATATAGATTTGTGAACTGTTCTGTTCTTCATCTTCTTTAGGCCTTTGATAAACAGGATGTTCAGCACTAGTGATGAACAAAAAGAACACGCAAATAAGACCAATTATACTGACAATTGACCTGAACTGAGCCATGACAACTTTAAGAAAAATGAACTTAAATTATATCTACAATGGAGGGATGAAGTTAGAAAAATTATGTACCTAGAAAGATTTTGGTGAGAGTTTTGGAATTTTGATCAAAGGTATATATAGTCATTGGAATTTATTTATTTATTTTTGCTAGTCAGAAGCAATGATAGATTTGTGAAATAGTCATGCCTGGAGATTCCTGGATTTTAAATTAAAAATGGAAATTGAATTAGTCATTAACACGCTAAAACAATTTTATTATTTTTTAATCCTCTTTTTTTATAATGAAATTGACATAGCAACAGCATATAGACATGAAAAAGTCATTCTATGATGTATATATTTTATACAAGTTTAGTTTGATTCAGCTGGACGCACCTTAACTAATACACCACATAACTTATTTAACTCGCAGCGTGCACTTAAATAAGTACTAAGGTACTTATTAGGTTAACAATTTGCTCCAAATTTCTAAAATTACACATACATTTAGGGGTGTACATACCGAAATAATGGAACTAATTCAGCATGATGATGATAGAGCGTTTCAAAAAATTGAAAATCATAAAATAACGGAATCAAAATTTTCAGTATCGTACCATATCATGAACACCCCTACATTATCCCTCTTCACCAATGGAGGGAAAATGAAAGAGAAGTACAAAAATGTTATAAACTTGCACGTCATTCAAATTAAAAAAAAATGGATAAATTATTTAAAGGATCCCAATGGCCAATAGGCTGATGTTAATTACTGCTATAAATATATGCTTTGTCAATAGATGTTAGTTACAAGTTTTGTACTTTGTCAAGTCAATATTGACAAAATCAAGCATTACCACTTAATTTGACATTTTGTTTTTAACGAGAAATAACAAATCCGGTGCTTTCTTAACAACAGAACAACATCTTTCTTGTCACCTTAAACTTCTAATAGAATTTACTCATTTTAAATCGGGGATGTTTGGGGCGATGGATAAGAAGAGCTAATCCAGGGATAATCTTTTTAGAACCCCTTAATTTATTTGGTTGGAATGGCTGAAATAACTTATCTTACGAATTAAAATTAGTACTCAGATAAGTTATCCCTCCTTGGTGGTGCAACAACAATCCCAAGATAACTAGAGATAGCAATGAGCGACGCGAGGCAGTTTTTAGCTTTATGCACGGCATGACAAATGTAGCTTTACGCGGGGCGGGTTGAAATGATATTAGTGAAAATCTAATGCGGAGCTGGACGGAGTGGGGCACGGATCCCTCCAAATTTATTTTATTGAATTTACTGTACATGATTTTTCCCATCTTTCATTCAGCTCTACTATTCAGTTGCAAAACATTTTTATATTTTATTTTTTGTCATTTTTCCTTTTCAGATTTTCTATATTAAGCCACAGTTCTTTGGTATTACTGGAATTCTATTGAAATAAAAGTGATTTTTTATTAACACTACTCCTTCTTTGATTACTTTTATAACTCTTTTTCTTTTTCATTTTTATTTGTAACACATTAATCTTTCAGTTAACCTTTAAGAAAATCATACAGATAGCAATTCTTATAACAACATCTGTGAAGATATTCCTTGTGGTCGGGCCCTTCCCCAGATCCTGCGCATAGCGGGAGCTTTAGTGCATCAGACTTGCCCTTTTTTAGAAACATATTAACATCAAATTATGGACTTTGTGTCATTTATGTCCTAATATTATCAAGTGTAGTCTTCTATACTTTCACTTTTTTACCATATTTTATTCTCATAAATTGCATTCACCTCAAAAAATTTAATCATTGTTTTTATGATAATGTATTTTTTATTAAAATATATTATATTTTATGAATATAAGTTCTATTTATGAATGTATTATAAGTTGAATTTATTTATCTAATACTGATGTTTATGATATTTTGATTTCTCTTAAAACATTCATTTCACTACTAAATTACATATTTTTAATTAAATAGTTTATTATTCACTTAAAAAATTATATTTTATATTTCAATTAAAATGTACATAGCTTTTAAAGTGTAGATAATTTTAATAATAATATTTTTTTACTTTAATAAACTTAAAATGGAAGTTTTATTTTTATGCTAAATAAGATGGAAGATTTATTTTTAAGCTAAATAAGATGACAAATTTATTTTTTAAGTTAAATAAGATGAAAATTTTATTTAAAGCTAAATAAGATGAAGTATAATTTTTAAGTTAAATAAGATGAAAGTTTGATTTTAGAAACAAACGACACCATTATGGAAATGCATATACAAAAATATTTAAGTTAAATAAGATGTTTTTTTTTAAAAAAGAATGAATAACTAAGCTTGCAAAGAAAATGTAAAAAATAAAAAAGCTAAATAAGATAGATGTTATTTTTGTAACAAACAACTTATTCTTAGAAATTTTGCAATGAGTATAGTTTTGAATATGCCAAACCAAACAAGCAATAAAGATTACTCATAACTAATCCCGTCATAACTTATCTCAACATACTCAATACCATCATAAGTTATATCCAAACCAAACATCCCCTAAGTATGCATGCATTTCCAAGAAGGGAAAAGGGTAAAAAATACCCCTGAACTATTTGAAATGGAGCAGAAATACCTCTCCGTTACATTTTGGTTCAAAGATACCTTCCATTATATTTTTGGCTCAAAAATACCCCTCCGTTATATTTTTGGCTCAAAAATGAAAAAGGGCCAAACATACCCCTTAACTATTCGAAATAGAACAAAATACCTTTCATTAGTTTTCGATTAAAAAAATACCCTTCTATAAAATTTTAGAGTTATTATTTGAAATATCATTCTTCCATAAAACATTAAACTCCAACCCATCTTCAAATCAAATTTTATTAGATTTTGAGTAGTCTAGATTCTTATTATATTAAAAAAAGAACTTTTATTTATAGTTGCAACTGAATTATCTCTTGAAAATGATAACTTATATTAATCGTGTTACATTGCTAACATGATCACAACAATTTTTATACAAGCTTTGTAGGATCGGAAAATTTGAAGAATTGGATCCTTTTGAACTCAAGAAACTGATTAAGAAGGAGGCAACGATTATAACGAGGATGAATAAATATTATCATCTAAAGATTGACTTTTGAGACGTTTGCAAGTGAAATAACAGTCTCTTTTGACATGAAAATGGCTAGTCTCATACCTAATATCCGAGGAGATAACCTCTTGGGTCCCTAAATGAAACTTCACGTGGATTAATAATGTGGCGCTTTTTGTCCACGTAACATACATGGTGTCATTTTATTACGTATTTTTTTGTGTTGTAAAATTTTAAGGGAGGAGTATTTTTTTAACCAAAATCTAACCAAGGGGTATTTTTACTCCATTTCTAATAGTTCAGGGGTATTTTTAACCTTCTTTTTTTTATTTTCATCAAAGAAAGAGATATTTTTTGAGCCACAAATTTAATTGAGGGATATTTTTGAGCCAAAACGTAACGAAGGGGTATTTTGCTTCATTTCAAGTAGGTCAGGACCCTTTTCCCTTCCAAGTAAAAAACCAGATATGCCATTAACTGCGTATGTAGGCTTAGTATTATGGATTCAGTCGAAACCATATTTTTGACACAGAATCCGGATGTATATGTGAGCAACTATAAAATTTCAACAAGACATTAGATTCTAAACCTTAATTTTAAAAGTGAAAGTAGTGAGTTCGACGCTAAGATCATGTATATGATTGTGTTGACAAGAGCAAAATAAGACAACACGATTTTTTTTATTGCAAGTCATGGCAACAAATATACTCAGTGTAGTCTCACAAGTGCGGTTTGAGGAGGGCGAGGGTGACAAGATGGATAGGAACAGAAAAACAAGATACATTTACAATGTAGACACATGAACCCTGAAGATGGTTTTATTGCAAATGAGAAATCTTGATCAGTGTGTCAATGAGCTCAGCTCCTTCATTTCTTCCTTCAAAATAAGGAAAACCGAACAGCAATTGGGCTCCTAACAATATAGTTTTCAGAAATCCATCTGAGAGATCCCTGAGTATATGTGGTACTTGGTTCAACTTTAACATCAAGGCCCCGCGGTGAATCAATTTCAACTCTGTATGTTGAGTTGGCTTGTCCAACATTTGTCACAGTTCTTGAATATACTTGAGCTGCTTAGTTGCTTCTGAGTTGAATCGAAAATGATGGTTAATTTAGTTGACCTTCTAAGATGCTTGTAATCTCTGCACAATGACAATAACTTGTCTGTTTGTGTAATTCAAACCACATAAAAAAGGTATGTAATCGGATGGCTCTATATCATATATCAGGCCAGGGCCATTTGCTTTTGATGGATTAACGTGGCCTGCACCTGTGGCAAAGACATCGGCTGGAAGGTACGATTAAGTTGGATCCGAGGTTTAAGACATTGGCTGTTGTCATAATTGCTGACTTAATTGCAGCTGGAGACCAATCGGAATGAACACTTTTTAGTAGTGCTGCTACGCCACTGAGATGAGGACCAGACACTGAGGTACCTGAAATCATGTTAAACGTAGAGTTTGAGCTTATGTTGTTCTCCAGGGGATTATGCCAAGCTGCTAAAATGGTAACACCAGGACCAATAATGTCCGGCTTTAGGATTCTAGGACTTGCATAACTTGAACCTCTGGAAGAAAATCCAGCAACCACTGGAGCACGATTATCTCCGATTGTAGTTCCCTTGAACACGATTGTTGCAGTGGGGGTTGTTGAGTTTATGTACTCTTGGATTGTTAGACCATCAGCATAGGTAATGTGTGTCACGGGTAGGACGTGTGCTGCAGCTAATGTTGTGTTAGCCCAGGATTCTCGATTCATAATAATCATGGCAGCACCACCAGCTGCCTTCACTGCTTTCCCAGTATCAACTTGCTCCGTTGAAGTAGACACATAACACTATCTTTCCCACGACATTTGTGTTGTTCAGTGAATCAGGGTTACAATATTTAGCAAGAATATCACTAGCATTGATTCCAGGATAAATAAGAGGCAACAGTGTTGGAGGAAAGTCACCAGGTTGAAAGGCTGATTCTCCATCGAATTCTTGACTGTTTCCAAGCACGGCAGTGGCCTCTATTTTCCTGTCGATAGTGCTTGCACCAACTGTGAGAATCCAGGGAGCTGCATTAGACATTGAAAAACTATATGGTCCTGAATTCCCAGCAGCACAGCTGACAAAGATTCCCCTTTCCATCGCACTAAATGCACCAAGTGCAATGTTGTCTTCATAGAATTCATTAAATCGACTACCAAAGGAAATTGAAAGAACATCGACACCATCTTCAATAGCCATATCCCTTGCAGCCAAAACTTGTGGAATTTGAAAATTAGTGACAATGACTATTTTTCAAGTAAGGGAGTCGAAAACTAGTCAGTGGGTGCTATTTAGACCGTAATGCAAAATAATGTCTATCAATACAAACAAAAATATATAAAGAAATTATTTCAAGGTATGTAACAAGTAATGAAACATATCAATGACACTGCAAAATGATTTTGGGTTGATGGGGTTGTCAGCTGACCATGGTGAGAAGAAGTTATCTCAAATGATAATAGATAAGAAGTTTGCTGGGAAATTAGACCAAAAATGCTGGATGCCTTGTAATTTTTGAGGACCCTTGGCAAGACACAATTTACTCAGATACATTGGAAACCATTTCAAGTATGGGGAGGTTGTTGACAGTCTGTTTACAAGATCTTCAAAGATAATGGCATGAGTTTCAGATCCTTCATCTAACACTTGGTACTTCTTGAGCAGTTGAGCTGCAGATAATCTCTGTTTTAAGCTTCAGCTCCTTTTCTAATGCTTTGTGCAGATGACATTTCTTGAACTTTTGATTACTGTTAAGCCAAATGAAATATTATTTACAAACCTATATTACTTATCCGTTATAACTATTCATTAAGACTTCATGAATACTATTTTATGATAAAATAAATCTCAAGAATAGACATCCACGTGGAACGCAGGTGTGGTAAGCCTAGTTAGATAAAAACCAATTAAAGGATTACTGGCAAATCAACTCTTTACAACTTTTTGATTGGCGTAGGTGTTTCCATACAGCTGGTTTCCAGCAAAAAGAAGTATGTATACGTGTCCAATAGCCAATCAAATAAGACAATAAAGTCCAAATTAACGGTACACTCAAAAGAGGAACAAATGAAAATGAAGATCATTTCTGTTGGTAACATATATATCAAATCCTAACGAAAAAGATGCTGAGCTCAGGACCAGTGGTGCCATTGGAGTTCATCATGTAATAATGCTCTCATATAAGTAAGCTCTCCTTCAGTAGGAAGAACGGCAGCTCCATTGACACTGCATGCAGGTTCTGCATGACCTTGAGATCATCCTCTGTTGGCCCTCTCTTCATAGCATAGCCAACTTTTCGTCCGTTACAGTCCATGGTCCATATGGGTTCATCGATGAGTTTGAGTTTCTCGGAATGGTACTTTTCACACTCTCAGAGCAATTCTAACAAGTCCGAAGCCCATGTCTTGGAAAAGTTTACAAGTCTGGATTGAAAGTTCCAGCAGAAGCAACGGGACGCCTATAGGATTTTATTGAATTGCAAGATTGACCCTAGCTTTTCTGTACCCAAAAGGGTTCCTGTCATCTGTTTTCCTCCGTGTATGTGTCCTTCGTGGACCCGGTTTCCGACCGGTACCCAAATAGTTGTGAACAAACAAAGAAACAATACAGCATTTTCAAAACCATTAACTAAACAAAATAGTGGTAAAAGGTAATATGAGGTATATAGAGGAAAACAAACAGCATTTTCGCTATAATCAAATGTTTGAGTACTTAATGCACTAATATATCCAATCCCAACACAACTGCAATTGGACTTCTGACAGAGTGCCTATTAGAAGTCCACTTCAAGAATCCCTCAACAAACTCAGGCTTTGAGCTGTTGGTTGTCATGGAAAATGTCACTTGGTATGTTAACTTCTGGTTCAAATGGGAGAAATTTAGCTCAGAGGGTTCAACTTCCACGACTACGCCTTTTGGTGAAGCTATCTCCACTTTGTAAGATGATGTAGCGTCACCAACATTGGTCACAGTCCTGGTATATGTCTCAGGAGTTGATCCAAGTCCGAATATGGAAAATGAAGGATAATTTAGTTGTGCTTCAGGGATACTTTTCACCTCCGAGCAATTCACCTTGCGTTGTAACAGGTTTCCTACCTGTCGATTTGTGTAGTTCAAACCACAAAAATAAGGTACATAGTCCTCAAATGGGGTGTCATAAACTAGTCCTGGATCACTTGCCCTCGATGGATTAACATGTCCTGCCCCGATAGCATAGATGTCAGCAGGAAGGAGCGTTTCGTCTAGTATTGGACTAGTGGCAAGGTTTAATGTGTCAGCAGTTGTCATCATTGCAGACTTAATAGCAGCAGGAGACCAATCAGGATGTGTGCTCTTCAGCAGAGCTGCTACGCCACTAAGGTGAGGACAAGACATGGAGGTGCCTGATATTATATTGAATGTGGATTTTGTATCTTTGTTGTCATCTGCAGAGGTAGGCCAAGCAGCAAGGATATTAACACCAGGACCGATTATGTCAGGTTTCAGGATGCCAGGACTAGCTTCACTTGGTCCACGAGAAGAAAATCCAGCTACTATGGGAGCATTTTTATCTCCAATTATCGTTCCTTGGAACGTGATAGTAGCAATAGGGTTCGATGTTGAGTTCATGTAGGCAAGGATTTTTATTCCATCTGAAGCTGAAACATCTAATGCTGGAAGAACATGAGCATCAGCTGATTTAGTGACACCGTAAGTTGGCGGGTTGATGATAATCATGCCAACACCTCCAGCATCCTTCACAACTTGTCCTTTATCAACATTGGGAACGCGACCACCTTCTAGACATATGACTATCTTTCCTCTTATAGCAGGGTCAGTGAGTGACTCTGGTTTGCAATAAGGGGTTTCAAATTGGTTACTTGCATTCTTTCCAGCATCAAATAGAGTGAAGAATGTTGAGTTGGAAATCTTTGGACGATAAGCAGATTCCCCTTCAAATTCCTCTCCATTTCCAAGCTTAACGGTAGCTTTTACCTTTCTATCAAGAGTGCTAGCGCCTACTGTAAGAATCCAGGGGGCTGCATTTCCGACAGACGCAATCAAAGGACCTTCATTGCCTGCAGCACAACTTACAAGAATGCCTCTTTCTGTTGCACTGTAAGCCCCCAGAGCAACGTTGTCACTATACAAAGGTTCCGGAGGTCCACCAAGGGACATAGAAAGAATATCTACGCCATCATCTATAGCTGCATCCATGGCAGCTAAAATATCACTGTCAGAACACCTGCCATCAGAATCGCATACCTTATATATGGCTATGTGAGCAAGAGGGGCAACACCAACTGCTGTACCATTAGCATTCCCATATACATTGGCACTTTTTACAAAGGCTCCTGCAGCGGTGCCCGCTGTGTGTGTACCATGTCCATTTTCATCTATAGCGGAACCATTGCCAAGTCTGTAAGACCTAGCTCCAATGAGCTTGTTGTTGCACTTGTTTGTGAAACTGGACTCACAAACTCCTTTCCACTTAGCAGGCGGGGGAGGCATCCCAACATCACTAAACGAAGGATGATCAGGATAAATTCCAGTGTCTATAACTCCGATGATCACACCTTTCCCATAGTTGGAATCCTTCCACAAACCCATGTTCTGTTGCAAACCAAGAAAACTTGGAGTATGAGTAGTGTGCAAGGACAAAATCCTCTCTTTCTGTGCAGAGACAAAGCCATGTTTCTTCTCCATTTCCTTCACTTGTGCTTCCGTTAGTCTTGCTGCAAAGCCTTTCATCACATTGTGATAGCAATAGATCATGCTAGCAGCCTCTTCATTTCCAGTTGAGCTAATTGCTGTACTTTCAGGCAAAAAAGAAATGTAATAGCTCTCTAAATCCGTTAATGATGATTGAGTAGAAATTAGATTTTCAGGGGATTCAACATGGACTATATAAATCTCGAGATCACTCTGAATCGTGGGCCATGGGAAAGAACAAAAGATGAAAACAAGAAGGATTTTCAAGAATCCCATGGCTGCAAATACAAGAACTGATGATGTATTTGGAAAGTGTAATTGATGAATTTCTCTGCTTTGAAGCAACTGTCTATTTATATTGCTTCTTTGTTCATAACTTTATTTTAGCTAGAAATGTTATTGTGCAAAAAAGAATCATGTGGACAAAAGAATTAAAAGTACTACAAAGGATAAGAAAAGAAAGGCCACTAAGTGTGAATGAGACTGGCTAGATTGAACTATATTCTATGAAGTAGTAGATTTTTCAAAAGACCATCCACTGTTAATTTGCTGATGGATAGTTCATCTAATGATGCCTTATGACAAGTTTAATTATATTTTGATACAATGAACCTCTTTCTAAGTGAAGTTGCAATTCATGTTCTCAAAAGCATGCAGCTATTTAAAGATCCTTCTTCCGAGAATTAATGTAAATAGTTATCCATTCAAGCACTTTAACAATATGAAGAGCTTCGAAACTCAAACTTTAAAAATTCTACTCATTGAAAATGTGAATCATTTTTTAGTGATCAAGATATCTCAAGACTCGAAATATCAAGAGGAGTTCATATCTAAAATTTAGGATATTTAGAGGAGATTTTAATTGGTCGGGATTGGACAAAAAAGAAAAAAAAATTGTTGAGGAAGATGAACAGGTGCAATGCATAATTGTCATATAAATAATGTATATACATCTTGTCTCATATAAATAATGTATATACATCTTGTCAAGCCCCGAGAGGGTACCCTTGGCGTGGCCGGCATCTAGTGACTATTGCTGGTCCCCAAGCGAACCACTTAGCCTCATCACATTCATTCAATAAAATAACTCTAGTGAACAGTGGAAATAAAAATAAGTAAATGGGCACATCTCATCTAATGTCTCAAAATGATAAAGATAATAATAAAAGCTAGTAGAAAGAACTAGCTCACAATCTCAACATCAACGTTCAACGATCGTCTATGAAGCCTCTATCACTAATCATGTGGTGCCAATGACAGACCCATGGCTACCCATATCAAAATAAAAGGATAGTCCAATCTAACTCTAAAGCAAGATGAAATAAATAGTAGTGGATCCTCCGAAGTAGGGGAGGCTCACCAATCAATTGAGTGTCCCAGATCTTCAATGGAGCGCCTCTTGACGATCTCTAGTACCTGCATCTGCTTCATAAAACGACGCAGTCCAAAGGAGACATCAGTACAAGGAATGTACTGGTATGTAAAATAGTTGGGTGAAAATAGGTAGAATAATATGGAAACAACATCGACTCAAAACAATCATCAAACTAAATCAAAACATTAAATGTCTATCTATGCAAGAATAAAGAGTAGACAAGTCCCATCAACCAATCAACCTCATCAATCAAATGAGACTCATCTCAAAGGAGCTCATCTCATCTCATCTCGACTCAGAGTACTCAAGGTAGAAATTTTCTGGGAGTTTCTCTTATCCGACAACAATCACTTATGAGCCAATAAATGTACAACAACCCCACTGATGTTGTCATAGCTGTTCCGTACTTTCCAGGTAAGGAAGGTTTAGGATCTACAAGGGGTCCGGATAATCAACATATTAAGTCCTATTATTTCGGGACAATAAGGTGTGAACCTGTCTGGCTCTAACGGACTTAATCCATAAGATGAGAACTTGTCCGACTTTAACGGACTTAGCCCTCAAGATGAGAACTTGTCTGACTTTAACGGACTTAGCCCTTAAGATAGGAACTTGTTTGACTCTAACGGATGTAGTCCACTCCTACGCTTGGGCATGTAGTTAATGAGTGCGAGTTGGACTTGCCCTTACTCTCACTCATTTCGGTGCTCGATACTCCTCGCAAGACTCAATGCTCATAAGACTCCTCATCTCAACTCAATTGTCTCAAATTAGCCTCGTAAGGACTCTCATTATTTCATTACTCAACTCAAGGGTACTCTATTTTTTCGGGTACTTTAACTGTATCATCAATCAACTCATAGGGACTTTAACCCTTTCATAAAGGGACATCTCAATCAATGACTCAAGATTTAAAACAATCTTTAGGGAACGATCGAATAGACACATTGGTGGAGTTCATTTATAGAGACTCATAGGACTATCAGGGTATATCAACTAATCATCATTCTCTCATCACAATCACAATCACAGTCGACATTCTCAACTCAAAGCTCTAGAATTAATTCTTAAGTTCATTCATGCATGCTTTCAAAATAGTCATGTAGGGTTATGCAATTTCTCATGAAAATGTTCAATTCAAGAAAACAAGTTTATAATGATCATCAACATAAGAAAATATATGAATTTAAATAGATTATCAAGAAGAACCATCAAGGACATGTAAGTAGACTCTTTAAACTATCAACTCATCTATCACCATCTATGGGGCACATGAGAGAACAATCTCATGCTTTTAGTTTAGCCTTACATACCTAGGATGAAGCAATCAATCAATCACGTCAAATATTTCTTCTCGAATCTCTCAACCTCAAACTCTTCTCCCCGTTTCTCAAGCCCTAGCCTTGTTAGATTATTAGAATAGGACTTATAATGGGGTTTAAGAACTTTTTTTTACGTCAAAACGACCTAATTAGATGGTGTATAGAGTTTAGGAGGGGTTGGAAATTGACGGGAATGCCACTCATAAAAAAGTTTCTGAACGAGTTTTCCCAGTCCTGTCGAAAATTTTCAGAAAAATATAAATGCAGGCACGCAGCAGAGGTGCGACGCGCTCCTGTCACGCACCAACACTGTTTTCGCGTCTTGGATTGAAAAATTATCTTTTGATCGGGTCGCTCTAAAACTCGACCGAGATTATTTTCCACTCAATTTTTCATGCTGATCACAAATCCGGCCTCAGATTTGCTATACGAGCATTGGAAGATGCATTATACGCATAGCCTCCCTCTAGGGGTATTTTGATAATTCACTGGGCGTTACACATCTCTAATACATAGTTATACATCATTTATACTATTTATACAATATCGATACATTACTTATACATACAGTCATTTTTAAAATTATTTTAAGCGGTTGTACAATTGCGTAAGAAGCCCCTCTTTTTATGGTCTTGGGCAATTGTCTCCTCATGAACTATTTTTGAGGCTGAGTTAGGACTAAGATAAGTTCCCCACATCAACTATTTAAGGATGCGAATATCTCTTTATACGAATTTGAACACTCCTTACCTTATTAACTACTCCTTCAGTTTAAAAAAGAATGATCTGGTTTGACTTAATATAGAATTTCAGAAAATAAAGAAGACTTTTTGATTTTGTGGTTCTTAATTAAAATTATGTCAAATATACCAAAATGTCTTTTAATCGGCCTTAAACATGTCACATGGAAAACTGAAATTAGAATAGATGTTATTTAAAAAAAGATCATTCTCCTTTACACGGAGGAACACTTTTTAGAGTTCAATTATGCCAAATTTATTTCTTATCATGATAATGGCATCAATACAAAATGGGCCACACAAAAAATAGCAACAATAATTTCCATAATTCTTGTTTTTCTTTGTGAAAATTATATCAAAACTAAAATTGGTTGTTTTTTGCAAGACTTGGTCTTTTGACATAGATAGTTGGCCATAGATTTCTCAATTGGCCACAAGTGTTAAAAAGATAAAAGATGTCCATGTGAATTAATTAAATCTTTCTAGGAAACTCATAGTAATGTCTATTATTTTTCTTGTCCTATTAATAAGATGTCCCAATTACTTTTTGAAGTCGCCAAAGACTTGGACTTTCTGTTTAGGAATAATAATATTTTTAGTCCTTCATTTATTAATAAAGTCTAATTCAGTCTGTATAATATTCAACAAAAACATAATCTTTAGTCAATTGAGATGTTTTTTGGACCCTTTTGTAAGAAAGGATTTGAGGACTTCTTTTTATCGTCTGTGAATTGGTTGGGCTGAAGCGAGAGAGAGCTTCTCGGTAGAGGTAGTCAAGCTAAGAGCTAGAAAGTTGCAATTCGGTTAAAAGCCAGTAGCACGATAGCTGTTCCTCGGTCTCAGTCCATCCAGTCAAGCCAGAAGGCCCTTAGGTAGGCAGCGGAAATGGTAAATGTCGTCTTCCTTTACAATGACTTCTTCCTTTCCTCTTCACCATACGAAATTCTAGCTCACCCTGGGAGCAGGGATACCTTAAGTCAGCAGCTCCCTTTGAAGATAGGGCATTTACATGAACTCCGAAACCGGAGCTCATTCGGAAGGATCTCATAATTTAATTATCCATGACTATTTATGTCTCTAGCATGGCCACTTAATAAAATCTGGAGGGAAATAATACTTAAGTTATAGTTGGAATACTGTTAGAATTATATTTGTGTTGAATATATAGAAATAGTATAAGCCTAACATAAACATAGGTAATTAAGTAGTAGAACAAATGAAAATCATGGTAACTTTGTGAATATTCACAAACAAAGGGATCAAAGATACACGATTCAATTAATTGAAGGTTAAATATACCTTGTCAGATATATATTAAACGGGCTAAAAATAAAATTTGTCAAATTAATTATAATGTCTTTTCCAGGAAACTCATAGGAATGTCACTATTAATTTTCTTGTCCAATTAATAAGTTAAGCATCAACATCCCAATTACTTTTTAAAGTTACCAAAGAGACAAAGACTTGGACTTTTCTTTCTTCTTAGGAAAATGATGTCGATAATGTTTTTGGAAAATGGTCAAAAATGTTTTTAACTATGTTAAATTGAACAAAAATGTCTTTGGGTAATAATTTGGTCTAAAAATACTCCTATTATTACTTAACTAGGTAAATTGTCCGCGCTTCTTGCAGGATTGAATCATCTGAATCAGGCCATATCTCATTGAATTTATGGTGTAGTTGTTAAAGATACTAAAATTTAGAAGTTCGACCTATTATCATTTCCATTAACTGATGTCTACGGCTATACGCCTAAGAGAATATTACCATTAAGGCTTTCACTCTCCATAAATCGCTCCATTTTACAAACATTTGCCTCACTTTGTCCCCATTCTGAGTGTCTTTGAATTCAGTCTTCCGAATCATACATTGAGTAACTTATTCTTTAATTCAGTTTGCAACAAAAACAGGTTAAACAATAAATTCTCATGAACTTTCTGAAGTGACCGATGGTGAAGTTTCAATGGACATTAATCTACTTTTCCTCACTGGTTATTAAGTGATGGTAGGTTTAGTTTAATACCATTTAAATAGTAATAGAAGTAGAAGTGGTGTTAAATTATGAATTTGAAGACTTCCTGAGTTTAGATTTTGTCAACAACATCAGGATTATAAGGAAATGTCTGTATAAATATTTGTACCACTACTGTTGCCATCGACATGACTTAGCAGAAATAAGAAGAGGATATAAATATTAAGCACTAAGGCAAACTCGCAGATTCAATAGCCAAGAAATTTGACAAGTTAGGATGAATATAGAAAAAAAAAGAAGAAGAAACAACTAAACGACATTTGAAAATTATCTGATGAATATGTTCTGAACGAATGATGTGGAGACTGTGCGAGTAAATATAGTAGAAAGAAACGCAGGATATATAAATTAAGCACAGAGAAAGACACTATAACTTGCAAACTTCACATTTTAACAGATTAATAGTATGTATTTCGACAAAATATGACATGCAGAATAAAAGGATATCAGAAAATATTCCAAGGATGTGGAAATGAGGGGCAAAAGTAGTAGCAAATGAGATGGAAAAAATGGATTATTAGTATAGTCTACAGTTGAAGCCGTGTGATTGTATTTATATAACTTATTTGAACTTCCGGTAATTCTTATAAGGTTGTGGTGTCCTAAGGAGGAAAATACTAAACAAAAGGGGTGTGAATATATAAGAAATAAACCTATAGGAGTATTTTGTGTTCTGTGAGAATTGAGTATAAGAGACAATACAGTGCAATTGAGTCAAGAAGGGAACTTTGAAGAAACATGTAAGTTGAACTCCGTGATATAATATTTGATTTTAGATTGTTATACTGATGTACTTATCAAACAGGTTGAACAAATTTGTGCTAGCATTTTTATTGGCTACCCGAGACTGTTATCTTACCATTAGAATGATCATGCCATCTTATCTTAGGACCTTTCCCTAGTACAAGAGGACTGGGAAGGACGCATCTTTGGTGTACCACTTATCGTGAACCCATATGACTTCATCCATCCTCATGAGTACCATCAATTGAAAAATGCTTATTCTTAATTTTGTATGGAATGATTCGTAACCAACTCATTATAACTCAAGCTGTTTCATATATTACAAATAAATTGCGCGATGAGCTGTTCGTAGTCAAGTCACATTACCAAAACGATGTGAATGTAAAGTGCATTAATGGGAAGGAAGAACAGGAAGGAGGTAGAAGAAGTATCAAGCCTGGTGAGTTTTGTAATTGACGCGACATTGAGCACAATGTTGAATGCGACAGTGAAAATCTTTGGGGTTTGACTGCAAGTGAAGTGATTTTTTGTAGTCGAAAGCATGCAGGGGAAGTGATGAACAGAAACAGAAAGATACAGTGACGAAAGGAAGCAGTTTGGAGAAATAATGTTGTGGTTCAATTTGTAAAACGATGGTGTCCTTTGTAAACAGGCATAATGTTTCTGAAGAGGCATAATAAGTGTAAAAGGAATAAAGGAGTAAAGACGCTGCGGAGGGTTGTTGAGGTTAAAGCACCATTTGAGTCATGTGGAATTCCTGTTGCCAATGGAATGCTTCATGAAGCAGTACATAAGATTTCTATATGGATCAATTCATCAAAAACTCTATGAGCATCGTTAGAGTTAACTTCTTAACGTAAATTCATCAAACACTCTTGGAGCATCATCCTTGGGGTACTTTTCTCTCAGATTTAAAACACAATGTAAATCTGATTCATCTGATGATCTCTCAAAAGTCACTTTATTCGTTGAAAAAAATGAAATCCACAAGAAAGATTGTGCTCACTAATAGAAACTAATATGCATCTTTTGTGCTTAATCAAAGAGGATATGCTTCAGTCAGTTGTGAACAAAGATTGAAACAATATCTAATAAAAATAATATTAAATACCATTAACTAATCAAAATAGTAATAAAAAAATAAAAGTAACAAAGTATATAGTGAAAAGAAACAACATTTTCACTGTACTCAAATGTTTGAGTACTTGATGAATTCGATCTTCAGAGTTCTTAACATTGAATTCATTACATTTTCAAAAATCTAACTTGAAAACTAATGTTTATAACATTTTGAAATCTAATATATCGTTCTTTCGAGACTTTCTTTTATTTTTAAATATTACGACAAATCAGGTTAGTGGTAAAGGAGATTTATCTGATGATCTCTAGATCCTTCATGAATGTGTCGTGTCTCCATTTGGAGCACACTGTCGATTAGGACATCCTTTTCTGCCTTTGTTGAAGAAGCTTGTGTCCTCAGTTTCAAAATATTCCCTCTTTGGAACACGAGTCATTTCAATTTGAAAAATATTATCGCAGCTCAGCGGGTATATGGGCTAATAAGCGGGTTGAGTCAGCTTTTAAGTTAGTTCATTCTGATGTTTGAGGACCATGTGTTGGATATATTATATGAGGAGCCGCTCAGAAATGTTTTTCCACTTTTGTGACGAAGTCAAAACTCAATTGAAGCAATATTTAATAATGATAAAAAAAATATTAAGGATCATTATCTAACCAAAATAATAGTAAATAAATAAGAAAAAGTAACATAAAGCCAATTTTATTCTCTATAATCAAGCAAACAACATTTATTCACTATAATAATAAAATGCTTGAGTACTTTATGCACTTATATAGCCAGTTTTTCACTAGACCAGCACAACTGCAATTGGACTTCTCACAGAGTGCCTGTTAGAGGTCCACTTCAAGGAACCCTCAACAAACTCAGGATTTGAGTTGGAGGTTGTCTTGGAAAATGTCACTTGGTATGTCAACTTCTGGTTCAAATGGGAGAAATTTAGCTCCGAGGGTTTAACTTCCACGACTACGCCTTTCAGTGAAGCTATCTCCACTTTGTAAGATGATGTAGCATCACCAACATTGGTCACAGTTCTGGTATATGTCTGAGGAGTTGATCCAAGTCCAAATATGGAAAATGAAGGATAATTTAATTGTGCTTCAGGGATACTTTTCACCTCCGAGCAATTCACCTTGTGTTTCACCAATTTACCTACCTGTTGATTTGTGTAGTTCAAACCACATAAATAGGGTATGTAGTCCTCGAATGATGTATCATAAACTAGTCCAGGATCACTTGCGCTAGATGGATTAACATGTCCTGCACCGATTGCATATATGTCAGCAGGAAGGAGCCTTTCGTCTAATATTGGACTACTGGCAAGGTTTGATGTGTCAGCAGTTGTCATCATTGCAGACTTAATAGCAGCAGGAGACCAATCAGGATGTGTGCTCTTCAGCAGAGCTGCTATGCCACTAAGGTGAGGACAAGACATGGAGGTGCCTGATATAATATTGAATGTGGATTTGGTGTTTTTGTTGTCATCCACGGAGGTAGGCCAAGCAGCAAGGACGTTAACACCAGGACCGATTATGTCAGGTTTCAGGATGCCACGACTAGTATTACTTGGTCCACGAGAAGAAAATCCAGCTACCATGGGAGCATTTTTATCTCCAATTATCGTTCCTTGGAATGTGATAGTAGCAACAGGGTTCGAAGTTGAGTTCATATAGGCAAGGATTCTTAATCCATCTGCAGCTGAAACATCCAGTGCTGGAAGAACATGAGCATCAGCTGATTTGGTGACACCATAAAGTGATGGGTTGATGATAATCATGCCAACACCTCCAGCATCCTTCACAGCTTGTCCTTTATCAACATTGGGAACGCGACCGCCTGCTAGACATATGACCATCTTTCCTCTAATAGCAGGGTCAGTGAGTGACTCTGGTTTGCAATAAGGGGTTTCAAATTCATTACTTGCATTTTTCCCAGCATCAAATAGAGTGTAGAATGTTGAGTTGGAAATCTTTGGACGATAAGAAGATTCCCCTTCAAATTTCTCTCTGTTTCCAAGCTTAACAGTAGCTTTTATCTTTCTATCAAGAGTGCTAGCGCCTACTGTAAGAATCCACGGGGCTACATTTATTACTGAGGCAATTGAAGGGCCTGCATTGCCTGCAGCACAACTTACAAGAATGCCTCTTTCGGTTGCACTATACGCCCCCAGAGCAATGATGTCATTATAGAAAGGTTGCGGATAAAAACCAAGGGACATAGAAAGAATATCTACACCATCATCTATAGCTGCATCCATGGCGGCCAAGATATCAGTTTCAGCACAACCATCAGAATTGCATACCTTATATACGGCTATGTGAGCAAGAGGGGCAACACCAACTGCTGTGCCATTAGCATTCCCATATACATTGGCACCATTCACAAAGGCTCCTGCAGCGGTGCCTGCTACATGAGTACCATGTCCATTTTCATCAATCGGAGAACCACTGCCATTTTGGTAAGACCTTGCTCCAATGAGCTTGTTGTTACACTTGTTTTTGAAACTGGACTCACAAACTCCTTTCCACTTAGCAGGCGGGGGAGGCATCCCAACATCGCTAAACGAAGGATGATCAGGATAAATTCCAGTGTCTATAACTCCGATGATCACGCCTTTCCCATAGTTGGAATCCTTCCACAACCCCATGTTCTGCTGCAAACCAAGAAAACTTGGAGTATGAGTAGTTTGCAAGGACAAAATCCTCTGTTTCTGTGCAGAGACAAAGCCGTGTTTCTTCTCCATTTCCTTCACTTGTGCTTCCGTTAATCTTGCGGCAAAGCCTTTCATCACATTGTGATAGAAATAGATCATGCTAGCAGCCTCTTCATTTCCAGTTGAGCTAAGTGCTGTACTTTCAGGCAAAAAAGAAAGGTAATAGCTCTCTAAATCCGTTAATGATGATTGAGTAGAAATTAGGCTTTCAGGGGATTCAACATGGACTATATAAGTCTCGAGATCACTCTGAGTCGTAGGCCATGGGAAGGAACAAAAGAAGAAAACAAGAAGGATTTTCAAGAATCCCATGGCTGCAAATACAAGAACTGATGATGTATTTGGAAAGTGTAATTGATGAATTTCCCTGCTTTGAAGCAACTGTCTATTTATATTGCCTCTTTGTTCATAACTTAATAAAGAATCACGGGGACAAGAAAATTAGAAGTACTACAAAGGATAAGAAAAGTACTCAAGTTGTAGATTTTTCAAAAGACCATCCACTGTTAATTATATTTAGATACAATGAACCTCTTTCTAATACAAATGTCTAACTGCTAAATCACTTTGTAATAAAAAGTTGGAAATATCCTGTCTAAATGAAATTGCAACGAATGTTCTCAAAAGCATGCAGCTATTTAAAGATCCTTCTTCCAAGAATTAATGTAAATAGTCATCCATCCAAGCACTTTAACAAAATGAAGAGTTTCGAAACTCAAATTTTAAAATTCGACTTATTGAAAATGTGAATCATTTTTTAGTGAATAATATGCCAAAAGACTTAAAATATCAAGAGCATCTCATATCCAAAATTTAGGGTGATTAGAGGAGATTAATTGGTCATGATTGGAAAAAAAAATTGTTGAGGAAGATGAAAAAGCGCAATGTATAATTATTGTATAAATAAAGTATATACATCTCTAATACATCGTTATACATCATATATATTATTTATACAATATCAATTTTTTCGAATTTGAACACTCCTTATCTTATTAACTACTCCATCAGTTTAAAAAAAGAATGATCTAATTTGACTTGATCCAGAATTTCAAAAAATAAAAAATTCTTTTTGATTTTGTGGTTCTTAATTAAAGTTATGTCAAATGTACCAAAATGTCTTTTAATCTTGTGGCCTAAACATATCACATGGAAAGTTGAAATTAAAACATTGTAATAAAAGGAAAAACAGTCATTCTTTTTTAAAAGGAGAGAGTACTTTTTAGAGGTTCAATAATGCCAAATTTATTTCTTTTCGTTAATAGTTGCTCTTTATGTTCCATTTCCTTTCCTTTTTGTCATATCTAGCTTATTCTGCTTATGGATTTTTTAGACGAGGGTTCTCAAGGAAACAACCTCTCTACTTCTATGAGGTAGTAGTAAGGTCTGCGTACATTCTACCCTCCCCACACTCCACTTATGGGATTCCACCGGCTATTTTGTTGTTGTTGTAATAATGATTTCCATAATTCTTGTTTCTTTGCAAGATTTGGTCTTTTGACAAGTATAGTTGGCCATAGATTTTTCAATTGGCCACGATATGTGAAATAGATAAAAGATGTCCATGTGAATTAATTAAGTCTTTCTAGGAAACTCATAGGAATGTCTCTATTAATTTTCTTTTCCTATTAATAAGTTAAGCATCAACGTCCCAATAACATTTTGAAGTCACCAAAGAGATAAAGACTTAGACTTTTCTTGAGACAAAGACTTAAGACTTTTCTTTCTTCTTAGGAATGATAATGTATTTGGAAAATGGTCAAAAATGCTTTTGACTATGTAAAATTGAACAAAAATATCTCCAGTTAATAATTTGGTCTAAAAATACTCCTATTATTACTAATGGTTTTCTCCTACGATCACTCGACCAATATTTTTAATCAAAAAGTCACTTTATTTGTCGAAAAAAAATGAAATCAACAAGAAAGGTTGTGCAACAGTACAAGGATGGTCACTGATAGAAAGTAATGTGCATCTTTTGTGCTTAATCAAAGAGGATATGCTTAAGTCAATTGTGAACAAAGATTGAAACAATATCCAATAAAAGTAAAATATTAAATACCATTAACTAATCAAAATAGTATTAAAAAGATGAAAAAGTAACATAAAGTATATAGTGAAAAGAACAACATTTTCACTGTACTGAAATGTTTGAGTACTTAATGAATTCGATCTTTAGAGTTCTTAACATTGAATTCGTTACATTTTCAAAATTATAATTTGAAAACTACTATTTATAAAATTTTGAAATCTAATATGACGTTCTTTCAAAATTTTCTTTTGTTTTTTAGCATTATGACAAATCAGGCTATTGGTAATTAAGGAGATTTATCTGACGATCTCTAGATCCTTCATGAATATGTCATGTCTCCATTTGAAGCATACAGTCGATTAGGACATCCTTTCTACCTTTGTCGAAGAAGCTTTGTCCTTAGTGTTAGAACTGCGCACCTTAACTTTGCCTACTCGTTTGGAACAGGTTTAGATGACCTGTTTCAATCGTACAGAATTAACGCTTTAGACACAATGATTTTACGTGGAAACACCTAGCTCACGATAGGTGTAAAAACCACGACCTGTACCTCTACAGGAATTTCTCCAAATTTATTAAAATCAACGTGAGCCTTCAAAAGTTAATTACAACTCGTAATAACCTTACTTCTATACCTCCAACTACAAACTACTCACAATCCTCCCAAGGATTATGTTTCAACTTATCTTCTTGTTAACTCTAACTTGAAGATAAACTACTCTCAGTTATGAACTCTGAGATTTACAACTTTCCTATGAAACAAAAGAAAACCCTAGACTCGATTTTATTGTTCTTTCTTTTGCTTCGTTTTTTCTCTCTTTTTCTGCTCCCTTGTTGTGAATCTTGAATCTGGTTTTATAGCTGTAAGAAAGTTCTCCCACTTCTTCTTGAATTACTCTTCTTAATCCGTATCTCCTTCTTCTTGACAAAACTTTCCTTCCTTGCGACCTTCTTCTTTTAGGATTGTTAGTTGAGATAGTATCGCTTGTTTTCCTCCTTATTTCCAGTGCCAGCTGTTTGTATATCCGTAATAATAATATATTGTATTTTTTCCTTTTATGTCGTGTTGTGCTTTTCGTTGCTGCGCCATCGTTTCTACAGTGGAATGGACCTGATACATATTGCTGTTTCATTTACCTGTTTCATGTACTTTGTTAATCATCAAAATTTCTTGTCCCAACAAATTCCCCCTTTTTGATGATGACAAATTTTCTGAGTTGACACCATCCTTGTTCGTAACAATGAACCAGGTTAACTTGTTCACAACAATGAAACAGGTTAAACAGTAATTATAGTAACTCATCTTCCCCCTTTGGACATCATCGAAAAGAAAAGGGATAAGTATAAGCAAGGAGCCCCAACATGTATAACCAGCAGTAGAACAGAACAGAGAATGTATATTTATATACGAGAGTACACAACATAAGCAACAATAAAGGAACAAAAGATCTACCACCAGTCAAACCACCTGCCATGCAAAAAAGAAAAAGAGACAAACACGTTAAACAAGGCACAAAAAGGAAGAGAGGACACAAAGGCTGGAAAGAGAGGTCGGAGTTAAGAGATGAGCGTGGTAAGGGCATGAACAATATCGGTGTGTTTAGCTTGCTCCTTCATGAGAGTCTCCTCTAGTTCCGTAATTTTGAGGGTGAAGGCCTGCTTTTCTTGCGCAAAACGTTCTCGTTCCTGAGCCAATTCTGCATCCTTAGCATTGAGAGTCATCTGAAGATGATGCAGAGGAGTGCCTGGTCGCTGCATTGAACCAGGTAAAACCTGATGGTCCACCTGTCCTATCACATCTTTAGTGGTCTGCATGGTCCAGACCTGGACTGGGACGGAAGAGGCCTCAACAATGATGATCTTATGAACCACATCAAAATATAGCTTGTGAAGAGGCGACATTTCCTTGCGTTGGACACGTCTATGGTGGGTGAGAGAGGGCTCCCCAGCAAATTTCCGGGTGATTTCCAAAGCAGATGGCAATTGGTCTAGAGGAGGCCACTCGTGACGGACATAGTGCGCCCAGCCAACAGCAGGAATTTGTAGAAGACGGCCAAGATCAGAGGAAGAGAGGCGGAGAGAAACCCCTCGAACAGTTGTGCAAAGAACAGAGTCACGCACACTTCCTTGTGCGTAAAATTCGAGCATTTTAGTTTTGGCTTGTGATGGGGGGGAAATGATGAATGAAACAAGTTGAGGAATGAAACAAGTTGAATGTGCCTGGTTTAAATATTTGACTCAATAATAAGTATAATTTTGCACAGCAAGTGTTACCTGGTAAATTGACCTGTTCCAATCGTTGATGTCTGTTGCGACAATACTCCGGTATATAAGACCACGTCCTCATGTTAACCTCTACAAGATGAAGGAATATACATGAGATAGATAATTATCTAAAGCACTCCAAAACTTATAAAACATATCATGATATTTTGAGTAAGTCAAGGAGGGTTTTATGTAATTTTGACCATCCCCAAGTCTAGCCTGATTTGTTCAAACCGCTCTCTACTAAGTGCCTTGGTAAAAATATCAGCAATTTGATTTTCAGTGGGGCAAAACATGATCGATACCATCCCTTTGTCTACACAGTCACGAAGAAAGTGATGCCTTATGTCAATATGTTTGGTCCGTTTGTGTTGGACAGGATTCTTTGCAATGTTGATGGCGCTTGTATTGTCACACAAGATTGGAACTGTTCCAACATCGATTCCAAAATCGAGTAATTGTTGTTTAATCCAGAGCAATTGAGCACAACACGAACTTGCTGCTACGTATTCAGCTTCAGCTGTGGATAGTGCGACAGAGTTCTGCTTCTTGGTGGACCAGGAAACTAAACACGTTCCAATGAAGTGGGCCATACCAGATGTGCTTTTGCGATCCACGAGGTGACCAGCATAATCAGCATCAGTGTATCCCATGAGATTGAAATTGCTACCTTTGGAGTACCATAACCCCAGATCAGAGGTGCCCTTGAGATATCGAAAGATCCTTTTCACCGCTTTGAGATGTGATTCTTTCGGATTGGCTTGAAAACGAGCACAAAGACCTACGCTAAAAACAATGTCAGGTCTACTAGCAGTAAGATATAACAAGGAACCAATCATACCTCGATAGAGCTTTTGCTCAACAGTTGAACCTGTGTCATCTATCTCCAGCTTTGTGGCAGTGGCAATAGGCGTATCAGTTTCCTTGGCATCTTCTAGTTTGAACCTTTTGAGGAGTTCCTTCACATATTTACTTTGGTGAATCATAGTTCCAGAGGAGGTTTGTTTGAATTGAAGGCCCAAGAAAAAGTTCAGTTCTCCCATCATGCTCATTTCAAATTCTCCATTCATTAGTTTTACAAATTCTTGAGTCATGACCTCACTTGTGGACCCAAAAATGATGTCATCTACATAAACTTGAACAATGAGGAGATCAGGGCCTTGAGTTTTTAGGAATAAGGTATTATCAATTTTTCCTCTAGTGTGACCATGGTTGAGGAGAAATTTTGATAGCCTTTCATACCATGCTCGTGGGGCCTGTTTCAGTCCATACAAAGCCTTATCTAGTTTAAAGACGTAGTCAGGATGCTCCATACTCTCAAATCCCGGAGGTTGTTTCACATAGACTTCCTCTTTTAAGTATCCGTTTAAGAATGCACTTTTTACATCCATCTGATACAGTGTGATTTCTTTGAAGACGGCGAAGGCTATGAGGAGCCTAATGGCTTCAAGCCTTGCAACAGGTGCAAAGGTCTCATCATAGTCTATTCCTTCTTCCTGATTGTATCCTTGGACCACTAGTCTTGCCTTGTTCCTTGTAACTGTTCCATGTTCATCTAGTTTGTTTCGAAAGACCCACTTAGTGCCAATAATAGTTCTTCCTGCAGGTTTAGGTACTAAGTGCCATACTTTGCATCTTTCGAACTGATTAAGTTATCTTGCATGGCAAGAATCCATTTCTCATCTTGGAGGGCTTCCCCTATTCGTTTTGGTTCTATGAGTGAGACAAAGGCTTGAAAGGCACATAGGTTTCTTATTCCAGATCTTGTAGTGATTCCGGAAGTCAGGTCTGTGAGAAGGTTATCAAGAGGATGTGAGTCTTGATATTTGTAGTTTCTTATCACCAATCCCTGGTTCTGTTCATTTTGTGACTGGGCTGAGGAATTGGAGGTTGACTCTGCCTGTTGACTTTCGGATTCTACTGTTGTTCCCCCTGTCTGTAAGCTCTCGTCCTTTTCAGTAGATGAAACAGGTAAATTGACCTGTTCTATCGACCGGAGTTCACGTTCATCAGTATCCTGCAAGTTATCCTCAGGAACACAGAGAGTTTCGTCAAATTTAACATGTATACTTTCCTCAATACAATTTGTTCGTTTATTTAGGATTCTATAGGCCTTACTGTGTAAAGAGTATCCTAAGAAAATTCCTTCATCACTCCTAGCATCAAATTTTTCTAAATTATCTTTACCATTGTTGTGAACATAGCATTTGCAACCAAAAGTTCTAAAGTGAGAGATGTTGGGTTTTCTTCCTTTGAGTAATTCATAGGGTGTTTTATTTAACAAGGGTCTAAGCATACATCTGTTGAGTATGTAGACAGCAGTGTTTACTGCTTCAGCCCAGAGGTTTCTAGCTACATTGCTAGCTATCATCATTGTTCTTGCCATGTCCTCTATGGTTCTATTCTTTCTCTCTACTACTCCATTTTGTTGAGGGGTTCTTGGGGCAGAGAAGTTGTGATCAATACCAACTTTTGAACAAAATTCTAGGAATTTTATATTTTCAAATTCAGTTCCATGGTCTGATCTTATGGATTTTAGGGAAGTTTCTAATTTCTTCTCCATTTTCTTGATGAAAATTGAGAAGACATCAAAGGATTCATCTTTAGAAGCCAAGAAAAAGGTCCAGGTATATCTAGAGTAATCATCAACAATAACAAACATATATCTTTTACCTCCTCTGCTTTTTACCCTCATAGGTCCACATAAGTCCATATGGACCAGTTCCAAACACTTGGTTGTACTTACCTGGTTCTTTGATTTGAAGGATGTTCTAACCTGCTTCCCTTTAGCGCAAGCACTGCATACCTTTTCTCCTTTGAATCCGATTTTTGGTAACCCATCAACCATGTTCTTGGATGAGAGTGTATTTAGTTGTTTCAAGCTAGCATGTCCAAGTCGTTTGTGCCATAGCAATGGATCCTCTGTTATTGCACTGAGACATTTTAATTTCACTCCACCCATACCTATGATGTCGGCTTTGTATACATTCTTGTATCTATTTGCTGTTAGGACCACTTCTTTTGTCTTTAGATTTTTGACCTTGCAATTATCAGAGGTGAAGATGACCTCGTTACCTTTGTCGCACAATTGAGAGATGCTTAGGAGATTGTGTTTTAGTCCGTCTACATGATAGACATCTTCTACAGCTTTGGATTCTTCTCGTCCAATCTTTCCAATGCCCACGACTGTCCCCTTCTTGCCATCGCCGAAGGAGACCTTTCCACCTTTTAATGGTGTTAGTGAAAGGAATTTGAGTCTGTCTCCCGTCATGTGTCTCGAACAAGCACTGTCCATATACCAATGCTTGCTTCCTTTCACTGTGGCCTGTAAAACAAATTAGGGGTTAGTTTTAGGAACCCAGACTAGCTTGGGTCCTTTCTTGTTATAGAAGGGATGAATAAGATTTCTTTTAGCCCATTGAGGCAACATGTTTTGTGATCTGTTCCTTCTGTTTACCCCAGTCTTACTTTTATGCATATGGGCAATGTTTCTGTTTCTGGCTTTACTAGCAATAGGACATTCAGTGGTTGGGTGCCCAGTTTTGCCACATAGATAGCATAAATCAGTGGAGGTGGTTCTTTCTTGAAAGAACCCTATTCCAGCTTTCTCATTATAATTTTTATTACCTAGATGGTTAACTATCCTAGAAGACTTGGTCCAACGGTTTGCCTTTTCTAGGTCTAGTTTTATGGTTGCTATTTCGTGATTTAGTCTTTTTACTTTTTCCTTTTCTTGAATTAAATCAACATTGCTGTTTTTAAGCTCAGTTTGTAAATTCTTAAGATTCAGATTAATTTCATTTGTCCTTTTATCAGCAGTAGTGAATTTTAAGACTTCTGTTTTCAGACTTAGTACGAGTGAATCAAGTTGTTTGACCTGTTTCTTTAAGTGGTCATTTATTTTATTGGCTTCATTCAAACCGTTCTTAATTTCGAGGTTTTCAAATTTTTGGTCTGAAAAGTCCTTAATTAACTGATATTTTTCACTTTCAATTTCTTGAAAATTGTCTATTAGTCCTTTCAGGAGAATGATAAGTTTGTCTTTTGTGAAACAGTGTAGTTTTGCTTTTAGCTCAGAAAAACTTACCTCAGGTTGAGTTTCATCCTCTGCGTCTGAGTCTTCAGCAGCCATGAGAGCAGTCTCATCAGCATCCTCAGTATCAGATTCTTCTATTTCTGATCCCCATGCAGCCATCATTGCATAGTTTTCCTTCTCCTTTTGTTTAGCAGCCTTTTCTTTGATTTCTTTTTCAGCCCTTTCTTTTCTCCACTCAATTTCCCATAGGGGACATTGTTTAATGTGATGATCAGTTTTACCACATTTAAAACATCCGGAGTTGCCTTTGTCATCGGACCACTTCCTGCTACCTGTGTCATCGGACCACTTCCTGTTACCTGTTTCTTTCTTATCCTTCCCTTTTCTGTTCCTTAGGAATTTTTTGAAATTCTTTGCAAGGAAGGCAATTTGGTCTTCCTCCATGTCTGATCCTTCGTCATCAGAGGTAACTTTTAGAGCCAGTGTCCTTTCATCCACCTTTGTTTGTTTCTTTGAATCTTCCATATTCATCTCATAGGTTCTGAGATTTCCAACTAGTTCGTTTAGAGTCATGGTTTCAATATCCTTTGCTTCCCTGATTGCAGTAACCTTGACATCCCACTTGGCTTTTGGGAGGATTCTAAGAACCTTGTCAACCTGTTCTTCAGGGGTGAGAGTCTTTCCCAGTGATGCTAACTCATTTATGAGCAGGGTAAGTCGAGCCATCATCTCGTTCAGTGTTTCATTCTCCTTCATCTTGAAGGTTTCATATTCAGTAAACAGCATGGCGACTCTGAATTTTCTAACCTGAGCAGTTCCCTCATGAGCAATCGTGAGGGCATCCCAAATCTCTTTGGCAGATGAGCAATTTGAAATTCTGTTATATTCTTCAGGTCCTAGACCACAGACCAATAGATTCTTGGCTTTGGCATTCTTTCTCATGGCTGTTAGATCGTCGGCATTGAATTCACTCCTTTCTTTTGGAACTAGTCTGCCTTCGACAGTTCGCGTGGGAATGGTTGGACCCATGATGATTCTATCCCAGAGTTCATAATCTTCTCCTTGGATAAAATCTTCCATTCGGGCCTTCCACCATGCGAAGTGTGTTCCGTTGAAGAGCGGGGGTCTAACGGCGGACTGTCCTTCTCCATGTCCAAGCGGTGGTGCGGTGTTCATGATGATCGTTTCTTAGGTATTAACCTTTAACAAGAAACCCTGCTCTGATACCACTTGTTAGAACTGCGCACCTTAACTTTGCCTACTCGTTTGGAACAGGTTTAGATGACCTGTTTCAATCGTACAGAATTAACGCTTTAGACACAATGATTTTACGTGGAAACACCTAGCTCACGATAGGTGTAAAAACCACGACCTGTACCTCTACAGGAATTTCTCCAAATTTATTAAAATCAACGTGAGCCTTCAAAAGTTAATTACAACTCGTAATAACCTTACTTCTATACCTCCAACTACAAACTACTCACAATCCTCCCAAGGATTATGTTTCAACTTATCTTCTTGTTAACTCTAACTTGAAGATAAACTACTCTCAGTTATGAACTCTGAGATTTACAACTTTCCTATGAAACAAAAGAAAACCCTAGACTCGATTTTATTGTTCTTTCTTTTGCTTCGTTTTTTCTCTCTTTTTCTGCTCCCTTGTTGTGAATCTTGAATCTGGTTTTATAGCTGTAAGAAAGTTCTCCCACTTCTTCTTGAATTACTCTTCTTAATCCGTATCTCCTTCTTCTTGACAAAACTTTCCTTCCTTGCGACCTTCTTCTTTTAGGATTGTTAGTTGAGATAGTATCGCTTGTTTTCCTCCTTATTTCCAGTGCCAGCTGTTTGTATATCCGTAATAATAATATATTGTATTTTTTCCTTTTATGTCGTGTTGTGCTTTTCGTTGCTGCGCCATCGTTTCTACAGTGGAATGGACCTGATACATATTGTTGTTTCATTTACCTGTTTCATGTACTTTGTTAATCATCAAAATTTCTTGTCCCAACACTTAGTTTCAAAATATTTCCTCATTAGAACACGAGTCTTTTCAATTTGAAAAACATTATCGTAGCTCAATGGTCGAAGGATTAATAAGTGGGTTGAGTCAGCTTTTGAGTTAGTTCATTCTGAAGTTTGAATACAATATCTTGTTGTTAGTATTTTGTCACACAATGTGTTGGATATATTACTATATGAAGAATCACTCAGAAATGTTTTTCCACTTTTGTGCCTTTTGTCAAAACTCAATTGAAACAATATTTAATAATGACAAAATAATATTAAAGACCATTATCTAATCAAAATAGTAGTAAATATATGTGAAAAAGTAACATAAAGCCAATGCTTTAATCAAGCAAACAATATTTATTCACTATAATAATAAAATGCTTGAGTACTTTATGCATTTATATAGCCAGTTTTTCACTAGACCAGCACAATTGCTATTGGACTTCTCACAGAGCGCCTGTTAGAGGTCCACTTCAAGAAACCCTGAACAAACTCAGGATTTGAGTTGGTGGTTGTTTTGGAAAATGTCACTTGGTATGTTAACTTCTGGTTCAACTGGGAGAAATTTAGCTCCGAGGGTTTAACTTCCACGACTACACCTTTTGGTGAAGCTATCTCCACTTTGTAAGATGATGTAGCATCACCAACATTGGTCACAGTTCTGGTATATGTCTGAGGAGTTGATCCAAGCCCGAATATGGAAAATGAAGGATAATTTAATTGTGCTTCAGGGATACTTTTCACCTCTGAGCAATCCACCTTGCGTTTTACCAATTTACCTACCTGTTGATTTGTGTAGTTCAAACCACATAAATAAGGTATGTAGTCCTCGAATGGTGCATCATAAACTAGTCCAGGATCACTTGCCCTCGATGGATTAACATGTCCTGCACCGATTTCATAGATGTCAGCAGGAAGGAGCCTTTCGTCTAATATTGGACTACTGGCAAGGTTTAATGTGTCAGCAGTTGTCATCATTGCAGACTTAATAGCAGCAGCAGACCAATCAGGATGTGCGCTCTTCAGCAGAGCTGCTACGCCACTAAGGTGAGGGCAAGACATGGAGGTGCCTGATATTATATTGAATGTGGATTTTGTGTTTTTGTTGTTATCCACTGAGGTATGCCAAGCAGCTAGGATGTTAACACCTGGACCGATTATATCAGGTTTCAAGATGCCAGGGCTAGCTTCACTTGGTCCTCGTGAGGAAAATGCAGCAACTACGGGAGCACTTTTATCTCCAATTATCGTTCCTTGGAATGTGATAGTAGCAATAGGGTTCGATGTTGAGTTCATGTAGGCAAGGATTCTTATTCCATCTGAAGCTAAAACATCTAATGCTGGAAGAACATGAGCATCAGCTGATTTAGTGACACCGTAAGTTGGCGGGTTGATGATAATCATGCCAACACCTCCAGCATTCTTCACAGCTTGTCCTTTATCAACATTGGGAACGCGGCCACCTGCTAGACATATGACTATCTTTCCTCTAATAGCAGGGTCAGTGAGTGACTCTGGTTTGCAATAAGGGGTTTCAAATTGGTTACTTGCATTTTTTCCAGCATCAAATAGAGTGAAGAATGTTGAGTTGGAAATCTCTGAATGATAAGCAGATTCCCCTTCAAATTCCTCTCTATTTCCAAGCTTAACAGTAGCTTTTATCTTTCTATCAAGTGTGCTGGCACCTACTGTAAGAATCCATGGGGCTGTATTTTCTACTGAGGCAATGGAAGGACCTCTATTGCCAGCAGAGCAACTTACGAGAATACCCCTTTCTGTTGCACTGTACGCCCCGAGAGCAATAGGGTTACTATGGAAAGCACTTGAAGGACCTCCACCAAGAGAGATAGAAAGAATATCTACACCATCATCTATAGCTGCATCCATGGCGGCCAAGACATCAGTTTCAGCACAACCATCAGAATTGCATACCTTATATACGGCTATGTGAGCAAGAGGGGCAACACCAACTGCTGTGCCATTAGCATTCCCATATACATTGGCACCATTCACAAAGGCTCCTGCAGCGGTGCCTGCTACATGAGTACCATGTCCATTTTCATCAATCGGAGAACCACTGCCATGTTGGTAAGACCTTGCTCCAATGAGCTTGTTGTTACACTTGTTTTTGAAACTGGACTCACAAGCTCCTTTCCACTTAGCAGGCGGAGGAGGCATCCCAATGTCGCTAAACGAAGGATGGTCAGGAACAATTCCAGTGTCAACAACTCCGATGATCATGCCTGTCCCATAGTTGGAATCCTTCCACAAGCCCATGTTCTGCTGCAAACCAAGAAAGCTTGGAGTATGAGTAGTATCCAAGGACAAAATCTCCTGTTTCTGTGCAGAGATAAAGCCCCGTTTCTTCTCCATTTCCTTCACTTGTGATGCAGTTAATCTTGCTGCAAAGCCTTTCATCACATTGTGATAGGAATAGATCATGCTAGCAGCCTCTTCATTTCCAGTTGAGCTAATTTCTGCACTTCTAGGCAAAAAAGACAGATAATAGCTCTCTAAGTCCGTTAACGATGATTGAGTGGAAATTTGGCTATCAGGGGATTCAACATGGACTATATAAGTCTCGAAAGCACTCTGAATAGTAGGCCATGGGAAAGAACAAAAGATGAAAACAAGAAGGATTTTCAAGAATCCCATGGCTCCAAATACAAGAACTGATGTATGTATTCGGAAAGTATGTATTTGATGAATTTCCCTGCTTTGGAACTGTCTATTTATAGTGCTTCTTTGTTCATGATTTTGTTGTAAGTAGAAAAATTATTGTGCAAAAAAGAATCATTTGGACAAGAAAAGTACAAGTAATACAAGGATAACAAAAGAAAGGCCACTAAGTGTGAATGAGACTGTAAACTCAATCAGCTATTTGTGTAAAGATTTCTTTTTTATTATTGATGCATACAAAGTTCTGCACTATTGTGAAGTATTGAGTCCCTTCATCAGCTCCCCTTTAATAACTGCGGAAATTTGATTTACTTGGTCTTTTGACATGGAAAGTTGGCATGTCCTCGAGGTAGAGCTAGTATCTTTCTGTTAAACTCGGTTTGCTTTGCTCAAATAATATATTTAAGTTACTAAATTTTAAAAATGTTGTTTGAACTTTTTGTCTTTTATTAGAAGACTCTGTTTTAAATAAAATAGTCTTTTTACCCTTTTTCTTCTTTAAATTATTATTTAATTATATTTATAATATTTATTTTTAAAATATATGGGAAGAAGTGATAATATAAGGACTTCTGGCCGTAGAAACACACTCTTAAATCTTCCTTATTTGATAGATTTCTATTTCTTCCTTATTTGAACGGAAAATTCTAATTTGGGTTCTAATTAGTGATAAAATCTCTATATTAAAGATCTTTATAAAAAAAAAAGATTACTTTTTTAATTATTTATTTGTCTTTTTATAAGTTCATAACAAGACAATCAGGTTGTCTACAGGAGAAGGAATTCTATTATAAATAAAAAGTTTGCACAAAATAGAAGTAGACGTAAGAAACCTTTAATTTAGGGCATATTAAAAGAATAAATTGATTAGCTAAAGAATATGAATATGTTAAACAATTAATGTTGAAGTTGTTAAATTGATCAATTTGACTCTATATTAATTTTTTTAATTATTTATATCTTATAAGAGTAAATTAATTTAACATCTTTAATACTGATTGTTTCTTGCCTTGACTATTAAATATGTGTACATATTAAATTTACAATTCAATCATTATCTCATAAAATTATCATGATAAAATTTAAAATTCATAAAATTAAAAGTTTAACTTCGTCTCTACTCCTACGTCTCGATATAAATTATACACTTGGCTATAAATTCATAGGAATGTCTGTATTATTTTTCTTGCCGTCTCAATCACTTTTTGAAGTCGCCAAAGACTTAGACTTTCTTTTTAGTCCCTCAATTATTAATAAATTCTAATTTAATTTGTATGATATTCGACAAAATATATTTAACATTTAATTAATTAAGAGGTAAGTTTTTAAGCCCTCAAGCAGAGTAGCATATGTGGTACTGACACGTGTCAAATTAAGAAAAAATTAATTAAATTAGATAATAAATTAGTTGCAATTTTTTTTAAAAAAAGGGTTAATTATCATCAATAAAAAAAATTGAACTTTGAGTTGAAAGTGATTAAATTAAGAGGGTGTTTAAATCGGCTTAAAAGTTGGTCAAATATGATTTTAAGTATTGTTTCAAACTTAATTTAGTGTTTGCTTAGTAATTAAACTGCTCTTAAATTAGGTGCTTTTAAGCCAAAATTGATTAGATTATTCACCTTGAAGTATTATAGTGTGAAAAAGAAAAAGTATGTAGGGTTGTTTATACAATAATGGTTGATTTCATTATTTATTTTTTTAGAAAAGATATAAAGTGACACACGAATTTTTAAAAGGACATTTTAACTATGCGGACATCCTATTACTCCCCCTAAATAATTTGGATTGTTATATTACATCACTTTTTGTTAACCTGGCATAGAGAGTCTATGTCCTCTCTTAAAGAGTATGAGCAACCTAAAATAATGAATATAATTTTATTTTTATAAGTATTTCATTATAAAATATATTTTCTTATTTTTTTTTATTATTTTAATTTTTTTCCTTATTATTTGTTCGATTTCTTTATTTTTTCTTCGTTCTTCTTTCTTCTACAAAAAATCATTGTTATCTCTATTGGAACTCCTCAGTTTCAATGTCATAATTTTATCACAACTCCACCATCCTTCTTTTATTACTATTAGTTCAACTCTTTTTAATAAAAGGCAAAAAGTTCAAACAACATTTCTAAGGGTCTTCACGTTTTTAATATAGTATCTATATATATATAGAGAGAGAGAGAGAGATAGATAGATATTATCTAAGTTGCTCCGATTCTTCAAAAATATTTTTGCACTCATGTTGGACCCTTCAAAAATACATTATTTTTGGAGGATCCGACACACACCCGTCGATATTTTTGAAAAGTCCGAGCAACATAGTAGATTATAATATGATGATATGATAAAAATATTAAAGATGATCAACCAATCAAAATAGTAGTAAATAAATATGAAAAAGCAACATAAACTCAATGCTGTAATCAAACGTCATTTATTCACTATAATAAGATGTTTGAATACTATATGCACTTACATAGCCAAATTTTTATTAGACCAACACAACTGCAATTGGACTTCTCACAAAGTGCCTATTAGAGGTCCATTTCAAGAATCCCTCAACAATATTATTGTTTGAGCTATTGTTGTTTATCCTGGAAAATGTCACTTGGTATGTCAACTTCTGATTCAACTGGGAGAAATTTAGTTCGGAAGGCTTAACTTCCACGGCAACGCCTTCTGGTGAAGCTATCTCCACTTTGTAAGATGATGTAGCATCACCAACATTGGTCACAGTCCTGGTATAAGTCTTAGGAGTTGATCCAAGTCCAAATATGGAAAATGAAGGATAATTTAATTGTGCTTCAGGGATACTTTTCACCTCTGAGCAATTCACCTTGCGTTTTACCAATTTACCTACCTCTGCATTTGTGTAGTTCAAACCACAAAAGTAAGGTATGTAGTCCTCGAATGTTGTATCATAAACTAGTCCAGGATCATTTGCCCTCGATGGATTAACATGTCCTGCACCGATAGCATAGATGTCAGCAGGAAGGAACCTTTCATCTAGTATTGGACTAGTGGCAAGGTTTAATGTGTCAGCAGTTGTCATCATTGCAGACTTAATAGCAGCAGGAGACCAATCAGGATGTGCGCTCTTCAGCAGAGCTGCTACACCACTAAGGTGAGGGCAAGACATGGAGGTGCCTGATATAATATTGAAGGTGGATTTTGTGTTTTTGTTGTCATCCACAGAAGTAGGCCAAGCAGCGAGGATATTAACACCAGGACCGATTATGTCAGGTTTCAAGATGCCAAGACTTGCTCTACTTGGTCCTCTTGAGGAAAATGAAGCAACTATGGGAGCATTTTTATCTCCAATTATTGTTCCTTGGAATGTGATTGAAGCAACAGGCTTTGATGCTGAGTTTGTATACGCAAGGATTTTTGTCCCATCTGCAGCTGAAACAACCAACGCCGGAAGAACATGAGCATCAGCTGATTTAGTGACACCATAACTTGAAGGGTTGATGATAATCATGCCAACACCTCCAGCATCCTTCACAGCTCTTCCTTTACGAACACCGGAAATGCGGCCACCTGCTAGACATATGACTATCTTTCCTCTTATGGTAGGGTCAATAAGTGACCCTGGTCTGCAGTAGGGGTTTTTAGATTGATCTTTTGCATTTTTTCCAGCATCAAATAGGGTGAAGAATGTTGAGTTGGAAATCTTTGGACTATAAGCAGATTCTCCTTCAAATTCCTCTCCATTTCCAAGCTTAACAGTAGCTTTTATCTTTCTATCAAGTGTGCTGGCACCTACTGTAAGAATCCACGGCGCTGCATTTCCTACTGAAGCAATCGAAGGACCACTATTGCCGGCAGAGCAACTTACAAGAATACCCCTTTCCGTTGCACTGTACGCCCCCAGAGCAATGTTGTCACTATGGAAAGGTTTCAAAGATCCACCAAGGGACACAGAAAGAATATCTACGCCATCATCTATGGCTGCATCCATTCCAGCTAAAATATCACTGTCAGCACACCTGCCATCAGAGTTGCATACCTTATATATGGCTATGTGTGCTAGAGGGGCAACACCAACTGCTGTGCCATTAGCATTCCCATATACATTGGCACCATTCACAAAGGCTCCTGCAGCTGTGCCTGCTGTGTGTGTACCATGTCCATTTTCATCTATCGTGGAACCATGGCCAAGTTGGAAAGACCTTGCTCCAATGAACTTTTTGTTGCACTTGTTTGTGATAGTGGACTCACAAACTCCTTTCCACTTAGCAGGCGGAAGAGGCATCCCAATGTCACTAAAGGAAGGGTGGTTAGCAAGAATTCCAGTGTCTAAAACTCCGATAATTGCACCTTTCCCATAGTTGGAATCCTTCCACAAGCCCATGTTCTGCTGCAAACCAAGAAAGCTTGGAGTATGAGTAGTATGCAAGGACAAAATCTCTTGCTTCTGTGCAGAGACAAAGCCATGTTTCTTCTCCATTTCCTTCACTTGTGATGCAGTTAATCTTGCTGCAAAGCCTGTCATCACATTGTGGTAGGAATAGATCATGCTAGCAGCCTCTTCATTTCCGCTCGAGCTAATTGTGGTAGTACTTTTAGGCAAAAAAGAAAGGTAATAGCTCTCCAAATTCAACGATGATTGAGCGGAAAGTTGGCTATCAGGGGATTCAACATGGACTATATAAGTTTCAAAATCACTCTGAATAGTAGGCCATGGGAAAGAACAAAAGAAGAAAACAAGAAGGATTTTCAAGAATCCCATGGCTGCAAATAGAAGAACAGATGATGTATTTGGAAAGTGTATTTGATGATTTCTCTGCTTTGAAGACACTGTCTATTTATAGTGCTTATTTGTTCATGACATCATATTTGGAAAGTATATTTGATGATTTTCTCTGCTTTGAAGCAACTGTCTCTTTATAGTGCTTATTTGTTCATGACATTATTTTTCGTTAGAAAAATTATCATACAAAGAAGAAGCAACTGTATTCATGTGAACTCATGCTCCTCTTTCAAGATCATATATATCTTAAATCAATCTTTTTCATAACAATGCACACATCCTCTCGAAATCCTAGATTCGCTTAAATTGAACTCTTTTCTATGAAGTTAAAGTTTTTTCAAAAGACCATCCTCTGTAAAAAAAAATTCATGAACAGTTTATCTAATGATGTCTTATGACAAGTTTAATAATGTTTGGATACAATGAACCTCTTTCTAAATACAAATGGTCAACTGCTAAACACTTTGTAATATAAAGTTGCAGATATATTCTGTCTAAATGGAAAACAACTAGCTTGATATTAAAGACTAGTTTTTCTCAAACACATGCAGCTATTTTTTATTTTATTATTATTATTTTTTTGGTATATAATAGGAGGTTATTTTTAAAAAAAAAAATATAACAGAGAAAATGGTGGTTTAATTGGAGCAGCCCATTAGGCATTACTGAACTTGATAAATTTTTTTATAAAAGATAACTCGATTATCATTTATCATCTAATATAATCATTCAACTCTTCTCATTGCAGGCAAAAATCTTTTTTTTTTTTATACGATCTTGAACAATTTTCATTCTATTAACTAATTTTATGAATTCAGTTAAGCCAAATTCATTTTTTATTATAATATAATAATAGCACTAGTAATAATGCATGGGCTACACATAAATAGCAAGCAGCAACAATGCTTTCCACAGTTCTTGTTTTTTAGTGAAAATTATAACAAAGTTAAAGTTGGTGAATTTAATGTCTTTGCAAGACAAAACGTGAATCATGCATGATGTAGTAATTGATCCCCTTCAATTGCGGAAATTGGACTTGCATGGTCTTGACATGTAAAGTTGGCAGGGTAGTCAAATGAACACCCTTCGACGAAAATCCTTTTCGAATATATATACATATATATAGGTTAAATATAGATATTTTGATATATATATATATATATATATATCAATTGTTGAACATCCTTGATGCAAAAATCACTCACCTATGTTCTAAACGTATGAACAACCTCGCCGAAAATGCTGGCTCCACCACTAAAAGTTGGTATGTCCTCGAGGGCAAAGCTAGTATCCCACATACAGTGGTGGAGTCAACATTTTTATCAAGGGTGTTCATCCTTTTAGAACATGGGACGGAAATTTTTGTATCAAGATTGTTCAACAATTGATATATATATATATATATATATATATATATATTATACATACTGACACTCCTTGATTTCTTTGTGAATTCACTTCTTTATATTTTGACACTCCTTAATAAAAGTTCTGACTCTGCCACTAATTTAATCTATATATTTGAAAAAAAATCGATAAAAGTGTATATATTTGTCTATAAATTTCTCATTTGTCCACAATATGTTAAAAAAAAAAAAAAAAGGTGTCCATTTGAATATAAAACGTTATTTCGAGGAAATTCATAGGAATGTCTCTATTATTTTGTTGTCCTATTAGTAAGTTTTAGCGTCGACGTACCAATTACTTTTTAAAGTCACCAAAGACTTGGACTTTCTTTTTAGGATAATATCACCTTTTTTTATTTTATTAATTCTTCTTTTCATTAAGGGAATGATCATTTGAACTTTTTTGTGTTAGTCTTTAATTTTTGTTCATCAAGGTAAATAATTTTTACAAGCGATATCATAATATTTTTTTATGAAAAATATTTTTTTAAAATAAAAAAATTTATTTCTTAATTATTTTTTAGTATTTGATCTGTAAACAAGAAAATATTTGTCTAAAAATATTTATATCAGTATATGTAATTTAACAAAATACTATATAAGGGTGGGAAGTGGGGTTCGATGGGGGGTGACCGAGTGTGGAATGATCAAGGGGCCGGGTGAGGGTTGGAACGTTGGACACGGAGGAAGAAGACAACGAACTTGATTTTTCTTATTTCTATTAGAAAAATTATTTTCCTTATTTTCTAAAAAACTTGTTTTTCTTAGAGAAAATCTTTTCAAAACATTTTGATCAATGAACATGAAACCAATTTATTTTAAGAAAAAAAATAGTAGAAAGATACTTCACTTACGAAAAAGCTTTCAATGTTACTCAACATCCTTTCCTTTCCACTTTAGACCTGAGCCCCCAAACTATCGTCGTTCAACGAGATTCAAAATGTCAAAGACTTAAAAGACCTATAGGATGTGAAATCGTATTTTAAAGTTGTTCATACCCCTATTAACAACCAAGACGCAATGACAATAATCTATTTCTTTGAAAATATGAAGAACATTTAAGAAAAAGTCATACATATTGGTTAGATATTTGATACTATCAAAAATGGTGATTTTTGGATATTTTTATATTAATTAGAATATGTAATATTTATTTTTGGAAAAATTAATAATTATTTCACAATCTTCATAGGGCTTTTCCTAATTTATTTCGTTGACCTGTTACGTCAAGCGTCCACATCATATTTCTTATAGTATAGGTCATATTAATTAAGACTGACTTTATAATTACACTACTAATATACTCATTCCGTTTAAATTTACTTGTTACATTTCATTTTACGAGAGTTAATTTGGCTAATCTTAAAAGTTAAACTAAATAAGATTAAGTTGATGCTTTAAAGTTTTAATTTAGATATTTAAAAAATATGTTGAAATTTTGTTGTTATTAATATGATGAAATAACACATCGCAAAATGTTGGTCAAAATTCATATAGTTTGAATCTCAAGAGAGTAATTTAGCATAATCCATAAGTATGCACTTTAAGTTGGTTTTAGTTAACTTTAACACCCTCCAACTTTGAGCGTGCATAAATAAGCACGTAAACTTGATTAAATTGAACAAAATAGTCATATTTGTCCTACGTGGCATCCTGCATGACAGTTTTGTTCCTAAATGGTGTTCGCCATGTAGGATGTGTGAGTCTACTTTTTCAATTTTATACAAGTTTAAGTATCTTCTTGTGCACACCCAAAATTGGAGAGCGTGGATGTCAATTCAAGCCAAGTTAAAGGACATATTTATGTATTATGTCGATTAATTTTTATGTAATTTTTACTATTAAAACTTTGTCAAATTTCAAATAGCAGAAATTCGTCGAATTAGCAATTTTCTGATAGTGTTTTTACAAGTTTCAAAAGTTTAAATTCATATAACACCTAATTTAGTTTTAAACTATGATATGTTGTTTCTTTATTGAACTATCTTCTCAGTATTAACTCAATATACTATTTCACTGCTGCTCATAAAATGGATGAGTCAAATTATTTGCATTTAAGCTTCACAAAAATTAGCGATTTTCTGGTAGTGTATTAATTGCCTCCTGGCCAGTCGCCAACCTCTAACACCCCTCATTGCGCACCCCCACCCCTTCCCTAGGGTCCCTCACCCTCCACGACTGACGCCCCCCTCTCGCCCTGACCCCCACCCCCATCCTTGTCCCACTAGACAAAAATGGGAACTTTGGGCTTTGTCAAACTCTTTCCTAAACACATTTTACTTGTTTGATATTTTCTGCATCATGTAAAAGAGAGTTATGTTAATCTGCTATAGAGTATAGTTTAATTTATGTAATATCGTTTGACCAGAGTTATATTCTACTAGTCTCTTTCATACCAGTGGCCCCTTTTTTTCTTCCCTGACATTATGTTGTTATTCTACAATAATGATACTAACCAAACAAAGGGCCTGCTTGTCACAAACAATTAATAAGCATTCAACTGTGAGTTCATCAAATTGATTTTTTGCAAGTGGAGGAAAATAAAAATAAATGTGAATAGATCAAGAATAAAGCACTGGACATATAGATAGCTCTAAATCTCAGTACTTCATCAAATTTATTTTCCAATTACTGTATAGCAGACATGGGATTCTTGAAAATTCTTCTTATTTTCATATTTTGCTCTTTCCCATGGCCTAGTATTCAGAGTGATTTTGAGACTTATATAGTCCATGTTGAACCACCGGAAGACCAAATTTCTACTCAATCATTGTTAACGGATTTAGAGAGCTATTACCTTTCTTTTTTGCCCAAAAGTACTACTGAAATTAGCTCGAGGGAAAATGAAGAGGCTGCAAGCATGATTTACTCCTATCACAATGTGATGAAAGGCTTTGCAGCAAGATTAACTGCAGCACAAGTGAAGGAAATGGCGAAGAAACACGGCTTTGTCTCAGCTCAGAAACAGAGGAATTGGTCCTTGCACACTACTCATACTCCAAGCTTTCTTGGTTTGCAACAGAACATGGGCTTGTGGAAGGATTCCAACTATGGGAAAGGCGTGATCATCGGAGTTATAGACACTGGAATTCTTCCAGACCACCCATCATTTAGCGACATTGGGATGCCTCCTCCGCCTGCTAAGTGGAAAGGAGTCTGCGAGTCCAATTTCACCAAAAGGTGTAACAACAAGCTCATTGGAGCGAGGTCTTACCAACTTGGCAATGGTTCCCCGATAGATGAAAATGGACATGGTACACATACAGCAGGCACAGCTGCAGGAGCCTTTGTGAAAGGTGCTAATGTATTTGGGAATGCTAATGGCACTGCTGTTGGTGTTGCCCCTCTTGCACACATAGCTGTATATAAAGTGTGTAGTTCTGATGGCGGTTGTTCTGACAGCGATGTTTTAGCTGCCATGGATGTAGCTATAGATGATGGTGTAGATATTCTTTCAATCTCCCTTGGTGGAAGTACGAAACCTTTCCATGATGACAGTATTGCACTTGGGGCATATAGTGCAACGGAAAGAGGTATTTTCGTAAGTGCCTCTGCAGGCAATAGTGGTCCATCACCTAGTACTGTAGCAAATGAAGCCCCGTGGATTCTCACAGTTGGTGCCAGTACTCATGATCGAAAACTGAAGGCTACTGTTAAGCTTGGAAATAGCAAGGAATTTGAAGGAGAATCTGCTTATCATCCAAAGACTTCAAACTCAACATTCTTCACTCTATATGATGCTGGAAAGAATGAAAGTGATCAATTTGAGGCCCCTTTTTGCCGTCCAGGCTCGCTGACTGACCCCACTATAAGAGGTAAGATAGTCGTGTGTTTGCGAAGTGGTAGTCTTCGCAAGGTTGATCAAGGACAATCCGTAAAGGATGCTGGAGGTGCTGGCATGATTATCATCAATGAAGAACAAGAGGGTGTGACTAAATCAGCTGACGCTCATGTCCTTCCTGCATTGGATGTTTCAAATGCAGATGGAAAGAAAATTCTTGCCTATATAAACTCAACTTCAAAGCCGGTTGCTTCAATCACCTTCCATGGAACTGTAATTGGAGACAAAAGTGCTCCTGTAGTTGCTTCGTTTTCCTCACGAGGACCAAGCGTAGCAAGTCCTGGCATCTTAAAGCCTGACATAATCGGTCCTGGTGTTAATGTCCTTGCTGCTTGGCCTACCTCTGTGGATAACAACAAAAACACAAAATCAACATTTAATGTTATATCAGGAACCTCAATGTCTTGCCCTCACCTTAGTGGCGTAGCAGCTCTGCTGAAGAGCGCTCATCCTGATTGGTCTCCTGCAGCTATTAAATCTGCAATTATGACAACAGCCGACACATTAAACCTCGCCAAGAGTCCAATACTAGACGAAAGGCTAGTTTCTGCAGATCTCTTTGCAATTGGTGCAGGACATGTTAATCCATCAAGAGCAAGTGATCCAGGATTAATTTATGATACACCATTCGAGGACTATGTTCCTTATTTATGTGGTTTGAACTACACAAATCGGGAAGTAGGTAAAGTGTTACAACGCAAGGTGAATTGCTCCGAGGTGAAAAGTATCCCTGAAGAGCAACTAAACTACCCTTCATTTTCCATCAGACTTGGATCAACTCCTCAGACATATACCAGAACCGTGACCAACGTTGGTGAAGCCAAATCATCATACAAGCTGGAAATAGTTTCACCAAAAGGAATTATCGTGAAAGTTGAACCCTCCGTGCTGAATTTCTCAATGCTGAACCAGAAATTAACATACCAAGTGACATTCTCCAAGACAAGTAATATCTCAACTACCAGTGATGTTGAGGGATTCTTGAAGTGGGATTCTAACAGGCACTCTGTAAGAAGTCCTATTGCAGTTAGAGTGATTGCTGAAGGAAACTAAAATGCTTTCAATATAAAATGTAAAATAAGTGCAGACAGTACTCACAATTAATTGTCATGGATTTTCTTTTCACTACATGTTTTATGTTAAAAGTATGATTGTATTTGGTCTCAGTGAGAGTATGTTTAGTAGTATCTCTTTAAACATTGAAAATCAAATCATTTTTGTACCATGGTTCTTATTTTTTTTGTTGGGTATATTAATTTGAATTCACATTACGTAAAACTCATATAAGAGGAATAGGAGTCTGATGACTTAAATAAGATTTTTTTCCTTTTTTTCATGTCTGATGTTTGATGAACCTGGTTCACTGTACCATGCTCAGTTCTTGCTGAGAACTTTTGTATAACTATTCTTCATCATCTGGTGCATGCTCCTAAACTCGGTTCACTTTGTCATAATCAAAAACAGCTCGTGACTCCAACAAAGTTGAACTATACCAATTTAAGTGTCACATGTGGTTGGTAACAAATAATAAATGAAACTATAGATCTAAAATTCAAGATAATGTAATTTATTTGATGTTACATTGAGGTAGATACCCACAGGAAGGGGAAGACAGACCACCAAATTTAATAACGTTCTGATATTTTCCTTCAATGGAAAATATCGTAAGATTGCCTAAAGCTACAACAACTAGCTCGAGTGGATTGAAAATGAAGAGCTCATGCCAATAAGTTCTTTGCACAATTTAAACTTGTTCTTTGTTACCATTTTGGTTAGCATATCTACAGGATTCTCATTTATAGAGATAGATTTGTCTTCTATCTTTTCTTGGACTTAGTGATATCTCACGTCTATGTGTTTCGTCCTTGATCCAATGATATCTCACATCTATGTGTTTCGTCCTTACATATCACCAAAGAAAAATGCTCAATTTGTAGCGGTTTATTTGTGAAAGTTTTTAAAACCTTTACTATTAATTCTTTTTGTGACGTTTATCCAAACTCCTACTAAATAAATCTTTTTGTGACAATTTTACGTTTGAAAATTGCCTCAATTTTATCAATTCGTAACGATTAACCCCCATAAATTTATAAAGTCATTAATTTTAGAAATTATATAAAATTTATAAAGTCATTAATTTTAGAAATTATATCCTTTTTATATATCTTTTATTTCTAATATATCATAAATATTCATATTTGTGATCTATGACAAAAAGTAATGAAATTTGATTCATATATGTCTTTTATTTTTGACATATCATAAATATTCATATTTTGTGATTTATAACAAATAGTAATGAAATTTAGCTCATATATGTAACGTACAATAATTGTTCTTCATTTTAAATATTGCTATAAATATAGTTATGAAATATAATTATCAAAACTATACTACAAAACATAATTAAGGTATTTTTAAGTGGTTATATGCGAAAATTCCTCAACTAATTATTATAATTTGTATATGTATTAAAAGCAGAGAGAGAGAGAAGAGAGGGTTTGAGGGATTCTTGAAGTGGAACTCTAAAAAGCACTCTGTAAGAAGCCAATTGCAGTTAGCTGAATGAAACTAAAATGCTTTTAATCTAAACTGTAAAATAAGTGCAGAAAGTATTATAATGGATTCCTGTTTCTTTTTTCACTATATGTTTTATGTTGAAGCATGATTGTATTTGCGCTAAACATTGAGAATCAAACAATGTTTGTACCATGATTCCTATTTTTTTCTTGGATATATAATTATATTTGACATTTGTTAACACAATTAATATGAATTCGCATCACCTAAAACTCATTTAAGAGGAATCAGAAACACATCCTTTCAAAAAATTTCATACTCAAGGCTCGATTACGATAGATAAAATGATCAAAATGGTTTATGAGTCATGATGATTTCATTTGGTCCTTAATGTATAAACATGACGAGAATGGTCCTCAATGTATTCCAAAACGCGATTAATTTGGTTCTGAGTCATTTAAGTAAAATAATCCCCTATTTTTGCTGTCAAGATAAACGGATGTCCTCGTGACTTCATAAAATTGGTCAAGCCCTACCTCTGCATCAAAAAATTTCTATTCTCTCTTTCAAGTTAAGAGTTAGGAATTTTGATGTAAATTCTAAAATCAAATTGAACTATATAAGAATGTAATGATCCCTCTAGTACTCCCTCTTCCTAAATTATTTGCCATAATTCACATTTCTTCGAGAGCCAAATAACGTACACTTTAACCAATATTTTGAAATATATGTTTTTTTTCGTATTGATATAAATTGAATTGCATCTTATAATATTTTTCAAATTGTTATTGGATACTTCAATTTTAATCTTAAAATATGAAGTTGATCTAATTCAATTTAGTTTCAAAATTAGTCAAAGTGACTTTCAACCAGCGGAAAACGACAGAATGAACGGATTATTAAATACCGATCTCTGTAGGATTAACCAATGGGCAACGTATTATAAAGTATATGTTGGTGAAATTACAAGAAAATTACAATTGAAAAAATAAAAAATAAAGAACAAAAATCTTTATGCTGAGGCGCGGATATCCCGCTCTCTTTAAGGAGATTCAAACCCACTGCAGCAAAATGTTTTCACTAGTCCAACAGTATTCTCCTTGACTTGTCCCCTCCAGAATACAACAGTCTTTCACAAAAGTGTAACTCAACAAACTCTGGACAAGAGTGGAGTATCAAGCTCCACAATAAGAACACCTCCCTTCGACTAATAAGAACTCTCATATATTTATGCGATCTATGTATTTTCTCTTATATATTCTTCAAGCAAATGAACAATATATATATAGGCATATATGGCTCCCAGTAGCTCCTTAATGGAGCGTATCCGCAAGTGGCAACTAATGGCCAATAACGAAAAAGCCACCTTACAAAGTGAAGAGAGGAACAATACAACACTAATGTAATAAGATAACATTAAGTGGAGCAACACAATCACTAATGTAATAAGATAATATCAAGTGGAGCAATACAGCTACTAATGTAACAAGATAATATTAATAATATTAAAATGGCCTAACAATATATATGCGTCAAATTTAATACATTCATCTTCCGATAACCGTAGTAGGATTTCCCTTATTTATTTCTTGGGTCTATTAATACTTCAAGCGTTGGTCATGATTTTATTTTCATATTTTGGTCAATGAAACTCTACTTGTATGAGCTTGTTCATATTGTCGGTCTTAAGTTCTAATAAAGGATATGGATTGCAGTGGATTTGTCTATCAGCATAAAATTTGTTAATTCGTGATGAATCTCATTATAATCCCAGGCGCGTAATTATTGTTGCAGTATTTTGGTTTGTATGTTTTGTATAAATGTTTAAGTACTTGTGTCCTATTCAAGTATTCCAAGTGTTCAAGTTTATATGACACTAGTTTTCTTTAATTAGTTTTGAATAGAATTATATGCTTTTATATTTCAAAACAGTTTAGTTTTATGTTTTGTTCATCTTTAATGATATAAGTTATAGTATACAAATAATAAAATGTGCCATATTCAAACAAACATCATTTATTCACCATAATATTTTGAGTACTTTATGCACTTATTGAGCCCATTTTTTTCACTAGCCAAATGTAACTCCAATTGGACTTGTGACAGAGTGCCTATCAGAGGTCCACTTCAAGAAACCCTGCACAAATGCAGGATTTGAGTAGGTGGTTGTCCTGGAAAATGTCACTTGGTATGTTAACTTCTGGTTCAAATGGGAGAAATTTAGCTCAGAGGGTTCAACTTCAACGTCAACGCCTTCTGGTGAAGCTATCTCCACATTGTAAGATGATGTAGCATCACCAACATTGGTCACAGTTCTGGTATATGTCTGAGGAGTTGATCCAAGTCCATATATGGAAAATGAAGGATAATTTAATTGTGCTTCAGGGATACTTTCCACCTCCCGGCAATTCACCTTGCGTTGAACCAATTTACCTACCTCTGCATTTGTGTAGTTCAAACCACATAAATAAGGTATGTAGTCCTCGAATGTTGTATCATAAACTAGCCCAGGATCATTTGCCCTCGATGGGTTAACATGTCCTGCACCGGTTGCATAGAGGTCAGCAGGAAGGAGCGTTTCGTCTAGTATTGGACCAGTGGCAAGGTTTAATGTGTCAGCAGTTGTCATCATTGCAGACTTAATAGCAGCAGGAGACCAATCAGGATGTGTGCTCTTCAGCAGAGCTGCTACACCACTAAGGTGAGGGCAAGACATGGAGGTGCCTGATATAATATTGAATGTGGATTTTGTGTATTTTTTGTCATCCACAGAGGTAGGCCAAGCAGCGAGGATATTAACACCAGGACCGATTATGTCAGGTTTCAAGATGCCAAGACTAGCTCTATTTGGTCCTCTTGAGGAAAATGAAGCGACTATGGGAGCACTTTTATCTCCAATTATTGTTCCTTGGAATGTGATTGTAGCAACAGGGTTCCATGCTGAGTTTGTATACGCAAGGATTTTTGTCCCATCTGCAGCTGAAACAGCCAACGCCGGAAGAACATGAGCATCAGCTGATTTAGTGACACCAGAACTTGAAGGGTTGATGATAATCATGCCAACACCTCCAGCATCCTTCACAGCTCGTCCTTTCTGAACACTGGAAACCCCACCACCTGCTCGACATATGACTATCTTTCCTCTTATGGCAGGGTCTGTGAGTGACCTTGGTTTGCAATAGCGGGTTTTAGATTGATAATTTGCATTTTTTCCTGCATCAAATAGAGTAAAGAATCTTGAGTTGGAAACCTTTGGTTGATAAGCAGATTCCCCTTCAAAACTCTTTCCATTTCCAAGCTTAACAGTAACTTTTAATTTTCTATCAATTGTGCTGGCACCTACTGTAAGAATCCACGGCGCTCCATTTCCTAATGAAGCAATCGAAGGACCGCTATTGCCGGCAGAGCAACTTACAAAAATACCCCTTTTTGTTGCACCTAATGCCCCCAGAGCAGTGTAGTCAATATGGAAAGGTTTCGGAGGTCCACCAAGGGACATAGAAAGAATATCTACGCCATCATCTATAGCTGCATCCATGCCAGCTAAAATATCACTGTCAGCACACTCTCCATCAGAATCGCATACCTTATATACGGCTATGTGTGCAAGAGGGGCAACACCAGCAGCAGTGCCATTAGCATTCCCATATACATTCGCGCCTTTCACAAAGGCTCCTGCAGCTGTGCTTGCTGTGTGTGTACCATGCCCATTTTCATCTATCGGCGAACCATGGCCAAGTTGAAAAGACCTCGCTCCAATGACCTTTTTGTTGCACTTGTTTGTGATAGTGGATTCACAAACTCCTTTCCACTTAGCAGGTGGATGAGGCATCCCAACATCGCTAAATGAAGGGTGGGTAAAATGAATTCCAGAGTCTACAACTCCAATGATCACTCCTTTCCCATAGTTGGAATCCTCCCACAAGCCCATGTTCTGCTGCAAACCAAGAAAGGCTGGAGAATGAGTAGTGTGCAAGGACAAAATCTCCTGTTTCTGTGCAGAGATAAATCCCCGTTTCTTCTCCATTTCCTTCACTTGTGCTTCCGTTAATCTTGCTGCAAAGCCTGTCATCACATTGTGATAGGAATAGATCATGCTAGCAGCCTCTTCATTTCCAGTTGAGCTAATTGCTGTACTTTTAGGCAAAAAAGATAGATAATAGCTCTCTAAGTCTGTTAATGATGATTGAGTGGGGATTTGGCTATCAGGAGATTCAACATGGACTATATAAATCTCGAAATCACTCTGAATAGTAGACCATGGAAAAGAACAAAGGATGAAAACAAGAAGGATTTTCAAGAATCCCATTGCTGCAAATAGAAGAACTGATGATGTAATTGGAAAGTGTATTGATGAATTTCTCTGCTTTGAAGCAACTGTCTATTTATAGTGCTTGCTAGTTTTTGAACACGCGCCAGACATAAAATGTTGTAAATTATTAATGTATTCGTAATTGTTTTATAATTAAATTGCAAGAATTTTATTCATTTTCTACAAAAATAGTTCAAATATATTGGGATCCACTCTTTAATATTTTATCATATCAGGTAACAAATTAAAATATGATAACAAAGTATCTCTTTTCCGAGTGAAAAGAGAGATGAAAATATTTAATATTTTAAAATATTATAATTATGAAGGTAAATTAATAGATGTATATTCCTTATCTGATATGTGACTTACCGAGACAAAATCAAAGAAAAGAAAAAAATAAAAAGACTTAGGTAGACATTTCATAGAGTTTAAAATATAAGTACAATCAATATCTAATATTAATTATTTGATTATTAAGGAATATCAAGTATTGAATTCTACCAAATTAAATTTTACAAAAAGATTAGTTTGGAATATAAAAAGATATCATTAACAGAGTGATAACCTGGAATATCAAAAGGTACCAAAATTTGAAACATTGAATTTGCATTTCTCAAAATAAGATAAAAGGAAAAAATAAGGATAAAAATGAAAAAATGTGTTATATACGTCATGATTTCTTCCGTGATTTAAATAATTTATAATTCTCCATCTCAAATTATTTTGTCGTGTTTCTATCTTGCACATTCCTTAGGAAAATATTAATTAAGAAGTGTGTGTGTATATATAAGTAATAAAGCCATAAGAACAAATTAAATAAATTTTATTGTCGATCTATATAGTACAATAATTTAATCATAAAAAAGAAAAAGGAAATTATATTAAAAAATTTACAAATTATATCATACAAGTATATTAGTATAGTGTCGCGATCTTATATTCTTATGCATGACCCCTTCTAGAAGATCAAATCATTTACCTTTCTTCTTCCATCAAGAAAGTGAAAGGAATGCTTTGCTCGTTCATAAAAAAGTTTGAAAGATTCATCTTAGTATTCACATGAACCAAAGCAACAAACTACTGTAAATTTTCAATAGTGATAATAACAAAATATTAGAATGATATAAGATGACAATAAACATGAAACGGAAACATTACACAAAACAAATAAAAGGAGACTAAAGAAGAGAGCATAGAGATTTTCTCTTTTTTTTTATGAATGTTTTAATTGTGTATAATATTGTGTCAAATATCACTATTTATTGGATACGATTACGGAACACAAACTCAAAGAGTTGTCATGATAATGACATTAACCCGTTCGAGATCATGGATGACATAAACAACAATAACAATAACATATCCAGTGAAATTCCACAAGTGGCGCAGACCTTACCACTGGCTCATAGGGATGGAGAGGTTGTTTTCGGAAAACCCTTGTCTCAAAAATCAAGCCTCATAAGCAGAAGATACTAGATATAGAAGATCATATATGAGATGTAGGTGTAAAAATCATAATTAACATAACTAGTGAGAGCTATTATATTTACATAATGAAGAGTTAGTGAGAAAAATATTTCATGTACCAATATGATGATTTACTATATACTATTAAATTTGTTAAGTATTTTATAATATTTTAATTTACTGTAGGGGTAAAGCAGTAATCTAACTTTTGCCAACTTTCTTCCCACTTTTAATAATATATGATATGATATATGATGATACGATATAATATATGATATGATGATTTAATTTGTTCGTGAAATTATATTTGAAAAGTGTATTTGATGATTTTCTCTGCTTTGAAACAACTGTGTATTTATAGTGCTTATTTGTTCATGACATTATTTTCGTTAGAAAAAATTATTATACAAAGAAGAACCATGCAAAAAAAAAAAACGGCCAATAAGTGTAAATGTGACCAATGACGTATCTAAGATCCTCGTATTCACGTGAACTTATGTTCCTCTTTTGAAATCATATATATTTTATATTAATTTTTTTATAATAATGCACATATTCTCTCGAAATTCTAAATTTGCTTAAATTGAATTATATTTTTATGAAGTTACAGTTTTTCCAAAGACCACTGCTTTTGTGTAAAGATTTCTTTTTGATTGTTTTTTTTTTTTTTCTTCTCTTTTAGGGCATGATGCATACAAAATTGGGTAGGTGAAATACGCAAGCAAACATATGATATGTATTTATATTATATTATTATTATTTAAAAATATTACAATTTATAGTTATAGTTAAGGTTTTACTGTTATTTTCTCTTTCCGCTCTTCCTCTCTCTCCCCTCTCTCTCTCGGCAATCTTTTGTCAGATATACAAATACATATGTATACAAGTTGCATATATACATATTCAATTCAGAATATGTAGCTAAAATTAATATTTGATGTAGCTAAATTTAATATTTGTGTTTTTCAAGGTTAACTTGACTAAACGTAAGTTAAATTGATATAGATAAATTTAATATTTGAAATCTAAAATTTAGATGATTGAAAACTATACGAAAAAAGTTATAAGTTGCAATCCTTCTCATATTAATATAATGAAAAAATACATCTTAAAATATTGATCAAAGTTCATATAATTTGACCTCGATAAGTGAAACAGTGACAAGTGAAACTGAACGGATTGAATAATTATAACGTTTCTTCCACGAAATTCATAGAAATTATTTTTCTTGTCCTATTAATAAGTTTTAGCATCAAACGCCCTAATTACTCGCCAAAGACGTAAACTTTCTTTTTAGGAATAATTGTATTTTAAGTCCCTCAATTATTAATAAATATAATTTACTTCGCATTAATTATACTTTAACGTTTAATTAATTAAGAGGTATGTTTTTAAAAATGCTCTCTCCTTAGCCGATCAGCATAAGTAGAAATGACATGTGTAAAATTAAGAAAAAAATAATTAAATTAGATACAAATAATTAGTTGCTGATTTAAATTTGAAATTATAATTCACAAAGCCCCAATCCTCTCACAATTATACACACAACCCACCATTTTCCAAAAAAAAAAAGGTTATTTATCCTTTATCATCGTAAAAAATTAATTGAATTTGAAATTTTAAGGTTAAAATATTGTTGAACATGGCTATTAGCAAGATTTTCATGGTACCCAAACATAATTAAACTTGCATGGAAACATATTTGTCTAGCTAAGACATCAAGAATGGATTTGGATGGCCAATTACTACTAGAAATACGCGATGAACGCGGAAAATTACTATGGATATTCTATTGAAAATCTTATATGCTAAAAGAGGCTCCTCTCATCAGAAATCCGCGTGTTTGTAGTTGTGTAATTGCTAGTATAGCTTACAATAATGCATGATACTAGTCAAAATTTATAAGGGCCTCCTGTTGAGGGATCAATTAATAAGTGTGAATTCACAGTTTGAGTTGATCAAATAGATTTTACAAGAGGAGCAAAATAAAATGAATTAAAAAAGTTTTAGGTAAAAGTACTTATAAATAGTGTAGCTCCAAAATTCAAAAGTTCATCAAATTCAATTTGGAGCCATGGGCTTCTTGAAAATCCTTCTTGTTTTCATCTTTTGCTCTTTCCGGTGGCCTACTATTCTGAGTGATTTCAAGATTTATATAGTTCATGTTGAATCTTTGGAATATTAAATTTCAACTCAATCATCGTTTACCGATTTAGAGAGCTATTACCTTTCCTTTTTGCCTAAAAGTACTACAGAAATTAGCTCGAGTGGAAACGAAGAGTAGGAATGGCAACAGGGCAGGACGGGCGGAGCGGGTTTAGAGCTATACGGATGAGGTAGGTTTAAATTTATGTGCGGTGAGGCGGGTGTGGGGCGGGTTGAAGAAGCTATTTTAAAAAAATTAATACGGGGCGGGGCGGGTTGCGGGTTTAAAAAATCAAATAGGAATTCGAAGAAATTAAGTCTTTGTAATTAGTAAAAATCAAAGATATAAACTTTTTATATTAAATATTGACTTTAATTTTTTTCCTAAAATTTAAACTAGAGATGTCCGATAAATTATTAATTGTTAAAATGTTAATTAGAAACTTTTAATTAATAATTAAGAAATAATTGTTAAAATATCAATTAAAAATAGTTAATTAATTATTGAGATGTTAATTAGCAAAAAAAATAAAATAAATTCAATTAAAAAATAAAAGAACTTTAAAATTTAAGGGATCAGATTTATGCGGGCGGGTTGAAAATAAATAAGGTCATCATACGGGACAGGCAAGGCGATTTAAAAAATTTGTGGATTGTGCTCAACCCGTCCCGCACCCGCCCCATTATGAGCCGAAGAGCCAGCTAGCATGATGTATTTATTTCACAATGTGATGAAAGGCTTTGCAGCAAGATTAAGCGCATGACAAGTGAAGGAAATGGAGAAGAAACAGGGCTTTGTCTCTGCACAAAAACAGAACTAATTTGTGAGACCATTCGAGGACTATGTACCTTATTTATGTGGTTTGAAATACACAAGTCGAGAGGTAGGTAATTTGTTACAACACAAGGTGAAATGCTCGGAGGTGAAAAGTATCCCTGAAGCACAACTAAATTATCCATCACATTTGGATCAACTCCTCAGACATATATCAGAACTGTGACCAATGTTGGTAAAGCTAAATCATCTTACAAAGTGGAGACAGCTTCGCCAAAAGGCGTTGTTCTGAAAGTTAAACCCTCTGTGCTAAATTTTCCAAGATAAACAACAGCTTAAACGATAATGTTGTTGAAGGATTCTTGAAATGGACCTCTAATAGGCACTCCGTGAGAAGTAGGAGAGATGTTCGCAATTGCTACCACAAGAAAGGTCCAATTGCAGTTGTGTTGGTCTACAAAATTGACAATTCTTGTTATTGTTGAATATTGTAGTTTTCTTTGAACTAATCTATTTTTGGTCTCAGCCAGTATCTTTTAGAATTAGCAACCTCCCATTATAAAATCGCTTTGATCAAGCGACCTTTTGATTGAAATATCAAACACAGATTTTCGCAGAATAATTAATAAGGGAAATTTAATAAAACAAGTAGCTAATAAATAATTTTATTGAGAGAGTGCCAAGTCAAAAAGGATCAAACACAATAAAGCAGAGGTAGTAGTAACAATTCTCTTGCTTGTTCTCATTCTTGTCAATAGTATTTCTTTAGATGTTGAAAATTGAACAGTTAATAACTATGATTTATTATACAAAATTTGTAAAATATTTGAATCATAAATATGAGGGTTCTAATATTTTCTAATCGTCTGATATCCTGTTTGATCACTTCCGCCAATACTTTTTCGATCTACCTCTAACTCTCTGCGTAACTCCTAAATCCAACATCTCGCACCTCCTAACCGGAGCATCGGTACTTCTTTGCACATGTCCAAACCATCGCAGTCTCGCTTCCCTAATCTTGTCCGCCACAGGGGCCACCCTAACTTCTCCCGAATGGTCTCATTCCTAATCTTATCACTTCTGGTATGTCCACATATCCATAACATCCTCATCTTCGCAACTTGCACCTCTTGAACATGTGAGTTTTTGATTGGTCAAATCTCTAACCCATATACCAAGGACGGTCTAACGATCATTCCGTAAAACTTACATTTAATTTTAAGTGGCATCTTCTTATCACACAATACTCTGGAGGCAAGCCTCCATTTTGTCCATACTGCCCCAATGCGGTGTGATGTCATCATCGATATCGCTACTACTCCGGATAATTGATCCACAATACTTAAAGTTTTCTATCTTAAGAATAGGTTGAGTGGCAAGTGTCATTTCAACATCTGTTTTATCTTGTAACACTGAATTTGCACTCCAAGCATTCTATTTTGGTCTTGCTCAATTTGAATCCTTTTGATTCCAACATATATCTTTAAACCTTCTATCTATCATTAATTTTAATCTGAATCTCATCAATCAATGTTATGTCATCCGCAAATAGCATACACCATGGTAAAAATAAAATAATCCTTAAGATGTAAATCTTCTTTTGTAAAAATTAAGTAATCCTTAAGATGAAATTGGACTTGTCTTCCGATCAAACAATTGGCTATAAATCACAAGCTGACAAAGCTGACAAGCACGTTAGAAGTTACTCTTTCCGTCTAAATGTAATGTAAATTTAAGAAAGAAAAAAAATTAAATTTATGATCTAAAATAAGCCACATATATTTGAATAGTTACTGAACATTATTTAATTTTAAAGTAAAATAAATTTAATTATATCAAAAAAATAAAAGATATATTTTTTTCTACACCAAATAAAAAAAAAAAAGCAATAGGTATAACACAAATTAGGAGGAGGGTATATATCTTCATCGAAATTAAATAGTACATAAATGATAAATCTACCGACAACTGTAGTAGGGTTTTTCTCCACTTTAATTCATTGACCCAGTTACATCAGGCGTCAACGTCCTATTACTATAGCTCATTAATTAAGATTGATATATTAGTTTTGGTTGGTTCACCTAATCTATGGAATTTTCAAACTATATAACTCAAATTATTAATGATTTCTAATTAATCGCTCATTAATATTCGAAATTCAGAAGAACAGTATAAAAAGCTACGTATGAAATTATTTATTCTTACTATAGTTAATTAAACACGATAACTGAGTTCATTTCGATCCTAGATGTAAATATAATCGTCCTAATTCTAAGGAATTATATCATGCTCTTCTTAATTCTTCTCTAATCTAAGAACAATCTGTAGTATTAAAGAAACGATCGCAATTAATAATTCAAAGTGTGAAATAATTGGCAAAGACATTAATACACTTAACATCAAACATCTTCCGACAACCATGGTAGGTTTTTTCATATTTAATTCGTTGACCAATTACTCCAGTCTTCAATGTCCTATCACTACAGGTCTGATTGATACTTTACTTGTCACTATTTCACTTATCGAGGCCAAACTATATGAACTTTGACCAGCATTTTAAGATATATTTTTTCATCATATTTAATATAAGAAGGATTGCAACTTATAATATTTTCCGTATAGTTTTCAACCATCTAAATTTTATGTTTCAAATATTAAATTTAGCTACTTCAGTTTAGTCAAGTTGACCTCGAAAAGTGAAACAATGACAAACAAAAATGAACAGAGGGAGTACTATTTTACTGTTTGATATTTTCTGCATCTTGTAAACGAGAGATCTGCTATAGAAGATAGTTCAATTGTAGAAACTGTCATGTGTTGCAAAGAAATTATACTAACTTTAGTTTTGTTATTTATAGAATATAGTTCAATTAGAATTCTATTCTAGTCTCTTTCACACTAGTGACCTTTCTTTAGTAATTTTTCAAGGTGACATAGTTCGTCTTCCACAATAATGATATTAACCAAATTAAGGGCCTACTTCACATACTAAGTTCATCAATATGATTTTGCAAGTGGAGCAAAATAAAATGGATGTGTATAGCTCAAGGATAAACCACTATATATATAGGTGACTCCTAATCTCAAAAGTTCATCTAATTCATTTTCCAATTACAACATTATTAAGTATTACTACTATACCTTTAGCTCATTTGCAGCCATGGGATTCTTGAAAATCCTTCTTGTTTTCATCTTTTGCTCTTTTCTATGGCCAAGTATTCAAAGTGATTTCGAGACTTATATAGTCCATGTTGAATCCCCTGAAAGCGTAATTTTTATGCAATCATCGTTATCTGATTTAGAGAGCTATTACCTTTCTTTTTTGCCTGAAAGTACTACCACGACTAGCTCGAGTGGACAAGAAGAGGCTGCTAGCATGATCTATTCCTATCACAATGTGATGAAAGGCTTTGCGGCAAGATTAAGTGCATCACAAGTGAAGGAAATGGAGAAGAAACAGGGCTTTGTCTCTGCACAAAAACAGGAGATTTTGTCCTTGCATACTACTCATACTCCAAGCTTTCTTGGTTTGCAACAGAACATGGGCTTGTGGAAGGATTCCAACTATGGGAAAGGCGTGATCATCGGAGTTATAGACAGTGGAATTTATCCTGATCATCCTTCGTTTAGCGATGTTGGGATGCCTCCTCCGCCTGCTAAGTGGAGAGGTGTTTGTGAGTCTAATTTCACTAACAAGTGTAACAACAAGCTCATTGGAGCGAGGTCTTACCAACTTGCCAACGGTTCCCCGATAGATGATGATGGACATGGTACACACACAGCAAGCACAGCAGCAGGAGCGTTCGTGAATGGTGCCAATGTGTATGGGAATGCTAATGGCACTGCCGCTGGTGTTGCCCCTTCTGCCCATATAGCCATATATAAGGTATGCAATTCTGATGGTTGCGCTGAAACTGATATCTTGGCCGCCATGGATGCAGCTATAGATGATGGTGTAGATATTCTTTCTCTCTCTCTTGGTGGAGGTCCTTCAAGTGCTTTCCATAGTAACCCTATTGCTCTTGGGGCATACAGTGCAACAGAAAGAGGTATTCTTGTAAGTTGCTCTGCCGGCAATCTTGGTCCTTTCATTAGCTCAGTAGGTAATGAAGCCCCATGGATTCTTACAGTAGGCGCTAGCACTCTTGATAGAAAGATAAAAGCTACTGTTAAGCTTGGGAATGAAGAGGAATTTGAAGGAGAATCTGCTTATCATCCAAAGATTTCCAACTCAACATTCTTCACTCTATTTGATGCCGGAGTAAATGCAAGTGATCCATATGTAACGCCATATTGCGCACCAGGGTCACTCAATGATGACCCCGCCATAAGAGGAAAGATAGTCATATGTTTGGCAGGAGGTGGCGTTACGAGGCTTGATAAAGGACAAGCTGTAAAGGATGTTGGAGGTGTTGGCATGATTATCATCAACCGGGCAAATTCTGGTGTCACAAAATCGGCTGATGCTCATGTTCTTCCAGCATTAGATATTTCAGCTTCAGATGGAATAAAAGTCTTTGCCTATATGAACTCAACATCGAACCCTGTTGCTACAATCATGTTCCAAGGAACGATAATTGGAGATAAAAATGCCCCCATAGTTGCTGGATTTTCTTCTCGTGGGCCAAATCAAGCTAGTCCTGGCATCTTGAAACCCGACATAATCGGTCCTGGAGTGAATATCCTTGCTGCTTGGCCTACTTCCGTGGATGACAACAGAAACACAAAATTCACATTCAATATTATTTCAGGCACCTCCATGTCTTGCCCTCACCTTAGTGGCGTAGCAGCTCTGCTGAAGAGCGCACATCCTGATTGGTCTCCTGCTGCTATTAAATCTGCAATGATGACAACTGCTGACACATTAAACCTTGCCAGTAGTCCAATATTAGACGAACGGCTCCTTCCTGCTGACATATATGCAATCGGTGCAGGACATGTTAATCCATCTAGCGCAAGTGATCCTGGACTAGTTTATGATACACCATTTGAGGACTATGTACCTTATTTATGTGGTTTGAACTACACAAATCGACAGGTAGGTAACCTGTTACAACGCAAGGTCAATTGCTCGGAGGTGAAAAGTATTCCTGAAGCACAACTAAATTATCCTTCATTTTCCATATCCGGACTTGGATCAACTGCTCAGACATATACCAGAACTGTGACCAATGTTGGTGATGCTACATCATCTTACAAAGTGGAGGTAGCTTCACCAAAAGGCGTTGTCGTGGAAGTTAAACCCTCCGAGCTAAATTTCTCCCGGTTGAACCAGAAGTTAACATACCAAGTGACATTTTCCAAGGCAACCAACAGCTCAAAGCCTGAGGTTGTTGAGGGATTCTTGAAGTGGACTTCTAATAGGCACTCAGTCAGAAGTCCAATTGCAGTTGTGTTGGTCTAGTGAAAATTTGGCTATGTACATAAAGTACTCAAACATTTGATTATACTGAAATTGTTGTTTTCTTTTCAGTGTATGCTTTATGTTACCTTTTCAACTCTTTTTTTTTTTATTAGTATTTAATGTTTTATACTTTATCAGTATTAAATATTGCTTCTATATTTATTCACACCTTATTGAAGAATATAAAAGCATATCAACTTTAATAAAAGTCACTTACTAACAAAAAGTGCGCTGTGCGTTTGTCCCATTTATTATTACAAGATTTCTATATATTTTAAAAGATAAGTTATAAAATAGAAAATGATGAAATGAACAATATTAATTTTGTCATTTATATTTTATTCACTAAATAAAATCCATAAAAAAGAGATGTTGCATTGGCCATCACACAAGCAATATGTAAAACTAACTAAAATGGTATAGTCTCTAAAGGTATGAATATGTCAATAAATTTCTTCTTAAAATTGATAACTACATGTGAATGCCTTATATATATATATATATGGTCTTCCTCAATGAATGATACGATAACTATTTAGTATTTAAGTAAATACATATTTAATAATATTTTATTTTAGTGTATGGATAAATGATAATTTAATTTTTCACATATGAAACTATAAATTAAAAAAATTTACATAAAGTAACTAACCTATGTGTAATTATATAAATTAAATGGTTATAACAACATTTGCATAATTCATGCAATATTTGTATACATTTTATATAATTTGCTATACAATTTATAATTTTTGTATAGCGTTTATATATTTTGCTGTAAAGTTCGTGCACAAAGTTTGTATAATTTGCTATACAATTAACAGTATTTGTATATTTCGCCATACAATTTGATTGGCAAATAGCTTTCATATAATCGTGCATAACATTTGTATAAATCACGCAAATTATGCAAAACTCAAAATATAATTACAGATAGGCATTTCTCGGAAACTCTAATTAATTCAAACTATAGTTATATTAACTAATTAACTAATATATATTTGATTATCCGCATATTTTTTTTTCCTTATTATTTGTACTAACTTTTTCTAATAAAACCCATGTTGGACCCATGAACCGGTGCAGCCCAGTCCAAAAAGTTAGCTCATTCTAGAAATTGCGTCAGGCGTCGACTTCTCCACTGTTTTTCTAATGATCAAAACTCCGAATATAAAAAGAGTGAAAAATGGCATTTTTGAGATCAATTGTGACCGCAAAAACTACCGCCATTGCTGCTGCTATTCCAGCTGCTGCTTTTGCTGTTTCTTCCATTTCTTCATCTTCGCACTTCGAACGTCCATCGAAAAATCTAAAATTTGGCTCGATTTCTAGTTCAAATCCGATTTCCCAATTAAGTTTCGCGAAGAATCTACAAAAACCCTGTCCTCCTTCAGCTCTTCATATGGATGCGCCGTCTTCCGATCAAAAAACTTCCTCCGAGGTAATAATTTATCCCTCAGCTCTTCTATTTTTGTTAATTTTTTGCTGATTCAACATATAAGAAACTGGAGAATTTTACAGGCTCAATTGGTTGGAGGTCTTACTTATATTGCAATTTCACACCTTGTGATGCACCTGCTTCTTTAAATTTAAGATCCACCTTTCTTTTCCTTAATCCCCAATGACAAACTAATATATTTGTTTGTTTCTTTTTTGGTTTATTGATTCGGCGATAGTTCTAATTTAAGTAATGTGTTTTTCATTTGCAGAATGGAGTTGTTTTGCCTGAGTTGCTGGTAAGTTTTTCCCTTGAAAATTTTTCTATGTTATTTTCGTTAAGAGGGAAAATGAGAAAATTGTTGGTGTTTTTTTTGCATATCTGGAGTTGTATTGGTAAATTAATAGAGATTCTTGTACTGGTAAAGAAGTCTAATTATGGTAAATTTGGTAACTTTGTACTTTGGGTAGTACTAAGTCTAGTACAATATTTGATATAAGTAAATGTACAATCATAGAGTAGTACGACCAATCTTTTTCTCCTATGCTTTTAGGTCGATCAGCTAACATCTTAGGTGAGAAGAGAGGAACAAGAGCCTTATATAATGCTGCTACAAACAATATTCACTTGTCAATAAAATTCTGTAGTTCTGCTTTTGAATTATATTGCCGATAATACGAGACTCGAGAGGGTTCTTTTTCTTCTTGATTAATTGCTTAGGTACATTGATTGTGTTGGCTGTAATGTATTAGTTTGTCAACGATGATGAACTTTAATGGGGGTTTTCCCCTTATAATCTTGATGGCTTAATGTAGCTCATATTTGTTGGTTATTGAAGCTTTTACTTTTGGGGGATTGCATTTGTTTTTATTGGTTTCTGTGAATTGATACATTATATTGCATGGTTTTTGCTGTTTTCCATGTTAAACTGATTTTGTTACCTAATTGCTGACAGACAGAGTTTATGGTGGACATGTCGTGTCAAGGCTGTGTTAATGCAGTCAAGAGCAAATTGCAGACCGTTGAAGGTAAACTCTGAAAAAATGCCATGCGTTGTCATGAGGCTTTTTGTGTAATCCAATAGTTTGTTTTTAGTTTGAAAGAGTTCTTTTTTGTGGCTTTTAGGAGTTAAGAATGTGGATGTGGACCTCGATAATCAAGTAGTAAGGATTCTTGGATCGTCACCTGTGAAGACTATGACTGAAGCCTTGGAGCAAACAGGTCGAAAAGCCCGTCTGATTGGACAAGGAGTACCGGATGGTATGTTCCAATCTTAAATCTATATGTATCTATCATTTTTCCTCAGCATATAAAAAATATTGTGGAGCATTATGTCTTCACATGACAGCTATTTTAACTGGATGAGCAGAGCTATGTATACTTGTGATTGTAGTATATGATGGCAGTGCTGAAGGTTAAGAAGGTTGCAAAAAAGAGATATTATGCAGTTCTCTAATGAGCTTCAGGCTTCTCAGATTTTTCTAATGCAATGCATCTAACTTTTGTTTATGTTGAACCATCCGTGTAGATTTCCTTATATCTGCTGCTGTTGCTGAATTTAAAGGGCCAGCTATTTTTGGTGTTGTTCGCTTGGCTCAAGTCAATATGGAATTAACTAGGATTGAGGCAAACTTCAGTGGCCTGTCGCCTGGAACGCATGCTTGGTCAATTAATGAATTTGGTGATTTGACAAAGGGGGCAGCTAGTACGGGGAAATTGTACAGCCCAGTAAGTAACATGCAAAATTAGCATTTATTTATGTTGAATATGTTAGACTGCAATGTATTTTATCCTTGCATTGAGAAAGAGAGGGAATCGGGATCCATAACATTAATTAAGCAATCATGTTTCAACTAATCTCACTTGAGGATGCTTTTAAGTGCTTGGGACTATGATAGAAATGCTTTTAAGGGGTCTGTTGTCAATGAAATGCATTTACTACCATACTGTTAGTTATGGAATCGTAACTGTCTGGATACTAGATATCATTTGTCAAGGACCGTGTGAAACTTTTCCATTCTCTTTGTCCTCTGAAAGGTGAAATAAGCACCTATCAGGCTTGTTATGTTACATTTTTCCTTATGTTGGACTGTCAAACGGAGCCAAATATATGATAAAGTTCTAATGTATGATTGGTTTCCTTGTGTCTAATGTGCTGCACCCCACAGACTATTAACTGCACTTCTGATGTGTTTTTCCATTACTCAGCCGCTCGGTGACCTGGGAACACTGGAAGTTGATGAGAAAGGTGAAGCATTTTATTCTGGTCCTAAAGAGAAGCTAAGAGTTTCTGACCTGATTGGGAGAGCTATAGCTGTATATGCAACTGAAGATAAATCAGATCCAGGGCTTACAGCAGCAGTGATAGCTAGAAGTGCAGGAGTTGGTGAGAACTACAAGAAACTTTGCACTTGTGATGGTACAACTATTTGGGAAGCAACCAACAAACTCTGAACAGTTTACTATCTTCAGAATCATTTGTCATTCTATAGTACGTCTGTGCCTCTCTACCTCTATGAGGTAGTAAGGTCTACGTACATTCTACCCTCCAGACCCCACATTCTACCACTTGTTGTTGTATAGTACGTCTGTATCATTTTCACAATCATGAAGCTTTTAAGCTGCATGGAGCAAGCTAATGCATCAAAATAAATGTCATCATTTGTTGATCTATCATTTCTTTGGTTCGTTCCTCTTTAACCATTTGCTCCTCTCCATTTCAATGAGAAAAGCTAGTGAATTAAACTTCAAACGAAGCATCAAGCTCAAATTCCAAGACAACCAACAGCTCAAAGCCTGAGGTTGTTGAGGGATTCTTGAAGTGGACTTCTAATAGGCACTACTTGTGTTGGTCTAGTGAAAATTTGGCTATGTAATTACATAAAGCACTCAAACATTTGATTATACTGAAATTGCTGTTTTCTTTTCATTTTTTGTTTTTTATTAGTATTTGGTGTTTTATATTTTATCAGTATTAAATATTGCTTCAATGTTTGTTCAAACCTTATTGAAGAATATAAAAGCATATCAACTTTGATACAAGTCAATTTCCCTTCTTTTTGTTTCATTTATTTTTGGGGCAAAATTTATATCATTAGACATAGTGATTATTAATAAAAATAAAAAACCTTACAAGCAAAGGAGGGCTCGATGATCTTACCTTATCAATCCTAATTGTATCAAACCTCTATCAATTAACAACCAACAACCATGAAGAAAATAAGAGTTAGCGAGAATTGTTTTCGACTGTCAAAATTTACAACACAATCAATTATGATATTCGATATTACAGATGAAGGCAAAATTATAAAACTAAGAACAAAGTTTAATGCTTTTTTTTTTTTTTTTTGTATGGATTCCTCACCTTCTTTAAAGATGTCCTTTTAACTTTTTCTAATAAAACCCATGTTGGACCCATGAACCGGTGCGGCCCAGTTCAAAAGAAGAGGAGTTTTTATGGGTGGCCCAATAAAATTTACAACAGCCCAATTAGCTCATTCTAGAACTAGATTGCGGGAGAGTGAAAAAAAAATGGCATTTTTGAGATCAATTGTGACCGCAAAAATTACAGCCATTGCTGCTACTATCCCAGCTGCTGCTTTAGCTGTTTTCTTTCGAACGTCCATCGAAAAATCCAAAATTTGGCTCAATTTGTAGTTCGAATCCGATTTCCCAATTGAGTTTCTCGAAGAATCTCCAAAAAACGAGTACACCTTCAGCTCTTCATATATGGATGCGCCTTCTTCCAATCAGCAAACCTCCTCCGAGGTAATAATTTATCCCTCAGCTCTTCTATTTTTGTTTATTTTTTGCTGATTCAACATATAAGAAACTGGAGAATCTTACGGGCTTAATTGGTTGGAGGTCTTACTTATATTGCAAATTTCACACCTTATGATTTCCTTAATCCACAATGACAAATTAATATTTTTTTTTTTGTTTATCGATTCGAGAATAGTCCTAATTGAGTAATGTGTTTCTTTCATTTGCAGAATGGAGTTGTTTTGCCTGAGTTGCTGGTAAGTTCTTCCCTGGAAAATTTTTTCTATGTTGTCTGGAGTTGTATTGATAATTAATAGAGATTCTTGTACTGGTAAAGAAGTCTAATCATGGTAAATTTGGTAACTTTGGTAGTACAACGTCTGGTACAACATTTGATATAAGGAAATGTACAATTTCAGAGTATTATGACCAATCCTTTTTCTCCTCTGCTTTTAGGTCGATCAACTTACACCTTAGTAGGTGAGAAGAGAGGAACAAGAGCCTTACATAATGCTGCTACAAACAATATTCACTTGTCAATAAAAATCTGTAGTTCTGCTTTTGAATTATATTGCCGATATATAGACTCGAGAGGGTTCTTTTCTCCTTCATTAATTTCTTAGATAAATTGATTGTGCTGGCTGTAATGTGATTAGTAAACTACCGTTGAAAATAAAATGACAAAAATTGAATATTTAGGCTAGTCCTTTCCTGGATACAACTGCTCAACAATGTTATATGACTCAAACAACTCCAGTTTAGTTGAAGAGTCCAAAGCTCCACACAAAAACATCTTCCTTCAACATATAATTACTCTCATTTGTATTGTAAATATAATTGAAAACTTAGAATATTTTCTTCTTTATCTCAACTCTCTCTTCCACTATTCTAACCTCGATATAAACACAATATAATACTTCTCATTTTTCTTCACTCTATATTTTCTTGTGTCCTTTCTCTCCACCCAAAACAAAGTAAGACCATCACTATTTATAGTGAATAATTCTTCCTTGTCATGAATAGGAAGATAATGGATAATAAATTGGGTAAATGAATAGCCCAAAAGTTACATAAGTTACAAGAATAAAGAGGTAAGAGTAATGAGAGAATAATGTGTTAGAGGTTACAAGAGTTATATGGGAAATTATAGCCACATTTTACCACAACTTAATGTGAGAAGTAATGCACTTCAATGTGTAGTAAACATTTGCAATTCACACACATGGCAATTCATATAAAGCAAGCTTAATATATTTTAATATTAAAATGTTACTCCAACACATTGTGTTGCATATTTGTTGTTTTTTTCTGCTTAAACTGATTGTATTGACAAATTGGTGACAGACGGAGTTTATGGTGGACATGTCGTGTCAAGGCTGTGTTAATGCAGTCAAGAGCAAATTGCAGAATGTTGAAGGTAAGCTCTGAAAAAATGCCATGCCTGGTCATGAGGCTTTTTGTGTAATCCAACACTTTGTTTTAGTTTGAAAGAGATCTTTTTTGTGGATTTTAGGAGTTAAGAATGTGGATGTGGACCTCGATAATCAAGTAGTAAGAATTCTTGGATCGTCACCTGTGAAGACTATGACTGAAGCCTTGGAGCAAACAGGTCGCAAAGCCCGTCTGATTGGACAAGGAGTACCAGATGGTATGTTCCAATCTTAAATCTATATGTATTTATTATTTTTCCTTAGCATTATAAAAAATATTGTGAAGCATTATGTCTTCACATGTCCGGCAGGATGAGCAGAGGTACGTATACTTATGATTATAGTATATGATGGCAGTGCTGAAGGTTGAGAAGGTGCAAAAAAGAGATGTTATGCACTTCTCTAATGAGCTTCAGCCTTTTCAGATTTTTCTGCTTTATTTCTGATGCAATGCATCTAACTTTTGTTTATGTTGAACCATGCCGTGTAGATTTCTTTGTATCTGCTGCTGTTGCCGAAGTCAAAGGGCCAGCTATTTTTGGTGTTGTTCGCATGGCTCAAGTCAATATGGAATTAACTAGGATTGAAGCAAATTTCAGTGGCCTGTCACCTGGAAAGCATGCTTGGTCAATTAATGAATTTGGTGATGTAACGAGGGGTGCAGCTAGTACTGGGAAATTGTACAGCCCAGTAAGTAACATGCAACATAGCATCTATTTATGTTGAATATGTTATACTGCAGTGTAATTTATCCTTACATTGAGAAAGAGAGAGAGTCGGGATCCATAATATTAATTATGCAATAATGTTTCAACTAATCTCACTTGAGTGTGCTGTAAGTGCTTGGACTTGGACTATGATAGAAATCCTTTTAAGGGGTCTATTGTCAATGAACATCTACTACCATACTGTTAGTTATGGAATCGTAACTGTCTGGATACTAGATATCGTTTGTCAAGGACTGTGTGAAACTTTTCCCTTCTCTTTGTCCTCTGAAAGGTGAAATAAGCATCTATCGAGCTTGTTATGTTACATTTTTCCTTATGTTGGACTGTCAAACAGAGCCAAATATATGATAAAGTTCTCATGCATGATTGGTTTCCTTATGTCTAATGTATGTTGCACCAGACAGACTATTTATGTGTTTTTCCATTTTTCAGCCGTTCGGTGACCTTGGAACTCTGGAAGTTGATGAGAAAGGCGAAGCATTTTATTCTGGTGCTACAGCGAAGCTTAGAGTTGCTGACCTGATTGGGAGAGCTATAGCTGTATATGCAACTGAAGATAAATCAGAACCAGGGCTTACCGCAGCAGTGATAGCTAGAAGTGCAGGAGTTGGTGAGAACTACAAGAAACTTTGCACTTGTGATGGTACAACTATTTGGGAAGCAACCAGCAAACTCTGAACAGTTCATCTTTGGAATCTTTTGATCATTGTATACTACGTCTGTATCATTTTCACAATTATGAAGCTTTAAGTTGCATGGAGCAAGCTAATGTATCAAAATAAATGTCATCATTTGTTTATCCTTCATTTCTCTGATTCCTATTTAATGATTTGCTCCTCTTCATCTCAATGAGAAAAGCTAGTGAATTAAACTTCAAACAAAGCATCAAAGCTCAAATTCCAGTTCATGGTAATCGTATTGAATACTAACAGCAGAGGAACAAAGTCAACAAACTTTAAACATTTATCATTTTCAGAATTTCTCTGTGACTGCAAGGAATAATCTTCTCTTTCCCCTTTTTATTTCTTTTTCAAAACGATAAACTGTGTTCTGAGCAAAACAGGAATGGTCATATTATAGAAGCAGATTTGCCTAAACTAGAGAATCGCCATCATTTCAGCGAAGCAATACAATGACATACGTTGATATACAACAGAGAAACTATTAACTCGTCGAACAAGGTAACAACCCATCTCTTTTAGCCATCTCGTAGAGGGCAATGGCAGTTAGAGCCTTTGCATCAGCTGTGGCACGCCATAGTTTATCATATGGAACCACATGCACTTTAATCAGCTCACCATGGTCTCGTAGTCCAGTTTCTTTCCCTTGCAGTTGTTGGATTTTCTCTTTGCTGACATTTCCTCTGTATAGAAACAAACTGATCTCCTCATCACAACCACCCTAACATTGAAAGAGCAACAAAACCACAGAAATAGTGTAAGAGAAATATAAAGGCAGAAACAATAACAGAAGGCCTCATATTGATTCTCTCTCTCCCAAATAACAGATCCAATGTAGTCAGGCCTAATCCGAACCTTTCCCTCTCAAATAAAAGGATCCGGCCTACTCCTACCCTGCACACAGTGCAAGGTTCACAAAATATACTACTAATTGCAAGTGCACATGAAGCAGTATCTCAATGTCATTACAGGTTCCAAACAGTAGAGCTAGCAGTGCAAATAAATCTAAACTACTGACTAACAGAAATATAATCATAAAGTTTCTTTCAACACTAGGCTAGATGAAACTATTATAGCATATACACTTCCATAAGAATTTTAGCAGAAACTAGCTGTTAATGCAAATATTTCTACTTTTTTCTGTTACTATAAGACAAAATCCAAGAAAGCATGTGGAGAGGGTAGTCTGAGTCTTATAGAAGACAGTGGAAGATTACAGGAGAAGGAAAAACTCTGCCCCCAGTTGATGCGTCGAGAAAAGCAGTGAGGTCGATCATATCATGGACATTCAGGTGTATTCCAGTTTCTTCCTCAACCTGAGACGTATAGATCAAATACATAAATTATAAGTTCGGCCAAATAGCAATGTCAAACTCTCTTATTTAGCCATCCATAAGATAAAACTGATGTATATTCAAATTCGTAATATTCAAAAGCAACACTTGATTATAGAGTACAGTGCAACTAAGTTGTCAAATATGAAAAACAAATAGTTGCTTCTTTTTTTATGACAACGGTAACCCGCAACCGCTACCCTTTGGTTGCGCACAGAGTAAAACCACTGCTCCTATACAATAGCTCGCGAATCACACAGGAGAGGTTATCCACACTAGATAAGCCTGGTGCAACGAGCTCGACCCAAAAGGCAAACCCCTTGCTTTTGCTGGCAAGGGATTTTGAACTTGAGACCTCTAACATGGAAGAGTCCCAGGCCCAAATCACTGAGCCACCCCAAAGGGAAAACAAGTAGTTGCTTTTGATAAGGAAGTTATGATGATCCTATAAGTATCAGTTGAGTCACGCATATACAAAATATTAGCAGATTCCCGGATTCAATTAAACTTCTCAGAAAAGAACGAACTTCCATTGATTTGTTGAACGAGGACACAATAAGAGGAATACACTCATTATGCAATAATAAACCAATATATTAGGGAACTGAACCACGAAAAAAACAAGGGGGCGGCTTGTCTCACTCGAGAAAATTTTGAGAAGGGGCTAATGTTTTGATAGAGGGGGTGAGAGAGACCTCTCGAACTGCTGTTCCAGCAAAGTCACCTTGGTCATCATCCAACATTCCTGCTGGCAATTCCAAAATTAGCCTCCCAACTGGGACCCTAACCTTTCAAACAATTTGAATGTATTTTAGAGTTTAAAAAGTTAGAGAGACAGAAAACTTTCATAAATTTCCTGTTTTTCAACACTGTACAAACAGAGGAGTTGACAGTTGGAAGACCTACCTGTTCTGTAAGCACAGCATATGTCTCACCCTCAGATTCCAAAAGGATCAGCACTGCAACAGCTGGACCCCGTGCAAAGACAATACCAGGAACCTAGACACAAACGACGGAATACTGACTGGAAAGAAATTACCCTTATTGCAACCAAGAACAAGTTAGGAAAAAGAGATATGGAAGTAATACATCATTGTAATGTTAGTATTGTTGAGCTATGTCACGAGTACTGTAATGTCCATCGCTCTAAGATACTAGGACAAAAGACCAAATATAAACAAAGTAAATTGGTACCACAGCTTTAAGAGAAGCTATTCATTGTCCAACTGAAGAATTACACATCCAATGGGATGGAGAGATTCTATTCATATACCTTTTGACCTGTCTCCTTATCAATAATATCTGCTTTGAACTTTAGAAACCCCAAACGCTTTCCAAACATATCCACACCCTGCTCCATACATAAAAAGGAAAATCAGCTGTAAAGCAAACTTAATGTTTGCAGTAACAGGGCAGAAAGCAGATAAAATTTTGTGGTCGTCACTCTATCTTGGACTCTCGTTGCTGATAGTGCGACTTAACACCATTCCATATATCCCGATGTAACATGAAGAAGACTTCCTTTTTATCCCCTTTAGGAGGGAAAGCAAATCTTCAAGGAGCATAAGGTGTGCAATTAACCTAAATATCCATTCTTCTGATAAATGTTAATTGGACAAAACATACTCAATAAAGATACAATTAAGAGCCTCAGTATCAGTCAAGATCAAAAGACAGACCATTTTCCTCCAATTGTCCAATGTGGAATAAATTTAGAAGGGCTCAAGCAACTCAATTTGTCACGCAGCTATTAACATATTCTGACACTCTCATTAGCCAACAGTGTAATTCATCGAAACTGGTGAAGAAATAAAAGTTACTATCTTCATAGTATAAAAGAACAACTTGAGATAGAAACCTGGATAAGAACTTGTTTTAAAGACATAGCTCCATTAGCCAGCAGTCCTGTTTCAGTTTGTATGTTCTTTAACCACTGTTTGAACAATGAGGATTCAATAGCATTCCTACAAAAATCAGACATTTCACTCGATCCAAGACCATACTAAAAAACCTTTGAACCATAAACATAAAATGCTTGCTTTTCTGAAAATCTTCCACAAACCTGACTACAAATTCTATACTATGAGTAAATTATGTAACCCCAAAGAGGGAAGAGGAGGAGGAGAAAAGGAAATAGCAACTGGAGAGAATCCCAAACAGCCAATTCAATCCAAAGCCATACCAAGAAAAATGCTTCCTTTTTCCTAAATTCTTGAAAAACATACAAAATCCTCACAACAAATGTTGTACTGAATATTGAGCATAAATAAGTTGAATGCTGGAAGTTCCCAAACAGCTCACTTATACTGGATGCAAAGCCATCCCAAGAAAATGCTGGATTTTAACACACAAATGCATTCTTTTAAAATCGTGAAAAACGTTTAGAATTGCAAATACCATACTAAGCGTGAATTACTCAACTTGAATGCTAAAATAGAACCACCCACCACCACTCCCCCACCCCCCCAAAAAAAAAAAAAAAAGAAAGAAAGATATAATGAGTGGAGGGCCATCCAAACAGCTCAGTTAATCTAAAGCCATCCCAAGAAAAATGCTCAATCTTTAACATAAAAAAGTTCCCTTTTCTTTTCAAAATCTTAACTTCTAAGAACCAAACCTCTAATGACAAACTAATAAGCATGAATTACGTAGTTGACAGCTAAAAGTTGAACACACACACACGGAAAAAAAAGATATAATAAGTTCAGGGACATCCAAACGGCTCACTTAATCTAAATCATGAGCAAGAAAACTTCTCAGTCTTCAATGTAAAAGAAACCTTCCTTCATAAGTTGATAGCTGAAAGCAGAAACCCAAGATGAAAAAGACAAAAAAAGATATAACAAGTTGAGGGACAACCAAACAGCTCAGGTAATCTAAAGATACCTAGAAAACTGCTTAATCTTCATCATAAAAAAGACATTTTTTTCCAAGAAACTTATAAGACCCACACAACAAATGCCATATTAAGTGAGAATTACGTGAGTTGATAGCTAAAAATAGAACGACAAATGAAAAAGAAGTAGAGGGATTTGCCTGAAATGTGTATCGGAGACGCCGGGAGCAGCGACAACAGAAACAGGTTGGTCGAGTTGAGTGGGAAGATTGATGATGTGGGTCATTTGAGAAGATGGGGTTGTTGACATTTTGACAGAGAAGGTTCTACAACAGTTTTTAGGCCAAAGGGTTGAAGAAGAAGAGGAAGCGGAAAAGGGGAATTCATAGAGAGGCTTCAAGAACGGAAGTCCACAACGTGGCACTGATAATCTCATGATTTCCGGCAGGTCGCTGATGAATGTTTATTTTATTATATTGCTAATAAAATCCAACACCAAAAGCAATTATTTTTGCATTTTTAAATGAAGTGTTGGATTCAAAGCTACAGTTAAAAGAGTAAAAAATGACTTATTATACTTTTGAATTCGTCAAGCCTATTTAGTTTTATAAGGTTTAAATAAATATTTGTAAGCACTCCATTCGCCTTATTTTATCTGTCATTTTTTAACTCGACATGATATTTAAGGGAAAAAAAGAAGATTTTCAAAATATGTGGCTTAAAATCATTCTTAGATAGTGCAACATAATATTTTTTTAGTAGGGACGGCAACGGGTCGGGTCGGGTGCGGAGCGGGTTGAAATAGTTATTTTTAAAACTAATGCGGGGCGGATTGCGGATTTAAAAATTAAATAGAAATTCAAAGAAATCAATTTTTTGTAATTAGTAAAAATCAAAGACATAAACTTTTTATATGAAATATTGACTTTAATTTTATTTATTTTTTTCTAAATTTTAAACTAGACATGTCGGGTAAATTGTTAGTTGTTAAAATGTTAATTAAAAACTTTTAGGTAACGATTAGAAAACAATTGTTAAAATGTCAACTAAAAATAATTAATTAGTTGTTGAGACATTAATTAGCGGAAAAAAACTAAATTCAATTAAAAAAAAAAAACCTTAAAATTTAAGTGGAGTCAATTTATACGGGGCGGGCTGAAAATAGAAAAAGTCATCATGAAAGCTGGGCGGGGCGATTTAAAAAATTTGCGGGCTAAAGCTCAACCCGTTCCGCGTTGCCATCCCTATTTTCGATGCCTATTGGAGATACACACGCTCTAATGACTTATCTATGCTAATATCTCTGTTTAGTTTTATTTATCCGGTTGGGGGTGCATTTATACATCTCTGAAAGTATCCAGTCCTACTACAAGAGTGAACTGAGGGAAGCAAACTTCACTATGTTTCTTGACTATTTCTGCCAGCAAAATATATGCAATTCAGTACAATAAAACATACAATCGTAGAGTCCAAAAGTCATATGATGTCTATGTTACAACATTTTCAATCATTTATTCGTTGGAGGAGACACCATGATCCACTGCAGGATGAGCAATGGCAGAGCTGCTTCACGATCCAGACATAAACACTGAGTTAAGCAAGATAATGAGAGCCTGACAAAGTTTCTAAGAGAAAGTTATGGTCTCTGCCAGAAGCTTAGCATAAAAGAGAAACTGCAGCTTCACCCTGCAGCATGCTTCCTTTTGCCTCATAGAACTGAATCTGATGTTGAAGTGTATGTCCATACCATATCACAGCACACCCAAAGCCTTCATGAAGAAATGGTGAATCTCAAAGGATGCAGCCACTAAGCCAACATAATTTACACCAGAAAGGTTTATGGCTATCCACAAACCGATTTTTGAGGCAGTGTTTGGAAGTGAGAACTTACTCTCCGCGTGGGATGTTGAATTTGCCCTGGACTGCAGTGATGAGCAGATTACTAGCAACAGATCCTGATAATTCAGAGAGAAAACTTCAAAAACGGAATAAATAATGAAATCATAGGATACGGACACGTGTGATATAACACCAGAAAGCAATTCATAATCCTCACCACCCCGTATGAAATTTATATTTGTATGTACTTATCACATCACTTCTTGCTAAATAGAAGAAAATCGATCAGACTTGAGAATTCTTCCCCAACTGCTCCGTTGTAATACCAGTTTATATCTAACCAACAATGCAATATAACCTAATACTCCTTTATGCACAGTATTGCAAGTCAATGCAGTCCAAACAATGAATGTTTTCTGATCAGATTAAGGAAGTACCAATCTCAGCATTAACCTTATCTTACACATTTTTGGTGTACATAAATCCTGAATAATCATTGTCCACGATTGTTTGTTTTATTCATGTGACCAAATTTCAAGGGACCAATGATTAATGGTGGACATATATTCGTAGTAACAACAACATACCCAGTGAAATCACACAAACTGCGATCTGTGGAGGATAAGGTGTACGCAGACCTAACTCCTATCTCATGGAGATAGAGAGGTTGTTTATAAAAAAACCCTTGGCTCAAATGTATTAATGCCAAGTAACAGAAAAAAAATAATAGATATAGCATAGCAGCTAAAACAAACTTCAGTTAAATAAGTCAAAGCTAAATTATTTCAACTACAATCCACCAAGGTGAAATTCACAATTTGCATCGATGACTTCCACATATGTTTACAGGTCTCTCACTAAAATGCCAGCTGAAAAACTTATCACTCGTGTATGAATTAAAAAGCCAAATACTCAGAAACACTTGGTTTACTTCCCTTTTTTCGGAGAGGTAAATAAATTTACTAGAACAATGGGAAATCTACCAGGTTGCACCCAATACAAATATGTGATTTGCAAGATAAGCAATTTCCTCAACAGAGTTTATTTAGCCTATAAAAAGAAGTAACTTTCTCAACAGATGCGCTTTTCTCTTGTCTCAAAGCATTTTCATCAGAGCTATAAACCAAGGAAAGACGCATTTTAAAGGAGTATGAACGCCCAACTAATGAGACTATGAGAGTTGGATATATTGTATACCTCAGCTTCTATAGACGTGCACTAATTTTATTCAAGCTTAACGAGTCTGTAATTCCTGACATGGAATCACGTGTTTCTTTTGCTGACCCTTTTGGTGCTTTCTTGCTAGTATTTTGATAACTAAGATAGGACAGTGACTGCAACCACGAAACCAATGTCGGTTTCCGTGTAACATCATCTGATTCTGCAACATGTTGATATAACTCATTGAGAATCATATCCTGGCCACTTGAAGGCAATTTAACGACCAACTGTGCCAGCAACTTCATCAAACTAGGCAGAACCTGAGAACAAGATAACTGTTTTATCAGCCTCGTCGAGTGAATCATATTGGCACAGTAGGGATTAATCGTGGCTAGGACACCTAAGTCCAAGCAGCATTTTAAAGTAGAAACATTGACTCATTTTCCATTTCCCAAAGCTTTATTAAAAATTCAAGAAAGAGCTCTTTCAAATATACCAATTACCCAAATTTTCAAGTGAAGGAAGAAACAAGAAGTTAAACAATTAAAGTGAAGTATCACTCATATTGAATATTTGATATTCATGGAAACCACAAGTTCTCTTATGATTGAACTAGTAACTGCACAGCATCAGAATTCCCAGTTGACAAACATTTTTACCACTTTACCTGTATATCAACGAGAGAAAGGAGACGAAAAAGTAGATCCAACATCTTGAAAGGCTCCAGCTCTCCATCCCAACTCTTCCACAAGTCAGTTTCTGGAGTAGTATTGACTAAACTACAAAGGCTATCAGTTTTTTCAATGAGACAGTGGATGCAATAGAATATAGATGGGCTTCCAGCAGGCAGATGTCTAACCAGCGCAACAACTCCAGAAGCCATTCCCTCAAAAGGAGTAATTCCAGGGTATCCCTACACTTTCAGTTAAATCAGAGAAAAAGGTCAAGAATCACAGCAATTAACTTTGGTAGTTTTTATTACCTCTAAAGATCTCTTGACATAATAGAATACAAGTTGCTCCTTTAGCGTATCTCTCTCATCTGGATCAGCATCCTTCTTAGAGGACATGAAAGCGACAAACACCGAGTGCGAGGCTTTAGCCAATTTTCCAGTTGGATGCCCCATGTATCTGGTTAAATGCATTAAGGAAATTTTTATATATTCAACCAGGTTTGACTTTCCTACTTGTTTCTAGATCTATCCACCTGATGCAGGATACAGGAACATTGTTGGAGCCAGCACCTTGCGGAATACAGAGGCTGGTATACATTCTGCGCAAGTTGGGATTACTCGCAAATAAAATAAAATCCTAGCAGTCTGCACTTCATCAGTGGTCCATATATATTCCATTTTCTGAAAGCTGGAAGGTACTGCAAGGAAAAACGTGATGTTTTGTGAAAAACTGTAATATAGAAAACATATTGACAACTAAAACATGCAGGAAAAAGTCACAACCAGCTTGGTTTGTCAAATCATCGTAAGATGGAATAGATTCCACAAATGAGACACAGGCATGTTCATTCTCCTGAACCCTTGTAATAACTGCTCTGATTGTATCCATATACTCTGGCAAACGCATTCTGCGGAAATATTCCATACAAGAAAATGCAACTAATATATTAACTGAAAGTCTTATTTGAATTTCTTGGGGAGCACTTAAACTTAACTTATGCTTTGTTACTGCCAAAGCAAAGACCACAACCATGAGGAAAGCAGATTCAGCAATTTTCTCCAGATTCCCCAACAGTGCTTCCTCCCTACCTCCAAGCATCAAAGCAACCTTCCGATGCCACATATAGACATCCCGACAGTAATTCCATATAATATCCTCTACTGCACTTCGGTTTTCTTCATCAGCCATGGCATACTGATTGCAAAAGACACCAGTTATGGCACCTGCTTCCTTAAAAATAACGTTATCTAGATGTTGCTGGAGCTCACTGAGAACTAATCCCACCAAGTTTCCAGAAGGAGATTCTTGGATTTTAACATAGATACGTGGCAAGGGGAAGATTTCAGTCAACAAAGCTGTAGTGAGGCATAGAAACACATGAGGTTGGTAAGAAAATAGTCCACTTTTAGATAAAGCTAACGATATACATTGTAACAGAAAGGAGTTTCTTGGCTCCACTGTAGCATAATCAGCATCTCCAGCATTAGAAACTAAACCGCATGCAATAATCTCAATTCGTTCCTCTGCAGAAATCTTTAGGTCGATTAGTTCTTTCTGTTCAGATCTATTGATGACTCTCAATACTCCAGCAGCAGCCATGACTACAGCAAACAAAGAGAATGCTGGTCGTGTATTTTTTAGTACCTCTCTACTGAAAAGATCAATCTTGTCTGTGGAGTGAGTATTGATAAAATTTGAAATACTCCATTCCTTCAGATGCAGTATCATGAGCCCACTATACAAACTAGCAGAAGGGCCGTCAGTTTTATCCCACAATTCCATTAAACAACTGAGAACTCTAACAAAATAAATGTTCACAGTAGAAGATAAAGCATAGCCAATTCCTGCAAGAACATTCGGGATTGTCCTTTCAGACAAATGGATCATTCTATCTTCTTCAAGGAGCTGGCAGAGCAACTTTAAGCAAACCGTTTTAGATTTTTCAGATGCTGAAGGTACAAATGAAAGAGCACCAAGGAGAAGAACACCTTCAGAGAAGAAAGATAAGCTTTTGTTTGAATGAATATGTCCCGAGAAAAGGTGCAAGAGGACCTCAACTGCTGAATCAATGACCCCAGGAGAATGTCTGGATGATTTCCTAACCCAAATGTATAGGAGCCTGACAAATAGAGGATATGATTCCTGCGGAAGGGATACTTTTTGAGAGGACAAAATAGACAAGAGAATCTTTGCTTGTGGATCAGCAATATAGAGAGAGAACTGAACATCGACGAGGGTCCTTAGGGATTGGAGGTGATTTGAGTGGAATGCCTGATTTTGAAGCGAGTCCCTAAGATCAGCCCATGCTCGGATGATAGCTTGGGCTGATGCCGAAGAAGGATGTTTCAGCGTCACGTTCTCCTGGGTGCCACTGCTTCTGCATAGCCATTCTTCAAGGAATACAGATTCAGGTTTTTTTGCCATCATGTAAATTCTGCAACTGCAAGACCAAACATTGAAAGCAATAAATAAGAAAGACTGCTACATGCACTAAAGCATAATAGACATAGCTAGGATCCCACTAACTTTTTACAGAACTCTCATCAATGAACCTTAATCAACACAAAATTTGGTCCAATTTCAGGTACAAGATTTAGGTGACTAAAGTTACCCACCACGTAAATGACATATATCTTTCACAACAGTGAACCTGCTCCATGGAAACAGAAATAACTACTAATGGTTTGCTTTCAAAAGGATTATCCCCTTTATAGCTGGGATAAAGAGCAGTAGGAGGTTAGCTTTGCTTAGGTTTCTTGATAATATTATTTATCAAGTGAATATGTGACTCAATGAAAATAGCAAGACGAAAGTTAGAGATAACATTTTCGCTCCAGTCTTATGAATGGATCAAAGTGAAGAGGTAAAAAAAATGACAATGTGTACTCAAAAACGTTGAATAAGGGAAAGGTTCCTTCCTTCACAATTTCAAACTCAATATGCAACAAACAATAGTGTTTCGTAACAAGTAGGACAATTTCCTATATTTCTTTCCAGTAAGTTGATTTCAAAAGAAAGTAAAACTAACTTCCTAAGGTTTCTCTAATCAACAATAAATTTAACCTAAAATAAGGTTAACATGTCTTAGCCAGTGTTTGGTCATCGATTTTGAAAATTCACCTTCAAATATTTGTTTGGCCATGAAATTTGATAAATATTTTCATGTTCCCAGTTGGGACTTTCCCTCACAAAACTTTAATTTTTTTTTCCTAGTACATGTCCAAACACAACTTCAAAAGCTCAACAGTTTCAACTTCAAAATTGATCTCAGTTGCAACATAAAGGAAACCTCTCCCCCCCCCCCCCCCCCCACTCATATTAGTCCGGCAAATATTAGAGCTAGAAACGACTCAGAAAGCAAAAAACATGTACTTTCTAACAACATTAACCTCACTTAGGACTTTCGTCGAACAGGAAGCGTTCAGTAGATGAAACACTTCAATTTCAATATCTAACTGAAATTTTATGTATATCAAATGAGACAAAATCGACCACAATAAGTAGAACACGGATAATCACTAACACCCACATAGACAAAATCGAAACTTTACCTCTTCTACGAGCTGTCACATGAGTGCCAAGCTTCCTGGGTTCCCAAGAAGCTTCAGAAACAGTAAAAAATTAAGAAAGTTTTTAGTTTTATAATTTTAAGTGAAAATATTGGACTCTTCAATTACAAGAAGACATAATTTGGGGCAAAAAAAATAATAATAAATTTTAAAAAAAAATAAATAAATTTTTCAAGAAATAATTTTCGTATAATCCATTTTGAAGTGAGAAAAAAAACAACAGATTTTGGAGTAATACTAAATAAGGAGAAATATAATATTAGATCTTGTCTTAAAAATTAGTTCTAATATAATAGGGTATATAAATAAAACTAAAACGATTTATTTGATTATCGTAATTAGGAGTGGGAATATTTGGACAAATTCAAAATTCAGTTACTTATTAATTTTTTATGTGAACTTTTTTATTACAAATTGACTTTTAAAATATTCATCTTTAAGATTTTGGAGTAGATTTTAAATTTTTAACCTTATAATACCTTATATCTAGCTTCAACCATTGAACTTTACTACGACCCAAGAGTCGTGTGTGTATTTTCAAGTTGATTTCTCAAAAACTTATCATTTTTTGTTATTGTTGTTAACTAGTTTTAAAAGAGGATCACATAATTTAAACATATATTAGGCGCTTAAAAGTAACTTGACTAAAATGTAAAAATGTATTAAGGATATATTGATATACTTTGCCTAACTTAATCATACAACACTTCCCATAATTTGCATTTGTCCAAATTAAAGTTTCACAAGTTAAATCTTAAACAAAGAGAGTAATAAATTTGTGTTATATTTTCGAATTCATATAATGAAAAAAAAAATTATTTGGCGTGTGATATTCATATTAGAGTTCAACTAAATTGGAATATGTATTAAAAAATAATACTCCCTAACAAATACGACTTTCTGGTCAAGAAAAATTCGACAATGTAAAATTTCTCATTTTCTTGTTTTGTTATCTTGGAGGCTTGGACTGCTTAAGAGCCCCACATCATTCACCAACATGGCTTATCGTGAGATGGTTCATAATTTTTTTTCTTTTTTACTTAATTAAAGATTTTGAGTTTGAATCTTTAAAATAATTTACATTTTTCAAAAGTCATACTTTCAAAAATAGATTTCATAATATATAAATTTAAATTTAATCGATTTTAATACGAATAAGAATAGAATTAGTAAACATCACAAAAATTAAGAGCCCCACCATCCAAAAATAAGAGCTGCCAAATTTTCTGACCATGTCAGAAGACTTGCTGTCTGTGCCAGTATTTCACTGTTTTTATCTGAATCCTATTTGCAATATGAGCACCAGACAATTAGTAATATTAAAAACACACAAAAAGTTTTGAGAAGAAAAAAAAAATACTATCAAAATACCATGGAACTCAAAATCTCACCTCCCAAGAATGCTGCTATCCAAAAAGTCTGCTACAATGGTACTCCTTTTTTTTCTTGTATATGTTTATAAAAAGGGCCAAAACTCTGTTATCTCATTATATTTTTTGCAGAGTCAAATGGAGAAAAAGGAAAATGTTCAATGGAAGTTGGGCTAAATCTTGAGCTTGGCTACTCAAAATTGAGTACAAATGGATATGGATTTACATTTCTACAAAGGCAAGAATTAAAGCAACAATTTTTCATCTACAAGTATATAGAAGCAGGGCTACCTGTTCCCTCACATCTCATTATTCCTATATGCAAGTCTATTACTTGCTCCTTAAAAGGTCTTCATGATGGTAACTATCCACATTACACCAATTGTAAGTTTCCACCTAAAGCCTTCTACCATTTTCTTTCATTGTTCTTTGACGAGGACAGAAGACTTGGCATAATGATAACAGTTGTCGTCATGTGATTAGAACGTCACAAGGTCAATTTAAGTTGTGAAAACAATTTTTTGTATTGATGTGATAAGACTACATAAATACGATATAATGTAGTCCTACTATTCTTCAAATTCGTACATAACTGAAGCTTAGTGCACGAGCTGCTTTCTTTAGCTTTGATAGATTCATGGTAACATGTCTTCCTACTACTCTACTTACCTAGTGGTATAATTTTTCAACAGAAATGTTTAACTTTTGTACACCCCACTGACAATGCATATAACTTAAGCTTTATTCTTTTAACGAGTGTACACGAATCTTTGAAGACAGATAATATGAACCGAAAAGTAATTTTTTTTTTCTGAGTTTTTGCAGTGATGGGGTATGGAAACTTGTGCTGGGAGCATAAAAGTTGCATGGAAGCAGAGCAAGGAGATGCAGGAGGACTGATGGCAAAAAATGGAGATGTAGCAAAAGTGTAGTCCAAAATCAGAAATATTGTGAGAAGCACATGCATAGAGGCCGACAGCGTTCAAGAAAGTGTTCGGACTCTTCACGAATGTTATCACGTTCATATCAGATTTCCAAAAAATGCACTACTTTAAAAATGTCCGACATGCACTAATCGACATTTTTAAAAAGCTTAAGTAACATAGATCAAAACTCGAAACCAGACACGACCAGTTTCTCCATTGCTCTATCAATAAATTACTAATTACTAGTAGAAGTTGTTCAATTGGAGATTGTGTAATTCTTCTAAGGATTTGGGGTTGAGTTTCTCCTTGTAAGTTGTAACCAAAGATTTCTCTTCTTCTTTTGTGATATTTCTAGTTACGATTAAATTGAGGAAATAATTAATTTCGAAATATGATGTAATGAACTAGACAATGAAGCTAGTCATTTTTTATCACAATGATGTCAACTTCTAAATATCTTGAGTATTTTATGGGATTTCTACTATTTCTCACAAGCACATTTATCGAGTCACTCTATTCAGTAATTAAGAATCATTTGATGCAAATCAAGGTTATCCCAAAATTATAATCTTGAGATAGACCCCAAGATTTAACCAAATGGGAAAAAGAAAGTATAATTTTCAAATTTATATCCATCATTAGGCCATACTATTAAATGCATCAATCTTATTATAGAAGGCTATAATAATGATTAAGTTTTCCTTTCTTGTTTAGCAAATTGAAGGGCCAATTAAATCTTCTTTTTGACAGTATCATTTGCTCTGTCAACCAACAATCTTGATTGCCAATCTATCTCCCAACCCATTTTGTATGACCAATATTGACCTATAAGGGGCAAGTAACAATCTTGATTGCCAATTATTGAAGCATTGCTTGGAAAAAAACATTCAAAGATGAATAAAAACAGCATCAAATTTCAGTTAATATGCATTTACATCTTTGTATATTAGTATACGTCTCCAGCATGAATGCTTGGAATTGGCTCTGTATCAATGGAATCTCAAAACTTCTATAAGCAAACAAAAAAGAATTTCTTTGTCATTTGACTAAAATTTCAACAATGAAGTTATCTCCTTTATTGTCATCATCATATTTTATGTTACTTAGTCATCTCTGCGGGCTAACACCTTCGAAAGAAACAGAGAACTTCATTTAGTGACCTTGCGATCGCCCTATAAACGAACAGATTATAAATAAATTCCTTCCCCCAACCCCACCCCCACCCAAAAGTAGGATGAAATATAGGGGAATGTTAAGACAGACAATTCCTATTGGTCCACTATAACAGCTCACACGCTTAAAACAGCACGTGCTACAGTGCATAAAGCTTAAAGCACCAATATGGTACCGACACTTTCTTCACAGCTATAATCATCAAAATAAATAAATAATTTTTTGTATATTATTATTACAGTATTATTTTATATTATTATTATTCTACTCAATTTAATTATCATCCAAAGGCCAAGATTACTTTCCCAATTTGAAATCTAAATCTTGACCCTTCAATTAGATCAAACCTCAAAATTTCCCACCAACCTACCCTATCTTCTATACCACCCCAGATCTCAACCCCCATTTAGCCAAATACTCTAAATTTTAGCTCAGTAGCAACCCCCTTATATTTTCTTGAAACTCTATTGGGTACTTTACATTAAGTAGTATCAAGATTCATAAAGATTGAGTCTTTATAGTGTGATAAGTTGCTAGAAGCATTGTAATGGTGGAGGCACAGTCATGGACAACAAGAAGGGGAAGCAATCCAAGATTGGAGTCACCCCAAGATCAAGTCTTGGATATGCCAGTAACTCCAACTGCTGAAATCAGGCAGCAGCAGTATTTTAATGGAGGGATAAGTTCTTTGGTGTCACCAAATGTACTTACTGCTCTTATAATTGCTTCTTGGTACTGTTCCAACATTGGGGTGTTGTTGCTCAACAAGTATCTTTTAAGTTTTTATGGTTATCGTTACCCAATATTCTTGACCATGTTGCATATGTTGTCATGTGCTACTTATAGTTTAGTTGCTATTAAGTGGCTGGAAGTTGTTCCTTTCCAGCAGATACATAGCAGGAAACAGTTCTTCAAAATTTTTGCTTTGAGTGCTATTTTTTGCTTTTCTGTGGTTTGTGGTAATACTTCATTGAGGTACCTTCCTGTATCGTTTAATCAAGCAATTGGTGCTACCACCCCATTTTTTACTGCTATTTTTGCTTTTGTGATTACTTGTAAGAAAGAAACTGCTGAGGTTTATTTAGCTCTTGTTCCTGTGGTTCTTGGTATTGTTTTGGCTAGCAATAGTGAGCCATTGTTCCATTTGTTTGGGTTCTTGATGGCTTTAGGTTCAACTGCTGGGAGAGCCTTGAAATCTGTGGTTCAGGGGTTGTTATTATCCTCTGATGCTGAGAAATTACACTCCATGAATCTGTTATTGTACATGGCTCCAATGGCAGCAATAATTTTGCTTCCTTTTACACTATACATAGAGGGGAATGTGGCAGCAATTACAATGGAGAAAGCAAGGGGAGATGGATTTATGGTTTTCTTGTTGATTGGTAATGCCACAGTTGCTTATTTGGTGAACTTGACAAATTTCTTGGTTACAAAGCATACAAGTGCCTTGACACTGCAAGTTTTGGGGAATGCCAAGGCTGCAGTGGCTGCAGTGGTGTCAGTTTTGATATTCAGGAATCCAGTGAACATCATGGGCATAACAGGATTTGCTGTGACAGTAATGGGTGTGGTGCTTTACAGTGAAGCAAAGAAGAGGTCTAAAGTAACAGCACACTGATGATGAATTATGATAGTTTGAAAGATTCAATCTTGATGATGCCACACAAAGGTACAATTTTTTTGTTTTTGGTCTAATTAGAATTCAATCTGGGTAAGTGGGTGGGAGGTTAAGTGGTTGGATTGTATTCCACTGTATAGGAAGAAAGATGGGGTAAAGTGGAAAAAGGTTTATGTGCTATGCTTTTTTTCCTCTATATAATTGTTCTTGATTGGGGGTGGTTTAAAGAGAATAAAGTTGTCTCTTTTACTTTTCCCCTTTCTGTAATTTTATACTCCTTTGATGCAACTACAACAAAGAAAGACTGATTCTTTAGATATTGTTCTCTATCTGTAATATTTTGGTGGGAGAATTGTCCTCCCAATATATTTTGTCCAAACACAAGTTTATTTCCCTACTCTCTATTGTTATAATTGATTCTTAAGATGGCATTTTTAGTGTCAATCCTTCAAAACTAACGTACCCAATATAATCCAACAAGTGTGATTTGGGCAGGTGGTGTGTAGGTAGCCTTCACAAGGTAGAGAAGTTGTTTCAGATGGATCCTCGGATCAATCCTTATTATAAAAAGTTGGCGATCTGGACTTTTGCTAAAGATCTAAGTAATCAATTAGTTGTATAGCAAATATTTCAATAATCAAAATGATGCAAGGTCATTTTACTTTCAAATACTAGATCTGCCAGCCAAGACACAGATTGAAATGTTGTATCTATTGATATCACTGTTTGTTTTAGAAAATGACTACATGGAAAGTTGTGGTGCACAATAGTCATGAGTTGCATTGATTGCTTGCATTATTTGGCAAGTCTTTTGATTGGATCTTAGTTCACAAATTGCTGTCACTATTGCCATGTTTCTTTCATCGCGCCACCCTGGTTTCCATTTAGATAGAATGACCTAAAGTCTTCAACCATTTGCAGCGTGTTCGTAGCTTCCAAAACTTCCCAATTATTGAGGATGTCTGTTGCATATGAGGGACTTGATAGGGAATGTACCTACTGCTTTTAAGCTTTAACTTCAAGAAAGTAGATAGGTAGTGTACCTTCTACTTTCTGATGAAGGAAGTTCATCTCAGATGTAAGATGAACCCCTTTCCGCCCCACTAACTCCGTCCCCTGATGGAGCATATTTAAAAACCTGATCAAGAAACTGCCATGAAGGAAATTGTGGTGTATACATGTTAAGATTAAGGTTCTTGGACGAAACTTCTTAGAAAACAGATCTTCCAGTGTAGGAGAACCATACGTTAAGTTGACATACAACAACGCGTAACTTTCTATATTGAGTAAGCTATTTGTGTAGAATAGTAGAGTGGAAGGTACTCTTTATGGTAGCATGTAGATTAGATGTGTTCTTATGCTTTTGCTTTACTCTTTGTGTGGGAACATATATAGGTAGTTAGCTACATAAAGCAAAATATTGGATAGTATGATAATGAAAATGCTTTAATACATTTGGTACTTGTTTTTCTTTATGAGCAAGGTTGTAACTTTCTCTAATATTCTCTCAAACTTTCTCTGTGTGTATGATAAGCCTCTTTTGGTCCCATTTGGCATAAGTTCTATTGCTAAAAGGAGAAAATTAAAAATCAACTTATTTAATGTGAAATTTCATATAAATGATCTTATATTTAGGGAATTGATTAAGAATTTAAACTTAGTGCATCGTCAGTGTATAAAGTATTTTTACACCATTAGGTAAATTAAATTATTACGATCAAATTTATGTAATTAAAATTTAGAAAAAAATATTAAAACTAGAATCCTAATTATATTCTAACTAAGTTAGTTATTATTTCCTTTTACAACATAATTCAAATCTTACTTTTCCATATTTCTCTTTCAACAAAATCATCATAATTAATAAAATAATTCTTCACCTTAAATACTATTAAAATTGCAAGAACTAATTCTTCCATGCTTCAACTTGTTAATCTTAGAGAGAAAAAAATATATGCATCAAAATTCATAATCCGTGAAAACTTTGCAGATGATATTAACTTTTTTTTAAAAAAAATGAAAAAACATTTAAAGTGCAAATATCACATAAAAATTTGCATCAGAATCTTAAAGTTCAACATCATATTAAAGAGAGATGAATATGGGATTAAAAAGACAAGCAAAAAAAAATATGGAGAGAAGATTTTGGCTTAGAATTCAGCTTAAATGAGTTTTTAGAAATTATTTTAAATTTTAGAAAATAAAGTTGAAAATAGGAAAAAGAAATCCACCTAGAAAAAATAAGTAATCTGCAATAGTAGGTCAATTTTACCCGATGGTATAGAATATTTATTACACTGACGGTGCACAAAACTTAAACTCATTAATTACTGAATAAGGAGTTAAAAAAATCATTTAAGAAGTATGGTGAGATAAAGAATAATTCAAAATTTAAAGTTCATGAACTTCTACGAGTTAATGAATTAAAGTTTATACTATACAATAATAAGAATAGAGTTCATGGTGAAATAAGTATCATATTTGATAGATTTCTTAATATATATACACAAGAATTGAGCCAAAGCTATTGTCTTGTGATGGAATAAATAAAATCTTTTCACTGTTAATCAAAAGTTTATAAATATTCTAGTTTCATTTGTTAAATTTGCTCCTTCTAACCCCTTGTTTGGATGGTTGTTATCCGTTGTATTGTATTGTATTATTAGTTTAAATACAATGTTTGTTTTCATTTTTTCTTAAATTCATTGTATCGTATTGTTTAAAACCACCGTTAGGTAACAACAAAAAGACCCATTTTATGTAATGACCAATTTGGTTTGGTCGCGTTGTTACTTTAATATCTTCTTCTCATTTTTTACTTTATTAATTATTTAATAACTTTATTTTATCATTATTTTCATGGTAGTTGTACCATATACCTTAGAATTTCTTGAAGGTTTATCATTTAAATTATGGATGTACAACATTATGTAACGACAGATAACAATACAATCCATCCTACAATACATTATGAAATAACATATACCAATCATTCAAACAAAATGTAAATAAACCTTAGGGGCATAAATTTAAATTAGTCAGACCGATAAATAGAATACCAAATGATGATACCAAAAATGTAAATACATCACCAAGAATAAAAGTGGACCTCCACATAAAAAGCCAATATTTATGAGAACATGGCCAATGCAGCAGAAACAGATGAATGCAATCAACTAGGAAGGAAGAGTGAATGTGAAAGGTATCTGATTGGCAGGGCCACTTGGACAAGATAGTGCAATTGTAGAAACATCCCATTTCAGACATCATATTTATGTCTAACTTCATCCACTTGGAAATAAAGAGAGGGACCATATAAATGAATGTATTAGATAGGTATAAATGCTGATGGTACAAGTAATTTTGGGGTCCTCTCAAATCATGTGTTACTAAAAAAAAAATTACATAAATAAGTTAGTTCCTGAAGTCAAATCGTCCGAGAGCTTTGGTCCAGGGTAAAAGCGCAGTGTATGATGTGTGAATCAGATGCATATTATGAATCAAAGTTGAGCGATGAACATGGAAAGATCGTGACTTTTTGCTTGATGTCATTGTTATTATTATTATTATTATTTTATTTTTTCATTTTTATTTTTTTTTTTAGGGGGGGGGGGGGCGAAGAAGGTAATGAAAGAAAAATAAAAATTGATTCTCCATATCCACATATACTTGCTATGCTCCTATAATCTTTCGTGTATTTGCATCACAAAGTTGAGTGAAATTAAATTTTTGGTAAGAAAAAAATAAATTGATGATGTTCTTGCAATTATATCACAAATTGAGTGAAACTAACCCTCAAATGAATTACTACAAAGGAATACTAAATGGACAAAGACACAAAAAAACCCAAACACATATTAACCTTTTGTCTCTTTTGATTTTTCATTCAGTATCCGATATCAGTATTGGAACCTGACTAATTCGAATTCGCATCGCGTAAAGCCCATTCTGGGAAAGCACTCCCTATCAAGGTTTTTTCTATTCTTACGCTTTGAATTCGAGACCTCTAATTAGAGAAAAACAATTTTATCCACTGCATAACATTATTTGATGGTATCTATTAACCTTAATAGATGAAAAGAAAGAAAGAAACAATCAAAGTGCTGCTTTATTTCCTGCACAACTCGAGAACTTAGTAAATTTAACATTCTGGTTGTCACTCTGCCACAATCCTTGGGGTCGTTTGGTTAGTATATTAGAAAAAGTAGTGCGTACGTTAACTTGATTTTACCCTCACGATATGAGTTGAGCTTAAATAAAACGGTGCAGATTCATATAACAAGAACCTATTTGGTACAAAGTCAAATTTAATCTTGAAGGCTATAAATAAAACAACACATTACACTGATGAATCTTGAAATCAAGTAAACATATCCAAATAACATAAATCCAGGAGCCTCAGACAGTACTCCTGATTGCCTGAATTATTGAAATGTGAAAACAAATGACTCAACAAATTGATACATGATCATCAGATCACTCCTCTATTTGACACCAAAAAACCTGGAACTAATTCAATCCTCAAGTCATGATGAGGACGAACATTGCAAATGCAGCAACAATCATAGCAACAAATTTGGTATCAGGAGAAATCGCAGAAGAAGATGAAGAAGCAGGGCCACTTGGTGAAGGAGCAGGGGATCCTGATTCTGCTGCCCAAACATTGATAGCAAGTTTCATTCCCTTTTCACAGTGTTTGCCTACTCCACAAAAGTACCATTTTTTCCCTGGAGAAGTCAGGGAAATCTCATCATTTCCAGAAGTTAAAGGTGTAACATCACCACTTGGTGTGCAACTTTTGAAGGCTTCTGCATCTGCTTTATACACGTTGTGCGCGTCCTTCTTGTACTTGAATACTGCAACAAACAAAATAATTTCCTTCATCGGTCAGTTCAGTTCAATTTTATCTTGTTATCAGTTTTTAAATATGCTAAATCAATAAGATATTTGCTATTCAATTTTGGTTTATCAGTTCTTGTTCCTTAACAGTTCGATTTTCCGTTTAACCAATGAAAAAATGCTCGTATGAAATAGTTAGGCATGATAGGAGGATAAAGTAGTATACCATAAAAATAACTATATAAGTGTAATAAAATAAAAGAATTTGTTTCTTGAATTTCAAAGCTAGCTCCAGTGGACTTTCTAAATATTTCAGAATATCAATTATCATATCTTACAACCAAATTGAACTGATGGTCGATGATCCATTGCTAGGTGAGAATTTGGCCATTTGTTGTGCGGTTAACAAGAAAGAAGACGGGTTTTGATTCTTTGAATTGTGAACTATGAAGTTCTGAAATATTGAAATGACTGAATTCGGAATTGATTCGACAAAGCCCAAAAAAAATATTTTAAATTTTAATAGACTAATACTGATAATCCAATATTGAAAAATCGAAACCGAACCAATAACCCAATAACCTTTTTTTTTCACAAAACTATTCAAAAATCAATAATTCAATAACAATGAACCAATAATATTTTATCAGTTCAATTCATCGATCGATTCGATTTTTCACACTCCTATTCAAGATAATTGTGTTTTGAGTCGATTTGTGCCTACTTCAACTTATTTACGAATACCTACTTTTTTCGGCCCGCCAAAGCTAAAAAGAAATCAACTAGCTAGTTCCTCACTTCATTAACTATCATTATTCTAATCCTACATTACCAAGTTTATACGTGTCATGACGTTCTTATAAATGATCAGATCGTATAATCCTGAGCAAAATATTATAAAGGAAAAGGGAAAAATACATACTGAGCTTATCTCCAACATAGAATTTTTTGGTGGCAGCCCAAGATGTATAATTAAATTCTAGTTTCCAACCTTGATCATCACCAACCCAATGATCAGTTGCCATTACTGAACCAGCAACCATGGCAACAACAACAAAAAATAGTGCAATCAACAAAGACAATTTTGAGGCCATTGGAATTTATTATTTTTCTTTTTTTTTTTTTGAAAAAAAAAATAATATGTATTGTAAAATAATTATGAATTGCTAGATAGATGATTTGAAGATGTTAGAAACTAAGGAACTATTTATATGTTATTAATTGCTAGTAAAATTAGTAAGCCAGCCGGCTAATAGCGGCATTATATTATATCAGTAAATACTTAAATCTTATCAATTTCAACTTTGCCTAAATATTAACAAATTATAAATGTAATTTGATTTTGGTATGAACGTTAATAACAATGATTTGATTATTTTTCTTTTTTGTGTCAAATTCCTCCACATGGCAAAAATGTACTTGATTAAACTCTTTTTTTTAAAAAAAAATCCATTTAGTAAATGGAGATCTATTGTTGGAATTTTATTATAAATGTTGAGTTAATATAATTTAATTTAACTTTAAAATTTTATTTAATTAACTCTCGAGAAGTGAAATATAATAATTTAATAGAGGGAGGCTTACAAAAGTTGGAGGCATTTAAATGGACTGGGCCTCATTTACAAAAAGAGGCTGTTGTTGGATTGTTTGAAAGGCCCATATTTGGGGATTTTGTAGTAGTCGAGCCCAATTCTTAGTAGAGTCGCTGCCCAATCCTATCTAAATAAAAGAAAAAAGGGAATTTTCGTATATAACCACTCAAAAATATTTTAATTATGCTTCATAGTGAAAGTTTGAGTAATTACATTTTGCAGCGTTAGTATAATTCGCACAACATTTGTATTATTCACTATACAATTGTCAGTTTTTGTATAAACGTTCAGTTTTTGTATAACGTTTATGTATTTCGTTATACAATTCGTGCACAGCGCTGGTATATTTCGCTATATAATTTGATTTGCGCACAGAAATCGTGCGAACTATACAAAACTGAAACGGTAACTACAGCTAGATATTTGTCGCGAACCGTAATTAATTTAAACTATAGTTATGTTAGTTAATTAACTAGTATATGTTGGCTTATCCGTGAAAGTTTTTCAAAACTATAAGTTGTAATTTTGGAATTTGGATAGGCTGCTTGGTATTATATTAGAACAAAAAATAGAAGTATGCTACTTATTAGTTGTATGCTTAATAAAGCTTTGCAAGTGAAATCTCACCACTCATAAGCTAGATTGGTTTTGTGGCCCAATATTGGCCTAAAGCAATGAATAAACCATGATGAACTATTCAAAATCCAATATCATGTGATATTTGTGTGAACCAAGACTTTGCTTTTCAATTTGTTTATTTATTTATTACAAATATGGGGCCGGATTCGGGGAAGGATGACTCTAGAACCTTCTAGAATAGGACCGAGATCGCATGGTCTGAATCTGAAGGATTTTAATTGAATCACTTTGTCGAAAATTAGACTATGCAAAGAAGGTTAAAATCGATTTTTGATGATATAAAAAATAATTTCTAACCAAAAATTGTTTTGGGTTGCAAATTTGAATCCCTAAGTCTACCATTCTTGCATTTCCATGAATTTCCTTATTAGAACCTTTGGCTCCTCTAGGGATCTAAGTATAGAGGCAGATCTATAGCGACCTCTATGGGTTCACATGAATCTAATAAATTTTTTGTCACACTCTACATATGTATTAAGAAATCGACTAAAATATATAAATATTTGAATATAAATTCAAATTTATTATATATTATAACTTAAGATCGTTGTAAAAACTTATAAACATCAAATCTTAGATTCGCCTCTAGTTTAAAACATATATTATGTGAAAAATTGTGATTGATACAACTAGACTATGACTCTTGGCAGTCATAACCAAGACTCAACTACCAATTGAATTCATTATGGCCAAATGTCACTATTTAAGTTGAACTAGGCCACCCTAGTTATGAGGTAAGTCCATAACCAATGACACTAAATCTTATTTCTTCGTCCCATTTTATGTGACACCGTTTGATTTGGCACGACGTTTAAGAAAAAAAGAAAGACTCAATTTGTGTGGTTGAAAATCATTTTATTAAGGGTAAAAGAAGAATTTTAACTTAAAATTATTTCTAATTCAAGTAAGGTGACATTTTCTTTGGGACGGACTAAAAAGGAAATGGTGTGACGTGAGACGGAGGGAGTATTAACATTACCCTTCTTTTGGACTTAATACCTGTGACATGCAAGAAACTCTGCCTCTCAAACACAAGCATCACTTCTTTAATTTTCACAAACAATAAAATTAGAAACATTGTCAAATTGAATACCTCAGCAATTGGTCTCGTCTCTCTAAACACCACAAATTGCTTATGTTGAAGTCTTTCCTCACGAGAAACCCCATCAAAGTTCCACTTTTTTCCCCTTTTTTGAGGTATATTTTCCACCTTAATCATCCAAGTTGATAACCACCACCTAAAACAAGTTCTTTTGTGCACATTTCTCGTGATACATCTCATGTTTGACGATCAATAAAAATGCACGTTAAGAAAAGAAGTTTATTATAGCGTCCGCTTATCGCTGACAACAGAAGGGGGGGCAAAATGAATGCAGGATCAAATTCTGTAGGGAACCATCTTGTTGACATTCATGAAGTCTTGCATGAAGAGGAAGAAGACAAGGAAGAAAACAGCAACATTTCGACGATGACTGATAAACCAGACACGAAATTCAACAGGCCCGCTAAAAATAGAGAAATGAAAAGGCCTCCTAGGAAATTCAGCAGGCAAGTTTCACTAGAGACAGGGTTCTCTGTACTCAATGGAGAGACATCTAAAGATAAAAATGAGCGAAAAATACTCGGAAGGAGTGGCAATAGTTTTGGAGGATTTGGTGTCAATGGGACAACTGGTATTGAAGCAAGAAATAAAGGGGATTTCAACATGTTTAGGACTAAATCTACTATTGCAAGGCAATCCTCAAAGATACCACTTAGAAAAGAAAGTGGAATTGAACTTCAGAACAATAATGCTAAAGGAGGACTTGATGATCATGTCAAGAAGAGTGTTCCTGCTGGAAGATACTTTGCTGCCCTCACAGGACCTGAACTTGATCAAGTCAAGGTAATTATCAGTTCTCCCTCGGTTTCAATTTGTTTGTCTCGTTTTAACTTGGCACATAGTTTAAGAAAGTAAAGAAACTTTTGAATCATAATGTGCGGAAATGCTGATTTAATCTTGTGATGTCTTAAACATGTGATATGGGAAGTTGAAATTAGAAAGTAGTCAAAAAAAAGGAAAGAGATCTTCTTTTTTAAAGGGACTAAAAAGGAAAGTAAAAACGAATAAATTGGAACGAAGGGAGTATCAACATTTCATATCCAAAACTTCAATGATGTATGCATAGACTGTTAATTTTACACTATCGGGTTTTCTAAAAAAAATTAACATGCTATAGTAAATAACATGAAGGGTGTGTTTGGTACGAAGGAAAATGTTTTCCTGGTAACTAAGCGGTCTTCTGACTCATTTTATGATGTTTGGTAAGTAAGCAGAAAATATTGTGCAAAAACATTTGTATATAGTCTATTATGTTTCAGGCTACTAATCTTGCGAGTACCTTTTATGAATAGTTGTCTACCGTTATCTTTTAGATGACCTAATAGTAATAGTATAGAAATTCTTTGGCGCTGTCAGTGCATAGATGCTGGTAAATTCAGGTGTTAATATAACAATCTTTTCTGCAGGATTCTGAGGACATTCTTCTTCCAAAAGATGAAAAATGGCCTTTCCTACTCAGGTTCCCAATTGGTTGCTTTGGTATCTGCCTAGGCCTTAGTAGTCAAGCCATCCTCTGGCGTTCTCTTGCTTTGAGTCCTGTCACCAAATTCCTCCATGTTCCACTTTTCATTAACTTTGTGGTTTGGCTGTTAGCCGTAGGGGTTCTAGTTGCGGTCTTTATAACCTACATGTTCAAATGTGCACTTTACTTTGAAGCTATAAAGAGAGAATACTTTCATCCAGTGAGGGTCAACTTCTTTTGTGCTCCATGGATTGTCTGCATGTTTTTAGCTATAGGTGCACCACCTAAAACAGTACCAGGAACTCTTCACCCTGCCATCTGGTGTGTCTTCATGGCCCCAATCTTCTTCCTAAATCTCAAAATCTATGGCCAATGGCTTTCGGGTGGAAAAAGACGTCTCTGTAAAGTAGCCAATCCATCATCTCACCTCTCTGTAATCGGGAATTTCGTGGGAGCCATTTTGGCTGCCAAAGTGGGATGGAAGGAGCCTGGAAAGTTCTTGTGGTCGATTGGCTTCGCACATTACCTTGTAGTGTTTGTCACATTATATCAAAGGTTGCCAACGAGTGAAGCGTTGCCTAAAGAACTGCACCCTGTTTATTCCATGTTCATTGCCACTCCAGCTGCAGCCAGCCTTGCTTGGGGTGCTATATATGATGAATTTGATGGCTTGTCAAGGACCTGCTACTTCATTTCGTTATTTCTCTACTTATCGTTGGTTGTACGTCCCAACTTCTTCACAGGATTCAGGTCACTTTCTTGTCCTTGAAATAGAACAGCACCACAACAGAGTTCAAAATTTTGATAAAAACTTGTCTTTGCCTGCATAATTAACTAATATCTTGACACTATCTGCAGATTTTCAGTTGCATGGTGGTCATATACTTTTCCAATGACCACAGTTTCAATAGCAACCATTAAGTATGCAGAGGAGGTTCCTTGTTTCATTACCAAGGCACTGGCTTTGGCCCTTTCGTTCATGTCAACAACAATGGTCTGCATTTTATTCGTCTCCACCCTTCTGCATGCTTTTGTTTGGAAAACTTTGTTCCCCAATGATCTTGCCATTGCCATAACAAAGAAAAGATACGGCAAGGATAAGAAGCCTTTAATGAAGCGTTGGACAAAACATTCGCCTCTTTCATTTGTCACATCAATAGGGAAACATAATTCAGGAGACAAAGAGTGCGCCTCTGATGAGGAGAAATGATCGTAAATCAATAATCACGCTGCATAAATGTATAATATGGAAGTTGGCACCAATATATAAAGGAAAACTGAGGATGAGCAACTACAAATGCAGTGACCAGAAAAGAGCAAAATTATTTAAGTCAGGTAGCCTTGCCTACTCTGTAGCCACTGTAGTCAGAATGTAATCCCAGCTGTCTGAACTATGACACTAGCCAAAATAGAGGATTCTATTAAATTTGTAATTTTTTCACATCTTCAATTACTGATACATAATTCATTTAAATCTCTTAAACATTTTCCGTCATCAATAGTCAGGGACAATTGGAGAAACCTGATTGTAGTATGCCTTCAGCCAACTATTTAACAACGTCATCAGGTATAAATGTTCTCTGAGAGCTCATACAAATTGCTCTAGCATGTAAGATTCAAATGCTAGATCAATACTTTCCCCTCATGGAAACAACACATAAATCAGAATGAAAGCAAATCAACGAATAAGTTGAACAGTTCCCACTAAACAAAAACTTGCTCATTTTTATTCACATGATGATTAACATTGCTGTTCGTATCTCTGATGGTTTACATCTGTAGAAAGTGATTTTTACATAAGTTATAAAGCTTCTATATATTCAAATGCACTTGACAATTTCAGACAATTGTTATGTATTGGGGTTGCTACATCATCTCAGTCTGCCTTTTGAATCAAGCAAAAAGGTGTTCATCGACGTCCAGAAATGTGCTGTGTTTTGTCCATAAAAAGCCCAAACACCTACAAGTATTCAGATACACCTACTGAGTGATCCTATGAGAAGAATAAGCAAAACTCCCCAAAGGTGTAAGAGATGTGTGGGCTAGACCCGTGTCACATCTTCAAACCCTCTGAGATTTTGTGATTATCAAGAAAAAAGAAAAAAAGAAAGCAATGCTTGTACCTGTTGATTGTGTTAGAGACTTGACAAACTTCTTTTATCCCCATATCACTACCGAACTAAATTGGCTTTGCCTTTGAGATCAGCTAGTTTTTCAGTCTCCATGTGTACTATCTTAAAAAGAAGAATTTTGTAAGCTGGTTAAAGTTTATCCCAAAGATAATGCTGAAATTTTGCTGGCTTTAAAAGCCTAATAGAAACATGAATGGAGATGGGAAAAGCTAGCAACCACGGTATAAACAGCGCTTACCTCATGGTTTTGTTGGAAATAAGCCCATCTATTTTCTTTAGAGCCCTTGTACCATAAAGCCATACAAAATCAAAAATCCAGACAATATTTAACTAAATAAGATCAGAAAAAGAAAATGAAGAAATAAATGGAACCTTTGACAGAAGGTAGGATGGTCTTTGTGCTTTTGATTGCACTCCCCCATCTTGTTGGGGCTCAGATGTAAGAGAGAGCTGAATAAAAATAAAGATTAATAACAATTAGATGAGCTACAACACAAGGATAGAAAAATTTGTAGTAATTGCTGCAATATTGTGTCCAAAAAGAAACACCAAACAACGTACGCTATAGGAACATCAACATGAAGATGTAAGAAATCGAACCTTATTAAACAAATCAATTGGCAGATTATGATGAATCCTCTTTACAGTATGAAAATTGAACTCCTGTGGCAGAGGCAAAGCAATCCATAAGTCACTACTGGAATAGTAAAAAAAATAACTGAAAAAACTAGACGTGTGTGGATTACCATTGGCACTGTGGTTTCCCTCTTGGAGTTTCGGAACACTCCAATGTCTCCTTTACTTGATAGAATCTACATAAACCAAAAAGCTGTTTAGGTCTCAGAACTCCATATATCAAAGTTTTCCTAATCTTTCCTAATGTACCTTTTTATTAAGGGGAAGAGCTTTGAATTTGTAGGTGGACACCGATTCCTCTTGCTTTGGAGCCTCTACATGATTGACTCTGGCATACAAAAGTTCACTCTTCTTAGTAACCACCAACCTTAAAGTAATTTATAATTACAAGCATTGACGACCAATATTTAAAACTGAAAAATAGATAAATTGAAAATGTAAAAGAAGAACAACATAGAATGTTATGCTGACAACAAAGGCTGCTGCTTCTCAACAAACACAAGGATATCAAGATTCACCTTCTGAATTCTCTATTTCCGCATTCCATGGTTGAATTAGTACTGGCTTTCTGTGACACCTGCAATAAAATATTTTATCAATCAGTAATAATAATGCAAACAATGTGAATTCAATAACCGAATTTCTTTATGAACACTCTTAATTTTATCCACTCCAATAACATAATCAAACTCAAACTTAGATTAAGATAAACTCCAAAAAAGATGGCAGGTCATTTGTAAGACTTCACCAACAGTGCAATTTAGGTAATATTTTAGGCTGGAAAAAAACATATTGGAAGAAGCCAACAAATCCAACTACAAGTTTCCAAATCTGTGATGTTGCCACTAGTATTTTCCAATTTCACAGGTTCAGTCTTTAAGCTAAATAGAGTATAGTGTTTGTGCATAAGCACAAACTCCTCGTGATAGGAATGATATGTAACCTTGTCATTTGTAGAAGAAGAATTGGCAGCAGAAGTTGAAATGGCTGAACGATGTTGCACAGCTCTCTCAGATGTTTTCAAGTGAAATTCCTGAAAACCAAAGTGTCAAGGTTGAAATTTTAATTCACTTGTTTGTAAAATTATGATTACAATCAATGTAGTAAGTGGGAAGTCAAGGAATATAAGTGACTAGCTCTCATAGCCATAGGGTAATCTTAGATCAGGAATAAGCAAAGACACCAGTCTGAATCCTTACTTGAAACTGCGGAAGTTGTGGATTACTTCTTTTTGGGGGCAAAGAAGGACCTTCAAAGATCTGTGAGATAGACAGCTGTCAATAACATGCAGAAGAGGCAATTGCCTCAAAGAAACTATGCTTACTAACCTTTCTATTCAGTGGAAGAGCTTTGAATCTACGTATAGCTGTCGGCAGCAAATTTTCTGATTCTTCATTACCTTTTGGCCTGAAATCGAAACATTATGCTAAAATGTTGACAACAAATTTCAAACAGGATAAGATAAAGGAAACCAGTAAATGAGGCCGACCTTGCTCTTTGTGCTCTATGACTTGTTTGAAGTGCAGGCTCTCTAGGAATAGTAATCCTGGGCTTCGCCGCTGTATTATTGCCATCAACTTTTCCATCCTGCAAGATAGTTCACAAAATGTGTCAGAACTCAATCAGATACTATCATAACTTTGTACTAGAGGTATTATTCCGCCACTCAATAGTGGACCTGGCCAACAGTTGAATACTAAGTCGGTGTTTGGATTGGCATATTTTTAGGTGCTTTTGACTTTTAAGCACTTTTTAATTTTTAGAGGTGTTTGGCAAAGACATAAAGTGCTTTTAAGCTATGTTGCTCGGACTTTTTAGAAATGTCAACGGGTGCATGTCAGATCCTCCAAAAATAGTGTATTTTTGAAGGATCCGACACGGGTGCAGCAACCTTTTTGGAGAGTCCGAGCAACTTAGCTTTTAAGCACCTTAGTTTAGCCTTAAAAAGAACATAAAAAGACAAAAACCAAAAGTAGGTAGGTACCTACGTTTGATTTTTGGCTTTTGGCTTCTAAGTAACTTAAAAAAAGCCTATCCAAACACCCCCCTAAGGCAAACGTTGCTAGTGACATCTTTTAAGTAAATAAAATATGGGAGCTTGCACTTTGAACTCCTCAAATCAACCAAAAATGCGATAGGTATAGGGAAAATATGAAAGAGTAAACATGATCAAATGTAGCAGTAGATGCAAGATTTTGTCCTTTTTTTGTGTGTATGTGTATAAGGACATAGGGAAGGTTAACTCAACAAAAGATGTTACAGGTGAAGGGAATATATAAAGGACAGACATGACAAAAACAATGGAAACAGATAGCCACTAGAAATCTTTAACTGTACAGACAGGAAGACACAACTTTTCTTCTGCATTTATAGATAATAGAATAGAGAGCAAATACTTACTCGCTTAGGTGCCTTGTGAACAAAACTAAATACAGGCTTCGCTTCAGCAACCTGTAATGCAGAAACAGATATTTTTAATGAAAATTTGAGCACCCTAGCATCAGAAGGATGCCAAAAGTCCATAAACACGTAAACTGAACTTCAGCACTAAAAGGAAGAGATGAAGCATTTGTATAGGACTCGAGACTGCACAGTTGGAAAAGAACCTTGGTCAAGTGATTAGATGTGAAGACCAAGAAATGTTGAAAAATTGCTTTTTTGGCAAGGGTCGTATTTTCCTTCCAGAAAGAATGGAAATCTAGTGTAGGATTGTTTTCTCCATTTCCATAACTTAGAAATGTTAAAATTCCAACATGCAATACTTCCCCGTGTAAAATCTTAACCTCTAAATTTTATTCAATTAATTTGAAGCAGATTTAACTCCACAAATTCATAGAGTTGATTCTGGTGATGTAAAAAGAAATACTTAAGTGGAAGCAGTAAAGAATAGATGCACATACTCATTTATTGGTATGGCATAATGCAGAGGAGAAGAAGAAAAAACCATAGCAGAAAATACAAATAATACCTTTCGTAGATGGCCACTCTCAAGCTTTTGTCTCTTGGCAGCTTGAGTCTCGATCACAGTTGAACTTGTTCCATTTTTTTCCACCAAAAATGTGGGTAACCTAGCATACAAAAGAAAAGTTTTCAAAGAGACCACAAACCAGTAATGTATGGGCAGTGATGAGCAGCTGTATGATCAAACAAGGTCATTCCCAACAAACTACATGCTAACTTGCAAGAGCTGGCTTACCATTCACCAAAAGGTGGAATATAAAAAACAACAAAACATATTTAGAAGATGTCCCACTGTTTATAGATTTGCACGTCCTTGCTCTTGGAAAATTTCAAAAAGATCAGCAGAAAAACACTAACAAAAAAATGGTCTGCACTTAAACAGAGAATGCAAAGAAAATCAGGAATTCCAAGATGATGCATGCATCAGAAAGAAAGATATTAGCATGTTAGTACTAACCTCGATTCACCAATTGGACGAGGTAGATTTTGTTTGGCTAAGTGACTTGCGGTGGGTTTCATGAGGGTTGAGCTCCTGGGACAAGATGGCTTCCCTGCGCACTTAGTTTTACCTCCTGTGGCACCTTTAGCCATGTGATTGTAGAAAGTCGGCACTGCCAATCAATGGCATCAGATATAAATGTGTACTATAAGGGTTAAAGACATCTCGATACCTAGTGTAACATGGGTGCATGGAAAAACTGTTGTACCATCAGTAATGCCCATTCAAAAATCATATACTTATCACCCAAGTGACCTACTTGAGTCATGACAGGACAAGAACATATTCTAAATTTTACGGATAGAATATTAATCATGTCGTAGATATTTCTTCAAGACACATTAAAATTTAGTCATTTACAACTGTCAAAGTAGAATTATAAGCACCTGAAGGTAACTGTCTCAGTTGATTTAAAAGTTTCTCGGCATTGCTAATTTCTAAATTAGCAGATATTCCTGCATATTTGCCCTCGCCTTCTGTAAAAAAGATCAGAAAGGAAACTTGAGTAAATCAGAATGGAACCTCTTTTTCAGTGCCTCCAGGCATAGAGACAAAGGCAGTAGTATTCAATTTATACTGGCAAGATAGGAGTGCCCCTCTTACATGCATGTTGATGCCAATGAATCATGGTTTTCAACTTCCTTGTAACTTTTTCAATTACACACTAAAAAAAATTAAAAGGCTTGATGGACTTTTCAGTTGCCATATATCAATGACAACATCTTACTTCATCAAAAAAAAAAAAAAAAGCTTAATGAATTTACACCAATGGACAGCAGGTCGCTTTGGGCATAGGTTTAAATCAGTAAATAGAACTGGTAACGGAGACATAATGACGGGGAACACCAATTAAGTTCAGCATGAGGTATTATTCATGTTTGTTTGCATATCATTTAGTACATGAAAATTATTGTTTCAAGTCTTACTATTTGTGCGTTTTTACGATTTTTGGATCCTTTTGCAACATCCAAAAAGCAAGTGAGTCATACCATGGTCCAAAGGGAGGAGACAATTACAAGTAGCATCAACATCAGTTCAACAAAGGTGGGGTGAATCATCAAGTCTTGCTTAAAAGTAAAGTAAACAACTTGAAAAAACCACATAAAGCAGAAGGACCAGGTGTGATAAATAAACCAGTTTATCACAACTAGCCTTCTATTTATCAAGCATCACAATCAATGTCAAGAAGTGACTTGCACCTCGGTAAATGAACTTCTAAAAGAAATGTTCAACCCCAATGAAAGATCATAATACATTTCCCTTATAACAGCAGAGCACACAATTCAAGTAAAAGATTAGGAGGTATAACATATGAAGAGGCAAGAAAGACACCTTTTATTACAGCAGGAACCTCTTGCTCGACCTCTATATCTGAATCACTATCAGACATACTCATGTTCACCTCAACTTTGGATTTTGGAGATACATTAATGTTTTCCAGCAAAACATCCTCCTTCGAAATTAACCTAGTGACAAAAGCTTGAACAATAGAGAACAAATACATTATCAGTCATAGTGTTCCATAAACAATGTTCTTGTACAGAATTGATAATCCAACACAAGTGGAGTGTACGATCCAAATTTTATACTAGAATGGCGTTTAACCTTAGACATGTGGCAGGTCCTTTACCAAAATGTAAGCAAAGTACAGCCCGAAAAGAAAACAGTAACATATAATCTCAGTACATCAAGGAAATTAGTATAGATGAGATTCCAGCTCATTTATAAGAAAGTAGGTCCCATAGCAGAGAGTCACAGATATAGCTCTAAACTAGAATTTTCCACAAAAATGAAAATCTAAAGAAATGAGAAAAAGTTGAGAGTTCCTATATACTACCATGGTTACGCGACTAGGATATGGAAATAGCCTCTTTCCAGAAATGCAGAGTAAGGTTATATACAATAGACACTTTTGGCCAGGCTTTTGCTGGAACACAGTCCATATGGAGAGTTTAGTGCACTAGACCGTCCTATTACTACCTTAGTAGAAAAACAAAACTATTTTTAAAAACGGATGAACAGGGAAAGTTTAAAATTCTGTCGGGAAAAAGCGAAAAATACAAAACATATAAAGTGAGAAATATAGCATTAGCATCATCGCAACAGAAGAAGTTGATCCTAAAGTGTCCTGTGAGTCACGGGTTCTGACTTCTGAATCATACAAACAGCTTCGAGGCAAAAATGCAGAAAACACAAACAATGCAAGGTATAATCTAATCGCTTTAAGGCAACTGAAAAGATACAGCTAGAAATCGCAGGAAAATAAAATATAGTTCTAATAGATCAAATAAACACCAAAATTATCAAACAAAAAAAAACACCAAAATTTTTAGCACCGGAAAAAAATAAACAGACTCACGAGAAGGAGGATAGCTTCCGGCAGATTCAAACCAACTCTCAGCTTGACGAGTCTCGGGCAAAGACTCATCGCAACCTAAATCAAAGTAACGAGGTGCATCAAACTCGTAATCGAGGTCAATCTCCACCGCTGTAAACGTATACTCAACTATATCCTCCATCTCTTCCTCCATTTCTCCCATCTCACAGTCTCCGATAACCGTCGATTTCGAAAACACACACTAAGCGTGATTTCTCACACAGCTATTGTGATCTTGAGCAGCGAGATATGGAAAAAGAACACTGGAATCGATGATAATGGAGAAGGAAAAGGAACTATCAGTGCATAGAAAAACGAGAAATAGATGGAAGAAGGAGAAGAAGAGAAGAGACGTAACGATTCATGGAGATTTGGGAAGAGAAAAAAGGAGTAGTACTATTTACCAGTAAGTAATGAGACTTGTTGGTAGCGGCGACTGATTACGTTCAGAAAGATCCGAATTTTTGAAAAGATGGGTATGGGCGGGGTCCGATTGGGTTGGGGACTATATAACGTTAGAAAACTTTTTATGCTTTGACGACTATGCCCTTCTCTCTTTTTATGTTATCTTTTTAGTTAAATTCCTCTAGTAGTAGTACTATTTATTTTAATAACCCTTGTCGGGTAAGTTTGCGTGCATCTTGAATCCCGTACTAATTATATAATTTTTTCTATTTATTTTTATTTGTTACTATTTTACTTTTCGAAGTTAATTTGATTAAATTTTAAAACTAAATTTAAAATTTAGATGGTTGAAAACTATATGAAAAATATTATTATGAATTGCAATCTTTTTCATATTAATATGATGAAAAAATACACACAAAAATGTTGATCAAAGCTTATATAGTTTAATAAGTGAAATAGTGACGATTAAAAGTGAAAGGAGGGAGTAGGATATATTTCACCTTTTATCAACAATAAATATCAGATACTTTTGTTCACCAACACTAGTAGACGAAAAAAAGTCGCGTGATATTTTTACTTTTGCTGAAATTTGAACATGAGACTTCGACTTAAACTTTTCAAGTATTGTTCGATTGCAGAGATGTTAACTTTTTTGTCTTCTAGGACGGATGATATTAAATGATGAGAATGTTATACGAAAGTGGTAGTTTTTTTTATTTTTATTGTTTTGTTATGTAATTCGTTTTATTTTCTCATTAACGTTGAATTTAAACCTATGCTAGAGAGAGAGATGATTGTTGATAAGAGATGTATTATTAAGTCTTGAGAAGAGAGGAACTGTGGTGGTCCTCTTTAAACTATCTGAATCTCACAAGTGAATCGAAAATTGAATTTTACTGAAGTCATTACATTTATCTATTTGAGGAGAAGCTTGATTTCAAATTTCTCTTCAAATCGAAGAAATTATGAATGTAATAATAATGTATTTATATGAGCAATAATTTTGCTATCAATTAATAACTCCCCTATGAATAAATAATACAATAATAATTATACCATTAAATTAAAAAAAACATTGAATTTCAAAATAGGAGAATATCTATAAAATCATATAGAGCATTGACAAGTAATTTTCAACAAAAAGTTCCAAATTATTATATCATTTCGTCAGAATAAACGGATGTGAATTTTTGAAATTTAAAAAGAGATGGGGATTGGATTGTCATTTTGGGGGGCAAATAGGATAATTTGTTTGTCTTTGGGCAGAAAAGCCAATTCCCATTGGAGTTTGAGCTCTGTTTCGGGCTGCTCAAAACTGTCAAAACAAGTCTGAGAATTTTGACATGTGTTCACTTTTAACCCCTCTTTTTAAATTTAATTGCGACTTTACCCCTTAACGGTTTGTTCGTTTGTCAGGTTTTCGAATGTGGGCCCCCACCGGACTTCTCTATTCAAATGAAAAGAGTTTTTAAATCATCAAAGAGGTGGATCGCAAGTACCTATTATTTTATTGTAAAATTATAGTGACAATTTAATTGAATATGAAATTTGGGATATTAATTTGACTTTTATGTTAATGAAAGAAAAAAAAAATATTGTGGATGCAAAATCCACCAATTGAGCGAAAGGACACGATAGTAGTCTGATGCACAAAATATTTTGTGTTTACACAAAATTTAGAGAAAAACCCGTAATCAAATTGGTTTACTATATTATTCATATTTTATGTGTATTATTAATTATTGTTATTTTACCCTGTCTTTAACTCAAATTGATTTCAGTTGATGATGTTAGGTTTTTGCCATGAGTTTCATATCATAATTGAGGGGTTTTTTTAGGAAAAGGAAAACAGAATTTTTCTATATTTGACGATTTTTTTTTTAGTCGGAAAAGGTTTATGACTCTATAATAGAGATTCATTCCTTCTAATCTGGTAGCATTCACAATGTAGTCATGAGAGTTTGAGAGTTTTGTGTAGGGAGAGAAACGGTGAGTCATAAGTGGTAACATAACAGTTGTATGAACATCTTTGTATTCCGAGTGAATTTGTGAGATTATTATTTCTCTCGATATTTTTTATTCTCTTTTATATAGTGGATTGTTCATCTCTTCTTATGGATGTAGGTCGGTTGACCGAACCACATTAAATTATTATGTTTCTTTATGATATATTTCTCGTTTATCTTCATAGTCATGGTCTTTCAAGACTGTTTTGCTAGCTTCTGCATGATACCTGATTCATGTCGGTCCTAACAGATAAAGCCATTTAGCTTATTATATTTGAATCCTTAAACTTTATGAACATTTTGATTGAATGATTCCAAATGATGGATTTATTTTAGATGTATATGGTCATGCAATTACACCTACTTGGAAAAAAGTCTAATAGAGTACCTTTCAGCTTGCTCATTTATGTCTTGGCTCTATAAGGTAAAGGCATTTACTAGGGTAGACTTGTTTGGAAGTGAAATCAAATTCTGAATAATAGCTTTAGCAATTAATACTTTGAAAATTATGATGTTCTATGCTACCTTATAAAGTAAAATCTAATAAATATATTGGCATTTGGTTGGTAAAATTTACCTATACACTATCTAAAGAAACATTCATTTATTTCCATGGGTATTTAATACTGCAACAATAACATGTTTTTGTATAATTTCATAAATAAGGTTGGAAGAGGGTAGAATGTACGCATGATTTAATAATTCTTTTAAAGTGTAGGGAGCAGTGACTAATTCAAGATTTTTTCTTAGGAGGGTCGAAAAATAAAAGTACAAATTTGTGAATTAGAGTGTTAAGTACAAATTCCAAAAAGAGATCACTATCAATACTTCTCAAGCACATTTTTACCGTATAACAATAAAAAGTTAGACAACTTGGCTCAAGTTGCGCAGTCTAGTATCACTAGACCATCATTGCCCTTTGATTTAGATAGTTCAAAATTAGTACATGTATGAAAATTTATCCTATATATATAATATAATTTTTTGTCTACGGATTCAAGTGACCCTCTTGGCGCCCACATAGGTTCACTCCTGTCTCCTAATAGGGAGACCATTTCAATAGATTATTCGTGAAACTTTATATTACTAAAATCATTTCCGTAAAATTTAATTCTTTTGAAAATAAAAAGATCGTTTTTGATTGATTTTGTGCTAAAAGAAAATATTCAAATCACGTGACAAAAAATATGACATAAAATATATTCATTTATTTTATCATTTAAGATGTCTCTTAGGATTCTCTTCTTTTCGAGTCAGAAAGTTACCCCACGGTTTTACCTTTGTACCCCATTTACTTGAATTACACGGGTAATTTTAACTTATTGTTTTGTCTTTTTCTTTTCTGATTTTTTTCCCCTCTCTACAAATGTTGCACTTGTAACCATATTGGTCAAAACTTAAATAAATGCAATGGTTCCTTTCATTTAATTTTGATATCATTTTTATGACCCAGAAATTGAACTGGTAAATGCATATTATTAGAAAACAAATTCTTAAATATAAACCACCTATAGTAAATAGTTCCACATAAATCATTTCAAAGGGTCAAAAACAAATTTTTCTAATAAAAATGTTAATAGTAAATCTCGATTTGGGGATAATTTGAGGACCATATTATGTTTGGGCCAAATGCAATACAACAAACTCAATGTTGGACCAAAATCATCACATATGCCATATTGGTCAAATCCATTTTATTAAAATTAAGACGTCTAAAATATAAATGTATACTGAAATACAAAAATATTAGGGGTTATTTGGTAGAATATATAAAAATAACGCTAAATAAAGTGTACTAATAATGCTTGCATTAATTATACATATAATATTTTTATGCATTGTTTGATTTGATGCATTAAAAATAGCATGCATAGTATAAAAAAAATTTATTTACAAATATATCCTCCACAATTATGATGGAAAAGAAGTGAAAAAAAGTTTTGAGGGGCAATTGGATTTTAATTATGCTAATGCATACATTAAAAGCATTGCATTACTATACTTAGAAATCCATGGTATTAGTATTACACATCTTATACACAATAGAGATACACAACGTGAAAGAGTGTACCAAATAAGGTACTACTATTGCATCGAGTTAATGCATGCATAATTTTTACTAACACACTCAGAGGCAAAGCCAGCCTTGGCCGAGGGATGTCAAGCGACACCCCTTCATCGAAAAAGTACATCGTATATATAGGTCAAATTTTGATTTATATAAGTATTGACACTTTTCTGCATGAGCTAAATATTTAGTGTAGTGATTAAGGGGTTGTAAAAATTGTTTAAGGTCATATGTTCTATCCTTGGTAGAAACATATAGATTTTTATTTGATACCCCTTATTAAAAAAAATATCATTATTTAAAAACTAATAAATATAAAATACTAAATTTTTAATGCTATATCAACAAAATACCCAAAATTATATAGCATTGGGCGATAACTAATGGCCATGACGAATAATGATCTTGGTTGATTGTATCGTTATGGTCGATACTAATGATTGTTGCTGATAAATGATAACGAGTACAAAAATAGTGATCGTAAATGCTAGTTAGATATGGTGATAAATTAACCACAACCTCCTAATTGTTATACTCATGGTATGATATATGAGTGTTTAGTGTAGTTTTCCAACAAAAATTAATTGAAACTATTTTAGATAATTATTTTCACTTGAAGAAATTCAATAAAAATCTAGCCGTACACAAACACAATCTTGGCAAACGCAGAGTATATATAAGGAATAATAAAAAAAAGGGATAATGACAAGAAGTTGGACCTTACAGCTTGTGGACATTTTATATACAATGGAGTAATATTTATTTGTTATACTTTTTGAAATAGGAAAAAAAACCTTTACAAATTTTATTGGATCATGTGAGATACAAAATAAAGTTTTTTATATTTAATGATTTTATAATTGTTGTTATTCCAAAAAATTATATTGCTTTCGTAACTTTTAAAAGTTCAAATGGAATTTATTGGGTGAAAAATAATGAGAAATTTGTTTTACATTATCTTTTAGTTACTTTAGTAAATTAAAAGTTTTTCTCTTTCATGGGGAGCATCTTCCTAATGTATAAATTCTGTATTAAGTAAATTTTGATATGAATATCAAACGTCGAGCGAAAAATATTTTATAGGAATAGGGTGGAGTAATTGCAAATTTAACTTTAACCCGCAATTATTTTAATCTATCATGCCTTGTATATTGCTTTTGCTTTTATCCCGTCCTTCTTAGCAATTTTTAAATTATTTTTTTCTTTTCGTATTTCCTCTAATTACACAGTAATTGAAATTCTTGAAAAATACTCTCTTCGTTCTATTTTGATTTAATTTGTAAGGCAATACAAATATATTAAGAAAAATATTTAAAGACGAAATTTAAATCATACTTTCTACTATTGTCTTGTGTAAAGTCATAAATATGTAGTATAATTTATCTACTAGAAAATATAAAATTTCAGTAAATTAAAAAAAGTTTTAAACATTTATCTTGAATTTTAAATAATTTAACTATTTTAAATATTGAGAAAAATCTTAAAAATTAAATTAATTTGAAACGAGAGGAGTAATAAAAATCTCGTTCCTTAAATGAAAAATAAAATAAAAATGAAGGATATTGAAAAAGAACATGGTACCACGTGACAATTAAGGAGAATGCCCTGGATCAAAAAAAAAAAAAAAAAAATAGTATAACCACTATTAATATTTGTGGCTCCAATGTGTAGGACTTGAATATTCCTATTATCTTATGGTCACATCAAGCCAATGAAGCATAATAACCTAAAATACATATGAAGAAATTATTAAAAAAAATTTAAAAAATATTAATTTTCAAATGCACAATTTTAGATATATATTTAATGCTAGAGAACCTTTAAATTCATTAAATTTAAATAATACTTACTCTGTTCACTTTTACTTGTCACTGATTTGTTTTTCAAAGTCAACTTGACTAAACTTCAAAGCTAAATTGAAGTATATTTGAAATCTAAAATTTAGATGGTTAAGAATTATACGAAAAATATTATAAGTCGCAATCTTTCTCGTATTAATATGATGAAAAAAATACATCTTAAAGTATTTGTCAAAAGTTCATACAGTTTGACCTCGATAAGTGAAATAGTAATAAGTAAAAGTGAACAGAGAGAGCATGTATATCCATTTCTATTATCATTTATTCTTATGGCTGAATAATAGGGATGGAGCAAGGAGCGAGAAGCTCGAATACAAATTCATTTAAATCTAGTAATTTTTTTTATCAAATGGTGTAGGAAATTAGGAATGGTTCTTCAGGAATTAGGGAGATGATGATAAGAAGAATGGTCTTTGGTTGGATTATTGGTATTTCTATGATTTCTAGGTTTGTGGTTTACAATTAAGATTGGAAGATGACAAGAATAAGGTGGATTTTTTTTTGTTTTGTCTTTAAGCAATAGTAGTGTTTAGCTATGAAATTAAACTTGTTGATGATGACCAAATGATGGCCACATTATTGACTTTACTTTGGGATCTCAACTCATTAAACAACATCATATTCTACTTGTAGATTAGTACTATGTTGTCATCACCACATTAAAGAAATGATGGATCACTTTTTGGCATGTTTACTCTCAACAGATTTTAACTCTTGAAAAACTACTTCATCCAAAAATAATAATTATTAAAATAATTAAATATATTGTTTTATCTATAAAAAAAAATTTGTCCAAAATAAGCATCTAGATAAAGAAAGATATTTTGGTCAATGTGGTGATTGACTTAAAAGGGAAAATTAGTGTTCCAAATCCAATTTATTTACTTTTTAAAGTTTGATTTTTGATTATCTAAATCTTAATTAATATGTAACTTTGTATTATTCTTCTTATGTTATAATCTTGATGAGTTTAAATGGATCAGAATAATTAAAATATGTGATAAAGTCTTAACTCTTAATTCATTAAGATATTTGTTCAAAATTTTGTGCGGAATGTAAGTTAACAGATCTTATTTATTTATTGCTATCGTTATTACTCACCATAATCAACTATCACTGTCCGCTACCCACAACCATCATCTTTAGCTATAATTATCATTATTGTCAATCACTGCGATCAATTATTACTATCACTTGCCACAATTTTATAGTAATCACCATTACCACACCAACCATCAATAACTATCAACATTTACCTTCATCCATCACCGTTATATAGCACCAACCACCATTATCATTATTATCCACTGTCAGCTTTCACCATCACCGCTAACTTACACCTTAATACCCATAACACCGCCATCCCGATTGATGTCATAATCACCATTGTCAGTCATCATCATCATCAACCGTGCTATATAAAATTTAAAAAATATTTTGTTGGATAGTATTAGATTAGTTTAGTACTTTATCGGATCTTATAACGACTAATTTTTAAAATAAAGTCTCAAATATATGAACATCAAAAATAGAAAAAACTGAATACACAACGATTTTATAATCCAAAATTAAAAAATTAAATTTATTTATGACTCGTGATCTGAACTACCGCTCAAACTTTTGCCTAGTGAGCTAAACCCTGGGCCTGGGGCAAATCTCAACCAACTCCCTGGGTGCCACAAAACAAGCAAGACAAACCGCGAAAAAAATCAAAATTTTCTTGAAAATTTTTATTTGATATATTTTTCAAAAAATAATTGGAAACCAAGAAAAACCATTCACAAAAAATAGAGGAAATTAAAAAAAACTTTAGGCGGACAAAAAGATAAAATACGGCCAAACTCTTTGCCACCATTTTCTCCAAATCTCTTCTCCATCACTCACCTCTCTTCGTACTCTCCGTCCACCATCGCCGCTGCCACATAGCTCAGTGACGTCATATTCCGACAAGGTGACTGACGTCTTCCCTTCTACCTCCATCACCACCAATCCACCATGTCACAGTTATGACAAAGTCACGAGACCGTTCACCAACCAGAACAACAAACATTATAACTGGCGGAGGCGGCGGAAGCGGCAGAGACGGAGGAGGAGCCACGACGGCGATGAGGGTGATAGTACCCTTACAAGGTGTAGTACAAGGTCGGGGTGGTCTTTTCTTGGGTTCGGTTATACCCTGTGCTCTTTTCTATTTCTGGCAACTCTACCTCAAACGAAATCGTTCTTCCGGCGGAGACAATAGCGGTGAATCTAGCGCTCCATCGAAGTTGCCGTCGTCGACCCATTTGCCGGAAGTGTCTTCTGGGTCTGGGTTACAGAGGGTTCATTCACGTATTTTACTGTCACCGAAGGGAACTACTGGGCAATCTCAGGTATCTGCCAGAGCTAATTCGATTATTTCCAAACAAACTGATAGTAGCCCTTACTATGTTGGGTTGAGAAGAGCTTCTGAAGACCCTTATGATGAGTCAAGTAATCCAGATGGTGTTATTCAGCTAGGATTAGCAGAAAACAAGGTAATAATTTTGAATATGTGGGTATTTTGAACTGTGACAAAATGGAAAAATTTACATTCCTCTCCAATTTTTGGAATCAGTTTCTGTAGAAAGCATTTCCTCCATATCAAATGCAGTACATTTCTTGCTGGGGAATTGAATATTTTCCTTTCTTTTGTTTGTTGTTTTGACCATTTTGAGTTTTGTCTCTGTTTGTATGGTCATAGCTATCATTGGATTTAGTTCAAGAATGGCTAGCAGAAAATATGTCAAGAAGGATGATGAATCGAGATTCGAGCATTAGCGGGATAGCTACTTATCAGCCGTTTGACGGATTGTTGGAGTTGAAAATGGTAAGCTTTTTAATTTATCCTTGCACACTACTAGTGACTTGTTTTTTGATATGAAGTCCATGTATTGGATATCCTTTGTGTTCATTAGGGATTGTCCTCCTTGAACTAATAAAGTACTAGTAGGTGTTCATATGGTTATATCTTCTCCTTCTTGAGCATTACATTGGTAAAAATTGAGTTGGAAACGCATAATTATTGTTGATCCAGCTAAGATATTTATGTAGTTTCAGCATTTGATGATTGTCTGTGGTGATGTTTGTCCCGACCAGAACAATTGATCACTTGCAGCGTGATAAATAATCTAGTTTCGATGCTTCAGCACATAAGAGAATAGTTTAACCTGCTTTATTCTGCATGGTTTTTTGCTAATAGTGAATAATGGACTCAGTTGTTCTTAGAGGTGGCTCTGTTATTTCATTGGTAAATACTCACTTCGATACTCATCATTGCGTAACCTGTCGTAGGATCTATTGCTAGTTTTGCAGTACCTGTTGAAAATGGAAGGCAATTTTGGCCTCTTTGGAATATGAGTGGCTACCTTTATCATCAGGTATCCTATGGACGGGAGATGATCTGGTGGATTTATCTTTTTAAATTGGGGGTTTGAATTGTATAACAGCAATATATGAGACCTTCCTTGAGCCAATATGAAGATCGATTCATAAAAACTATAAGTGTGTGTTTTGTGTGATTCTACATTATATATGGTATCTCTTTGAATTGATTTTCATGTTTTCTCACCTTTGCAGGCTGTGGGAGAATTTATGTCTCAAGCTGTGGAGAGATCAGTGTCCTTCAGCCCTTCGCAAATGGTTCTTACTGGTGGTGCTACTCCTGCGCTTGAGATACTGAGCTTCTGTCTAGCTGATCCTGGAAATGCTTTTCTTGTTCCCTCACCATATTATCCTGAGTGAGTTTTATTCTCCTTTCCAAAGAAATTTCGGTGTTTTGGTCATTTTTACGCATTTATTGTAAATGAGCTCAACACGTTTGCAGTCTTGATAGGGATGTTAAATGGAGAACTGGAGTGGAGATTATACCCGTTCCGTGCCGCAGTGCAGACAACTTTAACTTGAGCATTGATGCTCTTGACCGAGCTTTTTATCAAGCTAAGAAACGTGGTCTTAAAGTACGAGGGATTATCATTTCTAACCCCTCGAATCCTGTGGGGAATATTTTCTCTAGGGAGACACTTTATAACCTCCTAGACTTTGCAACTGAGAAGAACATCCATGTAATATCCAATGAAATCTTGGCAGGATCAACTTATGGAAGTGAAGAGTTTGTCAGCATAGCAGAGATAATTGATTGTGAAGATTTTGACCGTGACAGGGTACACGTTGTGTATGGTCTCTCTAAGGACCTCTCTCTTCCTGGTTTCAGGGTTGGGGTCATCTATTCTTGCAATGAAAATGTTCTGGCTGCTGCGAAAAAATTGACAAGATTCTCATCCATTTCAGCGCCAACACAGCATTTACTCATCCAGGTGCTATCAGATGCAAAGTTTGTACATCAATTTATCAAAAAGAACAGAGAGAGGCTAAGAAGGATGTCTTCTCTATTTGTCAGTGGACTGAACCAGTTGGGAATTGAGTGCACCAAAAGTAGCGGGGGCTTCTGTTGTTGGGCTGACATGAGCAGGTTAATTCGGTCGTATAATGAGAAGGGTGAGATTGAGCTTTGGGATAATCTACTCAATGTAGCTAAGATCAATGCTACTCCGGGTTCTTCCTGCCACTGTGTTGAACCGGGATGGTTCAGGTTATGTTTTTCAACATTAAGTGAGAAGGACATTTCTGCAGTTATGCAACGTATTCAGAAAGTTTTGGAGATACGCAAGTCTCTGAGTTAAGTTGCTAGTGATACGACCCCTTACAGTAGTCAACCGTAGCCAAAGGTCCAGAACTTCTGCCGAGATTTGAAGTGTCGCGTGTTATGTTAATGGATCCATAAGTTAATGTTCGGATAATGAGATCAAGATGCAACACTAGGAACCAAATGCAGAGAAAACAAAAAAAAGGGCCAGATTGTACACAGAAGATTTCAAGAGTGTGTTGTTCTTGGTCCTCTCCCACTTTGTCATGTTCACAAATGCATCCCTCCTCCCAGTTTATGGATTTTGAAGATAGGTAAAATAGCAGTCAAAGGTGATGCAAGGAACTACTACATATAGCATGTAGAAATGGTTTCAAATGAAATTCATTTCAAAATTCTTTGTGCATAGTCAATAAGGTCATAAATCTTATTTCTTATTATTTCTCATTGTTGTATAGTTACACAGGTAGATGTATGGACTCATTATTTGTTCACATTCATTCTTATTGTAGCACTAGATGATGTGTTTTGAGAAATGAATTGATTTCTTTCATACATTTAAAGGTTGTTGATATATACTTGTCAAAGAGGAAATTCTCATCAACTTAATGGTAGCAAGTAAATGGACAGCAATATCGTATTGTTATATAAAAAGCAGTTGTCAAGCTGCATATGAGATATCAAAATGCCTTAGCATCTTACAGGAAAAGAATGACTTTATTGTAAACTTACAATGACCAATTGGTTGAAAGAATCACAAATCAAATACAAAAGAATCTTCTCTTTGTACCAAAAGCTGTCACCTCCTAATCACTCTCATTCTAAATTCAAGAATACGACCCATACCATTAATTGGTCTGGGCGCCTTTCATGTTTGAGACCCTTATTCCTTCATCGAATCTCATGAGAAGTGAGTCTAGCACAACAGCTACACTTACTTTTCCTCGTTCTATGAACAGCTGCTGTTTCAAATAGTCTAAGGGCTTTACTGAATTTTTACTATGACCCCAAGCCATTCCTGATGGACTCAAGAACCTGCACTACCTCAGCCATGCTAGGTCTCCTTGAAGGTGTTTCAGAAGTACAAATCAAGCCTAACTTCATAACCTGAATCAGCTCATTTTCTGCAAAGCCCCTCAAACTTCTATCAAAACAGTCCGAAGCAGCACCCCTTTCTATCAATCCTCTAACATATTCACACAAGACCACCACTTCATTTGCTATTGGGCTCTCCACTGGTTTCCTCCCTGTGACCAACTCCAGCAGAATTACCCCGAAACTGTAAACATCACATTTGTCACTCAGTCTCAGACTTTGTGCCAACTCTGGTGCAACATAACCAACTGCATTATGAAACTTGGTTAGTCCATAGTTATCCAGCAGGGGAAGGAACCTACTCAGGCCATAATCACTCAATTTGGCTTCATAGTTTGTATCCAGGAGTATATTAGTGGACTTGACATTAAGATGAAGGACTGGAGGCTTGCAATCATGGTGAAGATATGTGAGCGCTCGAGCTGTTCCTACTGCTATCTGAAACCTTCTTGGCCAATTCAATTCTGGGTTACCAGCACCAGTGCTGGTTCCAGGATAACTAAGTCCATGTAAATTGTCATATAGGTTTCCATTCGGGACAAACTCGGACAATATTAACTGCATGCTGGAGGACCAGTAGTACCCTTGTAAAGCAACAAGATTGGGGTGCTGAAGGGTCCCCAACCGCCCAATTTCATGCTCAAATTCATCTTGATTTCTGATTCGCCCCAATGTTTCAAGTTTTTTCACTGCAATTGATACACCACCTTCAAAGGATGTTCTGTAAACTGATCCAATTGTTCCCCCACCAATCAAAGACTCCTTATCTAGCAAGGCTTTTGTGCCAGCCTCCCAGTCTTCATATTTTGAAGGCAAAGTCTTGCTGAACAGAACCAACTTTCCAATGATGACATTTGAATCTGTTGAAGCCAGTGGCGTGCTCTCTACAACGAATGTTTCATCTTCTCTCCTCCTTCTCCCTCGAGCCTTCATATTGATGATGGTTATCAAACAAACGCCTGTAAGGATTACTGCAGCAGCGACAATAGCAACAATAGCCGAGACACTTAATTTTGGTTTCCCTTTTGCAGGAGTAGTGCCACTGGCAGAGCATGAAACTTCTAAAGGATCACCACAAAGACCACTATTATGAAAAAAGGCAGAGGGTCCAAACTTCTTGATGTTCTCAATTGAGGGAATAGCACCAGATAGAAGGTTGTAAGATACATTAAAATGAGTTAAATTTTGCAAATCCCCAAGAGCAGCAGGGATTGACCCAGACAGCAGATTTTGTGATAAATCCAAAAAGTGCAAGTTAGACAAATTTCCAGTGGTTGATGGAATACTTCCATTCAGTTGGTTATGATGTAAGTCAAGATATACAAGGTTTGACAAGTTGTACAGGTTTTGTGGTATTTCTCCTCCTAAAAGATTCCTAGATAGATCCCTGCAGAAAATATTAGGCTGTTCAATTCCAGTTCAAAACAATGATGAAATGAAACAAATTATACTAAGATGGTAATATACTCACAGTTGAAGAAGAAGCTTGCAGTTGCTTATCTCAGCTGGGATTTCACCAATTAGGGTGAGACTACGGAGGTCCAATACTGCAAGCCATTCAATACTACCAAGCTCGGCTGGGATTGTCCCGCCTAACAAATTATTACCCAATCGAATAACGGAAAGGCTTTTCAAATCTGCAAGCTCAGCAGGGATACTTCCATTAATTCTATTATATGCCAAGTCCAAGTACTTCAAGGCGCTGCAATTTGAGATGCTCAAGGGAATTTCACCAAAAAAATTATTCCTTGAAACATCCAACACTTCCAGTCTCTGACTACAAGTCCCGGAGTTAACAATCTCCCCTTCAAAACCATTACTTGAAACATTGAAATATGTAAGATTCACTAGCTCAAGAACCCCAAAAGGAGCCAAACCAGAGAACTTATTGCTACCAAGATCCAAAAGTTCCAACCTTTGACATGAAGAAACCTGTTCTTGAACAAGTCCTGATAGTGCATTGCTCCTCACAGACAAGTAAACTAATCCTGGAATCTCACAAATTTGTGAAGGTAAATTTCCACTAAGACCATTAAAAGACAAGTCTATCCCTTCAAGATTCTGACAGTTTCCAATTGATGCTGGAATTGGACCTGAAAGATTGTTGTGGGACAAGGAAATGAACCTTGTTTTGTTACAATTCATAAACAAAGACGCAGGAATTTCACCACTGTACACATTTCTAGACAAATCAAGGAACCTTATATTTGGTAAATCCCCAAGAAATTCAGGAATTGGCCCAGACAAAGCATTGGAGCTGAAGTTGATCTTCCACAATGAATCAATCTCCCCATACTCTGCAGGAATATTGCCAGCGAATTGGTTCCCAAACAAGGTGAGGATCCGCAAAGACTTTAGTTCTGCCAAGGAAGGGGAGAGAACCCCACCAAGACTAGTGTTCCACAACACAATCTTCACCACATTCCCAGCAGAATTGCAGGAAACACCACTGAAGTCTAGGCAAGGAGTTCCATTAGGATTCCAAGAAGCTAAACTATTGAAAGGGTCACTAGAAATGTTACCCTTGAATTGTAGCAAGATCTCCTTTTCAGTGATAGGAGAGACCAGTTCCAATTCAAGCAGACAAAAAGACCAAACAAGAACAACACAATGAACAAATGTACCTAATTTTCTCATGTTCCCCAGCACAAACACTCAAGCATTCTCATTGCTGGATCCAGTCTTGGAAGTTCTTGATCTCTACTTCTCCAGACACCCTTTTGCCTTTTCTCAAATGGGGTTCAATTATCAAAAATACAAGATTTCCATCTTGACTAAACAGGAGCATTTTTAATGCTCAGTATCTTCTTATAACAAGAAAGAAATTAAAGTGCATTTATGGGCATAGCTTAAAATTTTGTGATTTGGTACTCTTTTCTTGGAAGAAACAATAAAGTTTGGAACTTTGGGTATTTTGTATATCTGGGTTGGTACTGGAGTTACTAACCCTAAATCCTATAATTTTTTGCAGAATTTCAAGAAAAATGAGGATTTCAAGAAAGTGGGCTTAAGAAGAGAGAACCCCAAAACAAAAACAAAAAAGAAGAAGAAGAATTTTTGGAGCTGCTATTAGTCTGGCTGGCAATGACATGCAAATTTAGAGTAGAAGAGGTAATACTAAACTAGTGGAATGCAAGGAGAAAATGCCTGGCTTTGCTGGAAAAGTTTGTTGGTCTGCCAGTTTTTAATAGAGAAACTGCTGAAATATTTTGACGGTTGTCTCCACATGGTCCGTCTTCCTCATTTTAACCTCACTCATCAATCAAGATTTAGGGCGAGTTTTACCGGTTCAATTGAATTCATTATTTTTTATTATATATATATTAAAAAGTAAGATATATATGTATAACAAGATCAAATAAATTATGTTTTAAAGATGTAATAAGATCATTCAAATTAATTTACTTTAAATTCTTGATTCACTTATGCTCATCCTCCAACAATGTCAATGACTTCTTGTTTGGTCCTTCAAATATATACGTATATATCGCACGAGGTGACTGACTCTAATTTATTGATTTACGTTTACGTGCAAAATCTTTCAAAAGTAAACTATACACAACAAAGTTACAGGAATCGTATTTAGATACAAGATCACACAGATCGCTTATCGTGCATGTCAGTTCTTCTGAAAATTGGACATTTGGATATAATATGAGTGCAATAACACTTTTGGAACTTAGTTTCTCAACTCCCTCCAATCTTCTTTCATCATAATTTTGATGGATTAATATAAGGAAAATACTTATTAGTATATACTTAATTGGTTTCTTTTTTAGTGATAACAAACAAAAGGAGAAACCAAATTGTAATGTATCATGGTTTTGTGAGGGTTCACTATCACTACAGTGTGAGTATGCATCATATGGTAGGGTCTGTTGCAAGAACAGAAGCATTTATTCTATTCAACAACCAAGAAACTATTACTATCACTACTCACCATACACTCTTTTCTTATAGACAGATAGGTAACTAAAAGATCAATGAAATGAAAAAAAAAATAGGTTGAATTGAAGAGGTGGGGTTTCTTGAAGTTATTGTGGTTACGATTTTAAATTTTTCAAGTTTCAACTGCAAAATATACGATCAATCAGGAGTTTACTATTTCATCTATTTGTATGATTGAAGTAAACGCCCAAACATCTTTTTTAGTATACCCGTCCGAAGAGTCAAAGGTCATTTATCAGTGACCGACTTTAAACCAATCATACGAGTATGCTATCTCACTAACCGTCAATCTAAGTTCTAGAAGGCGACTGAACAGAAACCAAGCTGAACTTTCGCTGAAAAACATTCTTTTCCGACAAAACCTGTCACCGAACTTTTAATTTATGTGACATAATTTAAATTAACACAAAACAAAAAAGAAACTTTTTGAAATTTATGATTTAAATATGAAATAAAATATATATGTACGTATAAAAAAATTTTAAACTTACATTGTTAAACATGTCATGATATTTATGCGATTATAAAATCAATTTATTAAAACTAAAATGACCATAACATAGAAGGTCAAAAGAAATACAAATCACTTGAACAATTTTAAGAGTCAACTTGTAAAAGAAATAAATGCACAAAATCAATATACACACAAAGTGTGAAAATCCCTCTTATAAGAATCATTGACCCAACAATATTTTTCACCAAGTTCAGACTAATTGTGTGTACATATTCAAGAGTCTTTTGAAAATATAATAAGATTACAAATTTATTCCAAAATAATTTCCTATATATTCTAGATTTGTCTCTTGATAGGACAAAAAGTATAATACAAATAATAAAAGCAATTTTTTCTCATGATTATTAATGTCTCAACAATCAAGACCACATAAAAGAGAAAAGATAGATGAAGCAACCACAAATAAAGGTTGCATATTTAATACTGTTCCATCTGTCTCAAAATATTTATCGTTTTTATTAAAAATATATATTTAAATATATATATTTTTTCTTTTTATATATAATAGTGATTATTTTGAATCTTATAAATATCTTAATCATAATGCACAAAATAAATAATTAATAAAGAGAAATCATATTTTAAGACAGAGTAAAACGCTTAAATCCCCGTCCTACTTAATTATTTTTGAAGTAACATATAAATAAAAGAGAGAAATTTTTGTATATAGTCACTCAAAAATATCTTAATTATGCTCCATAGCTATAGTTTGGGTAATTATATTCCGTAACTATAGTTATAGCAATGGTTGTATAATTCGCGCAACATTCATATATATTTGTACAATTCCCTATACAAATTACAATTTTTACACAGCGTTGTATATTTTGTTATACAATTCGTGCACAATCGCTACTGTAACAACAAATATGGCTACTACTTTGAAAGAAACAATTGATCATTTGGTTCTCTTGGGTGTATGATTGATAACATAGGCTTTAAAAGGTTATAATAAAGTTCATTCCAAAAAAAGAGAAAAGTTAATATTTTTGGGGACCAAAGTAGGGTTACTTCTCTTATAAAAAATTAGGTCAAGAAGTTTAATTAATTTCTCTATTACTCATAATTTTTTTTATAAAATATAATAAATTAAAAGAAAGGGTCCACTTTTGTTTTTTTCTTAAACTCCTCTCATTTGTCATTTTTTTAATTTAAAAATGTCCCTTGTACTTAATTGTTAAACAATTAATGGTGGATGTAACTGTGATTATAACTGTACCAGAAAACAAAATGGACCAAAATGAATTCAATTCTTATACTTAATGGATCACAGTGCCATTGATATAATATAAATAAATAATTTTTTATCAAATAATAATATTGACTTTACGATTTGAATTTATGACCTATAAATTATAAATCATATGACGATAAATTTTAATTCACTTCAAAGTTTTCTCCTAAGCCGTGAAATAAATGTAATTATGCATTACAAACTTTGTATTATTGATTCATGAACTATAATTTATATGATACGACGTACGTGGTAGTAATAAAATAATATTGTAATAATAACAATAACATGTTCAGTATACTTTCATAAAATGAAATTTGTGAAGGTTGAAATGTAAGTAAATTTTTACTCTAATCTTAGAAAAAAAATACTATTTTCAATAGATACTAGACTAAAAAAAGGAAAAATTAGGCGGATAAGCAAACATATACTGGTTAATTAGCTAAGACAGCTATCGTTTGAATTAATTACGACTCGCAGCAAACATCCAGCTGTAATTACAGTTTGAGTTTTGTATAATTCGCGCGATTTATAAAAACGTCGTGCGCGATCATACAAAAATTGGTGCGAATAAAATTGTATCGCGAAATATACAAACACTGTGAATTGTATCTCCAATTGTACAAATATTGTGCACAAATTGTATAGCGAAATATACAAGAATTATACAAACGGATACAAATGCTGCACGAATTTTATAAATGCTGCTATAACTATAGTTAGGAAATATAATTACCCAAACTATAACTATGAAGCATAATTACGATATTTATGAGTGACTATATGCGAAAATTCGTTTAAAAAAAACGTTTTACAAAATATTTAAAAATATAATAATAAAATATTAAATGTATGAATAATTTTTTTTGATGGTTGGTGATGGACGCTTATAAATGAGTGCCAGTTGGAAATTACTGAACACCACACGGATAGATTTGCGGCCAAGATATTTCTCCCATAGTATATTAAATATTACAAATATTAAAGTCACATATTTTATATTATAATAAATATTATACCATATTAAAAGATGTATATTCTAAATTGTCAATTTGGCAAATGAATGAGTTTGCAATAAATGGAAATACTGCTCTAAAGGAATTTAAGTATTTAACAATTTATATTTATTTATATTTTAATTCCAATTGGAACAACCATTATGTTGGAAAGATCATAATTTAAACAGTAAAAATATAAAAAAAATTGTCCGTTTAACTGATTTCATCGGATATATATTATCTTCTATTAATATAAATATTGAATATTTTTGTTACGTTTACTATTTAATTATAATTTTTTTTTCTTTTTAGATCGTGTGAAATGATAATGTACTATTCGACGTATTTAGCATGAAAGATTTTTGAAGCAATCGAGAATTTATTTTGTGATAGGAAAAGAATTGACTTCTCACCTACTATGACGTGAGCATTCATGTTTATATTTATTTTAATTTTTGGTGGAGGATTATATGCACATAATTAAATTGTTACTAATATTATGGAGATTAAGTAACGTAAAATCTTCTAAATCTAACACAATTAGAAAAGTGATTTAAGTTACTCACGTATTAGGAAATCACAATTAAATTTCAATTAAAGTAATTTTAGAATCATACGTAATTAGAAAATAATTTAATTTGCTCTCACATATACAGGAAGGGAAATACATATACTAAAGTTTTTCCCTTTTGAGATATTAGAACCCAAAATGGAACGTCATCCTTCTTACGTTAATATTCAGTATACTAAAAATAATTGTTCAATTTTATTTGTCAAGATTAGAAAATCAAGATATAATATATTATTTTGTATCTATTTTATTTTTATTATTAAATAATTTTTTACTATTTTGATACCAACTTGTCACGATCCGATTTCTCAGGTCATGATGACACCTACCATAACTTGCTGATAGGTAGGCGAACCCGCAACCTGGAGCTGTTAGTAATGGGTATAAGGGGGAAACTTTACTGAATCAACGTACAAGAGATAATAAAAATAAATAAAAACATGGACTGACTAAATATATATATACAAAGATCCCTCTTAGAATCTGGAAATCACCACTACAGAGCTATTACAACAAAATAAAGAGTATAAGTCCCAAAAGTGAATCAAAAATATCTACAAGATATAGCTAGTCTTAAAATATACAAAAGACGAGTCACTAAGTTGGAGGAGTCACAAAAACACCGAATGCTCATACTGATCTCCGATATGGATTACCATAAGCTCGATCAATCAACGTTGATGACTGATGCTCGAACCTATTTAAAAAATGAAAAAAGGAAGAGTATTTAGAAGTTCAAATTTTTTTTCCTCCAAATGAGAAATAACCATCTTACCATAAAAGGGTAAGAGCATAGGACCTCTAAATTTTTTTGTTTTAATTACTATACTATATAAAACTTCTATTTTAAGTACAGAGAATAACATAACAATTGGGACAACTCAAAAGAAAAAGACAATTTTTTTGGAAACTAAAAGTAAGAATATATAACACTTTTACTGTATGGGGAGGACCACATTCCCTTTATAAATAAATTTAAATATAAGAGATTATATTTTTGTATGATCAATCATTTTCTTTTTTAAATTATAACTATATGGTGAAAATTGAGAGACAAGTGACAAAAAAGTCTAAAAATTAATTTTGGTGATAAGTTTGACCAAGACCGGTCAAACTTGTCATTAGTTAAATTAATTATTTAATTAAGTTAATGATGGGTGTAAGTGTAAAGTTTTAAAACTTTTGGAATCCATATGTAAAAGAAAAAACTTTTTTTTATTTTAAAAAAAAATAAAAATTAATTTTTTTTAAAAAAAAAATTTAAATTTTTTTTTAAAAAAATAAAATTAGCAGCGGTTGATTTCGCATGTTCCGCGACCAGTCCGCGACGCGGACTGGTCGCGTAGAAGCGTATATGCACATTTCCAGTGCTGAAAATGTTGCGTGGTTTTTCGATCGACCCGGGAGTTTTTTCGGGAGTTTTTTTTTGGCGAACCAACATGTCTTAACATATTGAAGGATGTGTAGGTGTTTGTTGAATTTTTCGGGGCACGGAACGAAAAATCCCAAAAATTTGGGACACAAAAACAGTGTGCATTCGCGACCAGTCCGCGTCGCGGAGGCGTCGCGGACATGCACATTTCCAGTGCTGAAAATGTTGCGTGGTTTTTCGATCGACCCGGGAGTTTTTTTGGGAGTTTTTTTTGGCGAACCAACATGTCTTAACATATTGAAGGATGTGTAGGTGTTGGTTGAATTTTTCGGGGCCGGGAACGAAAAATCCCAAAAATTTGGGACACAAAAACAGTGTGCATCCGCGACCAGTCCGCGTCGCGGACATGCACATTTCCAGTGCTGAAAATGTTGTGTGGTTTTTCGATCGACCCGGGAGTTTTTTTGGGAGTTTTTTTTGGCGAACCAACATGTCTTAACATATTGAAGGATGTGTAGGTGTTGGTTGAATTTTTTGGGGCCGGAACGAAAAATCCCAAAAATTTGGGACACAAAAACAGTGTGCATCCGCGACCAGTCCGCGTCGCGGACATGCACATTTCCAGTGCTGAAAATGTTGCGTGGTTTTTCGATCGACCCGGGAGTTTTTTTTGGCGAACCAACATGTCTTAACATATAGAAGGATGTGTAGGTGTTGGATGAATTTTTCGAGGTCGGGAACGAAAAATCCCAAAAATTTGGGACACAAAAACAGTGTGCATCCGCGACCAGTCCGCGTCGCGGAGGCGTCGCGGACATGCACATTTCCAGTGCTGAAAATGTTGCGTGGTTTTTCGACCGACCCGGGAGTTTTTTTGGGGTTGTTTTTGGCGAACCAACATGTCTTAACATATTGAAGGATGTGTAGGTGTTGGTTGAATTTTTCGGGGCCGGGAACGAAAAATTCCAAAAATTTAGGACACAAAAACAGTGTGCCTCCGCGACCTGTCCGCGTCGCGAAGGCGTCGCGGAGACGCTGTATAATTCCCAGCAGCTGCTGAGAATTTCCCAGCAGCTGCTGAGAATAATCCAGCAAGTTGCCAAGTTGCTACAACAACTTGTAACAAAATGTTTTCGATCGAGTTATTTCTAGTGTTGAATTGGACGAAATTCCTTATATTCATGTATAACGATGACCACGTCGACCAATTAATCGAAACAACCACCGAAATAAGTGTGACTTACATGTGCAATTGATCAATTGATTGTTTATTACTTTTGAGTAAGTGAACTGCTGAATTTACCATTTTAGTTGTAGTCGGAGTAACAAAACTCAACTTACCACTACACATGGATGATAGCATCCCCTTATAGGCATCTTCCGATACGCACTAACGAAAAATCGAAGGTCGGGTCCAGCAGCTGCTGGGAAATTCTCAGCAGCTGCTGGGAATTATATAACAGCTGCTGAGAATTTCCCAGCAGCTGCTGTGTTATTCCCAGCAGCTGCTGTACATTTCCCAGCAGCTGCTGAGAATTTCCTAGCAGCTGCTGTACATTTCCCAGCAACTTGCCAAGTTGCTACAACAACTTGTAACAAAATGTTTTCGATCGAGTTATTTCTAGTGTTGAATTAGACCAAATTCCTTATATTCATGTATAACGATGACCGCGTCGACAAATTAATCGAAACAACCACCGAAATAAGTGTGACGTAGATCTGCCAACATTTTATTTGTGTAAGTACTATCTCAATGTATAAGATCACTGTTGATTCCACCTCACGCATAAGATAATTACTAATGTATTACAAAACGTATCGACGCAACCAAGCAATAGTCACTTTACTTTGTCAGCATCACTTACATGTGCAATTGATCAATTGATTGTTTATTACTTCTGAGTAAGTAAAGGCAATGTATAAGATCATTGCTGAATTTACCATTTTAGTTGTAGTCGGAGTAACAAAACTCAACTTATCACTACACATGGACGATAGCATCCCCTTATAGGCATCTTCCGATACGCACTAACGAAAAATCGAAGGTCGGGTCCAGCAGCTGCTGGGAAATTCTCAGCAGCTGCTGTATAATTCCCAGCAGCTGCTGTACATTTCCCAGCAGCTGCTGAGAATTTCCCAGCAGCTGTTGTACATTTCCCAGCAACTGCTGAGAATTTCCCAGCAACTTGCCAAGTTGCTACAACAACTTGTAACAAAATGTTTTCGATCGAGTTATTTCTAGTGTTGAATTGGACCAAATTCCTTATATTCATGTATAACGATGACCATGTCGACCAATTAATCGAAACAACCACCGAAATAAGTGTGATTTACTTAGTCAGTATCAGTCACATGTGCAATTGATGAATTATTGTTTATCACTTTTGAGTAAGTGAAGTCAATGTATAAGAGCACTCGTGAATTTAGCATTTTATTTGTAGTCAATGTATAACTTACCACTACACATGGATGATAGCATCCCGTTATAGGCATCTTCCCATAGGTAGTAACGAAAATTCGAAGGTCGGGTCCAGCAGCTGCTGAGAAAAATACAGCAGTTGCTGAGAATTTCCCAGCAGCTGCTGTGATATCCCCAGCAGCTGCTGCACATTTCCCAGCAGCTGCTGAGAAGTTCCTAGCAATCACCGATTCATAGGCATCCGTCCATAGGCTATTGACATGCTTTGGTGATTTTTTCGGGGCCCGTAGCTTAAAAGCACCAAAAATTGGACTTGGAAAACACTGAAGCTCCGCGACACGTACGCGTCGCGGATGTGTCGCGGAGAAGGTTTTTTGGTGAGATTGGATTTTTTTGTGCAAGAGTGTGTGCACAAAAAAATTTGATTTACAAAATCATCGCGGAATGCATGTAAGTGATGACGATATCATCCGGCTCACAATTTAATTCACAACTACAAATAATTTGATTTACAAAATCATCGTACGAGATATCTCGATTCACAATCATCGCTATCGTCTCGTCCATTTCTTTGCCTTTCCAACGCCAAATAAAACGATTATTCGACTCAACCCATTCACCATGACAATCAACTCCTAATACTATTCTGTCTGCCATGGTTGATCTTCAAGCTACCTATATAAATAACAGTTAAAAACGCAACATCAGAAAACATGTACAGAAATACAACAATTGCAGCTACTTCATCATATGAAACCAACTAATTCAGTCAAAAACTACAGCAGCTGCTGAATTTAGTCCAGCAGCTGCTGCACTCAGTCCAGCAGCTGCTACACACAATCCAGCAGCTGCTGAACAGTCCAGCAGCTGCTGAACAGTCCAGCAGCTGCTGCGTCTTCTCCAAATCGCCCCCAATGTGCACAAATGGCAACAATGGCCAAATATTCAACAAAACCACAAAACACAAATAAATAGCACCAAATACACTTTTATCAATCATAATGAGGATGGAAACTTACCTTTCAAGTAATTTCTATGGCTATCCGAACAAATGCCCCAAATAAATTGATTTCTTTTCAACCTAATTTGAAGCACAAATATTGTGTTGAGAAAAATACTAACAACAACAACAACAACAAGAATACCAAGAAGGAGAACAAGAACAAGAAGAAGAAGAAGAAGAACAACAACTACAACAACAACAAAAACAAATGAAACGATGCAAATGGGAGAAAAATGTCGGGGGGGAGTGGGCTGTGCGTCGCGGGGAGGGTTGGGGGTCGCGGTGATGGAGGTGAAAAAGAAGGGAGGGCTTGGGGGTATTTTGGGTATTTTGTATTGATGGGTTAAAGTGTAACAAATTGAAGTTGGGGACCTTTTTGCAAAGTCAACTTAAACCATTAATCCTTAATTAATTTTTTGTCACCTACATTAATTCTTAAGACTTGAGTCATTTTTTTTTAATTTTGAAAGATTTTTGTCACCCTTAATTAAAAAGCCCAACTATATGTGTATAGAAAATCATTTACTCCATCTCAACGGCTTCATTTTAGAATTAATGAACTAGTGCATGTAAAGTACCAAGACATTTACCCATCCGGCTTTTGGGTGGTCGAGTGGCTTGGGCTTGAGGTCTCAAGTTCGAAATTTCTTGCTAGCGAAAGTAAGGAGTTTGTCTTTGACTCGAGCTCGTCGAACCAGATTTCTCTACTATAGGTTACCTCTCCTACGTGGTTTGCTAGCTATTGCAAAGAAGTGGGGTTTATCCTGGGCACACCCATAGAGTAACGGTTGTAGATTCCCTTGTTATCAAAAAAGAAAAAGAAAAAGAAAAAGAATACCAAGACATTTGCAAAAAAAACTGAACATGATCTAACTAGGAGTGAGTTCAGATGAATTCAATAATTTTTAGTTAGTTTTTGTATTTATGTATGATAATCCATTAATTTTCTAAATATTTAATAACGAATCTAGCTAGTAACTGAAACAAGATATGAATTCGATAGACAATTCAAGAACACTAGATTATATAAGACTTTATATTTTAACTCTACGTCTAGCTCGAGCAGGACTCTTAAGAGTAATCCCATCCACCTAAATACAAAGGCGCACTGATCTAGAGCTTTATATGGGAACATATTAAATATATAAAAATATGACCACTTGGTCCAATGGCAAAAAGGAAACCAACTTAAGCTTTCCTTCCCACCTTGTTAGGAGTTTTAAATCTCTAAAAATTCATAAACTTCACATTCTCAATACCCGTCGGCAATGAAACAAAGGTAACATGGAAACATTAATTCAGACAAATACTCAAATTAATGTCACTCCAACACAAGAAAGAATTGATATATTTGGATGACAAGTAGTAATAATTAGGTTTGACTGATGATCATGTCACAAAATCCTGGTAGACAAGTTATGTAACTTTATAATAATTGTAGCAGAAAGTGTTTCACTGAAGAAGGTGCGTACAAAGCAGGGAACTTTTGGTCATCATCATAATTTTCTTCAAGATTAGTTAATAAACACTTTAAACCCCACCGCAATTTTGGTTTAAAAAGTTACAATAGTCACATGCTTCTTTCATTTAGCTTGGAAAATTTTACTATTTATGATGATGTGGTCAACAAGTATGATAACACAAAAAGCCTAATATATATGCATGAGTAATTGCTATATATAGGTCGTGTCAGTATGAGAATTGGCTTATAGAAAAAGAATTGTCAAAGATTATATAAAAAAAAAAAATCATACATATATTTAAATACATTGATGTGACACAATAATGAATGTGTATAAGTTGATTCGAACACTAATATTCGTCTATCCTTAGCTTGATAAAGTTAGTAAAGCTTATATTTTAGGTAGGGATATCAAAATGAAGCCTAATCAGTTTAATCCATTTAAATTTGGACGGATCAAAGTTTGTCTATTTATTAGCTAACTCAATTCAACCTATTAAGAATCGAGTAAACATGTTGTTCGAATTAACTCGTGTGAAATCTTGTTAAATGTCTTTAAAAAGATTTTTTTTTTAAACTAATATGTTATATATAGTAAGAAATTGTTTTAGTAGGTAAATTTTTTTTATAAAGCAGTCAAATCTTAGTAAGAATTGGACGGATTGGATTATGATCTACATTTAGCGCCAAGTCATTTTTGGGCTAGTTATTTATTAACTCAGTTCAATTTGACCCACTCAAATTCAGTCCAACTCATCTATTTAATACCTCTAACTTTACGCACCAAAGTTCAAGAAGTCTTTGTCATTAGACCACGGTTTAACAATCTCATTTAAGCCAACTCCAAAGCATAAAATGAGACCAATAACAGTAATAAATGACAGCTAAATCCAGCAATAATAATAATAATCCAACACCTTAATACCATCAATATACAACATATTTAAAACACCACTTTATAGCTCAAAAATCTATAAACACAGTACCACTTGAAAAAAAGCTTATATTACAATATAAATTTTATATATACTAGGTGATAATCTAATACTTTATCAGTAGTTAAGGATTATATTTATATTAGAAATTTTAGAAATGGGAACAATATTTAAATAATAGCCTAAAAAAGAATCCTTACAAGTCAGCCTCTAGATTAAGTGGAGAAGGCCTAGATTATTATTTAGGCCCAGAATAGAACTGAGTAAAGTTAAAAAGTGCTACAATTGGCCTCATTGCATAACAGTTGGAAAGGCCCAAAGGTCACTTGGGTTTGTACTCCTTATATTGTTTTTTGGCATAAATAGATATATACAAGTAAACACAAAAATATATATAAAATTGAACTACTAAACATATATGTCCTATATGACATAATACACGTTGAATATCACGTAGAACACAAAATTTGCACATAGAACGAATTTTTGTATACGTTTAATTTTAAACAAGTAGATATTTGAACCTTTTTTTTTTCAAGATTAAACGACAAACTTTATTGACCTTAAAGTTTTCTCAATACAAGTGTGGTCATATCTCAAACAATTTATTACTACTACAACAAACAGTAACCCAATTTTCTATAGGTGGTGCATGGGTTATTGGTTTAGTCACTTCACCGTTACAAAAATTTGAATTACAAACATTTTGATATGGAAAATCTTTTCCGATCTTCTATAGTGACTTTCGAATTATTTCATTCTTTGTCTTCTTCTAAACCTCTCCTCGGAGCGTCCAAATTAAAGCATCATTGAAAAAAAAGGTAGCCATTTTGTCTTGAAGACAAGGTAGACATCGAATTTTTGTAGGACTATACAAGATGGGTCATAATTCAGTTACAGTTTCTTGAAGATTATTCTATCCTAAACTCCCATTCATGCCTATCTAAAAAGTATTATATTTCCTTCAAGAGGTATCTCGAAAACTCATAAAGAAATCAAAATATTTCAATCTGTTCTTGATAATCGAATACTTTAAGAAGATGATCTACAAATCACAGTGGAGATCAACTCCAAATCATCCTAGTCTGAGAAATATGTCACTAACAACCCTCGAATAATGAAACGAATTTAAAAATATACCCGTTCTATTTGCAATAAAATATTCTTATTTCTTCAGATTTTATTTATGATTAATTTATTATTCATATATTTAAAATTTATTGCAACCTAAAATTTAAAAATAACTTAAAATATCTCAACTACTCAAACAACCTAACTAAATTCAAAATTCAAATTCAGCTTAAACTAAACAACGTATTCTGCTAAAAATTAGTGCAGTAACTAAAAACACATTTCAATACTCCCCCTTTGCTTTAGTTACTACAATTTCAAAAATTTGTTCCTCCTCAATTTCTGCTTATGCTTGAGGATTATTTTTAAGCTTGCACACTTTTGTAACATTACCTGCTTGTTTGCAATTTTCACATATTGCATCAGGTCTCCACCGACAAAATTTTTCTAAGTGCATTTTGCTTTTGCAGTATTTGCAAAGACGAAAATTATCTTTTTCCTTTTTATGCTTTGTGTATAAAGAGCACTATCAGTAACATTGTCTTGTTTGAAAGCTCTTCTTTGCTTTTGTGCTTGAAGTGCACTTATTAATTCTTCAACAGATGTAGTATAGAAATCTTTAGACTCTTCCAAAGATAAAATTTTAGACTCGAATCTCTTTGGAATTATCGCAAGATTTTTTTTTACTATTCTGTCATCTTTGAAATTGTGACGATCCTCCCTCTGCCGGTCTTGGGGCTCACCCCCTCACGGTGTCCCTCAATCTCACTCACATACTTAGGTATTGTGTAGCCAGGGTACAACCAATTCAATGCACCTTCACGCTACAGCACTTCGTGGGATTCGAACCTGGAACCTCTGGCCCTTCACGTCTTCTCAAGGAGGATCCCATTACATACTAAATGATCCTTAATACTAAGCCACAAAGATGACTAGTCTTTTCTAGGGTCAAGACTACCCCTAAAGATCATCAACAATGGCCCATTGCTTGCTTCATTAAATAGCTAGCAAGAGCAAAATCTTGATTATCTATGAAAGAAGGCTTATTAATTATACAAATGCAATAGAATTAAAGTTAACAAGATTTTTGAAATCTTATCAACTAAAACTGACTACTTTGGTTCAATTTTTTGCACATTAAATTTTTATTGGAAGACAAACTTAAAATAACAAAAATTTGTAATAACAAATGTTAAACAATTTAAATGCTAAAGTATTTTTTATTGCTACAACAAAAAATAATTCAACTTTCTATAGGTAGTGCTTGCTCCAAATGCTTACGCTGGATGAGACGTCCTTAGCAATTTTAGCTCTTATAATATCCATAGAGGGGTTAATAATTTTATTTTTGTGATCGTAACAATCAAGCCGTGGAAAGAACAAAAGATGTGCTCTAAATTTTGCAATTACATAACTCACAAAGTGGCCACTCCATGCTATTTTTCCAATGGGCCTTCATCGTTGGGCCATCAGTGAAGCCCAAAAGAAATGCCTTGCCAGTTTCATGGGTCCTATTGCAGGTGACCCGACCCGACCCGACCTGCATCATATCTGCTCGCACCGGTGTCTTCTTCCTCTCTCGCCACTCTTCATTCATAAACTAGCACACATGATGATTTCTGTGTATTAATTACTATAGTATGTTTTTCGCAGATATTTATTGGTGATTTTGGTATATATTTCTGGAAAATTGCGGTAAATTTACTCAAAGCTGACGCCCGGAAATTCTCACACTGAAGCTGTTTGATAAAATTCCTAAGAGGGTATCTTTCCTTTGATTCTCTCTACAATGTACTCACTCTTAACCTTTTATTCAAAATTGTCTTGTTAATCTCATGGGTATTCTAAATTCTCCATTTTTGCCTGCTTTTCCTCAAATAAACAAACCCCATTGTCGGAAAAATACAACTCCGTTAATCATTTCCTGCAGTTCTGACAAACCCATAACTGAGGAGGACAGGAAAACTAGGATAAATCAATTGGGGTTACTTAATCTTTCTGTTACACTCACTGTAATATCAGCTTCACTTGCACGACCCGCCAATGCAGCAAAAGTGTCTGAAAAGAGGCGTTCGACGAAAAAGTCTGAAGCCTTAACACCACAAGAGTTGAAAAAATGGTCACAGGGTCTTCCAACTGTGAGCAGTAGGCTACCTTATACAGAAATATTGGATTTGAAAAGGGAAGGGAAACTTAAGCACATAATTAAACCACCTAATGTAGGGTTGAAGCAACGGCCTGAGGTAGTTTTAGCTGTTCTAGAGGATTCTAAGCTTGTTAGAATTGTGTTACCTTCTGTTGAGACTGATCCAAGGTTTTGGGCTGAATGGGATGAGTTAAAAATCGATGGATTTTGCATGAATGCCTATACTCCACCATTGAAAAAACCTGAGCTTCCTTCGCCTTATTTGGGGTTTTTGGCAAATATGCCATTTTGGTTGTTATCTTTTGTGAAGGACAAGCCACAGTCAAAAAGGGCGTTGGAGTTGCAGAGGATGAGAGAAGAATTGAAGAGAAGGCAAAAGAAGGAGTTGGAGAAGATGCGGAACGAGAGGGAGAGGATGGAGAAGGCACTGAAAATGCAGAAGAAAATGGAAGAGAGGAAAAGAAAAAGCGAGTTGAAGAAAATGAGGTATGAGGAGTCCTTGCGTCAAGCGAGTAGAAGTTCTCGGGATATGGCAAGAATGTGGGAAGACTTAGCTGGTGATTCAAATGTTGTCACCGCTCTTGGTTTGCTTTTCTTCTTCATTTTTTATAGAACTGTTGTATTTAGCTATAGGAGGCAGAAAAAGGATTATGATGATAGGTTGAAGATAGAGAAAGCAGAAGCTGAGGAGAAAAGGAAGATGAGGGAATTGGAAAGGGAAATGGAAGGGATTGAGGGTGTTGATGACGATGAAGAAGAAGGAAGGAAAGGGGAGGAAAATCCTTATATGAAGATGGCTATGCAATTCATGAAGTCAGGTGCTCGTGTTCGCAGAGCACGCAATAAGAAACTTCCCCAGTATTTAGAGAGAGGTGTCGATGTTAAGTTCTCTGATGTTGCTGGTCTTGGAAAAATTAGGGAGGAGCTTGAGGAAATCGTTAAGTTCTTCACCCACGGGGAGATGTATCGCAGACGAGGAGTCAAAATACCAGGTTTAGATACAAGCAGATATTGATTTCTATGTATCTTCTTGAATGTGGATTCCCCTTTGAGTTTGTTGTTTTATTCATATTTTCTTTAAATTGGAAGTCCCTTTCTTTCTATTTTCGAACAGCATGAATTAAGCAGATCAATTGCTCTAGACTTGTTAGTTATTTTTTCTGGACACTAGTGTATATTCCTGCACTATACTGTCATTTCCTTATGAAATCGTGTGTTTAAATGGACTAAATAGACCTAAAAATTATAGGATTTTCCACTGTGATAACCCAGCGTTAGCAGGTCCAAGGTTCGTTTTATATATCTATATCTATATCGATATCTATATTTATATCTTATAAAGATAGATAGATATAAAATTCTTTTGGATTTTCTCTTGTTATTTTCATTTATTTGCATTTCACTTCTCCATGTTTCTTAACAATAACATGTAAGAATATTATTCTTTCTGACTTGAATATAACATAATATGTTTGATATCTACTTCTGTAACTTTAACTGAAAGAACCTTTTCATCTATCTGTTTCCCTCCTCTCAAAGTTTTTGATTACTGATTCTTGTTGTTATTCATTACATCAATTTGTACAAATACCATTGCCAGGGGAACTTCGCTGCTTTCATATATTTTAAAGCTATTTCCCTGCAATTATCTTCTTTTTCCCAATTCTTTCTTGCATCATTTCACTTCTCAAATAATGACAACTTTATGTGCCCATAAGTTTTACTATGCACCATTTTTTAGAGTAATGGTGGTATCTGGGTCAACTTGAGGGCACCTCGACTATTCCACCAGGTACCAGTATCTCCCAATACCGTAGGCTAGTAGGTACCTGGTAACTCTTTTGCTCCTTCCCGTTTCACTTCGACAAGATACTCTGAGCTTTTTTGCCTGCTTGTTTGGCACATTAGCTTGGTACTGCTTTATTCTTGCCTTGTACCATTACATATTTATTGAGCAATAATTTCAGGAGGGATACTGCTTTGTGGTCCACCTGGAGTGGGGAAGACATTGCTAGCGAAAGCGGTCGCTGGTGAGGCAGGGGTGAACTTCTTCTCCATTTCCGCATCTCAGTTTGTTGAGATATATGTCGGTGTTGGGGCTTCTCGTGTTCGAGCTCTCTACCAAGAGGCGAAGGATAATGTAAGTTAAGTTTCTCTTCTCTATATCCACGCCGTCGTTCAGAGTCATTTGTTTATAAATGCTTGGTGTTTATAGTTGGCAACTCTTATTCCCCCTATGTTGTGGACAAAGATTCTGCCATTTCCCTCCTATTCTGAATGATTTGTTTGTTTTTGTCTTTTCTGATTGCAAACCCTCTAGTTTGGTGTGGAGTAGTAGTTGTTTGCTTGATTGTCTGTTGCTGAGTGGGCTGCTTCATAGTACAACAACAACAACAACAACATACCCAGTGAAATAGGGCTGCTTCATAGTCTTGTTTCTAAATCTTGTCAAGCCATTTTTGCTTTTATTAGAATGCTTTTATATGTAACCTATAATGTCTTAACAAAATATGAACATTATTATGTGGTTTGGCATAGGCCCCATCAGTGGTGTTCATTGATGAACTGGATGCAGTTGGCAGAGAACGTGGTTTGATCAAGGGCTCTGGTGGACAAGAACGTGATGCGACTTTGAATCAGGTTTCCTTGGGATTTTTCACTTATGAGAAACTATCACTCATTTTTTTGAAATCTCAGGCTACATTGATTTACAACGTCCCCCATTTTCTCCAGCTTCTTGTATGCTTGGATGGTTTTGAAGGCAAAGGTGAAGTCATCACTATTGCTTCTACAAATAGGCCAGACATATTGGACCCAGCACTTGTTCGACCAGGGCGGTTTGATCGAAAGATATACATCCCAAAACCTGGCCTTATTGGACGAATTGAAATACTTAAGGTGCAAGTTGCATATGTAATTTGTCTATTGAAAAACTTTAATCATTTTGGGGATGTACAACATCTTAAAGCTTTTTTCATGGGGATATTGACATCTTTATAAGCTTGTTACATATTTTGCTTCATGCTTTACTTACATCTCGTTTCCTTAGGTGCACGCTCGTAAGAAGCCTATGGCTCCTGATGTGGACTATATGGCTGTTGCTAGTATGACCGATGGGATGGTTGGTGCAGAGTTGGCCAACATTGTTGAAGTTGCTGCTATTAATATGATGCGTGATGCAAGAAATGAGGTAATAGCTTTTAGGTTCAGTCTAAGCTTGTAAGCAATATATGTTGATGGTAGTTGTTATTGACTGTACTGATAGACTTGTTGGGCTTCGTATTCAGCAGCATTAGGTCTTCTTAGATGAGTTCTTATTTGTAACACTTGCGACATTAGATCTCTTATTGTTTACACATGTGACATGGAGGTAGAGAGTTTGTTTCTGAAAGACCCTCGGTTCAAGTGCATCAATCTTAAATAAAAGAAGAAAAAGAACAGTGGACAAAAAAATAATGGATTAGTATAAAGGCTACAAGAATGAGATAATAACAGCCACAAATAGTGTGATAAACTAAATACTGTGAGAAATATTGGGGGAGAATATTATTGAATTGTTGTCTACATTATTACATTGAGACCCTATTAATAGTTACTATATTAGATCCTTTTCCAACTAGGATACTATAATACAATGGAAAAGGTATCTATATACTATTGTAATTCCTATTCTTATTCTAAGTAGGATTGTATTTACCTATTCCTATTCTAACACTCCCCCTCAAGCTAGTGCATACACGTCATATGTACCTAGCTTGTTACAAATGTAATTAATACAAGAATCGATGACGAGCGTGTTGAGATATCAGCAAGTTGATCTTCACAAAATTAATAGTCAACCTCAATGTTTAGTCTTCTCATGCAATTCCGAGATTGCATTGTTAAACTTCCCAAACCAAGCTTGAGAAGATTGTTTTAGACCATAGAATGATTTACACAACCGACATACAAGGTTATCAGACTCCCCCTGAGCAACAAAATCAGGTGGATGCTCCATATAGATTTCTTCCTCGAGATCATCATAGAGAAAGACACTCTTAATGTTCAACTGATTAAAAGGTCAATGGAGAATGACAATATGGATCATCTCAAAATTACTCTAAGAAAGTCACTTTAAAACTTCTCTAGACCTGCTTATGCACCAAATTATTAGATTTGATGGCTGAAAATGGTCACAAATTGAGAAATAAAATTATATGAGAAGGGTTGGAATGATGACACGACACTACAGAGAATAGAATTATATGGGTAGGGTCGGAATGATGGCACAACCCTACTGGAAAATAGAAATTATATAGGTAGGATCATATTGACGACATGACCCTACTGCAAAAGAAATATTTTATGGATAGGGTCGGAATGATGGCACGACCCTACGCAAACTAGATTTGATGAGTCACCGAAAAGACGAATGGAACTACGCAAATCAAATCTGAGTCACCAAAAAAGACACAATGCTATGCAACTTAGATATGAGAAAGTAGTTCGAAAAATTCACGGTACTACAGAAATTGAATGAGTAGTCCGGAGAGATGCACGGTGCTACACAAATCGAATATGAGAAAGTAGTCACCGGAAAGATGGTACGGTGCTACACATGATAAAAAAAACAGTCACCGAAAAGATGATACGGTGCTACCCAAATTAGATGTAAAAAAAAGTAGTTTCCGGAATGATGGCGGTGCTACACAAACACTTAAAGATGTGGGGTTGACACAAAACAACCCTAGAAAGACACCGAAAATTGACGACTTGTTTGATTGAATTTTCTTCCCTTGAATATGAGAATCATATATATATCACTAACCCTACTTTGTTAACATAACTACTGGCCAGACGGGCAACATATGTAGGTCATAGCCGCCCGCCGGCAACGGAAGCTCTTTGATTTTCTACCAAGACCGTAGAAGCTCTGATACCATGTAAAATTAGGTCTTGGGCCTAACTCACACCCCAAAAGCTAGCTCAAAGGAAGGAGGATTGCCCAAGCCTTATAAGGAGTCCACCCATCTCATTAACCACCAATGTGGGATTTTTGTTCTTCAACACCCCACCTCACGCCCAGTGCTTAGCATCTGGTGCGTGGGCAATTTTTAATTTTTTCGGGGGCCCAACATTGGGTGAGATGGGTCCTGCTCTGATACCATGTGAGAAATATTGGGGGAGAATATTATTGAATTGTTGTCTACATTATTACATTGAGACCCTATTAATAGTTACTATATTAGATCCTTTTCCAACTAGGATACTATAATACAATGGAAAAGGTATCTATATACTATTGTAATTCCTATTCTTATTCTAAGTAGGATTGTATTTACCTATTCCTATTCTAACAAATACAATAAACAACATATGGCACTTCAATAGCGCGATTAGTCCTACACCTGGTACTAAAAATTTCTTCATTGTTGCTTTCAATATGATGCCCTTTTTAGGTGGAGAATTGGGGATGGGTTGATGTTGCCTCGAAATATTTTTTTTGATATCACGGTAGAGAACGAATCCCCCCCCCCCCCCCCCCTCCACACACACACACCACAAAAAAAAAAGGTTTCAAATATATATGATAAACTAATTAGTTTACAACTAATATAACCATGTTTTATATACATAAAAAGGCCAAAAATCATAAGAAATATACTGTGACTATACAATATAACTTACAAAAAGTCCTAGAAAATATACACTAACTAGACAACATAAATTATTTATACATGAGCTATACACTAAATATACATTGTGTTACATTCTACGCATGAAATATACATTGAATATAGACCGAATGACCATTTTTTTGGTAATTGAAATTATCGAATGGTCATTTGTGTAATTATCCTAAAAGAAATGTATGCTGGCACTTTGTTTAACCTCACGGTTTGGACTTAGCAGATTACAACTGATGACTTGTTACAAGCCGCACAAATTGAAGAACGAGGAATGCTTGACCGGAAGGAGAGAAGCCCTGAGATGTGGAAGCAAGTGGCTATTAATGAAGCAGCAATGGCTGTGGTAGCAGTGAACTTCCCAGATCTTAGAAATATTGAATTTGTAATGCTCTTTACTCTTCTCTATTTTGATAATTTAGTGTCTGCTTTTTCATTGTTGTTTTATGGTCTGACAATTTGGTGAAGTATCATTGCTGAGTTGCACCCACTGACCCAAGGGTGTGGCCTAGTTGTCAATGATGTGGGTTGCCTCATCACAATGAGGCTCAGGTTCAAATCTCAACAAAGACAATATACTAGGTGATTTCTAGTGAGATGACAGGTATCCCGTGGAACATGTTGAGGTGCATGCAAGCTGGCCTAAAAACCACAGTTATAAAAAAAAGTATCTTTACTGAGTTAGCAATCATGTTCATGTTTACCCTACTGCCCTTGCTTCATTCACTTCACTTTTCAATAGTACCCAAAGCCTAAAGATATGTTGTATCACTTGAATTTTACTTAGGATAACTCCTTGAGAACCTGTACGCAATTCTGGCATCTTCCCTAATTATTCAGTGTTGCTGGCGTATCATGTCATTATATTAACTTGTCAAGAATTTAGCAAGTACTGGTATTATGTTTATTGTTTAGATATCAAAACTATGAGAAAAGTGCAATATGTGATTGCTATGATCTTGCACACAGTAGTTGCCTGTTTGAAAGATTGACGAAGTAGTTGCAAGCATGCTCAAATGTTGAATTTATTATACCTTTCCCTAGTGTACGAGCTTTATAATTTAGATTAATAGCTAAAATCTCAGTCCGAGTTAACCATGTGTCAAAGGAAGCAATACCCGTGTAGTAGAATACAACTTGTTTGAAAGGAGCTTTGGAGTGGAATTCGGTCAGTCAGGAGAGACTTGATAAAAGATATATCAGTGTGTGTCTTCCTGGATTCTGATTTCTCATGTTTTTCTTAATGGAAATTTCAATGTAATCTGTATTGAGTTCAAGCACCTCCACATCAGAGATGGAGGAGCTGGGGCCGCAATGAATCCCTTTCAACGAAAACTTACACTGTATATATAATGTGAAAAATATTGTTATGCATATATATTATATAGGCGTCGAATCTTCTTAATTTCTTTGTGTATTTTTCTTATTTTAATTTTGAAATCCCCTTTAAATTTATCCTGACTCCGCCACTATTTCGCATTAAGTTCCACTATGCAGGTGCAGGGATCAAATCTCATTAGTAGCATTCCTTATCATTACAAATTTATTATTTTTACCTTTATAATATGCATGGCTACGAGCTTTATAATTTTGATTAATAACAAAATCTCAATCTGAGTTAACCATGTGATAAAGGGAAGCAATACCCATGTAGTAGTATACAACTTGTTAGAAGGGGCTTTAGAGTGGAATTTGGTCAGTTAGGAGAGACATGATGAAAGATTCCTTCCTGAATTCTGATTTCTCGTGTTGTTTAATGAAAGTTTCAATGTAATTTAACCATGTATTACACAATGTAAGCTGTACCCATTTAATTGAACATGACTCATTACAAAGGAGCATTGGAGTGGACTGACTGCTGGTATGGCCGTATGGGTAGCAAACAGAACTTCAGATAAACAACAACATACCCAGTGGAATCCCACAAGTGGGGTCTGGGGAGGGTAGAATGTAGCAGACCTTACCACTACCTCATAGAGATAGAGAGGTTGTTTCCTGGGAACCCTCGTATGAAAAACGCATAAGCAGAATAAACTAGATATGAAAGACAAGGGAGGAAAGAAAAGGAAACAAAAAGAGTGGCTAATAACTAAAGACACATGATGGTATACAGATACGATATAATTAACATATATAAGACGAGTAATGGCAACACAAGATATATAGGCACGACTAAACCTACTACCCTACTATACTCCACCTCCAGACATCAACCTAACCCAACTAGCGTATTAACCTTTTACTCTAATTAGCCACTTCCACTCCTTCCTATCTGGGGTATGTCCTCGGTGAGATCAATTTTCACCATATCTTGAAGAAACCAAAGTCTTAACTAAATTATGCCCGCTGTACATTCAAGAATATAGATTTTTTTAAAAAAATTTCTTGAAATCTCTAATTCCTATGCCTGTCTATAGGTACAAAAATCCCAGAATAGGTTTTGCTAAACAGAACTTTTTAGATAGTTGGGAGAAATTTGATGATAGAGCAATCAGTGTTTGCGCTTCTTCCTGAATTCTGATTTCGCATGCCTTTTGCTTGAAAATGTGGAGAAAAGACTCATGTCATTCACTAATGCTAGTATCTTTTTTTCTTTTCTTCCAAAGTGCATTGAGTTCTTGTTTTTGTACTTAAAAAATGTGTTATCAGAATCATTACAATTGATGATTTAGTTAAACCCATTGTTACTTCAATAATATAGCATAAACATTCTTCATAGTGCCTTTTATGATGGCTATTCTTCGTTAATGTTTCTTTTTGAGAAGCTCACTATTGCTCCAAGGGCTGGGAGAGAGCTGGGTTATGTGAGGATGAAAATGGATCACGTCAAATTTAAAGAAGGAATGCTGAGGCACGGTTTCTATCCCCTTCATATTGCACTTATCTTTCAGATTTGTTCTTTTAAAACTTAGATTTGGAAATTTACTTTAAGGAATGCTTGCTGACCACAGTTTCTTATCCCCTCCATATTGCACTTATCTTTCTAATTTTATTCTGTTAAAATTTAGTATTGTGAATCTAATTCAACAAGATATGGTAGTGTATATGTAATGGTACTAAGAAGTGAGGGGATTTCAAACTTCCACTCAGGTATTGCTTCACTATCTGTTGGTCTTACTTAACATATGCACAATTTGGAATAACAACCACCTCCTGCTTTTTGAGCCACTGCCACTCAGATGTCAAAAAAAATTAAAAAAAATCTAGATAATAGGCATCTGTAACTTTTGATGCTTCATTTTAATGCAGCCGACAGTCGCTCTTGGATCACATCACTGTTCAGCTAGCACCACGTGCTGCTGATGAGCTGTGGTATGGAGAGCACCAGGTAAGATACGCCGAAACTTAAAATTTTGGTTTTGCTTCATTTGTCACCTAGCATTGAAATAGCTTGGAAAGGATCCTTGCTGCTTTTATGCAGTCTCAAAGATGATTGTGAAATGTAGCCTAATAGAGTATCGTGAAGCAAATCCATAGCCATCGGGACACAGACTCAAATCTCATGGCCAACATTGAACAGACGTACAAACATAAATATGCACTAGGCCATTGCATGTAGTTATGGAATAGAGTTATTGATAAACTATGTATTGGCCCAATTAACTCTGGTGACAGATTTCAGATTTCAGATGCTAATTTGTGACAATATTCTACAGAATCTTATAACCTGATTACTGTAGGATATGATTGTTCATTCTTTTATTATTCCTGCTCTTATTCGAACGCGTAGAAGCATGTATGTTTTAATTTATATTTACTATTTTAAACATTTCATCCAGAGGATCTTTACTCTTTGCATTTCAGCTTTAAAGTCAAGTTTCTGAGGATACTGTATATGAAAAACACCTCTGAACAACTGCCAAATGTCTGTTACTTGTATCAGAGATGTGTGAGATTAACATATGAATTATTAAACCCGTCTATGTAAATGTATGGGCAGCTGTTTTCCTCTGTGTGTTCTTACTGTGTATAATGTTAACAGATGACTTCTATACATCCTTTTAGAAGTTTTCATGCATAAGTTATTTGAATCTCTATCCATATCTTTACCCTTACTCTTTCCTAGTCAAGTGTTACCATAGTATCTTAATCTAGGACCTTGAGTAATAGCAGTTAACACAATATTTGTATCAAACTGTAATGTAGAAAGTCAATATGCATTTTCATGACATAAACTCCATTTGGATGATAATTCTTCACTAATACATATAAAATATTTCAGTTCAGTACAATATGGGCTGAGACTGCAGATAACGCAAGGTCGGCAGCTCGGACTTTAGTTCTTGGTGGTCTATCTGATAAACATTATGGTTTGGCTGACTTCTGGGTGACAGATAGCATAAATGTAAGATTTCACTCTGCACCCCTCACTTTAGTTATTTAATCATTTCTCCTTCCCCGTTCATCAAGGTTTTAAAGGGATTTTAGCAAAAGTATTTCTTTCCCCTTTCCAGAAGTACGAATATTTCATTTAGTATGCCAATGCTAGAGTTTCAAAGATGCTTATAAAACTGAAAAAATTCCCGTGTCTTTTCTTTTGGGTTGCATTACGTTGGTACTTCATTTCATCTGTATTTTCTACATTGATGTGTTTAGCGTTCCACCTGAATTCCACAATATATTTTGTTTGTCAGGACATTGACTCTGAGGCACTTCGGATCTTACATATGTGCTATGATCGTGCAAAAGAGGTATCAGTAGAACTCATTCCTCCTCTCTGCTCCCGCAAACAAAAATGAAAATAGTGAATTACGAAATTGCATGCTACATAGGTTTTCACTGATGCAATGTTGAAATGACTCTACAGATCCTTCATCAAAACCGGAACCTTATGGATGCAGTCGTTGATAAACTAGTTGAGAAAAAAAGTCTTGCTAAGGAGGAATTCTTTAAATTAGTTGAGCTACATGGATCCCTTCAACCAATGCCACCCAGTGTAGTAGATCTCAGGTCTGCTAAACGCTTGGAGTTCCAGAATATGCAAAAGGAAATTGTTTCTCAAGGACGAAATTGAGCAACGTATATCTAGAATTGTGCTATGTTCCTTACGTAACCATAAGTTGCTGTGCTCTTTTAGTTTTCTCCCGGAAACATGCTCTCCTTCTTCAGTGAAGGATCTTTCCTTCTCACCTGCTAACTCATTGAAAGATAGAATCAACTCATGCGCCTTTTCCTGGATCCTGGCATGAACTCAAAAAAGCATCCTGTCGCCGGCTTGATCTGTAGTTTTTTGCTTTTTGGCTACTGGGGCTCGTGCCAGCTTTGCAGGGTACGACTTCCTTCGATCTAATTTTGTCTTTAAGATCCTATTGAAGTGGTACAGTTATGTAAGGAGAATTCTTGCTACACCTGAGATTGGATGTAGCAGAGAATGCCAGAGCTTTATGCTTCCATTTTGAAACTTTCAAGCCCAAATAAATTTGTGGTTAAAAACATGGAATGATATTTGTATACTTGTAAAATTTTTGTACCATGTAACGTTAATTATGTTATAACATTTGTGCAATTTTAAAAGTTTCTCATTAGAAAGTTGATAGTTTCGAAATTCAGAAGTGTCATTCTTCTTATCTCATTAATCAGTAGTTGTAGGTAGATGTGAGTTCAAGAGTAAGAATAAACTTCTTTTTTTACATATGTATACATAGTTCGAGTTAAAAGCAATGTGTTCAGTTGAACGAATGAACTGAACCTTCCTAGATTCGCCTCTGATTGTAGTAGTGTCAAGTCCCCTCATCATGTTTAGCAATTTCTTCAAGGTTACAAGAAAGTAGTTGTGCTTTCTTAGCTTCTTGACCCCAATCAATTCTAGCAATAAACACTAACAGCAAGGCCAAACAAGAAGCTACACCAACCACAAAACCTGTCAACAATCCAGCTAAACCAAGATGAATCTTGAAAGCCAAAATCACACCTAATGGCAATGCCAAGAGATAAAATCCAAATATATTTGCATATGTCCCTAGCCATGGCCTAGCTGTTCCTCGAACGATACCTCCACAAACTGCTAAAGGGAAATTAACCACTTCAAGCAATGCCATTAACAACATCATCTTCTTAACACCACTTATTATCCCTTTGTCATGGCTAAACAAAGGCCCCCATATACCCCTTGCCCCTGCCATAACAGAACCACCAAGAAAACCTGAGACAATGCTCATGGCTAACGATACACAGGCTGCACGATAAGCAGGTCCAGGACTGTCTGCACCAAGCTCATTAGACACACGAATAGATGCAGATGTTGCTAAAGAAAGCATAACAGAGAAAAGCAAATAATCAAAGTTCAACACAATGGCTATAATCCCAATTGCTTGTTTAGCATTTGGTAAGTGTCCTGTTAACAAAACCAAGATTTCATAACACCACCATTCAAGGCAAGTAGTAAGACAACATGGTCCACATAACTTGAGAAATCTGATCCAATTGCCATATCCTTGTTCACACCATCCTCCTTCTTTCCATTTCCCACCCTTTCTGTTCTCCGCGATCACAACATAAATAGCCAACAAAATCATGATCAAGAAGTTTGTTATCCAATTCGACATTGAAACTCCTACTATCCCTTTGGTTCTTGAAAGCAACATGGTTATTGGTACATGACAAACAACTGCTAAAGTTGAGCTCAACATAATTGGGATAGTAACATTTTGTGTACTTAAATAAGCCTTTAAAGGGCATAAAAAAGAAGTGATAACCAAATCAGGGAGGAGATAAACTAGATAACTTTTGGCTACAATTGAAATATCTTCTTGTTGGCCAAAGTGAATTAAGATCTTATCAACATTTAGCCACAAGACAGAAATAGGCAAGCTGACTAATAGTAAAAACAAAGTAGCCATAACAAGGGTCTTATGAAGAAGTTTATAATTTTTAGCCCCAAAAGCTTGTCCACAAATTGGCTCCATGGCACCACAAAGGCCATTCAAGACCGAAAAACCGGTCACATTTGCAAATGTAAAACCAAGTGTCCCTCCAGCTAAATAAACATCTCCAAGCCTACCAAGAAATGCAGTTGTAATGGCTGTTTTTGCAAACCATGTGAAGTTCATAGCTATCAAAGGAAGTAATATTCCTCTTTGCAATTTTAGCTCTGAAAGGCCACTTTGCATTAGGCTTGAATATGCTGGCCATTTTTCTGGTGAAGGTGTCATTTTTTTTGTTTTGTGAATTGGCAAAGATAGTTTAATTCTCTATGTTTATTCAGTTTCTTCTTATCTTATAATAAAAATTAACAAGAATGATAAATGTGCATGAGGGACATGATTAGTATCGTGAGGGGTTTGTTTTTTTCTAAAAGATGACACAAAAAGTGGCCCTTTTTGTAACGGCCAATTAGGAAAGAAAGCTAATTGGTGTGAGAACTTTAAAAGTTTTGAGAACTGTTTACAAGTTAAATTCATGTTTTATACCATCACGTTAAGTTAACCTATAATAAAGCGATAACTCTCTTTAACAATAATAATATATAAAACGTAATCTCATAAATGAAGTCTGAGAAAACAATGAATACGATGCCAAGAACTTAAAGTAAATAATGTAAGTGGACAAATCAAGGCAAAATAGCATGACAAATTAAGCATATTCTCAAGAAAACAAAAAAATAATAACTTCAACAAATAAAACTATCACAAAAATCGAAAACTGCAAAAGTATGTAATACTACAACTACAAATATACAAGCATATGTAAGACAACACTCAACTACTTACTAACCCTCTACTATAATCTGTGTCCTGCGTAATCTTTCATCTAAGATTATATATATTCTAGATAAATTAAAATTTACGTCATATGCTATGTAATCATCTCTCCTCGATACAAATTTTGATATATAATAAACTAAAAAATTGAGCAATTAGCTATTATAGTTGGTTAATTCGCATTAATAATCATGTAAAAGCTAAGTTCCATCCATTATCAATATATATAACTTAAATTCGTTATAAAAAATAAAATTAGTAGTTGATATTAATTTTATTTCAGTATTTTTTAATTAATGTATAAATTATCATACATGGCCCAGGATGTCCCTCATACTCCACTTCTTATAGTGGGAGATGAGGATGCAAAAGCAGATCAACTATATGTTAGAAAGATAAAGTATAGCTTTAAGGTAAACCTAGCATTTCAATTACGGATTCGATTGAATTTAATAATTTTAATATTAATATAACTTTATATTAGTATCAAATATAACGTTTACTTATTATTATATATAAATAATCAATCAAAAATTCAATAATTTCTTTTTTTAAAATGTAGAATTCATAACTCAAATCTTATCTTCAAAATATTTATATATATATATCTCTTTAATCTTGATAAGTTTGAAATATGAAGTAGTAATATATTCTATTGGTACACGTTAAATAACACTTGGAACTTTAATTGTAGTCTCCCCCTTTCCATTTAACTACGGCGGTCAATATGAGCTAAGTTCGTAGGATTTATTTGAGTGATTTAATATGGTTGAGTTAAAATTTTTGAAGGTCATTTAAAAAATAAACTTTTTAGATTAGTTTGAATAAGTTTGTTGATTTATTATACTTTTACAATATGAGTTGGACTGACCCATGGATCAAATTAAAAAATAATTTAAAATAAAATAGAATATTAAAAATAACAAGAGTCAAAATTTAAAGTTCATTTAAAAATTTTAATACAAATTATGTTTTTACAATATGTAAAAGTAACACCAATACCATATAATATTGTCTTGTTGCTATTATTTTAATATTTTTAAATTAAGATTTAATTTTAAAAAATTATCTATACTATATTAAAAGCGTGAAGGCTCTAAATATTGTTTGAACTTTTTTCCCTTCATTAAAAGACTCAGCTTTAGATAAAATCGTCTTTTTATCATTTTTTCTTTAAATTATTATTTAATTATATATATAATATTTATTTTTAAAATATATAGGAAGAAGTGATAATATAAGGCCTTCTAGCCTTATAATACATTTATATTGAATGAATTATTCACTTTTAATACAAATGCAGATTTATCACAGTATTGCTATATATTGTTATAAATAGTAATAAATAAAAAGTATCGTTAAAATCAGTAATTATTTATTAAAAATGATCCGCTTAAGTAATTTTTTCTTGTAAATAAAAATGTGAAATGACCCACTAAGGCCCGCAACCCACATCTTAATGGACTAAACTATATATTTTCTGACCCACAAAAAATAAATCTGTCCAGTCTGACTTGTCAAATTCTAAAATCCTTATACACTAGCACCAATAGGATAGTCAACATGTATTGACAGCTTTACGTTTAACTTCTCCCAAATTATTTAATCCCATTATTAAGTGATAGTAAGTTTTTTCTTACAAGGTTTGAATTTTATCCTCCATCATAAATTTTCTACAGGAAAAAAAAAAAAAAGAAAAAATTGCTAAAAATAATATAAGTTTTTTTTCTCGAAATTATACTTTAAGCATTTGCTACACATAATAGGATGGGAACATATGATAAGATATTAATTATTCGAACAAGAATTAGCATATGATGCCAATAAATTCTTGGTTTTTCCCTCAATACTTGGAAACTTTTCCTCTTTATATAAAAATTCGGAAAATCATATGAAATAAAGTTGAATTTTTATTAAAAAAAAAAGTTAGAATGTTTTAATGTGTTGGAATATGCCATAATATTCTTATGTACATTTTCTGAAAGAACTAAAAAAAATTAAGGATTATTTTGATAGATATTTTGATTGAATTAGTCATATGAAAAAAGAAAAAAATAGTCATTGCTTCATATGAAGAAAAAGGAAGCTTTTTCCTATTTTCGTGAAAATCTATTTTTCACTGTATTTTTTAATGAACTAATTCGATGAAAAATGAAAAAGAAAATCATGTTCTATAATATAATTTTTTTACTAATTTACGAAGGGAAAAAAAACTTTTCTGTGAGTAATGCATGTTTGACTGCAATATATCTGTAATTTTTTTAATTGCTATTAGGTCAAGGTAATTCACAATAGCATATATATAAAACTAGCTCTTTCTATCGAGCTTGATACGATAATCTAGAAAATAGCTATAACTAATTAAGTTGAACTTAAAATTAAATTGCTCTTTCTGTTCTCTTTCCTTTCCTTTTTGTCATATGTAGCTTATTCTGCTTATGGGTTTTTGAGACGAGGGTTTCCAAGAAACAACCTCTCTACTTATATGAGGTAGTGATAAGGTTTGCGTACATTCTACCCTCTCCAGATTCCACTTATGAGATTCCACCGAGTATGTTATATTGTTGTATCAGTGTGATGAAACTTTTTTGGAAATTATACAACTTCCTACCCTACCAAAAAGAAAAAAGAGGAAGAAATTGAGAACTCTTGGAATCTTTTTTTAATTGGTAGGGATCATTTTATTTATAAAGTCATGGAATAAAACACTAAACAAAAGTAGGGTAAACCATAAAGATGAAAGATAGATATCCAATTAACTTTTGGAAAGTATATATAAAAATAATGTTGTGTAAATTGTAATGTTCCTCCTTCAATTTGTAGGAAAAATATTTATTTTAATAATAGATATAATTATGATTCTTTTCTTCCAAATAAAATAATAAATATCGATCCATAGAAAAATGTGCATTTTTATTCATATATATATATATATAGATTGATCGATCAAAAACTAAAATTGCTTCGATTTATTGTATTTGTAGCTAAATTATAACAAAATCTTTATACGTTGCTTCATAAAAAAACCATCACATCAAGTAGTCAAGCTAAACGCCAAAAAAGAAATTAAATTAAAATAGTTGTGTAAATATAAATCAGATTCTTAGTCATTATTGGTCAGCTTTTCAACATTTAAATTTAAAACACAAATAAATATGCACTACAAAAGTTTTCTTGGGAATCTTTAATTTCTTTGTTTGTTACGACTACATAATTTATCTGCAGATTTTCTATAATATTTTATTATAATTGTCTTTATTTTGTTTTTCTACATCATTTTAGACTATTATTTTTATGAAATTATTCTATTAAAAATAATATTTTTATCTCTAAAGTAATAATAAGATTGCACATACTTTTTTTATGTATACATATTATATATTGACATTTTTTTATTTCTTCGTAAATCTATTTTTTTATATTTTGATATTTTTTAATAAAAATTTTAACTTCGTCACTGCTTGAACTTTGCTTTCCATTTGTCCCCTTTCATGATGCATGCATGTAATAATTATTTAGGTCATAGTTTATAATAATTTCATACTTTATAGTGGTTGATGTCTTGATGATAATAAAATAAACACTGTAATGTTATTGTGTTCACTGTTCAGGCACTTCCACATTAGGACAGAGGGGCATAACGAACTCTCTTCAACGAACAATTATATTATGTATATAATATAAAAAATATTTTTACGTATATATAATAAACGTTGAGTATAATTTTTTTGAGTTGTGTATATATTAATTATCTTGGCTCCATCACTTTACAGATATGTCAAAATAATAATCTCTCTTTACTAACTTATTCTTGAAACTTCTTCTGTGTGGTTAATGTTGTTTATTTTCAAAAACAATTAATTATAAAGACAAGATGGAAAAGAGTTAATTAAATATATCTTGCTTTGTAAATTGACAAATATTTTGGGAGGAATATTTGTAGTAATATTGATAATTATTATGAGAAGGAGAAAATAAAAATAGATGAATTTCATAGTAAGTTAATAGGTGACACCACTCAATTAATTAATTCATTGAGTGGTATTTTCTAATCATGTAAATTATCACAATTGTCAAAAAGTTTAGAAATTCTTGTTAGTTCATTGATACTTATCTGATATGCATTAGCCTAATCTTGATTATTTAATCTTGAATATTTAATGAACTGGAACATAGATTCCCCCTAAATGGTTAATTTTGGCTTTTTTGGGGGTAAGAATAAGTTAAAGAACAAATTATGTGAAAAAATGAGTTGGAATTTCTTTATCTCGAACTTTTAAAAAAAATTATCATTATGATTTCAAATAATCTTAACATCATATAATTTTTTCATTAAATTATCGCAATAGGATGCATACAGTATCATGTGGAGCCGCGAACTCCTATGTTAGCAAACGGAGACTCGAACCCCTAACTATCGGATAGAGACTTGAACCCCCTAATCCCCCCACCTGTCCTTCAGCCGGGAAAGAAGTTAGCCAGGGTCAGATGGTCTGACAATCAACAAGGACTCGAACTCCGAAATAATCATCTGGGGACTCGAATTAGAAATAGTCATGGGGCACTCAAATCCCGCAATAATTCAGTTATATGATGCAATGAAAGAATTAAATATAAACATGTGGAATTAGAAGTATACATGACAAGCATCATATAAATCATAATTCCCATAGAGATTCCTATGGCAAATTAAACTTGATTTTGGAATATTTTTAAGGAATTGATCCGAGGCTTAAAGTATAAATATATATATATATATATATATATATATATATATATATATATATATATATATATATATATATATATATATTTTAAAAAAAAGAAATTTTAGGGAAAACGTGTTCAAATAATTGTCTTCTAAAAGTAATTATATGTGTTTTTGAGAAAATTATACTTAACAAAAGTAAAGACATTTTTATACCACAAATTCTTCTGAGTCTAACATTTAGATGTTGAAAAATTAAAGTAATTATTAAATAAAAAATTACCTAAATATACAACTTATTAAATCATATTTTCTAAAATTCTTTACCATTTAAAAAAATTATAAAAATCTCAACTCTCTTCAATTTTCTGATACATTTGTGATGCATCGAAACGTCGGACACATCACTTTACACGATATATTAATCAGATACATTGCGTATCAAGCGGTACAGATTGGGGCCAAATCTCCACAACGTAAAGCCCTTATCGTGGACATATCACATATGGTCAAAAAATTAAGAGGAACTATTATCACAAATTAAAAGTTAGTTCCCAATAATTGTAAAATATACGTCATATTTTAATTATAAATTTTTTACTAACTATAGATTACATTTTTTTTAAACAAAAAATATCTGAAATCTCGTGTTTGATCAAATATTTTTATATAAATTGAGATCGAAAAACTATAAAATATGAATTCCACCCAATCCCACTATCACAAAATAGGAAATTTGTGGGTGTTTCGATTGATTAAGAGTGTGAGATTCTTTAGTGTAGTGGAATTACATGTGGACCTCTCTTCTATTGTCCCATCAATATTGACAAGTAATTATTGAAGAATTATTTGATTTGACACAAAATCATGGAGGTAGCACAAAATTTAATTAGTAATATGGAGAGAGAGTCAACATGTATATGTAATTTCAGATACATTATAAAATACAGATAAATAAGAAAAAAGGCAAGTGAGATATAAGAGAGTCAGAGAGACGAGCAAGATTAAAGAGAGACGAGCGAGAAAGTCAATGTATTCTAGATGCATATGAGTCACATTTGAATAAAGTGTACCTGAAATAAATTACATCCAATTTGACCCTCGTGTATCTGATCTGAGTATGCTAGATACATGTATCTAGCGAGGAGAAGTGGTATGAAAGGCAATATCCTAAATTGATATGAGCACACATAACTAAACCCTACTTGTGGAATTTCACGGTATATATTGTTGTTGTTATACGAGCACACGTAAGTAAGACTTAAACTAGTGGGATTTGTGTTGTTTGCTCTATTTTAAACTTGGATCCGAGATTAAACTCATTTCTAAAGAAAAGGGCCATTCTTCTTTAGCCCAATCTTTGATCAATTCAAGTTGATATTCAAATAGGCCCAACCCACTTTTCCATGCAATTGGGCCAGTTCACTCTTTCTGATCCACAGGCCTTGGGCTCTTAAGGAGAGAAATATTCAAATAATTAACAAAAAAATCCAGACATTTTTTTAATTATTTTTCATAATCAAGTCAATTTTTTTAAAATTTTCAACATTTTAGATTAAATGTGAGATGACAAACATATTGGTGCTTGACAAAGTGATCTTTTTACTTCAACACTCCATTATTTTCCGGAATCTTATCGATAAATAATTTTAAAACTTAAATTATATGTATTGTCAGTATAAAAAAAAATACACCTTTAGGTCACTTAAAGAGTATTTATCGATGTCATCCTTAATATGATAGATTATTAATTATGAAAATAATACATGTTACCTGATATAATATGTAAAAGTGACTTAATGGTATCGATAAATTGTGTTTAATTTTTTAAAAATTAGCGTAGCTTTGTGGGACAGTATACTTTATATGCAAAATACAAGACATGGATCTTCTTACTTAATAATATTTATTTGCTTAGATTTGAAGATTTAATTATACTAATTAATATATGCCTTAAAAAGATAGATCAGTAGACAAGTATCTAGAGTGGATATATACTTTTTTTAGTATACAAATTTATAAATAGAAAAACAAAGATTCTTGATATTAAATTAAAAGTATATTATCGACTCAACACTAATATTATATTTTTAAGTGGCTTTTTTGGATTATTTTTTTTGTGCATGAATTAATTTTATCTTGTTAGGCACGTAAAATCTACATGAAAGTTAATTAATATATACTTCTAATGGAAACAGGACGCCCGACATAATATAATTAAGTATATATATAATGATACTAGAAGAAATAATAATTAAAAAAGATAGTAAAATAAATCTCTTGAACAAACAAAAATCATCTTTTAGTAGATTATAGTACATAATTAAGTAATATTAAGACTTGGTAAGTGTTTGTTAAACAATTTAGTTCGTTAAGAGACTCATGATTTTTATGTTATTATTATTCCCTCGTCTCATTTTAGTTTTCATAATAAGGTAGGAAAACTGTCAAGGAGTGTAATTCGACTAATATAATCCTATTGAAATGTATGATTACTTTCTGAAAATTGTAATAATAAAGTTTTTCATACTTTAAAACGACTTAATTACTAAAGATAGAGTTTGGAAAAAAAATTTATTTCTTTATTATTTAAATTGAAACTAATTTGAAACAATTATTATGTTTAATATATATGATAAAGTCTCTTACTACATGGACTCCGTCGTGACAAATGTCACTACAAAGTTGGACAAAAATTCATTGAAAAACATATTTAAGATAAAAGATAACGATAAAAGTTTTTATGAACCGTGTGAAATTTCACAAGTGAGGTCTGAGGAGAGTAAAATGTACGCAGATCTTATCACTAAGCCATTGAGATAGAGAGGCAGTTGTGTTAGATTTTTTGTAAGAATTCGAATGGGTTACTTATTAGAACATGTGTAAGAGCTAGAAAAAAATTATTAGAAACATAAATTTGATTACTATTTTTTTTATCTCATATTAATTGATTATTTTTTAAAATATAGTTAATTGTTCCATGTTAATTCTTCAATTTACTAAATCAAGAAAGCATTAATTAAATTTTTCGTATATTACTCTTGCACGAATTCTTTTTAAAAGTGTGCATATTTATTTGTATAATTCTCAAAAAGTTTTCAAAGGGTGAATTAATAAAATTATTTTTTTATTTATGACTCTTTAATATGCATGTAAAAAGGAAAATGATCTATAATATAAAACGGAATGAGTTAATCATTCAATAATTACTTAAAAATAACAATAAAATAAAAATATTTCTTACGAGTTTGCTAAAATAGATAAATAAAAAAAGAAAATTATTTAGGATATATTGCACTAATTAAAAAAAATAGAGAAACTATATAGAGTTTAATAACGTTTCATTTAATTTAGGGATCCAACTGTAAACAAACGTATCAATAAATTGTAGGCCATCTCAGAGCCTACAATTAATTAATGAAGCATTAATCACTCGAGAAGAAGTCATTAATTGCTAATTAAAGTGGAATCTTAGTGTGACAGCGCTGACAATAATTTTATAATTATCAGATAAGGTTTGAATTAACTAAACTAATTAATTTATTAAACTAAAACTGATAATTGCATTGATTCCAAACATATGGCCACCAGTCACATGCATTCAGTTTTGTCCCTTTCTTCGTTTTAAAGAATTGACATTTCATTATTTAATTAATTAAATTACTTACTCACTCAGTTCACTTTTATTTATTTATTTTAAATTTTGTATGTGCCTTAAGAAATAAGAATAAAATTAATTTTATATATAATTTTAGGTCTTCAAAAATAATTTAACGAACACAAATTTTTAGGTGCCTTTCACATGGACTTTGGCTCACTTTTGTTGTTCCTTCTTTACCAACTGGTCCACCCAAAAGATGAAGAGTTTAAATAAAATTAGTATTTTGTCTAAATTTAATTTTAAATTTTGTAAAATAATTTAAATATGTTCTTTCTTGGCCAAGCATCGAGCTATCTTTTTTTGTTGTTTAAATATATTTTTTATGATATTTTTGAGATGAACGTCTTTCGAAAGTAATCCTTCTATCGCTATGAGCTAGTAGTAAGGTCCGCGTATATTTTATCCTTCCAAACTCCACTTATGAGATTTCATTAGATATGTTGTTGTCATCGTCGTCGTTTAAATATGTTCTTCTTTGATAATTGGGATTAAATACATTCTTATTTTTGTAAAATTGGTATTAATATATCTTTATATACAAAGAATAGATGCTTTCCAACAGATTATAAGTCTTTTTTGTATTAAGGAAAATAATTAAATTTGTTCCATTTGACTGGGAATTGATTGTTTATTAATCAACATAATAAAACACATTGTCAGCAGTGGCAAAGCCAACTTTATCCAATTTTCATTAAAAAATTACATCAAATAAATAATTCAAAATTTTAATTTATATATTCTTTATCATAAATCTTCCTGATTTATTTGTGTACTTTTTTTTTTGTTATATATTGAGTCCTTTTATTAGAAATCTTGGCAGATCATCACCAGTATATATTGTTTGGGGATACGACTTAAATCCAAAACAATTTTTTAAAGAAAATTTTTATTATTTATAATAATAACAATTATTTTCATTGAACATTAATAATACAGTTATGATATATATTACAGAGAACTATTTATGAAATATATATAATACAAGTTTTATTGATGGATGATATATTTATCATACTTTAATACACATTATGTCAATTTTTTATCAAACAAACACAATATACTTTTAATCACTTATACATATATATTGCAATATGCATAATTCACTTTTAATACAAGTGCAGATTTATCATTTTATTGCTATGTATATTTATAAATGATAATAATAATAAAAAATCACTAAAATTAATAAATTTTATTAAAAAATAATCGTCCAAATATTTTTTACCGTTTTAACGCCATGCGGACCTATGATCTCTAGCTTCTTGAAGATCTCAAATTTGCATGTGCATGAGTTTCCTTGTCTTGTGGATATATAGGGAGTACTTGCCCATGGAGACTTTATGCTATAATGTACAATAGTACTTGTACTTGTGTACCCAACTATTTTTAATTCTCTCCTATATCTATAATATATATACTAAGGGCAACAATTCTAACATAGAATGTAAAATTTGTTAAAGCGTTCAAAATTATATAAAGTACTATTCGATCAATTCACCTGACGTATATCCAGCTCATATTTTTATTTTCTTTACTTAAATTTCTGACTCCATCACTGAGACAATAAATGATTGAGGGTGTAACATGATGTGTGTAATGAATGGATCCAATTGACAAGCCATTGGTTGTCTTAAATATGAAGCATTGGTTTATGAGTTTGTGTAAGTTTGGCATGAGATTCAATACTCATTCATCAATATAAGCAACAAGATGTGAAGATGGGGACCAAAAATTTACCAATGTGTTAGGCAGGCAAAGTGAATGAGCCGACAAAGAGCATCTTTACTTAGTTTTCACCCAAAAAGAGATCATGCGAGGAAAAAAAACACAGTGAAAAAAGAAAGCCTGATACCTCCGATTTCGGAAAATAGATATCTGACAATACTTATTCAAAAGTTATTAAATTTTTCTCTTCACATATTTAAAATCACAAAATCAAAAAGTATTTTAATATCGATGCATGCACTTGAATCATGTAGTGGTCAAGTCTTTGAAACTCTATATCAAAATTAAAATCAGATAAATAAATTAGAACGGAGCGATTACTAGATCGGGGACCATGTTATATATAGGGAAAGTGCAAAAAACAGTTTCGTTTTATGTTGAAGGCGAATCAAAGAGGAACGAACGCTCGTGGCCTGGCAGCGCCCTGTGGTGTCAGCGCTACCTTCGCGTTTTTTTTTTCTTTCAACAAAAAATAAAAACACTCTGCACTCTGCTGCACGCACGCTCTTTCATAATCCTTCCGTCAGATTTTATACGAAATCGTTTGACTTGATATGATATTTTTAATAAATTTTTATTTTAAAAAATTTATAATTTAAAATTATTCATAGATATTTATATGATTAAAAATAAAGAATAAAATTTTAAAATTAAATTATTTTTAATTATATATATATTCCCTCCGTTTAATTTTAGTTGTCATATCGTATTTTTCAAAAATTAATTTAACTAAATTAATTTGATATTTCAAAACAAAACTTTAGATATTAAAAAACTATAAGAAAGTCTTAGTGATTACAATTTTTTTCATACCAATATAATAAAAAAAAAATACTTCTTAAAATATTACTCAGAGTTTAGATAATTTGATTCTTAAAATAAAAATCGTGACAATTAAAAAGGAACCGAAAGAATATATATATATATCTATATAAAATAAAATCAATTACTTTACCTGATAATTCCACTCATCTTCGACAGCTAATTGTGATTATACTTTCACAATATATAATTCTAGGTGATACATATATTATACGAAATAATGTTCATATATAAAATAAATAAATTCAACATAAAGTATTAAAGTCAATTTGCCAACTTAAAAGGACCTTAATAATTAGTTACATATAATAAACTGAAACTCTAATATTTTATGTATAATTACCAATTGCTTAATAAGACACTGAACCCATGTATTTATCAAAAACGAGATAATCAGACCAATTTTTAATTCATTTAAATACATAAGCATAATCTAATTAAAGAATCATCCATTTCTAATGATAAATATAAAAGCTTCGACATTAATCTTCATAGCTTAATACTTTTAATATAGAGTATAAATTATAAATTAATATTTTTAAAAAAAATTTAAAATTTTGAATCCGACTCGGGAGAGTAGGCAAAGAGCTGAAGGTCAAAGAATAGACCCATGGGCTGGGGAATTGACACGTGTCAATCTGTATGTGTGGAGCCCACTAAAGACACAAAAACTGAGAAAAATTAAGAGAGGTAAATAAGAGATAAGAAAAGGGTGCAGAAGACATGGTGCATGTGGTTCTTGAAAATACTCAAAACTTGACCACCCACCCACCAATATTATTATACTCACTTTAATTAAAAAAAAAATCGATCGTAATTATCAATAAACAATAACAATATATTCAGTGAAATCTCATAAGTAAAATTTGAGAAGAATAGAATATACGTAGATCTTATCATTATCTCATGAAAATAGAGCTACTGATCTTATTATCAATAAAATAAAATAATTTTCTAAAGACAAACTGGAAAGGAAAACAGGTCCTTTTTTTTTTCTTTTATAAACGAGGGAATATATATATACAGCACACGTTCATCAATCCAATTTAATTTTGACACCTACTATTATTAGCCTCCATCTTACCATTCACTCTATGTTATCTTCACTTCACTTAGCTGGCCACAGTTATTTTATATCTTTCGTCTTAATTTATGTGATAGTATTAATTAGATATTTTTAATTATTATAACTCTTTTTTGTTCATGTTAACTTATTACGAGAGTTAACTAACTAAATTTTAAAATTAAAGTGAATTAGATTAATCTTATATGTGAAATTTGAAGTTTAGATATTCAAAAATTATATAAAATACTATTCTATCTAACTTGCAATAATCCTTTTTAAATTAATATGATGAAAAAAATACATTTTAAAATATTAATCCATGTCAATATAATCGAGAAACGAAATGTGACCAGTAAAAATAAATGAATGAAGTATAAAATTTAAGAAAGAGCAGTTATAAAATTAGTTACAAAGTTCACATGAATTCAGTAGCTTTCGTTGAAACCTATATATATATTAAGACATCTAATGAATATATGAATATAATTATTATTGTAATATTAACTACAAGAACCGATAAACTTCCACAAATATGTGTTTTTAGTCTTTGTGATTTTACTAATTATTGGAAGAAAAAAGAAACAAAATAAAGTGAAAAGGGGACAAAAACAAATGGGAAACCAACAGCTACGAAGAAAACACTACATGTGACGAATTTAGGACGAGTTTTATGTATGATTTTAATTAAATTCATTAGTTTCCTCTGTATAGGATTTTCAGGAAACAATCTCTCGACCTTAGGATTTGCGTACATTCTACCCTCTCCAGATCCCACTTGTGGGGTTCCACTGGATATGTTATTGTTGTTGTTATATATATATATATATATATCATAGCAAGAAAAAAAACAAAAAGGAAACAAGTTGGCCAGATGTGAAGAGAAAGATAGCGTGTAACGAAGTAGTCAACTCATAGAAAAAGCAAGGGCGTTCGCTTTAAAACAAGGTAACATAAGAAACTAAATAATCATTGAGTGAAAATTTTTATACTTCCTTAGTACAATCGAGATATATTGTATTGTTCAATTGATGCATAGCAAAAACCCTTTCTACGGACATGAGGATCGTATACGCATTATATTTGAATCATCTTGAGTTGAATTCAAGTTGATAAGAGAACGTTCAACATCAGCGATAGATTATTAAAATAAATTTATTCGATACGAGTAATTTAAATATTTGTAGTTAATTTTAATTTTTTTTTGATTGTGATGTTATATTTTGTGGAACATGAAAGTAATATAATATGCTAACAAAAAGGAAAATAAGAAAACCTTAACCAATCAAATATGAGTATATATATCTGAGTGTGTGAAGAGAAGAAAATAGATTTCCTTTCCCAAATTTATCTCTTTTTTTTTTTTCCTTCTTCCCCTTTTCATGGTCAAAGGAAAAGAAAGAGAAATTAATTGATTGAGACAGCCCAAACAAAATGACAAAAAAAATAAAATAAAATAAAATAAATTGAAATATCAAATATGCATGATGGGTTGGATGGGCTCTTCATATGTTATTTATTATATATTAAAAATCTCATTGATTGCCTTATTATAAATAATACTATCTCGTCCTAAGTTAATTAAATTTTTGAGAATTTTTTCAATATTTAAAATATTTAAATTGTTCAAAGTTCAAGGTGAATGTTTTAGACTTTTTTCATATTTATCTTATCATTTATTGGAATTTTATATTTTCTAAGAGATAAATTACACTCTATATTTATAATTCTATAAAGGGTTATAATGAAAAATATAATGTAAATTTTATCTTTGAATATTTCTTTAATATGTATGCGATAAATTCAATTAAAATGGGACAAAACGAGTAATACCAACGAGAAGCAAGAAGAATAAATTAAAAAGAAAAAAAAAGGATCCATCCACCGCCCAAAACCAAACCAAAAACAAAATAAACACCATCTATTTCTCTAGTTATAAGTTTTTTTTTTAGCTAACCCTAACTCAAATTTGGTATCTTTATCAAGAAAAGAAAACAGAAACTATCTACATGAATTTCAATGGATACAAAAATATTTGATGATTCTTTCCATCATCCGTCTTAATTTTGATAGACAGAATTATCTAATATTTATTGTTGAAGGAAGATAGCAAATATTTCGTAAAATTAATAAAGATACGGCTTTCACGCGAATACTATGATCACTTAAAAAAAATGACTACCTAAAGAATCAAGATTCACTTGTTATAGCTCATATACAATTAGAAGAAGATCATTATAGTATGATGATGAAGAGTTTTTTTTGTGAGATTTAGTGAGAATTCTTGGTGGATGACACCCAAAACCCCACTTAAAATTCCCTCTTCTTTATGATGAAGACTATGAATACCTTGATTCAATAAACAACAGTTACCCCTTTCCTCAAAAAAAGCCCCAAAGCAAGAAAGAGAAAAAACAAAATAAGACCAACAACCCAAAAGTCTACTCCCCTTGTTCCTTTTTTTAAGCTTCTCTCCTCCCCCACTATCTATTTTCTTTACAAACCCCTATTCCCCTTTAGCTTAGGTTTCCTTGTGCTTCCATTTTTTCCCCCTGGCTTCAACTTAATTTCCATCTTAAAAGAATTGAAGTTCTAAGAATCTCTATGGATCAAATGAACCATTCACTCCCTCCTCCTTTCCACACAAGAGATTTCAACTTACATCAATTCCATCAAACCTCAGAAGATGAACAAAGTGGGACAAGTGGCCTCAACATGTCTGCTCAGAAGAGAGATCGCGATGACAACAACAACAACGATAATGAAAATTCAAACGGTGGAGAATCAAAAGAAGGATTAGGTAAAACAGATACTGAATTGTCTGACTGTCTCATCTGAAAATCTAAGTAGTTTATAGTTGTTATAGAGAGTCTACGTATACGTTTATTTACTTAATTCTATCTTATCTGAAAGTTTAAGCTCATGTTATGTTAGGATAATACGTTTATTTACTTAATTATATCTTCAAACAAACAGGAAATTCAGGAGAAGGAGAGATGAATAGAAGACCTAGAGGAAGACCGGCCGGATCAAAGAACAAGCCTAAACCACCAATCATCATAACTAGAGATAGTGCAAATGCTCTTAGAACTCATGTTATGGAAATTGGTGATGGTTGTGATATTATGGAAAGCATATCAAATTTTGCAAGAAGAAGACAAAGAGGGGTTTGTATTATGAGTGGAACAGGTATTGTTACTAATGTTAATCTAAGACAACCAGCTTCACCAGGTGCAATTGTAACATTACATGGTAGATTTGAGATACTATCCTTAGCTGGATCGTTTTTACCACCACCAGCACCACCAGCAGCATCAGGGTTGACTATATATTTAGCGGGTGGACAAGGTCAAGTTGTTGGTGGTAGTGTTGTAGGTGCACTTATGGCATCTGGACCTGTTGTCATTATGTCCGCTTCGTTTAGCAATGCTGCTTACGAAAGACTTCCTTTGGAAGAGGATGATCAAAATCATCCTCTTCCAATCCCAGGAGGAGGAGGATCGCTAGGATCTCCTCCTGGAAATATCGGAGGACAAGGACAACAACAACAAATGATGGCGGACCCATCTTTATTTCATGGAATGCCACCCAATCTTCTAAACTCCGTTCAGTTGCCTTCGGAACCCTATTGGGCAACCGGAAGGCCTCCATTCTAATGCAAGCGGAAATTTGATAAAATTGGAACGATACAGAGAAAATTGACAACATTATGGCCCATGTGCAAGGATGACATCCATCATAGAAAGGGTAATTGTTTTCTCTTAATTTAATTACTTGTTTAATTAGCTTATAAATTAACTCAATCTTGAGGTCTTTTTTTCTAGCTTATTTCTCATCAAGAACACTTAGCAATGTATTTTTAGGAAAATGTTTTTTTTTTTTTTGAGTTTCTTTCCTTTCAATTACTTTACATTTTTTGAGTTTAGTGTTTTTGCATTTCCAATTAGGTTTTTTCTTTTTGGGATTGTGATAGTGAGTTTGATTATGATATGATCATGATGTGGCTGTAATTTGATCATCAAATGAAGTTAACTTTGTAAATTCACTGTTTTCTTGGTGATATCTATCTTTATTTCATGATGTTAATTAAATTCTTGGCATTCCCATAACTTCCAATTCTCTTTAAAAACTCATGATTATAATTAGATTCATTAATAATATATTGGAATAGGACATCATTATTCCATAATCATGATAATATTATTGTGACAATAACAATGTTTTAATTTCTTGATGATAGTAGTACTCCTTTGTTCACTTTTACTTGGGTCAACTTGACTAAACTTCAAAACTAAATTGAAGTAGCTAAATTTAATTTTTAGATGTTTGAAAACTATACGAAAAATGTTATAAGTTGCAATCCTTCTCATATTAATATGATGAAAAAATATATCTTAAAACGTTGGTCAAAGTTCATATAGATTAACCTCGATAAGTGAAATTATGACAAGTAAAAGTGAATGAAGGAAGTATTAAATATTTTTCTAACAAAAATTCTATTGTAGTCCAGCTCTTCTCCGAACTCTTCACAAAATAAAAACTTAATACACCGAGATGTAATAGTATTAAATATAAGTTTTGGTTCATTAATGAGGGGCTGACAGATAAAAATTAGGAGAGGATATGGGCCAATGTGAAACTCTTCAACATATTTTCATCCATTTTTTTTTCAAAAATAAAAAATAAAAAAACCAAAGACAATTTTTTTTCCTTGTCTTGTTTAAAAATAATTAGGGTTTTTCATGAAGGAGGAAAAATGAATTACATGTGGAATCCATGTGCATCAGTTACTTAAGAGAAAGGTTCTTTTTCAAGGCAAAAGCAAAGTATAACGTCTAGTCTTATGTTACACTGTATGGTCTACTTTGGACTTTTAACTCACACTCTTTGCTCTCTCTAGGAATGTATTTAAGTTATATGTATCGAAAGTGTAACGATCTTTTATATTGTCAGCATATATATAACGATAGATCGAGAGTTTAGATTGTATAGTTTGGGATGCTACTAGCTATATTGACATTTTTCAAGTCATCAATTCCATTTGATTAGTGATTTGATTATGCAAAAGGAAAGTTAAATAATCAATACTCCCTCTGTTCACTATTATATGTCAGATTTTAGTTTGGCACACCTATTAAGAAAATAATGATTAGTATAGTGAGATTATCATTTTACCCATATTGATTGATAAAAATATTCATCAAAGTCATAATTCAAATTCGAATACAGTTAAATAATCAATATAATAGCACGTGGAAGTGTTTCTTGATTTAATAATATTTCTGTTTTTTCAAGAAATACTGCCTAGGTAATCTAAGGATGAATTGATCATTGAAGATTTTCTAGAAGTTCTACATTTTTTCAAAAATATTACATTGGCGGTAAAATAGATAAAAAGAAATTGTCTTATCTTGATTTATCTGTAATAGTGAATGGAGAAAGTGTGTGTATATATAAAGAGAGAGATAGAGAAGTTAAACACATTCAGGAATGGAGCATGCGAGATAAAGAGTTTAAGTTCTATACATTGATGGTGTAAAAAATATTTATACAATCAAATGATTGGATCATTTAAAAATATTTACATCTTAACCTTATTTATAGGATTACAGTAAATGTGTTATTGTTAGATTAATTTAAAGGTGAAAGTGAAAGAAAAAGCTGAGATTCTTTGCACCAAATTAAAGCAATACATACATATAGGTAAGTAGCTCCCCACAACACACTCCCCTAGTCATTACATTGCTTGCTTTTAGTGCAACAAGTCATGTAGCTATACTCATGTGTTGTTGTAGTAAAACTATGCACCATCTTGAGATATTCAAAGCCTTATCCATTCTCTCTCTCTCTCCTCCTCTAAATTAATCAAGAGATACTACTTAATTAATAGACAAACTCTCAAGGGCTTCTAATTCAACTTTTGCTTTTTCTTAATGTGGGTATACAAGAATCATTCACACATCATTAGCGGTAGAATTAAAATTTTCACTAGAAAATTCAAAATATGAAAAAGTAAATATTTGACCTAATCGCACATCTGATCAACAAAGAAAGTTTGGATGAATTCTCAGGCCCTAGCTAGCTCCGCTCCTTCACTCTATCCCACCCCCCAAGGGAGAAAGTAGCTTTTCAAGGTATAAGGTTGCGATGTGGAGTTAAAATTTATACGACAAACAATAGATATGAATCTGTAATATTTAAATAGTTTAAATTTTGAATCTGACTCGAAAAAAAAAGGCACACACTACTTTTCTTCATTTTTGTGGTTGCAGCTCTAGGGGTGTAACAAAAGTATCATACATCCTAGTAATAATATTGTAGGATGCTGATATCAATTTTAATGATTAATGTCAAATTTTCCAAATAATTTGTATAATAGAAAAAAGAAATCATAAGGAGGGTAGAAAATAACTTTTGTAGTGATTTAATTAAAATAGTAGAAGAAATAAATTCGCATTAGTTAGAAGGATTTATTTTGCTTGTATATATACATTACAATGTGAAGAAATATAAAGCACAAGTATTATATATGCTACAGTATACTCTCTTCGTCCCATTTAGTCGTCATAGTTTCTATTTTTAGAGTCAAACTATGTAGATTTTAACTAACATTTTAAGATATATATTTTTTTTAACATCTTGGTATGAAAAAAAAACTGCAATCAATAATAATTTTTTAGTAGTTTTTGAATATCTAAATTTTTATTTTTAAAATATCAAATTAACTTAATCTAATTTAACTTTAGGAATTAGTCAAATTGACTTTCGAAAAACGTAAAATGACAATTAAATTAAAACGGAGGGAGTAATAGATAACTCGATGTCTTGGTTTTCAGGTTATTATTAGTTTTGCATATTTTTAGACGGTTACCTGTAATTATCCTTTTAGGTAGGTTAATACTCTGATGGATAAGAGTTGTATAAAGATATATGTTTATTCTTCTAATTAAGTTGTACCTTTTAAATTTGTGTTTGTTATTTCAATCCCAAATTTAGATTAACTCTTGTAAAATGAATTATGTGAACCTCCCCTAAACTCTCGAATCAAGTACATTGGGTTATCTTTTATGATTGATTTAATCAAGATACTCTTTAAATAGTGGCAACTAAATTGTCAAACATGGATTGTATATCAAAAATGGTTCACCATCGACTAAAAACAATGTCAAAAATTTAAATTTTATGAATTCTGAACTTTAAAACGAAAATTTCAAGTTTTAAAAATTTAAGAATATTTGATTGAACTTGTATGACAATGTGGCTATGCTTTTTTGAGGGCCCTAATAAGAATTATCCAAAAAATAAATTTTAAAAAATAATACATAGAAGGTGCAAATGGGAATTGCCAATTGTGTCCATTCATTTAGGTCTGCAAATGATTGGATGGTAAGCCTATGTTTCATTGCTTCCTATTTTGCACACTTTTATTTTATTCATGTATGAGTTGTGTTTCATGGGATTAAGGTATTATCCATCATAGTGTTTCTATGACTTTTGGTGGGGAAGGATAGATACAATTGTTATGGTATTGTGGTCTAGTGGTCCATCTTAGACTTTTATCAACTATGACTTAAAAGCCCATACCCCCTAAATAAAAGGGACAAGCATGGCCGTTCGGCCAAAATAATTACAAAAGAAATGGTCATTCGTTATATGGGCATGTATAGTCAGTATATATTTCATGTATAGTCCAGCTATATTCAGTTTTTGAGTGTATCGTAATATACATTCAATGTATAGCACATATATAAGTAATCTATATTGTATAGTCAATATGTAATTTCTATGATTTTTGTCAAGTTATATTATATAATCATCTATATTTTCTATAATTTTGGGCTTTTTTTTATGTAAATAAACGAGGGCTATATTTGTTGTAAATTGATCAGTTTATCGTATATATTTGAAATTATCCCTAAATAAAATACAAACGCTTAGTATCTGTGTTACTCGAATTCTCCAAAAATATTCTCAAATGTTTATCGAATCACTCAGAAAGAAATATATTTTTGAAAGATCTGACATGAGCATTACATTAAGTATCCTTTGTTAATGCAACACACCAAGAGAATGCAATACAAGTAATCTATCGTAATTCGAATATTAGTAATTAATTCTATCTATAAGTCATACGAAGAAAACTTTACCATTATTCGAGCCTCAAAGGGTTGCCTTTCAAAATCGAAAATTATATCCAAAATTTTAAGTTGGGTATTGGTAATATTGAAGTCAATTGTTATTCTGTATCATAGATTTGAACCTAGTAATATACATATATTTCAAAGAAATATTTAAATATGTGTAAAATTCAAGATGAGAGCACTTGTCTTTAACAGAGTTGATAAAAAAGGGTCAACCTTTTATATGATTGGCATTCTCTATATATTTTTGCATATATTCATACAATATCATGTCACTTTCCTGAATCTCCATTACAATTACTAGTTTGATCTTTATCAATTGGGAAATTGAGATTACTATGGGAAGGGAAATAATTTGATAATGTCCCTACCAATTAAAAGTCAACGTGTTATAAATAAAATTAGTAATGATTTTTGTGTTGCATCAGCCATCAGGTAAGGTCTATAAATGAGCTGTTGCTAGCTATTCATGAAGCAAATAAAGTCCTATGGCAATTTGCATCACAAAAATAGCATGTGGCTAGATTTTATTTTTCCAAGTGTTGGAGGCAACTTGTGCAACTTGTCTTCTCCATAATGCCTGTGGAGATATATTGTTTTGTTTCTCAATAAATTGTTACTCCTGTCGATGGTCTCTCTGAAATAGAAAGCTTACGTTGCAAAGATAAGAATAAGATCTACGTACACACTATTCTCCTTGAATCTCGTTGTTGTTGTAATCTGTTTGCTCTCCTTTGGATCAAAGCTCCTTAGATTAACAGTTAAAAATATGCTAAGGCGCAATAACTTTAATTTCATGCAAGTTGATAAAAACTCGCTCATTAATGTCGAATGATTGAAAGCTGTTAAAAACTTGCTTTTTGTTATAGTCAAAATGAGTCCCAAAGCCCTAGATATCGACTTTTGCTCCTCATCTATCACTAATCTATCACTAAATAGGAGTAGCCTCGGATTTTGTTATTTAGCTACGAAATTTCTCAGTCTGTAATTTCATTTTGCATTCAAATGATGCAAGATTCAAATGTCACTATCACTGTGACTAAACGGCAAGGAGAAATGAGGTTTTGAGCAGTGCATATAAGTCTTTTGCCAAATGGAGAGCTAGGATAAACACTACCTCCAAATAGAACGTTTCAAATGCAAAAGGACATAATCAATAACTTAGAGGAATAAAGAAAGAAATGACAGAAGATAAACTTATAAAATATGCTTTAGGATTAGAACGTTGATACCACAAATACGCAGCCGTGTTTGGAGGGCCTCCAGTGACTGAGTACCACGCCCTTGACAAACATAAAAGACAACGTCCTTAGCATAATAATTAATAACAATATAGATGAAAATTACACCTCAATCAATTAACACAAATGCTTTTTCTAGTGGAAACTGAGTGCATAAATCACATAACTGACGATGTAAACAAAGTGTGCCATTATGAGTAATACAGTAACAATAACATACTCAGTGTAATCCTTAGGGTCGAGGGAGGATAGCGTGAACAGAGCCTTATCCCTACCTTATATTCAATGAAGGCAGCACATACCCATCAGATAGGCGTAGTATCTAAAACCAGTAAGGCTATATACCTTAGTTTCCAGAATGCAACATCAAATGGCATGTTACACGCTTCAATCGATAGATGAACAAAAAATAAAATCAAAGCTTTACATTATAATGATCCTGCTCAGGTGATACCTACCTCCTAATTCAAGCAAATTTACAAGATTAATTGTTTCTGTTAGCTCAAACTTGTTACCCTAACTGGCACTGCAACAACGAGAGTTTAAGAAGATCGGAAACCATTGTCAACTCTTGAAGATATAACAATTGTTTCTGTGGAAAAAGAATCAGCTACCTATGTTAATAACTATTATCTCCATATCTGAAACCATCTTGTCTCAATAACACATCTGAATGTTCAACCATAATCTATCCTCAGACGCTTCAACTCTGCCTGGAAACTTGGGCTCGAGGTTAGCGTGCGATATGCAAGAGTTCTTATATCATCTCGTGAACAATCTCGGGATATACGAACGAGCTCCCACAAGGCACCTCCCTTGATCATATCCTTTGCATTTACTTCTGTAATTAGCAGTTTCAAGCAATCATGAAAAAGCTAAATCAGAACCACTATCCACAGTTTCAAGCAAAATGGAAAAGCTTAAACAAAACCACTATTTACCATGTTGTGCTAAATGGCAGAGCGCCAGCTCAATATGACGCCTTATTGGTGACGCTTCATTATTAGCATTCTGTACAATCCATGGAAGGGTTCCATCTTCAATAAGAAGAGACCTTCCTGTCTTGCTTCCTGTCATAGTAAGATCATATGGCAGTGCCACGAAACTATAGTAGTGAGACTTCTTTCTTCACTAGAACATGCAACACACCAGCTCAACTGTGTATATGTGGAGACTAGTGCAAACACTAATATACTGACTACAGTATTGCTAACAGCACAGTAAAATCTATTCTGGAATTTCGTAGGTGGTGCAGGAACTGAGGGAGGAGAAGCAGGAGAAAGGGAGCAGAGAGAAAGCAAGTGTGTATACAACTAACCTTGAGAGTATGCTCTTGATTCACATTTTGCAAAATTGGCAATTCCTCGAGCAACTTGAGCCAGAACATCAGGATGTCGGGATCTGACCATTCCTAGTAACGCCTTAACTCCACCTTCCCCTCGTAGCTTTGGTTGCAACTTTTCTGTGGAAGTTTAAAAGATCCAATAGATGTTAACAGCAGGATCCAATTACCCAAGACGATACCAGATTAATTCTCATGGAACAAAAGTTGTTTCCTTTTTCTTGTAGGTTCATTCCTTTTTCTTGTTGTACTGTTAAGTGCTCTTCTTTTCTTTTTCTTTTTTGGCTGAAGGGGGAGGGCCGGGGGAGAGGGATAGTTCGGTTGAGGTATCATATTTAAACAAATTTAGAATGGTGAAATTTCACAACTACAAGGGAGAAAGTCACATTCTTTATCATTACCGCTCTACATCAAATGAAGCAGTTTGGAAATTGATACCAGAAGACAAATGTTACCATATCCTTTGTTCTTACATTATCTTCTTCACAATTACTTGAAATACGAAGAAATTTAGCATAGAATATTCAGTTAGGCAACAAATAATACCATTTCCACAGAGGTTAGCAACGGCCCCAGCAACCATGCGAAGGGTTTGAGGATCTTCAGCTTTGGCTGCTGTGACTGATAACAAACTAATGCCCCCTTGAGACATGATGAGCTCCTGATTTGTCTCTGTTCCATTTGAAGAATGACTTTACTTAACATAGAGTGATTTGTGTATGACAAAAATGGACATTAAAAGTAGAATTAAATATTAAACTCATAATATATATTAGTCAGTGACGTGATGCAAGGCTCACCGTTCATAGCAAGATTTGCAATTGCACCAGCTGCAACTCTGTGAATTGTCTCATCATTGGAGCTTCTAAGAAGAGTTAACAGAGATTGTAGACCACCAGCTTTTACAATTCTCTCCTGGTTTGCCTCTGAAATAGATGGAATAAAGAAAAGTCACCACCATTCAAGGACTTGATACTACCTCTTTTGAATTTCTCAATTTTCAACTGAGTCATGTAACATCATTTCTGCTTGTTTTTAACTTTGTTCTTTAATATTCATACGTTAGGTTGCCGGTAGTTATATGCTACTCTTTATAAGGTCTATGATGAAGGGCCTTAATAAAATGGAACTGAGTGAACTTTTAAATTAAAGAATTGGATTGACTGACCTCCATTCTTGTCCTTCAAACACTGGCTTAGAGGCACTATACAGCAACAAATCAGGACTAATGCCTCCACTTTGAATGGTGAGGTGTTAAATAAGTAATTGGAGTTTGATTAGTGTGGTATACTTAACATTCTTTCTTAGGAAAATAACAATGTTTTAGACAAAGCTAAAAATACAGAAGATAGATGCTGGATTTCAAAACAAGGGAGTACTATATTTTAGATAATGCAAAACAGTTTTGAGTGTTTTATCCAAAAAATTGAGATACTTGCATATCTTTTACTAGACTCATGTAGACAAAGTTGACAAGCTATCATTCATGTGTCTTGTACCCACATCCCTCCTACGATCAGAAATCTAACAAGGTGTAGCTATGTTTAATAGGTTTACACATCTCAAACAAACAGATTGCATCTATGCTCAACAAACTACAGATTGCAAGTAGTAAGAGACATGAACTAAAGATGTAACATTGAAAATGAAATAGCATAACACTACCTTCGGCCGCCAGGTTTGCTACAACTTTCACTGCATGAATCTGCACATCGGCATCTTCTGATTCAAGCAATGACAATATCTTTTGGAGACCCACTGGTGAAAGCAGTGTAAGTTATATTAGGGAGTAGAAAATTAAGAATAGATAATAACTCCTAGGATAAAGTCCATCTCTCACCTTGTTCAAACAGTTTTGCCATTGAGGCCTTCTCTCCATCTCCAGAATTTGCTAGGTGCTGATGCATAAATGGAGGAGTTGGAGAATCTAGAGCGCCTGGCAGCTTTACAGTCTCTCCACTATCAAGATTCCTCCTAGTCTAAGAAAAGAATACAGTGGTTAATTCAGGTTCAAGTTAACTGGCAATGAAGCTCACACAATCGGCAATTATGTTTATATGATATGAAAAGTTTCTGCAGTGCATATATCAAGACATGTTCAAACCTTTAAGTCTGCAGGTTTACAGGTACTTGAAGAAACTACAACATGAATTACAGATTCTACCCTTCAACAAAACTAACTCATGTATAAGATTTATCTGGCACACTAATCTCAGATATAGCCCATTCGTACAGTTTTTCTTTACCCAAAAAGATGGTCTAGAAGTTCTTTAATGCTAGTGTAGAAGAGGCAAATGGAAAGCATGAAGCCTTCGAGCACTTCTCACAGACAAAGGGCACAACAATGTGAACTGGTTACCACAGTCCACAACTGTAAAGTGATTACATAGGAACCCTGAACATTAAGTATTTCAATTTTGTAATTTCCCTTCAACCAAGCCTCAAATGATGCCCATAACTAAGGGCCGACTGGCCAAATTTGCAAAGGCAAAATCTCATTATTTTGAGAAGCACTGTCAAAATGGACCTTCACAGAATACTTCGGGAGAATATCACTTTGTGTTTGGCCAGTCCATTTGAGAAGCAGCCTTTGTTTCACCAAGTTCTCTAAAAAGTGCTTTATCAAATTATGACGCGTTGACGACAGACATATAAAGATTCACTTTTGCATTAAACAAACCAAAAATTTTGATTTAATAAAGTTTGTCAATTTTATTTAAATAACATACTAAAGTAAGGGGAAAAAAGAGCATTAATGATATAATTAACAAAACTAGAATTAAATCAATGTAATAATATTGAACATATTATATAGTTACTTAATTTCTTTTATGAGTGTATGCATGTAGACAAAAAGGTTTTTTTCCTTTTAAGTAAATGAACAAAGTAAGTGGAAATGTATTAATTTTTCAGGTAAGACCAATGATGAGAGACTCTCAAGGTGGCACATTCACCAGAGGCATTTCCAGGATTTTATGAAATGGTGTACTAGTATGGAGAGGTGAATTCAAGATTTATATTTGACGGGTTCAAGTTCAACCTTTAAGTTCTCACCAGGAACTCATTACACTTTTTTGTAGCAATTTAGTAATCTTTTACATATGTATCAATAATCCATATCAGGATATTAGGATTAATTGAATTCATTGATTATATGTTACATCATTGACTGCTGCTATTTTTAATACATACGTTTCCGGTTTGACTATACAAAATTTAACTGTGATGACAAAAGGAGAATATAAAATCCAATGTGACAAAGTTGGGGATTTTAAAGAATAACCAAACAAATAATGGAAAAAAGAACAAAGACGAATGTGAGATTTGAACCTCGGACTTAATTCTTTTTTCTTTTAAAAAAAAAAAAGACAAGATGGAAGTGGGATTGGAAACCCCGAGTTCATTTGTAAAGGTGCACCCAATAATCCTTGCACCATAGAACTATATGAGAGTGGGTGTACATATATATATATATATATTTAAGTGACTTTAAAATAATATGACATTATGATAAAGTACTAAGCAAACCAAATTCACTACAGGCAATTCTGAGAGGAAGAGGATATGCAGAAGCTGCACCAAGTTTTGAACTTTTCTTTCATGTCTGGTAGTAAGGGCATACAAGTCCAATTATTTCTCCAACAATACTAAGTCAATAACTTTGAGATAAATATTGCTTTTACCTCTTCAGCTTCAAAACTTAATTGCAACAGCTGGCCTTGTAGTACTGCAATTTCTTCTTCAAGCTTTGCTTTCAGACGTTTTTCATCTTCTAGTATTTTCCGCAGTTTTAAAATCTCAGAATTTCCAGCAGCCTATGACATCACAAACATTGTCATCAGCAATCTACAAACTGCAATTAAGATACACAGAAGGATCAAAGAACTTTTCAGACAAATCATTACCTCTGACCTTTTCCATTGCGCAAGTTGATTTTTAAGATTGTCAATTTCCTCTTCTGCAGCTTTCCTTGACATAGTTTCATTTTCTAACAACTTTTTAAGCTCGGCAACTTCCATAGAAGCAGAGAGCATTGATGACTACAAAATCAGATAAATAAGCAGCAACACCAAAGTTATATTCATCATAGAACCAGAAATTGGAACATGAGAGGAAAGCTATTTCACTGATATAGACAGTTGCTTAGGTATATGCAAAAGTTCAAAGAGAAGACAAGCATGTCTATTACACGTGAACTGCAACGACGAGACTTATGAGATCATAATTTTAATAACCCGTGTATAAGAAATTTTCAATGGGATACTTATCCTAGGAAGACAATAAAACCAACAGTCTTTTAGAATAGAAAGTGGACTTCAATTTCATTTTTCTCCAAAGAGCAGTAGCATCGCTTTCAAGACTAACCTTAAACACATTCAATATACCACATTTCGTAGCAGCAACACTAGAAACTAGAGCTAATTGACATATCCCTGAAGCACAATATCATATGACTTTGTGACCCCATAGCAAAATATTTATTTTAATACATAAAACACCACATATAAGTCTCAAAGACTAAAACGGATTCCCCAGGAAGTATCTGGTCATCATCACTAGGATTGACCTTCCTTAAGCCACATAAATTCTTTGGATCATTGAAAACCTCTGCTAATATATGCATATAATATACAATTAAGTCATAAATTGCACCATTGGCAACCTGAGGTTGATTGATTCCTATCATATAGCTAATTGGAAACACAACAGTACATGATGCATTACTAATTAGCTGCACCTATCCATCCATTGGATATCTTGTTAATGCTATATCTTCTTAACTTACCTGGGCCTTTTCGTTTTCATGCTTTTGTTTATTTGCTGCCCATTGCTCTTCTAGCTTGCTTATTGCATCCATATAATCATTCTGGTACTGCAACCTTTCCCTCTGCGGATAATGGAAGGGAGGGAACAAAAAGAGAAGAAATGCAATGACAGTGAAAATACTGGTCATGGCATAAACTCTGGTGATGCAAAATTACACAATTCAAATAAAAAGATGACCATGGAAAATTAGTGTGGGATGAAATAGTTAATGCATAATTTAACATATAGTGTTAAAGAATTGAACATGGAAGAACATGTTATATAAGATTTGACTGTTGTCGCAAAATTTATGAAGCATCTACCTACCTCCAATGCTTCTGCATAACTTTTTTCAGCCTCATTAATTTGAATCTGAGCTTCTTCGGCAATCCTCTCAATATCGTCCTTAAATCCTTTCTGCAGCCTTTCATGTTCTGCAATTTGTTTGTCTAGCTGCATTTCAAGCCTTCTGGACAAACTTTTGTAGTCAAACTCTTCCTTAATTTTCAACATATTCTCCACCTTCATAGCCTGTAAAATACAAATCATTTACTCCAACTCCTAGATTGTGAAGTAGAAAAGGCAAGAAAAGACGTTTACTATTATTCTCTTATCCCCGTGCATACAAGTTCTCCTCACATGATAATTCAAAGTGAAACCCAGATAATAGATCACAACTGAGTTAGCATTAGCCAGCCCGTGCTGCTTAAAAGTATCAGTGCAAAGGGCTGCACTAGTTATATCATAAATATATTCCTGTGGGAGAAGAAATAGAGGTGAGAATTACCCTCTGTCCAAACATAATGGTGCTTGCCGTCTCTCCTCGATGACGTGGAGATGGACCTATCGTGATAACCAACGAAGTTCTTGCGGTACCTGTGAGTATTCAACAATTTGATGACCTATCTTAATGTCCCATGGCAATGTTCCTTATAATAATTAGCAACTCATGGTGATGGTTCATGATAAATGGTTATGTAGGTACCAAAACAAGGATTATGCATCAAAGTTAAACAGTCTAGCTCTAGACCTACACTCCAAATGAAAGCACGTCATGTAAGATCTCAATCTTCTGGCCCAAAAAATTTACTGGATCAGAACGTTGCCAACCCAGCAACTCACCGTAGTGTCTGACAGAAATATAAAACTCTTGGTCTCAAAGGATGTTAAATCTTTCGGTATATTAATGCACTTTATTTGACCATGAACTTAAATTGAGTCAACCAAGTCAGAAAAACATGTCTTCAATAAGGATATAGTTTGGGGCCGTTTGGTAGAGTGTAAAAAAGAATGTTGAATACATATAAGTAATGCTGGTATTAGTTATGTTGAGATTATTTCTTCCACGGTATTTGGTTTGGTATACTAAAAATAATGTCCATAGCATAATTTCTAAACAATTATTTATTTTCAAAATACCCTCCACAAATATGATGTGGAAAAGATTTTGAAGTCTTTAATCCTGCTAATGTGTGCATTAAAATCGTTTTTATTATTAATATCATGGATTTCCATGTATTTATTGTATATACCTTAATACTAAATAGAGTATATAACTAATGCAAACATTCGCCATACATAGGTAGGAAATGTGTACCAAACAAGATAATAATAATACACAAAGCAAATGCATGCATTATTTTCTACAATGCACACTACCAAATGACCCATTAGAGAGTTATAATATGATTGTCCTAAATTTATGTTAGATATGACAACTTTTGGGAACAGAATGATCTTTTAGATAATTTAATCCAAAACTTGTTGAATGATTTTGGAGGTGATTTCCATACCCCTGAAAAGTGATGCACGTTATCTATCTGACTCTGCATGTTAGGATATAGTCATAGCTTGGACTTGAACTAGTAGGCCTTTTTTTTCAATAACTAAGAGTGCATCAAATTCAATTGCTAAAAACACAAATACAAGCCAATTTAACAGATTGTCTTGATATAGCTAAGGAGAAGAATATTACTATGTTTCTTTGTTCATCTGAGTGTTGGTTACTGTGTTAAAACCAAGTGGTGTGGAATCATACTACAATATCTAAATGCAGCTACAGATTATTTAATGAGATGCAAGAATGTCCACATGAAAAGTGTTTTAGATAAGCTCAAGTATAAATAGGGATTTGATCATTGTAGACTTATAGCCTGTTTGGCCAAGCTTCTAAAATCAACTTATTTTGAAAAGTGTTTTTTCGAAAAGTGTTCCTCAAAGGTACTTTTGGTAAGAGGCAGTTTGTGTTTCGCCTATAAATTGAAAAAACACTTTTGAGCAGCAATTAGTATTTGGTCAAGCTTTTTAAAAATGCTTTTTAAGTGTAATTTTCTCAAAAGTGTTTTTGGGGAAAAGCTTTTTTTATGCTTCTGAAAAACAGTTTCTCTTGCTCCCTGGAAGCACTTATTTTCCCCCAAAAGATTAGGTCAAACACCTCATTTTTTTAAAATAAGCACTTTCAACCTCCCAAAAACTTGTTTGGGACAAATAGGCTATTAATTGCATTATAAACCTCGCAGTACAGGAATTGAGCCTCAAAGAAGGCAAGAACTACACTCAGCATACAAGTGAATGGCTCTCATAACTAAATATACTTAAAGATGTTCCCTGGCTTTCAAGTCAGTGGTTAAAATTTTGGACCATGTTAAGTTCTGTTTTTCTTAACCCAGAAGAGCTTCAACAAATATTTATATTAAGTACCTTACCTCCAAATGAATCTCGAAGCAACCTTGTGAGCTTTGAGTCACGAACTGGAACATGAGCACTATTCTCTGCTAACGCATTGATACATTTTCCTAACGCACTCAAGGAGAGATTAATGGACTTAGCTTCTTCAAGCGTATGTGCTTCACTTCCTGTCAAATGCAATACAAAACGAAGAACCAATGCTTCCTTAACTTTATCCTGTTTTAAAGCTACACTAGTTGCTCCAAAGAAACTTTAGAAACATCAACATGGTGCCTTAGATAAGCCAAAACCCAGGGAAACCCAAAAAATTGGTCACAGTTTTGTTTGCAATAATCAGTTGCAAAATTTTGCCACATTCTTGTATTACAAATGTCAAAAGACAAATTCAGCTTTTATTTGGAGAACATTGATCAGATTCCTAGTTTAAATCAACCAGACACCAAAAGAGGGTTAAAGGGTGAACAGGGTCATATGTCTATTCAAATTAAGTGACTAAAGTGTAAGGGATTGGGAAGGAAATTACGCATTGAAGCCACACAAATTAAAAAAATATTATAATCCTTGTGTAAAACAACGTTTTCTGTAAGCAGAATGCTCCAGTTGTGGATACATAACAAAAGTTACATCACGGTACATTTGCCCATAAACCCTGATAGCGTACCTGATTTGTCTATGCGCTCTGAACCAGCAAGATCCACAACAACTAGTTTGCTTTTCCTCACAACAGGTGGCTTGAATGCTTTAGCTGTGTGAGAAGTACTCCCGTTTTCAGATGAAATAGCAGAATCTCTTCCCTTGACTGACCTTTCAACATGTACCTGCAATAGAAAACAAAAATTCTGTAACATTCCACTTTGTCGATGTCCCTGTCCGTTAGCATAATTGGGAAGAGGCTCATGAACAGTGGTCAAGCCACTATCAACCTAAAAATTAGAAAAACTGTATAAGCCACAAGAGAGAATCGTCTAACCATCAGCATAGCGTGGCTTCGTGAAGATTCTGTGTTTAATTTAGTGTTAGCAGCAAAACGATGAGCTTCACCCATGCGAAGGAGTTCAAGGAAACTCTTCTGGTCTCTGATATCCACTGTAGTAGCCCCAGGTAATGAAACATCTCCAGTTTTGGGATCTTCAACAATTGATATGTTGTCGTTCATTGGATCTAGGAGATCCTGAATACTCTCCATATAAAGCTGCATTGACAGGTAACCAACCCAACTTTATACACCTTAGAGTCAGAAACAAGCATGAAACAACCAATGATGCGAATGAAACTTGACACATCTGTAATCAGGTATGATAATAAAAGTGATCAAAAAAATTTTTTAAAAAGAAGGAACTCTCAATTCTGTAGAAGGAAGAAAACCTGAAAATAAGAGACAGAGATAGAATCTTTCTCTGGTGCTATTTCAGAAAGAATATCCTCCATTGCACGAACCATTATCCCTCGATCAGCAGTGTCCTCTTCTCCAAGCCGTCCAAGAGTGTAAGTTTTTCCTGTCCCAGTCTGCCCGTATGCCATGATGGTTCCATTATAACCATCCAGAACACTCTGCAAGGAGAAAAAGATCAAGAGAAATGTGAGCCACTTTTTATTGGAAGATATAAAGAAGGAATACAACGATATGAAACTACATCAGTGTTGGAACAAAATGGCTCCTTATTACACACTAAAAAGTGATAAGATGACACCATGTAAAACAACAAATTTAACCAGCAAGGAATTACTTAGAACTAACAAAACTAATATCACTGAATCCAATAGACATTTTAACAGTTATAAATGTGGTGATGGATCATAGATTTGCCTTTCAAGAAGCAAAGAAGATACTACAGAAATATTTCTACTGAGATGGACTTCATTATTTCCCAGATAAATATCTTACATACTTACACAAAAGCTACTCAGAAATTGTCTGTTGTATCTGGCATATTGGTGCTTTGAGAAGGAATACAAAGAAGGAATACAACCATATGAAACTACATCAGTGTTGGAACAAAATGGCTCCTTATTACACACGCAAAAGTGATAAGATGACACCATGTAAAACAACAAATTTAACCAGCAAGGAATTACTTAGAACTAACAAAACTAATATCACTGAATCCAATAGACATTTTAACAGTTATAAATGTGGTGATGGATCATAGATTTGCCTTTCAAGAAGCAAAGAAGATACTACAGAAATATTTCTACTGAGATGGACTTCATTATTTCCCAGATAAATATCTTACATACTTACACAAAAGCTACTCAGAGAAATTGTCTGTTGTATCTGGCATATTGGTGCTTTGAGAAGTATTTTAAATGTATAAAGTATTTCCAGAAATATTTAGCAAAAGCTTCCCACCTTGGCAGCAAGTCAATTGGAAAAACAGAAACTTGGCGTTTTGGATTTCAAACATGCGTCTTTGTGGGATAAAGTGCCCAATCACTTAGAGATAGAACTGGAAGAATTATTAGTAAAGGACAGGTAACTAAGCCATTCATCAATAATTTACATAATTTGGAAAAACATATTTTACACTCTTGTTATGTGCATCAAAGTGAAAGAATAGTTACGGTTCTGAAGTGAACTTTCCCAGTATACTAACCAGATACTGCCTAGCCAGTAGCAAATTCCCTCTAGTTTTTTCAAGGTGTAAACTAAAGCATGTACAGAAGATAAACAGCTCATTTATAATTCATGTATTAACCAACAGAATAAGTAGGATTTTGCAGGCAACCTCAACGACAGGCTTGGCCACTACTTCATAAACACGCTTTTGTGAAGCAAATTCCGTAAGCACTTCATCGAATTCATAGGTGTCTGAATCCCAGTTATTCCTTCGAAGTTTAAGCCTTTTGAGCTGGAAAGGACAAAAGAAATGAATTAAAATCAACACTGCTCATATTACTTTGACAATACCGTTAGAGGTTTACTTGTAATACCTCAGGCTGCAATTCTACACAATCAGCAAAATCAGCATCAGACACCATCTCCTCTGCATTTCGAGGACGAAGTCTTACTGCTACTCTAACACGTCCTGAAACTGTTATAGAGCAGCAAAATGAGAGGTTCCATGATTAATCAATATTCAGAGGACTTTGGATGATACATAATGCAACGCAGTTTTCTGCACTTGGCTTCAATTGAACAAAGGTTCCCATGTAACAAAATTCAAATCATTATTCATAAATATGATTTTTTAAGTCAACATGTATGTTTTAACTCCGCCATGTAAGTTTCGCAAGACAAAATCTGAAGGTTGCCACTAGCATAAGAAATAGTGTACTTCGATACATCCTCCAAATGTTACTGCCTGAATTAAATTGGGATACAGAGGATTCATATCCTGATTACTTTTGGGGTTGATGTGTACTTGACTGACTCCCCAAAAGTACAATTCATGTGCAAATGAGAATTACTCTGATGTGCAGCAACAAAACTCAATCTTAAGAAGTTTTATTATAGAAAATTAATAATGATGCTTCATTTGAATGCTATTGATGTCCTGTTTAGGCATTACAATCCAGCACACATAATTGGCAAATGCAGAATATAACCAATATCTGTACAAGGATTCCAAATTCTTTCAAAAACAAAAAACAGTATTCCGGCAACCAGTTCAGTAACTAATCATTATTTGAGAACCAAAAATATAGTTACAAATATTTTAGCTTCCACAGTCACCATCATAAATGCTAGCGTATTAAATCAGATGGCTGATTGCAACTATATTTAATCGTAACTACTATGTGGAGAAAAATTCATTACTGTTACAACTAACAAAACAAGGCCTTAATTTTCTTACTTATACAATAAACTAACAACAACGATGACTTTACACAAGCAATTTTTCTTAATAATTAACCAAAACCTTGAAGGAAATTAATACTCCATAATAAATATAACAGCTTCCTCTACCTAACTAAAATAAACTCGCACCTAACAAATCAAGCACTTACTTTTCTTACATCAGCAGGAAAAAACCAAGAAATGAAAAAGAGCAACTTTTTCCCAAATTATTCAAATCTTTAAGGAGATTAATATACTTTAGCTTGGCAGTCACATGCTTCCATTACTTAGACTCATCATAAATTCAACAATAAATCCAAACAACTGCCTCTAACCAACTTACGTCAAATCCATTACAATCAACAAAACAATCTGTTAGTTCTCCCGCATTATGTTTCTAAAAAGAACAGAAAAGGAGCAATTTTTTTCCAGATCAATTAACTTCGTAAGGACATTAATACTAATTTGGCTTTGCACACATGTTTCCATAGCTTAAACTCAACACAATTGCTGATTAATTAAGCAGCTGTGTCTAACTAACAATCACGGCCTAAAAATATTACAATGAAACACTTAATTTTCTCTCATTATCCGCCCCCCAAAAAAAATCAAATAGAGCAATTCTTTTGGAGAATTAAGAGCTCATTTATCAACTACTGAAACTAACAAATCAACCGTTTACTTATCTTACATTATCCGTCAAAAAGCATAAAACTAGATCAATTTTTAACGAAATTATTAAGGAAATGACGACGCATTTGGAATCGACTCACCAGAGGTACCATCCTTAGTGTTAGCAGCAGAATTACCAACGGAGCCAGTGCTTTTCCGTCGAGTACCGGACGCCGGAGTGTGACCGACGGTTTTGGATTTGAAAGAAGCCGAAGACTTTGTACTTGAATTCATAGAAAGAGGTCTATCTACCTTCAAAGCTCCTTTAGGAACTGCTCCGTTTCTATAAGCCGTAGACATTCTCACATTCCTTCCAGAAACCTCCGAAATTCGCCTTCTTCTTCTTCTTCTTCTTCTTCTTCTTCTTCTCTGGTTTTTCTACTAAGTGTTGATGAAAATGGAGGAGTTCAAAAAGTCGTGGGGAGTCATGGAAATAAGAGGATCGGGTCATGGAGTTTGTGGTGGTGGTCACTGGTGGGTCATGTGCTATTTTCTTTCTTCACATTTAATTCTTGTATTTTCAAAATGACTTAAATACCCTTTTCACTCAATTAACTACTACTGGTTAATTATGATAATCTTATTGTAATCTCTCTTTCATTATTACAATTTTGTCCAAGATTAACGGTCTTGTGATTTGAATTGCAGTTAGTTAAGTTTGTATAATTGCGGATTACCTCGTTTGACAGAGTGTATAAGAATAATAGTAGATAGAGTGATTAATATATTAAAAATAGCGTGCATTGCATAAAAAACATATTTACAAAAAGAGGTAAAAAAAGATTTTGAGGAGCAATTGAATCTTTAATCATGCTTATCAATATATTAAAATCATTGTATTATTAGGATCTAGAAATTCTTGACATTAGTTATACATAGCATGAAAAAGTGTGTCAAACATGATACTACTAATATACCAAGTTAACGCATGCATTATCTTTACTAATACACTCTACCAAAATAGCCTCGAAGTGTAAATTGAGTCATCAGAATGCGAGTCTAGGCATAATTGATAATTTGTTGTCATGATCGGAAGGCCATGAATCCAAATCATGAAAATAGTCTTTTTTTATAAAAAATATAAGATAAAGCTATAGACAATAGTTCTCGAATCTTACATATGGAGAGTTTAATGCACGATATCTTTTTTTTTCTTTTCGTTTAATTAATTTCTTTTTTTTAAAAAAAAAAGTTATCTCCACTCATGTTATATATTATAAAATTCAAAATCACATTGAAAGAATAAAAAGACAATTAAATATTTAGTACATATAAAAATATTTCTTTTCTTAAAAAGATACATAATGTTTTGATTCTTTTTCTCATGGAAGTAGCAAAAAAGTGAGTGAAAAGTAGTGTTAGCACAGAATTGAAACTTAAACGGCGCCAAAATTGTCACTATTTACCTGAAAGACATGATTTGATTTATCTGTGTACCAATACTTTCAAATTATAAGCCCTTTAAATTAAAGATAAGTTGAGGGCCACTACTCCTTTTATTATTACTCATAACATAATAAATACTAATAAAAATATATTTTATTGCTCTTATTACGACAATAATATTTTCACTAAAGTCCTACAATCGAAGGCTTGGTAGATAAGATATACGTAGAGTTTATTTTTATTTTTATGGATAGAAAGATTGTCTTTTATAAATGCTTAGCTCAAAAAAAATATAATCAAAGTAAGATTGAAAGGAAAATAACAATGAAGCAATAGATAGTAGTAAAAATTGAAGAACAAGATATGATGTGCACGAATATTAAGTAATAAAACTAAAGAAGGAGAATAGAGAAATAGCCCCTTGCGTCTTCCACATAAAAGTATGACAATACTCGATTTTCTATTATATTTCCACTTCAATATTCGATTTTCATATCTTTTTATCTAGAATCATGTCTTCAATAAGCTGAAAATGTATCATGCTTCCAGCGTCTTCCACATAAAAGCACTAGCGGAGTCAGAATTTTGTTAAGGGATTTCAAAATTTTAAGAAGTAGACACATGAATTAAGTGAAGACAGTTCGACATCTATTATATATATATAAAAATTATTTTACCATATATAAATAATATAATTTTTTGCTGAATCTCATACAATACGTGATCTTTAACTATGCTTCCACTCTAATGTTCGATTTTCATATCCTCATATCTAGAGATAAGCTAAAAATGTATCATGTCTTATACTAATAAGTTCTCCCGATTCTTTCTTAACCCTTCTCTATATATCTCTCCTAAAACCAACTATAAACAAATTTATTTTCTTATTATTAATATATAAAAATAATTATTTGTTATCATGTGTTTTTCATTATTAATCGCTCTTTTTGTTCACTTTCTCTTCCTCTTCTTTTCTTGTTTTCATATCCAGCTTATTCTGCTTATGGGTTTTTGTGACAAGGGTTCCCAGGAAACAGCATCTCTACCTCTATAAGGTAGTAATAAGGTCTGCGTACATTCTACTCTCCCCAGACCCCACTTGTGAAATTTCACTGGGTATGTTGTTATTGTAATATTATTAATATATAAAAATGACCAACTCTTTCATATCTAATGATGATCTAATTCAAAAACTTCTGAAATTGACTTGAGCTTATTTTTTAATATATATTTTCCCCTAATCATTGTAGTCTTAAAATAAAATTTAAAAAAGAACACATAGGAAAGCATGTTCCCTTTGTATATAAAGCCACTTATATAACTTCTAATCAAGAAATTGTATTTAAATAAATTAGGCCATGGGTGCACCACAAGCCACCAACTGCAAGGCATAAATTAATAATTTTATGGTCCACCATAACAACATTTATCTGATGAGGATATTATAAAACATAATTTACAAGTATAGTTATATAATTTTTTTAACAATGACAAAGACAAAAGAGAATAATAATATGATTCTTCCACAAAAGTCTTTAGCTTATCAATAATAGGAGTTTTTTTTTTTTTTTTGGTAAGTACTTTTCAGTTTCTGAAAATAGTATTCCATATTATTTATGTGACATTATTACTTTTAATTTAGGAAATTAGACAATTCTGATTTTTTTTAATTTTGAGTATTTTTATTACGTTTATTAGGATTAATATGATGTTTTTAATTTAAAGATTAATTTCTGATATTTCGTTGAGATGAGATGTTTTGACTATCATACTTCAAATATCAACGTTATTTTTTGGGGCGAGAACTATGAAAGAATAATGTTGAGCCACAATGGAGGCGATAAAATGTGACTTAGCTTCATCTACTAAAGTCTTGATGGACAAAAATATTCATAATACTATAAGGGAAATTCGTACTTGCAAAGCTAATAAATTGATCCAAGTGTACATTAATTGATTCTGACACCATCGTTATTAAAGTATAATGAAATATAAATAAAGATAACATAAGTATTTCATTAAAAAGCGTGAGCGATTTAGTGATAGAAATTGTTCAATGCCATAGTAAATACTTGAATTTGATTTCTAATAAGTACATTTTTTTGTATTATTTTCTGAAAATCCAACGAAGTTTCTTATTTATTTATATTTTCATACTACTATTTTCAATAAAAATATTCGTGAGTTTAAAAAAACTCTACAAACTTCTCTCACTTTTAATCGAGATAATTTTCTTGAACTAATCCTTTGATTTTAGAATCGATTGTACTGTAGTAAAATAAAAGAATCATAATTGCTGAAGTTTAATTTTTAACTTGATTTTAACAATGACTTCATAGTTCTAAGTGTTACCATATAAAAGAAGGTGAAAAATGATAAAAAAATATATAAATTCACAAAAAAAAAAAAGGAATAAAACATTCCTCTAAAAGATTATCTTTTTTGTGTAGCATGGTATAATTATTTCATGAACAAGGTGAGTGATGTTACAAAGATAAATATATATGTACCATTTGTTTGAATTGATTTTTAAGGCAAAAATGAGTTGTAAAAAGGAACATTATTAGTTATGTGTGTCAACAAATAGGTTAGAAGTTCTTTCAATCCTTATTACTTCCAACCTAATTAAAGTATTATAACAACTAAAATAATGTGTGCCCTTATTTCCAATTATTATTTTCAAGTGGTTGAGTTTCACTTTTGGACCTACTTATGATGATAGATAAGTGTAACTTATTGAAGCAAGAAAATATAAAGTGATGGTGATGTATTACTTTTATGGGGGGGCTGTATCCTTCTTTGCTTCTGCAGAGAAAAATAGCTACTCATATTAAAGACTACTCAGACATATCTTTCATATGAAGTGAAAGCAATAAATATGGAGTTGAAAAAGCTTTTGAGTTACAAAGGTGATGTAAGAAGTTTAAATTTATGAGTTCACATTTTAGATTTTTTGAATTATCGATTTTAAATTAATTTGATAAGAACTGTATTTGTAACGACTCAGCTCGCTGGTGATATTGTCAGTTTTGGGTCTAGGTCCTCACGACTTTAAAACGCATCACTATTAAGTAAAACTTGTTTGTTTATATACCTAACATCTCTCCTGTGCTTTGCCGATAAGGAACGAAAAAGATAGGTTGTAACATACACTTTCTCTATGGACTCGGCACTAAGGTTTGCTCAAGCATTATCGAGATTTGTCTAAACTAAGTTGAACTCTGGTCCACATTGCCAAGGCTGACACAAGAGCGGTTCTGATACCATCTAAAACAATCCAACCCGCTAGTGATATTGTCTGTTTTAGGTCTAGGCCCTCAAGGCTTTGAAACGCGTCACTAGTCAAAAAGCTTGTTTACTTATATACCCAAAATTTCTCCTGTGTTTTACGAATGTGGATATTCTATCTAAAGATGGATTCTTACAATATTCATCAGGTTCTTTCAAATCGATCGCTTCCTCGGAATATAATAAGCTTCCTATAGTCTTTTTCCACATATGTCTATATCTCATTTCCTTCACTATTAAAATAGGTTATGCCAATCCTTTCGACAATTCAACTTGTGGTCCAATCTATAAATATTTAGGTTGTACACTACTTCTAAGCACATAAATTCTCTTGCTCCATCAAATAGTTACATCTTTTTATCATCTTTTTAACTCAGTTGAAATAGGTGCAAATGAAAGCTCTAAGAAAGCTGAAAAAAGGTACCATAGATAGATGTTTCACATATATAATAGTTTGTTTAAAAAAAAAAAATCAAAATAATGATATTCTTTGTTGCTTTAGAAAGGAGAGGGAAACAGTCAATTTGCACAATTTTTCAATTTTAATTTTTCACATGATATATCTAGAATCATAAGTTTAAATGATATTTTGATCTATTTGACATATTTAAAATTTAATTTAATTCAATCTTTTTTAAATTTTGTGTCAGATCAATATCAGACAAACAAATTAAAACATGATAATATTATTATTGCAACTCATGATCAGATCAGAGTCATTGTGCATGTATGGAATCTATAAGTTGATATAGAAAAGGATAAAAGAAGTTTTGTTAGTGACAATACCAAAGGAGGCCATGAAGGGCTATATCTTTAATTTTTTCTTTATGTCTTGCCATCTTTCATATGAAAGGAATAAATCAAAAGTTTAGATAAAAGTTGAGATCAAATTAATGTCATTTTCAAGGTGCATATGTAACGCTTACACAAAAAATACTCCTAAATAAATAAGGAATAGTTCATATGTTATTTTTGCAACTTTCTGAATGGTCTGAAGATTTTCAGTTGATCGTGATAATATAGTAACTTTATATATCTCTTCAAGCACAATTTTCTGAATGGTCTGAAGATTTGAATGTAGTTTAAGTTTTAAAAAATTTATGAAGTTTTAAATCGTAAACTATTATGAGAAGTCAATAATTTGAACAGTGGAAGTTGGAGAGATAAAGCTAAAAAAATTAGACAGTTGTAAAGACATGCTTTATTGGGAGTGGAAATTTTAACCAAAAAAGATGTTTAAAAGAAAACTTTTCAACTGATTTATTCCATTCAGATTCAAATTTTTTAATTTTGTTTTTATAATATGATGAATTGTTTAATTAGAAGCAAAGCCCAAGACTAGTTTAGACTATTGAATGGTCTAATATTGGCCCATTCATTCTAATATAGGAACTCACACCAAAATTAAAAGTTTAATCGATAAATTTCAAATTATCCTTTTAAAAAAGAGAAATGTGAACAACGAAATCTTGAGTTCATATAAACATAAATCGATATTGAATGATGCAATTATATATGGTGGATTGAGGATCCTTAATGTGATTAGATTGAGTTAGAGCATATATTACGAGTAAGGAAGAACTTCAGGTGTTTGGTACGACAAACATTATCATTTAGAATCATTATCATTGGGAATATTGTAATTAAGCAGTAAGTTAGAGTTGAATATGCTTATTATTTTGAATTATATTGGAAAAAAATTCACCAAAAATAATATTATTAATTATTGAAAAATCTTAACTAAAAAGTTAAATCCAAAATTATTAAATAATTGTAAATATTTTACTTTATCTAATAGTATTAAATTCGAATATTTATAACTACACACACAAAATTGACTTAAAAACTCAATTGAACTTGATAACAAGTTGATAACTTGGGAATTATTCAAAGTGAAATCACATTGCTTATTCTTTTTAAGATTAGAGTTGGGCAGAGCTATCCAATGTAAAAAGAGGAGGGCTGAGTTAATGCTTAATAAATAATTTGGACTAAAATCGATTCAAAAATTACTTCCGATGAAGTAAGTTAAATTAAAATAGGCTAAAAATAAGTCAAGTCATAACCCTCCACTTTATTCATTTTTTATCCAAATGGTCCACCCTTTATCCTACCCTATCTCACCCTTCCCCTTTGTTTACACTCAACCTAACTAACCATTAATCTAGGCTCGAGTCTTTAAATTCGACTCTTAAATTTTAATATTAATTCGAGACCTAAAACATTAAATTTGAGATTTAATTTTGATTCAAAACTTAAAATTTGATATTCAGTCAAGATACGATACCTAAAATCCAATTATAAATCCTCAATCTTAACCTAAGATACGAGCATGTGCCTTGATCACTCCATATGCAATCCTGACCTAATATCGAATCAAGAACTAATCCTAATTCATATCTAAGATCCAATCCACCAATCCTGATCCAAAACATAAGATTCAAAATTTGATTTTGATTCGAGATCAAAACCTCGGATTGAAATTTGACCTTTAGATCACAAGCCGCAACCCCTGAACTTGATCTTGAGCCGAAATTTGAGAGTTGACCCCAACTTGAGAGCCAATCCTAATTCAAAAATTCAATCCTTAATTCGAGAGACTCAAGACCAAAATCTAATTCAAAATTCGATTATGAGTTTGAAATTCAAAATCAAAGCATTGTACAATTAGTAGATCATCAAATCAATCAAGTATGACCTAGGACTCCATGTGCAACTTAAGGCATGAGCCTTGACCTTATGTGACTCCACATGCGATTCATGATATTAACTCAAGAGCTAATTCTAATTCAAATCCAACACTTAACCTTGATTCTAAATACTAAGATTCGAAACTCGACTTTGACTCAATATCGAAACCTCAAATTGAAATTCAAAATATAAAACCTGACCTAGAGTTAGAATCTTAATTCAAGACCCGACCCTGAATGAGATCCAACTCTAACATGATATTTGACCTCGACTCTAAACCCAAAATCAAGATTCTAGACTCGACTCAGTACGAAATCCAACTCAAACATGAGATTTGACCTCGACTCCAAACCCAAAACCGAACTCTGATCCAGAGTAAAACTTACAAATAAACTTGAATTGGACCAAATTGGTATCACATTAAAACAATTATGTTGGGTTTGGCCAAGTCAAAAGAATATGAAACCAAAGCTACGCAACTAATCCTTTTTTAAAATTAGAGTTTGACATTGTTCAAATAAAACAAATTATTAACAAAACAATCAATCATTAAGCAATTGAAAGCAAAATATATATACTTAAATAAATTGAAAGTATATTTTACATTCATAAACACCACAACCAACCTACCCACCCATCCAGCCTGTTCTCCATAACACCTTCAATCATCAAAATAACCCAACCAAATAAAAGGGAAAAAAAGATTAACTTCTAATCCCGAACTTAATTTTGGTTTAACAGCTTTAAAACCTCCTGATTTTGTCCTGCTTAACTACAGGATTAGCCTTAACAATTTCTTCTTTTCCCATAGCTTTAAAATCAAAGGTACAATCATGTTGCTCTGGGTATCTATGGGTCCCACAAAAGGTACTACCACATCTGCACTTAAATCCCATAACCCCCACTTTCTTCCTACAGCTCAAACACCTGTTCGGCCGACTCCCGACGACCTCCGCCGCCGCCGCCGTTTCAACAACCGGCGCTACCGACGACGACGAAAGACTAACTTTTCCGATCGATTCAACTTGAGGTCTAGCTATAACAAGCTTCTCCATCGCTACTTTAGCCATAGCGGCATGATCTTCCTTCATCTTAAAGTCTCTGTAACACTTTGAACAAAGTCCCATCGTCGCCGCCGTGCCGAAAAAACCGCAACCGTTTGAACATAGAATCGGATCCGCCGGCGGGAAGCTTGTTCCGTCATTAAATTTGTTGCCTTCAGAACCCATAATTGCTCTTCTGATTGAAAAAATCGAATTGATTAGAGAGAAAAAAAGAAGAAGTTGATTATAAAAAACGCAACGTTAGAGGTGAACGTCTTATTATATAGAGAGTTGTGGGGTTTTGAATGACGGTCGGGTTAGATGTAATGACAGAATTACCCTCGAGACATGGTCAGATTATGGTAATGTTAAGGGTATTATTGGAAATAAAGGACGGGATAAGCTCGATTCACACGTCCTATTTATGGTCACGAAAAGAGGACTAGTTGTAATAGGAAAACGAGTCGAAATTTCTGAGTTTCATGTGAAAAGACGGTAATACCCTCAGATGCGCGTTTGAATGTGACCAGTAGTGAGGCTGAACTTGACTTTTTCCGGACTTGGAAAGAAAGGACTGAATCGTCATTAACCGAGTGAAATAAGCAAATGATGCCGTGGCCCTTCTAGAAGAATCTTAAGATGATTCTACCAGCTTCTGGAACTTTACTTAGAAAATATTTTTTAATTGTTATTTTTCTTTATTAACACACTTTCCTTATTAACTCCATCTAAAAAGGAAGTAGTATATATTTTTTATTTGAGAAAAGACGCAAAAACTTTCCTAAACGTGGCAAAATTTATCTTATCATCTTGATTATATGGGCGTTAAAATATCTCTTAATATCTCTACACAATTTATACCAACCCTATCAATGCTAGCCCAGTTGAAACCTAGGTGTTGTTGGACCACGTGTCCTGTCATTCATCCACGTAATTAATAAAATATAAATAAACTATTCGCCCGTTTTCAAATAAAAACCCTACCCATTTATAAACAAAATACCCCTAAATCCATCTTTCTAATTGACATTCTACACAAACTCCTAAGTAGTAAACCTAACCTATAGGACGATCTCAGCTGATTCTAAAAGAAGCTTCTGATTTTTTATTTGTGATTTTTGTCGACAAAAACGGAGTTAGTCAAATTAGTAATGAATAGTTCGAATTCGAGTTTAAGATTTTGTGTTGAATTTTTTTTTTTTTATTTTAACTGAGTTTTAAGTTACTTCAAAAGCTGACCCAGAACTTGTATATATATATAAAAAAAGATTGATTTTTCCATGTGTTTTAAGTGAGTAATTAGACATTTTGGGCTTGAAGAGACCCATGATATGTGACAAAATATAATTCAAATGTTACTTCATCTGCTTATCCAATTCAAAGGAAAACTGTATTGGATCCTTGCAAACAGGTTAGTCAAGTAAAGTCAAATATTTGATATTACTTTAATTTATATTATACGTATTTTTTTTTTATTTAGAAAAATAGTTCGACTTCAATATATATGGAAAAAATTAATAAAAAATTGTAACAAAGTAAAAATATCTACTATTTAATACACGTAAAATGAGACGGCAGGAGGATGTATATGTTGCTAACTATTAATTAATTAGAATAGTGTATTAATATATCTATATCAATAATTATTTTCTGAGAAGTATTTCTGATGCCAAATAGTGGTGAAGTCAGAATTTTCTCAACGTATCCAATATTTAATACATATATATGAAAAAACAATTTTTGATCGATGTATTTCGTACATTTTTTATATATATAACATAATTTTTCAATAAAAAATGAATAATTAACCATCTTACATTATATATAACTGCGCAACTAAATAGTCGGAGTAATATCTACGATCACAAATATTTAAGAAATGATATATGGTATGTCTGATACAAAGTAAAATATTTTTTATGCTGAATATTTTCTTAGAGAATAAATTATTTTCTTATTTTTAGGAGATTATTATTATTCGAAAAAAAAAATTGGAGGTGGAGGAAAGGGAAACAGAAAAGGGAACTACAATATGAGAATCGAAACCTCACCAACAAGATGAAAGTTTAGATATTCAACCAACTGAACTACTAAGATTCTCAACAGATTATTATTAGGTTTAAAAAAGGTAGGTTTGGCTTGTTTTAATTTGTAAGGCAGAGGCAGCCGTGGTTTTGCTAATATGTTGCTCCGCACACCGTAAATTTAGGGCCAATTGATTTTCCATTCACTACAAAACATGATTTGTCTTTGTCACCATACACTGATCACTGTTACGTACAGTATTATTTATCGTACTATTTTAATAAATATAATATTTAAATAAATTATACTTTTTTTTTTAATTGTTGTATAAAATTACAGATAAACTTATAAAAAGAGTAAGATACAAGGTAGTAGAACAACCTTAAAAAAGGTAATAAATAAAATTATTCAAATACTCTTTTCGTGACTTGACATGGTGTTTAAGAAAAAAAAAATTGTGTGGTTGTAAATATTTCATCAAGAATAAAAAAAGAATTTTAAAGTTAAATTGTTTTCAATCATAAAAGAATGTCATATAAAAATGAGACGGAGAAAATAATAAGTAAAGAGTGGATGATAGAAAAAATATATCTAGGTAACAAAGCAATCACGATAAATCAGTTGTTGCACGAATAAGACTTTTTATCGTCACCTGACATTAATTTAATAATACGATGAGAGTTAAATTTAAATAATAATAGAATTAAACATAATAATTTTTGAACTAAGAAAACAATATGATGTTATAGGTAACTGAAACCATAGATATGCTGACACAACAAAATCACAAAAGAGAAAAAAGATTTATGATCATAACAACTAACAAGATTCCTTGAAAATGAAAGTATCATATTTCAAATTATTTGTTTTATTGTTTTAATTAAATATATTTAATTGAGTCCATTTTAAAAGAATCTTTTCTGGCAATTCTTTTGATAATTTTTAGTTTTAATTTTTATATGGCATATTTATGACTACAAAGACTAAATAACATTTTAGCATAATCTATATATCCTAATTAAGTTTTCAATAAGAAGATCCAAAAATCATTTTTTTTTCTTTTTTTTAAATGTTGTATAAAATCAAAATCAGACAAATAAATAAAAATTGATGAAACATTATTTTGTAATCCATAAATATGCAATGGCTCACTCTATAAAAAAAAAAGGGGGGGGGGGGGGGGGGGGAACTTTCATAAATAATATAGGCTTGAAACTTAATATGGTCAAATAGCTATATTTTACATAATTACACAATATAACCTCAACTATGTGACCCGGAGAGGAGGAGAGAGGCGAGCAAGATCGAGAGAGGGAGGAGAGATTGCAAACTGTATGTGTATATTTGTCAAATTGTATATGTGTAATTAATATACATATATATATATTTGTATATCTGGCGAGCGGGATTGAGAGGAGAGCGAGATCGAAAGAGGGAGGAGAGAGGCGAATTGTATATGTATATCTGTCAAAATAATTGTATATATACGGCTGGTATACATCTGTAATTGTATATCTGCAAGAAATTACAGAGAGAAAGGAGAGGCGAAAGAGAGGAAGAGAGGAGAGAAAAATCGCAACAAAATTCTAATTATAGCTATAATTTGTTATCAACTTTTATATATATTATCAACGTTTCAATTGACAAACTTAAACGTGCTTGAGTATTGAGTTTGTTCCACATTAGTTGTGACATGAAAAAATTGGCTTCCTTTAATGATTTTGGACATTTATCATCTAAATAAATAGTAAATAAAATAACAGTATATTTAGTGAAATCTTATAAAATGATATTTAGAAAGGATAGAGTATATATATTCAAGCTTTTACCACTTGAGAGGTGCTAAGCTAATCTTTACTGATGGGCCTAAAATTTAACAAAATAGCCAAAGTTATCAGTGACACACTCATAAAATTGGGCTAGTTGAGTGTCAATGCTTCTTGGACTCGCTCGGCCCAGTCAAATAAATTCTACTTTCTTGCCATATTTAATTTTTTTAAATTTTATTAATTATATGCTACAATTTGTTTTTATTTTAATTATTTTGTTTAACTATAATTTTCTTTTTTTGCAGTCACATATCTTTTCGGCAGTTTACTTTGGAGTCCAATATAGATGATTAATTATATGTTGTTAATTAAGCAGACGCTAATCTAATTTTAATTCAATGTATAGGACGCAGATTACGTTTTAAAAATGTGTTTAATGACTTTTAAATTATATATTGTTAATTAATTAAGTCAACGAATGCAATTAAATGGGGTAGTGATTTGCAAGGGAACATCAACTTGAATTGATTTACCCATTAGATTTTGTTTATAATTTAAAAAATCGTGAAAATATTTGGTACTATTTGGTTATATATTGCTTCTTGGTGAATATAGTACTACAAATTGTTGTTGTCTTGTGTATTCAAAATAACTAAAAGATAAAAAGAGAAAAAATATTTGAGTTCACAAAATTTATTGGGTGTTTTTAAGGAATTTAATCTGCTTATTGTTTTGAGGTTGTGGATTATTTTTTCTGTCAAGATAAACGTTAAAGAAATAGTGGTACCTCAAACTTTAATAACTTCAACGAATTCAAAAAAGCAGTAACGAAATCACACAAGGACTCTACTTTGTTTGTAAGAAAACTAGATAGGGGGGCCCGTGCGTTGCACAGGCTGGAACCATTCTGCGAAGATGGAGGTGTAGGTGGTTGCATGATTACTGCTGATTTGTCCATGTATCCCGTTGCTTCCTTGGTATGTGGGCTGTTGAACCTGCGAAGGGGTGATGCAGCGTGTGGAGGATTAAGCTGTAGCTCTTTCGGGAACGTGTAATGCTGTTTGTTGTGTATCTTGAATGTAGAGTACGTACCTGTTTGGGATATTGGCTGCCCTGTCGGCTGGGTGCTGGCATTTTCCATTCTGGGGGACTGTGTACACTGAGGGTATGCAAAAACAGAGGAGCTGTACGTGGTCTGTGTTGTCTGTCGACGTGCCTGGCAAGAGTAGAGGAATGGTTTAGTGGGGTGGCATTCGAAGAAATGTTGCTGCATTTGCAGGACAAATACATAGGAAAGTGTTTTCGGGGGAAGTACTTCACCTTGGAGTGTCAGCGCGCAAAAGGCAGTCCAAAAGAGAGTCGTCAAACCTGTAGCTGAGTGGAACGGTGAGCGGACAACAGGTTGTTAGCAACTGGAAAGTGGGAATTAAATTGTTGAACAGAGCTAGACAAATACCCACAAGGCGTTATTTAAGTATAGCGTAAGACTAAGCTGGAAGAGAGGCGTTAATTAATCCCGGAAATCCAAAGACAGCAAGGTGTGTGGTGTGTTCTAACAGCAGAAGCCTGAAGCATTCATTTCAATCCCATATTTAACTATATCTGAAAACGCCCAGCGACATCCCAAAGGAGTGTGGGAAGTAAATCCTAATGTTTAAGTGTCTGCATAAGCGTAGGAGTTCCAGCCAAATCCATTTCAACATTTAAGTAAATGAATAGAAACACAGTATAATGTAGATGTGTACAGCGAAGGAGTCTTCTTTACTTACCTGGAAAACAGCGGAGCATCGAGGAAGCAATGTGTAGCCATGTTTGGAAGCGGAAGCAGCAGGGGAAAACATTTGGAAAATTGATTATATAATCCGAAGAGCCTACTGTTTTATGATGTGCCAAAGTACATACAGCAGGAACAAAAGCAGTGAAGTGCAGTGGTAGAAGGGTGTAGGCGGAAATACCTTACGATGGAGGTTTACGACGCAAAAGGCATGACAAAATAAAGCTTCCACACCTGCGGAGTGAATGCATCAGCTGAAGTAATAGGGATTTCAGATTCCATATTTACATGGACAGTGATAGTAGAAGGATTGCCTATCTATCTACGTATGGGGCATCCTAGCACTAAAAGTATTCCCATGGATGGTATCATAAATGATGAGTCTTCTGGTTGAAGCAACAAGGCGCCTATGTAACAGTAGGCAGATGGAAATACACAACATGGGAAAATTTTCTTATATGAGTAAAGAAGATGAAGTCAAACACTAACGTTTCTAGAGAAATTCTTATAGCAGAAGTACCAATATTGGATTTTTCAAAAGATTTTTATTGTTTGGTTTGAGAAAGTGCAACAAATAACATGAATTAGTCTAACAACAACATACTCCTTTTAAACAATAAGTCTACTTCTAGCACAATGTAGTTTACCTAGATGGACAGTTATTGTTTCATAATCAATGCCATCAGGCACAATAGTATCATTGTATCTGTAAGGACCTTTCCCATTAATTAACACACCATCTGGTTTTCCCAGATCTTTCCCAGCAAGAAGTGTGCTCCTCAAAGACTACATCCAACAACAAGCAAAGGTACAACACATTACACTCTAAACTATACAAATGTAACTTCAACAAAAGCTTTAACCAATAAACTCATCGCGTAGAGACTGACCGTGTGATTTCTGGTGTACCAATCACCAATCATAATAGTGATATCATCATATGGAAAATCAGAAGGAATTGGGATTTCAGCCCTGTTATTAATTGTAATTCCACCAAAACCGCCTGATGCTCTCTGAAAATGGAGAGAAGGGAAATAAAAGAAACTTCCAATTTGGTCCTTGACCTGAAATTGGTAAGTCCAGTTCCACTTTGGAGGAATAGGACAGTTTGTTCCCGGTAAACCATCTTGCCAAGAAGTCCTCTTCTGCTGAACCCCAGACCTATATTACCACAAAAATTAGCTCAAGTGCACCAAAAATGTAAAGAACAACAACCCATTATCTACTCAGCAAGAAGCATCTTACCAATGTAAGAGCAGTTCTTCATCTAATTTGTTCCTCACATTAACAACAACATTGTCATTAGTAGTTACATTCATGGTTGGTCCAGGAAACTTTCCATTGATAGCAATAACCTGAAAAAGATTTAGCTAAATGTAACTCAAGAAACTACAAATACACTAACACTAAGCTTAAAGTTCAAAACTTTGACATCAATATCCCATAGATCTGAAACCAACGTTCAAGAAACACTATACAGAACATTTAACACACTTGCCCTGTTACCTAGGAAGCAACAATATAAAGAAAAAAACAAGAGATCTGAAGAAACATACCTGTTGGGACACACCAAGTGGAGAAGCATCAATGTAGGAGACCTCAAGACATTCTTTATTGGAGCTACAAGGTAATCAAATTATAGAATTCTACAGCAATTCCATGAAGTTATTTACACGCATTTCACGTAGCTTGTTATATGTAAAGGTATTTCATGTTCAATGCAGATCTGGAGATTCTGTTTCTCAGGAAGAGGGTGTCCGATCTCTTAGGACAAATATAGTTGCATACAAAGGCGGAATACTTTGCGAGTGGAATACCTGGTGACTTTGGGAAAATGGTGGAAGAAGTAATACCTATTGTCATGGCTATAAGGGATGTTATTTAAGAAGTCGGTGCTACCTTTAGGCAACTCATAAAACAGAGGACCCTTTTAAAATATGGTTGGATGCATAATAGGCTTTCTCGCAGGAGTGGAGGTAAGGCGAGATGCTTCCTCAGATCTCTTATGCCCCCCTCTCCCCCCACATCTCTACTGTAATCTCCAGGTTATAGCCTTTAAAACTTGCAACAAATTTCCACACTCCTCAAATGCACAAACAATGGAAGGAACGACTTATCTAACCATAAGGCATCTAAATGGTACTAAAAAATGACCAATAGGATGTCAACTGCATGATAAAGTCTAAGGTCTTAGGATCAAAAACTTTTCTTTTACTATTTCCTGTGCCTTTGTTGACAAAACCCTTATTTCCATATGATCATAAAAAGATCTAGAAAGAGCAATGGTCATATACTAAAATAGAAAACCATAGGATAACACTAACATTTTTGTTCAATAAGTATGACAAACTGTAACATCCACTAACTGAGTTTTAATTTGAGAGGAAGATGGCAACATGATAAGCAAGTGTCATTACATACCACATTTTGCTTATAGATCAAACGCAGAGCATCTCCTGCACTAATAGCATCCAGTGATTCAATTGTTGTGACCGAAAAGTTTGGTTGGCCAAACCAATTGGACTTTTCCAAATAATCAATCACTTGCTTGGAATGAGCATAACAGAAAACGAAAACCTCTTCAACGCCAGCAGATCTAAGCCACGCCAAGGTATAATCTGTCATAGGGGCATTGACCAATGGTAGCAGTACCTGCAATGCGAAAACCATTAAACTGTACTATAGACCTGTAACATTACATCTGCCAGTACATAAACTTCGATTGGTACATTCCAAATTTGTATTAACATTATTCATACAATTAGATTGTAAAAATGAGGGCATACATATTCATTCCTTAGACTAAAAATCCTAAAGCGAGCTCTTGCTCAATAAAATATGACAAACAAGCATGACGATTACATCTAACTGGTATTCCTATACACCAATTTTTCTTTGATACAGTTACCAGACCTGTGCCACCTGCTTGCCACAAAAAAGTCTGACGTCTGATGCAGATATAATTAGAAATTTAGAAACCACAATAAAGATACCACAAGTTTGGACTGTGAAGAAATGTGTTTGGGATAAATGTGGTCAAATTTTACTATCTCTAAAAGCAAAAGATTCAGATTGACTGGGACACTTGTAGCAGTGGCAAGTAAGTAATGGTGTACCCTGTAGAGAATGAACAAACAAAACTTCGAAATCAATTGACATTCACTTTCTTCACTATCCAAAAGTCGAGTCTATTGTGTATATTAATCATATAAGGATATGATTGTATAGTAGGTTTGCGTAAGTTAAATGGCAGCAGTACAAAGTTGAAGATGTGAAACCATATTTGAGCTCAAGGATATGAAAAGAACAATATCACAGGCAGTAAATATAGATTGATTGAATACCTCGTTAAACTTAAACAACAAAGGCCGGAAACCTCATCTAGGATGGGTAAAACTAATTAAACACATATGTCAGTTGTGAAGAAGGACGATGTGGACGAAGCGATATTATTATGGCACTTTCAGCGATAAGACTACAACATTTAGTTTCCTATGGGGCCTAAATAATTACAACTTCTTACATAAAAATGGAACTTCATAAACAAGGTATCAACTAAATTTGGAAGGGCATGGATCCTTATTTACCTTGTTGAAATAACTTAAAAATTTCTAATAAGAAGAGTTGGAGGTCATACTCCACAATGAGGACTCTACTCTTCCTCTATGGGACAAGATCCTCAATGTATTCTTTGCTACCAAAGGTAATTATTTTTCTTTCTAGTTGTTAGTAGACTTCTATCTGTTTTTGAGAAGTTGGAGAGGAAGGAAGTAGTCCATGACCTTGCTCAATTTGCATAGCCACCTATTTTGACTATTGTGTGTTTTTATCTGCAATGAGAAAGTGGTAAATCTGCTGCATAAAAAATATCTAAACTGGTCAACTGCATGCTTTCTTGTAATCTTGTAATAATAGGTCCACTTGCCAGGGATTTCTCTTCCTTCATTTTCCTCTTGAAGTTTATATATATTCTTTTGAAGAAGACTTTTAGAAGCCAGGAAGAGAAAATCATAAAGTGGAGATGCTTCATTTAAATCCTTTTCTACTTGTATGTTTGTGCAATGCTCTTAAAAGTCCTGGCACCTAAAGGGTGTGATGACCTAGCATGAAGTTGGTTTGCTAGGTGACTCCTATCCATCTGCACAAACTCTTGATGGATAAATTTATCCGATATCTGTATGGGGAGAGGGGAGAACATGTTGCTGAGAATTACTACTACACCATTTCGTACACTCTTCAACAGGATTGTAATTAAGTGGCCCATAAATATAAACAGGCCTTAGAGAAGTCCAATTAACACCTCGTGATACTAACAAGCTCTCCGTCTCAAGCTTTCCTTTATGCCTGCTCTTCGGATCACCTGCATCAGCCTGTTGACATTGGGCAAGATATTTTTGTTAGCGTAGGGAAAAAGAACTACCTAAAGGAACTAAGTCAAGATAAGAACAAAATTAATGAAAGTCTAAGCAAGATGCAAAAAGGACAGAGCAGATAATCTGCTTTTTTTTACATCTCTGAGATGAATAAATCATTGAGTCTAATCTCTCTGCTAGTGCCTCCAATCAAACATTAGATTTAAGACCCGGAATTTGGCATATTCGTGATAATCTCCTGAATAAACTCCTTTCCTGTATAAAAGTTGCCTTTTAGTGTGTCTACTAACCACAATGACAGCCATGTCTTGTTTCCTCTTCTTTTTAACTATCTAGTATTACAAGTAGACTGAACATAGGCTAAAGAAGTTATCATATGCTACTAAACTGACCTCAAAATGTGGTAAATAATCAGTTTTGAGGTATACACCAGCTGAAGAGCAGTATATGTACCTGAGATAGATATAACTTTTGTTATGTCAATAGTTCGTAGGAGCCTCTCAAAATCCTTAACTCGGTCACTTTCGCACAACGCTATGAGATAGTTTTCTGCAACATGTTCAACATTGTGAAATTTTAAAATATGCCATTAGTACAGAAGAGCTAACTCCAATTTACACATAAATACTTCCAATTTACCATGAATAGCTAACTCCCACTAACATTAGTGGGCCGTGTTCAAAATAAGACGGTGGACCAGAATTCACAAGGCCAAAAACACGAAATACATACACAGAAAGGAAGATGCAACACTAACAACTCAGAAGCGGAAAACATGGGTTCGAATAGTGGACCAGAATTCACAAGGAAAAAACCAACAATATAAACTGAGTAAGCAACCTGAAACACTGAGTTGGGCAACGTCGCAATAAGTCACAAACAAAGAACATACTGTCGAACAGTGGGCATGCATGGCAAAATCTTTGTTTATCCCAAAAGGACCGCCCATTAACACTGTGAAAACACCTTCCATTCAGAAATCAGAGGCCAAAAACACGAAATACACACTCAGAACGAAAGATGCAACATTGACAACTCATAACCCAAGAACATTGCTGCAAAGACTGGACATGCATCTCAAATTCTTTGTTTAGGATCCAAATAGAACCACCTATGGTGGTGCGGCACGCAGTGAAGAGTCAAATTAAGAAGAAAACGGCAGATGTAGTTACCTGGACCGCAGTGGAGCTTGAAACGCCGACACTGTGGGCCTCTTCTCCGGCGAACTAACGAAGGAGCGGAAAAAGGGAAAGCACCGGAAGGCTCAGCATTTATAGGGAGGGAATAGGACATCGCGAAATGCCCCTCGAGCACCCGGTAATTACGAAAACACCACTAATGGTCCGCCCTGAGAAATGCCCACGCCCGACAGGGAATTTACCGAAGTGCCACTTTGGTCGTCCCCAAAGTGGCACTTATTAATGATAGAAATGTATGAAGAAGATGGAGAAAATTCGATGCATGAACAATGCAAAAATTCTCTCTATTTTTACCCAACGATATGGGATGAAAAGGTGTGATCATACTAGTTAAGAACATGCATGGTATCTTTTGGGGAAGGAGATGATTGTTCGAAAGAGACAGGTCCTTCCCGCGGATTTTATATTAATTTCACAATTTTTTAATTTATTGATAAATATTCCATGAAGCAATTAATTACTAAATAATTTCACCAATTAATTAATCAGTAATACCTAGAAAAAAGAAACTTAATGAGAATGATAAATAATTTTTTTCTAAAAAAAAATCAATCAATCACATCAGCTGCCGAAATCGTTGTAGAGCCAAGTGAGCGTTGATGACGCGAGGGGTCCCCTTTAATTAACCCTTTAAGAGTTAAAGAAAATATTTTCTAATATAAAGACAAATATTCAAAAATGAGGGAGAAACGATTCTTCATTTTTCCCTTCACTTGATTCTCTCACATTTCTCAATTCTCATTTTCCAATTCATACCTTACCTAAACCCAATAATTACAGTTAAAAATAAAAGGCGTCTACATAAATACAACAACAACAACAACATACCCAGTTGAATCCCACAAGTGGGGTCTGGGGAGGGTAGAAATGTACGCAGACCTTCCCACTACCTCGTAAGAAGTAGAGAGGTTGTTTCCCGTGAACCCTCGACTCAACAACCCATAAATATGTCTTTTAATTTGACCTCATCTGATAATTATATCCTCCAACTTTGAGAGTGCAAAGTTAGACACTTAAACTTATATAAAGCTCAACACTCAAAGTTGGAGTGCATAAAATATTACTCACTCTGTCCCATATTAATTTTCATATTGCGCTTTTCGAAAATGAATTTGATTAATTTTTAAAACTAAATCAGATTAAATCAATTTAATATTTTAAAATAAAAATTTAGACATTCAAAAATTATAATCAATTACAACTTTTTTCTTATTAATAAGATGAAAAAATATATCTTAAAATACTACTCAAAGTCCACATAATCTAACTCTAAAAATAGAAACTATGACAACTAAAATGAAACAGAAGAAATAGTCGATGTCAAGTTAAAAAAAAAACACGTTCATGCATTATTTCATTAATAAACAAATACATAAATAGATATTCAGATTGAGACACAAATATCTCGTTCTCTTTAAGAAAATTCAAAATCAGTAAGAAAAAAAGAGACGGAAGAATGGTGTGACACACAAAGTGCGGTAGGTGTAGACGTATATTTATACATGAAAATAGTGCAACTGAACTATAGTTCAAAATTCATTATTACTTGTATGCTATACTCATATATAGTAATAATTTACATCTTGAATAGTTATTTTTTTTAATATCAATGTTGACATTATGATAGAGATATATAATTAGTGGGGAAGTGCCAGTTATATATGATGTTGATAATGAAGGAGTAACCAAGTGCGTATTGCAATTGATTGTTCTGCACCTATTTAATTTCGTGATATTTTTCGGAATTGATTTCTCAGATGGTGAATCACTTATTCATTATTTGATTGACAGTCTGAGAAATTAACCTGATATTTTAGATGGCTAATAATGTGTTGAAAAAAGTGGATGGAATATCAAGAAATTAATAGAATCTAAAAAAAAGCGCGCACACATAAAATGGTAACCATTAGTCGATAAAAATATGAATAATTATTCAATTAATTTGTCTAAATTTGAGCAAGTTATAATGCACATATTTGACTCGTTTAATTATCGATTCATCTATAAAAGATAAGTTAATTTGGACTAAATTAATTAATCACTCAATTTTTTAAACTCAACGTATTCATGTTGACCCTCTTACTCTAGACTCATTAAAAGATGAATTTATTTGAATTAAATATGCAATCTATGAGAAATTTTGTAAGAAAGGTTTACCGTTAGTTTGATTTGGTAGTAATTAAGTAAATTATAAGAAAACGAACAAAGAAACCAATAATTGGTAAAAGCGGGAAGAATTGAGTTATGGTTCATTATTTAGCTCATCTTGATCCAATTTATTTGGTCCAAGTAAATTTTAAATAAATTTGAGCGACGACCCATCACTAATTGATTCCATCTATTTTAACCTATCCAAATTCAGCTTATTAGATTGCCTGTTTACCATCCCTATAGATGGAAGCACAAAAATCACTAATATTGAGTGCATCATTTGATTACCCCTAATGTGTAATATGAAAGTTTATCCACCTCGAGATAACTATCTGAATTCACATATAATTGACATTCAAAACTTCAGGCAACATGTTAGAACTTCAGCCATTTTTGCCTGAAACGCAAGCAGAAGTATATGAACTTCAGTTATACATAATTTCAAACACTACATATCAAAAGTTATTTCACGATAAATATATAAACCAAATTTCCAAAAAATAAATAAATATAAATATATATTAAATAGTGATGTTTGAATAAAATATCTGTTTGGTGAAAATTTTACAGCACCCCTATTTGTATCAAAGGGAGGCCTGGGGGTGTGTCATTGAAATGGACCTCAAAATAACCCTACAATATAAATGCATGGTGTAACATAATTGTGGATGCATGTGAAGGCAAGGCCATCATATAATTGATGTACAAAATTGATCAACTTGGACAGACAGTACTTGAGAAGGGAGAAGAACAATATGGCAAAAGTAGGGAAGTTAATTTCCTAGTTGACTAGTACAACATACACACACACAGAGGGATCTCAATTGATCTATAGACAAATATATATTTATACAATAGTCCAATTAGCTCTCATAATATATATACATAGTTGTATAGTGTGTAGTTGTAGTGTAAAAGAAGGAATAAGTGAAGTTTTGAGTGGTTGTGTGCTACACTTCAAAACAGCATTCGAGGGTGGGGTGGACGTTTGATTCTTTTGTTCGATTCGATCAGAATTAAATGAATTTTGTAGCTTTATAATGTTAATTATTTAATGAATATCTGTAAATAAGACTTTTGAACTATGAAGTTTCATATCTTATAAAATATATTTTATTTGCTATAACATGTTAAAATGATATAATGATATAAAGATTATTTACACATGGGCATCTCATGTGTTGGGAAGACCACAAATCTTTAGTAAGTTATTATTGTCCTTTGTTTTTATCTCTATTATTAACTTTAGTTATTGGCTGGCTGTTTAATTAATATATAATCATCTTCAATTTCGATAATGGTTGGAATGCCTCTTATTTATGAGAGCACATTAAAAATGATACCATCATTTTAGGCCTTATTTGTTTTCATTAAAATTTAAACGTGTAAATCTAAATGCATATTTAAAGGATTAAGATGGTGGTAATAGTTATAACGGTGAAGGTTGGTTATTGTGGTTACCGTCATAATGGTGGCGATTATTAGTGGTATTGGTGGTTGTAATGATGGAGTTGGTTGATGTTAGTATTTGATGGTGACTGAAGAATGTGTAGTGATCGATAATGTGTTTGTGGTAGTTGGTGGTGGTACTAGTTATGATGATGGAGGTTGTTGGTAGTAAAGCTTGATTACAGTGATAGTAGTGGCTGATAATAATAGTGGAGGTGGCGGAGGCCGGGACCAAAGAATTTATGGTGGTAATTGACAGTAATGCTAGCTGTGATGGGGAGAGTTTGTTAGTAGTAGTGATGTGAGAGGTGGCGGTAGCTAAAAAATGGGAGTGGTGATAATTAAAAAAAAAGAGCTTTTATATATTAAAGAATTAAAGATACAAACTCATTTGAGCCTATTGCCAAATTTACTTTACAAAACAGAATTAAAAATCCATCAACCCATCTCGGTAAGGTGATATATTGATGTAATCATAATGATGAAGGAGATAAGTGTGATAACAACATACGGTAATGGTTAGCAATGGTAATGGTTGTGATGACAAAGTGGCTGGTGATAGACGATGATAATAACGGTGGTGGTGATTGCGATGGAAGAGGCGATTAGTCATGGTAGTGGCTGATGAATGTGAATAGAGTGATGGTGCATATTATTGTCTAATGTCTGGACTATTTAGATTCAGACCTTCATTAAATGCAAACAAATGAAGCTTTAGTCTTCGATATAAGGACAAAATTATTTCATACTTTAATATAGAATATAGACAAATTCAATATAAATTATGATTTATGAGATACATACAAGTACTACAAGATAAACAAAATTTGAAAAAATTGAACCAACTTATCCATTTCTTTGTGGCCCTTACTAAAAAGGGGCAATAAGATATTTTTCATTCCATGAATTTAGGCAAATTATAAACTTAAACTACTAAAATATTTTTAAAAATTTTAGTGCATGTCATTGTTTTGAGTAGTACACCATCATGTGCATATAGACTTGTAAACAAAGTGTCCCAAATGTCTAAGTCTATATTTCATCTCTCTATAAACCTAATAGTATAAATTATTATAATCTCTCCAATATTTTTTTTTTCATAATTTGAAATCATAAAACATTGCCATCAAATATAGATGAAAAAAATATTGGTAGAGACCTAATAAATTGGGGTTTCAAAAACAAACAAAAAAGAAAAGGTCTTCAAGATTGAATTTGACTCTTTGATATTTGTGTTCAAACATATTATAATGAATTATGATGAAGACAAGTTGGAAAAATGTTTCTTCTTAGTGTTGAATAAATGCCACCTTCTTCACCTCCAAGGGTCCAAGATAAAAGCAAAAGTTTCAAATTATAGCAATAGATTTATAATGGTCTCCATTGAAAACCCCCAAATAAATTAAAGTGATCTAATAAAGTTTAAAGGGAGCTAACATAGAGGCCCCTAGTGTTGAAATTGACATTTTTAGTTAATCCTACTTTGTCATGACTTAAGATTCTATGGTTGATTATTGACTAAATGCATGCACACGAGTTTAATTATTATTAATCAACTAAGATGCCACTAATGACAGATTCCAACATAATTAATCTTTATATTTTGGCATTATAAAGATTGGACGAAAGTATGCGCGGATAAATTTGCTAGGTCGCCATGATATCTAGATTACAAATTCAAAACTCTACATTACAAATTCAACTACAATCAATTGAAAATATTGTATATATGTATATATTATATTTATTAATTCGATATAAATAATCACTGTACTCGAATTAACCAACAACAACAACATATCCAGTTGAATTCCACAAGTGAGATCTGAAGAGGCTAGAAATGTAAGCAGACCTTCTCACTACCTCGTATATACATAGTAGTAGAAAGACTGTTTCCAACGAACCCTCGAACTCGAATTAATCAACGTACGTAAATAAATAGTTGTGGTACTAAGGAAAGGTCGCAAATAATTAAGAATCCAGCAAAGCAAAATACCCCACCATCTGACTATAGCTACATGTTACTAATAATTATACCAGTAGTAGTAATTAATTACCATTACTATAATTATTTTTTGTCTCATATAATATTTTTTCCCAGCAGGATAGAAATTTGGAATAAATCCAAAAAGGGAGTACTCAATTGCATGGAAGAGTAAAATAGACAGAAGAGTATAATATTAAATCCAAAACTGGCCCTATTTTTAATTTCTTTATTATTACCTTCACATGCCAGACCTTTCATAATAAATTGAGTACTGCACCAATAGTTATAGTTATATAACAACATCATCATAATAATTGAAAGTCATTGCAGGGTTTAGGTGATCAAATATTTAAAGTTTATGAATTTTTGTAATAATTTTACATTAATATATAATAATAATAATGATGATGATAATAAATTTGATTATAAAAATGATAAATAAAATAAGTTTTGAGTAAAATTAAGAAAAAAAAGGGGCCAAGTCTGGTGTACTAAAGCTTTCGCTGTGCACAGGATTCGAGGAAGGGCCTGTGGCCACAAGGGTATATTATATGCAATCTTACCTTGCATTTTTGTCAGAGATTGTTTTCAAGGCTTGAAACCCGTGACTTCCTGATCACGTGGAAGCAACTTTACCAGTTACGCCAAGGTTTCACTTCAAAAAAGGAAAGATGCAACACGAGGACTTCCCAGGGGATCACCCATTCTAGTATTACTCTCACCCAAGCACGCTTAACTTTGGAGTTCTGATGGGATCCTATGAGTTAATGCTGGTATGATCTCATCCAAAAGGCAAGTCCGGTGCACTAAAGTTCTCGCTATGCGCAGGGTCGAAGGAAGGGTCCGAGTCCGACTACGAGAGTCCATTGTACGCAGCTTTATCTTGCATTTCTGTCAAAGACTGTTTCTAAGACTTGAATCCATGAATAAAGAATTTAATTTTAAACTTTAAGTTCTTAATTTATATTTTATTTAGCTACAAAAAGGTGGGAAGAATGGTCTTTTTCCTACACAGATATTGTATGTGTAAGCAAAGTAGGTAACAGACAGATGAAATATTAAAGAAGTATACATCTTATTAATTAACCTTGTGCTGACATATATAAATGTTGTCAACAAGAGACAAAATTATAAACAGCTATGTTGCTAATCTTTATTGTGTGAAAAATATGCTCTCTCAGTGCTTTTATAACTTGGGAGCCACAATAACATATTCACATCTTATAAATCATAAACGAAATTCAAAAAAGACGAATAGAATATATGCAAATTTTATTTTTATTTTTTGTGGAATAAAAATATTTTTGTTATAGTTAATACATTCAAAGTATTCAATCTAGTTGCAACTCGACTATGTCTTGAAAAATAACTTGATTTCTTGCTTATTTTTCAGTGTTTGATAAGTACAAAAAGAAAGATATATTTATATGTAATCTAGAAAAATACTTACAGAGGTGGAAGGGAGGCCTCGGGGGTCTGATGCTCAATTGGGTAGGATTTAGGGAGGTGTTGGGTGGACGGAGGAGTGGTTCAAGCACATTAGAAACCTACGACGACAATTGAATGGAAACCTTATACTTTAAAAAATAAATTAATTTATATTTTTTATGAATTTTATTCTTCTATCTCTTTGAGATGTAGAATTGTTTAAAAAAAATTATAATAGATTTTATTCGGTAATTCTTTTCAGTTAATCATATAATTACACTCCAAAAATGTTAAACTTCTTCTAATAATTCTTATTTTTATATGAAATTAAATAATCTTTATTATAAATAATACTTAATATTTTTTTCTAAAAAAAAATCTATAACCTATTATAATATTGTTGGTAAATAAAATGAGGCTCCTCAAATTCGAAGACCTAAGGCGTTTGTCTTTTTCTAACCCTATCGAGTCAACCCTAACGGAGAGAATTTCAATAGATATATACTGTCAGAACTTATTTTTCTTATTTTAATTAAGAAAGTCAATTTTTTTACTTTTGAAAACATACTTTAAAAGAAAATATTTTTGTAAAAAAAAAATTATTCACTAAATATAAGAAATAAAAAAAATTTGAGAAAATATTTTCTTCCCCACCAAAGATACACACCCTTGGCATCAGAGATTTATTTCATGACTTGACAATGACACAATAGGTGATATCCTAGTTCGAATCCCTAAGAAAAAAATACAAATAAAAGATTTATTAAATAAAATATTTTTTTCATTTTTAACTAAAGATTTCGAGTTGCAATTATAAAAACAAAAATTTTAAATAGTTAAAATTATTTTTTTCTTTGAATAGACTTTACACGATGCGAATAAGTAGAACACCTGTTAATATCTATATGGCATCTCCTTTGTCAGGTTGGACCAAATCTAATGTGCATTCACAAGCATGGATATGTAGGTGAATAGTGAATAAGTATAACAGGAATAGAAGGTGAACATTGGTATATTTTGATAATTTCTGCCCTTCGAGATGGTTCAGTGGTTTGGATTTGAGACTTTCACCTTGGAGGTTTCAAGTTCAAAATTCCTTGTCAGCGAAAGCAAGTGGTTTGCCTTCTGGGTTGAGCTTGTCGCAACAAGCTTGTCTAGTGTGGATTACCTTTCTTGTGTGGTTTGCGAGCAATTGCATAGAATCAAAGGTTTACTCTCGGCGCACCCAAAAAGTAGAGACTGCAAATTTCCCTTGTCATAAAATTTTCTTTTTTTGTTAACTTCTCAGTTAAGCTGAACATGACAAATATTGAAATTTCTTTGGAGAGAAAAACTATGTCCATAATTACAAATATATGACCTCTTTATAAATACATCAGAATTAGATCAATTTAAATGTATCTTAATTACTTTCCTATCGAATAATTTTATATATCAAAACTAGCATTTGATATCCTACTGAAAATTGAACTTTAGCATTTTCATTTTCGCTCAAGTTTAAATTCAAAATTACTCAATTTCACTTCATTAATCACTAAATCGCGTTAGAGTTATTATTAGAGATAATTTCAAATATACACAAAAAATTAATTAATTAATAATAAATATATCTCATGTTTTATTTATATAAAAAATAACCCCAAATCAATAAAACTATACATGACTATACAATATACCTTGTCAAAAGTTATAAAAAGTATACACTGACTATACAATGTACATTGCTTCTACATAAACTATACACTAAATATATTATAATACAACAACATACACTGACTATACAAATCTATACAACAAAAAACTATTTTTTTATAATTATTTTTACCGAAGCGTCCTTCAATTTAATTATCCCTTATTAACAAGGCAGAGAAACATATCCATCTTCTAAGGCTTTTTCTTCATGGAAATAGATGGGTTGCTGCTATTTGTAATCATGAGTACCCTAGTCATCATTACTATACTTGAAAAATTATATTATTAGCTCTTTCTCTCTCCCCCCTTTCTTTTTCTTCCCTAATTAATTATTTTCACTCATCTCGATTTATACGATTCATTTTTTAAAAAATAAATATAAAAATAACATATTTTTATATTTAATAAAATAATTTATAATTATATAAATATTTATAATTTATTTTAAATTATAAATTTTTATGTTCAGTCAAACTATATCATATAAATTGAAACGACGAGAATAAAAAAATTGGAAGGGCACCCACATGGGAAATAATGCTTATTATTACACATATTGAAAACAACAATTCCACCTATTTATAGGATCTCACCACCCTTCATATTACTTCAACTCAAATCTTCATAAGCAAATTTCACCAATATTTCTCTCTTCTTCACAAGAATTTTTTTTTTAAAAAAAAGGTGATCAAAATGTGTTTAAGTTCTACAGAATGGAGTAATTCATCACGTCCTCTTTATTTTTCTATGCAGAAAAAACAAAGACCAAAGATCTCTAGGGTTCAACTTCATAGGCTTGCAAGGTAAATACAAAATTATTAGTTCCTCTTTTATTCTTCTCTATGTTTTATATTTCTAAATGATCATCATCGTATTTAAAAGTTTAAGTTATAAGAGAAATCGTACGTTAGGTTTTCTTAGTTAGTAATAGTTAATTATATCATATCTCAAAATCCACTAGTATGAAATGGAAGTACACAAAAGGATTCTTTTCATAAATCCAATACATTTTATATGTATATACTAGTATAGCATGATAAAAATCAAAGATCCTAGGATACATCATGGGAAAATCAAACTTCTATCGAAGAAAAGCAAATAAAATTCTTTGATTTCTTTCGAAATCATCTGCTTCTCACGTTCCGTGAATAATCGGGACATTGAAAAATATCCAGAAAGGCATTTTGAAAATCGACCTGATTTAGAAGGGATTAGATGAACAGAATCACGCTGAGATTCGAATATGAAATCTCTTATCTTTTTAGATATCATGTTAAAGCATGCGACCATATGGACAAACTCATTTAAAAACTTACACCACTTAAGAAAGCATATTTAAAATTTATTTATTTTTATTTTTATTTTTTTTGAATTTTTGCAGGAGGAAGAGAAGTGAAGTAAAAGAAAGAAAGATGGAAATGGAAATGAGAAATTTGAAGCTTTACATGGAAAATATGAGTATTTTAGAGGAAAATGAGAAATTGAGAAAGAAAGCAAGTTTGCTATATCAAGAAAATATTGCTTTAATGTCTGAATTTCAAAACAAATTTTCTAAGTTTGATAGAGTCTCTACCAAAGAGACCCCTCCATCCAACCACTCATAAATTGACAAAATAACTGTTTTATTAATTATGAGAGAAAAATAAATAATATATTTAATTTTGTATGTGTAAATGTCTTATTCAACCTATAATGCTACTTGTTTTATTCATAAATTACCTCATTTTACATTGTTATAAGGGCTAGTTTCGTCATTTGCTGGTAAATTTTTATTATTTTACTAAGTATATTTAATACTCATTAATTTACTATAATTATTATCGCTTAATTATTGATGTGTTATGTCAAACTCTTAGTGTCCATATTTAAGTGATATAGATTTACAAGTAATTCAAATATAACATGTTTTTACATAAAGGGATGATAAAAGTAATTTAATTAATTAAAAATTAAATATGTTTGAATTAATTAATTTAAAATTAAGCACTTAAAATGTTCTTTAATTAGTTTTGAGTCCGTAACATGAAAAATAAAACAAATGAGCTACTATAACAGTTTAAATATTAAAATTCTTTCTTTAATGTATGACCTAGGGATGCTTCTCTTTTTTTTTTTTTTTGATTTTTCGTTTGGTGTCCGATATTGTTTCATATCTAGTATTTTTTATTTTTTTTGGGATGATATTAATCCTCTCCAGACACCACTTGTGAAATTTCACTGAATATGTTATTGTTGTTGTTGTTGTATGGTGTCCGATATTTATTTTGAGGATCAAGTAATTTGAATTCATGTCGAAACTTTTGTAAAACACTCTTAAAAAAAGACGACTCCATACTTGGAGCTCGAACCACAATGTGGTATGATGATTTAAATCCTTTTCTTTGATTCTTAGCTTGTTTCTCTTGATTTGGATGTACTTTAGTTGGGTTGTTTCAATGGAAAAAGCAATTGTTCTTTTTTCTCCTTTTTCAATGGTACATCAACTCGAAAAAGACGCAGATGAATACATGAAACTTCTAAAACAATCTAGTTTGAGGAAAATAAATCTGACAAACTTTATATTAGTATATGTGTTTGGTCCTTTAGATGATTAAAAAAAAAGAATTAGGACCAACTTTTTCATTTCAAATGTGTTTGGAAATGAACTCGTACATAATAGAGATGAGGAAAAGTAACAAAAATTAAGTTTTGGCAAGATATTTAAACCTTGATTAATATGATTAGTTGAAATTAAATTGCAAATTTGTGGATATCTTCATAAACATCACATGGAATTTAACAATGCATATGTTAGTGTCTTTCTTTAGAGTCTTTCTTTAGACTTATCTTGATATATAGGCGAGAAGTGTAAGCACCGTGAGATGAGAAACGTCTCATACTAAAAGGAAGACTGAAAGGACAACATTTTTTAGCCAATATCGCTAACTCGCATAGTTGAATTGTTGTTTTTTTGCTGATTCGTTTAATTGTTACTCTCTACTTGCTCATCGATTCGCATATAGATTAAAAATAATGTAAATGATATGTATTGTCTGCTTTCAGCCTAGACCCATACAAATTTATCGTATTTCAAAAACTCGTGTATCATGTCAACTTATAACTCTTCAATTTTCCTCTTCAATGCACCACATTTTCAAAGTTTGTCAATTTACTCATTTGAATACATAAAAAGTTGGGGAAGAAATGTTGTAACAAGCAAAGTAATTAACAGTAAATATAGGAGATTAGTCTTGGTTTAGACCCCATAAATGTACTTTAGGATAATGCATTATTGCATAATTCCAAACAAAAACAACCTTTTTCTTTTTCCCAAAAAAAGGAGTTGTGTGAAGCTTCTTTACACGTGAGGCTAACTAAAATCATAATTAACAAAAAAAAAAAAAAAACACTTTCTCAAAAGTCAGGGCAGTTGGCTCGAGACTGTCTGTTTCCCTGTAGAAACATTAGGTTTATTTAATTTAATTAATCCTTCAAAACTCCACTTTTATGGAAGAAATAAAAAGAATAATTTATCAAATTCAAATGCAATTACGAAGATAAATATTCATATTAGCAATTAATAATAATTTCGAGCTCTCACTCAACGCATCAAGAAAGTCACCAGTGTAATTCAACAAATTCCGACATGTTACTTGCTATTTATAAGTTACTTGATTGTCTAAATATGTCCTACACTATCTATGTATAAAACTTAAACTATATAGAAAATTAGTACTAGTATGATGTTTAACATCAATTTTGTGTGTGCTTAGGGAAGTAACAAGTAGTCCAACTTATTAGTGTGTATTTGGAGAGGTAACACTGCCCTAAAAAGTTATGTACAAGGTCAACAAAATGGCCTGTGAAATCATAATACCATTTGAAATTACTCAATTAACTTTGAACCTCAAGGTATTATTAAAGGGAGAGCACACATCCCTATGCATTGACCTAAACTTGTGCTTAGGATTCTTTCTTACATAAAAGGTCTCTATATAAAATTAAGACCAAGTTGACTCCACAACATAGGGGCACATATATTGTGAATTTGTAAATTAGTAGGTGACAACAACTACGCCTCTGTCCCAAACAGGTTGGGATCCATTATACGAATCCTCACTTCTCCATTTAAGCTATGTCTCCATCATACAAAATAATTTGTAAATTGGTAGCCAACAGGCACCCCCAAAGTTGATCTTGACAAATATTTACAAAAGTTAGCTTCAGTTTATCTTTTATATTTCTGCAGTTTTATGTGCAATGTGCCATGCAAAATGGGATAGATACAGAGGATTCATACAACCACCCCTACTAATTTGAGACTGAGGTATAGTTGAGTGATGGTATTGCAATGCCATACACTCGAGGATTAAGGCCAATAACAGAGACAAATGACAATAACTATGTTGTTGTGTTCATACAACCAAAATGCAGGTAGCTAGTAGTTTGCCATGTATCAGCAACAGAGCAATGATTAAGAAACTTGTCAAGCAGTAAACAAGAAGAGCGTTGAAGATTTCGGGTATGATATTCGACAACACAGTTCCTAGAAAGTCAATAATTGCCATCTTAAGATGTCTAAAAGGAGTTGTTTAAAGTATGTACAACAATGCAAGTGGAAAAGCTAAAGTCAAGAAAGTTTCTTGACAAACTCACCAGTCACCAAAAAGCAGAATAATTGTCTTCCAGGGACAGCTCGATCCATACTGGTCTTCTTGCTAAAAGCTTTTGACTTCCCTCCATGGAATAGACACTTTTATCTTATTCTACATACTTTGTGTCAACTATGTACGAAGTGTCACAATGTTCGTCATATAATGTTTCTTCTTCTGCAAAATCAATTAGCATTTTTAATGAACAATGTTTCTGTTTTAATACAAACACGAGAAGAGACTGCAAAATGCAAACATGAGAAGAGACTGCAAAGTACCACGTAGATAAGGAAGCTGAATGAGTGATGAAGTTTGAGGAAGTAAACCAAACTGAGTGATAAATAATTCCTTTATTGCTCCTGTGATCTGTATATACGGAATGCAGCGATGCACATTGTGGCATTACCAAGAACTGTCAAAGCTGCTTGTAAAGCCACTAATACCTGAAACTCATGCATCAAATGCATGTCGTTTAAAATCATAAAAACAAGATAAGAGTTGTCTAAGAATACCAGAAAATCCTTTGAATGGGAAAAAAAATACTATACACAAGGGCAAGCTCCATGTGCATTGCCTTGTGATTTGAAGGCTCAGCTCTTGTAATATATCAAAGTCCGGTTAAATAATGAAAAGAAGAATTATATTCTACCATTTCCATCAAATGAGTGAAAATGGAAAGCAAAATCAACAAAATCTTTGAAGCATTAAGCCATTCTTCCAGTGATTTTTTCTTCTTCAAACAAATACTTTCAGAATAGTTGGTGGTTTGTTTTACAAGTTTATCACAACCCTTATTTTATGTCAATTGTCAAAAGTATGACAGGAACCCCCCACCCCCACCCCCCACCCCCACTCCCACCCCAAATTCATAGATGTGTTAAGGCTAAAGCAAGCAAATAGAAATGGAGAGCTGGCAAGTTTTTCTTCTTTTTTTTAATAGGATTATGACAGAAATCCGTCTGGGGCCAAACATTGGGACCAACAGCAGCCTTCAAAACTAAAGGATAATGGGGCCATCCCTCTATCCTTCTCCACTTAAATACGAGGCTTAGTCCTGTGATTTAAGTCACAAATCTTGCCAGTTGAACTAAGCCCGGGGGGCGTAATGGTTATGAGGTTATCATTGAAGATCTGGATTAAGTTTCAGTACTTGATCATATATTTTTTTTGTTCTTTTTTTACCTCATAATATTCATAGCATATGATAGAAATCCCTACTTTAAAGGAAATACTAATTACCTCAAGGGACTCGGAGTTGTAAAAGAAATGCCAAGTGCAGGCACAAAATGCTCCACCTAGCAGGGGAACCTAGACCAAGAAGTGGTACACATAAGCTGCTAAAGAACCAATAAGATGGTACATAAAGGAAGATAATATATGATCAGGGAAATTACTAGGAAAAAGAAGAGAAACCTATACAATAGCATGTGGTAACCTTTTAATCAAGACCCCAAAACTTCCAGAGCCTAGATCTCATTTCATTTCTCCCAAAAGAGGAAAAGGGATAAAAGTGTTGAATCGTGTGACCACCTCATCTAAGAGTGTAAACTCTTAAACTGGTAGAGAAGGGGATATGAGATGTATTGTTCCAGAGCACCTCCCCATTAGCTTAAAGAACAGGAGTTACATGTCAATTATGATGATTAAGGAAGTAGCCCAACTTGTTTTTGCTCACTGAAGTCCAGCATCCACTGGATGCAACCTTAATGAAACTTCTACTTCTTGCCAGATAAAGAAAAGTCAGTTATGACAATTAATTCTTTTTAAAGTTTTAGAGTACAAACAAGGAGCTGTTGGAAGCAACAGGAGGATAACAGTAATTATCAATTTCCATCTGACATACTTTAGGAATTTAAAATGAAAGATGAGCCATCCATCTGTTAGTGCATCAAACTGCTCTATAGGTATATTTCTCTTCTTTTATTCAATATTTTATTAGATACATGGGAACATAAGTAATCACAAACGGATCTAAGAGTTGAAGTTTATAGATTCCTATAGCGACCTCAAGTTAATATACAATAATAACTGGGTTCACAATTCAAATAGTTAAATATATTTAATATTTTAATTGATTTCTTAATATATATGCAGGGTCTGGGCAAAAACTATTGTGTTCTGGTGAACTCATAGACAGTGGTCTAGATCTGCCACTGCTCAGCGGCCATTGAAATTAGTCAATCACACTGGAGATTAAAATTTAATATAAATTAGCATAAAAAATTGGCCACTGCTGACTGCCCACTGGACAGTTAACACTTAACAACATATACATTAGATAATCTAAAATTGGCCACTGCCTACTGTAATTTAGAGTCCAAATGTCCAATTTCTTTTTTTAAAACATGGGCAGCCACACAGTAACTGGACACTGGAGGAAGGGAAAAAAATCAGAAGTTCAGAAATCAGAACAGCTGAAGTGCTGAACTGAAGAATGGAAAAAAGAAAGAAAGAATGAAGGAAGAAGAAAGAAGAGAAGAAGAAGAAAACGAAAGAAGAAAGAGGCGACTTACCGGAGTTCGGAGCTTGCTGGAGACTGGAGCAGTGTCGCCGGAACTGTGGAACACTGGAACAGAGTCGCCGGAACTGTGGAACAGTGTCGCCGGTCGAAGTGGAAGTCTGGAAGAAGAAGACAATTGCGTCGTCGAAGCTGAAGAAGAAAGAGTTCGAGTCGCGTGAACAGTGAACCCTAATTTTTATTTCTAAAATTCTGATTGTCGCGTAAGTCACTTTAAAAAAAAAAATTCGAAAGGCGAGCGCCTCTGCGCCTCGCCTCGCCTTCGCGCCTTGCGCCTTTCTATCGCCTTTCGTCGCCTTCTGTACCTTCGCCTCGCCTCACCTTCAAATGGCGATAAGCCATCGCCTCGCCTCGCCTCTCGCCTTAGGCGCAGAGGCGAGCGCCTTTAAGAACACTGGTTAAACAGCATGGTTAATAAGGTTCGAGTAAGTAATTCTTCACGAAATGATTGATGTTAATAAGTGGAAAGTGAAGCTTAAGTTTCTTCTTACACTAGAGTATGACCTAGCAGATTCAGCCTCTAACTTAGAAGTCGAAAGAGAAGCCTTTTTTCCTGTTTGTGCTAAATATGATTGAACGTTTCTTCTTACACTAGAGTATGACCTAGCAGATTCAGCCTCTAACTTAGAAGTCGAAAGAGAAGCCTTTTTTTTCCTGTTTGTGCTAAATATGATTGAACACATTCAACCATTAACTTAGGATGGAAATCCGGCAGCCTGATCTAGCTTGGGAGTCTAACAAATTATTGAGATGCAAAAACTTTGTATAACCTAATTTGTCAGTTCAAGACATACTACTCATCAAAAGAGAAATACACTAATCATCAAAGGACAGAAAATACGTGACTCTTTAAACTCTCTTTTTGCGACAATTTCACTAGAGCAGAGTTTTTTTTTTCCCAGAAACCTAATTAGCTAGTCAAACAGCACATCATGGCCTCGCCCAGCCCCTTCAATTATGTTTAAATTTATAGGGAAATAGTATATTAGACTAATAATTATTGCGTTTTGATAAACATATTCTAAGTTTCAGCAAGTACAGAGCAAAAAATGTGAGCATCACAAAAGCCACCCCTTCCTATGACTCTTCATTTCAATAAACGCCAGATTCTTCCAAACCAACATATCTCTGCTTCCATAGACTCTCTTAAGAAAACAACATCACATTTTACTGATATTTGTTTCAACTTGACTTTTTGGAAACATTTGCATAATGCTGGAGATAGGTATGTATCATTTTATTGATTGTGGTATTTTGGAGTGCAGTACTTTTAGTGGCAAAGCAATAGCTTAAAATAGAAACGGCTAAACGGATAAGGTATTCGGACTAAATTATTCGACTTAAGAGGTGGGAGGGACGAAAACACATATTTGCTGCAGGTATAAGTTCCCTTCCTTGTAAATGTACCTTCTTCTTGTTCATCTATTAGCTTTTTCACAATATTCAGATCAGCCATTGCATATTATAGATTGAGACATTTTCTATTTCACACTCCTAATGCTGCTTGCTTAGGAATTTTAAATGACCGAAACAGAGTTCCACCTGTTACAGAGAAAGAACGAATTGGAGGAGCCAAATTAAGGGAAAGATATCAAACATCAAGGAGAAATGCCAAGTATCCACAGAGGATTGTAAAAGAGTTACGGATGCTCCATGGGTGATATCAATATATTATAACCAAATAACTTTCTTCTCCCTACCTCTTCCCAAGACATCTGAAGGTATTTGAATTACAATGTGAAAGGTGAGTTATTGCTGAAGGTTTTCAATATATTGTGCCTCTAGGTTTTCTGGTTCTATCTTAATAACAAATGATAAGGGGAGGGTTGAAGTTTGCGAGGCTAACCGAATCAACCCAAACTGCCATGGTCATCAGAGACATAAGAGGAAGAACAAGTTGGGAGGCCGACTTCTACAAGAGTTACATCTCATGAAATGCACTTCTTTTTCAACTCAATCTATCATTTGTCACATGAAAATACACAAGGCCTCAGATCTACTAACCTGGCATTTCATTCTACACTAATCAGCACCAGATTAAGATGATCAATTATAACAAGCATGATCATTTACCCACCATTTATTATATGCCTATACAAATTATAGTTCTGTATATATTGAGACAAACACATGAATTTCATCACATACATGTATGCCGTTGACAATTATAACAATAACCCACAAATGTATTTTTTACAATTAAATTTCAAACAACCACATCTAAGGGAAGAAAATAAGCAACATAAATTGGAGAAAAGCCAAAAGTTTTGCTGGTGATGGTTGAACAACCTGTGACTCAATAGGTTACAAAACTTTGGTCTAACCTTTTGAGATGCCCTCAATGGCCATTTAATTGTAAAGTCTCAACATTTCAGAATGGAAAGCACAACACTTTACCAAAATTTACGACTTTATGCATGTTAACAAATCAATGTGCACCATATTACCAAACTCTAAAAAATAATATTACTCACCATGCCCCATGAGAGTCCCTTCCAAGAAGCATTTCCAGACTTCTCACCATATTGCCAAACCAGAGCCATTGCAGTAACCCTTTCAAACAAATTATTAGTGAGTCATTTCATTTAGAACAAAACCATACACTCTGGTCCTAATTTATTTGACATTCTTTATCTTTTCAATCCATTCTAAGGGTGTATCTGGTAGGGAGGAGAAAACGTTTTTCAATTTTTCCAAGTTGGTCAAACTTTTAGGAAAATATTTTCTCTAAGAAAATAAGTTTAGCATTCCACACTGATTTTCTCCTCCCCACCCTCCGACTTCCAACCACACCTCCCCCCTCCCCCCCCCCCCCCATCCTCCATAGTTCCCACACCACTTACCCCACCCCCATAGCATTTGGTTATTTCCCTAGATTATATACACAACAATAACATACCCGGTGCAAACTCACAAGTTGAGCTTGAGAAGGTTAGGATGTATGCAAATCTTATCCCTATTATTGCGGCGCAAAGAGGTGGCTTGTGACAGATCCTTGACTCAAAAGAAAAGTTTTCGAAGCAGAATTGAAAGAAAAATATGATAGCAAATATAGCAAGGTAAAAAGCAAATGAAGCAACAGATAGTAATACACTTGAAAAATAAGACACTACGCAACTACTAAATAATGCTACGAACAAGGAGAAACGGAGAGGAGGTGATCTTCATACCACTCCCACACAAGGTTCAACTATGTTCGGCTAGCTACTAGCCTTCCGTCCTAATCCTCGTGCTCCAAACCTTCCTATATTATATAATAAAAACTATATATCCAATATTTTCTGCTTACATACCAAACATCATAAAATAAGCAACAAAACTAATTAACTCCGTCAGAAGCACTTCATGAAGCATCTAATTGATTTATTTATTCCCTTTTTACATATGGAGTTCCTTAACATTTTCCCTCGCATCAAACAAACCCTAAAAGTTACAATCTTTCAATTACTCATGCTAAATAAATTGAAAAAAGGGGACAAAAATTTAGAATTAATGGTGTATTGCAGAGTAAATAAATACCATTCCACAACGCTGGAAACATGAATAGCCCAAGTGGGTAAAGAGAGAGCATTTGAAGGTTCATTGAACTGAAACGAAGAACCCATTATAGCTATTTCAGCAGCAGATGCTGTAGCAGGTTCCACCATTAATGTGGCCAAAGCAATTCCAGTGACCCCCAAAATTGTAGCTGCATTTTTCAAGTTCTGAGATGGGCAGCTTTCGATGGGTAGTGAAAATTGGGACCTTTGCTTTGAAGAGAGGAGAAATTGGGTTTTGTTTGATTTGGGAAAAAGGGGCAATTTTGGAATAGAGATCAGTGTAGAAACTGCCATAGCTGGTTGTTGGAGTTACAGGTGAAGAAGAACTGAAGATGGTATAGATAAGTCATAAATCAAGAAATTATTAATTGTGAATTTATTTGAATAATTTTAACTATTTTGGAGTAATTAGTACTAGAAAATACTGTAATAATCAATTCTAGGCAATTTTTAATTGTGTAAACATTAGTTTTATGAAATTAAGGAATTAATGTATGAATGGACATAAAATCAACTTTTGAATGTGAAAAATAACAAAAATAATCTCTTAAGTTTTTTCAAGTGATTTCTTCAGCTCACTAAACTTTAATTCTTAAAAGTTGATGTAAATTGTAACAAAGAAAAATACATAACTAAGAATATTAGAAAAAAATCTTTGTCAAATTTGAAACTCCGACTCTAGCTGTCCAACTTGAAAGTGGATGGCTAATACGTTCCACTTATTGAATAGGATTTTATGATCGATCCGTGTTAGCGATTACAGTCCATGTACGATCCATACTAGATCTCCAAATACTATCCATCTACGATCTATACTAAATTTGACCAACTGCCAATCCTACACCCTTTATGTTCTTGACAGTATCTTTGTCTCAGTAAAATTTTTCAGTGGCACGTTTCGGTCCTTTTTCCTATTAATTAAAAAGAGTGAGCCATCGGTCGAGGTACAAGATACTATCATTACCACCTAGACAAGTAGACATCTAACTCGTAATCACAACAACCCAATTGCAAGAGCGGAGCTCTACCAATTGAGATATATCCCCGAGCCAAGTGGAGCATGCATGAAGTAGTCAGATGTTGTTGCTATTCTTTTCCCTGGCGCAGTCGGATCATCCTGGACTTGAACCAGAGACCTCGTCTATGAAGTAAATTTCGCACCTACGGTCCAACCAATTGGGAGAAAATCAATGGATTCCTTTTCAGGAGCGATTCAGCTTTCTCGAACGCAGCATACAACTCTTCGTTGTATTTCACTCTCTAAGTATGCTCGAGAAAGATTTATCATCTTAAAAAAATGGAGTCTTTGTCTAAAGAAGTGCATTGTGAAAAGGCAAATATATAGAACTTTTCAACGAGATAGTGTTTTTTCAGCTCTCTTAAAATGAAATCTATTCCAAATATATATTCCATGGTTCCTTGCTTCGACAGGGTACAAATATCTAGATTTGATATTTTTAGATATTTTTTCAAACCTATTGTCTTTTTTTTTGTTTCCCACCAGTGTTCGGAGCTCGTGGAGACCCGACTAGTTCCGGATTGCGCACTGCAGGGCCCATTCGGGGGTGACACTCTCAACAAGATTTTTTTCATTCCTAGAGCTCGAACCCAAGACGTCTGGTTAAGCGTGAACCAGTCTCACCACTGCATCACAACCCATGTTGGTTCAACCTTATTGTCAATACTAAGTAATAGTAAACAATAAAAAAAATTATATCCATATTTTCTGATATTATGCATGAATCAAGTATATCATGGCAACAAAATATATCTTTTATAATGAAAATTGATAAATGAGATCTGAATAAATGTTTCCATAAAGATTGAGCAAAAAATAACAAAAATTGCATCGATCTAATTTTAAAAATTAAAACTGTTCAATAATAGTTTATTTAAGGGACTAAATAAAACCTATCTCTACTATAAGAATATGTGCTTGTTTATTTGATCTACTTTTCACCCAATGAAGTCAAGCTTTTTTTTTAAAAAAAAAAAAGATTTTCAAATTCAATTATTTGTGTTTTCCTTTTGTTAAAGCAACTAAAAAAAAATAGTATGAGTTTTATACATAATTCAGAGAGAGAAAAATAAATAAAATACAAATATAAGAGACAACTGCTTTTATTGTCATTTATTCTCTTTTTTACTCAATAATTTCAAGTGTGTCTGTTGTTGCCTCATTATTCCCTTCCAAATATAATTTTTTCCTTTCCATAATTCTCACCAATAATTCATTCACCTTTTGTCATTATTAATCATATTCTCTCTCTTTCATTTCATGTGTTAATCAATTAACACATAATATTAAAAATATATAATTTTAAAAAATCTTATTAAGTATATATTAAATCTATCAAAATGTTATTTGAGTGTTATAATCTTAAACAACTAAGTAAAATATTGGATTTAAAGCATTATCAAATATCACACCCTTCTTTCTAAAAAATAAACTAAATAAATAAATAAATCAAAACAAAATGAATAATTAACTATGATGAAAACTTTTATGAAACCAGTAATCAAAACAAACCAATGGTTATGAAATAATGATTCAATAGCTCCGAGCTCACTCGTTGCATTTCAAGGCAAGCTCCTACTAGATTCTACTATTTCTGATATTTCTATTGGATTTGAGTCTAGCTTAAAGAAGTCAAATCCATGCAGCTTTCATGTCCAGCCCAGTCTAAAGATCCTATCTCTTGTGGGTGGAGCTTTTGATGGTACGGACAAGACAGTTCATGAATAAATAGCGAGTATCCTGCTCTAATATTTACACATTTAGATGCTACTATCGTACCATCAAGAGAATTGGTTGCCAAAAGTATTTATCCAACAGTAAATTCTTTAGAGTCATCAACCATGCTTTAACCTCGAATCGAGATTGGAAAGAAGAGACTCTCCAAATAGAGGTCCAAACATAATGAAATTGTGCTAAATGAACGAGTTGTCCTAAATACCCCTTGTTAGCTCGCGGGAAGTGATAAGAGCCCCAAAAGTGAAACAAACTCGAAATAAGATATTATTAGAAGAAAGCTCCTTTAGTGGAGATAACTTGTAACAAGCTCGTCAATCACTCTTAGAAAATATGAATTTAACTTCAATATTTATCGATAATTAACTCATAACTAATTGAATTTCATATAATAACTGTTAATCCTTAAATAATGAAATTAATATGAAATTTTTATTATTTAATTATAAAATTTTATCGTTCGCCAATTTTCTACCATAAGTAACCCTTATTTTGAAATATTATAGAAGAAGACAGATGACAATGACTAAAATTTCATTTGAAGTAACAGTAACGTGACAAGATTCATTCGATGCCCCATACTCTACTCACTTTATATATATATACTAGATGGTGGGGCCCGTGCGTTGCACGGGCTGGGGATCATGGGTTAATTGGCCAACCAATTTGGGGAGACGGCGTTAATACTGTGAACAGTAAACCAGGAAATTGAAGAACAGCTAGCTTAATATTAGCAAGGCGTGTTGAGAATATGACAGTACAGCATAATACACCTTGGAGTTAATGTACAATTTGGAAGGGGGAGGGGGGTGGTTGTTCCCATGGGTAGGACTGGTGAATGTTGCCTTGCAGATGGCAGTTGTGGGTACGTTGTTTCACGGAGTAGTGCCGGTTCCTTGCTGTATGCCCTCCCTTCATTGCTGCATGAGACGTTCTACCTGTGAAGTGTTACATAAACATGCGAAGAAATTAGCAACCTATACATCCTTTGGTAAATATGAGAAGAACAGAAAAAGGGATGCTTGAAGGAGTCGGAAATCACATGGATGATCAAGAGCTCATTGTATCTAGACTGTCGGTGTCGGTGTAAAGAAAGCATTCCATTAAGTGTAGACAATAGAATGGATTTTTAAAACACCTTCAAAATTCTTGTAACTTCGGCATCACCTTGGTGCTTATAAATGAAATGATTTATTTGATTCATCAAACAAAAAGAAAGAACAAAGAATTGCTGAACCACACAGCCTGGACAATTATCTTTAACCAACTGAATTGGTCATATAGAACTGATAGAATCATTGTGGGCTACTGGATAGAAATGATAATTTAAACATGATAAACTTCCTGTTTTGCAAGATCGTGCTGGGGTTATCTAAGGGTACGTTGGCTATGTCGGGGAAGTTTCTAGAATTTGTCAAGTTCTCCCAATAGGTCTTCTGAAAATTTTCGAAGTCCCAGATCCAGGTGATATCTTGGAAACACTTGAAATGGATGTTTATTCACATGAAGAATTATTTTCTGCTGTCATTTTCCTGGCTACTATTGTATTAAATTTGTAATTTTTGTTGATTTCTTGTATGGCCTCTCTTGGCCCTATAATATCACATCAAAATCATGAAGAGATTATGATTCAAAAGCTTACCTGGCACTGGAATACCATGGAGATTAAAATCCCCCATTACTTTCCATAAATTAGCATCCTGATAGACAGGAATAACATAGTTAAAATATCATTTTTTGTTGATACGCGACAAAACATCTCAGACAGCGAAAACAAATATAGCACATACCTGAGGGAAATAATTCGTTTTATCTATCTTTTCAGCATGGGGGGCAATATTCTCTTGAGCAAATTGTGCCACGCTTTCTTTAAACTATAAATTTGCAAATGGAAGAGTTAGAAAACAATCATAGAACATTTCACAAACAAAATGCATTCACATGTAATGCATTTAAAAATGTTGCCTTGACGTAACACCTAATCCTAACTGACTTAAATAAATATGGAAAGAAATTAATGCTAAAGAAGTTCTCCCCCCCATCCACAGGGAGCAATAGTGGTTCCAACAATGCATGTGACTTGAACTCCCAGTAAACAGGAAATGAGGTATGGAACCTACGCTCATAAGCATAACTTTTACAAATGAGGCCTTTTTATGAGATTAGGATGAAAGACTGTAAAGTAGCGTAATTCATTGAATGTTCCACTAATTGACTAATCTGGAAACCACAATTCAGCTTGCAGAGAAAATACAACACTTAGCAACTGTAAAACTCCATATATCTTTCAAGATTCATCCAAACAACTTGATAGTCTGTAACATCAATTCATAACTTGTTCCAGATTTTGGAAGATAACATATGATTATGCAAACCAAGAGTAATAGATATCAAACACAACAAAAGAAATTCAGTCAAAATTGTTACAAAAGCTCTCACCAATTAGCCAGACAAATCAGCCATAGATGCAAATTTGGATCAAGAACATCAAAACTTTGCGGATTAGGTCAACCAATTAGCAATGTCGCATGTAGAGAACTTCCTTTTAGATTAGAAAACTAACATACACATATCACATTGTACGCAGACATATTATCAAACCCCTTACGTGCAGAATTCAAGTGTAAACATTTTAGGCATAGACAGTCAGCAATGTGCGCAAATCGCACCTCCAAATTCAACGGAGTAGAAAGCAGAGGATATACCAACGAAAAATTAATTTCTACAGCCAGAGGAATTTTTGAGAAATGCAGCAAGTCAAGCAAGAAGCAAGTCGGAAAATCCCAGGCGGTGAGCCACATGCATGCCGAATTCGCAACCACAAAATTCAGGAAAGTAGAAATCGGAGAACATACCTTTCAAAAAATATCCACAAGAATATTTCAGAAATGTAGCAGGTGGAATGGAAGAACTAAGAAAGCAGGAAGCCGGGAAATCCTACGCCACGAATCTCTAATTACCTGGAAATGGCGGAAATGCGTGAACCAATTTCCCCAAGCTACTCTTTATTCACAAATTTAACAAAGAAAAAGAGGGCGTACCTTGCTCACTTCAGGAAACAGTGATGGAAGAACATTAACCCAAAGGCATAGTAGCAACAACAGCTCAGACTGTTCACTAATTAAGAACATTAAGTAAAGGAAAATTGAAGAAATAAGTAAAGAAGCAAGAAATACCTTCAAAATCCCAAAACGAAACACAAGGACAAGCAATTCTGAGATAAAAAATAAAATAAAAAGGAGCAATAATCACCCAGAAACTCTTGGTCCCTTTGGCGCATAGAAGGTTGATTGTTTAACGTATTAAAAGCATCCGTTATCAGAACAGCTGGACGGACAAAAGATTCTAAAACAGTTCCGTTCAAATGCCTGGAAGGGGTAAAAAGAGAGAGAGATAATTATATTAGGATCACGGTAGAGTAGAATCCATTAACGGGATAACAAGAGTGATCTAATTTTACCTTTCTTTACGATGATTGAAATCAACAACGTATATGACATCCTCCCCATCTTTCGTTATCCTCCAGGTAGTACCGCCTAATAGATGACCAGCTACCAATGGAGCAATCACAATTCTTTCTCCTTTTCCTACAATAAAAATAGCAGTTCAATTTAGTAATTAAAAGATGTTGTTACTCTTCAAAATGAGTAGGTAACCAAGACTTGCAACCAAGCAAACTATTAAGAAGCAATTGTGTGTTGGGCTTCTTGGACTGTTTTGCTGAAACATTGCGGATCTAAAATGAATCCCAAAATTGAACATGCTTATCTTTCTCCTATAGCAGCCATCAATTACTACAATACGATAACACGAGCCAAAGCCACTGAGATTTGATGTACCAAAAAAGTACATTTCCGAAAAACTTTCAGTAAAGAATATACATCAAGGTTGTATACATGGAAGAATGAAGAATTCCCATATCGGTGGCTAATGAGATAGGTGATCTCTTTATCTAAACAATCCTCCTCCGTTTGAGCTACCCTTTGGGATGTAAGTCAAGCGTAAGGCCTAATTTCACGTGGTATATGAGTAGGACCCGTTTCACCTGATATAGTCCCCAAATTAAATTTGAGCATGCACCAAATTCCAACCACATGAGGTGGGAGGTGGGGTGTTGAAGAGTGGAAGAGCCCCCCCACCCCCAAACCAACCCACCCCAATGGAAGGGAAAAAAAACAAATTGTATACGTTTATAGAGAGCTCAAATCTTGATACATCCCTTTGAAAAATAAAAACAAATTTCCATTCCAAAAAGAACTCAAATCCTAATACCACAGCATAAACATCACATCCCAAATGAAAAGCAATACATTGAAGCATATCAAGTAATCAAATCAGAAATAAGGTTAATAACATCAATAAACTTCCAATACCATGGGAAAAACCCAGCCCTGGACTAAAAAAACACTCTACTTCAACCACCAAATTACAACCCCTAAGTCTTAAAGAAGTAATGTAAATACTTTGAAGTCCAAATTGATGAGAAGATCAAAACTTTATCAGAAAAGTCAACAACACTGAATTCAGAAACTGAAACTGAACACTTTGAGATTCAAACCTTATCATAAATCTCAGTCAACTCAAACACTTACATCCAGATAGATGAAATGATGTAGGATTTATCAGAATCACATTATAACCAATCAGATCTACTGAATTAAGAACAAAAAAGATAACCTTTTTTGGACACAATTCAAGAATCATACCCCACTATCAGAATCATGGCGAATTTGAACCAATTCATTGCGCTTGTGAGATCCAGCTACCATTCCAGCACTGGCCTTCATTTCTTTTACTCAAGAAACAGAGGGGTACGTAAACTATATTGCATAAATGTAGTTGTTTTTAGTGAAAGTGACAAATTTGTGGAGCTAGAAAAATATGGAGGTCCAAGGTAAGTATCAATTACCTCCCACCCCGTATGGCTTCTGTAGGTTTCCCTCTACGCTCTGCATTCAAATATAAAGCGAAGTTTAGAAAAATAGATAACTATGGACTTTATGATATTTTAAAGGACTACTGTTTTGAAAAGTGTCGACCAATATAGCTCATTAGCATGAATAAACTAAGGCAAATGTGCCAAATTATGGACTCCTATAGGGTTAGTTAGCACACAACTGACAATGTATGTTGTGCCTCAGCCAAATGCATAATTTGTTCAATACTGTGAGTCTGTGATCCAATTCTCACTGTTTTTTCCAGACCCAAGGTTAAGTTGAAAATACAATTAGTAAAATGCATGTGGAAGTTTTGGTTTAACATCAAAAAACTAAGATACACAAAGCGCATTGTCCTGAGACATATCACCAAACACCTTACATGCACAATTCAATTATGAGGAATTTAAGCCACAGGAGCAAGAGAAGAAGGAACAGCCGGGAGATTGAAGCGGCAACCGCGTGGATCGATACACGTGTATACGAACCACGCAGAGAGCAAAGAAGAGTTAACCTAATTTGACTCACAGGCGGGAGAAATGGCTAAAATTAGGTCGAAACGCACCCACATCTTCTTCAAAGTAAGAGTAATTCACAGATTTAACAAAGAAAAAGAAGGCGTACCTTGCTACTCCAAGAAACAGTAACGTTTTGCAGACCCAAATCCTTGAACTTGCAGATTCGGCTCTATATTTTAGTCTGTAACATGGGAGAAGCAAAGAAACTACCAGGGGTTGGGGAAAAGCGCGTCAGACTTGTGGAGAAGAACACACACCACTGGCTATTGTGGGCGGCAGGTGGAACAGAATACAGACGATTAGCTATAGTGTGCGGCATTTAAATGCCCTAGGAGGGCATAGTTATTACCAAAATGCCACCTGTCGTACTGCCCTTGGAAAATCAGATTATTACGAAAATACCACTGGGCTTAATACCCTCGGGAAACCAAAATATTACAGTAGTACCCTTGGTCGTCCTACCAACTCTCACTTATTAATTATAGAATAATTTCTTTCATCAAGAACATCTTCAACTCAAATGTACCTGGTAAGGTTTTTTCGCCACAATCTCAGCATTGCCTTTCTCATCAAATTCTCCTGCTTTTCATTTTGCCTTTCCTTCACAATCTGCAGCTAAGTGACCCATTTGACCACAAAGGAAACACTTATCCTGCTGACCTGGCGTAAATACAACCTGACAAATAGAGCAGGATTCATCAAATGAGATGTGAAGTAAAAGATAGACCCACAAGACTTTTAAAAAGAAATTCAAAATATGGCGCAATGTTATGGTGAAGAGAACCAGAATCAATAGCAAGAATTTAAGAATGAGGGAAAAGAAGGAGAATCTTCTAGCCAAACTCAGAATGAATTCCTTGTGAACATTAAAAAAACTCCAGTCTTCTATTCAAAGTCATTTCTAACTAAAATGTTAATATGTGTAACTACAGAACACAAACAAGTTGAGTGTAAAACCTCTCTGAGTATAGAAAAGTGAACTTCATGAGTAGCCAAAGCCAACATGATTAGATCTGCGTCCTGTCATGTGGAACCAGAAGCAGATATATAAGTTATCTAACATAAACTACAAGAAATCAGAAAGAAGATTATAAGTTCAAATGAGTACAAATTGCAAGTAATTTTAAAAGACCGAGACATACCAAACCATAGAGACAATGGCGTGTATTTGGATCATAACCATGAAGATTTCTTTGGAGTCGAAGGTAGGACATAATTTTATGCTCCCCTTCACCAGGAACATTTGCATCAGAAAGTATAACCTTAAAACAGTAGTTGAAATAATAAGCACGGTAATAATTCAACATCGTAAACAGAGCAAAAACAAGAAAGAGTATCCAAAGAAAACAAACAATGAAAAATATAAACAGAAAGGATTTACATCAAGGATACCTTGATGTTTTTCCATCCTGAATCATGGTTTAATCTGAGATGAACATAGTATTGAAGAGCGATTGACAATGTCGCCATGAACTGAGTCCCAGGAGTGATGACATTCGAATCAAAAACTTGTGATTCTTGCTTTGGGGGGAGTTTCCTACCCTCTCTCTCGAATTCCTCTCGCAGCTTTTCCTCCTCAGCTGCCTAAAGCAATCCATGAGATAGAACCCTAAACACTTTGATGTTGAAAATAAATTCCTACATAAATTTAAAAGTACACGTACCGCATCTGCTGCATCTTTTGCTGCTCTAAAACGTCTAGATCTCTGCTGATTCATTTTTGCCCTTGGTGCAACACCATCTACCACAGATATCAGTGAACAATTAGAACTAAAATCTCTATCAACTTATCACTATGTAAAATAAGTACATTAACTGTGTAGGCAAATTATTCAATAGGAGATCAAAATATTAGAAAAGGAAATGTGTGCACTGGCGAGCATGTATAGACATGTCAATACTATGAGAAACTATCTATAAAGAGGGAATATGGTCAAAAAACTGGGAAATCGGTATTAAGGATACACGCATTTTAGATCCCTTTTACAATTCCATGTTTGCCTTATTCCCTATTTACAAACTTTTGAGAAGATATGTCTTTTCCGTCATCGACTTCCTGTATGTAATTATCAAAAATACAACATCTACTATCATTAAAGGACTACTGTTTTGAAAAGTGTCGACCAATATAGCTCATTAGCATGAATAAAGTAAGCCAAATGTGCAAAATTATGGACTCCTATAGGGTTAGTTAGCACACAACTGACAATGTATGTTGTGCCTCAGCCAAATGCATAATTTGTTCAATACTGTGAGTCTGTGATCCAATTCTCACTGTTTTCTCCAGACCCAAGTTTAAGTTGAAAATACAATTAGTAAAATGCATGTGGAAGTTTCGGTTTAACATCAGAAAACTAAGATACACAAAGCGCATTGTGCTGAGACATATCACCAAACACCTTACATACACAATTCAATTATGAGGAATTTAAGCCACAGAAGCAAGAGAAGAAGGAACAGCCGGGAGATTGAAGCGGCAGCCGCGTGGGTCGATATACGTGTATACGAACCACGCAGAGAGCAAAGAAGAGTTAACCTAATTCGACTCACAGGCGGGAGAAATGGCTAAAATTAGGTCGGAACGCACCTACATCTTCTCCAAAGTAAGAGTAATTCACATATTTAAAAAAGAAAAAGAAGGCGTACCTTGCTACTCCAAGAAACAGTAACGTTTTGCAGACCCAAATCCTTGAACTTGCAGATTCGGCTCCATATTTTAGTCTGTAACATGGGAGAAGCAAAGAAACTACCAGGGGTTGGGGAAAAGCGCCTCAGACTTGTGGAGAAGAACACACACCACTGGCTATTGTGGGCGGCAGGTGGAACAGAATACAGACGATTGGCTATAGTGTGCGGCATTTAAATGCTCTAAGAGGGCATAGTTATTACCAAAATGCCACCTGCCGTACTGCCCTTGGAAAATTAGATTATTACGAAAATACCACTAGACTTAATACCCTCGAAAAACCAAAATATTACAGTAGTACCCTTGGTCGTCCTACCAACTCTCACTTATTAATTATAGAAATATATATAATTATTATTATTATTATTCTGTCCCATTTTAATATTATAATAACGTTTGACACAAATTCTTAACAAAAGTTATGTTTGAATAATATATATTTTTATAAATATATTAATTTTATATATATATAGGGATGACAATTATACAAATTGAGTCAAATTAATGCGAGTTATAATTGATCATGACGATAAAATAATCAACAAAAGAGTAAATTTTATTTAAATTAAATTATTCCTTTGCTGTCCGTCTGGCCCACCAAGTTCAGCTCTTTTTTACGTGTCAATTTTCATTAGATATATGCACAATTTCCAGTAAACTTCACGCGTATCCAATCACAACTCTCTCACTTTTTTGTTGTATTACAAAATACAAAATTCCTCATTACGTTCACAAAAATATTTTTTAATTAAATATTTTAATTTTAAGTTCTTAATAATAAAAAAAAATCATAATATTGAATCTACTTTTAATATTAATATCGAATATTAAATAAAAATATTTTAGTAGAAATTTCGTTCCACGACAAAATTACAAAACAGAAGTCATTTACCTTTCTAAAAGCCCGATGGGCCCACCGGCGGCCCAGTAGAATAAAGCCCAAACCCAAACTTCCCGTGAAGTACACTCGTATCTTCACTGGCACGCATAAATGATCAACATCATGCCACGTGTCCTGTATCACCGTCTATGCGACGTTACGTTACGTCACACGTGTCAGCATCAATTACTTAAACGACGCCGTATGGTGTGTTGCTTGTGGCAAATTGATAAGGGAACATATTTAGGAATTATACTAATATATTATTTTAATTTCCCAAGTTGGTGGGGTCCATTATCCAATGATTTTTTTTAAGTTAAAAAAAACAAGGGGTTACCAAATTAACAGAAGTCAAAAGAAGTAAAGGAAATGACGATCTTGCCCCTCTATGAGTTGCCTCAAAAGTATTAAATATCTTTTATTATCAGACAAAAAACATGAGGAAAATAAATTCTAATCAGACAAATAGCATGATGAATTTATTATGTGAGTGAACCTCCTATATAAATAAATACATTTTTTATTGAGGTTTTATTTGTAATTACCACACATAAAATTAGATAAAAGAACCTATCATATTAGTTTCATTTGTCTATGGGTTGTTGCAATATATCAATCCTCATTAAAACAATTGATTTATTCTACTAAATAAATATAAAATTTGTGTATATTGTGCATTTATTCAGACGGTACTTGTAAGATTATAATAAATATGTTGTTATTATAATTAATGTTTGAAATAAGTTTCAAATTTAAATTAAAAGTATTTCAATAAAAATATGTTATCATGTATTGATGTTGCTCATTCAAAATAGGTTATAGTTCATACATAAAAAAAAATACTAATAAATTTAAGAAGTTATCTGTCCAATCTTGATGACCACTAAAATTTGAGTCGAAAGAATCCAAATAAAACATTATATCACTTGTATTGCTCAACAACATATCCAGGGAAATCCCACAAGAGGGGTCTGGTGGGGTAAATGTATGCAGACCTTACCACTGAGGCTGTTTTCAGAAGTCACTCGTTTAAAAGATACCAAGTCCCAAAAATAGAAGATACTAGATACGAAAGCACATGATAATATATATAATACAATAAAAGTAACAAATATAAGTCTGACAACAATAACATAAGATAAAAAGAGACGAATAATACTACTAATCTACTATATCACATGTATTACTCAATTGAAATAAATTACAACAATATACCCAGTGGAATCTCACAAGTGGGATCTGGGGAGGGTAGAATGTATGCACACCTTACCACACTTTACCACTACCTCACAGAGGTAGAAAGACTGTTTCCTGGGAACCATCGTCACAAAAATCCATAAGTAGAATAAGCTAGATATGATAATCAGGAAATAAATAGAAAGAAAAAATGCACAGGAAGAGCAATTAATACCGAAAAACACATGATAATAAGTAAATACGAAACAATTAACATATAAAAGGCAGATAAATAACATATACAAGGCAGACAATTAACAACTCCTGCCTATCTAACCTATCAGTCTGCTACTCTAATTCGAGACCTCCACTCCTTCCTATCTAAGGTCATGTCCTCGATGAGATCAAATTTCACCATATCTTGTCTAATCACCTCGCTCAATACTTCTTTGGTCTGCCTCTACTCCTCCGTGTAAACTCAATTGAAATAAATTATAACCCGAAAATTTAGAGTAGTCAATATATTATACCATTAAAATATAAAACAAAAAGAAGTTGTCTAAGGACAATATTGTCATTTCAAGGAAAGAACGGCCGAAAGCTGACTGATAGAGTGGCCATAATGCAATTTTTTTATTTTTGGTAACAGAGTTAAACAAAAATATCGGTTGTTGTAATAATAATGAAAAATAATAAAATAAAAAAAATCGGTTGATTAAAATATATTAAAACCCTTTATTTGTGTTATCGTTACTAGTACATTATTCATTGCTTCTCTTCTTCATCTACCATTCTCTTCTTCATAATTTTCTTCATCATTCACTCATCAGCATCCAATTTATTTGTTTAATCTTTATAAATAATGTGTATGTTAACACCAAAATAGGAATATCTCTACGCAAACGCACTTCAATTCTTCTCAATTTTCCATTTTTTCCTTCTTCTTACCCCCTTTATTAGGGCTTAAATTACTTTTTTTCTGTAAAGGGGTGGAGCTTTGGGGAAAACCCCATATGGGTTTTTGATTTTGATTGGAATTGTAACGGAATTTTTGGTTAATTAGGGAAACCCCATCTGGTTTTTTTTTTTTTTGGGAATTGGATTGCTGATATTGTGGTGATGACTTTTGCTGGGAACGATGAGGAGGAAGGGTTAGTGGTGGTGATGCCAGTGCCGGTGTTGGGGTTGGGGAGCGGAGATCTGAAGGGTGATTATGTGAAATTGGGTGGAGATGATTTGGAGGAGGATAAAGGTTTTGTTGCGGGTTGTATGAGTGCTTCATCTTCAGAGCTTAGCTATGGAGGAAATAGCAGATGTTGGTCTCTTTGGTGGTGGGCCAAGCTGGTACTTGTCCTTACTTTTGTGGGAGTATTGGCTGCTGTTTTTCTCAAATGGGTTGGACCCTTCTTCATGGATAAGGTCTGTTTGAGCATGATCTTTGTTATTTCTTGTTAAAAAAAGGGTCTTTTTTTGGGTAATGCGTGTCCTATTAAATTATAGTATAATGTATTTGTTTGTATTATACATTGCATGTGAGAAAGTGGAATTCTTTATAGCTGCTGGTGGGTATTTGAGAGAGAGAACTTTGTTTTAGCTTTTTTGCTTGCTCTATGAGTGCATTGATTCATGCTTTTTAACCCCTCTTAATATATTAGTTTAATGTTGGAGATTCATAAGTTGAGTGTGAGCTTATTGATGCTTTAGCAAAACTGGGGATTGTAGTGTGTTATGTCTTTCATCACCAATTAATCTTTATTCTGTTATTGGCTCCTGATTCTGGCTGAACTGCTTATGGAGGACGTCTGGGCTAAGTAAACTGATCTCTTTAGTGTAGGCTGACTTTGAGAAGTGACTTCATTTAGATTACTAACTAAGTTTGGTACTGGGGTGGAAGAATTGTTGTAAAGCTGTAGGTGAGCTCAATGCTGCCAAACTAAATCAGAGGAAGGGGTTGTAGATGGGTTTTTCTCAGGTTATTAATTTTAAGAGTCACAAAGTTAACTCACTCATTTAGCATTTGAATGAAAGCAGGATGCTTATGGAGTACAAGGGGTAGTTCATTAATAGATTGACTTAAAACCATTCATTATACTATTTGTTATCTCACTCCGGTGATTCTAATATTTCAATAATTACTGTAACGCAAATCTTCGTGCTTCGTGGTTTTATTGTTCTGGATCATATTAAGTTGACTGTTTTTTTCCCTATTTCAGGAGATCATCCCCATACTAAATTGGGAGACCAGAACATTCAGTACTCCTGTACTAGCAGTTCTAGTTTATGCTTCTGTGGCACTTTTCCCCACCCTGATTTTACCGTCCAGTCCCTCCATGTGGGTAGCTGGGATGACGTTCGGATATGGTTATGGTTTTCTACTTATCATTGGAGCAGTTCCTATTGGCGTATCTCTTCCTTATTTCATTAGTCATCTTTTCCACCACAGAATCCAAGTATGTACTTCATTAATTTTCACTGTCTGATTGCGCCGACTTCATTTTTATTATGGACTTAATAAATTAATTCATCTCTTTCTTTTTTTTCTTGTAGAGCTTGATAGAAAGAAACCCCAAGAATGCTTCTGTTATAAGACTAGCTGGTGAAGGGAATTGGTTTAATCAGGCCCGAGCTGTCACACTAATCAGGATTTCCCCTTTTCCATACTTAGTCTATAATTACTGTGCAAGGGCAACTGGTGTCAAATACGGTCCTTATTTGCTGGGGACACTCATCGGCATGATTCCAGAAATATTTGTTACAATTTACACGTAAGAGTTCTCTCTCTTTTCTTGTGAAAATTGACTTGCTGGATGTATTTCTTGTGACAGCAATATGTGTTGATGAATTACCTATCAGAGGTGAGCAGGTCTTGCCTTCTATTCCTCCATGTCTGCTTTCTCCTCACACCTCTGGTTCCTAAAGATCAAAAAGCAACTTTTGTTATTGAATCATGTGTGAACTGTGTATATTTAGATACACTCCTGAATTCTACTATCCTTGAGAATAAGAATAACGGCTTGCCTCAGTTCGCTCGTTCCAGGACTAGGACTGGTGAGCGACCTAATTTGAAGCTTATACACTTCACATTAAGCGGTAGGTAAGTTCAGAAAAGCATGGTGCCTAAGGAGGTTACCACTATCAATTTCTATTTTTTCTTAATAAAGTAATAACAATATATTGAAGAAGGGCGACAAATGTCAGTGTGCAAGAAGTATACCAAAAAATAGAAAATCTTACAAAAACATGTTTGTCTCTTCAAACAACACCCAATCGTCTATACACACAGATGCTCCAGTGTGGAAGTGGGAGGTGTGAGAGGTTAGGAGTTTTAAAAGAGGTAGAGGTAGGCTAAAAAAAGGTATTGGGAAGGTGATTCGAAAAAACATATGGCAACTTCAGATCGTGGAGTATATGATCTTAGATGGGAGATTATGGATAGCACGAATTAGGATAGAGGGTTGGTTGGTAGTTGAGTGTTGCCTAGCGTCTCCTTCCATACTAGTAGCAGTAGTAGTATTACTCTTGTAGTTGTCCTCCGATTGCTCTTATTATATGTTGTTTCTTGTACTTCGATTAGCATGCTATTTTGTTGTAGTTGCTGTCAATTTTTATTTTTCAGGCATACTTTTCTCCCCTTGAGCCGAGGGTCTATTGGAAACAAACTCTTTACCTCACAAGGTATGGGCAAGGTCGTGCGTAAGGATAATAATAATCTACTCAATGTTAAAATCCCTCTCTATTCTATCAAAAGCCATCGTATTTCTCCTCATGGTCCACCTAAGTGCTATGAGAGCAACATCCCACATCCTAGGTCTTCTCTTCCATCTTTTAGTGATCCATCTGAGCATGGCTTCTTTAACAGTGTCTTGCACTATAACTCCAGAACAAACCATGAGAGTGTGTCCCATCAGAAGCGAGATGCTATCCAGCAATCTAGAAGTTGGTGGTTCACATCTTCTCCCAAGCTTTTAAACATGACTCACCAACTGACTTGTGTAATCTCCTCTTTTTCAAATTCTCCGCCATTAAGATCACCTCCTCGCATCTAGTTAATTGAGAAAGGGGTAATATACATGTGGATATAAATGTTAATTGTTCTTCTCCAAGTTATGTTATGATCACTTTAATGTTTGAGGTGTTTTGAGGTGCAGAAATAGTAATTTGGTTGCCAGTGTGGGGGTTGGTTGGAGACGGAGGAGGAAACCACTCTAAAAAACCACCTCCGATGGGCTAGAATCAGGGTGAAGGGGCCGAAGAGAATGATTCCGGCGGAGGTGGAGGTTGATGACGGAGAAAATCTCTTTGTATTGCCGGTATGGTGTGAAGCGCCGGCGAGATTCAAAAGAAAAGAAGGGGGAAAGCTCGTTAACCGTGATGTTAGTACGATGCTAATTGGGGAAAGTTCGCAACAGGGAAGGGAGGCCATGGCAGAAAAATATGAGAGCTTTGGGAAAGAAAGGAGAAGTTATTATACAGAGGGTAAAAGGGGAGAATCGGCTATATTAAAGGACAAAAGCAGACACGGCTTCCAAGGCAATCTGAGTGGGAAAGGACATGTGGGTTTTTTAGGAGACAAATCGGGCCCCTTTAAGGGTAATGGGACCAGGTCCAATTCTTTGGGCCTCAATTTAAAAAGGCCCAATTTTACTGAGCCTTTTGTGGATTACATTTCGTACCCACGGGCCCAACCTGGATCGATATTGGCCCTTGATTTATCTGATGATTTATTTGAAAAGCCCCAAGCTCTGTCTTCTTCTCACACAGCGGAAACCATCGACATGCAGCAGAAAGGAGATATCACAGAACTACCAAGAGACTTTGCGGAGTATGCTGATGAGGACAGAAGGCCCCCTGAAGCGCGAATTCAAGATGAAGCACCGCAAGGAACTTCAAACACTCAGCTTGTACTTCTGGGGGAGCCACATCCTCTTAACTATGTGGAACCGATATCCGAAGAAGAGATTGATGATAGAGCATCGCTTTGGGTACAAGCGAATGTTCTCAGACTTAGTAAAATATTTGGTGCAGCATTTGAAGGATGCGACAAAAGTGCTTTCGATCTCTTCCTAAAGATCGATCAGAAGAGGGATAGATCCAAATTGAAGACAGGGAGCCGAAAGGAAGATAATGGACTTAATTCGGTCTCAAAAGAGGTGAGGAATTTGGCCTTCAATGTAAAATTCAAAGAGGGTGAGACAAGAAGGAAGGGGAGAAGCACAACCACCAGTTGTCAATGATTAAAATCGTGACATGGAACGTGAGGGGGGCAAACAGTGAGAATAAAAGAAGAACAATTAGAAGTCTACTACAACAATGGGATGCAGACGTCTATGTTCTAGTCGAAACTAAACTGAAAAGGCTAGAGTCTAAGCTGATCAGACAACTTTGGTACAACAGATGGATGGGAGAAGTGCATCTTGAGGCAGAAGGAAGAAGCGGGGGAATCGTAGTGCTATGGGACAGGAGAGTATGGAAGGGAACACTGGTGGAGACTTCTTCACAATCAATTACATGCTGTTTTGAGGGCATCAGTAAGGGTCTAAAATGGCATCTCAGCTCTATTTATGCAGATTGTAACAAAGTCAGCAGGAGGAATTTATGGAGAGACTTATCTAACCTAAAGGGCAGATGTACAGGCTTGTGGGTATTCTGTGGGGATTTCAATGTGACAAGATATCCTTCTGAAAGGTCTACAGGACAGAGAATTACAGGGGCAATGGCTGAATTCACAGATTGGATTAATGGGATGGAATTAATTGACCCCCCTTTACTTGGGGGACAATACACATGGAGAAGGGGTGAGAATCATTCAACTGCTTCTAGGTTGGACAGATTTCTATACTCTCATCACTGGGAGGAATCCTTTTTGCTTATCAGACAGAACCTCCTTCCAAGAGTGGAGTCAGATCACAACCCAATAATGCTTACTTGTGGGGAGTTGAATTTGAAAAAATCTTACTTCAAGTTTGAACAATGGTGGATGCAAATAGAAGGATTTAAGGAAAAGGTGCAGGAGTGGTGGGGATCTTTCTTAGTAGATGGAACTCCTTCCTACATTCTATCTACTAAATTGAGAATGCTAAAAAGAAAACTCATGACATGGGGCAAAGAAAACAGAGTCAACTGGAAACAAAAGAAAGGGGAGATACTTGAGCAAATATCTGAACTGGAACAGATACAAGAGAGGAGAACACTGTCAGACGATGAACTTATACAAAAGGTTCAATTGTCCAGGGAGTTCGATGAATTATCCAGGAATGAAGAGATAGCATGGAGGCAGAGATCAAGAATCCAATGGCTTAAACAGGGAGATAAAAATACAAAGTATTTTCATAGAATGGCAACAACTCACAAAAGGTGGAACTTGATCGAGAAACTGGAGGTAGATGGCAGAGAGATAACAGATGTTGTTGAAATTAAATCCGAGATAATTGAATTTTACCAGGAGTTATACAGAGAAACTGAACATTGGAGACCTGGTTTGGTACTACAAGGAGCGGGATGTATCAGTTGGGAAGAAAAGGAGTGGTTGCAAAGACAATTTGAAGAAGAAGAGGTCTTGGAAGGAATCAAAATGTGTGCTAGTGACAAGGCCCCTGGGCCAGATGGGTTTCCGATGAGCTTCTATCAATCCTTTTGGGAGATGCTCAAAACAGACATCATGAACACCATCAGGCATTTCCATGTTCATGAGACTTTTGAGAAAAGCTTAAATGCTACTTTTGTGGCCCTCATACCAAAGAAAACAAATGCAGCTGAGCTCAGGGACTTCAGACCAATTAGCTTGATAAGTGGAGTGTACAAGATAATAGCAAAGCTACTGGCTGAAAGGTTGAAGAAAGTTATCGACAAATTGGTCAACAAACATCAAATGGCTTTTATAAAAGGTAGACAGATCATGGATGCCGCCCTTATTGCTAATGAATGTGTGGACTCAAGACTCCGGGGGGTTGAGCCTGGAATTATGTGCAAATTAGACATTGAAAAGGCATATGATCATGTAAATTGGTCTTTTTTGTTCAACACTTTGAGGCAAATGGGGTTTGGGGAAAAATGGATGGGGTGGATGGAATCCTGTATAAGAACTGTCAGGTTCTCCATTTTGATAAATGGAGAACCTGCTGGTTTTTTTCCGTCAGGGAGAGGTCTAAGACAAGGAGACCCTCTATCGCCTTTCCTATTTATCTTGGCCATGGAAGGTCTGGACAGCATGATTAGGGTGGCCACTCAAAATTCTTGGCTGCAAGGGTTTAGAATTGGCAACCCTTCAGGGACTGTGATACAGATTTGCCACTTGCTATATGCTGATGACACTGTTATTTTCTGCGAAGCAAAAGAAGAGGAAATTAAAATTATCAGAGTACTCTTGATAGTATTTGAGGCAGTCTCTGGCTTGAAAGTGAATTGGAGGAAAAGCAGCATATTCCCCATCAAGGAGGTTGCACAGATCCAGGACTTGGCAAACATTTTGGGGTGCAGTATTGAAAGACTTCCAACTGTATACCTTGGCATGCCACTTGGTAGAAATCACAAAGAGCAAGGGATATGGGATGGTATAATTGAGAAAGCTGAGAAGAAATTGGCATACTGGAAGGCACAATATTTATCTTTGGGGGGAAGAAGCATCCTGATCAACTCTGTTCTGGATTCTCTACCTACTTATATCATGTCTCTATTTACTATGCCTGCTAGAGTGGAAGCCAGACTCGACAAAGTAAGGAGGGACTTTCTATGGTGTGGGAATAAGGAAAGCAAGGGAATACACCTTGTTAACTGGAAAACAGTGACTCTTAGCAGAGATTCAGGAGGATTAGGGGTCAAAGATCTAGGGCTGCAGAACAAGTGTCTACTGACAAAATGGTTATGGAGGTATGGAAAAGAGAATCAAGCTCTCTGGAAAGAGGTCATCTCTAACAAGTATGGACAGAGTAACTCTTGGCATTCAAATAGGGTGAGCATCCCATATGGAACAGCTGTGTGGAGAGCCATCAGGAACTTGTGGGGTCATTTCTATCAGTACATCAGATTTAAAGTGGGTGAGGGAGACAGAGTTCTTTTCTGGAGAGATCATTGGAGTGGTCAAGAACCTCTGATGTCTACCTTTCCAGATTTATTTAGCATCAGTTCAGTGCCAGATGCCATGGTAAAGGAGGTTTGGTCTGAGCAAGGCTGGAACCTAGGCTTCAGGAGATCTTTAAATGACTGGGAGATAAACAGAGTTGTTGAGTTACTAAAAGCTCTAGATGACTTCAGGGGCACAAGCATGGAGGCAGATGCTATGGTTTGGAAGCACAATCAAGAGGGAAAGATCACAGTTAACAGTTTGTACAAGAAAAGGGTGAAGGAAAGGATAGGTGCAGTCCCTGGCCCATGGAAGAAGGTATGGAAAAGCAAGGTACCCACTAAGATTAGATGTTTCTCATGGTTGGTGATTAGGAGAGCATGCCTCACTCAGGAGAAACTACAAAGAAGGGGCTTTCAAATAGTTTCCAGATGCTTTCTGTGCAATGAGGCTGCTGAGACCAACAGTCATCTCTTTCTACATTGTAGCTTTACCTCTCAGCTATGGACAATTTTCTTAGGAAGAACAGGCACCAACTGGGCAATGCCAAAACTTACTGCTGAGCTAATTAGTTGCTGGGGAAGAGCAGGGGGAAACAGAATGCAAAAGAGGTGGTGGAACATAATACCTCCTTGCATTTGGTGGACTGTCTGGAGGGAGAGAAACAAGAGATGCATGGAAAACATTGCAGAGCCTTTGCAAAAGATCAAATGGATCTGTATGAAGACATTTTTTTTCTGGTGCAAGGAGGAGGACACAGGGGACATTAGTCAGATATTAGAATTTCTCTCTACCTTGTAAAGCTAACAGCAGTTTCTATTTTGCTGTAATATATTTGTAAATACTGTTTTGATGGTTGCCAGCACTCCCTCATTGCTGAAGAATACAATCTTACCTTTCTCAAAAAAAAAAAAACTTTGTTAATGCTGGTGGAAAAGTTTCTTAGCTCATCTTGACCATTTTCCCCCTCGCCATGCTTCTGGTTGCCTATAGTTTTGAACTTAGAAGTGCAAGGACATGTTTTTCCTGAACTTAGTTAATATGCTCTCTATAAGTGAAGGTCATTGTAGGATATTTGAAAAACCTTATTCTCAACAGCCAAAAAAACTATTTTATCTTGCTTCCTTGTCCTGTTATATTATGTCTGTTGGATGCCCTCCATATTGTACGCTGCTACACTAAGCTTTCATTCTTTCAGCTTGTAACTGTGTTCATGCTCTTGCCGTCATAGATTTTTCTCTTGCAGAAGTTATCTAGTTTTTCTCCCTTTCACCATTTTTTTTGTGGATGGGGTGGGGTGGAGGCTGGAGGGTGGGGGCACCTTAAAAGATTATTACTGTATGCATACAACACCCTAGCCTTTGGATAACCGTTTGCCACTTTTATTTAGAGTTTCAAAATAACAGTAATTTGCAATTTTTGTTGTATTTCTCTGACGCAGAATTAACCAATTGTGGACAATGTTTGAGCTCTATGTATCAAACATGAAAAAAAAAGTTTATGCTTATCTGGAATCATTAAGTTGTCTCTCAAGAAAATTTATTGTGGAAGTCAAACTGATAGTAAATATAGTAATCAGACTTGTGCTTCAAGTCCGAACTAAAGTTTACAAGTATAACTTAAACGCTTGATAGTGATTTCCAAACCCAAAAACTCTTCACAAATAGTTATATGAAAGGAGTTGAGGACTCACATTAACAATAATGGTTCTTCATTTCGACTATTAAATTTGCACTTGTTACATTCTTAAAGTGGGTTGGCGAAGAAGTAACTTGTGACTGGGAGTCATTGGCTGACCTATTCTATTAAATTAATGAGGAATTTCTGTTTATACTGGTTATAAACCCTTTAAGGATGACTGTTGTCCACGATTAGATGTTTATAGGGAAGAACGAAAAGAGCAATTGATTTGTGTCTTCTCCTGATTTTTCTTATCTAGGGGGGTTGATGCTATTTCCATATTTCTAATTGCGCAAGTTTTATTGCCTTCCATGTTTAGTACTCTGCTTGTCTATGATAATTTGGGTTTTGTTCCTTTTGCACTATTGTTGTGGAGGGCCGTTGTGGCAGGAGTGCAGTTGGATTGGAAGATTTTCATGGTTCATTCTCCGGGGCGAATGCAATCTGAACACAAAGCAAGCTTTTTAATAATTTTAGAAGGGTTTCATTTGGTGTATGCTGCCTGCTACATTCTGACAAATGTTCACTTTTTATTATTAAAAAACTTCCTCGTCTGGTTTTATTCTGTTAATAGTATCTCTTGTTTATTGATTAAGAACAACTTCCATTTGCTGAATACCTTTACTTCCAACTTTCTGTGCAGTGGCATCCTGATAAAGACTCTTGCAAATGCTTCACAAGAGCAACGTTTTTTATCAGCTCCACAGATTATTCTTAATGTTCTCGGCTTTAGTTTCACTTTTGTTACAACTGTGATGATCACTGTATATGCGAAAAGGCGGCTCAAGCAACTACAGAGAGATGAGGAGCTATTGCTTCAATAAGGTTGTGCTTTATTATTGTGTCTGGACAGGTTAAAGAAAGGAAAAAGAAGGGGATATCAGAGATTCTTTGACAACCGAAAAGGTCATTTGCTTCCATCGAGATTCTTTATCACTGCATAAGATATTATCTGCACATCACCTCACTTCATAAGATATTATCTGCACATCACCTTATACCGGAGATCAATCGACAATTATTTGTCACTTTGGTTTTATTAGCTTGCACCGATCGCGCACAACTGCAAAGGAAGTCCAAAAGCAGGAGGACTAACATAACTGACATACACAGAGGGGAGCAATCATTCATTCAAGACTGTCTCATATTGTTGAGACCATCATTGTACATATGATTGAATAACCCAGTGATGGGTAAAACTGAATTAGGTCTTGAGTATTTGAAGAATGAGTGCTTGGGAGTGACAGACATCTATGCTTTGATTAAACATTGCTATTCTCTGTAGATAATGAAGAAAGTTTTGGTCTGCCACCTTGTTTGCGTGCAGCATATAATAGTACTGTTTGTTTTAAGATTAGAAGGGTCAATAGATTAATGGATTTCTGTGTCAACCATTTTCGACTCTTTAAGGGTTGATGAAAAAGTATATTTTTCTTTAAACTAACTATAATTAATCAGCTGAAATTGTTCCATATGACTTGGTTACCCTCAAGCCGTTGCAAATATGATCCAACAGATTTGGAACCGCATTCGTGGTCTGAAAGAGAGGGAGGAGGCCCTTAGTTGAATTTTAAAAAAGGATTTAATAGAATTAGTTCAACATATGGAATGATGAGGTTTCTCAGGAAACAGCCTCTCTCGATAGAGGTAGTGGTAAGGTATCGAGATAGTGGTAAGGTCTGCGTACATTCTATCCTCTCCAGACCTCATTTGTGGGAATCCACTGGGTATGTTATTGTTGTGGAAGAAAAACAGATTTCACAACACTAGTTTAAGTTCATAAAGGGATTGATGCAGGCAGTTTATTGAGTTTTTTCTCTGTGAATACTATTCGCGGAGGAGATACAAAATGCATACTTTTTCTTACGTCTCGAAGTATTATATTTTAACTCACTCTAACACTCCCAAATATATTAGTATTATAATCACAAAGTCGCATTCAAATATCGGTGCACCAAGACTTTCATGTTTTTTATGGGCTTAAGCAAGTCTGGCCTATAAATTTATTGGATCTCATAGTGAGGCGGACTTACTTAAGCCCAATAATTTATGGGCCGGACTTGCTTTAAGCCCATATTAGTACTATAATCACAAAGTCGCATTCAAATATCGGTGCACCAAGACTTTCATGTTTTTTATGTGCTTAAGCAAGTCCGGCCCATAAATTTATTGGATCTCATAGTGAGCCGGACTTACTTAAGCCCAATAATTTATGGGCCGGACTTGCTTTAAGCCCATATTAAGGCTAAGGTGATGTAACGCCGTCGTTTCTTATCGTCTTCTCATCGTCCGAAGAGGTTCAATTTTCAACCCAGTTTCTCAAATTGGAGCAGGGTCTTGCGGCAAAAATGGCTGTTCAAGCTCTCTCTACAATGGCAGCAACTTCTAAGAGCATTAACCAGCTGAATTACGGAGGACCCAATTTATCTCTCCGGACAAAAAACACATTGGAACCGAAAAATCTGCAGTGCCAATGGCTTGGTACTCCTATCAAATTCTCCCTTCACTCCAGGAATTTCAAACAATTTCTTTCAAAAGATTGCGCAATTAGAGACACTGTCGCCTTTGTCATTCCCTATGGGTCAGTTCTCGCACTTGCCCCTTATGTACCCTTGCAGTTTTTTTTTTCTTTCATTTTAAACTGTCTTTTATGGACCCGAATGGATATAGCGAACTCATATAGTTCATTCCAATTGTTTTGGGCTTGATTGATTATATTCTTTTGGGGGATAATCGAAATTTTAGTGTGTAACCGATAAAGATGACAGCTTTGACTTATTCTGTTATTGCAGAAAGCCGGAACCTCCAGTGTCTGTAGAGAAACTTCCTGAGTGAGTGTTTTCCTTTTCATTTCTTGTTGTTCTTGTTTTGTTGAACCAGAAAGGAGGAGGAAAGTTTTGGGATATTGATTGTTGTTTATTATTGGTATTTCAATGTGTTTTGGGTGAGTGAAATTTTAGATGGTCGGCCAAGGCGATAAAAGCATTTACCATGGCTGAACTGCAAGCAAGAAAACTTAAATATACTAACACTGGAACAGAAGCTCTTCTCATGGGGATTCTGATTGAAGGTTTGTTAATTTTTTTTTGAAGCTTTACTCAGAAAATATTTGTTGTTTTGGTAGAGATACTTTGTTTTATCCTGCAAATGGGATAGAACTCTCACTGCTTTGTTACTCGTGATGCAAATAACTTAAAACTAGCACTTGAATATAAGAATGTGGCATAACAATGGAGTTTTTGGTACAGATATTAATGAGAAGAGCTGTTTCACGTTTTGCATATATAGGATACATATTTACTTTAGTAACTCCTGTGCAGTTGTGTCTGTTCATCTAGTTGTTGTCCTTTTAACTGAGATTTGAATAAGATTACTCTTGTCAAATCTGACAATTTACCCAACATCATGTAGTTCCAAAGCCATTTTACATTGCTATAAAACATTGTGAAATATACCAAGTTTTTCAATACGTGAAAAGAATTAGGTTAAGTTGAGGCTTTTGGGTTGAACTATATGTGCTGTGGGTTCTGATGTTAGTTGCTTTTTAGATGACCCCAAAGAAAATTGACCAGCACATGAAACAGTAGAAGACAAGATTGCAACTTCATTGGAAAGGTATTCTTTGCATTTTAGTTTATGTTTTGGCACACCAAAGTCGGTACACAACACTTCTAAGTTGATGAGAAATGTCATTCTGTTGATTTTAGCTTATATGTATTAGGAACTCTCCGCACCAAGAACATCATTCAGATATAGACAGAAACAAATATTAGAGATTATGACTGCATATTTGTGTTAATATGAGAGATAAAAGAGGAAAAAAGATAGCTTACTTTTAAAACAGGTCATTCAATAGTATGTTGGTATACTAAAGACCTTGTATGTAGGGTATGTTTATATCTCCAACTTACACTTCCGCAAGTGATTTAAGCTACTTTAATCATTTTGGTGAAATAGCTTCCATGAATACTGGTTCTGCTACTTGAAGTCCGTCCTGTTACAGCATTTATTTCCATCTGGTATTGCAGGGACGAATTTTGCCTCAAAATATTTGAGGGCAAACGGTATTACTCTCATGAAATTACGTGAAGAAACTATCAAATTACTTGGAAAAGGGGACTTCTACTATTTCAATGCCAAGGAACCTCCTTTGACTGAAGCTGCACAGAAGGCTCTTGATTGGGCACTTGATGAAAAACTCAAATCCGGTATGTATATACTCCCACTCAATTCTTCACTTACACATTTTTGTTGGATTGGTGCAGCTCTTTGCCTTCACAAATATCTCTTAAATTCCTGTTTGTAACCATGGAAATTATTTAAATGAATCGTGTAGAGGAACAATCTTTGACTTCACAAGATCTACCAGCGTGAAGGTGCTTGCAGAAGCAAATGTGAAATTCAAGTGCTTAATTGTATCGGTTTTAGGAGTATAACAGAGTCAGCCAGATATACCTCTAAATTGCCTATGCATGGCCGTGGTCTGTGGTCATACATGGGCTTGGATGGTTCCTCTGAACCATCTACTTAGGTTGTGGCTAACTTGATCCAAATTCAAAACAGAACTTTTTCAGTGTACAATCAAAGTTAAACTAATGTAGCATGGTTTTAAAAACTAGCTTGTGAGATAAAAAATCGCCATCAGAGTTTATCACTTTTTGTTTAGGGATATCTCAAAGCTATGTTTGTTCAGATTCTCCAAAAATGATGCCTCACCCATGTCAGATCCTTAGAAAATGTACTACTTTTGAAGGATCCTACATGCATCCTACAACATATATGAAAACTCCGAGCAACAAAGTCTCAAACAATTCAATTGATATATTTCTAATGCAACTTCTAAAGTTCCAATTATTCAAATTCATAAGGCTACTCAAAAGTTTAGATCTATCAACTTATTTTTCTGCTGTTTCTTCAGATTTTTTTTTTGCTGATATGTATGTCATTACTATTTGAACTCAATGTAAATCGGACAGTCTCACATAAAATAAATAGATTAATTTTGTAAATATATTACCCTTGAGCCTAACTCAATCCAAAAGCTAGCTCATAAGGGAGGTTGTGTATTCTATAACATCTGAATCTCTGTCCAATAATTGTTTCTTGTTATTTAAGTACTTGTTGCCAAAAGAACATCCGTCCTATTCTTAGAGGTATTCCACGAGATATATATCAGTGTGAAAGCATCATTTACTAAGCCCTGTTTACTCCGAAACTGAAACAAACATAAACAATTCATCTTGATCTTTTGAATAACGTTCCTTTTATCTTCAAAACACCTAGTGTTTCTCTCCCTGGAATGGCAAAGAGATAACATATGCTATTCATATGGTCATGTGATAAAAAAGCATCATCACTTCAAGATCACCTGGTTTATTTGTTTTTGGGTGAAGAGACCGAAAATGTTCTTGATTATCGATATTAATGAAAATGCAGGTGACAATGGGGAGATAACAACTACTCATGTGCTCCTTGGAGTGTGGTTACAACAAGGATCACCAGGCTATAAGGTACTGGCTGCATTGGGCTTCAATGATGAAAAAGCTAAAGAATTGGAGAATGTAATTTCAGATCCTGGATTTGTGGATGATTAAGAGGATGATTTTGCTTTAATGTATTCCTTAAACCTAAACTGAGGTTCCAAATTTGCTATCAGATGTCGCGATTTTGTTCTTTCTTATCCTTCTCAGTGCATATGATCAAAACCTGTATGTTGTTTGTTTAATGATATTTGTGACCAAGATTTAAGTCCTTCATTCCTAAATATCAAAAATTGGGTCGACTAGGTTCAGTTGGGTCATTCCAAATCACGCGGACTAGGGATGTTCATGGTTACGGTTAAAAAATCAAATCGAACTGTAATCCGATTGAAAAATTCGATATTTGATTTGGTATGGTTAGATTTGGTTTATAAATTTGAAAATCGATACGGTTTGGTTTAGTTTGGTTTTGGTTTTACTAAAAAAAATTGCAAAAATAATCAAACCGAATCGAATAATTATGTATATAAATTTTATAATTATTTATATAGTATTCATAAACAATATATAAATATGTTGTTATATTTTAATTAATTTAAATCTTTAACTTTACTATTATATTTGAAAATTCTCTTGTTAGAGTTTTGGTATATAATTTTTTTGTACCCTCTCCCCCCGATTGTTGAGGTTAGATTTTTTCTATATAGATAAAGATTTTATCTTTGGTGCATAGTTGAGGTTAGATTTGTGTCTGTCGAGATGTGTATGCCTTCAAAATACTTATTACTTTCAAACGAAAAAAAACCAAAAAAATAAACCAAACCGATGGTTTTTTTTTTTAATTTGGTTTGATTTGGTTTTAGAAATTTAAAAACCGACTAACTTGATTTGTTTGTGGTTTTAACCAATAACCAATCCATGAACATCCCTAACACCGACGCTAGCAAATCAAAATGATTTTGTCCTCCGACCAGGATAAAAGATCCCATTGAAGCAACTAATCCTATGGTCCGAAAACAGATGATTAATTCATGAGAAGTCTATAAAAGCAATGGAAGAATCGCTCAGATACCCGTGAGTCCAATTTCGTTCTTTCATCAGCAGTTGACAAGGTCGAACCATTATACATGTATAGTGATTTGAGGGTCTTTTTTTATAAGTTTTAACTTTTAATAATAAGAATTTTCTTAATTTAGTACGAATATAAGAATTGCCTATGTCTTACACTATTTTTCTCATGGTTTCTTGGGCCACTAACAAGTAACAAATAGAGTTTCAGACTTGTAAACAATAGAGTGGGCCTTCTAGGATAGAATTAGGCAAATAGCCACTTTTCAGTTTCTGGAATAATTAAAATATAGAGAAATTTTCAAAAAAAGTAAAGCAAAAAATAGCTATAGTTTATAAAAATAGCTGTAGTTTGCTAAAATTTATAATTTATATCTACATATTATAGGAGAGAGGCGAGCGAGATCGAGAGAGGATCAAAAGAGGCGAATTGTATATGTATATTTGTCAAATCGTTTGTGTATATTTGTATATTTGGCAAGCAAGATTGGGAGAGGGATGAGAGAGGCGAGCGATATCGAGAAAAGGAGGAGAGAGGTGAGCAAGAGAGGGTCAAAAGTGGAGAAAGACAAATTGTAAATGTATAGAATTGAATATGTATACAACTGATATATATTTGTATATGTATTTGTATATCTGGCAAGAGTTTGCAAACATGGCTATTCTACTAAAGTCAAAATGTGAATGGAAATTGAATGATGGGAATAAATGAGGCTGCCCAATTTTAGCTAACAATAACTAACAAATTCAATGTTTGCTCTACTCCCAACTCACTGCAAAGCTAATAGTTAAACTGCAAAATACCCAACAATTTTTGCTAGCATTTACTCTCAAAATTTATTGTTGAAGCAAGAAGATCCACTTCCCCATTTATTGTTCCTCAAATAGTAGTATCTTAAGTTGGTCAAGTCTTCAATTTGGGCCTGCCATTTTCTTGATCTAAAATGGAATCTTGTGATCAAAAAATTATTTTTTTTTATCTATCACTCCCTCATGGTCATCTTGATCTGACATACTCCTTAACTGTACTTTGACTATCTTACCTGAAGCTGATTTTCTCGATGTTTCAAAATACGCGAGCGGGGACATTGATCGAAAGCTCGAGAAGGACTATGGATTAGGGCGAGGGCCGAAGCGAGCGAGTTGGTTTGTGAAGAGCATGCTATTCATGAAAGTCTTACCATTTAAAAATCACAATATAATTTTTCAATAAGGGTTATTCAATGAACCTATCACGTTTGGAAATTATTTATTCTAATAAGTGAATTGAAATCAACATATCAATCTTACCATACTGATTTGCTTTTTTATTTTTTTCCCTTTTTCTAAAATGTTTACTTCAGTTCCAACAAAGAAGTGAGGACTCATTTGTTCAATTTGGGGACATATGAATCTTAACATGTGCTACCAATCTACCATGTCTAATATTTTATTTTTATTTATATCTAAGTTTATTTTGAAAAATTTTAACATACTTTTTTTCAATTCCATTATGTAATGATTTAACTTGCTAGTGATGTTGTACACTTTAGATATAGACTAACACAGCTTTAGAACGTGCCATTAGTAGGTATGGTCTGTTTACTTATATACGCAGCATCATTCCTGTATTTTGTCGATGTGGAACTACTAGATAGGACGTTAAACATTATTATAATAAAAAAACAATGGACCTCCCCTATTAATTTTTCCATTAATTATTATTAGCTGTGGCTTTTCTTCCAAGTGAATTAACTTGCTCAAAGAATTAATTCAGAGCATCATCATTGATTAGTCATAAATTTCATAACTGTTCATATTATACTGAAGTAAATTGGCTATAAAGTTCTCTTTAAATGTATTATGTTATTTTGTAAGGCAAAAGAGAATACTACTTGGCAATGAACACACCACACGAACAACTTCCGAGCGGATTCAGGATTTGAAGAAAATGAACGTATTATAGCAAAACTAACAAGAGTAAATTAAATTACGTAATTAGGCAAACATTTGATATACTTTTACATAATATCTCTAGTTTTAAAAAATACAATTTATAGCTATAGTTAGGGTTGTAGCTATCTTTTCTCTTTCTCTCTCGCCTCTTTCCTCTTTCTCTTTCCAATCTCTTGCCAAATATATAATTATTTGACAGATATACATATTTAATTCGTCAGATTTAAATATACAATTCAACTCTATCCACTCTCTACCCTCTCTCGATCTTGCTCGTCTCTCTCCTTTCTCTCCAATCTCGCTTGCCACACATACAAATACATATGTATATAAGTTACACATATACAATTATTTGACAGATATACATATACAATTCTCCACTCTCCACTCTCTCTCCATCTCACTCGTCCCTCTCCTCCCTCTCTCGATATCGTCTGCCTCTCTCCTATAATATGCAACCATAAATCAAAATTTTAGCAAAACTATAACTATTTTATGCCTTATTATATTTTAAATATTTGCTCTTTTTGAAAATGTCGTTTATAAAAAAAAAGTGAATTTTGGCCTTTAGGTTTTTACTATTTATAAACACGTCGCGTGATATTATAGTGTGTGTTTTTTAATTTTTGAAATTTATAAAAAAAAAATAATTTCATATATTAATTCTCAGCTACTACTTGTTTTAATATATACTTTGCTTAATTAGAAAAGGATAACTTGTCTACTGAAAAGTTTCAGTTCTACCAACACTAACAACAAATTTATTCATATGCATTAAAGTTTAATTTATTGAGCTTTTAATTCCTCTTTGAGAGCAGAAAAAAACAGGACAACTTATGGCACCTTTGGCTGAATAGAAACAACATGTTCAATAATCTCTCAGTCAAACTTGGCTATAGCCATGTCTATGGACAGGCCATGGAGTATATCCATATCATTAACCATAAAGAAAAAGTGTCAGCTACGATGCAATAAATTTAGCTCAAGTGGATCCCACCAACTAAGGGTCACTACAAACCGGGGGGGGGGGGGGGGGGGGGGTGCGTGTTCACAAGTCATACCACTTGCATCACCTTTGGAAGGAACTTCGAGCACTGGCAAGAGGTTACAATCGGCATTGGCACGCATCTATACACCTTTACCTATCAACACAGACTCAGTGATAACAATTAACATAATAAAGGAAGGTAACTTAAAATATGATAATCTTGTCTGTTTGAGCAAGTACTTGATGGAAAAACGACAAAGGGTGGAGCTGGAACACGTTTTCGGGGAACAAAATCGGGTGGCAAACAAGCTAGCCAAGGAAGGAGCCAAGAAGATGGATTTTGGCAACACTACCCTTTTTGTATCCCCCACTATTTATTATGGAACAATTAGATGCAGACACTATGAAAACATCTATGTACATAAAGTAAACTTGAATTTTCGAAATTTCGTAGGCCGGGATGTGGCCCAACATAACACTAACATGACCCCTGCTGGTGGCACATCCTGTGGCTAAGCCTTATTAATGCAAAACTATCTTTCTAACAAAAAAAAAATATATACACAATATTGACTTTAATTTGTCATTTATGAATTGTTTAAGTTAAGCAAAAGTTATGTTGCTCTTAATTATTTGGAAGGTGACAACTTCCATAAAACGAAAGGTATTAGCTTTGCCACGAGTTACACATGCATTTCATATATATATATTTGTCCGTCTCAAAATAAATATCGCTTAATATAAACATAAAAAATATTTCAAAATAAATGAATACATCATTATATTAAAGAACTATATTTTTTAACTGTGATTGATTTTCAAAAAAAACATATATGGAGTAATAACTAATGATAAATTTATTAAAAGAAATTTTCGAATATCGATATTCAAAAATATCTTAATTATGTTTCATAACTATAGTTTGAATAATTACATTTTATAACTATAGTTATAATAGCGTTTATAAAATTCGCACAACATTTGTATATGTTTGTATAATTCGTTATACAATTCACAGTTTTTGTATAGCGTTTGTATATTTCGCTACACCACGTATAATTTGCTATACAATTCACTATATATGTTTGTGTATTTCGCTATACAATTTGATTCACGCGCACAACTTCTGTATAATCACGCACAACGTTTGTATAAATCGGGTGAATTATACAAAACTCAAACTGTAATTAAAGTTAGATGTTTACCGCGAGCTGTAATAAATTCAAACCATAACTATGTTAGCTAATTAACTAGTATATATTTGTTTATATACATAATTTTCCCTTTTATTAGTCATACCTTACGTTTATTTTGTGTAATTGGACATAATACGAGCTAAAATGACACTTATATTGAAACAGGTAAAGTAGGAGATGAGTCGATTATTAATTGAGCTATCACCCTATTTTTCTTTTTCTCATTAATTCCTAGAGTAGCAAATTGAAATGCAATGCCTACCATCATATTTATTTTGATTTTATAGCCTCGTGATTTAAATTGTTTTTTAAAGAATTTATTCGAACGATAGTTGATTAACTAGTCATTAATTTCTAAGGCTATTATTAAAATGAATTTAGCCTAACCGCAACTATAATTAACTATTAGTAGAGGTCACGGTGTAAACTGACTCAAACATCAAACTATGAAAAATGTTATAACTATTAGAATGAATCGATTATTTTTTAGAGTAATTCAATTGAAAAATGATCAACAGATTCAAAAGTCATAATATTTTTGCATAAAATGCCGCGATGTACTTCAACGAATTTTCAGATATTGAATATTTTTAAATTCGAAAAATGGCTAGCGTGTAAATATTTTTACTATTTTTTCTTTGTACAAATTATTTCGAACCTATAAATCTCTTTTCCATATATTAATTAAAATACTGAAAAATATGGTTAGGTTGTTGATGTCCTTTCTTTTCCTTCAACCAATTTTTTCAAGATTCTAGCTGATCACAGCTGTTGTGATTAATATTGTTTCTCTTTTTTCTTATATAGATTTCTTTAGCTATATAAAGAAAATAAATAAAACGTTTAAATTTTATTGCGTTAAATTAAAATATGTAAAATATATTATTATGTTCTTCAATCTTGTGATGTTAAACATATTGTGCAGAAGGTAAAGTTCCTATTAAAAAATTATCAAAAGAGAAAAGTGACATTCTCTTTTGAGTAAGCAGAGAAACATAAAAATTTAATCTGTTCAAAATCGAACCGAAATTGATTACTCAAATTGAAAAAAAGTTATTGGTTTATCGATAAGGGGTTATTAGTTTTAGCAATTTAGGTAATGATTTAAATTTTTTTATTATTATTGGGTTATCGGTTCTTAACGATTTTATGTTTTTCCTTAACGAGTTAACCGATAACCCGATAATAAATTAAATAATTATATTTGTACTATTTGATATATAAAGTCTCTGATAGTTTTATACTTTTATTTTTTACTGTCTCCAATTCTCAATTATTCTACAATGTGATAGTGTTTAATTTTGAGCAAAATGCGATTTGTCAACTCATGTGTATGGTTCATTTGACTTGTCACCTTGTTTCTAAATAAAATTTTTCATCAAATCTTAATGGTTAAATTGATAACCGAACTGATAAACCAATAACCGATAAGTCAATATCTTAATGATTCTATAAAGGTTTAACATATCTACAAATCGATAACCAATAAGTTGAACCAATAAACTTTAAAATCGAACAAAACCAAATCGACCTATAAGCAACCCTACTGATCAATACTATTATACAATTTTTTTCGTCTCACACTTATAAGATTGTGCTTATTGGCCAATTGAACATATGTCAAAATCAAAATTTTATAAAAGAAATTTAAAATATAAAATGAATCTAAAAAAATTCAACACATAGTAAAAATCCAACCTTTCACGTAATTAAAAGGAGTTACTAACGATTAACTACCAACCATGATGTAAATGTTGGAGTTAGGAATTTTAAAAAGATGCTAAAATTGATACACCTTACATTCAAACCTGTCATGACCTTAAAGCAGAATTTTAAATAATTTAGATATTTATTAATTAAAAAAAATATTAACAAAGAAATTCAATTGAATATTTTCGCATATAGCCGCTAAAAAATATTTTAATTATACTCCATAGTTATAGTTAAGGTAATTACATTTTGTAACTATAGTTATACCAGCATTTGAATATTCGTGCAATATTTCTATACGTTTGTATAATTCGTTATACAATTCACAGTCTTTGTACAATTTCACTATACAATTCGTGCACAATGTTTGTATTACTTGCTATACAAATAACTATGATCGTATATTTTGCTATACAATTTGATTCGCGCACATTCTTGTATAGTCGCGCACAGCGCTGGTATAAATCGCGTGAATTATATAAAATTTAAATTGTAATTACAGATAGATGTTTGACGTGAGCCGTAATTAATTCAAAGTACAACCATGTTAGCTAATTAAAAAAGAAAAGACATAAAATGATTAAAATTTTACCTCTCTCGTATATTAAAATTCGATTAAATCAGAATTCTTATATTGCAAAACTCATTTTTGAAAATGGCATTTTCATTAATATGTTTTTGTTTTGTTTCTCAAAAAATAAAATATTTAATTATGTCATCAATATTTACAACAAGTTTGTTCATCTGCCAACCTCTCTTCTATTCTTGGAAGCCAAGTCAAAATTAAAAAAAGAACCATATTTTGTACCTTTTGCTAATTTAATATGTTTTCTTACCAATTATATAATCCCACATAAAAAATAAAATTTAAAAAAAAAAGACTTTGTAGTAAAGTTTTTATGATATGGGGCAAATAATGGTTGCCATATTGCAATTCTATACAACTGGAATCCACAAATTTTAATGAGTCCTTTAAAAGACTCAAATAGAATATTCTCGTGGTGTATTTTTTGTTCTTTTCATACTGATAATAATGGATTAATTAATTAATTAGTGGACCACGCCTTAATTCACGTGCTAATACTTTTGACTATTAGGGTTATTAACTAACCTAATTAACAAAATAAAATTAATCTTGTACGATTAGGGAAAATATTGTCTATTTCTTTCTATGATTAGAAATCTTCCAAGTGGAACCTTCTGTTATACGGAAGAATTTAAATTCTACAGAGACATGACGTGAAATACATTACACAGATCTGAAAGTCACTTGGAGTAATTATTAAATATAATTTTTTAAAAATAAAATTATTAATAAATTGGTAAAATTGTGAGTTTTTTAAATATTTTTTTAAATTCCTCTGTCCACTATGTATGTTGTTGTTGTTTAAACCCCTCTGTATGTGCTATCTTGGTACATGACTCGAATCATCAAGATTGAAATTGAACGGTGCTTACTAAAATTGAATATCGCAGGCATATTTAAACTACACTAATCATGTACTTCCGCTATCTCAAATTAATTTAATTTTTGCGATTTTTATGAATGTTCAAAATAATTGAATTGTTCAAAGTTTAAGATGAATGTTTTCATGTTTTCTTATATTTGCCATTTAGTTTATTGAAAATTTATATTTTCTAGAAGATAAATTACACTGCATATTTATGACTTTACAAAAAGCAATAGTAGAAAGTAAGGTTTAAATTTTGTCTTTGAATGTTTTCCTAATATATGTGCATTATGTCACAAATTAAATTAAAATAGGACAAAGAGAGTATATAATTAATTTAATATACCCTCTGGTTATTTTTATTCATTTAGTACTTTAAAGATATGTTTTCACTTTTATTTGTCACATTTAATAAATCAAGAAAAAAAAAATTTTGCTTGTTTTACCCTCAAATCATTTCCCAAGATCGAACATCATACGTCGAGTTATAAGAGTATTGTGATAAAATACTCATATTAATCATTATTTCTTACATGATATGCAAGGTCCAAAGTGAACAAATAAGAATAAACGAATGAAGTATTATCAATATTTATAACGTATTAAAAAATCATATTAAAAATGTCATCTTTATAAATGGTTCCTGTGACTTACAAATCAGATCAAGCCACAATGCAAACACCAGATATCAGACCAAACACAGAGAAAAACTATTTATTTTCTTTATCTGTGATTAATAATTTAAACTGTTATAACTAATATAGTTTAGGACACAATAGAGGGAGTGTGGGACCATGGTTGCATGACTAATGATGAATTATTATAGTATTATCTGAAGAAATAAGGTACTAATAACGATTGGATTAAGTCAAATGAAGTGAGATTAATTATGCTAAGCATGTTTTCGAATCACGTTATATGGAGACATGTTGAAGTGAAATGCACGCCGCCGCTCTTTTACATTTTGCCCCAAAAAGAACCTCCTTTCTACACTTTGACCCCATAGTTTCTTTTCAAACTTTTACTTTACCTTTTTTCCTATATAATTTATTATTATTCCATTTCAAATTTATTTTTCTGGTTTTTTTTTTTTGAAGGAAATAAGATATTTTGGCGCCATGGATTTTAAAGAGTCAAAAAGAAAAAGAGAAAAAAGAGTTAGAAATGGCGGGGTTCTCAAAATATCCAGAAAAAAAGTCACCAAAAAAATCTAGAAGAATTGTGAGTTGGATTCCACGTGTCGACAGTTCTACTTCCCCCCACATATCCACCTCGTACCTTACCCTTTCATCTTTTCAAAAGCCATTTCTCATGGTGGAAATGCTTTTTCTCGTAAATTAAAAGTACATTAAATATATTAAAATATTATTTAATTTTATAACTTGAAATACGATGAAGTGCCTAAAATGCGTTTGAACTATTAGAAATAGTACAAAAATGTCCTCCATTAGGCCTAAAATATCTTGTTATCTATCTTTGGGTCCAAAAATACCCTGCATTCACCTTTTTAAGTCACTTATATTGTTGAAACTAATCACCTATTAGAGTTTACTTTATTAGAAAGAGAGTTGTTAGTTTAAAGGGTATAAATGAGTCAAAAAGGATAATAAAAGGTATTTTTGGACTCAAAGATGGATGAAAGTAGCATTTTAGGCCCAGTAAGTAGATGGAGGACATTTTTGTACATTTTCAATAATTCAAGGGCATTTTAGATCCTTCGCTATTTTAAATATATAATATAAAATTAAGAAATTGCCTAATTAAATTTTTTAAAAAGGGTAAAATAAATAAATTTAAATAGAGAAAATATTTAGAAACAAAAAAAATAAAATAAGCCCACAACTTTAGATAAAATATGTCATAACTTTAACCTATCGAGGTCATGATTCTAATCATATAAATTTGTCAATTTACATATACAAACATGTTCTTCAAATGTCAATGATAAAATCATAGTGAATGTGTTTGTTTTTCATCTTTATTCGAATAGAACTTATTCTCTATCCTCTTGTTAGTTGTTACCCTTGGTAAAATTCCCTCCTTTTTTGCCGTCCAAACCGTGATGTCTACGTCAAAATCTTGGTGGGACCCAATTGCCATATTGTTTGTCTGATTTGGCTGGAACATTGTGCCACGTATTTCCCGCCATACTTGGAATTAAAGCCGGCAAACATAAATAGTCAACTGCCGCAATGCTCTTTGTGCCGCGCCGTTTGTAATAAAACTTCCACTCTCTGTTCTCCACGTCCATTGGTTCAAACTGAAATTGCATATGACGTGGCAAAATATGATTAGAGATAGCTATAATCATCGGCCTAAATCAAACTTCGTTATAATGACAGTATTTGTCTGAAAATTCCTTTAATGATATTGTAATATACCTACTAATTATTACTTTCTCTATTCATTTTACGCGATATTTTTTAACTTAACATAATATTACATGTAATTTTGTGATTACCACAATGTAGTTAGATTAAGACTATAAACTCGTTGTGCTATCTTTTTAATAACTTGCTAACCATTAATTGATAGATGCTAATATTACTATGTATTAGGAGAGACTTTGTGTTATTTTTCAATGTATAAAAGATGTTTTTCTTTATGAAATCAAACATTCTTTACATAATATTATTGTATAAACAAGATACAAGAAAAAATTAAGGATCTCCAAAATGTTAGTCTCATTAATCAAACTACGATGTGAGTTAAAATATGTTGATTTATGCACATTGTTAGTTAGAGGCTAAGATGGATGAACGACAGAGTTTATTGAATCCTTTTTATCAAAAAATTATATACAAGTATAGTAAATTTATAAAAACATACAACAACAATAATATATCCTTTGGAAATTTATAAAAACATAATATTCAAAATAAAAATTCTGTCTCTACTTCCAATACCAACATTTGAACATTCTTTCTCTATTAACTTCAATTAATAACAAATTAGGTAAAATCTTTTTTGGGGATTAGGTAAGTAGGTGAGTATTGTTCAAACTAAACATCATATCTAATTAAGAATTTTTAAATAGAACTCGTTGAACCAACTAGGATCTTGCTATTATTCATTGGAGATTAACATATAAAAAAAAAGGAGGAATTTTCGCAAAGAGTCACTTAAAAATATCTTAGTTATGATCTATAATTATAGTCTAGGTAAATAAATTTTGTAACTATGGTTATAACAGTATTTATATAATTCGCGCAACATGTGTATAGTTCGCTATATTATTGATAGTTCTTATAACATTCGTGTATTTTAATTTGCACATAACATTTGTATAAATCGCATGAATCATACAATACTCAAACTATAATTTCAGTTAGATATTTATCGCGAGCCATAATTAATTCAAACTATAACTATATTAACTAATTAACTAGTACATGTAATTTTTTCCAAAAAGAACTACAAGAAGAAAAGAAAAAAGATATTGTTATTATTGTTATATTACACGTATTTTGATTAAATAATTAACGGCGTTAAGAACATTGCACGTCCGAGTAAATGGCGCCAATTAGGGAACGTGTTTTCTGTATGGGCATGCACGTGATTGTCGGGACAAAGTGGGACCCATGTTTTAGGTTTATTTGTGGACACATAATTTTTTTTTTTTAGACAATGTTTTTTTTTTACTCTTCAATTAAGAGCAAAAGTGGGAAAATGTTGCAAAATTTTAAAAATATTTCCCCATCACTTAAAGCTAACTCAATGGATAAGATATGATTGTTTTTAGTTATAGACTTTTAATTTCTTTACTACAACAACAATAATATTCAGTTGAATTTCATAAATAAAATCTGGGAAGAATAAAAATATACGTAAATTATCCCACTACCTCGTAATAGAAGTAGAGAATAAAGAGGTTATTTTCTATTTTAATTTCTTTACTAAAAAACACAAAAGATTTCATTGACATGAATGGGGATGTTGTGAAGTTGTTACTCCCTTAGCACATATTTATATGTTCAGTATATTAAAAATAGTTAATTTTTTTATTTTATTGTATCTCATTTGATACGGTATTTAAGAATTTTTGTTTGTTTGAAATTTATGGTTTAAAAATACAGTTGAAATTCATTTCATTAGGGATAAAATTACAATTTTAAAATTGAATTGTTTACAATTAAAATAAAGTGACATTCTTTTTAGGACAGAGTAAAAAAGGAAAGAATGTTATATAAAATAAGACCAGACTACTCCTTCCTTTCTATCGAATCGATCATAATCACTACCGACATTACAGAAAATTGTGCACCACAAATAAAAGCTGATAAATGAGAGAGTATTTACTTTTACATGTATATTAGCTCTTGCTTCCCTTGATAAAAGTAATTTATATTTTTTAGTTTCAATAAAATCATTCTATTCACTCGAATGAAAATTAATATTGTTGACATATTCAAACAATATATAAATTGATGTTATCTTTTTGTGTCTTTCCTAATTTAAACTCTTTTTAGTAAATATAAATACTTGGGTTTTAAGTAATTTCAACTTGTATTTAAATTTAGCATTATAATACTCCTAAATAATACTCAATACTAGTCAAACTATATCGATTTGGTCGTGAAGGAACGTGTATTTAAATAAATTAGACTATAGTTTATTTAGCATATCCATTAATAGCGTTTAACGTATCCCACCAACTACTTGGATATTAGGATTTTTCAACACTAATTAATCAGTGAATTATTTTATTTTAATTAAAGGCGTCGTGCTACAATACATGACTGAGATTTTTTATTTTTTTAAAAAAAATAGTATACATTAATTTCTTGCAGCTTGAATAAATTAAAGAGTGTGCTTCCACGAACATATGTCAAGTAATGCTCGTGATGTTGTGTGCCATGTCCAAATTGAATATTGCTGCTTCCCGAGTCTGTTTTATATGTCGTTCTTACTGTAAATAGATGATCCTAAATATATGTCATTTCATAAAATTAATGCATAAACGATATTATTTTTTATACTTTAGCCTCGATAGTTAATGAGTTTTGAGAATATATATTTGATCAACTAGAAGAGCTAAAAAAATAATTAATATACATTAAATAAGGGCAAAATAATAAAGTAACTTTTTTTCTTAATGCAAGTGTCATTATAAAATGTGACATATAAAAAGGACCAGAAAGAGTAGAAATAAACAACTTGCAGTTTCCATTTCATTTTTTTTTTTTAAATTGAAATATTGAACTATGAGTTTGATAGAATTGAATATTTATTGATCAAACTTTATTGGCATATATTGCAAAAAACTTTTAAGCTGAAATTCATTATTGATTCAATTAATCATAATTGACACTATAATTTAATTTTCGAAATTCTCTAATATAAAAGAACAATAGAATACTTCATAATATTTAAATTTTGAATTTGTCGTTGTTAAATATATTATGCATGTACTTTTTGGATATGTTGAAGGACATGAAAATCTTCATATCACGTGATTTAGGCAGTGAAATGAATTGAGACTTTAGTACACTATTTCAACTAAACAAAAGAGAAGAAGTAAATGGGAGCTGTTTATTCTTTATTTTTAATTTAATACAGACACAATATGTTATTTATTTTTGGTAGAAAAAAATAAGTTCATTACTAGATCGTGGAACGATGAGGCACACGTTATATACCAAAGTTCATTATGACTAAACTTATCCTATTATCATTTATTTTATTATTTCAATTCAATTTCATATTTGATATTATTTCTTTTGTTTTGTTTATATTGATTAAGCATGTTACGATATGTAAATCGCGTGTTTTGATCATCTCAATCCATTTGTCCTTAAATAATGTCTATAAATTTAACCATACCAATTTAAGAGTAATTTGTTAAGATCGATCAAAATCAGGTATTTGCGGAAGCTAGCAAAGCAATTTCAAAAGATCACGAGTATGAAGATAAATGAGAAAAGATCAAGAAAGAGACACATTTAACGTGGTTCGGTCTACCAACCTACGTCCATAAGAAGAGATAAGTAGTTCACTATATAAAAAAGAATACAAAATATCGAAAGAAATAACATCATCAATTCACTCGAAATATAAAGAAGTTCACACATTATAAACAACTCTCTATTTATAGAGTCATAAACTTTTTCCTGATTCACCAAATATGAAGAATTTATATTTTCTTCCTAAAAGTAAAACCCCAATTATGGTAAAAATTCTGGATAAAAATCTATGTCATGTTTTGGTTGAATCAAATGTCAATTATAAGAATTCAGATGATTGGAAAAGGGAAAAAAAGAAAAACTTTTAAGTTAATTAAATTAGTCATATATATAAGTTATTTTCCTCCATTTGGTTTAATTTTAAATAAAAGTTAATTATGCAAGAAAAAAATTATGTTATGTTATGTACAAAATACATTCAATTCATTGGTGGTGCTGCAGATATAATAGCCGTAGAAATAAGTAATGCTTTAATATTTTTTGGACCAATATTAGTACTGCGTACTTTGTTGGTTAAGCATCTTATTAATTATTCTCCACCGACATCTTACATAATCATATTATTCTTAATTCTTTTAATTATTTTTTCTGTGGCTTGAATTATTACTAATTAATTTAACTGTGCATGAAAACTTTCGAACGTGTATCGTGTCAAGCATGATGGCCTTAATTACTAGAGGAACGGATCTACGAGGGGTAGGGGCGGAGCCAGCATATAATGAAAGGATATATTAACTGTTTTTTTTTCACATTTTGAACTCCCTTAATTGAAATTCTGGTTCCACCACTGACGAGAAGCGAGGGTATATATTTGAATCTATTTAATAAAAAGCTATATTGTATGTGTAAGATTTTTTTACAAAAATTAAGTGTGTATATATATATATATATATATATATATATATATAAATTTTGAATCCTCTACACACGAAACTAGCTAAGAATTTTATAATTTTCAAATTTTTATTGTGAGATGGTAATTTCAATTCCCTAGAGCGCTTCATCATAATTTTTAAATTTTTTTAATGAAAATTTTGAATCCGTTCATCAATATATAACCAGGTTATAATAGAACTTTTTTTTTTAATTATATTAAATTTTGTGGGCTTAATCGGTTGCATTTTGTATACCTAACATTTACTTAGGAGGAGATAGCAAAAGAAAAAAAAAACGCTAGATTAATGACTAATAAGGAGGAAGGAAAATATTTTCTTAATTATTTTCCGGCAAATATAAGAAATAAGTGATTTATTTAGTTATTAATATTTAATAAGTAAAAAATATTGTTCATGAGCCTTTATATGTAACCTGTGGATACATATAGGGGTGAAAGTGGGAGATAGAGGCAGAGTCAAAATTCAAATTTAATAGATTTTAATTTAATAAATAATAAAATTAAATAAATATTATTAATTTAGTGCAATAGTTTAATTTGATATGAATGGACAAGTTCTAAATGTTAAAAAAAGTAAGTAATAATTATTTGAGAGAAATAGTATATAATTTAAAATCCTAAATGTTTAAGTGATAATTATTCGAGGAAAATAATAAATGACAATTTTAACATTATCAAAAATTCATGTTAAAGAATGTGGAATGATAACTTGTGTATTAATCTAAATACTTTTGACTTTATAAATTTTAAAGATTAACACAAGTAACATTAATTAGTAAAAGCATATTTATCATGTATACCAATATAATTTTAAATATATATATTATTCACTTTTAATACATTAAAAATTATGTTTTAGTACGTAAAATTATTAACCATAGAAACTATTTATGTCAATATAAATTTAAATACATATATAATTTACTTTAATAGATAAAGAATAATATTTTAGTACGTGAAATTATTAATTCCACTGTACATAATAATTTAATTTGGCCTTTTTCCCATAATTTTTGAAGGTTTTCTTTTTTGCCTTTTTTAGCAGTTTTTAAACTTTTTTTTTATTTTGGGACCTTTTTTTTTTTAGAAAAGACTTTTTTTCATTATTATTTTGGAAGCGTTTTTTTTAATCTTTATTGGATCTAGTTTGTTTCTGGAAAGGTTTTGTCTATTTCTAATATAAACTTTTTTTGACGTTTTTTTTTTGCACATTTGTATTTTTTTTTTTTTTGAACTTTTGTTTATTATAATTTGATTTTTTAAAATATTTTCTTTCTGGATCAAAATTTTAGTTGGAAAAAGATTTTTTTGTGTAGATATTTAACAATAATAAGAAAATCTTCTCCATTAAATTTTTATTATATTTAATATTATTAAAACAATAATGTAATAATTGAAAAAATGGTGAAAAAATAATTTTATCTAAAAAACAGTCTTTTAATGAAAAAACAAGAAGTTCAAACAACATTTTTAAGGGTCTTCATATTTTTAATATAACACACATAGATTAGATGCATTTGATATTTCTTAGAATGTTAGTTTCTTTTAATAATAAATTTAAATTAATCCATAAGGACGAAAAAAAATTATACTAGAAAATTTTTTTATTCTTTTGAGGATTAACCGTCGTTATCTTTATAAAGAATGATTTTATCTCTATATAATTATATTAAAAAATCAATATGTTTTTAAGTAATCACTTACCAAAAAAATCACTAATGCGAAACAATTAAGACATACAAATTTACACTAGAGATAGAGTTAGGTAATTAAATCTCAAATTAGTTAACAATTCAAATTTAGAAGGGATCTTTTCTTAGCCTTGCTTATAAATTTATGGAAAAAAATAAGAAAGAAAATCATTATTTTTGTTAACTAGTTGATTACAAAATAATTTAACTACGATTAAAGGTATGAAATCTCATTTGGTATATCCTAGGGTGATTTTTAAGCAATGACTTGATTTAGAAAGTAATTATATTATATTCTCAAATACCAAATTGATATTCTAATTATGAACTACCCCGTAATTCATATTTTGGAGAATCATTTTTATTTGAGGATAAAAACTTTGTAAAGATCAATAATTTTGATAATAACGTTAATAAATTTCCTTTTTTTGTTCCCTATGATTATAATACGTTATTAGCTTCATTATTTGTCGATAATTACAAATTTAAAACGTTTGGAATTTTATTATAGTTTGGAAGTGACGATTTCTTTAAGTTGAAGCATTCAGTCAGAATCTTCCATGTAGGTCACTAAACATAAGAGTGTTAATTTAAAATTGAAATAATTTAAAGTCTAATCGGATTATAATGTTATCAATTTGATTTCACAATTATATAGTTAAACTCATAAACAAAGGAGTCTACCCTCGTTGAATTTGGACACTCAATAATAAGAATTTAAGCTTACGACATAATTATTTTTGATTATATGTACCACGTGGAGTTGATTTAGATCGTGTCTCGCTTGATAAAAAGGCAAATCAAACCGATCTGAGCTAGTTAGAGTAGAGGAGGTGTGTTTGGTTGGGTGGGGTGGGGGGTTCTTTATTGGAGCGAACAACCGTAACACATAATTATTTTTTATTATATGTGTCACGTGGAGTTGATTTAGATCGTGTCTCGCTTGCTAAAGAGCCAAATCAAACCAATCTAAGTTGGTTAGAGAGGAGATGTGTTTCGGGGGTAGGGGAAGGGTTCTTTGTTGGAGCAAACAACCGAAACAGATAATTATTTTCGATTATATGTGCCACGTGGAGTTGATTCAGACTGTGTCTTGCTTGATAAAAAATCAAATCAAACCGATGTAAGTTGGTTAGACAGAAAGTGTGTCTGGAGGGGGGTCGACCGAACAACTGTAACATATAATTATTTTAGATTATATGTGCCACGTGGAGTCTCGCTTGATAAAAAGCCAAATCAAACCGATGTAAGTTGGTTAGACAGGAAGTGTGTCTGGGGGGGAGTTCTTTATTGGAGCGAACAACCGTAATATATAATTATTTTCTATTATATGTGCCACGTGGAGTCTCGCTTGATAAAAAGCCAAATCAAACCGATGTAAGTTGGTAAGACAAGAAGTGTGTCTGGGAGGAGTTCTTTATTGGAGCGAACAACCGTAATATATAATTATTTTATATTATATGTGCCACGTGGAGTCTCGCTTGATAAAAAGCCAAATAAAACCGATTTAAGTTGGTTAGATAGGAAGTGTGTCTGGGGAGAGTTCTTTATTGGAGCGAACAATCGTAATATATAATTATTTTCTGTTATATATGCCACGTGGAGTCTCGCTTGATAAAAAGCCAAATCAAACCGATGTAAGTTGGTAAGACAAGAAGTGTGTCTGGGAGGAGTTCTTTATTGGAGCGAACAACCGTAATATATAATTATTTTATATTATATGTGCCACGTGGAGTCTCGCTTGATAAAAAGCCAAATAAAACCGATGTAAGTTGGTTAGATAGGAAGTGTGTCTGGGGAGAGTTCTTTATTGGAGCGAACAATCGTAATATATAATTATTTTCTGTTATATATGCCACGTGGAGTCTCGCTTGATAAAAAGCCAAATCAAACCGATGTAAGTTGGTAAGACAAGAAGTGTGTCTGGGAGGAGTTCTTTATTGGAGCGAACAACCGTAATATATAATTATTTTATATTATATGTGCCACGTGGAGTCTCGCTTGATAAAAAGCCAAATAAAATCGATGTAAGTTGGTTAGATAGGAAGTGTGTCTGGGGAGAGTTCTTTATTGGAGCGAACAACCATAATATATAATTATTTTCTGTTATATATGCCACGTGGAGTTGTGGCTGATAAAAGTTAAATTAAACCGATAGAAGTTGGTTAGAGAGCAAGTGTGTTTGGTTGGGTGGGGGTTGGGTGGGGTGGAGGTTTTCTTTAGTGGATCGAACAACAAACGCGTATTGATCAGTTCAGTTTAAACTTTACTAATCTAACTTGTTGATTATCGATTTGTTATAAAATCATTGAAATATTATACAGATTTAATAATTATTAATTATTATCAATTCGATTATTGACTTAAATATTAATATCTCAAACGAAATTCTTTCTACCATTTGAGACGGTCACAATAACAACATGAAACTAAATATCAACCAAAGGAACTTTTTTTATTATAATTTTTTTTCTCGATTTATTTCATTACTGGAAATGGTTTTAAATCTAATGGCATGATTATAGTTTATTAAATTTACTATTCCTTTCATTTTAAAACAAATGGCTTAGTTTAATTTGATACAAAATTTAAGAAAATAAAAAATATTTTTTAATTTTGTGATTATAAATTAAAGTAATATCAAATGTATTAAAATATCAGACCTTAAACATGTCATGTGAAAAATTTAAATTAAGATATTGCCAAAAAAAATCATTCTTTTTAAAATAGATTATAACGAAAAATAGATCATCCTCTTTTAAATGAAGAAAATATTAATTTATGGATTAACCTATCAAAAACACCAAATCATTATATTATCAATAATTCCTAAAATAACCAAAATCATGTAATAATTTTCTTAAAAAAAAAAAAGAAAAGCGACCGGCCGAAAAGAATGACAAAGGAAAAGGCAAAAAAAAGTTGTCACGTGTGAAGGTGATTACACATAATATTGGTCGGCAAATCTCAACTTAATTCACAAGCATTCTTAATTATCCTCTCCATTTTCCCAAATCATTTCTCCTCCATATTTTTAAATAAATATTCCAAAAATTTTATTATTTTTAAAATAAATCTGTGCCACGTGTAATGACACGTCACCTTGGATCTAAACACTACGAGAACTCTATTGAGTAGAAAACACGCAAAGTACCTCTTCTTTACCCGTCTACGTGGCAGCTGACCTGGACACTCGAACCACCCAAAATAAAATTGATTTTTTACGTTTTATTGATGGAGCTCATCGCGTATTTTTATTTTTAATATATAATTTGCAGGCTATTAAAGTAATTTTTTTTTAAATACACATCGAAATAATCGTGAAAATAAAAGACACGCGATTTTAATGATTTTTTTGAAAGAAGGTATGGAATTGTTTGATTAATTTGTAAATACACGTCAAAAGAACCGTGATAATAAAATACACGTAATTTTGATTATTTTTTTTGAGAGAAGGTATGGAATTGTTTGACTAATTTGTAAATACACATCAAAAGACTCGTGAAAATAAAATACACGCGATTTTGATGATTTTTTTTTTAAAGAAGGTATGTAATTGTTTGACTAATTTGTAAATACACATCAAAAGAATCGTGAAAATAAAATACACGCAATTTTGATGATTTTTTTTAAAGAAGGTATGGAATTGTTTGATTAATTTGTAAATACACGTCAAAAGAACCATGATAATAATATACACGCGATTTTGATGATTTTTTTTAGAGAAGGTATGGAATTGTTTGACTAATTTGTAAATAAACATCAAAAGACTCGTGAAAATAAAATACACGCGATTTTGATAATTTTTTTTGAAAGAAGGTATGTAATTGTTTGACTAATTTGTAAATACACATCAAAAGAATCGTGAAAATAAAATACACGCAATTTTGATGATTTTTTTTGAAAGAAGGTATGGAATTGTTTGATTAATTTGTAAATACACGTCAAAAGAACCGTGATAATAAAATACACGCGATTTTGATGATTTTTTTTTAGAGAAGGTATGGAATTGTTTGACTAATTTGTAAATACACATCAAAAGACTCGTGAAAATAAAATACACGCGATTTTGATGATTTTTTTTGAAAGAAGGTATGTAATTGTTTGACTAATTTGTAAATACACATCAAAAGAATCGTGAAAATAAAATACACGCAATTTTGATGATCTTTTTTGAAAGAAGGTATGGAATTGTTTGATTAATTTGTAAATACACGTCAAAAGAACCGTGATAATAAAATACACGCGATTTTGATGATTTTTTTTTAGAGAAGGTATGGAATTGTTTGACTAATTTGTAAATACACATCAATAGAATCGTGAAAATAAAATACACGCGATTTTGATGATTTTTTTTGAAAGAAGGTATGGAATTGTTTGACTAATTTGTAAATACACATCAAAAGAATCGTAAATAAAATACATGCGATTTTGATGAATTTTTTTGAAAGAAGGTATGGAATTGTTTGACTAGTTTGTAAATACACATCAATAGAATCGTGAAAATAAAATACACGCGATTTTGATGATTTTTTTTTGAAAGAAGGTATGGAATTGTTTGACTAATTTGTAAATACACATCAAAGGAATCGTGAAAATAAAATACACGCGATTTTGATGAATTTTTTTGAAAGAAGATATGGAATTGTTTGACTAATTTGTAAATACACATCAAAAGAATTGTAAAAATAAAATACATGCAATTTTGATGAATTTTGTCGAAAGAAAGTATGAAATTGTTTGACTAATTTATAAATACACATCAAAAAAATCGTAAAAATAAAATACACGTAATTTCGATAAATTTTTTGAAAGAAGGTATAAAATTATTTGACTAATTTTACAGCTTGCTGGAATATTTCGCTGAAACCCTTTACGATTGATAAAAATGGAAAAAAAGCTCTTAAATGAAAAAATCAATTTTTATTAGTTGTATGTACTTTTTAAACATATTGAAACGAAAAAGGAAAAATAATATTTATTATGTTTCACTAGAAAATTATCACAGTAATAATAAATTAGGCAATATTGCATTACTCTCTCCTTTCTTTTTACAAGTTAATATAATTCCTTTTAGAGTCAAAATAATATGAACTTTGATCAGTATTATTTTATCGAAAGTTTGACTAACACAATTTAGTCATTAATATTTATTTTAATAAAATATTACTCGTTTATAATTTACCAGTTTGTATCTATTATATCCTTGTTATCAAATATTCCTTCTGTCCTATTTTAGTTGTCACTGTTTTTATTTTTAGAGTCAAACTATGTAGACTCTAACTAACATTTTAAAATATATTTTTTCATCATATTAAGATGAAAAAATTTGCAATCAATAATACTTTGAGAAATTTTCATATATACCCAGTCAAAAGTACCTTAATTATGTCCCATAACTATAGTTTGGATAATTACATTCCTGAGTTTAGTTATAACAACATTTGTATAAGTTTGTATAATTCGCAGTTTTTGCATAGTGTTTGTATATTTGACTATACAAATTCGATTCGCGCACAAGTTTTGCATAATCACGCGAATCATATAAAATTCAAATTGTAATTACAGCTAGATATTTGCGGGGAGTCGTAATTAATTCAAACTATAACTATGTTAGCTAACTAACTAGTAGTATGTATTTGTTTATTCACGTATTTTTTCCTAATACTTTTTTTTATAATTCTTGAATTATTTTGATAACTTATTTAATAACTTATCTATTATTTATTGCTTCTTAATTTTTATGCTAAATTAGTACTTTCTTTGTCCATTTTACTTGAATTTGTTAAGCAATGTACATATTAAGGAAAATATCAAAGATAAAATTAAAATCATACTTTCCACCTTTGTGAAGTCATAAATATTCAGTATTTCAAAGAAAATATAAAATTTATGAAAAGACAAATATGAAAAAAGTTTTAAATATTTATTTTAAACTTTGAATAATTTAATTATTTTGAACATTAATTTTTTTTTAAAAATTTAATTAATTTAAAACGAAGAGAGTAGCAGATAACTATCATTGGACTAGAAGAACTTGTATGTTTAGAATTCATGAGAATTATTTTCTCTTTTTGTTTTTCCCCTCATGGATGTTAAATTAATGCATTATTTTTCGTGCGTAATCAAACAAAATCACCACAAAATTAAAAAAATTAGGTCAGTCCGGGCACGGGCAGATAATAGTCACGGCATGTGAAAGAACCGCCCCGGCCCACTCTCTTTGCTTAAATTTTAAAAAGTAAAATATATTAAATAAAAAAAATACGTAAATAAAATTAATTGAATTAATTAGATTTTCTTTTTTTTTATATATAAATAGGGAAAGACTCAGAGAGGTGAAAGTAGCAAAGCGTGCTTTGCGGTGCTTGTGTGAAAGTGTAGAGAGAGAAAGTAAATTCTCCACCGGAAAAAACTTGTAGAGAGAGAAAGATCGGAGAAATACACGGTGACATCATAAAATTTACAGAGACGGAAACGACGACGACGAAGAAGAAGGGGATTTATTCAGATTTGAACGAGATTTTTGGAGTTGTTTTTGGTGTAGAATTTAAGGGGTTTAAGAACTGAAACCCCTCTCTGTTACTGTGATTTTTTAGTTTGAAGAAAAATGGAAATTAACATGGAGTGGCCTCAATATTTGGATGAATATGAAAAGCTTGTTTTCCGAATGACTACTCCAAGGTTAGTCTAACTTAAATTTGTGTTCTTCAAGTTTTAATCTGGGTTTTACTTTTTTTCCCCCAAAATTGTTTCTGTTTTTCAATTTATGTATTTCTGGAGAAGATTTTTGTTTATATGTAAGTTAATCCGGAGAGTTTGTATATAATTAAAAATTTGAGCAGAATCATCACTGTATATTTAGTTAATATAATTTGATTTTTCTTCTTTTACACGTTACTCTTCCTCTTCCTCTTCCATATACCACATTCCAGAAGTTTTTAGACTTTTCCTTGTGAATAATTTGTCCATTTTTAAATTTCAAAAGTTGAAAAAAAAATCCCTTAGTGCCTTTCTCAAAAGTCTCTGTCACTGTTTCTTTACTTACAGGGTCATGATCGACAATGCCGGTTGTTCAAATTCCACCCGCGTTATGGTAAGCCACCCTTCTTCGAATTTGCTGGAAATTTTTCAAAATTTTGACCAAGTAAATTTTTTAATTAGTCCAATTTTTTTGGTTTAATTTTTAATTATGTGGTTAATTTTTTTTATTTTTTGAAAAAACAGGTCGATAGTGCGAGAAAGCATGGAATTCTGCTGGAAGCAGTTCAAGTTCTTACCGATCTGAACCTTTCCATCAAAAAAGCTTACATCTCGTCGGACGGCCGGTGGTTTATGGACGGTGAGTGCAAATTAGGGAAACACCCTTTTTGTTTTTTTGCTAAAGTGCACACTTCATCACTGCGTACGTTAAGCAGATAATTTACTTTTTAGGGATAAGTAGTAAATAAACATCAGGCGTACGTTAGCTGCTTTGCTTAATTCTCCACTAATCTTAATTTTTTTTTTTAACCCTTTAATATTTGTACTAATTTTTTGCCGTTTCAACTCGTTTTTCATGTACAGTGTTTCACGTTACTGACTTGGATGGAAACAAATTAACTGACGAAAGTGTCATTAGTTACATTGAACAGGTACTTAAATTTTCTTAATTTCCTTTTAATGAGTGATTTATTAGGTTAATTTAGATGTAGATGTTTGGATTAATTTTAAACTTTTTTGTTTTATGTTTTTGTGCAGTCATTACAGACAATCCATTTTGGAAGTTCAAAGTGTTTTGATGGTTTGACAGCTCTGGAGTTAACCGGGACAGATCGAGTCGGCCTATTATCGGAGGTTTTTGCTGTGCTCTCAGAATTAGAGTGCAACGTTGTTGAAGCTAAGGTGTGGACTCACAATGGTCGAATTGCATCCCTTATATATGTCAAGGAACGTGATTCAGGGTCACCTATTGAGGACTCTCAGAAGATTGACATGATTGAAGCTCGTTTAAGGAACGTGCTCAAGGGGGATAATGATATCCGTAGTGCTAAAACGTCTGTCTCTATGGCTGTCACACATACAGAAAGAAGGCTTCACCAGATGATGTTTACAGATCGCGATTATGAAAGGAAGCCGATTATTAGGACTAATGATAACCCTATTGTTTCGGTATTGAATTGCTTGGAAAAGGGTTATTCTGTTATAAATATTCACTGCAAGGATCGACCTAAGCTTCTGTTTGACATTGTTTGCACCATGACAGACATGCAGTATGTTGTGTTCCATGCCACTCTTAACACAGCAGGGGACAGGGCATACTTGGTATATATTCCTTGCTTTTTTTCATAGTATTATTCTTTTATTCATGATTAAGCAGTGTACAGAATTGCTAAACTTCTATTACAATCTTGTCTCAGGAATTCTTCATTAGGCACACTGATGGAAGCCCGATTAGTTCAGAAGCAGAAAAACAGCGCGTGATTCTATGCCTACAAGCTGCAATTGAGCGAAGAGCATCTGAGGTATGCTGCTGATCCCCCTTTTGCTCTTGTCTTAACAGAACATTAATGAGAACACGTTAATTAATGAGTTAATTTTTGGATTACAGGGAGTGAGGCTGGAGTTATGCACAGGAGACAAGCAAGGATTATTAGCTCATGTAACGCGAACGTTCCGCGAAAATGGTTTAAACGTGACAAGGGCTGAGATATCCACAACAAGCGATAACACTGCTCTGAATGTGTTCTATGTAACCGATGCTATTGGAAATCCATCTGATTCGAAGCTCATCGAGGCTGTTAGGCAGAAGATTGGCTTGAGTGACTTGAAAGTGAAGGAATTGCCATTGATCTATCATCAGAAGGAAGAAGATAGGGAAGAGGCCACAGGGGGTGTTGGTGGGGCTATGTTGCTCTCACTTGGTAGCATTGTAAGGAAGAATCTCTACAATTTGGGATTGATCAAGTCATTTTCTTGAACAAGATTAGCACAAAAGTTATCCATCCAAACAGATTTGCTGTACATACATAGCTTAAAGATTACTGAATTTGGTGATAGTAGTTGTTATAGTTGGCTGAAAGGATAGACATAATACTATATTGGGGTCCCCTATTTACCCACTATTTTCATTAGAAAAAAATTGGAACTTTCAAAAATTTGTTTGGTGGAAGATTGGAGGGAAAGGGAAATGGCAGGCTGGCAAAGCTATGATACATAGAAATTGGTTTTAGAATAGTACACCTCTGTACATAATCTTTATTATTATAATGTTTTAGTAGCTCTTAATGTTTGACTTGGTTTGTTTATACTTACGATGCCCTGTTTCTTCTTGTTGTCCAGTTAGGACTACAACAAGAGAATCTAGTCTTTGTAAATATTATTATTATTATTTTGGTTAGTTTCAGGTCGCTGTTTTCTTTCTCTCTAATTGATTGACTCTGTTTGTTTTGTTGACCACGAAACGACTTTGGTTTTTTTGCAATACACGTTCATGTTGCCTTTGGTGAAGACATTTGAAATTTGGTCCTTTGAAAAGCAATTTTTAAATTTATGGTTCAATTTTGTTATTGTGTAACTTAATAAGTAGTTGCAGAGTCAATATTTTCATCAAGAGTTCATATTTTTAGGAATAATTTCTTAAGGAAACTCTGTGAATTTAGAGGACTTGACTTTTCTCTCCTTTCATCTAGTTTAATATTCTTAAAATTGATTTAACTTCATATCGAATATTACGTTAATTATATGAAATTTGTATATGAAATTTGTATGAAGTTATTTCATTGAGAAAAAGTTAAAGTTTGTACTACACAATTATTATTTTTACTTGTAGGAACAATAAATATAGCTCCGCCCTTGATAACCAGCAAAGCTAAATAAATAAGATTTGATTAAGATTGTTTTCAGTAGTCTCTCAAGCAAAATAACTGATGTATAAAAGGAAAAAAATAACTTCAATAGGGTTCAACGAAATACTAAGATTTATATGCTTGTTGAAATTTAAAAATGAAAAGTAAGACCGAAATTTAAAATTTAAAAACATGTAAATGTGAAAGGGAAATATCGACTAGATTCTGGAAGTTGTCTTTTAATTTGAATTTTCAAAGTTGTTGACATTGTTGTTGCAGTTGGTAAATTAAAGAACAACAGAAGAAAGGACGAAAGCCTTATCATAAATCTATAATCCTATATTTTTTTATTAGAGATTTTGATTTTAAGTTTAAAAATAGAAAAAAAATTATTTCGAAAATACTTTTGATTGTCGTTTTGCCGTAAAAGTCTGCTTTTAAAATAAAATAAAATAAAATATATTTATTTCGTGGTTGGATTATTAGTGATGCTCCTATCAGTCGTCTTTTCCTAACTTATATTTCCTTTTCCCAAAGAGGGGCTACTGAATTTATTTTTTGCTACTTGTTCTTTCATATTCTATGTTTAAAATTCTGAATGTTCGTTTTAGCTTAGTTTTGTCTTATTGTCCCTATGGACAGATCTATAACTAATTAAATTAATTAGTTAGCAATTAACTAATTAAATAGTAATTAGTAAGTGCTTGACTTAATATGGTGATAAAGGTCGAGAGACGGCTAATTAATCTTGAGAAAAATATAAAAAACACATTGAAACTTGGCACGAATTATTAGTTTAAAAACTCGTCGCCGAACTATTGACATTGTTAAAAACACCCCTCCACTTAAAATACACCTCTGATCTTGTAACATAAGTTAAATACACCCCTAAATTTTTACCTAGTTAAGTAGTGTTTATTAATACTCGTGGTAGATTAGGGATGTATTTTAGTTTAATTAGTCAAGTAGAATGATATTCTTAAGTCTGTTATTAATTTAGAGGTGAAACTAATAATTTGCGTTAAATTTATGAGTGTTTTCAAGTACTTTTATATATTTTTTTTTTATGTGCTTGTTTGAGAGCAAACGCCACCACTATGGACAAGCAAAGGTTGCATAGTTGTATGAAGAAAATCATTTAAAAATTAGTGATATATATATATAAAGTTTTATACATTGATTTTAACGGTTGAAGGAAGCCTTTGGAGCAATACTCAATAATAAAGTTGTTTCTCCTTGTGATACTTTATAGGTCAATGTTCGAATCATAGAAGCAACTAATTAGGGGCGATCAGAGGTTTATATGCGAGTTCACAAAAATATAAATAAGGCTTTGACTTGTTATTTCATTCAGACACTCGCACTAAGTCATGTTTCAATTGATCATCTAAACTTCAAATAAAATGTCTTTATTAATCACTTTAATTTCAATTTCTTAGTGTTTTCGTTTGTCGATTAGATAATTATGTTTATCACATAAAATGTGTTATCATCTTTAATCATACGCATCAACCTTAAGTAGAAAATGTCAGGAGCTTTACCGCTTCTTGAGGTGAATACATGTACTTAAAAAATAACATATTTTATGTAGTAATTAAATTAGCTATCCAATAGACGAAATTAAAAACACACACAAACAATAAAAATAAAAACATATCTAATTAGAAAAATTTATCACGATAAATATCTAAACGGAATACTCTTATAAATTTAAAAGATTGATTATATATTAAGTCTAAAGAGCAAGTCCGGTGCACTAAAGCTCTCACTATGTGCAGAATCTAGAAAGTGTATGTGACCGTATCTTATATTTCTGTCAGAAAGTGTTTTCAAGGCTTGAATTCGTGATCAGATATTAACCCTAAAAACCAAAAATGTGCATTGGGGAATGCATGGTAGGCGTGGTTTTGAGAAAATCAGAATCAGATCACATGCATGCAAATCCTTTAAAAGTGAAAAAAATATTAAAAATAAAGGCAAAGTCAAAGCATCGATATATATGAACTTTGAAGTAAAAATATTTCATTAATTAATTGAGTAAAAATATTTCATTGGGGCTCTACTTTTCATATGTTTATAGCACAAAAAAGGGGATTTTTCATAGTAATGTGTAGCTCCAAAAACTTTATTTGTTTTCTTTTGCTTTGTCTCCAGGTTTTCTTTAATTAGATTCATTAAAGCATGCTTAGCTTGGTAATCCTCTTTAATTTTTTTCTTTTAAAATAATTCTAGATATTCGGTTTTTACGTAAAAGGAAGACAATAATTTATCTCAGTTGATGTTTATGTGTACCTTTTAATTTTGAGTGAACATGTAAGCAATTAAACTTGTATAAAGTTGAACAAGTCAATACACGACAAAATAAAATACAAATCAATTTAAGTGTATCTTTTGCGAATTATTATGTATGCATGACACGTGTCACATGTATCTATTTGTTCAACCTATTTGTGCACACATAAAATTGAAAGGAATAATATTAGTAAAAGATTTAAAAAAAATATGATTATCTCTTATGCCTGATAATCTATAACAACCTAAAATTAGCGTTCTAAGAGAAGTGGTAAAATATCCTTAACATTAATGTGTGATCTCATTCATTTTAATTTGGACCAAGGTTGCACGATTTTATATATATATATCAAAAAGGTGTATAGTTCAATTTTTTTTTTAATTATCATTATGAAATTGTATTTGCACACCCAATAATTAATATCCTAGCAATATAAAATATGTCACAATAGACTATATAAGGCAACACAAATTAAGCCACATACAAAAGAAAATGGATTTTAGGTCTAGAAAAACCTCAAAGAAATACCAAGAATATATAATGTAACACAATTAAATTAAGCCACACACAAAAAATTGAAATCCTATGCCCAACAATTTGGGGGGAAAAAATAGAATTAATCTTAAATTTGTCAATTTATGGACCACTTGTAGGAGTTTTTTTTTTAAAAGAATTTTTCTTGTCATATTTTAATTTTCTTTTCTCTCAACATGCATATGAAATTCTTGGAAACAATATAATTAGTTAATTAAGATATTAATGACAAGTATTATGATTATCCTTTATGAGAAAATTGAAAAATCTTCTAGATTGATTCTTGTAAATTACTTGATTATAACAAAGCATTAGAATAAAATAATTCCTTATTTGGCACTAGCAAAAACTATAAAGAATCTTTAATCTTTATGCACATTTTTTCTACTATTTTTAGTGGAAAATACGATTCTTTATTATTGACTTTAAATCACTCTTAATTATTTTTAAATAAATTCTACCAGAAAAGGAAAAAAAAAAATCAGTGGATAATGCTCTCATACAAGAATTCATTTTTCAAATTGCCACTAGTAATATTTTGAAATGATTTATTTGCTGAATGATAATATCTCCACACTTTTATTGACTTAATTAATAGCAAAATATTTTTTAGTTTTCTCATATTTGATTGGTAAAAAATTTCAAAAAACATTTTCTACGGAAAAACAAGTTTGTCTAAAATGAGAAAAATGATTCCCTACCTTTTGAATTTTCTAAATCACTAAAAAACCAACCTCTAGTCCTTTGTCGGAGAGATTCAAAATCTATATATATTTACATTATAAACAAATACCTTTATATATATACAATTAAATTTTTTTATCGAGATGGTTCGAGTAAATACCCTCACCCTTTCCTAGATACTCCCTATATATAACCAATCACAAAAAAATAAATACTTAAAAGATTTATCTACTTTTTGAGAGAAATAAGTTTTATCCTTCGTATCGAATACACCCTTAGTTAAGTTATGCATCGATCTTTTAGCGTCTTTTTTATTCATTACGTGGAAAGACTTTCCTTTTTGTTATTTTATGAGATAAACATAGTAGTAAAAAGAATTTTTTTTTTCTAGTAATTAAAAGATTCATCAAAAAGTTATTCCATTAAAAGGATCTTTTTTTTTTAATCAGAATATTTAATTTTTGTTAATCCTTATTCTTACCGTACATGGCATCTTTACCAATGTCTTGTAGAATATATTAACATGACAAAAATGAAAGGAATCTAATGTGCATAGAGCCATAGACAAACAAAGAGTCACGTTTGGCAAACTTTATAACAAGAAATTCTAGAAAATAATACCCTTTACAGTTGTAAATATTCTTTTTTTTCCTCATCCAACGTCCGATATCTACATTGAAGCCCGATTATATCTGATTCGTGCCGCGTAGAGCTCCATTTAGGAAGAAACACTCTCTACCAAAAAATTTTTTTATTCTCAAAACTCGAACTTGAGACTTTTGATTAAGGGAAGAGCAACCTCTTACTGCATCACATCCTTTGATGGTAGTCATAAATATTCATCAGCTAGAGAATATTATACACAATGATATGCTCTATTTTCGTCCACCTTTAAAATATAAAAAATTACTAATTAATTTCCTACTTAATTATTCTCTTGTGCTGTTGTGCATCACCCATTTTCTTGTTTTCGACCTTTCTACGAATACTCATTAAGTTATTATTGTTTACTAACTTAATATTTTTTATAAAAATTTATAAACTTCAAATACTAAATTCACATAGATCTGCACGTAATATACATTTACGTCGTTATTGTATTATTCTCTCTAGTCTATATTAGTGAAATTGTTAAAGTACGACATACCTCATAAAAAAAATGTAAGGACGACATAAATCAAATGTTACTTTTACAAATATCTTTTTGTTTATTTTTAAATTATTCTTCTAAAAATGTAAAATAATCAAGAACCCCATGAGATGAAGATAAATATATATAAAAAATCTCATTAATTCTTTTGAACTTTAAAAATTTACATATTTTAAATCATGATTTTCTTTTAATAATTCACTTAATATAGAACGGAGAAAGTACAATTTAATTACTCGAGGGTTGGAATATTAGACTAAGGAGTGATTTGGTGTTAAAGATAATACCAAATAGTCCTGAGATTAAATTATAGTGCCACTCAATTTATTGTTTGATTGGCAAATCCGAGGTAACTCATCCGGGCATTAATAATTAGTATCAGGATAAGTTATCCCTCTCCTTCGGTGGTATAGTAATCCCGGAATAAATTAAGTAAATAACAAATATATCCTTTTAAACTCTTTTTATACATCACTTTTCACATTCATAAAGGGTATTTTTGTAAATAAATAATTTGTTCTTAAAATTTATATAATACATGTTATTTTGAATGTAACAAACTAAACACTCAATGAAAAATAATTTCATCATAATTTATATATCACAATTAATCTCATCATAACTGGTATTCAAATCAAACGACTCGTATTATTAGTCAATTATCTAAACAATAACTTGTTATATGTTGTCAACAAGGCAAACAATAATGAGCTGTTATTTTCTATTATATTGGTTAGATGTAACAGTATTGGTCTAGAAAAACAGGTGCTAGTTTTAGAAAAAGCAGTCCATAAAAATAAAAACAATTTTGCAGTGTGTATACACAATGGGAAACAAGTGACTCAACTAATTAATCTTCTTGTTAATATGTTGTTTTCTTGAAAATCATTTCTTTCTTGCACATGTAACCACATGGATGACAGCTATAAGACTAAATTTGACATTGTGACACTTAGTTTTGACCAATATTGAGTAGACATATGTCTTTGTTCCTCTTGGTTGTTTTTCATCCGAGAGAATTTGATCTATTTTATACGAGAAAAATATTAAAATTACATTTGAACTTGACATAAATTATTAGTTTTAATCTTTAAAACAGTCTTAAAAACACTTCTCTACTTGACTAATAAACGAAAATACACCCCCAAACTATCACAAGTGCTAAAAACATCCTTTAACTTGGCAAGAATTTAGGGATATATTTCACTCTTGTTATAAGATTAGGGGTGTATTTAAGTTCTGTTAGTCTAGTAGGGGAGGTATTTTTAACACTATCAATAATTCGAAAATGAAACTAATAATTTATATCAAATTTAAAAATGTTTTTAATATTTTTCTTATTTTATACATATATATCAAGTAACTCCGTCGATCAAAATTAGGATAACTAGTCTCTAGATCATTCTCAAAAGATGAATGATGGTATGAAATAATAATGAAATTATTTAGTAGATATATTTTTATCTTGTAAATATTTAATTTGTTATTAGTTGGTACTTGGTTCCAATATCAAACACACAATACGGCATGCTTCGTGATAATTAATAATATTATGCTATTTCAAGTGGCTAATGAATTTCTTTAATTTGGGTTTGACTAAAACTTTTGATCAGATTTCAAGGGCCAAATAATTGACATTTAATATAAGTTGTAATTTACACGATGAAATTCGTTACAAAATTTATCGATAAGAATTCCTAGCTAATTCGTCGCTATAAAATTCCTAGATAATAGAATTTTTTGATAATTCATCGCTAATTTATAGCTAAATGGAATCAATATAAAAATTAATTGTTTAGCTGTAAAATTTTATCTGTCGCTAATTTCTTGTTTTTTAGCCGTGAAAATAATATTCTCTATTAAGAATAAGCATATGATTCGAATTGAGAAAACATCCATTCCAATTCCTATAAGGTAGCATTCAACTCCTTTTTTGCAAAATAAAATGTATAATCCTATGCTATATATTAATTAACCTTCATTAATTATTATGATGTTAATTAAAGGACACTTTAAGCAACTTCTTCCAAAACTTCATTATTCTTGGGAAATTTCTTTTATTTCTAAATAATTGTCCTTTTTAGTACCTGGACCATATTATATGTAGTTTCCCAAGGTACATTATATTGCCAAGGAAATTTCCTTTATTTACTTTTTTTAAATTTAAATATATGGTAGTTTCCAAAGCTAAAAGGGCCAGGCATTGGTGCATTCCCAAGGAAATTTCCTTTATTAAAATTTACATAATCCAATTATTGAGAAAATCACTTATAGTGTCGAAGGCAGAATTTTTGTATATTATGCATATTTATATGTAATATATTTTTAATTTTATGTATATAATGTAATTTTAGTCTGAATTTATGCTTTAGATTCGCTACCTAAGTTTAAAAGTTACTTTTATTCATTGCATCGTAAATTACTTTACAAGGAGAGATTTGTTTAATATTTACTAACTTAAATATTCGAGGAATTTTCGTATATAGCCATTCAAAAATATTTTAATTATGTTCCACATCTGTAGTTTGAGTAATTACATTTCGTAACTATAGTTATAGCAGCGTTTGTAAAACTCGCGCATCATTTGTCTACGTTTGTATAATTCGCTATACAATTCACAGTTTTTGTATAGCGTTTGTATATTTCGCTATAGAACTCGTGCACAACATTTGTATAATTCGCTATACAGTTCACAATGTTTGCATATTTCGCAATACAATTCGTGCACAGTTTTTGTATAATCACACACAACGTTTGTATAAATACGCAAATTGTACAAAATTCAAACTGTAATTACAGTTGAATGTTGCCTTGAGCCATAACTAATTCAAACTATAGCTATGTTAACTAATTAACTAATATATGTATTTTTATCCGCATAATTTTTTCTAAATATTTGCCTCTCATAAGAGGTGGTCTTCATATTTTGTCCCTCATTCTTACAAAAATGCCCCCATAAGAGGTGTACTTTCATCCAACTTAAAGTGAAAGAAAAGACATTTTTATAAAACTTCTTTTATGAAGCGTAAAAGATCAACATCACTACATTTGGTGGACATCTTATATAATTTTTCGATTGATGTACTATCCTCCAAGAAAATGGGCGGTATATTGCCATAAAATAAAATGGATAATTATCACACTACGTACTCTCATTTTGGAAATTGAAAGTAAAATATTCTGTAGGCCACAAAAACATTTCAAAATTAAATAATGATCTGCAGAAACATAAGGGACTTAATTAATTAATTTAATTGATTAGTATTCTCAAAGATTAAGCCACACTACTGATAAATAATGCGACACTTTTCTTTGCTTTTGTTTTAAGTTACGTACAATCTTTAATTGGGTGATAATACTTCTTTTTCTTTTTAAGTTAAAGATTGAAATAATAAAGTTATTCCAATATACGATATTTCTTGAACGAGAATATATAAAAAAATTTTTATTACTTTACATGGAATATTTAGCAAAATTAGACACGTTTGTGAAAAAATTAAACAAGAAAAATTAGCTAGAAATACCCTTTGCACTAGGAAATATTCTTCAACTAAAAAATTATATACAAGTAATATATGTTCTAGGGCAAAAGAATTCATAAATTTTTTTATTTAATAGAAGTTTTCGATTTAATTTTTTTATTATTAATTAAGAAAAAAAATAAGATTTTCCATCGGACACATATATGCTTTATTCATAATTATATTTCTTTAGGAAATTATCTTCTTTGGCTTTTTTTTAATTAATTATTAGTATGACATACAAAGATTTAATTAATCATAAGATAATCTAAAATTGAATCAATTATGCTATACAGAATAAAAAAAATGAAATAAACTCCTTCCTAATTAATGGCATAAAAACAAAAAACAAAATAATTTCATGAAGTTTTCAAACTATATTTTCTTGTTCAAGTACTTTTTTAATTATATAGTTCACAAAAATTGGAAATATCATTATGTCAATGCCTCTCTAAGACTTGTTATTTTCTATATATTAGTTGTAATGTAAATTTACTTTCATGAATTAAAAAAAAATATTGGTCAAGAAAATAGGCTATTGTTCTTATTATCTGCAGCATTTTTAGAAAAATACTAGTCAAAATTAATTATTTTTCACTTTGCATATACAATAGGAAACAATTGACTAAATTATTCTCGCTCATTCTCAAATTATCTGTCATGTTTCTATTATACACGTCTTTTAAAAAAATATTAATTAAGAGAGGTTTTTGATTATTTTATCCATTTCATTAAATATTTATTCTATGAAAAAATAATTAAATTATTAAAATAATAAATAGTTGAAATAATTACTTTTTTGATAATTTTGATGAATACATGCTAATATGTCATTATCTCTAAGTCGGTTCTTTTCTTACATATGCAACCAAATGGACAACTATATAAATAAATCTAATTTAATTTGACCTTTCATAAAAAACGCTAAATTTTAAGGCGGTTTACATGAATCACATAATATAAAGAGTTAATTATTATTTTTTTAAATTTATAAAAATATCGCAATTCGAATACATTAATTTAGTTTCAGATGCAAAATTAGGATTTTTAAGTATCAGCAGGTAACATTTAATGCATGATACATTGAACATAGAAATAATTTAAGAATCAGAATTAATATATTTGGATGGAAAGAAGTAATTTTTAAATTTTTTAAAAATGAATGAGAATAATGAAAAATATGATAACTTGTGAGCATTTAACCTAAACTCGAACCTCTCCAGAGTTATGCCTTTGTCCAAATCGAATCAAAACTTTCAAAATAAAATCACTTTATAGAAAATATTTGACTTTTGAATTCCAAAATTTTTTGAATCAGAATTAATCAGATTTCAAAATGAAAAACGGGACAAAAAAAGTCTTCATCCTCGAATTCACCACCCTCTCACTTGCATATATACCTAATTGGATTCTTCAAAATTTTGTTGACTCTTGTGATGTTGCTATGTGTGTGGCACGATGTTTTTGTTCAAGCAATTAACAACTCTATTTTATTTTTATGTTTTGTGTTGGCATATTAATAATTTAATATGACTTTTCAAAAGCTAATAGTATTTCTCAATATATTGAAATAGACAATGTTATAATTTTCTTTCAAAGTTTTTACTTTTATATAACAATATTTACATTATCAAGTTACTTAAGTAGTCTTACTTAATTGCAAAAATTATTATGATAAAATGAAACTACCATGTCATCAACTACTTATGGCAATTAAAATTACATTGATAGCAAAAAAAAATTTTTTAAAAAAATAATCGATGGATATAAGTTGATTTTTATTCAAACTCTATATATCTCTTTATTTTGAGCCCTTTTGGCTGATTTTTCATAGGAAATCAAAATAAACTAAGAAAAAGTTAGACGGATAAGGAAATATATACTAGTTAATTAGCTAATACAGGTATATTTTGAATTAATTATGGCTCGCAACGAACATCTAGCAGTAATTACAGATTTGAGTTTTGTATAATTCATGCGATATACAAATGTTGTAAGCGAACATAGTTTGAGTTTTGTGTAATCTGCGCGATTTATACAAATGTTGTATAGCGAAATATACAAACACTACGAATTATATATCAAAATTCCTAATAAAATAAAATACAATACATATTTGGTTCTAATTAATGTGCATTATCCTTTACTACCAAACATTATCAAACACACAATAAGCCAAAGCTCATGATAATGAGAAGCACTACCAAATAAATTAAATAAAATAAAACTAATTTTATTTTAAATATTATATTTGTCGAATATCCTAATGTTGGATGCCATGTCTAAAGTTTGATCTATTATTCGACTTGCTAAATTGTTCAATTAATGCCTCCAAATATATTAAGTCTTTTAATTATAATTTAATTTGTCCTCTTAGACTTTTAAAAAATGTATTATATTCTTGTTTTTGGCTTAATCACAAGGCCAAAGAATTCATCATTTAGTATAAATTGTCGACTTGCTAAGTTACACAAAAGGCCTTTTTGTATTTTGATACTTTCTAACCAATAAGTGGAAGATACATCATGGTTTCCTTTTATTATTTTTTTAAGAAGGAAAACTTACGTGGATAATCAAACATATACTAGTTAATTAACTAACATAGCTATAGTTTGAATGAATTAGGGTTCGTTACTTACATATAGTATTAACTATAGTTTGGATTTGTATAATTCGCACGCCTGTATATTATAGTTTGAGTTTGTATAATTTGTAAAATTAGGTCTTGGGCCTAAATCACACCCCAAAAGCTAGCTCAAAGGAAGGAGGATTGCCCAAGCCTTATAAGGAGTCCACCCATCTCATTAACCACCAATGTGGGATTTTTTGTTCTTCAACACCCCACCTCACGCCCAGTGCTTAGCATCTGGTGCGTGGGCAATTTTAATTTTTTTTTTTCGGGGGCCCAACATTGGGTGAGATGGGTCCTGCTCTGATACCATGTGAAATTAGGTCTTGGGTCTAATTTTACATAATTCGCATGTTTGTATAATCTGATTTTGTATAATATAATGTAATTTGTATGTCTGTGTCAAAGTTTAGATGTTTGTGTTTATTTAAATTCATTATTTCGAGTTTATACAAAAAAGAAGAAGTTAATTGTACAAACGCACTTGCGAATTATACAACACCTAAATTGTATCAATTATAGAAACGTTGTGCTTGAATTGTATAGCGAGATATACAAACATTGCAAAGTGTATAGCGAATTATACGAATGTTGCGTGAATTGTATAGCAAAATATATAAAAGTTGCTATAGCTATAATTACAAAATATAATTACCTAAACTGTAGCTATTTCGACCTATTAAATTTTAAAAATAAATTATTTATGAATATTCCTCCTTTAAAAAAACATCATGTTTCTAAGAAAAAAAAACGTTGCATCCCATTTTCAATGGTTTTTTTTTTTGTCTTAATTCTCATGAGTACTACAATTTAAGGGCTAAAAGATCAATAATGCCGGCTATATATGGCTATGCAAGCAAAATTTATTTGTTTATATCATAGTTAATCCAACCTAACTCGTAAGGGGTACTACTAAATCTTTTAATAAAGTTTTACGATTTTGAAAGACACCTTAGAAAAGAAAAATATAAATTTTCTAAGCGCAATAGGATTTTTGAAGACACTCTATTTATAGAATAACTGAAAGTTATTAACATTTCAAAAGTTGAACCGTCTTAGAATCAACTTCAAGTATGTGATTCTGAAGTTTCTAAGTCAAACCTTATGCTTGAAATTGAGCCAAGTTTGAATTCAGTTCAAATTCAAATATGAGATCTGATGTTAAGCTTCGCGTGAACCTAACTCCGAAGGTTTAGAAGTTTAAATTGCTCTCAATTTGAAATTTATTTTAGGTAAGAGAAATCAAAACTCCTTTTAATTATATTGCGCAAGGATATCTCAAAAACACATAAATGCATCTCTTTAGATAAACCACAGAAATGACAACACGAAGTTGCCAATTCTGGCTAAATTTTAAATAGTATATAAAAGTTGATTATATTTTAAATAATGTAATCAAATGGTGACCTGGTGTCTTTCCCACCATATTATTAAGGGCCCAACATGAGGGAAGGGCTTGGGTATGGCAACAAATTAAACTATTTTTCCTTTTGTGAGATATAGGAAATTAATTCATGGAGTCTAAATCAATTATCATAAAAAGGTTATAATATTTTTCTTTTGGCTTTTCGTGTTCAATATTCATATTGGAGCTGACTAGATTTTGAGTCGTGCCTGGAAGTTTCGCATGAGGAACTCGAGATTTCTGTTTAAGGGAGAGCCTATTCATTTATATGAAGCTTGAGGTATTATATTTGACGATTTGGTTTTCACTTTCAAGAGCTCAAAAATGAGAATTTAGCTCTACTTACACTAACGGACCGTAAAAAAATAAGGTGGATATTCTCTTCTAAAGTTAAGAAATTAACTGTTTAGCAATATTTTAATTTGCGAAGCACGGATTAGTTCATTAGTGATAAGGGACATCATACAAAAACTATAACAAATATGCCTCGATCCCAAAAACATTGAAATTGGTAAATATGAATACTTACAAATAGTGTTTCTCCATTTAAGCTCAACTCATATTAAATAAGTTAAAAGTATATAAATATTAAGAATTCTTTTAACCTAGTTCCAACTAATCGATATCATCTATATGGATCTTTCTCTCACATTGTCTCGTATTTAGCTAAGTCTGCATTGATTCCAAGAAATTATACGTCTTTGTTGCCTTCGTTCAAATATGATTTTAGGTCTACCTCGTCTCTTTTAACACTTCCGCTTGCCATGCTTTCACAATCATGGACTGATGCATTTGTAGGTCGACATAAGACATGATCGAACCATCTCAAGCTATCTTGCACATTCTGGCGAAGAGAACAACAACATCTGCAGATGAAACAAGGAGTTGGTGATTTCCAGTAAAAACATACCTTGAGCTCAACATCTTGGTGCTGTTTTTTTTGTAAAGCATACCATGAGCTCTACTTTGCATCACTTTTAGACAAGGGCATTTATCACTAGACATTAAGAAAATCAACAATAAAGCCTTCCTGAAAAGAGAAGAATAATCAACAGGATGCATGATATCTCAGGGGTAAACAATTTGTTAAGGTACTTACCATGATGTTTAGATTTTTCTGAAGCTCCTTCTGATGCAACAAGCGTAACGACAGCAGAACAGTCTCAAGGAACTTGAATGCATCACAAGCTTCCCCTGGAGCTGCATTATATGCATTCTAATTTTTTTATCTTTCTTAGCCCCCCCACAGTATCAAAGCAGCACAGACAACTGTATTTCAAATGAATAAAATAGTAGTAAGATGTTTAATTCATGCCCAAAGAATTTGAATTCTAAGACATGGAGTACCCGTTTAAAGGTCTGCGTAAAATTTCAAAGATATTCTGGTGGATTGACTTAAAAGACGTTGTAAGGCGTTGAACTTGCAGTGGTTTTTTCTGTAGCTAGCTCATCAAGTTAAGCTAAAATGATTAAAAGCCTGCTCATAAAGCTCTATTCTCTCATCTCCAGATAAAAAAATCTCTCTACCAGAAAAAGGAAAGGTAACTTTGACGAAATCACACTGTAAAAGATGGAAGTCCTTGCCTCATATCTACTCCTATTAAATTGAAACTCTCAGCGCAGAAGCAACATTTGACAAACACTAATCTGTTTCTAGTTAAAATTAACCACAAAAACACAGTATATAGGCTCTTATGCAAGTACAACAATAACATATACCCAGTGTAAACCCATAAGTGGGATCTGGAAAGGATAAAATATATACAGACCTTACAACTACCTCGTGGAGGTAGAGAGGCTGTTTGTGAAAGATCCTCGGCAGCAAATCCAGGTAGAAAAAGGAGACAGTGAATAAAATATAGCAAGTAACACATGGGTAGTGCTATGTCTACCAGAAAGAAGCAAAACAACAATAAACTAGTGCGGTAATTGAAACACACCAAACAACATACTAAACAATAATAATATTAATAGTACAATGACAAACATCAACTAGACCAGCGTATTTTCTTAGTTAATCACGCATTCATCTGCACTTTGTTATTTGATTTACCTTAATGCACTGAATTTTCAGGACATCATTGTTCCTCCTCCTAGAAAACACACTCAAATATTGGAATAGGCTTTGACGAAATTTCAGGCCACCATTAACAGTTGTAAGTTCTACTTCTTTGTTTTATGCTCATGTATATCAACAAATTACATCTATTCCCACACTAAAGATCCACAGACCCTGAAAGATCTAGCTTTCTTTAAATTAACAGTTGAATTGATGGAAATGTTGCACCTTGCAATTCACCACTTTACATAAGTTGCACCTTGCCCCCGAAAGATCTAAAGCTCTATAACTTAACAGTCTGAAACGAAAAAGGGCAAGCCCAGTGCACTAAAGCTTCCGATATACGCAGGGTCCGGAGAAGGATCCGACCATAAGGGTTTATTGTACGCAGTTTTACCTTGTATTTCAGCCAGAGATTGTTTCCAAGGCTTGAAACTGTGACCTCCTAAAAGGATGAACAAAATATTGCTTAACACAAAATGGACACCAAAAATCGAAACATCCCAAGTAAGTTTAACAATGAAGGAACATGATTGGTAAATGATGCCAAATGCAATCTTCCTTTACCTTAAACAGTTTTTCGTGCAGTAGAGCTTTTAAGTTCCCAACCATTATAGTCCCAAGATGTAGGACAAACTTTGTGACCATGTATAGTAAGAGAACATGTGGAGTCATGCATCTAACAAAGGATTGTCCTTAGAAGCAAAGGCTATTCCACATGTAAAATAAAAGACACCAACTACAGGAGAAGACAACATCCGTGACACTGATAAGATCAGATGACCAGCAGCGGTCACTGGTCAGTGTCATGCGATTCTTAAAATACCTTCCTTGATATGTGAATAAAAGTAATAAGAGCGATAATGGTAGTGACAAAATGATAATAAACCAAAAACCAAACTGTACTACTGCATTGTGCTATTCAGTAAAATCATGGTGGGAATCTCGCCATCTGTTAGTATACAAAAGATGTCTCTAACTAGAATCCCACAAAGATACCTGCAATTTATGTTGCTATCATGTTGTGAACAAGTTCTTTCAAGTACTTTAAACTGCAACCTCGCACTCTTTAGTCTTTCCATCCCTCTTCTTCATCCTCTCCTTTATTTGAGCTACTTCATCCCAACGATCGGCCGCATCTTGATCAGCAACAAATAATACCAAAAGTTCTCGGCTAAGTTGCACGGACTCTTCATTTTCAGTGCCACACCCGTGTCGACACGACGTGGGTGTGGGATCCGTGCCTGATCTGGTCAACCAGTTTCGAGTACTTTGACCAAATTCAAGGGAGAAATTTTGGAAGATTCAATAATTTATGTAATCGAAACAAACACTAAGGTTCATTTGAAGAAATGAAATACCTTGTATATATAAATTTCTACCGCCACCGCCTTTCCTTTTATATTCTTCCATAATTCTCCTCTTGATCAATAATATTCTTTTTCTCAAGTTTTCTACATAATATCTCATAATTTAGGTTTTATAACTCTTATATTTAGATATCTAAATTATTTTTAGCCGAATCTCGACATTCGTATCCATACATGGATCTGTATCCCCCAATCTTAAAATTCTGCTCATAGTATCCGACCTTTAGATCCACGACCGTATCAGACATTCGCATCCGAGTCCGAGCAACTTAGGTTCTTGTAATCTTGTTTAATTAACTTGCAATTTGTTCTCCTACCATTACATCCCCTCTAAAACGAGCTAAGCCAAGCAATTCAGACCACAACAAAGATGTCAGTGGCAAATTGCTCTCTATCTGAATGATCTTTTGTATATTTACTGCCTCTTGCATTAGACCAACATATGTTAGAAGATTAGCCATGCACCAATAATTGGGTTTTACACCAAACAAATCACTCATATCGCTGAAGCATGTTCTTTGCTTCAGTTACCAGTCCCTCAGGGGCACAAGCACATAAGACTCAAACAACAGTGATTTCATCTGGAAACACACGATCCCCTTCACCTTGCTTTATGTTCTTAGCACGATTTACTACTGTAACTTCTAAGCTACTACTCATCAAGTCTGTATACGGTCATACAGATTAAGACCATTCCCATGAATGCAATACCCCAAAATTATTGCATTACAGCATACTATACTCTTGACCAACATCTATCAAAAATTATATGAGCAATTTCTGCTCTTCCGTATCTACTATAAGTACAAATCAAAGTCGTACTGATAATCAAATTCAAATCTTTATATACCTTAATAAGACACCCATGATGAGATTTTCCTTCGTTCACTCGAGCTAACCAAGCACAAGCAGTAAGAGCAATGACTAAAGTTGCATCATTACCATTCAATCCCCGCTGTGTCATTTCTCGCAACAACTTTAATCATTTCCCAACGTTATGAGAATTCAAATACCCAGTCATCACAAGATTCCACCCACCTAAATTCCTCTGAAGCATTTCATCAATCAACTGTTGTGCCACAACTACTTCACCCACTTTCACATATCCATTCACAATGCTATTCAAGAAACAACACCCCCTCTCAGTCATTTCATCGAACACCTGCCTAGCAAGACTAATAATCTTACAACACCAAAGAATTCTGAACCTACAAAACCCCATAAACCCCTTATTTCACAGATTGCCCATGACGCTTCTGATCGAAATCTAAACAACCCATATTTGCAGAAGCAATCATAGTAAGGGGTGGAAAAATAAAGATGTTGGAAGACCATTTTTAAGCCATCCAAAATAGGATACAGCAGCATTATGTGGAACAAAACTGTAAGAATAAGCCTATAACAGAATTAACAGACACTATGTATTTATCTTTCATTTAAAAAAGAGACAATTGTCAAAAAAAAAAACAAAAAAAACACCTAAACTATCGTTTTTATTTTGAGTTTCATACTTAAATAGTTAAATTAAATTATTGACAGCTTAGGTATATTTTTGATACTTATCTCTTTAAAAAATATTCCTACTTCATTTGGGAGGACAAATTTTGATCAAAGTAAGTCATTATTTAAATCAATTCACCAAAATAATAGTATGCTTTTTTGAATTTTACAAAATTAGTATAAACGTATTTCTCAATAACATTGAGGTTACATTTTATTTAATGGTGTTAACTTAAGAAACGTTACTGTGAGTAACATTTTTAGCATAATATTAATATGTTACTCACAATAACGTTTTGTAATACGTTACTGTAAAGCACGTTTTACACCTAAAATATTACTCATTAAATATAGAATCGAATCTTGCAAATTTATCTATAATACCTTTTAGCTAAAAAGAAATTTTGACCATGATGTTTTAACTTTGAAATGGCAAAGTTGATTAAGAAAATTTGCAGTTTATTAAATGAGAACTTCACATTGAAGGAAATTAATAATCACCAAAAATAGGATGAATCTGGTGATAAATCACATTTCACCATTAATGTCAAAGGGGCAAAAGAAAAGGTGAAAACAACATGCTTTCGTCAAAGTAGAACTATGGGAAAAATCAGTGCGATTGCGATATTCTGTATGATTTTCTCAATATAGAAACATCTGAGTAACATTTTAATTATAAAACGTGTCTCATCGTAACGTATTATGCTAAAAATATTACTCACAGTAACGTTTCTTAAGTTAACACTGTTAAATAAAATGCAATCTAAAACATTACTGAAAATACGTTTATACTAGTTTTGTAAAATTTCAAAAAAAAACTATTTTGGTGAATTAATTTAAATAATAATTTACTTTAGTCAAAAATTTCAATTTTTCCTTCACGGGAAAATGATTATATTTTCCCTTTATAACTTTAAATAATAATAATGTCATAAAATATATTATTGATCAAAATATTATAATTTCGGTTTCATATGTTTTCCCTCTATAACTTTAATTTACCCATTTTCATTTCTTAAAAAAAAAATTACAAAACCTTTCAAATATAATTTTGTCAATATTAACGTATTGTATCTAATTTCAATAATGTATGATTAAAAAAAAGTCACATTTTATTCAATATCTTGCAAAAATAAATCCCCCTAGAAAATATAAAATAAAACGGAAAATGGTCAAAATTGTTCATGCACTATACGAAATAGATCACTTATTTCCTTCAATATATTTTGGAATAAAAAATGCCTTATCGTTATCCAAGAGACCATAAATACCCTCAAAATTTAACACCCTAAATTTTTAGTGATGTGGCAAGCTATGTGAGACTGATCTTTCCATCTAAGTGTTGCTAACTAAGATTCACTACAAGAAATCAGTTTTCTTTTGGTGACTAAAGTTGCCACAAAATCTCAAAATATTGCTATTAAAGGTTTCAATAATTTTTACGCAACTAAAACCTATTTTTTAAAACAAAAAATGACAATTAATTTTTAAGTACGACCTAATTTTCTAAAATTAATATTAAAAGCATTCATTGTCATTATGAATGATACACTATGTAGGAGGAGATTCGAGTCCAAAAGTAATTTTAATATTTTTCATAATAATATTTGATGCTTTTAATTGATTTTTAGAAAATTAGATCGTAAATAAAAAATTAATTACCGTAAATTTTTGTTGAAAAATTAGTCGCTACTAAAAATCAGTGCCCATTGCTAGGTAAAAATTAGTGAAAACCTTTAGTGGCAATATTTTAAATTTTGTCGTGATTATAGTCACGGCTAAAAGTTCAATTATTTGTAGAGAATCCTAGTTGATATTGCTTACGTGATGAGATTAGTCAGACGTGATTTGCCACATCAATAAAAATTTAGAATGTTAACTCTTAAGGGCATTTATGATCTTTTGAAATAACAGCAATGATATTTTTAATTTCAAAATATAACGAAAAATTTAATCAATCTATTTAGCAAAGTTAAGATGCGTAACTTAAAAGTAAATTTCTATGAACAAATGATTTATGTTGATGATTTTGAGTAATGACGGAAGAAAATAATTAATATAGTAAATTGGCATATTAGTTTGTCGAAAAATAAACAAGGTTAAAATTGAAGTATTTTTTTTTTAATTTTTAAAAACATATTATTGATTAATTGTATAATATTAACATTAAAAATATATATGTACAAAACCCTTTTTTTTAGGGAGAAATTTGTCCATTGTGGGAACACAAAAAGTTGACCAAGAGGAAAAAAAAAAAATGTAATAATAAGGCCTCCTATTATGGGGAGAAATTTTGTATTCAATAATTAGCTTTTAGATAATAAAAATATTTGATTTCAAAATTGTCAGGCATTTGTTTAGTAATATTTTCTGGTGAGTGGATATAAAATATTTTTAAAAAAAAATATTTTTGTACATTTACAGGGTGTAATGGCCCATATTTTAATTTCTTGTCCTTTTTCTTATATATTAATTTATTATTATTATTATTATTATTATTATTATTATTTTGGGTTATTGAACTTGGCTTGAAGTTTCTGCAAATTCCACATCATGGTTGCAAGTGGAAGAAAATATTTAAAATACAAAAAATTATTCTGATAACTTTGATTATAACCTCCCACTTTTTTCAAAAAAATTAAATTAAATTAAACACTTAATTATTACTTTGATTACCACTTGGCAATTTGGCATCCTTGTGCTTCCACTATAATTATTTAAATTATATTAATAGTAATATTTTACACAATAAATTTAAAAATAACTGCTTCTTAATTATTATTATTTAAGCCCTCCAACAACTCCCACAATAAATATGAAGAAAATGATGGAATTCATAAGTCTCTGAATATTATAGTTTGGATCTCTCGTTAGACATTAATGTGTTCTTAAGCTATTTTTTTCGTCTTAAATTATTTATTATATGTTTTTTTTATAAATTTTTAATTTACTTCGATTAATTTTTTAATTATTTTAATTTTTATTTATATTTTATTTTCCTTATCTGTGTTGTAGTGAGTTGTATATCGAGTTTTTAAGTTATTAATAATGTTTATTAGTACTAATTGTTGGATAGTTACATACCGTTACCTATTAATTAATTAATTAATGGTGTAAAAACTTTACATTTTTAATAATATAGAAAAATTAAGCCACAATGATTTTATGTCCACCTTCATAATTTACCTACAATCCGGAAATATGTGATTAAATAACACCAACATATTCCCTATAGTATTATAAGTAGAATATGGTTGATTGATGCATCGAAAATATTTCTGAATTTGAAATAAATTATTAATTTTTTTTTAATTATTGATAGTGTTAAAAATACTCTTTTACTTGACTAACTAAATTTAAATACACCTTCTATCTGCTCTGATCTGTCAAGTGATAGCAAGCGGTCTCAAATTTTTGTAGAAGCATGAGAAAAATCTTAATGAAAAGCTGAAAGAAGTGTTGAAAACACATTAAAACTTAATGAGAATTTAGGGGTATACTTCACTCATGTCACAAGATCGCGAGTGTACTTAAGTTTAGTAGTCAAGCATAGAGGTGTTTTTAAGACTGTCACAAGTTTAGGGACAAAACTAATAAACCATACCAAGTTTAGGTGTATTTTCAATAATTCTCTCTTTATATTACGAAGATAAAGAAATTATTTATGATATATCCTCAATTTGAGTAAATTATGTTAACATTTAATATCACAAAGAAATATATCAATAAAGAAGACATGCTAAACACAAAAGGAGAAGAGAACAACAACAACAGATAATACAATATCAAAGTAAACAAAAATAACATACTAGAGGAGTAATAATAACAATAATAATACTGATAAAAATAAATAAACAACACTCAATTACTTATTAACTTTCTATCATAATCATCGACCTCTATGCCCTTTCAGTTTGCACCAACTTTTACATATACCCATTGGATAGAAGGAAAAAAAAAAGGTTTTATTAAGCAAACAATTTTTAATTTTTTTTTTTATAAGCTAAGGAGAATTGCTTTGCTTAAAAGTCATATCCATTGGATGTTAATGCTAAACACTAATTTTACACTTTAAAGATATGCCCATAGTACTATACTCCTAACTTCATTGTAAAGAATTCTATAAGAGGAAAAATAAAATAAACAAGAAAAATTATAAGTAAAGTGAAAAAATAAATTATATGATATTGTGGAGTACAATTTAGATGTCAAATATTTTTTTCAATTATAATTCTAAAAATATAATTTATCATAGTTTTAACAAAATTAGTAAAAAAATATTCTTTTAAGAATCAAACACTAGAGTAAAGGCAAATTACATTTTCTCTTTTTTTTTTTTTCCTTTTTTCATGTTCGTACTATTTTGTCAATATTTATTAATCACTGATAAGATTGATAATAATAAATACAGATGTACTCAATGTTTATGTCACAATATATTTTAAAATTATATACTTTAATTTATTATTTTCTGTAAAAAAAAAAAGTGATGGTTGTCTTCATGCTTTGTAACCTAATTTCACTTTTCCCAACTACAATTTTTTTTTATTTTTTTGAATTTTCTTTTCCCAAACCGGATTCCAAATCATTTTCTTAAACAAAATACATAATTTTCCATCCTCACTATATTTAATTATTCAATGAAATATTAATTAATTAACTTTTTCCTCATTATTATTTCCTTTAATTACGATTCGGACATACTGAGGAAAGTTAGCAAACCCAAAATTAGTTTTTATTTTTTTTTAACTTATCAAAAACTCCATATTTCTTATTTTCTCAAGAATCTCATTAGCTTAAAAATTCAATCTTTTCCCCAAATTTCAGTCTTTAATTCTGAAAAAAATCTTAAAATTTTCAGCAAAAAATTCTGATCATTTCCCATCTTCATTCTGCTTTACTTTCTTGTTTTCTTCTTTGCTCTGTTTTTCTGCTAACCTCGGGTAAGACTTCAAAATTAGCACTAATTAAGTCTTTTTTGAGCTTTCCCCCCTAAAAAATTTTCTGGGTTTCTTTATTGAAGGAAATTTATGGGGTTTTGAAGAAAAAAAGAGAGAATTTTCTGGTTTTTTTCTTTTTTTTTGGGCTATGGAGGGGAGTAACAGTGGAGTTACAGTGGTGGGATCAGATGCTCCATCAGATTACCATGTGGCAGCAAGGACCACTGAGAATCCGACAACACAAACAGTGACATCCCAGGCTGTTGTTGTTTCAACAACGCCGGCAACAGCCATGTCTGCCGGCACCGGCGCTGGCGCCGGATTATCAGCTATGACTGTGAAGAAGAAGAGAGGCAGACCAAGAAAGTATGCACCAGATGGGTCCATAAATGTTCTTTCTCCCAAGCCAATTTCATCATCTGCACCGTCGCCGGTGATTGATTTTTCGTCGTCGGAGAAAAGGGGAAAAATCCGGCCAGTTGGGTTGGTTAGTAAAACCCATCATCAACTTAAAGTTGATTTAGAGACTCCAGGTAAAGATAACAACTTTGTGGATTAGTTAGTCTTTATGCTGTTTTTTCTTTCTTTCTATAGTTGAAAGTTCTAATCTTTTTTCACATGCAAGTTGATTAATTAAATGTCTTGTTCTATAGATCTGTTTGCTTAGTTGAGTTAATTACTTTTCATGTTTGGATATTAAGCCTGTAAATGAAATGAGATGGAAATAGTGAGAGATCAGCTCATGAGCAGTGACGTAGCCAGAATTTTTTCTTAACAGAGTTCAGAATATGAAAATCAAACATACGAGGAAGCCACAATGGTTTATCATCTGTTATATGTACATAAAGATAATAATTTTAACCATATATGACGAGTGTAATTTGCTCACTAGTCAAAAAACACAAGGTTATGCAAGTTTATTCCAATCTTGAACTGGTTGAGGTAACATGTATCTAATGAAATAGTTGGGATGCGCACAAGTTGGCCCGGACTATATAATGAAAGAAAAGTGTGATTTTGTGAAGTTACGGAAATTAGTGTTGGGTGTGTGTAGAGGTGGGGTCTATTGTGAATAAGATGCTTTTAGTATGATCTTTGATGCCAATGGGCAGCTCTGAGTGTGAGGTGGTGCTTTTTGATTGGTCTGGAATTGAAGAATCTTATAAAACTTATATATATGTCATCATTGTGGGACTTTTCATTAGAGTAGTTTTAATGAGGAAATTGTTTTCCTGGATTTCAAATTATAATCTACTGCTTAATAAGGAAATGGTAGTGTGAATTTGGATTCTTAAGACCTGCTGCTACTGTAGGAATATTAGGAAAGGAGTTATGTTAATAGCATCTTTGACCTTACCTAATTGTTGAGCTACTTTTATTCCCAATGATGACACTGTTTTCTGTTATATTTTGTTCTTTGGGTCTGGCTGTATATGTGCATTGAAGTGTTTTTTCCTCTTTTCCCATCCCTCATTTTACTGTAGTGGGGGAGGTTTCGTTATGTGCTAATTGATGCCACGGGAGGGAAAAACAGTATTTTGAAACAATCTTCTCTTCAGAGGTGATCAAACCCGAGGTTTCTTTGAGGTGTCTCCTTATGAGCTTCACAACACAATTAACTGTGGATTGTCTACTGCATGTTTTCCTTTTTCTTTTGGAGGAGGTTGGACTTCGGAGAAATTTTTTTACTGTGGTGAAGCCAAAAATTTTATTGAGGGGTGTCAAAATATAAAAAACTAGACACACGCAAAAAATAAGGGAAATCAATATATACTCCTTTTGTCCATTTTTACTTGTCCACTATGCTATTTTGGAATGTCTAACAATACTTGTCCAATTTATGAAATCAAGAGATAATTTTACACTTAGTTTCTAATTTACCCTTATCGTTAATTATACTCATTTCCCTATTACATTTTTTGAGACATAGTATTTATTATATTCAAGGGTAATTTGATAAAATTACCCTATCATTTGTTACTTCTTAATCCCTGTGCCAAGTCAATAAGGGACAAGTAAAGATGGACAGAAGGAGTAGTATTTATACATAAAGCTAAAATTTTAGCCTAGCTAAGCATAAGGTTGTTCCGCCACTGATTTTGTTGACTTCTCTAATAAGCATTAGTTATTTGTGACTTGTCAAACAATATGTCATTAGTTATTTTTGTGAAAATAATTGGACACACTTTTTCTTGAGTGGCACCTTTGGCTTTATGTAAAATTATGATCTTTCTGTGTGATGAAATTTCATGCCATGTACCAAAATGTCATATTCACAAGATCAGCAAGAAATCCCAAACCACTTTTGTTTACCCACTGTACATGAAATATGTTTTTTGAGTTGCATGGTTTATGTTAAGGTTTGTGTCTAATTTTACTAATAATTATTTCTCTATCTGTAGGTGAATGGGTTTCATGCTCTGTTGGTGCTAATTTTACACCGCATATTATTACTGTAAATACTGGAGAGGTGAATCTTAGCCTTTACATATGGAAGTTTCCTTTTACAATGACGTAAACAAAGAAATATTCTTACAACAACAACCCAGTGAAATTTCACTGAGTGGATATTCTTAGTTTAGTAAATTTCATAAATTGGCAGTATATTTTCTTGGCAAACATAAGAATGTTTAAATGACTGTTTCATATTGAACTGACTGTGCATTGCGAATTGTTTTTCCAATCTTCCTTTAGGATGTCACCATGAAGGTTATATCATTCTCTCAACAAGGGCCTCGAGCTATATGCATTCTTTCAGCAAATGGTGTAGTTTCAAGCGTTACACTTCGTCAACCAGACTCCTCTGGTGGCACATTGACGTATGAGGTGCTGCATAGTTTTTCTCTCTTGCTCATGTTGTTTGATGTCATATTTGAATTGCTCTAGACTTTTGATCATTGCTTCTATATGTGATATTACTATTTCTTTCTGATGACTTTAGCTACTACCTATTTTTATAGTCAAATAGATATCATACTCTTTGCTTTTTATCTTACCGAGAAGTAGAAAAACTTTTATCATACACTTCCAGATTTCACGTGTCGATGTTCCCTCAGATGTAACTAACCACTGCTTACGGTTAGTTACTTGTGATGAGCTTTGTCTCCACCTTTATGGAAATAAACAGTATCTTAATCTAGAATCATGGATCTTAATAAGCACATGATCAAGTGAACATGGAAGAACTTCGTAAATCTTAGTGAATACACAGCTCAATACTAATATGTCATCTAGTGAGAGGTTAAGATGTAAATTCCTGATCAATGGAGGGGATATTAATATGGTGTAAATGAGTAAAGCTTATTGCATTTATTCACATCTTATTATTTTCCATCATCCTCAAAATTGTCCAGAAGTTGTGTTTCCATTTACATGTAAAAGAAATCATAACAATCATGCGGTAAAAAAACCCAATTAGTGCAAAGAATTTAAAAATTCAAGAAAAAAGAAAAGAAGATCAGTACATAGAAAAAATGCAACAATAAAATGATCTGTCTTTTGGTTGTGACTTTGCCATCTTAGGGGACAGAGATTGGGAATCCACTTTTATTTTGGCCTATTCTTCTTAAAGGGGTTGGAAATAAAAGAATTCTCTCATACCTTCATAATGCAGCGCCAGCCTCGAATTGGAAGATAAGTTCATTATTTTTCTTGAGTAGTGTTAATTCATTGGAGTAAATCCATCTATGTTGGTTACTATATTGAAAGATTGCAGCATTGTGATGCATCTTTTGAACAAATAGCGCCATCAGCTGTTATCCGTTTACTCTTCTATGTTTTTATTTTTGGTGAGGGGCACGGAATTAAATTTATTGAGCAGAACTATACATCAGTCTACACTCTACTAGACTTTGAATGAATGGTTTGGTGATAAAAATCAGTCATAATAGCCTATGCAGAAGACGGGAGAAATGAATAATCGAACTAAGACCTTTTATCTGATTTGTGCTTTTTTCAAGGAAGGTGCCTTGCAACTTAACTTTTTATAGGTTTGGATTCTTCCTGCCTCTGTACTTTTGGCACGTCTTTTCTTGATTCATGTACAACTGTGGCATACCAACTTTATGTTAGTGATTAGGAATGTCAATGAAACATGAATCCTTGATGGCACAAATTCGTATTTTGATGTTTTGCGTTCTCTGTATGCATATATTGTTATCGATAGACATTTGTATATAACATTCCCATTTTGTTGTTCCTTTAGGGCCGGTTTGAGATACTGTCTTTGACCGGATCATTTATGCCATCAGAAACTGGAGGAATGAGAAACAGATCTGGTGGAATGAGTGTCTCTCTAGCAAGCCCTGACGGACGTGTCGTTGGGGGTGGAGTAGCCGGTCTATTAGTAGCTGCCAGTCCAGTGCAGGTATCAATTCTGCCTAAACATAGCAGGCTTGTTTATTCACGAATTTATGTTTATTTCTTGGCGTTACAATCAATTATTAGTCGTTTGATTGATGATATTTGGTCTTCTATCTTTGTTGCTGTCAATCAGATTGTTATAGGCAGCTTTCTTGCTGGAGATCAACATGAGCAGAGAACCAAGAAAAACAAACCGGATTCCAGTATTGCTGCTGTTCCTCTACCCGAGACGGAAGACCCTTATCAATCCTCAGTAAAACAAACAACGCCAACTTCCTCTTCTTTCCGCGTAGAAAATTGGTCAGCTTCTGATTCTAGGAATAAGCCAGCTGAGCTAAATGTAACTCTTCCAGCATAGGATGAAATTTGAATGTGGTTTACTAGACCTTAAGGACTACGCGTCTTTAACGAAGTTCCTATTGATCTTTCTCACCTCCTATTTGATGTTTGTTTGAGGTCTGTGCAGTAATCCAAACTAGTTTTCTAGATGAATTTTTAGATGTATGATGTTTCGTGACGCTTTGGTTACTAAGGTTACCGTGGTCTAGGTTTATGGATGGATTCCTAGAAATGAATCACATCTCAAGTGTTCAAGGGTTTATGTCTAGTTTTAACAGGCATATTCATCCTCCTAATTCACATTTTGTACTTTGGACCATTTTATTGTGATTCAATTTACAATTTATCCAAATCCTGATCCAATCCCTCCATTTATGAATTATTTTTTTCTACACTTACAATTGCCTTAGCAAAGCAAGTCGACAAAAAGTTACTCTCCCCGTTTCAATTTGTTCGTTCTATTTTATTTTTAATTCATTTTAAGAAAGAAAAAAAATTCTTTTTTTGATAATTATTTACATGACAATAGCAAAATCACAAAAATTAAACAACAGTTTAATTAGTACATTTCACATATATCTTTTCTTTTCCGGATCTCACTTTATGAGATTTCAAGTATGTTGTGTTGATATTTTTATCGATAGTTATATTTCATTCGTCCTATTTTATGTGACATCTTTTTACTTGGTACAATGTTTAAAAAAAAAAACTTTTGAAACTTGTGGTTTAAAATTATTCTTAGATATTTGTGTGGCTGAGAATCATTTCATTAAGGGTAAAACGAGAATTTTAAAGGTAAATTGTTTCCAATTTGAGTAAGGTGACATTCTTTTTTAGACGGACCAAAAAAGAAAGGATACCACATAAAATGGGACGGAGAAAGTAGTGCATAGCCATTTGAATAAAGTAATTGCCAATAAAAGGTCATTCGCTAGGTAGGCATGTACAGTCAGTTTATATTTCGTGTATAATCAAGTTATATTCAATTTTTGAGTGTATCATAACGTATATTCAATATATAGTTCAAATAGGCATGTATAGTCAGTTTATATTTCGTGTATAGTCGAGTTATATTCAGTTTTTTAGTGTATCATAACATATATTTAGTTTATAATTCATGTATAAGTTAAATTTATTATATAGTCAATATACACTTTGTATGACTTTCGGTAAGCTATATCATATAATCACTCTATATTTTCTATGATTTTAAACTATTTTTTATATAAACAGAACATGATTATATTTATTGTAAGCTAACCCTAGTTTTATTTACTCTGTTGAATTGGAAAAAAAAAAAAACTGACAAATGAATTGTAGACAGACCTTGTAAGATCCGTTTCGCCTCCATCCATAACAATCTTATCAGTCCATTTTGGGGAATCATTTTGTGTGTTTGAAATCTGATGTTTCAAAGAAATAATCGAAAATAGAAATTGTTTGAGTCGATTTGTTTCCAGATCTGAGATAAAGATGATGATAGGAGAAGTGGAGAAGATGGTGACAGTAGGGCTTGTTTGGGGAGCCACAAATGCGTTGATGCGAAAAGGGGCAATCAAATGGGATGAAACCATCAAATCATTACCACAACCAAACACACCACAACACCCGGTTAGGACAACTCTCAAAAATTGGTTCAAACTTGTTTCGATATGGCAATATTCATTGCCATTTCTGCTAAATTTGTCAGCATCAGCTACTTTTTTTGCAATTCTTAGCGATACACCAATTTCATTAGCTGTTCCTGTTACTAATGCCACAACTTTTGCTGCTACTGCTGTTTTCGGATTGATTCTTGGTGAAGAAATTCGTGTTGGTCCTGCTTGCTTTGGTACATTTCTTATTCTTCTTGGTGTTTATATTTGTACTATGTAATTTCTCAGAATTAATTCATCTTGTAATTCTCCAGATTTGAATATTCATGATTTTCTTCTCAATTATTTGGATTCATTTGAAAATTGAAATTTTAATTTGGACTATGTGATTTAGATTTGTTATACTTTCTCAGTCCCATTTTATGTGTAGAACTTTTATAAGTTGTGAAAATTATCAAAAGATTTAATTTTTGTACAATTTTACCAAACCGAGCAAATAATATTATAAATAAAATATTGAAATATCGTAACATGCATTATAAATCATATATTTTCATGTTCCTTTTATAAATAAATGCTTGTGATTACAAATTTTTAAATACAGAATTTCATAAAGATCCACTATTGAACCATAGTAATAATTAATTAACTATTTTTTAATATAAGCCTTTCATATGATACAATCTATTTATATTAAGCAAAAGTCTAATTTTTTGGCAAAATTTAAAATGATGCATCCCTTTTTTTTTTTTTTGCAAAATATAACCTCAAAAAAACGAAAAAACTAAAATTAGTATTTGGACAACAACATATCCGGTGAAATTCTACCAACAAAGAAAACAGTAATACTCTGAATAAGAAATTTTTAAATCGACTTGAAATTCTAGACAAGTACAACGAGTTGGACAGTAAGTTAAAATCATTTACACTGAAATAATACGAAAGATTAAAGCTTCAACTCTTTCACTTCAACAGCTCTGCAAATTTTTGAATAAGTAGATCTCTGCAAATTTTTGAATAAGTAGATCAAAAGAGTTCAACATGCAGATTAAACAATTTTTTTAGCAGAACACTGCAACTCGTACAACTACTATCAGCCATTTCGTTACTAGGCATATAGACTTAACCAAGACCTGCATTGGCATCCCTCGGCCGAGCATCCCTTCGCGGAGCATCTGAGTCAAGACGGTTAGGCCTAATTATACGGTCAATAAGACCATATTCAAGAGCTTCTGGAGCAGTGAATCGCTTCACACGACTGAAATCCTTGTAAACCTACATGTCCCAGTTACCATGATCAATAGTTTTGATATGACGAGACAAATTTTTACTTGATAAAATGAGCGTCCATTCAAACTCGACTTAAGGCTATGTTAACTATTGCAACTAATAGTTTTGGGTGGGAAATTATTTCGAATCATATTTTGAAAAACAACATACCTTGTCGATAGGCTGGCCTGTCTTCTCAGACAACTCATTGAAAAGGTAATCTCTAATTCTGAGAAGTTCATCTGCTTCATTACGGATATCGTCAGCCTGCCAAAAGATGAAAATGTATGCATATGCAGTCTCAGAAACATGATAAAAAACGAACATTTCCTTCCAAAATGTCATGGAGGCAAGCAAACCTGTCCACGTGCAGCTCCAGCTGGAGATTCAAATGCGATCCTTGAAAGAGGCATTGAACATCGATTGCCCTTCACAATGTAAATTTATCAAATTAACATTACGTTTTTAAGTTTGCCTTCCCACACAATCACATCACTGACAAAAGAAACTAGCGAAAACAGAGAGTCCTTAAGAACATTTTGCCGAAGTGTTTGATGTGAATATGCCTCTATTATATCATTTTCAAAAATATGATGAGATAATTAAATGCGTGTATATATAATATTGTGTCTTTATATATCGCGTTGTTATTATCTGTCATTTATTTTTGTTATTTGTATTGTCTTTATAAACTATCATTTGCTTTCCACTCTAGTTGTTTTGTTTCTATATAGTATTTTCTGCTTTTGGGAATGATATTTTTGAGATGAGGGTCTTTCGGAAACAACCTCTCTATCTCTATTAGGTAGTAGTAAGGTCTGCGTACATGTTACCTTACCCAGACCCCACTTGTGAGAATCCATGGGTATGCTGCTGTTGTTGTTTGTATATAATAATATTCATATACACATACATACATACATATATATCATTTATGGTCTTTGCGTTAGCAGTTCTCATCACAAAAGGGTACCTCATTTAGAGTAGGAATGAACAAGTGCATTAGCATCAGGTGAACTGTAACAATCACATATTTTATGCCAGTGATACCTTGAGAAATATAAGAATTATCTAGATAACCAAATGCAATCATATGTCAATTTTTCTTTTTGTCCTCTCCTTTTTTTGGTTTTTGTCACTGTTTCATCAAATTTTGACCAAGTTTTCTTTAAAAGGGAAAAAAGGATAAAGTAGTCTGACTGCACATTACAAGATAGAATCACTACTCTCAATGGAGGCCTTTGGAGAGAGACAGGAACAATTCATAACCAGGCAATTCACCCCTTAGGTTTAATAAGATAAAGTGAACTCTCATAAAATGGGGTTCTTTAGGCTGTCATCACAAGTGAATGATACTGGCAAATTTCTTTTCAAGTCAATGTTGAAAAAAGAAATTCAAAAAAAAGAAAAGAAAGGAAACCAGCCAATATGTCCAGACAAGACAATTGCATCTTCGTTTAAACTAACCAGGTGCAAACAACTTCAAAAGCTACTCTAAGTAAGACACTGTAGATAAGCACAGGGTTTTTTTTCGCATTTCATCTCTAGGGGAGAAGTATGGTACCTTTTCTCCAGCAGCAAGAAGAAAAGCGGCAAGATTGTAGGCAAAGCCCACACAGTGGGTGGCAACAGAACTATTCAGACTTTGCATTGTGTCATAGATGGCCATTGTTGGAGTTAGCTGTAATCAGAAGTAACTTTAAGCAAATAAGAAGAAAGAAAGCGGTCTAAGTACAAATTTTAAAAGAAAAAGGAGGTGTTTCAAATTAAAAAAGAAACTTTGACAACAAATAAATTTGGAAAAGAACTCACATCACCACCAGGGCCATTGATAAACATGAAGAGCTTCTTGGAACTATCAAGGCTGTCAAGGTACAGCATTGTTGCCAATATCTGGTTGCTAAATTCTTCATTTATTTCGTCTCCAATGAAGATAACACGTTCTCGGTACTGCATCCAGGAAATCAGTGATATAACTATAACTATAATATAATCAGTCAAAAAAGACATGAAGGTACTTTCGAACAGCAAGTGATCAAGCGAACACTGTAAAGGGCTCTAGATCACAAGTCATCAAGCTTAGCTTCAATGACTGAGAAGTCCTATTAAAATAGTGGTTCAACCAATGAATGTGCTGGCTACAATCACTAGTAAGAAGAGACTGGTCCAGCACCTTGACATTTCAATTTACTGCTAAAACGAATAAAATCATTTATCCAGATAACAATACTCTGCTAGATCAACTAGAAACTCAAGACATGTTACTTACAAGAGCATCCGACAAATCAATCATTTCGAACCCGTCCGGTGTATTATATGCTACCTGTGGTGTCCCAATGGGCATCATGGTAACTTGTGAACGTGTTGCTTTACCATTTCTAGGCCTGGAATTAGGAATTATGGGTCAGGTTACAAACACAAGCAGCAGCCAATGGAACTTGAGAAAAAATATACAAACATTATATCCAATGGAGAATTGAGGTTCCACTCATAAAAGAGATGGGATATATTCAGAAATGAACCACATGGAATATAATTCAGAACAGGAGAACATGCAAGGAACAAGCTTGTTAGTGACTATCAATTGAAAATGAGGCAAGTGCTACACCTCATTCAGATATGCTTGTTAGTGAAACGCACCTCATTCAGAACTGATGGGTTTTTTTTTTGTGGGGGCGGGGGATATAACAGTTTAAATCTTCTCATTTTAATTTTGGAATGATTTGATATTTGATTATAAACAAAGTATACTGACTTATTTCAGATATTAGTTCCTTAAAAGATGGAGGCAATGTTAAAGCATAAACTCATGTGAGGAAGAGATCAGAGAGGTATTAAGGAGGTGGGATCGAGGAGAGGAGTGTATGGTGATTTACGTCTCACATTTGGAAGTGAAAGTAGTTTAGGAGATAAGTGAAGAACTTCATCTTCTAGGGGAGTCGAGCAGGAATTGAATGAAGATAATCTGGCAAGCAAATCCATTAAGTATAGTTGGACAACAATGATCAGGCTTATCCAACTCCCTTTGTTGCAGATTTAGGTCAATGATACAGAGAAATAATTTAGATGATTGCAAGTAGAGACTGGAAGGAACTAACGATTTTGGGGATATTTGGTACTTAGAAAGAAGAGGGAGCAAGAGAATAAATCCTCTGAGAATAGATGGCATGAGCTTTGGGAAAAAGAAAACCTTTTAAACAAAATTATCAAAAGCAAAAAGACATGAAAGAGAAAAACAAGGCTGACAGATTAAAAGGTTTTGAGTTTGAGAACATTCCATCAACAAGAAATGAGCAGAGTTTGGGAAAAGTTCAAACAAAGAGAAGATAGCTCTGTACAAGTAATCGTTGATATCAGCTAACTTCTTGTTAGTAAAATTCACTATCCAGTCACATATTTCTTGGTTGCTTGTTCTAAGGGAACTCGGGCTTTCCAGTTTGTATGTTAGGCATTTTCTGTTAGTAGTTTGAGGAAAAGGATTGCGACTCCAAGATGAACATGAACAGAACAACATAGCTCATACTTCACAAAAATCAACAGCTAGATTAAAAGATAAACTTTTTTCCCTTTTTCAAAACCATTAAATTAAATTAGCCTGCAGCATCTTCCTCTCTCATAGAAAATATCCTCGTCTGGGATGGCAAGGAACTAAAAGAAAAATATGCATAGGTGTGAAAGGCAGAAGGAAGAAAGATAAAAAAGATATGCTATTTGCTGAAATTAATTTTCTGTATAGAAGCCCACTAATACAGTTCCAACTTCCAAGGCCAAAATAACAACAACAACATACCAAGTGTAATCCCACAAGTGGGGTTTCGGAGGGCAAGTGGGATAGAGAGGTTACTTTCAATAGCCAATTGGTTCAAAAGATATGTTAACAAAGTAGGGTTGCAAAAATGAAATGACAAAAGAAATAGAGATAGAAGTCAATGAGGCAACAAAATGCGATGAAAAATAAGAGATTACACGATTACTTAGTAACTCCCTACCTCTTCTTCACATACCTGAACTATCTCAGTCTCGCTTCTATCATCTTATCCGTCATGGAGGTCACTCCCACCTTACCTAAATAACTTCATTCCTAATTATATCTTTGCTAGTATACCCACACATCCATCTAAACATTCACATTTCAGCTACCTTCATCTTCGGATCAACCAAGGCCAAAATACTCGCTCACGATTATAGAACTAAGAAGTCCATTCATCTCTACATTCAAACCATCCATAATTCTCACAGGCATGTTAAAACTCACGTTCAATTCCTTCCATGTAGGTGGACATAGTGTAATAGCAGTGAGTTCATCTGGAACTTACTGCCTTTTGCTCCTACCATGTATATACACAAGGGAACAACCACTAGCATTGGTGACTATTGAGAAAATAAACCCACTCCTCTAAATACTCGATTCGCCCTTACGGACCAAATTTCATAATTCTAACAAAACTAGGTTATATATATACATAACAGCAACACATCATTATTCAAGACAACAACTTTTTGGGTGCAAAATTCACTCAATAATTAGAAGAAAATGATTACCTGGATTCAATACTTTTGCGAACGCTGTTGAAAAATTCGACACTCGAACTAGATTTCGCAACCCCAAAAGAATCTGCCCAATATTATCAAAAAGCAAACAGTTATCCAATTAAACAAGAGGAAAAGAAAAAAGAAGCACAAATCAACATAGCCACTATGTAATAAAACTTACTTGGAGATTGGACTCTTAATCCGACATAAACTTTACTGGCTAATCTGAAAATAATGTAAAAAAGAAAAAGAAAAAAACATTAATTTTGTGGGAATTAAGGAAACTGAATTGAGAAAAAGGGGGGAAGTTGAACCTTAAAGAAGCCTTAGGGATTTTAGATGTCGAGTATAGATACGAGGAAGAAGAAGTCGGAAGAATAGCTGCCATTGATGCTTTGGTGAAGGAACAAAGGAGACTGAAGTATGAAATTTGTTTTGTCAAGCACCTAGTAGTTTTTGGATAGGGAAGGGTAATCGGGTCGGGTTTAAACCCGGATTAATATTTGACCCATCACTATAAACTTGAAATTTCTGTGTTGTCATAATACATAAATGTGTTATTTAAATTGACGTTAATGACATATATGTTTTCCAAATTGGCATGTGTACAAGTTGACTTGAGTTAAAAAACTTAATTTATTACTTAGGATTTATTTTTTATTATTATTTTAACGTAAAATTAAGTGTTTATTAATACTTTTTAAATTTATTTAAATACTTTAAAGATGCTTAAGAATTATTTGACATAAAAATATATAATGTAAGTTATTCCAAATAGGCTCTTACATTTATATAAAGTTGAATAAGTAAACACATTTATAATTGTGTGGTATAATACACGTAGGACATCGCGTAGGAACCAAATTGTCATATAAAATATTATGTTGAACGCATGTGTTTATGTGTTCAACTTTATAGTGTCTACTTATGCACATATAAAATTAGAAGACATAGATGTTAGCTAGAGCAAATTAAAAGATATATTTATTTTGGCCACATGTTTCTTATAAAGTGTGTGGATTTGATTTTTGGCTAATTATTTTGGTTTTTAATAATTTGCAAGTTTTTTTCTATTTTAGTTTTTGTTAATAAATAAAATAAAAAATTAAAATTATATTGGGTATGTTGAATAAGAAAACATATAATTTTAAAACAAAACACTTTTCGAACAAATTAAGGCCTAATACCTATACTTGTTCACTAAATAAAAGGTGAATTATATTCTTTTATTCTAATTATTTAATTTTCTTAAATATTATAAGAGGGTATGAGTAATTCTTGAAAAACTAGAATAGGATGAATTAACAGTTAGTTTTCCAAAAAAGATAAGTGTTTTTCGATCCAGATAAATCATGTATAATGATATCCTTTAAATCATATATATGATACCCTTTAATTATTAGGATTAGATATTTTAGATTCTCAAAATGCAATCAATTTTCACTTTCAAAATTTTGAAAAAGTGCTTTGAACTAATCGTATAGTCTTCACTACAATATCATAAGTTTCAAATAAAATGAAAAATATTTGAAATCTACGGACAAATACCTACTAAGGTTTTTCAACGAGCATATCTTGAAATTTTACTTTTGAATAATCTTCAGCACAATCACTAGGCAATTTAGTTAAACTTACAAACCTTGCCAATTGCCAAACCACCAGAGAGAACTTACACAAAAGAGTACTTCAAAACAAAGAAATCTGATTTAGCCACTTTCATTTTGCTTTACCACTGAGATAACCATAAAGAGAAAAATAACAACAATAACATACCCAGTGAAATCTCACAAGTGGGTCTGGGGAGATAGAATGTACGCAGACCTTACCACTACCTCATAGAAGTAGAGAGACTGTTTCCTAGGAATCCTCGTCTCACCAACCTATAAGCAGAATACTAGATATGACGTAACGGAATCACTTGCAATTTTGCCAAATTGAATGTTGAACTTCAGATGTCTTTCCATAACTACCTCAAATCATTTCAGAAAGAACAGCAGGAGACATACAATGTTCCTTTTTCGAAAAAATGGTTGACTTTAGGAGGAATTATTATACATGATAACAAGGCATCTGGTGAACACGCAGAGGATGGCTCAACTTCATCAAACAGAACTAAGCAGGCTTCTCATATGTGTTTGCGTCTCTGAAATCTGAAATAGCAGTACGAATCATTCCAGCCATATCAGGTCGAACAAACAGATGTGTATTGTCCAAAACATGTATGATGAACTTTTGTGATTGTGGCAATGAAGCATTCATATTGATAATGAACTGAGCCATAGGGATATCACTGCAATAGAAGAAAGCAAACCTCAGCATCGAAGATCGCCAAATAAACTTGGCTGGGAAATGTCACTCGTTTATCTAAAGATAGTACTTTACCATGATATAAACAATCCTTTGACTGCATTCACCATCGTGTATCAAAACTCTCCAAGCTTGAACTGCAAAATAAACTATGGAAAATTAGCCGAAAAATTATATGGCCATCCATATGCTAAAGGATCAATTTTTCCTATTTGTTCCAGTCCATAATGCTTTTCAGCAAACAGATGATTCATAAAAATCTGCTTTTGACAAATAGAATGCTCTAACTTGAAGAAAAGAAAGCGAGTGATGAAGGGATCTTCAAACCTAAAATAAGAAACCAATGCTTTGTGCTTAAAGCCCCAACAAACCTCACAGCTTTTTGCGCTTTTCGTCTTTGATCACACTGCCTATAACCAATTATAATTCAGAAATGTTACCACAGAGTTGATCCCTAATATTCCTAAAAGTTGTGAAATTACGGAATCTCCATCGGAACAGAGCAAAATCATGTCATCTCGGAGCTTATGCTAAGAATAGTCTATTTGATCAGATCACTCTATCACTGCCCCTAGAGGAAGCAGGAAGGTCGAACTACGCCAAGGGCGGCTCAACCCTAAAGCCCAAAAAATGAATCAAAAAAACCCTAATTTCAGTTCACTCAAATACGAAAACATGAATAAAAATAGAAACAACAAATTCGACCGATCAAACGAAGAACCGAAAGCAGATGAGATGATACATACATAGAAGGGACGACCAAATCTGATGAAGGGCGTTGGAAAATGTCTCTATAACCCCAAGAAGCCGCTTGTTTGGCAGATATAAATAACATAATTTATCTGAACTTTGTTGAAATTCACAATTAACCCTCCTATTAACTTTTCTTATGGTACGCTCTATTTATTTTTATTTTTTAAAAAAAATTTAATTTAATTAGGCACGGTTTAAGAAAATGAATAATATTTTTTAATTTTGTGATTCAATGTATCAAAATAACGTTTAATCTTGTGATCTTAAACATGTCAAGTGAAAAATTAAAATTAAAATATTGCCACAAAAGAAAAGAGGTCATTCATGGAAAGAGTATTTTTGTGTTTTAATTTATGTATACTTTTTGCTTTTCTAGATTTTAAAATTTCGTTAAACATTGAATTGATATAATCTAATTTAACTTTAAAAATTAATCAAATTGATTCTCAAAAATTGATAACTTTCATATAAATTGGACAAAAAAATGTATGTAAAAAAAAAGGAATACTTAGGGACTAGAGCTGTCAAAACGGGCTTGGCCCGTGAGGCCGGTCCAACCCAACCCTTGAATTAAGTGGGGTTGGGCTAAATTTTTTTAGCTCATTTAGGAACGAGGTTTTTTAGTCTGCCCTCGTTAAGCCGCTAGCCTCATAGGCCCAACCCGCGAACCGCAAAGGCCAGCCCATGACCCATAAATTTTAAAAAATATTTATTATATATTTTTAAATTAAATAGTGTTTTATTTGTTAAGATTTTTTCAAATACTTGAAAAATATAAATCAAGTTCAACTCATTTCATTTGCTTAACTTTTACATTTAAGGCTTTTAACCCATTAGATTTACTTATTAGTCTATTACTCCATTAGGTTTTCCATTTTACTTTAATTTAATATAACATTTGTCTCTTCTCTGTGGCTTAGCAATTACTTTACCGCAGTTTTTTACTTTTATTTTAGACATTGAAGCATGCACTTATCCCTAATTTTTCGTTTTTCCTTTGTTGTCTTATTTATGATTAGAAAAACATGTAGTGTATATTATTTTGATGAATCCTATGAATATTGTATTTTGCCTATTTTATTATTTTGTAAGTATTCTACTGAAGTGTGAGTAACTCATGAACATGTGAAATTTTGTATTTATTGCCTATTGATGTTGTATTTAATATTTATCAAGGTTGCATAGTCTTTCTAAGAAGTTCATATTGTCTATATTTTTTGGCTGAATGGTCAACCCATCCCAACCCTTGATCCGCGTAGGGCTAGGTTGGGTTGCTATTTTGTAGGTCCTTTAATTAAAAGGGTCAACCAGTCCTAACCCGTTAAACTCTCTAGCTCGTTAGAGTTGGACCGGGTTAGATTAGACCAGTCCATTTTGACAGCTCTATTTGGGACCTTTAAATTTGACATATTTATTGGATGCACTCCTAAATTATTTTAGTTGAGTACTTAGACCTTCTAACTTAGCAATTCGATAATCATGACCCTTCTATATGTTGACATGGCATAGAATAATGATGATTTATTTTCTTGTAATGCTTGTTTGAACTCCAAATTGAAAATCTCAAAAGTTCATAAATTTTTGAGATATTCACAAAGAGATCAGAATATATAGGACTTTTCTTCATAATCAAATACTCAAGAAGATAACATAAATTCTTTTATGGAGATTAAATTCAAATAATCTTGGTTTGAGAAATACACCACTAACGGTATTCGAATCAAGAGAACACGGAGAAATTTTAGGAAAGTAGAATCAACGAAGGAACAGATTTACACCGCATTGTTTATCAATTAAATTATGTTTCTTCATATTTTATTTGCAATTGCAATTTATTTTCTATCACTTTAAAAATAACTCCCAATTGAAATGGTATCAGAATTTCGCTCGAAGAAGTTAAAACTCTTGGAAATTGTCCTTAAATTTGGAGTTATATCATGAATTTAAAACTTTTATTTGCTTACTTTTGACACACATGTTTCCGCATATATTAGATGGACGAGTTTAAATTGAACGAAGAAAGTAATAATTAATTAATTATCATTTAATAGTAAAATTGAACGAAGAAAGTAATAATTAATTATGATTTAAGATACTTTAATCGGATAAAAATTGCGGTCAATGAGTTGTTGACACTTGACACATGCACTAGAAATTAGAACACAATTGAGGCAATATATAATACTCAAGACATTAATTTCGACAACTAATTACATTCAAATGAAAAAAGAAATTAAAAAAACTAACAGAATACGAGGAAATAAATAAATTATAAATTTTACTGATGAAAGTGAAGATGTTGGAGTTAAGTGCTTGGTTTTGGAGAGACAAAAAAACTTCGACATCCCAAATTCATCAATTTCTCTTCTCTTCTCAAACCTGCGTAGTGTGTATTATTAATTCCTAATATGAGTCACATGTATAATATACAAGCTAGAAATATAATTTAATTTTGGATTTATAAATTAAATGCGCTTATTAGAATTTTGATTATTTATTTATGCATATTAAATAAATGTTTAACTATAAATACGGAAATACATAGCTAGTCAATAGGTTTCATTATAATAAGTTGATAAGGTAAAAGAAAAAAAGAAATTGTGTGTAATAACTATAACAACATACTCAGTGAAATCTGATAAGTGGGGTTTGGGAGGATAAAATATACGCAGACCTTACCATTACCTTATAAAAATAGAGAGACTGTTTCCGGAAGAAACTCGCCTCAAAAAATATCAGGCCTCAAAAGCAGAAGATACTAGATATGGGAAAAAAATCGACTAAAGTGGAAAGTCAATGATAATATATAAATACAATAAAAGTAACAAATATAAGCTTGAGAATAACAACACAAAATAAAAACACGACTAACCTACTAACCTACTAGTATATCACAAGGCTATACATCATTCTACCATAATATGTGGTTTTCACTTCTTTCTATTCAAGATCATGTCCTTTGTTGAGATAAAATTTCGTCATATTCTATCTAATCACCTCCCTCCATACTTATTCATCAATATATTTTTCAAAAATATTAAATTTATTATATTTTGTTAATGATACGTGATACCATTTTTTTTTTATATGTTCCAAAAGGAATGACATTTTACTATTCAAATTATATTTTTATCCTTAATAAAATAATTTTTAATTACACAAATATCTGAAAGTTATTTTATATTACAAGTCCACTTATTTTTTTTTTCTATTAAATATCATGTCAGGTCAAAGGACGGGAAAAGAAGTATGTGTAATTGAAACTTACTCTCCATACTAAATTGAGAATAATGAAGTTCATAACAAAGCGGATCAGTACTACTCAACAACGGCCGCCTTTTCTCCTTCACGTAAATCTCAATCGCCGCCCTTATCAATTCCCCGACGGTGTTCTCCGGCGACATGACCAAATTCACCGGCCCCAAACTATTCCGAATATTTACATTCAGCAACAGCTTCGTTAACTTATGCTGCTTCTCATGAGCGTCGCTCGTGGTCGTCGCATTTCCGGCCAAAACATTTACAACGGCTGGATTTGTATGCGCGACCGCGAGTCGCGGTGACGCTCTGCTGCTGCTGCCGTGCATAGCACGACAGTTTCTCGAAGATGTCATGGAGCTAGTTAGATAATTCAGTAAGTATATCATAAACTATAAGTACGAGGATTTTTTTTATTTTTTTAAATTAATGTTGTGGAATGAGAGTCATAGAGATGTTTATTTGTATGTTGTAATGGATAGTTATATTACGTCAGAAATGATAATGAAATTTTTGGCAGATAATGAAATTATTTTAGTTTTTGTGTTTGCGCGAAATTTCCTGGAAATAGCTGCTGCTGCTGTTCTCAAATTTCTGTCCCCCGGAGTAAATACTACTACTCAACAACAAAAATAACATACCCAGTGAAATTTCACAAGTGGGGTCTGGAAAGGTAAGATGTACACAGATCTTACCACTATCACATAGGTAGAGAGACTGTTTCCTGGTCTGGGAAGTAGGTACTACTCGTTTTTCATAATTTATGTTGTATTTTTTGAATTTCTAAAGTTAAATATATATTTTTATCATGATTTTTGTATATATTTTTTAAACAAAAGGTTTTTTAAGTCTCTTTATTCTGTTGGTCGATAGAGTCAAGACTCGAGTTCTGTTTTAATAAAAATATTTTTTGAAAAAAAAAAGAAAGAGAGTTGTTATATATGTTTTATAAATTGTTTCGATGCAAAATAAGAAATAATCGTCTAACTCTTGCATGAATTGTTACTGTATTAAAATCATTGCAAATCTTACTTCATATTTCTATTAATTATAAAAATAAAAAAACTAAGGGTTATTAGAATCGCCAACGTTTAGAAGGATGATTTATAAATCTATCTGATTTATATTTAAGTTTATTGATTTGATTTCACTTCTTTTAGGATTGAAGATAGGCATCAAGCTGATTTAGTAGGTAGTGTACAAATCACAAGCACTCGCTCCTATCAAAATGAGACCAAACGCTGACAGAAATATTACTTCCTCCTCCGTTAAAATAATGATCAGTATAGAGAGATTATCATTTTAATTTTATTAATTGATAAAAATATTCATTAAAGTCATAATTCAAATTCTAATATTATCAATATAATGACAACTGGTAGTGTCTCTTGATTTCATAATATTTATGTTTTTTCGTGAAATATCGCGTAGATAATCTAAAGATGAATTGAGTGATGCCATGGCATTTAACGTGTTGTTAGGAAAAAAATCAATGATATATTTTTTTGATAATCTTTTGGAAGACGTTGTGTATTTATTCTTTTTTTTTTTTCAAAAACCACTTTTTGTGTTTGACTTTGCGTATACTAGTCTGTGTTTTTTTTTTATGTATTTAAAATTGTACTAAGTATACTTTTCTTAAATGTGTAGGTGGAGTAGAATCAGGACTGGCGACGGGACCGGAACCGGTCCCACCGGACCGGCATTGACCGGTACCGGGACCGGGACCGGTAAGGCCAAGGGTATAATTTCCCGGTACCGGACCGGAACCGGAACCGGTATTACCGGGAAACATTACCCATACCTTACCGGTCCCGGTACGAACCGGTACCGGACCGGACCGGACCGGACCGGTATTACCGGGAAACCGGATATTAAAAAAAAAAATTAAAAATTTAAATTCAAGTTTAAAATATTAAAGGTTAAAATAAAATGTTAAAATGGTAGTATTATTATTCATAAATTATTATATAAATTGTTAAAATTTAAAATGAAGTTTGAAAGTTTGAAATTTTGAATTCAAAATTGTTATAAGTTATTTATAAGTAATTAAGTATAAGTGTATAACACTATAAGTTATATAATTTATAATTCAAACTTAAAGTTGTTAACTTGTTATAAAGTTTAATTTTAAACGATTAAAGTTTGAATGTTTCTTCTTGTATTTTAAACTTTAAAGTTAATAAAGATTTGAGAAATAAAGGGGCAAATATATTAAAAAGAAGTTAGTAGTCAAAACTCAAAACTTAAATTAAGATTAAGTAAAAAGAATAATAAAAATAAAAAAAGAAATAAGGCGAATAGCCTCTAATTTTATTATGTAATTTTAAAATTTAAATTGTACAATGTAGAAAGGTAAGATATTAGAAATCAACCCAATCTACGCAGCCACCTTCTAGGAAGGGTTCTGTTTCAACTAGGTATAATTTATTGTAAATTTGTAATACAAATATATTTAATCACTAATATCTTAAACTACTTTGAAACTCTTGTCTAAGAGTTTCTAACATTTCAGCTGTCACATTTTCTGGAATCGGCCCTTGAGCTTGTTCTTCCAGAAATTCCATGCCGTCTTCGCTTGATTCCGATATAACATTATCGATATCGGCTTCAAACTGAGAAGGCAATGTCGGACGCCCTAAATTCCTCCGCTCCGCATTTATCCAGTCTCGAAATAAGACTGAAACTTCTAAGCTATCGCCAGCTAGTGAATGCCTATGGTCTCCTACTTGGAACCTAGCAGCGCTAAAAGCGCCTTCCGAAGCAACTGAAGAAGCTTGAATTGCCAGCACATCACGAGCCACCCGTTGAAGTCTTGGAAAATTTTTTCCACGAGTGTTCCACCACGCCAACAGCTGCGGCTTCCCCTCTGAGTCCTTGATGCTTTCCGGTGCCTGGTTAAGATATTCATCAAAGTCGTTGTTTGTGTTAGTTTCTAACCCAAGTTGTAATTCTAACATTGTGTCCATGTCATCATCAAATCTAGCCCTAGTAGGTTGTGGTTGGTGTTGTACATTTTGTATTGAATTATATTGTTCTAAATCATATAATTTCCTAGCTTCAGGTCTAACGCTACTTAGAACTGTTTCTAAATGAAGTGATTGATTTTCTCCGTCGTATACTATTTCTAAGTCTGTAAATATACTAGTTACCATTTTAGATACACCAAATTCTTTATAGGCGGGATTAAATAAAGCAGCAGTTAAATAAATTTGAGGGATTGGAAAAAAGTATTTCCTAAATTTTTCAATCATTTTTCTAACAGGTTCACTAAATCTTGGATTATATTTAAACGAAGCTAATTTATTACAAATAGTACAAATATTAGGCAACACAGAAGAAATAGTAGGATAGTAAAGGCCGGAAATTTGTTTTGTTGCTAAATAAAAAACTTTTAAAAAATCAACCAAATCTTTAATATTAATCCAATCATTTTCATCTAGACGGAAGTCGGGATCTGCATTATGTGCATTCCAGACCATTGTAAGCGGTCTCCTATAGTCGTAAGCAACTTTTAACATTTCATAAAATGAATTCCACCTAGTTGCTACTGATTTAGGAATTTTTCTAACAGGTAAATTACATTCAATGCAACGCTGGTTAAATTCCCTACGCCTAGCCATTACTTGACATGTAAAAATAAAGTGGCATGCGGCTTCCACTTTAGCACATCCATGTTCAAATAAAGAAATACCATCTTTAACAATTAAATTATAAATATGTGCAGCACATTTAATATGAAAACCATCTTCATAAGTTGGACAAATAACAGGTTTTAAAAAATCTACAGCACGTTTATTATTACTAGCGTTATCTAAAGTTACACTAAATATTTTTCTACCTATACCAAAAAATTGTAAAACATTAAGAATAGTTTGGGCAATATAAGAACCTGTTTTTCGAAATTCACAAATTTTATATCCTAAAATTCTTTTTTGCAAATTCCAGTTATCATCTATCCAGTGGGCCGTAATTGTAAAGTAATCGATACCGGTTACACTACGTCCCATATCAGAAGTTATTGCTATCCTACAATTATTATAAGCAAATAAACACCTAAGATATTGTACATGGCGTGCTTGAAAGTCAAAAACCGCTTTTTTTATAGTATTTCTAGAAAATCCATTAAAAGATGGGTTATACACAATTTGAATATAATGCACAAAACCGGGATTTTCTGCAAAACTGAAAGGCAAACCAGTAACAACAATCATTTTAGAAAGTTCATCAAGGTCACGTTGTCTACTATAAGCTCTATGTGTACTAGGACCGGAAATATTACTAGGATTTAGTTGCGATTGCACCATATTTGAACCTCCCGTCGATTCATCGGGAATGGGAGTTCCAAATTTTTTGGCGTCCGCAACTGCCTGTGCATGCAAAAATTCTATTTTACAACAATGCATAAGGTGATTTTTCAAATGACCCGTCCCGCCCCCCTTTCCCGAAGTTTTATGGTTTAAAACATGTTTACATTTGTTACAAATAGCTTTTGTTTTATCTTCATTTTGCGTTAAAAATTGCCAAACAACGGATTTTTTTGCACGTTCCGTCTTAGGCCTATTAGATGACGTAGGTGGCACGGGGGGAGCGGGAGCGGGAGTGGGAGCGGGAGCGGGAGCGGGAGGGGGTGGGGTAGTAGCACTATATGGGGGTTGAGTTTCATCGTCATCAAAAGTATCTTCATTTTCATTTATTTCAAAATCATCTTCTGGTAAATCTTCGTTAAAATTCCCAAAATGTTGTTCAAGAAAATCATTGTCTAATCCCGTGTTAGAGTCAATATTAATAAAAGTGTTGTCTACGTAAGTAGAATCTTCGATATTTAATCTAAGTGGTGCTTGTCTTGTAGACGAACTACCACCTGAACTTTTACCGGTTAAAGCCTTTTTAATTCCACCAAAAAATGTACTTTTTCCCTTTCCTTTTCCACCGGAATCCATTTTAAATTTAATTAAAGTTTAATTAAACAAATAACGATTATATGCAAAAAATCAAATTTATGAATGTAAAAAAAAATAATTCAAGGAGACAACAACTCAACAAGTAAAAGTAATCAAATAAGTAAATTTGGAAGAACAAATAAGTAGAATTTAGGAACGAAGGTACCAAACGTCTGTGTAAAAACAGACGTAGAAGCCGAAATTGATGAAAGTTGAAGCTTGAATATGCTCCAAATTGATCCACCAAATTTTGCTCCAAAATGCAATTACCAAAACTAAATAATATTTTGGAATAATGATTGAGAGAGTAGATAATGAATATATATAATATATAATATTTAAGAGTAGTATGTAAATATGTAATATGTATATAATTATAAATTTGTAATATTAGTAAGTGGAGAGAATTTGATTGAGAGAATTGGATTGAATTGAGAGAATTGAAGTGAAAAATTATGAAATATTTAGGGGTATTTATAGTTGAGAAAATATTGAATTTTGGAAAAAAAAAATAAAAAAAATAAAAAAAAACATTTTCTAACGGTCAAAAACGGACCAAAAACGGGCAAATTTTTTTTATTACCGTTGGTGGGCCCCACACCAACGGTAATAAATTAAAAAATTAAAAAAAAAAAATTTTTGACCGGTATTACCGGTTCGGTACCGGACCGGAACCGGTAAACCGGAACCGGTAATTACCGGTAAAAATAACGGGTCCCGTCCCGGTTCCCCTACCGGATCCCCCCTCTACCGGACCCTACCGGTAAGTACCGGAACCGGACCGGATCGGCACGGAACCGGCACCGGAACTGGGCCGGAACCGGTAATTACCGGTTCCGCTGCCACCCTTAAGTAGAATAGAACGAGCTAGAAAAGGTACATAATTATAAATGGAAGAGATAAAATTGCATAAACATTTAGGCACATAATTGCAAAATTTTAAACTATTTGTGAGGCTCTCAAATTAGTGAGAGAATACATGGGCTAAATACTTTAAAGTATTTTTTGTATAAATTTATACAACATGATTTTGTCTTACAAATGAATGGATCTTACAATAATCCACTACTGTTTGGAGGAGAATAAAAATTAATTACATGGAAGGAAAATATCACCATGCAACACATAGTATGATCATATCTTGAGCAGCAAATCTAATACTCATGCTACTCTATCATATAATAATAATAGTAAGTAAAATTCTGGATCCACCTTTGTTACTACTTACGAGTTATGTTGTGTTACTGCATGCAACCAAGAAATCTCCACAGCTTATATGTTCTTCTAATTATTTTATTTATCTTGCGACCAAAGAATCCATTATAAATGATGAGTGATTGAGAAGTTGCTTTAACAGGAGCACTCTGATCTATTGTTATTTCTCTATTACTTCCATTATTGTTGTTCTTTCGAAGATAAAAACTTCTGCTCCCAATATCTCCAATCACATCTGTGTTGCTCAAGCCTAAATCAATAACAAAACACAAAATATAACTATCATATAGTTAGTAGTAAAGCCAAGATTTTTATTCAAAGGTTCAAAATCTGAAGAAGTTTGAATAAACCCGCTCTGCCCTTGCATATAATTGATCCCAACTTAGGACATAAAGTATAGTTGTTGTATTCTTAGAATTCAAAATCTAAACCTTTCACAAATGTTCTTACTTTAGAAAAGAAAAAGGAAAGGTTGAAATTTGTAAACCACCTTATCTTTAATAACATTATCTTTCATAAAATGGGAAAAGGCATAAATTCCCTTCTTAACTTGTTTCGAAAAGTCAGTTACATACTTTAACTATTACAACGATCTATTACACACCTTTACTATTTAAAAGTAAATTTAATGCATCCCCGAGACATGTAATACCACTCTCACAGTGTATAGCGTATTACATTCGCTGGCATATCAGCGTCACATCAACGTCATGTTAGAAATTACAACTTTTAATATTTTTGGTTTTTTTCTATTAATTAATTTTTCTTTTGTAAACTATATTTTTATACTAATTAATTATTAAAGTTCTCTAATAACCATATCTTTCTTCACATAATCCCACTCACTTCATCTCTAATCTCACCAGATAAATTATTTTTATTCACCCACTTCATGTTAATGATAAGTCACGGAAAAACCATCATACAACCATCAAACAATCACCTAAACCACCACAAAACAACTTGCAAACCCAAATCAGTCACCAACGACATATACCAAAACAAACTCTTTTTTTTTTTATCTTTTTCGGATCTAGTCAATTTTATTAGAAAAAATTGAAATCGATATCTATCTTGAATCTTAAACATTAAAATTAGGAACATCTTCGAAAACCCCCAAATTTGAATCTGACACAAACTTAAAAAACTCAATTCATAAATTGAAATCCAATAATCTAAGATTTAAAATATAAAATGATTGATTTGCTGAAATTGGGAACCTTCTAAGACGAGGAAAATGATTCATGGCATCACGGTTATTTACCAAATTTAAGATCCTCTTCTTCTTCTTTACCAAATTTAAAATGATTCCTGGCATCAGTGTGAAGAAGGAGAGGATTTTCTTCCTGGCACGAGGTAAACGATTAAAAAAAGAATGAAGAAGACGAGGATGATGGGTGATAGGTGAGGTGTGAAGGAGAAGAGGATGATGGGTGAAGTGTGAAGAAGAAGAGAGGGAGGGGTTGATTTTTATTTAATATTTTTAACTTTACTTTTTTTGACGCTTTACTTTTCTGATGCGCATATTTATTTTTTTTTAAAAAAAATTGCCATGTCAGCTTTAGGGGTAAATAAATTCACTTTTAAATAGTAAAGATGTGTAATAGATCGTTATAATAGTTTAAATATGTAACTGACTTTTCGACACAAGTAGAAGAGGAAATTTATGTCTTTTCCCTTAATAAAATAGTCAATACATCACAGACCAATCTAAATAATGTAATTAAATACTGTGTGAACTAGAGATAAATATTTTAAGTTTCATAAGACAACCTTACATCAAACCAGGAGAATTGACCTTTCAACGAAGGAAGGGCTTACATACTGGAATTATTTAATTACCATTGATGATATAATTATATACATTCAATATTAGTCCTAAAAATCACTGGTAGTCCTAATCAACATTAGTTTAAATTATAAATGTCAATCTTTAGTCCTAAAAATCACTAATAGTCCTAATCAACATTAGTTTAAATTATAAATGTCAATCTTTAGGTTGGACTTTGAGTACATACATTCATGTATGAGTGGTAAAATTACTCAACCATCTAAGCCAAAGTAACGTTTAAGAAAGTTAATGACCATTCATTTAACTTAACCCGCTTATTTATCAATTCAATTCATCTCGAGTTTAACCCAATCTACTCATTTAACATCAGTAATCATGTACCAAATCTCAAAAACTTATTTGGATATAGTAAAGTTGAGGTTAGGATTACTTACTTTGAAGGCTAAAGTAAGACTGATACAATTGAAAAGATGAATGAGCTCTGTTTTTATCAAGAGGAGGAGTGCGGCCTTCTTCACTATATTTGTCTATCACAAGCCTTATAGTCTCATCAACACTCGATCCCAGCTTCACCATCGTTCTCACTGCCCCTGGACTTCCTTCAACTGTCACATCAACTACAACTTTTGCGTCCTTCTTGTACTCCTTCTGCACAAAATTCTCAAACCTATTAGACATTCCTCTGTTTCAACTTCTTGTTTGTCTGATTTTGACTTGCAAGTAGTTTAAAATGGAGTAGATTGAGTTGCTCAAATGGGGGTCAAACACGAAAGACCACTGATTCTAATAGTGGTGTACGCAGAATTTTTCGTAAGCAATGTCAATGTTTTAAAAAATGATGTAACTTTAGTTCTATATAGTTATATATATCATCTGAATGGGTTCTACAATGAGATGCAAATATTTGACTATTTTAAGTTGATTTTATTTAGTAGTGGTTGGTAAATGACTAGTCATTCACACAACAAAGAATGTGAAAACAAACACTAGCAATTGATATGGTGATTTTCACATAGTTGGCATGACTAAACTGCAATAACTTTGACTTCATAAAGTTTAAATCTCGAATTCAATTTTCGATTAATTCATTCATGCACCAAGTACAAGTTTCTAATTGAAAATTATTAGTAGCATTTTCAAAACAATGGAATTTCAATTAATAGCACGCAAACAAACAGTCCTTTGAAATACCCGGCAAAGAAAATGCCCTTCCCAAATTAAAAATTCCGCCCAAAAAGGGAATTACCTGAAAACTCGGCGGAGATCCAGAAATCGGAAAATCCGGAGACACGAATATGTACGAACAAGTTTGTGGCCGGAAAAGTATTTCCAACGACGGCACCGTCACGTCCCGGCGATCATCATCTTCAAAGTCAAACAATCCAATTTTCAATACACAAGGCTCCGATTTGCATCTATCTAGTGTCTTATAATTAGCATCCCTATGCTGCTTCGATGATCGGCGATTCACCGGCCCAGGCGTATACCTCCGATGATCCGACGGCGACGGTTTTAGTACTCTTGTCTTAGTTCTCCGGCTTACCGGAAATCTTCGCCGGATATGGTTATCTGACATATAAATTTAACTGGTATTTAGAGTTTACTTAAACTAATTTTGCAGCTAATCAGAAGTGTATGCAGGTAATAGAATCAAAGCAAAATGTATGGGAAAATGCCAAAAATGGAAGTTGCGTTGAAATAGAGATAGTTGCTTTGGATTTTAAGGTGGTTACTGGTGACCCCAAAAGGTCGTTTATTTTTAATTATATAATTAATTAATAATTCAAATTAATTTGATAACTTTTAAAGTATAACTTTTTAAATATTAATTTGATTAATTTTCTAAATTACGTTAATTTGATATGTTAAAATAATTTTTTAAATATTTAAAAACTATTATAACTTGCAATTTCTTCATATAACTATAACCTATTACCGATAGCTTAAAATATTTTTTCAATTTGGATTATTAATTCGGTTTGATTTCAAAAACTATAAAAAAACATCGTTTGATATAGAAATGAATAATGCAGAGAATAGTAACGCAGAGATTTATTTTTTATCAAGTATTTAGTTCATTATTTTTCATTTAATCTTGTGCTTGCTTTAAAACTTTAAAAAAAAATAAACTTTTCAATTATATTTTAAAACAAAGAAAATTAAAAAAAAAAGTTATAAAAGAATATGAGGAATATTTTTATATTATATTTAATCAAATGATATTAAATTCTATATATTACTAATGCCATCAAATGAAATTAGACAAGTAGTGATAAATTTTTATTTTCAAATTTGATAATCATGAATTTTGAAAGGACTTTTAATTGAAGAGTGTCGAGCATGTCATTATAGTGTTTTATCCCATAATTAAATAATTTGTGTTTATTATCCCATCTTCAACATGAGATAGAACAATATTATAAAAAAGAAAATCACATTTAATCTCAAAATTCCAGGAAACAAATGTTTATCACGTACTAAATCACATAATTATTTTTTATTTTAAAAAAATATCTGTCTATACATCACGCTTCAAACTCTATGGAGATAAGTCGTCATTTTCAACTCCTCAAAACTTACCACTTCCACCTATTCCCAACCATCGAACTTCTCTAATTTCGCTATTTATACCAAGCAAATGCAGCTCTCATTAAACAACCTTTTACATATAGTGCATAGGTTTGTCATGATTCTTCTACTTCTACCATTGTACGCTTGGCATTTATAATTATAATTATCTTCTTGAATTGTTCTCCCAGGCCAATATTATTTCTCCTCTGACAAATCGAAGTACGCTCTTGAAATCCTTATTACCCTTAAAACTTGTAAGCTAATGCTAGATTTTGGACTTCTTCCACGGGATCATCCTTTTGTTTATACGACTTATAAATGTACTTATCCTTCGGGGTGGCCTAGTGGTTTGGGCTTGAGACTTCCATGTTGGAGGTCTCAAGTTTGAAACCTCTTGCCAGTAAAAGCAAGGAATTTGTGTTCTGGATTGAACTTGTCGCATCCGGCTTGCCTAGTGCAGGTTACCTCTCCGAAATTTAAATCATTATCCGTCTCATTCGTTCAGGTTTGGACTAATTATTGGCTCTGTCAACAATCAGACGGGATTCTACAACTAGCTAAGGATCACAAGGCCCTGCAATGTCAATAACCAAACTCCACCAATGCAAACGACTATACACAACTGCCCACTGCCTGTGAATCCACCGGCTCTTGTCAAATGAATTGTGGATGGCAGAGTTCTCCATGTCGCTAAACAACTTCCAGGACTATAATAGGAAACCATATTAGTCATATCCTGGTTTTCAATTATCTAAGGGTGCGTGACGATAGGTGCAATCATGTCATCTCTACCTGGATATTCCACAGTGCAAAAGCCATCCCACACTCGCCTTTTAGATTCTGTGAGATTTTTCTTTTTGAAAAGAGAGTAAAGTTCTCGATAATAATCATAGTAACGGGATTTGGGGTGATGACGCAGGAAAAATTTCCTCAGTAACAACACTTCACCATGAACGAAATCCTCCATCACTACCACATATTTTTGCTATCAAGCTCAAGGGGTTAACTAATATTTTGCCAATGATGAATAACTATTTCAAATGCTTCTGAGTCAAGGAAATTAAAGTACTATTGAAATTGATTGAAAAGGGATTAAATTTAAACAATAAACAAGATTACAATGTAAGAGAACAGAATAATTCCCTAAACCTTGCAGAAAACAAAAACAAATGGCCAAACACAAAGTAAAGCAAGAGGTAGCATTTCCGATCTTACATGTCAGAATGATGGTATAACCCAAGATAGCGGGCTAATAAGTCTAATCAAAATGCCAAAATTAGAAGTTAACATTTTTCCATCTTCAAGACTATGAAACTCTCCATCTTCAAGACTGTAAGCCGCCAAATCTCTGAAACCTCCTCTGTTAAAATCATCAATATAATAAATGTGATTAGCCTTCATGCCTGTAATCTTAGAAGGGTCAATCGAAATTGAAGCATTACGCCCCAAAAATATGGCTCTATCTCCCAAGAATTTAACTTTTTTTACTTCTCTTTTGATTAGATCAATTTCCCATGCTAGGAATGCATAGGTCAAATATCCAGAATTAGTTCCATCTAGTTCATCATTACATGAAAATTGCGCAACAAGTAATAGTCCACTTGATCCTTCGACTAGATAGAGCTGTTGTGTATACGGCCAAGGTAGACCACCTGCATTTGTCTGAACAACTAAGCGTGGCTCTTGAGTACTAGGCCTTGCAACATCAATAACCCAAACTCCAATTTTCGTGATCATATAAAATTGTCCCTTTAAGTAGTGGATATTATCGAATTCACCACATGCAGCAATATCAATTTTGGTCCAACAGAGATCACCAGGTCGCCAGAAAGCCAAATAACATCCATCCCCATGATAATACGAAATCATCAAAACATAGTCATATGTTAAAGAAGGATTGGCAGATAACACAACTTTGTCAATGAACACATAATCGTTATCTTCTTCACGTATTCGAGGAAGCTGGATTTGGACACGTGAGAAAGGGTGCAACAGTGTTATCTCTACATACTTTTCAATATCATCATATTCCATGGTGCAAAGCCATCCTTGAGTTGAAAAACATACTCTACCTCTAGCTTCTGGGAGAAATACTCGTAAAATTTTCTTCTTGGAAAGAGAGTAAAATTTTCGATAGTCATCATCTTCACCATTATCAGCCAACATAAGCAGCGGGATTTGGGACGATGACGGATCAAAGTTTTCTTTAGTAGCAGCTGTTCGCCATGATTTACAAACCGCACCAAATAAAACGAAATCCTCCATGTCTGTAACAAGCTTCGCTACGGTAACAAGCAGATCGTGTGGAAGTTCAGACCAATTCGCCATAGCCAAAAGAGAATAATTTGACAAGAATTTGGAGAAGAAGAATAGTACTGAGTAATTTTATACTAGCGATTTTGTTCCATCTATGTAAACCTAATTCGACTCGACACTGGGGACTCGATTTATCGGCGCTGGACCAGTTACGAGCCCTTCGACCCGACCCGGCCCATGAAATTATTTTTGATTAAAAATTACGAAAATACACAACTTATATTTACATAATTTTTATTTACAACTTACTTAGAATTCGAAAAGTATTCAAAATTTGATTTTCACTTTTTTCGGTTGCACTATATTTTTTTAAATTTTATTCTAAATTTTGTATAAAATGATCCATCATCTAAATTATATTTCATGGTTGAATCATTTTCCTACATTTTTAGAAAAAGTACATTTAAACAACCAAATATCATTTACAAAAATTATAATCATACACAACTTCATTTTCAATTTCAACTTCAAAAATTTAAATAATTATACTATAGTATGAAGTAGCTCGTATATGAGATTTAATATACGACATTATGTGATTATCTATATGAGATGTTATTCTTTAGAGTTGATCTGTATAATTAAGATAAATTAGTTAGGTTATGTAATTTTACTAATTTTTAGAAGTTGGCGATATACATAAAAGGAAAAACTACACAACATGGACATAATTGTAAATTATTTATCAAAAATGGCTCATCCAAACTATTTACTCGCTTATTTCAGTTTCATTTTTCTTATTTCGTGCATGACATCAATATCACTACTCTGTGATATTCCATTGGTTAATGATACCACTATGGTATCATGAAGAATTGAACTTAATCTACTATGATACATTGTTAGTATATTGATACCTTATTAGTGTTATATAAGGTTTGGACTCTTCTGTTACAAAATAAATAAGAATATTGACGCTCTATCAGTATCATATTTGATTGGACTCTTTTTAAATAAATAAATAAATAAGAAACAATTAAAAGAAAATTATTAAAATTGCAATCTTATTTATTAAAGTCACAAACTTATTTGTTAAACTTTGAAAAAAAACTCTAAAAGATATACTATGATGATATCAAAGAGGAAGAATTTGCTTAATACCATCAACGTATATATACTTTTATGGTATCAAATATGCGAGATTAGTTAAAAACATAGGGTCTGAAAGTAAGGGGTAGCGTACATTTCTACCCTCCCCAGACCCACTTGTAGAATTCAACTGGGTATGTTGTTGTTGTTATTTGTAGTTTTCCTAAATTAAAAAATATTTAGAAGAAAAAGTATATTAAGATTCTAAACATTCTCAAACACAACTTCAACTTAAAAATCATAAATAAAATAAATAATATTTGATTTTTAAGAGCATGATTATATCATGGAATGCATAGTATCTCTCAAATTAATTAACTAGAAAAGGCATGATTTGGTCGATCTTCTAAAAAAAAAACCTTATTTTTGTCAAAAAAGATTTTAAAAAAAATATTTTTTAAAGGCCTAGTTTTTTCAAAGCTCACACAAACCAATTGGACAAGACACCTTCAAGTTATAGATGAGGAACTAAAAAATATAGACATCTTTTTAAGAGTTGATAGTCAAGACACGATGGAGGAAGTTTATGATCCAAAGATGAAGAAGGAGGAAGTCAATAGTTGGAGACCACCCACTCATCTTCAATGGCGGAAAGTAGCAGTGAGTGAAGCGAACATAAATGGTTTTGCAATTAGGAAAGAGCATGTGGACGTCCTGGTAATTGGATTTTGTATAATTACACTGTCTGACCAGTTTGATCAATAGGTAATTGGGGTAATTGACTGAGTGTAATTCCAATTTTCAATGCGGGGGAGGGGGGAGGGGGGGCGGGCGGCGTGAATTGCCAATAATACTTTTTAATTTCTTTTTTTTTATTTTGATTATTTTAAATTCTTTTTATTTTTATTATTCTATTTTTTTCTAAAACTATATTTTATTTTATAATATTTATTTTTCATTTCTTTCTTATTCTCAATCTTTATGTGTCATATGATTCCATACAATTTTTCACATTATCTTTTTTTTAAAATTTATTTTATTCTATGTTTTATTTTATTTTTCACTAGCATGATTTTATTAGCATTCTAATTTTTAAATTAAAGTTGAACTCTGTTGGATAAAGTTATAAATATACATATTTTTTTTCTTTTAAATCATATTTATCTATGTTATATTGAAATTTAGCATAAGAGTATTATGTTAATTTTTTTATTTTGAATTTAAAACTTATGTTATATTTTTTTGTCTGCCAGCAGGTTTAAGGTTTTGTCCAACCGATCAAGAAATACTACAACATTATCTTCTTCGTCGTTTAATCGGACAATTTATTCCACCCGGAATAATTTGTTCATTCGACGTCTACGAACGTAACCCTTATCGTAACTGTGCAACCAAACAGCACGCTTGTAATTACATTGTAATTACTTTTAGACAAACAAATAGAACAATGTAATTACTAGGATGTATAATTATAGGGTGCCTGATTATTCCCTTAGGGTTCTAACATATTCCCATCTGGATTTTTGTTCAATTTTATTTGGATATCATGAATTGGAACCTTTTTTCATCTATCCTTTTGATTGCTTGATTAATAAAATCCGATCAAGGTCCAAATATTTTTTTTTGGTTAAAAAGAGAAAGAAATAGATTGTGTTTGTCATAATCATTTGAAAGTAGTATTTTTTGTTCAATATTTTGATATAAAGAATAAATCTTTTGAAAAAAATATTTTTGAGTGTTAATTAACAAGGGAAAAAAAGAATTATTAAATTTATTAATAAAAGGGTAACATGTTTGGAAAGAATAAAAGGGTAACTCACACTATAAATTGCATTTTTAATCTTTCCTAGGTTATAATTTCTCTAATATTCATCACAATTTATATATGTTTTCTTCATAAATCTCACACCTACATTGTGTTATTAAAAGGGTGCTATGATAGCTTTAAAAGAAAATTTCAAATTTTCTGCAATGTTTTTGTAAATTAAGGTAAATGTAGAACTTTCTTCAACATTTAGAAATACTTTACTATACTGTACTATCATGACTAGAATGAAAGTTGATACAGAAATGTTTTAAAGGATATTGAACCAACAGATAAGTATTATCTATAATTAAATACTCGTTAAAAACTTATATAATTAGATTGGTATAAAATAGAATTAATAAAATAAAAAATTTGAAATTAAATTCTTAGTAAAAATTAAAAAAAATGACTTTTTTCAGACTAATTAAAAAGAAAAGAATATCATAAATTAGGACAGACAAATTAACTAATACTAAATTATCATGTCTTAAGGTTGTGTTTAATATAAATATTTTCCTAAAAAAAATGTTTGTTGGATGATAAATAGATTTCTAAATTATTTTTTTTATGTTTGTTAAGTAAATGACAAAGTGTTATCCTAAGAATATTTACACGTTATGGCAAAAATATTTACTATGTGTTATGGAGAGTTGATTCAAAAGCGGCGGAGGTGAGGGGTGGCATTTGGATGGATAAAGAGCAGACAATAAATTTAAAATGTGCCTTATGAAATCTATCTTTCATATTTCCATTAGAAAAATCATTTTCAAGAAACACATTTTTCTTAAAAATATTTTAATCAATCAAATATCAAAATTGAAAAATATTTTAAGCCTCTCCGTTACTATATATTTTTCTTAAAAATAAGTGTTAAGTGCCGAGACAAAGTTAGCTAGGGACTAGGGTTAACGGGGCTCATTCAAACCCACATTATTTATATATGATTAAAATTAGTTTTCATATATGTATATATATATGTTAAACACCCTTCAACTTTTTTGTATATTTATTTTTTTAAATTTTAAATTTATTTTATAAAAATTCGAACTTCGCCGCTAATTAAAAGGGAATGGATTTCCCAATCTCTATTCTCTATTCATTTTGAATTTTCTACGTCTCCAAAGAAATGAAGATTAGTCCACTTAGTCAAGCCCAATAGCAAATTGTGGCTAGTGAGCCCAGTAGATGTCGGCTTGTTTTCTTTGATGGAAAACTACTTAATTAAACAAATATTTCTAATATAACTATTAAACTCCACCTTATTTTAAAATAATTACATGATTATAATGTTAGTTTTAATTTATTTAGTGGATTGTATATATACATTTCCTTTTTGAAAAATAATATTTGTAACCCCAAAAAAGAAAACTATTAACAAGCGGCTACTCTCTTACTTTTATACTCGATGTTGTTAATTATTTTTGCACGTTTGATGTCATGAAAATACATATATACTCTAGTGATATCACAAATGAAGAGACAGTGTTTTAGCGAAACTGCTTGATACCATCAAAGTATGTATATATACTCTGATAGTATCAAAGAGGAAGAAACTGATACTATTAGAGTATAAAGATACCATCAGAGTTTAATAAATCAGACTTCAATTTTAATAATTTTCTCTTAATTTATTGGTCGGATCATGACTTTATATACTAAATTTGTCATCTTGAATAACAACTAAAAGGAACAATCTCAAATAAATCAAGATCCAATCTCGAATCATTTTAGGTGAACCCAATTACAATAATTGCTTCAATTCCTTGAATATGTTACGATTACACATTAATGATTACTTAAATTTGCTAGATTCACCCACACTACTGAACATTTTAAACGATATTTGATTTCTTAAAATACAATTGTATTTATAAATATTTAGGAAATTTGCAAACATATATATACGAGAGAGTCTTGAATAAAAATTATTAGATTCACGCGAATCCACAACCAAAATTATAAAAAAAATTGCCCCAAGCTAGAAACGAACTTCAGACCTTTTGCACTGTTGCAATTGAACTTCAAACATGTTCATCTAAAGGTTGCACTGTTATAAGTGAATTGCAGACCCCATTTGAAAGAAGATAAAAGAAACAAATAATGTACAAAAAGACAAAAAAAAAAGATACTTTAAATGTTTTACATGACATGTTAAAGATCGCAAAATCAAAGAATATTAATTCAAAATCAGATAAATAAATTAAAACGGTGGAAAATCCAGTAAAAGGAAGGTCCATTAGTCTATATTGCAAATGATTAAGGGGAATTACATCATCATAACAGAGGAAGTAGGAAGTTCACTTTTCTTGGATGACTCTTTTTTACTTCTTCAAAATTATGACCCAATAGGTTGGCTCCACAAAATGATCATTAGATATTCCAATAATATCACTCTATAGATTTTTCACCTTTTCTATCTTTGGAGGAAAACAGTGCACAGATTTTGCACAATTTTATGAAAGAGATAAAGATGAAATCAAATATATGCCCTTTTTTTCTCCTAAAAGAAAAAGTCTACCCTCTTCTCCTTTAGCTTTTCACACTTTTGTATCAATATTTGTGTTCGATATTCATATTAGGGTCTGATTAAATTCATATTCAAATGGAGGAACTTTGCATTGGAAGTAGAGCACCTCATATGACTTCGTCGCCAAGAATTTGAACTCGAACTTGAAATCTCTAATTTACAAATGAATAAATATTTACAACGTCACGACGATCCTCGCAGGTCTAATCATTGAATATTATTATCAGTACATTTTTCAACAGTCCAATTAGTACACTTCAATCAATTTGAAAGGTCACTCCTACATATAGGTGCTCTTCTAGTCAAGTCTCTATCACCACATTCTTGCAAAATATTGAAGATGAAAATTAAACTCCAATATATATAGTATCCAAATAAAAAAATAATTTAATCATACAGCCGCAAGTTAATAATTTTTTTATGACAAGGGGAATTCATATTCGCTATCTTTTGAGTGCACGCAGAGTAAATTTCCGCTCCTATGCATAGCTCGCAAACCACATAGAAAAGGTCATAACTGCGTTAGGCAAACCTGGTGCGACGAGCTCGACCCAGCAAACCCCTTACTTTCGCTGGCAAGAAATTTTGAACTTGAAACCTCCAACATGGAAGCCCCAAGCTCAAACCACTTGGGCCACCCCGAAGGGTGTCGCAAGTTAATAATGTTAGGACAATACTTATCACTTAAAAGAAAGTTTACACTATTGAAGTTCATAGACTATAAGTAATAAGATGAAGTTGATTTCTCATATAGTTACTCAACTAATTACAGTTATATATTCATGATTAGTTTTACACGTTGTAATTTGAGTCCGATCAATACGAGTATGAAACATCGAATTACAAGTAACATTGGACAGATTATAATTCATGGTGTAAGTCATGTCAAAAAATAAAAAGTGCATGCATGCTCTTCTTCACTAAGAATATTGTAAATGATTAAACAGTCACTTAATATTAGTGCTTTTCTTTAATTATTTTGAATTCATTCATGCGTGTGATTAGTGGAAACAAAGATTGGCTCTCACTAACTATATTTGATATGACTGATTAGCTAACAAATACACTCACAAGAAACACTTAAAAGAAAGTGGAATATTTTGATTTAATTAATTTTGTAAGATTAATTAGCTAATTCTACCTATATATATATAATGAAACATCATACATTATAAGTTATGAGGTTAACATAATCGATCCCAAACTCGAATAAAGAATAAGGATTACGATAGCTTGGAGACCAACACAAAAATGATCAACTTATGAATGTAAAAGAATTTAGATAGTCGATATTAACCAATTTTTAAATCGAGATGTAGTTTTTATTTTTGAAGGGGAGCCTTGGAGTAACTAGTGAAGTTGTTGTCATGTGATCAGAAGGTCACGGATTCAAGCCTTAAATACAACCTCTGACTGCGTACGATAAACCCTTATTCTGCGATATAACGGAAGTTTTTAGTGTATCGAACTTGTCCTTTTACATAGTTTATAATTTTATTTGTATGTTTATTTATTTATTGACAGTCAGATAATATGATTCATGATTTTATACACAACATGCAATTGCCAAATGGAATGTGTTTTCACTTTGCAATAAAGTGTGGGACTCTTTTCTTATCTTTATCATCTCCACCACATTTAAAATCTCATAATTATGTTTCACAGTGCAGTCAATGAAAGCTAGCTCCTTTGATTGAATTTTTCACACCCCTCTCTTTTTTATTCGCTCTTCAGTATTCATATTGAGACTTCAATTATTTTAGAATTGCACCGTATATAACTTATTTCATTAGAGAGAAATATTCTCTAACAAGACTTTTTCTATACTCAGAATTCAAATACGAAACATTCAATTAAGAGTAAGAAATTTATTTCATCCCACTAGGATTCTAGTTGATTTTTCTTAAAGGGATTTCCCCATATAACCACTCAAAAATATCTTAATTATGCTCCATAGCTATAGTTTTGAATAATTATATTTCGTAACTATAGTTATAACAACATTTGTATACATATGTATAATTTGCTATTCAGCTCGTAGTTTTTGTATAACGTTAGTATATTTTGTTGTACAATTCGTGTCCAACGTTTGTATAATTCGCTATACAATTTGCCGTGTTTGTATATTTTGCTATAGAATTTGATTTTGCGCACAACTTTTGTGGAATCATGCACAGAGTTTATATAAATCGCATGAATTATACAAAACTCAAACGGTATTCGTGCCCAATATTTGTATAATCGAACATAACGTTTGTATAATCGCATAAAAAGTTGCACAAATCGCGCGAATTATACAAAATTCAAACAGTAGTTACAGCTAGATGTTTGCCACGAGTCATAATTAATTCAAATAATAGTTATATTAATTAATAAACTAGTATATATTTCATATTTACTGATCCGCGTAACTTTTTCTTTTTGTTATCCTCTTCAAGTCCTCGTAGATTCTTAGTCTATTTTTTTCCAATTTTTAATAATAAAGTATGATCATCCAAGGAAAAATCAAGTGCATTTTGATGATAAATTTAGTTACATTTTTTAAAGAATAAAGAGAGATATCGTACTAAATCTCCTATGTAGCTACAAGATTGTGGTCATCAAAGACCTATGGAGCTAGCAATTAATTAGGAGTAAATCTTAAAATTTTAAATTAACCTAATTAGGAAATGTAACTGTTTCCTAATTATGGATTGGGACAGTTTGACCATGAGTATAGTGGAGCTAAGGTACATGATTACGTAAAAATTACTAGGCAAATGGAAAAATTAATTATCCAAATAATTACATAATTTATACATCTTAATTTCTTAAGGAATACTCCTTGTCTCAATTATTTGAATGACGCCCATTTTTTTTTTTTATGTCTGTCTCAAAAAGAATTTTATCATCTAAGGCTGTATATCAATTAGTCCGATTCTATTTTGAAATTTATCGGTTTGACTTATTGGTTATCGATTCGTAGATATGCTAAACCGTTATGGAACCAAGATATTGGCTTATCAGTTCGGTTGTCAGTTTAACTGTTAAGATTTGACACAAAATTTTCTTTGTTGAAAATAACTGAGAAACAAGGTGATACACCAAATGAACCATACACCTGAGTTATCTGATTACATTTTGTTCAAAAGCAAACACTATCATATTGTAGAATAACTGAGAGTTTCAGTCAGTTAAAAATAAAAATATGAAACTGTCAAGGACTTTATATATCAAATGGTACAAATATAATTATTTAATTCACTATCGGGTTATTAGTTAACCCGTTAAGAAAAAACTTAAAACCGTTAAGAATCGGTAGCCAAATAATTAAAAGAATTTACACCATTACCGAAACTACTAAACTAATAACTCATTATCAATGATTCAATAAAATTTTTTTATTGGAATAATTGGTTTTGATTTAGTTTTAAACACTCCTATCTACAATTAGAAATAATTTAACTTTAATTTTTCGATATAATTACATAAATATTTAAAATTTATGTTAGATTATAAGTTTCAAAAAAAATCTTTTTAAATTTTATATAAAATCAAATAATATTCGTAAATTGAAACAGAAGGAGTACATATGACTGTCAATTGATAAATATGAGTAGGAAAGATAAATAATAATATTCAAAAACATGGTTCGATGAATGAGGAAAATGGAGTTATTTTGACAAGGAAAAAAAAACCATTTTACCATTTAATTTAGATAAAGAAAGATATTAGGATGATTTGGTATTAGGTGAGACAAGAGGGTTTACATAAATAAAAAAAATCATTTTACCATTTAATCTATGTTATTTTTAATACATAAAATCAAATTGTATAGAAAAAATAATTTCAGTATAACTATAATGATAGCATAACTAATGGTACCATAACTAATATATCAGCACTATTAATATACTATACTTAGCACTATTATTATACTCCTTCCGTCCATCTTTACTACTTCTTAATTCATGTGCCAACTGCCAAATCAATCAGGGACAAGTAAAGATGGACGGACGGAATACACCTTACTAAATGATCTCTTAGAATATGATCTTTCTCTAATTGCAATAAACACAAAATACTTTATGTATCGAACTGTCTTATTGAATCAAAGCCTAACTAAGAAATTTTTTTGCCATGCTTCCAGCTAACACCATACTATACAGTTGAATCTTGAAGTTTTTCCCATTGCTGTGCATAGCTTGCCCATCCTATGCAGTTGAGTCTTGATCATACATAATTAAAGATTCTAAGGATTGAGGATCACTTTTTTTTTTCTTTTCTCCTCTTTTTCGTAAATTTATTGATCTGATTAATTTAGTATTATATTATATAAAAATTTATTAAAAAAAAAGGCGATCTTTCAAAGATTTCTTTTTTTATACTTAAAGCTTCGAACATTTGATCAAGAAGTATAGAGATCTTATATTTCTTATGACATTTTTTGGTAGACGATTAAAGGTGTGTTATGTTTTTCGCGGATTTTTTTAAAAAAAATACTTTTTTTAAATAAAAAAGTGTTTTCTTCTACTGCACACCTAACACATTTAATTTTTTTTTATCCCTAAAGATTCTCTCTTGACCAAAATCCTTGATTTGATTTTGATTTTACAAAAGACAAAAACTGTATACTTATTAGTTTATTTTAACTGCTTTTTTTTTTTTTTCATTCGAGGGTTTATATTATTATTTTTTTTCTTTTTTGGCAGACTAGGAATCAATGAAGAAGATGCTTGTTTATCACGATTTTTTAATAATTAAACAACTGGTGTTATAAATGAAAAAGAAAAGAAAAGAAAAAACAACTGGCATTATCACATGCTCTTCTTGTACTAATATGGGAAGTGGGCCAATAGCCCAAATATGAAGCTCTAACATTGGCTTCTTGTTGGACGATAGTCATGTATTATTTCAAATACTGAATTATTTTAAGAAAAAATTATATGGATACGTAAATATATATTAGTTAATTTAGTTAATATATTTGTGGTTCGCAGCAAATATCTAATTGTAATTATAATTTAACTTTTGTATAATTTGTGTATATTGTGTGCGATTATACATAGTTGTGTACGAATCAAATTGTATAGCGAAATATACAATCACTATATAAAAACTGTGAATTATACAAAAGTACAAAACATAATTACTCAAACTATAGCTATGGAACATAATTAAGGTATTTTTGAGTGGCTATATGCAAAAATTCATATTATATTATATTATATTATATTATATTATATTATATTATATTATATTATATTATATTATATTATACAATATCTGAAATATATTATACTGTTCTTTATTATTATGTAATGTCACATGTCAATAATTTGAATCTTAAACCTAAAAATTAGGTATGGGATAGAGCTATCATAAATAGATAGGATAATGAATAAAATTTAATTATTAAATAATAAATAAAGACGAAATAGAACTTTTCATTATTATCTAATGATAGACTTAAATGATACGATATACAATAAAAAATATTAGGAATTTTTTTTTATTTCTTTCAATTTTAGCTAACAATTTTTTTTTTTTTTGATATCTACTATTGATGAGAGATAATAAATATTCTGCAAAAATAATCGAGGCGTATAAAAATTTGTCCGAACACCAAGATCATACATGTACACACTCAATTAATTCAACAAATATATGTCATTTTTTATGAGCAATAAATATAAGCCTTACGTCCTTCACTAAGTTGGTGAGTCTTTCCAAAAAGTATGATGTAAATAAAAAGCATCTAGTGGATAGATAAGCTTTGCGATCGAACAATTTTTGTAGTAGAACAGATATTTATCAATAAATTCACACATAAATAATTAAAAATAAGCATTTATGGTGTATAAAATATTCTATCAAAATTATTGATATAAGATAATTATGTTCATCAAATTCATTATTATTCTCGACACATTATATTGAGTACTAAGTCATATTCTTAGATGTATAACGTATTTAATATATATATCAACAGATATAAAATAACTCTATCGATCGATATTATCATACATTTTTATGTAAGTCATTGATCACTTAGCCACGGCCTGTTAATCCGTATTTTCCAATTTGTCCTACCTGGCCCGCCAGATGTGATTTCCATAAGCTCATATAAATAAAGAATATATAAGATACCAAACAAAAAAAACTCAGAGAATATGGAGGAGTTGTCTTGTACTATTTAGCTTCTACACTTGTTCTCTTCGTTCTATATGTAAAACTTCCCCTTTTTCTTCTTTCTCCCCTGTTCTTCCATAACCCAAAACCCCTCTCAAAACTTCCACCAATTTTCAAGATACAGTAACAATTCCATTTTCAGTTCATTTCACTACATACCCTTTTCAATGTTGCCCTTTAAAACCATCCAAGAGGCGGAATCCGCCATTGGAAGATCTCTTACTACTGCAGAAACCATCTGGTTTAACTACTCTGCTAATAAATCTGATTACTATCTTTACTGTCATAATATCCTTTTTCTCTTCCTAATCTTCTCTTGTGTCCCCCTTTATTACCTTTTCCTTGAATTTTTCTTCAGAAACTCAATCCAGTCTTATAAAATTCAGCCAAAAGTCAATCTTTCTTTATCTGAGGTCTTCCGGTGTTACAAGTCTGTTATGCGCATGTTCATCCTCGTTGTTGGTCCTCTTCAACTTGTTTCTTACCCCTCTGTAAAGGTACTCACTTTTTTCTTACTTTATTGATTGTTCTGCTAAAAAAAGTAGTCTTTTTTGCAATGTGTGTGATGGGGTTTACTTGAATCTGAAAAGTTTTTTTTTTTGGGAGTGAATCTTTGGATCGATGATTTCAATTTAAGAACCCATTTTTATCTTGTTTTGTTCTCCTTTAAGAATTGGCTGTGCATTGTTCAGTGTGTTTGATTGAGGTGTAAGTAGACTAGCATAGAGGTCTCGGTTTCAAGCCCCGGGTATGGAAAGAATCTTGTTGCGAGTGCCACCTCATTAAACTTGTCCTGCATTGCGTGATCTGGATTTAGTTGGAAAAATAAATAGTAGACTAACACAGGGAATCCCTAAATATTGCTGTTATTGGAATCAAATAGGCCCAATAGAGTTGAATGGATATTGAAGATTCAAATTCAACTAGTTTGGATCCATTTGTTGTTTGTTTGATTTCACTTTTCAGTATGGAAGTTGTGTTAATTTTAGATCAAGGATGTGAAATTGAGATACCCATTGTGATCTATTTTGTGAATTTTTTGCAATGTAGATGATTGGGATTAGAACAAGTTTGCCGTTGCCGCCGTTATGGGAAATTTTGTTGCAGTTGGGAACATACTTTATAGTGGAGGACTATTTCAACTATTGGATCCATAGGTTTTTGCATTGCAAATGGGGTTATGAAAAGATTCACAAGGTTCATCATGAATACACAGCTCCAATAGGCTTTGCTGCACCATATGCACACTGGCTAGAGATTTTGATCCTCGGGATCCCTTCGTTTCTTGGGCCCGCTATTGCGCCAGGTCATATGATCACATTCTGGTTGTGGATTGCATTCAGACAAATTGAGGCTATTGAGACTCACAGTGGGTATGCACGCGTGCTCTTTTGCTTTTTGATTTCATACTATGGTAGTAAAACTAAAAAGTTGCTTTTTGGTGATTAAGTGTGTGATTATCTTCTATGATAATTTGACCAAATCATGGGTTAACAGTAACAACTATCACTTTATTCCTTTTTCCTTCGCTGTTTGCTTTTTTGATCTCTGGGCAGTGAATGGAATTGCATGAGATATCTTTTTAAGTGAAACAATAGCTTTTTCCATAGAAGGATTAGAAAGCTGTCTTCTTCTGTTCTTTTCTTTCTCAATTTCACCTAGGTCCTTTCCCTTCCTCTTTTCTTTTCCCCTTGTCCCTGTGCTATTTTCTATTGCTTTTGGTAGATGGGTTTGGTAAGGTTTGTGGCAAAAATCTTAAATATGAACTGCATCTTGGACATGTAAAATGGTGCTTATAGTATCTGGTTTTACTGTTAACATGTTCTTGCACGGAATTGAAATGCAACCCCTCAGAGAATCTAGATGTCAGTCACTCTCTGCTTGGATATCTATTATATTATATGATTAAAAAAGAAATGTTAACTATGAGGTCTCGCGTTGAAAATCTTACGGATATAAAAAAACACTAAGTGCTTTCTTAACTGGTGCTTGTGCTAATGGGAGCTAGCAGGTAGCCAGTACACAGTGAAATACTGGAGGATGGGCACGAGCTAGCCTGGACACCACCATCATCAAAAAAAGAATTAACTTAGTGTAAGATCCCATAATCCTAGGTAGTAATGACTATATTCTTAGGGGTTTCTCATGCTATATGCTTGGATTGGCACACTCGATCAATTTTTCTCTTGTGAGCCATATTTTCTCAGGGGATATCACTAGTGCTAGTTATATCAAATTTTCAACATCCCATCCTTTATTACTGGAATAGGCATTTTGAGATCCATGTCTTGCTTTCACTTTTCAATTCCTTCTCTGATAGCTGGTCCCATTTTTGACATCTTTGGCCTTGTGATCATGATTAAGTAGTGTGTGGAACTAAAGTTGGGTACAACACTTCATTTTGCTTAGAAATTAGGACAAATATTAATATCTTGGTATTGAACTTGAAGACGCTGATAACTTAATAATTATCTGTACAAGCAAATGCTATAATTAGATATAAAGATTACTAATATCTTAGTCATGGAAGATGGTGCAGTAAATGTATAATTGCAGAATGCACCTCCTTTCCCACTTGATATTTCAAGAGAAAGCTTGTCTGACTGGTTATAATTGGATATGATCTAGACTGGACTTTTTTTTATAAAAGAAATTGATAAGTTTATGATCTAGAGTCGAGACTGGACTTAACGCAAGCAAGATTGACAAATAGTTAGTGAAGTTAAGCAAATCTCTGTTTTGAGGGACGGTGCTTGGTACCACTTTACATACCAATAATTCGCAAGTACATGCTATGCATGTAATAACCAGTAGCAGCTTCCCGAAAAGTATGATAATACTTAATGGAGTGTTTGGAGTAGAAAAGATGGCTCTTTAGTTTGTATCTCGATAACGATATCTTTTTTTTAATTTAGATGTTCTCTTCTTGCATCCGTTGAAATTGCAAGATGTAAGGCAATACTCAGAAGTCAGAACAATAAGAGCTTTATTTTTTAATTAATTATAAGCATTTTAGAACTTAAAATGTGGAAAGTGGCATAGTTCACCATCTAGTCTTGTTTAATCATTCATGTACAGAGATCCAATTAGGAGTAGCAGATGAGTTATTGCTAATCATGGTATCTGGGATCATTTCTTTTCATATTAGCTTGTTTATTTCTTTAGAAGATCATTTCTTTTTTAACTGCTGGTGTTGGGAGTTTATGTGCTCAAGCTTACACTCGAGTGATCGCTTAGAACTAAGGATTCCGTGTCTAATTAAAATTAGCTTTGCTTAGAGAGCCCATTGGAGCAACAGCTCAATAAATAAATTATATTTGATATAGAAGCTTCGATCTACTGATCCATCTTACTCAACCACATTTACTGCTTTGATGCTAGTCACTGCTATACAGAGCTGACTGCTAAGAAAGATTTCTGGTCTTAAAAGATTTTCAACCTCTTTAATTGCTCAATTAGTTGTATATCGTTGAAATCTTTTGCTGGCAATGTTGCCAATATTTCATGTAGAGTTCTTTTGCATCGCTCCTACTTCACACATGAGTTTGTATGGTGATTGGGGCATGTTTTAATTGATCTATTTTCATTATTCTTTCAGATATGACCTCCCCTGGACTCTCACAAAGTATATACCTTTTTACGGAGGACCAGATTACCATGACTACCATCACTATGTTGGGGGCCAAAGCCAGAGCAATTTTGCTTCAGTTTTCACCTACTGTGATTACATATATGGAACTGATAAGGTGATTTCAGTATTGTTTTCGGGTTCCAAGTTCCTTTTTTAACCATACAGATTCTTACATATGCTGCTGCTTATCTCACAGGGCTATCGCTATCAAAAGAAGGTCCTCCAGCAGGTATTGCTACTGTGACTGCTTCTATCATTCAGTAGTTTAAGGAAAAAGTGCTGACTTCTTGGATATTTTATTATATAAACACCATAAGCTACCCATAATGGTTGTTACTTGTCGTCAATAATAAACCATAAGCTTTTTCCATATGGTTCAAGTAGACGAAGTTGTAGCTGTTAATGCTTATTTTTGAATCCGTGCTTCTTTGCTAGAATTATGTATGTCTTTTAGCTGATGATTGTGTTTCTGCAGTTAAAGGGAGCTTCAAATGCCAATGGTGAACAAAATGGAGGTTCAGCGACATTTGCAAAAGATTGCAAAGATGACTAAGTCCTAAATCTTCTAAGGCCTTACAGTGTAAAACACTCGGAAAGCATCATTTGTTTAGGTTGACCACATCTGCTGTTCAGAATGTGTTGAAGCACTAGGTAGGAAGTTTGCTTCATGGTGCTTATGAGTAACTACCTCTAGAGTAGTGGCTCTTTGTTGTCCATGAGGAGTGTTTGGAACCCAAACTTTGTTTTGTATCAGATAGTATCAATCGATCCGTTTTAAGTTGTGAAATGAAGTTTAGCTTGTAGTCTGAGTGCATACTGTTGCATCACCTGTAGGAGGTTGATTTGCCTAGATATTTAGGAAGTTGATTAGGCAAAAAATTGCATGTAGGGTGAACTTGTTTTCTGCTAAAGTGTTAGCATGCAGTTCATTTCCAAGTATAATAGAGAATTGCATGGTATCCTAATATGTTTCAAGACAGAATGTTATTCACTGATTAACAAGTGCTGTGTCTTTTTAGAGCAAGGGAAGGAAGAATGTGATGACTCTCTTCCATTTAAGTTTTTTGTTTCCCGCCCGGTATCTGGTACCCATATTGGATCCGATTGATCCTAATTTGCGCATTGCAGGGCCATTTCTGGGATGACGCTCTTAGTAGTATTTTTCCATTTCCAAGTTCGAACCCACGACCTTGGTTAAGGGCGGAGGGATTCCAATCATCCCACCATAATCTATCTAGGTCATTCAAGTTATTTTGTCCGCCGCCTCCCTCCCCAACCCAACACATACCAGTTAATGGTTCTTGGTTGGTAATCTCAGTGTTTGAATTCCTTGAAGCTTTAGTGGTGTGTTTGGTATATTTTTTAGCTTTTTCAGGTTTGGTTGGTCAGATTTTTGAAAAATATTCTAATGAGAAAAGAAGTTCAAAATGACTTCTACAGCACCAAATATAAGAAAATCGTATATTTTCACAGAAATATTTGCTGCAGAAAGTATCTTCAAACACATCCTAAGTTTGAACTTCTTCTTTTACATGGTGAATATCAACTTTTAATTGCAGCAGGTTAATGATCAAAGGAAAAATTACCTTAAACTATGATGTCTTAAGGATTCATATAATCGATTTCAACGGATTTGAAATTTAGCCAAATATTTTAACTTCAAGAGTCAGAAAATAATGTGAGAATAGATATCTTTTAATTCTTTGGTTAATTGATCTTTCACAAAGGTTATGAAAAAGGTTTAAGTTCATAACCAGACCAAATAATCAGTTCTGGGGTACATCTGCTTTTTGAATTGCCAATTAGGCAAATTTCGAGTATAGTCAAATTTTGGATAAAATTCAAAAGTAGCCACTTAATCACTATCATGAAGCTTTGGATAAAAATTGATGACATTAGTTATTACTCTCTCCGTTTATATTTACTTGTCACTATTTTATTTTTTAAGGTCAACTTGATTAAACTTCAAAGTTAAATTTAAAAAGATCAATTTCATATTTAAAATCGAAAATTTTAGAACGTTGGTATAAGTTAAGACACTATTTCTACAAATTTCACAAGATTGCTTCACCCGCAATTGGATTACATACTGTATCAACTCAAAACTTGACCAAACTTGAGCCCAATAATTGTAAAATATCAGCCGAAGGCCAATCCAAGGTCATTGGTCACTAAATCTTAGAAATTTTTTTTACATATTAGTAGCAAGTACACAAAAAGTTTCAAATTATGCCCCAAAGGTTAGATATCTAAATGATTTCTTAGTCAATTTTACAAGTTTAGTCCTCAATTGAATTTGGGACACCTATAATAATGGTAGAATCAGGTATAACCTTAATCCAAAATCCAATGGTGGTGCTTGATTCAAGCTCTAGTAAGTAGTTCAGAGAAACGTATGTGACAAACCATGATATTTTAAAAAGTATGAACTCGTTAGAACAACATGCCCGTCTAGCTCAGTTGGTAGAGCGCAAGGCTCTTAACCTTGTGGTCGTGGGTTCGAGCCCCACGGTGGGCGGTTTTTATTTATATTTTTTTTAAAGATTATTTTTTCTTAATGGGCCGACCTGATTCCGACATGAAACAACAAGCAAAATAGCCCAAATTATTGGGTCAGTATCACTTGGCCCCCCAAAAGAAAAAAGCCTGTTTTAGTGTCTTTACTAGGCAGTTAAAATTTACTTATTTTTTATTTTGCTCTTTTGGGGGTGGGTGGATAATTACGCGTCTGAATCATTCAGTCATATAGTTTACAAAATACGTACAAAGTGCATATGTGGTATTTACTTTATATATAAAGTATTAGTCAGTGTATATATATCATATATTTCAATCATATTGATAAACTGGTTGGTCGAAGGGTATATATCTCTAACTTCCTTTTTTTTATTTTGTGTGTGTGTATGTCTATGATATGAAGAATACGTACAAATACAAGCCACAAAATGATTCTTGGTTTTTTCCTATTTGTTTTGAATCAAAGAGTTGGTTGATGTAGACTTGAATTAACTATTCTTCAACAAGTACAAGTATGGGGCAAATGTATTATTGAATTTTGTGCTGTCCTTTCCACCCCCACACCAAAATTAAAAAAAAAGAAAACCATAGTAAGTGAGTAATAATAGTAGTAACCAATTATACAAGAGAGAGGGTGAGTTGCCTAGTGACACATAGGTTGCTAATAAAAGAGCAGACAAATTCAGCTACAAATTTAATTTTGTTTAAGCCAATAGGATTGTATTGATGGGCCTATTTCTCAATTTTAGGCTCATTCATCAATCAACCTCAGTTTCACCTGCCTTTGCCATTCCATTTATGCACCTAAAAATGGTACACATATGTCCCATTACCAATTATTTTCATGCCCAAAGTCTAGACTAGTAGCCCATCCTCACTTCAACTATTAGGGTTTCCTACAATAATCTATGAGGGTGTGTGGTCAAGTTACAATATTAGGTACTGATCTCGATGAACTTAATAGCTTCTCGTTAGATTTTGTATTAAAATACTAGTGATGATTGAGATGAGGGTCCTGCCGAAACAACCTCTCTATCTTTATGAAGTAGTGGTATGATCTGCGTACATTTTACTCTCTCCCCAAACTCCACTTGTGGAATTTCACTGGGTGTATTGTTGTTTAATACAATAGTGAGGACCAGATTCATAGTCAAATATTATAGGTGTGAATTTCTTAATATATAGACTATTGTGTTCACATGAAATTTAACCTCAACTTCATACATTAATGTTTATTTTTTCACTTCCTTTCATAAAGATATAAAATATCCACCACAATTTTCTTCTTCTTCTTCTTCTTAGTGCAATAAATTCTGTGTATACAATAAAAATTGAAAAAGGAAAACAAAAATATTGTGTGTATTAGCTTAGTGTTTAAGGTTCTTATTACTAAATGTAATGTTTTTTTATGAGATTATGAGTTTAAATCTAGTACTTATGAAAATTTGAATGAATTTTCGCATATATGTCTATGATTCATATCGAAAATATTGGGTTCAAATGGATCCGTAGTTACATTTGCCCTTGAATAAAGTGTTAGGTCATCACTATTACTTGAACTTAAGTTCATTTGTACTTGTTGAAACTGAATCTCATCATGTACTTGTCTGCATTTCTAAAAATTTACATGTCTATGCCTTAAAAAATCTGTTTTATGAATAAACTCTATTCCCCATTTACAAAATCTGCACATAAAGCTTAATTTTATATGTTGTATACCTCTAATGTATACAGTTTACATAAGTGTATATCCTGAAGGTATACAACATGAAGAATAGGTGAAGCACTTTTTTATATACTATTAAAGTATATTGCATGTGTACTGAGTACTATAACAACAACATATCACCCAGTGGAATTCTACAAGTAGAGCTTGGAGAGGGTAAAGTGTACGCAGACCTTATCACGATCTCATAGAGATAGAGAGGTTGTTTCTGGAAAACGAAAAGCTATTTTTGGAAAATCTTCGTCTCAAAAATCAAGCCCCATAAGCAGAAGATACTAGATATTGAATACTGATACAGTATTTTTTTTAAAAAATGGAGAATTTCAAGGTGATTAAAGTTTCCCTTGAAGAAATAGTGAAATCTTACCTATTTTGATGACTAATACAAACTTTACAATTATTTACTCTGATTTTTGGAGACAAGAATTTACATATTATGTGGATCCTTGTAAAACTTATATTCTACTCATATAGTACTTTTTAGATTTTTTTTTTCTCTTCTCTATATATCATAGTCATTATATTGTTTCATGACAATGACATGCAAATTGCAAATCATGCAGTGAATTGCTAATGTTTTCCAGGTGAGATGTTGTGTCTGTGGATCAAAATATGTGATGTCATTTTCCAGCATATTGGAAAATATTAAAAGAAAACAATGATTCACGTGATCACGATACTAAACTTTTGCTTCAATTTTATATTTGTGTCAAAAAATTCACTAAATATTATGAATCAATCACTATTTTATACTATTAATTTGAAATTGCTATAAAAGTTCATAAATTTTAAATCATAAATTCACCTTTAGTGATTCGTTTTAATTGGTAAGAGTTAATTTTAAATAAATAATATTGTAACAAGAGGCGTTGTCTCAATCACATTCATATTTATATTGAGTCCAAATAATTAGTATATTGGTGTATATATCTCTTTTTACTATGTGACAAAACAAAATTATAGAATAATCTGCATATTAATTAACAGGAAAAGACAGTCTTTGGTGAGTTAATTTGTAGATATCTAAAGGGATAATAGTGCTTTTGATTCCTTCATTATTTGACAAATCTGATTTTGTTAAATGGTTATATTCAAGAATAAATTAGTCAAATTTCACAGTTTGACGTTCAAAAAATAAAATTTGACTTGTAAAAATGAACGGTATTTTTTTAAAATGTGAATTCTTCTTTTGTTGTGTTTAATAGAAAAATAAAAAATTAATAATGAAGGAGCCACATCGTATAAGTGAAATAAATTAAGACAATAACAATCCTTCTCTTTTCTTCTGAATGATACTCAATATTTTTCTTATTAGTTGTCATATATATTTTTTTTAATTTTCATATTATTTTTAAAAACTATTTTAATATAGTTTATTTGAATCAAGAATTTTTAAAAAATATACTTTTTATCTTCATGTTTGGCCTTGTGATATAGTAGGTTAGTAGAGGTAATCGTGTCTTTATATATTATGTTCTTATTGTCCATCATTCATTTTGTTACTTTTATTGTCTTTATAAATTATCATTTGCTTTCCATTCTAGTCGTTTGTTTCATATATAATATTTTCTGCTTTTGACAATGATATTTTTTTAGAACGGTCTCTTTATCTCTATGAGGTAGTGATAAAGTTTGCGTATATTTTACCCTCCAGAAACCTCACTTGTGTAATTTCACTAAATTTGTTACAGTGTTGTAAACTTTTTATCAATCATACAATAAAAAAAAATTGTATACGCTTTATCTTTTTCAAATCTTACATTTAAGATTATATAGGAAATATTACTGTTATTGTTATATAAATATTATATCAGTCAATAATAACTATAATAATAATAATTAGAAAAAATAAAAGAAAGTGAGATCCAGGTGGAAGCAAAAATATGAAAAGGGCTCATCAAGATTTTATTGTCCTAAAATCATGTGGTGATGGCTTTCCCATTTTATTTTGCTTTCTTCACTCATTGGCCTATCTACCTTTTAAAAAGTTAAAACAATTATACACATCCACATATACTATACTTTAATTATTATATTTTTCTCATTACACTTTATTATTCTTTTACTCTTTTTTCTTTTTTCTTCCTCTTAGGAGACATTTACAGAGAATGTTGTCATTCAATCTTAACCATACACATGTTTTTCATTAGAATCTTACATAGTATACCACCTATGCCATTATTGTTTTTTTCTACTTTTACCCTACTAGGTAAATTGCCATTCATAGGTTAATTATACAGTTCTTTAATCATTAGAATATGTAATCATATTTCTTAGTTTAAATACATGGAGCAATATTAATCTAAGAGTACTCTATAGGATTATATAAGTATGAAGAAACTTTATTGGAGTTTTAGTAGTTTTTAGTTTTATGAAAACAAACTTTATTTTTTAATTACGTATAATATTTAAAAATAACATACAAGAGATTTTTTTTTTTGACTAAGCAGAAGGATATTTAGGACAAGGTGAGAGTGACTGTTGTAGTGGACAAGAAGAGGGAAGTGAGACCGGCATGGTTCAAGTATGTGAAGAGGAGATGCATGAATATTCTAGTGAGGAGGTGTGATAGGTTAGCTATAGTAGGTACGAAGAGAGGTAGAGATACATCGAAAAAATATTAGTGAGAGGTGATTTGACACATGTATAGCCTATCGAGGACATGGCCCTAGATAGAATCTATGGAGGTCGAGGATCAGATAGAAGGTTGTCTAGTTTTCCTTATTAACATTGTTACTATTACTTTCCTACTATCTTATTCAACGTTTTTTTATTACAAGTGTGTAATATGCTTCGATTAGTGTATGATTTGTGTTGCAAATGTTTTCTTCTCTATTATTTCAGCATGACTTTTTCACTGTTGTATTACCTTTTCACATGCGCGCGCGCACAAACACCATTGGTGAAATAACATTAGATATATTTTTGTTGTTACTATATATACAAAAAATATATTTTGAATCATTTTCTTCTATTCAAATTGTGAAGATGCGATTCACCTATTTTCATAAAAAAAATTGACTAGTTAAATAGATCTATAAGTTCTATACAATGCCAAGTGGGATATAATAGTATTGTCCTATACATGGAAAAAGGTAAAGTTAATTATATCCCACCTAAAGTTAATTTGACTATTAGATGAATTAGCTTTCAAAAATTTATATTTGAGTATATGACCCGTCAAAAAAATAAAAATAGACAGATTATTTTTTTTGACTATGTGATTGAATGAGTTGTGTAGCTCATTGACATTTACTACTATCTCTGTCTCATATTAAATATTTATTTTTTATTTTAACTCGATTAAAAAATTATTAATAGATTGATTAATTTTATTAATTTTTTTCTTTGTCACATTAATTAGCCCATTGAAAAAAATTACATCTTCAAAATTTATTTAACCTTTCAAAGATCATATTAATTATTGGGATAAAATGGAAAAAAAAAACGTAATTGATATTCTAATTTAATAAACTATTAAATAATATGAGATAAATAGTTTTAATAAAATATCCAACTTATATGGGATGTAAGGAATTAAAAAAAAAGGGTCAATCATGTTGCATTTCCAAACTGTTGATTTCTAATGAAACTTAATTAAAATGATAAAATTAGTTCATAAAAATATAATACGTCTAAATTTATTTAAATTTGAACGGATTAATGACCGATCTATTTAGTATCTCAACTTATTTGACTCACATGAATCCAACTTATCTAAAAATTGAGCTAATTTGCCACAAAGTATGTATCTTAATTGACATATCAAAAACTTTATTAATTCCTTTTTCAAAATACTTTTCATATAATATAATACTATACAACTATAATAAATATATACATAACTTTATTACTTTTTATTTCACTATATTTACAAAAATTATATTTTTTTAAAAAAGGAAGTTCAAAGTGCTCATTTGCCAATCCTATACCTAACACAATTTACTCAAAATTTTAACATATATAGTGACTTATTCAAAATATAAAAAAAGAAATAGTGGATAAAAATTTTCTGTCCCCTTTCCTTTCCTTTTTTGTCATGTATAGGATTTTTGAGACGAGGGTTCTCAGGAAACAACTTCTCTACTTCTATGAGGTAGTGATAAGGTCTGCGTACATTCTACCCTCCTCAGACCCCACTTGTGGAATTCCACCGGATATTTTATTGTTGTAAGTGGATAAATATAATATATAAAGCATTTGATTTTGTCCACAATGAGAAGTCTTCTCAAAAAATATAAAGTTATTCAAGGGGGATAGGTGTTTCTCCATTTATGGGAGCCAAAAATTGATTTTGATGTAGACTTTGCATAAAAGTTATGTTTGAAAATTCCCTACTTGCTATAACTTGTTAAGTGCACAAGTCCAATGATGCCAAAGTTTGAAAATACAAAATTAAAATAAATAAAATTTAGCAAAAATGTCAAACATTCACTCTTTTAAATGTTGATAATTTAGAGTGAAGTGGAAACAAAATCACTCTTTAATCTTTAACGGACCAAAGTCATCCAAGAACATTTTTACTAAAAATTGTTTCCAAAGTACAGTAAATCTAAAATAGTAAAAGATGAAAGGAAAAAAATATTTGAGTCTACAAAATTTATTTGTCGTTGAAGAATTTAATTCTTTCGTTGTATTCAAGGTTGTGAATTATTTCTTTTCAAGATAAAATGGATAGACGTTAAAAAGGTAGCAGTATTATAACTTCAGCAAACTCAAATAACAGCAACGAAATCACGTAAATACTATACTTTGTTTGTAAAAAATTCGATGATTTGAAAATGCAAAAATTCTCTCTATTTATAGCCAACAGAATGAATGGAAAAGTGCGATCATACTTGTACTCATTTGTTCAGAATACGAATAAATAATTCATAAATTAATTAATTAATAATTTTATGAATTAATTAATCAATAATATCAAAAAAGAAAATTAAATAAGAATGATAAATAAATTTTGTCTAAAAAATTTATCAATCACATCATTTGCCGTAGCCATGGCAAAAGTCGAGCCAACAACAACAACAATGTGAGGGAGTCTCCACTACTTAACCCTTTAAAAACTAAGTGTCTCTTAATATAAGAATAAAAAAATTTCTCTACTCTACCAATAAGGGAAAAATGATTCTTCATTTTCCGTTCACTTGATTCTCCCATATTTTTCTACTTCTCATTTTCTGTTTCACACCTCATTCTCAATTCACACACCACTTAAATCCAACACTGAATATATCGAGATCGATATTGAGCCTTTTGCTTATTTACTTTAATTATAGGAGCTAATCAATACAATACGTCTATGCGTGAAGTTAGGAAACTACAAGAGTATTCTTTGAACTTTTTTCCTTGAAAATTTACTTTGTATATACAAAACTAAAATTAATTTTTATGTATATTATAACAATTTTTTATATTTTTTTTCTATAATTTAAAACCCTACCCCACAAATTTATTTAGCATGAAAAAGCATAAATATATTGTTAGCTTAATATAGAGTTAACCCGTTATCAAGATATGTCATTTTGTCAGCATCGAAAATAAGTTCTGTTTCAATTGAATATCTCAACTCTTAATAAAATATTTTAATCAAGCACTTTTGGTTCAAATTCTAATTTATTCTTTGTGTATTCTCGTTCTCTATTAAATAGTTAAGTCAATCATATAAAATATATCATATTCTTTGATTATGCGTATTTTCTCAATAAGTCGTAAACCCCTAAGCATTCTTTTTTCGACATTGATGCATATATTTAAAGAAGATAACATATTTCACTTCAATTAACTTAACTACCTAATAGACGACATATCGCTTATTATTTTTTTCGTTTGATTGAACTATTTTATTAAGAATTAAGGCATTCAATTGAAACATGCTATGAATTTAAATCGAAAGTGTCGAATTGCCACATTTGCCAAACAGTGTAACTAGTAATACGCATTAAAAATAATAAGAGAAGATTAATTTAGATAGTTTGATTATATCATGTATAGACCTATAAATAAATAAATCTAAAACTATGATAAACAAAAATATTAAAAATCATTTTAGTTTAATGGTCTCATCTATTATTAAATACATACACCAAGTTAATTATATTCTTTAACTCCAAGGTCAATATCCCAGTAAAATAAAATAGACAATTTTTTTTCCTTTGTAGAAAAAATGTTACACATATAATTACCTTCTTTCCCTTTTTTTTCCTTAAAAGCATAAGTAGATATTTATAAATTATTGTGTAAAAAATCATTAATTTTTTTTTTACTTCTTTTGCATGAGGGGTGGATGAAAATCTATTATCATTAAATATTAAAGTAAATCATAATCATTTAAAGCCCTAAGAAAAAATAATAATACAGTAATAAAGAATGGAAAAGTGTGTATTTTATATATTTCATTACAACAATTGGTTCCTCGTGTGTTATTTAAAAAAGAGAAAAAAAGCAGCAAAAAGACCAAAGAAGCCAATCCCAATTAAAATTAATTCAATTATCACTGTTTATGTCACCAACTTAAGTCTAATATTTAACATGTTTTTGTTCATATATTAAATAAACATGCTTTAAAAATATTTTCACTAAATTATTTTATTTATTTTAATTTAATATTACTCATTTTGTTCTCCACATTTAATCTATTTTCCATATTTGTTGAGCAAGACTAAAAGTTAGAAACTAATAGTATGGATGATCACTCTCTTTATCTAGAAATTCAATGTGGTTTGAAGCGCTAGACGAATTTAGAGTCTGCATGGATTCAACACTGCCTTTCTTTTCCAAGAGTCGACGTGACTAATCAACTCGCCCTCCGAAACAGGCTACCAAGGAACCAAACCACCTCTTTATTTCAGTCGTGCTGGTATTTGTAAGTCAGCCGGCTACCAGTCAAAGTCTTCGCTTTGATGGCAGGAGATTTGCCAGTTCCTTTAGTCCATAGCTTAAAAGAATGTAACAACGAGGGACAATCCGTCTATACAACCAGCGGGGAGGATGATACGCAAGCCTATGACTGCTGAATAAACTAGTCTATGCACAATCAATATTCCGAACTTGTCTATTAATTATATTTACTTTTTAATAATTATAGTTTATTTTTAATAAGAATATTGTAGGAGTAGCTTTTGGGTTTTCCTTTTTTAAAATGAATAAATAATGGGATTGATTGCAAGCAGATCTGGTGAACTTTTCGCAGGCACATTTTTTATTGTCTGGATTTGGTCAACACTGCTCCAAGAAAATGAAGAACAACTGGTGGGAATTATTTATTAAATTAAAAAAAAAATCATTTTCATGTCTTTATTTGTTTTTTTAAAAAAAAATTAACACATGAACAACAAGGCACAGCAACCAAAAAAAGAAAAAGAAAAAAGAAAGAAGCCAAATTAGGTCACACTCAATGGTGGAGTCGAGATTTATATTAACAAGATTCAAAATTTAAAATAGCAAACACACGAACTAATCGAAAAGAGTTCGACATCTTCTATATATAGATAAAAAATAATTTTAAATATATATAAATAATATTATTTTTTGACAAAGATCCGAATTCCGTAGCCATAGAGTAGCTCCGCCACTATTCATGCTAGAAATTTCTTTTTCTAGATAAATATTATCAAATTGTTTGTACAAATTTTCTTCCCCATTGGAAAATTTGAGGGAAAACAAACAAACAAACAACAAAAATGACTCTTCCTGGCCCACATGACCTTTTTCCCACTAAAAAAGGCCCATGATAGAGACAAGAAATACGTAAATAATAGTAGTAATGTTTTAATAAATGTAAATGAAATTAAAGTTGAGATATTTTATATATATACACACACATTAAATAATAAAAAATGGGAGGAGGGGAATTCACCAAATCTACGGAGAACACGAATTCAAAATAGTCAGATTTTCAAGTTGATTTATAACATACAAACTCAATTCACTCGTATTTATTTTAGGCATTAAAATATATCACAGAAATAAGAAGAATGATGTTGAACGTTATTTGCCGCCTTGTTTTTTTATGGATTTATAGTAATTGATTATAAATAAATTTGAAATAAAATTTTAATAAATATTAAATCTGAATTCATAATTTTACAATGAGTTTGATGCTAAACAACAACAATATATTCAGTGCAAATCCCACAAGTGGGGCTGAGAAAGAAAAAAATGTATGCAGACTTTATCACTATCTCATAGAGATAGAGAGACTGTTTCCAAAAATCAATCTGATGCTAAGAATTTTATAAATTTAAATCTTGAATTTTACTCTAACACGTATGACTGCCCCTTCTTAAAAAGAAAAAAGTTTAAAAATTCAACAAGAACTCCCAAGTAGCATGATATTCTTTTCACTTGATTGAATTTGCTAATAACATGCCATAATTCTTCAATTATGCACATATTTATTGGTTTATTTCTTAATATAGAAAGTAGAAAAGATATTCATGACTCCTCATTTTTAGTATTCTCTACATTTATATGAAAGTTTTCCTTAAATAATATGCAATACTAAAATGTTATAGCTAGACTTCATTTTTTTTCCATCCTAATTTAATATATATATTATAACTTATTACAACTCTTATTCAATTTTCAAATTTTAAAAAAGTATTTTTCACTTAAACCACATTAATTTCTTGCATTTGAAAATAGTAGTATCATTTTGATTACTTTTAAGTGGAATAATAAATTTTGTAGAGAAATCATAAATTTTGCTAAAGATAGTTGAAATTTAATACGTGTATATATAAAGTAACTTTTTTATCCATATACTTAGTAATTTTTTTAAATACTTAATATATTTTTTGATGAGAAGTGTTCATTGTATATGCTTATGCTATTGAATAAATCCCTTAATTTAAATCAATAGTTAAAAATAAGATGGATCATTGCGTATCTCTTAGTATAAGACATGTATTTTACGATAATTTTAATTTAATCAATAGCATTACTGTATTAAAATTTCGTATCTTTCTTGACCTATAATATTGAAATTTTATTTTAAATGTTTAATTTTGTGTAATGTATTTATTCTATTTTTATGTCATTAGTATAAATTGGAAGTAATGAGTCATACAACATTTATGCTAAATATGAGTAGGAATTTCATGATAATTCCATGTCGTTCTATTTAAGACAATTCGAGTATTTGAATTTATCACAATTAAATAATTTTTTGATTAAATGTTTAACTTATCACAATTAGTAATTTTTATTGTATAGTAGTATAATAATTAATTATTTTTTAAAATAAATAAATATTAAAAAAAAAAAGAACTATTCCGATATTGAGGGCAAGTGTTAGAACTTAGAAGGTTCTATTCGTCCAACAGTAAACAGGCGCCTTTCTCTGTTAAGACCAAAGCTTATTCTCTTCTTTTCTCACTTTGTTTCTCTTCTCTATTTTTCTCTCCTTCTCCGGCCCCGTTTCCGGCCAAACTCCGGCCCGGAACTTTCTTCCCGATTCTCTGAATCTATAAACTCTTCGAAATATTTCCATCAACAGGGCTCAAAAACGTGTCACAAACCAAACAGTGTGACTCAGGACCACTACAATCCAAAAAAAACTTTTTTTCTCCCGATTCTACCGGAGTCTTTCATGGACCACCGGCCGTCACCCAATTTCCCTCCCTTGCCGGCGACATTTCCCGGATGAAAATGCATGTCATAAAATGCCCCTTGAAAACACCAAATTTACATAAAGCCATGTCCTTTGCATTTTAATTTCATAAGGATTCAGCAGCCAAAAGAAAAAAAGAATAATCATCATACATTAATAATTATAGGGGCTTTTCTGGTATTTAACAAATGGCGTCTGCACCAAATACAACCACTGCTTTAGCCACTGTGGAATCTACCGTCGGCGGCGGCGGAGGCGGTGGCTCAGCCGATGAACTTAATGCTAAGGCAGTGCATAAGAGATATGAAGGGTTAGTGATGGTACGGACCAAAGCTGTAAAAGGGAAAGGGGCTTGGTATTGGGCTCACCTTGAGCCGATTTTGGTTCAGAATTCTGATACTGGACTTCCTAAAGCCGTCAAGCTTCGTTGTTCCTTATGCGACGCCGTTTTCTCTGCGTCAAACCCTTCAAGAACTGCCTCTGAACATCTCAAAAGAGGGACTTGTCCCAATTTCAACTCTGTGGCGAAACCCATTTCATCAGTGCCACCTTCTCCGTCAACTACCGTCGCCTTGTCGCCGTCGCCGACTCCGTCACATCAGCAGCAGAATCATCGTAAACGGAGCTCTTCCGGTAGTGGTGGTGGGGTACGTGGAGGTAATGGTGGGGGGAGTGTGACGACGTCGTATCAAGTTCCACCTTTAGCTATTGTTGATCCATCAAGATTTGCAGTAGAGTTAGCCTACTCCCCTGTTGTTTCAATGGCTACTTCAATTGTCACTGCCGCAGGTACTGGTGGTGGTAGCACTACGCCGGGCAGTGGTAGTACTGCTGTGTATGCGCAGCAGCATTTGATGTTGTCAGGTGGTAAAGAGGATTTAGGTGCTTTAGCTATGTTGGAAGATAGTGTGAAGAAGCTAAAAAGTCCTAAAGCATCACCTGGTCCAACATTAAGCAAATCACAAGTTGATTCTGCACTTGATTATCTTGCTGATTGGGTGTATGAATGTTGTGGTTCCGTCTCATTTTCGAGTCTTGAGCATCCAAAGTTCAAATCTTTCTTAAACCAAGTTGGTTTACCACCACTGTCAAGGAGAGATTTTGCTGGTTCAAGACTAGATGCAAAATACGAGGAAGCAAAGGCTGAATCCGAGGCGAAAATTCGAGATGCTATGTTCTTTCAGATTGCATCCGATGGTTGGAAGTCAAAGAATTATGGGCATGTTGGTGAAGAAAGTTTGGTTAATTTGTCTGTGAATCTTCCCAATGGGACCAGTGTGTTCAGAAGAGCAGTGTTCACCAGTGGATATGTGCATTCGAAGTACGCAGAGGAGATTTTTATGGAGACCATTTCTGAAATATGTGGGAACAATTTGCACCAATGTGTAGGTATAGTTGCAGACAAGTTTAAGACTAAGGCTTTGAGGAATTTAGAGAATCAGCATCATTGGATGGTTAATGTTTCTTGTCAGTTTCAAGCGTTTAATAGTTTGGTTAAGGATTTTGGTAAGGAGCTTCCTTTGTTCAAGAATGTAACTGAGAATTGTTTAAAGCTTGCGAATTTCGTTAATAATAAGTCTCAAGTTCGAAATAGTTTTCACAAATATCAGTTGCAGGAGTATGGGCATGCTGGTTTACTGAGAGTACCGTTGCGTGGTTATGAAAGATCAGATTTTGGACCTGTTTACACGTTAGTGGAGGATATTCTCAGCTCAGCACGAGCACTTCAATTAGTATTGCTGGATGAATCCTATAAGATATTGTCTATGGAGGACCAAATTGCTAGAGATCTCGAAGAGATGATGAGGAGCCCACATTTTTGGAATGAACTGGAAGCAGTGCATTCGGTGGTAAAACTGATTAAGTCAATGGCACAGGATATCCAGACAGAGAAGCCACGTGTAGGGCAGTGCCTTCCTCTTTGGGAGGAGCTTAGGGTGAAAGTAAAGGATTGGTGTTCGAAGTTTCACATTGCAGAAGGACCTGTAGAGAAAGTAATTGAAAGGAGGTTCAACAAGAATTATCATCCTGCCTGGGCTGCTGCATTTATACTTGACCCCCTCTATCTGATTAGAGATACTAGTGGCAAGTACTTGCCTCCGTTTAAATGCTTAACACCGGAGCAAGAGAAAGACGTGGACAAGCTCATTACCCGGCTTGTGTCTAGGGAAGAGGCTCACATTGCATTAATGGAGCTTATGAAATGGAGAACTGAAGGACTTGATCCTGTGTATGCTCAAGCCGTACAATTGAAGCAAAGGGATCCCAGCACCGGAAAGATGAAGATTGCAAATCCGCAAAGTAGTAGACTTGTGTGGGAGACTCACCTCACTGAATTTAAGTCACTTGGCAAAGTCGCAGTTAGGCTTATCTTCCTTCGTGCAAGTTCATGCGGTTTTAAGTGCAACTGGTCTGTCTTGAAATGGGTGAATGCCCAGTCGCATTCAAGAGTGGGAATGGACAAGGCTCAGAAGTTAATATTTATCGCCGCTCACTCAAAGCTTCAGAGGAGGGATTGTTCTAGTGACGAAGATAAAGATGCTGAGCTCTTTTCCCTTGCAAACAGTGAGGATGATGTGCTAAATGAGGTTTTTGTTGATACCTCCTCTGTGTAGTGTACCTTTTCTTATTTATGACTACAACTGTAGGAAATTTTTCCTGGAGAAATGAAATTCTTTCCGCACTGTGGTACGTGCTTTCACTTTTTAATCTTAAGAAGAATTTTGGTAATGCTCCTGGATATGGAGGACTATTGATTCTTGCATGAGCAGTGTCTGGTCTGAGAATCCGCGGTATTCAATAGTAGCTTCTTGCTTGGTAACACAAAGCTGATTGAGAGAAGTTGCAGGACAGAAGTATTGTACTGCTTTTATTCTTAGGTAGTTTGGCATTCATAATATATGTGGAGGGGAAGGTTTTTGTTTCCCTTTCTTGTAAGATCAGAAATTTTACTCTTTGATAGATCCTATTAATTTGATGAAAGTTCTTTCAGTTTTTGCCTTAAAGTTTTACAGTCATTATTTTGTTATATCCGATTTAGTTACCTCGATGTAGTAATGACAGTAATTTGCACGTCTTACTTTTTATGGTAGAATTTGGAGTCAAAAGTGCCTCATTCTACTAATTTGTTTCATGCTGAGCCGAAAGTTAGTGTTGTACAAAACCAGTCCTCTAACATGATCCATTGAATGGTCTTATTCTCAAGATAAATTTACATTCAGTGGTCAGTTCTTCAGACTCCGTTATATAGATGTGAGCTGGTTAACCAAATGCTACATTACATGGACGAGCCATCAAGAAGCAGATGAAGAACTTTGGCCTCCGATACAGCATATTTTTTTCTGTACTTGGAACTTGGAAGATTAACACAGATGAAATTCTGCTGTAGGTTCTGTGCCTATGCCGTACCTCTGCGCTGCAATCTGGTTTCGATCCATGCTCTCAATATCTTTCCGGCAAGGTCTGGTATGAGCAACAAGTGCTTTTTCCCTAGTTGGTGAGATTCCAAACTGTGAGATAATAATATTATAGTTGTGAATAGGTATTACTGTTACCATTGGCTTGTTACCATATGCTAATTTAACCAGTTAGAACTTCTCATTTTGTCAAATTAGATTATATAGATGATTGACCAGCTATCTATTTTAATTGTTTTCGGCCTCACTAGTATTCTCTACTTTACTTTTGTTCCTTTTTTTTTATTTGTGTTCTTGAATACTGGATGCTTCCCTTTTTCCATTCCGAGTAATATTACAACTCAGCACCCAATTATATGGTCTATTGGTCAATGAATCTGGTTGAGAACCATGAGGTCTCAAGTTTAGAGACAAAAAATACTAGGTGATTTCTTCTCATTTGTCCTGCCTTGCTGGACAGAATTAACCGGTACTTGTTGCTGGTAGGAGGTGGCAAGTATCCTGTGGAATTTGGTCGAGGTGAGTACAAGTTAAGAAGAATATTTTCAACTCATTATTATTTACCAACTGAAGTATGACTTTTGTGCAATGTTTATTTTTTCTTTGATTCAGAAGTAATTGACAAGGTCTAGTCACTCTGGATAGATGACGATAAGAAGCTGTTGCTTGGTCGGCAAAACCATTCGACCATAGATGAAGAGGACTGAGGTTGTTTAAGACTAATGTAGCAGCCTATGTAACTAAGGTTCTTCTAGCTTTGGCAACAACCCCTTTTTGTCAAGGACCTTTGATCAATCTCTATAGCTGGAATAGCACTTCCAACAACTGACTCTTTGAACCCCACCATGAAAGAAGTGGAAGTCTTTCCAAAAATTGGTTGTTGTTTTGGGATAAAGAAAAAGTTGATTAAGTTAAATCACCTTTAGGTAACTTCTCACTTAAACATTTTCTAAACTTGTGATGTTCATGCAGGGTCATTGGATGATGCTCCCCCATCATTGTGAAAAAGTAGTGAGAGGACCCAAAGTAGAAGAATACTGTCGGCATGAAGCAACACAAGAGAGATGCTTGATAGCGACATGGCAACGAGGATTGACTAATTTTGCTGGTTTTCGGATGACTTTCATTAATGGAAAAACATCATTACGCGGTAATTGCTTTAATTTTATCCGTATTTCACTGTTGTTTTTTACTTTTAAATCATGCATTCATCAAAATTTGGATTTATTCTTAAGTAATCTAGCTTGGCACCTCCCACATTTTCATTGACTTCACTTTACCATTGTATTCATGAACAGTGAAAGAACTTATACTCATGTTTGATATGTGACATTTATATTGTCTAAAGGCATCAACCAATTTTTGGAAAGCTACAACAACATAACTAATGTAGTTCCATACAGTGGAAGAGCGTACACAAACCTTACCTCTACCTTAGACCCCCAGATCAAAATTCTCGGGGAAAATGTTAGAACTATCTCCGTTTCTTGTTAAGTAGTGGCATGTTTCAATGCCATCTTCCGCAAAATACCAGCCTCTTTGTATCACTTATGGCTGAAATTTCTAACTTTACGATACCAACGTTTGGTGTTTTGTTATTCCATATTGAATGTGGGATTATAATCCCGGGATAACCTGGTTCTAAACCAAACAACCCCTTAGTGTGTGTTTCTTTAAAAAGAATATGATGGATTATGATTAATCTACCAAAAAGAGATTCTATGCCATACAACTACTGTTGTTAACTCAAATTTCATGGCATTTCAAGATATTTTTTCTTTGTTTTTCATCTTAAACTTTAGCATGATAGCACCATATGAGAGATAAAAAGGCATATTTCCTTTTTCTACTTTTTTTTCACTATCAGTATTTTATGGGTTTAAAAGGAAATTGTTGATTGATTTTTGTACTGGGCTTCTTTTTCCATATGCTTAGTACTTTTAACCTCAAGCAACTATGGTAAAAGCTTATACAATGATATTTTTACCATTTAAAGCAAAAAAATTGATGCACCATAATGTTCCGAATTGTACATCACTTGTGTTGGTGAGAGTTAACACATTGAGTCGGTAAAATTTGAATATTATATGATAATTGGAATAAGAGAGTTCGGATAGAATCAATATTGATGTACCATGCGATCTAATCTCTTTAAATGGAAATAAATTCAAAATTTTGTAGATCTTGTATATTTAATATATACATAGTATGTGTTAAAATTATTCGTCCTCTGAATATAAAAATTTAATCAGAAGATTCAAATTCAAGTTCTACCATTAAAGAATCTTTGTAAAAACACTTTTACTCTTGTCAAAACTAGTGGAGTGGGGGTGGGGGTGGGGGTGGGGGTTAGGTTAGCTAAAAAGTGTTTATATTAATACTAGCTTTAATTTGGCGGGTGGGGTATTAATTAATTTTTTAATTGATGATTAAAGATTTAAGTGGAGAGACAGAAATTCCTGTCGGCAAGGTTTAGTTAAGCTTTAATCCAAATACTCGAAAAAAGACTGCTCACCAAACTATATATTCACTGTTCTATTTTGAAGTGAATGGTTCAAACCCCTTTTTTATACTTTTTTCAATTTACGTATTAAAATTCGATTAAATTTCAACGCGCTGCATATCTTATTTTAGAAAGTGCTATTTTTAATCAAATTCTTTTCTAAGGAACTTTTGCATTATATCAACTCAAAAATACTTTAATTATATTCGATAACTATAGTTTGGGTAGTTACATTTCATAATTATAGTTATATCAGCATTTAACATTTATCTATGTCTGTATATTTCGTTAGACAAGTCGTACATAACATTCGTATAACTCGCTATACAAATTTGTAATGATTTTCGCATAGCGTTTGTATAAATCAAATGAATTATACAAAATCAAAATTGTAATTATGGTTAGATATTTTACTTCAAATCATAATTAATTCAGATTATAATTATATTAGCTAATTAATCAGAGTATATTTGCGTATCCACTCATTTTTCTTTACTCAAAGCTTTTTAAAAAAATAAATAAAGGGCTATAATAATCATTGTTATTGGACGACAAATATTTCCTCCCTTTTCTACAAGATTCTTTACCTCTTCCAATGCCTTTGTAATCATTTTCCTTTTTTTTTCCTTTTAATCATTTCTTTCTCTACCTACTCTTAGCACAAACAAATGTGTTGTTTTTCAAAATTTCAAAAAAATATAATTTGCTAGTATTTTATTAAAGAGGTAAATATTTATTAACTTAATAATAAGAATAGTAGCAAATTAATGTTTTGATAAAATATGGTAATAAATTGATAATAATTAATTGTTGCTTAAAAAAGTGATATGAAGTTAAAAGTTAGAGATGATTATGAAGAAAAATTGACTTTCAAGTTACACCATTTTTTTTTTCTTTTTCCCTTTTGGTAGAAATTTATTTCTAACGAAAATAATTTTGATAACTAAAACAAAAAGTTTCTAAAAAAAATTATATATTTTTTCATTATACCAAACACTCCCTGAAAGTCTAAAAGGAAAAAAAAAGTGACTGTTCTTGCTTTCTTGAGAATTATTTGGTCAAATTTCTTAAAAATGAAAAAATAATTTTTTTAGTGAAAGCTTTTTAATATATCTAATCTTCATCTCCATCCTCACCTCATATATTATTTATCAGATTACGATACTTCTGTTTTAATTTGTTTATCTGAATTTAAATTAACATAAAATTAATTTAAATATATGAAATTATCGAAAAAAACATTCTTGTTGAGGGATTCTAAGTAGTATCAACACTTACTGATACTACACTAACAGTGAAGAAGGCAACATGCAGAGAGATAGAGAGAAAATGAAGAAGAATGTGTATTTCAGTGTATGTGGAAATGAGTACAGAGGGCCTTTTATAGAGGTTTCAATAACCACCTCTTAACAACTTTAACCACTTCCTAACAACCTACTAACTACCATCTTAACTAATTAATCCTACTTAACTATTTGGACTAATAACCTCCTCAACACTCCCCCTCAAGCTAATGGCTTGAAGAGGTTTTTTAGTCCAAGTTTGCTAAGCAAGTGTTCATGAGCTGTCCTTCCAAGTCCTTTTGTTAAGATGTCAGCTAATTGATCTTTAGTTGATACATGAGCTGTTCTGATCAGCTTTTGGTTGATCTTTTCTCTCACAAAGTGACAATCAATATCAATGTGTTTGGTTCTTTCATGAAAGATGGGATTGGCAGCAATTTGGATGGCTGCTTTACTGTCACACATGAGTTCAATAGGTTGCTGAATCTTAAGTCCCAATTCATTACATAAGCCTGTGAGCCATATAATCTCAGCAGTGCATGATGCCATACTTCTGAACTCTGCCTCAGCTGAACTTCTTGATATAGTATCTTGTTTTTTTGACTTCCAAGATACTAGAGCTCCACCCAGCTTCACCACATATCCAGTCACTGATCTTCTTGTCTCCAAACATGCTCCCCAATCTGAATCACAATAAGCTTGGAGTTGGTGATTGCTTTTGGCAGGCATGAATACTCCTAGTCCAGGTGCTCCCTTTAAGTATCTTACTACTCTTAATGCTGCTTCCATATGAGACTTTTTAGGCTTGTGCATATATTGACTCAACATTTGAACCACAAAGGAAATATCTGGTCTTGTCATTGTCAAATATAGCAATCTGCCAACTAATCTTTGATACCTGGAGGGATCTGTGATTACTTCATCTGTACTGCCATCCTTGCTTGGAAATAGTTCATCATAATCAGCTGAAGTTAACTTTTGACTTACATCAATAGGTGTTGAGGCAGGTTTTGATCCACTCAGTCCAGCTTCATCAATTAGTTCTAGTGCATACTTTCTTTGACACAACAGGATTCCAGCTTGAGACCTGGAGACTTCAATCCCCAAGAAAAACTTTAGTTCACCAAGGTCTTTCATCTTAAATTGTTGCTTTAGACTCTGTCTGGTTTGGTTTATAAGCACTGGATTACTCCCAGTTATCAGTAAATCATCAACATAAACTAATATAATCACCAGTTCCTGATCAACTGTTTTAGTGAAAAGAGAGTAATCATAGTGGCTTTGTGTAAACCCCATCTGTAATAAGGCATCAGTCAACTTCTTGTTCCACTGTCTAGGGGCTTGTTTCAGACCATAGAGTGACTTATTCAGTTTGCAGACTCTATGATCCTCCCCCTGTCTGGCAAACCCCTCAGGCAAAGTCATATACACTTCTTCAATTAAGTCACCATTAAGAAATGCATTGTGCACATCCATCTGGAAAATATGCCACTGAGAAGATGCAGCAATAGCTATTAGAGTCCTCACAGTCACCATTTTGGCCACTGGAGAAAAGGTTTCAGAATAGTCCAACCCAGCCTTTTGGCTGTAACCTTTGGCCACTAACCTGGCCTTATACCTTTCAACCTCACCTGTTGATTTGTACTTTATTTTATACACCCACCTACAACCAATTGGTTGTTTTCCAGCTGGTAGATCCACTAGTGACCATGTATTGTTATCTTCCAAGGCAGTGATCTCAGACTGCATAGCTTGTATCCAAAGGGGGTCTTTGGCAGCTTGATGAAAGGATGTAGGCTCTGATAGAGAAGAATAAGCAGCTAGAGCATGTCTATAAGTAGGTTTAAGATTTGAGTAGGTGATATAGGAAGATAAAGGATAAGAACAAGAGTTAGTAATAGGAGTAATGAAATCTTGCATCCATATAGGGGGATGCTTGGTCCTAGAGGACCTTCTGGGGGCTGGAATTTCATTTGGAACAGATGGTGAAGTAGACAGGACAGGAGATTGAGAGGGATTAGTAGAAGTGGGAGATGAACTAGAGACAGTGGGTAAAATAGGGAATGAAAGAGCAGGAGATGTGGATGGTTCTGGTATAGAAATGTCAAGTACTGGAAAGATTGGAGTACCAGTGGACTTGGTGTTTAGAAATGGAAAGATAGACTCCATAAACACCACATTTCTGGATACAAAGAAGGTTTGTGAATGAATATTATAAAGTATATAGCCCTTTTGAGATAGAGCATAACCCATAAACACACTAGGAATGGCTCTAGGAGAGAATTTATCTGAAGATTGAGTAGTAGAAGCATAGGCTAGGCTTCCAAACACTCTGAGATGACTGAGAGAAGGAGGTTGCTGAAATAGAAGTTCATAAGGAGACACAAAGTTTAGAATTCTGGAAGGAGTCCTGTTGATAAGGTATACAGCAGTTTGAACACATTCTCCCCAGAACTTTAGTGGAATAGCAGCTTGAAATCTCAAAGCTCTAGCTACTTGTAAGATGACTCTATGTTTCCTTTCCACAATGCCATTCTGTTGGGGTGTGTACACACAAGAAGTTTGATGTGTAATGCCAAGAGTAGACATAAGAGATTTGAAATGAGAACTGAAAAACTCACTACCATTATCAGTTCTTAAGACTTTGACATTGGTAGAAAACAAGTTTTGTATTCTTGTCAGAAAGGATTTCAGAATCTCAAATACATCAGATTTAGAAGAAATGAGAAATAGCCAAGTAAATCTACTGTAGTCATCTACAATAGTAACAAAAAATCTCTTATTGTTGTAAGTGGGAACCCTATAGGGACCCCAAATATCACAATGAATCAAAGCAAAGGCAGATTTAGTGCTAGAAACACTTCTAGAAAAAGGTAACTTGGTTTGTTTTGCAAGAGGACAGACAGTGCACTTGTGATCTTCAGGATGAAGTTGTTGAAGTGGAACATGTCTTCTCATAATGTCTAGAGGAGCATGTCCCATTCTCCTATGCCATAGAGTAGTGATGTTGGGATGATCAACATTGTTTACTGTATAACAGGAAGAGTGAACTGATGAAAGAGTTGAGGAGTGAGTGATATTGGTTCCTTTGAGAATGTATAGCCCTTGTTCTTCCCTACCAATCCCCTTCACCAAGCCAGTGCAAAGATCCTGGAATATACAAAAATCAGGAAAGAAATTCACTGAACATTGTAATTCCCTGGTCAGCTTTGAGACAGACAAAAGATTGCACTTAAACTCAGGAAGGTACAATACATTAGACACTATTTGATCATTTAATACATGTGACTTGCCAGTGTGGGTAACTTGGGCTTCATCACCTGTAGGCAAATGAACACAGTTGTTTCCACTTCTCTGAACTATTTTTGTATCATGTATCAACTCAGCTTTAGATGCCATATGATTTGTAGCCCCTGAATCTACTATCCATTTAGAGCTACTTGAATTAACATTTGAGTGAACTATATTACCTGCATTAGCTGTAGGAATGCTGTCACTACCTTCATTTCCTTTGTTTAGAAGATTGATGATTTGCTGGTATTGTTCTTGAGTGAAATAAGGAGGTAGTTGACCTTGCTGAGACTGACTAGATCCTTCTGTACTGTTTTCAACCACATTTGCATACTGGACTCCCCCTTTTCTTCTATTCTTAGACCAACCCTGTGGATAGCCAATTATCTTGTAGCAATTTTCCTTTGTGTGACCATTGTAACCACAATGATCACACACTACAGGCAGTTTCTTCTGAGTTTTATAATGATTCCCTTGAAATCCAGTACCAGTAGTAGATCCACTCCCTTTATATCCTGAACTGAAACCTCCTTTTTTACTGAAAAAAGCCACATTGTCTATAGAGTCATTAACACCAGATGCACCAGTTGCAATAGATCTTTGGCTTTCATGATCTATAACCAATGAATATGCTTTGTTTAAGGATGGAGTAGGCATCATCATTAGAATTTGACTTCTACACTGGGCATATGTTTCATTTAAACCCATCAGAAATTGTAGTAGTCTTTGGTATCCATAATGTTCAGCATACCTTTGGGATTCAGAACATCTACAGTCTGGACATGGCATCAAGGCATCGAATTCGTCCCAGAGGTTCCTCATTTTGGAGAAATACTCAGCTACTGACATAGTACCCTGTGCTAGAGTTGCAATTTCTCTATGTAGCCAGAAAATCCTTGATCCATTGATGGTATCAAACCTTTCTTTTAGGTCTAACCAAACCTTATGAGCATTGGATGCATAGATGATACTACTCAATAACTCCTTTCTCACAGAGTTCATGATCCACGACAACACTACAGCATTAACCCTCTCCCATTGCTCATGCAAAGACTCATCAAAGCTGTCCTTAGTGTGTCTACCATCTACAAAGCCTAACTTGCTTTTACCTAGGAGACCTATAGTCATTGACCGACTCCAAAGTGCATAATTCTCAGATCCAGCAAGTTGAATAGATATAAGCGAACTACCTGTTGTATCATTTGGATAGAGATAGAGAGGATGATTGTGATCAACCTCGATCCGATTTGAACTTCTAGATGTTGACGGAATTGAGTTTGCATGCATTTCTTCAGCACTTTGCATCTCCCTTTTTTTGAATTTATTCTGTAACTCTGCTTCTGATTTTGAATTCAGATCCTCTTCACCACTGAGTTTCTTCAAACTTCAGCAGATCTTCCCCAATTCGAGTTCTCTTCTTCAATTTTGAGCTTCTGAAGACTTGAATTTCTTCAAATTCCAGTCTTCGAAGCTTGATTTCACCCTTTTCAAACTGGATTTTTCTTCAATTCGAACTTCTTACAGCTCGATCTTAATCTCCCTATGCCTTCTTCAACTTGTTCTTCTTCCGATACTAGCTTAGGATCTAAGCTCTGATACCATGAGGGATTCTAAGTAGTATCAACACTTACTGATACTACACTAACAGTGAAGAAGGCAACATGCAGAGAGATAGAGAGAAAATGAAGAAGAATGTGTATTTCAGTGTATGTGGAAATGAGTACAGAGGGCCTTTTATAGAGGTTTCAATAACCACCTCTTAACAACTTTAACCACTTCCTAACAACCTACTAACTACCATCTTAACTAATTAATCCTACTTAACTATTTGGACTAATAACCTCCTCAACACTTGTTTTATGAAAAGAAAGATAAATTTGAGAATCACATGTCTTTTCTATCCATAATGGTCCAAAATATTATTTCCTAGTACAAAATAAGCAAATTGGTTTTATGAGGTCATCTTCATGGACATTTTGTGAGGTCTTTATTATTATTATTATTATTATTAAAATAAAAAATATATATATAAGAGGCAAAAAAAAAAAAGGATTACAGTGAGATAGATTCTTAAGGAAAAAAAGTAAAGATAGGGATAAATAGTAGTACTAAACTTTATTGTATAATAAAAATTAAATTTATACTGTAGCTTCACATGGTACAGTATTTATTTGTGCCTTGTCACATTATTGGGACCAACCATTTTCTTTCGTATTCATTACGCTGCCAACTATTTAAAAAGCTCTTTTTCTTTTTCTTCTACTTTTTCTTCCTTTTCTCATTTCTTTTTTCCTATAAATAACTTCGTTCTATTATCTTATAATCTGTTTCAAACATTCGTATGATGTCAGCTCATCATTTAGGAGTCGTTTAATTTGAATACGAGTTATGGTGAAATTAGTTGTGATGAGATAAGTTATGATAAGATGATTTCTTATTAAGTGATTGATTTGTCACAACAAATTATTTATTTACAAAAATATCTTTTATGCATGTGAAAAGTAATGCAGAAAAAAGGTTTAAAAGAATATATTTGTTATTTTCATACTTATCCCGAGATAAATTATTTTAAATTTATTAATTAAATAATAAATTGAGTGGCGCTATAATTTAATCTCGCGATGCACCAAGCGACCCCTTACAATTCAACTTGGAAAAGTCAGTTGATAGCGAGGAAATGTTTCTTTAAGAATGTAGCTTATAAGTTATTTTTTTATTTGTTATGTAAATAAAAATATTATTTTTAATATATTTATTTATAATTTAGAAAAATATTATGAAAGTTATAGTCGAAGGTAGGAAAGATTGGGTGGCGGGAATGGGTATTACGAGATGGAGTGATGATAAAGTGTGTTGAAAGGTGAAAGAAGATACAATTCATTGAAATGTCACTCGTATAACTTGTTTTTTTAACTTTTTCTAGAAAAGTTTTTTTCATTTTTAAGGAACTTATTTTTCTAAACAATGGGATATTATTTGTGAAACTTATTTTTCTATAAAAATATTTTTTAACACTTTTTTATGAGAATATTGTATCTTGTATATCTCAATTCTCAAACAACACCATATTAACCTTATTTTACTATATCATTTTTGTAATTTATATTTGAAAAAAAGAAAAGAAAAGGGAAAAGAAATTGGTGGGCCTTGCAATATTTCAAATAATAAATTGAGATAAAAAGATTCAATCTATGGAATCCCACGTGTATAATATGGCAGACCTACTACAATACTAAAAATGGTCCATATTATCTATAAATGCAGGGCTGATATATATATTTTTTCTGTATTTATCCATAGAAAAATTAATTTTGAAAAAATAGTTGCGTTTTGAATAATATAGCCAATGTCCTCACATATTATAAACCGCTTTATTTGCATGTAATTTAAATAAATGTTATGTCTGCATATATGGACTCTGGGGAGGGTAGAATGTACGCAAACCTTGCCACTACCTCATAGAGATAGAAAAACTGTTTTCCAGGGACCCTCGTCACAAATCTCATAATAGAAATAGCTAGATATGAAAAATAGAAAAGAAAGAGAGAGAAAGTAAACAGAAAAAACGATTAATAACAAAAAACACGTTTGCATATAACTTAAATAAATATTATGAAAAAAAGGAGGTTACATAAGCTCTAAATATTTTACTGGCATAAAGTCAAAAATGAATCAGAGGCTTTAAATGTTTGGATAATACATAGTAGTACTTTGATTTTAATTGAAAGGCTATTCTTCTGACTTTGTAAGGTGCAAAGTTATTAAGTAATATAATTCATAAAAAATTATTTCAGATGCAAAATCATTTTTTTATATGAAAATTTTACTTTTTTTTATTAATAGTACTCCCTCCGTTTCAATTTATATATCTGATTTGACTTCACATGAATTTTTAAATTTAATAAAAAGGTAAAAAAAAAAAAATACTTTTGAATACTAAGCTAAAACCTAAAACGAACAATAAAATTTTATTTTATAGAAACCTAACTTTCATTTGTCTGTTAAAAATGGTTTGCTATACCTTTTGTCCTTGAGAATCGACTAGGTATAACGGAAAAGAGTTTGACGATCGATCTAGTTACATATTACATAAGATGGGTACTTCCGATATTGTATTGAGAATTATCGGTATATATAGTAACATACTGGATTCCATCTATATAAGTAGAAGCATTCAAGAACCACTTGACAATTCTTATTTCTATTTTCCGACTCTCATCTTGTTAACTGATTTACTCGCAATATTTACCCAAAGACAGGACAAGTTGAAAGAGTTTCGATAGTTACAATTTTTGTTCTTTCATAAGAAAAATACCAATAATAATTATATTATTGCTAAGAAAATGAGCCCTTCAAATTTAGAGGTCTAAGGTAAGTGCCTTATTTTGTAACACATGGTCATGTAGCCGTCCTTGAAAATCTTATAGGTACATTTTCAACTGAACTCATAACTTTCAACACACAACATAACTTTATATGTAAAAATTCAATAAAATTGTAATAAATGATAAATATAAATTCATAGCTTTAAAATATAATGAGTTTCATGTTAAGAACCTTACGATTAAATTTACTATAAAGTTTAAATTCTAAATCTGACTAGATCAAATAAGTGTGTGGGTATATATACTAGGTGAGGAGTGAGGAGGAGAAAGAAAACAAATTAAAGGATGCAACATCATATAAAAATAGAATTGGATGGAAGGATTCCATGTTATGTTAAGTTAAATTAAGGACAGTTCCAGGGTTCTAGGCATGATGATACTAAGGTTGATTGTGATTGAGTGAAGATTTACAACCTCAAAGGAAAAATTACAAATCACATGTTGGACATTTGGGACCATTGACATACTACAACACTACACAATTCCACTAAATGGCCCTTCACTACATTTATTTCTATCTTACATTTGTGACCCATCTTTCGTCAACTCATAAACACTCGTCCAATAGCTGCTTTGGAGATGAGTTATGTATATATTTAAATTTATACGAGTATAAAATTATATTTAATAAATAGTTAAAAGGTAAGTTATTTAGAAAAGGGCATCTCCCAACTTTCACTATATATGTATAGGATCTGGGGAAGGGTCTGATTATAAAACTCTATTATATGTAACCTTATTTTGCATTTCTGCCAGATGCTGTTTTCAAGGCTTAAACTCGTGACCTCTTCATCACATGGCAAAAATTTTACGAGGTACTCCAAGGCTCCTCTTAATGATGTGCGATTTGTAATTTAGAAACATGTATAGCTAACGCATAGATATATAATTTTATGCAAGACTGAAAATAAAAATATCAATTATGGAATAATTAAACCCCGCGAAATTAAATTTACATAAAATAATACATAAATTCTTTTAACTAATCATTGCATAAGACGTACTTTTACTTAATTTTTTAACATATAAAATTCATTTTTAAAAAATTAAAAATCACATATTCAGGCATACACAAAATTTTTATTTGTTTGACGCTCAATACTCTGAATCGAACCAAACAAATTGAAATAGAGGGACAAGTACGATTCTCATTATAACTCCACTCCATATTTCCATTTTATTTGTTTGATTATTTAAATTTAATAGTGGAGGGATAAAAAAAGTAATAAAATCAGTTTTTTTGATAAAAAATTCTAAAAATAAATAAATTAAATATTTTTCACCATGTAAATAAATGGATTCAAATTTTAAATGTGTACAATTTTTTTAATGTTTTTTTTTAGGAAGCGTCCGTACACTTTGACATAGAGGTTCCTCGCCTTCATGACATCACTTCATCCAAGTACCACTAGATTCTCTGCCAGCTGTTTTGACTTGAAACAAACTTTAGTTTAAAAAAAATATATTATTACTAATATTTCCTTAAAAAAATATATTAAATTAACATGCCCAAAGTAAATAAAAGAGGCAGTAAAAATAGACATACGCATATAACTTTTTTTAAAAGAAAAACAATAATGTTAAGTTTATCTTAGGTTACTTACAATAACGCGACAACATATAATAATAATAACATATTCAGTGAAATCTCACAAGTGGGGTCTGGGGAGGGTAAGATATACGCAGACCTTACCACTACTATATAGAGGTAGAAAGGTTGTTTCCTGGGAGCCCTCGTCACAAAAACCCATCAGCAAAAATAAGCTAGATATGATAAACAAGCAAGAAAGAGAAGGAGAAAGTGCACGGAAAGAGCAATTAATAACGAAAAGCACATGACAATAAGTAAATACAGGACAATTAACATATAAAAGGCAGATAAATAACATATAAAAGACAGACAATTAACAACTCCTTCCTATCTACCCTATTAGCCTGCTACTCTAATTCTCGACCTCCACTCTTTCCTATCATGTCTAATCACCTCCCCCAATACTTCTTTGGTCTACATCTAGCCTCTCACACCTCCTAACAGGGGCATCAGTACCATCAAGCTCATAAACAAAAGATACTGAATATAGAATTTTCACAGCTTAAACTATTAAATTCAAACACTTCTGATGGTACGAACAACTTTTTCTTTCGATGAAATTCAAACTTATGACATTAAAATCGGTCAATTACTGATATAGTAATAATCTTGTGGAACGTACTAGAGGGAGACATACTCATAGAGGAACATGGGGGTTTCAAAATTCAAATACAATTTTTAGTTAGAATAGAGCTTTCAAAGAACAACAGACCAAATTATTACTGCTATTTGGCCTTTACTAATTTCCCATCTAAGTTGCTATCATTATTGTAATTAATACACTTAAATTTTTCATCTTCCTTTTGTTTTCCCAACTTCTAATTATACCCCACTCCATGTTCTTGATCAAATTTTAATCATGTTCTTTTTTTTTAATTTTAATTGTTGATTGGAGGATTTATTTCTTTTCTAGAGCAAGACAACTTTTACTTGATTGGTTTAGGGGGATGGATTTAGAAGTCTAGCTATAAATTTAGGTGAATTTAATAAATTTTAGTTAATGAAGTCTACTTGAATTTGTTGAGTTTGAAATTAAGAGATAATTTATTGTTTTATATTTATTTTTATTATGAAGTGCTTTTCATTTATTTTTTTTGGTTGTTGTGTATGTTAAAAATAATTATTTCAAAATAATTGTCAATCTGAATAATCTAAAGAGAGTTAGTTATTTTTTTCTAATTTTATCCTTAACATTAATTATTGTAGAATTAAAAGTATGTAAATAGATAAAGATTAAATAATTAATAAAAAATATTACTCAAACTACTTTCCTAGTTAATTTTTCTAAAGATTGTTTAAAATATTATTATGACAATTAAAAAAAGAAGGAAAGAATGTCTTAATGAATTAATTTCGATCTATTTCCTTATGAGTAAGATGACTTATACTCTAAGGAATCGCTTGTTAAGATGGTTAAGAGATAATAATTTTGGGAGAAAATACATAATATTTTATCTTTGTTTGATTAGAGATATTAGTTCATCTCAAAATTATTTATCCGATAATATATACTATAGTAATTGAATAAATTATTTTATATTTTTGTGAAATAACTAATCCAAAATCCATGGATATCCCACATTATGGGATAACTTTGTTTATTCCATAACTCCTAATAATTAGGATGATACAATAAAAATATCATTTTATTTAGTATTTTTTCAGAGATGTGCCAAGTTAAAATGAATAAGCAAACATGGATGGAGGAAATATTAAAAATTTATTAATCTATATAAATATTTAAAATTACCAATATTAAACTACTATTTATAATATTAATTAACTTAAATTTTTCAATAAAAATTATGGGTCAAATTTCATTGGTGCACATTTTTCAAAGGTTTAATTAAATACTCGACTGCTTATTGTAGAAATATTAATTTATGAAAATCCCAACCTTTCTTATCCAAATATCAAATTTTTCCAACTTTTTATAAAAATTACTAAAATCCCAACTTTTCTAAAAATTTCATTTATTTTTGATACCTCATTATTATATTTTTTATTAAAGAATATAATTAGTACAATTTTTAAATTTAGAAGTCTATTTATTGTCAATCACTTTTTACATTTTAATTTTTCCTTTTTTAAATCAGTTTTTTTTAAAATTTTATATTTTGATTTTTATCTGTGTGACAGTTACCATTTAAATTTTAAATGTTCCTTTTTCAGTTTTTTCCACAGAAACGTTTCTCCATTCTCATCTCCATCTCCTATATCAACTGCTCCATCGAACAAGTACATATCAATCTTCATCTTTGTTTTCATCCTCAACTACTGCACGAGCACCATTGCCCAAGGTAATCGTTTTTATATTCACAAACGCACAAATACACAAATTTGTCGTCGTTAAAAATCTCTGATTCATCTTTCTTTGTTGTATTAATGAACAAATTAAAACTTTTGTTGCTTGTAAAATTGATACCTAATTTTTTGGGGATTTTGAAGTTAATGTGTATACCTAATAATGTAACTATTTTTGATACTTACCCAATTGATTTTTTGATATTTACACTGATAGGTTGGTCAAAATGATTTCTAATTTTTGGGGATTTTTGAAATTAACTGTGGATACCTAACGAATTAAGTAATTTGATACCTACATAACTAATACAAATTATTTGGGGGTTTTGAAAGTTGATATAGATACCTATCAAATTAATTGGAATTGATACTCAACTATTTGAAGAAAATTCGAAACCCTAAAATCAATGTATTTTGATTGTTATTATTACAAGGTAAGTAATTGTTTTTTTTGTTGTTGTTAATTGTTTTGAGTGAAATTATGATTTTTTTTTTATGTTAGGGGAAGTTGATACCTAATGATGATAATAAGCAAGGAAAAACCACCAGAACCACTTGATTTCTTCATTTGGACAGTTGAGGTACTTGGGATTTTTTAAATTTTGTTGTATTTGAATTCATGAAGTTCCACTTTTGTAGATCTTGTGAGTTTACTACTATTTTAGGAATTAATTGCATAATTTGTAACTTACAGCCTTAATTTAAGGGATACTGCTAGTTGGCAGTAATTTCTTTTCCTTATTTAACGTTTCAGCATTAATTTTCAGTTACAATTAGGTAAGTATCAAGTGGCCTCAGAAGGTATCAAATAAATATCAAAAATCGGGATTTTTTGTAATTAGGTAAAGATTTGAGATTTTTAGAAATTTTTTAAAATCAGTACGGGATTCCTAAAAAATATACAATAATTTACATATGTAGGTAGGTCTAGTATTAGTTTAATGATATAGGTTGACAAATAAAGATCCACTTTTCCTTACTTTTTTGGGGAAAAATTAAATGGAGCGCCCATTATTTTTAGGCTTAAAATATTTTAATTATTTCCCCGCTTTTTCTGACTTAGGTCATACTTTTTGTTTATTATTCCCTTTGTATTAAATTATTCTGTGTAGGTGCATAATTATACACGTAGAATACTATACTACCATGAGGCCAATATTTATATATGGATTGCGTTACGACAATAATATATATAGTAAAATCTCACAAGTGAAATTTAGACAAAGCAAATACATTATAAAGATAGAGATATTATTTTCGAATGAGCAACTAGTTATATTCGGTGAAATTCTATAAGTGAGATTTAGCAAGGGCAAATAATATATGCAGATTTTATCACTATCTCATAGAGATAGAGAGACTGTTTCCAAAAAAGCAACTAATTACATTCAACATAAAAAATACTTTAATCAATAATTTAGAACCTGGTAAAAATAATGAAAGAAAAACACTAACAATTCTAAAGTTAATGGGATACGTGGAGTATGAAAAAAATTATTCGAAATAATAATTTTAGTATTTTTTAATTGAAAAAATTTGAATGATACTTGATTTATATCTGGTGAAATTAAATCTAATATATATCTCTAAAGACAAGGATTTAATTATTTTGTAGTAGAGATATCGGTTTCATTGCAGTTGAATATGTGCCATCAATGTGGGTTGTAGTTGGATGATTGAGATTCTTTTTTTCTTCACTTGATCGATTCTAATTTTTCTACTCCTACTTTTACCGGACGCAAGTGGGCCGATACCCGATTCCCACTCCCTCGCTTTTTTTTTTTGAAGACCCTTTCCATTCTCTTTCTGATAGTTTTCTGCATAAGAACACTAAATGCGCAACTTCGTAGAGCAGCTCCCTCCCAGGCCCACTCGAACTTCAGTTTCAAGTATGATTTTTTTTTAAGTTAAGAGTGCCACATTCCCGACCCCATAAATGAGCCTTACACTCTGTAATTCTAAATTAGTCGAGGCTTTATGGTAGGTATTGGAAATCAGAGTGTACAACTTTATAGCTATCTTAAAAAGATGTTTTTCAATAGACGTCAGCTCAAATAAAAAATTTATTTAATTTTTCACTCGATACTCGATGTCCATCGTTGTCCACATTCGATTAAGCATTACAAGGCAAATTAAAGTTGTACGTACAATTACATCATAATTATGTGATGGAAAATTGCCTATTACATCAATAAGATATTTAAAGAAGATTTGGTGTACAAATCCAAGATTTAGTGGGTTGCTTACCCCAAAAGTAGTTGTCTGTATTTCAAGTTTGATTAGGTCCACATTATTACTCTTAGCAGCCTATACTTTTTCTATAGTATTATTAACATGTGACATTGTATTTAAACATAATATTACTCAATTAATTAATTAATTGTATCCACTAGTTTGGGATTTGATGATTAATCTTTACGCTTGTGAGCAACTGAATAATAAATTAAGATAACAGAAGAAGTTTAAAAGAGTCATAATTAATCAAATAATGGTTGATTAAACGCTAAGAAAGGGAAAAAAGAGTAGATATCTAGCTTTTAGCCTTCATCATTTGCTTCAACTAATTCAAACGTGCTTTTAATTTCTAAATTACCAGCTTAAGTTATAATAAGTATAAAAATATGTAATAGAGCTTAAGTTATAATAAGTATAAAAATATTTATATGATCAGATCGCTTGTTTAATAAATTATTATTTCATTTGGCACCCTATCTTTTTTGGCTCATCCCCAAAAGAATGTCGTCTTATTCTAATGAGAAACAATTTAACTTTAAATTATTATTTTTACCCTTAATCAAATAATTATTAGCTACACAAATATCTAAGAATGATTTTACACTACAAATTTCAAAAGTCTTCCTTTTTTTCTTAAACATCGTGTCAAGTCAAAGGATGCAATATAAAATGGGATGGAGGGAGTAATAAATTTCTTGATAAATATTACTCCCTCCGTTCATTTATACTTGTCACTATTTCACTTATCGAGGCCAAACTATATGAATTTGATCAATGTTTTAAGATGTATTTTTTCATCATATTAATATGAGAAGGATTGCAACTTATACCATTTATCATATGGTTTTCAACCATCTAAATTTTAGATTTCAAATATTAAATTTAGCTACTTCAATTTAGTTTTGAAGTTTAATCAAGTTGACCTAGAAAAACGAAACAGTGACAAGTAAAAGTGAACAGAGGGAGTAGTTGAAAACTTGATAAAATTAGAATAGTAAATTACTAATCTTCTATCATGTGTTCAAATTTTTCTAATTGAGTGTTAGAGGATTCATAGTATGTGTAGCTTTCCATACTTCATATCCATCATTTTCGAAGAGGGGAAGAGATCTCTTTTCTGCAGCAAATAAAAAAAAAGGAGATTTGACTCCGCACAACCTAACATTCCATTCAACAACAATGATCTGTGCTTAGAATGCATCATTAGATCTCTACTCTAGAAACGCTATAGAGACAACAAAGAACACATTTTAACCCTGACTGTCGATCAAAAATCATGAAGTGTCAAAAATTATAACTACACTAGAGTCTATGGTGGATGTAAATATGATTAATAATTTCATAAAACTCAATAGTTTAACACACACAGACAACACACACATATATATAATATATATAACCATTTGTAATCACCTAGAGATATCTAAAAACAATAATCTTGACAATGAAACAGATAATTTGTGTGGCTTGATAGAGTATAAGTTACACTCGTACACATATAGCCATTCTAAATTGATTGAAGTGTGGATATATTTTGGGATCATCATTTCCACCATATTATTAATGTGTAAATATTTTCAAATTTATTCACTTCAAAATAATTCTAAGCATGCGGTATTTGAAGTTTCGATAGACTGAAGTTCAGTTATTTTTTACCTACACTTCATATACAAGTCCAAATTTTAAATATTTTTGTGATCTAACTTCAGACGCATATATTTGAACTTTTTCTTTTATAGTAAAAAGTATTAAAAAAATTAAATATTAAATACAAATTAAATAATAGTATCCAAATAGATATACATAGTGAAATTTCTACCTCCAAAATTTCATGTAATACTAAATTATTTCAAATTGAATTCCCCTTCCAAACTATAAAGGCTATTTGGGCTACTCCTATGATGTATTGGCCCAAACATTTTTTCTAGTTTTAATGGTTCCAACCGACCCGGCCCAAGTAATTAATTCGTTTACTCAACATATCCAGCCAATCAGAAAGCACTACGTGTCTCATTCGAATACCACAACCGTTAACGGTTTCAATTTTCCCTCCATTAACTCTCAACTGTACTTCTGTACAAACCCAAAACACGCTTAACCTACGCACTTTTTCCGTCCGGCGCACGTTAGTAGAGTTCATGTTCGCCGTGTTTCGCCATGGCTTCAGCTATTCCTGTTGTTCAGTCGGGTCGGATCCGGGTTCTGAAGAAAGGATCAGGACCGGTGGTGGGACCGGTGGTGTATTGGATGTTTAGAGATCAACGGATAAGAGATAACTGGGCGTTAATCCACGCCGTTGATCAAGCTAACAAGGCAAATGTACCTGTAGCTATTGCTTTCAATTTGTTTGATCAGTTCTTAGGTGCTAAAGCTAGACAGTTAGGGTTTATGCTTAGAGGCGTTGAGAAACTTCGGGGAAATCTCGAAAATACTCTGCAAATTCCCTTTTTTCTATTTCAGGTAAATGAAATTGGTATTTACATGTCCAGGCTAGCTTACGCGCATTTCTTTTAAATTTTGAATATTCATTGCTTATACAATGTTCATTTTGCACTTACATTTGCTGTTATAAACTCAGTTTCAGTTTGTTTTGAATCTAGTCTTAAATTAAAGACGCCTAGAAAGTACTAAAATGCCTTTTAATGTCGTGGTATTAAACATGCCACGTGGATAGTTAGAATCAAAGAGTTGTCAAAAAGGAAAAATACATTCTTTTTAGAACGAAATGAAAAGGCAAATAAGACAAACATGTTGAAATGAGCAGAGTATTTGTTTTGCATGAACTGAACGGTAATAGTCTATTACCCCCTCTTCATGTAGGTCGAGCTTCCTTTTCAGCCCTTTCACTTAGTTTGAGCTGAATTACATCCACCCTCTCACCCGTAGTGTTCCAAAAATTTACGAATCATGTAGTAAAGTTGAGTAGTGGTTTGATTAAGAAATGTAATTTTTTCATATTTAGGTAGACTTATTATTGTCTTGTGTGTGCTTAGAGCTTCAACTCTTCTTTCTTGGCATGTTTTTAGTTAATCCACAACCGAAATTGTCATTGTCACTTTATATAGTGTAAAAGATGTTGTAACTTGATTATCGTTTAGTAGAAACAGTGTGAAAAAATAAATTTGTAGTAGAAGGGAGAATGTAAAATTTTGATAACCTCTAATTCTGGAGAACCAGAATTTAGCAGTATTAGGCTGGGATGAGTGTAAGCAGCACAGGTATTGAAGATTCATATAGCAAAGTCCAACTATTTTGGGATTTACAGTTCGATCGATTGATTAATTAGTTATGATCTAATATGACATTGTGTTTCATTTCATTTTCAGTGATCCATTTGACGTATGCATATGCTTCTAGATGTAAACTTTTCCATGATTTTGTGCTGAAACTCCAAAAGTAAACCTTGTATTGATCTCTATGATGGCTTATTTCCAATACGTTTTCTTTTCTAATCCTTGTTTATTAATTAGTCCTTTTTAAGCTCATTATGCAATGGCTTTCTTGAACAGGGAGAAGCTATAGACACAATTCCCAATTTTCTGAAAGAATGTGGAGCTTCTCTTCTGGTAACGGACTTCTCACCTTTGAGGGATGTTCGGAGTTGGAAAGAAAAAATTTGTGAGAGGGTGGGTGAATCAGTGACAGTACACGAGGTCGATGCACACAACATTGTTCCTCTTTGGGTGGCATCAGATAAATTGGAATATGGTGCTAGAACCATTCGGAGTAAAATAAATAAGCTTCTACCTGAGTATCTAATTGAATTGCCTGCAATAGGGCCTCCCAAGATGAAGTGGTCTTCTTCAAACCCTCCAATAGATTGGCCAAACCTAATAGCAGATGTTGTAAGGTAAGATATTCACTCTGGTCTAACAATCTTAGTGAATTTCATTGTTTTAGCTTACAAATGCTATAATTTGCTCACTGCACCAGGAAAGGAGCAGAAGTTCCTGAACTTGAATGGTGTGAACCAGGCGAAGACGCTGCATTGGAAGTGCTAATGGGAAGTAAAAAAGGGTTCCTGACTACCAGGTTGAAAAATTATTCGACGGACCGTAACAACCCTCTGAAACCCCAAGCACTTTCTGGTCTCTCTCCTTATTTGCACTTTGGGCAGATATCAGCACAGAGATGTGCTTTAGAAGCGCACAAAGTTCGGAAAAATTATACCCAGGTTGTGGACTCGTATCTGTTTATCTACATTTCTGCTATAATTCTGCTTAATATGAAATGTTTTCTTCAGTCAATAGAAAGAGACGATAAGTTAGCTCTGCCCTTGCGCAGTCTTTCAAACATATTTGAATTTAGTAACTGCTCTTGATTTTCATAAGGTTCTATATTTACTTGTGATTTTCTATCCATTATCTGTATACCTGATATGAAGCTTATTTGGCTGATTGCCGCTTCTGCAGGCAGTTGACACATTTCTGGAGGAAATGATCGTTCGCAGAGAACTTGCTGATAACTTCTGCTATTACCAGCCTCAATATGATTCATTACTGGGTGCCTGGGAATGGGCGCGTAAAACCTTGATGGAACATGCATCTGATAAACGGGAACACATATACACGTGAGTTAAATGCTTTCATTTGTTTTCTCAGTAGATCTAGATTAAGCAAGAAAAGAATAAGATTCTTAACTATCAGTTCGTCAAATCTCTATATGAAACAGAAAGTTTGTGTAAGATGGTAGTATCTACTTTATATGGTATTGAAGTTGGAAGTGCATATGGTCTTTTGCAGGCGAGAGCAATTGGAGAAGGCACAGACTGCAGACCCTGTAAATTACCTTTTCATCTAATTATTACATTAACAAAAAGTACCAAAAGAGTGATATATATACTATTAGGTAGTGAGGGAGGATTTTCGATCTGATTTGTAGACCTTAGCATGGCACTGCTGTTTCTAGCAGGATCCTCCTCACATCTTGCAATGACATGGTCTTGTTTTCATGTGTTTCAGTTGCTATACCTTCAAATATATTTCTGACTTGTTAATTGTTTTATTTCTTGGTTCAGCTTTGGAATGCTTCTCAATTAGAGATGGTTCATTATGGAAAAATGCATGGTTTTATGAGGCAAGTAATACTGCTCCATACTTATGTCCTGCTCCTACTAGTTGAATTCCTGACAAGTGACTCCGCCCAATGCATTATATGTTCTTCTGCATCATTTAATTATGCTTCTCACTTATCTGGCAAGCATGAATAAGGTCGCAAAATTTTACATAACAGGCAAAATGAAAAGACAGAAACTTATTCTTACGTTTCTTAAGTTCCAGATTGCAAATTTTTTTGCAGGATGTATTGGGCAAAAAAGATACTCGAATGGACAAATGGACCAGAAGAAGCTCTGGCTATCGCAATATATTTGAATGATAAGGTAATCTATCTGCAGTAAAAGATTGCATCTTTTGGAGATGCATCAGAGTTTTGATCTGAAATCTTGCACTTTTGCAGTATCATATAGATGGAAGAGATCCTAGTGGTTATGTTGGATGCATGTGGTCAATATGTGGCATACACGACCAGGTACTCACTGCAACACGCTTAATCCCTTCTATATATGTTGTTCAAACACTTCAAAAATGTTGACAGGTGAGTCATTGGATCTTTCAAAAATAGTGCATTTTTGGATTATCCAACACAAGTACGACAACATTTTTGAAGAGTCTGAACAATTTAGTTCACTGTGAAAAAACTAATAGTGTTGTTTTCTTTATCACTGCTCACACTGTTATCCAAATAATAGCACATAATTATCTCCTGTAAGAATAAAGCCTTTGCCATGCAAAATCTAAATAACAAGTTTTTCCAACGTTGAAAATCACTATCAACCTAATAATTAACATATATATCTGTTACTCTCATGGTAAACCGTTACTATCCTGAGAGTGGCGGATAAAAGTGTTTTTCAAATCGATTAGTCAAAACACAAATAACCATCTTCCATAAAAGAACTTTCCAAAATAAACACATTTCAAGATTTTGGCCATGAGTTGAGGATCTTCTGGAAACAGTCTCTCTATCTCAATGAAGTAGTGGTAAGGTTTGTGTACATTTTACCCTTCTCCAGACCCCACTTGTGGGATTTCATGAGTATGTTGTTGTTGTTAAGATTTTGGCCATACAGGTTATAAGCTCATACCTTTTGTGAAAACTATGCTAACCCACATTTTGTGTGCTTGCATTCATTAACTGAAACTGAATTTTTTCATGTCTGGTCTTCAGGGTTGGCGTGAGCGCCCGGTTTTTGGGAAAATCAGGTACATGAACTATGCAGGTTGCAAGAGGAAATTCAACGTAGACGGGTATATTTCTTACGTCAAGAGGTTAGTAGGTGAAAGCAAGAAAAGAAAAGCAGAAGTATTTTTGGACAACAAGGCAAAAAGAACTGCGTAGTTAGCATTATTGAAAGGCTCCTATTATTGTCATCAAATGTCATGTACTCCCAGATTTTGCAGAGATTGATAGTTGTTTACACTATGGCCTTTTTATTTCTTTTTTAACTTATGAACCTTTTAGATCTCAATATAAAGATCTATTTTGGACAAACCAAAATCTTATGAGAAAAAGTTAGTGGTCCAAATGTTTGTAGGTTCTTGCAAAAATTTTAAAGGCAATATTTGCACAACTTTTATGATTATGAACATAATCCAAATTATGGTCCTAAAAGGTTGAGATTTGCGGTTCTTCTTAGGATACGTGTATAAACTAAAAATGTAGTAACTACGTAGATGCAACATATTAGGTTGGCTTGTATATTATGGATTCACAGTGGTAAGGTCTCGTACACTACTCTTTTCAGGCCCCACTTGTGGGCTTCCACTGGAGTTATTATTGTTGTATATTATGACCTAATTTCGTGAGATGAAACTTTTGGCATAAGTCATGTGTCAAGACATAATTTTTTAGGTTATGGAACTATATGCATAATTCGGTGTGAATTAAGCAGCATAACTTATTCTGCCGAGACATAACTTATTATATATTATGAAACGAAAATAATATATATTTTCGATCACTTTTTTGTTACTTAAAAGTGTTGAAGGACAACTTGAAGACCGTGGACTTAAAGGTAAAAAAATTGAAGACCACCCAAAAATAAGACATTTGTGCTAATGACCTTGGTTAATACTTGGGCCACGATTCAAAGTCCTAATGAACTAAGAAGTTCCGAAATCTAGTTCATAGTCAAAATTGGAAAATATTCAGCCTAAAAATGTACCTACAATCTTAGGGTTAGAGGTGAGAAAGAGTGCTTACTATCGGAGTAACTAAAGATCCTTTAGACTGGATGACTCAAACCCACAATCTTCGGGTTATTGGTAAGGTGTGCTTACCATCCGAGCAACTAAAGATCCTCAACCCTCATGACTGGGTCACTCGAACTGGAAAAACAAACCACTACTTTACAAGATTTTGAAATTTTGGCCAAACAGGTTTATAAGTCTAACTGAGATTTTTCATGTTTAGCCTTCAGGGTTTAAGAGTTTGAGACTTAGAGCTTTGCAAGCTGAGTAATGAGACAACAAATGCCTAATCTATTTGAATCGTTTCTGTGTGTCTCGTATTCATAGTAAACAAGACATCATGCATCCTAAATCATCATTAGAGCATGATTAATTAGGCAAAAAAATTAACGATTTGAATCCTGAGGAATGCCTTCACAACAGAAACTGTACGTGAAAAAAGGAAGGTGGAAATTTTTTAAAAAGGAAATCCTAAAAAAAGAAAGTAGAGAATTTTTCTTCCAAATGGGGCCTCTACATTAACAGAAATTACATTATACACACAATAGAAGTCTTGAATGGGACCTATAAAATGATACAACATACCCAAACCCCAATATTTTGGCACATTTGACATTAACATTCCCGGGGGAATCTGAATGTTCCACCAACTTTGCACTTAACATTTCGATGTGCCAGATATCTACCAAAAGACTGCCAAAAATTGAAATAAATCAACGTAGGTTTGGTATACAATTGGAATGCTGGCCTGGGATATAAGAGATTCTGGTTTCCATCTTCCCAGCAATTTGTTTCTAGATCTGCAAATCATCCAACGAGAGTTCGTCTACAGTCAGGAGCTTTAGTTTCTGCAACACAATCAACCAACACAAGTCAGTGTAGGCATTTATATCTCTAACTATACACTGAAATTTATCAGACTTCCAGCATATAGAACTCGTAGAAAAGGCATGATAAGTAGCGCGGTGTTCGGTATGAAGAAAAATGTTTTCCATGACAATTTTTTTTTGTAAATGTGTTTCTTACATTTGTATATAATTTATAGAGAAAAACTATGAGAGGTGGGGATGTGAAGGTAAGGGTGTGGGTGGGGGAGATGGGGGAAAAGAGGGGGTATCTTGAAGAGTGAGGAAGACACATTAATGCAGAATGTTATTTGTGGAACTTATTTCTCTACTTCTAGCAGGGAAGTCATTTTCCTCATTCTAAAGGAATTTATTTTCCAAAAAAATATTTTTCACAAATTTCGACCAACCTGAAAAAAATCGAAAACATTTTTTCAGAAAATATTTTCCTCCATACCGAATACACCCTAAAGCTATATAACTAGTTCTCCAGCTAACAAATCATGGAGTCCAAATGTTTTAAGATGCTCGGCTTTTCCTACAAAATAATTGTTTGTGGTCCAAAATAATGCAAACAGAAGCATATATGCAAAAAATGCAAAACAAGATCCAGAAAAGGACAAGCTTTATTGGACATTCTCAAGAAGGGTTGTCAATTATCAATAAAACGACAATGGAAAAGCTCCAGGCAATAACGTATTTTTTTTTAAAAAAAACTATCATTACCAACTGAAGAAATTAATTACAGTTATAATGAAAAAATTAATTAATTACAGTTAGTAACAATTATTTATAGACCTCTTTTGTAAAGGCGCCCCAAATGAAAAAAGAAAAAAAGAGATGGGGAAGAAAGCAGAGAAGTGTCATACCGTAATGAATTGTGGAGGGTCATCGATGCTGGATGAACCAAGAATTACTTCTCTCTTTAGCTTCGTAGATAACTTATGACAAGCCCGCAACTGAAACATACAAAGCAAAATGACTTTGAGATTAACATATATGACATGTAAAGCTAAAACATTAACATGCTAACAAGAAAACCAAATATAAGCCTGAACTGAGAAGTGTAGAACTTGTTCTTCTTGAAAAACATAACGACGAACGGAAAGTATAAAGTCTGAAAATAACACCTCTGATCGTGTAGCTCCACCAACTATAAAAACAAAAATGCGTTGACCCATTTTCTTGAAATCGCTTGATGCATGCCTCAAGATTGAATCACTGAAAGAGAGTGAGAGAATTCAATCAACACTTCCTTTAAATGATTGCCTAGTGCTGGCACAGAAATGATATCATGATATATAATGGTGAGGAGCAATAATGTGTACCTAGAATATCCATCATCAGAATTTCGAGGGCGGGCCCATGTAGCTGTCCTTCTCGATCTCATTGAATGAGGAGTTGGAACTTGATTTGCTTGTATTGGTGCAGACTGGGAAGTTGCTAGGAAAGTTGGACTTGGATCATTCATACAGGGATAATCATTCTTTGGTAATTCCCCTTTACTGAGTTTTTCAACAAGTTCCTGCAAGAATAGAATAGCTTTGATCAGCTAACCAACTCAAAGTAGCATCTTGGGATATCTGAGTCACCCCAACCCATCAATGTGATGAATACATCGACCCTGATATTAGATTTTATTCTTGCTGTGGGAACTAACTATGTACCACTTTTCTTCAGAAAGCCCGAAGTTTGTTCTTTATCCCTGGCTGTTGTTCTTTTGGGGTGGGTGTTTGAATCTGAGGGAGGGAACATGGGACTTAAATTGTCAAGTCCTTTGACATTGTTGGCTTTACATGTAGAATCATGACAACCATAATCAGAATCATCAGTTCATAGATAAGGTGTCATAACACACCCATGTAGCATACCTCTATCATAGGGTAAAAACGAGACAACTGCCATGTTGATGCTTGATCAGTACGGTCTTTTCTAGCGGCGTGCTTCTTCTGTTATAAAAAATAGAACAAGGAAATCTCCGTCAGAAGGGGCTTATCATGAATGAAAACAATTTCACAGCAAATCTTGTACCTTGTGAACGTCAAACTTGAGAGAGAAAGGTCCCAGTGAGCTTTTCTTATTATCTGTTGATCCCTCCAGCAATCTCATATTGTACACGGCATTCATGTCATCTTGGGGCAGTCGCGCCAACTAAAGGGATACAAATGTGAGTGTTTATGTATACAAAATTGTCTACACAGAATGAGAGCAGCTGTGTCTACCATTCAGGATAGTACTAAAGTGAAGTTCAAAGTCAATGTAGTTCCAGATGAAAAGTTAACATGAAAGTAATCAGAATTAAAACAATGCCAACACATGAGAATTCAAGTCAAACAGTAGATTGTGTTTTCGACCACTAAGAAGATCATAACATGAAGTAACTATCTCATTACTTAGAATTGCTGTTAGTAGTTCAACCAAGAATAAGAAAATCTCCAGTATAAGGTAATACTTGTTTGATTCAAGATATTGGAAATGACAATAACAAATCACCGACCTCCATTAACTTGGAAAGTTTGTCACTTTCAAACTTCTCAGGATGAATGGCCGCATAAATCATCAATAAGCGTAACTTGCTTTCCCGTGTCACATCCTGCAGACCACAGCTAATTGCTCAGATAAACAGATCTAGACATTAAGGAGGTTTAACAACCTATCCAGTTTCTACCTGATGAACCCTCAGAAAATTGATCAATTCTTTAGTCCCTGCATCTCCAAAAACAAGGTCCTGCTCTAATTGGCCAATTTCCTTTAGACTCGACTCCCTGATAATTCTGTTTAGCTTCCCGGCAATCTGGATTCGGAAAAAATGGTCATCATAACACACTGATGACTTCTTCAATAAAAGATCTTGGCACCATACACTAAACTCTAAATTAATAGGAAACTGAATATTTATATTGTACATATGTACTCAGGTAAAGCATGGCTGCAAAAGTAATTCCACAAATACACATACAAAATGAAGTGATTACTCTACAGCTACCCACAGCGTCGTCTCACCAGTCACCATCATAATGAAACCCTCGATGCCAAAAATAAAATCATAGATTGCACCAAATATTGTGTTAATCCAAGCAAAGCACCAGAAAATTACAGTGTCTTCATCAATACTTGCATTAGTCCATAGGTCAATGGATATTTTCACCAACCTGTAGATACTGGGTCCAAAAAAATGGATCCTCTCTACATTACATTTGTTCATGTCAGGGATATCTGGATGTGTTTCTTATATATTTTCTCCCAACTTGTCTTGTACAAAGAATTTGATTAGATATAGGAATTGAGACAAAGTCCCAAAAACTGACTAGCATCTTAGTAACATAAGAATAAGAATTGATTAGAAGATAAAATCATCTCTTCTGGCACTTGTTTAGAAGGACTAGACAATCAAATATATTTGGCTCCCATTTTTCATATCCTGTTTAGGACAGTTTCAATTATGCGCGAAAATTGAATTAATTTAATTTTCATTTTTATGAAAGTAGATTAGTAACAAAATAGTTGGAAAATAATATATTTCACAGGGAAAACTATTTTAAATTTTGAAATGTTAAATAAACTCGAGTTCTTTAGACTTGTGAAGATTTTCAGAAACCTAAAATGTAGTCAATTAGGTTAGACAATAAGAAACCCAAATATCTCTAGTCTTTTCATGAACAATTATAAGAATATAGATGCAATTTGACTATTAGCCTTAATCATCTCCTCTCAGATTATCTTTAATGCCAGAACGATAGAAAAGCTCTTATAGTTTAGCCTATCTTGCACACAAGAAGAATCAATATCATGCACATTTGAGTGACCTGCAGTTTGCCACAATACTAGAATAGACATAATAAAATTACAATGCAAGCAAGAGTCCAGAGCAGCATAAGGCTTAATGAATGACATAAACAGCATCTCTTAACCAGAATAGCAAATAAAGAAACATCTTTAGCTGCTTTACGTACAAAAGTGTAGACATAACATCAAACTTAACTTCAAAGTGCAAATCATCAACTGGAATTTTCAGAAGACTCACATCAACATGGAGGGAGAGCTTCTCAATTTGTTCACTGTATTGAGGTAAAGCCTGAACCATCTTTTGCAAATCCCGAGTAGATAATTGACCACCGTCCCTACAATTTTGAGAAAAAAGTGGAGTAAGCAACATAACCTATCTGGTTTAGAATCTAAAGAATGGGAAAAAAAGGCTGTGCCTCTAAGTCCAGACTTGCAGGTATTCCAGTTTACCCAAATAAAAAATGGCAATTCAAGCGGCGAATAGTTCGATAATCTATAAATAAATGGCTAAAGACGTTTTCTAGTAAATGAGAATACTCTAACACGCGTCCAATTTGTAAAATAAGTCCATGGATTTAGCTTTGTACGGCGTCTCGTAGCTGATAATTGACATACCGATTCTTCCATAAAGGAATAACAGCTTCTTTACTAATAAGGAAGCTACTTCAGTCGCACACTTGACGAGACTTGGAAAGCTTTTTCATCCTTAAGGGCCAACAAAACAGATCTCAGGTCATCCATTGTTTGAAACAACACAGCCCCAGATTCTTACATCCTAAACGTGTCTTGCAAATTGCATTAATTTTCAACTCATATCATGACAAAGCATTTCCAAACACATAGTTCAAGCGAAATTTTTTGGAAAAAAGGTTTTGTAAATTGCAAAAAGTGCAGACTGACCTTGAACCTTGATGCATTTGTGCAGCTTTATTCTTGGACACAAAGTTTGTCATCTTCTCATGCAACCTTTCACTAGCCTGACAAACCAATTACTGGTTAGAGATTGCATAATCACGTCCTGAACCTAACTTATAAGCTAGTTATGCAAAAGACCTACATCAGCAATGTGTGCGTGGCGCAGCTCTAACCAAATAGGATCATGATCCTCCAAAAGAACATCTTTCTTCTCAGGAGGGCCACCAGCTTTGCCAGGAACCTAGCCTTGTATAAAATTTCACTGTTATGGTAGATTCAACAGCATTTCTATTAGAGAGACTCAAAACACACAACTCACCTCATGCACATATTTATTACCGTCCATATTTAACAAGTCATGGCACATTGCGTCATATGTCCACTCGTGTATAATGGGCGCAATCTTGAAAACAGAGGGAGATAGAGAAGCATGTCAAGGAAATGAAAATAGACATGACTAATTTTTTTATTTATTTTTTTTGAAAAACTAAAATAGACAAGACTACTTGGAAATATGAAGGAAATAAAGTTGACTAAACCTGGTCTACTGATCTATCCACAATAAGCAACTCGCAAGTTTCTGTCTGTGGAAAGTGAGGAAGAGTCGATTTGTACTTTGTAAGATAATTCCAAACACCAGCTGCAAGCTTTGTAGGAATTAAATCACGAAAGGTTGTCATGGTGGTATGATCAAGTGATTTTGCAGCGCGGTAGCGCACCAAAGGAAATTCCTGCAGAAATTAATGTTAGCAAGGGCGTCTATATGCTGAATGCTCCAGATCAAGATCTAAATGCTTACCCGCAAAGATGCAAAAACTGTTGCAATACGGTTAGCCATCACATTCAAACACAAACTACCATTCCGAGAACCTTCATCATCTCCATAAAGCTCTTCAAGCGCTCTCTCATTATCAGTAATAAAACCCTATATGGTAATATGGGATTGTTAGGAAGTGATAAATCAAATTACAAAGTCTCTAAGAGATGGCTTATCAACCTATAGGACGACATCAAGGGCCACCTTCACCTCTATCAATCTCATTTCTCATTTATCTTGACGGCAAAAGATTAAGTAACAAGTCTATGTAATTCCTAGAATTGACAAAACTAAATGGCAGTTCTTTAACTGCAGATATGTGATCATTTTATTTCCATGCTGAATCATTTAAAGTAGTTGAGTTTTGATGACTTCCGATTAGTGTTCAAGCTAAGGAGGGTTTCCATGTCGATATCAAAACCTTGGAGTCCTACAAAAGGTCGTGAGACCAAGCTTTCAAGTCAAACAAGCCAAAGGAAGAAGACTGGGGAAACTTCCAAAACTACGTGGCCATGAAGGAGTTCATGGAGCAAGGCAGAAGCTATAAAATCAGTTCATGTCCATGAACCCCTTTCATGGGGTCAAAGGATGTTGTCCTTTACTTCTGTTTTTGGTCTAATTGTATTAAAGGCCTAATTTAGAGTTATTTTGGACTTTATTAACTATTCCCTTGGCCCTAGTATAAATATTCCTCTTTCCCCATTTGGTAGGGTTAACTAGATTTTGAATGGTAGAAGATTTAACTTGTCTGGTAAGGGTTTAGGGAGTGTTCGCCCAGCATCTCTCTTTAAACCTCTCTTGAATTGATCCATGTGTGAATATCCAGTGTACGAGTTCATGTCTTTTCCCCCCCCTGGATTTATTCTAGTAATTAACAGTCTTTAGTTGCTAGATTATCCTTTCTTTCTTCTAAATTCCCTTCCCCCCAACCCCCACCCCCTCCATCCGTTCTATCTCTAGATCTATCCTTGTTATTCTCTCCTGCTATTTAATTTTTCATGTCTATTTGTTGCTTCAGTATTAGATTGTTATCAACTGATGACCCACAAATAATAAGAAATGCAAGCATCACTTAATCAAATATGGACGCACACTTCACTATGAAACAACTAAAGTGGATAAGAAGAATGACTAGGGAAAAAGCTCCAGACTGGCCCAGGGCTTTAGTTCAGTTGTAGATACATAATGTGTCATGTTTGGGTTGGGCACACATCAGGGGTTCAAAGTTTAACAAAGTAAAGTGGGCTCATTAACCACTGTCACGAACTATGCGCCAGCTGCCCTTGAGGATTTCTCAATTAAAAAGCTACAGAGTTGATGAAAGTTTATGTGTAATAACCGAATGGATGAGGACAAAAAGTGTCTAGTCAAGATGATAGGGTCAGGATATCAACTAAATAATTAGACCTGTCATGATCCTTCCTTTCACATGTATACTCCAAAGGAGGAGGACAGCCGTTGTTACACTACACAAAGTTCCTTTATTGTCATGTCCTTGTACTCCAAAATAATGAAAGGAACGCAAAGTTCAGGTATGACATCCAACTGGGTGAGATATTAGTTTCTGGTTCTTCAAAAATATCAAGAACAAGGATCAATCCATTTTGCAACATCATATACCACTATTCTAGACAACCCCAGGGCAAAATCTGCTGGCAAAAAATAAGACATATTTAGAGCTGTTGCACTAAAATAACTTCTTGTTAAAGAAGGTTACAGACAAAAAGTTCGGCATATACAACATGATTCACAGCTTCTCCCAGTGTCAACGATAACAAAGGAAAGACCCCTTTCCACAGAATTACATTCTCCAATTAAGCACATGAATCCATGCAGAAACTAACAAATTTCATTACTTTTTGAGCGATGCATCATCACATACCTGGCTGTCAATAGCAAAAAACTCCAAATTCATCTGCGCAGAAAAGCCCCCAATAAGAACAGTAGAGCCAATAAAAGCAACAAAGAGTAAAATTCGCTCAAGAAAAGATTTCACAAAAGAAGGATGATAACTTCTCTCAAGGCACCAATGCGAGATAAAACACTTGAATCCCTCTTTATGTGATTAACCAACTCTTTAGCAATAGGTGAACTAAAGAAGACATATGCCCTGAAAAGAGAATAGAGAAGAGCAGAGGATCAGAGAGAAAGGAAGGATAAAAAAAAACAAAAGCAAACCAGACTATGATATCTAAGTTCCATCTATCCTTTTGATAAAATCAAGCTTCCATAAAAATTTGGAAAGGGAATCTAAGGAATTGACAATCAGACTTCGGGATATAGAAGAATACATTGGACAGAGGTCTAAATCTGGGTAACTTAAAGGTCTTTTTTCAGAATGCAATAATTAAACAGAGGTCTTCTCACTCAAATAGCATTTAGGTGGGAATGTACCTTCACAATGTCGGTGTACATTCAGCCAAAGATGATGTGAAGTTTCACATAGAGCAAATCTAGCTTTAGGTTTAATTACTGCAAGGTGGTTCTGACAGAATCTTTATTCAGTCTAGACAGAAGCTCCAATATTAGTAAGGGACTCTCACAGAGATTGAAATCATAGGATTATATGAGAAAATGCTTTCACAACTGCTACTTGTGACAGCCTACCCTTCTCTCAAAATGTCCTCTGCCTATGTATAACATTTTCCCTTTTGCACCAAACACAAATGTCAATTAACTTCTTTCAATAATATGAATTAGTGCATCATAGGTACAAGTGTACAACACGTTAATACATTATTTCTATCAATAGCGGTTAGTTAACTAATACACAATTGTCAAAGAAAATATGCGACCAGTCAAAGAAAAATATGTGACCAAGACAAAAAGCATTCAGAATGGAACTCAAGATATTAATGGACATACTTTCTATACAAAGGTGATTTCCCAGCCATGTCAGATAGAAACATCAGGACACTGCAAATAAAAGAAAAGGTTAATGATAAGTGTGTATGGATAAAGACAAAGAATCTGCACATAAATATACACAGCAAGGCTGATATTACTAAGATGAACACAGAGCTAGCATAATAATGATAGCCTTATCAACAGAAATTCCTGGAAAAAAAGCACTCACAGAAGTTATGCTAATAGTATCACAATAACCTATGATTGTAGAGGCAAGACAGGATAAAGAGATCCTTCTATATCGAAAACCAAGTTGAGAAAGTAATAGGAAAGTTCCTGGATCACTCATGGAGAAGAACCAAAACAGAATGGTAAAATCTCTACTATAAATGGAGTTTCTAATAATAGTAATTAAACTAATTGCTTGCAATATCTGTGTTTTTCTTTTATACTCCACATAATAGCTTATGTATGAAGCAAATCATAGACAAGATTACCGATTTTTAAAAGAAATAAAACTCAAAGACAAGATACAGAGAGATATACTCCTACGTGATCAGAGTCAAAATTCACGATACTAAAACAAAAATATAACTTACTTAACATACTGCAACCTCAAAAAAATTCAGTGATCCCATTTAAATTCTATCATCCTATGATATGGTGAAGGGACACCAAACTGAAAGTAGAATAGATTGTGTAAAGCTGAAAGTCTCCTAATGAAATGGCTGTGGAGATATATCAGTGAGGAAAGGACCCTCTGGAAGGAAGTGATAGTGGCAAACTATGGTGAGCTTAATACATGGGTTTCAGATACTGTTTCAATGCCATACGGTTGGGGAATGTGGAGGTACATCAGAGCTCTGTGGGACTCAATGGAAGAACTGACTCTAAAGGTGGGGAATGACATCAAAGTCAATTTCTGGAAAGATGTTTGGATCAGTCAAAGCTCTCTGGGAGAAACTTTTCTAGACTTATACTCTATATGCAATAACCTTGAAGCCAAATCAGTGATTGTTGGACAGCACAAGGGTGTAATCTGTCCTTTAGGAGGTTTTTGGATGATTAGAAGTAGACAGAGTAGCATCCCCATTGGAAAAGCTGGATAAATTTAATATTTCTACAGATGTTCCTGATAGAGTTACCTGGAACCACACCAAAGAGGGTATTTACACAGTTAACAGGTGCCTACAGGAGAAGGGTGCAGGAATTGACACGAGGTGGACAATATCACTGGAATAGCATATGGAAAGGATTGATACCTACCAAGGTTAAATGCTTCGCTTGGTTAGTTATTAGGAAAGCATGTCTCACACAAGAAGTGCTGCAGAAGAAAGGAATGCCACTAGTTCCCAGGTGTACTGTGTGTAACTTGACAGGAGAAACAAACAATCATCTATTCTTACATTGCAAGTACACCTTTCAACTGTAACTCTTCCTAAACATTTCTGCCAAAGCTGGTCCATGCTAGAGCATACTTCTGACCTCCTAAGCTGTGTGGGTGGGGGGTGGGCAGGACTCAAAGAAGATGGTGGAAATTCATTCCTTCGTGTACTTGGTGGTCAGTGTGGAGAGCAAGTAATGGTAGATCTTTTGAAGATAAATCCAATTCCATTCACAAAGTCAATTGGAATTGTTTAGTATTTGTATCGTTTTTGGTTTAAACAACTATGCACAGAAGATGTTGATCACGAGGTGGACAATATCACTGGAATAGCATATGGAAAGGATTGATACCTACCAAGGTTAAATGCTTCGCTTGGTTAGTTATTAGGAAAGCATGTCTCACACAAGAAGTGCTGCAGAAGAAAGGAATGCCACTAGTTCCCAGGTGTACTGTGTGTAACTTGACAGGAGAAACAAACAATCATCTATTCTTACATTGCAAGTACACCTTTCAACTGTAACTCTTCCTAAACATTTCTGCCAAAGCTGGTCCATGCTAGAGCATACTTCTGACCTCCTAAGCTGTGTGGGTGGGGGGTGGGCAGGACTCAAAGAAGATGGTGGAAATTCATTCCTTCGTGTACTTGGTGGTCAGTGTGGAGAGCAAGTAATGGTAGATCTTTTGAAGATAAATCCAATTCCATTCACAAAGTCAATTGGAATTGTTTAGTATTTGTATCGTTTTTGGTTTAAACAACTATGCACAGAAGATGTTGATCAAATCATGGAACTGATAGGAAGCTTGTAAATTTTGTTTGGGTCACGGTTGTAACCCTTTCTAATGGTGGCCAGCATTTCCTTCATGCTGAAAAATACTACTTAGCAATTTAAAAAAGAAAGAACAGATTTACCAAAAACATATTCATTCAATTAAAAAAAAGGTAAGTTCAGGGTGCAAAATAGAAAGAAAATAATTTGAGACATATAAGTATACACCTATAAATGCTAAAGAATCTGAAAGGTTGAACTATCCAAGGAAGTCAAACAAAGAAATAAGTATTCAGTACTTTTCTTTTGTTGGTTGGATGAAGTATACCGCATCCATGGATGGGAGTGGCTGCCGTCGCTTGTATATGTCTTCAACCACTGCACAAACATTGTAAACAAACTTTTTAAAGATTAACTTCAGTCCATTCTCACAAGAGAGGTAACCATTGAATGCACAGACCTCACACACTTCAATGCTGAAAACCCAGCAGACAACAATAGCTATTTCAGTCAATCAAGATCAAGTTCATCAACAATCATCTATCCGATAGAAAATAGTAACCGACAAATCACAGGATCGGAACATGCTGTGGTGTTGTCCCACGAAATTTCTCCTAATTGACCACTATATTCGATGGAAACATGAATTTATTATATATTCTGGAACTAATATATGCTTCTCCATCCCTACTTTAGGTTTGCCAACCTTTTACAGAAAAGGACAAAGTCACCAGGAGACCAGTAAAAGAGTATAGATTGCACTTACACCTTAAAAGAGAAAAAGATAATAATGCACACAAATATCATTAGTAAGACGATATTGCACCAAGATGCATGGTAGAGCTGGCCAATTAGCCTACTAAATTACAAGGGCACTAAAGAAAAAGGAGTAAAAAGCAGTATATCCTATTCAGTAACATAAAGATGAACAGGTTGGAGAGGTTAAGATTAACACTGTAATAGAATGTTACCCAATACATGATACTACCAACACCATCTATGCACATTAATTCATTATGAGGCACCATCAGCATCATTTGGATACTTTTTAGTGAGAAGTTAAGATCACATCAACCCAGGAGGAAAACAAGACAATCTGCAGATTCCAATGATACAACTAATGCTGAGAGACATCTATTTAATTCAGATATGTACAGTTCTATTTTGTACGTGAAAATCTATACATATACATAAAGTATGTATCACATCTTAAAGCATGTATAGTTAAATTTATACACGAACATCAATGACTTGATTCACAGTAAATCAAGATAGAACTAAGAAACAAATATATGTTGCACCCAAACATGTGGCCTAGTGATTAAAATGAAGTGGGAGGTAAATATGTGATCCCTAGTATAAACCCAAGGAGAAAAAACTAGGTGGTATCTTCCCACCAGCCTAAGCATTGGTGTGCAAAGCTATCCGGTATCTGTGTTGGTGGGAAGTAGCAAGTACCCGAAGGAATAGTCAAAGTGTCAACAAGCTGACACAAACACCATTGTCATTAAAAAAGAATCAATATACCTAAGAGTGGTCTTTTAACACTTACATGAAACTCCTTCCTCTGTGATGTCTGCCATCTTGCATGCATATGACATTATTTTAACGGTTAGTTTATCCATGATGAGTACCTGCAGGATAGAGGATCAATAGAAGTTCTATCTATTGGGTTTCATCAACCTGTTTTCCTGGATATTTAATAAAAGTATTTCAAGCCACCTCAACACAAGTGGGCACATAACCTTGTCCAAATTGGTATATAATCTTCTTGCAAATTTTATAAGAATGATCCATGAAAAGCAATAATGAAAAACAGAAAGCTGAAGAATCTTGATGTAAGCCTGTCCAATTATGAATTTGCAACATGCAAACTAACTAAAACACTATAATACCCAAAAGGAAAAAAAAAACTGAATTAATGGTAATCATATCATAAAATGCAACAGTAGCAGCATTTGGAATTGAAACAAATTGTTTCAAACCTCAAAGGCAGCAGATTGTGTTGGAGGGTGCATGATGGTAGAACAGTATGATTTGTACCATAAATGAGATCTATGAAATCTTATACATAAGACAGAGTTCCTATGTTTTTCTTTTTTGGAAATAGTTCCTAAAGAGTACTTATAAGCAACATGATTAATTACTTTGAGTTTTAGACTTTATAGTGTTGATTTGGTAAGGAAAAAGCTTTTCATCTAAAACCACATAATTTGAAGTACAAAATTTCACAATCAGAAAAGCTGCTCCAAATTGTGAAACAGATTATAGTTGTACCTTCCATGCTGATTTTGAATCTTTTGTCTTGGCAGACCTGAGCATTTCATATAGTAATCCTATAAATATAGAAGGAAATGGTTGGAATAGGTTAATCATAATAGAATATCAAACGAACAGATTTCATTGCAAGTGAAAATAAGTGATGGGGAAAAACTTGAGATCATTGTAACTCCAAACAAACACATAATTTATCATGTATTTTTCATAAGTACAAGACAAGGTTGCATTAGTGCAACTAGAGCTCCATCCGCAAAAATAGTACAACACAATTAACTGTTGAGTTTTATAGCAAATCCTGAGGTGCATTAACCTGCGATATGCAGTCACAAAAACAAAAGGGAGGGAAGCAAGTAACTCTATATATAAAGAACCCTTTTCCCATCATTGCAATTTGTAAACTAAATTCATTAGTTTTTCATTTGCAACCTATTTACAAACATCATATTTAATCAAAATTTTTTAAGAAAATAATCTGTATTCCAGCATAAATATTGACAAATTCCTCTTGGAGCCACTCATCTTAAGCTTATTCATATTTCAATGATTTTGTTCTGTTGGAAACATTTTTCAATAATACTCTTGTAGATGAAAATAGGAACTTGATCAAGAAGTTACACATTTCAATTAAGAGTATTGAGCTAAACAACAAAACAAACAGGGTTTCAATCTTTCTTGTTATTTTTTTAATTACCATAAATAGGTCTAGAGCCAACTCTTTGGTCCAACCACAATCTTCAAAACTCAGGAATGATGGGTTTATCCCTCTTCCCTTCTCCACTTAAATACTGAATTTAATTGGCTTGGCACAGGGCTCGAACTTGTGACCTAAGACACAAGTCTGTCAACCTTTGCCAACAAAGCTAACCTTGGGGGGGGGGGGGGGGGGGGGGGGGGGAGGGGGGGATCTTCCTATTATATGGCAAAACCCATCCTCCCAACCTCGTATGCAGTCGATACTGGTCCCTCCAACTTCGCTTACATGTGGACTTAAACTCCCAACCTGTTGATTGGAGATAGTTTTCTTGTCAGTACAGCAAACTCACTTGCCTATTCCTAGGGAGACAAGTCTATGATATTTCCTTAGAATCTCAGTACAACATAGGAAAAATAAGCACCAAAATGGATATAAAGGCCCCCAGGGCCTAGCTCAAGTGGCAAAGGGTGGAGGATTTATGACAGAGGTCACAGGTTCAAGCCCCGCGCCATGCAAGGGGAAGCCTAGTATTTAAGAAGAGAAGGATACAGGGCGGGCCCATTGTCCACCGAGTTTAGAAGGTTGTGGTTGGTCTAAAGAGCGGGTCATAGATGGATTTCTCGATTATTACAAAAAAAGTGGATATAGAGAATTCATATAGCCGACCTGAACTAGTTTGAAATTTAGGCTAGTTAATTGACTGCTTGTTTGTTGAAGTGTTGCCTCAAGGGAAGCTTTCAGTATGCTTTTGAAGGGGAAAAAAGTGTGTGATGATTTTTAACCCCTTAAATGGGCATCCTTTTGACCTCATTAAGTGAAGCAATTGTTTGTTTTCTCCTATCTTTGGATTCATGGCCGATGAGCTCATGCCACTGCTAGCCAGTTATTTCTCTCTCTCTCTCTCCCCCCAAAAGTTAGGGAAAAAGAACACTAGCCACGATTCCATATTCTTTTCTATGATCTACCTTAATTTGGGTTCTACAAGTACTCTTGAGGTCTTGCCTCCAACTCTGGTTAACAAAATAACAAGTGACATTTGACTACAGACAGTAATAGAACCCCACGCATGTCGACTTCAAATTCTAGATGCTTGAACAGAATGTAACCCCAGTCAGTAGAGCCACCTCTAGCACATATTCAAGCCAACTCTGACTTCAAATTCTAGATTATGCAGGAATTTTGCAACATGTGGTGCTAGATGAAAAAGGGAGAGATTCCCAGGCTTGGTTGCCTAGCAAGTCTGAATCTTTTTGTATTAGTTGTATAAGTTAGTCCTGAAGCAATAGGGTAGTTGGGAGAAGGAATGCCCTTAGAAATTGAATTGGAGATCCTCTGTTCCACCTACTTCCATGTTTTGCTTTGGTAGCAATAAAAGGTGTGTCTTGGATAAATAACAGAAGAGAGATATTTCATTATGTAAAAGATGCGCTTTCTTTGCAGTAATTCTTCGTGCAGCAGCCATTTATTCTTACAGTGCAACAACACTTAGCAGATTTGGTCTCTATTTATCAAACTGTTTGGAGCAAGCTGGGTAATGACACAAGATGTTAAGCAACTTGAATTATGTTGGGACAGAGAGAGTGGATAGCAGATCTGGGAAGACTATCACTGTGTGCATCATCTGGCCTGTGTGCCTTGAAAAGGAGGAGATTTTTTGAAGAGGGGGCTAAGAATATTCTTCTGTCAACTTTAATTGATTACAGAACTTATATGTATGGTGCAAAGGAAACACATCAGAAAGCATGTCACAGTTTTAGGATTTTTTGGACAGTTTGGGTCAATAGAGAAAATTGAACATTCTGCTACTTTAGTACTCTATGCCTTACCTTCTTGATGCTGATACCAATAAAATTACTCTTACATTATCAAAGAAATTTAGAGCCCAAGGTCGATAGGATAAAAAGAAAGGAAAAAAGGTTTCAAGCTTGGTTTCGAAGGCTTAATAATAGTTCTTAAGCCCTAAATTTGTTGGGGCTTAGGTGGTAAAGTCCAAAGGGTAAAATCAAGTGCGTTCTCCATGATCACAAATACTGTCTTGGGCCTAGGGATATCCTGCCTAAGGCACTACAGAATGTCTCAAAATTAACAAGGTAGAACAAACTTGCACCGAAAGCTAGAAGTCCGAAACAGGGAAGTTATTTGATCTAAAATAAGGCATCCCGTTAAAAAATGCATTAGAGAGTAGGGTGTTTATTGCAATTTTTATACTCCATGGTAAATATATAACATATTTAGAAATTATCTTATGCCATGAAGTTGTTTATCCAAGGATAAAAATCAACATTGTATAAGGATTAAAGTGACCCAGACGTATGATTTGAAGAATTATGATCCAGAGATAATGTTATTGAAAAGAATAGTCTACCGCATTCCAAAATATATTACAATTACCAATTTCAAAAAATAGTCTACCGCATTGCAAAAGGAATACAATGCCAGTAAAGCCCATATATCCTAAATTTATCAACACCTAACAAAAAATATGTAATTCCAAATTTCCAACGTTATCTCGGTTTGTTAAGACTAACAAGTAATAACCATTTAGCGCAATGACACCTCTTTGTGTAGTTCTCATCGATAATATAATATCTCCTGTTTTATGCCCTCTAATAGCCCCATTATACCTTATCTTATGAAAAATTAATATCCTCTATTAGCCCCACTATACCTTATTTTATCAAAAAAATATCCTCCATTAACCTAACCCCCAAATAAAAAGAGCCTCTTTCTGCATTTCTTAAAGAACACTCCATATAACATCTACAGCAGCCCCACTCTTGTGAATAAAATGCCCAGAGTTTAACTTCCACATCTCCACAAGTATGCTGACCATTACTTCCTTTAAATCCCATGTCAAAAACTGCTCTGACAAGACACTTCATCCAGAATTTAGTTCTAACTCAAGAGGTTGTAAATGTTATGATGTGTAGAATATTGTTGGTTTTAGGTTTATTCATTTTCAAAAAAATCCTCTGTTGATGCATTTATATAGTTTCAATCATTTTCACTAATCTTTTCTAGTTAAGGTAGTTACAAATCCATACGTAGTTGCAGAGTCAGTTTATGAGCTGCCAACCATCCAACAGAAAGTATCCCACATTTTTTTAAGTTAATCCAAAATAGTTGACCTCTTAGGCTCTTACAATGAATGATAAAAGTCCAGTTAGTGTTTCATAGAATTTGCAAAGTATTTCTCTGTTACATTAGTCACAAGTACTCCAAAATTTCTTCCTATATACTAGAACAGAAGTTTCATTCTTATGATGTTACTACAGTGAACAGCCAAGCAAAATTACAGTGGACGATGCTCAACATAGTGGAATATAAAAGTTGCAAAAGTTTCCTGGGAGGAATTTACACATAAACAAGAAAACTCTTAGCCATTTTCCAGGAAAGGAGACTCAACACCAAATATCCTGAGGTTCATATGCTTCCCAAAATATTATGCAACAATTAATTTTCAATAAGCTCCAGAACCCAAATCCAACACCATAAACCCCAGGCCCCCTTTTATAAGACTACCACCTAAAAGTAGTACAAAATCTTACTCTACTATGAGACTTCAAGGTGAACCCGGTAGAAAACAACAAAGACTATAACTTTTAGTAACCAGGAAATTCCCGTGGGATAATGACTACACAGTTCAAAGCTTGAGGGGTAATAGCCATCCCAACTCTCCACCCCCAAGCTTTAGTCTGCGGAATGATTCTCCACTCAATACCAAGTTTACTCTGTGGAAGGACTAAAAAACGCAATGTGCACCTAATTTTAGGCCACTGATAGTGAATATAACCTGATGAATTGACTTCACTCCAAACCATTTAAACATTTTATCTTCACAAAAAAAGCTAAAAGAATCAAGGACTCCGATAATGAGGTTACCAGATAATAATTCTCAAATGAATGTCTCTATCTTCGCACAAGGTAAGGGGTAAGAGTATGACTACATACACACCACTCCCCAAAACCCCCACTTATGAGATTACACTGAGTATATAGTTGTTGTTGTAATTCTCAAATGAACGTACAGAAATTAGTACCAATCAATCAACTAACTATGCCACAATCCAAAACTAGTCTAGGTTGGGGTATTAATCCTTTATATCCAGTCTACTTTATTCAATCACATCTCATTACAATACAATTTGTCTTAAAGGCACAATTAACAAGGCTGGATCAAGGAAGGCACATTTCAATTCTACTAACAGATTGATTAATGCCCTAATAGCTACACCAAAGGCTAAGCACATGCATTTGGAAGCAAAAATACGATTGTGGAATACTCACTGTCACGTATAACTTGCCGAAAATTCTTGTAATCGCTTCCCTGCGATGATGTATCGGAATCAGACATCGACATGATTGATTTTTCCACCAAAAAAAGGAGATATATTCCGATTCCCCTCTCTGTGTGTGGCCTTTAAATAATTGATCGATCACAGAGATCGTTGGAATCGAAATTGGAAATGGAAATTCTCAGTGGTTTAACAATGCGGGGAGAGAGAATGAGTCGTAGTAATTTTCGCACGTTGACTGTTGAAAGGCCCGAAGTTGAATTGTCTCCGACGCTATGATTGTGACCCGAAAGATTTCACCATTTTCCGGGTGGTTCATCCGGGTCGACCGCAAAGATCCGTATTTTTCTTTGTACAAAAAACACCTTATTTGACTTGATATATTTGGAAAAATGTCATCGTATATTTTAATTAGTCATAATTAAAAAAAAAAAAGTAATCAAATAAGTGTGAAGTCTTTGGTAGGTGAATTTGTCATAGTTTAAAAAATGTAAATTATGCGGTCATTTGGTAAGTGGTTAGACTTACACGAGAGAAAGTTTCATACAAAATATTTTAATTATGTTCCATAGTTATAGTTTGAATAATTATGTTTTGTAACTATAGTTATAGTAGCATTTGTATGATTCATGCAACATTAATATACGTTTGTATAATTCGCTATACAATTCGCAATATTTGTATAGCGCTTGTATATTTCATACACATCATCTGTATAATTCGTTATACAATATAGGGTATATGTATATTTTACTATAAGATTTGATTCGAGCATAACTTTTATATAATCGTGTAAATTATACAAAACTCAAACTGTAATTATAGCTGGATGTTTCCCGCGAGCCGTAATTAATTCAAATTATAGCTATGTTAGTTTATGTGCGTAGTATTTCCTATTAATAATATATGGATTTGTTATTGAAAAAAGTATTGGAAACACCCCTGAACTTGGCATAAGTTATTACTTTCATCCATAAACTATTGACAGTCTTAAAAAAAAACATCCTTTTACTTGACTAACTAAACTAAAATACACCCCCAATCTATCACAAGTGTTAAAAACACCCCTTAACTTGTCAAAAATTTAGGGGTGTGTTTCACTCATGTTGCAAGTAGAGGGGTGTTTTTAACATTATCAATAATTTAGGGATGAAACTAATAATCCATGCCAAGTTTAAAAGCGTTTTTAATATTTTTTTTTCTTTTTTATCTATATATTAGTTATTTCATCTTCTATTCAAATAATATGGGTGCACAGGGTAAAACCTATAGTCCCATACAATAACTCGTAAACCACACATGAGAGATAATCCGCACTAGGCAAGTCTGATACAATGAGCTCGACCCAAACGACAATCCCTCTGCTTTTGCTGGCAAGGGATTTCGAACATCGAAAGTCTCATACCCAAATCACTAAGTCACCCCAAAAGGTAATTCCTCACAAGTTACACATATATTAGTTATGTGGATTTCTAAAACATCAACCAAATATTAAATTAATTTTATACATTAATAGCTTATCACTTATCTATCTACCAAAGATCACATAATTATATGAAAAAAATATTATATCGATAATTATAGTCTTATAAAGCTATCATACGATTCAACTTCCCACCTCAAATAGTAAATATAAAAATTTGTAACATATTAAATTTACAAGTAGAATCCCATTATATCTTCCTTTTTCTTCTTTCGGCGAAATTGTACGGAGCTTTCTTTTATACTAGTCTACTAGGAAAAAAAATAAAAATATGTTCAAAAGGGAAAGTGCCAGGAAGTTAGAGGGGCCTAATTAGGAAAGTTTGGAGAATTAGGATTAATTTATTTGCATATTTTTCTTTTAAATTTATTTTAAAAATAATATATATATATATTGATAAAAGTATATTGAAATATATTTTATATATATTTAAGTTAAATTCAAAAGAATTATTTTTGCTTTCATTCATAAAATAAGCTATAATTATACAGACAAATTGATATTAGAGAGGTATATTGAGAAAATTATGTACGCGTTTAATGTTATTAATTGTTAATCGTATAGACACGGTTAAGTTTCTGCCTTATTCTAGAACATTAGAATGATTCTAGTACATCAATATCATATTTTATGACATGTAAGATAAGTTAAAGTTAAGAAAATTTTGAATTTGACTTTGCTAGGCTTTAAGTTGAGGCACAAGGTTTGAAATATGATGTATTTACATTTACATTTACGTGTAAAAGAAAGCTCTAAGATAAATAAATATATATTGTTAGTGTTATGTTAAATTCATTTGTAAGATCAGGTTATTAATTTATTTATCAAATCATCATATTAGATTTAACAATAACCAGAAGAATTATATGTTATTATAAGTTAATTAATTAGTTAGTGCTTTATAAAGCTGAGTAAATTAAGAGTCTTATTAGCAATATATTTATCATTACGAAATTAGGAGATGGACTTTATTTATTTTCATTTTTTTTTCTAGAATCTTGTGTCTTGATTTTTATTCAGTAGAAAAGTTTATCAATCTCATATTTTTCGTCAAATTCTTGAACTGTAGGGAACACATTTAAAAATTATTTAAAAGTTTGATAGAAGAAATTTATAATTGTCGCTCTTTTTGTAAATTTTATTCTCTTTTAGTGATATATTGCTCGAATTTGGTGAAAATTTTCGTCCAAAAACTTCTTGGGGAAAAGGAATTCAGTTGTTTTTCTATGATTTTTTCATGACATTTGATCAAATTTTCTAGACTTATCATTGGTGTATTTAGAGATTTCATTTTTTATTATTGGTTTACCGGAAAAATAAATTTTTATTTTTACTTCTTCAGACTGGCCTTAGTCCATCAATCCTCTTATATTTACATGTTTTGCCCTGTAATTCACTGGTATGTATCTAGCTCAACATAGAACGATAATGATTTCTTAAGGTACCAATTGGGAGACATCGTGAATCAACAACTAGTATTATTTTGTTCTTGCTTCATTTAAATGCGCAAATTAATATATCTATTGTTCGTTTTGAAGTACCCTCAACTCAAATAGAAGTACGATATATCTAGGAATTCATTATCGTATACCAAAATTCATGCGTTTAATGTAGATATAATTAAAATATACATTTTTCGCAAGAATATATAATATTTTGCTTTGGGCTTAACTAAATGTTACTTCCTTTTTGTATATGAATATCAATATAATATCATAAGTGAATTTTGAAAGAAAAAAAAGTGAACGAAAATCTTAATATTTTTTTCCTTTAACATTCTAAATATTATTTTGAGTCAACTAATGTCTCACTATGTGTGACAAAAAAAAGTATGTCACATTCATATGATCAAAGCAATCTATGTAGTACATATTAACTTATGTGAAAGTGGTTAACCATATTGCATCATCAGTTATACAAAGTTATATTAGTAATTAATCAAAAACATATCAACAACAACAAGCTCTTGATGCCAACTTAACAATTTTTTTTAAAAATATGTATAAATTAATACATAGGACAAATGTTTGTCTTTCGATGTAACATCATCCCTTAGGATAAAGATTTCATTCAATATGTATTTGATTTCCAAAAGGAGAGAAAGTCTAAAATAAAACTGTTTTCCCTTAATAGGTAGTGTTTGTTGTCCATGCAAATCTTAGATGTCAAAAGACAATGAAGTCATGAAGATAACTTCATTTACGAGTGTAATCTAGCGATTAATTATATAAATGAAAATATTATAAATAGAAATATAAATTCTAACAAAAAAAAAATTAAAATGTTGGATTTTTGAGGATGGGGGTTGGACAATAACGACTAGATCAATTACATTGATCCCTTTCGATCTGTTGTTGTACATGCAAACAAAAGTCTGAAAAAACTATCTTTGTGGACAAGATAAAATGATGAGAGAGCTCGACAATCATACCATGACAATCAAAAAAATGTGGCCATCCTCAAACTTCTTCATTTTCGATTTCAAAGAGTATTTTCCTTCTCATCCCACCCCCTCCCATCGTCATGCCTTTTCCTTAATGGTTGGGAAGTACTCCTTTATCTGAATTGGCAAGCATTGTTTTCAACCATAGTAAAATTTGGGAGTGAGGTTAACATAGGCTCAAATATGCCTAAAATGTTTAAAAGTAAAATTATTCGATATTTGCGTTGGTGAAAGATAATTCATATTTGCGTTGGTGAAAGATAATTCAATATTTGTGTTGGTGAAAGATAATTCTTTAAGTAGGATTTGTTGTGTATATATATAAAATATACATGGAAATTAATGAAAGTGATTATTTTAAAAACTAGTGAATTGGACTTCTTGCATTGGTCCCGGCAAGTACTCAATAAGACAATTTTGCAGGATGAGGAAACCTAGATAAGGGCTGTCAAAGACAATAACAACTCATATACACCAACAAGAAACTTTACTACTTTCTTGTATTGGCTTTAAGTACCACAAGAAATGAAACAACTTAAACCAAGAAAAAAAAAAAGTATCCATTCATCACAACTTACAATGAGGATGTACCTCTTCTATATATCTAGTTGCACATAATAATGAGATTCCATGGCAAGTTTTTGTCCTCTTTCATTTCTTTTCCAAATAAAAAATGGAGGAAGGGAATGTAAGGTGGAGGAGAAGAACTTTATCGTCGAGGTAAAAATTCAGATAGTTAACTAATTGAGCAACTATGATACACTTTTGTCCTATTTTTAGAGGATCTTGAATGTTATTCAAAATTCAGGGAACTACCGGGGGGGGGGGGGGTTGTCCTATTGAACAACTTGAAAAAGCTCATTCTTACTTACGGAAAGTAGAAACCGAAGCCAAGCAGTTTTGAGTGAATAGATACACTGAGATAGAATGAGAAAAATTGAATTTGATTAATTCAACTTATAAGACTTTGGAACAATTAGAAATTACAAAAATGAAATGATTCAAAGACTTTCTCTTGAGATCTTTTTTTTATTGTTGTCATTGATCTCATATCCATAAGTAGGGGGATCTACGTTCACTATTAAGTCTACGCCCGTCCATTTAAGCACGACTTGGTCTACTAGTCACGTTAAATCATCCAAAGGAGTACCGTCAGCCCCCAAAGTGCTACCTTTCATTCCAAAAATTTTTTTTGTTCGCTATATGCATTGGGGTCATGATTAATCTGAACGATATAATCCCAGTTAAACTAAGTTAGCATTGTAGAAGACCGCTAAGGAGGGAACCGCTCCCTAACAAAAAAAAATTTCTACACACGAAATTCAAATTTGAAACATCTAATTAAGAAGGGAGAATCATATCTATCCGACCACAACACTCCATGGTCATTCCAAAAGGATGTTAAACTCCAATCTCCCAAACAAGACAAGTTTGACAAAGGAACTCACCAATATGACCAAGAAATGAGTAAATCAATGCAAGAAAGCTTACAAAAACAAAACGCCAAATATTTCACTTTGCTTTAGAAGTCCTCCAAAATCTAATAAGTACATCAAAACAAAATTAAACTAAAATATTTTTCACATGATATTTGATTCTATCATATGTCTATTTTTGTTATGTAGGTGATGGGGTTATTAAACCCTTTAGATCATTACCTTCATTGTTGTAAATGCCAATATTATTATTGTACCTGCAAAGCACCTTGCACTTGACCACATTGTCATAGACATAGAACCCTGGTGTGACCATGATCCTAACCATGTTAGGGACCAACTTCTTAGCCTTGTCTGCACCCATATCCTCCATGTAAATTGAGTCAAATTTCATCTCTTTATCCACTCTGAAAATAGGCAAAGTTGGGTGCAGTGAGTTAGCCAGTAAGTGCACTAACCACACTGCTTTTGATGCACCAAAAAAAGCTTGCAATAGTGGTTCAGGCCAAGCACGGTTCCATCCTAACATAGCAACAACTTCACTCATTTTCCTATCACAAAACTTGCTGAATTCTTCACTGTAAAATCTTGTCCCTTTGCTCAATACTTCCTCCCAAGTTAAGTCCTTCAATCGATTGTACAAACCGAAATTCGATTCACAACGATCAATGGGGTTCAAAATTTGGTTACAAGAACTCTTTTGGTATCCAATAGACTCAAAATCCTCATAAAATGCTCTGTTTAACAAGGCTTCGAGATACACAAGCAAGCCTCTGGGGTTTCTTGAAATTGAAATCTTGATTTCATATGGTTGGAGTAGTAATGCAATTCGATCATAAACTTTGGTACCAATTTGTCTAAGTTGAAGAGTCATCGATCGACTTAATATCCTAACAGATGATCTTGCCTCAGAGACCATAACCAAGAAATGCTCAATTACTTTGTCCTCTTCACCAAATTTCACTCTTTGGACCAAATTCAAAGGGGATTTGTTAGTCATAACATTGTTGCTACAAACTTCAAGACCAGATTTCAAGTTGTGACAGTAAACTTCAAGCTTGTTTAGCTTTTTCTCAAGCTCAACCATAGAAAATTTCAATCTTGATGCTTCTAAAACAGCCTCATCTCTTTTCCTAGTAGCTTGAATTAACTTATGTGAGACCTCAGCCAATGCCATTTTCCATTGTTCCTCTCTTGTTGACCCTCCACCAACAGCAGAGGACTCAACTTCTGATGATGATGATAATCTTGGACTTTTTTTAACCAGATTAGACAGAACTGATTTGAAAATACCACCATGTGGGCTATTTACAGAATTACCCTTGTTGTCTAATGGAACCACAGTGATTTTCTCCCTATTGCTTGGCCTGCACTTGTTGCACAAAACTCCCTTGTCATCATTTTCTTGCCTCTTTTTGTTAGACACTTTGCCTTTATTCTCTGTTTTAGAGTGTAAAGGTGTAGGATGGTGTCTGTATTCAACTTCACTTGGAGTTGTTTCTGCTCTAAAACTGCTTCTCCCTTGTGAATACTCCTCTTCTTCATTCCCCTCTTCAATCTACAATCAAAACACAAACCAAAAACAAAGTACAAATTCAATCTTTTTTCTCCCCCCAAAAAAATCATCTAAACAGAATTTGCTTCAATACCCATAACAGAAAAGGGGGGGGGGGGGGGGGGGGAAGAGTGAAGGGTAAACTTACAGGGGTAAAAGGAGAAGATGAATTAGCCATGAAAATGGATTAAACAAAAAGGGTATTCAGTATATACAAAAAAGATTGTTTCTTTATGTTAAAAATCTTAAAGGGTGGAGAAAAATACATCATAAATCAAGAATCAATGAGCAAAAAATCAAAAATTTGCTTGAATACCCAAAAGAGAAAAAGGGGTTAAAGAGGAAATGGTGAACTTACAGGAGTGAAAAGAGGAGGATGACGAGGAGAAATGGAGGATTTTGAGGATGAAGAAGATGAATTAGCCATGGAAACTGAAATTAAAACCAAAAGGGTGTATAATTATAACAAAAAAGATTGATTCTTTTTGTTGAACCAAAAAAAAACTCAAAATGTGTATTTTCGTCGGCTTGTAATCATGATTTTGAATGAATCACACAACAGATTTGCAGGTTCTTTTTTCTGAAATCTGAAATTATATTTCAGCTTCTTCTAAGCTATAACAGCCCACCCCCACCCCCCTACCCCACCCCTCGTGGAGAAATCAGAATTTACCAGGTCAGAATTATGAAGTCCACGCGCTATGAAGTGTTTTAGGAGTTAACGACGGCTTACTATTACGTGACATATGGGTTCGTGATTACACGTGGTGATGTTGAGGTTGGGTCTTTGTGATGACTTAATGAGTCAAATGTCAAATGTAGTTTAATTTTTCCATTTATGATTAATACTTTTTCTTAATCCTCTTTTTTCTGAAAAAGAAAAAAAAGGAAAAAAAAAAACTTTTTTCTTTTAGTAGAAATTTGGTTTTTTCCTTATGTTGTCTAATTAGGAATCTTGATTAATGATATATTTTTGCTAATTATCCTCTTTTGGGGTATTATTAAGAGCTTGTTCGAAAGGATATTGGTAATTGGAATTGGATGTAAGATTTTTGATTGGACAGGTAATTATATGGCAGCAGGTAATTATGTAAAATTGATTTCGTGTAATTACACTTTTCAATTCAGAGCAAAGATTGTAATTGCAGGTAATTACATACATGCTGGCCTTTTTTTTAATTTCTATATTTTTATTTTAGTTTATTTTTATTTTTAATTTTTTATTATTCTATTTTTTTTTAAAACTATATTTTATTTTATAATATTTATTTTTCATTTCTTTCTCAATCTTTGTCATGTGATTCTATACAATTTTTTAGATTGTCATTTTTTTTATTATATGTTTTATTTTATTTTTCATTAGCATGATTTTTTATTAGCATTCTAATTTTTTAATTAAAATTGAATTCACTGTTGGATAAAGTTATAAATATGCATATTTTTTCTTTTAAATCATATTTATGTATGTTATATTGAAATTTAGCATAAGAATATTATGTTAATTTCTTAATTTTGTATTTAAAATTTATGTTATATTTTTTAGTTTCATTTATTTTTATAGATAGTATTTGACTTTAACGAGAGTTTTGTCCAATCTTGAAACTCACTACCATTTTATGTAGTTTCTTATTCTTATTTGGACACCATTTAAATGGATAATTTATCATTTAAATTTTGTTTATAAGAATTTGCAATTTTATACGTATTGAATGGGTATATGTATTTAAATTAACCAATTACTGTAAATTCGACATAGATAAAATGCAATAAATGGTGATGAATCATCTAGCGTGTCACATTCTATATTTTACAATTATAAACATGAAGTAGGAAGATGAATCAATCAATCTTTTTTTGTTTGTTTATTTTTGTAATTATGGTTTTAGAATTTAGGAGACCATGATCATGGTACTCAATTGTGACAAACCAAATAGTAATAATTAACAACACTTGTTTGCTAAGAACCCAAGGACTATTAGACATGCATACGACATTTTATACATCTATTTCGCATCAGTCAATTAAAATTATATTGAGAATTATACAATAACAATAATATACCCAGTTGAATCTCATAAGTGAGATCTGAGGAGGATAGAAATGTACACAAACCTTCTCACTATCTCGTATACATAGAAGTAGAGAGGTTGTTTTTTGAGAACCCTCGACTCAACAACCCATATTGAGGATTATAAAATTTCAAATTCTAGCAGAGCTAGAAAAACGCCATGAGTTATTCAATTTAAGTTGGGCGAGTTTTGGGGATTAGATTTGATTGAAGGAATTAGCTAAAACTAGTACATTATTTTCATCTTGATATATGCCCCCTTCATTCACTTTTACTTGTCATTATTTTATTTATGGAGGACAAACTATATGAACTTTGACCAATATTTTAAGATGTATTTTTTCATCATATTAATATGAGAAAGATTGCAGCTTATAACGTTTTCTGTATAGTTTTCAACCATCTAAATTTTAGATTTCAAATATTAAATTTAGCTACTTCAGTTTAGCTTTTAAGTTTAGTCAAGTTGACATAAAAAAACGAAACAATGACAAGTAAAAGTAAACAGAGGGGTATAACTTATCCAAAAATGGAATTGATTATTTAGATCTATAATTATGAGATATCATGCTTTTGAACCAAACAACCATACATCGAGATCTTGATGAATGAACTTAACCGATACTTTTATTTCTAGCAGGCAACAAATTATAACTAGTGAAATTAGTTACGATACACACAAACTCACATGGATACAGATCTTCTTCTCTAATACTATAATTGTAAATATTCTTATGATAATAAATTTATTATAAATTTTTAAAATATATTTTTTGCATTGAAGAGTAGGTCCATATTCTTGTCCAGAATAATTAAATGAGGACAGTGATCTCCCAAAAAATGCTCAATATTTTTCTTGGATTTGTCTTTTAACCAGCTAGGCATTACATATATATGACTAATTTGATAAATTTCCACCATACTTTGCCTGTTTGGTCAAAATGGATATTATCTTCTTCCCTCAAAACATCCAAAATTTCACAAGAAAAACTTTTGAGTTCCAAGAAGGATAATATAACATGTTTCAATAAATTATAAACTGAATGAATCCAAAAAAACATCATGTGTAAATTATTTTTTCTTCTTTTAATAAAATTAGCAAAGTTTTATGTATTGTCCTTCGTCATGATTTTTGAAAATTCTAAAGTTTTACAATTTGTCATTTTTCAAGTGTCACTGCCGTATAATGTCAAGCATATCATGTACACATTTTTGCCCTTTCCCGCCCGTTACATTACTAAAAATAACAATAATTAAAACAGACTTCTAAATTCGATCGATCAATTTTTGGGAAAATATCAACTATGATTTTATCTTAGAAAATATCGATCTGATTTTCTTGTACGTTCATCACAAAAAATTTCTAGATCCCAATACATCCAATGCCAGATAGCTGTCAATAAGTATAAGCCAGAGAACATAATAAACGTTCTGACTATCCCTTAACTCCAAATACTTGGATTCGTTACAGTCCTCCCCTGTAATACTCCACCCGCCACATGAATTGGTTATTCCTAAATGAGTCATGAAGGGTATAACAAACATACCTTGTCGAAAGTAGATATGTCAATTAAATAACTATAACATGCATCATTTGAGAATCGACCCTTATCTTCATCGTGATAAGGTACATTTTTAACACTGGACTATGAGCGTTATTGGTTTAAGATTTTGATTTTTTATATATCTTCTTAAATTTATTTTTTGGTCCAAAAAATCGACCTTCAAGAGACAACTTTTGTAATTTTTTTTAAAGAAATCGAGCTTTGGAGAAAAATATTTAGTCAAAAATCGACCTTCAGAAGTCAATAACTGTTGCTTCACATGTATTATTATAATACTTAGAACGAAAAACTTTTGTTGAACAAAACTTTTGCAGTTAACAAAACTTTTGTAGAAAAAAATATTTTGTAAACAAAACTTTTTTTTTTTTTTTTTTGTAGAACAAAACTTTGTGAAAACAATAATCACAAAGATTATAACATGTTTTCAAAACCAGAAACTAAAACTAGTAATGAAAACAAAATCTGTAAAGAAAATCAAAATATAAAGTTGACAAGAAGAAAACTTTCAGAATATAATCGAGCCCACTTAGTTCAAAGTGTATCCTTAAGGAAATTATTCCCCTCACAGTACTCGAGGTTGATGGAATATCCCCTCCCAGGATAGAACGATTATCTTACCAGAATAGTAGTACTCCAAATTCTAGTAGCGGCGAACCACTCAACAATTGTATATCACACAGAATAAAGAAAGAGAGAATTTTGAGAGGAAGTTTGATTGCAGAAAAAATTGTTTTGAATTCTGGAAACAAACTGGAATTTATAGAGTTGGAGGTACTGATTCTGAATGTTTGCAACCATTCAGATCAGTCACCACTTTTGGAGGTATTGATTCTGAATGTTTGCAACCATTCAGATCAGTCACCACTTTTGGAGGTACTGATTCTGAATGTTTGCAACTATTCAGATCATTTCCCATTCACCAATATTAAAACCCAACAATCCCCCACATGAATGGGGAATGACCATAAAGTAAATGGATGAGCGGACGAGTGTGATATACTGGCGAAGATTGACTGCATCTGGATAAGTAGGTTTCCCTTTGAACTTTCCGTAGTGAACTTATATCGAATATACTCGATCAATCGGTAGATTTGATATCTTTGAACCGTTGAACTTTGTTGTATATCTAGACAACATAAGTCACACAATCAACCATCAATTGTTTATGGTTCTCACGGTTGTGTTCGTTTCAGCCATGAACACCGCCTGGTTTCATGAGAGCATAGAGAATGGGCCTTCACTGTCATTCCCCTTAAAAGCGGCTTACACTTAACCCTCACATAGGTGATTTCTAAACATGTGGTTCTTTAGCCACATTATCTGGTCATCTACTGCCAGATTTAGATAATCATTAAAAACTTTAATGCTTTGTTAACTCATTAACGAGCCATAAAGTTTTATCCTTATTTCTGAACATTGTCTTCATCCGAGAATGGGTTGATTTATTTGACAATGTTGAACCGTCAGTCACAACTTTGTTTGATCTCTTTGAACCTAGCTCTTGGGATCTCCAGTCTACTAGGTAGAGTTACCGCCATGATGACTTGTCCTCGGCCTTAATCCCATTCCCATTGATGATCTACTAACTCCTTCTCTAGTTAAGCCTTTTGTAAGTGGATCCGCTACGTTATCTCTTGACTTTACATAGTCAATCGTGATAACGCCACTAGAGAGGAGTTGTCTAACGGTATTGTGTCTCCGTCGTATGTGACGAGATTTTCCGTTATACATTACGCTCCCTGCCCTACCTATTGCTGCTTGATTGTCACAATGTATACAAATAGGAGCCAGAGGTTTGGGCCAGAATGGAATATCTTCTAGGAAATTCCGGAGCCATTCAGCTTCTTCACCGGCCTTGTCTAAAGCTATAAATTCAGATTCCATAGTGGAACGGGCTATGCAAGTCTGTTTGGATGATTTCCAAGACACTGCTCCACTTCCAATTGTGAAAACATATCCACTTGTGAATTTAACTTCAGACGATCCAGTGATCCAGTTTGCATCACTATATCCCTCAATGACTTCGGGATATTTATTATAGTGCAAAGCATAGTCTTGAGTATGTTTCAGATACCCCGAAACTCGTTTCATTGCCATCCAATGCGTGTGGTCGGGATTACTTGTAAACCGACTCAGTTTGCTAATAGCACATGCTATATCTGGTCGTGTACAATTCATGATATACATCAGACTTCCCAACACTGTCGCATAGTCCCCTTGTGATTTACTTTCACCTTTATTCTTTTGAAGTGCGTAACTCACATCAATTAGAGTTCTGGCAATTTTGAAATCCAAGTACTTGAACTTGTCAAGTATTTTCTCAATGTAGTGAGACTGTGATAATGCTAAACCTTGTGAAGTTCTAGGAATTCTGATTCCTAAGATTACATCAGCGACTCCTAAGTCTTTCATGTCAAATTTGCTTGCCAGCATGCGCTTTGTAGCATTTATATCTGCCAGATCTTTGCTCATTATCAGCATGTCATCAACATATAAACAAACAATGACTTCGTGGCCTGGAGTGTTTTTAATGTAAACACATTTGTCACACTCATTGATTTTAAATCCATTTGCTAACATGGTTGGGTCAAATTTAGCATGCCATTGTTTGGGTGCTTGTTTAAGTCCATAAAGTGACTTTACAAGTTTGCACACTTTCTTTTCTTTACCAGGAACAACAAATCCCTCGGGTTGTTCCATGTAAATTTCTTCCTCCAAATCACCATTTAAGAAAGCTGTTTTAACATCCATTTGGTGAATTTCAAGACCATACAAGGCTGCCAGAGCCACCAACACCCGAATAGACGTTATTTTTGTTACAGGCGAGTATGTGTCAAAATAATCAAGACCTTCCTTTTGTCTATAACCTTTGACCACAAGCCTTGCCTTATATTTGTCAATGGTGCCATCAGCTTTCATTTTCCTTTTAAAGATCCATTTAGAACCTAAAGGCTTGTTTCCAGGAGGAAGATCAACCACTTCCCATGTGTGGTTATCTAAGATTGATTGAATCTCACTGTTGACTGCCTCTTTCCAAAATGCTGAATCAGGAAATGACATAGCGGCCTTGAAAGTTTGAGGCTCGTCTTCAAGCAAGAATGTCACAAAATCTGGACCGAAGGAAGTAGACGTCCTTTGACGTTTGCTACGCCGTGGATCTTCTTCGCTAGGGGCATTCTCCTTTGGTTCTTCCCGTGGTCGTTTAAATCTTTCATTCGACGACTCGCATTCAATTTTGTACGGATAGATATTTTCAAAGAATTCAGCATTATCAGATTCAATTACCGTATTATTATGAATTTCGGGATTGTCAGAATCATAAACCAAAAATCTACATGCTTTACTGTTTGTTGCATATCCAATGAAGACACAATCCACTGTTTTTGATCCTATTTTCACCCTTTTGGGTAAAGGAACTTGTACCTTTGCTAGACACCCCCACACTTTAAAATATTTCAAGTTGGGTTTCCTTCCTTTCCATTTTTCATACGGAATAGAGTGTGTTTTGCTGTGGGGTACTCTATTGAGTATTCGGTTAGCTGTAAGGATAGTTTCCCCCCACAAATTCTGCGGTAAACCGGAACTGATTAGTAAAGCATTCATCATTTCTTTTAATGTCCGATTTTTCCTTTCCGCAACTCCATTGGATTGTGGTGTGTAGGGGGCAGTGGTTTGATGGATGATTCCATATTCTAAACATATTTCTGCAAAAGGAGATTCATATTCTCCACCCCTATCACTTCTGATCATTTTAATCCTTTTATTCAATTGATTTTCGACTTCATTCTTATATTGCTTAAATGCTTCTATTGCTTCATCCTTACTATTTAGCAAATAAACATAGCAATATCGAGTGCAATCGTCAATAAAAGTTATGAAATACTTTTTTCCACCGCGAGAAGGTATTGACTTCATATCACAAATGTCAGTGTGGATTAAGTCTAAAAGATTCGAATTCTTTTGAACAGACTTATACGATTGCTTAACAAACTTTGATTCAACACATATTTGACATTTAGATATATTACACTCAAATTTAGGCAATATTTCAAGGTTAACCATTTTTCGCAAGGTTTTGTAATTGACATGTCCTAAACGAGCATGCCACAAATTATTTGACTCCAATAAGTAAGAAGAAGCAGATTTTCCATTAATACTGTCAACAACCATTACATTAAGTTTGAAAAGGCCCTCGGTGAGGTAGCCCTTTCCTACAAACATATCATTCTTACTGAGTACAAATTTATTACTAACTAGCACACACTTAAACCCATTTTTCACTAGTAGTGCGGCTGAAACTAGATTCTTCCTAATTGTTGGAACGTGCATGACGTTGTTGAGAGTCAGCACTTTTCCGGATGTCATCTTTAACAGAACTTTTCCATATCCTTCAACTTTGGCTGTTGCAGTATTTCCCATATATAGCTCCTCTTCGGGTCCAGCGGGAGTGTAGGTTGTAAATGCTTCCTTTAAGGCACATACATGTCGAGTGGTGCCAGAATCAAGCCACCACTCCTTTGGGTTACCAACCAGATTACACTCAGACAACATTGCACACAGGTCATCAACATCTTCCACAATGTTTGCCTGGTCCTTGTTTTTCTCTTTGTTCTTCTTGGGGGCACGACAGTCGGGAGCTTTATGGCCTGCTTTACCACAATTATAACAGTTGCCCTTGAATTTTTTCTTAGGAATCTTCTCCTTTGCAGAAGACCCCTTCCTTTTCTTGTTCATGTTCGGAGCAGTATGTTCAATGACGTTTGCCCCTTCAATCGGTGAACTCTTATGGTACTTCTTCTCAGCGATTTTGTTATCTTCCTCGATCTTGAGACGAATCACAAGATCTTCCAACTTCATTTCCTTTCTCTTGTGCTTAAGATAATTCTTGAAATCTTTCCATGAGGGTGACAACTTTTCAATCATTGCAGCCACTTGGAATGCTTCATTAACCACCATACCTTCAGCAATAAGATCATGGAAGATAAGTTGAAGTTCTTGAACTTGGGTTCCAACAGTTTTTCCATCCACCATTTTGTAGTCTAGAAATTTGGAAACCACAAACTTCTTCAAGCAAGCATCTTCTGTTTTGTACTTCTTTTCAAGTGCACTCCATAGTTCTTTGGAGGTCTCTACTGCACTGTAGACGTTGTACAAGTCATCTTCTAAGGCACTCAAAATATAGCCTTTGCACAAAAAATCAGCCTGTTTCCATGCCTCAACAACCATAAACTTTTCATTGGTCGACATATCAGCAGCAGGCACAGGAGGGTCTTCATTGGTGAACTTCTGCATGCCAAGGGTAGTAAGCCAAAAGAACATTCTTTGCTGCCATCCCTTAAAGTTGGTACCGGTAAACTTAGCAGGTTTCTCCGCCGGTGGCACAGCGGTACGGGTTGTAGGAGTAACCGCTGGTGCAACATTCACAGAAGGAGTTGCAGTCGCAGAAGGAGTAGCAGAGTCAATTTCCATTTCTTTTCACTGTCAAAAATTGACAAACTGTCTTAATAATCAGAAAAAGAAAAATCCACAACACTGAAGTTTTTGTGTTCTTCAAATTGTTGTACAAGTATGAACTTTAATATTCCAACGAAGTTTTTATATCTTCAAGTCAGAATACAAAATTTCATACGGAGTAGAAAACCACACAGGTTTTAGTCTCCAAAACAGAATACAGATTATAATAATATATATATGTAATTTCCTTAAGATTGTTGCTTCACATGTATTATTATAATACTTAGAACGAAAAACTTTTGTTGAACAAAACTTTTGCAGTTAACAAAACTTTTGTAGAAAAAAATATTTTGTAAACAAAACTTTTTTTTTTTTTTTTTTGTAGAACAAAACTTTGTGAAAACAATAATCACAAAGATTATAACATGTTTTCAAAACCAGAAACTAAAACTAGTAATGAAAACAAAATCTGTAAAGAAAATCAAAATATAAAGTTGACAAGAAGAAAACTTTCAGAATATAATCGAGCCCACTTAGTTCAAAGTGTATCCTTAAGGAAATTATTCCCCTCACAGTACTCGAGGTTGATGGAATATCCCCTCCCAGGATAGAACGATTATCTTACCAGAATAGTAGTACTCCAAATTCTAGTAGCGGCGAACCACTCAACAATTGTATATCACACAGAATAAAGAAAGAGAGAATTTTGAGAGGAAGTTTGATTGCAGAAAAAATTGTTTTGAATTCTGGAAACAAACTGGAATTTATAGAGTTGGAGGTACTGATTCTGAATGTTTGCAACCATTCAGATCAGTCACCACTTTTGGAGGTATTGATTCTGAATGTTTGCAACCATTCAGATCAGTCACCACTTTTGGAGGTACTGATTCTGAATGTTTGCAACTATTCAGATCATTTCCCATTCACCAATATTAAAACCCAACAATAACAACAATAATAATATACCCAGTGAAATCCCACGAGTGGAGTCTGAAGAGGGTAAAAAAATGTATGCAAATCTTACTTCTACCTCATAAAGATAGAGAGGTTCTTTCAGAAAAAACCTCATCTAAAAAATATCAACCCTAAAAGCAGAAAATACCAGATATGAGACAACGACTAGAGTGGACAACAAATGATAGTTTATAAAGACAGTAAAATTAACAAAATAAATGACGGATAATAACAACACAAAATATATCGGCACGACTGCCCCTACTATCCTACTATAACACAAGGTCATCAATTATCCTACTCTTATTAGCCGTCTAACCTTCTACCCTAATATACGACCTCCACTCGTTTCTACTCTAATATTGACCTTCAGAAGTCAGTGGAACCCTCGTAAATAAGGTAAAAAAATTAAGTAATCAACTAATCAGGCTACTAAAATTCTCCTTCAATCTTTTTTTCGGAAAGATTAAATTTATTGTTCTTTTTGTAATGGTGTGTATATGTTGTCCCAATTAAAGTTGAATTTAGGTTAGTCTCATATTTTGAAGTAAAACATGACCTAATAAAAGTAATATCATATTCAAAATTCAAAATTGAGACGTCTAAAAATGAAAGAATATTTAACTGTACCCTGATTGATACCATAATGTTCACACCATTTTGAAGGCCAAATTAAAGTGAGTAATTAATGACTCAATATTTTGTTCATTCTGCATTTACTATCACCATTGTACACCTAACAACCACTTTCTTACATAATTCCCCCCTCTTTAATGTTATCAAATTCCTTTCTATATAAAGAAAAAATAATCAAAGGTAGCTCTGTTTAAAATTCTTAAGAGATCGTTTATTAGAAAATAAATAACTTTAAATTATAATATGGAGACTAAATAATGCTTAATTATATAGTATATATATATATATATGTACGGTCAAAAGGTTAAAAATATCATTTTATTTTTATTTATTACTCTTTACATTGCTTTTTAAATTTTAGTTGACGTGTTGCTTTTCTTAAGAATCAATTTAATTGATTTTCAGAGATAAATCAAATTGCATTAATTTAATATTTTGAATAAAAATTATTAAATATTAAAAAATCATAGAATAAGTACTGTAATTACATATATTTAGAAACTTAAATATATATTACAGTTTGGATCTGTGATTTTACTACAAGGATAAGACTGTAATAGTTGAACTTATTAAGTTAAAATTCTCAATTTATTATCAATCAAATATTGAAATGTAAAATTGTGGTAATTGATTCATTTAAATCTAGTATTTTTTAGTTTCGACATAAAATATAAATTTATGTAAAAATATATAAATTGCAATAAATTATAAATCTGATAAACATGTTCAACCATTCAATGAGGAGAGAAAAAGTACACATTCCAAGACCCTTTAATGATAATCATGCAATAAGCAGTAAAAAAGATCTTGAAAATTAAATGTTTTATTCAATTAAGTACATTCTCGATTTGCATGTGAATAATTAAAGCAAAGAATGAAGTACCCCAGAAGTGTGAAAATTAAATTACTCCCTCCGTTTACTTTTATTTGTTACTATTTTATTTATTGAAATCAACATATATAAATTTTTATCAATATTTTAAGATATATTTTTTCATTATATTAATATGAGAAGAATTGCAACTTATAGCATTTTTCGTACAGTTTTCAACAATTATAATGTGAATGCAGAATATAACCACTTCAAGAAGGATCCAATCTCACCCTGCATTAGAGGGAAGCTACAAGTATGGTCCAACATTAATTCAAATAAAATATCGAATAAGCGGGTTGGGCTGAATTAGAATAAGTCAAAATGAACTGAGTTACTAATAAATTTGCAGATCACAAGCTATTTAGATTAAAATGAATAGAGTTATAATGAGAGTCACAACACAACCTGTGCATTTTTTGTAAATAAAACTGTTTCATTTCTTTATTACGATTATATATGATATGCTAAATAAAAAAAATTAAATATATTAATAAAATTCTGTAAAAGTTAATTTAGATCGTATATCAAAGTTAATTTAGATCGTATATCATCTCAATTTTTAAATGGATTGAGATGAGTACGAATAGAATAGACAAAACTAATAAGTGAATGAATCAATCTTTTTATCCAAATTTTACTACCCAAATTCAAATATTAGAGTGAGCTGCTATAAATTTCGAGTAAGTTACGTTATTCTCCTTTTGAAACAAATTTATTTTCCTCATTTTAGTATTATTTACTAAAAATAGAAAAAAATCTGATATTTTCATCGACGCTAACTTTGAAATCTAAAACAGCCTCATAATATGTGCGTCACTGTCCAATAGGTCACATTCTTCGACTAGAGCTGTTCAAATCCAAATTGAAACTGATTATTCGAACTGATAAAAAGTTATTAGTTTATCGATAACAGTATTGGTTTAAATTAGCAGTTTTGGTACTGACCTAAAATTTTTTATTGTTAAGTTATCAATTCTTGATGATTTTAGATTTTTTCTTAACAAGTTAATCGATAACCCAATAATAAATTAAATAATTATATTTGTAGTCCTTGATAGTTTCATATTTTTATTTTTTACTGTCTCAAATAATCGATAACCCAATAATAAATTAAATAATTATATTTGTATTATTTGATATATAAAGCCCTTGATAATTTCATACTTTTATTTTTTACCGTCTTAAATAATCAATAACTTGATAGTTTCAGTTATTCTACAATGTAATGGTGTTTGATTTTGAGCAAAATGCAATTTGTCAACTCATGCATATGGTTCATTTAATTTGTCACCTTATTTCTGAGTAATTTTCAATAAATAAATTTTTTTGTCAAATCTTAATGGTTAAATCAATAAACGAACCAATAATGATTGTTAATAACCGATGAGTCAATATCTTAATAGTTCTACAATGGTTTAGCATATATATAAATCGATAACTAATAAGTCAAACTGATAAACTTTAAAACTAAACCGATCGATATGCAGCCCTGCCTTATAGACTTGTAACATTCATATAATAATCCATTTTTCATGAAAATATCAGCTTTGCTTTATATGTTTGTTGTGATGATGAATTTACACAACTTTTCAAGAAGTGATAAAAAGCAAAATGGAGACTGAAAGATGTCATCCTCAACATTAAAGAATGGTAGCTAGGTGTGTTGGTGGTGGTATTGAATGAATATGAATAGTTATAGTAGAAGTATTAACTCCCCTCATCTACCATTCATTAAATTTCATAGGCAAAGATGGACACATATCATTAATCAAACATCTTACATATACAGAAGCAAAAATAGAAGGAATAGAGCATGTGAAAGTAATAAATGAGACACAATGGGAAAATAGATCCAGCAGTCATTGTGCCCAATGTTTGTGAATTTTGATTGTGATTGTAATGTGGTCCATCTTCATCTTTTATTTATTTTATAAGAGGCGCTGACTATTTCCACAACATCACGGGGATCTATTATTATTATTATTATGATATTTATTATAGCGATCGTTTGGTGTGAGGTATAAGTTATAATAATTTTGAGATAAAATGTAGGATTATTTTATCCCATGTTTGGTTGGAGGTCGCTCTTTCTATTCCCTTTCTTTTCCTTTCATTTTTTTCATATCTAGTTTATTCTGCTTATGGTTTTTGAGACAAGAGTTCCCCAGGAAAAAACCTCTCTACCTCTAAGAGGTAGTGGTAAGGTCTGCGTACATTCTATCCTCCCCAGACCCCACTTGTGGGATTCCAATGGGTATGATTTTGTTGTTGTGTGTTATATGGTTGGATAACTTATCCCATACTAACTTATCCTGGGATTAATTATCCTCGGATAGCATGTTGTCAATCAAACGACCCCCTGATTTCGCACAAAAACGAATTAAGAAGCACGAAGTACTTTCTTTGTTTAACAATAGTTTTCCACCATTAACTTAAAACATGGTTTAAGAAACAGTAAATAATAGGGATAATTTTATCAAATTACCTTTTGAATAGAATAAGTACAATATCTTGAAAATGTAATAAAGAAATGACTATAATTTATGATAAGAGTAAATTAGAAATTAAGTGTAAAATTAGTTTTTAATTTCAAAAAATGAACAAGTGTTGTTAGACATCTATTTTTAATATAATGGATAAAATAGAGATGGATGAAGAGAGTAACAGAGATAATTATACCAAATTTTCCTTATTAAATGTAAATATTGAAAAAGAAATATTATTTAATAACAAAAATATAATAGATATGAAATGATAAACTATTCATTAATTTTATAAATTGAATAAATATTATTAAATATTCTAAAATAATAATAATAATAATATAATAAACAAGTAAAGACGGACCGCATTCAACGTGTGATGACACATCGAATTAAACGGTGTCCCGCTACACCACTTCATAAGAAACACGATGAATAAAAATGGTGTGTATTATATGTAAAAGATTGTCCGTGAAGGAGAAATGTATCAAAGAGTTTTTCGATACAAACTGGTGGTTTTTGTGTGTGGGGGGGGAGGGGTCGGGAAATATGATGAATTTTATTGCCTGTTATGTATGATTGTTTAAAATTGAATTGAAATTAATAATTTAAATCGAAATAAAGTTATTACTTTGTAGGTAATGAATTGTTAGTTTAGCAGTTTAAATAACGATTCTGATTTTTTTAATATATTGGGCTATTGATTCTCAACGGTTCTCAAGTTTTTTTTTTGAGAATTAGCTGATAACCCGATAGTAAATCAATAAATTATATTTATAACATTTGGTATATAAAATTCTTGACTTAGTGTTTAATTTCATATTGTTATTTCTGACTATCTCAAACTCTTGAATATTCTACGAGGTGTCTATATTTACTTTTGAGCAAGATGTGAACTGTCAAATTGGGGGCATGGTTCATTTGGTTTGTCAACATACTTCTTACTGATTTTCAATAATTTTATTTTATGTCAAATCTTAACGGTTAAATCAATAACAATAACTAATAAACCACGAATTGATAAGTCGATATCTTAATAATTTTTTAAGGATATAACATATGGATAATCGGTGACTGATAAATTAAACCAATAAACTTTAAAAGCAAATCGAAATGTTCGATACATGTACAACTCTACAATTCCCCTTTGGAGGTAGCTGTTTGGTAGAAGTCCTTTTGTTTTTCAATTTCTCTTCAATTTATGGACCTTTTGAATCATTTTTTTTTAATAAATTAAAATTATGAAAAAATATTAGGCAACAATTTATAAATTTACGAGATATTACATATGTTAGACTATGAATTAATGTTTTCTTATTATATAAGAGGCAGTTAGCGGCAAACAGACAACTCTTTATCGATGTATCTGTTTGGGTTGTCTGCTTCTTCTTATACATTATATAGAATTTATAAAAAATTTTGTGGATTTTTTTTCATTTAATCTTTTTAAAGCAATTGTTTACTTCAATTATGATTTTACGATATTATCCCTAATAAATAATTTCCCCAGTTGCTTCAACTATGATTTTGACATATCACCCCGATCAGTTATTTTAAGTTAAGTAAATACTAAAATTAGGATAAAACAAATTTCTCTTTATATTGGACAAATAAAATTAAATAACTATTTTAATATCTTTCCGTGATTATATTTATGTAAAAAAAAAAGTGCTACAAATATATATAGATATATCAAAATTTAAAATCACTTAATCATTAAATTTAAAATTTAATCAATATTAATAATATTTATTGAATATTAATTTTACACTTGATAAGAAAATTTAATAACGTTTAACCGTATCATTAAAAAATAAATTTATAAATAACTATTGGACCGTGCATTGCACGGAATCTACATTTGGAGTTTTGTATATAAGATTGAGCTACGCAAAAACAAACATTATACCCAAGTCAGTGTTATCCATAAGAGTAATAATAATTTTTCAAGATCCATATTTACGTGACTCTTAAAAATAAGAATACAATCATTTATCTGAAAAGGAACATTTGCATAAATCAACAAAAAATAACTGTTTGGTTATTTTTTTAAGGGGAAACTTATAGAAGTCCTATAAATTGAAGAGCTAATTATTTAAACACATTCTAGTTTATAATATTATAAATTTTATTATATTTTAATGCGTTTAAATATGTCAGATACAATGTCTTGGAATACATGGAGTCACATTAGACAAATTATATCTAAGTGAATTTGAATGAATCTTGGATGCACAGATAGTTCGCTCACTTTGTTTGCTTCTCTTCTATCTCACTCGTTACTCTTTATTGTCTCTGGTATTCCAGATACACGTGAATCACATTAGATACATACTGATACACGTAGCTAGTGTGATTCATATGTAGCTGGGGTGCATGAATAACTCGTTCGCCTCCCTTTCGCACTCATCTCTATCGAGTAGCAAAAATATATGTATTAAGGTGTATCTTCCTCGATATATGATAGAAAATTCTCAATTAATGATAAAATACGTAATTCTTTAAAACTAGAGGTAGAATAAATATATATGGTATGCATGTATGTCTAATAATATAGATTTTCCTTTTTCTTTAAAGGAGAATTTTCACAAATAACTACTAATAAATATCTTAATTATGCTCCTTAGCTACAGTTTGTCAACTTACGCTCCATAGCTATACTTTTGTTTGTTATGAGTATTTACGTTTGTATAATTCGCTGGCATTATATAAATTATATTTATATAATTCACTGTCAATATACAAATTCGTTTGTCTAGTTGACTTCTAATGTACAAATCAACGTACATAAACACCACCAACATAAATAGTCGCATCAAATACATACATATAGTTGATTGAAATATACAAACAAGTAAATGTATATAAATGCTGAAATTATACAAATAAAAATTGTATACAATATAATGTAAAATATATTGATAAAAATACATACAAAAAAATATACAAATTAAATTATACAAATACACCAATCATGTTGAAATTATACACAAATCTATGAGATATATGAATTCAGAAGTGACCCTTAACAACTCGAATGAAATATTAATGATAAACGATAATTATTTAATATTATAATTATGATATATAATTAAGTAGTATATCTTTGCTTTGTCTAATTTATTCTTTTTCAAATGGTTGATAGCAACTACATGATCTACACATAAAGTTGTTGGGCTTGATCTTGGTCTTTATTGCAAGAAGATTGGGCTTTCTTAGAAGCCCAGCCCACTCTTTAAGACTTTTGCTGAATGTACTAGAACATTCCTCGCGAAGCCGTCAGTTAATATACGCCATTAAACAGTATATTAATAATAAAATTATAAAAATCGGATATCCGTAAATCTATATTTTTTCATCCTAATTCCTAATATCCAGGAAAAGAAAAAAGGAAATTCAATCTTCGCAAAATTTGTCAGATTCTAGTGTTTACAGGTAATTGCTCCTTCAATTTTCTCTGATTAGGGTTTAATTTGAGGATTGATGATAGTTTTTATTGTTGGAGCTATAATTTATGGTTTGTATTGTTGGAAATTTGCTGTTATTGAAGTGTGAAATGAACTGTTCTTCAGATTTTGAGGTGATCGTGGCGATTAGATGAATCGGTTTATGCTTGTAAAAGATAAATTATCTATCTCTCGGTTATGTTGATGATAGAAATGCGGGAGTTTGTTGATTTTTACTCAAACAATTAGTGCCATAACTTTCTATATGTTATCTCTTATATTTCACGATCTCATGTTATATCTTATTGCTGTTTGTTTTCTTATTCTTAATTTTTTTTTTTGGGAAGGGTTCGTTGATTAGGAATCTCTACTAGCAAGGAGGAAGTAACCACTTTGTTTTTGGTGGTGTGGGTTGTTTGGTTTTTGATAGGTGAGATTATGTCGTCGTATGAAAAATAGAGAATTTTGGGATACAATATATTGGCGGTTGGCCTTTTCATTCTCAAGGTCAATGTTTTCCGTGTTCGTTTGTTGTTAGCAATTTACTAGAGGATTAGTAGAAGGTATTTTCTTCATCCATCTTTTACGTGTTTAGTATTGTCTTGGCACACTTCTAAAACAACCAACGAACAATAACATACCCGTAGAATCCCATATATGGGGTTTTGGGAGGGTAAAATGTAAGTAGACCTTACCATTACCTCATAGAGATAGAGAGGTTGTTTATGGGAGACGATTGACACATTTCTAAAGGAGCAATAATAGAATGCCAATTTTTAGTATGTCACCCTACGAATATAAAATATATAATGACTTGGGAAATGCATTGGTGGGAAAATGGCTTACCCTTAGAAAAGGATCAACACCTTATAATGGCCCCTTCATACCGCTATACTCCACGACTTTATCCAAATGTTTAATATCTTTTGGTTTGAAAAAGATGAAAAATTAGTTGGTAGATTGTTTTAACTTGGAGCTACTATTTGTCTGATAGAAATGAAACACTAGTTAAAAGATTTTCGTGCATAGTGTAATATAAGAATGCAGTTTACATGCAAGTGTGTGCCTGCTTATATTCAGTAGCATTCTCAATTACAATAGTAAAAAATTTGACTTATGTTTGAGCTTCAGTGTACAAAGTAGCAAGGGATGGACAACATAAACTATATGGAGGGGAAGACAAATGGAGATTTTGAAACAAGAGTCACCAACTTCCAAATTTTACTTCTAGTCCAATTTCCATGCTTTTTCTTTGAACCCAACCAATCAAAAATCCTCCTTTTCTCAAAGGAGAATCGAAAAAATCATATTTTCATACAGTATCTTAATTGAATTATATGTAATGATCAATAATTTAGTTTTGAGAGAAGAAAGACTTGCATAGCTTTCACTTTCTCACTATTCCCTAGTGGATTATTATCACGCCCCAAATCTAGAAACACGCGACCGGCACCTAATGCCTCACTTGATCGAGCGAACCAATAAAAACTAGCCAAATAAAACCATCAGCAACAAGTTGAGGCAGACAAGGCCTGAACAACACACAACCTTCATAATCCTGATACAAGAGTAACAAAGCAGACCGATAAGGTCGCTTTAAAATCACAAGCTGCATGAAAGCCAACCAATTACACAAGTGTAAACACAAGGCTGACATAATGAAGCATACAATTGACAACAAGGCCACAACTGACCCACAAACCCACAACAGATGTCTACCGGCCTCTAAGATTAATAATCACTGACAACAGTGTAAACACAAGCCTGTACAATCAGCTGCACAAAAGAAGTAGACTATAGACTCCACAACTCCAGAAAGAATGGAGCGTACCAACCAACAGCTGAACTCGACCATATGCACGAGGATTCCTATTAACTTGATAATCTACAGGTGCGAATGCAGTGCCCCTAGGCAATGGGTTCAGTGCAAAATAATGGATTGAGCATGTAAGGCAACAAAATAATAGAAACAATATAACCAAAATTGGAACCATAATATTACATACGTATCCTGAACAGAATCAACAACTCACTGAATTACTCTACCGACTTAGTTCATATCTGCTTTCCCTGTTCGTGGCTCAAACCATATAAATAACCAACAGTTTAACAGTTACACAACCACCTCCCGATGCCATCATAATCTCAACAAGCTTCAACCACAATCACATGATAATGAATACAATGTAATGCAGCAAAATGTCGTGTAGGTACACAACCCAATCCAATGCATGTGGTGTAAGTACACAACCCAATCCAATGCATGTGGTGTAGGTACACAACCCAATCCAATGCATGTGGTGTAGGTACACAACCCAATCCAATGCATGTGGTGTAGGTGGACACCTCAATCCTGTGCATTTGTAGGCGAACACCTAATTCTAGCCTCAAAGGGCATGAAATGCGTATAGTACAGGTGAAAACCCGATCTTAGCCTCAAAGGGCTCGAAATGCATATGGTGCAGGCAAATACCTGATCGTAGCCTCAAAGTTAAAATGCTTGCTTGACTTGTTTGGGTCTTAGGTCATATGTTCGGTCTTATTTCACCTTGTATGTTTCCACCATCTTGCATAAAGATATTGTTGTTAATAATACATCTTACTGACTGAAATGACCTTTGGTTAATTTTCAGGCCAAAAGTTGAAGATGGAGGGAGGCAGAGACCCCTTTTCCAATTTTGGCAATCCTTTTGGTAGTTTTGGTGGTTTTGGCGGATTTGGAGGTCAGAGGAGTTTATTATCTGGCTTTTTTGGAGGCAGAGATCCGTTTGATGATCCTTTCTTCACAAACCCATTTGGAGGCATGTTTGGATCGACCCCTTTTGGTCCTAGAGGAGGCCCATTCCTGGACTCGCACATGACTGGATTTTTGGAACAACAGCCTTCTGTTCCTTTCCAACAGCCTTCTGTCCCCTTCCAGCAGCCTAGGTCTAGGGGTCCTGTTATTGAGGAGTTGGACTCTGATGATGAGAAAGAGGAAAAGGATAGTTCGAGGGAGAAACAGAACACAGAGAAGAATCAGAACACGAGAAAGCATGCTAGGTCAAGAACTGAGCCTTTTATTGAATGTCCAGATGATGAAGCAGGAGGTGAGCATAGTTCCGTTATAAATATGTGTTTATTGTTTAATTTCATTTCCAGGTTGTGAGGTCTTTTGCTTGTATAGATGTTGATTGAAGAATGATGTATTTCTTTAGCAGAGAGAAAGAGTAAGCAAATGGTGTTCCAGAGAGAAAATAATGTTCATCAGCCTCAAGTTCGTAGCTTTAGCTTTCAGAGTTCTAGCGTGTCCTATGGAGGTGCAAATGGCACCTATTACACTTCTTCCACTACCAGGAGGAGTGGAAGTGATGGAGTAAGTGATTTTGACTAAATTACTTATAGGACAATAGAGCTCGGGTTTGCTATAGCCTTGCTACATCCTTCATTGTTTGTTTGCATTTGCAGCTGACTTTCGAGGAAAGTAAAGAAGCCAGTTCAGCTACCGGGCAAGCAAGTCACAGAATTTCTAGGGGAATACAGAATAAGGTATATTCTTCTTTAATCTCTTTGACAGTAAAAGTAGAACTACCTATTTATTTTCCTGATTCCTCAAGACCTTCCTTTTTCTTTTTATGTGTTAATGACTTGATGGAAGTTTGATAAATATAGGGTCATTCGCTGTTGCGGAAACTCAATTCAGATGGCAGGGTGGACACCATGCAGACATTGCACAACCTTAATGAAAGTAAGTGATTGCTAAAATAGAGTCCTCATTTGTTGGTTCCTGTGAACTGTCTCTGAATAATTGATGTCTTCTGGTAGATGAACTTGATGGATTTGAAGAGACCTGGAAAGTTAAAGCTAGAAATCAATTACCTGGCCTGAATGGTGGGTTTAATGCTGGTAAGTAAGTATAGTAGGATATGCAAGTATATCATTCTGTTTGCTCTCCTAACTTTTAAACACTTGTCTGTTGTTGCTATGCAAGTAAGTCCTATACCGTCCCATTTGTGTAAGATATCTTTATTACAGTTATGTTATTTTTGGGGGTGGAGCAAAGTTCTGTAGGTTGGTGTTATATTTCCCTACTAATTTATTTTATAATTGAATATAATCTTAGTTGACAATAGGTTTTAGACTAGTTAGATGATGTCTCTTATTATTATTATTATAATAATATACACACACCCACTTTTCTCACACTTACTATTTTTCTTAGCGCGGCAATATAAAATGAGCTTAAATGAAGAAGTGGGGTTTATATAGTAGCTGATCCAGACTTGTTTGGGACTGGGGCTTGGTGGTTATTGTTTAAATGTCCTACTATTCCTCTGTTTTCTCTAGTTCACATTTTGGTGGGATTTGCTTGATATATAGCGAGTGATATTTTTGGTTTTGGATGACAAGAATCCTTTTCTTTTCCACGAAGATGAGTGAACATCAAAGCCAGCTCTCCTCTTATCTTTCATTCACATGACGGTAGGAATTGCATGATATAGAGAGGGGTGTGATATTTTTGGTTTTGGAAAATGGAGTCCTTTTCTTTTCCATAATAATTGTATATTTAACGGATATGGATATGATATATGAGAACCAGTAACTGCCAGATGGTTGAATTTCTTTACAATTTCTGTTATATTAGTCCCTCTGCGGATATGCACGTTCCTTTATTCTAATATCTCAACTTCTTGGTTCTAGGGTCTGAGAGCGGTGTCCAAAATGGTGTGCATAGGGGTGGATGGGCACTTCCTTCGACAGAGAGCACACATCATTCAGGGAACCTCGGACCAGGTGTAGGTAATGCTGCTGGCCCTTCCTATCCAATGCATTCACGGAGGCCGAAAACTGATTCGGGAAATGTGATGGGTTCTTCAAAGGGCAGCACTGGTAGTAATATGGAGAGAGCTAAGAAACGCTGAAGCATCTGTCACAAAAGTTTTGTGCTGCGTCACAATATGTAGTCATGTATAGCAGCTACTCAAGCATCTTGTTCTGCTTTTCATTTGCAGAAAGCAGGCACATATATGCACCCTTATGCTACCACTGAATAATCGTAGCAACAGTTTTAAGTAGCAAACATGTTAGCTGTTGTAATGCGTGGCTGCTCCCGCTCTTTCTACTGAGTGGTTTGAGAGATTGGTCAGGGATGTTTGAATAGTCAGTCACATGATATTATTAGCCTGTAATTTTTGTCAGTTGAATATGTTTTGTAGCTTCATAAAACCTAGATATTCTGGTTGTTGCACGTTTTGATTATAGAATTGTGAGGCATCTGCATGCTTTAATCTGTGAAAATGATCTTTCCGGCGAAAGTGTAAATATGAAAAAAGTTTTATTCAACACTGGAAAAAACCCCAAAATTAAGTTAATAGTTATTAGGTTAAACCTTATTTAATGAAAATAGATTGACTGTTTTTCTTTTAAATATTGTTCTTTAATGTCAAATGTATAGTTGAAAAATAATAATCAAGTTTAGTCTTAGATTTATAATGACAATTATTTTGTTATTTTTTATCGTAATTTATCATTGAATTAAAATATTTCTTTTGATATGTGTTAATCTCGTTTTTTCAAAGACGTATAAGCTCACCCTTTTGGGTCATAACTTATAAGCTCGTGAAACAATTTTTAATTTAAGATAACTGTTAACGTAAACGAAAAAGAATAATTTTTACGATTAGAGTTAAGACTAAGTCCAAAACACTTTATTTTATCCCATCAATATCCCCCTCTTTCTTCGTAAATTGATTATCTTTCTACATATTACTTAATTATACTATATACTACATTCTAAATACTCGTGGATGAAAATCGTCTTCATAGTTAGTCTCCAAGTGGCTTCCTGTCTTTTCACAAAATTTGAAAACAAAACAAAAGTGAATGTTTTGTTCCAAAATGGGCCACAATAAGTTCACAATTAGATCGTGGGCTTTTAATAAGGGCTGGGCTTCAAATTTTCGCACCGGAAAATGGCAGCATTCAGAACTACCACAAGCTTTCTCGTCCGGGAAATCTTCCGTCCGTCAATACACTTCCCAAATGTTGTTCGCTTCATCCACATCTCGCCGGCGACGAACCTTGTTGTGACTCACCGTATTTTATCACGGAGTTTCTCTTTTAGTCCCGTTAGGTGTGCGGCAGCGTCCAAAGGCGCTGCTGACGACGGAAAGAAGTCGCCGGCGCGGCTTGCTCAGGTTCAACAGCTGTTATATGAAGCAAAGGAACGAGCTCAAGCTGCCGGCAGTGATCCTATTCCTAAGATTACTCTTGGTATTTCAATCTCATCTATTTCCAAATCCAGTTTTCATTGAAAATGCCTAGAATTATATTTTGAGGTTTCCTTTTTTTTTTCCTCTTATTAATTGAAACTGTCGGGACTTAGATAAGAATGTATAGAACACCTTATTTTGTAAAATTTACAATTTGTGCAAGTTTTCGGTTGTTTTGGTCTCTCAGAAATGAAGGTCTATTTTTAAATGAAGTGACTGTAGTATAAGTGGTACAGCCTTGAAGCAGATTTGGCACTTAAAATTAGTTGGTGTATCATTTCACTTTGAAATTGTCCCAATGGCCTATATAACTAGTTGTGATGAGACATAGTTTATTGATTGAAATCCTTTCACTTCCCATTTCCATGTCGGGGTACTTGATAATCTTATTGGATTAAGCAAATGTAATGTTTTTCTACTGACTCATTGCATATGAAATGGGATTCTAGAAACCAATTATGTAAATATGTTATCTTACAAGTGATGTCGGCATGGCTAAGCTATAGTGAGTGTTAGCAAAGTTGGATTGTAAGATAAGGCGATCAGCGTCATCAAATGAGTTTTCTGTTATGTTGAGAGTAACTACTTCAATGGCTCTTTTTTTGGGGTGGGGGGGGGGGGGGGGGGGGGCGTTCTAGAGATTTTGAGGATTTGTATGTGAAGCATGGAGCGGTAGGTACTATGGGAAATTGTCTACCATAGCAGCAAATGTTAAAATACTTTGCACTACTCTGCATTGGAGAAAGGACTGCTAGAATATGTATAGCCTAAAATAGAGTTTCCAGATACTTGTACTGGTGGAAAGAAGTTAGAGTTTCCAGATACTTGTCCCGGTGGAAAAAAGTAAGTACATGGTGGAATGGATGAGGTACGCATAAACTGGCCCAGATACCACCTTCATTTTATAAAAGGAAAGAACGTGTATTGCATAATATAAATTGTCAGAGACTATGGGGATTCTAATCAAATGTGCACCATAGAGTAGTTGTAACAGCTACAGTATGAAATTGCTTAATATGGCTCTTCTGTTAGTGAAAAGTTGAAAACCACTTGGACTATCTGATATTCATCAAAAGCTTTCTTTTTCATGCATATTTTCTAAAAGCAAGGCCAAGTTTCTTAGCCGACCTATAAAATATCTTTGATACTTACTCTTATGAGAGGACACAAGGAGAGGTTGGGGGTAGAAAAATTAGAATGGTTGATCTCTTGTATATTACATGTTCTTATTTTTCATATTCAATTCGATTTAGTTTTTCACATGGAAGAAGTGTTGCTTCTGATTAATCTTTCAGCTTTCTGATCAGGATGTCTTGTACTTACTGAAATTATTGAACAAAATGGAAAAGCTAAGTCTTTTGATGGTGTTCATCTTTGTTCTATTGTTTGGTCCAGATCATGTGACTGTTAACTTTGCAAGAAGTGGAGGTCCTGGAGGTCAAAATGTCAATAAAGGTCTGGTGCAGCTTGTTTCAGAAGATAAGATTGTCTTCTAAGTTTTCATTTCCTTCTTTTTCAAGAAATTTCTATCTGTGCAGTAAATACCAAGGTGGATATGCGGTTCAATGTTCAAAATGCTTATTGGTTGAATGACAGAGTCAGAGAGAAGATTTTGCAAATGGTGAGCAAACACCTGTATTTCACTGTTTATGCTTTCTCTAGATAGATAACTCGCTGTATTTGATCTAGTAGTATCAGTTTTCATTTCATCCAAACTAGCTATTATTTGAGTTGCCACAAAATTGTTTAAAAGTCCATTTCTTGGTTCTTCCTGTGACGTCGCTGGCAGAGGGTTTGGGTTATGCATAGAGAGATACAACACGTCAGCTCTTTGGTAATTTACCATCATGAGTGCTTATGGTGTAATATGGAGTAAGTGGCTAATCTATCATGATTTCATGATGGTTAAAAGGGATACTTTGCCACTGTTGTTTTCCAGAAATGTATGGTTTCAATAGGCTATGGACTGGTTGCGATAATTTTTTTATCATATGCTGATAACTTTCCTGCTCACTTCGAGATCCATAATTTGGTGATTGAAGATATGAAATATACTAATGATGCTTGCTCTACACGTTCAGATATCTGATAACTGGAGAAGGCCATAATTCTTCTTGTGTGTGATTTGCATTATACTTATTGTTGTCTTATTTATTACAAGTTTGCTACTGACCTAACACTTGTACTAAAATTTTAATATTCTAAACAGGAGAAGAATCGGATAAATAAGGATGGAGAGCTTGTGATCTCTTCAACAAAGACGAGAACTCAGAAGTGAGCCTCTTCCTCCTTTTCTGTTCTTAGACCTTAGTCAAGGCCAGAAAGCTGATTGCGTGCTATGATTCTTTTCAGGGGTAACATTGAAGATGCTTTGAGTAAATTACAGGTACTCGTATGGAACATTCATTATATGACTTCCCACTTTCTATCAATTGGAATGGTAGAAGTCCTTCTTTGAATGTCTGATGATGTTTCAGTGAGTAGGTTTGTCCTCAATTTAATAGAAGTTATTAAGAATTGCTCATTAATTTCAGTATCACAGGCTATAATTGATGCTGCTTCTTACGTACCACCTCCTCCATCTGAAGAGCAAGTGAAAAGAATAACGAAATTGTAAGCATTCTCAACCAATAACCTATGTTGTGCTCATGTTACATACCTAGTACATCTATTTCATGCAAACTTGTAATTTCTGCTATAACCGATCTCATTTCCCTATTAAAAAAGGGCTGCTATTGGGGAGCGCAAACGACTTGACAATAAGAAGGCCCATTCACAAAAAAAGGCTATGCGAAGAAGCAGAGATAGTTATGACTGATTCCAAGAGCTCAAGATGATTAAAATTTAAATGATACAAATTCTCCCAGCGCCTGTGATCATTTCCTTCGTCCTACTTTTAAATGATACAGAAATGTTTCGGGGAATTAGTATAGAGTCTCCATAGGTTCGTCAGATGACGCCTCTTGATATGATGATTCATACACCATATTAGCTAAAAGAATCTAGATGACGCCGACCAGCCTAAGCTATCTATAGCTTAGAGCAAAGGATCTTGCAGTTTTTCCTTTCTGAAGATGTTGATATTGGATAGGAAAGCTTAGGTCTTGGGTGAGTATTGTCTCTGTAGTTGCAAAAAAAAAGAATAATGCAGCCATCCTTCTTCTTTATGTACCGAGATCTCGTGTGTGACAGGCTGATTCAGGATTTTAATTTTATGAATTCGACTTTTAAATTTCTTAGCACAGAATTCATTGTACTTTTGTATTAGCGTTCAGATTGAGTATTGGTATGTGTTAAGATTTACCAATCGTTGAAATATTTGTGGATTTCACGTTAAATACTGGTTTCGGATGAGTCTATATTGAAGAACTCGATCAGCATAACTTTATTGTCTTTCAATTTTTTGGACATAAAGTCGTATATCTGCAGCAATTGCCAAGTGTTATTCCTTAAATTATTTCTCTGAAATGTTTTTAAGGTTATCATATTTTTGCTAGATAGTGATATGGACAAACAAAAAATACGTAACAAAAAAGCATTTAATGTTTAATTCCCTTTCTAGATAGACGTGATTGTTTCTGGTCAATTCTGATTTCTGTAACAACTATGAAAGCTGTGTGCTATTTCATCCAAAATTTTATCACACCTATATACATGAAATTTTCAAAATAAGCACTAGCATATATCAAAATTGGCTAAATCATCTATATTCACAGAACCTAAAAGAAAAATAAAATAAAAGAATTGTGGATTTTCCATTTTCACGTCATCATTTGCGTATCACAAACTCTTCCCCTGATTCTCTATCAAAATGTCTAATCCATCGACTTTCTGTCTTCCCGGAACCACCCGTTTTTCCTCCGCCGTTCACGGAGGCGCCGACATGAGCAATATCCAGACCTTTACCCACCGGCAGAAAAACCGACCGAACAATTCTTGATTTTCCGTCGAGGACACTCCGCCACCGGAAATCAGAAGCAATTCTTGAACTTGCATTTTTACAAATCAAAACAGCTCCTCTATGTCCTAATTTAGCAACCCCCAGAATTCTACCGAAATCATTTCTTCTACCATCCACCACTAAAAAATCAATCCCCGTCAACCCATCCATAGCTTCTTCCGGTTCTCCGACCACAACTTCCGGTGACATCCCGGCGTTTTCCATAGCTTCTACATACTCTGTTCTTGAATCTTCATCTGGTACTACACAAATATGCCTACCACCTGTATGATGATTTGCCACAGCCAACCCAATACTCGTAGCCATAACCCCACCTCTCGACCATGTTTCTACAATCATCTGAGCGTTCCATCCGGCAGCCATGGCTGATATCATCTCCGCTACACTAGATTCTCGAAATATCTCACACTGTATAAAAATCAAGAAAATCAACAACTGTGGGATTCAAACAAAACAAAAGGAGGAAAACAGGGGATTGGGAGTTTCTTGAAATTGTATACTTACATATTTAACAGTATCAATATAAGCTTTAGATGCTTTTTCTGGAGACCAAACTAACTTCATTTTCTTTATCTCTATTAATGGGAAAAAATTGTTCTTTTGGTGTAAATGGGGTTTTGTTGTAGTTGGTAAATTCTTGGTGATATATTTGAAAATGTGGATTGCTTATTCTGTGATAACAATGGGGGGTTTTTATATTGAGAGAGAGAGAGAAGTGACTATCTAGAAAGCTGAGACAAAGCGAAAAGGTCAATTTTTGAAGCGAGTTGACATTCGGTTGCCATTCAATTCCAACGTGGTAGTGCTAGCTTTTTCTGTGGATTTCTTTTGCCTTACTTCTTTTGTTTTAATCTTTGCTAGAGTCGTAAATATGCGCCAGGTTCATTGAGTTATTTTTTTAGTTATCTACAAATTAAATGGAAAAAAAATATTTTTAAATTTTTTATGTGAAAAAATTAAAATTTTGTATAAAGTTAAAAGAAATAAATGATAAGTAGTCTATAAAATGAATTCTTTTCTTTTATTCATTTTTATTTGTCTTTTATATTAAAAATAGTTGGTTAGTAATATTTATCTAATTTATGAAAATAAGAGATAATTTTGTAGTTAGTTCCTAATTTATTCTTATAGTTAATTATAGCCATTTTCATATCATATCAAGATATTGTATTTATTATATTTAAAGGGTAACTTAGTAAATTATTCTTATCATTTATTACTTTTTAAGTTTTGTGCCAAACAATAGTGATAGTTATTATTGGACGGAGAGAATAGCAGTTTATAAAAAAGAAAGTGTTATTTCCTTGTTTTAAATTTATATGATTTACTTTTTCTAGTCTATTTTTCTATGTTATATGATGTATAGTTTGATTAGCTTTGGACTTTGAGAATTATTTTTTTTAAAAGATTATTATTTAAAATAAATTATAGATATTTATGTTATGTTACTAACACGAATTGTGGTAGGACGATAATTGATAAGTACTATTTCATTTGTGACTGAAGATTTTGGATTGGAGTAAAATAACTTTTGTTAGAGAACATCTCATAATATGAAACTTCTCAGCTCAAATTTAAATTTAAATATGGATACCAAACATTCCATATAAAAATATTTATATGATTGCATACGCGGTGCAATCAAAAATAATTATTAGAAAATGTTGTACCTTATCAACACTTCATTTTTTTCTTACGTTCACACAAAAGGGAAGATTGCCAAAAAAGGAATTCTTTTTGTCAAAAAGATAGTCTATAATGCTCTTTAGAAAGATCAAATTTGTCTTTTACAGTGTAAAAATTATCAATTTGTGGGCTTGGTAGAGGGGGAAGATTGTGCTCCAAGTAGAAGGAAAAACGATGATAAGATGATATGTCATATAGTATTTATCTCATCAAAATATCAATGTCACGTATATTTAGAAGTTTATCTTAATTGGGTTTCAACTCCCAACTCCTAACAAATGAAGGGTACTCTTTTCGTCTCAAATTAATTGAATTTTTGAGTCTTTTTTTCAGTGTTTAAAAATAGTTGAATTGTTCAAAGTTTAAGATGAATGTTTGAATTTTCTTTTCCATATTTGTGCTTTCATTTATTAAAGTTTTATATTACACTACATATTTATGACTTCACAAAGGGTAATAGTGGAAAGTATGATTTAAATTTTATCTTTAAATATTTTTCTTAATATGTGTACATTATCTCACAAGTGCAATAATTAGTCCTTTTAATTTTTAATTTTTGATGAAATAATTTATTATCACATAAATATATATTTCTTAAACTTTATATTCATTGAAGAAAGATAAAAGTCTCAAAGTGGTGGTTGATGAGATAGGTTGACTCCTTATAAGATTTGAAAAATCCTTCTCCTTTCGAGCTAATTTTTGGAGTATAAATTAAACACAAAATTTAATTTTAGAATATTCAATTTAATAGCATCACATAAATTAAATCGAGGAAATCATTATTTTTTTTTTGTGAGAAAGGTATTTGGGGGGAGTGCCAATTTAAGTAGTAGAAGCAAAAGTGTATACATCTCTGAGTGAAACAAGAAATCCTTGTCTACTTCCTAATTAATACTCAGCAGACGTAATTAATATTTCTATTTTCCCCCTCTCTAATTTAATGCTCTTTATTTACAAAAAAACATAGTACTATACCAAATAACAAGTTAAATAATAGTACATTAGATCGTACGTACGTACAATAATGCGTATGCACATTTTATTGGATCGACATGGATGAAAATAGTATTGTGTAGATAGCATATGAAAATTGTGAAAATAAAAATGTCGAGATGAATGTGTAGGTATAGTAAAAGATATAGGGTTAGAAGTGAAGATATTCTGAATATGATGAGAGTATGACCTTCGTGATGAATAAGTTAAGGGGGATGAGTTTGCGATGATTCAGATATGTGAAGAGTGCACATGTGCGAACAAACATATATGGCTTAGTAACTATATAACAAATAAAGGATTTTGCAGTGATTATTTAGTTGCTAATAATATAATTGCCTCTATATTATATTTAGTGACAATAATAAATATGGATAATGATAACCGTTGCCTTTTATAAATTCTAAAGGATATTAACTTAATTGCCGCTAAATCTTTTTGCGGCAATAAGTGTTAGTTATTGTCACAAATATATCTTTTGTTGTAGTGATGAAGTGACAAATAGGCTCTAGTGGGTATAAGGAAAGATAGAGGCAGATTAAAGAAGTATTACGAACAGATGATTAAGAAAAGACGACATATTTGTAACTTATCGAACCTAGACAATTAAGCGGACGTGAAAGTAGAGAATTTAAATAAAAAGTTATTAGATATAATATATGAGTATTTTATGATCGAGTATCACCATGGTTGATAATACTCAATCTCTTATTTGATATCATTTTCATATACTCTATAATTCATAATCAAAATTTAACTCCAGTCGAAGATTACTAATGATATACATATAGATCACCACAAGATTTTAGATATTACTATAAAATAGGAGATACACATTTTTAATCACATTATTTAATTGTATAACACATCCCTTTTGACTATTTCTAACTTGAATTTAAATTAAAAATATACTAGTTTTTTTAAAAATGTTTAAAAAAAAAAAGAAAATAGTACCGCGTACGTACGATCAAAATTATCCTGTTCTGTCTTTTTTAATTTTTTAATCAAACGTCTATTATTATTCTATTAAGAAATATACAAAAATACAAAAATATGATCAAAATTGCGTTGACTTCAAAGATTATCGGCTATATCGCCACGTCATCGTACTTTCTCTTTTGTCCGTACTTTTTATTAGTAAAGTCAACATGTATTATGAAGAAAAATTATATGTAGAAATTACAAATATTAATTTAAAAATGTTAAACAAAATTGTATTTACTATCGTTTTATCATATAATATGAAAAGAATATATGATGAATTGATCTATTTCTCTTTTAAATTTGCAAGTTATTGAATTAGAAAAAAATTTCTCTTTAAATTAATATGAATTAGGTATCACTTTATCCTATTTCAATATTCATTTAACGCATTTTCAATTCAATACTCTTATTTTTCTACTATCATATTGTTTATTTTTATAATATAATATAATGCGAAAAATCAACTATAAAAGAAAATTTGACTAATTATAATGAAATATTATTATAAAAAATGACTGTTACATAGAGATCTTGACTATATAATAATTATTTTAATAGTTATATAAGGAGAGTTCGATATTACTAAGCAGGCTGCAAGAATTTGATTAAATTAATTGTTAAGCAGGCTGCAAGAAGAAGTTGAATTAACGTTTGAAATTTAAAGTTGATTAAATTACTAAAAATAATAACAAAAAATGGACCAATAAGATAATTACATTAGCTGTAATCATTATTTTAATTAATCGGATATGCACAAGCAAATGAACATGATGTAACTGGAGATTAGAGCCTAAATTTAATTACCATGGGGTTTCATTAATTTTAAAAAAAATTTGGTTAGTTATTAGGTTAATTGTATACTCTACACCATAGTTGAAAAAAGTTAGTTGACTTAGAAAACATCTGGTTTGTTTTAGTACACGGATTAATTTGTAAAGCTTGGAAGATAATGCCAAAAACTAACTAAATAATTAGTCTTAGTTAATTATTTACAAAAAGCAATTTGATTAGGTAGCCAACTAGTAGTTTCTAGCAGTCGTGTTGCACAAGTTGAGGGATTTTTTTTTTTGAAATTATAATTAAAAATCAAATAATGAGGAATGTTTATTTGTATTTTGTAAAAAAAAAAGCCTTTTATTTTGTGAAATGAATTTTTTTAAAAAAGATATTATATTTAAGTAAGCAAATATGTCATGGTTATTGAAGTCTATCTATCGCGTATAGAGTTTAAGGACGTGATGGCCTAACAATTGAGGTGAAGTCGGGACCTTAACGATCGAATGTAACTGAAGACTCTATTAGTGGAGCTTATAGCTATAGAAACGAAGGAGAGAAGAAGAGGAAGAGTGATGTATTTGATTCAGAAGAATAGAATCTGTTGCATTGTTTTTGTGTGTTACTTGATCATTCATATCACATATCTATATACAGACTACATTTTACATATAACTGATAACTAACTTTTCTAAATAACGTTTAACAAACTTCTAAGTATGATAGCTTATTAACTCTATAGTGTAGTTAGTAATCCCCCTCAAGCTCATGATTTAAATAGGTTTAGAACTCCGATATTGCTCTCACGATCCTTTTGGCAGTATATCAACTAATTGTTCTTTTGTGTGAGTGAAATCAATTTTGATCATCGCTCATCAAATTTTTTCTCTTACAAAATAACAATTTATTAGGATGTGTTTTAGTAAAATATATTTTTAAAATTTATTATATACTATTTAACTAGAAAATATAGTTATTCTATTGACGGGACACTATGTAAGTTGCATATATTTTTTATTGAGAAATATTTTGTCAAAAAAGAAAATAGATCCTCCTTTTTAAATATATTAAAGTAAAAAATAGGTTTTTCTTTAAGCAGAGGGAATAATCTGTTTTCAACACTATGATATATTTATAAATATTATTTTAAATTCGTCTAAATTATTTCAACTCCTTTTTTTCTGCCAATAAATCACAATTTTAAGTTGGCACACCTTTTTTCCTCTGGAGACTTTCATCGAACACCTAACAAGCTAACACTCAATTTTCTTCTCTATTCACCACGTAGCACCGCCTTAAATCCACGTGTCCCTAACCCAGTTACATATATCCACCGTCCTCACCGCCCACTACCGCCGTCCGCCGTCAGCAATGTACCGTTTCAAACAATCTCGTCACTTCTTGAAACCCAATTCAACTATTATCAGCTCTTACAGACGCTTCTCTCATCAATCCCAGCTCGAAAATGCAGGGCCCATGGCTTCCCTCCTCAAGACCCGATCCGTTATCCGTTTCACCGGACCCGAAGCCGTTAAATTCCTTCAGGGTCTTGTTACCAACGATGTACGGCGGTTAGAGGATCCACAACCCGAAGATAGGACCAATTTAACCACTACCAATGTCCCGTTCGTTTCGGTTCCTCCGGTATATGCTGCTCTTTTGACTCCTCAAGGAAGGTTTTTGTACGACATGTTCTTGTACAGGCCGCCTCGGGCTGACGAGAAGCTTGATCGGACTGGTTCAGGGCCCGGCCCGGACCCTGGGGAGCTGGAATTGTTTGCTGATGTTGATGCCTCTGAACTGGACGAGCTTCTGCAGACACTGAAAAAGTGAGTTTCAAGTTTTGAGCTTTATGTCCCCTTTATGCCATTTTGATTGTGAAATTGAAGTGAGTTGTCAATGTAGCTGTGGGGTTATTACTGTGAAATTTATTAATTAATATTAATTGTTGCTTGAGGATAAACTAGATGGGCTCAGTTGTATGAATCATTTGGATACATTCTGTTCTGTTCGTGTTATTTAAATTCAATCATAAATAATTAATAACTATGAAAACATATATGTGTGATATAAGCCATCAAATTAGTATAAATTAAGTAGTAAATGCAAGTCGGATGTTGTATTTATTATGCAGTTAGGCATATAGAGAAGCTTGAAGGGCCAAAAATGTTCTTCCAACCAGTATATGTTGGAAAGAAAGATGTCATCTGTTGCAGATTGTTTCCTAGAAAAGATGTGAGATAGATTTTAGTTTCTTTCATCGTTGGTACATTCATCTGAACTTATTCAGCTATCGTGGAAGAAAAATCCACGTATAACCACTCTGGAGGATGCATATTATCAGTAAGATGAATATGAATCTATGATTACATACATCACTTTATGTGAATCCACTTATTAGCTTGATTTTCTCTCTCGTGGATAAAGTAGCTTGAAATTTCCCTTCCGACAAAAGAGGTCAAATGCATGCATATGCCACACCTACTGGCAAAGTCCAAATTATTCTAATGAAAGAACCAGGTAGTACATAAACAAAGACATGTGGAAGAGTTGGAGCTTACTTTCCTTTTTTACGCTAGAAACATTTGTGAGTTTGCTAAATGGTATTTGCTGCAATACGAGGTGCTCTAGCTAAGAGCTTGGTTAACCTTTGTTTACTTGCATTAATACCTTGTGATGATTCTTTATCTTATGTAGGGATTGCATGAGATCCATCATGATGTCTTGGTGATGTAAAAAGTGATTTTGACTTGTCATACTGGCTGCACTAGTGAATCTAGAAAACGGTAGCTAGACTGCTGACTGTTGGGTGTCTGATCTGATTTTAGATAGAATTGACAGCAAGAAGGACAACCCATATCGACTCGGTTTCTTGTATATTTGTAACTCAGTCAAAATTAGAAACTTATATCGAAGCTCCATCTTTACAAAGCTTAAATTCCAATGAGAAAAAGATGTCACCATCCAACAATGTTGATTCGATCGATGCTGGGCCTGATGGGTGAACAATGGAATTCTACCAAAATTCTTGGGAATTCATCATTACACACATCACTGAAGCCCTATACCACTCGAATCAACATGGTTGGAAGGTGAGATCAAGTAATGCTTCCTTCATTGCCTAGATTCCCAAGAAAAAAAGAGCATTTGAGCTTAAGGACTATAGACCAGTTAGTCGTATTGGGGGCCTTGACAAAATTGTCTCAGAAGTCCTAGCAGAGGCGCTCGAAGCAGTGATGGTGAAGTTTGTCGCAAACAATCAGAATTGTTTTCTTCTGCCTCTTTGATCGTACATGAAGTTCTAGACAGGAAATTGACATAGGGAGGTGCAGGTGTTCTCTGCAAGCTAGACATCCAGAAAGTCTTTTGATCAGTTGAACTGGTCGTATCTCATTTAACTACTCAAAAATCTGGGATCTGACATAGTTGGATCAAATTTAAATCTCTCGTGTCGAGTACTCTGTTCTAATTAACAGAAGCCTGGTTGGCTTTTTTTCCTCCGCAAAGAGGCCCGAGACAGGGAGACCCCCTCTCCCCTTTTCTATTCATACTGGCAATGGAGGGCTTAAGCAGAAAGTGTCGTTTTGAGGTCTTGAAATGTCAAAGTCTGGAAAATGTGTCCTTTGGGTTACAGTTTCTTTTGCTGTCATTATTGTATATTGGTGTAACTCTTGTAAAAGATGTGTGTGTATATTGCTTATGCAGGTATCGATTGAGGTCTAAGGTTGATATAGAGAGCGTGGCTGATGATTTCTCTTGCTGGCAGAGGTTTGGCCAAGATTTAACTCAGAAGTCCTCTGAAGAGCCAGATGCTGCCTCCCTTGGATGGGGTGGTGCGTCTGATAGCTCTGGCCAGTCATCTTCACAAGGGAACAATTGTGGGTGGCTATGGTATAGAGATCCCAGATTAGATTGCCTTGGATTCAGGGGCATTTTTCCTTCCAACACAACTCGTAAGTCGTGGTTACTTATCTTTCCAATGCTTCATCTCTTTTTCTTCCCCTCATTTTTTCCAGAAGTAACTGACACAGCCCCATATCCTGCTTGCTGATCAGTGTAGAGTTGTCTTCATCTTTATTGATACACCGCTTTGATTCAGAATTTTGACTTTGAACAAATTCAGGTTATAGTTGGTATATAATGGACTCTTGGTCATGTCATCTAATTACTCATATTTCTAAATGTTTAAGCATAAATTTTGTGTCTTTTTCAACATGCTTATTGATACACCTCTTTGATTCAGAATTTTGACTTTGAACAAATTCAGGTTATAGTTGGTATATAATGGACTCTTGGTCATATCATCTAATTACTCATATTTCTAAATGTTTAAGCATAAATTTTGTGTCTTTTTCAACTAATACGAGTCATAGATCTTGTACATGTTTACTCATATATTCTCAAATTTGCTTCAGCACCTTTGGTTGAGGCAGACAAACAGACGAACGAAGAAAATTATCTTCTGTGGAGGTTGGAGAAGGGAGTCGCAGAAGGCTCAGCTGAGATTCCCAAAGGTGTACTTTAGTTAATCTCTAGTGTAGTCTCACTTTCTGCTCAAGTTTTCCGCCTCTCTCTATGCAGTTATTTTGTGGGAAATGAAAATTAGAGAATTGGGAAGTATCTGAAATACCAGATGTAGGGAAATGGCTCCTGAGAGAGCTATAGCAATTCTCTCCTAAAATGAACTAAAGCCTTCCATTTCTTCCTTTCTTTTATCTTCATATGAATTCTCTATCTTTGTTTGTGGAGTTTATGAATCACTTCTCTGATCAATAGGTTTGTTCAGGTGAAGCTGTGCCGCTCGAGTACAATCTTGCTGGTTTAAATGGAATAAGCTTTGATAAGGGATGCTATGTGGGCCAAGAACTCATTGCTCGCACCCATCATCGAGGTGTCATTCGTAAACGGTTGCTACCCCTTAAATTTGTGAACGACTCTGGAGAAGGTAGCTTTCTTATTGTTTCCTAGAGTACATATTATTTCAGGGGTGTCATTCAGAAATGGTTGCTTCCCCTTAAGTTTGTGAATGACGCTGGAAAAAGGTAGCTTTCTTGTTGTTTTCTAGAGTACTTGATACTATTTCAGAACCATTGATGAGTCCCCTTTCTCCTTGTAAACCAGAGGTGGAACAAAAAGTTGCTCCAAGGTCGGAAGTGATTGATGCATCATCTGGAAAGAAAGCAGGAACTGTCACAACTGCCCTTGGAAGCCGGGGTTTGGGTCTTCTGCGCTTGGGTGAAGCCTTTAAAGAATCGCTAACAATACAAGGTTTGGATGATGTCAAGGTCAAGGCAATTAGACCAGAGTGGTGGCCTGCTGAATGGTTATTAGATCAACAAGAACAGACTGCAGCTGCATAGGGTGATCCTATTTATCGACTGCTCACTCACATCCTGCCAAAGTTGGCAATTACTCCTTTCAAGTCTTGGAATTCCCTTTTTTTGAAGATCATCAGTTCTTGGATACGAAGAACGGAAAGGAATAAGACGGCTCATCAGATGAGAGAACTTTGTAATAACAGTTGATGTTGTTGTTGTACAAATTTTATGTTATTGATGTAATAAGCAAACATCTCCACCTCAGGACCATTTAATTTGTTGGAGGCTTGAATTCCCAGTCACGCTTAACCAGAACTGTCTGGAGGACCGTGTAGAGGACAGTGTATCTCCTTGATTGGGACAAATTGGTTTAAAACTGTGATTGAACCTACTGAATTCGAGGGAGGAGTATTTGCAACTCAACTTGGTGGTGTTCCACATATATTATTTGTCTCACTTTGTAAATTCTTTTTCTCGTTGATCTCACAGCTTCAGTAAACATTAATGGATTATTGTTCATTAATGTATTGAGACAGTAGAAAGACTGCATTTTTAGTCCTATATTAGAAGAGAGTGCGCTGCCTTAAGTATCAACATGCCTGCTTTTAGGCATTCTTTATTATTGCTTAATGAATCGATAATCTCTTCTATGTTCCTAATACTAATATGCAGTCTTGCTATCGATTTCTTGGAATTTCGTGAAATCAGTACTGTTTTTGTACGAATCGATTATTTCAGCAAATTCCTCAAAGCCTATAATCTCAGTTGCTTCTGAGTGGCCTGCTTTGTATGCATCTGTGTTATTAAGGGTAGTTTTTGGGGTTCTTTCAATGGTGGCTGCTTTAGCTGTGGCTTTAAACCAAAGTAATGTTTGATATACAAACTTCAGAATTACATTAGGAATAACAATCAATGAACAGAAGAAACGACATTGAAAAGCAAATGTATCTGCAATGAATTTCATAATGAATGTCCTGGAAACTACTCTATATCCTTCTCAGGAAGAGGAATTGCTTGCATCCCTGTCAAGTTTCCTTGCTCCGACGAAGGATTTGTACGTCTTTTTGTTGGCGTCCAGTAAACCAAGTTTTGATCAGTAGTTGGATAGTAAGAACTGCTAAGAGTAATTTTATCCAGAGTTTCACTTAATCATAAGATAGCCTCTGGGAGACCTAATTTGTTGTTACCAAGAAAGAGTTGCTGTGGAATATCACATTTGTGAAGGCCTGATATGGTCTCAGATTGTTTCAATGTCAAAGACCCTGTTAAGGCTAGCAAGGGTTCTAACTGAAAAGCTAAACTCCTAATTCTTGAAAAGGGTCAGTGTTTGAAGCGTAGTTGGATAAGTTTATCCCATGTAGTTGAGTTTGTTTTGACATTACTTTTGACTCTATGTTGCTGGTTTGTGTCTCCGATTTTTTCTATGAATGGTGAAGTTATGACTACCAAGACGTTGCTTGGTGATGGGAAGCACATAGTGATGAAATTATGAAAGCTGTGTATTAGGATTTACCCTCAGTATGTTGGAAACAGGAAAATAGGAAACAAGTGGTGTTAAGGAAATACTGTTGCTGCTCTTTGTGCTATTCTTACTTATTTTGTATTTCTGCTGCTTACTATGATTTTACTAAAATAATTTATCATTTTTACTCTCACGCTGGCTTTTTTCAGAAGTAAAGTAAATATTAGTTTGCTATCATTTTGCTTACACACTTCCTTACCATGACGCCTACTATTTCAGTAAGGTATACCCCAACAAAAGATTAATCCAATTCTTATTATGCTTACACACTTTCTTTGCAGCTACAGGTATTCTGTGAGATGTAAATAAGTACACTATGCATAGGCAGTGCATGATAATCACTCTTTTGTACAACAACAAATATGCATGTATTATTGTCATAATTATCTTTTCGTGCACAAATACGTAAATATGTATAAACTAATTGTAATAATATATCAGCCTGGCTGCCACATCTAGTATTAGAATATATTGGCCCTGAAAAAGACATTAATATACTGTCAAAGGATCAAATAATGGTACAAGTTCATTAGCTTCCTCTTTCATCTCTTCTGAGCTACAACAATCAGAGATGCCAAGGGGCGTCACAGTTTCGCCTTCAAACCTTCCAAAGAATTTATTCAATCTGCCTCATTATATACAGAAGAAAGTGATGTTGCATAATATGACAGAGAGAAAACTGCAGATCTATCGCTATGGCGCTTGTTTCCTACTGTTAATAATCATCAGCAAATCTCAACGCAGAAAAATGGACTTCATTTATTTCCTTTTTCAGCCACCACTAGACCTGTTCAATTCTTCATTTACTAAAACCATACTTGGCCTGTTATCTGGATTCTCAAGGGTGCAATGTACTGCAAGATTAGTTAGCATAGTTGCTTCACTTACGACGAATGTTCCCTTGAGATTAGGATCAATGAAGTTCTCAAAGTTACAAGATTCAGCTGCAAGTCTCATTGAGCAGTCCAGAAGTCCTTTACCAGAGAGTACTTGAAGGATAATTACTCCAAATGCATATACATCGCTCTTTTCTGTGAATCGACCAGTTGTAATGTATTCAGGAGCCATATATCCAAGTGCAGCGCTGACCTTAAGTGCTGAATAAACAACATCATCAGTAAGCAGCTTTAGTAAACCACAGTCCAGTATTAGTGGAGTGAAATGTTGATCAAGGAGGACTTTTTCCACGGATATGTTGCGATGAACCATGGGAGGTTTGTCTGGTTCGGAGCTGTGCAGATATCCTAGTCCTGTTAGAAAGATGCATAATGATCAATATCAGCCAAAAGGAAATATGAAGGAATCATATTAAGGTAGAACGCAAAAAAAAAAGAAACATGTATAAGTCTTCCCTGACACTCACAAAAACAACATAAACGATAAGTTGAAATCATTCGCCATCATAGTGTATTAAAAGCTCAAATATCTGTTGTTTCTAATATGAACAACTGACGTTAATGCAGTAATGGTGTAACTCAGCAATTTCATCTTTAATCAAATCAAAGTCATTGGTTTTGAAAGAGTGAACACATAGGAAAACTATTAAATGCACATACTAATGTGGTTCTTCAGACATGCCCCACTGCTTTCCTTGATGGCAAGGGAACTAGAATTTTAAATTAAGGTAATAATTTGCAACCTTTTTCTGGTCTTCTTTGAAGACGCTACAATTACTGCTCCACCAACTAAGTTTGAATGTGGCAATAATTCCAATCTTTCTCCGTATTCATAAGTATCACTTTAGCATAAAAAAATTTGTCCCAAAATAATTGCTGATTTAAGGATTTTAAGATAAACAAGAGTACTCCTTCTTTCCAACTATACATTTATATTAAAGAACTACTTCTTAATAGTGCTCATTTCTTAGAAAACATCTATCCATCCTACTTTATGTGAGACCGTTTGATTTACACGGTCTCTAAGAAGAAACGGAAGACTTTTGAAATTTGTAGTCTAAAACAATTATTAGATATTATGTTGTTATAAATCATTTCAATTAGGGTAAAAGAAAGTTTTTAAAGTTAAATTATTTTTAATTATAGTAAGATAACATTCTTTCTGGAACGAACTAAAAAGAAAAGGATGTCACATAAAGTGGGACGTACATTAGTAAATTATACCCAGTATTTATTACTTTTCCCTAGTGGGCATGAAATGAGGAAAAGTGACATTTATTTTAGGATGGGAGGAGTAATTTAATAATACAAAAACCAAAGAGCAAGCTAGATAGGGGCTGAAAGGGTTGGCGAGTTAAAATTATTTTTTATGTAAATATAATAGATATTGAACCCCCACTCCCCCCCCCCCCCCCCCGGGTTCTTTTCTTGTGTTTATTCATATTTTGAACCCTCTTAGTGAAAATCTTAACTATGCTATTGTTTTGAGTGGTAATAAAGTGCCTATGCAATGGAACTCCTAAGGGACCATAATATATCCAAACTTGAAATATTCTGAGAAATTTGTAGAGAAATGTTGAAAAGTTGTTTTGAGGTTCAATAAATATGTAATGATGAACAAAAGCAAGAAAACCAACCTTTTGCAATTCCCTTGATGATTGAAACTCTTTTGGGCCAGTCAAGAACATGGTTGCTGTTTACTTCAACATCTAGATACTGAGAGAGGTTCCCTTTAGATGCAAAATCATAGATTAAAAAGCATTCACCCCTTCCCTTTGAACAACAGAAACCTCTTAGCTTGACGAGGTTTTCATGCTTCAGTGTGGTTAATAAGCTCAATCCTTCCATGAACTCCGTCTCCTCCGACTTACAGCTGGTCACGCTGATGCTTTTTACAGCTACCATGGATCCATCTTTTAAAATTCCTTTATAGACAGCAGAGAAATTGCTCCGTCCCAATAGATTTATCTCCGTAAAATGCTGAGTAGCAGACTCAACCTCTTCCAAATTGAACTTGAATCCATTTAAGAATTCATTGTACATGCTGTTGCAACTCTTTTCAGGGGTCATAGGGTCCCAACGATTTGAGTACTCAACGGTAAGTAGTGGAGAGGGGCTTCTCTTGTATATTTCCTTTGCCTGATCAGTGCTAAGCCTATCATCCGATGTATCACTTGTGTTCCCTACCTTTTGTTTAAGCCTTCTTCTTCTGAATATACCGAAAAATACAGCAACTACCAAAGTTACAGTGACTGTAATCACTGAAGCAACAATAATTGCTTGAGGAAATTTTGAAGATCTTGAACAATGAGTTTGATTACAATGCAACTGACTAATATGAGCAGCTCCTGGGACATCTTTAGGGACGCTGTTATTATAGGAATCAGGTACATCAGAACCAACTTGATTCACATTGACATGATCCCAGGCATTGCAAACTCTTAATGAAGTAAATCCAGTACCACATAAACCAGGATTGCTCTCACAATTGAATTTTTCATTCAATCTCCTTAGAGCTTCAAATCAGCCAAGAGAAAACGAGAAAAAAGAGGTTTAAAATCAGAACACATTCAAAAGATATAACTTCAAGAACCAGGCAAAGAGGATTTATAAAATGTTGAGAACTCAAAATGGCAACTAACCTGGAGGAACAACTCCAGAGAGGGTGTTATTTTGTACTTCTAGAACTTCCAACTGGGGAGCAGCAGCTAATTTTAATGGAATTGGGCCAGATAGCTGATTGAATCCCAAATATAGCTTTTTCAACGTCCCGAAAGTTCCTAAGTTTACTGGAATTTCACCTGTCAACCTGTTATGTTCCAATTCAACAACACTCAATTTCTTCAAGAACCCAATCTCTGTTGGTATGCTCCCTGTCAACTGGTTACAACTCAAGTCCAGCACTGTGGAACCACAAAATGCCCAAATCATCTTAGAACACACATCATTGTATAAAAGAAGAAATAAGTAGAAAGTAAGATTCTTGAATTTCTTTTGTCACCTCATTGTAAAAGAAATTTCAGTATGCTGTGCAGACCAAGCATACAATTTACAAGAAAGTATAAAGACCAGAAAAAAGATGTGCCGGTGCAACAGTGGCGAAAGTACAAATTCTAACAAGGATACTTGGAACTCAAATCTACAACCAAACACCACCAATCCACACAAAGGCCTACCTTCACATAACTTAAAAATCTACACAAAGGCCTACCTTCACATAACTAAGAAATTTTGCAACTTGTCTACTGAGTTACCTAAATTAATGTAGACTCATTATTCAGCAGCACAAAAAAAAAAAAAGTAGAACGAAACAGCAAGCAATTTCTCTAACAAGAAGGGGTTGCTGAAGTTGTAAACACCCTCTACCTCCAACTAAGGTTGTGGGCTTGACTCACCAAAGCAGGGTCTGCAAGAACAATTACAACTAAGAGTAGAATGAAAAAAAGGATAACTAATTTTATCTTGAACTTCTAAAATGACAAATCATTTGAGATCCAGTCACTAAAGCAGCAAAAGGTGGGAACTCCTGCAGAGGGGTCAAAAGGAGAAAAAAGAAGAACCAATTTCCATCAACATTAAACAGAAAGATGTTTACAAAGGCAACAAACCTTGTAGACTAGCCATGTTTCCAAGTTCTGGTGGTATAATCCCAGAAAGATTGTTCACATTAAGATAAAGATCATTCAACTCAGTCAAATTCCCAAGTTCCTTTGGTATCTCCCCTGTTAAAGAATTATAATGCAAGTAAAGACCAGACAAACACTTCAGCTCAGCAATTGCTGGTGACAATTTTCCAGAAAGTCCTCTGTTTGTCAATGTAATATTTGTTACTTTATGATGTTCATTACAAATCACACCAAGAAAAGAACCACTACATGGATCACCATCACTTGTCCATGAAGAAAGTTTCTTGCTTTCTGGGTCCAAAGCTGATTTAATCTCCATTAAAGCTCTTACCTCAGCATTTCCACAAACAGGTTCTATGTAAGAAAATTCAAGAAGAAACAGAGTAAAAACACAAGTTAAGAGGAAATAATTAACCCCCATTTGTCTGAATTTTGTGATCTCTCAAACCTGAGTGAAAAGTTGAGATTTTTATGAAGTAGTAGTAAGCTTTTGCATTGGGATTTCAATGGTGCTTCACAGTAGAGAGGAAGAAAAAGTGGGAGTTTATTGGTGTGAATTGTCAAAGGAGAAAAGAGGAGTTAGTTAGAAATACAGAAAGGAAGACTTTTGAGTATAGTGTCTGACACATGCATGCACATTCCTAGATATGCCAAGAGTTAGCATTATATCGCGAGTTCGATCGAATTTAATAATTTTAATTTATTTAACATGCATAAATAAATTATTAAAAATTCTATCTATTTTATTTAATTTTAAAATTTATAAATTTTAAATTTTAGCTTATATCATCATTTTAAAAAGTTCTCAAATTATGCAAATAAATTTGAAGTTTTAAGTCATTATGCAAATTATGCAAATAAATTTGAAGTTTTAAGTCATAAGTAAGTTAAAAAGTAGTGTGTCAAAAATGTTTGCATGTACTATAGGAAACATTATGAGGTAGAAGTGGGAGAGGGGTGCAAGGTGTAGGGTAGGAGTTTTGGAAAGATAAAATATTTACTTATAAAATTATTTTTTAAATTTTTAAGAAATTTATTTTTTCTTAAAAAAAATTATTTTTCTGAATGGGTATTTTAGATTGATTTATTTTAAGTGGTTTTTACCTTATAGTTTTTAAGTTGTTTTTCAATTTTAAAAGTGTTTACAAAGTTGGGTGTCATCAACTTATGACTTTTAGCTTATAAAATACTTTTAAAAAGGAAAAATTATGTGGATAAGTAAACATGTACTAGTTAACTAGCTAACATAGTTATAGTTTGAATTAATTATGGCTCGCAACAAACATTTAGCTATAATTACAATTTGAGTTTTGTACAATTTGGGCAATTTTTACAAATGTTGTGCGCGAATCAAATTATACAATGAAATAAACAAAACCTATAAATTGTATAGTGAATTATACAAACGCTATGCACAAATGTATAGCGAAATATACAAATGTTATACAAAAATTGCAAGTTGTATAGCGAATTATACAAACGTATACAAATGTTGCACGATTTGTACAAATATTATTATAATTATAGTTATGAAATGTTAATATAATGTTAATATAAACACCCCCTAAATCATATTTTGATCATCCAAACATAAGGAAAAAATATATTTTTTTATACCAAGTCACTCAATATAAAAAAAAATATTTAAACAATCATATTAACAACTACAAATTATTAATTGTGAGTATTACAAGTTTTTTTTAAAAATATTACTTTTCACCTTTTTTAAGAGACTCGAACTCACAATCTTTGAATTAAAAACGAAAGGTGCTTACAATCGGACCAAATATATTATCCCTCAAATCTTTAATCTCTTTCCCATTTACAGGTCCCTCCCAATAAATGTGAACAATTTTTCTGGCTTCAGTCATGCAAACTACAAAGCAATGATTCTGAATTCCATTTGCAATATTATTTACACCATATAGTAAGAGTATATTTAAATAATTCATGTGGAAATGAAAGCTGTTATTGTCTACAGAATAAATATATCCCAACATATCATGGTCTCACCCAAAATGGAATTTAAATATGCAAATAACAAATATAATAATTTATAAAAGTATTCAAGAACATGCATGTGATTTTTCGATTTGAGCTAAACGCGGATTTAATATTTTAATTCCTCCGTACAAATTTCATTATGTAGAGGGGTCGATATTATATAAAGAGAGTCTTGATGCAACAGTAAAGTTTGCTCTATGTGATTTATAGGTCACAGATTGAAATTCTTATATTTTTATTAAGTTAGAGTATTTACATCAGTATTTTTGAGACAAGGGTCTTCCGGAAATAGCTTCTCTATCTCTATGAGTTAGTGATAAGGTCTGCATACATTTTACCCTCCCAGGACCCCACTTGTGAGATTTCACTGGGTATTATGTTGTTGTTGTTGTAGAGTATTTACATCACATCTCTTGAGATGTAGTTGTTCTTCAAACTCTAGTAATGTAGGATGTTGCTTTGTTTATCGAAACTAACCCTAGAGGTTGCTATTTCGAATTCTTTTTTTTTTAGAGACGTCTATGTTTAACTGAATTTAATTACACCTTCAATCTGCCATATGATATAACGAGTGGTCTCAAACTCTTAATAAAATATCGAGAGAAGTGTTAAAAATATCTCTAAACTTTGCAAGAATGTAGGAGTGTATTTCACATGTTGCAAGATCAGATGTATATTATTTAAGTTTAGTTAGTCAAGTAGGATACATTTTTTAAGACTATCAATAGTTTGAGGATGAAACTAATGAGTCGCATCAAATTTAAGAGTGTCTTCCGTACTTCTCTCTTTTTGATACAATGGATTAAAAAAAGTATAAATTATTTTAAATGTTTGATAATAATTTAATATTATCTATAATATTGAGGAAATTAATGGATTTTGGGGCCAAAAATTATTGAAGCACAGGGGGATAAGTAAGTGTCTTTAATTTGATGCTGAAATATCAGTCCTTTTCCACTACTACAATAATTCTAACGCTCCTTTTCATTTATTTTTTCACATTTAATTTTCCCCTTTTCTCACACACACACATTTATGTTTTCTTATAAAATAAATGTACCTGTTGTACCCATTCAAATTTTGAAAATTTTGACCCCCACACCACCTTTAAAAATAAAAAAAAATAAAAAAATAAAAAATTAATTTTTCAGTATTTAATTTAAAAAAATACTTCTTATCAATTTAACTTCAAAGATTAATTGAATATTTCCTTCCACCATCACTACTATGAAATACAAGTTAAATTTACGTGTTAATCTTTATATTCAGTCAAATATTTTAGAGTCATTGATATATGAAAATAATTCAAAATATACGCTTTAAAACAGAAAAAAGATATATAAAATTCCTCAAATTGAGGCATATTCATCAATTATTGGTTATTAATTTTTTGGATAATTGAGTTGTAAGTCTTATTTGAGGTCTAAATTAGATACCTAATTTTGACTTTAGCAGTTTTGTCAACAAGTAGGGTTGACTCCTTGATCTTCCCTAGCTTCTAGATAGTACTTTGAACAAGTATTATAATTTATTTATTTTTAATTATGGGTAAAATGTTAAAATATACTCAATTAACAAATAAGCATGTTTTGGTGTTTCTTACATTTTTTTTTTTTTAAATGTATATTAAAAGAATTTTTTGTCTTAATAGTAGTTGATTGATTCTTGCCAGACATATCTAATTCATATCATATTTTCAACTTTGTATACCATATGATTAACCTTTTTTTTCTTTTTATATGGAGATGTATAGCGCGTTTGGTTAAAATTATAAAAATATTTTAAAAAATTAATATTTGGCCAATTGTTTGGATAATAAAGTTTTTTTTTAGTAGCAAAAGTTATTTTTGGGGCAAAGCCCGCCTTCTTTACTCTACGAATGAGAGAGAAAGTCAGAGAAAAAAATATCGACTGTACTGAGCCATTCGGTGACTTATGCGATCGCCCTCACTAAATCAACTTGAAGCTGAACTACTATTTGCGCTCATCTCAGCGGAATCTAAATTTGTATTCACCCTTCCTACATCACCTGAACCACTAGTAGTAGTACGATATATATGGTTCGGATTTTTAGACTAAACCTAAACTCATGCTCTTCCCTTTGGAGCCTGCTCTTAGGTGCCTAGCCCGAAGAAGGAAATACGAGGCATAGCAAAGGCTAAAGCAATGGAAGCAAGACTGAGTTCCGGGTTTAAAAGTTGAAAAAATAAATATTTTTTAAATTTTCATCAAGCACAAATTATTGCTCTAATATAACTAAAATATTTTTTAAATTAATTAGGTAAACATAAACTATTTTCAAAACATTACTCTTTTTTTTTTTCTAAAAAATAAACTTGATAAAAATATTTTTCAAAATAAATAAATACTGGAAATTTGATTAAATACATAGTAAAGAGATCCATAATTTGGATATTGTAAAATTTAAATTGTGAGTTTTTACATTTATTTGATCTTTTCTTAATCAAACTAGAAAAATAATAATTAGAAGCTTTAATTGTCTTTTTTGTATTGTTGCTAAATATATGCTAATAAGGACCACAATTGGCATTCACAAGAAAGCAGGGGGTGCTAAATAAATAAATAAATGTCACATTGATCCACTAACTTTTGACATTTTGCAGATGAAACCATTTAAATTCATAAAATTGCCATTGGTTTTGATTGTTCTTTGCATAAATTCTCAAAATTAAAGAAAATAATCTATAGATAAGTAATACTCTAGGTTCCATGTCAATATCAAGAAATTAGTCATTAAAAACTTTGACGGGTTAACATAATTCACTCATTTTATTTATTTATTAATTCTGAGTTTGTGTTGTCACGTATATAAGTTGTTTAACTGATGATAAGAATATATATGATATAGTGATCTAATTCAAGAATTTATAACTACTAGATGCAATTTATTTTAAAAGAAGTTTTTTATATATTCTAATTTCTAAGAAGGCAAAAAAAAAAAAAAAAGAGTGCTACCCTAATTATGAATTTAAGATTTTTGATGAAACCATTCAATTTGAATTTACAAAAGTTATAAGGGTAGTAACAATATCTAGATTTTAAAAAAAAACTCAATTTTATATTTAGAAAAAAGGTAACATAGAAAAGTCCTTACCTTTTTTTTTTTCTTTTTAACATAGGAATTATCATGTTTCACTTTTTTTTTTTTTTTTTTGCTTTAATTACCATTTACCTCTCAATGATGGAGATGTAGAAAGTAGATTACCAACTTGGTTAGCACTAATAGATGTTGATACTCCCTCTGTTCACTTTTACTTATCATTATTTCGCTTTTTAAGATCAGCTCGACTAAACTTCAAAGCTAAATTGAAACAACTAAATTTAATATTTGAAATCTAAAATTTAGATGGTTGAAAACTATATGAAAAATGCTACAAGTTGTAATCATTCTCTTATTAATATGATGAAAAAAAATACATTTTAAAATATTAGTCAAAGTTCATATAGTTTGACCTTAATAAGTGAAATAGTGACAAATAAAAATGATCGGAGGGAGTATATTTTTCAAGAATATCACTATCAATTGGTCCATTAATTAATTAAAGGTTTCCATTACAACCACCATCCAGCAATAACATTTACATCAATTCCTAATCAAAAGTTCTATTGAAAATGATTAAAAGTGAAAAGTCAATTTTAGTCATAATCATCATAAATATTAAAAGATGATGTGTAATAACACTATTTATTAATGTTTCTAAAAATCTTTTCCTCCACCATTCACGACTTGATTAGATATAAAGATTGAAAAAGAGAGGTAAGGGGTGTTAATAAGGTCATGGAATTTGTTTTGAAAATTGACTCCAAAAGACGATCAGGTTGCGGTGAGATGAATATGATTCTTTCACTTTTAATTAGAAGTTTTGAATGGATCGATTCCACTTAGATTAATACGATTCTTTCACTTTTGATTAGAAATTTTGAGTTTATTTTTAATGTGGAATCTTTTTGATAAAGAGCTTTTCCACGTTAATCTTTCGAGTTTTGACTATCAAACATTGAGTAATAAATCAAAATAATAATTAAAAAAAGGGTATATGTTTGGAGTCTTGAACAATTTCTCTAATTGCTTTCTGATATGGTATGTAAAAGATTTTACAGTTTAAATGATCAATTGTCAACATCTATATATATGATTCTATCTAATAAAATTTTAATCTTTAGTTTTAGACAGTTTATTTGTTAATTATGCTTTTTAAATAAGATTTTTTTCGCTCAATGGATGATTATTTGTTATCAATGGAGAATTTCTTATCATCTTTTTTAAAAGAAAAAAGAAAAAGCAAGGTTCTATTGTTGAGTGACAAATAAAAAATTTAGGGACATCCTACATTGTTAAATAGAGCACCCCTGCTGCATAAATTAGGCATACAGACATTTCAGTCCGTTTTAGTTGTGAGGCGCGCTATTTATTTACATCCATTAGTTTTCCGCATGACACAAAGAATAAAATTTAACACTTGCTAGAATGCAATAATTTCACCTCTGGTACCGATTGAGCATCCAAAATAAGTCAGCTATATTAATTTTATATTTTAAATAGGAGTTTTGAAGGAACCATAAAATTCTTTGTGTGACTATAGTGAAATCAATCATTAATACTTCTGTCATGAGAGGCTACATATAAAACACCCTCATGGGACGTGGAGCGTTACAATCCTTCTATAATATTACATGCTAAATAATTTTTACACCAAACTTTTTTTTCTAATCTTATTTCTATATTTTGATTCCAACTAGTTGTACTTGAATTAGGTTTAGACAAATTTCCACCATGTTAGGTAAATGTAGTGCTAGAAGTTGAGATTTCAGACTAAGTGTGATAAAACTTAGTCTTGAATTAGTGGAATTAGCAATGATACAATTTTGTTGCTGGATTTACTCATACATAAAAAAAAATTCAAAAAATTCCTCCTTTGGCCAAAACATGTTAACTATTGAATTCTAGATCTACGATTGGATGCCTGCCTCATTTGAATTTTAATTTTGGTACTTTTGCCTTCCATTGACAAATTACAGGCATTTCACACTAAACTAGACATGGCTGGCAACTTTGGATTAACTTTTTTAAAAGACATTTAATTAGTCACACTATTTCATAAAAATAGCCTTTTAACCATACTACAAGCTAATAAGTAAGACAACTCAATTTGTCCCCACAAAGTTATACCGATATTTGTGGATGTGCACAAATAGACATTTCAAAATAAAAAAGAATATCGAAAATTCGAGTAATTGAAGCAGAAACAGTTATTTTTAAATAACAGAAAGAAAAGCAACGACTGAAGTAGAAGAATCCTACGTAACATAATACATGTAGAACGTCATGCAGAACGCGAATTTTCGAGTAAGATGTCATGTACCCACATTCTTCTGCCATACTAGAAGCTAATAAGTAGGACAACTCAATTTGTCTCCACTAAGTTATGCCTTTCTATTTTTCATAGTAGGGCAGCCACTAAAAGCATAGGATATCCTCATAATAAAAATGTATACAATTCTATTCTGGCCCGGTCTAATATAAATTATATTGAACTTATTATGAAATCGACTCGATTATATCTATTTTGAAGGCGAACATAATAATTAATTTATTGGTTATAATTATCAAGAGGGATTTTGAATTAAAAAATGGACCCCAGAAGCAACAAAAAAAGTTATCCCAAGCACAACAACAACTTATCCAGTGAAATTTTATAAGTGGAGACAAAATATATGCAAACCTTACAACTACTCCCATAGAAATTGAGAGGCTGTTTCCGAAAAAAAAGAGTTATCTCAGGTAGTTTCAATAATTCATTCATCAATATTTCTGATAGAGTAGATGCTATCACACATACAACAATACTCAATTCAATGAAATTGTTTCATCTTAAATGGAATCTTAGCAAAGTTTAGCCAAACCTGGAGTTTGAACCTAATGAGTTCAAACTCGAAATTCTACCACATCCCATCTAATTTGAAATAAATTTTCAAAATCTATGGTTAAACGCTAACTAATTTACTCGATCCAAAATTTATTACTTGTACTTATCCGGTGGATTTTTTAACAGAAACATGCTCTGAACTAGATTTACATTGTTTTGAATGAACTTGAAACTTCTTCGATGGTTCTGCTCTTGAGTAGTTAATATCACAGATGTTCACTAAACTATGGGGAAAACCCCTAAGAACCCAGGCTGAAGCTCCAAAACAAATTCAAAAGAGTTCTTTTTTCGCGAAATCTGAATCACTGTGTTTAGGAACTTTCCAAAAAAGTTGCCAGTTTTGGCAAAATCTCCATCCATCAAACAAACAGTTTTCGCGGAGAAAAGAAAAAGGAAGATTCCCAATTCCCGAACTTAATATTTGCTGAAACAAACATCATTTCGCATAAGATTCTCAAATCCAACATTCTGGGACTATGAAAGATGTGCAACTGCAACATAGTATATAAAGATTTCCCAACACAAACTTTGAGTCTTCAATTTCATAGTGTCTTTGCAATGACACTCTTCCAACCCATAATGTACAAAAAGAAAGTGAAGGACAAAAATTCTCTCCCATCAAATGTCTACATTGCAGCTACATTTCCAGTTGATGTACAGTTCCCCAAGTAAAGGGAAAGCATACTAAGAATAAAAAACTCACATGTGACGTTTAGAAGAACTCTGGAGACTAGTAAGTCCTGCTTGTCAAGGAAAAATGCATTTTGTAAAGGAGGTGTGACAGATTCACCTGTGTCGTCAGAAAGTTTGTCCATCTTAAGGAGTTGGTTGTCTAAATCATGAGAACCAGTAGCTTCTGGAGCCAAGGGAGGATCCGCACTTTCTGAAGCAGGAGTTCCCGAGTCTCTTTTATCATTTTCTGATGAATCATCAGCATCCCTTCTTTCGTTGTTTGGCTCCTTGGAACTTCCACCACTACCATCCTTTGGAACACCGGGGACCAAGTCAGATCGAGCTTCAACACCAACACGTCTCAGGTGCAGCTGCTCAAATGAAAATACAACCAAGTAATTAGTTGCAACATATTGTTCTTTTTCATAAATTACTCATCCTTGAAGAACTATTGGCAAGTTAGTAGACCTAAAATCTAAAATGAGAAAAGAAGAACAGAAAATGATGTTTACAAGTAACATGTAGTAGCTTATACCTGAAGATGAAGATTCACTTCATCAGGCCGTGAAAGAAATGGAAAATCACCACCACTTTTCAGGTATGCTCTTCTTGCGCCAGGATACCTTTCACACACTTGATCTTTGAGTGATTGAGGGGTTGCACAATAGTCATTTGTCTTCATGCAGCAAAATTACAATACAATAGGAATCAGCCCATCAGATACTTTTTGTTTTAGTGACATTTGTAAGAAAGAAATGGGTGACATTGCAAAAAGGACAAGGACAATAATATTAACCAATTATGCCTCAATCCCCAAAATAGTTGGGAGTTACTTATAACTTACAAGAATCCCCTACATGCAGTTCTATTCGAATTTTGAACCCATTCCTTTCCAACTCTTGCTTCTTTTTAATCAAGACAAGTTAAAACGATTTTTAGGATGGTCATGAGCTACATATGTATGCTGACATCTTTTTGGGGAAACAAATCAATCAATCAATTAACTACAACTCAATTCCAAATCACTTGGGCTCGGTTATGTGAATCCTCTACATACATTCAGCTTTGTTCAGGTCCATTTCCCTTGGAGTTAAAGAGTTTCTTTTATGCTCATGAAATAACTAGCTTAATCCTACACTTGTACATATATTTGAACTTACTTTTACAAGCAAAAGAATTTTAGTGATGATAATCAACTAGTTGATCCGAACTAATAGTACATGCTGAAATAATGTGGTAAATCAAAGAACAAACATTCCTGTCCCCCTAGGTACGGGAGAAGCAAGTGGTCCTCTCCTTTCTAAAGCGAAAAATATCAACTACTGAGAAAAGATTAAAAACCATGGTGGATAGAAATTTTTTTTATGTCTAGCAAGTAGTTGGTTTCCTTCTTTGATGATTAGTAAGGAGGTGAAAGACCAAAACCTCTGCACCATGAGCTAGACTTCCCAAGGTCAAAGTTTATACTCAGCAGTCTGTTTTCAAGCAAGAAATGATCATCTTGGTTGTCATGACTTTTGAAATAAGCAAGTCTCGGGGAAAGTAAAAAAAGACAAGTGACATTCCAAGAGTAACAGAATGCAGTTGTATCCAGTCAACTTGAATGATTTAATGTCCTAACATTCCAAGAGAGGGGAAATGTAAATAAGTACATGGTGTACTAACAGAGTAACAGTATGATGTAGTTAAAATATATTTGTGTTGCCTCATAGTCAATATGCTTATGAAACCAAATTAATGAGAAAGTTGAGGCATGTTGACTAACGCATCCACTGAAATTCAACAAACAAATTTGGGATTAAATACATACATCCATTAAGGTGATGGAAGAATCTGGAAGAACAAGAGGTCCAACTGATGCAGCATCAGCTGTTAATGTCAATCTGGATGCTAAGTCTTCTCTCGATAGTGTCTCAACCTGCATCCAAATAGAATTCATGCGTTATGAGAATAAGTGAGTCAACTTTTTCTATACGCAAATTGTTGTGGTATCAAGAAAGAACAAGAATCATGGTGAATAGCCAATTGTCTAGTTTATTAGTGGAACTGAAAGAAAATGGACAATTTAGGGGTAACAAAATAATAGGACTATCGAAAACAAAAAACTAAGACCAGTTGCACTTTGAACAGGGTAGAGCAATGAAACATACAACAAATATACATGAGTAGCATTTTAGGACAAGCATCTCATGGTGAAAAATAGTAGCATACTTTAGGCACCTTGAGCTAAAAATCCAAGTTCCAGATAATCAAAGAAAGCAAAATGCTACATGAACCAGATCAACTCAGAACATAGCAAAAATGACACCATCTGACAGGATGTAATGGAAAATCTGCATCCAATTGATATTCTGGACAAAATATTAAAAGAGGTAAAAAAAAGTTTTGGTAAAAAGAGAAGGTTAAATATGTAAGAATTGTCTCAAAAGTATTTAACATGCTTCTAGAGCTTCTTTTGATAATGTTTCAAAAAAGATGAGAAAGGGAATACCATACAACTACAATAAACAGTGTATGTTATGAGAGAAAGGTCAATACACTGCAAATGGCTGCTTTCTGAAAACATAAATCAAACAATTTGTGGTAAGAGTGAAATAAAATGGCTGTGATATAACAAAAAATTGAGCTTAACATTACCTGAGAAACAACAAAATCGACGGAATCTGCAATAAAGGGCTCCTGGGGACTATCACGAATTCCACTTAGCACATGCCGTTTCAGTATAAAAGACGGAGCCCAACCAACACTGCAGTAGGAAGCCAACAATAGAAGAAAAACATCTTTTAAAAGAGCTACACACCTAAAATCATAAAAACAATGAGATGCAAGAATTATGATGTGGTGCATATACAAAAGATACTAGATCACCTATAGCTGATTAAATAGATGCAGAAGTTGTAATTATAGATGCTGATCAGTCATATATAAGCTATAACAGCAATTGAAGCAGCTCTTATAATATGCAAAATAAATAAAATGAAAACTTACATGGGAGCCCATGGCATTGAAGCTGAGAAACTAGTGGTTTCCACAAATGTATTTGAAAGTACCAAGGACCTAACACGCCGGGGACGATGCTGAGCAAAAAGTTGTGCTAAGAAGCCTCCAAGGGCTGTTCCATAGAGATGAATCTGCCGCAGGACAAGTTTAATACATCAGTTACTTCCTTTATCATGACAAAACTTATCTCTGCTTTTATTCAGAACTTAGCACTGGAAATGCAAGATTTAACACCATGATCAAACCAATACCAAACAAGTGACTGGTCATTAAAAAAAAAAAAACTTCTAGATGTATCTTATATGCACTTCTTTGCATACTCTATCTAAATGCATATACAAATCAAGAAAGTCAATAGGTGCATCTTACTAATTCTAAATTGCTTATCTTCTAGATAAATAAGACAAGTCAGAATGCACACATTACATGATAGCATCCATGGAGGCATAACTCCAAAAAAGGACTTGGATTAAGCTTTGTAGGCTAAGGAGATGCAAGACCAGGTTGATGAACTTCAGTGTGAGATCAAGAAAATGTTTATTGCAATGTTATGACAAGCGAAAAGAACGCAAAAAAGCACTAATGTCCGTTGGGGCTTTAATTGCAAACGCAAATAAAGCATGGTGGCTATAATGAAAAAACATACAAATAGAAAGAAAAAAAACACAAATGTGTGTGTGTGTATACACACACACATGTTTAGTCCAAGACTAACAAATATAAGCATAAACATGTTTGACCAAGATGAGTGTGTGCCATTCCATGTCATGTGCTACTTCTTTCCTTATTTTGTTGGATAGTTTCGGAAAGAAGTGTGACATTAATTTTACTTCTTTTCTTGGTCAAAGTTTCCTTTATTCTTAGAAAGTTTTTACATGTTTTTAAAGTTTACTTAGCCAAAGTCTCCTAATTTCTTTTTCTAGTTCAATTTTACTTATTTTCTTTTTCCTAAAAGACTTCTTGTCCAAAGTAGTATCGGATTTGACTTCCTAGCCTTTTGGGGAGGGTGTTGCATGCCCCTGGTCTTTGGAGTCTTCTGTGATAAAAGGTACTGCTAAAACTCAAAGGTAAGTTCTACACAGTGGTGGTTAGACCGATTTTGTTGTATGGGATTGAGTGTTGGCTAATTAAAAAATCTCATGTCTAAAAGATGCATGTTATAGACATGAAGATGTTTAGGCGAACGTGTGGTCATACTAGGAGTGATAGGATTAGAAATGATATTTGAGATAAAGTGAGTATGACCTCGTGGTTAATAAGATGAGGGAAGCGAGACTGAGATGGTTTGGACATGTGACGAGGAGATGTATAGACGCACCGGTGAGAAGGTGCAAGAAGCTGGTTATAGAGGGTATAAGGAGAGGCAGAGACAGGCCGAAGAAGTATTGGGAGATGATAAGACAGGATATGACACAACTTCAAGTTACTAAGGGCATAACCCTAGGTAAAAGGGTGTGGAAGACTTGTATTAGAGTATCGGATTTGGGTGTGGGAGTCTGATACGAGTGCTGATCTAGAGGTCAAATCCTCTATGATCTAAATTTTAAGATTTGGAGATACGTTTCCATATATGGATATGAGTGTGGGGACTCGGCTAAAAATAATTCAAATATCGAAAAATAGAGTTATAAAACCTAAATTAAAAGATTATGCGGAAAAAAGGTGAGGAGAAAATATTGATCAAGAGGAGAATCTTGGAAGGAGATAAAAGGAAAGGGAGTAGTAAATTTTTTTTATATATACAAGGTATTTCATTTTCTTCAATTTTATTTTCGTTTTTGTTTTGATAAAAAAAATCATTGAATTTGCCAAAATTTCCCTCTTAAATTTGGTCAAAGTATCCAAAACCAATAGATCAGATTGGAAACGGATCCCACACCCACACCTTGTCGTGTTGACACGCGTGCGGCACCGAAAGTGAAGAGTCCAAGCAACTTAGGGCTAGTGTTTGTGATGGTACCAGTTGCATTATTAGGATTCTGGTTTTTTAGTTTATCATTGTTTATTATTGTTTATTAATAATAATCTACCCTAGTATATCGTTTATGGCGTTTCAATTATTATATGATTTTATTGTTGTTTTGGTTACTTTTGTACTTTTTTTTATTTTGATTTCTCTTCATTGTCTTCTTCTTTATATTGGGATTTGTTGCACTTGAGCTGACTATCTTTCGGAGATAGCCTCTCTACCTCCATGAGGTAGTGATAAGATCCTCATACATTCTACCATACCTAGGCCTCACTTGCTGGATTTCATTAGGTTTGTTGTTGTATTATCAATTGAATTAATAGGACTTTCTCTTGCACTCATGTTGTGAGTGCTCTTGGATTTATTCTTCAACCTTCAACAATCAACTTAAAGGCAGTAAGTTTAATTCCTTCTTAAAACTTAGGTTACTTTTAGGTATTCAAGAAAGGTGAAAAGTCTTTGCCTAATGTTGTTTTCATTACTCTTGAGGGGGGTGCATTCCATTACTTATTTTCTTGATTAATTCTCTATCAAAGGTGATTAGTCCTTTTAGGTTAATTGTTGTTGTTAGGAATCAATTTATGACTTAACCATATCCTAATATTCTAGATTTACTGAATTTATGACTTATTGTTTCTTACTTTTATTGCTTTTACCTTGGATACCTAATGTGATTGGTATCACTACATGCTTAGTCTTATGTTGTAGGGTGCACAAACCAAACCGAAAATTAAGATTGAAATAATAATCAAAGTCCGAACTAGTATATAGTTAATTTATTAAACATATATTGATTTACTAAAACTTGATCCCTAATGTGAATTACTACGACACATATATTGATTTAATAAAACTCTATCTATAATTCCAAAAGTTAGGATTGAAATAGTATTCATGTGACAAAAAAACAAGAGAAATGATATAGATGGTTTGGTTTTGATAAAAACTGAACCAAACCGCCCCACATACACCCCTTGTAGTCATCAAGTAAGCACTGACATAAAGGGAACATACATGATGAACATCAATAGCATCTAGAAACTTCTCAAATGCTTGAATCCACTCGTGGTTGTTCCATACACGCGGAATATCAACGGAAATTACACGGTAACCCTGAGAAAGTAAAGCCAGAAAATATTAGCTTCCCTCTTGGGGATTGTCTTGTAAAAAAATATCCGGTAGCTATATACTGTGGGAAGAGACATATCTGCATATATTGTAACATGCAAAAAGTACCTTTCAGCCCCTCTTTATGAAAATTGTCTTTAGTTTAAATCCTGAAAATTATGTTGCAAAAAGTTCTAACGTCATTTAGAAAATGGAATTCTGTTTTGCTTTATGTCATCACTTGACAGGATATTTGCCCATGTAGTAGACGAGGCAAGCCAATAGGACAAGCATTATCTATTTTCCAAGATTCAGTGCAGGCCAGTTCTTTCTCAGATCTTAGTTTGACCAGCAAAATCATTAAAGGAAGTTCAACTTCTGTTACAATTCATATATTGCAGTAGTTATCACTTATAACTACTTGATGCATCACCGAGCTTTTATTGGAACATATTTCCCTATTCTTATCAAAGACACTTCCAGTGAGATATAAATTTTCAGTTGTTGTTGCATACTTCACACTTAGAGCTAAGAGGTCAATCAAGTAATTGATGTATTGACAGTTCCTCTGTTGTTAGATCCACATCCCAATTTGGAAACTCATATTTAAGTAAGATCTTAATTAAAAAAGGAGAGAGTAAAAAAAAAACAAATTCATTCTCAGGTGATACCTTCAAGTGATGATCCCTATCATAGATATCATCAGTATATTCCTTCCATCTGCTTGATGATAGATTTTGCATAAGTTTTAGGCACTACTAAAGTGCATATTTTGCTTTAGGCTATGTTGCTCCAAACTCTTCAAAAATATTAGAGGGTGCATGCCACATCCTCCAAAAGAAGTGCATTTTTAGAGGATCTAACAGGTGCAACTACAACATAGGTTCTAACACAATTCTAATCATTTGGCAACCCTTATCGGTGCCTTTAACTAATTTTGGAAGTTACCATAGTAAGTAAGACGGGGAAAACGTAATGGATGCAAGTTTAAGTGATTAACTGATCTTTTATGTTCATATATATTTATGAATGGATGAAGTGATTACAATCACATATATGGCCTGTTCTTCACTGTCATTATCAATCTCAAAGCAGATACACGAAAATTCAGCCATAACTAGACAAACAAGCAAATAATCAGGAGCTTTCCTCATTACCTTCATAGATAAAGACATTATCTGTTTGTAATATACATCAGCAGTTCCGGCTATGCCAGGGAGACAAATAAGTGGTGGAACTACTTTTGGGCCAAAATCATAGTATCGCCACTGCTTTGATCCTATCTGCACAACAGATCGGAGTGTTAAGGATAATAGCACATCTAACAAGGACGCAAAGAATCCATATATGCATCTCTATTGCCTAAATTAGGAATGTCAGTCACCAAAATAGCTGAATTTGTTTGTGAATGAAATTCACATTCAAAACTAGATGTCATTGAGCTCAAGGAACACAGTATCATATTTCACTAGTTGAAACAAGCAGCAAAGTCAAATAAACAAAAGGGAACACCATCTTATAATAATTGCAAGGACCTTTATAAAAAATTTGCAAGGACCAACAAGAATTTAAGAGCAAGACACAACAACAAATGCAAGAAAGTAGCCATTTTCTTCATCTAAAAGAGGGAAGTAGTCCTTCCAACTAGCAAAATTAACAATGTATAAGCAAAAAGAGTAGAGTGAAGTCCAGGACCAAAAAAAATAAAAATCTTAATATATTAACATAGATGTCCCATTCCAATGTTATTAATACAAGAAGCTCTTCGGCTTGATGGAAACGCATCCACAATCCAACATTATTCATATACAAACTAATCAGACCAACTACACGATAACAATATTTGCAAGAATTCCAGAAAAGTGCAAATTCTATTGAGAGGAACTAAATGGAAACTCACATATGTGAAAAGAGAATTTGATAAAGTTAGCACTACAATTACCACAACATAAATTCAAGACAAAGTTGTTCCATAGTTAAAAATGATAACTTTAAGCAACTTGAATAAATTTAGTTGATCTTTCAGGAGCAAAAACTCAAGCACACTTGATGTTTTCTACAAAGTACAGATATCATACTAATTTACATGTGATACTCATTTCCCACAAGCTAAACAGAAAAACACACATGACAGATCATCATCACAAACAAACTCAGAACTACCACCAATGGCGCAAATCACTACATGATCATATAATCAGATTCATTGAAAATTCAGGAAAACAAGCAAAACACAATCAAATAGAAAAAAGACAGATACCCAGTTGAGATATAGCAAAATCAAAGAAACCCCAAATCAGGAAAAATCCAAAAACTGATGGAATCATCACTTACAGGGATCTTATGAAGAGGAACTTGAGACTTGAAGTAGATGTAATCACCAGGCGCCGAAAAGACGCCTCCTTTCATAGCTGATTTTATTCTCCTTTCACTGTATATACACACCCATCAAAGTTCTTGAATTTGTTCTATCTATAAAAAAAAAAGTCATCTTCCCCAGAGAGGTGGCATTTCGGGTTTTTGGGTCTATTGAATTTCTTCCAAAAATCAGACAGAGGCGTAATGAGCTGTGTTATGTGAATGGTGATTATAACAATAATGAAACACAAACACGTGGATGGGTCCCGCTTTCTCACCTTATGTGATTTTAGCCGTACGATTACTGTCCTTTTTGTATATCTAAACACAGCTGATTGTAATACATTTAAAATTTAAGTAAAAAATATTATACTAAAACTAAGTAATTAGCCCGCGCGTAATATAATTAAGTTTACAAATTTTAATATTAAAACTAATAAAATACTCTAAAATTATTAAGTTCTTTCTATATAAAAAATTAAGCATTACCAATTTATCTCAAAAACTTTTATTATCTCCATCTCATATTATAAGGGCATCTTTTTATAAATATTTGTCTCATATTATATGGGCACTTACTAAATTAAGATAGAATTAATTATTTTTTTCCATTTTACCCCTACCATTAATTAGTGTATTAATAATTTTTGCTAACTTAATTTAAGGTATATTGATATAAATGAAGGGTAAAATGGTAAAGTCTACGAATGTATTAATGATTTCTTAATAACCGTGTAAAATGAAAAATACCCTTATAATATGGGACGGAGGTAGTATTAATGTAATATTGTCAAAGTTCTGATTATCTTCAATAATATTTTTGGTTTAATAACATTATTTCTTGATATAACTGGCTTGTCAATGGTGCTTGAACTCCCGAAATATTAAATTACTATAATACCCCCAAATTTAAAAATTAATTTAATATACTTTTTATATTTTATATTATATTTTATTGAAAACAGATAATTTTTCACATTTAAAGTTTGTGACTTTTTCAAAGAGTTGTGCCTTAATGAATATTACTTATCTGAATGATTATGACTTTTTTCAAAACGTTATGACTTTATTAATGGAATAAGTAGTTGAGGAGTTCGAGAGAAAAATACATCAATTGATTATCCTTTAGCTAAAAAGAGTGAAGTACTCTTAAAATGTTTTAATAGGTGGGAATAGATTATTTGTATTACGAGAAAGAATTATATCAAAGAAAAATTAGTCATTATTATTGTTGATTAATTGTTCTTTACAAAATTATTTGTATTTTTGAAAATTTGTAATTACAAATAATTATTTATAAAAAAGTGTGAAGATATATAATTTATTAATACGACGTCTTAGAATATTCGAATATATTATTTATGAATTATGATATTGAATTTTTTAAAAATGATTTTCATAACTTAGTGGGTCTTATGTTTACAAGAAGAAAATAAACAAAAAGTCAACTACAAATCAATTTGATATCCAATGTCCAAACGATTACTTAATTTTGTCAATGATTATTTTCCTTTGTAATAAATTACGCTCAACTTTTTGCCATTATTTTATATCTTATAATATTTCATTTTTTTATTCTCTAAGTTATGAAATGTGGTACATTTTTTTCTCTTGCTTTTGGAGGTGAAAAAATGGTTTTGGATTTTAGTTTTCCAATGATTTCCTTTGTTTTTATTATAAGTCTTATAGTAGATGTCGAATTCTTCAATGTTGCAATTTCTGAGACTTGTAACTTAGGAATAAAGTTCTCTTTAATAAATGGCACATTAAATTAGCATATTGACTAAGTTTAATTAGATTATAAGATGTTTAAGGCAATAATAATGTTTCACTTTCACCTCAATTGATAATTCCAGATGACAATTGAAATCCTGCCATGTGACCAGGAGGTCACAGGTTCAAGCGTTGGAAACAGCTTCTGGCAGAAATCCAAGGTAAGACTACGTACAATAGACCCTTGATCGGGCCCTTCCCCGGATCCTGCGAACTGCAGGAGCTTTAGTGCACCGGGCTTGCCTTTTTTTTTTTTAATTGAAATTCTGAAGTATACAGTAACTAACATTTACAACTGAAAATCTGATGATTAATTCACAAACATGTGAACGTCAAATCCAATGATCTGTTAGCTTAAGTCCAACTCCAACAGCCAACTCATGACATGAGATAATCCGCCCCAAAACTATATAAGAAGACAACAATTCAGTTGCATCAAAAATAGAGTTAATCGGATTCATCTGCAATCATTATCCGAACAAACAACTCGAAAAACCTGAACCATAAGACTGGTGTCATACTTAAAGCAGCACCCAAAACATACAGCATGACTTAGGTAGCACACCTTAATCATGTTCTTCCCAAGCTAAAAATAGCTTTACCAGAAAAAGATTAAGTCAAAAGGTTCATGTACCACATCAAGTGAGTCCCTCATTACCTTGCAGCACTTCCCCAGAGACAATTCAGTATAGGGCTAGCTAGTGTACGCAAACCTTACCCCTACCTCTTGAGACAGTAAAGTTGTTTCTGAAAGACCCGCATCTAAAGTAACTCATAACAAGACAGTTTGAAAAAGACAATACAGAGGTAGAACACACATAACAAATAATAGAGAAAGCATAACAAACCATACAGAGCAGAACAATGTGATGTCTAATTAGTTAAGTAAAGGAAAATACCATTTAAACCCAGCTCAAAATAAAATTTCTCAAGGCAGATAAAGATTACATCCTAAATGAGTATAAGGACCCCGAAATATACTTTTAATTGGCCACAAGACCAGATTGTGCATCTAGCAACCCTCGTCCTGTTCCACCAAAATAATTTTGTTCTTTAGAAACAAAATTCCAAGATTAGTGCCAGGTGCAGCACCTTCTTTGATGGTGACAAAACCAAATAAACAATGCCCATAGCGGTCAAGTCATGTAAACACAAGAATGGGCCTAAAGACTACAACTTTTGTTGCTTTCTATCAATGAGAAAGAAAATTAGCAAACAAAACAAAAGAACCTGATGCTACCATCTATAAAGACAGAACTTTCACTAGGATACATAGAAAATTCTTTTTCCATAGGAAAAAACAGTCTTAACAAGCTCATGAATCCCAAATATGAACGTGAATTGCATTGTAATACACGATTTCTGGTGAAATTAACAATACTTACCATACAAAATGCTTGTTCTTTTATTCTAGAAAAAGCTAAATTTCCAAGTTACACTATCTAAAGCAATGGACATGAAAAATCTTAACTACTCTAACTGAGTCGAAGGGGAAGGTATAACTACTAAAAAAGCAAGGATGTACAAAATAACATCAAGGCATCCTAGCAAGTAAATGGAGGTATCCAACAAGTCGACTTGACTGGAAATGAAAAGTTATTAACTCCCTGGCTACACTAAAATTTCATCACAGACTGTTTGATAACTTATCAAACTGTTTGATAGCTTATCAACTCCCTGGCTACATTAAAATTTCATCATTCTTGAAGTTGAATATTTGTAACCTGATTGACGACGAATTAAACTGAATTTAGAGGGAAACATATATGTTTCTTTATAGCAATAAAGACAAATCAAATAAACCAGAGCTTAATCCACAGTATTATGAGTATGGTGATTAATGAGACATGAAACCACCATAAGAGAGTCAATAGATCAAACATGCTTTAGTAGTACCAGTAGAATGTACAATGATCACCTACAAATAGAATACCTAAAACGATGTGGCAAATCAATGAAGAGGCATCATCAACACGCAGGAAACATTAAAGAGAAACAACGTAACACCTAGTTTAAGAATTTCACCATGCACTCTTCTTCTTCTTCGAACCATAGTAGTTAACATACCACTTCACAAACTTCTTTAACCCCATTTCTAAGTCAGTATTAGGCTTATATCCCAGCTCATTATGTGCCAAAGTAATGTTAGCATGCGTAAATGGCACATCCCCATTCCTCGGCATTTGGATAACCTTCTTCTTTGCCTTCACCTTCAACAACTTCTCCAAAATACTAACAAGTCTCCCAACAGGCACCGGCTTTGTGTTACCTAAATTATAAATCCTCAATTGGGCTGCACCCTTCTTCTTTCCCCCACTCCCTGTACTCTTTTTTGCGGTGTCCAGTGCTGCCAAACAACCCTTTACCACATCATCAATATAAGTAAAATCCCTAGCAACACTACCATGATCAGATGTCTCAAAAATCTTGATTTCCTTCCCTCTCAAAATATCTTTCGTAAAGAAAAAATAAGCCATATCTGGCCTTCCCCATGGCCCATAAACTGTGAAAAACCGCAATCCAGTGATGGAAAGACCATATATATGATTATATGTATGAGCAATTTCTTCACCAGCCTTTTTAGTGGCTGCATACAAACTTGCAGGCTGATCAGTTCTATCTTTTTCTGAAAAGGGTACTTTAGAATTCAATCCATAAACAGAACTTGATGAAGCCCAAACAATACTAGGTTGTGGATTAGCCATTTTACATGCTTCAAGCAAACTAACAAAACCAGCAATATTACTATGAACATAAGAACCTGGATTCTGCATTGCATATCTAACTCCAGCTTGAGCTGCCATATGCATGACATGTGTAAAAGCAACAGCATCAAACAGCTTCCTCAACAAAACAGCATCATTAATATCACCCTCAACGACCATAATCCCAGAACGTTCAAGAAGGCCCTGCCGGGCTTTTTTCAGCCCGACATCATAGTACTGATTAAAGTTATCCAGCCCCAAAACGCCGTCACCACGGCGTTTCAAGGCTAGGGACACATGGGTGCCCACAAACCCGGCAGCACCAGTAACTAGAACGGTAAAGCCCGTCTTAGACCTGGGTCGGGCCGAGGCCCGAACCCGACGCTCCCAGTTCGGGCCGAGTGATGGAGGTGGTGAAACAGAGTTTTTCAGACTCCGGCGGCCGTTTCCGGCGGTGGGGTTCGTCTGAGATGAGAAAAAGATGAACAAAAAGATGAAAAAGATCAAAAGAAAGGACCAAAGAGTAAACCTGGGAAACAAAGTGGGGTGAAAACGGAGACGATAAAGACTGTAGGGTGAAGATTTATCAGGCTTAAACTTTCCTGGTGTAGAAGGAATGGCATCCAAATGCGTAAGAATGGGCTTCAATTGACTCATTTTTTCTTCACTATGATCAAAATTCAACAGTCAACAAGTCTAGAAAATCTAACATAGATGAAAAAACACAAAAAGATTGAAACTTTTTGGGGTTTTTTCGATTGCTTCAGCTTGAAAACTTCAATTGAAACTCAAAATTATTTGATTTTTTTAAGAAAAGACTCCAATGGGAAGAAGAGGTTTAGTGGCGATGGGGTTTTCGGGCCGGCGTGGTGGTGTAATGTTATTGGAGAAGTAAAAAGACGACATAATAATGCTCCCTCCTTGCCATTTTATTAGCGAGATTGACTTCACATGATATTTAAGAATTTATGATATATTTTGTTATTTTAAATTAATATATTTAAAATAATTGAATTGTTTAAATTTTAAGAGAAATTTTTTTCATATTTATTCTTTCTTATGAAGTTTTATATTTTACATGAGTAAATTACGCTATATATTTTTTATTTCATAAAGAGTAATAGTAAAAAGTATGATGTAAATTTATATTTTGGATATGTTTTTTAATATATGCGCATTACTTAAAAATTTAATTAAAATTAGATAAAGATAACAAAATAATTTTTAAAAAATAAATTATATTACATATTTATAATTTCACAAATGTGAACACTTTAGTGAGATTACGTGTCAAATTTTCGTTTATTTTAATGATCTTTTATGGTAGTATCTTTAACGGGTCTTCCCTTTTTATTGACTTTTTCATATGGAAAAAATATAATTATAATAACTTGTGGAGGTTGTAATCTTATTTGTTAATTAATTTCTTCCCATTAATTTAGGAAATAAAATAGCAAGCAATATCTTCATAAATCTTTGCAAGGTTTTCTTAAAAAAGATATCTTGGTTTAAAAACATTGGATTTTTTTCCAAAATATTTCAAAGGCATGAAGGAATTTAAAATTAGTGTGTGCAAATACACTGCACTCATTAAAAAAAATTGGATGTGTTTTCAACCAAAATAAAAAAAGACAATGGATGTGCACTTACAATTAGTATATATAAATATGTTTATTTATTTAAACAAAAAATTAAAATATTTATTTCACACGTAACAAATCTTCATTTTTATATATAAGATATTTTTAAAATAATTATTTTTATTTAATTTATCGATGGCTATAAGAGATTATAATATTCAAACACATTTACATCAACTTTTTCAAGTAAACAACTCTTATGATTTTCCAAAATGACTAAATTTTTCGATTTGATTTTTTTTTTATATCAAGGAAATCGAAATCGAAATAGTAGCTAATAAAGGTTTTTTTAATTGTGTGAGTAATATAAGAACTTTAATGATAATTATAAGTTAAAAATCTCTTGATTAAATGCTGTCATGTGTAAAATTAAAGTGAATATATTTTATAGAATCTTGGTTTTTATTAATGTATCAAAGTTGTTGATTTTGCTAATGTGTACAATATAATTGTTTGTTAATTATATCATTAGTATACATATCCACGCGATGTGCATATTATATTGAATTTAAAATGATATGATTTGTCTAAATACATTCAATTATGTTGCGTTAATCAAAATTTAAATATCCTCTTATTTTTCATTACAATGTATATATTTAATAATAAAAAAATTAAATAACGTAAATTTCAACTCGATTAATAACAAAGTAATTGTCTAGAAAAAGAAAATCTTTTCTCATTATATTAAATTAACGATAAATGGTAATAACTTTGTAAATACAGAAAGTTAGTTACTTAAGTTACTTATAACAAATAAAATCTTCATAAGTTGGCTAAGAAAAGATGTTAGTTACACGATTAATGAAACTTTATTTCCATTTCAAGCTTTAAATCCCAAAATTTTAAGAAAAATATGAATAAAAAAAAGTATAAGTTTGCACAAAAATCAATAAACATATGCATGGACTTTGTATTAAAACTAATTGCCAGCCTAATTAGGTGAAGAAGTTTCATATTCCATTTCCATCGAGATTCTTTCGCGAATAACTTTTCAACTTTCGAGAAATAAGCATAAAATCTCTATATGCTTTTTTCTCGCCATAATTCACTTATAAAATTTCACTGAACTTATTGTTATTATAGAATTACTATCAAGTAATTAAAATTCTTAATTTGCAAAAAATGATCCGATAAAAAATAATGTATATTGAGTATTATATTACTTGGACTTTTAGTTTTAAATATTTTTAAGAAATAAATGGAGGGAGACCCTTTTTTTCTATAGTAAAAATTCTTAAAAAACAAAGACACACTTTTTTTGCAATTAAAGGTTTACCTTTTCTATTTAGAAAAAAAATACAAATTTTCACTAATAAAATGGATTCTTCTTCCTTGAAGGTGCAACAGAAAAGAAAAAGTCAAATAAAAACCCAGTTTTGTATGTAAGCCACCAATTCCCTTTTTCATTATCAAACAAAAAATACAGTTACATGATATATATATATATATATATATATATATATAAGTCTAAATATAATAGACCCAAAAATGATTAATCTAGAAATTTATAAACACAGAAAATTGATTAAATGAAGTGAGACAGGTATGGGTGTTCACGAGTTGATTTGGATTGATTATTGGTCAAAAACCAAATCAATTTAATTCAGTTTTTAAAATTCTCAAAACCAAACCAACTCAATTATAATATACATTTATCGATTTGATTTTTATCGGTTTTGGTTTGGTTTGGTTCAATTAACCATACACAAAAATAAAGCAATGATACATTTAAAATGGAGAAAAAATGACAACAATTTATTCAAAACTAAAAGTAGCTACAACGATTGATATTATAAAACTTTCAATCATTAAATTTACTGTGAAAAAAGTTTCAAAATTTATCATTTTGGCCTAAAAGAAAGAGCTAGTGACATTTCTAGTCTCATCAAGAATTGTCATAGAAATTCATATACATAAAATTAATAAGATAAACATTCTCGTTTTGAGCATTTATACTTTTATAAGTAGATTAAAAAGGAAAAATTATTTTTATAAGTAATATATTATGTATTTATAATTATAAAATATATGATATAATTTGTCGGTTCGGTTCGGTTCGATTATTTCTTTGATTCTTTCGAACAAATTCAAACCCAAACCAAATACTATCGATTTTTAAAAAAACTAAAATCAAACCAAACCAAAACCAAAATAAAATCGGTTTATTTAATCAGTTTGGTTCAACTTTTCGATTTGGATCGATTTTTATCCAAACCGTAAACACCCCTACAGATGGTTTTAGTTTCAAATAGACTTAACTACTTTTCAGATAGCCCTCCTATCTAGACGAAAAAGGTGAATTAGGTTCTAGATTTAATTCAATATGGTATGAAATTGGATTCGATATGAACCAATTATGATGAGTGATTTCTTGGTCAGTGGCGTAGCCACATATAATCGAGGATGACCAGTTGGACACATTTCCTTGGAAAATTATATTATGTATGTAGAAAATCATACAAAATATATTGATCAAAAATTATTTTTCACACACACACATACACACACACATATATATATATATGTTAAATCTTGGATTCCTTTAATAAAATTTCTAACTTTCACTGCTTTTCGTCCATAAATATCACACACCGAACTAAATAATAAAATTTTAAATCAAAATATTTATTTGTACATGAGAATATAAGTAAGTCTGAGACCTAATTGTTCATGAGAAGAATGTTCTTTTATAACCAACAAAGATTGTTGTAGAGTGGTAAGTACTCCTTTTTTCTTAACTAAAGGTCTCGATCGCCTTTGTTAGCGAGCAGCTTACCTCAATGTGGGACTTTTCAAAGTGAATTCAAATTTAATCGTGCTTCAATATGGTACCAGGCACTAAGTGAAGAAAAAGTGAATGTTCTTTTATAGGACATGTAAAATACATGTGAAAAAAAATACTTAAATTTAAAAATCGTTTTTAAATTATTTCTAGTAGTTTGTTGGATCTAAAGTTATGCTTTTCTAGAATAGATTGAGATATCAATTTAATGGTAGTATTATACTCTCTTCCTTTTTTATTTAACTGTGATAGCTTTTTTTTCGAGTTAAAATGATATTAACGTTGATAAATATTTTAGGATGTGTTTTTTTTTTATGAAAAAATTATGTGAATAAGTAAACATATACTAGTTAATTAGTTAATATAGCTATAATTTGAATTAATTACGGTTCGCGGCAAACATCTAGTTGTAATTGTCGTTTGAGTTTTGTGTAATTCGCGCAATTAAAATAAACGTTGTGTGCGATTATACAAAAGTTGTATACAAATCAAATTGTATAGCGAAATATATAAACATTGTGAATTGTATAGAGAATTATACAAACATTGTACACGAATTGTATAGAGAAATATACCAACGGTATACAAATATAGCGAATTATATAAATGTATACAAATATTGTGAGAATTATACGAATGTTGTTATAACCATAGTTACAAAATGTAAATTACCCAAACTATAATTATGGAGCATAAAACGATATATTTGCCGTTTATATAATTTACTCTCTTTTTTTATCTTATTGATATGAAAAAAAATTACACTTTTTACTTTTATATAATTTTTAAATATTTAAATTTTTATTACAAAAAATCAAATTAATATAATTAAATTTAACTTTAAAAATTAATCAAATAATTTTTAAATAAAAATAAAAAAGGTCTAAAAATTCCTTCAAATAAAATTATTTTTTAAAAAAAATTCGTCATAATTTTATTGACAATAAGTCCTACTAAACCAACTTATGCCACCTGCTCCTCCGAGTTAAGTCTATTTGAATACAACATTGCTTATTTGACACGTTCTTAACTTGCAAGTTGCCATATTTGATTGATGCTTGCCTTGCGTTGCTCTCGCTCGGCTCGCTTCCACTTGTCTTCTTCTCGTATATTTCTTATCCGCTCAAATACGAAGTTTTGAAACTATTTGCCGCTCTGAACTATGAGCAATTTTAATTACCCCTCATACATGATTTTTTTTAAAACTATTTACCCCCTTAATATGCCACATGACATAAAAAAAAATTATTCCATCTTAATCTTAATTCATATGACCTGATGCATTTCAATATTTAATAAAAAAAAGGTTCACTTAAAAATTTTCATTTTATTCCTAATGTAACGATTTATACCCTAAATGAAATTATTTAGATCATTTTTTTTTAAATTTCGTGTCAGGTTAAACTACATCATATGAATAGAAACAAAGATTTCATTGTTTTACCTCCTTTGGGTATTTCACATGGACACCTAGGAAAGTAAAATAATATAATTTTCATTTCTATTTATATGATGTAGCTTGACTTGACATAAAATTTAAGAAAAATGTTATTTAAAGTACGTGATAAATATTTGTATGGTTATAAATCACAAATTTGAGGGGTTAATTAAAACTTCTCCTAGTTTAAGGGGGTAAATAGGTCCAAAAATCCATATTTGAGGGGATAAGTAAAACTTTTCATAATTTAAATGTGCATTTATGTTATAAAATGTGCCAGATTTAGAAGGAATTTTAAGCTCTATTTTATCTTCATATTTTAAAAAAAATATACATTACTAAAATGTAATAACTTGACTAAGTTATATTTATTACTTGCTGATCTAAATAATCCTACTCTCTTTTATATAAATTTCTCTTTCACATTTATTAGGAATAAAAGCGAAAAAAATATTTTTAATTTTTTTAAAGTTGATAGCTATTTTTTACGTTCATTTTTACTTATTCAACTTAAATTTTGCATACTCCTTGAAAATGATAGACATGAATATTTTTTATCACATTTCACATATTAATTAATGTTACTTAGCTCATGTGAAATGATATCGAGAAAAAAATTAATAATAATAAGGTTAAAATTATAAAAATAGAAATCATATGTTTCTATCGCTATATGTTAAAAGTGACAAATAAATAAAATATATTTTTAATATAATGGACAAGTAAAAATAAATGAACGAAGTATTTTGAATAATCTATTTTAAATAAAGACGATAACTAATATGAATCAAAGATAGTATTATTTTATTTTTATTTTTCTTTTTTTGTAAGGATTCAAATTTCAAAATTCTGATGATATCATATTCGCTAAATTTAGAGTATTTAGCAACGTAACAGATAGAGTTCTTCATTTCAATACAATATTGCACCTCAACCTATTTTGATGTGGTCAATCAAACCTTAGGTTATACATGTATTTAGTTAGGGTGGATTTTACCAATTAAATTTGATAAATTCTATTTTTCTTATTAATTTTTGAAAATAAAAATGAGTCGGGAGTTTATCCCTAACAAGTTAAATTCCAAGCAAAAATATTTTATCAGAATGTCAAACTTCAAGTGAGATGTTGAAAGTGTCAAATTTTAAAAATTCTATGGGACAAAAAATAAATTTGCTTAATTTCAGATGGGAGTACAATTCAAGATCATTTTTTTTTACAATGCAAAAATTATTTTGAAGACTTACAAGAAGATAAAAGAAAGAGAGAGATTATATTAAAAACTATGTAAAAAAAATGTTCTCTGGCATCTAGAGAGAGATTGTATTAAAAATTATGTAAAAAAAAAAAATATAAGAACGCTCTCTGGCGTTCAAGGAATTCCACGTATTGTTTAGAAAAATTATGTGCATACTTCTTATAACACAACTTGCTTTGATAAATATAACAGGATCCCATTATAAACGAGAAGAACGTCGTTGTGTTTGTGTCATAAGCTAATCTTGGTAGTTGTACTAGTTGTTTAGTGACGCTTCCTGAAAAATCTGTTTCTACATAATTCTCTTCTATGATGAATATCTGTAATACAAAATATCTTGACCGTCTTCGATATATATATATATATATACCGGATATGTTTTTTACTTATTTATTTTTAAATATGATACTGAATTATTAAACACATATTTCATGAGATATAATCTACTAATTAATTTGTTTCTTTCAAATACACTACTAAAAACATGTCACAATTTTATTTTATAATATCTAAAATTTTACAATAATTTTGATCACGTATATCTAAAGTTAGTTCTGTAAAAATCAATTTTGCAAATTTTTATTAATAATGAAATGTCTCATAATAACAAATTCCGGACAGGTGCAAAAGGTCCAATTTCCATGGAACAATACAAAGGCCCAAATGGCACATTCTCAAATGGGCCTAAAGGGAATTTTGTCATCTTTATGTATCAAAAGCAATAAATTATTAGTAGAAAATAGATGATGCATAAATTTATTTCGAGCTTTACTTGTGTGTTCTTAAAAAATTTAATCCACTCACAATTTTTCAAGGTTAATAGATTAACTTCTTATGGGATAGAGCGGAATGACTATTAATGTAAAAAATAACATTTCAATCTGCAGAATTTCAATAAACTCAAACTGCGAAACAAATGGAGAGTGTTTTATTGTCCAAAAGTTTGAGATTCAACAAATGTGGTAATGTCTGTTCTAAACTGACACAATGAAATATTTTGGTGAGTTTAAATTTAAATTTTGCGAGAAAATAATTATGAGAAAAAAGATAGTTTTATCAAAAAAATTATCAATCAATCAAATCAAAAGCATAGTTGAGCAATAACGACTATAACAATGACGCAATGTGGACTTTCTTCTCAACTTTGTTAAAGTTAAAAGTTCAGAAGTACTTCTGTATATAAGACAAAATATATAATTGAAAATAAATTTTCAAAATTTAATCCAAAATATACAGCCAAATACTAGCTTAATTAAATATAAACTCATGACAATTCAGTTTGAATTGTGACAAAAATGTTCTCAATTAATAGTTTAATTTAAAATGTCCTTATCCTTAATCATTTGGTTCAAACATCAATTATTAACTAATAACATTTGTTCAATTTTCACGTATTCCAAAAATAATTTTAATCCTTTTCTACTTTTTAATTTCTAAAAAATCTATTTTTAGAACCATAAATAGGTGGACCTATGGAATCCAAAGAAATCACCTACTAAAATGACATCTCTAGACCATTTCTATGTAATATAATGATCACTTCCATCACATTTCACGCTGATAAGGATATTCATGGCCAAATATTATAATTTATACAAAAGCAAATAATATTTTTCAACTATCACGCACGCCTCATTTAGATTTTTATGCAATACTAATAAAGTATATGGCTGGTTTCGTTTGTTCATCAATTTTAGCCCAAATGTCTATCGAATAGATATTAATTATAAATTACACAAATACACAATATATATTTACATAATTATAAAAATTTCTTACTCTTTTAAAAAAAGTATAAAAATATCTTAAATGATACAAAACTGCAACACTTATTGATACAAATTACAATCCCTACTTCTCTATGTATCATAATTAAAATCCCTTAATGCTCCTAATTTTACGACATGTATTATTGGTTTCATTTTTTTTTTTTATAAAAAAGAGGATTTTCGATAATTTTGAAAAAAATTAATATTAATCCAAATTAGCTCTAAAAAGTATCGAATTTGTGTAAAATGCCCATAGATTAACTTTAACCCATCACTTGGCCTCAATAGTGGAGCCAGGTATTCATTCAAACATTACACTGTATTTGAATCTCTCTATTTTTTTTTTATGTATTAATTTATTTATATTTTATTTTTTTTTAATGAAAATTTTGACTCTGTTATTACTTGACGTATTCACATCGCTATAAGCAGGATATTTTCGTTACTCAATAATTTAGCTAATACTCTCTAGTAAATTAATGGGGGATTTTTAAGTTTTCAAAATAATTGAATTGTAGGAATATGTTGGACACTTTTTTCAATTTTGCCCTTCATTAATTAAGTTTCTAAGGTTAAAATTTTGTAATAGAAATAAATGATGCATTAAATGAGTATTTGAAGTTTAGAAAGGATAAAAATACAAAAACGTAATTATATTTTGTTTTTATTTTTTTTCTTAATATATATATATAATATAAACTCAATAATTCATTTATTTTGAAAATATTTTGAGCTAAATTATAGTTAAGATAGGACAAAGACTGTAACCTCTTGAAACATCTCAGCCACCAAATTCGTAAGTATCTTATCTTAAATTCTCAACCAGCATTTCTATCTTTGTTCAAATGCATTGGTTTCCACAAATGATGGAAATCTAGGTGCAAATTACTCATTTATGGATATACTCTGTCCGTTTAATAATAGTTATTTATTATTAATTTGATATATAAAAAAAATTAATAAACAATAAATTTTGTGTTATCAAGTTATCTTTTAAATATAATAAATATAATATTTTAAAAATATAATAAAAATAATTATAATTAATGATAATAATAAATGAAAATTAAATATAATATTATTCTTTAATTTTATAAAATAAAATTTTTTATTAAATAATTATTTTTAATATGATGAACCAGTAAAAATGAACAATAAGAGCATGTTTGGTAGAATGTATTAATCAAAATAATCCTTGGATTAAAATTTAGTCCACACAATACAATGTTTGGTTGCTCAAATACATCTAATACATGGATAACTTAATCCACCATATGTGGTCTTATCTTATCCCTATGATATCTAGGGATTACTAATACTAGGTTTAGTAATACTTGGATAAAGAAATAAAATGACTAAACTACCCCTCAATTTCTTTATTAGAAATAATTTTGTCCAACAATACGTCAAATAGAAATCTTATAATAGTTCAAGGGTATAAATGGAAATGAGCTTTTTATAGAATTTTAAATTAAACACAAAATTAAGTGAAAAACAATAAATCAAACACGGGATAAAAAATAATCTCAACATTACTAATTTCTGTACAACTAATCTCTACATAACTAATATCTGCATTACTAATCCTCATTATTTATTTTTGTACCAGACGACCCCAGAGCATTATAGCTTTAATTGGAAACTAGACACATCAAACACAAGTCAGATACCATTATGGGGGCCCACCACCAATATTCAGTCCAAGGACTCCGAGAAGTAAAAAGTACTAACCCCCATCTCTTTATTTGTGTGGTTAATAAAATTAATTAATAATTTATAATTTTATATTTATTTTATTTGTATTATTATGATATTTATTTTTTATATTAGATGATTTATATTTAATAAGAAGTCTTCATAAATGTGAGGCAAAGTGTAAAAGATCACAATTTTTGAAGAATAATAATGTTAATTAATATATATATATATATATATATATATATATGTAATAACTCTCAAAATAATGCTCCTTCAGGCTTCAAAATTTTAAATTTCTTCTGACATCAACTACTATAATAATTGTAACCAAATAAAATACGACAAAAATTAGGACCGTGGGGTTATCTTTTTCCTTATAACAAAAAGCTAATGACATTTGGCTGTTATCTCTTTTTCTATTTTATTTCATTGTACAATAATAAAGTATTAATACATTATTGAAGTTACATATAAATAATATAATATTCATTATTATAAAAAGTTCCTTATCAATATCAATAATACTCCTGAAAAACGACGACCCCATAGTGAGATATAAATTAAAAATATGACGAAGACGCGCACTAAATTTTTATGATATATACAATAGCATATCAAATGACATATGAATAAAGATCTTAAATGCAGAATAATTTACTCCCTTGATTCATTATTTGATGTCAAATTTTAGCTTGGTATATTATTAAGAAAATAATAATTACTATAGTGAAATTATCATTTTATTTTTATTAATTCCTGAAAAACGACGACCCCATAGTGAGATATAAATTAAAAATATGACGAAGACGCGCACTAAATTTTTATGATATATACAATAGCATATCAAATGACATATGAATAAAGATCTTAAATGCAGAATAATTTACTCCCTCGATTCATTATTTGATGTCAAATGTTAGCTTGGTATGTTACTAAGAAAATAATAATTACTATAGTAAAATTATCATTTTATTTCTATTAATTGATAAAAATATTTGTTAAAGTCATAATTCAAATTTGATACTATCGATACAATGACAAGTGGAAGTGTTTTTTGATTTAATAATATTTCTGTTTTTTCAAGAAATATTGCATAGGTAATCTAAGGATGAATTGACCATCGAAAATTTTCAAGAAGTTCTACATTTTTTCAAAACACATTAACTTTGTAAGTAAACCAGGAGTAAAATAGGTAAAAAAAAAATTGTCCTATCTAAATTTCTTCAAAATAACAAGTAAAAATAAAAATCAAATTAGAAAATTTTTTGACACCTAATAGTGAACGGAGAGAGTATCATTTAAGGCTACACACCTCGTTCGTTTTTGGTTTAATTTAAGAATATCACGTTACGCTTGCTTGTTTTATGATGTTACTATTTATCATAATAATAATAATAATAATAATAATAATAATAATAATAATAATAATAATAATAATAATAATATATTCCATATAATTCGTCGAATAAATTTAAAAAACAATATATATATTAATTAAAACTGTCAATATTAATTGCCCAGTCCATCCATACTGGTTCATACTATTTAGAACTTGACATATCAGGCCAGGGTGATCCCATTGTTGGTCCATTAGGGGAGAAAATGGCTTTTAAACTATATGGTTATCTTAGTTCACAATTTTTAACACATCATAAAATTATATACATATATATAGATATACTCCTTCTGTGTCATTTTATACGATGCATTTTATAATTAAAAATAATTTAATTTTAAATTTTCTCTTTTCATTCTTAATGATAATAAGTCTTAATCACACAAATAGGTAAAAATAATTTTTAAATGACAAATTCTTTTAAAAAAAATGTCTTAAATATGGTGTTAAATTAAAAAGTATAACATGAAATGGAAGTAAGCATGCAGTAACACATCCCACGTGTATTCATTTTCCATACGCAAGTTTGCATGTCACTTGTCTTCTCTAGCTAAGCTAGCTTGCTCTGTTTGTGTATTTAAACACCATAGCTCACACAATCACAAGAGCACAGAAAATTATAATTAACAAAAATTAAACAATAATCGCCATGGAAGGAAGAAACTTCCTTAGATATCTCTTCTTTCTTATGAGCATAATTTTGCTCTTAATTTTCACTTTCTTAAACTTACCATCTCCACTTTCTCACACTGCTCAGCTATTAGACTGCTCCACTTACTCCCCATGGTGCAGCTCGAAAAAGCCCTTTTTCCTCCGCCAACCGGAAAATGCTAAAAAGCACTACGCCGATTTCCCTAATCACCCTTTAGATCCGCTCACAATCGGAGAAATTCAAAAAGTGAAGAAAATCGTTAATTCGATTGAGGAATTTAGGATTGATAAAGGTTGCGTTCTTCACTCCGTTGTACTCGAAGAGCCGGAGAAGGAGGTGGTGTTGAACTGGCGGAAAGGTCGCCCGCTCCCGCCGAGGAAGGCTGCGGTCATCGCACGTGTCCTCGGCGTTGTGCACGTGCTCACCGTGGATATTAAAACGGGTCGTGTGACCCGACGTGAAACGGGTGGTTATTCGGGTTACCCGATCATGACGATCGAGGATATGATCACCGCCTCTTCTGCCCCGTTTGCCGACTCTGATTTTAACCGTACGATTATCCAGCGTGGCGTTGATTTGGCTGACCTGGCATGTTTGCCTATCGCCACTGGTTGGTACGGTGAGTTTCGCTTTTCTTTAGTCACGTATTAAGGTCGAGCTAAAAGAGCGAGATGAGTTTATTATATTGAAAAATGTTATTTGAGGTTCGATTAATTTAAATTTTTATTTATATATTATTTTAATTTTATATTTAGGAAAAGAGGAAGAGAAAAGAAGAGTGATTAAAGTACAGTGCTATACAATGAAGGACACTATCAATTTCTACATGAGACCAATTGAAGGATTAACAGTACTTCTTGATTTAGACACAAGAAAAGTTATACAAATTTTCGACGAAGGAAAGAACATACCAATACCAAAGGCCGCCAACACAGACTATCGCTTCTCCAGTGCTCGAAAAAACACACAAAAAGTAAACTTAGTCAAACCAATATCAATCGAACAGCCAAATGGTCCAAGTTTCACCATAGAGGACAATCATTTAGTTAAATGGGCAAATTGGGAATTTCACTTGAAGCCCGATCCGAGAGCGGGTATGGTTATATCCCGGGTCATGATTCAGGATCCGGATACGGGTAAGATGAGAAATGTCATGTATCAAGGTTTTACATCGGAGCTTTTTGTACCTTACATGGATCCATCAGATGCATGGTATTTTAAGACGTATATGGATGCGGGTGAATACGGGTTCGGGTTACAAGCTATGCCACTTGACCCGCTTAATGATTGTCCTCGTAATGCGTATTATATGGATGGTGTGTTTGTGGCAGCTGATGGGACACCATATGTGCGTTCTAATATGATTTGTGTGTTTGAAAGATATGCTGGTGATATTGGATGGAGACATGCTGAATGTCCAATTACTGGTTTACCGGTAAATTATTTTACTCTTGATTTAGAACTAGTTAAATTTGTCCATATGTTACGTGTCAACAAAGAGAACAAATAGTAGTATTAATTTTGTGGTTATTTGTTTGCATGAAAAATTTGGACAGATACGAGAAGTTAGGCCAAAGGTGACATTAGTAGTGAGAATGGCAGCGTCAGTAGCAAACTATGATTATATTGTCGATTGGGAGTTCCAGACCGATGGACTGATCCGACTTAAGGTTAGCGCATCGCCCTCTTGTCACTCTCAATTTGTAATGGGAACGTGTTTGACTGAACACAAAATTATTTATTTTTTTAATCTATGATTTAAAATAAATGTTATATATTTGTGATTTAAACTAATTAAAAATAAAAAAATAAACATCAAGTGGGAGTTTGAAGAGAGTAAAATGTATGCAGATTTTACCACTATTAAGATAGAGAGACTGTTTCCGAAAGACACTCAATCAAATATATGTGCCCCAAAATTAGAAAACACGATAAAGAAAATTATGGAATGATGTTAATTACATCCGAGAAACATCCAACTAAATTATCCTTGTTTCTTAATTAAATGAGTATAATGTCAGAGTTATTTATCCAGCTGATATTGATTTGGCATTCTTTTCAAGAAAGTATGACAATAACATACCCAGTTGAATTTCACGAGTAAGGTTTGGGGAGAGTAGAAATGTACGCCAGATCTTCCCACTACCTCGTATTTACGTAGAAGTAGAGAGATTATTTTCTGGATTCTTTTCAAGAAAGTATTTATTAAAATTTTATTTTAACAAATTAATCTTATTAATTATGTTATAAAAGCTTAAATTTGATGACTAATACTATATTGTCATTTAATGATAAAAGTACTTTTTATTTTTTTAATTGAGCAAGTAAAATAAAATATCTATTTCTTAGTTTAGGAATTATTTAGCATGAAATGGAGGGAGTAGATTGCTTTTTGTAATTGTAAGGTGGACCTAGAATATTTTTTGGCGTATTCGTGATTTTTCACGTAAGTAGTAGGACGTTAACATGTTTGCTTCTTCCTCTATTATTAGGATTTATTTAATTTTATTTTAATTTTATTTGTTCACTTTAAATTTTATATATATCTTAATTTAATGATTTAATATAAATATTTTATTATAAGCAGGCACGTTGACGTCTTATTGCTTGCTACTTCCATTTCTTATATGTAATAATTTTAAGTTTTGAAAAATAACTTAAAGAATAAGTAATTAATGCCATGAGTAAGACATGAATAAAATTTATCTTGATATGTAAAAAGTGAAAAATTAAGTAAAAATTTTTTTATATACGATGGATAAATAAAAGTGTATGGAGGGAGTGTTTGATAACTTTCTACTATGGTAAGATTTACGTAAAAACTCAAAAGACAAGAGAAATTTTGTGATAGCACTTCTGTGTTCTTTTAGTTAACTTGAAAAGATAAAATATTATTTATGTGGTCGATATTTCTTTTCACTTCTAAGTTATCCATTTGAGTATAAAAATATGATTAACATTTTTTAGAATAAATTTACTTTATTTGAAAGTCAGTATTTGGTTGACAAAATTTAAAATCATGTTTCAAATTTAAAAAAATAATAATTATAGCTTATTTTCTAACTCACTTTTAAAATAATAATACTCGAAATATAAATATTATTTCATACATTATAAAAAGTATAATTAATTATTATAAAAATTAATAGTTACGGTTTGTTTAACCAACTTTTCTTTGGCCAAAGTGATAGATAAAGAGGACCAAAGGGAGTAGTTGTCTACGTGTGAAAACATTTTGTTAGAACTGTGCACCTTACAATTTGCCTACTCATTTGGAACTTAGATGACCTGTTTCAATCGTACAGAATTCAAGCTTTGAACACAGAGTTTTTACGTGGAAACACCTAGCTCACGATAGGTGTAAAAACCACGACCTGTACCACTACAGGAATTTCTCCAAATTTATTAAAATCAACGTGAGCCTTCAAAAGTTAATTACAACTTGTAATAACCTTACTTCTACACTTCCACCTACAATCTACTCACAATCCTCCCAAGGATTATATTCCAACTTATCTTCTTGTTAACTCTAACTTGAAGATAAAACTATTCTCAGTTATAGATTCTGAGAATTACAACGTTCCTATGAAACAAAAGAAAACCCTAGACTCGATTTTATTGTTCTTTCTTATGCTTCGTTTTTTCTCTCTTTTCTGCGCACTTTGTTGTGAATCTTGAATCTGGTTTTATAGCTGTAAGAAAGTTCCTTCTCCAACTTCTTTTCGAATTCCTTTTTGCAATCCACATCTCACGCTTTTTGACAAACTTTCCTTCTTTGTAACCTTCTTCTTTTAGGAGTTTTAGTTGAGATAATGTTCCTTGTTTTCCTCCTTATTTCCAGTGCCAGGTATTGTCTGTTTGTAATAGTACATTGCACTTTCTTGCTGCTGTGTCGTGTTGCACTTTTCTGTGTCGTCTTTCTATCTGTAGAATGAACCTGATGAATTTTCCTGTTTCATCTACCTGTTTCATTTATTTTGTTAATCATCAAAAGTCCTTGTCTCAACAAATTCCCCCTTTTTGATGATGACAAATTTTCTGAGTTGACACCATCCTTGTTCATAACAATGAACCAGGTTAACTTGTTCGCAACAATGAAACAGGTTAAACAAGGTTAAACAAGGTTAAACAGTAAGTATAGTAACTATAGTAACTACTACCAAAGGGAGTAGTTGTCTACAGGTGAAAACATTTATTTATTTGATCTAACATCGATAGATCGAGCATTTATTTCGTATTATTTCAATATATTATCATAAATGTTTCCTCAATATTTATTATATTTTGTTATTATATCTGCAAGTTAAACAAACAAACAAAAAAATCTTATTCTTTTATTTTCGAAGATAAAGTTAGATCCGACAAAAAGTTAATGCGGAAAAATCGCGAACGATATTGTCTACATGTCCTATTTTAAAATATCTGCAATTTAAACAAAAAATATACTGTACAATTTATTTTAAAAAAAATAAAGTGTTATCCGATAAAGAGTTGATTTAGGAACGACATGGATTTTTTTTTCTAGATATGTTATTTTTCTATATCTGCAATTTAAACAAAAAATAAATTTATTTTTTTATTTTGCACAAATAAAGTTAGATGCCACAAAGAGTTGGGAAATATTAGTTTAATAGCAAATAGCAATAATCACCCAATCACATCAAATTTTTATTTATTTTTAATGTTTTGGTCACTTGTCACATCTTAGTATCAATTCCAATTTCCACCACTAAAGAATGTGGTGTAGCAGATGAGACTGCTCCTTCCTTAACCATAAGAGGTCTCGAGTACGAGCCTTGAGAATGAAAAAATCCTTGGTAGGGAGTGCTTCTCCCAAAAAGGGCCCTACGCGGCACGAATCCAGATATAGTCAAGGCTCCAATGTGGGCACCAGACACCAGGTGAGAAACCAAAAAAGAGTATCAATTTCAATTTCCTAGTTGAATCTTAAAACCGTCAATTTGCACTCACTGTTATTGATTTGTTTTCTAGCTCCCACAAGCATAGAAAACAGGTAATTTTATGATAACGTCTTAAAATCGTCAATTTGCACTCATTGTTATTGATTTGTTTTCTAGCTCCCATAAGCATAGAAAATAGGTAATTTTATGATAATTCGTAGTTCTTTAACAGACTTCATTTATCGCTAGGTCACACCCTTGGATAAAATGGTCTAAAATTCTTCTTTCCTCGTTAAGATTCCTTTGATATTATTTCTAAAAATTATTCTTTTTTCAATCTTGTGTTATTGTCATATATAGGTTGGACTAAGTGGAATATTGATGGTGAAAGGCTCTCCACATGTAAACATGGATCAAGTAAACCAAAATGAGTATCTCTATGGCACTCTCTTATCTGAAAACGTAATAGGAGTCATCCATGATCACTACATAACCTTCCGTCTCGACATGGACATCGATGGTCCATCAAACAATTCTTTCGTGAAGGTGAATCTCCAGAAGGAGATGACTTCTCTTGGAGAATCGCCTCGAAGAAGCTACTTAAAAGCGGTTAGAAATGTGGCTAAAACTGAAAAAGATGCACAAATTAAGCTCAAGCTATACGATCCTTCAGAATTCCATGTGATTAATTCTAATAAGAAGTCGAGAGTTGGGAACCCTGCTGGTTACAAAGTGGTTCCTGGTGGAACCGCGGCTAGTTTACTTGACCATGATGATCCTCCACAGAAAAGAGCTGCTTTTACAAATAACCAAATTTGGGTGACTCCTTATAATGAGTCTGAACAATGGGCTGCTGGCTTGTTTGTTTACCAAAGTCAAGGTGATGACACTCTAGCTGTTTGGTCCAACAGGTAAATCACATTATCCCTTTTGTTAGTTTTTACTCCGGCCACTTATTTCAATTGTTTGTCTGGTTTTGACTTGACACATAATTTAAGAAAGTAAAAAAGACTTTTTAATCTTGTAATCTTAAACTAAAGATATGTAAGAATGTACCAATGTTCTTCTGATCTTAAACTTATGCCATGAGAAGTTTAAATCAAAGAGTTGCCCAAAAAGGACATTCTTTTTGAAACGAGCCAAAAGGAAAAGTAAGACAAATAAATTGAAATGGAGGAGTAACTTAAAGCACCGACAATATAAAGATTTTTAATACCATCAGTGTACTTTAACGCGTTGAAATAGATTATTTACTCCACTTAAATTTCCAGGTTACCAACCACATTATACTTGCTATGAATAGTTACATGTTGTAACAGGTAACACAACATGATAGTATATAAAATAATCATGCATTGTTGATGGGTAACACCAAATCACCAATATATATCCTGCCTATGATGATCCCTAGGAGATCATGTGCCAGGAATGGCCCAGATTGTTATCATGGTCGAACATTGCACTTGTTTGATGGACTTAATTAATAAAGAACTTTGGGGGCGGGGGATTGTTGGGTAGTACAACTATTCGATCTATGGTGAGACCCAATATTATTAGATTTTTTTAAATAGAAATGTTTTGAATTGGCTGGAAAACTTGGTATAGTAATTACTAATTAATTTTTGTTTGTCTTTTGCAGAGACAGGGCTATTGAGAATAAAGACATAGTGTTGTGGTACACATTAGGTTTCCATCATATTCCATGCCAAGAGGATTTCCCAATAATGCCAACAGTATCATCAAGCTTTGAGATAAAGCCAGTGAATTTCTTTGAGAGCAACCCAATTCTGAATATTCCACCTAATTCTCCAGAGGACCTCCCAATTTGCCAAGCTGCTGCTTCTGCTTGATCATATATCAATTATATTATGTGATAAGATTATTGTATTTACTGCACGTAGTAGTTTATTTAAATGCAAGTTTACATTAGTGGAACCACGTTAAGTTACTTTATCATAGTATTATATTTAGATCCTATAAATCCTAGTACAACCAGTGAGCATAATCATATCTAGCCCCTATGTACAGGGTCCAGGGAGGGAGGAGCCCTCCCTGATCGATCGCATTGGATCTTAGCTGTTTCATTTCTTTAAATGAAGTCATAGGATATAAACTTAATGTTTCCGACGGTTTTTAGTAGAGATTTAAGGCAAATCTGGCAGAGGTAGGTTGTGATTTTACTTCTTGATAGGTGACTGAAGAACCTTGTTCTTCAGTACATTTGGTGGCAGCGAAGTGGGATCTGAAGAGGGCAAAATATATATAAATCTTATCACTATAGAGACTGTTTCTGAAAGAGGTGGCAGCGAAAATAATTTATTTTATTGTTGTTTTCATCACATTGACAATGTTTGATTGACATGGCATTCAATGTTATGAATATATTGCTTTCTCTTCATTTATTTTCATCACATATGATATTGTGTTAACCGACGAAATCAACAAAGGTGTCAACTAAAAGTTTAAACTTTGGAGACAAACTTGAATAAAATGAAAGGTGGCTTACAAAATAACTAAAAATCATGTCAAGGCCCTTGTAGTTTCTTGGTTTTACTGATATAGCTCGAAATTTGGTAACCTGGGAGTAGGGATAGCGAAAAGCCTCTCGCTTTTCTTGATGACAATTCCAAATCCCTCTGAAAGATCAACGTTTTCGCCCTCGGGGAGTTTCCAATCAAAGGAATGCAACAACGAAGCCAACATAAACATGACCATTTTCTCTGCTAAGGGGAGGCCAGCACAAATTCTCCTCCCTGATCCAAATGGAAGGTACTTCATATTATTTCCAGAATAGTCTAAATTTGTCGAGTGACTCAAGAACCTTTCAGGCTGGAATTCTAGTGGACTTTCCCACATTTGAGGATCCCTATGAATTGCATAAACATTCAAGAATACTTTAGTTCCCTCTGGTATTGTGTATCCACTTACTACTGCAGATTGACTTGGGCGCTTTGGGATAAGCAGTGGTAACGCGGGGTGTAAACGTAACGTCTCCTTTAAAACTGCACCAAGATAGTGCAGATTTGGTAAGTGCGATTCTTCAACAATGTTATTCACCCCTACGACATCTTTCAGTTCCTGCTGTGCCTTTGACATTATCTCTGGATTATTCAAAAGCTCTGCCATCACCCACTCGACCGTTGTGATTGTAGTGTCAGTTCCACCAATAACAATGTCCTACAATGCAGAAACATATATGATAACTAAGGGTATAAAAATTAGAGAAATTCAGCTTCAAATTGAGGGTAACTTGAAGGGGATGTAACAATTGGGTAGGTTGTTGTATAAGGGATTAGAGTTTAGTTTCTATGTTGCAACTCTGGCAATCTTAATCCTGCTTAGGCTCACATGTTTTAGTAAATTTGGGACAAATCATGCAGAGGTGGTCATATTTTTTCACTGGTTTTCTACATAAAAACATTGCGTTTAGTTCTTTCTGTACTGCACTTTCCAATTCTGCAACTTAAAATCAGGCATCCCCCCTCTTGAATATGATGGAATTCGCAGGAAAAACAAGGTTAAAGAGAGGAGCAACGATATAGAAAAGATAAAGGAACCATATAACTTACCACCAAGATGGCCTTTATTTTCACCAAGTTCAGTGATATACCAATGTCGTTCTGCTCCATTAGCTCTAACAGGATCTGTATAAAGTCTTTCTTCTCATTTCCCTGGATTTCACCCTCTCTTCTGTCTGAAAGCATCTTCATGTGTTCGTTTATGGCAGGGTCCAATATACTTTCAACCGACTTCACAAGAGCCTCTGCTTCTTTCTGTATTCCTTGTAAATCAAACCTTGCAAGCATAGGGAAGAAGTCTGATATGTTTGGCTTTCCCAGTATTTGAAGATATTTTATCACCAATTCCCTGAATTCAGTTCCATCTTTTTTATTTTTCTCCATCTCCTCCACAAAATTACTACCAAAGATCAGACTCATGACTACATTCATTTCAGTTACAAAGGCCAATTCACCAACGTCAACGCGGTTACCAATCTTGGTATGCACATGTCTGATTGTCTTTCTGACCTCGTGTCTCCGAAGGCTATAACTGGACTCAAGATTCCTGTTGCTTAGCATCTCCCTTACAAACAGTTTGCGTATATCACGCCAGTGGGAGCCATAGGGAGAAAATCCAATATCTAGTCCACCATATGACACTACTAATCCTGCAACTGAGTGGTCACGGTTGGCAAAAACGGAGTCTTGATCACGAACAACTTCTTTGGCTAAGGATGGTGAATTCAATACAACACATAGTTTGCTTCCTAGCCAAAACTTGTAAATTGGACCATACTGTTGAGACAACTCAGTGAGCTGGTGATGCAAATTTTGGCGGAGGAATGGTAAGAATCCCACAATCGGAAGACCACGAGGCCCTGGTGGCAACGTGGGTTCTTCCTTGTGTGAGGTCAACTTGTACCATAGAAATGTCAGGAACACAACTGAAAGGGTGAGAGCTGCTAGAGAAAGCTCGTTTAAAGTTGCTGAAGCCATATTTAGTGTAAAGACAGTTTCAACACTTGATCTCTCAAGGACACCAATTATTTTTAACCTCACAATGAAATGGCTATAGATTCCTAATGCAAGTACCTAATAACTCTGTCTACCAAGATTTAGGCGGATGTAAAGAAATCATGTAGGTCACCGTTTGGTTGATGTTACTTTCTTTCGTCTGTATTTAACATGTATCAGTTGCCAGTAGGAAGAATTTAGTCGTCTTATTAGAATTCAACATCATTTTTTACAGTGTATAGATGATAGAGGGAACTAGTCGCTGTATAAAATTCAGCATTGTTTTACAGTTCCCGCATAATTAATTCTTGCATAACTTATATATCAACCAGACGACCCTTAATGTGTTTTATCTCCACAAAAATTTGAACCCGAGACCTTATGATTCTCCTCCAAGTTGGAGTCTCCAATTGGTGCAATTTACCATACCATTTTTTTCTATCATTAGATTTAGATCTCTCATTATAACTAATTAAGAACAATATATAAGCCAACTTTTGTGTCCACTTAGATAAGACCTATGTTGTTCCGACTCTTCAAATATTGTCGCATCCGTATTAAATCCTCAAAAAAAATGCAGCCGCCACGCACCAAGAGACATACTAAAGGTCAAATGCAATCTCATCAACTTAACAATAATCCAATAGTGACCAATAGTTTGTTTGAACTTTGAACAGGGGAAAAGGAAAAGTTGCTTTGGTCAGATTTGGACACCTTAGAAGTTAGAAGGGACCTACCAATCTATATATATATATATATATTATATTATATTATATATTATATTTGTGTCTTTTTACATATATATTCACTAATGTTCCTTAGTTATCTAGCTCAAAAGTTCCTCCTTTTTTTTAATATGAATTTGTACAAACTCATTTTTATCTTACTCGTACAGTGTTGGATTTTTATGTTTATGAGATTTTCTCATATAAAAGATACCTTAAGAACATAAGAAATGCACATAAATGACATAACATACTAAAAGAAACGGTGAAAAAAAGCATTTGGGCATTTCTTCATCATTCAAAATTTTCAGCAAAAAACTGTTTCTTTCTCTGGATTCGTCGCCAGCAAAATTTGACCTCTTTTGACAATCAGATATCTCTGTCAACACCCTTTACGAGACGAGGGTCTTCCAGAAATAGTCTCTCTGTCTCTAATAAGTAGTAATAAGTAGTGGTAAGATCTGCGTACATTTTACTCTCCCCAGACCCCACTTGTCTATTGAAGTTGGTAGAAGTCTCTTAAATTGTTTTATTATTGGCCAAATATATAAAGAGACACCTAAACTTGTCCTCATTTTTCATTTAGACACTTAAACTAAGACAAGTTCTTAATAGACACCTCAACTGCTCAGATTTGATCCCATTAAACACTTTTATCCTACTTGGCACTCTCCGGTACTGTTTTTTTAATTTTTCAGCCAAAAATAAATAGTTGCGGTCCAAAATTTTTTTCTCATAAAAGTAGATTCTCAAAATTCTCAGTTAACCATGTGCAAAAATTTTTTATATAAAATTGTAATAATTTTTTTCGGCATATGGTTAACTAAGAATTTTGAGAACCTACTTTTATGGAATTTTTTTTTTGGATAACTGAGAATTTTGAGAACCTATTTTATGAAAAAAAAAATTTTTTTTTGGACTGCAACTATTTATTTTTGGCTGAAAAATTAAAAAAACAGTACCGGAGAGTGCCAAGTAGGATAAAAGTGTTTAATGGGATCAAATCTAAGCAGTTGAGGTGTCTATTAGGAACTTGTCTTAGTTTAGGTGTCTAACTGAAAAATGAGGACAAGTTTAGGTGTCTCTTTATGAGTTAAGCCTTTATTATTTGATATAGACATCTATCCAGAGGTATTTATCTTGGTAGATTTGGAAATCCAGGCCAAAAAAATTCAGTGTACAAAAAAGTTCCAACTCATATTGCAATCAAGAACAATTTTAGAATAACAACATTCCTAGTGTAATTCCACAAGTAGAGTCTGATTGGAAAAAAAAGCAATCGAGTTATACTCCTTATATTATTAAACTAAAAGTACATATTTTATTTAAATACAATGTACATTAGCTGACCTCTTTACTTATTGTACAATAATACGTATTCTGATATTATAAATGCTACAATATAATAATTAAGATCTGTAGCGAGTTTTTTCACAGAAATCAATTGAAAACCAACTCCAGTAGATTTAATACAGATAATAGGGTTAGGGGTGGCAATTGAGAGGGTTGGGTAAAATTTAATCGGGTTATAATAGATCAAGACAATAAGCGAGGCAAGACCCAACCCAACCCAAATTTGCTTGCGTCAAAACAGGTTGGGCCAAAACAGGTTGAGTAATGAGTTATAGAGCGGATCAAGACCCAACCCAACCCAATTTTTACTAAGTTTTACTTATTTTATTTGTTCTTTTTCAAAATTTTAGTACTTAATTAAATTATATTTTTCTTTATTATGGCTATATAGAACATATCAAATTAAAAAAATGTGTTTGAAAAATAGTTTAACAAGATCTCTCTCGAGTCAATTCGGGTTGCATATCAATCTAATTTTAAATGGGTTGGATTGAGATGAGTTGAGCTAATAAAAAAACAGGTTATTAACTTGCTCAAACTTCAACACGTTGGGTGAGTTGAGCAGGTTGGGCTTAATTTTGCCACCCCTAAATAGGATTATAGAGAAGGTTGCTTTGATTATCCCTAATCCCACAATATTACCTGTTGACACATTAGCAACTGTAACAGGAGAGGGTGCTTTATGTGATCGAAAGATAGAAAATATATTGAGGAAATTACATATATATACAAAAAAAAATAAAAAGTTTACAAAAAAAAGTAACCCATGTTTTATTTACATAAAAATAGCCCAAAATCGGTGAAACTATACATGACTATACAATATAGTTTGTCGAAAGTTATAGAAAGTATACACTACTATACAATGTAGATTACTTATACATGAGCTATACACTAAATATACATTATGATACATAAATATACACTGACTATACATGCATATACAATGAGGGCTTTTTTTTTTGTAATTTTTTAAGTTTAGTGTCTCCTGGTGTAATTCGCTCAAATATATATTAGGATTGCCTGTCATATGATCCGCAACACCTAAATCAATCATTGAGTTGTTCAAAAAGGAGACTAGAGATGCTTTTCTTGAATCAACAAGGGTAGTAACTGAAGTGAATTCTTTAAGTGATTCCCTATTGAGAGAACTCTGCAAACTCATCGGCCAAAACTAAAATTATCTTACCCTTTTGATTTGTAGCCACACTTCCTCCTTTTCTGTAATTGTTTGAGTTATATTTTCCATATCAAATACCCAAAATATCAATATACGAGAAGCCATCTAAGGAGTCCATGCTATGTATTTTCTGTTGGGTTTTAATATTGGTGAATGGGAAATGATCTGAATAGTTGCAAACATTCAGAATCAGTACCTCCAAAAGTGGTGACTGATCTGAATGGTTGCAAACATTCAGAATCAATACCTCCAAAAGTGGTGATTGATCTGAATGGTTGCAAACATTCAGAATCAGTACCTCCAACTCTATAAATTCCAGTTTGTTTCCAGAATTCAATACAATTTTTTCTGCAATCAAACTTCCTCTCAAAATTCTCTCTTTCTTTATTCTGTGTGATATACAATTGTTGAGTGGTTCGCCGCTACTAGAATTTGGAGTACTACTATTCTGGTAAGATAATCGTTCTATCCTGGGAGGGGATATTCCATCAACCTCGAGTACTGTGAGGGGAATAATTTTCTTAAGGATACACTTTGAACTAAGTGGGCTCGATTATATTCCGAAAGTTTTCTTCTTGTCAACTTTATATTTTTGATTTTCTTTACAGATTTTGTTTTCATTACTAGTTTTAGTTTCTGGTTTTGAAAACATGTTATAATCTTTGTGATTATTATTTTCACAAAGTTTTGTTCTACAAAAAGTTTTGTTTTACAAAAAAAAATAAATTGTTTTTCTACAAAAGTTTTGTTAATTGCAAAAGTTTTGTTCAACAAAAGTTTTTGTTCTAAGTATTTTAGTAATACATGTTCAACAACATTTTCCACCATATGAAGATTCTCTACAAGCAGCAGGCATACGTCTGTTAGCAAAAATGGTATCTTGATTCTTAAGCACCTCGCAAGTTTCGACAGGCGAAGTAATAATAATCCCAACTCTTTTACCAAGCCCAAGTCTACAAATGGGGCCAGAAGTTTGGGAAAGAGATGCAAAATAGGTGTGAAGTTTGGGTCAAGAGAATGGAGATTACCTAACAAAGGCAAAGCTTAAGGCCCTGGTGGTAACAGCGGTTGTCCCTTTTTGACTTTGATGAAAAAACAAAGAAACCATAGAAAGGCTAAAATACCAAGAATATGGGAGAAAATATACACCACTTTGCTTAATATTTAGTTCTTGCCAGGGCCATGGGAAAGAATCAAACGAAGGTTTGAAGAATTCGAGTGACATGATTTCAGCCTAAGAGGAAGATGGGAAATGGTGGAACCAAAGTGGTCGGAAGCCATTTTCCACTTCATATGGCAAGATGACATTTATATTTAACAAGTCAATGGCCCCTTTTGGTGTAGCACAAATGAATCTTCAGCTTTTGATACATTATCTGTCCAGTTCACAAGGCGAAGAAGGAAATAGTATTAAATTAGGCATGAATTGAGCACAAATATGTTCTTTTAACTACTTTTCAGGATGTCATAGCTTTTAGAAATAATTTCACACACCTTGCTCCAGGTTTTGCTTAGTAATACTAATTTCCCTTGTGGTTTAAATATTATTCTCTCCATATATAGTTCATCAAACAAAAAATAGAAGCATAATATCGACAATAAAGTAATACATATATTATTATTTCAAATTCGATTTAGTATACAATATTAAGTAGTCTGGAAACTAGCCATCTCACATGGAACAGTGGAGCTTTGAGTTGTTCATTTGACCATTGCCTGGATCGAGCAACATCTATACCTTACTCATACAGTGTTGGATTGGACAATCTTGGAGTAGGTATAGCCACCAGAGGTATTTTCTTCTTCAGAATAATACCAAACTTCTCTGAAAGGTCTAATTTCTCTCCTTCAGGCATTTTCCAGTCGAAAGAATGAATGAGCGAAGCCAGTGAATATATAAACGTCCTCTCTGCCATGGATATTCCAGCACACATTCTTCTGCCAGAACTAAATGGTAAATAGTTGAAATCATTTCCACTATAATCCCATTTATTGTCCGAAAATCTCTCTGGACGGAACTCTGCTGGATCTTTCCAGATAGAAGGATCTCTATGTATAGCCCATACGTTTATGAAAACACAAGATCCTTTAGGAATAGTGTATCCTCCAACAGTGACTGTCTCACTAGGACAATGAGGAACCAAGAGAGGGATGGCTGGATGTAAACGCAAGGCTTCTTTCATAACTGCATAGAAATATGGTAAGTGTTGAATATGAGACTCTTCCACTATGTTATCTTTTCCCACAACTGTATCTACTTCTTGTTGTAACTTCCTCAAGACGTCTGGTTTGTTCAGAATTTCAGCCATGGCAAACTCAATTGTGTTGGAAGTTGTATCAGTTCCACCGGTAACCATATCCTGTTCATAGTATTTGTGAAGTTATTATCTTGTATAGATAATAATTAATCCATATAGATAAGGTATGGCAGAAAAACCATTTAGAAGGAAACAACTAAACTCACATGGAATAATTTAACAGATAGAATGCAAAACTGCTAAAACATACCATAAGTAAGGCTTTGAGCTCAGTCATGGTCAGAGGCATTTTGGGATCTGCTTCATCTTTCAGCTTCAGTAAAACTTGCAAAAAGTCCTTGCTTTCTTGGCCAATCCCATTTCTATCCATTTTCTGTCTTTGATCAATCATGCTCTCAAAAATCTTATCAAGTCTCTTTACCAACACTTTCATCCTCTTTGTTACACCCTGCAAATCGAACCAGGCCAAGCCCGGATAAAAATCGGAAATATTTGGAGTACTTATCAGCTCAGTTATCTTATGGATAACATGCCTAAACTCAGCTCCAAGACTAGCTCTTTCCTCACCCTTCACTGTCCCACCCCATAACATGCTTGTCATCACATTAAGCACAGTCAAGAACATCTGTTCACCTATATTCACAGGTGATCCTGCCTTATTATAAAAGTAATTGATCGATTGTCTGAGCTCCCTTCTCCTTAGTGCATAAACAGAGTCTATAGTAGAACTATTAAGCATCTCGCGAACACAAACCTTCCTCAACATGCGCCATTTCGGTCCATAAGGACTCCAAACTATGTCATTGCCACCATATGAAAATTCTCTTCCAGAGGCAGGCACATCTCTGTTAGCAAAAATGATATCTTGATCCTTAAGAACCTCGCGAGCTAACGCAGGGGAAGTAATAATAATCCCAACTTTTTTACCAAGCCAGAGTCTACAAACGGGGCCATAAGTTTTTGAAAGAGATAGAAAATAGGTATGAAGTTCAGGATGAAGACAATGGAGATTACCTATCAAGGGCAAAGCTTTAGGCCCTGGTGGCAGTCCCTTGTTTGAGTTTCTGGTGAAAAACCAAAGAAACCATAGTAGAGCTAAAATACCAAGAAAATAGGAGAAGAATACCTCCATATTGGGTTCTTGCAGGGGCCTTGAGAAAGAGTCAAACAGGTGTTTGAGAGACATTATTTGAGGGAAATGGAAAATGGGAGAAGCTTTTGCATTATCTAAAAGACAAGTTTAATTTGCTGAAGGAATGCAGACAAACAGTAAGTGGCAGACACCTCCTACTGTTCAAGTTTTGCATCAATCATTCAATGGAATTTATTTTGCATCAGAGTCATGATCAGTACATAAAATATTGAGTGTTGATAGACATAATTTTATCTTGGACAGGCTTGGGAAATCCTATTATAGTGGAATCTCCAATAATTGAAAACATCTTGATAAGACATGGGGACTCCAAAAGTGGACAACTATTATTGGTTAGAGAAAGTAATAAAAATTAATTTTCAGTATTAAAAATTGAATATTAAAATAACCCCATGAAATTATATTGACTAATCATCCTTTAAAAAATAGAAAAATTTGAACGGTTACTTAACAATTAAATGCATTAAATTCAATATATGGACCATATTGATCTACTAATGCCTATAGCTACCCATTGAACCCTATCATTTCGAGGAAGGAGTTGCCAGCAGGTGCTAGTATCCTTCTTTCATCCACCAATAGACACCTGTTTCTTCTTGCTTAGAAATTTTCCCTTAATAACTTTCTTCCATTTAGTTTCTTCTAAATTTGACGTTAATTATTTTTTCTTTTAGCTTTTTAGGCGGTACGTAAATTCAGATTCACGCTACGTAAGATCTTACTCATGTGTGTGTTGGTTGGGGAGGGGAGGGGAGAGTATTTTCTAGCAAGGATCTTTTCATAGTCATGGCTTGAACTTCAGAAGAATAGTCTCATCTACTGCTGCTTCAAACTTCAAAGCAAAAACAAGAAAACAACTTGTTGATTATGTCTTGAATTTTTTCCTTGTATATTTTAGAAAACTCATAATTTTTCTTTATTTAGGAGACCCCTTGTCTTAATAGATTTTGGAAAGAAATATATTGTCCTTTTAGTATTGAGAGAACCGATTCCTTATAGATTCGGGACTATTTAGGATGGATTCACCGTGGCCTTTTACTGGAAATCTTGGAATATCCTCAAATAAGAATTTCTCTCAGCCCTCAATCACTGCCACCAGAACTATTACATAGTTCATGCAATGCTACTTTTATTGGCCTTATTTCCAAAAAGAAAGGAGCTTTGGAACTTGGGGATTACAAGCCTATTAGTATAATAGGAAGTTTGTGCAAATTAGCTTCAAAGGTTTTGGCTGAGAGGCTGAAGAAAGTAAATTCACAAGTTGGTTCCTGGAGAGCAGAATGCACTCATCAAGAACATGAAAATCACAAATGCCTCATTAATTGCTAATGAGGACAAATTGGAACATGAAGAGTGGAGAACCTGGAGTACCTCCTTCATATCCTAACACAGATGCAAATAGGAGAATGAAGAGTGAATAATACTTAGTGCAGTATTCATATTTCATATTTGTTATTGTTTCTGTTTGGTTCACTGCATTAGAATACATTGTGTGTGACTTAAAAATTGGTTAAGTCTGTTCACATATCTATCAAGGAGAAGCAACCATCTTTTCCTTTATAGGAAAACCAAAACAAGTCACGAAGGGCATTCTTTGTTATTTTAAGTACTCCGATGAAGTAATACATGTATTATTCTTTTAAAGTCGATTCAGAATACAATATTTAAGTTATCATGGAACATTGAGTTATTCATAAGACCATTGCCAGGATAGAGCTACATCTTTTATCCTACCCATAGAGTGTTGGATTGGATAATCTTGGAGTAGGTATAGCCACCAGAGGAATTTTCTTCTTCAAAATAATACCAAACTTCTCTGTAAGGTCTAATTTCTCTCCTTCAGGTATTTTCCAGTCGAAAGAATGAATGAGTGAAGCCAGTGAATACATGAACATCCTCTCTGCCATGGCTGACCCCGCACAGATTCTTCTGCCAGAACCAAACGGGAAGTAGTTGAAATCATTTCCACTGTAGTCCCGTTTATTTTCTATAAATCTTTCCGGATGGAACTCAGTTGGATTTTCCCATATAGAAGGATCTCTCTGTATAGCCCATACATTTATGAAAACACAAGATCCTTTAGGAACAGTGTATCCTCCAACAGTGACTGTCTCACTAGGACAATGAGGAACCAAGAGTGGAACCACTGGATATAGACGCAAGACTTCTTTCATAACTGCATGGAAATATGTTAACTGTTGAATATGAGACTCTTCCACTATGTTATCTTTTCCCACAACTGTGTCTACCTCTTGTTGTAATTTCCTCAGGACGTCTGGTTTGTTCATAATTTCAGCCATGGCAAACTCAACTGTGTTGGCGGTAGTTTCAGTTCCACCAATAATCATATCCTGTCCATAGTATTTATGAAGTTATTATCACAATTTTTTTATGAATATATGAATATTTTTTACTCATCTGCCGCATTAATTCTTCAATCTTGTTTATAACTTTTATTAGCATTTGATCCTCTTATTATGACTAGTATCACTATAACCCAATTTTTCATCCGTAATAGGTAAGGAAATAGACTAATTGAAGTAAAACGCAAATTTTAAAGCCAGCACCACATCTAATCAAAGTGAATTTTCCTACCAGAAGAACGAAACAAACAGCTCAGGACATCAATTTGCAAATCTGATTCTTCTGAAATGTATTTCCCATATGCCACAATAATTCTTCTATACATTTACCCTTTTTTTTTTAAAGGAAAGATCTGCCAACATGGTCAGTGTAAGCGAAAAATTAATCCATATAGATAAGGTATGAATGGTTGAAGACAAAAGCAATCTTGCTACTCAATAATATTGCAGTGATGATTATGATTGATTTGAAGTTTGGAATTGGGGGGAGGAAGATTTCTTTTTGGTTCATGTGAAGAAAAAGAAAAGCATTTAGAAGAAAACAACCAAAATCACATCTAATGGAAGTAACAGATTTGAATGCACCAGGATAAAACATACCGTTAATAATGCTTTGATTTCAGGGAAGGTCAGAGGCATTTTGGCATCTGCTTCATCTTTCAGCTTTAGCAAAACTTGCAAAAAGTCCTTGCTTTCTTGACCAACACCATTTCTATCCATTTTTTTCCTTTGATCAATCATGCTCTCAAATATCTCATCAAATCTCTTTGCTAACACTTTCATCTTCTTTGCAACACCCTGCAGATCGAACCGGGCCAAGCCTGGATAAAAATCCGAAACATTTGGAGCACCTAACAGCTCATTCATCTTAGTCACAACATGCCTAACCTCTGTCCCAAGTGTTGCTCTTTCCTCATCCTTCACTGTGCCACCCCATAACATGCTTGTAATCACATTTAGTGCACTCAAGAACATCTGTTCACCAATATCCACAGGGGATTCTGCCTTTTTATAAAAGTAATTGATCGATTGTCTAAGCTCCCTTCGCCTCAGTGCATAAACTGAATTTAAAGTAAAATCACTAAGCATTTCTTGAACACAAACCTTCCTCAACATACGCCACTTAGGTCCATAAGGAGTCCAAACTATGTCATTGCCACCATATGTAAGTTCTCTACCAGCAACACTCACATCTCTGTTAGCAAAAATGGTGTCTTTATCCTTAAGAACCTCGCGAGCTAAGGCAGGCGAAGTAATAACAATCCCAACTTTTTTGCCTAGCCAGAGTCTAAAAATGGGGCCATAAGTTTGAGAAAGAGATGCAAAATAGGTAGGAAGTTCAGGATCAAGAGATAGGAGATTACCTATCAAGGGCAAAGCTTTAGGCCCTGGAGGCAGTCCCTTGTTTGAGTTTCTGATGAAAAACCAATGAAACCATAGTAAAGCTAAAATAACAAGAAAATTGGAGAAAAATACACCAGTTTGCTCAATATTGGATTCTTGCAAGGGCCATGGCAAATGGAATTTGAGAGACATTATTTGAGGAGCCTAAGTTGGAAATGGAAAGTGGCACAAGCTTTTGATGGAAAGAATCAATTAGAGGGTTTGAGGATGCAGACAAAAGCTATGTCCCCACTCATACTGTTTTAGTGTTGATTCAATCATTTCATATAGATAAAGCCTATGGTGCAGGCTCCCCAGAATGATTCTGCATAGTGCCAAATCCTCCAGTGGAACCCCAAATAAAAAATGTTGGAGACAAATCCTACTGGTGCTTCAACTTTAAGACAAAAACAGTAAAAGAATTAGACTATTTTTATGATTTCTACAAATATTATATCTAGAATATTTTTTTTAAAAAAAGAGAATTACTTCATCTTCTACTCTAAAACATCGAGATATTTCTATGAGATGCTTATTCTAAATACTACACTAGACTATTCTAGAGACTACTTTATGATACTCCAAAAATCATCATTAACTTTTTCACAGCGGGTACGTCTATTCGGGTTCATTCAGGTCTATTAAACTTCAAGCTAAAGGAGATTTCGGTATCAGAGTTCAACAGAGAGGCAGAGGGAGGATGTGGGAAGAGTAAAGACAAGACGAGAGCAACTGAGCAAGTCATGATCTTGGTTGAAGCACACTGATTTTGGTACCAGAACACTTAAAAGAATTGTTCATCAACTATCATATTGTATTCTTGATGTGTACTAACTAACTGTATAACAATCTTTGAATCAATTTCAAATTGGATCCCATGTTCATAGTTCATTATACAAAAGACAGAATCATCATACAGAACACGACTCTCTGTAGGCACATTTTTATTTTACTCGTACAGTGTTGGATTGGACAATCTTGGAGTAAGTATAGCCAACAGAGGTATTTTCTTCTTCAGAACAATCCCAAACTTCTCTGTAAGGTCTAATGTCTCTCTCTCGGACAATTTCCAGCCGAAAGAATAAATGAGCGAAGCCAGTGAATACATGAACATCCTCTCTGCTATGGCTATTCCCGCACACATTCTTCTGCTAGAACAACCATATCCTGTTCATGGTATAAGCAAAGTTATTATCATGGACAACAATTTTTTATGTCCTCTTATTATGACTAATATCACTATAAGCTATTTTTCTATTTATAACAGGGAATGAAATAGATTATTTGATGTAAAAGGCAAACTTTAGAACCAGAACCACATCTAATGGAAGTGAATTTTCCTAGTAGAATAACACAAACAATAGCTCAGGATATGAATTTACGAATCTGATTCTTCTGAAATTTTTTTTCCATATGGCATACATAAATTCTTCTACTACTGCTGTTTCAAATTATTTAAGAATTTTAATTTCAACTTTCATATGACATCTTTAAGACCACAAGATTAAAAACATTTGGTACATTTTACATATCTTTAGTTTAAGACTGTAGGATATAAAAGTCTTCTTTATTTTCTTGAACTCCGTGTTAAGTCAAATCCAAACAATCCACCAACAACATGGTGATCAGTGTAAGATACTTATTTATCCATATAGATAAGGTACGAATGGTTGAAGACAGAGGCAATCTTGGCTACTCAATAATAACCATATCTTTATCTAAATCCATATCAATACTCTACTGTCTAAAAGTATGAACTCCCTAATTTGAATGTAAAATTACTATGATACCTCAAATTTAACTTTCACCTCCAAAAAATATATGTTATTTTCACATTCATAATCAGAAAGTAATTTTCTGTATATTTGTGCTTTGGAATGACAATAAATACCAGTCTAATAGACTTACTATCCGTCTATTGACGCTTGTATTTTCCTCTATCGCACTGCGCGCAACTCATCACATTTTAAAATGTCTATGTTAAAATACATGTGCAACGCACGGGTTCATAAATTAATTCATTTATAACTATGATTAATAAGGTATGAATGGTTGAAGATCTCTTTCTATCTTCATTTGGCAAAAAATTAATTAGAAGGAAACAACCAATGTCACATCTAATAAAAGTGACTTTTACTTCACTAAAGTAGAAGGCACAAAATGATAAAACATACCATGAGTAAGGCTTTGAGTTCAGTCATGGTTAGAGTGCATTTTGGCATCTGCTTCATCTTTCAACTTCAGCAAAACTTTGCAGAAAGTCCTTGCTTTCTTGGCCAACACCATTTCCATCCAATTTTTTGTCTTTGATCAGTCATGCTCTCAAATATCTTATCAAATCTTCTTGCCAACACTTTCACCTTCTTTGTTACACCCTGCAAATCAAACCAGTCCAAGTGCGGGTGAAAATCACAAAGATTGAGAATACTGACCAGCTCAATCATCTCATTCACAACATACATAAACTCTGTGTTAGGATCGATTACAACAACACTTTGTGATTTCAAAGAACCATTCAACAATCAAGAAGATTTAGTAAACCTAGAGAGAGAGAAAAAGTCAGTTCGTGGTAACACCTTGTGGGTAACCTCCACGGTGATGCAGTATTTATATTAATAAAGAACACTGTTACAGAATACACAGAGAATAACGGCGAGATCGTTAATATATAAAAAGAACCTTTACATATTAATCAGGCTCCACATTCCAACACTCTGCTCCAAGATTAGCTCTTTCCTCGCCCTTCACAGTGCCACCCCAATCAAAATATACACAAAAATATGCACAACTCAAAATAGAACCTAGATACCTCACCCACCCACCAAAAAAAAAACTCAGCTACAATAACAGAAAAGCCTTGGAAACTAGAATTATGTAGAAATCACATTTTTATATTAACCTAATTCTCCAAAATAAATATTTATCAAATAAACAATGCTGACCGGCAAGATGTTCAGCAATTTAATTGTTACATTGTAGAGTATAGAAATTGATGGGAGTGAACAGATTTAAACTATAAGTAAACATAAGCATAGTGGGAACTTACAACACGTTAATGGGGTGAGCAATTTCTGTTGTGCATATTTCAAATTTGGAGCATGTGTGAGATAACTTTAATACATGGAAAAAGTCTTGTATAGTATTGATGATCATTATAGTGTAGATATGATCAAACTGGAAGAATTGATGGAGAGTACTGAGTAGTATGAAATATTGAATTACAAGATCAATGGGCTGTAGATTTAATGAGCAAATGCAATTCACATTTTTCACTCACTCACAAATTAAGAATTTAAATATGGTATTATAAAGAAGGTCACTGGAGACATGATTCAGGGAAAAAAATATTCATGGGGGAACTTGAAGCATTCAAAAGTGATAGACACCTGCAAAGCATTACGTAAGAATTTCAATTCACAGTGAGGTAGCGCGTATCCTAAGCTAAGTGATCAGAAAGTTTAGCTAATAAAAGCCTCGGTTCAATCCTGCAGTGAGTTTTCTTTTGCTGGATAGTTAATGTATCAGGCACCTGATTGGGAACAGACGAACAATTATTCAAGTTAGCAGGTAGTTGGTTTGGCCTGTTTGTACTTTCTATTTGATGAATTTGCAAGGTAAAACTCGAACATGATTGTCTGGAGGGAAAAACAGAGGGTATATGTAGGCAATGCGTTTTAGTTGGATGAACATTTACCTTAGCAGGTTGTTTGATTTTACTCTTTGTACACAACATTCAATGATCTGGCGAAGTCCCCTTTGTGTCCGTTGATTTGGAGTTTACTGTCTTTGATTCCGCTCTTTGAAGACATTGTTTGATGATCTACGGAAGGCAATGCCGCTTCCGTTGATTTGGAATTTAGTTTGGTAGGTAACTTGATTCAAATCTTTGCAATCCACGTTCTGATGACGGTCTTTAAAACACCAAGGAATATGTAATTGTTCAACAATGGAGTTTGATAATTTATAACATTTCTAAAGTTAAGAGTTGTAAAAGTTGAAAAGAACACCAAGACATTAAATATGCCTATATAGGATGAAAAAGAATTTTCTGAAAGTTGAAAAGCAACAAAAATATTAAATGATAGGTTAAGGAAGATGAAAAACCAATTTCATGACATTGAATAGTTACAGTAATTATAGGAACTTAAACGTATTTATACCCATTTTCTGACTGATTTTTAATTTTTAGAGTTTATTAAGGAATTTTTATTTTAATTTTTTAATGGTATTGTTGTAGTAACTTAACTTAGTAGGAATCTTTTGGTATTTCAACTTTAACTTTTTTTATTTCCACTTTTAGTTATATATATATATATATATATATATATATATATGATGATACGAATATGATATGATATATATAGATTTAGATATAGATGTATATAAACTGTATCGAAAACTTTGAATGAATTTTCATAGAGCACATTTCCATAGTTCATCATACAAAAGATAGAATCATAATACGGAACACCACTCTCTACAGACACATTTTTATCTTACTCTTACTCATAGAGTGTTGGATTGGATAATCTTGGAGTAGGTATAGCCACCAGAGGCATTTTCTTCTTCAGGACAATCCCAAACTTCTCTGTGAGGTCTAATTTCTCTCCTTCAGGTAATTTCCAGTCGAAAGAATGAATGAGTGAAGCCAATGAATACATGAACATCCTCTCTGCCATGGCTATCCCAGCACAAATTCTTCTGCCAGAACCAAACGGGAAGTAGTTGAAATCATTTCCACTATAGTCCCGTTTATTTTCCATAAATCTTTCCGGATGGAACTCATTTGGATTTTCCCATATAGAAGGATCTCTCTGTATAGCCCATACGTTTATGAAAACACGAGATCCTTTAGGAACAGTGTATCCTCCAACAATGCCTGTCTCACTAGGACAATGAGGAACCAAGAGTGGAAGCGCTGGATGTAGACGCAAGAGTTCTTTCATAACAGCATGGAAATATGGTAAGTGTTGAATATGAGACTCTTCCACTATGTTATCTTTTCCCACAACTCTATCTACTTCTTCTTGTAATTTGTTCAGGATGTCAGGTTTGTTCATAATTTCAGCCATGGCAAACTCAACTGTGTTGGAGGTTGTGTCAGTTCCACCGACAACCATATCCTGTTCACAGTATTTGTAAAGTTATCATCATGTATAACAAAATTCATACTACTTTAGAGCTGTATATCGGAATTCAGTTTCAGGTTCACAGTTAAGTATTTACACATATTATCTGATGCTAAATCTGTTACAATAATTCTTCAACAAATCCACAGTCCTATCTGTTACTTTTATTAACACTAGATCCTATTATAATTATACTGACTAATATTTTGATATAATACGATTTTTCACCCGTAATAGCTAAGGATAGACTGTTTTCATGCAAATGCAAACTTGGGAACCAGCACCACATCGATTGAAACCGAATTTTCCTGTAGTAGAAAAATGCAACTAACAGTTCGGGACATGAGTTTATGAAGAAATCAATCAATAGTTCTTCGATAATTTGATTGATCCTTCTATTATAACCAAAAAGAAAAAAGAGGTTTTCCACTATGGTCAGTTTAAGCCAATTATCCATCTATATAGATTAGGTATGAACTGTTGAAAGGTAAATGCAATCTTGGTTACTTTTGGTTCATTTGGCAAAACATATTTATAACAAATATCACATCTAATGAAAGTGATTTTTCCTGTAGTAGTAGCATGCACAAATGAGAAAACATACCATGAGTAAGGCTTTGAGGTCAGGCATGGTCAAAGGCATTTTGGCAGCTTCATCATCTTTCAGTTTCAGCAAAACTTGCAAGAAATCCTTGCTTTGTTGGCCAATACCAGTTTCCATCTCGCCATTTCTATCTATATCCTGTCTTTTATCAATCATGCTCTCAAATATTTTATCAAAATTCTTTGCCAACACTTTCATCTTCTTTGTTACACCCTGCAAATCAAACCTGGACAAGCTCGGATAAAAATCAGAAAGATTTGGAGTACCTAACAGCTCAGTCATCTTAGTAACAACATCCCTAAACTCTGCCCCAAGACTAGCTCTTTCCTCACCCTTCACTGTGCTACCCCATAACATGCTCGTAATCACATTAAGCACAGTCAAAAACATCTGTTCACCTACATTCACAGGCAATTCCGCCTGACTATAAATGTAATTGATCGTTTGTCTAAGCTCCTGTCGCCTTAATGCATAAACAGAATCTAAAGTGGAACCACTAAGCATTTCGCGAACACAAACTTTCCTCAACATGCGCCATTTCGGTCCATAAGGAGTCCAAACTATGTCATTGCCACCATATGTAGCTTCTCTACCAGCAGCAGGCACATCTCTGTTAGCAAATATGATATCTTGTTCCTTAAGAACCTCGCAAGCTAAGGCGGGCGAATTAATAATAATCCCAACTTTTTTACCAAGCCAGAGTCTACAAATGGGACCATAAGTTTGAGAAAGAGTTGCAAAATAGGTGTGAAGATCAGGTTCAAGAGAGAGGAGATTACCTATCAAGGGCAAAGCTTTAGGCCCTGGTGGCAGTGGGGTTTGTTCCCTTTTTGACTTCTGAATGAAAAGCCAAAGAAACCATAATAAAGCTACAGTACCAAGAACATAGGAGAAAAATACACCTTTTTGCTCAACATTTGATTCTTGCCAGGAACATGAGAAAGAATCAAACAGAGGTTTGAAGAATTTGAGAGACATTATTTAAGCCTAAGAAAGGAAATGGAAATTGGCAGAACCAATATGGTGGGAAGCTCAGTGCTTTTAACACCACTTAAAACAAAATTCCATTTTGATAAAGGAATAAGAGGTCTTGGATCAAGACAAAAAGTATTCGGCACATCCGTTCAGAATTATCATGATACATTAGTTCCATATCCACCAATAATTTGACGTAAACAATGTATTTGAATAAATTATTTGTTTATTTTATATGAAAAAATACAAAGCTTAATATTTTGGATCTTGTACCTTTGGGATTTAAATAAATGAGGAAGTCAATGACCTTTGTTGGGTACTGCAAATGAATCTTCAGATATTGATACCTTCCGGTCAGAATTGATGCTTCTTCCTGTACTCAAGACAGATAAGGAAACAGTATTAAATTAGATATATCTTGTCTTCATGCCAGTGGAAATATGCTGTTTAAGATCCTTTTTGTTTACTTTCTTCTAGGAAATTTCGCATTCCTTGCTCTAGGTTATGCTTTGTAATACTAATTTTGCTTGTGTTTAAGTATTCTTAACAGTTCTTGTAACCTATTATACCATAATAAGATAGAAAATTACACGTTTGACTGATTTGTTTTCTCTATTTGTGTGATTAATTTAATAAACATCTTTCTAAACCAAAGGGGGGAGGGAGTTTGATTTTCAAATCAAATTTCGAGGGGTGTAAATCATTCTCACTTCCCCCTTGTTTTCTCTTGGTTGAAAGGCATCTTCATCGCACTGTGAGGAGGTCCTGAAGGCTTGCCTCATTTCCAGATTCTACTTCCACAAATAATTCTATACTTGTATTTTCCATGCCTTTGTTATTTCACGACTTCAATGTAGGTTCATTTACATCTAGGGGATATTTTAATTACATCACTTGTAGTTAAAACAGAAATGGTGGATAAAGTAGATCAGATACCTTACCAACTAGGAGTATGAGATACTTTGGTAGATCACTGAGTAGGCTCAAGAGGAGCAGTTCTTGAAGAAATCTCATATTCTAGTCTCTTCACTGGAATCAGATCTCAATACTTTGATGCAGGTAGAAAATTGAGTTTCAATGTAAGCCAAATTTTTTTCGAATATGAAAAATACCTCAGATTTGGAATGGAGAAAAGACACCCTCGGAAATCGACTATAATCAATTATCTACGAATATCAACAAATATTTGAAATGAGCATGAGAAATAATAGTGTAGGCTCTCCAACACCGGAGCAAATGCCCGCCTTCTCCTTGTGAGACAGACGCTTCTCGGATACGAATAACCTGTAATCGATTTTCATGTGTTAAAGCCTCTTACCGAGGAATAGAAAGGAAGGACCCGGGGCCAGAGCAAGTTGGGTTTATTGAAATGCCCCAAAACTCATTAGGAAACACATCAAAAGACTTTGTAGCACAACGATCAAAATTAGGAAAAGGAAGAATTTTACTTTTGCCTAATTTACAAGAAGAACAATCAAAGGGAGTTACTGAGATTCATTTTTATTTCTAAATAACCCAGAATTCCATAAATGAGACAAAACAGTGGAATTTGGATGCCCTAGATGCTTATGCCAAACCTCGATCGTACTAGTTATAGAAGTACCAGGAAAAAAATAGAATACGAGGAACAAAAAAGTGTATAGGAGACAATCTTCCAACTTTAGGCCACTTCACAATTATCGTTCCTGACATTTGCTCCTGCGCAAGAGAACCATTACGAGAAATAAGTGAGAAGATCTTGCTTTCACATCTTTCTTCACTTCCCATGTAACTTAATTGGAATTATGATTATGCCACGGACTCACCTATCAAGGATGGTAATAAGAACCTGCCAAGAAGCTCAACTTTCGATAATAGAACTTTGGACACTTCCGAATTGTCTTAAGCTTTCTTCAATATTTTTCACCTTTTCTCAGGCTTCATGGACAAGATTGGGGAAATCAGCGTCATTGTACTCGGTTTAAACCAACCTATGGGTGATCTCCACCACTGCCCATACAAAGGCCTCAAACAGCCATTTGGATGCTCGTCAGATAGCTGTTGTTATTATCGAACTTTATCAATAGAAGGTGATCATCACAGTTACCTCATAAATCCACTACATAAGCTCATAGTCGTAACATATCATCAAGCATTTGAATAGTCCTTCTGTTGTCTGTTTATCGGCTGGTGGAAAGTCGTGCTACCATTAACATGTGTTGCCAAACCTTTCTGGAACGACTGCTAGGAGTGGTGTACTGGGCACCTCAGAAATGATTGCCTTTGAATGCCATCCGGAACACAGAAAATATTATTGTGAAACATCAATGAGGAAACTGTCAGCAGAAGAATAGCTTGATTAGGTAATTTAGCTTGGGTTGAGGAGATTCTGGAATGAATCTTATCAAATACTAGTGATTCACGCACACTGAGTTGCAGGTTTCATATATTGATGTGTACCTACTGATATAAACCAGTTAATTAATTAGAAATGGATCCCAATTACAGCGAACACATCTCCATATATAGTTGATAGTGCAAAAGATAGACGCATACTAACTACAAACACATTTCAATATTTATATAACAACAGTAGCAAAAGGCAGGAAACAGGAGACTGCAAACCTCAATGAGAATAATTACAAGCAGAAAATAATTACAGCAGTATTGATATTTGTTATTGTCCATTTGGTTCATTGCATAAAATATAGTAAAAGTTCCAATACATGATTACAACAACATACCCGGTGAGAGTAATACATCAATTATTATTTCAACTTTGCTTCAGTATACAATATTTAAAGAGCCATGGAAAAATTAGCCATTTCACATGGAATGGTGGACTTTGAGTGGTTCATAACACCACTAACAAGATAGAGCAACGCCATTTATTTTACTCGTAGAGTGTTGGATTGGATAATCTTGGAGTAGGTATAGCCACCAGAGGCATTTTCTTCTTCAAAACAATCCCAAACTTTTCTGCGAGGTCAAATGTCTCTCCTTCGGGCAATTTCCAGTCGAAAGAATGAATAAGTGAAGCCAGTGAATACATGAACATTCTCTCTGCCATGGCAATCCCCGCACAGATTCTTCTGCCAGAACCAAATGGGAAATAGTTGAAATCATTTCCACTATAATCACTCTTACTGTCCAAAAATCTTTCCGGATGGAACTCATTTGGATTTTCCCATATAGAAGGATCTCGTTGTATAGCCCATACATTTACAAAAACACGAGATCCCTCAGGAACAGTGTATCCTCCAACAGTGACTGTCTCACTAGGACAATGTGGGACCAAGAGTGGAAGAGCTGGATGTAGACGCAAGGCTTCTTTCATAACTGCATAGAAATATGGTAAGTGTTGAATATGAGACTCTTCCACTATGTTATCTTTTCCCACCACTGTATCTACTTCTTCTTGTAATTTCCTCAAAACGTCTGGTTTGTTCATAATTTCAGCCATGGCAAACTCAACTGTGTTGGAGGTAGTGTCAGTTCCACCAACAACCATATCCTGTTCATGGTATTCGTAATGTTATATCAGTGTTCAGTTCAAGGTTCTCAGTTAAGTCTTCACATAATTTTTTACTTTTACCTAATCCCCATAAAAAGAGTTTACATATTTTTGATAGAATTAAAGTTTTACATATTATCTGATGCTAAATGACTCTTTCCTTAGTGCAGTCCAATAACAAGATAGCAACCAACAGTTCAGTCATCTAATGGAAACAATCAACATCACATCTAATGGGAGTTACAGATTTGAATAGCAAATATGATAAAAAACATACCATAAGTAAGGCTTTGAGTTCAGTCATAGTCAGAGGCATTTTGGAATCTGCTTCATCTTTCAACTTCAGTAAAACTTGCAAAAAGTCCTTGCTTTCTTGACCAACCCCATTTCTATCCAATTTTTGTCTTTTATCAATCATGCTCTCAAATATCTTATCAAATCTCTTTGCCAACACTTTCATCTTCTTTGTAACACCCTGCAAATCGAACCAGTCCAACCCCGGGTAAAAATCGGAAACATTTGGAGTACCTAATAGCTCAGTCATCTCATTCACAACATGCCTAAACTCTGCACCAAGACCAGCTCTTTCCTCGCCCTTAACTGTGCCACCCCATAACATGCTTGTAATCACATTAAGTATAGTCAAGAACATCTGTTCACCAATATTCACTGATAAACCCTTTTGATTATAGAAATAATTGATTGTCTGTCTAAGCTCCCTTTTCCTTAGAGCATAAACAGAATCTAAAGTAGAACCACTAAGCATATCACGAACGCAAACCTTCCTCAACATACGCCATTTTGGTCCATAAGGAGTCCAAGTTATGTCTTTACCACCATATGTAAGTTCTCTACCAGCAGCAGGCACATCTCTGTTAGCAAAAATGGTATCTTGATCCTTAAGAACCTCACGAGCTAAGGCAGGGGAAGTAATAACAATCCCAATTTTTTTACCAAGCCAGAGTCTATAAATGGGGCCATAAGTTTGGGAAAGAGATGCAAAATAGGTATGGAGTTCAGGATCAAGAGATAAGAGATTACCTATCAAGGGCAAAGCTTTAGGCCCTGGCGGCAGTCTCTTATTTGAGCTGCTGATGAAAAACCAAAGGAACCATAGTAAAGCTAAAACACCAAGAAAATAGGAGAAAAATACACCCTTTTGCTCAGTATTGAGTTCTTCAATGGGCCATGGGAAAAAATCAAAAAGGGGTTTGAAGAATTTGAGAGACATTATTTGAGGGAAATGAAAAATGGCAGAAGCAATGTGGTGGAAAGCTTGAAGCTTTTGCTCCACTTAAAAAAGAATTGAATTTCCAGAAGGAGTTATGTATTTTGGAAGAAGATAAAAAGAATTCGGCATCCCTAGTCCCCACTCATTAAATGAAACATAACATTCCGTTTGATTCTCAAACTAATAATTGATAGTTCAAATATGACGCTTACACTTTTATGAAGCTCAAGAAAAAAAGAATAGTATAGATTAGTTTTTGACGTTTATCTCAATCAGAATTAAACATTTATTGGCGCCCATTATTGCACTGTATTTTTTACTTCTACTTCAAAAAAAAGAGTTGTATTTTCTTTTTGTCATCTAATGATAAAATTTCAAAAAATTTGAATTCTCACATCTAGCAAGATAAGGTTGCGTACAACAGACTCTTACGGTCAGGCCCTTTCCCCCACTCTGGGTATAGCGGGAATTTTAGTGCATCGAAATTGCCTTTGGAGGGTAGCTTTGGAATAACTGGTAAAGTTATTGCCACGTAACCAGGAGGTCACATGTTTAAACCTTGGAAATAGCCTCTGGCAGAACTGTAAAGTAAGATTGCGTATAATAGACTCATGTAGTCAGACCCTTAATGTTATGATGGCCAGGCATAGCCGGAACTCTTTCATAGGCAGCTCTCGAGGCAATGACTTTTTTCTAAACTCCGCTTATAATGGAAATTTTAGTATACTGAGCTTGCCCCTCAGCCATAAGAAAAACAAAAGAGAAAGAAATTTACAAATATGACTAACAACTTTAGGTTTTAAAGAAGCAGAGGTGCATAAATATGAAAACTGTTTTCACCATTTTCTCTTATTTTCAAGAGTGAATGAAAAGGGTTATGTTCAAAAATACCCTGTTTAAGAGGTGATTTTGATATTTTTTCCTTCGTAAAAAATGTCTTATAAAAACGTCCTCCATAAGAGGTGTACTTTGATTCAACTTAAAATGAGAAAAATAACATTTTTATAAGACTTTTCTTGTAAAGGGCAAAAAATCAAGACCACTACATTTAATGGACATTTTATATAATTTTGCTGGTAAAAATGTAGAGCATAACTTATGGGCTTATTCAAATAATTGGGAAAAGAACATAACTCGCCTATTTTTTTAAAAAAAATTACAAATACATAGCAGTATTATTAAGATAGCAAACATAACAATAAATTATTTGCATTAATAGCCTAAAAATAATTTAAAACGGGAAGAAAATAAATATTAGTTCCACCGAAATACGAGCACTAACTAATCTTCCCATTCTTCTCAATATATGTTCCTTATTTCTAGGGATATTTATAAAAATAGAAAATAATAAATAAGCCATATATAATATATATATACACACATTTTATAATGATATGTAATTATATAAATATGTGAAATAAATTTATATATGGTGCCACAAATTATATATTTATACCACAAAAATATATGGTATATTTTAGATGTAAAGAGTTTATACCACCATGTATATACTAAAAATATATTCATATTTAACAAATAATTCTTAAAACAAAAAAATACCTACGACATAATAATTTATACTGTGAATATTTATTTCATAAATTTGTACAAATAATAATAATAATCACTTTTGTTATAAGTTATATTTATACCATAAAAATACATGGTATATTTTAGATATAAAAGCTTATACCATGAAAATTATACGTAATACTTTCAAAATAATAAACTTATACCATAAATATGTATTCGATAAACTTATACTATGAATAAGTATTATATAAACTTACACCTTGAATAATTATTCCATAAACTTATAACATGAATATGCATTTCACATATAATAATAATTGACTTTGAAAATAAGGAGTAATATTAAAATAAATACAATTAATATTGATTGTAGTAGAGATAAAATATTTGTTTATAATATTTTGTATTATATAGACTATAGAGAGAGAAAAATATTTGGTATTCTTTTTATAATATTTTATTAAAGATTAAAAAGAATTCCTTAATTTAAGGTAAACGGATAATATGTTATAGCATTAAATTAGAAATTATGATTATCTTTTCTGATTATTTAATAAACTTTCATATTTTTAATAAAAAATCCTATTATTCATGTACCAAATCTATAGTGTTGGTTTGAATTTTATATATGTATTAAAAATTCTTGAAATAAATATAAAAATTATTTTTGAATCGAATAAAACAAAATATCAATATCAATATATTACGAAATCTTAAAATTAAAATTTTGAATCCATTTCTATCTAATACGTAAACCACACGTATATTGTTTTTAATTTGATTTAATTTTTCCTTGAATGTTACTGTTGCCGTTTAGGCCACGACATTGAGATGGACAAGCCAAGCCTTTTCATCCAATAAATTGTTTTCTTTAATAAGGAAATATCAAGTTCCCATAATAGAAAAATCTAACTAATACTTCTATGAATTGTGTCAATAACAACTAAGTTTAAATTTGGTTGCTCGTTGACATTAAAACTCTAATTTTAGTTGATAGGAATATTTGATCTTATTAAATCAATTCATTAAAATAATATGTTTTTTTAAAATTTTTTATAAAACTAGTTTAAACGTATTTCTTAGTAATATTTTGCGTTATATTTTATTTAATTAACACCATTAACTTAAGAAACGTTATTGTCAATAATGTTTTTAACATAATATACTACTCACAGTCTTATAATACGGTACTCTGAAAGACGCTCAAATTCTTCCAGATTTCACCCACTTTGATAATCTGCCTGTGTTTGGGCTTGTATGTTACCCAATACATCTTTGTGGGCTTAAATATTAGCCCAGATATAATGACCCAGCCCAAACCCATACTCATTGTAAATTCTTAGTGGCTATTAATAAAGTTTTAAAAAATGTTTTTTAATATTATTTATGTCTCAACTTATGTGAAAATATTTAAGAAAAAAATTGAAAAAAAAATTATATGTTTTTGAAAGAAAAAGACTTTTTAGAATTTGGATATGCAAAGGAAAACTTGTGGAATAATTTGTTAAGGAAAATAATATTATTTTATAATTGATAATATTATTTATGTTACACAAATATATACACTTTATTTTAAATCAAAAATATAAATTTCCTTAATCAACACATCTTAAAATAAATGATCCCTCACTAGTTTTACACAGAGAGAGGGATGGACAATTAATGTGGAGAACAAGATAAAAAGTCCCCAAATAAAAAAGAACAAACAAAATAGAAATGCATATAATTTTCCTAATTTTTAATAATTTAAGCACTAATTTTTCACGATTTAAATGAATAGTTGTAATAGATAATTCAGGCTAACTATTAATTTGTTCAAAAGGTTATTTTGGCTCATATGGGGTGGGTCAAAGTAGAACAAATAATGGATTGTAAAATTGAGTTTTAGCTTATAACTGAGAAAATTTTCTTCACTTTTTCCTTTCGTTTTGACATGAAATTTATCTAAGATGTCATGTGCACCTCATCTTTAGAAGCTTGCTAGTATATATAAAAGGCTATCAATCCTGCTTGATCTGTCCTTTCAAACGAAAAAATTATTTCTTTGAACGTATTTTGATAAACTTTCTTATAGTCTATTTGATGAGTCATTACGCAGGTGTATCATGTGAAATTGAGTTATATAATTATAATAACTTATAACAGATAAAACTCTTTTCACTTTTATCTTCCATTTTGATGTGAGATTTATCTAAGATGTCATGTGCACCTCATCTTTAGAAGCTTGCTAGCATAAAAGTCTATCAATTCTGCTTGATTCGTCCTTTCTCTAAAACGTCACGAATGTCAAATATGTATAATCAAAAGTGAGAAAAATCCATAAATATATATAAAAATTATCTTAATTTCATGCTAATGGCTAGTTAATTAGGTTCTACAACTAGCTAGTAGCAATAGCACCAAGGAAAATGTGAACATCATATTGAGACTTTAGTCGAAAGATGATATAATTAATTTTATTACTCTGTTTAGTGCCTAAGTTTAATAGCCTCAATATCGTGCATCATATTTTATTTTTTCTTCATAATCTTACAACTCAATTTTTATTTGCCGACAAATTTTAGTAGGTGACTCAGCGTCGTGAATTATTGAAAAATTTATTTATCAATAAAATTAAAATATATAAAATTTATTTATTGTTATGTATTAATATATATTTACTTAAATATACAAAATTCATATATTTACTGGCTATTTTATAAATCAAATCTCCAAAAATATGATTATTTCTATATTTATATTATTTTGCACTACTTTTAACGTGTCAAGCTTAACGCAAAAGGTAAAACGAATATATTATTAATTCTAATCTTGTCTGGAATATCTTATTATATGATATAAGGGCACTTTTTCTGCTTATAACAAAGTTATATAAAGGTACTTTTGCAGCTTATAATAACCATTTTTTATTTGATTAATTTTTTACAATTTTATTTCTAATATCTTTTTGCAAATATAAGCTCCTAATTATTTTGATTGTTTTTGTTGCAAGATTTAATCCAACATCTTACGACACGAGCTGATCATGTATCATTTATTTCTATGCTTAAGACACCCTTCTCCGTCAAGATTCTATATTCATCGTTTATTCTTTCTATGTAAAATATATTTTTAAAAATAAAATAATATTTTAAGTTTTATATTTTTATGAAGACTTTTTGGCCATTTAAACAGAAAAAAAAGTCTATCAACTTCTTAATAAACAAACTACTTATATTATCAATTTCAATACTTTCATAATTAATTATCTAATCTAATATATATAAGTGGTGGTTCTTTACCACTAAACCAATGAAAATCCTCCGAAGTAGGCAGCTCTTCGTCAATGAATCCGCATGAACTATCTACTTCTACTCCTTAATCATATAGGATCCATAAAAATATTTCGTAAATTTTTTAATTAAATCTTTTTATAATAACTACTTATTAACATGTATACTTCAACTGCTTGATTATATTTCTTTCGAACCACTTGTCAAAATCCCAAAAGAAGAAAAAGAGGTGGGGGAAAATGGAGAAATTATAAAGAAGATACGCAAAAAGTAAAAGTGCCATTATAATTTATAATTTCCATATAATTATAATATACATCTCAATCAAGTATCACTTGTGAATTTTTACTCAATATATTGTTTCTATAATATACATATGAATCACTCCAATAAGTTACCTCAAAGTTTATATGAAGTCCCCATCCTTGGCACAGTGATATAGCACTAACATCACTAATCGATTTTTTCTTTGGACCTTTTCTTTTCCCTAACATGATTGGTACATTTGACTGGTTGGTTGGTAGGTTGTCCAAAATCAAACCACTAAATTAAAAGTAAGGTTTCACCTTGGATTCTTCCAGAATTTTCCAAGTATAAATACTAATAAAATTTGTACAATACAAAAAAAAAAAAAAAAAAAAAAAAGACTTCCTAGTGCATACTCCCAGACATGATACCTTTGTAAACATGCATGTAATTTGAAGTAAAAAAAAACACTAATGTTGTGAAAAAACTATATTTAGTTTTCTTTGGTTATGTCTCATTACTTCTTGTTCTCCATATCATATATAGTGTTAAAAACTTCCAATTCAACATCATTGAAGCAATTATCAAAACCAAAGTCATGGATCCCAAAATCTTGACAATCCAACAGCCAATTGAAACTTTCATCATCCCATGACGATGTCATGTTATTATTGTTGTTGTTGTTATTGAAATTTTTTACTGGAAGTTCCCAAGACGAATCGATAAGAGGAGGAGCATCATTAGCTTCCAGTAGGCAGTTCAGGAGTGGATCATTTTCGTTAAATGTGTCAAGGACAAGCTTGGATTCATTACAAGAGTTTTCAGACGAAGAAGCCGAAGATGATGAGGTAGAAGAATTTTCTACTTCGGAAGAAGTGGCTGCTGCAGCTACGCTTGTACTCTTCGGTACAACCACTACCTGCTGATGATCATCATTATTTTTATTTTGATCAGATTCTGAGATAATTTGATCAGTTGGATTTTCTTCTTTGTTGAGTGGTTCATGTGTAACTGGATCAATTCCCATCTTCAGAAGCTTTTTCTTAATATGCGTATTCCAATGATTTTTTATCTCGTTGTCAGTCCTTCCTGGTAATCTAGCTGCAATCTTGGACCACCTGATAAAAAAAATAAACAATATCAACAACAACGGCTATATGTTATTAATCAAGTTCAATTATTATTACAAAAAAGTATGTAAATAGAATGGATAAATTAATAAGCTAGATAAAGGAAAAAGAACTATTTTAAGTCCACTTCAAGAAGACATGAGATAGATTGATAAGATAAATAAACACTTCTTTTTGAAGCCAGAATATTTTAATAGTTTAGCAAGTACATTACTTGATAATGCAGGATTAATCATGAATGATTAAAGTTTTTTTTTTTAAAAAAAAAAAAAGTGATCAAGAAGCTTTATTTATTTCACCAAAAATGTATAATTATTGAATTATTTAATCAGAAAGCATGGCATAAGATGGGTTGTTGATTAATTTGTTTTTAGTGTTTTTTACACAAAAAAACATGCACTCTAAAAAAAACTAAAGCTTTTCAAATAGTACATTTATTTTTAATACAATCATAACTCCGGGAAAAGAAATTTTTCCTTTTGCCTTTCTTTCTAACTCTATGGCACGAAAATGTATATATATATAGTCATAGATTAAAAAGGACATGTAACCAAGAGAAAGGCAAGACAAAAGGATAAAAAGCCAAAAAATAAACCACTAAAACTCATTATTACTTCTCCGATTTCTTATTACGTGGATTTTTTTAGATTTTTTTATTATTCAAATTTTAAGATAAATGTCTGAAATTTTTTTTAATTATACTTTTTAGAAAATAAATAACAATTCTTACGAGGTTATAATTAAGATTTCATAAAGGACAATAGTCAAAATCAAGGTTCAAATTATGTCCTTGAATATTTTTCTTATTATGTGTATATTATCTCATAAATTTAATTAATATGGAATAGAGAAAGTATAAGTATTTCCTCTATTTCAATATATATGTAGCTTGATTCGACGTATGATGGTTAAACAAACTAATGTTCAATATTTAGACATATAACTTCACTTTTTAAAAAATAAGATATTACATATATAAAACTACATAAAAAAATTATAAGTCATAATAATTAATAATTTAAAATACTTTTAAAAAATTATTATAAAAGATCATATTCTTTAACTATCCAAACAGTAACTAAGAAACTAAGAATGATAAATTAATTAAAATAGAAGAAATAATTTGTGATAGCCATTAAACGTTTACATGACCATAGATCATCTTAGGCTAAGATGAGAAGTTCAAAATTAATTTATTTCTAAATAAGGAAACATGACATCTATTCTCAAACAGACTTAAAAGTACTATATATATGACCTATAAATTGAGTTATTTTTGAAAGAGACTGAAAAAAACGATATGTATATCACGTAAATTGAGATAGACGAAGTATCTATTTTCGAAGAAATATAACATCCTTTCTCGAACAGGCTTAAAAGTACTATATATATGACCTATAAATTGAGTCATTTTTTAAAGAGACTGAAAAAGACGATATGTATATCACGTAAATTGAGATAGATGAAGTATCATATTTCCGAGGACATATGACATCCTTTCTCGAACAGACTTAAAAGTAGTATATGTATGACGTATAAATTGAGTCATTTTTGAAAAAGATTGGAAAAAACGATATGTATGGCACGTAAATTGAAACAGAGGAAGTACCTATTTCCGAGACGAGCATGGAGGTCAATGACCATTTTCTCCTCAGCTTCACTAAGAAGTCCTCTTTTCAAGTCGGGTCGAAGGTAATTAGTCCATCGGAGGCGACAACTCTTACCACAACGCCTAAGACCGGCAAGTTTAGGGACAGCACGCCAACAACATTGGCCATTTGTAAGAATGAAATTGATCAGTTTCTTGTCTTCCTCAGCTGTCCATGGACCTTTTTTAACTCCAAGTTTGTCACAACAAGGTTGTCTTCCCATCACTAATTATACTAAAAAAATAAAATAAAATTTGTGTTTGCTAAATAATTTGCACCTTGCTTCTACCCACCTTTATATATATGATGATGTTTATATCCACCAACTTCAACTTTTCTTGTAAAGTTCTCACCTTTTTTTTTTTCCTCTCCTTGAAATGTTGTTTAGAGTTTAGACATATATGTATATTTCATTTTTAATGGAAGTGTATGGGCTATATATATAGTGAGAGAGAATGTAAGATTCCATGGCCCATTCAATGGCTTGTGAAAGGTACTCATGAACTACAATTCCTTTTATGGGGTTATCAACTCCACCTAAGAGAGTGTGATAGCGAATGAGAACCCCAACACCAAGCTAAAATTCAAGAACTCCCTATTCTTCCTTTTCTTTTAATCATCTGGTATCTGATTTTTACTGACTCGACTGAATCAAATTTATTTTGTAAATGAATTTCAAAAATCTTAGCTCAATATTGCTAAATCACGGACGGATCAAGTCGATCCTACGGGCCTAATCCAAATTGGTGACTCTAATTATAATATTCATATTTCTCTTTTAACCCTTTTGCCCCCACACTCTTAAAAAAGTGTTTTTTTTTCTTTTTCCTTGTTTTCTTTAATAAAAGTTTTTTTTTCCTTCCCATTTTCGTACACTAACTTCTCTCTGTGATTGCACGCTTACGTTACCGTTTCGTCATCAATACGTTTACTGGACCTTTCAAAACATGAGAAGTAATCTCGTACTATGTGTACCATCATATCTTAATTGTCGGCTTAATTAATCTAATCGTCCGATTAGTTTACTTTGATCAGTTTGACAAAATTGTCCGAATGTTAGAAATTTTTTCATCCTCTTATTTTAAAATCTTGAATTTATAGAGGATTATCACACAATTCAGTATAACATTATAATAAAAGAAGGTTTTGAAATTTAAATTTGGATTTTATTTTAGTAATTTTCATAAATAGCTTAATCTTAAAATTTAATAATTCGATACAGCTATAGTTTAAATAATTACATTCTGTAACTGCTGTTATAGCAATATGCAAATGGAGTAAGTATATACACATTCTGTATTCATACATTTAAGGAATTTTTCAGAATTTATACATATCAAATGAATGTGATAATTATATACGAGTTAGGGTAAGTATAGTTTATATAATCATGGGCTTAATTATACAATTCTGGATATGACCCAGCAATTCAGATTAAATTAAACTATAGTGGCAAATAATAATTAATTTAAACTATAATTAGGATAAGTAATTAAATAGTATATGTTTAATCAATCGCGTAACTTTTACAACTTTTATTCAAGAAAAAAGTTAAAAACTATTTTCAAAACTTTATTTGTTAAAAAAATTAAGATACACGTGTGAGGAAGCGTGTTAAAATATAATATAATACAATCATGATGTATTGCTTCTTGTGATGAGTTGTGACCCACCCATTTTTTAGACCCGCCCATTGTTCGAAATATGCTTCAAACCATATTGTGATGAATTTCTTCTTTTATCGCCGAAGAATTTAATCAACAAATACATAAGTTTATAAATTATTGAATTCATTTTACTAATGTAATGGTGCAGTTACATGTGAATAGACATGAACTATATCGAAGAATCTATAGTCTAGAATCATATCTTGTTACCAAAATGTTCAAGTGTTTTTGTAAAAGAAATTTATACAAGATCTTCAATGGAACTTCACAGAAATTTGAGAAAGAAAAAGGAGAAGGAAGCAGAAAGTTACGTTCTTTTTCTTTCAGTTTTTGTAGGAAAAGTTACGTTGTTTAAAGAAACCCTTTTATAATCCTAAAGGGACACAACTTTTCAAATAGTTATTTTTCTTTTTCTTTATTAACAAAATATAAATAAACATATATTACTTAAATATTAATACGGATATGAATTGATCCAACCCAAATTCCTTCCATGACAGTATGAATATTGTATTTTACTTGAATTTTCTAACATAAGATTATACAAATTAAATTGCTTAAAAATATCTCATTATGTACTTATATAATGAGAAAATTTATTACAATTTAACTTCACACAAGTTATTGCATGATTATAGTTAGGAAGCGTACAATAAGTCCAAACATATTCTTATATTATTAGTCCTTAATGTTAAGCTTCATATGAAATAAGATATTTTTAGCCTAATTAAATAATTACAAGGACATAATACGCGCAAGCTATTAATGGAGGTCAGATATCATAACTTTTGTATATTTTAAGGATATACCTATTTTACTTTTTTTTTCTTTTTTTGTAAATTACACAATAATTGTGGGGTTGTTGCTATTGACGGTCTAAAATTGTATCTCAATTTCTTGCTTGTGTATCATTTTCAAATTTTTTTTTACCTTGTTCAATGAGCAATAATATCGTTCTCCTAATTTAATGCTAACCAAAAGAATTTATGAAGCAACTCTTAGGATATGCCCATCATTTTTCAATGTCTTATGATTGAAGAAAAGAATGTTTAACTTTGTATAGTAACTTGGGAAATATTGAGTGTAGAGTATCACACACAGTTTATTTCATTAATTAATAGGAAAAAAGTTTGTTTTAATTCATTAATCAATAATAAAAAGACAATTCCTTGTTAAATAATTCATAGCTAATTTGATTTTTTTATTCATAGTTGAATAAAATTAACCATGATTTTAATTTGTTTCCTGTATTTATTTTCCATTTTTTTTAAAATCTGAATTCTACAGTCATATGTTTATTTCACATTTTTTTTAAACATAACATGGAAAGGCATTTTCATTTTGCGTACTAGGAAGCTGTGTTAGTCACACAAAGCTGGTGGTATGTCAATATCTTGTCCCCCAGATATAATTTTGTGGTTTGAACACAACGTGAAGTTGTTTTCAAGTATTTTAGGGGAAATAAGATCACTGTTCGAAAGAGTTAGGATCTTTTCATCTTTAATTATAAATTTGAAATTTAGGTATTGGATATGAAAAAAAAATTGTTGAAAATCTCGCCTTCGAAAATGAATCTTGCAATGAGAGAATTTGAATTAATCGAGCTCTATTAAAGCTGATCATACTAAACATCGAAATATGATAAACAAAATCATGAAAATTAATTATAAAACAAAACTAGAAAACATCTTGGGGTGATGTACAAGTTCAAGTTCAGCTTCTTTCCGCTAGTTCCTATTAGCTTCAATTTAGTTATATATTACCCTTTTCAGATCCTATTTGTGAGATTTTATTAGTATATTATTGTTGTTATTATTATTGTTAAGGAAAAGAACTAATTAATATAAATATGAATAGTTCAATATACGAATTAAGCTTTTGCTACGCAAGGATCCTATGAAACTTATCTTGTATTTTTCGAGGGTACATATTCTCTACAATTAAGTGAAAGGATTAACATTTTGCCCAACTTATAATTATGGGCTAAGTCAGTCAAAAGATATTCAAATGCTATAGTATTATATTTTTTAAGAAAAACCTTACGATACTAAAAATATTATTATACCTTATAAGTAAATTTTTAATTTTTTAACTATCAATGTGAGATTTGATACACACATTAATAATCTACCTTTCAAATTCAGTTTCGCATGTGGCCCATAACCACAATCGATAGATTAATTTTTGATTGTGTCACCCACATGATCGAGCATTGACCACCAACATCTAAACTAAGCTTAATCTTCTTGTGCGCGAGTCTTTAACCAAAACTTGGTATGTTAAGATAGTAAACAAATCTCATGCCATTATTCTATAATTGAATTATTGACAATAAATGTTTGTTGTCAAGCTAAAATAGATCAAACATATATATATATAAATAAATGATGCGATATTGTCTACTTTACCTCAAATTATCATAATTTTTTTTAAAAAGTCGTACCACATTAAAATCTTATATATTTTTACATTTTATATAGAGTTTTTCAATTATTAATATGATGAAACTTTATTTGCATAATCAATTATAACAATATATACAAATATGTTTCGGAGCATATTATAATTCATACATATATCGCCAGGTTATAATTTCTTGTTATATAATCATTTTAATTTCTTCTTGAACATTTGTACACCAGAAAATTGACCCCCCTTTTTTTTTTGTTTTATAAAGTTATCTTAGTTCCTACGTATTCAAAATAATTTATTCGATGTGTCACTGAATCCATGCTTAGAAGCCATACATTTATTAATTTTTGTGCATATTATATTCCTAGCTCTATATAAACATGACACATACAAGGTTAAATGAATATTGGGGAACATAAACATATACAGGATACGTATCTTAATTAATCAAAATAATAATTTACAAAAATAACCGTATCCACATGCACAGGATAGGTGTCCTGATTAGAAGATTGACACCACTAAAATTGTAGAATACTTCATCCGAAAACATTAATTTATATTGTATATGTCTTAAAGAAACAATTAAACCAAAGAGTAATCAAATTATTAGTACTATATAGTACAATCAATAAGGGTGTTTATGATTTGGATAAAAATTAATTTAAATTAAAGTGTTAAATTAAATAGATTAAATAAACTAATTTTATTTGGGTTTAGTTTGATTTGATTTGGTTTTAGCTTTTCAATAACTGATAGTGTTTGATTTAGGTTCGGATTTGTTCGAAAAAATTGAAGAAATAATCAAACCGAACCAATAAATTATATTCATATATTTTATACATAATATATTATTTATAAAATAATTTTTTATTATATAATCTACTTATGAAAGCATAAATATTCAAGATGAGAACATATATCTATTGATTTCATGTATATGAATATCTGTGACAATTCTTGGTGGGACTAGAATGTCACTATCTCTTCCTTCTATGCCAAAATGGTGAATGTTTCTCACCATAAATTTAATAATTGAAACTTTCATAATATCAGTCGATGTAACTATTTTTCATTTTGAATGAGTCATTGTCACTTTTTCTCCATTTTAAAAGAATTGTTTTTATTTTGGTATGGTTAAAAATTGAATAACCGAACTAAATCAAACCAAAATCGATAACAATCGAACCGATAAATATATATTATAATTAGATTAAATTAATTTTAAAGATTTAAAAATCAAATTAAACTAATCTAATTTTAATTTTGACCGATAATCGACGCAAACCAACCCATTAACACCCCCTAACTACTAATATATCTGACAGACAATGACATTATATTAGTGTGAAATTAATCTTGTTTCCTGAATAGAGATCAGTTTCTAGATTATTCCGTTGCAATTATTGACTGATCTAATTAATTGGATAGAAAATAAATTAATTAAGAATATGATCTTAAATTATAGAAAGTTATTTGGTTTAAGAGATCTTATCCATGCTGTTACATTATACAATGGTAAATATTTGTGGCTACTAATACGTGTCGTGAAAGAGAGATTTCTTCAACAAAGGTTCATTCTCTTCATTTTGTATTGTGTAACATAGTAATTGTCAATTAGGCACAAATAATATAATAATATATTAATTGATAACATATTGTAAACGCCTTTTGTTTTAATTTTTTTTGTCATGTTTTGATTTGATGGGAATATAAGAAATAACAATAATAATATATCTAGTATTTCATAAGTAGGATCTGAGAAGGATAAATTGTACGCAAACTTTATTACTATTTCATGGAGATAATAGACTGCTTTTGAAAAATCTCCGACTCAAATGTATCAGCTCCAAGTAAAAGAATGAAAAATAATAATACATATAGAATAAGGTTAAAATAAAGAGCAATATAAATTTTACAAAAAAGGGGGGAAAATATAGTAGAAGTAGCAAAATAATCAAAAAGCAATAACAACACAACTATAATGGCACGACTAGTCATATGAACCGTTAACTATCACTAGACAAGATAACATTCTGTCTTTACTAGCCTTCTATCCTAGTATATGACTTTCATACCTTTCTATCTAAGATCATGATATGGAGTTTTGTCATATCTTGTCTAATCACTCATCTCCAATACTTCTTCAGCCTACACCTACCCTTCTGTATAACCCTAAATTCTGCGCATTCTATTTGGATCGTCGGCACACCTCCTTTGCACATGCTCATATTTCTCGCTTCTCTCATTTAATCTGCCATAGAAGCCACTTCCACCTTCTTATAGATAACCGCATTCCTAAGCTTGTAGTTCCCAATATGTTCACATCTATTTCAACACTCTAATCTCTGCAACATGCATAAAAAAATAAAAAATTATTATCTTAAATAAAAAAATATTTTAAATGTACCAAAATATTTCTAAATTTAGTGATTTTAAATATGTCAGATGAAAGACTGAAATAAAAAAGTTATCAAAAAATATTTAAAAAAAATAAATTAAGAATAAAAATATAATAAACATATTAAAACAGAGAAACCACGCATAATATTATATATATATATATATATATATATATATATATATATATATATATATATATATATATATATTATAATATCAGCATAGAAGAGGTAGGACAAGTAGTCAAAAGCCCAAAATTTTGGTGTTTGACTTTCAGCTCTTAACTAAGATGACTAATGTTCCAAAGTTGACGTACGTGCGCTATTTCTTCAACTCATTTGTTAATCTTGATTTTAATATAAAAATATATCTTAGTACTATTAGGAATGGCAACTGGGCGGGGTGGAGTGAGTTTAGAGCTATGCGAGTGCGGGGCAAGTTGAAATAGTTATTTTTAAAATTTAATGTGAGGCGGGGCGGGGCGGGTTTAAAAAGTCAAATAAAAATTTGAAGAAATTAAATTTTTGTAATTAGTAAAATCAAAGAAATAAATTTTTTATATTAAACATTAACTTTAATTTTAATTTTTTCTAAATTTAAACTAGACATGTTTAGTAAATTGTTAGTTCTTGTTAATTAGAAACTAGTAAATAATGATTAAGAAACAATGGTTAAAATGTCAACTAAAAATAGTTAATTAGTTGTTGAGACGTTAATTAGCGAAAAAATCAAATTCAATTAAAAAATAAAAGAACATTAAAATTTAACCTAGACAGATTTATGCGGGATGGATTGAAAATAAAAAAAATTTATCATGCATCGTACCCGCCCCATCCCTATGTACTAGCAAAATTAGGATTTATACAATTACAAAGAGATAATTTTTTAATTTAAATTTGACGAATTAATTCAAATTTTAAATTCTTATTATTAGTTCATTATGCTTCTAAAATTATAGGTTTTGAAGTATCATTGTTAAGCTGTAGTTTTAATAATTTCACAAACTGGATTTGGTATAGGACCTGATCTCATGTTAGAATTATTTTTATAAAACAGAAAGTAACAGCTGCAAAAAGTACAGTGTCACAGCTATTGTTTTGGTAAGTGTTGGGGATGTGTCAGTGTATCAAGCCTCTTGGTCAATAGAATTCTTCCAAGTAAAGATGATTATCCTATATTATGTCTCATCCACATTGACATAATTAGGGGTTTTGTCATTCATCACTTTCACAATCTCATCAGGCAAAACTCATAAGAAATGCCGACGAAGAAACAACAATGGAGCTCAAGATTGTCACAGTTATTTTATGTTGTTTTTTAGTCGTACTTATTTGCTCTTATCTTGTTAATCTAGTCTTAATCTATAAAGAAACTAGATGCTCTTCGACATTATTTTGGTGTTCTCTTGGATAGACTTGCCTAGGAGTGTCAACTAGAGTTGGTTAATGTGTATATGCAGTAGAGTTCTTAGAATGATCTGAGGGGATTGATTTAGTGGACAACAAAAAATTATTGCTTAATTGATCAAAATTCCAGATATCATTGCAAGGGGGAAGGACTTAAGAGGTTAATCCTTGAGATTGGAAAATTTTGTACGGTCTTTAGTGTTAGTCTTTAATGTCAGTATGTTGGTAGTCGAAAAGCAGGAACAACAAAAGAGATTGATGACTGAATAGCTCGTAGGTTGTTCCTTGATGTTAATTGAATCTTGTTTAAATCGTATGAGATAGATTGTGATTTTTTTTTCCTTGAGCAAAGAATTTCCACATATAATATCCTATCATTCTTTATTTATTCTTTCTATTTTTACATCGTTACGAGAGACCTGATCATCAAATGATCTTTTGAAATATATTTGAATATTCTAGTTGCCATAGCATTCAAAGTTGCAATAAATTCTAAAATCCACAAAATTATTGTGAGGCCATGTTAGAGTACAAATGGCTAAAGAAGAGCTCTTCTTGAAAATTAAACAATTTGAAAAACACGTGGTAGATGACTTATAAGACTCTCTAAATGTAAAAATTCATTTAATAAGATTATCGATGAATTTTATGATTTGTTATAAAATTTAAATATTATTATTAACTAATTTTTTAATATAGCATGCATGCATCTGGTATAATTTGACATATGTATCTACGTTTCCCCTTAAGAAAGGTTAACTAATGGATATTTCATTCTTATAATATAAAATATATAATATAATACATGAAAATCACCATCAAATACACCTAAAAATTATCATCCAATCTTACAATAAAATCAAATGTAGTGTTAAAAATCACACACTTGTAAGTTGTCATAAACTCCCACTAATCAAGATTGATTTATGTCTTTCCACGTTTGGAGTTCTTGGAATAGGGTTGGATATTGATAATGAGCACAAAGGTGAATTATTAAGCAAAAATATAATTAGTATGCACTACAAAGTGAAATAAATCAGCCACCCAATTTGGAAACAACTAGAGGTGGCAAATGAATACTCCGTCCGTTTATTTTTATTTATCAGTATTTTACTTATCGAGGTCAAACTATATATATTTTGATTAATATTTTGTATTGTATTAATATGAGAAGAATTGCAACTTATAGTATTTTTTGTATAATTTTCAACTATCGAAATTTTAGATTTCAAGTATCAAATTTCATTACTTCAATTTAACTTTGAAGTTTAGTTAAGTTTATCTCCAAAAAATAAAAGAGTAAAAAATAAAAATGGATAGAAGGAGTATGTTCTCGAGCCAAACAAATGTATCCAACGCGGGTCAAATTCAAGGACAGATCTACTCTGGTGTAAGGCGTGATAGGAGGAACCCAATAATTTTTGTACAAATTCTATATTTATATTGAAAATTTTGTTAAATATATGTAAAAATCTAATAACTTTCGATGATTATCATTGTGTCAAAAAGGAGTATTTTAAAATATATATATATAAACAAAAAGGTTCATGTATATTACTTGAAATGATGTAAAAAGTACTATAAGTCACAATAATTACCAATTTAAAATTTAAAAGATGTATAGAAAATTTGAATGGTTCTTGAAATTTTATTAATGTTACAAAATTTGGGGCAAAAAGATAACATACATTATTTAAAATTTATATAAAACGTATTATAAATTACAACATATCAATAATTTAAAATATCTAAAAATTAAATAAAATTTTGATTGACTCACTAAATTTTATATGTACAACATAAATTGAAACAAAGTAAGTAATATACATTATTTAAAAATAACATAAAATGTATTATAAGTCGCAATAATTAACAGTTTAAAAATTTATAAGAATATATTTTAAAAATTTATTAATATTACATAAATTGAGATTAAAAAATAGGGTTGTGTTAACATGGGCTCTGATAACTAGTATATATATAAAAGATTTTTAAAAACATATGAAACTTATATTATTTAAATAGAAAGAAAAGTTAGGACTATGATTAGTGTAATTTAATTCATCATCCCCTCTAATGCAAGAAATGTACCAGCAACATTACATCATTATGGCTTAATTAAGCACCATCTTAAAGAGATAAAAATTATCTAACTAACTGCAACCGTAAAACGTGGCTACAAATATTTATTTATTCAATTTCCAATTGTATTGGATATCCACTGTTGTTGGATCAAACAACAAGATTAAGCAAAAGTTAATTAACATTAGCAACTAAAGCTAATGATGTCATTTATAAGTAATGCACACATCATTAAACCAAACAAAACACTCATTAAGTCTTAGACTCTTATTGGTCGTTTGGTACAAAGATTGATAATATAGGGATTAATAATCTTGTCGGTTTTTTTATAAAGTTTTTTTCTTTTTAATTTTATTTTGGGGAGTGTAACCCCACTTCAAAAGTTCTCAAGCAAAGGTTAGGTTAAAGTAAATACTAGAAGCTTTTTTGATGATTCAACTCTATGATTAGTGCACTTTACAAAGTTATTATTTCACCCGTTATGAATTCGTCATAATTATTTTTTTCCTTCTTTTTGGGCTTAAAGTTATCTTTTAGATCTCAATTTTAATTTTTTTTTCCCCTCAATTTAAACTAGAGCAAATTACACTGAGAGACGTTAAACTTAAGCAAATTACAAAAAAAAAAAATAGCCCTCGTTGTATAGGCATGTATAGGCAGTGTATACTTGTGTATGATAATATATATTTAGTGTATAACTCATGTCTAAGTAATATACATTGTATAGTCGTGTATACTTTCTATAATTTTTGACAAACTATATTGTATAATCATGTATAATTTCGTTGATTTTGAGCTATTTTTTATGTAAATAAAACATGGACTACTTTCTATTTTTTTGTGTGTAAGCTTTTTACCTTTTTGTGTATACATGTAATTTCCCCTTTTAAACTATAGTAGAAAATATAAATTCTAAAGTTTTTAATCTGATGCCATCATATGGCGCCTGGAGCATTTTATGGACTTTGAAATAAGAATCAGGCGATTTCCTCAGGTTATCCTGAGTGTTACCCCACGAATTCTGGGGGTGCTGGTGTTCCGTGCCCATTTTTCTCGGAAAATTCCACGTAAACGTTCGTAACGAGCCTGCTAAGAGTTTTAGTGGGCTCAGTGCCATTGAACGACACCTCGAAGCATTTTTGGGGCGATGAAACAGGAATCAGGTGATTTTCTCAATTTTTCATGGGTGTTAGCCCACAAATTTTGGGGTACCGAGGCTCCGATCCTATTTTTTTTAAAAATTCCGTGTAACGTCCGTAACAAGACCACTAAGAGTTCTAGTGGGCCTGGTGCCATCATACGACGCCTGAGAGCATTTTATGGGCGCTCCAAAACAAGAATCAAGCAATTTTCTCAATTTCGTGGATGTTAGCCCACGGATTCTAGGAGTTCCAAGGTTTCGGGCCCATTTTTCTCGAAAAATTCCACATAACCATCCGTAACAAGCCAGCTAAGAGTTCTAATGGGCCCGATGCCACTGAACGGCACCTCAGAGCATTTTATGGGCGATGAAACACAAATCAAGTGATTTTCTCAGTTTTTAGTGGGTGTTAACCCATGGATTCTAGGGGTGCCGGGGCTCTGAGCTTTATTTTTCAAAAAATTCCACGTAACCGTCCGTAGTGAGTCCACTAAGAGTTTCAGTGGGTTCGGTACCATTGAACGACGTCTCGAAATATTTTATAGGCGACGATTACGCTTAAGTTGAGGGCCTTTCAAAAATGGTTTATCTACCTTCACGAGATAATGATAAAGCCGGTATATATCTTTAGACCCTAATCATAAAATTTCACGGAATATATTGTATAAATTCATGAGTAGGAAGGATAAATAGGATCTATTGAAATGGCAGTCGAATTTTACTTATTGGTTAGTCTCACTCTTCCTTGAGATTTGGCAGTTGAAAGAAAGTACAACTGAATCTTTGAAATTAGATGCTTTTGTTAGATGAAGTGTCACCCAACCAATGCCTCTGTGTGGTCATTCTCTTTTAAGTTTCTCAGTTAGCTTTTTATTCTGTAGAGTCCTAATTAATCTGAATCACGCCATGTGAAGTCCATTTGAGGTACAAAGAATTCTCCTATAAAAAACTGAAAACTCTCAAATCAACTAAATCTGATTCCATATTTCCATTTCATCCTATAATCAAAGGAAGTGACTTGACATCTGGTCCTTTTAACAGCTCAATGAGCCACCACAATATGCTTTCACAGATTCCCTCCTCAATTGATAACCATGCCTTTCTCAGTACCACTCAGCCCAAATCCACAATCAAGTGGAAGAAAAAAATCTTGCACCTACTTCTTCATGGCGTTGTCTACAACTGAGCTCAGAGACATATCAACCACCAAGTATCTGGCTACTCAACCACTACTTCAAAGAAATCATATCCAAAGCTGACCATCCCATCAGCAATCACTGAACTACCAATGATTAGACGGCTAAATGATCAAAATAGAAGGCAGTTTTTGAATAGCAAAGTACCACTCAGCAGTAGGAAGTATAGTTGAAAGTTAACGATAACAAGCCATATATAAAAATATCAATTTCAATTGATCAGCAATGCACAACAGCTAGTTTGAAATCTTAACTTGGATAAGACACAATCTTGGGGCATGACTCTTTGTACTCGATAAAACCAAGCTTACAATAAATAACATGTTCTCTATCAAAATCTAGAAATTCCTACGGACAAAAGCCCAAAAGTGGGCTCACTTATTTCCAGCAAATTTTGCCATCATTTTTGCAATAATGGGAGCAACCTTAGGATTTGCTTGATGCTTGGCCAAATTAGCCGGGTTCTTCATCACTGCAAATACCAGAAGAGAACAATGAAACTAAGTATATCTCAAAACACCCATAGTACGAGCAACATTGTTGAAATCTACAAGGATGCGGATTTTTCAAATTACTGCAAAGTTACTACAGGCAACTGATCAGCAATAAAGTTCTAATCTTGCTAGAAACAATAAATATAATCCCACCTATACTAGCTCAACTGTTAGTTTCTTCTGCTTTACTCAAAATGGTAACTCACGGAAAAGCTACTTCACATGTATATCTCCTCCTTTTAAAGGTTAATGAGAAAAAAAACAAGCAAAGAGATGGGAGAATATGTTTGCTGGGATATATGAAACACACTTTACAGAGAAATCCCATCTGCTGTTGCTAATTAATTAGATTCCCGTCTAGGAGATACAGAACAATGAAGAAGCCTGTGGACATTTTCCTTCTCCTTTGTTTTTTTCTTTTTGATATGGACCTCACAGGTTCTATCAAGTGGCATAGACACATTCAGGTAACACAGTGAAGAACAAATTTATCGGAGGTGCTTAATTTTTAGCTAGAATAAAAAGGCGATGTTTCAAATAGACTTCCACTGATTAAATTGGTACTTAATAAGCTGGTGACAGCATCAATTTCCCTTGCCATGTTGATACATCACACATGGTATTTTAACCATCAGAAACCAACAAGCATTATAAGTAGATGTTCCAAAATATTCAAATCTTCCAAAATATAAAGCATATTTCTTTATTGTTCAACTTAAAATGAAATTGATATTTTGCAATTTGAAAAGCCATTTGAACATTAGAGCATATACTGAATATGTGATAATTGACAATCATCTTCACGTGAAACAGTTGGATGACTTGTCAAGAAATTAAGTGCCTTAATTAACTGAGCAAAACCATGTGAGAGATAACTAGAATAGACAGGCCAAAAGGTTAGGACAAAAAGGAAAGTACCATCTTGCAGTGCAGCCATGACATCTGGATCCTTGAATGCCGCCATCAATTCAGGGTCCTGCTCCAGCCAATAATATAAAGACTCGTTTTCTTTAAAAGAATAAAAGATTTTTCTTTTTCATTTGAAATTAATCTTCACCTAAATAATACCTTTGTTCGAACATTTATACTAAGACCATAATTTGCTTCAAAAGTAAACATACAAGAGTAGATTTACTTACATTAAGTATTTTGCTGTAGTCCATGTTACCGGGCATTCCTCCAGGTGCGGCCCCAGGCATACCCCCTGGAAAGCCTCCAGGCATTCCTCCAGGTGCTGACCCAGGCATGCCACCAGGAAAGCCTCCGGGCATGCCACCAGGGAAGCCTCCAGGCATGCCACCAGGGAAGCCTCCGGGCATGCCACCAGGGAAGCCACCAGCTCTCCTACTTGATGAGGATTCTTCTTGCTTCTTGGCCTTTTCATAAGCAGCCTAAGATACAAGGCATAACCAAATATTAAGATGAAGAAAAGGTGCCACACAAGCATAAAACTAAACAAGTAAATAAGGGTTACCTGGGCTTCAGCCTTTCTTCGTTGTCTCTCACGCTCAATCTTTCGATCTTCTCGTTCTTTGCGCAGCCTATCATACTTCCTGCGGTGTTCTTCAATTTTATGTGCATTTGGCTCAACCTATAACAGATAATGGATAATCACTTGCAAATAATGACCATCGCCCCCTTAAAATATATAACAAGGGGCCTAATAGTACTACTGCAATTCTTTTATTCAAAGAAAAGGACACCTAGCACTACAACTTAATCACATAGATGTCATGACATCATATCACAGGAGGCAACCTTCTTAAGCACAGCACTTATTTCCTCATCATAGTCCAGCTTCGAAGCCACGTGAAGATCCTTAGCAGCTGCCTCCCATTGTCCCAGCATGGCTCTGGCAATGCCACGAGATTTGTAACCTTTAGCAGAATCTGGGTTTATCTGCAAGAACAGCCAAGTGTCCATGATACATTAAACACGAAATTGATCCGATTTTTCTTTCCATTGCGATGCATCAACTTTTTCAAATTGTTACCGATATTTATACATTGTTCGACAGAAACATTTAACCAGGGATTAAAACAAGAATGATTTCCATAGTTACCACATTAGGACATTCAAAATAGGAGAATGAAATACAATTTGGAAAGACGATAATGTATTCAACCACATGACATAAAAATGGATTAACTAGAAAGCATGCAAATCTGATGCCTACATGACTCCAATGGAGGAGCACGTAAAGAGGATATGTTTGATAAATTATTCAGGGTATTTTTCATATAAATCCCGCAAGAAATATTAGTCAGTCAATTGAAATTCTTTTTTAATTAGTTATGGATATAGCCATCCACTGCAGTTATTGAGTGACCTTATAAAAAATTAATTGTATTATTAGAAAGGAATGCAGAACAGAGCCAAATTCAGGTAAGCAAATCTGATAGCAAGATCAACCTCCAATGCAGCAGTTGCATCCCTTATGGCAGCATTTGGCTTCTTCATCTTGATATAAACACTGGCTGTGTAAGACAAGAGCAACAAACTGTAATTCGTTGAATGTAAATGAATACTCGGATTACAAAAAATCAACATCAACATCAACAAATCCACTTTGAAAGGAGGTGGTAAATGTACCTCTAGTAGCATACATAATTGCTGATTTAGGATTGAGGAGAATTGCCTTTGTAAGATGTTCGATTGCATCTTCTAGCTTACCTGATGAACACAAACAACAAGAGTGAGAGATATGATGCCACTGACTTTGTGAACACACAGACAGGCATGCTGACATATAGACGTTGAACAGCATCACCTTCAGAAATTGCTTCCATGGCCTGGGCTTTGGACTCCTGAGAAGCATCACGGCCTTCTTCAGTCACCTCCACAGAAGGGTCTCCCATCTAGAAAAAACAGATTTGAAATGTTAAACATATGCATGAACCTTTAAACCCAAAACGGGAAGAATATGTATCAGTTTTCAGTCGGATAACAAACCTTTTGTGGCTCATCATTGTCAGGTTCCACGGTATCACTCTCATCAAGCTCAATATCAGATTCAATTATCTCAGGCTCCTCCTCTTCTTCAACAGTCTCTTTCGTATCCTCAACATCATCTATCTCGTCATCACTGGCATCCACCTCATGAGACTTCTGCATAGCAAATGTTAGACCAATAGGCAATATGGAATCCAAGGAGAGGCATATAACTTTCCTACTACCCCATATTTAATGGGAAACACTGGACCACACCAATACAGTAATTAAAGAAACCGTATATGGTGGAAACTTGTGGGTACGTAAAGAAAACCATAATCAAATCAAATAAGCAATCAACTGCACCTCTATCCCATGCTAGTCGTGTTCCGCATCCTACAGCTATTCAGTCTATTCAACCCCATTTCACTACAATAATAGTCAGTAATTTGCCTTCCAAGGCGTATCAGAAGTTTGATATACCTCATACCCGCCAACAGGAACTAAGTCTAACAACTCAACCTTATTCCCAACCGATTGGACTCCCTTGCTTCCATTATATCATTCTTAATGCCTATAACATTTCCTATAACTTGTTCGGAAAATAATCAGACATAGGTTCTCTATGTTCAGTAGTATATACACACAAGAAATTAAGAGTCAAAGATTTTACTCTTTCCCAATTTATAATTTTACAGGTCGCTTTACTCATCAGAAACAACAGTACTAAGATTTTACAGAAAAACAATGTTTTTATACTACTTTTTAGATAACCTTGGTGTCCCGATCAGCTTGCACACACTTTCTAACTAATTCTACCGGATACCTGTCTCTCTCTCACCAGAACTAGGACCGATGAGAAGAAATCACTAGTGTTTTTGTCTATGCTGGGATTTGACCTTTTAGAACCTCGTGGTTCTCAACAACTACATTCTAAACAACTAAAAAAGGTTTTAAAAAAATTAATCCCGAGAAAAATACCTCTTTGTAATCGGGGGTGCGGTAAGCAGACGGAGGAAGTTTAGCACCGAGACTGCAAAAAGAAAAATCAATCGAATAAAGTCCGGTCATCCGAACACTACATGTCCATAGTAATATAATCATTGAAAAAGTTACTACTAATTTACCTTTCAATGTAGTCACGGAAAAAGGAAAGAGAAGGATCGGAGAGAATAGAAGGATTGGACTTGCATTGTTCGATGAATTGCTTCAGTTGATTCAACTTCGCCGGGTCCATAGCTTTTTCCGATCACCTTCAAATACGATTTCAACAGATTCAAAATTTTCGAAATACAGAAACTGAAAACCCTCTCTTTCGGTGAAAATGGACGGACTCGAGCTGACTAGGTTCTTCTAGTAGCTTCTATAACTGGATAAACTCTTATTCCCTTTTATTTTTCTTCGTTATTTTCTTCCTCTGGTCTTTTTTTTAATTTTATTTTCCTTATTTAAGTCATGATTTTCTTTATTTGAAGTGACAATTAAGTCCCATTAAACAACATACCTAAATTATCTTGGTATTTTAAATTGTCTATTTAAAAATATCAATATTCAAAAATGAAAAGAGAATAATTGATAATTAAAATGTATTTTTATGGATAACATAAGATAGTTCAATAAAAAAGACTCACACATCTGATAATTTAAGTATAAAAATCAAAATACTTTCACTATATTTTTTAATTTCAAAAATTATAAAAGTTATTGGATACTAAAAAGTTAAAGAACAAAAAAGTCAACTAAAACTTAATAAGAATGACCTGCATTTTAACTCATTTAAGCCTAAATAACTTATGGACCGAATATTTATAAACAAATTCGATCGATTTTGATCCATTAATTCAATCCACTCATTTGATACCTCTATATCTAACAACATCTATTACTTTTTCTAGGAATCAACTTCAAATTCAAAGTAATTCTAAACAAGATTGTTATTTTCATGGTAAAATTTGCCTATTCTCGCACAATTAATGAATTCAGATTTTTGAATATATAGATGGTAAAATAACTTCAAAAATGCAGCCTACAAAGTTCTATTTTTTACCAAAGTTATTGAGTTAGCTAGAACTCTAGTTTCTCCTCCCTACAAGTTTAAACAAAGAGTAATAGCTGATGATGTTAAAGCTTTCTTGGTACATTTTTTGTGCTGCATGTTCTGGTTTTCTAATGTCAAGAATAATATGACTAGACAAGAAAAGAACCTTTCTAATATTTAAAAACGTACAACATTTCACTTAATACACCCCACAAATACATCAAGAATATGCAAACACAAAGTACTCATAATACAGTGGAAAACTTCAGAATATAAGTGTCAATTCCCTAAATAATACAACATTTCACAATACTTGAAGAACACAATCAGTGACCTAAGCAAGCACGAAAGAAGCAAAGAGCATGAGCAAGCTTGACATTTCGGTCCATGTAACGCTGCTCACTCCATTTTTATCTTTTGTGGCTGGGGTGACGACTGTAAGAGTTTCATCATGACAAAAATATTGTTAGCAAGAAGCCAAGAACGCAATACAAATTAATCTTGAATCTACATGTGATTGGGAGATTAATCCAAAATGAGGAAGAGATGGATGAATATGATTTAGACAGACGTTTCCGTTCTCCATTTGGCTAATCCTCACGTCCAGATCAATGACTAGAAGAGCCTAAACGAGGTTCTTCTACACATTATTTGTAAAATTGTTGCGTATTTCCAAGTAGCATAACACATATGGCACATTCACTTTGAAATGCCTCAAAATTCCCCTAGAACCTAGGGCAGAGATTAAACAGGGTAAAATATTACTTAGCCGAAGTTATAATAATAAAGATTGTCATCCTCTATATCATTCTTCTTTTCTTTGCCAGCCTTATGAAAACCTTCAATTGACATGACTCGAGGTGGAAAACAGAAGAAAAGAAAAACTTGTTCTAGAAGGACAAAGCGATCAGGGGTAAGGGCATAAAAAAACTTTAAAAACCTAACACATGTGCTATGTAGAAAGACGAAACACAACATCCACGAGAAATCAGACGAAGAAACTGCTCTGTATAATTCCAGTGGCTCATTGGATAAGAAAGAATAAGATTCTTAATATTGAGAAGAATAGCTCTTTTAATAATTAGATAAAGTTGGAACATTTTCATTTCCATCATGAATGACTATTTCAACTCATTCTCTTATGAAACAGCTCAACTCCTCAAACTAAGCTTTACAAAGTAGGTCAATTTTTTTGGTTGGCGATCTAAAGATTGATTGAACATGACTAAGAATCAGGATGAACACTTCAATTTAAGTCCTCGCTAAAAACAATTCATGATTGTGTCTGGGAAAAAAATGTAAAAGTATTTTGCAACCTTAGAGAAACTTGATTAAAACAGGAAGAATAGGAAATTTGAGAAAGAAAAGGCAACAGAATACTTATTTGTAGTGGACATAAAGGTCTTTATGACACAATTATGAATTTAATTTCTCACCAAACGTAAAAGGTGCAAACAACGAGACACTACTAAAAAGGTTTATATGTCTGATACCAAATTTGACATCTAAGGAAATCTCATTACAGCGTAAAATGAACAAAACATGTTGAATGTATCGACAAGCCCAACATAAACTTCCTGTCGGACCACAGATTTATAGTATAGCAGTCTACTTGGGCCCTTGTTTTGCAAGAGGGACAAAATATTATGTTTTGTCTCATATCAAAGATCTTATACCATATCTTACTCTGTGAAAATGTATTTAATAGTTTGAACAAGTCAAGGAATACAACTGTGTTGTCAAATTTCTGAATTACTGATCAAGGACAGATCTCAAGTCAGCCTCTGGACTTTTCATCTTGCTGTAACTTAAATTAAACAAAGGCTGTCCGAAAAGCAGGGGTGGAGTTAGAATTCCAGATACAACAATATCCCTAGTATAGTCCCACGAGCTAGAAGTCCGAATACGCATTCTAAATTTTGAACCTATAAAGTTGAAATCTTGGATTTGCCTATGCTAAAAAACAGAAATAAACTGAACCTAAGAGTTGAAATCTTGGCTTTGGCTCTAATAAAAGCAGAAATAAACTTGAGTTTACAACTTGTATGTAAGATACTCCCTTATTCCTTTTCACTTGCCCCATATGCTAAAATCGGATTATTGTATTTTTTACTTGTCAATACTAGCAAATCAAGAAAGTTTAGTATATTTTTTACTGGTCAAATTTACTACTCCCTCCATCCCATGTTTGTTATCAAAGTTTCCTTTTTTAGAGCAAACTATATAAACTTTAACTAACATTTTAAGATATATTTTTTGATACGACAAAAGTTGCAACCAATAAAAATTTTCTTATAGTTTTTTAATATTTAAATTTTATTTTAAAATATTAATTTAATCTAATTTAACTTTAGAAATTAATCAAACTAGCTTTCAAAAAGACAACTAAAATGGAACGAAGTCATGAAGGGAGTAAATCAAGAGAGTTATTATTTTCTTCCAAAATTACCCTACCATTAAGTACCTACATAAGCATAATTAATATGGGTAAATTAGTAAAACAAACACTAATAATTACTCATAATTTCTCAAGGGAGTGTTAAGTCAACAAAGGCAAAGCAAAAATGAACGAAGGGAAGGGAGTATACCATAGTAAAGCAAATGAACAGAAGTACAAATACCTTGGGATCACGATTCAGTAAATTTAAATGAACAAGCTTCAATAATTAATAAAAATCAACTTGATGCATACTCTGAAACTGTTCATTAATTAGCTACTAAACAATAAGTAATTCAATCTCGGTTACCTGGTGGCGCTTTCTCGGAAGGAGAACTTGAACTTGGAGCAACCGCTGCAGAAAAAAATATATATATGTATATCAAATTAATGCTGAATTGATACTGATAGTTACTACAGAAATAATTTTTTTTTTTAAACTCCAATTATTTATCAAACAACATTTCCTACCATTCCCAGATTTGATTTTTCTAAATACCCAAAATGGAGGGGGGGAAAGATGAACACAGAACAAAAAATGAAAATTATCATAGTTGAAGTAGAGATTTAACTCGATCTAAGTAAAAACAGAGTAATCAACTCTAAAACCAAAATATTGAGCCCAATTTCAAATAAAACAAAAATCTGGGTTTGAACATCCTACCTTTACAAGCGGTAACATCGCCGGGGATATTACAGTATTTAGGAAGTCCAATAGCTTGAGTAACGTTAATACCCATAGAAGGCAACAAAGTGGGATTTTCGTAAAGTTTGCAGAGACATTGAAGATCTTTGGTCACGGCTTCTCTAAGTGGGTCACAGCAAGAAGCCGGTGGTTTGGTTGAGTTCAGGTAAGATGCACATGGGACTAATTTAGAAGCACACGACGGCGCTTGGGCTTCTGTAGTGGTTGCCGACAGTAACGCCACCGTGATCGCCACCGTGATCAGCCAGGAGACTTTGGAGGAAAGCATTTTTCTCTCTTTACAATTTGCACGGAAAAGGTGTTTACTAAAGTACTTTTTTTGCCGCTAGATGAGTAACAAGTATTTCTGTGCGATATAAATGCTACATTTATAGAAATGCACATGCAACTATAATATGGTCCGTTCATTTATTTCTGACTTTCCGTTTATTTTTATTTGTCTAATATTAACATGTATTCAGAAATATGTTAATAATATACATATGTAATACGTGAATGGTATTAATCATTTTTCAAATATATTAAATCATATTAGTTCAATTATTGAATTATTTCTCAAAAAAATAATTTTTCAACTTTAATTGTTTTATTTAAAAAATCAATCATTTATTATTTTAAATTCTCTTCGTTCCATTTTAATTGTCATGTTAGGCTTTTTAAAAATTAATTTGACTAATTTTTAAAGTTGAATTAGATTAAATTAATTTAATATTTTACAATAAAAATTTAAATATTTAAAAATCGAAAGAAAATATAATCGACTGCAACTTTTTTCATATCAATACGATAAAAATAAATCTTAAAATATAATCAAAGTCTACGAGTTCTAAAAATGAAAAAATTATGACAATTAAATGGGATGGAACGAGTATTTATTTTGCTCTTGTTGCTCCCTTTGTCCCATTTTAGTTGTCATGTTGCACTTTTTGAAAGTCAATTTGACTAATTTTTAGAGTTAAATTAGATTGAATAAAATAAAAATTTAGATATTCAAAATCTATATAAAAAGTATTATTGATTATAACTTTTTTGATATTAATATAATTAAATATTACATCTAATATTAATTAAAATAATAATTTTCACTCGCAAACTTTAGCTGCTGTTTCTTTTATTTACTAGTGGTGGTGTGTCCGTGCTCAATTTCATAATATATATTGAGTTTATTATAGCTAATGAATATATGTACCTCTATATATATTTATATTTATACAAAATCAATTTATGATGCAGCTGACGACAAGTAACACCATATGATTAACTTCTATTTATATTTATATTTACACAAAATGAGAGTTTTTTTTGCAGTGAGACTACATAAAAAATCATTGGCTAATTTTATAACTGGTGGAGCATATCCCAAAGCATTTGTACACAGAGCATATCCAAAAATATTTGTATACATTTATGGGATCAACAGTTTGCTCAAGTGTGTTTCCTGATTCATAAGAAGAATATGCGAGAAATTTAGAATGTGTAATTTGTGTTGAGCATATTCAAGTATGTCAGGGAATATGACATCAAATTCAATAGGAAAATATTGGTCCTTTGTCGAAAGCAGAAGCAAAATTTAACTCGATAAAACGTAAGCCTGCCACAACAATATGTTAGTGTGAGGAACATAACTAAAGTGGAGTCATAGGTAAAAAAAAAAAAGATTCTAATCCATACACACCCCTGGTGACTAATTATTCACCAATCCCCCATGTTTTAAGGGCAAGCACACGCCAAAGTAGAGGAAAGAACATCTTTAAGTAAGAGGGGTTGGTGATGCGAAAGTCCTCATGATCTATCTTCAAGTTGATTATGCAACACCCAGTGTACGCACTCAGGGAAACATGAGACTTTAGCAAAATATGGAGAAGGGACCATTGCAACTTAGGCAGTGTCATACGAAGAAACGGAAAATTCAACTTTATGGAACAGTTTCCTAATTCTTTCTCACTAAGAGAGAAAGAAAACACATACTTACATAATCACCTTTTAACGTGGTAGGACTTACCAGAGGAAATGGAAGGTTGGGGGCTGCAAGTTGCAGAGCTAATTATGTTGAGAAAGCTGAAATAAACAATTATGTTGAGCCCCATTAAATGGATAAATGAAGGAGTTCAACTCTTTGATCATGAAGTACAAAAGGCAACAACAATCCAAAATGTTATGGTTAATTGTGTCATTAAGATCATGATTTGTATTCAAAGCTCCTTAACTCATTAAGGTGTATTCAATTTGGCTTTTCATAAATTTCAAATTAAAAAGAGCAGTAGCCCAAAGACACACTATAATAGTAGTTAATGGAATCACGAGGAAGCTCCCACTCATTGATAACTCGCTAATAACCTGACTCTCTAGCTATTTTCAAGCACGCTACATGCTCTAATCAGGCGTTTCTAGGCCACATCAAAATGCCTTTACTCGTTACGTCAAAGTTGTACCTGACAACTGTCAAATCACCTAATCTCTAAATCGCTTGAATCACAGTAAGCGTAACTGCAACAAAGAATCCTCAGTACAGCTAATCTAATAAAGTTCTAAGCAAGAAATAAAAAATCAAGTAAACCTAAAAAAACACCATATATTATAGAGATGATCATCAAATCAAGAATCAGAAGAATATATTCTTTTCATAGGCACTGGTAAGTTTGAAAATGTTGAAACTTTGCCCGGTTTCCTGTCTTTGTTTTAACTATATTTTGTTAATTATAGCAACAACAATTATATAAGTCACATCGAGCACAAGAAAGATGCACTTGTAAAGGCCAGATGGTAGATAAGTACCCAATGATCGAATACATATGAGCTAATGTGAGTATTACCTTTCAGGTAAATTTAGGGTTGTTGACTGAAAGATTCAGGGGATATAGCTATACTAAAAAGGATTCAGCGTAAAATAGGCCAAGTGAAGAAGAGTTTTCTTTTTTGTGTGTGTGTGTTAATTTGAAGGCATTCAAACACCTCGGCAGATCAGAGGTAAAATTTTAGTGAAAAATGAAGGATGTATGTTTTGTCCAGTCACGTCTGAATAAAGATTTTCGTTAGTTTGTTGTAAACCCTATCTTTCCATTAGATAATCAAGCTCGATTCCCTACTAATAAATAAAAATTAAATCAAACTGCACCAAAAACACCTCTCTGCAATAATTTCTAGAATCTTAGAATTGAAGAAGAAAGCAGCATAATCAAGAAAATGTCTCCTACAAAAGAGATATTGAATGAAAGAGCAATATTAACCATATGCAAGACAAAATTGAAAAACCAAAATTACTCCTAACTCCAGTTAAGAAAGGAGCTCAACTCTCCTTTCTATAGTAATATAGTAAAGTAACGTCTACTTTTTGTAAATATAAGTGAAAATATTTCTCAGAAGACTTTTTTTACCAAAGCAAAGAAGTTAAATAATAAAATAACAATAAATAGACCAAGTAGGGAAAAGTTAATATCCCAATATTTTATTATAAGAGGAATAAAAAAAAAACTGCTCTTCACGATCAAATGATTGCTTTTCCTTGCTGGCTAGAGTCTAAAGATTTCTTAATTTGCATTTTTTTTTTCAATAAAAAATAATTCCTTTATTCTATAAAAATAAAATACGTATACATGATATATCTATGTCCAAATAAACGTACAATATTACTTATCATCTAACTCGAAGTAATCATTTTCAACTAAAACTACGTAACTACAACAATAACAACATATTCAGTTGAATTCCATAAGTGGGGTATGGGGAGAGTAGAATGTACGCAGATCTTATCACTACCTCGTATTACATAGAAGTAGAGATGTTGTTTCCTGGAACCCTCGACTTAACAACCCATAAGCAGAATAAACTAAATATGACAAAGAAAAGGAAATGAAACAAAAGGAGAAATAGAAATAGAAATAGAAAATAGAAAAAAATGTATTGCTTTATCATTCTACTTTAGCTCTAGATGCTTATATAATAATTATAAACTTAATTGTGAAGAATAAAGATAGATTCTGCACAGACAGAGAAGAAAAAAACTTGATCAAATAATTTTTTTTATTACTAGGAATAGCAGTTTATGCCATCTATCTACAAAATGCGACATATTAAAGAAAAAGCACGAGCATACTTGATTCACTTATCTTTTGTTTCTTTGGAGTTGTTTAGAAAAAGTACTAACAAAGTTTTCACATTTGTTCCATTATCAACCTTAATTAATTCGAAGGATTAAAAAAGTCATAACGAATTTAAAAATTCTTTTTATTAAGAACAGGGCGATTATTATCTTGAATATTAATCTGAACGATTCTTAAATATTTAAAGCCATATTAGTTCAAAAACATATTTTATTCGACCGTGAGATCTATTATGAATTATGATGATACAATTAAGTCAAAACAATTAAGTTTGAAAGTAAATATTTGAAAATTGTAAACCTTTAAAATGTTTCCTAGATTTTCTTAGAATTCAATGTACATTTTTTTCTCTCACTACCTTTACAAGGTTCAAGTAGATTTATAAATATACATAATCTTTTTTAAATCTTATTTATAGAATTATACTTGATATGTCATTATCGTTAATATAATTTTTATTTTTTTGCTATACAGATATTTCAATTAAAAGTTAAGAAGGAGATATTGTAAGTTTTTAAATGCAAATTTTTAATTTTTTACTTATTATTTAAAGTATATATTAAAGTTCAATTAAATTAGAATCGTCGTATCCATAGTATTTCATTTATTTACTCAATTAACACGTCTATGCTGTCCCCATGTTAATATATGCACGTCGGACCAAATATAATTACTCCGCTGTTGAAGGGATTTAAAATATCAGAGACAGAATATTTGATTTTGAGTGAATTGAGTATGAATTTTGAATAAAATATTATGATAATTATTAAATTTAAATATTTTTCATTAATTAAATCATGCAATTGAAAATAAAAAGTTAAATTTATCGTAACACCTTCACGTGAAAAATAGTGGAAGGTGATAACACAAATGGATTGTTGGGCTCGTGGCCAGCAAAGCAAATGTTGTTTTTCTTTTCACTCCTCCCGTTTCAAATTAATTAAATTTTAACTTTTTTAATATTTAACTAGTTTAATTTTCAAAGTTCAAAATGAATAATTTAAAAAAAATCATATATTTATCATTTTATTTATTAAATTATATTTTTCAGGAGATAAATTACTTTCTCCCGTCCCAAATTTATTGAATATTTGAGGCCTTTTTCAAAAAGTCATGGCATTTTTAGTCACTTCATCTTAAAATAAATGGTGTTTAAACGTTTTTTTCATTTTATTGTACTTTTTTTAAAAAAATAAATGATGTTTTAATTTTTTTAGTTGTCATGATAAGATTTTACATAATTTTTAAGAAAAATTATTTGGAAGTATAATTTGATCAATATCCCTTATTGATTACGTAATATGTACTAATCAAGTTCCTCTAAATCTTAGATTAATTAATCTTAAAAGTAAAATTGAAAATAATAATTAATTTTCTCTTGATTATTTACATTGACAACTATTTTGAAATAAAATATTTTTAACATACATGACAATAAAAATAAAATTAAATATAGGAAATACTTTGTTTTCAAAATAAATACTCCCTGTGTTAAGATTATTTTTTTAAAAAAATAGAAATTTCAGATTTGAAGTTTGAGTATATTTTTTTTTTGGTAGGGAGCGTTTCTTTTCAAATAAGACCTATGCAGATCGAATTTAAAATTGTCAAATTTTAATGCGGATATCGAATACCAGGTGATTGTTATTTTTAAAGGTAGAGATTAGATGAGAAATTCCTCCTGTGCTGGCTCTTGGCTCGTAGTTTTATAGAGTACTAGTTTTCCTCTTTATTACTCCTTGTTCGTTGTACTATTTTAAAATGTTCAGTAATATTTATACAATTCATAAAATTAATGAATAATTAATCGTTTTATATCTATTTTATCTTTGTTATTAAATAATATCCATTTTTTAATATTTAGATAATAAGAATGATTTGGTAAAATTAACATTATCATTTACTGTTTTTAATCCACGTGGCAACTCAGTAGTAGCTAGATAAAGTGAGTAGATTATGATTCTTAGTTTTATACTCTCTCTATTTCAACATAAATGAATTGTTGAGCTATATCACACATATTAACAAAAAGAAATAAAGATAAAATTTAATCATGTTTTTTTATTTTTATCCTTTTCAAACTCCAAACACTCATTTAATGTATCATTTATTTCTAATACAAAATTCAACCTTAAAAACTCGACAAAATTGGAGAATTTCCAACATACCCCTAAAAAAGTGAACAATTTAATTATTTTAAAAACTTCAAAAAAATCCCAACAATTCACTTATTTTAAAATAAAGAGAATACTAAAATCTTGAAAAAGAACTTATATCGGATAAGGTATTCTTAAAAGACAATATTTTTGACATGCCTATCTCTACAATGTTGTTGATGAAAAACATATGACCCTTGTATTTAATGAGGAACAGGACCATGGTTAATTATTATAGCATTCTTGGCTTAACCCAAGTGTCCAGTGTCATTCCAGTACACTCCATTATGAAAGAAAAAATAATAATAAAAATAAGAGTTTATTGGAACAACAATTTTCTAAAGACTGGTGACACTTAAGTGTAAAGTCGTTTATAAGCAAATAATTTTGAAGTCAATGTTGACACCCAATTTTTACCCTCCACAATATAAATTAATCATCGAGCTATTAATTTTAACGATTTGAATTAATTAGCTTTCAAAAATGCAAAAAAAATCTTTTTTTCAAGTAACTTTAGGTTTGAATCTTTAAATTTCAATATTATTGGATCTATATATGGCTTATTATATATTCATCTTAAAATACTTTATTCTACTTTTTCGTATCGTATTATTTTAATATTGCATGTTGCTTTACTCTACTTTTTCGTATTATATATTTTTATGTTGTGTATTATACAAATCTTTTAATTTTAGTTATATTTAAAATATTTTTTTAAATAGGTCTTATCTTTAAATGCTTTATCTTGTTTTGAAGTCGTGAATATTTAAAAAAGCTCTATAATTAATTTATATTAATTCGTTTCGTGGTCGAATTAATCGGTTAATCTCGAATTGGTCATATTTGTAGTTGATATGGCTAATTTTTAAATCTTTAATTCTTTCAAACTCTTTTAATTCTTTCTCTTTAAAAGAATCCCAAGCCCAATTCTTAAAAATAACCCCAGCCCAACTTAAAAAACCCTCCGACCCGGTCCCCTTCCCAGCCCCGACCCGGCCCAGAATTTAATTAAAACCCTTATCCTAATCTAACCCCCCACGCGCAGCCCCTCTTTCTTGTCTTCTTCCTCATCCCCAAAAAATGAAAACCAGAAAATGGCAGCCGAGATTCAGCCTTAACCAGGCGTTTTCTTGGCAAAATGCCAAGAAATATTAACTCCTCTCACGCTCTCTTCCCTCTCCCCCATAAACCCGAGGCAAAATCGGAAAGAGAACAAGTTGGCAGCCCGCGGCAGAGCCATTGCAGGCCACACAGTGGCCGTTTTGGCCCTTTTTTGGGTCAAACACCTGCTCTCCTCGTCTTTTCTTCATCCTCGCGCTTCAGGGACCTCCTACGTGTCTCACATCTGAGCCGTCGATTCAAATCGACGGCTAAGATGTGAGCCTCGTAAGAGGTTCCATTTTGAATTTTCCATGGCTATATATAGCCCTTCGTGTGACTGATTTCGGGTCCTTTTTTTGGGGAAAATTTTTGGATTGGAAAAGAAAAAGAGAGTTCATTTTTAGAGCTTTTCGACCCTTCAAAGATAGAAAAGATAGTAGTTTGTTTTTTTTTGAGGAAAAGATTGGAAAAGAGCTAGCCGAATCCAAGCTTGAAGTTCCGGATTCGGAGTCAATAGAGTCTCGATTTTGGTAGTGTCGAAATCTATTTCCGAGCTCGTCTTGTCCCGTTCGCTGCCCGCCAACAGGTAACGTTTTTAGGTTTCTTCTTCTTCACTCCGTTTTGATATACATATTTGTATAGGTATATGTATATGTGCATACGGGATATATGCCTATGTATGTGTAAAACTCGAAGAATAGTTGAATATATGTTGATTTTGATGGCTGGTTTTGCTGTATATCTATGTATATGAGAACGTATATGCGTATATATGTATAAAACTCGAAGAATAGTTGGATATATGTTGATTTTGATGGCTGGTTTTGCTGTATATCTACGTATACATGTATAAAACTTGAAGAATAGTTGAATATATGTTGATTTTGATGACTGGTTTTGCTGTATATCTATGTATATGAGGACGTATATGCGTATGTATGTATAAAACTTGAAAAATAGTTGAATATATGTTGATTTTGATGGCCGGTTTTGCTGTATATCTATGTATATGAGGACGTATATGCGTATGTACGTATAAAACTTGAAGAATGGTTAAGTACACATTGGTTTGGATCTGTATATCTCTGTATATCTGTGTATATATGTCCAAAACTTGAAGATAGTTGAGTATATGTTAGTTTAGATGCTGTATATCTCTGTATATCTGTGTATATATGTCCAAAACTTGAAGATGTTTGAGTACATGTTAGTTTAGACGCTGTATATCTGTGTATATATGTCCAAAACTCGAAGATGGTTGGGTATATGTTAGTTTAGATGCTGTATACCTGTGTATATATATAAAACTTGAAGAATGTTTGAGTATATATGAGTTTGAATGGCTGTATATTGCTGTATATCTACGTATACATGTACAAAACTTGAAGAATGTTTAAATATATGTTTGTTTTGGCGGTTGTTTGCTGTATATCTATGTATATGAAGATATATATATGTATATGTATGTATAAAACTTGAAGAATGTTTGAATATATGTATTGTTCATTGGTTATCTGCTGTATATCATGTATATATCAGCATACGCATGTATATGTATGTATAACTTGGAAAGTTGTTTGGTTATATGGCAAGTGTAGTCGTATCACGGTGTATATACCGCTGTATACACACACATATATATGAATATCTACATATATATATCCATATAAGCTCGAATTTACTTTTAAATGTTATCCATTTGTTTGTTGGGCTGCCATATCTATGAATATATATACAAATAATGTGCATTATACAAATGTATATAAGTTGAAAGTTTGTTAGTTTATTTGGTCATATAGTGGTATTACAATGTCTATGTATTTATATATACACCTATATACATATATACATAATGCATATACATGAATGTATTTATGAAGCTTGAAGATCGTTGGTTATAGTGCCATTTTGCAATAGATGTACATTTATATCTATGTCATGTATTGCATTATCTATGTGTCTATGCATCCTATATACACCTATATATATATAGATTTACATTTGTATTATATGTAGTTGTCTCAATTTGTACAATCTCTTTTCTCATATGATTTTGTGTTGTCATGCAAGTTGTGAATTGCATATCACTTGTGAGATATAATATTTCTTATTATTCATTCCTTATCTTTATTTTCTTTGCATGTAATGTCGTACCGAGTCTATTTTTGACTCCTCCTTGCATTTCGTTGAGTCTCGGGTCAATCTCGGCCTATGCCCAGCTGCTCGGGATTGTCGGATTTTATTTTTCGGGGTGGCAACGTATCTATATACACTGGTATACACTTTCTGTATACAATAAAATTGCTTGCACAGGAACATGGGCCAAAAGCCCAAATGGTCAGCAGGGGCAGTCCGGCCCACTTATCATATTGATTTTTGCAGCTGAAATAAATTGGGCCAACAGCCCGAAGAAGCAAAAATAATAAAAGGGCTTGGCAGGCCCACTATTTAAATTATTGCAGGCTTTGAGAATTGGGCCTGCCAAAGCCCAATTCTATTTTAATTACGTATTGTTTATATTATTTTGTTTAAAATAATTATTTGATTATCTTTATCATTAACTTTAATTCATGTCGTTTTGTTGTGTTTTAATCTAATTAAGTTTCCCTGAGTTAGCCATTTACGTCGTTTTATGATCTTGACTATAAAATCGCCTTTAGGAAATTAAATTCTTTTAAAATACTTCTTAAAATATTTCAAACACCTTTTTCCTTAAAATATTTTTTTGAAAAAAAAAATATATATGTACATCTTTTCTTTAAAATACTTAGAATTTAATGGATTTCAAAACTCTAATTAGTTGATTAAATCCATCAACTCCTTTAATTAAATAAAATTAGTTAGATTTTAATATTAGATTTTCATTAACTAGTTCACTTAATTAATTCTAATTGATTAAAATATAAATAGAAATCTAAATATTCTACTCTTAAAATATATTACTTAAATTTTTTAAGATTAATAATACAAAAAATTATACTATTTTAAAATTAGTCAAAATATTTAATCGTCGGATAACCGCACGTTAACGGATATTTCGGGTGCGTAAAACCTTCCCGAAATAGAAATATAAACCCGAACCCTTTTCTTTGGATTTTAAAAGATTTTTTCTGTTGAGTCTTTTAAAATAATTTAATTGGTTTTCTTAACTTTTCCTAAAAATTAAGTGGCGACTCTAATTTTTAAAGATTCGGTTTTACTTAAATTAATTAAGTCTTAATTGAATTTTTAAACCGAAAGTCATTTTCCGACGTAACAGTCAATCAGGGAAATTAGTAGTTAATATTAAATATAAAACAAGCAAAAAATATTATCTTTGATACACTAAAGTAAACAATTAAAAGTGAAGTTATTTAATATTTTGAGATTTAAGATTTGCATACAATCTATCATCTCATAATTCATTTTGTAGGATTCACCAAGTATGTTATTATATATTATGTTGTGTATGGTGAACAAGTAAAAATAAAAAAACAATATCTTAAACGACGATACTCTATCTATTTTAATATACTTATCTCTTTTTTTTAGTCTCTTTATTTGTCAAGTTGCAATTCTAATTTTTCACATGAGATGTTTAAAATCATAATTAAAACATATTTTGACACATTCTACATAATTTTAGTATAAGATCAAAAGATTCAAAAGTCTTTTTATTTTTTTTAGAATTTATCTCAATTTAATTAAACAAATAAATTAAAATGAAAGAAATATATGTTTACCTTATTCAATTATTTAAGTGTTTACCCACATATTTACTTCCTTAATTTAATTTATGTACCACATTTTTCATTTTAATTAATTTCAAATGGAATGACTCACTTATCATCTTTATATGTTAAAAAATAAATACTTCTAATTCATTTCTATAATACGGTTATGGTAAAGACTTCTACTTTTATAATATTAAATAATAATCTGAAATATTTTTTAATTTTATAATTTTAAATATATCATGTGAAATATTAGTTAAGTAAAAAAAATATTTTTTAAAATGGATTTAAAAAAGTGAAATAAACAAATATAAGTATATTTATATATTATTATTATAAAAAAGAAATTGTAGATAAGAGTGTGTTTTTGGTGCGCATTTGTAAGTTGTAACGGATAAAGCACCGCGAAACTAACTAAACTCAATAACCAGACGTTTGAGAGCTCTCAACAACGGCCAATCATGGCCGCAGCATTCAGCATCAGTTTTACTAGTTCCGCCATTGGAGCTCAATTCTTCAGGCCCAAATTCGTCAAACCCAAGACTTTCGTAGCCCCAATTCGCAGTGCTGGTAGACTAGAATGGGTAATTCCTCTTCTAATTTCCAGCTCACTTCCGACGCTCCTTTTCAATAGTAATTTGCTAAGTTCATGATAAAATTGGTGAATTTTTTGGTTTATGATTACAGGACCCGGATGGTTTATTGGGTCCGCCTCAAACGGGTCTTATAGCCCGAATGGAGTTTCAGAGACGCCTCGAGAATGATGCTGCCGCTAGAGAAGAATTTGAAAAGCAGGTCCGTGAAGAAAAAGAACGCCGCAGAGTTCTTCGTGAGGTAATTTTTCATTTTTAGTTCGTTTAGAAAAAGAATATTTTTCCCCTTTTTTGACAATTTTTTAAAGTATATTTTGATATATTCTACGTTATTTTAGATTAAGACGTCAAGATTCAAAAGTCATTTTTACTTTATTAAATTATGTGCTAAGTCCATATGAGGTAAACAAAATGAAATGGAGAGAGCATATATTATTATGTCTGCAACAATTGGAGTAGTAGTCAATAAGACATGTTTGTAATCTCATTACATTTTGTTATGGGAAAATGTAATGTATATCTTTGTCTTATCCTTTTCTTTTGGTGCTAATCATAGTCACGAGTGATTCCGGATACAGTGGAAGGGCTTGTGGAGTTTTTTCTTGACACTGAAGCTCAAGAGATTGAGTTTGAGATTGCAAGAATGAGACCAAGGTGAGTTATCTACTCTCCGATGTCAGAGCTCAGGTGGTTACATTTTACTGCTCTTATGGCAAAGCCGGAGAATGCTATAATTTGTTTGAATCTTTCGGCATTAGTTCAGGTTCAGCTCTCTTAGGTTATTCGACAGTTGAGTAATCAAAGTTGCCGCCTTTTGCTTTTGATCATGAAAATGCACTTGTATAAAGATCAAACTGTTGCCTCTTAAGATAGAGAAGGAGCATTTCTTTGTTATCATGCATATTCTTGACCTTTATGTTGTTATCAAAATTTAAGTATTGGTTCTTGAGCTACTTTAAACTTTGCGTACATTTTCTAGAGGAAGTGTGACAAGACTAGTTGGATTCTTGTCTGCCCCTGATATAGTTTATCTTCTTTACTTGAAAATTTCTGATATATCTTAGTTTGCAGATTGAACAAAGAGTTTTTTGACCATCTGCAAGTCGAAATTGGAAAGTTGCGCTTTTCTGTAAACAAAACTCAGGTTTTTACTGACAATTTGCTTGATTTAGTATAAGACAGATATGTTAGTGAAATGATATTGACCATCATATTTTCTCAGGACGTGGAAGACAGGTTAATTGAACTGGAAGCAGTGCAAAAGGCCCTGCAAGAAGCAACAGGTCTGATGAATTGACTGTTAAGTTTGCTCTTTTGCTAGAGATTTCCAGACTACTTGGAAATGAGTATGGGTGTATGAGAAGATCCAGAAGTCAGATTCTTCATCATCTAATTCTTAGGTTTCGGAGATACATAGGATATATATGTGGTTGCAGAGACTCGACTAACAACTGTACAGTATAGTATACATATATATTTTAGGAATATAGTATATCTCACACAATAACAAAGTGTTCTTATCCTTATATAGAAATAAGAGAATCTAGGTGTATGCTTTTCGACAGTAGACTTGACTACACTCGTAGTCAACATACCTAGGTGAATTGATCAAACCCAGTGTGATTCCTGCAACACTGAAAGCATATCAGATCATAACATGATTAACACGGTGGTAGATGGGTGGATGGGGTTCAAGCGATATGTAACATACGCATACACGTTACAAGGTCCCAGATACAGTTGAGGATGAAGTCACAATAATAAGTTATCCTGTAGAGTACTGACAGTCTGACGTACTATTTTTCTTGTTCCTGCAGAAGCATATGATAAATTGCAAGCAGATCTTGTTGCAACAAAGAAGAACTTAACTGAGATTTTGACTTCAAAGGATGTCAAAGCTACTGTATGTGATAGTTTCTAATTCTGCTTCTTTTTTTATGTGTGGGTGTAGTTTGTATATTCGCTTTGTTTTGTTGCTGAATTTGGATTGTTCCTTTTTCCTTGAGCAGCTACTGGATTTGGTTGAGAGGAATCAGCTGAATAGACCGTTGTTGACGCTTCTTGATGAAAACATTGCAACTGCACATAGTGCTAACCAGGTGAGACAAGCAAATTCCATACAATGTAGATAGAAGTTCCGTGGGAGTGATGATGCATATTTATGAAGACACCAGTACAAACATCACATGCAATAACTGAAACTTTAATAGAAAAATGTGATTCAAAAAGGAAAAAGAAGTAACTTTTCAAACTGAGCATTGATAACTGAAATGTAAATCCATACAATTTTCTAAAATTTCGGTATTCGTAAAGGTTATGCTGTGGTTTCTCTTAATAATAATATAACGACAAAAGGAAATAACATACTGAAAGCCCACCTACTCTTGGGTTGAAAATCTTTCTTTTTCTTGTGCTTTTCTGGGTTGAGAATTGGTTGCATAGGCAAGCAAGGATGTGGCCTAGTAATGAATGAATTGGGTTGAGAACTATAATCTGTCAGTTCAAATTCTATCAGAGACCAAAAAAATACCCCTATGTAATTTCTTCCCATCTGTCCTAGCCTTGATGGACATCGTGGTACCTATTGCTGGTTGTAAATTGGCAGGTATCCCGTAGAACTAATTGAGGTGCGAAAAGCTAGCCTGGAAGCCAAGGTCATCAAAAACAAAAAGAATTGGTTGGGTAGAGATGGTGAGGCAGCATCTATTAAATATTCCTCATATCATGTAAAGTGGCGGAGCCAGGATTTTCTTTAAGGGGGTTGAAAATTTTAAGAAGTAGACATACAAACTAGCCGAAGGGGTTCGATATCTATTATATATTTATAAAAGATTATTTTTATTTCTACTATATATAAATAGTATAATTTTTTGTCGAAGGGAGTTCAGATGAATCCCCTAATTATGAAGTGGCTCCGCCATTGATTATGTAGTGGAAAGTGAATTACCATTATCAGCTTACCACATCCTTGAGCAGTCTAACAATCTTTGAAGTGAACTTTCTAGCCAATCAATTATCAATCTTTGTTCGATAAAAAGAGACACTGGACTCCGAGTTATATGGAGAAATTCCTATCATTTCTTTGTTACTTCATCTTTTTCCGGCTAATTATGATAAAGTTCATTGGTTTTCCTTCACTCAACTCTTTTCTGGGATTTGATAGTTTCTCCACCATATCTATTTAAGATATCTGACAAAATCTCCTTCATTTACAAAATACACAGATACACAAAAGAGCAGATAATTATGTCCGATTATTTCAATTGCACTCCACATAATTAATCTTGCGAAAAATGTAAACTCAAGTTCGAAGTTAACTAGTTGTGTTATATTCATGTTTGGCTATTATTATTTTTGAATCTGCTCTTCGTCACTAATAGGAGAAAAGAAACATCCATGATTTAAATTGAATAGATAAATACATTTATGCTTTTGTGAATTTGCATGCATCTTCTTATGCGCTCGTTGAGTATGGTCAATTATTGTTCTAGTGGATTGAGCATTGCTTAAGGAAGAAGTTTTTCTTTGGGATGATGAAATCAATCATATAATCGAACTGCAAAAGCTGATTACTCTTGTGAAAGCTATTCTCTGGATACACAAAGGATTTTAGGTCATGGAGCTCATCTCATGCATCTCATGCCATGAAAAAAATGATTACGAGTTAGGATAGGGTTCTTTTGCTGAATGATGAACCTTAATTTGCCTAAGTTCGTATGAATGAAGTTATTGCAGAATAATATGATCAATGTTATATTTGCTCGGTGATGGGTCCTTGATGCAGTCATTGGTAAATTAATAAAACTGTAAAAGCCGATTAATCTTGTGGAAGCCATTTTCCGGATGAGCAAAGGATTTTAGCTCATGGAGCTCATCTCATTCATGAAAAATACAAAAATGATTACAAGTTAGGATAGGGTTAAGAACTGAAAAGATGAGAAAGTATATGTAAGATAAACAGTTCAAAGATGCTTAAATATGCACATGCATCAAGTGTCCACATATCGGTCTAACTTCCTGCCGTGAAGTGGTTCAATAATTTTCAGATGCTCGGTGAATGTTCTTCATAAACCTGATAGATGATAAATTAGGATTATGCAATAACATCCTGCCACTTCCCCAGATGTTCAAGCTTGTTATTTTCTGGATAGAGGTTGAAATTCCCTTGAATACACTTTTATCTCTAAAGATATATGTTCCTTTCCAAAGGATGTACACATGGATGTGTTAAAAGCACATGTCAACACCATCGTTGTAATTTATGAATGCATAATTTTTCAGTGAAAAATAATGATTGATTTGCGTAGAAGCTTTGAATGTAATACTGTCTTGAATTTGAACTGATCTTCCTTTGGAAATGCAGAAACAAGCAGCGGAATACATGGAAAAGCTGAGGGGACTTGTTCTGAAGTACATAACAGTATAGGTTTCATCTTAAGGTTGTCAAATGCTTGTCTCATGTTTATACAGACAAACGGTGAGAATTTCCGGTTATTTATATTTTAGCAGTGTTGTAATATATTGCAAAATTTTGTAGGAGTATGAACTTAGAATGGATCCCTTGTAATAATAATAAGAAAGTATGCTCATCATTTGAGAAATCGCAGTGGAAAGAATGAGTAAACCATGTAACTGAAAATCCATGCTCTTCTTTTTTCTTCCTTGTATTTGGAAAGTGTGAAATCCTTTTTCACTGAAAGTGACAATTACATCATATATAGGCCATGAGTTTGAGTCGTGAAATTAGCGACTGACCCTTGCGTTAGGTACGCCTACCTATATTACACCCTCTGGGGTGCGGCACCGGGCTGCTCTTTTTCTTACTACTAGAATGTTATCTCCTTTATACTACAACTTTAGGTGTACAAATGTAATACTTACCCTTTAAAATTTGTGAAAGTACTATAAAAAATCTACAACTTCCTTAGACTTTAGTTTTTGATGTATATTGAGTAGAAGTCTTATGTTTACTAGATTCTAAACTGTGAAATGGAGGGACATTTTTATTGAGAGGGGTGAGAGCCCTCACTGAAAAAGTGAGCAAGAAAACTAATGGGGCTGATGTGTAGACCTTTGTCCTTTTCTTGGAACTATCACCAAGGTAGTTTGAGTTAGTGATGTTCCCAAAGCTGGATCTATGTTAATAGCCAACCATATATATTATAGTTTTCAGTTGTAGTCAAAGTCTTAGGTCTTGTTATAAAGTGAACATTTAATAGTCTTCTCATGGCTTAGTAAACTAGGTGAAAATCACCATAAAAGTTGAAATAGGTACTTGGGGTGTTTCTTTTTGGTAATACCCTTTCAGTATCTGAAACCCATTGGCTTGGCTAGTCCAAATTCGTGTGGCGGAGGACTCCTCAAGGGAGAACCACTCCTTATTAGATTTTTCTTTTTCATTTTCAAGGCTCGAATCTGGTTTCTAAACGCTTATTTTGTGCCTATATCATGTGCTTATTTCCTTTCTATTAATTGTATCATCATTGCTGGCTGCCAGCACTTATGCACGAGTAATATAAACCAGGCCCTCTTGCAAATATGTACTGATTTCTTCTGTATTATTGCCTGTACAACCATAAAATAATGGTGAGTTGGTGACCTTCCACATGAATACCAATTAACAGAGTTACTGTTGTTTGAGGCACAGACCAAAATCACAAAAAAATGTGTTCAATTTTGTCTTTTGTTCTCAATTTAAGAACCTTCCAGGAAGTAACCAGCTCTATTTTTACTACACAATGTTTTTCTAGTCACATGTTGGTCAAAGATTCTCTTTAAACCTCTTGTATTTATGGCCTAATAAAAGATTAGTTTCATAATTTGACTAATTTAGTATACTCTAATACTTATCCTGTTGTGCTGTAATACTAATCACTCTTGATTCTCAAGTTTCTTTCTGCCTACCAAGTAAAGGCACACGTTGCTGTGCTTGGACATCTACCACGTTACCTAAAAAGTTTGTTCATATCTATCTAATTTGAGATAAGCTCGAAGACTATCTCAAAAAGACAGTTCGATGCACAAAATATTTTTTTACATGATTAAAAAAAGTGCTACACTTCAAGAATGTGATATAGACAGCCTATCCAAATACAAATATTAATGACTGCTTTCACGATTCGAATTCATAACATAATTTTACCAATATTTCACACTCCCCTTCGCCAAAAAGAAACAAGATAAAGAAAAAGATAGAAATATCAAGGGGGAAAACTTGAACGTTACGTTGCATAGAAAGAAGAGAAGAAAGCAAAAGGGCAAGGGACATGTGAGAGTTTGTATATTATACCCAAAAAGGAAGAAGATATTTCCATTTGGTTTACTTACTTTAGAATATTGATGAAACGCAAGTAGCGACTAGCAATCTTTATGTCATTTTTCTTTTTTATTTCGCTTTCATTTTTCGATTTATTTGTATCATCCTTACACAGCATCACGAATATTGCTAAAGTTTAACTATTTTAATTTGAATTTATTTAATCATATGTGATGGAACCTAGTTAGTTTTTTTTTAAAGTTCAGTCATGTAAAATTTTGGATATCATACATCTTAAATTGTTCTGAAATCAATAAATGTGCAAGAAAAATTGAAAAATTAATTACTGGTTAAAAATATCATTATCCAAATAAGATACCTAGATTTTTTTATTTTTTAAGTGTTTCACCTTTTCAGTGGGGCCATCCAATACGAATCTAGATACTTCTCACCCTGCTTCATTTTTGACATCATCTCCTTTATTACTTTACTATAATTTAAAATAATTTAAGTTTTATTTTTTTTCTATGACTTTTAATGAAATGATTTTACTTTCACATAAATATCTGATATTATTTTAAATCATTAAATTTATAATTAATTTTTTCTCGTAAATATCATACCAAATCAAACTGTGATACCGAGGGAGAGAGTCCTAGTTGGTCATAAAATAACTAGGAACTCTTTTAAGTTCTATATAAAGCTTCACCATACTCTTGCACACTACACTAAAAAGTAGAGTCATTTCAAGTTCCATCTCTAAAAAAGAGTTCTACAAAAAAAAATTAGCCATGGGGAAGTATAGTCTTCACTTGGTAATAGTATTCTTATCTTTCCAATGTTTTCTTGCTTACAATACCATGGCTAAATCAGCCATGAGTTCAAATCCAGCTGCCATAAAATTCATCAAAGTTTCATGTAAAGCAACACTTTACCCTGTTTTATGTGTCCAATGCCTCTCTGCTTTTGCCAACACTGTCAAACAGAGTGAGAAGCAATTAGCTCATGCTGCTTTGTCAGTTAGTTTAAGCAGAGCAAAATCCACTACTGCATTTGTATCTAAGTTAAATAGAATGAGAGGTTTAAAGCCAAGAGAAAAACAAGCAGTTAAGGACTGTTTGGACACTATGAGTGATAGTGTTGATCAGATTAAGAAATCAATTCCTGAACTTGGACATACTGGTCAATTTTCAGCTGGACAGGACTTTATGTGGCATGTTAGTAATGTACAGACTTGGGTAAGTGCTGCACTTACTGATGAAAATACTTGTCTTGATGGATTTTCAGGGCCTGGTATGAATGGAAATATGAAAGCTGCTTTGAGGGTGAGAATCCTTCATGTTGCACAAGTTACTAGTAATGCACTTGCTTTGGTTAATCGCTTTGCGGATCGACATAAGCCTAGTGCAATCGCGAATAGTCCTTAATGCGACTGGAGCAGGGAGCGCGAATTTGAATTAGTCGAGCCAGTCATGAGGTTCCTACTTTTGATGTGTAAAGGTCATGAGATTTGCATAAGCATGAATTTGGGGCTTTGTGTCTAGTGGTAACAATATATATATATTTACTGTTGTAGTAAGTTTTGTGAGGAAAAGTTCAATTTTGTAGCTGCAGTGAAGATAGTGCAGCTTATGTGAATGTAATAATATAATCTTCTTGCTTGTATGAGCTTTATTTTTGTACTCTGTTTTTCACTTTTGTATAATACATGCTACTACCTGATATTGAGCTTAAGTTAAAAGAATCGCCTGGTAGTGCGCGATTCAGAGATTTAATCAAAACTTTTAATGCGAGTTTCAGAGACAGAATTAAAAAGAAAAAGAGTATAGATTAAGAATGTTCTAGCTTTTCCTCACTTCCTCAAGTCCTATCTATATTTTCATTGTGTTCAGACTAAGTTATGTACCCTTCGATTAATTTTTCTCCTATCAGCATAAATATTAAATAATTTTTTCTATTAAGATTTGAACCAAAAAATTGCAAGCAAGGGCATGATTGAGTGAGGGGAGGTGGGTGTTCCATGTGGGAGACTTGGAGTTGAATTTAGCCTCCGTCTGCTACTCAATCATGAGCTCGTCGCAAGAAGTTTGTCTAATCCATACTTGAAGAATAGAAATTACTAATTTTCAAATTAGTTTTTTTTGAATAATTAAAGAAAATCACTTGATATTTTTACCGAAGTTGATAGTGATCCACTAATGATTTATCAGTGTCATAGGATTGGTCCAGTCCAACTACTTTTGTAGCCAGTGGGGTTGTTAATGAACAAATAAATTGACATTGACATATAGTCTTTATTTGGATTTTTGGTGTAGGGTGAAGGTGAAAAAGTTTTGATTAGACTTGAATTGTATGGTCTTTTACAAACACAACTTAGGCATATTCAACGGAGAAATAATAATGTTTTACTTGATTTTGTTCATTAAATTAACTCATTAATTCAACTTCAAATTTAAAATATACCATTTCAAAGTTTAAAAAAGTAGGTTTTTAGAATTTATTTCAAGTTTTTTTTTGGCAATAAACTGTGAATATTACCATACGAACTAAGTCAACTCAATATATTACAAACTACGAGCATCTAGTGACCTGAATACCCTTCTAGGAAGATTATTCAGCTTCATCTAGATCTCTAATTCGCTTGTTAGAAACAACAAACATAAGCTAGAAAACCAGAACAAAAAACCTATACTAACTACATATGCTTCAAATCAAGCCTTGGCATCTTCTTGCTTTCCTGGATCCTGCATGCATATTCACCCTCACTTGTAGTTCTTTCTGCAATTGTATTGTTATGGATCTTGTATCAGTAGTTAGTCCCCTATATACTTTCCAATTCCTTGTTTGTCATATTGCAGTTGCTAGCTCCTTGTGAAAATGTCTCCATCGCCTACTCTTAATCGAGCTCATATATTTTTTTGCATTTTTAGGTGGGATTGAGATGCCTGCCCATTTACGTATTGCTACGCGAGCCTCAACAATCCCCTTGCAATCTTCAAGAATATATTGTTGAGTCTCTAATGTATCCATCTCACACAGTTGTCAATTGATATCTCTACTCATTGAAACATATAATTTCAACAACATATCTTTTGTGAGCAAACTGTTTTCAAGTTTTTACCGTCAAAAATTCAATTATATCTTAGTCTCTGAACACAAGTTTAATGTCTAAACCTTCTTTTGCGACTTCTACTTCAAAATGTAACTTCAAACAATAATGTCTTTTTACATTTTGTTAATTACAAGACATGAGATTGACACCATCTTATTTTAAAATTAAAGATCTGTTGATTCAATCCATTTATAATTTGAATCGAGATCTACTCATGAATATATTGTTCAATTATATTCTAATGAAATTGAGTTGTCAGTGCAACAGTATTTTTGTCCTAATACATTGAAATAATATAATATGAAAAACTAATAGGACACAAATAATAGATTGTAGAAGATTTTAATAGCATTTTAAAAGGAAGAAACTGAGATCTCTTTGCAATTTACAAACTGAACACAAGAAAATAATTTTATAATCTTTTTCGTGTAAAAAATAAAGATATATTATGTATAATATATAAAAATAAATATCCCCTTCGTGTATTTTTACTTGTTATTATATGAACTTCAATCAATATTTTAAAATATATTTTTTTTATCATATTAATATGAAAAAGATTACAACTTATAACATTTTTCATATAATTTTTATCCATCTAAATTTTATATTTTAAATATAAAATAAAATTACTTTAGTTTAATTTTAAAATTTAATTAAATTGACATAAAAAAATGAAACAGTGACGAGTTAAGGGGACAGCCTTGGTTGGTTAGTTCGTATATCCCGCCGCAATTTCCGGTAAATTGTCCATATTATTATTACTATATTCAATTTATTTTTCTCTTTAGTAATAATTCAATTATTATATCTAGTGAAACAACTTTTTTTTAAAAAAAATTATTTCTGTTACCTGCCGTGGACCAAATTAGATCATGAGGGGACTGCCATTGTCTTTTTCCTTTTTAATAATATTTTACGTGTTTGATTTTGTTGGAATGCATGCATGATCAATAGTGTTGGTGAAAGAAACATCGCGATTGGGTGAAATAATATGAATTTTTAATTTAATGTATATATATTAACATATTAATCAAGTTCATAGTATATATTTATAATTAGTAGCGAAGCTAGAAATTTTGTTAAGAGTGTTAAAAATTTAATATATGTATGACTTTTTTTTCTACCTATGTACTTGTATAGCTTTTCATATATAATCATTTTTCAATGAAGGAGGTCCAAGTGACCACTCAATTTCGAATCAGTACAAAAGTTATTATATGTACATGAACACACATTTGAAATTGTGGATTCCTTGAGAATAATTTTTCGATTTACAAAATTATTTTATCTAACGTGTGATTGAATTTATGATCCGAAGATGAGCTAATATTATTTTAATACCACTCAAATGTTGGCAGATAGTTGTAAATGGATTCATCTAAACATATGTCCCCCAAAAATATAATTTCACTTTTTTAATATTATAACAGAATCAGAAAAATACTGTACAATTTATGTTGCTTTTAACTTAATTTCTACAGAATTTATATCGAGAAAGGTAGAAGATAAGAAAAAACTCTAAATTATGCTTAGAAAATTAGATTTGTGGGGATAGAAATATTTTTGATTTACAAATTTTTATTAAATAAATAATAGTGATAAAAATTAAACACCAATCCGTTGGAGGGACAATCCGTGCAAATATTGGCTTTGCCAAATGAGTGTCTGTGAGCACGTGAAGCCCAACAGGCCACGAGAAACCAGGGGCCCATAAAGATTTTCCTTATTTTGGGCCTATTGTGGGCCCAGACAATGTTTATCATTAGGCATTTTGAGGAAAAAATTATGCCAAATGATAAACATTTAATGATAGTTATATACTTTATATGTGATTTCAGTTAATTATTGAATGTGACTGTAGTTTGGTTTATTGCGGTAGAATTTGTATAATTTGATTCGTAAATTATATAAATTTTGAATCTGTATATGTTTATCTTAGTTATTTTGTATAAAATTTCTTGATACATTTGATTTATATAATTTATGAAAATTTCATAACTATTAGCTATTTTGATACATTTGATTTATATAAGTTATGAAAAATTCATAACCATGTATATAAAACTTAGATATACTTACCCTATTTGTAATATTGACAAGCGGAATAAACTAACGAAAATATATATAGCAAACAAAATTATAATTATGAAGCGTAATTAGGCAAACTGTAGTTAATGGACATAATTAAGTTGTTTCTCTTTGCTATTTATTAAATTTGCTGAATTAAGAAAGCACATGAAATATAATTATTGTTTTAGTATTTTCATTTACTGAAATAATTAATTTGCTTATAACTAGTTTAGACATGAAATTATATATTTTAAATGATGTGTTGGATTTTCAGTTCAAAACTTTGAACTCGAAGTGCACTGTTATATCGTGATTTTCTAGATAAGTTTTGTTTAAATTTTATTTGCGTATTAAGCAATGATTACCTAGCTAAATATTGGGTAAATATTGTGTCTGATCTAATTAACACACTATAAATAAGTTTCGATGCTCAATTGAAACTAAACTTAGTAGAGGTATCTTAATGAAGTACTCAGATAAATTTAAGAAATTATATATGTATATCTCTAAAATGTATACGTAAAAATTTAAAAAAAATGCTCTTTTATAAGTTTTTCTTTTTCCAAATAAGCAAATTATACCAAACAATCAAAAATTAATTATGAGTTATAATTGAGTTATGATTGTTAGTTTAGCTTAAATTGATCTACCTAGCTATCTTTGACCAAATCAAATATAGTCCACCAGTAGTAAACATGCATGCAACAAATTAAATAATGATATAAACTTCAAAAGATGACATTTAACTATATCATGAAAAATTATTGGATTACAACGAAAAGAAGGCAATTACTAGCCTCCCTTTTAACCAACTAGAATAAAAAATATAGTGACTTTGAAAATAAACAACTAATAGTGCAAGAATACAAATAAAAACCACCAAATACACGGAAAGAAATTAGATTTGGCTTAAGCACATTGGAAGTTCTTTGGGGCATATTTTCCACAGTTGTTGAGCAACAAGCTGAGGGAAAGTGGAACATTCAGATTAATTCCCAACACATTGGCTTTAAGTGCAGTGCAAAGACAAACAGCAGCGTCAAGGTCAGCAAGTCCTTGAATTAAAGAGCAACATTTAGTCTTGGCTGGGCTACTTCCAATAACAAGGTGCAATAAGTCACCCAACAAATTGGCACAAGCATTTAGCTTAAGTGTGTCCTTTGGACACTTTCCCTTAGATGATGGGGTGGAGGGGGTAGGGGTAGGGTGGGGTTTGGGGTGTGGAGGTGGTGGGCATGGGACATTTGTGGAACTAACCATAGTGAAAAAAAGAATGTTCAATGTGAGAACAAGAGCAATTGAGTATGCACCAAACTTAGCCATTTTTTCAAACTTAATAATTAGCACTCTCAACAATTGAATGTGGCTAATTAGTAGTGAGAAAATGTAGTTTGCTTGGTGTTTGAAATGGATGAAATGAATGGCTATTTATAGGTAAAAATTCTTTTTTTTTTTTCAATTCTATTTTTCAAAAAATTGAGAGAGGCCCATGTGGATAGAGAATATTGTCTAGACAAAGAAGTTGGCATATGCAAGTTGAGATAGTACTAGTATTATTTGATTATAAGTTTGTAATTTTGTGGATTTCATTAGTTGTCTCTAATTATTTGAACATTGTTCTTGAATATTCTGGCTTAAATCTCATCAAGATTAATTATTTGTTCACTACTATATGGACACTAGCCAATACTAGTAAATTAAGTGCAGTTTGTTTGTTCTTATAGTCATTCTCTATTGTAAATGTAACAAAAGAACAGCATGTAACAAGTGAAAAAACATTTATGGTAAAGTAATTGACATGTTACAACATGTGTAAAAGTTATGTTATTAGTGTATATACTTAATTACACTCTGATCATGTGTGTAAAAAATGTATAATTAATGGCTCCTAGAGAAGGATATAAATAAAATAAATGACACGAGGAATAATTAAAGAATAATGATCTGTAGGTGATACGTAAATCGCGGATTAATAATGTGCTAATTGAATTATCAACCTTAATAATGTGTTAATAGAAAAAAAAACATATTATGCCCGTGGGCGTGTGATTCAATGCGTAAATTAAATGTCCTATTAGGGAAAAAAAATAATTAGTAGTAATATAAAAAGAATTCTCACAAGAGTATATTATCGGCAAAGATTGTGATGGAGTCAGAAGTGGTAAGTACTCTTTCAATTAACGAGAGATCTCAAGTTTGAGTCTTCATAAGTACATATATACCTTTGTTAGAAAGCGTTTTGTCTCTCCATGTGAAACTTTCTGACCAAATTTGGTATCTCTCTAAAATTAATTGTATACGTTAATTATGACTCTTAACTATATCTTATTAGCCCAAAGACATGGTCGCACCATTAAGAAGATACTACACTTTTATCATGTGTATTTTCTTTTGCTCGTTTCAACTATTTTAATGTGAGATTTTATTCGAGCACTCAATATTCTTTTATTTGAGCTAGGTTTTAATGACTCGTCATTTTATGGAATCACCTGAAAATTAACACTTGAGTATTTGATTATGATGAACAAAACTCATAAATTTCTTTTGTGTATATACATCTCCAAACCTCGAGTAAAGATAGTAACAGAGCCATGGGCAAAAGTAGTAAATGATGCCCCAAACCACCATTCCGCGGAACTATAGCTCTGATATCAATTGTTAACTAGATTCAATTAATCAAAATATATTGTTAACATGGTATAATGTTCTTACACCTCGTAATAATTTTTTTTTTCAACTATCAATATAAAATTTCAATTACCCAAAACAAATATCTTATTCATGAGAATATATTTCTTTTTGTCTCCTCCCACTTCAAGTCAATGCGTTCATTAGGTTTTATTGGAAATAAAAAAGGTAATTAAAAAGTTGTTTTCATCTAGAATTAACGTGTTTTTGCAACTAGTTGAACTTGACTGTAAGATATTACAATGTCGTTATCTTTGTCTTCTGTCAAGGAAATTGTGTGGCCTATGTTTAGTTTTTCATTACTAGGACAAGCAAATATTGTGGAAAAGCAAATTATTAAGAACAATCCTTAGGGTCAAAATGTGAATACAAATATTCAGCTTATCAATTACTCCATGTATATTTTTCCAATTTAGTTGTCACGTTAAGATTTTACACGCCAATAAACAATAGTAATAACAATCACATATCTAGTCTAATTTGATTCACGAACAAAATCTTTAAATAATAGAATATACATAAAGTTTAACTGTATCTTGTTAAAGACGTCTTACAATCCCATATAAATTATTATGACTTAATTTTTTTAAATGAAAAATATTATTTGAAATAACTTTTTAGTATACAACTAAATGGGAAAGGAGAAACTAATTTTCTTTATATTTTTATTACTATAATTTGTGGTATTGATAGATCGTGGTCAGTGTATGGAAATCCAAAAAATAAAAAATAAAATCACCACAAATATTGACAATTTATTTGTTAAAGATGCTAATTCATGCAAAATTATCATTGGATATATATTCATTATCAAAACTTTTTTTATTTGGCAATAATCCATAATCACAGGAATAGATATTTTGTTAATATATTCCAAGTAAACCTTAGAGATTCGTATTTTGAGTCACGGGTTTGAAAAATATGGCCTCAACTATTAGATTTTTAATTTTAAAATATAATAAAAACAACAACTTGATCCACTAGGTTTTTTTAATTTCTTATTTATTCATTTTGTTCTTTAATTTATTATACTGTTGGTCTTGAAAATGAGATTTTATAGATGCCACAAGTGTAATGTGCTAACAATCCATCAATTAAGGAGAAATTGGTAAACAAAATTAAAATAAAAGGAATAATGAATTAAAATAGTCAGAAAATAGTAAAGAATCTTATTTTGTTGATCATCTTTTAAGTTTTTGTGATTGAGAGATGGAAATGTATCCCTTATGTTAAAAGTTGTGATTATTAATATTTAATATGCTCGATATTAATGTTAGTGAAAATTAATGTTAAATAATTCTACTGCACGACCAAATAAAGAAATCACAGCTACACAAATATTAACTAGAATATATAGGATATAAAGAAGGTTGCTCTCAATTTATCCTTCATGAAATCTTTTTTATACCTCCATAAAGATTAAAGTTTTAAAAAATTTAAAATCATACAAATTCCAAAATCATAAATTTCAATAATTTTCATAATCATTCAAACTATATTAAATAAACTCACGATGGGGCACTCCTTATCGGAAAGCTTTATTGAGTTTACCCAAGATCACAATTAACTGATTAGACAGAGATATAAATCAATTAGTAAGATGACTAATATTGTTTCATTGTAACAGTTTTATTGAAGTATCTGATCTTTTAAACCTTGAAGCTAGTGCTTTGCAGAGTTTTTTCTTTTCGAGAGAAAAGAAAAGAATCTAACCTTCTGATTTATGGCCGTTCAATTTAGAAAAAGAGAATTTTTTTAAAACAACAACGTACTAATAATTTATCCTTTGAAAAAAATTCTAAAGACACCTTTTTAGGCTAAAAGACATTTTTTCAGTAAGTTTTCATCAAACATACGGGAAAATATGAATTTCTTCTTATTTAAATTGACCCTCATATTAATAGATATTTACTTTTAGTATAGTAATTTTTGAACACGCTGAAAGTCATATTTCAGAATGAAAAATATTTGTTTTTTTTTTAATTAATTAGGATATTCCACCGACGATTAGAGGATGTTCTTTTCTCATTAGATTGATATTAAGATTGATTATTTAATTATTAATCTGCGATATCACATCATTATGACGGCTTAATCTTTAATTATTTCCGCGTGTCATTCTTTACAAGTATATTTTGTCATGTTTTGCATGCAATTACATTTTTGTTTAGTGTTAGGTAAGTTAGTTGTTGTCAAATTAATACCACTAAAGATTGTGGCGAGACGATGAAGTATTTCTCCGTTCTAAATCACAAGTTTCAAGTTTGAATTCTGAATATATATAAAATTGCCTATGATAAAAAATGCTTAATCTCAAAATAAAATTCTTCGAAACCTATCCACATCAATAGAAAAATATAGAGAAACTTATTGGTAGTGTACAAATCCAAGCCTAAGCATTTCTGTCATGTCTTCTTTTTCACACTTCCACCAGCATAGTACACATTACTAGATGAATATTATTTTTCTATTGAACTGTCTCACTACAAATATTTGATGATTTTTTTATAAATATTTTGATCGAATCCATCGAAAAAACATAATAGTATGTTCACAAAGAAAAAAATGAAGAGCTCCTTATCAGAATTTATTTTTTATTATGCGATTTTTCAACGAACTAATTTGATAAAAAATAAATAGTAAAATCATGTTTTATAATACAAAATTTTCGTTGTTGATGGTGGAAAAAGTTCTTTTTCTAGTGGTAGAACATATAGACAACATTATTACTATACTTGCTAGTTTCCAAGCTGAACAAAAAACTTTTTAAGTCTTGATTGGATCCAAGTTTTGACAAAGGTGGAGCATGTTGAGGATCAATGTTCAAATATTACAGAAAATATTAATCTAATTATGTTCCATGTGAAAATAAAAGGATGAATAATTTTTCTTAGGAGGAAGAAGATAAATATAGACAACTAATGAAATTTACAAGACTACAAAGTCCATAATTCATCATATAGTCCTAATTAATCCAACTTGTATTGCCAGCTTGTCTTGATATATTTGTCCACATGGGCTTTATAATAATTTACTAATTTCTTTCATTAGCTTTGGGGGGTGGGGGGTGGGGGGGGGGGATAATAGCACTTTTGGTCCCTTAATTGATGACAAATTCCTATTTTGGTCCTATTTGACGAAATATATTTTTAACTTTCAACCAATCGAAATATGCTTTTAGTCTTTTTATGTACAAAATATAATGTATTTGAACTACTTTTAAAATTATATTTTCGTCAAATATTAAGTGACTATACAAGCTTAACATAATGCGTGAAGTTAAATGGCGGTACGATAAATAATTATGATAAATTTGTAAATATTCACAAGAAAAATAATCAAAAGTGTATATTTCAATTAATTGAAAGTCAAATATGTTTCAAGAATCAAAATTAGATTACCGATAGTTGAAGGACTATAAGTGTACTATTATCTCAAGAAAATAATAATCAGAATTTCCACCTATAAATAGCCACTCATTTCATAATCACAAACACCAAGCAAACAACATTTTTCACTACTAATTAGCCACATTCAATTGCTGAGAGTGCTAATTGTTAAGTTTGAAAAATGGCCAAGTTTGGTGCATACTCAATTGCTCTTGTTCTCACATTGAACATTCTTTTTTTCACTATGGTTAGTTCCACTAATGTCCCATGCCCACCACCTCCACACCCCAAACCCCACCCTACCCCTACCCCCTCCACCCCATCATCTAAGGGTAAGTGTCCAAAGGACACACTAAAGCTAAATGCTTGTGCCAATTTGTTGGGTGACTTATTGCACCTTGTTGTTGGAAGTAGTCCAGCCAAGACGAAATGTTGCTCTTTAATTCAAGAACTTGCTGACCTTGATGCTGCTGTTTGCCTTTGCACTGCACTTAAAGCCAATGTATTGGGAATCAATCTGAATGTTCCACTTTCTCTCAGCTTGTTGCTCAACAACTGTGGAAAATATGCACCAAAGAACTTCCAATGTGCATAAGCCATTGTTTTTTTCATTTCCTATATAATTGAGAATTTTTCCTTTCAATTTTTACCTCCAAAGTGTTTTTGTTATGTTGACTGTTTATGGTTGCTCATTTGTAAGGACTATATATATATTTTTTATTATTGGATAATTGCTGCCTTGTTTTCTGTCCCTAGCTTGTATCCATTTTGTATTTGTAATAAATTTGACATACTAAGTGAGATGTTATTGTGACATTTTGGGTTCTCAAATCTACGGATTGAGTCGAAATTCAACGATAATAAGTGAAATACTATGGCTATAAATTTTCCACGTTTTCTACTGTTATTCTTCTTAAAACACCCAACTTAATACATCCTCTACATTTCATATTATATTTCTTTATTTATATTATATTAAAGCACAAATCCTTTCTATAGGGAATGATTGTGACTTTTTTAAAGGGTGCTAATTTTATTAAAGAGGTATAACTTTTTCAATGAGTTGTAAACTTTTTTAAAATATTGTGACTTTTCTGATACGACACAATAATCAACTATTCATTCTACTCTTTATTGTGGATACTGACTTTTCCAAAGAATTGTAATTTTTTTTAAGGATTGTAAATTTTATAACTGAAGATCGATATATGATTCAAAGTAGAGACTAATAAAGCTTTTAGTTTAAGTCCTCAAAAATTTTGTAATAGTAATTTATTAGTTTATTTTTACTTTAAAATTTTGAAATTTGCAGGAAAAAATAGTGTTAGATCTTTATAAAAGGAATAAAGAAGAAAGTTTGTGTTTTTTTTAATAGTAAAAATATTTTAGATCGTGAATTAAACTATTCAAATCTTTATATTATTAGATAAATATTTTTGTATGCAGTATGATCTAAGAAAATGCATTACATATATGTACATGGCCAACTTATAAACTTAAAAATTAAAATATACAATAACATATCTAGTGGAATCCCACAAGCGGGGTCTGGGGAGGATAAAATGTGCGCGGACCTTACCACTACCTCATAGAGGTCGAGAGGTTGTTTCCTAGGAACCCTCGTCACAACAACTCATAAACTTAAAATATCAAAGTCTGAAACTTAAAAAAAAAAGGAAAATATCAATCTGAAACATCGTACCAAGTTTAGTCCAATCAAACAATGTTGATTTACCATGTAGTACTGGTAACTTTCCATATTTCCTTACAAAACTAACCTTTAAAAAAATATAACCGTTAATTAAAAAGAAATCTTCTCATTTAAATACACTCAAGCAACCAAAATCTCACACTAGATTTTTTGTTCTTAAGAAATCAAAGATTTCACAATCTTTTTTCTTAACACAAAAGATTGTGAAAATCTTATTATGAGTTCCAAACGGTGTGCTGCTTGCAAACAATTGAGAAGAAAATGTCCTTCAGATTGTATATTTTTTCCATATTTTCCTCCAAATAATCCTCAAAGATTTTCTTTTGTTCACAAAATCTATGGTGCTAGCAATGTCGGAAAGATGCTCCAGGTAACACTATAGTATATACATACATATTATTACAAGTTATATGAATATATATGAATGAATTCGCAAATATTAAGTAGGTGTCTATTACTTTTAAATTTTGAATTTGTCTTTCATATTATTACAAGTTATATGAATATATATGAATGAATTGGCAAATATTAAGTAGGTGTCTATTACTTTTAAATTTTGAATTTGTCTTTGATCATGATTTCGTGGAACTTGTTGCATTTTGCACTTATGTAGTCGTTCCTCTTATTTTATTAAGTAACCTACACACACACTAGTGTCATTTTCCACTTATCTATTCCTCTTTTCGAAGTACAATTAAGTTGGAAAAATATTATAATTTTCCTCTTGTAAATTGATTATTATTTTTTTGGATGAAATTATCAGCAAGTCCAAGAGCATCAACGAGCCGATGTAGCAGATTCCTTGTACTACGAGGCTTATTGTCGAATTAAGAGTCCAGTTTATGGGTGTGTTGGAATTATCAGTATTTTACATCAAGAAATCGATTATTTTGAATGTGAGTTAGCAAAAGTACAAGCTGAAACTAGCCTTGTCAAAGCTCAGGCACAAACAGAAACACAATTAACACAAAAGCAACCAGTTGAACCCTCATCTTTTCCTCCTTGGTTTTACTAGAATTGCTTGATAATTTCATTTATTCTTTTATTTGAATAATTATTTTATTTTTGATATTGCATTTTCACATAATACTAATTGCAATCATTGAAATTTTTTAGTTATACTAGAAAGGAAGTCAGTTTGAGTGGAAATATAGAACCTTATATTATATGTACATTTTAGTTGTTTGTGAGGTATATACAAGTTTATTGATGATTAGTTAGGTCCTTATGGTCTATAAATATTGGTTTTTATAGTTTGAAAAAGTTCCTTTTCTTTTACTGATGATGATTGGAAAGTTTTTTAAACTAATATGTCCTTTCATCTTTTTCACTTAAATAAAAAAAATTGAGGGTTGAAAATTAGTAAATGATTTTTCTAATTTTTTTCAATTAATATATAAGCAAAATTAGTGAATGATTTTTTAAAATTTTATTTTTTAAACGAAATATCAAGTGTTAGGAATAGATGTTGCATACAATCATTAAGTAATTAAAAATAATTTAAATAAAACTTAATGAAGTAACATAAAATCAAGACAAGATTGTAAATAAAATTCTCTTTGCTACTATATATATTTTATAGTATTTGCTGATTAATTGAAGCTATAACGTAAACTTCCCAATTGAACATAATTGGTTGATTGTACCAATTCCTTGTCATAAATAATTTATATATTACCTTAAGAATGAAAATTCCAAAATTAGAAAGTTAGATTACTAAAATATCTTTTTAAATTAATCTAAATATCAGCCACCATTCTCATAGAACGTGGAACATTTTGATTTTTATTCCTCTTCTTCTATTTTTCTTATAATAATGGTGTATATTATTTTAAGATTGATATTATTAAAAGTTTGAAGTTTTATTATTAATTTATTTTCTTTATGCGTATAAGTAAATATATATCATGATAATTCAGTCACGCTATTAATACTTTTCACTCATAAGTTATTATTATTAAAATAAACATAACAATATAAATTAATAATTAAAAATAATTTTAATCCCATGTAATGAAAAAAGTAACAACATTAACTAAAATCATATATCTGTATGTTATAATAATTTTTGACATTCAAATAAACACAAAACTCTCCATTTTTTGGTGATTGTTTTTCCTTTTTTTTCTTGGAGGGGGGAGGAGATTGTTTATTAACACGTTAGGATTCTTAGCCTAGATCTTAATGTAGAATACAATAATCAAGCGTAAATGAAATTTTGTTCAAGGAACTTCGAGGGTTAGAGAAGTACATGTTTATGTATCTTATTAGGGAAGTTCTTGCTGAACCAATACAAACGGTATGCAGCTTTTGCTTTATCTGGACCTTTTGTCGGTATTAATCAGCCTGAAAGGCATATGCAAATACTTCTTATTCCAAACTTGAGCTTCCCTGTATGATCTATGAAATATATTAGAGGTGTGACACTGGTAGTGTTTGCTAGGATATGTTTCAATGTCTGGCCTTTCAATATAGTTCGTAAATATAATTTTTTAAAACCTGTATTGATATACGGCAATGCCTCCAATCCTAAATAAGTTCGAATCAACTATATGAGTCATCACTCACAATATTGTTCTAACTCATCTCAGACTAATATTACACTAAATTAATACAAATAACAAGTACCAGGAGTTTTTTTATATTTTCTGCTAGCATAAAAACCTCTGACAGCACTAACAAACTCGTAGAACGTGTAAGACCTAAAGCACAGGTGACATACTGACATATGACCTGTTAAATAGTAAAGGAGCAAGCTAATGGTGGTTAAGAAGTGGTTAGGAAGTTGTTAAGAAGTTGTTAGAAATTAGTTAAAGGTTAGTTACATAATTAGCTAGCATGTTAGACACGTGTGTATATTAGAGTATAAATGTACTCATTCTTCAGTTTCTGAAATTGAAAAACACAAGAGAGGATCAAGTCTCTCTTAAGTTCTCTTCTTCTTCATCTTTTTTCTGCTTCAATTAAACTTCCTTAGAGAAGTTTTCATGGTATCAGAGCCCATGATCCGAGGGCCAAATTGAGCTGAAGAAGAAGAGTAGAAGAAGTCTGGCTTTGAGAAGCTGAAGGTTGAAACGTAACCTGTTGATAGAACAGGAAAATTTGGAAGAAATCAAGCTGTGAGAAAACTGAAATCCAGAAGTCGAAGTAGGATGACAAATGCTAATGAAAACACACATGCAGGCTCAAATTTTGCAGCATCAAGGAGTTCTGGGAGAGTTGAAATCGACCACAACCATCCCTTGTATCTGTTGGAAACAGATACACCAGGTAGTTCGTTAATTTCAGTGCAATTGATTGGTTCTGAGAACTATGCTTTGTGGTCTAGATCTATGGTTATAGGTTTGTTAGGAAAAAGTAAATTGGGACTGGTAGATGGTAGACATAGCAAAGACAAATTTGATTCATCCCTGCATGAGCAATGGGAGAAGGTAAATGCAATCGTGTTGTCTTGGATAATGAATTCTGTGGGTAAGGATCTACTGAGTAGTATCATTTATGCTTCTAATGCTCAGAAAGTGTGGCTTGACTTAAAAGAAAGGTTTGATACAGTGAATGGGTCGAGAATTTTTTACTTGCACAGAGAAATTGTCACTTTAGCTCAGGGAACAATGTCTGTGTCTGAGTATTTTTCAAAGCTGAGAAATTTGTGGGATGAATTTGATGCAATCATGCCCTGTCCTGGTTGCAACTGTGATGAGTCCAGAAGTTATGCACAACACCATGGATACCAAAGACTTTTACAGTTTCTGATGGGGTTGAATGAGACATATACTCAATGTAGAAGTCAGATCTTAATGATGTCTCCTATTCCTACATTGAACAAAGCCTACTCTATGGTAGTTGATCATGAGAGTCAAAGGTCTATTACAAATGTAGCAACTATGGTAAGTGATACACTTGAAGGAGCTGCATTTTTTAGTCAAAAAGGTGGTCTCAACTCATCTTACAAAGGGAAGAATGTAAACACTGGAGCTCAGTTTACTTCAGGAAAAAACAATGTAGGTACAGGTTTTAATAACTCAGGAGGAGGGTGGAATACTAGTATGAGTTACAACAGGACTGGAAATAATCAAAGATACCAGAAGAAACAAGCTGTAGTGTGTGAGCATTGTGGATACAATGGCCACACTAAAGAGACTTGCTACAAAATTGTTGGATATCCACCTGACTGGCCTAGAAGTAAGAAGAAAGGGGGAGCTCAATATGCAAATCTTGCAGAAGATCACATTGGGAGTTCTAATTCTAGCTTACAGAATACAGTTCAGTTGCCATCTTATTTTACTCAGGATCAGTATCAACAGATAATACAGTTACTAAACAAAGGTAATGAAGAAGGAAGCTCTAACTCTGCAGACAATCAAGTGAATGCAACAAGTTCAGCTAATGCAGGTACCTTTTTTAAGTCCAATGCAGTCTATTCTAAATGGATAGTAGACTCAGGTGCTACAAATCACATGACTTCAAATTCTGGTGTACTTTATGACTATAAAAGAATTCCAGAACATGAAAATAGCTATGTACATTTGCCCACTGGTGATGAAGCCAAAGTTACTCATACTGGAAAAACATGTGTGCTCAAAGATCAGTCTGTGTCCAATGTGTTATTTCTTCCAGAGTTTAAATGTAGCTTGCTTTCAGTTTCAAAATTAACTAAGGAATTACAGTGTTCAGTGAATTTTTTTCCTGATTTCTGTATATTCCAGGATCTTTGCACTGGCTTGGTGAAAGGGATTGGTAAAGAAGAACAAGGTCTATACATTCTCAGTGGCAATACTTCATCTCCTCAAGCTGTCCAATATTCTGTTAATTCAGCTGATCACAGAAATGAAAGAGTATCTTCTTCCACTACTCTTTGGCATAGAAGATTGGGTCATGCTCCTATAGATATCATTAGAAAGCACAATGTTCTTAAACATCTTGTTCCTGATAGTCATATATGCACTGTATGTCCACTTGCTAAACACACCAAACTACCTTTTACTCTAAGTACTTCCTGTTCAAAATCTGTATTTGATTTACTGCATTGTGACATTTGGGGTCCCTATAAGGTTCCTACCTACAATAATAAAAGATTTTTTGTTACTATTGTAGATGATCTTACCAGATACACTTGGTTGTTCCTTATTCAATCTAAATCTGAAGTGTTAGTAGTCTTAAAAGACTTCTTAACCAGAATAACCAATTTTTTTGGTTCCTCAGTCAAAACTCTGAGAACTGATAATGGCTGTGAATTCCTCAGTCATGAATTTCAGCATCTTATGTCTACACTAGGGATCTCACATCAAACTTCTTGTGTGTATACTCCTCAACAGAATGGGGTAGTAGAAAGGAAACATAGAACAATTCTTCAAGTTGCTAGAAGTCTTAGATTTCAAGCAGGCATTCCCTTAAGATTTTGGGGTGAGTGTGTTGCTACAGCTGTGTATCTTATCAATAGAACACCCTCAAAAATCCTAAATTACAAATCTTCTTTTGAACTCCTATTCAAGTGTCCACCTTCACTCACTCACCTGAAGGTTTTTGGTTGTCTGGCCTATGCTTCCAATACCAAACCATCTGACAAATTTTCTTCTAGAGCAATTCCTTCTGTTTTTATGGGATACTCCTTAACTCAAAAGGGATATATCCTCTATGATATACATTCAAAGTCTTTCTTTACCAATAGGAATGTAGTGTTTACTGAGTCCATATTCCCTTTCTTGCACACTAAGTCTATTGGAACTCCTCTATTTCCTGTTCTTGATATAGCCTACACAGAATCATCTTCACCTTTTCTTCCTGTGTCTACACCTACAAATGCTATTCCTCAAGAAGAGCATAGTGTACCTACTTCTATATCTTCATCTCTTCCAATTGAGTCATCATTAGTACCTCCTAGAAGATCTTCTAGAACAAAGAACCCTCCTAGTTGGATGAAAGACTTCATCACTACCCCCTCTAACTCCTGCACTTATCCTATCTCTTCTTATGTCAATTATTCAAATCTCACTATACCTTATCAACAGGCTTTAGTAGCTTACTCTTCAGTCTTAGAGCCTACTTCCTTTCATCAAGCCTCTCAGGACCCTTTGTGGATTGAAGCAATGCAATCTGAGATGAATGCTCTTGAAGAAAATAACACTTGGACATTGGTTGATCTACCACCTGGAAAGAAACCTATTGGGTGCAGGTGGGTGTATAAAATAAAATACAAGTCCTCAGGAGAAGTTGAGAGGTATAAGGCAAGACTAGTTGCCAAGGGGTATAGTCAGAAACCTGGACTGGATTATTCTGAGACTTTTTCACCTGTTGCTAAGATGGTTACAGTCAGAACTCTAGTAGCCCTTGCTGCTGCATCAAACTGGCAAATCTATCAGATGGATGTCCACAATGCATTCTTGAATGGGGATTTAATTGAAGAGGTATATATGACAGTACCTGAGGGGTTTGCTAGACAGGGGGAGAATCAAGTGGTCTGCAAACTAAATAAATCCTTATATGGCCTTAAACAGGCCCCCAGGCAATGGAACAGGAAACTTACAGATGCATTGTTACAGATGGGGTTCACTCAAAGCCATTATGATTACTCTCTTTTTACTAAATCAGTTGGTGATCAGAGGGTAATTATCCTAATATATGTGGATGATCTACTGGTTACTGGAAGCAATGAGGATCTGATTGTACAAACAAGAAGAGATCTGCAAGCACAATTTAAAATGAAGGATTTGGGAAGTTTGAAGTTCTTCCTAGGCATTGAAGTGGCTAGATCACCAGAGGGGATTGTTATGTGTCAAAGGAAGTATGCTATGGAATTGGTATCTGAGACTGGATTAAGTGCAGCAAAACCAGCTAGTACACCTATTGAAGTTAATCAGAAGCTTACATCAGTCGAATATGATAACTGTTTTCCAAAAGAAGCAGGAAATGAAGATGAAACAGTTGATGATCCTGCAGTCTATCAGAGGTTAGTTGGAAGACTATTGTATTTAACAATGACCAGACCAGACATAGCATTTGCAGTCCAAATGCTAAGTCAGTACATGCACAATCCTAAGAGATCACATATGAATGCAGCATTGAGGGTGGTCAGATACATAAAAGGAACACCTGGAGTAGGACTGTTTATGCCCTCTAACAGCACTAAACAACTAGAGGCCTATTGTGATTCTGATTGGGGAGCTTGTGTTGAAACTAGAAGATCTATAACTGGATATGTAGTGAAGTTTGGAGAAGCATTAGTATCTTGGAAATCAAAAAAACAAGATACAATATCCAGAAGTTCAGCTGAGGCAGAGTTTAGGAGTATGGCTTCTTGCACAGCAGAAGTCATATGGCTTACAGGGTTACTCAAAGAGCTTGGAATACAAGTCAAGCAACCAGTAAATCTCATGTGTGATAGTAAGGCTGCAATCCAAATTGCAGCAAATCCTATTTTTCATGAAAGAACAAAACATATAGATATAGATTGCCATTTTGTAAGAGAACAAATCAGTCAAGGATTACTCAAGACTCATCATGTATCAACCAAAGAACAGCCTGCTGATATACTTACTAAGGGACTGGGAAGATTAGCTCATGAATACTTGCTTGGAAAGCTTGGTATGAAGAACCTCTTCAAGCCATTAGCTTGAGGGGGAGTGTTAAATAGTAAAGGAGCAAGCTAATGGTGGTTAAGAAGTGGTTAGGAAGTTGTTAAGAAGTTGTTAGAAATTAGTTAAAGGTTAGTTACATAATTAGCTAGCATGTTAGACACGTGTGTATATTAGAGTATAAATGTACTCATTCTTCAGTTTCTGAAATTGAAAAACACAAGAGAGGATCAAGTCTCTCTTAAGTTCTCTTCTTCTTCATCTTTTTTCTGCTTCAATTAAACTTCCTTAGAGAAGTTTTCATGACCCAACACACTTCCAAGTTATTATTAGTATCACCCTATGTAGATCTTTTCTTCTGCTATACCCCATTTTTTTTTCTAGATTTGCATGGATTCCGAGGAATTGTTAGGTCTTTCGAAACAACTTCTTTAGCCGTGTCTATGAAATGATCTAAATTTACTGTCCAGTCTGGACTAATAAGTTCTCATCCCTGATGCTCATGTGTCATGATGAACTTTATGAAGTTTAAGATTTCTATTTTTGTTTGGTATTTAGGTGATGCGGAGGTATGGGGTGCCAGAGCCTTAGCAGTGAACAAAGAAAGCATTAGAGAATTCATACAAAAGTTAGACATACCAGCTGATGCAAAGACATCTCTTTTGAACTTAACCCCTCATACCTACATTGGAGCAGCTGCAGAATTGGCTAAGAACGTAAACGAGGCCATACTTTTGTTGAGCAGTCCATATCTTTTGGAATGAGAGCTGAAAAACCTTTGCAGCCCTCTACACTGGTGGCGCATTTATGAGTTGATGCCTTTAAGATAGTATAGATTAAAGGAGAACACTGATCAGATTGAAGTGCCTTTTAGGATGATTATGCGCGATGATTTTTCGATAGATATGGTAATTAGGTTCTAAAGCTAAAAGAAGTGGTATCTTTGATACCTATGTATTATTTTTAAGTGAAGGGTAGTATAAATAGATAGTTTTTTAAGTGAGAGGTATTTACGTAATTTAACTTTAACTTTTATGAGTTGATGCTTTTAAGGTAGTATAGATAGATGGGTGGTAGCATTTTCCAATATTTTTTAAAGAAAAATGTCACGAATCAAACAATCCATTTCGATACAAAGATTCGTCCCTAAAGAAGGTGATCAATTGAAGTTGTACTTGGTAAGTAAAGCATAACAATAGCATGAAAACACAAGAGTGAATAAAATTGAGATAGCAAGGAACATGTAAACACTTATGACAGAAATCTGGACAGAGAGAAAAATCACGTCATTGTTGAACAACGACTTAACTTTTTAACATTCAAGCACTCTTGATTCAAACACTGAATCTAAAATCATAGTTTTATCATTTTCAACCGCCTAAATATTACAAATACAATGTTGTTTGCTACTAATTCATGAGTTTGAACATTTTATTTTGTGTCTCATATAGATATTTACTTTATATGCCTAAAACAATTATATATATTCATATTCATAGGTAGAGATCTAAGAGTAAATATTTCAAAATGCTATTCAACTTTGAGAAGTTATATAGTAAAGTCAAGTTTTATATCAATAAAATTACTAAATTTTGTTTTTTCTATTAATAAAATCTCCCAATTTCTTAGTTGTTGAGTAAGTTCGACGTAGATTTTTGAATACACCTAATTTGAATGTTAAATTACTATAATATCCCCAATAAAAACATCCAAATAAGTATATTTTCTATATTTATAATTATGTTAATATTTATATTATATTAAATACAATATAACAATAACTAAACAAAACAGAGGGGGAGGGAAGAGAAGCTATATTCAAGAGATACAAGAGATTTTAAGAGTGACTTTTTTTATTTTTACATGTCACAATTAATTTTAAAATAAGAAAGAAACTCAAAAAAAGAAAAAAGTTGAAAAAAGATTAATAAAATTGGAGGACATAAATGCCACATCACTTTATTTGTATCTAAGCTTTTATTATTATAAATAGATACATATGCATAACTTCATACTAAAGATTACATCTATTATTTATAGAAACTTATATTTTATTATTTAATTTATCATTATTTACTTCAAATTTTTTATTTAATTATATTGATAATATTTTTAATTAAAAAAAATATATTACATGATTTTGACATTCCGTATCATCTTGGAATACTTCTCTAAAAATTTGCCTAGGTGAACTATGTATTATTATTAGCTAACGATGCAAAGATCGTCAAGAAGTGAATGGATTGTTTGCTGCAAAAAGGCACATACAAACAATTCCCTCTTAAAACTGTTCCCTATATATATATATATTAAGTACAATATTTATAAACAACTTTCCATATGAATCTCAACACAAAAATTAAATAAAATAGTTCCAATGGATAAAAATATTATAGTAGCCGTCTTTGCCGTGGTCCTTTGCGTTACTACGACCACAGCAATTCGTCAGGGTGTTATCACCGCCACAAATCGAGATGATCCTGAGATTCAACAAGCTTTCAAAATGATAAAACATCAGTATAGTGCTAGCCAGGGTTATCATGATGGCGGGATTCAACGAGCTTTCAAAATGATAAAACATCGTTATAGTGATAGCCAGAGTTATGATGATGACGGAATTCAACGAGCTTTTAAAACAATAAAAAATCGTTTTAGTGGTGGCCAGAGTTACGATGATGGTGGAATTCGACGAGCTTTCAAAACGATAAAAAATCGTAGTACTGGTGCCAATGTTTATGATAATGGTGAAATTCATCAGGGTGTTATCATCGCCACGAATCCAGATGATGGTAGAATTCAAGATACATTCAAAATGATGAATAATCGTGGTGCTGCTGGCCAAAGTTACGATGATGGCAGAATTCAAGAGATTTCTAAAACGATAAAAAATCATCAAAGTAGTAGCAATGTTCACGATGATGATGGAATTCAAGAGACTTTCAAAACAATAAAAAACCGTCAAAGTAGTGTCAATATTCACGATGATAGTGAAATTCAAGAGGCTTTCAAAATGATAAAAAATCGTAACAGTGTTGGCCAGAGTTACAGTGACGGTGGAATTCAAGAGGTTTTCAAAATGATAAAATATCGTGGTGGTGCTGCCCAGAGTTACGGCGATGGTGGAATTCAAGAGATTTCTAAAATGATAAAAAATCATCAAAGTAGTAGCAATGTTCACGATGATGATGGAATTCAGGAGACTTTCAAAACAATAAGAAACCGTCAAAGCAGTGCCAATATTCACGAAGATAGTGAAATTCAAGAGCCTTTCCAAATGATAAAAAATCGTAGCAATGTTGGCCAGAGTTACAGTGACGATGGAATTCAAGAGGTTTTCAAAACAATAAAATATCGTGGTAATGGTGGCCAAAGTTATGATGATGGTGGAATTCAATAAGCTTTCAAAACGATAAAAAATCACCAAAGTAGTAGCAATATTCACGATAATGTAGAATTCAAAAGGCTTTTAAAATAATAAAAAGTCATCAAAGTAGTGTCAGTACTCACGATGATAATGAAACTCAAGAGACTTTCAAAGTGATAAAAAAGTCGTCAAATAATTGTTAATATTTGATCTTAAATTTATGCAATCTTGTTTTGGTATAAATTTTATTTAATTTCTGTGAAATAAATGATGAGTATTTTTACGTTGCTTTTTGTTTTTGTTTCTTACTTTACGAAAAAGGAAATTTTCACTTTTAGTCCTCAAATTTTGATATATTTTTATTTTGATCATTGTGATATTTATTAGTGAAGCAAATTTAATGTTTATTATGATCGAGATGTGTATTTTTGATCCCTCTACTTGTGTATCTTCATAAATTTATGAATTATGTAAAATCAAATTATTTGATATCCTTGTATTAATAAGTATTATATTAGGATTGGTTTATATGCCCTAAAAATGGTTTAAGTATAACATTTTCTTTTAAATAAAGAGATCAAAACCATATGATATGTATTTGCATTATATCACTGTAGTTTGAAAAAATTACTGTTCATAGCTATAGTTAGAGTTTTATTGCTATTTTATCTCTCCTCTCTTCTTCTCTCTCGCCTCTTTCCCCTCTCTCTTCAATCTCTTGCCAGATATGCATATGTATACTAATTGCATATATTATTTGACAGATATGCATATTCAATTCAACAAATATACATATACAATTCACCTCTTTCCACTCTCTACCTTCTCTCGCTTGCCTCTCTTCTTCCTCTCCCAATCTTATATGTATATCAGTTACACATATACAATTATGTGACAGATATACACATACAATTTGACAAAATATTCTATAATTCGCCTCTCTCGATCTCGCTCGCTTCTCTTTTCCCTCTCTCAATCTCGCTCGCCTCTCTCCTATAATATCTAGCTATAAATCATAATTTTAGCAAACTATATCTATTTTTTACCTTATTATATTTCAAATATTTGCTCTTTTCGAAAAATACTCATAAATATAATTGATTATCAAGGTACTTAATCATGTACTCAATAAGCAAAATTATAATTGCATTAATAATTGAAGCATCATCTTTTTAATTCATCTCACAGTGGGAGGAGCTTCCAATCTTACAATCTCATCCTTGATATTTCCTCTAATATTCTTGTTAGCTACAAAAGAAAAATAAAGAGAAGAATATACTGTCTAATTTTGCCTAAATTTGATGGATATAAATGGACGGAGTTAAAATGATCTAAAGTTCATTATTATGTACTTTTTCATAAACGATAGAGTGATCTTTTGAGATATTTACTCAATAATAAGCTGTAGTCCAATCCGTGCAATTCTTATACATTCTTAAATAATTATTTTTTATATAATTTGCTTAATTATCAAACAAAATTTAATGAATTTCTTTCTTTTTTTCTTCTTTACCAAGCAAATAGGTCATTTTGTACCTGCCAAACTTTCGAAATCTCCTATATCCAAGAAAAAACCAAAATATCAAGAAATTGAAGTAAAAAAATAAATAAGCAAAGAAAAAAAAATGTCCCATCACATTTTGTTGAATTTCTAGGAACCTATTGCGCAGCTTATGCATAAAAAAACACAAACAAACAAATTAAAATATCATAGTGGATCATGTTGTTTTCATTAAATTTTCAAAATCTATAGTTTACTTTGAAAAAATGAACAAGTATGAAAAAAAATATCTATTCCTGTGATTATAGATTGGGAAATAAGAAATTAAAGTGAAAATATTTTAAAATAATGAACATAATCTAATGATAACTTTGTATAATCTTTGACAATATATTGTCAATATTTGCGGTGATTTTTTTTTGCCACGATCTATCAATACCACACATGTTATAGTGCTAAAAATAAATATAGAATAAATTGAGAACCTTAATATCTCTATATATTCACACTTTGACCCAAATAAGAGGAATATTATTGTTCTTCCTAGTAATTTTCTTTTTCCATATTGTGCTTCTAATATTGACTTTTGCTCATATATTGCTCACATAGGCCACGCAATTTCCTTGGCCAAAAGAGAAAAATGATGACATTGGACTATTTTACACGTTCTTCGTCTCAAAATAGTTGTCACGTTTTTCCCTTTATATTAAATTTGATCAATTTTTAAAAATATAATAGATTAGATCAATTTTTTATATATTCCAAATTAAAATTTAGATATTCCATTATTAAAGAAAAAGTTATAAATTTTCTTATATTAAATGATGAATAATATATTTTATAATATTGATTCTTTAAAAATAAATTGTGATAAGTATTATAGTTTGGAGGGACTGGGGAGTATCCAACTTGTTGCACAAATACGTTTTTATTGATGAAAATAATGGTGTTCTAGATTCTTTTTTCCCAATAAAATGGAATGAGAGCATTGACTTGAAAGGTAAACCGTAATGAGATATTTTGAATTTTGTATACCTTATAACTGTAAATCATCCCTAGAAACAGCTTCTCTACTTCTATGAGGTAGCGGTAAGGTCTGCGTACATTCTACCCTCCCCAGACTTCACTTGTGGAATTCCACTGGGTATGTTGTTGTATAACTGTAAATCATAACAAAGGGCACTATGGAAGTATCTCATTATTTCAGCATATCGTGCTTTAGTGGATCTAATTAGAGTCTTAGTGGATCTAATTAGAGTCTGATTCAGAATTTGAAGTTAATGTTCGTCTATAGAAATCTCAAGTTTATATACAATAATAATCAATTTTACCTTATGTTACAACAGATAAATTGTTTAAAAAAAATAAATAATCATGATATATGCAGAATGTGATTCATCAGAGAAATTAAATCAAAAATATTAACAGACAGTTTAGTTTATTTGCTACTAGCTTCCAAACTGAGAACTAATCTTGATGCATGGGATCCAGGTCATGGCACAAGTTGAGCCTGTTCTAGAACAATGTTCAAATAATTAGAGAGAATAATGTAATTCCCATGAGAAGACAAAAAATGTATAATTTATCTTTGAGGAAGAAGATATAATTATAGAGACAACTAATGAAATTCACAAAAATACAATTTTAGTATGTTTATAATCCAATAATAGTACTAGTATCTCTAACTTGCATATGCCAACTTCTTTGTCTAGACAATATTCTCTATCCACATGGGCCTCTCTCAATTTTTGAAAAATAGAATTGAAAAAAATCAGAATTTTTACCTATAAATAGCCATTCATTTCATCCATTTTAAACACCAAGCAAACTACATTTCTCACTAATATTTAGCCACATTCAATTGTTGAGAGTGCTAATTATTAAGTTTGAAAAAATGGCTAAGTTTGGTGCATACTCAATTGCCCTTGTTCTCACATTGAACATTCTTTTTTTCACTATGGTTAGTTCCACTAATGTCCCATGCCCACCACCCCCACACCCCAAACCCCACCCTACCCCTACCCCCACCCCCTCTACCCCATCCACCCCATCATCAAAGGGAAAATGTCCAAAGGACACACTAAAGCTAAATGCTTGTGCCAATTTGTTGGGTGACTTATTGCACCTTGTTGTTGGAAGTAGTCCAGCCAAGACTAAATGTTGCTCTTTAATTCAAGGACTTGCTGACCTTGATGCTGCTGTTTGCCTTTGCACTGCACTTAAAGCCAATGTGTTGGGAATTAATCTGAATGTTCCACTTTCCCTCAGCTTGTTGCTCAACAACTGTGGAAAATATGCACCAAAGAACTTCCAATGTGCTTAAGCCAAATCTAATTTCTTTCCGTGTATTTGGTGTTTCTTTATTTGTATCCTCGTACTATTAGTTGCTTATTTTCAAAGGAAGTATATTTTTTATTCTAGTTGGTTATTAGAAGGGAAGCTAGCTGTCTTTTTTGTTGTTATTGTTGTAATCCAATGTTTTCATGAAATAAATGCCATCTTTTGAAGTTTATATGTAACATGGCATGTTTGATATAAGGACATACATGGAGTACACTACTGATGGGCTAAATTTGATTAGGTGAGTAGACACATCAATAGCAGCAGTTGCTCTATTTCCTTTTTGTTTGTTGCAAGAAATCTATTCATCAATTTTGATTTTTTTTTCTCTTGACTCTTTTTCAATCGAGATGTATAGATCCTGCTGACAGCTACAGGGGAAGAAGTTGAACGCATTTCCTAAGCTCGCAAGCTAAAAGTTTGACTTTCACCTACCTTTAGAAGAGAGAGAAGAGAAAGAAGCTAAACTTTCATTAATCTCTCTATAATAGTTTGTACTATCTTCTTCTTACGTTAAAGAATCGTGTCTATGACATACAAAACGATTTAAATTAATTGGGTGACACTTAAATTAATCTCCTTATAAAAATATGCACATTCAATTGTCTTATAGTGATTGGATTTTTGTGATCCTTTGTCTTACTACGACCACAGCAATTCGTCAAGGAGGTATCACCGCGATGATGGTGAAATTCAAGAAACTTTCAAAATGATTAAAAAAAATCATTTTAGTAATTACCGCAATTATGATGATGGCGGAATTCAAGAGGCTTCCAAAATGATAATTAAAAATCGTCAAAGTAGAAGCAACATTCACGATGCTCAAACTATTTTACTTTGGGTTTTGCTAAGTTTACAACTATAGAGCAAAAGGACGTGATCAGAGAACCTGGTCCGTGAAGTTTTTGACCTGTAGAAAAGTCAATTTCATATATCTATAAAGCTATACTTTCTGCAGAGTTGGTGGGCACGATAGTAGAGGCACTGCAATGGCAGATGTCAACCAATGATGTTGCTTCTAGTTTTTTTTTTGTCTCTCTTATAAAGGGAATTTATTGATTAAAAAATCAAATTTTTGTAAATCAAGGATATCCGAAGCAAAAGCAGCTCTGTCAAGGAAGTATACACACAAATAACATTTACAATAGAGAATATATGTGGTATATACACAAATGACATAACTTTTACACATGCTATAACATGTCAATTACGTTACCGTAAATGTTTTTTTACTTGTTACATGCTGTTCTTTTGTTACATTTACAATTGAGAATAGCTATTGTAATAATTATTCTCATAATAATTATTCATAATAATTTAAGACAAACAAACTATTCCAACCCAAGTCTAACTCATAATAATTATTATTATTCTTAAGATTTTCTATGACATTTAAATTAATCTCCTTATAATAATATTCACATTCAATTGTCTTATAGTGATTGGATTTTGTTTTGGAGAAGGCACAAACAAGCTATTCTACAGTGATATTAATATTTCTCTCAAAAATTCCTTAGGTGAACTATGTATTATTGTTTAATTAACGATGCATACAAATAATTCTCTCTTGAATTCTCCCTATATATATATTGAGTGCATTTATGAACAACCCTTCATATATATTTCAGCACACAAATTATAAAAAATAATAGTCTCAATGGACAAAAATATCACAGTAGCCATCTTTTTTGTGATCCTTTGTGTTAGTAGGACCACATCAATTCGTCAAGGAAGTATAACCACCATGAACCGCGATGATGATGAAATTCAAGAGGCTTTTAAGACGATAGATTATCGTTCTAGTAATTTCCTTAGTTATGATGACAGCGGAATTCAAGAGGCTTCCAAAATGATAATTCAAAAATCGTCAAAGTGATGTCAATATTCAACGGCCCAACTATCCTTAAAAAACAGGAAAATAGTACTTGAGGACTTTCTAAAGTACTTGAAAAGCTCAAGGTTTTAATAATAATGTGCTTTAGTTTCTTTTTAATAAGTTTGAAGCCTTGTCTACGAGTTGTTCATATTTCAATCTTAAATTTGTGTAATAACTATTTGCCAGCATTGGCAATATACTTATATATATTTTAAAGATATATATATATATATATATGTAGCCCTTAAATTTGCCAGCATTTATAAGTTTGAAAAAATGGCTAAGTTTGGTGCATACTCAATGGCTCTTGTTCTCACATTGAACATTCTTTTTTTCACTATGGTTAGTTCCACTAATGTCCCATGCCCACCACCCCCACACCCCAAACCCCACCCTACCCCAAACCCCTCCACCCCATCATCTAAGGGAAAGTGTCCAAAGGACACACTTAAGCTAAATGCTTGTGCCAATTTGTTGGGTGACTTATTGCACCTTGTTATTGGAAGTAGCCCAGTCAAGACTAAATGTTGCTCTTTAATTCAAGGACTTATTGATCTTGACGTTGATGTTTGTCTTTGCACTGCACTTAAAGTTAATGTGTTGGGAATTAATCTGAATGTTCCACTTTCACTCAGCTTGTTGCTAAACAACTGTGGAAAATATGCGCCAAAAAACTTTCAATGTGATTAAGCCAAATTTAATTTCTTTCATTTTGTTTGGTGTTTTGTATGCTTGTACTAATAGTTGTTTGTTTGCAAATGAAATATATTTTATTCTAGTTGGTTAGAAGGAAGGCTAGTAATTGCCTTCTTTTCGTTGTAATTCAATAATTTTCATGTAATAAATGTCATCTTTAATTATTTGGAAGTTTATAGGTAAAGTACAATGAGATACTGTAACAATCCCAATATCAGAATAAAAATATTAAGTATTATAATTACTAAACTCAACGTTAGTATCGAACATAAAACTAATAAAGAACTTGGAAAAACAACAGAATAGTAAAGGATAGATCCAATAAGATAACTTGAAGGGAGATGAGAAGATAGACTCAATGAAGGGGGGTGAGAGGACTAGACATTTCTTTTCTCAACAATTTTCATAACCATTTTCTCTTATCCGCTATCTTTTTATCTAGTTGTTATTTGGATCCGGGTCCCAAATCAGCCTTTACAAAGGCCTTTCAATTTTATTGCTTCTTCTCAACCAAATAACTAATTGTGCGACATTCATGTATCTATTAAACATTGAGCCAAATCTGGTTCATCACAGATACATGGAGTAAACTACTGATGAACTCATAATAATAATTACTTTTTAGAATTCCTGTGATTTGCTTATTAGGAAAAATAAAAATTTATGATATCTTTTCCTTTTTTTTATTACACGCATATATCAGAAAATTCTTTTTCTATATTTTGCCTAGTTTTCTTTTTTGGATCAACTTAGATCATATATGGGTTGAACGAGTTATATTTTCATAAATTAAATTAATCTCCATATAATAATCATGAGTGCTATATTCTTCTTACAGTAATGAATCATGTCTATGACACACAAAAAGATTTAGATTAATTGCATTGACATTTAAATTAAACTCCTTTTAATAATATACTCATTCAATTGTCTTGTAGTGATTGGATTTTGTTTTGGAGAAGGCACAAACAAACTATTCTACAGTGATATTAATATTTCTCTCAAAAATTGCTTAGGTGAACTATGTATTATTGATTAATTAACGATGCATACAAATAGTTCTCTCTTGAATTCTCCCTATATATATATTGAGTGCATTTATGAACAGCCCTTCATATATATTTCAGCACACAAATTATATAAAATAATAGTCTCAATGACAAAAATATCACAGTAGCCATCTTTTTTGTGATCCTTTGTGTTACTACGACCACATCAATTCGTCAAGGAGGTATAACCACCGTGAATCGCGACGATGGTAAAATTCAACATGCTTTCAAAATGATAAAAAGTCATTTTAATAATTACCGTAATTATGATGATGACGGAATTCAAGAGGCTTTCAAAACGATAATTCAAAATCGTCAAAGTGGTCTCCATTTTCAACGGCCCAACTATCCTTAAAAAACAGGAAAATAGTAGTTGAGGACTTTCTAAAGTACTTGAAAGGCTCAAGGTTTTAATAATATTGTACTTTAATTGTGTTTTTAATAAGTTTGAGGCCTTGTCTATGAGTTGTTCATATTTCAATCTTGAATTTGTGTAATAACTATCTGCCAGCATTGGCAATGTGCTTATATATGTTTTAAAGATATATTATTCTTTGTTGAACTACAACTACTAATTTTATCAGAAATTATAAGATTTTGCCTCAAAAAATATTTTTTTGGGTCATGCAATCGTCTTAATCTATATGCCAAGTTGAATTTACCAAAAGTAATGTTGAAAATGAAAAGAAAATGAGGATTTTTTAAAAAAGAGCAAACACTTGAAACATAATAAGGCAAAAAATAGCTATAGTTTGCTAAAATTATGATTCGTAGCTACATATTATAGGAGAGAGGCGAGCAAGATCGAGAGAGGGAGGAGAGAGGTGAGCGAGAGAGGGCAGACAATGGAGAGAGACGAGTTTTATATGTATATTTGTCAAATTGTATGTGTATATCTGTAAAAAAAAATTGTATATGCGTAACTGATATAAATATGTATTTGTATATCTAACAAGCGAGATTAGGAGAGAGAGAAAAAAGAGCGGAGAGAGGCAAATTATATATGTATATCTGTCGAATTGAATATGTATATATGCTAGTGGTATATATACGTATTTGTATATCTGGCAAGATATTGGAGAGAGATAAGAGAGGCGAGAGAGAGGAAGAAAGGGAGAGAAAAAATAGCAACAAAACTCTAACTATAGTTATAAGTTATAATTTTTTTAAACTATAGTGATATAACGTAAATATATATCATATGTTTGTCTAGTTACATAATTTATTTACAGAACATCACAATTCTTACACTATTGACAATTTTGGGCCTCTTATCTATAGTATAGCATCTTGAATTTATTGTTTTGGGCTTGTCCGTAACAATGATTGGGCCTGCATCAATTCCCTTCAAACAACAGTTTTCAGGACTCAAATCCTTTGGACTTTAACTAGGTCTACTAATCTTTATGGAAAGGGGGAAGTACACATATAGTCAATGTTGAGATCTCTATTTAAGTACTAGTCACAATGTAAAACATTTAAAACTTTAGTCATTTCATAATCAACTTTAGGTTTACATAAACTAAAATTGCAAGAATGTGCCTTGTCAAGATCAATTTTGAGATAATTACGACTCAAATTTGACTTGCTAAGTTATTCTGATATTTTTCAAGAGTCTCAAACATATAAAATCGAAATTGATACTTATTTATCTGAAGTTTAAACTATCGATCATAATTTTTCCGATAACACAACTTGGTTTATTAAATAGGTGTTGTGGATGATGTTCCATGTCTAACAAGACAATATAAAAATAAAATAAAAAGGAAATTATTTTTTCGTAGGCCTCACAATATTATCCCATATTCACAAAAATGACCTAAAAACTAAAGGTCTCAAAATGACCAAATCACCAAAAGTTCTCACACCTCAAACTCTTTTCATTATCCCCACTCCCTATCCAAACCAATATAAACCAGTACAAATACACACACACACACATAGTAAACCAGAAAAACAGAGGAGGAGAAAAAAGAAATGGCAGCAGAGTCAGTGACAAGAATGTCATCTGCTGCTTCTTCACTCTGTAACTTTAATGGGTCTCAAAGACCCGTACCCGTTTCCAACCGGGTCACTTCTTCTCGGAGGAATCGATGTGTCAAACTACAGTCCCTTGCTTCTACTTCCATGTCTGAATTCTTTGGAAGCTCACGATTGTTCTCTTTTAATGCTTCTAGAAGCTCAAGATTATCTCAGAAAACAAGAAAGAATGGATTTTCTGTTATTGCTATGGCTGCTGCTGATGGTATTTCAATTCATTTTGCTAGAGTATCAAAATTTTCCGATTTATGGTGTCAATTTTAAATACGTAACTTGTAAAGATAACTTTTTTATTACTTTGGGGGGTGGGGGTGGGGGGTGGGGGGGAAGGGGGTAATGGATAGGTTGGTTTCTTGGGTAAAAGTTGTTATCTTTTTAGTCTTTGTTTTGGCTGCTGCTAAAGGTATCAATTAGTTTCAATTCTTTTTTGCTTAGAGGATTAAATTTTTTAATTTTATGGTGTAAATTATAAATGGTTAACTTGTAAAGATTACATCTTTTTGGTGGTGGTGTTTGGGGGGTGGGGGTGGGTGGATAGATTGGTTTCTTGAGCAAGAGTCTTGCTTTTCATTATTTTTATATTGAAAGATTAATGAATAGGATAAAGACCATGGGAGGCAAAGGTTGGGAGTCCAATATAGGCTAAAAACCTAGGTGATTTCAACCAGTCTACATAAGTCCTTTTGGAAAGAGTTACTGGATGTAGGTACCTAGTATTATAGTTGCGGTGGGCGCAAGTTGGCTGGAACACCACCGCCATTAATAAACTAAATGAGAAGTATGATTATGATTGGAATGGATGCAGAATATATATATAGCTGGATTTTTCTAGGTTGAATTGAGACACAATTGATTGATTGATTGGAATTGAGAAACTTAGATTGTTTTATTTTATTTGACTGCCTTAATTACTGATTTTTATAATGTGGAATATAATTATGATTGGAAACATAATAAATTGGAGAAAATAGGCTCGAGAAAAGGAAGGTCTTTTTTGCTGAGAACAAAAGGGGTTTGTTTTGAATATTCATGAACAAGAAGGAAAATGAAGTAATGAACTTTGGATCGAGGGAAAGAAAATAAAGGTTGAATCTTTAGTCTGTATAATTGTAAAAATATAGTGCCTAATCTCTGAAGGTGTCTATTTTGGGTTCTGCTGTGGTCTTTCTTGCTTAAAGATCAGACTTGGTGAATGGTGGTATCCTCTAGTTACTGCATTTCAAGCAAAATGGCATCGGTCATTAAGAATTTATTTGGATGTCAACTTCTAGTTATGTTTATTTTTCGAAAACAAAAAGAGAGTAGGTGGATGGTTAGAAACATTAATATCCTAGACACTTTTTTCAGTGTTATGGTTTACCAATCACAGTCTAATCAAACACTATGTCTAAGGAGATGAGTATATATTTTAGGTTAGTACCGACTCTTGTGACATAGATGTTATATGGTGTTCATTTTTGTCTAGAGAGTGTCGCACTCCTGGAACATAAACTGATGTGCTGCTTTTTTTAATTTATCTGCAGATGAGAAGAGAAAAGTGCCCCTGAAGGACTATCGCAATATAGGAATTATGGCTCATATAGATGCAGGGAAGACAACTACTACTGAGCGGGTTCTTTACTATACTGGCAGAAACTATAAAATTGGTGAAGTGCATGAGGGAACTGCCACAATGGACTGGATGGAGCAAGAGCAAGAGAGGGGGATTACAATTACTTCTGCTGCTACTACCACCTTCTGGAACAATCATCGTATCAACATAATCGATACTCCTGGTCACGTGGACTTCACTCTTGAAGTAGAGCGTGCCCTTAGGGTTTTAGATGGTGCCATATGCTTGTTTGACAGTGTTGCTGGCGTAGAACCTCAATCAGAAACTGTTTGGAGACAAGCTGATAAGTATGGAGTCCCAAGGATATGTTTCGTAAATAAGATGGATCGTCTTGGAGCTAATTTTTTCCGAACAAGAGACATGATAATAACAAACTTGGGTTCTAAACCACTTGTAATTCAGATTCCAATTGGCGCAGAGGATACATTCAAAGGATTAGTTGATCTTGTAAGGATGAAAGCTATTGTTTGGTCGGGAGAAGAATTAGGGGCAAAGTTCTCGTACGAGGATATTCCTGCTGACCTTCAAGAGCTAGCTGAGGAGTATAGGGCACAAATGATTGAGACTATAGTTGAATTGGATGATGAAATTATGGAGAAGTACCTGGAAGGAGTTGAACCTGATGAGGCAACCATTAAAAAGTTGATCAGGAAGGGAACTATCTCTGGCAGTTTTGTCCCTGTATTGTGTGGCTCAGCTTTCAAGAACAAGGGAGTTCAGCCGCTTCTCGATGCAGTTGTGGATTATTTGCCTTCTCCAATAGACGTGCCACCCATGAATGGAACCGACCCGGACAACCCAGAGTTGATCATTGAGAGGGTCCCAAGTGATGATGAACCATTTACTGGTTTGGCATTTAAGATTATGAATGATCCTTTTGTCGGATCTCTCACATTTGTCAGGGTATATTCTGGAAAGCTTAGTGCAGGATCGTATGTATTAAATGCAAACAAAGGCAGGAAAGAGAGAATTGGCAGGCTTCTGGAAATGCATGCTAACAGCCGAGAGGATGTAAAGACAGCATTAACTGGTGATATTGTTGCTCTTGCTGGATTGAAAGATACAATTACTGGAGAGACATTGTGTGATCCCGAGAAGCCTGTTGTGCTTGAGCGCATGGATTTCCCAGATCCTGTTATAAAGGTTGCGATTGAACCTAAGACCAAAGCAGACATTGATAAGATGGCGCAAGGCTTAATAAAACTGGCTCAAGAGGATCCATCTTTCCATTTTTCACGGGATGAGGAGATTAACCAGACAGTTATCGAGGGAATGGGAGAATTACATCTTGAGATCATTGTTGATCGACTAAAAAGGGAATTTAAGGTATGTATCTGGAAACTCCTTCAAAGCCCCCGAAAAGAAAATAAAACCTATTTTTTTGTCGTATTATTATCAGAAGAATTGCATCGCAGTTTCTAGATGCTTTCAGTATTACTCTTTTTTACTGCTTAAAGTGATATCTGATAGGAGAAAATTGTCTGGATATATACAAAATGCTTTCCTAACACATTCCGAAGCAGTTATTTATTGTCTGGATATTTGCAAACCGTTTGCTCAGCACACCAAAACAGATATTTATTGTCTCAATATACTCAAAAAATGCTCGCTGGGAACGCACTCCCAGGGACATATATATGTTGCCAATATGAGCTTTCTATCTGTTTGAATTGTCAAGGTATCTGCTTCATGCATTGCTGGAAATCAGATGAATAACAAAATATTTAGTGAAATTTATCTCTCTCTTTTTTTTAATGGGCTGTGGGCTCCATTTAGGTGAAATTTATGATGAATGAAAGATAGGAAATTTTTCAAAATCCTAAAAGGGAAAAGAATTACAACTTTGATCTTCTCTCAGCGTCGTCACCTTCACAGGACATGTATCTCCCAAAACTAGACTTTTGTTTCCCATCATTGTACAAGGCATATTCAGTTTGCTACTGCATAAATGTCTCTCTCATGTCTTTGATTTTCTTGTGAAATTGCTGCTCAATGTAATGCCTATTTTGATCACTTGGCTATCTTTGCCTACCATCTTATTTACAGTAAATGCCTAGTAGAACTGAAAGATTTCTTACATCTAGTAACTCTGTGTTGCTTATCAATTGACAGGTGGAAGCTAATGTTGGAGCTCCACAAGTAAACTACCGTGAGAGCATTTCCAAGACCTCAGAAGTGAAATACGTACACAAGAAGCAGTCTGGTGGTTCAGGACAGTTTGCTGATATCACAGTAAGGTTTGAACCCATGGAAGCAGGTGGTGGATATGAATTCAAGAGTGAAATCAAGGGAGGTGCAGTGCCAAAAGAATATATTCCAGGTGTTATGAAGGGATTAGAAGAATGCATGAGTAACGGGGTACTGGCAGGCTTTCCCGTTGTTGATGTTCGTGCTGTGCTAGTAGATGGATCTTACCATGATGTGGATTCAAGTGTTTTGGCATTCCAGTTGGCTGCTCGGGGAGCTTTTAGGGAAGGGATGAGAAAAGCTAGTCCACAATTGCTAGAACCCATAATGAAGGTTGAAGTAGTTACACCAGAGGACCATCTAGGAGATGTGATTGGTGACCTTAACTCAAGGAGAGGCCAGATCAACAGCTTTGGAGACAAACCTGGAGGTCTCAAGGTATGAATAGCAGATTCCTTTCATCAATTTGTTCGTTATAATCTATGTCTGCACCTTCCAACTGCACTTTTTGTTGAACAAGAATTGGGGATCTATAGTGTTCACATAATAATCCAGCATGCATAGAATAGTAGTACATGAATTAGGTCATTTTAAAAAAAGATACTACTCCCCCTGCCTCAATTTCTGTGGCATTTCTCGGAATTCGAGATAATTTTTTCATACGTCTTTTAAATATCTTGAATTATGAGTTATTATGACTAGTAGTAATTTTTACATAGTTTCAAATATGTGAATTTTATTTCAAAAAGGTTAAAGATTTCATGCCCAAATTCACGGTCAAAACTAAACTGTTTGACTCTTGAAATCTGAACGGAGACACGTAAATTGGAACCAAGGGAGTAGTATTTCATCTTGTCCAACATTTATACCACATTTTTCATTTTGAGACACCTCAATGTATTTGGCATCATTCTACTAATACTATTATTCTATACAACTATTACAATTTTCAAGAATTCAATTTGCTTTAATCATCTAACTTGGATATTACTTTATCTCAATCAAAATGATTTTTCAACTATCATTTCATTTATTCCATCTCATTTTCTGTGATGGTCCTTTTACTGGAAATAGAGTTTAAGATACAAATTTGATTTTTTTATATTATATATTAGTGATATTGAAAAAATTATATCTATAAAGTAATGGTTGAATAAGAATCAAAGTAACTTTATTTTGAAAAATGGATAAAGGAAGAAGATATCGTAGTGTTCAAAATTGACGAGGTTGATTACTGAAAGTTGTGAAATTTGTATAGAAATAAAATGGTGTTAAACATTTCAAAACATTCTAAGATTGGAAGTCATAAATTGGTAACAAAGGAGTAACAATATTCACCACGAACGATTTAATATATTTGTCAATTATTATTTTAAGACCAACTTCATACATGGCCCCCTAAACTTGTTTGATATTTTCATTTAGACACTTAACGTCGGGCTAGTACCCTATTAAACACCTACATTCTTCTAAAATGTTTCATTAGACACATTTTCTGACATGGCAAAGTATATGTTTCCCCTTGTTTAGCGCATTCAGTGCCTGGAAAATGGTTTTAAAAAAAATTCTCTCTTTCTCCATTTTTTTCTTTTCCACTGGTTTTGCTTGAAGGTCTACCATCTCACCCAAAATTTTCAAGGCCGTGGCAGGCTCCATGGCGGGCTTGCCAGACCCCCTTCTCACTAGGAACACTTCCGAGAATAACTCAAATCCAGTTTGCCCAATTCCAACACCACAATATTCAGTTGCAATTTTCTCAGATAATTTTGAGGAACCAACACCTGAGATTGGTTTCTTCAAATCCATGATCCCCTTTTCCTGTTTTCCCTCGGTTGCCGTTTTCGTAAGGTTTGAATCAGTCATCCAATTCTAAAAGAAATCAATCGGTTTTTAATAGGCATTTAGCGATCATGATTTTCTCTGCTTTCTTTACAGAAATTACCACTTAGTGCTTGCTTTCTTAATTTTCTATAGAAGTTCCTTTCTCACTCTCTGGCGAATAATTTTGGTGGAAGAATTTCATGTGTTCTTTTGAAAAATCCATGCGCAGATCTTTACATTATTTATCTTGATGCATCACCAAAAGTTCATTGAATATTTTGAGGAACAGAGCTTTTTATGGTATTTTTTCCTTATTATTTGGGATCAAAACCACATGTCACTCTCTCATTGGTAGCTTTTTGCCATGTCAGCTACGTGCAAATGCGCGCATTTTATCTCATAATAATGTGTCTAATTGAAGCGCTTCTGGAAGAGTTTAGGTGTTCAGTAGGTACTAGACCATGTTTAAGTATCTAAATGGAAAAACCGGACAAGTTTAAGAGGGCGCTTATGTATTTGGTCTTATTTTATGCTCTTATCTGGTCGGACATTGTCATGTAAAGCGGGGGATTGATGGTGTATATGGTTTCTCTCAGAAGATTTATAAGATAGACTGCTTTATCTACTTTTAAAATGACGTCTAGAGGAATTGTAACATGTCATATTTTACAATCATGAAGAATAAGCATATGTTAAAAATATGCGTTTGATAAATTGCAGGTGGTGGATGCTTTAGTTCCATTAGCGGAGATGTTCAATTACGTTAGTACCTTGCGAGGAATGACAAAAGGACGTGCATCATACGTTATGCAATTAGCTAAGTTTGATGTTGTCCCACAACACATTCAAAATCAACTTGCCAAAAAGGAGGAAGCAGCAGCTGCTTAGGCAAGTCAGCTTCCAGATTTTCGATCTACCAACTTAAAAATAGGTATTTATTACTCGACGAAGACGTTAAAGATTGCACAACATTCTTTTTGTTACGCACCAGCATGGAACAACTATGGAGAATAGCTGATATTTAGTTATACGTCCGAGTTTTTTCAGCCATTTGTGTATCTTGTAAGGGGTGGAACAGAGAAAGGACTAAATATTTTAGGGCAAGATTGGGTGTGGCCTGATTGTGGGATCATCTTTTTTCTTACTATAGAAACAAGTATATGCTTTGTAACAATTTGAAGCTCTTTATTTGGGATCTTAGGTGTAATATCTGACGGTTTGAGTTGTTTTAAGTTTGCTTTCAAACCCGGAACTAATCGGGTGGAGTAGATAAGTTCCTTGTTAAACAAAATAAATGTATATCTTAAATTAAAAAAATAAGTAAAGATCTCTCCTCAAGCGGTTACTGAGTAAGTAATTGAGGGCTACCTTTGCCCGACTCTTACCATGGGCTGCTGTGCTTGAACTTTTCATTGCACATGATTTTCCCGTTGTATACATCAGTTCCCTTCTTATAGAAATTAGAAAGACAAAAAAATTGAATACTTAGTTAATTTATCCCTTACTAGTATTACAGTCAATATTTCAATTCGTGTGTTGCAACTCTTATTTATAAATTAGTACTAAGGTCCAAAATGAGCAAAGAATAGTTTGATGTATTTTGAGAAATCAAAAATCAGAACGAAACGAAACTCTTTTCACAATGTTTATGCTCATGTAATTTAATACTTACTGTCTTTTTATGTGACACATTTTCTTTTTTGGTCCGTTTCAAAAAAATGTCATCTTACTCTACTTTAAAATAATTAAACCTTAAAATTATTTTTAAACCGTTAAAAAAATAATTTTCAACCATACAGATATCTCAAAATAATTTTAGATCAAAATTTCAAAAATCATGCATAGCCAGCTAGGGTTTTAGTGCCTTTTTCACCCCTCACAAAAATATTTAAGTTAATTACAAATTATGAATCAAGCAAAGCCCATTTATTGATTATTTAAACACTAACACTTACTGAAAAGGGTTGGACAACTGAATTAATCTTCAGCGGATGTTTTGAAACCAATCGTCCCAACAGAGCTTCGTTCTCTTAGTGGGCATGCAGCCATGCACATTAATCACTTTATGTGAAACCACTTTAGTAGGAATTGGAAATTTTCACCTAATGATTCTCATAGTCAGATGCTGATATTCAAAAATTTTGGGGGAAAAGTGAGAAAGTTGGAACTGGCAGAATGCACAACAATGAAGACAAACGGCGTAATCAATCAGACCTTTCAGACCCTCAAAGCAAAAACAAGATACAAATCTGTAAAAGTTGCCACAGAAAAAAGTTCAAGAAAAACCCAGACATCATTCGACATTACACTTCGAGAGCTAATAAAGGAGTTCATAATGAACAAAGGTTAAAAAATAATGGATGGTCCTTGCTACTTTTGCTGGTGAGTTGTAAATGTCGCTACTTATCTAACTTGGACAATTCCTGCATTTATCAATTTCTGGATCTTGTCCATCACAAGAGGATTTTTCATATGATCTTGTGCAGCACGAGGGTTCTCCTGGAAGTCAGTTAGCACCTGCTCGAAGTACAAAACGCAGGTAAGTTACAAAGAGTAGAAAATACGCCCACGTCCGCAATGTATTGACAAGTTGAAGATGCTATTCTCAGAGAATCAAATATTACCTGTCGCATTACTGGGTCTGTAAGGATGTTCTGAATTTCTGGATCCTGCATCCCCTTGGCCTGCTCAAGGAAATTGATTATGAATGTTAACCATCACCAGTTAGCTCTACTTGGAGGAAAATAAGATTATAGTGCAAAGAAACAATACCTGTCTCTCTTTGAGCTCCTCTGGAGTTAAATCTCCACGGCTTGCCTTGTTTATTTGCTCTACACATCTGCAAAATGAATACAGCATTACCTAAAAAACTTCAAAGAAGGCAACAGATGAGATATAAGACCACAGGAAAAAGTAGTATGTGTCTACCTCTTAACACCATCTAGAAGTTCCTGATTCTGAGGATCATGCTTCAGTCCTTCCTGGTAAGTTTTCAAAGCTTTTTCATACTCTTTCATGAAAAATTGAACGGCACCCTTCCTAGTGTAGCCCTTTACAAATGTTGGATCGAGCTCAAGGCACTTCTCAGCATCCTTGAGCCCCTCAGGTAATGCGGCTAACTTCGTGTAGCAGGCAGCCCGGTTGCTATATGCCTAACAAAAAACAAAGGAAACAATAGACATCATCACTTGCAGTTACCAAGGATTGAGTCCTTAAATGAAGGACTGGGAAACTCCTCAAGTCAAGAGGTAACAGGTCATACCCTCGGGTCTTTGGGATTCCTCTTTATTGCTTCAGTATAATGTTTAACCGCCTCGGGATACTTCATCTCTTTGAAGAACTGGTTTCCTGTAACATAGTGAAGAAAGTTAGCCCCACAAGAGGAAAAACAATAAATACAGCCTTAGAAAGAACTCTACCTTTCTCGCGCTCTTCATCTGCTATTTGTGGGTTGAAATACTCTTGTTGTTCTAATTCCTTTTTCGCCTTCTCAGCATCATTCAGTTTCTTCAGCGTATCTGGGTTGCGATGCTCAGTCAGAGCTTTCTGGAAAACCTCAATTGCAACATCAAAATCCTTCGAACTCTTAGCCAGCTTTGTCAAGGCAGTTCCCTTTCGAGTCAGAGCCCTTGCAATCATCTTATAGTCTGACCTTAGCTCTCGCCCCCTTTCAACAGCTGTGTCACAATCTTTGATACATTCCTCATACTGAAATCCAGGCCAAAAACAAAAAAAGTTATAACGTGCATAAACCAGAGCAGAGCACTTATGCAAAAAAATTCACAGGTAAATCATATAATCACAGGAAACCGATTGAAGACCTGGAACTAGGCTCAAAGTATTACACTTGCTATGTGTGAAAAAGAGGACAGAGAAACCTGGGAGACAATGGGGATGGGGCAACACACAACTCTTCACCATGTCTAATCCTCTAACGACTCAGTATCATTAAATGCAGTTGCCATAAAAACCAAGAACATATAGATGGAGTAAGTTGTCACAAAATCATTTCCCTATTCACCCCTTCAGCTTTATCTGCTAGTACTGGTCCCAGATGGTGACTAATTAGCAAAGGAAGTGGACTAACTCAAACCCTTCCCCTTGAACTCAACAGTTTGGAGGGTCAACTTGGTGATTAATTATATTAGAAGTTCAAAAAGAAAGTCGATGAACTGGCAAACCTTCTCCCTAAACTCAAGAGTTCTTGGTTGGTAACTTCAGCTCATTTTAGAATTAATTTCATGGAATTTGTAATCATTTTCCTTTCCAGCCAGTTGTGGCTACCTGAGAAACCGGAGTGTGCTTGTAATGCATCATACACCCAACAAGGCATTGCAGCAACTAGAAACTGCCATGCAAACACTTACAGAAACAGACAAATATCTCCCAAGAGAACCATATACAGACTCTGTTAACCATAAAAGAGGATGTGACTACTACCACCGTAACAGGTGAAGAAAGATACAGTTATTGAAGAGGTTAAAATTGCAAAACATGTAAGAGACTGCTACCATTGTCAACTATTTCTAACAAAAAAGGTCACAGCATTACTTCACTACCATCAGCAAACAACTCTAAGCTGTATCAATTATGGAAGGTTGGAATAAACAAAAGTCAAAGAAGAAAAGAACAAACATAATCTACAAATAACTGTGCAAGAAGGTTACCAATATCCAGGTTTTAATTACACCTGTAACATTTGGGTTTCTACGGAAAACGTTATGTTTCCTTTTAAATAAAGTCTCACATGACTATTAACCCAGAACCAGTTGGGCACCTATATCAGGGCATTGAGTAGAATTTTGAGGTTCATTAACAAGCAGATTTTCAATGAAAGAGCACTACACCACTCCATGCCTGATACAAGCTATAAAATCCATGCACTAGCACCTGTATATTTGGAATGTCACTGTCCAATCACCACTTCACAGCTGTTCGTAGGTTTCAAAGATGGCATTAGTAGATAAGATTTTCCATTCACATTGAAGACCTTTCATTAATTATTATGCTCTCCTAATAGAGAGACAACTCAAAAGGGAAATTCTACCGCAGCAAGATAAACTATAGACACACACCCTCTCCCACCACCCAAAAGATAAAAAAGAACAGATAACAAAGAAGATATGTAACCTGCTTTTGGACACAAAAGCCAAACAATTGCCCCAACCAAAATATCAATAAATAAAGGCTAGACAATTGGTGGGAAATACTATAACAACGATCAGCCAATAACAGCCAAGCCAAATACCCAAACAAAGAACGAACACCTTGAGAAGGGTATATCACTCAGATGTGCAAACTCTAATACACAGAGAAATCAAACCTCATAAATCTACCAATAAGACAAATAACTACTATCTCATCTGACAATCCACGCCCCTCTCGACTACAACATTTCTTGTATGAAAAGGAACTAAAACCTTACAACAAACCCCACAACCTTTGTTATATTGACATAAAAAATACTGAACTCGCCAAGGAGTAAAAGCACTACCAGATGGCCTTTTAACTAGGAGAAAAGCAAAATCCTTCCACATGACCTATTGTTGATGATGAACTCTAGTTCCTCCAAGCATATCACCATAAAAAATGCATAAAGAGAGCAAGCACATGTAGTAAAAATTGATACTCCTTTCCTCCATTCCAATTTATACAGACTCTCTAACCATTTTCAGGATTTTTGTATTTAAACAACTTTAAAGCACGACATGGGACTATCCTACCATGCCTGCACCCGCTAGATGGAAGAAATCACCTGACTTCTCTTTACTGCTAGATTCCGACCTTTGTCTACTTGAAACCTCAGCTCAATTACACTACAAAAGCTAACTCCAAAAACATAAAACTCTTTTTGATCAAGCTAAACGTTAGATCAACTGTAGCAGGCGGGGATCATAAAAACAGATAAGCACCACAAACTAGGCAAATCAATCGGACTTGGTTTCTTTTTAAAGAGTTTCAAACTTTTAGCTATACTACTAATATCACTATACTATACAATTCAAACGAACATCATACACTCCTATCCAACCATATATCGCTAGAAGTATTAAGGAATGTGGATAATACCTTTCCCATCTCCAAGTAGACAGCGGCGCGGTTAGTAATGAAAGATATATCTCCATCATCAAGCTCAATAGCCTTAGTATAATGCTGAATTGCAGTCTCAAAATCCTTCTTTTTGTAAGCTGCATTACCCGCCTCTTTCTCCTTCTGTGCTTTTGCTTTCTTCTCTCTAATCTCCTTCTCCTCCCCAGACACATCCATTGGCTCCGCCTCCGGTTCAGGCTCGGGACGCTTCTCTTCCTTCACATGCTCCGTCTCCGCTGGTCTCTTCCTCTCCGCCGAAGCTTCCGGCATCTCTTCGTCCTCCTCCGGCATCCTCGTCGACAATTTCACACCTAACAAAACTCCAAGTGCTTGCATTACCCTCTGATCCTTCAAATAAAGGTTCAGATTACTTGGATTCTTCTGAATATCTTTCATCATGTTAACAAAATCAGGCTGTTGCAAGTAAGCCCGTGTACTCGCGTCCGCGGTCAACTTAGCCCACATCTCCGGACCGGAAAACGCATCACCAAACGGACTCGCCGGACCTCGAGATCGGCCCTGAGCTGACTGAGCATCAGCAAGACCCGATTTCAATCCCTCATTATTTGGATCAATCTCAAGCCCCTTCTTGTAAGCAGCAACGGCATCGTCGTAATGATGAAGTCCAGAATGTGCGGCACCAAGACGAGAATACCCCTTTGCCCAATCAGGCTTAAGTTCAACTGTTTTCTGGGCATCGGATAAAGCATCGGAATATTTCCCTAGTGATGCGTAGGCAGCAGATCGGTTGGAGTATAGAACGTGATTGGTGGGAGCAAGATTGATGGCTTCAGTGAAGTAAGTTATAGCGTCGTTGAAATTGCCGGCGGCGAAAGCGGCGTTACCTTTGGCCTTAGCTTCGTCGGCCATGACTGTTCTGATTTACAGGAATTTTGTTGAAGAATGTGTAGAAGAGTTATGGTGAAGAGAAGAAATGGGAGTTTTTAGGGCTTTATTTAAGTGGGGTGTGTGTGGTAGTGGCGACTACCAGAGGGTTCTTGTAGGTTCTGGTTCAGGTTCTGGAAAGTTCGATGACGATTGGAATTATTATTATTAAAATTTCTAGGGTTAAGTTAGCTTTAATCAAAACGCAGTGGACAAGACTTGGTAAAGAAGAATTGTCTTTTTAATATTTTCCAAGTTAATTTAAAATTGGAAGAAGAATGAAACGTATTATATGGTAAAAATAAATAAAAAATTGGGTACAATAAATTTTTGCAGTCGATTTTTTTTACCTTTGCATACGATTTAAATTTAATGCGTTCAATTATATCTCTTTAAAGGAAATTTCATAAAAGTGTAGTTTTTATTTATATCGCAGAATTTATATTATAAATTTTTAGTTTAAAATATAATTTGATATATAATAGTATATAAATGGTACTCTTTCTGTCTCAAATTAATTGAATTTTTGAGATTTTTTTAAATGTTCAAAATAGTTGAATTGTTTAAAATTCAAGATGAATGTTTTGAATTTTTTTTCATATTTGCCCTTTCATTTATCTATACGAGATAGTGGGAAAGTTTACATACATTTTCACCCTCTCCAGACCCCACTTGTGAGATTCAACTGGGTATGTTATTGTTGTTGTTACCCTTTCATTTATTGTAGTTTATTACACTACATATTTATGACTTTACAAAAGGTAATAGTGGAAAGTATAATTTAAATTTTGTCTTTGAATGTTTTTCTTAACATGTGTGTAATGCCTCATAAATTTAATTAACATGGGACGAGAGGAGTATATAATAATATACAATATTTTATTTATCTTTTTTACAATATTATTTAAAACTTGAGACTCAACATTATACATCCAATATATATTATTATACAAAGTTATAAGAGATATTTATATGTCCATATTCAATTTTAGACAATATTATTCAAATCAAAATTTCATCAAATTTTGTAGGTTGATTTTTCAAATGGCAAAATAGAATTTTTTTTTAAAATCATTATGAAATGGAGAAGTAGATCTAGTGATGATTCGTCATTCTTAATAAGTGAGACATCATGAATCACAATAAAATTTAATTAAAAATAATAAAATTTAATTAAAAAATATTTTAAAAACAATTGGCACTTTATTTTTGAAATTTTTTGCTACAAGTTTGTGCATGTAATTTGCAATTTTCGAAAGTTATGAATAGACAATTCTTATTGCATTGGATTTGTATTTATAATAGTATAACTTACACAAATCCCATTCTGATTTTTAAAAATTTCCAAAAATCCCAAATCTTTCACTAATTACTAAAAATATCGACTTTTTGTATATTTTTGATACCTGCAGAGGCAGTGTTGATACTTACGTTAGTGTAACCGAAATTTGATGCTCCTGCGCTTAATTAGGAAAAAAATTTACTGCCAACTATGTCAATCCCTTGATTGACGGTTTTAGGTTACAAATTAATCAATTAATCCATAAAAAACGTTATAGACATTGTGATTTGAATTTCAAAATTAAACGGATAATTCAACCAACAAGAAAAAAAATGCAGATCGGCAATTAACAATTCTGCGCTGGGAAAAAAAACGTAGGTCGTCAAATCATGAATATTTCGATTTTGATACGTCACAGTGGAACATGGGAATCTGATGTAGTTTACAGTGGTTATAAAAGTGATGGAATTGTCGTAGGTGAGAATACGTCTTTTGTTAATCTTAGAGCTGCAATTGCATCGGTATTGGGTATCAAATTTACTTAATTTTTTAGGTATTCACATCATCTTTCAAAATCCTCAAAAAAATAGGTATCAATTTGACAAACCAACCAGTGTAAATATCAAAAAATAAGTTACTTAAGTATCAATCTTACTTAATTTGTTAGGTATCCACATCAACTTTCAAAATCTCCAAGTCAAATAGGTATCAATTTGACAAACTAACCAGTGTAAATATCAAGAAATAAATTACTTAAGTATCAATCTTACTAAACTTGTTAGGTATCCACATCCACTTTCAGAATCACAAAATTTGGGTATCAATTTGACAATCCAAACAGAGTACATCTCAAGTAATCAATTACTTACGTATAAAATTTAGTTAATTTGTTAGGTTCCCACATCAACTTTCAAGCACCTAAAAAATAGGTATCAAATTGACCAACCAAGCAGTGTATAATATCAAGAATTCAAATACTTATGGATCAAATTTACTTAATTTGTTAGGTATCCACATCAACTTTCAAAACCCCCAAAAATTAGGTATCAAAATGACAAATAAAAACAGTGTAAATATGCGTCAGTAAGACATTCTTACAGTTTCTCAAAAAAATTTTGAATCACTAACTCCTAAAGATGACTAATTTGTGTATTTGGGGGTTTGGGAGGATAAAATCGATTTATCTTGGGCAATGATGGTCGTGCAGAAAGTGAGGAATGTGCTATACTGATCCGACTTGCATGTCGTTTTCGATCTGGGTTCTTGATGTGGACGCTACATCCTTCACTTTTTTACCTCTTGCAGTTGAGATTTCGTCGACCTCATTGCCGGAACCGTTGTGGTGGTCGACATTGGAAGTGTCGACTTCTTCACCACCTTCGAACACTTCTTGTGTAAGGCCAAGACTAAACGAAGGTATGGGTTCCATTGTTGATTGAAAGAAAATCTAAAAATTTTTCTAATAATGGGGGTCAGGATGGAGATAATGGGATTGAAAACTGAAAAAGAGAGTGAAGGAGAAAGAAATTGAAAACTGAAAAAAAAAAGAGAAGAAGAATGAAAACTGAAAAAGGAAATTTAAATCTTCCTATGGAAACTGCAAGAGAGAGAAAATATTTTTTAAAAAAAATTCAAAAACGGCACATTTAAATTTTAAAATGGTAACTGCCACTCAGATAAAAATCAAAAAGTAAAATTTAAAAAAAAAACTGATTTAAAAAAGGAAAAATTAAAATGTAAAAAGTGATTGACAATAAATATACTTCTAAATTTAAAAATTGTACTAATTATATTCTTTAATAAAAAAATATAATAATGAGGTATCAAAAATAAATGAAATTTTTAGAAAAATTGGAATTTTAGTAATTTTTATAAAAAGTTGGAAAAATTTGATATTTGGATAAAAAAGGTTGGGATTTTTATAAATTTTCCTTTATAATATGGTTAAGTTTGAACTTTTTGGGAGGCCATGTGGCCTTATAAAGCCCTTAAGTTTATTCTTTGGGCCAATTCAGATATGCTTAAAAGTTGGAAAAATAATACTTTAATTCAAAAAGAAAAATTATTTATAAGTAGCTATTTTTTTATTTTTATGCCTCATATATTTTAATTTTATATGATATTTGGAGTAAATAGTATGGACTAGATCAATCTTTGATAAATAATTTCACAATTAAATTCATTTTGAATAACTGTTTGACTAAATTATATTCCTTGCATCCCATTTTAATTGTTATAGTTTCTATTTTTAGAGTCGAACTATATAGACTTTGCCTAACATTTTAAGATATATTTTTCATCATATTAATATGAAAAAATACCATCAATAATATTTTTTTCATAGTTTTTTAATATCTGTTTTTTTAATACAAATTAATTTAATATAATTTCAATTTCTGTTAATGATGATAAATTGTTTAAAAAAATAGTAATCAGATTTTACCTTTGTTTTGTTGCTACAAATTTTTTTCATTTATTAAAAAAGAAATAACTGATTTTATACATTAGAAGTCCATATACATAAATCATGTTCTTACATGAACTTCTGCTCACAAGGGAACTTCTCGTTAGTTTGACATGACATAAAATTTAAAAAAAGAAATAATTTTTTTTTTAATTGTGTGATCCTAAATTATAATTATGTTGAATGTATTAAAATATCTTTTAATCTTGTGATCTTAAACATGATTCGTGAAACGTTAAAATTAAAATTTTGTCAAAAAAAAATAGATCATTCTTTTAAAACAAATTAAAAAAAATAGGTCATTTGTATAAAAGTATACACTGACTGTACAATGTAGATTACGTATACATGAGTTATACACTAAATAACATTATGATACACTCAAAAATTAAATATATCTTGATTACATATGAAATATACATTGATTATACATGTCTGTACAGTGAATAGACAATTTTTTTATAATTATTTCGACTGAATGACCATGCAATCTAATTATCCCACAAAATTAAATACTAGATTTATAGGATATACCTTGAGCAAATTCTTATGCGGGCCCAAATCGAACAGCCCAATTAATTTTGAGGTATTAGTCCTTTCTACCCAAATTGCCCTAATTCTCACAACTAGAAATGAATTTTATTCTTAACAATCATATTTATGTGGTGATTTCAATTGAGTACAAAGTGCTAAACAATAAAGAAATACTTTTAAAATTGTTATTATTGAATGAGTTAGAGTAGATGATTAATGTGATTATAAATACATGACAATAAAGATAAAATTTAAAAAATATCATTATTATCAATCAAATACATATAAATGAGTACACCACATAAATGAGAAAAAATGGTACTTCCCATGAATTGTTTAATATTATTTTCGTGTGATATTGTTTGATTTGATATAAAAATTTTAAAAAATTGTGTCAGGTAATATAGAACACGTGGATTTTTGTTTAAAACATAGAAATACTCCTCCAAATCACCTTGTTTTTTTTGAAAGTGATGATGCTTCCCTGTTGGGATGGCATGAGAGCCACTAGATTTCCATTGTATGCATCAAGTACAAATATTATGATTACTATTTCTACCTCTGCCTCTTCAACTTGCAACAAACATGTGGAACTCAACTTTAAATTTGGAGACATCCACAGCTATGGAATAGGTATTACTATATATGGTTTTAAGAAGATCCAGACAAGTTCTCTTCAAACAAGAAAGTTGTGCACCCAATAGCAAACCGAAATTCGAAATAAACCACAAATTAAGTCAACTCGAAGAGAAATTAGTTAGTTTAATCGATTTTTAATTTTCGCGCGTAAAAATTATCAGAATAGTAACTTTCATTCCCAAGAGATTCCATACCTGTTTTGAACAGATGAGACTGTTCAAAACAGATAAATTCGCACCCAACATTACTTATAAATCAGTTCTGCATTTTTCAGACATTCAATTTTCTCTTCTTCTGCATACATTTCTTACGAAATAAAATTTGAGTCTGTGTGAATTCATTGCTAGTTCTTTGAGTTTGCGAAAAACTACAAGAGTTTGAGGTACCACTAGTTCTTTGAGTTTGCGGAAAACTATAAGAGTTTAAGGTACTATTATTTTTGTAATTGTTAATCTATTTTATCTTGGGAGGAAATAATTCATAATATTATTTTATATTTTTTTGTTTTATATTCTATTTCTTGCATTGCTATTAAATATAGAACTAACACTATGTCGGGCAGAAATTGGCTTAAAAAATTGCTTAAAAGGAACAATTATCAATGAAAAAATAGGAAGTATTTGCAAAGTAGAATTTGTTGATTCTTTCTACTTTATTCTCATATTAAAAGTAAAATTTTCTTTTTTCTTGCTTTTTAAAAAAACAAATTAAAATAAACTTATTATTTTAATATTAATTTTTATCATTAAATAATTACATAAAACTTTTTTCCTCCATGCTGAACACGCCCTAAGTTGAGTTATTTATTGCGGAAATTGGCCTAAAAAATTGCTTAAAAGGAACCGTTATCATTGAAAAATAGAAAATATTTTCTAAATCGAATTTGTTGATTCTTGATAACGACAAAAGCTTTTATTTTATAAATTCTAAAATAGTATTCAGGGACAAGTCAATATGGTGTTCATGCTCCCATTGGGAAATCTCTTATATGACTCGAAGACTTCATGATAGAATCATGCATATTATGCTAGATGATGAAATAATGAAAAGATGTTTGAATCTCGATTAAAATTGTAATGAAGAATTAAATAATGACTGAGTAAAAAAGATACAAGGGATCACATATTTGTGAAATAGAAGATATTTTCATATAATTTTTTGTTAATGATACCTTACGAGAAATAATTTTTTTTAAATTATGTTATACTTTATATCACAATCTTAGAGGTCGTATTTGCCCAGTGAATTAAAATTTTAGAGATCAACTCATTTCACAATGGATATCAATTTTGTGTTAGCACAAATATTTTTACCAACATTGACAATTAACAATGATGAAATCAGCAGGTGTTATACATAAATCAGCAGCTGTTATACATATTTTGCACTCTTCCTCGGAGTTATACATAAATCAGCAGCTGTTAGAAAGACACAACCTTTGGACCCACGGCTCTTCACAGGTGTCACTCTCTGCTTTTGCATGTCTGCACACACCGCCACATACATAATAAACCCAACATATTCACAAATTACACACACACACACACAGTAATTCTCAGCTCCTCTGTTTTTTCATCCATCAAGAAAAATTTTGAGGTTTTGTTTTCATGGGGTTCTTTAATTTTGCAGTATGCGTGATTTTGATGTTGTTGGTTATGGTGGGGGCTATTTCTTTTGAACCCAAAATTGGTAGAAGGCTAGGTAGGCCCTACCGAATGTGGGACCCGTTAATACGGTCGCCGGTAGACCGTGATGATGATGAAACGGAGGAGGGAGGTGGAGGCGTGCGGTGGGCGGTTCTTGTGGCTGGCTCAAATGGGTATGGAAATTATCGGCATCAGGTACTATTTCTGATCATGGACACCCCCAAGTCATGCAAATTCTACTCTGGAGCTAAACAAAAATAAAAAATTACATATTTGAATCCAAAAGTGTGTCAAATCATGTCAAACAATTTAGAGGAATCTGTGCACAACCAAAGGAGGCTGAAGCACAGATTAAGAGGGATATTAAAATTAGATGGGGAGTTTTCAATGCTTCAAAGAAGGCACATAGTTGTAGAGAGTTCATGGATAGACTGAGTTGCTAGCATTTAGCTTGACATGTAGACACAAAATAGACAAAGTTGGAGTGTATAGATTCTACTACTAGTTGAAAGGTGTATTTCCAGAGAATCTGAGACGCACCGTTGAAACTTTTGAAGAGTCTGAGCAACATAGGATACTAGTTGAAAGCAAGTTGAAGGGCACGTTTATATATTATGCCTACGATTTTATTTGCAGAAACAAAATCTCATGAATTGATGATATATACAAAACTCGACTTGTTTTATGTAAACTGGGGAGTGTAGACACTTGGCTATTTTTCGAATTTATCTGCTAATTGGTTTTTAAGCTGTATGGGGTAAATGCAGGCAGATGTATGTCATGCTTACCAAATCTTGAAAAGAGGAGGATTGAAAGATGAGAACATAGTTGTATTCATGTACGATGACATTGCCAAGAGCGAGTTGAATCCCAGACCTGGAGTCATAATCAATCATCCAAATGGTAGTGATGTCTATGCTGGTGTACCTAAGGTAATATATAACCAAATGGTATATGTTATTGTTGTATCCTTTCATACATAGTGAACATGCTCTTTTAACCAACTGCACAAATGTAATTTGACAGCTTCCCAGATAGATAATTCTGTCGTGTCGTGGTTGCAGTCATAACATTATTGTCATTTCTCCACTGGGGGGAAAATGTGGTGCCTCTAGTTCCTTTTTAGGTTTTTGTAGTAAAAAATTGAAACCTCAAATTAGAAATATAGCTTTACAGGAGATTCAGAGGCTGCCAAGGGCTTTGGTAATTTGTTATCCTGGACTTGAAAATGGTGCGAAATCTTTATTTGGGAGTATGAATCTGCAAATCATAGGGACACTAGTGCTTTTTCTTGTATGACAGTAGTATGATTCTTTAATCGGTACCAGTTTAATAGGCAAAGTGGAACTTTTTGGGACTCTTACCAACTCGAATTGGTTGGACCTGCTTAGTTAATGAGCTGATTCGACCACGAACCTTATCTTTGTGATAGGTGGAGAACTGTTTTAGAAAAATATGAAGCTTGGTTCTCGGTGCTTTTACATTATTTTGTGGAATTGATTAATTTTAAGGGTACATTTGTTCTCTTCTTTTAGCAAGCAGTAATCTCACATTTGATAAGATGATTATGGTAGGACTACACTGGTGAGCACGTCACTGCAGCAAACTTGTATGCTGTACTTCTTGGTGATAAAAGTGCAGTGAAAGGTGGAAGTGGGAAGGTCGTCAATAGTGGACCGAATGACAGAGTATTTTTGTATTACTCTGATCATGGTGGTCCTGGGGTGCTCGGTGAGTCTTTAATCCAGCTTGTATCTGATTTATACAATTTGACAGCGGAAAATTATATTTGAGTTGCAGCTGTTAACAATTGACGAGAACACATTTTGGTTCATCTTTGTTTCAGGGATGCCTAACATGCCTTACATTTACGGCAAAGATCTAATTGAGGTCTTGAAAAAAAAACATGCAGCTGGAACCTACAAAGAGATGGTAAAAAGTGCAATCAATATATACAGCTGAGATAGTTCCATTTCCTACAGAATTATTTAGTTTTCTGTTTGCTGTGCTTTCGTGCAGGTTCTCTACATTGAAGCTTGTGAGAGCGGTAGCGTCTTTGAGGGTTTAATGCCTGAAAACTTGAATATTTATGTGACGACAGCATCGAACGCTGAAGAAAGCAGTTGGGGGACGTATTGCCCAGGAATGGATCCTCCACCTCCATCAGAATATATCACATGTTTGGGAGACTTGTATAGTGTTGCATGGATGGAGGATAGGTAATGCATAGTAAACGATTGTTTGATTGATAAATAGTAAGATTTGAGAAATTATAGCTTGATAAATAGTAAGATTTGAGAAATTATAGCTGTAAATCCAATTCGTCCACGTGATACTAAAAAAATAAGTAAGTTAATAGATTGAATGAGTTGATCCTTAATGGTTTTTGAATTCTTATCAAGTTTTAGCCTCTGTTGGTTTGCTGATGATTACTCAATGTGCAAGTTGTTTTCAGCGAGTCTCATAACCTGAAGAAGGAAACAATAAAGCAACAGTATGAGAAGGTGAATGAAACAAGACATTTGTTTGGTGCATCTAATATATCCATGTGAGCTATGTTGCTTGAACTTTTCAAATATGTGCCTGCACCTGTCTCAGATCCTCCGAAAATGCACTATTTTTGGAGGTTACAAAATGCATCCTATGGCATTATTGAAGAGTCCGGGCAACATAGTTTGTGAGTCATCATCATTATTGAGTGCTATATTGTCGTCGTAGGTGAAGGAAAGAACTTCCAACTTCAAAAACTATGAAGCTGGATCTCATGTTATGGAATATGGAAGCAAAGAAATTAAGCCCGAGAAAGTTTATTTGTATCAAGGATTTGACCCTGCCACTGTGAATCTTCCTGCAAACAAGATTGATTTTGCGCGATTGGAGGTGGTCAACCAGAGGGATGCTGATCTTCTCTTCTTGTGGGAAAGAGTAAGTTTTGAAACAAGTTTCTTTGTTGATATTTGTAATAATAATTTAGTAATTTCGTTACACATTCGTGGAGGAGAGGGATAGAAATTCATCAAAGTAGAAATATTTAATTGGTCATACAGAGGAGGGTGGAGTGACACAAGTTTATCCAGTAACTACTTTTACAATTATGTTTTGTTCTATCTGATGACCGTTCTTGTTAGCTCACAAAGTCCCTGGTCTTTTTGTGCAAGGGCAGATTATAAGATGTTAGTGGATACTTTTTATTGAACTAGAGTTGAATTGGAATTCGAATGCTAGGAATTCGCTTGTGTAATGTTGTTCAAATTTAGAAACCTCCCACACTAAATTTGGAACATTACGAGCACATGTTTTATAGTTACGCTTTGTGGTAAATCATTTTGATTTTGTCTTGGTATATGTTTTCTTGGTCTATGCAGTATAAGAAATTAGAAGACAATTCATTCGAGAAGGCCAAGCTTAGAAAAGAGATTACTGAGACAATGCGGCATAGACAACATCTTGACGGGAGCATTGATGCCGTTGGAGTCTTTCTTTTTGGTCCAATAAAGGGTTCTTCTGTTCTCAACTCTGTCCGAAAACCTGGTCTACCTCTCGTCGACGATTGGGAATGCCTAAAATCAACGGTAACCCTAGAATGTCCTCCAAAGTGTAGTGAACAATTTACATCTTCCATGAATTCGTGAAGACATAACTTGACATCTGCTTTTTCTTCACCAGGTTCGCCTTTTCGAGGCACATTGTGGTTCACTGACACAATATGGCATGAAACACATGAGAGCCTTTGCAAATATTTGCAACAATGGGATCTCAAGAGATGCTATGGAGGAAGCTTTTATCGCTGCTTGCAATGGACATAGTAAAGAGGAGTATAGTGCTGCTAACCGATGCTTTAGCGCATCATGATGACTCCCTGAGTGATCTACACACTGAACAAGAATGGCGTAGCTACAGAATATGCTTGTAAGATATCTAGTTTCTTTTGTGGAAACTCAACACCTATGATTTCGCACTTAAATATCACATTTGTGTCGTGTTTAATTTGTTCACTAAATTCCGATTCGTAATGAAATTAAGCTGGTCCTGTTTCATTAAACCAAAACCTAGGAGGACTATAATTAATTAATCTTAAAAGAAAACATTATTTGATGTCCTGTGGAGCAACTTCATTACGACAAATTGCCAGAGCATACAAACAACAATGGACAGTTGGGTTCAGCTGCATGAAATTCGGCACCTTTGTCTTGTCATCTCGTGCGGCGAAGTCAGAATTTAAAATTTAAATTTTTTAAAATTATTAAATTCTATGTTAACAATTTTAATTTATTCAATGATTTTTCAAGATAGATATAAAATTCCAATCAAAGTTGCTGAGTTCAATCGAACTATATTGATTCGTCTTGCCTCCATTTATTTTTACTCGTTTAATATTAACTTGATGCATTTTTAAGAAAAAATAAATAGAATAATACCATTTGGATATAATAATTAAATATTTTAAGAAATAAATATAATTAATAATAAAAATAAATTAAAAACTAAATACTCTAAATTCTCTCTTAATTTTCAAAACTAAATAAATAAAAATGGACAGAGAAAGTATTTCAGTGTTTTTCAGGAACAATTTTATCTTCATTTGAAAGTAGAGGATTATTTGAATAATCCAAGTTGGATTATCCTACACACAAGGGCTTAGCTTCAACTTATTTGTCAATATAAACAATATTAATTATGTATCCAAAAGAAAAAATAAAATTTAACTAATGTTCAGTGTATGTCAAAATCCTTCTCGTCCAAATCAAATTTAACTAATGTGAAAGGAAATGCAGTGACTTGAAACAATCGAAAAATCAATCAAATTTATGAAATATCTCACGTCTCTCTTATTGGTCGAAGGTATGTTAATTGACTTGTGTAGATCTTTTTCTTATATTGTACCTTATTTAGGTCTTATTTTTGTATTGTACCTTAATTTTTTAATCATGTTCCCGTGGTCTTTGACGCGATTTTCTTTCATAGAAATTTTGCTCTATTTCACCCTGTTCTAACACTGGCAGTTATTTTTTAATTGGTTTCTCGTTCCGTATTTGATATCCCTATTGAAATTTTGACTATTTTGAGTTTTGCGTTCTTTGATTTTCAGTATTCGTATGTCCCGTAGGCCTGAGACGTTTAAACCAGAGGGAAGCATCATCACCCACGGTGATTAATATTAGTTTTTACACCTACGGGCTGATTATCTGGAGGTTCGAAGAAATAAAATCCCTTCTGTTCTTGCACAATGTTTTTAAATCTCATCTTATTTTATTGACAACATCTCCATCTTAGTTAATTAATACATGTACATGTCAACGTTATCTCATGTTAATAATTATGTGAAAAAGATGATAACCAAAAAATTCAATAAATTCAGTGTTAAACCATCAAATGCAACGTGGATGTGCTAGACTCACCATATATACTGTCGATTTTGGAGATGAAGACATTGGTGTGGTGGCCTCCAAGATTAATTGAAGTCAACATCAAATGTGAAAATTGTCGATAATTTTAAAGATGTAAAATGATGAGGCATTGCATCAACTAACTAAAGATTCCAAAGTCCTAAATTAGTAGTGAAAACAACTTACGAATATCTGATTCGTCGGGATATGGTCTGATATTCATCGTTTGAAGGAAGATTTTTTCTTTATTATTTATGTTGTAGAGTGGACTTGTACATTAATTCCTTCCAAACCACATGTGAGATATATGATATATACTTTTTCTATGCAGCACTACGTTTCAATTATTCGATTCTTCATGTAGTTTTTGGGATATGAAAACCAAAACAATTAACTTACCTTAAGGAAAAGGTGGAAAGAGGTCCTCTTCTGCTATAGGGAAATTGCCATTGATATATCTACGATCTATTGGTATATACCAACAATTCGAGAAATCAAAATAAGAGGCTAAATTGGTGAAAAAATTATTGCTAAATTCTAGAGGAGTTTTCTTATATGAATCATCGATTCAATTTTCAATACACACCTAATCCGAATGTCAAATGTAGCATCAATAGGAATTTTGCGTGATCAATTCAAAAGCTCCCTTTTTTTTGGTTAGTATAAAAGCAAACGAAAGCGGTTGATCTGATGGTAGTCTTTAGAATAGACACGATTCAAAGTTAAGCTTGACATTGACCAGATAGAATTTTGCTTTTAAATTTGTGATATTTCATATAACAGGTTTTGATGGATTAAAAGAAGAATCTACTTCAATCAATACATCTTTAGGCATGGCTATACCTAACATAGAAATTACACTTCCCAAATCGTGTAAAAAAAAATGCTAAGAGCACTTATTTAACTTCTAGCTTATTAGGGATAAGATTTCTAAGACTAAAATTGGCAATATCGTATACTACGACTGGAAAAATAAATTGATCTTTGAATTCAAACGAGATTTCATTTCGATCATAGATGTAACCAACTTGCTATAAGGGATATGACAGAAAGAAATAACAGATCCAGAAAATTAGACATCTTATATTCTAAACTCCGATAATTAGAATAACTAAATCAAGCTTGAGAAAAAAACCAGCTAGAAGAGATATAAAGAACATTTAAATATCTAAAAGAAAAACTGCATTTCAATTGAGAATTGAGCTAGAAGGTTAACAAAAATTTATACAATGAGATCCTTCACACCCAGAACATTTGATATCACTGCAATTTTTTTCTTTTCTTTTCCATGGATTCAGCGGTTGAGCTTTAGTGCAGCGCGCTGTTTTTTTAAAAATAGGAATTAAAAATAACTAACATAAACTAAACCTCCCCAACACAAGGTGGCCTTTCCCTTGACTGAAAGCCAGGGCTTGGATGGAGGGTTCTGCTATTTGAACGTTACAGTTTTCTCCAATGTTGACTCAGCCTCAGCCTCAGCCTCAGCTCATCAGTAATTATGCCTCCAGCTTAGCTCTCTACGGCAGTTTCCACCACTGCCCGTGGCGGCGATTCTTGATTTGACGTTCTCGAATTCGGATATCCGACAGGGTATTTGGATCCCACCCGAATGATTATACCCATAAACCATCTCTGCCTCCCTCAACAATTCAGCAAACAGAGGATGATTAAAGTATATCACAGGCACCACAATTCTACATGTGTCATCCTCCTTCTCACCCACGTACACAGCCAAATGTCCCTTCGGTACACTCCCCTGCTTTGGGGAAATCGGTTCTTGCCCGACCCGGATATAACCCGCATTGGGTTTCCCAAAACAGAGTCCTTTCGCTCTCTGTTTCAGCAAAAGTCCCAATTTACAGAGCTTTGAAATTGCTCTGCTGGCACAACTCAGCCTCTTGTTTCCGATTCTCCCATTTCTTCTCCGGTGAATTAACCAGCTGAAAACTCTCACCAGCCTCCGTCCAATTTTAAATCCTCTGTTTTTCTTCATACCTTAAAATCTTGAAAAGGAAAAAGAAAGTACCTTTTTTTAAGACAATGGGTAAATAACAGAGTACTTCGAGAAGTTATTTTGGTTCTCGGTTCAAGAGAGCTTTGGCAAGTCAAACATGGTGGAACACAATGTATCAGTGAGTCTGTATATATAGATTTGAGAGGTGGGGTGGGAGTGGGGATGGGGGTATGGGAAGAAGGATTGGTCGGCTCAGAAGATGAGAATTGATGAGATTTATTGGAGTTTTGAGATATATTTATGGAGAGAAATAAATAAATGGAAGAAAAAGGGAGACAGGGAAGAAGAGTGGTCAGCTGAATAGTCGTTATGATGCTTCGCGGCTGTATGGAGTTTCAGGGGCCAGTAATTAAGGCCGCTTTGGACAAAGATTTTTTAAAAAGATTTTAAAAAATCAATTTACTTTTTTTTAATCATTTGAATTTTGATTTAAAATTATTTCTACTTCAAATAAAGTGACATTTTTGAGGACGGACTAAAAAGTAAGATAACATTTATTTGAAAATAAATTAAAAATAAAATGGCATTACATAAATGGGATCAAAGGAGTAATAAATAAAATAACAATTTTAGTATATCACTTTTTGGATATAAAAAATGACTATAATTGATAATACAGTAATTCCCGAATGAATACATACTCGTTAAAAAGCAATATATGAAATAATTATTTTTATGTATAAAAACTTTCCCAAATTTAAAATTTTTCTTAATGTGTTTGATTTAGCTGTTTACAAGAATATTAAAAATTCCAACATTTATGAAATTTCTTATAGTATTATATATGGTAGATCTCCGTGAAAGTAGCAATTTTATTTAGCCCACTTATTTTGAAATAAAAGAATGTTTAGTGGGATTCGTTTATACAAAATTTTCCCCCACGTAAGGGCATTGACGATTAAAAAAATATATTGGAACTAACATTTATCAATATTTTTTTCCAAAATAAAAAATAAAATTTCAATACTTTGAATAATTTTTAAAAAGGGTTTGACTTTATATGGCTTTGGAGCAATAACCACTAAGTTTCCTTGAAAAGAAAAACAATTCAAGTAAACGTTGCGCAATTAAGAAGAGAAATCTTTTATTTTTCTTAAAAAAAAAGTGGATGAACCACTAAAACGTTACGATTAAATAAAGAGGGATTTAGACAATAAAAGTATCTTGAAATGTAATAAATATATTTGCAATAGTACAAAATATGAATATGTAAATTTTCTTTTCAGTTGTATTAAGGACGTATAAAGTTTAATATATATTTATAACAGTCAATATTTAATTTATGTATATCATATAATTTTGGAGCAAAAAATATGCATCGGACACTTTTCACATGACATGTTTAAGGTCACGAGACTAAAAGATTTTTTGGTACATTTAACATAACTTTAATTTAAGACCATAAGCTTGAAAAATCTCTTTTTTTTCTTAAACTCTATATCAAGTCAAACTAGGTTATTCTTTTTTAAAGAGAGGGAGTATCTACTATATGAAATAATATGATTATAACAAATTGACCAAACGTAGAGAGCATAAAACCTAATGTTTGAAAGTTATAAGGTCATCTCGATAACTAGATGCCTCAATTATAACTATCCAAAAAATAACATTAGATTTATGATCGATCATAAGGGCAACCTACCGTTATTTTTTTTTTTTAAAAAAAAACTATAATAACATCATCTGTTTGGATTATTTTTTTTTAAAATTTTTATAGTAAAATATCGTTATAAAATATATATGTCACAACATGAAATTCAGTTTCGAATAATCGTTATGATGAAATATGTTGTTATATATAATGCATATTATAGAGAATTTTGATTGTATTTAATTTCTGTAGCTTATTTAAAAGTGATTGTAAATTTCAATCTTTGCCATGCAAAGTATTTCAAGATGTTATTCAAAACCAAATTGATTGACTTTTCAAAAATGGTGTTAGTCTTTTTTGACAATTATATTGTTCTACATTTTTCAAGTGACAAAACCTAGTTCAATAATACATTAATGGGGCAGATTCATAGGATCCATAAGAATGTATGTATTTTGATCAAAATTTTGCCAACCAAAATAATTATATATAAATTTTAAAAAATTGAGCATCTGCATTATAAGAAAAGGGCATAAAAATGTACCAAAAAAATTATTGGTTTGGTAATACACATGGAGTGCTGGAGTTTGGACTTTGGACCATTAAAGATTTGAATCTCCATGCAAGATTCACCATGTGGTCATCAATCTACAAGAAAAAATTAAGATAATATGTTTATCTCATTTTAATTAGCATATATGAGTTAGTCCCACAATTTTTATTTTATATTTTTTACTAAAACAATGGAAATATACTTTTTATAGCATGATGTGACTCATCCCATTTCATGAGCTAATTTGGAGATCAATTATGTTTCACTTATGTCAACAAAATATGATAATCTCATTTTAATTAGCATATAGCTGTTTCCCATGAATTTAAAATATTTTCACTTTATTTGAAAATTATAAAACTAAAACTAATGATGAAGTTGTGTTTGGTTATACCTTTTGCAAAAACAACAACAATAACATATTTAAGTGGAGTTCCACAATTGGAGTCTGGGAAGGATGAAATGTAGGCAGACTTTACCACTACCTCATAGAGATAGAGAGACTATTTTCAGATGACGCTCATCTAAAAAATATCAGGCCCCAAATGCAAAAGATACTAGATATGGAAGAGAAATTACTAATTTGGAGAACAAATGATAATATATAAATATAATAAAAATAACAAATATAAGACAAACAATAACAACACAAGATATAAAATACGAGTACACGATTAATTCTACTAATCTACTATAACACAAGGTTAGACATCATCTTACCTCTACCAGCCTAATTAACCTTCTACCCTAATACTTCTTGCAAAGAAGAAGAAATTATTTTATTTGAAGTTTATAAAGATGGAATTGGAAAATATAATAGATTAATTGGATTTTTTTTTAAAAAAAATTGTGACCTTTTGGTGAGTGATGGGATCAAAATAGAACAAACTATTTTTAGACACAAATATAACCGAAAGAATTGATGACAAATGAAAGTACATAACTACCTTAAGAAAAACAGCTAAGGGGGAAAAAGAAACGTGAAACTTTACAAATCCAACTAATAATTGCAGAAAAGGCAAAAAAAATTAAAAAAGGACACCTAAAAATGACATAAAGAGGTACAATAATTGGTAGTACTAAACATATGTCCAATGTGGCAGTGAATGTTGTGTCACCATTCTTGCCAAACCTTTTGTTACTGGTTAAATGTTAGTAGTACAATTTAAATATAAAGAGAGAAAAATAATTTTTGGGGATAGTTTCAAATATATATAATAAATTAATTAGTTTATAATAAATATAGTTATGTTTTATTTATATAAAAAGTAATAAAAAATTATAAAAAAATATAAAGTAACTATAGAATATAGCTTGCTAAAATTCATAAAATATAATATAGCTCACAGATAGATGAGCTATACACTGAACATATATTATGAAAAAAACTCAAAAAGCTTAATATAGTTTGATTATACATGAAAATTCACTAAGTATACATTGAGTATATATAAAGTATACACCAACTATTCAATCTCGAATAACTCAAATTCACCTCTAAACAATTTCAAATTTTAGATATAAAATCCTCTTGATGTTTTAGTCTTTTGATGTACGATTTACTCGAAACGATTTATAGTACATCAAATTTTTTAAAAGAAGGAGAAAGAAAATGGAGGAAGAAGATCGTCTGGACGAGGAAGAAGATTCTGGAGGAAGAAACTGCAAAAGATGACGATAATGAAGGTGGTGAAAAAATTGGCCATTTTAATTGAAATGATCGAATGTTCATTTGATGTAATTATTCCTCAAATTTATCCTCCTTCTAGGTGTTGGATCATAGTTATATTTAACGTTAGTTTTTTGAATTAAACATATTCTTAAATCCAATTGTTCTTTATGATTAAATAATTTTTTCTTTTTAGTATAATTAAAAAAATATTATTGCACTCATGCGGCGAGAATTACTCCAAACGTAGACTCAATATCGACATCCCGCAGGATGTGGGAACTCAACGCCTATGATTTTGCACTTAAATATAACATTTGTGCCGTGTTTAATTTGTTCACTAAATTCTGATTCGTAATGAAATTAACCTGGTCCTGTGTCATCAAACCAAAACCTAGAAGGACTATAATTAATTAATCTTACAAAAAAAAAAAAAACATTATTTGATGTCCTGTGAAGCAACTTCATTACGACAAATTGCCAGAGCATACAAACAACAATAGACAGTTGGGTTCAGCTGCATGAAACTCGGCACCTCTGTCTTGTCATCTCGTGCACCGATTCTACAAATTACTCCTTCCGTTCAAAAGGCGAAGTTAGAATTTAAAATTTAAATTCTTTAAAATTACAAATTCTATGTTAATAATTTAAATTTATTCAATGAATTTTTAAGACAGATATAAAATTTTAATCAAAGTTATTGAGTTCAATCGAATTCGTAAGTTATATATTGGTTTCGCCTTGCCTCCATTTATTTTTACTTGTTCAATATTAACTAAAAATAAATAGAATGATAAATTTTATTATATCACCATTTGGATATAATAAATTAAACATTTTGAGCAATAAATATAATTAATAATAAAAATAAACTTAAAACTAAATACTCTAAATTATCTCTTAATTTTTAAAATTAAATAAATAAAAATGAACGGAGAAAGTATATCACGGTTATTCAGGAACAATTTTATCTTCATTTGAAAGTAGAGGATTATTTGAATAATCCAAGTTGGATTATCCTAGACACGAGCGCCTAGCTCCAACTTATTTGCCAATATAAACAATATTAATTATGTAACATCCAAAAGAAAAAATAAAAAACAGCCTGTCTAGATTTTGGATCCTGTTCTTGTTCTCACTAATTTTACCATACTATTGACATGTGTATTGCTACCTAGTATTAAATACATGTAGCATTGTTTGATTACGATACTAACTCCAAGTAGTTACTAGGTTCCTTGACGGTAAGGTAACTTCTTTATTACATTTCCATGACAAGGCTCGGGATGATGAATCCGAACATGACGCTCGTTTAATAAACTTAATTAAGTATCTTTATTGTTATATTATATTAATTTTTGACATGATGATAAATATTCGATCTTAATAATTAAGTGTATCAGAATCAAGGCCATGAGCTCAATTATGAGGAACAATATATTGCCTGTGGCAAGTGTTGAGTGAGTGGGTGGAGAGTTCATTCTGCCTATGATAAAATTTCATTGATGTTGAAGATGGCTTGAAATAAAAGTTACGACTGAACATAATGCTTGCCTGAGAAATAACCTAGTGTCTTTGCCGTCGATTTATCTCTTTTGACATGATAATAAGTACTTGATCCTAATAATAATGATGGTCAAATAAATCCTATTACTTGCCAACAGAAGAAAAAGAAGTTAAAAACAAATTCACGATGTAGCTCAATATTATATAGTAATTACTATAATTTTTTTTAAAAAACTTATGACAATCCTAGCCTAAATACCTCTTATATCAAGGTTTTAGATCAATACTTCAAGATCAGTGATGAAGATGAAAATGAAGTTGAGAAGTCGCAACAATTTAAGTCAATTATGTCAAAGTATTTTAATAGGTACATATTGCCAGGTCAATAAGCTCGAATCCCAATAAAAAGTCAATGCTATATGCTGACCAATAACATGGAAGATTTCAAAGTAAGGGAAATAGAATTAAGTAACCTTGCAAGTCTGCCACTCAAAATGGACCTCGTAAACCAATAAATTTGCACCAAAAATTCCACGAAATGCTACTAATTTTGACTATTAACTCTATCAAATATTGTTGATAACAAACACATATAAACCACCTTAACATCGAAGTGCATTGTAATATAAAAAGATGGGAATTATTAAAGTAGGTAAATATAATACGATATGAATTAAAGTGTGTTTGGGAACTTGGAATTGAAACGTTTACTATTATATCAGAAGCTATAGGTGACAGCAAATGTACATCTTTATTTTTTAACTAAGTCCATCATGAACGCGTTATGTTCGATGACTATGACTCGAGCCCCCTCAACCCCTTCATGGATCTTGCCATAGAAAGGATGTTGACGTTATCCAACAAGGTGTAAAACTAAATAAGATAATAATTTAAGCGTGATTTTAACTGTGCATCTGAAAACTACAAGCATTTGAAAAATATTGGTCCAAAAGGTTAATAAGAATTTGTACAAATAATTTTTCCACACACCCCATCTATATTTGACATTTTTTTTTGTTTCTAAATTCTACCAAAGAAATACAGTAACATAAACTAAACCTCCACATATGTTCACGGTCCGACATCATTACTTGTGCCTCCGGCTCAGCTCTCCGCGGCAGTTTCCACCACCGCCCATGGCGGCGATTCTTGATTTAACGTTCTCAAATTCGGATATCCGACAGGGTATTTGGATCCCACCCGGATGATTATACCCATAAACCATCTCTGCCTCCCTCAACAATTCAGCCAACAGAGGATGATTAAAGTATATCACAGGCACCACAATTCTACACGTGTCATCTTTCTGGTCACCCACGTAAACAGCCAAATGTCCCTTCGGTACACTGACCTGCTTCGGGTCTTTCCCGACCCGAATGTAACCCGAATTGGGTTTCCCAAAACAGAGTCCTTTTGCTCTCTGTTTCAGCAAATGTCCCAATTTGCAGAGCTTTGAAATTGCTCTGCTGAAAAGTCTTCCCTTTCTTCTCCGGTGAAATAAAACTCTTACTAGCTTACCCCCATGTCTGAAACCTCTCAATCTCTTCATAACTCGATCAAAATTTGCAATTCTTTTTCTTAAGAAATGGATTAATGAGAGAGCATTTCAAGAATTGGTGAATGCCATTGGTACTTGCTGTGAAAATCTGAAATGGGTGGAGTATGTTGATATAGAGATAAGTAACGGAAGCAATTTAGTAGGAGAGATTCTTGGAATTTGGCAAAGTAAATGTAGAATGAGTTTTCCTGTTTGGATAGCTGCTTTTATGAGATCTCAAATGTAGCAAAGTCAAAAGGGAAATGGTCGGCATACCCCATGAGAAAAATAAGTGGATTTTCCAATTATTTGTTTGGATTTGTTATCAAGTACTCCTTCCGTCTCATATTAATTTAATTTATGAGAAAATATACAAGATAAAAAAAATACTTAAAGACATAATTTATATTTATTATTATTATTTTTTATGAAATTATAAATATAGTTTTGTAAGTACTGGTCAACTTTTCTCCCAGAAAGTATAAAATTTTATTAAATGAAGAAAAAATTATGCGGATAAATAAATATATATTAGTTAATTAGTTAACATAGCCATAGTTTGAATTAATTATGGCTCACAGTAAACATCTAACTGTAATTACATATGAGGTTTGTATAATTCACGCGATTATATAAAAATTGTCCGCGAATCAAATTGTATAGTGAAATTTACAAACATCATAAATTGTATAACGAATTATATAAACATTGTTCTCTAATAAAATTATCTTAAGTCGAAAATTAGAACTTTTTTTGAATTTTAGTTAATTAAAATTTTCCTACAAATAGATTTATAAGGGGAAGAAAAAAAGAATCTTGCATTATAACAAAAGGGAATAACAATGTAGCAGAATATTGAGTTGGTAAATCGTAATATACATGCATGGAAATATGCTTGGAGCATAAAAGATTTAAATCTCTTATACAATAAAAAAATGTTTCTCTCATTTTTGGCATATGTGCTTTAGCTCCCCCCAACTTTAATTTGTCATTCTATTTAACACAAATCTTTTTTTTTTCTTCTTTCGAGGATGTTCATGATTTGAATAAAAATCAATTCAAATAAAAAAAGTTCAATTAAATAAATAAATAAATTTTATTTAAATTTAATCTGATTCAATTTTAAATTTTTTAAAAAACATAAAACCATCGACACATACTCAACCGAAAGATTTCTCAATTGGATATTTCTACTTTCTTCATATTTATTGGAAAAGAAACTTGCTCTAACATAACTATTTGTCATTCGATATCTATTGATCTAATCAATTAAACTTTTTACGGTGTGTAGTCTTGAAAAGCAAAAACTTTCTTTATAAAAAATTTCTTCATATTTCTAGAATTTAAATTCAAAAATTTGAATTAAGGAGGTGAGATTTCATTAATTTCCCACCACATCATAATAGTTGACTTGAATTTATTTGACCAACATATTTAACAATTAGGTTTCCCCCAATTTTTCTCCATTACCTTTAATAACACCCCTACACAGTACCTAGATGTAGTTAAAATATGGACAAATTGATCATTAATTATAATTAACATCGGAGATTGGTAAAATAAGATTATTTATTCTATGTAATGACAAAGATGCAATTAATTAGCTAGGAAGTTGCATGTGTGTCGTACGTGTTTGTTCACTAAGTTGTAATTAGTAGTATGATTAATAATTGAGCTGGTCATCCTTGTCTTCATTTACCCAAACCCAGATAGATTATGAATCTTAATCTTATTTTTTAAAAATATTAATGTCCTATTAATCAACTTCATTAAGACAAAATGCTAGTTTGCACACGAGCTAAAAACAAATAATTGTTGTTTTGCATAGAATTATACGCCAACTTGTCTTGCAAACACCATACAACCATCTGGAATCTTCAGTCATTTCCACACAATTTTGTCTTTTATTAAACATTTTGGAATATTTTAGTAATAAAATAACAAACACATGAGAGATTCTCACTTCCTGTGACACCGTTTAACTTGATACAAATTAAATTTAAGAAAGAAATGAAGACTACTGAAATTTGTGATCCAAAATACTTTTGGTTCATTTGTGTGGCTATATGAAAATATGATTTTCTTTTAGACGGATTAAAAATAAAGCGTATCACATAAATTGAGATAAAAAAATATCAAACATAAATAAACAACGCTGTAATATCCAGCCAACCTGTTCACTAATTTTACTATTAAACAAAAATGCCTGTTGTGCTAAATTAACTTTGTGATAACTCATAGGTAGATTCCTCGAAAGGCAACTTGTTTTTGATAAGATTTACATACAATAAGTGATGTTTAGCGACAAATAAATATGGCATGTAACAAATGATATACTATATAGTTTATGATCACTCTATAGTATTCTTCAGTGGCGGAACTAGAAATTTTGTATTATGGGTGCTCAATTGTTCTTAGTTTGAAAGTTGCTATATAAAGTGGGTGCTCAGTTAATATGTTTCAATAAATTATTAAATTTTATACATAAATAATAGTGTTTATCATAAGAAGCAATGGGTGCTTAAGCACCCATGTCATACCACATACATCCGCCACTGGTATTCGTGTAACAAATGTTGAATGAGCAAGATACGTAAATCAAATTGACACAAAAGAAATCTTGTCAAAATATTTTTTAAAACTTTTTATTTAATTTGATATATCATAATAAAGAAAAAAGTAATTTTATTATATACTGAAATATTATACAAGTCTTGACTCATTCTATAAACCTATTACTCAATCCATTTTGACCCAAGTAAATTTGGATTGGGTTGGGTCTTGAGTACTTGATCCATCATGGCCTATCCAAATTTGAATCAACCCGTCAAATTGTCTCCCCTAATGAAAACATACATATTAGCTTCATCAATATTCCCAAAACACTAAATGTCACGTCCCGAGTCTACATCCTATGTGTAGCTGACACTAAAAAATCATTGTTGGTCCCAAGAGAACCTTGGTCTGGCTGACTACTAATTAGAAGGCTTGACTTGATATCAAAAGCTTTTAAAAGAAGTGAGCAATGATATACTGAAATCCAAACTCATAAACCTATTTGAAACTACTTTGAATATAAGTAAAGTAAGTATTTAAACATAACACTAAAATACTGAACTGATTTTTCACTTTGTCTATAAAGCCTCTAAATGACTAAGAATAGATATCATGATAGACCTATGACTACCTCAAAAAGGAAGAACTACAAGCAATGTAAGACATAAACTCTATAGGAGCTCCTTCAAAAGGAAGGAGATCTTATCAAACGTTGATGAAAAGTGATCCTTAACAAAGCGTCTGTTGATGATCTCTAATATTCGTGTCTACATTATAAAATAATGCAACATTGAAAGATGTTAGTACATGAAATGCACAGTATATAATATGACTGACTAAAACATGACTCAACTAAGATGAGACAAACATATAGAAAAAAACTATGTAAGCTTTCTCAATAAAATATGCAATCATAGCAAATTTTTAAAGTAAGATAACTTTACTTTCTTGTGAGGTTTTTCTAGTCAGCACTATCACTGTAAGACTCGTTATGATACAACATCTTGGCCATATTGCCAAAATCATCTTATACTTTGCCGAAATATAAGACAAATTGTTAACTTATAGATTTGTCTAATAAGCCTTTTTAGAGGCAATTAGGAATCGCTCGAATTTTGGTATGATCCTATGCTAAATTGGCTAAATAATTTATAAAACTTTGAGTTTTATAAACTCTTACACAAATCGATACTCAATACTACTCCCAGCATATACAATAATGCTCACATAATAACTGTGAGCAAAATACTCAAAATTCTTTTCTTAAGTTGTTGTGAAACTTATTCTGACTGACTTAAACATCTTTTTCAAACTCTTTTTCTGAAAAAGTACTTTAAATATTGACTATAATAATCTCCACCTATATTTTCAGACAATAAAATTAGGGTAAATGTGTTAAAAGTAGCATCATGATTAACTAGATGCCTCTCCTCTATAGGAGCATCCTACATCTCACATTGTAGAAGCACCCAATATTCGTGGTACCTTTAGCTATAATATCTTCTTCTTTTTTTAAAAAAAAAAAATATTTTTTTCATCTTTTATATTTAATAAAATTAATTTTTGTGTGTATTATCCATTTATGACACATGCATTTTGTGCGTCACACGTGTATTACGTGTGTCAAGTGTGCATCGCGTGTATTATCTGTGCATCAAATGTATATTTTGTGTTTTGACAATATCCCTCGCAGAAATTTTAAGGGTAATCCACATAATTTTATATTATATTTAAATTTTTAAATGTGTTGTGAAACTATATAATACATAAAATCATGAGTTTCTTCAACATTAAATAAAAAAAAATGAGAATCTTTTTCATATAAATAATTGCATTATTTATCTTCTTGCAATCAATAGTAAAAAAACTACTGAGATTGATGGAAACAATGATTTCTCTTATAATTGATAGAATCAACAAAATAACAATTATGATGCTACTTAAATTATAATGATTATCAATATAAATTATCTGTTAAATAAGTATGCTTCTCGATCATTTTTCTGATCACGTACAAACCACTTGAGAGCTCTCTAAATTGAATTATCCATTTGCAACCCATTTCATTCTATTAATAAATCATAGTTTAATTTTTTGCTTTGAATCAATCGCAAATACAATTTTTTTTCATTGCGATCACAAATAAAATATTTTGCAAATTCATGAAAGTCATTGCTTGAATATGGCTTGTGACTTGTTAGCACAGGACAAATGTTTTATGGTGATGATCCGCCACTTGATCTTGTACAAAGAAAAAATTTAGATCGTAAAGATTCTTGAGTAAGTTGTCAATCTTAGTAAATTCGTGACACTATTCTAACAAAAGTTAAAGAGAGTCATCCAGTGAAATAAAATGCTAGCTAGTAATGGAGTACTTAAAATACTAAAAGCATTTTTTATAATACATTTTTGACCACCTTCATTTTTAAAAATCGTTAATTAAAGATATCTGGACCTAGAATTACTCGACTGGATGTTTTGGGTAAGGCCCATTGCCCACTATTTTCCAACGACCCCGTTTAGCCCATCGCTAAGTTGCAATTCCAATTGATTAATGGATCGATCAATGCTAGCGCATTCAGCTCCGCTCTGCACGGCACTTCCCACCACCGACCGCGGCGGCGATTCTTGATTTGACGTTCTCAAATTCGGATATCCGGCATGGTATTTGGATCTGACCCGGATAATTATACCCATAAACCATCTCTGCCTCCCTCAACAATTCAGCAAACAGAGGATGATTAAAGTATATCACAGGCATCACAACTCGACACGTGTCCTCCTCCTTTTCTCCCACGTATACAGCCAAATGTCCCTTCGGTACACTCACTTTCTTCTTCGGTTCTTGCCCGACCCGGAAGTAACCCGAATTGGTTCTCCCAAAACAGAGTACTCGTTTTGCTCCCCGTTTCAGGAATTGTACACATTTGCGTAGCTTCGAACCTCTCAATTTCTTCATTGCTCAATTTTTTTTTTCCTTTTTTTTCAAAATGGGTTAGTTAATTTGTAACAGAGAAGTAACAAATGGTCTCAGAATTTGAAATTAAGAGAAGTATTTGGAATTGGGAATGAAGAAAAATAGTGGCTACTGGCTAGGTACTTTTATGAATGATCAAATGGATATATGGTACGTGTAATTATATATATATATATATATATATATATATATATATATATATATATATATATATATATATATATATATATATAATAACATATTGAGAGAATTATGGAATTGGTCGGCATATACGATAGAAATGAGCAGAGTTTGTTCGAGGGACAAGGTGATCAGCTGAATAGTTGCTACCATAACAGGATTTTGGAGCTTTTTTGTAAAAAAATTAAAAATAAAAAATTGGCATATAATAAAGAAAGTATTGATTTTTAAATTGAAAAGATGTAAATATAAATATCTGTTAATTTTACGAACTTTTAAGTATGACAAGTTAAAAAAGGTAAGTAATGGTATAAGCAAATTGAAATAAAGAGAGTGTGATTGTTTCAACTTCACAACTGACTTTGCACTATCAACAATAATATTCGGTTTGATCTGACTCCATAAGTATAGGTTCAATTTGAAGCATGTTAAGTGATTATTATGTTGTATGTTTTATATGTGATAGGTGTAATGGTACATGAGAGTAGTGGTGGCGTCAAAATTTTCATCTAGAAGGTTCATAAAATCTGAAGAAGTGAGTAAAAGTTAACTAGTCAAAGATAATTTTAATCATATATAAATAATATGATTGACTATAAGCTGGCTCCGCCCCCCTATGAATGAGTTTCATCAATTGTAACATAGGACTCCTCTCTAGCTCTTATAAGTACATCACATTAGTTGTACCTGAAAATTATTCCATTGATTTTGGCTGTAGCCATGATTATTTTGTAAGACTCTAGAAGATGAGTTCTATTTCAGTAAGGGTTTCTTGGATGCTACTCAAACCTAAACTCTAATTTATGCCTATATAAAATGTATTATATTCCCTTGAAAAGGTATTTGAATTATTCTATAAATTCGGGGTTATTTATGAAGAGATCAAAATATGTTCAAAGAGATCAAAATCTCAAATATCCCCTATATCTGAGAATATTCATAAAGAGATCAAAACAAGGTTCAAGGAAATCAAAATCATCCTACGTTCGAGAAATACATCACTAACGACCCTCGAATCATGGAAAAATCTTATGAGAGAAGAATCAAGAGAGGAACAGATTTGTACCCACATCGTTTATGAATAAAATTATGTTTCTTCATATTTTATTTGTGATTGCAATTTATTTTCTATCACTTTAAAATTTGTTGTAAACATTATCCTATTGGAAAAAATAAATAAAAAGGAAGATGTAATCTTTCATTAATCCGCAAACTCAATCATAATTGCTAATCTAATTTTATAATATTTGTATTCTACTACATAGTATCATATTTGATCTTATACACATCCTATTCTTTGAACTTTGTGAGAAAGATGAAGAGGAATACAAAACAAAATATGAGGTTGGTAACACACATGTAATGCTGGAATTTGGACCATAAAAAATGATATAGAAGACCAGTAGTTTTGGATAACTTAAGTGACACTAATGAAGAGACAAAGAGTACAATTTTTTTTTGGTACTAAGTACACTTACTCATAAATAATGAATCTTTTTCTTAAATAAAAAACATGATTGATGTCTTATATATGAATTACGACAAATTTCCAGTTGTCTTGCCATCTTAAATCATCACTGTCAATATTCCAAATAATTTTATCTTCATTTCGAGAATTAATTAAGGAACATTTGAATATTTTTATATTACAACACACGAGTGTTCTCTTACTTAGTTGCCAATAAACAACATTATATATGCCAGTTTAATTTAGATTTTGGATTCTAGTAATGTTCACTAACTTTTAAGTTAATACGTGTACAATTAACAATTAAATCCACCTGATTAATGTTTCTTCATGATAACTCTTACCTAGGTTCCACGAAGGTAACTTAATTGATTATAATTAACAAGATTAATTACGTTGTTTAGCGACAACCCCGTTTCCCATAGGAGACAATAAAAAAGACAACTTGTCTATAGCTGCACAAATCTGTAGTAGAGATAAATTTTATATTATCTATATTGTTTGTAACATCATGTTCAATGCCGTTCAAAATCGAATCGAAACTGAATATTCAAGTTGAAAAAGTTATTGATTTATCGATAATGAATTATTGGTTTAGTGGTTTTGATAATGGTTTAAATTTTTTTATTATTGGGTTATTGGTTCTTACTGATTTTAGGTTTTTTCTTAAAAGGTTAATCGATAATCTAATAGTAAATTAAATAATTATATTTGTACCATTAAATATATAAAGTTTTTGACGGTTTCATACTTTTATTTTTTATCATCTCTAACTCTCAGTTATTCTACAATGTGACAGTGTTTGCTTTTGAGCAAATGCAATCTGTCAACTCATGTGTATGGTTCATTTGGTTTGTCACTTTATTTTTTAAGTTATGTTTAATAAAGAAAATTTTATGTCAAATCTTAACAGTTAAACCGATAACGATAAATACCCGATAAGTCAATATTTTAATAGTTCAATTATAATTTAGTATATCTATAAATCAATAACTGATAAATTAAACCGATAAACTTCAAAATCGAACCGAATCGACTGATATACAACCCTATTAGATTGTGAATAAACATATTAAAATAACATTGTAAAAGTTGTGTTATCCGTAAAGTTGTTTTAATTTGATGATTAAAGGTTTTGATATCAAATATCAATCCCGTTACCCATTATAATTTGTTTTCAAACTTCATTATCTACAAAATAGTTTTATTTATATAGTTTTTTTATCAGTAGTTTTAGCTGAAACAGTTGATTAAAAAAAAAAGATGAACAATATAGTGAAGATAATATATAAACAATTAAAAATTCCTTTGTGTTAAGAGGGTTACCACTGATTTAGCGTTGTGTCCACAAGATTGAGATTAGACAAATTAATTAAGCAGACCAATTGATGTTATTAAATTAGGTCAATTTATCAATTTGTCTACCCATTTCCATGCAATTTTGTAGACATATTCGCACCACTCCCAATTTTTTCATTTTTTTCCCAAAAAAACATATATCTATATCAACCGATATTCTCAGATTCGAAGCTAGAATTTTGAATATATAAATTTAATTTTTTTTAAAATAACTTCTCAATAAGTGAAATTTTAGTATAAACGTATAATCTATGTTAAAATTATTGAGTTCGATTTAAATTGTCAACTTTGTCTCTCGATACTATTATCTACTATTTGAGATTACTTATCATAATCATCAAGTGAAAATCAAAGAACACGACTGTTGAGCTGATGAGCAACTAGAGAGAGTTTGAGAAATTTGTATTGTATTGATCTTAGCTCAATTTGCCAGTACATGAGTGTATATATACAAGTCAGTACACTATGTAAATAATTAATGCTAGTCACCTCTAACTATTGACCTTATTGAAACGTTCCTTCAAATCTCCCTAAATAATTTGTGCATTTGAACAAAAAAGTACTCCTCCATGTAAATCTTTACTTACATTACAAAGGATCCAGAAAATCACAATTGCATTGCATCGATCCCACAATCGAGCTAGATCTTCTGTGTATTGATTCCTTGTTATTGTTCTATCGACAAATTCGACTTTATTCTTTCCTAGAAGTGCCAATTGTATCACTTTGCTCTATAAGGTGTAGTTGTCAGACCCGGTTAGCATGCTCCCAATGTAAAGGGATCCCGGTGCATCTGACGAATGTAGATACAGAGAATGTAAATGATCAATTGTTGTAGTCCCTCGCGTGCTTCTCGACGAAGCTCCTGTCCCACCTTCGGCAGACTCCATTGAAAGATGAAGCAGAGAATTGAAGCTCAGGTGCAGGAATTCTTCTCTGTGTGTGAATGAATTCTTCTAAATCCAGCTCAATTGCTCTGATACCATGTTGAGCTGCTGAGCAATTAGAGAGATTTTCAGAAATTTGCATCGTATTGATCTTAGCTCAATTTGCCAGTACACGATCGTATATATACAATTCAGTAACTAATTAATGCTAACCACCTCTAACTAATTACATTTAACTCCAATTAACTTCTAACTAATTGTAACTATCTTCTAATTGAGCATGTGCCTAATTATACTATCAAGGTACATTCACACATTTACTCAATTCCTTTACACAAAGATACATTTGGATTTTCTCCTATTTTTTACTCTCATGTATTAAAAAAAGGTTTCAATTTTTTACTTGAATGATATTACACATTAAATTCATAAAAGTATAATATCTATAATTTTTCTTCTACATTTTGCCCTATATATTTTATTGGGTATACTTTAGGTACAACAACGTTTCAATGTTTTTAGCTAAAAGTTTAGCTCTCAATAGGACACGTCATGTGATCCCTAATATTTTTTTGGCTTCTAACTTATTCAATGTACCATAGTAGCATAATTACTTATGATATGATAATTAATGGAGTACTTGATTTTTGTAATTGTTTTTTATTCTATTTTTGGCTATTTTATAACCAATATATGTACAATATTCATGACATAGTTTTTCCTTTTCCAATTTTGACTACATTGATTGGGGCAGGTACCAATCAATCATCAATTTTCCACTGGGAATTAAGTTGGCATAATTGCATCCATTGATTACTATAAAATGTAAGCTATTGACTTTAAAAATTAAATCAAGACAATGATTTAAATCTATAAAAACAATATTATGGAGATGTTGGAGTGTCATACTTTGTACTTTATGTGCTAGGATGAGAAGTCTTATATCAGCAAAATATGAAAGGGATGTTGAGTGTATAAATAGATAGATTTTATACGTTAGTGATATATTCTAAAGCTGTGTGGGACTAGGCCAAAGTGAACAATATCACTAATGGTCAGGACCGTTACAATATATGTATATAAAGTTACTAATAAATTCTTTAAAATTTTGTTTTTCTATCCTTTTTGGTTGTAGTTTAATGGGTTTGGGGCTTGAGAAGTCCAACTTCAATACCTAAATAATGGGCCTTGTCTCACAATTCAACTTCAATACTGACAAGGGCTAGTATAAGATTGCATCCATTGGTATAACCATGGGCCTTTGTGGTGAATAACTATGAGGAACTTTAAAAATGACTATAATTAATTTACTAATACATAACTATAGATTTAGGGATTGCAATGGGACGGGTGTGGGGCGGATTGAGCTCAACCCGCAAGTTTTTAACTTGCCCCACATAAATTTGTCTGCATATATCATCCCCACTTAAATTTTTAAGTTCTTTTATTTTTTAATTAAATTTAATATGAAAAAATTAAATTCATAATTTCTTAAAAATTTTTGCTAATTAACATATCAACAACTAATTAACTATTTTTAGTTGACATTTCAATAATTGTTTCTTAATCATTAATTAAAAGTTTCTAAGTAATATTTTAACAACTTACAATTTACCAGACATGTCTACTTTAGAAGGATGGAGGAACATATATTATATGAAAAATTATCTAAATACACATCTTACTTTATCATAATACTTGAATTTCCTTGTCATTTTGAAAAATTTTCAAAAAATCTCCTCTCGAATACATCACTCTTCTTCCGCTGATATGTCCTTATCTCATTCTTGGATACATTCATTCTCTCTTTGATACATCACTCTCCTCTCAGATACATAAATCTCCTTCCATTTTCTCTTTGATTCATCACTCCTCTCAGATACATAAATCTCCTCATGGATATATCCCTCCCCTAATGTATCCGAATGTCCTATCCTCTTTGATATATTCCTCTGCTATGCATTCAGACGTCTGCTGGTGTATCCAGAAATCCAATAACTGAATTTTATAAATTTTAAAACAATTTGTAATTAATAAAAGAGTAGGAAAATATTGTAATTAATACTTAACAGTATGGAATTTATGTAAGTTATATATATATATATATATATATTATTCGTTGTATCACGAATACAATTAATTTATAATAATGAATATAATTATATCAAGTGTATTAACGAATACAACCAATAACTATCAAATCCCAAATTGTCAAGATTATTTATCTCTATCCTTTTTATTTTTCAAAAAATAAAAATGATTTGGAGTGTTGGGACTAGTGAATGTATTAAAGTATAGAATTAAGAAATAAAATGATGAGGGATACTCCATAATTAGAACAGTTGACTCCTAATATTTTGAATGATCCCACCAAATTCCACTTCCACACCTCATAATCACTTTATTCATCAATCATTATCGGATTTTACTTGCAATTTATTTCTAATTATGTCCACAAATGATGCATTTTCTAGTATGACAACGATAAAAAACTTTAGCTTACGAGATTGTATATATGTTTAACAGTCATAAATAAAATAAAATAAGTTTCAATATTGCCCTACCAAACAAATTCTTAAAATTTGACTTAATGCTTCTATCCTTTTTATTGGTGCAACATTGATGGACATCAATATCATATGACACAATAAGTTGATGTTTTTTTTTAATATTTTGTTAAGGTAATGCTATTTAAACCTTAGATATACCCAGTGAAATTTTACAAGTGAAGTTCGGAAAAAGGACAAGTCCGATGCACTAAAGCTCCCGTTATGCGCAGAGTCCGGAGAAGAGCTCGACTACAAGGGTCTATTATAAGCAGTCTTACCTTGCATTTTTGCAAAAGGCTATTTCCAAGGCTCTTTATCAAATCATCCAAAAATCACAAATACTATTTCATGTTATAATGTAGTATGTGAATGAAACTTTTTTATATTGACATCGATATCATTTAAATATATATATAGAGAGATTTGTTATACACCATTTTAATTACTTTATTCTAGAAGCTCATCTCTTGATTTTAAGCTCTTTAGTGCTTTGTTACTTTGGTTGATTTTAGTTGTTAGCTCCAATGATATCCTTTAGTATATGTAATTGAGCATACAAAACAATCTTTAATAAAGAATTGCTAATAATGAATGCATCATTTTGTTCCAATAACTTATAATACGAGCACTTTAACCAATATATAGCACATTAAAAAGAAAAACAAATAATCAATTAGTTTTTCTTTTGAGAAATATCCTCTTTTTTTAATCTGAATCAAGTCTATTTTCTTTTTCACTTTCAAGAAAAAAAAGAGCATAAATTCTATGTAAAAAAATTAGATAATATGTTAGTACTTTGAATGATCTAAATTACGAAAGGCAGTTCAAATAATACGAAATTTAAAAAAATAAATATTAATAAAATTTTGTGATATTAACTATATCATGAAATTTTTATGACTTAAAGCATATCATTAAGGGTACACAAATGAGAAATTAAACATCAAAACATCATTTTTGAAATAAATTAACTATAAGTGTCACATGAAATATAACGAAGCAAGAAAACTTCTGTCGTCCCCTCAAATTTGACACCTTAGCCTATTATTAGTTGAGTCAGCATCAACAGATATAGACACGTATTCCAAATTATTGATTTAATATAAAGTGTTTTCTTGGATCTAGAAAATGATTCTAAATTTGGAGATGGAGTTGGGTGAAGAAAGGTTCTTTTCTTTTTCCTTGAAAGAAATTAAAGTAAGGTTATTGTAGACTCTTTTACTGTACTAAATATACTTTAATATATAGCTTAACATATGTAGCCACCCTGTTGGGATAGAATTGAATGTGATTGTAATCATACCAAAGTTTCACTCATCTAACTCTCTATTTGTTCTCATTTCATAATCTTATTATTACTACCATAATTTGCATTATTATACAGACACAGACATATAACCGATTAAAACTCGGACAATTTCAGAATTTGAAGTTTATGGTTTTTATGATGATAATCTCGAGTTGATATAAAATAATAACTAGATTCATAATTAAAACCATATGGTAGATGCTTAATAAATTTCTTAATACCTATACTGAGTATGAACAAACATTTCTGGATTCTCGTGAACTCACATATCTAATTACTGTATTTTTCCCAACATATATCTTGTGTATTTAAGAATTTGTTTAGCAAGTAATTCTAACTTTCCTTGCATTAAAAGGTGATAAACTTGACTTATAAAAATATTATCTATTTAATCTGTTTAAGTTTGGATGTTTAACGGCTTGCTCATTTATTTAAGAGGAATTTTTGCATATAATCATTCAAAAAAATCTTAATTATGCTTCGTGGCTATAGTTTGGGTAATTACATTTCATAACTACAGTTATAACATCATTTGTATAATTCGAGCAATATTTGTATAATTTGCTATACAATTCACAGGTTTTGTATCGCGTTTCTATAATTTGCTATGCAATTTACAGTATTTGTATATTTTGCTGTATAGTTTGATTCGAGAGCACGTATAATCGCGCACAACATTTGTATAAATCGCGCGAATTATACAAAACTTAAATTGTAACTACAGCTAGATGTTTGTTCCGTCCCATAATTAATCCAAACTATAGCTATATTAGCTAATTAACTATTGTATATTTACTTATCCGTGTAATTTTTCCTTCTCGTTCTCACTGGCCCATTTTTACATATTCAAAAGTTGAGATGATTTAGGTTAAATATGTTGAATGAAAGGTTATTTCCACTTTTTTGTCCTTACTCTGTGCTCGTCTTTCATTCGTACTCCTTAAGACAAATTATTTTTTTTATGGGGCATAACTTTACATCTTTGCGTTAAAATATTTCATAAATTATGTTTTGTATCCTTAAAGAACTAGTCTTCCTCTAGGTATAAATTCAAATTTTAAAGGGCAAAAATTAAAGATCTAAGGACAAAAAAGTAAAAATCAATTCATTTGACGGAACAATGTTACTAAAATAGAAAGAACCAAACCAGTTGAGAAAGGGAAGTGAGCCAAAAAGAAAAGATGTTTTCACACATAAGAAGCAAGGATTGTCTGTTGGCGTGAGATGTATGTGTTATTTTTCTAGAATACCAATAAAAGAAATAGTCACATGACTAAATATATAAATTTGGGTAAAGAGTTAAATGATGGTGTTTATGAGACAATCATATATTACTTATATACTTTGGCAAATCTCTAATGAACACTTGTCCAATCCACTGTATCACGCATGCTTTAATTTATTTTGTCTTGCTATAATATAATAATTTGAGTTGAATGTCAAGCGCAACTTTGAGCTAAACAAAGAGGCATATAACTTCACCTTGATACCCCCTTCCGATCATTTATTTTGCTATTAGTATTGTATTTATGAGTTTTCAAGTGCTTTTCGTATAGTCATTTTTGTATCTAGTATTTTCTACTTTTGGGGCTGATATATTTGTATTGGGAGTCTTTTGAAAACAACCCCTCTATCTGCATCTATGAGGTAGTGGTAAGGTCTGCGTACATTTTACCCTCCCTAGACCCTACTTCTGGGATTTCGCTGGGTAAGTTGTTGTTATTACCTTTTGAATATAATAAATACAATATCTTGAAAAATGTAATAGGAAAATTATTATAATTAATGATAAGGATACATTTGATACCCCCTTCCGATCATTTATTTTGCTACTAGTACTGTATTTATGAGTTTACTATAGTCATTTTTGTATCTAGTAACTTTTACTTTTGGGGCTGATATATTTGCGTTGGGAGTCTCTTTGAAACAACCTCTCTATCTCCATCTATGAGGTAGTGGTAAGGTTTGTGTACATTTTACCCTTCTTAGACCCCACTTGTGGGATTTCATGTTGTTGTTGTTACCTTTTAAATATAATAAATACAATATTTTGAAAAATAAAATAGGAAAATAATTATACTTAATGATAAGGATAAATTTAAAACTAAGAGTATAATTATCTCCCGACTTCATAAAGTGGACAAATATTGTTGAACATCTATTTTACTAGTAAAGATGGACGGAGGGGGTTTAGTTAAAAGACAAAAATAGTTACTCACACAATATATAAATAAATAAATGAATGATATCACATTATATTAGAAGCTAATTAAAAATAACAGACAATGTTTCAAACCTATATTTAAAAAATAGCCATTGTACTGGACATTATACTAAAAATGGCTATTTGTGAATAACCATATTTAAACAATAACCATTCTATTGGAGATTAACCTAAAAAGTGGCTGTTTGTGAATATCCGGTTAATTAGAAGTGTCTTTAGACCACTAATACCAGTTTAGTTTACTATGGTAATCAAGGGTTAAAAATACGTTTCAGTGATCGAGTACAAATACCAGCCAAATGATTAATGTTGAACATATTTTAATTTAATGTTTTAATTAATTACCCTTTAATTAAAAATTGTTAGTAACTTTAATTGAATGCTGTATATATAATAGTAGAAGATAAGAGATTACAGTTGATACATAACATCATTAGGTCAAAAGTTTGAAGCATGAAATTGACCAGAGAATATAAAAAGGCAAAAATGTGTAATCCTAGCTATTCATCACAAATGTATAGTCAATTTCATGATGTAGATAGAAATATATTGAGTTAATAAAATTTCTTATATTTTGTATTATATTGGTGGGCTTTCAAAATACCATTATGATGAGTACTTACAAGTTTGAAATTTCTTGTTTATTAAAAAAAATAAATTAATATACTTATTAAAAGTGCCATAATGAATACTTATTGTCTGTTTTTTTTTTATACTGTAATATTTTATTTGATGTTTGATTAGTATTTTAATCCCAAGGGAGTGGGAACAGAATGACTAAGTCTTAGATCTTATTCTATATATGTTCCATTATTTCTTGAATAATATATGGCAAATCGAGGATACTCCCTTCGTTTACTTTTATTTGTTATTATTTTATTTATTGAGGTTAAATTATATGAATTTTGACCAATATTTTAAGATGTATTTTTTCATCATATTAGTATGAGAAGGATTGCAACTTATAGCATTTTTCATATAATTTTTAACCATCTAAATGTTAGATTTCAAATATTAAATTTAGCTTTGAAATTTAGTCAAATTGATCTCGAACAGTAAAACTGTGACAAGTAAAAGTGAATAGAGGGAGTATATAAATGTATTTTATAGCTTCTTTTATCATGTAGAGTATAACATGGTTCTAATGGTTACTTATTTTGTTAAAGTGTCTTTTATTTTTATTTTTTATGAAATAAATTGTTTGTGTTGGGTTAATTTAATTTGTCCAAGGAAACTTTTATTATGATGTTATATTTTATGTTGTAAATGGTGCCGTTTCCTTATTGTTTTCATCCTAGAGGTAGAAACTTTTTAATTTGAAATTCCATTGCAATGTACTTTAACTTAAAACTCATGCATGTATGTTAATTCCATTAAGGTATTTTAGAATATTACTTTTATAAGTATAACCTATAAAATACTCAATTATTTCGTGGGTATCACATGCAAAATTATACATTATACCCTACACAAAAAATATCGTTACTGATAATTAATTATTGACAATAGCTTAGTTATCGCTAAATATAATTTTTGTAGAGGTAATTACTCGTGACAATTATATTTTGATACTTTTTGAGAATGCTGACATTAGATTCAATAATAATTAACTAATGCAGGTAAGGATTTTAGTTATTTCTATTTAATTTGAACTTCAAACAAAAATTAATGAATTACAACAGGTTTGAAGTATTGTTCCGAAGTGAATATACATGCAAAATTTTATAAAATGGGCACAATTTAAATATTAGTAGTCTAGATTGCTTAAGCCTTATAAGGAGTCCACCAATTTCATTAACCATCAATGTGAGATTTTTGTCACTCTTTAACACCTCACCTCACGCCCAATGCTTAGCATCTGGTGCGTGGGAAATTTTAATATTCGGACGCCCAACATTGGGTGAGATGAGTCCTGATGTAAAATTAGGTCTTAGGCCTAACTCATACCCCAAAATCTAGCTCAAAGGGAGGAGAATTGCCTAAGCCTTATAAGGAGTCCACCCATCTCAGTAAGCACTAATGTGGATTTTTATCATTCTTCAACAGTGAAAATTTAGTCAATTAGTTGAATTCAGATGTGTTGGATCAAAATAGACTAAACAACTCGCGAAACTCAATCCAAGTTTTAATTAATTAATTAATTAATAATTTGTTAACAACCCATCAAAATTACAAGTCTCTTCTTCTTAAGCTATATACTTTTTATTTAATTATTTTCATTGATTAATTTTTCAATGTACCTTATGTTGTCACCTGATTTTGAGATTTTTTCCTCTTACCAACTTATCATCCCAAGATATACAAAAATTAAAGGAAAATTACCCCCCAACCCCCCCCCCCCTCCCAAGACATACAAAAGAAAAAAGAAAGGGGGGTGGGGGTGGGGGGTGGGGTGAGGATATCTATTAATAGGCCAAAGCTGGTAGAGAGTCGTCTTTCTTGATGTATGTCATTGGCCCTAAAATAATTATAAGTCCATAAAATTAATTGGTAGAATATATATTGTGTTCTGGAAACGTATGGTCTACTTGTGTCTCCACATTGCCTAATCTTTACTCCATAGTATGTCCATATACTCTTTGTAGCTAACTAACCACATCTCCAAAGGCCAACTCATTTTTTCATACTTTTTGACTTCTCATTCTTCAATTATATTTGTCATCATGCTTTTTATTAGATTATAGCTATGATAATTATACTTCAAGTAAAAAACTTTTAACCATGGGCGCAACTCGTTTTTAATTTACAATCACATCTTGTTGATGTAACTTTTAATTGCATATGATGAGGTAAAAATGTACACTCGTATTTGATGTTTATATCAAATTTATGTTCTGTACGTGCTTAAGTAATTTAATAAAATAAAAAATACATATTAATTAATCATGATTAAAAAAGAAAAAACTATATTCAAATACAAGACGCACACAAATGACTTGATGTAAATACCAAGTGCTTGTGAGTTTTACCTGCCAATGATCATAAAACATAAAGGTATTATTTTCAACATTTTGCCTAGACAAGATATGCCTTATTTACAAGATGGAAGATTTGTTGATATGGTCTTTAACCTAATAGGAGTACCTGAATGTCGGACAGATATTTGAATATTCACAACGGTTAGCAGGATAGGTTTTGTCGCAAAATAGACTCGGATAGGAATAGAAAATAAAAGCTGATAGCAAGCATTCTCCTCCGAGCTTACGTAGATTGTAGGAAAGCAGATAAGACAATGAAAAATTCGCTGATTCACACAAATATCTTTTTTAGGTCATTATTTAGATCTTCTCTATTTTTAAAATTTAAAATTTGAGCAAATATAGCTCTTGTAATAAACAAAATATATATTATACTGACTTCAAACGTTTATAAAATTTAAGACTGTATCCTAATGTTTTATCATACGACCTTTTATTTGCTCCAGAGAGATTTTTGCACTATAATTTAAAAAATTCATAGGTTATAAGAAAAATAAAAAGAAAAGAATCAAACTTACTTTTGAATAACGCAAAATAAAATAGATTTGTCCTTCATTAATAGTTGAGATCAAATATGTAATCGAAACACCAAAGATACATTTGATCTAACGAAGGACAAATTAGTTATATTTAGCATATTTATTAAACAACAACTATCCCAAAAAGGTATAGCTAACAAAATATTTTTGTAAACTTTGTTATGTCAAAAAGAGTAAGAGTGAAGCATAGTTCAAAAATAGAATGAACTTTTAAAGTCTTTTTTGTTTGCAAATTTGTTTTTTTGGCACATTTGTACTTGTCCACCTCTAACCTCAATTTCAAGTTGAAACGTGGGGAGCCAAAACAATAATGTGTCTATTTCTACAATCATTAAAGATGGCTCCACTAGCTCTACCATTTTAGTCATGTCCCTTTCCTCTAATTAATTAACATTTGTATTAACTTAAGAAATTTCTAATCCAATTATGCCCATTAAATCATTATTTTTACCAAGATATATAACCTTGATGATTGAAAAATTAAGGTGCGGTATAATTAATTGCTTTAGATAAATTTGCACAAGTAACCCTTTGTTTCTTAATTAAATAATTCTGATTACTTAGTTTGAAGCATGCTTTAAAGTTAAAAACCCTTCCCTTACACCTTGAAGTGTCTTTTAATTAGAGGAAAGCTTAAACTTTGAAGAAAGAAAAGATTAAGTTATATAAGTCGTGAGGTAATCAACTTGTGTTTTTCACAATAATTCTTTGGATAATAACTCATTCATTAATTCAATTTATTTTGATCCATTCAAATTTAACTGTGAAACCGCTTACTTATTAACCATACTTGAAAGTTGAAATCCTCATGAAATATTGTCACTTAATCAAATTACTAGACAAATGAAATTTGAATGGCTGCATTTTAGTCCATGATATCATTTGACTCTTCACTCTTTGTCTCTTTTACATTATTTTTTGCTCCTCAAATGATGTGCTGCTGCATATATATAATTTAGCTTGTGTTGAAAAATAGAGTTTTTCATGATAGCACCAAAGAATAAAAGAGCCAATATATATATTATTTACATAATCAAATTCATTTTTCAATCTTCATGGTGCAAAAGTTACATGACTACGTATTACATACAATGATAGAAATCAAGAACATGATTAAAGTAAAACTAAAAATAGCTCTTTGTGAAATGCACTTATCATCTTTTTGCTGCATGAAGAACAAATAAATAAATTTTTACCAAAATGGTGTTACTCATGTAGTGCACCATGACTTAGATACAATGATGTTCAATAATTTTACTACTGCATGTACGTGTGATATAGTCAAGAAAAAATCAATTAACTTCATAGCTAATTACAATTGGCACAAATTGTTGTACTTCAACCTTATTTAATTAAATAATAGGGCTTAAAAGTAAAACAAAAAGGGAGTCTTTAAATTATTGTGAAGTTTGCTTACAAAAGTAAAAAGTAGAAATATATTTAAAAGGCAGGATATACCTTGTATGTGGTGCCCATAAAAGTAAAATTCATTCTTTCATTTCATGGCAAATGCTATATTTTTAGTGGTAGTTTTTTACTTTTGGTCGAAAGAGTTATTATTATATGGGAGAAAAAGGAGATAGTGAAAATCAAATTGCCCAACTTATTCATATTTATTCTAAACGATCGAACTTATGTTCAGCGGGACATAATTTTTCAAGAGATAGGACATAACATATAAAATATTATGATATAAAAATATAAATTTTTATCCGATAAAAAAGTTATTTTTCTTGAGGAGGAAAGATTAAAGATCAACAAAATGGGTGTCACAAAAGTGCAAATGGTGCTATTATCTCTATTATTAGGATGACATAATTAACCTTAGATAATATTATTTACAACAACAACAAATTCAATGGAATCCCACAAGTGAGATCTGGAGAGGGCAGAATGTACGCAGACCTCATCACTACCTCATAGTAATTTTTTGAAAGAGAACTTTAAACGTGCATGGATCCATTATTTATTTATATCAACTTTACCTAACTCAAGTAATCTTTGAACAGAACCATTCTTATTTATTAGTTCAATTTATTTTAATTTATCAGATTAAATTCAATTCGCTCATTTGACACGTCTAACGAACCGATGAAGAAGTTAAATCTGGGAATTGGGCAGCCACATAAGCATGGTAGGTGGGCCTGATTGCTGACCATTGTATAACGTCTGTAACTTTTGCTTCACTTCTATACTACACCTTATTTTAACTGAGATTCATGAACAAAGTAAAAAAAGTAGTACCATAGGAAAAAGGGTTATTTATTTAATAATTATATGAATGAATGAAATGACCTTTTTTCCTCATCCATAGGCGTAGAAGAGGCCTTTTCCTCTGCAAAAGTGAAGGCTTGGATTACCTAATCGGCACGCACAAGCACTACACTTGTCAATACATATATGTATATATAAAATATATTTTTATATGTACACTTGTCGTAAAGTTAAGAGATAGATTGAAGAATTATAATTCAATAATGAATTTAAATTATATATATTAATTTTAAAAAAAGTACATTTATGTGATTTAACATGTTATAGCATATCATCACAACTCGATTTTTTCAGAATAAAATTACAATAGTTAACGAAGAATTACTCGCCGTTGCAGAAAATTAAATGAGGATGATAGCACAAAAATTAGAGGCATATCCATACTTTTTGAGTTTATGAGTCAGAATTCTAAAAAAAATAAATTTAAAGTACGTTTGAGATAAAATATTTGTATAAATTAAGTGAATTTTCTAACATAAATTCAGAATTTTGGCTAATGTAATTGCCAAAGCTATAACTATCACTTTCACGTAACAATTGAGCTCTAGATTAAATCAAGAAAAAATTACTAACAAATTAATCACACTATAAGAAAATCACCAATTTTCTACGGACATTCTAATGAAATTAAACTCGTTAGCAAGTATTTTTCTTAAAAAAATTTGTTGAAACTCATAAATTTCTAACAGTGTCAACATAAAATTGAAACTCGTACTATTGCTAGGGGCGGAGCTATCCCATAGTTAAGGAGTTCATTCAGACCCCCTTCAAACAAAAAAATAATGTTATATATAATAAATGTCAAATTTCCTTGAATTAGTTTGTATGTCTATTTCTTCAAATTGAACCCTGTTGATAAAAAATATGACTCCGCCACTGACTATCACGATTGAATTGGTAGTAGTAGAATTGTTGTCACTATTGAAGGGAGATTAGTATTTAAAGATTTAATTAATTTTAAGAAAAGGCATTGTGGGACATTGTTCCACAAAAACAAAGGAAGGTTTGTGAGCTTAATGATCAAGGATTAACCCACGCCAAGCCATTAACAGCCACCACGTAAGTTTTATTATATAACCATCATTCCGTTACAAACGGACCCACTCTCCACCGTTACCACGGACCCTTTTTCCCCAAGCATTCATATATAATTCCACCTATATCAATTTATGTAACACTTTTCGTTTTTTTCGAAGAATATATTAAATTGATCGATCTTCTTAAATCAACTTAAAATTTAAATATTTCAAAACTATACGGAAAATGAAATAGACACAATAATATTCTCTTTTGATTATAAATTTCAAACTATATCATATAAATTGAAACAGACGCGATACTATTTTATTTGGAGAAGAGTCATTGTCAAAGTGTATTGGGTCGGTTTTGTGGGGTATTTTCCTTTGTGTTAAAAAAAGAAATATTATTATACTGTAGACCCAACCAACCAGAGGCCGCGTGAGGTTGCTGCTGACTTGTGAATATTTCACGTTTTCATATTTTATAATAATGAACTCCCACAAAAGGCTTAATTCTTTATATATACACATTTTTTAAGTTTGACATATGCTATTTAATTTATTATGGCACTGAAAAAGTAAAGAGTATTGTAATTCAGAGAGGATTTTTTTGGGAGGAATGAACAATATAGAGCCCGTAATGGGAGACCATTACATAAAACTAGCTTTTTAAGTTGTGTAAAATAATACTATTAGAAATAGTTGCTTTTCTTATCGTTAATTAATGAAAAAAATCATGTTATAAAATATAATTTTGTCATCTTATTCCTATCAAACAAGTTCAATTATAAATATTGTTGAGTAATGTCAATATCCTGCTTATGGTAAGGTCCGTGAGAGGGGCTGGGATAGTTCGGGTAGGAGTCATGATCTAACATGTCGCTTACGTGGTGAACTTGGTTAAAAAAATAAAATTGTGTCTTTACCATCAGCTATAGCCTTTGGCATAATGGTAAGTGCTTGATCCTAACAGATACATGAACTAAACATAAGTAACATATTTTTTAGAGGGAAAATAGTGATTTTTAATATTGTAACTAAGAAATTAGGGTTTAGGTCTACAGATATTTACATCACTGTCTGTGTATAAAACAGGATGAAACTATTCATATAAAAATATCATTTCCAGTAGGTAATACAGTAACATGTAAAAAATTTATACAGAAGAAGACAATTTAAAAACAAATATCTAGACCTTTCAAATGATTACAATTGTAATAAAAGGAAAAGAGAAAATCTAATGTCATTACCAAAGTTGTCGCATACGGATAGGTTGAGGTTTTTCTTTTTTCTGTTAAGTATTTGTTGTATATATTTGTGTCCAATTAAATTCCAATTTGTGTATTAGTGGTCTCCATTTTTTGGGGGTTAGGAATTTTCTTTTAAGGGTTCGAACTGAAGATGGAGGACTCCCAACCATGTTTAATCTTCAATTTTTTCTGTAAGGGATGAGGTTTTTGAATTGCTTATAAGATTTGAAGAACTCCCCTCTCTTAGCTTTAAGCTAACTTTTAAAAGAGTGAGTTGGATCCAAAATTTAATTAATTGAAAAAATTATTTAAATATATAATTTATTTCATCATATTCTCTAAATTTCCTACTATTTGAAAAAAATTGTAAAAATTCCCTACTCTCAACATCACTTTACGCGATGTATCCGTCGGATACACCATGTACATGATATATGAGGATGATAGATATATCATTTTACGCAATCAGTCGGATTTATCACTTTACGTGATGTATCAGGACGCACTTGATGTACTCGGATTCTACCAATTTAAGGAATTTTTGTAATTCTAAAAAGAGTAGGGATAGAATGTACAAGAATGTTATTAGCTCTTAACACTATGTAATTTGTGTAATCCTTACTTAATAATTTGATATTATATCAGAGTTAGACCCCCGATATGGCCCTATCGAGGGACCTATTGAAGGGACGGGGTGGAAACACCCCGGTCCCAAACCAACTGAAAGGGGAGGGAGTTAATAACCCCAATTCATGAATGTGCACATACTAAGCTAGACAATCCAACGTCGTCCACACCAGAAAGGAATGAGATTCTTGGAGTGCTTATACGACTTGAATAATCCTTCTTTTTGAACTAGTTTTTGGGGTATAAGTTACGCTACTGACTCAAAAATTTAAAAATACTCCCAATCCATTAATATACACAATGAAATCTTGCCCATACCGACAAAAGATCAGATCGCTAACTTGTTTATAAGGTCTGGACAATCCTTCTCCATTAACCTTCCATCTTCATAATATTTTAATTATGGGTGCGATAAAATATTGAATATTTGATTAAATGATTATGTCACCAACAAGACAATTTGATAAGGTAACAAACAAGTTAATTAATAAACAAATACATTCTCTTTTTGGTCGGGTGTGTTGTCTAATGGTGTATGGATGATGCTGCCCTTTAAGAAGGCCTAGCTAATATATGCCCTCAGTTTTCTGACCTTCATTCTCTCTCTCTCTCTCAATCTCTTTGATCAAACTAAACATACAAAAAAGAGTAAAACCATATTTTTTAAATATATACTAAAAAACATCAACTTAGAGTCTCCATCAAAAATTGGTGGGGTGGTGGTGGTGGAGATAATTTAACCCTCAGCCACCATTTTTTCTGCCTCCCAAATCTTTTTACAATGATCTTTATCTTCTTCCCCAAGTGATAAGGTGACACAAAATATATATATACTACTCATACTTGTTTTCTATAGAAGAAAAAAAGAAAAAGAATGGTTTATTTTGTTTTGAAACCCTATTTTCTCTAGCTCCTCATATTTTTGCCTCTTCAAGATAGAAAAGTGATTTTAATTTCCTTCTTTTCATATATACTTGGGATCTGATCTTTTTTTTTTTTGGTGGAGAGGACCATGAGACAAGTTTTCTTTTTGTGTGTGTGTGTGTGAAAGTTAAAAGAGTTCGATTCCCGAGGAGGAATTGTTAGTTTCTCTTTTTGTCTGCTAGCTTTCTAAAGTTGAATGAGAGTTTTATAATTCTATATATCTTTTTACACAGTGAAGACTTTGATTGAAGCAGATCTGTGGAACAACAAACTCTAAGGGATCATTACAATTATCAAAGGTTGCTTTGCTATAGCTATCTTCTTCTCCTTCTTTGATCACTTTTTTTTTTCATTTTTAAATATACTCGGATGAAGATGTTTGTTCGTATCAGTTTTAATATCTGATAGGTGGGTCTTTGACTCACAGAACGTTAACTCATTTTTGTAAACCATCGAGGTAGCTTGCTATCTCGAATTTTATGTGTAAGCACCCTACACAAAGAAAAGAAAAGTTAATTGAATGAAGAAATTTTTTCATGGTCTTGTAAATGTTTTATAAAAATATTTAGAATATGATCTTGTTAATTTTCATCAAATGTTTATTAACTCTACTTAGATCTTATTTTCTTAAAGGATGAGTGTATACTATGTAATTACAACATGCATTTGTGTTGAGATATTAATCAAGGTGTATGCTTCTTGAACTTAATTGTTAATAATTTAATTTGTGGTTTTTTATATGTTGGCTCTATCTAAACAAATTAAAGTAAAGATATATAATTTTGATTATACATTATACTATTTTACTTTATGAGTGGAGGAAACATTATACTTATTGTACTTTGTTTCATTCAGGTTTCATGCCTAAGGCTAAAGCAAACTTGAGTAGTGTGTTTTTTAGCCACATCTTCAAGTGATTAGGGCTCTCATGCTTTTATCCCCACAAAGTTGACAATACAAAATTCTACACACATCATTTACTTTTAGTTCATAAATTCATGAACTATAGTTAATGTTGAATTTGATTTTCTTTTTTATTTATTAGGGTTTGAGTTGTGGTGCAACATAGACTATACAAAAATAGTGTGTGTTTTCATGGTAAATCATGTCTTAGTTTTCTCGTCTAATTTATCATAGCAGGTAATCCGTCTTATTTTCTTTATATTGTTAAAATTTAACAAGTAGTTTAGTTTAGAAGCACATATGAAGAATATGATATATGTTTTCTGAAAAAAACATATGATCTTGAGCCATGAGATTTCCCTAAGGTGCTGTTAATTTAAGAACAATGAAGTGAATTGATGTTTGGCATTTTTGATAAAAAGTCCTAGATGTTTTGTTAAGGTTAATATTCTTTTTGTTTTCTTGTTCTTTAATCATTTTTACGGATTAAAAGTGTATGATCACATGTACAATATCAGTTTTTCATTTTTCATCAAAGAAAATTGGTGAAATGTTCTCTAATTTCCTTACATTTGTATTTCTTGAAACTTATATATAGTATGTGACATAATTATACAGCTAATAATTATTGCCTTTGATAATTGAAATGCAGGTCTTGATTTTGTGGATCACAAAAGACATGAATTCTTTTACACATGTTCCTCCAGGTTTTCGATTCCACCCTACGGATGAAGAATTAGTTGATTATTATCTCAGGAAAAAGATTGCTTCAAAAAGAATTGACCTTGATGTCATTAAGGAAATTGATCTTTATAAAATTGAGCCATGGGATCTCCAAGGTACGTAGATTTGATTTATAACATCAGTAATTATCGATGACATATGTGGTATATATAAATTCTAGATGTGAAAATATACAGATTCCTATATAACAATAATAATACAATCAGTGTAATTTCACAAGTGGGGTTTAAGAAAAGGTAGGATGTACATAGTCCTTATCCTACCTTTATTGGATAGAGACTCTTTTCGATGACCCTATAATCCCGCTGGAGGGTGGGTGGGGAGGGGGGTGGGGGTGAAATGACACCGTCCATCCGATTACTTTTTGGTTGTTATAGCAAAATAATGTTACCAAAATGCATATAATATAAGCCAACATGAAAAAACGATTCCCAAAATATAACAACAGTGTACTCAGTATAATTCCATATGTGAGATTTTGAAAAAGGTAGGATGTACATAGTCTTTAACCTACCTTTGTGGGATAGAGAAACTCTTTTTGATATAATATCGGGGTGGTGGTGGGGTGGGTGGGGGGTGATGGTGGGGTGAAGGTCTTCTACTAATTACCATCAAATTTCTACATAACAATACCATTCATCTAATTATTTTTTTGTTGTTATAATGAAATGTTATTACAGAACGTATATAATATAACACAACATGTAAAAACAATTCCAAAAAACAAAAAAAGAACTTGAGCATTTGTAGTAATATATTGTTATAGAGAACGGCTGATACAACGAGATCTGACTATACTGATATTTATATTTTTCAGAATTGTGCAAGATAGGAAGTGAGGAGCAAAATGAATGGTACTTTTTTAGTCATAAAGACAAGAAGTACCCAACAGGAACTCGAACAAATAGAGCTACGAAAGCAGGATTTTGGAAAGCAACTGGAAGAGATAAAGCTATTTATCGTAAGCATTGTTTGATTGGCATGAGAAAGACATTGGTATTTTATAAAGGTCGAGCACCAAATGGACAAAAATCAGATTACATTATGCATGAGTACAGACTTGAAACCAATGAGAATGGGAATACTGTTCAGGCAAGTCTTCTAAACTGAAATACCACTTGTTAAAATTAAGTACCATTGCATAGAAAAAAGATCTAACTTTTTTTTAAAAAAAAATAAAAAAATTGGGGGTAGGGCCGTAGGGGAAGGGAAAATAGGGATTACAATGTGGGAATCGAACTCTCACCAACAAGATAAAAATTTAGATAGCCAACCAACTGAGTCTCTAAGATTCCTCAGTCTGATGAACCTAACTCCTAATTATCTTGATAATTGTTGATTGAGTTACGTATTTAAAAAGAAGTCTTGAAATTTGATTTTACAAACAGTTTGTGTGTGGTGAAAGAAGGAAAAAAAAACATTTTAGCTATTTCCAAAAAACAAAAAGTTTAAAAGTATTTTACATAAAAAAAAAAAAAAGCCAACGATGAAAACATAATAGAGATAATCAAAAGTTATGTTTTGTAAGAGTATTTCGAACTTTACAAAAAGTTTGGTGGAAAAAATTGTAAATAAAAAATGTTTATAAGCTACAAAATCGATCATAAGTTAAGAATGACCAACTTATGACTGATTTTAATAACTTGTAAGTATTTTAATAAAAAATATTCTCTTGTGTTTATCAAATGCACAAATACATACAAGTCAAAACATGTTTATAAACTAGTTTGACAAACTTATGAACCTAGTTAAACACCCTTTTACTCTTTTAGTACTATTTGACCAAGTTATTGCTCTATTTTTCAAATTACCATATTATGCTTGTAGAAAAAGTTACTTTAGCTTATTATTGTAGTTCAAATTAAGTTAATAACATAGTAAAAGTAATAAGGGAGTCTTGGAGTAACTGGTAAAGTTGTTGTCATGTGACCAGGAAGTCTTGTCACGAGTTCAAACCTGGGAAACAGCCTCTTGCAGAAATGCAAGATAAGGATGTCTACAATAGACCCTTGTGATCAGGCCCTTCTCCGAAACTTGTACACAGCGAGTACTTTAATGGACCGCAATTTATATGTCCTAACATTATTCAATTAATTGAACCTGCAGGAAGAAGGTTGGGCAGTGTGTAGAGTATTCAAGAAAAAACTAGCAACATCAATAAGAAGAGAAGGAGAGCAATTATATCAACATGAATCACTATGTTGGTACAACGATGATCAATTAGTCTCCAATTTCCTGCCTGATTTTGACTCTCCACAACGTAACAATTTTCCAAATCCATATAACACCACCCCTTCATACCATCACCAATTACCCTACAACAATATGCAACAGCCTCATAATAATGATGCATTATTCCTCCAACTCCCTCAATTAGAGTCACCAAAACTCCCTCAATCCTATGGATCAATCAACCAAATTATAGCACAACCAAACTCAATTTACAACAACAACAACTATGATCAAGTGACCGATTGGCGAGTACTCGATAAATTTGTTGCATCTCAATTAAGTACTCATCAACAAGATGGGTACAATGGTAATGCTGCTTGCTCCAGTTCTCCAGCATCTGAACAAATGAACATGCACATTCAAAATGATACTAAGGGACAAGAAATGAGTACTTCAGAAATTGGTTCATTATCTGCTTCAAGTTCACAACTTGATCATATATGGAAGTAATATAATGCTCTATATATACTAGTACTACTCATAGAAAATATATGATGATTGGATTTAATATATATGTACCTACTTAAGTGCCTCAGTTTTTGTACATAATAAAACTCAAATGGTGATGTACTAGTGGTCTAAAAACTTGTACTACTCATCTATAAGACTCAATGAAATCAGTATTTAAGAAAAAAGGACCTCTAATATATATGTATAGACTATATGTTCAGATTTCAAGGCCAACGATCAGTTGTATTTTCGTGATCTAACATTTTAAAAACAATTATTTGGATCATTTCTCGATTTGAGCAAAATCACATTGAGTGAACGCGATTTATATAGAAGCATAACCAAATAAACATCGAAGAAACCACAGCGATCTAAAGAAATAATAGGGTGATATTACTTTCCACATTAATGTATTTAACTTATATTCTCCAGATGAATATATTTAAGTGTTTTCCGCCATTATTTCAACAATTTAGATGAATATTTCCAGCAGATGGAAGTACAGAATTTGTATTGAAATGATAATGCTGACTTTCCATATTTATTTTGAATTAAAGGTCAAAACTTATCTAACAAAAAGAAACCAACTATTAGACCAAAAAGAAGTTTGAAATATATTAAACTAAATGCTGGAAGAAAAATAAAAAAGAAGTCGTACGAGGCTAGGAACTAGATATACTCCTATCATTATTAATAGAATAATTAAATTTATCAAATTTAAATTATGTATCCGCCTCTAATTAATCTGCACTTAGGTCTCATGGTTACATCAAATTTTTATATCCAAACTTGAAAATCGAAAAATGCAAAACTTTGTTAGTGTCAACGAAGGGAAGCATTTAATTTGACAGATTATTCAATTTATTCATTTAGTAGTGTGTGCATATTAAAGTATCATTGCGCTAGCTAGTCATATAGTATAATCAAATAACATTAAGAAATGAAATTCCACAAATGAGGTCTGAAAAGGATAGAGTATATACAAATCTTATTTCTATTTTACGAAGATAGAAAAACTATTTCAGGAAGATCCTCAACTATAATGTAGTACATGAAGTAATTATAAATAGGAAAAACACGACAGTGAAAAAAACCTGACAACTAATAAGAAAGTCATATAGTATGATGATGGTAAAGAAAATAAATTATACTCCCCCAATTCGAAAAAAATTATTTATATTTCTTTTTAGTCTGTTTCAAAAAGAATAACATATTTTCTTTTTAGGTGACATTTTAATTTTTAGCATTTCATATGGTAAATTTAAAGCCACAACATTAAAAACCGTTTTGATATATTTGATATAACATTAGTTTAGAACGATAAATTTGAAAAATTTTCTTTATTTTCTTAAACTCCGTGCCAAGTCAATCTAGATCATTCTTTTTTTTCTAGGTCATTCTTTTTTAAACAAAGAGAGTAAATATAGCGGAGTTGCAAACGTGATTATTATGCAAAGAATAGCCTTCTCATGGAAGACATTACTAATGCGCGGTTAATTCCACTTTAATAATAAGCAAAGCTACTTAACACTTCCAAATTACGATAACGACAATAATTTTAAATATGCTTTTTAACATCTTTTTTATTAATTATAAGTAAAGTGATCACACAATTTAATATGTTACTTATTATAAAAAGAAATTTACACACCTAGTAAAAGAGTGCACCATTGCTATTGTTTTTAACCAGGATCTTGAATTAATAAGAAAGTATTCTATTTCAACTGCAAGCATAATTAAACAAAGTAGATAAAACAAAACTTACCACTCATTACTAAATTGAAGCGTGTAATAATCAACTAGAAGATTCCTAATCCCTAAGAAAACTTGGTTTAGTCATCTAGATTAATCCTCTTGATTAACCTACCATGAAGGTCAAGAATACCTCATATATTAATAAATAAACTAATACAAGGAAATAATAAATCTAAAATAACTAACATAACTATATTTAAAACTTAAATTCCCAGTATATATGTCACCTCTTCAAGATTCATAATTAAGCTCACCTTAATTTATCTTCAAATAGTGTAAGCCATTTTGCTGCTACGTACGTACAAGCTCAATGCCTAGACGAAAGTTTTTTATTCAAGAAATAATATAGATATAGAGGTAGTTTTGTTAACTAAGTTGCTCGGACTCTCCAAAAATATTGTCATACCCGTGTCCGAGGATCCAACACACCGAAGAGTCCGAGCAACATAGATTTTTGTATATTGTGGTCTAGGCTATAAGGTGGAAGAAGATGGTAGTTTTATATAAAGTGATATATATGTAGTTGGAGTGTTGTATGTAGAATTCAAATTTTAGTTGGTCTTAAATACTCAAAGAACTTAGCGGATAAGTGAGGGGAAAAAAAGCACAGAATTTCATAACATAATTATGCAATAACAATAAGAAGAAACTATAAAGTGTTTTTTTGTTTACTTTTTGTGGCAGTTATTATAGAAGATAGTAGTAATCATGGTATTTAACTTTGATGTGGTTGAAATTGAACTCAAACATGACAGTCCCTTTCAAGCAATGCTAAATTTTACAGTAGACATCATTATTGAGCGTGCTTTGTTGGTCTCATAATTCACCATTCTAATGCACTCCAATAAATAGAGGGTTATTGGGCACGATGTTTAAATTAGTGCATCAAAATATAATTAGTACAATTTGTTTAAATTTAAATGGAATACTCTGTTTAGTAACTTTGCCTATTTTAACTCCTCAAAAAATAAAATATGTAAATTATTATTGGTGCCGGATTCAAGTTTTTCACTCAAATTCAAAATATAAAAGTATGAACGTGCAAATAAACCAACAAACAGAATTTCCAAAGGAAGTGGTTATACATATTCTAATATTATTTCAGCACTTCTTTTAAAAAAAAATAAAGTGAAATGTTGGGTTTGGTTTCCCAAGGCCGAAATTAAATGAAAATGAATAATCAAGAGAAGCTAAAAAATAATACTTTAAGTGAGATTCAGACCCTAGCGTGAGGTTTCATTTAAAAGGAGACATATCACTATGCTAGACTTTGGTTATTATCTAAGAGATTCAAGTTTAATATATATATATATATATATATATATATATATATATATATATATATATATGTAATATAGAAAATTTAACTTATAAATTTTCACCGAGGGGGTTCAAATGAACTCCTCCCCCTCCCTAGGTCTGCCCTTGATTGTTAAAAGGTTAAATCACAATAGTAATAACATATTTAGTGTAATTTCATAAAGTGAAATTTGGGATAAAAAAAATCTACGTATAGGCAAACCTTTCTCAACCTCATAAAAATAGAAAGAATATTTCTCAAAAATCCATCGACTCAGATAACAAAAATCAAAGAACATATAGAAGAAAAGAAATAACATATATACTAGAAAAAGCATCACATAGTATATAAGGAAAACAACATTAACGACAACAAAGGCAGGTGACTAGAGCACAAGACACAAACGATAACAACATAAATCACAAGACATGGAACTTCTACTACTTAAAAAAAAAAAAAAGGCAAAATCGACCTCTGAAAGATTAATTATTTGAGAAAATTGATCTAAATCGTAGGCCTAAAAAGTATTGATCGAAAAAAAAATGCTTACTAAGCAGCCTCGATAGGTCTTTTTTTTTTCCGAAATTGCTGACCTCATGAGGTCAGTTTTTAAAAATGTCAACTTTTTAAAAAAAAATTGAGATCGGATGTTGCAATATACTCGAACTCATAGAAAAGCAAGACACCGGCTGCCTAGCTACTAATCTTTTATTCTAGTTTGCAGATAACATCATATGCTCGGTGAGACGATGACAGTAGTCATTTTCCTTTTTTTTTCTTTCTTGGATGAGTGGGGTGGAAAACAAACTAATTCACTCTATATTTCTTTATTTGGCACCTATCTCCACCATTTAATTTGTTTGTGTTTCGAAACTGAAAACTTAATACTATGAATTAATTAGAAGGAAATTGAGCAGGCCATGCGCATTCATCCAGGCCATGTGTGAATCTATTTTATATTATTATTCCAAAGATTTATTATTATTATTTTTTATTATTTTTGCACTCTACTTGTGTTGTTTTAAGGGCTAAGGAATATTATTATTAATATTAAAAGATTAGCATTGACCCAATTATTAAAATCCATGTGATGTCCCATCATTAGTCTTCATCTTTTCACACCCTGGATCCCAGACCATCACTGTCCCAATTAAAAGAAATATGGCCGTCATTCTATATACTGTCTTAATTAACAACGACTAACTTTTTCATTCTGTTAATTATACTAATTTATCATTCAATTAGTGCTTATCCTCTGTTTATTATTTGATGCATTCATAGGATCTTGGAACATGTTTTATTTGATTCCTCGTATTTCTTTTCTTTAATCCTATGTATTTTAAATCTTGTCCTACCCCATAAAGCATAGAGTTCTGAATAATATTTCCTATTCCTAGACACATTTCTTCTAAGTTATTGACTTTCATCTATTTTATACTATTCATTGGTATTTAATTTTGCCTTTGTTCCAAGTCTTTTTGTATTCATTCAATCTTGATTTTAGAGAATGGGCCATTCATTTTTCCTCATTAAGACAAGAAATAAGAGGCAGTCAAAATGATGAGCAAGTGATGGCCAAAAAGGGAACATCAATTTTTCAACTTGGTGATTAATGTTCCACTTTAACATTCCTTTGATTTGATAAAAGGCATGCTAATGCACTAAGCAAACAAAGAATTAAGTAAAGAACAAGCAATTTATTTGATCTTTCCTCAATCATTGAACAAGACTTGACCAACAACCTGAAAATTTAGAGCACTCATGTTAGGGATTCTTAGTAGTTCAGTTTAAGAGATCAGTATTAGCATCGAATCTTTCTAAATGCTCTACTTTTGAAAGATTCGCGTTGAATCCTTCAAATTAGATTCGAAATGTGCTCGTCGATATTTTTAAAAAATTTGAACAACATATACCTGCTATAACAACTAATGGCTAGTGGTGAATTGAATAATTCATGAACATATTTCCTAGTGGAGACTGGAGAAGATAAGGAGGAATAATGTGAAGCCTCAAAACAAGAGTGCAAGTTGAACAATCATTACTTTTTTCCAATGCTATCATGTAAGTCACATTCTTTTGTAGGATTTCATGTTCATTTTCATCCAAACAATTGGGACCACATTTACTTAATCAAGGTAACATGTTTTAATATTGTTCAAATTCCTCTGCTCCACAACAGGATACCAATTAATAATAACAAACAGATGGCTGCAAGAAAAATTTAGGTTGTTCAGAACAAATATGCCATTAACAATATTGATGTTTCAAGTATTTGTATTCAGATTTTTGCATACATGAAACATAACTGAACCAATAAGGCTCAAGATGTAGCTTATGTCTTCTGCCTGAGTTAAACTATGTGGGCATAATTTGAAGGAGATGCATGAAAGCGCCAGAACTCTTTGCTATCTTCATATATTTATGTACATGGACATTTTCTTCAGCTTGAGTCACAGAGACCAGTGGCTGGATCGCAAAATCCATCACGATCGAGCAACTTCTGAGGTGGAGCACTAAGCAGAGGAGACGATGGACTTCCATATGCATTTCGTCTGCTATTCCCACAGCCTAGACTTTTTCTGGTGCTAACCCCTGTCACAGGGTTAGTCCCGCTAGCATACTTGCAAAGTGCCTGAACATAAGCATGACATATTCATAATATGTACGATTGGAATAATTATAACTAACAGCAAGACGCTGTGGAAGTAAATAACAAAAGAAACTCCTGTTTATGGCGATCTCACAACATGCTCGGTATGAGTTTTAGAAAATTTAGGACAAATTAAGATGAGACAAGTTACATCTGAAAAGTCTACAAGGTTTACCTGTTTCTGAAGGAGGTCTATAACAGCATCACTGAAATCAGCACCTTCTATGATGGCACCCCCAAGGTCACTTCGAGTCAAAACAGATCGAACAAGAACAGCATTAGTGAGATTAGCTTCGTTGAGTACCTGCATTTAATGAAAAAACAATGTTATCTTCAGATTCTGAAAGTGAAGTCATCATTTTTACAAGAATCTTTAGCCGATGTAATTGTCATGACGAGAAGTCGTCTTGGACTTAAATTATATGCTACAATGTGCATACCATCCGATCCATCAATGTGTCACTCAAATCTGCACCTGTAAATACCAAAACAGACAGGAATCAGCAATATCTACAGTCTGAACCAGTCTTTATTTTTGAGAGTAATAGTAACAGATTTGTGAATAAGATACCCTCCAAAATGTTGACACAAATCACTGAATATAACGAGCATGAGAGTATCTGCACTCTATGTTGCTCGGACTCTCAAAAATGCTATCGTACCCATGGTGAAGTATACTTTTGAAGGATCCGACACGGACCTGTCGGCATTTTTTTAAGTGTCCCGGCAGCATAGCTTGCACTTTACAGCTTCATCATATCATGAATAACTCAAGTGTTTTGGAAGCTTGAGAAACTAGTCCAGTCAGAATATATTCGGGTGTAAATAGATATACCAATTAGTTTTTCAGAAATCATCCTTTTTGTTTCTAAAAAATGGTTCCTTTAGCAAGGCGGGATAGACAATTAGGAAGGAATTTGAAGCATTTGCTCGTTTAATAAAACGAGAAAATCACAATGAAAATAAGTGTTACTGTTATTCAATTATTTGTAAAGAAATTTATTGGCAGAAGAGCAAGATTTTTTCCTCTTTATCTGTTTTTCTTTGTTTTCCCTATATCTTATATTTACCTCTATCAAATTTTCCTAATATTACTTACAAGAAATTTCAAGTTGAAGATATAATAAGAGTTGTCCATTGAGGGATACTTATAAGAAATTTTCCTATTGAGAGAGTTTCCAAATTTGGTCATCAGTTGGTTTCTAAATGTGCCTATGGGTTATTAAGACGAGGGTTCCCAGGAAATAGCCTCTCTACTTCTATGAGGTAGTTGTAAAGTCTGCATACATTCTGTCCTTCCGCCCTCCCCAGACCCCACTTGTGGGATTCCGCTGGGTATGTTGTTGTTGTTGTAATTGATTTCTAAATGTGTCTACTTAGCAACTCTGAAGCAGAACCTATCTACCACATATTCAACACTGGCCAATTTGCTAATTATATCTGGAAGCACAAGGGGAGCCTTCGAACAACGGTAAAGTTATTCCATGTGACCTATACGTCACGGGTTCAAATCATGAAAACAGTCACTAATGCTTGTATTAAGATACGCTATAGTATCACCCTTCTTTGAACCCTACATGTGCTAGGAACCTATGCCGAATTCCTATCAGCACGGAAATTGGAAGCCTGGGTGGTAGAGGAGGCGACATTGCACAAAATAATTAAGCTTCATTCTCTGAAATACTTTGTTTTCAATTAGATTGAAAAATATCTGCTTTTTTTTTATGTGCAATTAAAATATTAAATAAAGTTACTGAATTTTTTGTACAATAATTAAAATGGAAGGGTTTTATTCCGGATATTTACCTCAGAAAAAATCGGGCAGCTCACCCTAAAATCCTCAATGCTACAAAATCCCAAATAACAATTTACACAAAACCTTCAAAAAAACAGGTAACGCTCTTTCTTTAATTTTTTTTTTCTTAAAGAAAATGGTACTATTGTTAAATTAATTTGATTTTCTTTAGGTTTCATATGGAAATTCTGATTTTGGTTTGGACTAATTATTTAGTAGCTCTTTTTCCTCCCTTTAATCTACTGTTTTTGCTAGTGTTTTCTAGGGTTTCTTTGTTGACTATTGTTCTCCTTCTGTCCTCCTGGATTAAGCTGATGATTTTGTGTTGCTGTTATTTTTTCTTGTTATAAGAATAATTTTTTGCATTAATTTTGGATTAGGTTTTAAAATAAGCAGCTGAGGATGGAGAATTTGAAATCAGTAGTAGGAGATACTAAAATTTCCCCCAATTGTTTAATGCCCAAGTTTAATAGACGAAAGATAGCTGCGGTACGCAGCTATCCAGTGGGTTTTAAGCAATTTGATAATGTTGTGCTTGGAAAAAAGTTATCACATGGTGAAGATAACGTTATATCCTGTGGTGATGAAGCTATGGAGGTTGAGCCAGTTGTTATTTGTGAACGAAAGATGGGATCAACATTATGTGTGGAGATTTCAGGGGATTGGAAGGATGGTGAACAAATTGCTGATGAGTGTGGAAGCACTAGGAGGAAGGTTGTGGATATGCATAAATGGAATTTTCAGGTGTATAATGGAGCTTGTCTTGGTCTGATAAACAAGATAAAAACGAGAGAATGTGATATGATTAAGCCAAAGAGGCGTAAGGTTTCCTCACTTCGTGATTTTCCAAAGGATCTTAGGAGTTATGATGTTGTTGACAAGAAATCCCAAGAGCATTGCACCGGGAAATCTGGTAATGTAGAAACCGATGATGAATTTGGCGAACGTTTGAAGGTTGATTTTGTATCTCAAGGAGATTTAGTAGATCCCATGGTAGATGCATTCTCATGTAGAGATGAATTTGGAAAACAAGAGCCTGTAGTGACGGTCAAAATACAGGCAGTATTGCAATCTGATGTAGATATGGAGGTGCATGATGAGGCTCTCAAGAATGAAGAAACTGTGGAGTTTGAATGTGGGGAGGATGATAATAACAGTTTTTCGATGGTTAAAATTGTTTCACCTGTAAAGACTGCATCAGAAGATGCAGAAAATCTTCATTTGCTACACGAGCCATGTTCGTTGGTGTACCCTTGTCGGTTTCCAAAAAGACATAAAGTGTCTGCAGTTCGTGATTTTCCGGATGCATTAAAGATCTTGAAAGCACATAACAAGACATCAGAGGAAAACCTGAAACACAGAGCAGCTAACAAATTGGCTGGGGGAAATGATCACATTGAAACCCAGATCAAGTCTCAAGAAAGTTCAGCTCCTACTGAGAAGGGCTTATCTCGCAATGTGATGACATTACGCACTTCTACAAGCGTAGGGCATGATGGTACTGGTGCAGATAAACAGGAACCGGAAAATTGCGGAGCTAATTCTACACCATTAAGCACCCAGAGTAGTTCAGAAGTTACTAATTCTAACAAGCGGACTGGAGGAAAGGAAGAAGGAATAAAATATGTAAACAAAACTATTGTCCAGGATTTAATGGCTACGCCAAGATGTCCCAACATGCCAACCCAACGTTACGGATCAGACACAAAAACTAATCAAGACAAACGCAAAGGCAAAGACAAAGTTCTAAAGAGAAAACAGAATGAAGGATCAACGCCAATAACTGTTGTTCTAGCATTGATGGCTCCTACTATGTCCATGCTGACCAGGCAAACTAATTCTAAAGCAAGCTACAGAAAATAATGTGTAATCTTGGCACAGTTTTCTGATGGAGCGAAAGAGGTAAAACAGTTAAAGGGAATTCATTAGTATCTTCATATGACGTTTCCATCAACAAATAACACCTGCATATTTATCTATCTAGTTCTATCTTTGTATATTCTGATGATTTTGCTATGGAAAAGTACCTGAGAAGTTTGCTTTATAAGCAACTGCTTTCTCTAGGTATGCACCATTGAATGTTGAACCGCTGAAATCCGACTCCCTCATATCAGCAGATGTGAAATTGGCTCTTCTGTATCAGCAAGTCCAATGGAACGTGAATACTATTCTGCACTGAGAAAACTACTTGTTCTACAGTTCTTGTTGAATGACTTTACAATTTACATTTTCTGGTTTCAAGATTTCAAGCCAAAGTACAGATTATGGGATTACACTCACTATGTTATTGTTGTTTGTTATTAAATAAACATCTTACCTACTCAAGGAAAAAAAACAGTATCATCCTAGAGCAGAGGAAAGGTTACCTGAAGTTCTCATTTGTATGAACTGTTTTCCTGCAAATCAAAAGAAAAAATAATTAAGTGTTCCAGAACCCCCAAAAAATCATTAAATTAAACCTTGCAAGATTGGAAAAAAAAGAATCTTGAGGCAAAAAAAAACTAACTTGAGGTCTGCAGAACCAAATTGAGCAGCAGAACCAATACCAAATTCCCCCCTTGTTTCTGCCTCAAACTTATTCAAGTCTGCCATAGCAGTCATGTTCGAGCTAAATGTGATCACTGCAGCTGCTAATGCAGTGGAAACTATGGCTTTCCACTTCTTTATTTCTCTATTCGAATTTGAATTTTCCACTTGACACACAATCTTGGATGATTTTTGAGGAATAACAACTCCAGAATAACATGTGGAGGATGAAGAGGAGGAGATGTTAATGGATTTTATGTGAAGTAATGAGATGGAATTAAGTGCCATTTTTTTTAATGTATTTTGTGATTGGTTTGTGTCAAGAACAAAAGGATTGAGAGTGGGAAAATGAGGAAATCACTGGATAATTTTTTTTCTTTTGTCCAGTTCTTTCAACCACAATTCTTTGGACAAATTGGATAGGCTTAGTAAAGTGTACACGTGTCCTTTCTCCTATTTTGTTTTTACATTTGTATTTTGTGAGGAAATAGTTAGTTGCTGAGGTGGTGATTGTTTGTTAAACAAATTTTAGGCGTTAAATACTATAAAAGAGGTTCATATAATAGATTTTTGGGATCTTTTACACAAATAATCGTTTGAAAACGAGGTTTTCTCGAAAACGGTCTCTCTATCTCAATGAGATAGTGGTAACATCTACATATGTTTAAAAAAATTATCCTTCCTAGATCCCACTTGGTGAGATTCCACTGAATATATTGTTGTTGTTGTTTTACACAAAATAATTGTCTTGATATTACTGTTTATTTTTTCTAGTTATTCGTAATATATACGTGTGTTCTTTTTAATTTTGGTGAGGTCCTTCATTACTTTCAAATGGTTTTAAATACAACAACAAATAAAAAAGTTATTGAACGAACCGTTATCTCATCTAAATTAAGTTTCGAAAGTTGGACTTTGGATCAATTTTGTTGACATTGCACTTAGTATTTAGGATGCAATATTTAATTATTTGAGAGCATCTTCATCCTAAACTATCAAAAGTACCTTACTATTTCACAATCTTTCAACAAATAGGTAAAATTTAACTTTCGAGTTGGTTATTGTAATTTTAAATTTACTTTAAAAGGGAAATTACGTAACAAATAAACATATGATATGTATTTATATTATATCACTATAGTTTGAAAAAATTATAATTTATAGCTATAGTTAGGGTTTTGTTGCTATTTTCTATCTCCTCTTTTCCTCTCTCTCTTGCCTTTCTCTTCTCTCTCTGCAATTTCTAGCCAGATAATAGATACATATGTATATCAGCTGCATATATACAATTATTTGATAGATATACTTATACAATTCGCCTCTCCATTCCCTCTCTCGATCTCGCTCGCTTCTCTCCTATAATATATAGCTACAAATCATAATTTTAGCAAATTATAACTATTTTTACCTTATTATATTTCAAGTGTTTACTCTTTTTGAAAAATGCTCATTTAATTTAAGATGCCTAAATTAAGAGGAGGGAGTACAGGTAAAACTGAATTTAATTTGCTTTTTAGTGAACACAAATAAACAAAAAAAGAAGATGGGCCTGCTCTTAAAACAGGCCGACTTCGAACAAGTTAATAGGTTAATGGGCCGATCCTAAGGCCCATGTAAAATTAATTTTGTTACTTCATGGATAGAACGTGCCTATTATGAAAGGAAAAATCACCCAACGTGTAAATAGAAGTTCTTTTAAAGTACATATATAATAAATGTTGAACACTTATGAAAATCTTATTTTTATTGCTGAATTAATTGGACGGAGCATTTATTCTTGCATAAGTAGGTAGTCCAAATGAATGAAATGGAATATTGAAATTTTTATTGGATGTGGACCAATATTAACTCAATCATTGTGGTATATAAAACAAGATACATAATTTCAATTGATGGACATAGTTTGGAACGTTTATATATTAAAATCTGTGTTGGATTTGAATCATTTTATGTATTGACGTGAACTCAGTCATGTTGACGACCTATAAAATTTGTTACGAGGGTCACGCTAGGTCAAGACTTGATGTCTATAACTATATGGCTAGGTATCTAGCGCTTATCTTCTCAACCTTAAAAAATGTAGTTCAATATTCCACTATTCTAAAAGGAAAATTTGTGTGGATAAACAAGACTTTTAAATTTGCTTTATGATACATCTTATACTATGCAATAATCTTAGGGCTATGGTAAATTAACTCACAAACTGCATTTTAAATGAGCTTCAAAAATTTTAGCTCAGATTTATCAAATAACAACTAGCCCGATCCAATATCTTAAACGCATATAAAAAGCTCTAAATATGAATATCGAATCTGCACATAGCATCATCAAATAACATAAATTTTGGACGTACAGAATTTAATGACTCTCCATATAAAGTAATCTTGAGATGATGGTTTAGGAAGAAAAAAGAAGTAATTCTTGACTAATAGCCTTCAGAAGCACAGTAACTTATATAAAGATTCTGAAACATAAAGAGAGGTGTTTTACTGTTTAAAGAGGACGAATCAGTGAAAAGAATAATGGACCCTAGCTGTGTACAACAAAGTTGAGTACACTACCACCATACCTTAGTCGTCTGACCAACCTAACCTTTGGTTCCTTTGTCTCATTAATTCATGGTTCAAATTATATCCCATTAAGAGGTTAATATATAGTAAATTTTTTCTATCGAAAATAGTTTTTTTACTCAACAAAAGTAAAAAAAATTAAGGTACACAAATATTTTGCCTATTAATGCTTTATTTATGATTATATCGAATATATTATTGTTGTTGAGATCAATTTATAGGTTATGATTTGATGGCCTGAACGTTTTTACAGTTGATATTCGACCTGATCTCTTAACATAGTAAGAACAATAAATAAAGGTAGAAGTATTTTATGTGGAAACCTTCTTGCTTAAGAGAAGAAAAAATCATAATCTGTCCGACAAGATTTCAACTCAACTTTATTATCATCAAGGAGCAACAACAATTACAAACTCTTGCTATTCTAGGATTAAGCTCTTAATCTCTTCCCCCTTGCTATGATAATTCCAAAACTCGAGCTCCTAAACAACAACTCTGTTACCCACTAAACTAATCACCTTTGATCAATGTAGACTTCAACACTAGACATAGCTAACTCTAGCTATGCTTCACCGAATGACAAGACCGAGATGAACACCTAATTCCTTTATAGATCAGAATTAGATTTACAAGATAAGAGCAAAGAAATATAACTAAAAACTGGTCAAAACTAAGATGACACTCTTATGATCCATTGTTGTTTCTTGGTTGATATTTCTAGAGAGTAATTTTTATTTCGTTAATTGTGAAAGAGATATAAATTGCAAAAATGTGAATGTGTCAATATTGATTACACATAATATAGGATAACTACGTCTTTTTTAGAGCAATTCTATTGGTCAAGAGATCTGTCACACAGACACCTCCTGAACACTCACCAAAATAGTTATTGACAATGTAATTTTTATCATTCTAACATGAGATCAGATCCCAATTCGTCAAATGAGCAAAATTGCAAGCTAACATGTTTTTAAAGCATATATAGGCCAACGATCAAGTGCCATCTTATTTTAAATATTAAAAAAAAAGCTACCCTTTGTGGGGCTCTTCCATGTCTCTTTGTATTTGTCCACACAAACACAACTCAATGGATATCCTTTGTGGGGTTTTCTCTTACTTTTTTTTCCACACTATTCTAATTTGCTAAACACAATCCATCACATAAAAAAAAGTACAGAGAGAGAGAGATTGATGAATGTGGAAAAAAAAAATGGGAAGAAAGCCTCACAATTTTTTCAGAACTTAATTAATACATATATACATGAAAAGATCGTCATTTGCACTTCATCTCTATTTTGTGTTAGACTATAATTTATGTTTCTTATAGCAAATAATTTTGTATAGAGCATAAATTTATATTTTGATATTATTTCACAAGTTATATTAGGGAATAACTTCAATTTCTAATGAAGTTATGTTCGAATATGTATAAATTTGATTGTTAAACGATAAAAATTAAATATCATCTCATTTAAAAGTCAAAAGTAAGTACTCATCCATTTTGAAAGCAATATGTGCAATTTTATGCAAATAAACAGGTTGTGTTGAATTTATATGTATCAAAATGAGTGCAATTAATAAATGGGACTTGAACTACCCAAAGATTAATTGGGTAAAAGATAAAGATATACAATGAATCATAATCCCGTTCGTTAACTCTTATTAAATATAATTACTTAAGTCACTCTATATTAGTAAAAAAAAAAAAAGTCTTTATAGTCATATATCATTAACATATATACATCAAACAAAAAAAATTATTATGAATACTTTGGGTAGAATTTCTTATGACTTGATTTCAACTTTATATTTAGCTCAAAATAATTTAATTTCTAATTTGAAAAGAGCACAAAAGATTGAGTTAAATGAATGATTCGTTGGATTAATTACAAGTAGTTTCATGCCACCCAGCATCTTGCACGAGACGTAAATCGAATTCAAATTATTTTAATATTTTATTACTTATTTATTTGGGTTTGGCGTAAAAAAAAATCCCAAAACACAAATGAATTGGGCTAGTCACACTTTTATGCTTTAATTCTTTTAACCCTAGACTAGTCCCCTACACATTCTTGCAATTTCCTTTTGTTTTAAGCTCGAATCTCGATTGCCCTCATCTATTTGTGCTCTCTTTATTCATAAAAAATCTACTTAGGCTAAGGGCTTTAAAAAAAAAAACTTAAATAATACTCTCTCTGTCTCATTTTAGTTGTCAAGTATATCAGAAATAGTTAGTTATCAAATTTAGATAATCAAGAGAGAATCAATTTTTTTCCAGTTTCGTCCTTAGAATTAAGAAACACGTATATAGATAAAAGTTTAATTATTTACGGGGATATATTAGTCAAACAATATTTCTAATTAATTTTTTTCTTAAAAACGGTGTCAAACTTTATCATGATAACTAAAAATAGGACAGAGGGAGTATATAGTTGACTCTCGAAATCTCTTAACTATGTCATCTAAATTGAGTTTTCATTTTATGTGGCACTTAATTTCTCCTTTTTACTTTTTAGTTACCTTACTTTTATAAGAAATATTTTAACTTTGAATTTTCTTTTAACCCTTAATGAAATGATTTATAACAACACAAATATTTAAAAATTGCTCTCGATTATAAATTTTTTTTCTTAAATATTATATTAAATTAAACAGTATCATATAAAATAAAACGGAGAATATATCGGATATTGTTGATTGGTGCTTTTGTTGGATTATAGAGTGAGGGATGATTTGACAGATCTTGGGAGCTACTATAATAGATATTGTAGAGTGAAGAAGGCTAGTCGATGATACCACTAGAATGTTCTCATTTGGGTTATATGATCAATTTAATATATTTATATTGATTCAGAGTTTATTAAAAATAAGATTTGTTTGTATTTCATTTTTTTAATCTATTTATCAAATGCATAAATTAATTTTAAAATACTTATAAATTAGATTGTCCCTCTGCTAAAATACTTATCTATGTAGAATGACTTTAACTAATTTTGGACATTTAAGCATATAATTAACCACTCTAATGAATTGTTTCAATTTCAGTTAAGAGTTCTTTTGACTCAAAAGAAAAGGCAATATACTTAATTCCTAACCAGTTGATTATTTTGACTTCTTTTATTTTCACTTAATTATTTAAACACATTTAATTTAAGCACTCAATAATTCCTAGCAATGATTGAAGGAAACTTTAAAAAGTAAGAGTGATGATAAAGAGTGTATAATATATCAAACAAGTTTTCTTTTGTAAATTAACTATTGAAGCGTGTTAACATAGTTATCCTCATCATACAACTTACTTGATTACTTGATGTGTCTTGCTTCCTAACCAGTAGACGATTCCTTTCCCCCAAATTAATTTAGAAGGAAAAAGAAGTCAAATTCTCAATTCTATTTATAACAATAACAATATATTCAGTGGAATCCCACAAGTGGGGTCTCGAGAGGATAAAATGTACGCAGACCTTACTAGTACCTCATAGAGATAGAGGGGTTGTTTTCGAAAGATCCTCGTCTCAAAGATATCAAAACCCATATGAAAAAGAAAACCAACTAAAGTAAAAAGTCAATGATAATATATAAGATACAATAAAAGTAACAAATATAAGTCAGACAATATAACTTACTAGCCTACTATATCATAGGGCTAGACAACATCCTACCCCTATAAGCCTATTAATTTTTTACCCTAATACGCGATCTTAATTCTATATATATGATTGATAATTAGAATTCAAAGTATCATTGTTGCTAAAATTTCATCTAATCATAAGGAAAATTTGTGAAAAAGAAGTGTGTGGGGAGTCGTGCTAAAGAAGTGAATGGATCTAAGAAAAAAAAAATGTTAGCCAAAAAAGAATGTAGGAAAGGACAAAATAGGACGGTAAAAGTATTTGCTGGATCTGTATGTTGACACAACTGAGATGTTTTTATTTTTCACTGACTTGAATTCATTTTTCTGCAAAGTGAGAAGAGAATGAATGGTCAAATCATCAAAAGTGAGGTTTCAGCTAGTCTTGTGTACTGTTTACATATTATCACATAATCATGGCTATATTATTAGTATGTTTATTCAAAAATAGACCATCATCATTCAATTTATATATTTTCGAAACCCTAGGGAAGGGGTAGGGTTCTTGGATGGATATTTTGTATTAGTATTTGGGATTTTGGAATTAATGTGGATGTGGCTTATTGTCCTGGGGTCACAAGAAAGTTCTTCAAAAGGCTTTTTCTAGGGTTTTGTGTTCTTCTAGTTTCATCTTTTCAAAAACTTGTAGTCCTTGTATGATGATTTAATTTACCTATATTAAACAAATTGATACTTGTAACTTTAAGTTCTTTTAGGTTTTTTGATAGTATAAATTTTGGAATAATTACGGTAGATGGACATTCGGCCAAAATAATTATCGAAAAAGGTTATTCGTTTTATAGTAATGTATATTCAGTATAAATTTCATGTATAGTCATGGTATATATAGTTTTTTAATGTATCATAATAGATAGTCAATGTATAGTTCATCTATAAGTAATCTATATTATATAGTTAGTATATACTTTTTACGAGTTTGGACAAGCTGCATTGTATCATCACTATATATTTCTTATAATTTTTTACTATTTTTTATGTAAATAAAATTACATGGCAATATTTATTATAAACTAATTAGTTTATTGTATACGGATGATATCTAGAATCAACCCTAATTTTTTTATGCATAGAATCTTAGTTGTTTGATACTTAAACCGTAGAACCATTTGATTTAAAAGTTTTAGTTATTAGATTGAACACACTTTTGTTTATTTTATTATGTCTTTAATGCGAGCCTGATTTTTTTTCATATCTACAAATTCATTTTTAAGAACAGATGGGAAGACTCTAACTAGTTAGTATCTATATGTTCTAATATCATATTTAGGCGTATAATCATTTCATCTAATAATTTAATTAAGTTGTTAGAGTACACTTAAGAGTATAATAAGAAAATAAAAATATGTTCCCTTAAAACTCTTTATGAGATAATAACATCATAGTCATTTCTTATTATGGTATCAAAGCAAGGCAATCTCGATCTAATGTTATTATAAGGCTCCCATATTATGTTATTCATGCTTTAGTTGGCAATTCAGGGATGCAGGGTATTTAATTGTCCCATATCGATCGGTAGATGTGGAATATTTGACTTCTTTATATATAGTCTTGGTCAATCTTAATCGCATGAATTAGTTTTTGGCTCATCCGTTATCATAAAGGATTTCCGCAGGCTTAACTCATGAAAAGGAGCGTGGCAATCGTTTTCAGAATATACTTAGGTGATTTATAGCAGTTTAAACTTTTAATTGAAATAAGCACACATATCAATAACACTTTTACTTATTTATATTACTTTTTACCTATAGATTTTAAGAGAAAAAAATACTCCTTCAATCTCAATTTATGTGGCAGCACTTTACTTCTCATAGTTTAAGGGGAAAAGACTTTTAGAATTTATGAGATAAAACAAACTTTAGAAATTTATGTTTCCATAAATCATTTCATAAAGATTGAAATCAGAACTTGATATTCTTTTTAGAAACAACAATAACAACAACATACCCAGTAAAATCTCACAAGCAGGGTTTGAGGAGGCTAATATGTATCCAGTCCTTACCGCTGCCTCATAGAGATAGAGAACTTATTTCCAGAAGACCGTCAACTCAAACTTGATATTCTTTTTAGAGCACACTAAAAAAAGAAAAAGTACCACATTAATTGGTGCAGTGAAAAAGTTAAATCATACAATCTAAAACTACAAACAATGAAAATAACAAGTGAATGAGTGTATTTGGGAGCTTTATAATGCACCATGCAAACGTCGTTTTCTTGCTCCTCTCCCCCACATCTGCCGCATTCTGCCTTTCAATTCATATACATAACATTGGGAATGCCAACCACACAACATGTGTTTGATATTTTATTTCTTAATTAATTCATAAATTATACAAAACAAATATACATACACATATACATCCATGCATGTGCAATGTTCACTATGCATAACATCCATTCATAGCATAGCATCTATAATAAACACTACAGGACCAAGAAATTAAGTAGAGTAGTTCCAGTGAAGGAGAAATAAAAAGGGGTTTGCCCTCTCTGACTCTCTTTCTTTCCTCAAAACTCATATCATCAAGAAAAGAAAAAAGAAAGATACAAGAAAGTGTCAAAGACATCAATCAATCAAATCAAATCAATCAAAAAAGCAGGAGGGAGCCAATCAATTTAGAGAGTAATATAATTATGTCCTCTTCAAATAGCTCATCATTGGACCATCTAGCTCCTCCTCCTCCTCCGCCTCCTTCCGAGCAACTCTGCTATGTCCATTGCAACGTCTGTGACACTGTCCTCGCGGTATATATATATATACACACATATGAGTGTTCTCTTTTAATTTCTCTCTAGCTACTTTTAGAATAAAGAATTACATATATACATATTAGGGTTTCTTGTGCATTAATTTTCAACTTAAGTCTTTCTTTCAGATTGCTTGGTTCAAACAAGGTTATCCTAAGAGTATAATTATTCCCATGTTTTTGCTAAAGCTTTACAATGGTTCTACTAGTTAAAATATACCCACAAAAAACACTCTCTCTCTTTTTTTTTCTCCTTAAGAAAAAAATCCCCGATTATTATGGGGGTTATATTCCAAAAGAAAGAGTACAATAAGGGGCCTTAACTTACCTAACAATACAACAAGAGGATAAATAACAAAAGAAGAGCTTGGAAACTATTATCTATACACTAACAACAGCAAATATGAAAATAATTTATATAAGCTTACACAAGAAGTTAATATATGGAAGGCATTTGGCATTTGGCATTTGGCAAACTGGAAAGAACCTTTTGCATACCCTCAAGAATGTTATATTTCTTTTGGGGGAGAAATGGAAGATCTCAAAGCAAGATACTTTTGAGTTTGTGGTTCTAACTTTTATTTTTTTTGGTTTATGATTGGATTTTTTTTTAGGTAAGTGTACCGTGCACAAGTTTGTTCAAAACTGTGACAGTTCGATGTGGACACTGCACTAATCTTTTGCCTGGATGGCTTTTGCCTTCCACTAATCATCATCATCAGCTTCATCATTTTGGTCACAGTTATTTCTCCCCTTCCCACAATCTTCTGGTATGTAGTCTCTATATATATTGTTGATGAATCATTGCTCCTGTTTGACTATAGATTTTGAAGTTGAAATTTAAAAATTTAAGCTTCTAAAGTTGTGATTTTTGGAATTTCAAGTTGTGTTTAGACATTCATTTTACTTCAACAAAAAAATGTTTTGTGGGTGGAAGTTCCAAAATCCTGCTCACGGCAGGTCTTTTTTGGAAACTTCAAAATATTTGAAGATCACCTTTTTAAAGTCTGATCGAAGATCTATTATCTTTTTCTATGTTAATAAGTCATCACCTTAGATTGTGAGCCTTTCATGTTGGGGTTAGAGGAGAACATGGAACTTACCTTTGGTAAAACTAGGATTTTTATCAAGAGGTTCAAAATTTAAAAAGTATACACACGAACTAGTCTAATAGGGTTCAACATCAATTACATATACATAAAAAAATAGTTTAACCATATATAAATAGTATAATTTTTCGCCAATGAACCCCCTAAACATAATGTAGCTCCGCCCCTGAACTTACCTCTGACTTATTAGAGGGACTAGTAGTACTAAGAGTAACACCAAAAAATTTTGATGAAGGAGTTGCCTATCCAAAATCTATGGTCAAACCATAGCTAAGGGTATAGTATTTTATAAATTTGTCAGCAAAAGTTGATAAATAACACGGTTTAATTTGCAGGAAGAAATAAGCAACGCAACGCCAAATTTCTTGATGAATCAGAGTAACTCAGCTCATGATTTTGTTCTTCCTGCTCGACCTGGATTTGATGATCTTCCTAGACCCCCACCTGTTATTAACAGACGTGAGAAATCTTAATACATATATTCATTCCTTATCTTGTATTAACCAAACTCAATGAAAGACTGATATTTGTGATTCTTCTTCTTAAATAAAGTACTCCTATATCTTTTTTTTCGTTATCATGTACTATATCTCCCCAAGTATAACAATAATTGTGACAATAATAACAATATATTCAGTGTAATTCCACAACAAGGATCTAAGAATGATGTTGTATATCTTCTCCCTTATAAAGTAAAAAGACTATCTCCGATAAATGTAACGTTTTCTTTTTTTCTTTTGGCTCTTATATGTACAGCTCCTGAGAAGAGACAGCGAGTCCCCTCTGCTTACAACAGATTCATCAAGTAAGACTCATAAGCTTCTGCCTTTACTCCTCCGTTTTAATTTGTTTGTCTTATTTTAATTTGGCATGTAACTAAAGAAAATAAGAAGAGTTTGAAAACTAAAGATATGTCAAATATAATAATATGTCCTTTAATTTTATGGTCTTAAACATGTTATGTAAAAAGTTAGAATCAAAAAATTAATTAAAAAAAGAAATTACTTTTTAAATAGACTAAAAAAAGAGTAATCCAAACCAGGGGCGGAGCCACCCTTGGCCGAGGGGTGTCAAGCTTTGTCAGAAAATTACATCGTATATATAGGTCAAAATTTAAATTAATAAATGTTTATACTAGTATTGACACCCCTTAACACAAGCTAAAGGGGTTGCAAAAATTGTTTAATTTTTGACTATATATTGGTGTTTTCAACTTTGCGCAGGGAAGAGATCCAACGCATTAAAGCAGGGAATCCTGACATTAGCCACAGAGAAGCCTTCAGCGCCGCTGCAAAAAATGTATGACTATTATCTAAACTAGGGTTTCTTTTATTTATTCATTATATATAAAAGTTTATGGTTATTTTCATTTGATTTAAAGCATTTAGGGGAAGTTTAGTTTGGAGACTAAGTTATCTCAAGATAGAATTATAACCTTTGGACTAATTTATTCCCTTTGGAGGCATGATAAAGTAACACTAAGTTTGATAAGATAAGGTGCGATATATATCTGAAATTAAGTTGTAAATTAAATTTATACTTTTATTTGATTAAAGGTATAAGTTTATGATCTCAAATTTAATCGTGAGATATCTCATCTTGTTCTACGAACTAAACCACCCCCAGGGTTATAAATATATTTTGTGTTGGACAACAAAATCTTGATAACTGAGTTAACTAGGGTTTATACTTTATACAATGTGTTTTTATTTAAAGCTGAGTTTTGTACATAATACTTTTTTTTTCTTTTGGTTGATGAAGCAGTGGGCCCACTTTCCACACATTCAATTTGGTCTCATGCCTGATCAGACTGTTAAGAGGGCTAATGTGCGCCAACAGGTACATTAATTATATTAATATGTATACTAATTTCATGTTGGAGCATTCGAGTCTCACTGTTATCCATTATTAAAAAAAGTATGTGAGGGATATGTTGAAAACCTAATTAACTAATTAAAAATGTGTTCTTTCTATATCTTTTGCTTTTGGGGCCTGATATTTTTGAAACGAGGATCTTTCGGAAATAGTTTCTCTATCTCTATGAGGTAGTGGTAAGGTCTGGTATATTTTACTTTCCCCAGACCCCATTTTGTGGGATTCTGTTGGGTATATTATTGTTGTTGTTGTACAAGTGTGTTCTTTCTTTAATAGTTTAAATTTTTAGCTAAGATGATCAATCAGACGCTTCAAGTTATCCAAACTTTACACTTTTAGTTGTTTTTGTTTGTTTTGATTTGTTGATAGGATGGAGAAGATGTTCTTATGAAAGATGGTTTGTTTAATACTTCAGCCAATGTTAGTGTGTCTCCTTACTGATGAATGAAAAGTGGACAAGTTTTGAGATGGATGAAGAAGCTATAGTAGCTAAAGTCTAAGTGTCTAACCAATTAATGTCTCTTCCTAGCATGTTGAATGTGTAATTTTCTTTCTTTTGTCCTTGTGTTGAAGTGTACTTTTGGCTTCAATGTTCCAACTTTTGCTTGAACAATATTCTATTCACTTTTTGCTTTAGCACTACATTTTCATGGCCTATATATCAATGGTCCCGTTTAGAAGTACAATGTCATTAATTTGTACTACTAATATATATACATACCATAATATTATATCGAATTAAAAGTTAATCATAAATGAGAAGTATATAGGTAAATACTAGCTAGCAGATTTATAGAATTACCCTTTTACCTTATTATACATGAGCTGGTGGTAGGTAACAAGAATTCTGTGAATTTCAATCGAGGTGCGCATAAGTTAACTCACTATGATTAATTTAAAAATGTATAACCCTAATAGTATCATGTTCACAAGTCACAACAATGGGTTATTATCAAAAAGTTTATCATTACTTAATTGATGGAAATATTAATTTATTCATGAGTTTGATGAAAATGTCGAAGCCAATTTCAGATGATTATGGATTATATTGCTGAATTCATTTATTAGATTTTATTGGATGAGGAAAGGATTAGGATGTTCTAACAATAGATGCATGGTTTGTACATCTGATTTTCCACAATTTATTTTACCATTAGCTAATATTCTCTACTATTTGGTAAAAAATAATAAAAAATTCTATTCTGTCTTATTATCCGTTACATCATTCTTACGTAAGGTATCAGAATCAGGATAAGTGCCTTATATCAATAAGAGCAATGTATCGAGACATGACGTATTGGAGAATCATATAATAACATTTAAAAATAGAATAAATTTTCAAATCACGATACCTATATATATAGCAAATATTGGGCGATCGATTTGTCCTAGTAAAAAAGGAAAGGGGAATTCATATAAATATAGAAAAATAAAAGGTTTATCAAAAAAATTAGTTCAAAAGGGACATATGCTCGACCCAAGGTCATTAGTCCTTTTTTTTCAAAACTTTTTCATGAATCAATTTTGTATAAGTGGTGTAAAAATAAGTATAAATGATGTATGAATATTTATATAGTGTATATATAATGTATCTATATTTATAAATAGTTATGTAGTATATATATAATATGTGTATTGATATTTTATAAATAGTGTATAATTGGTGTATAAATATGTATATATAACACACAAATAATTATGTACTATATATATTATTCATATTGTAAAAATAAGTTTGCTGTATCGATATTGTATAAGTAATTTATAATGATGTATATAAATTATATAAACAATTTATATTGTATCGATATCAATATCTATTTGCTTATTATGTATTTTCAGTTTAATAAATAAAAGAATAAATTAAAAAATAAAATGAAATAAATATTTATTTTCCACAAAAGAAGTGAAACAAGAAGAAATGAAAAAAAAAAAAAAAAAACAGCAACAGAAAAATATAAACAACAATTTTTTTTTGAAATAGCACAAGAATAAGGTTTTCAAAAAAATATCAAAAAGAAAACTGTCAAATGGCTAAAACTAACATGGCCAGCCGCCAAATATATAAGTTGTCAACTTTTGCTAACTAAATAGTCGAACGGTCATCTTAAGTAGTAAAAAAAAGGGATTTATTTTGTATAAATAATCTTTTTAATGTCCATTTGGCATAATTTTTTCAAAAGGAAAAAGGAGATGAATAAGAAAGGAAAATCTTAATAGCTCAATTGATTGAAGCAATTAAATTAATAGCAATATATAGTAGACACGCTACGATAGAAGCAATATATTTCACCACTTCTGGTTAGTTTCTTTTGGCACAATTCATACCCGAACTTCGCATATTACTTGGCACCTGAATTCTCACCTTATTGGTGAGGTGAGAATTCGATTTGATTCCCCATATTATAATTTTTCTCCCTATCTCCCCTTCCTCTACTCCCAATTTAAAAAATAAATAAATAAATAACAAAGGGAAGAAAAGCCCTTGTATCATTGTGATGATGTGATGTGAAAGTGATTATTTCTCAAGTATATTCAAATGATAAAATAATATAACTAAGCAAATATTTACTACTTATAGTTTCACCTCATTATAATTCTTTATTACGGTTTAATGAGAATGATTGTTAATGTTTAGAATTTGTATATTGACAGCGAATTATACAAACAGATTCGTGTATTGATAGAGAACAACTTACCTTATTTGTACATAGGTACCAAATTATACAAACATAAATACCCATAGCAAACAAAACTATAGCTATGAAATGTAATTAAACAAACTATAGATAAGAAACATAATTAAAATACTTATTAATTAGTCGTGGTTTGTGAAAATTCCCATTCAAATAGCAAGTCAAATTTTTACCAAATTTGAGTAATCAACTACATTGTAGAACCAAAACTCTGGCCCCAAAGTAGTCTAAGGGCCCATTTGGACATTGAATCATGATTTGAAATCATTAAATTAGGCGTTGATTTGAAATTAAAATTTTATTTAAACATGAAATTTGATTAATTTGTATAAAAAAAATTTCATAAACATTAAAATCTCACCATTTTATGAAGTATTTGTTGTCCCTTTTACATCCTCCTTTCATATGATTGCTTTATACATTTCAACAACTAACATGATATGATGTTTCAAAAGCTATGATTTGCTATTCATTTATTCTGTTTAGTGTTCAATTAATCTTTTCATTGTATGATTCTGTCTGTAGTTGCCTTACTAGAAAAGGAAAGGAAGGAGCTGATCTGACTGAAATACCACAAGAAAATAATGTGGCAAAAGAAAAACAAATCCTAAATTATTAGGCATGGTCAGATAATACAGTATTATTATTATTATTATACCATATTTTATCTTTATAAGGAATGCATTCGATGACAGAGTGTAAATATTTACTTAATAGAATCAAAATAAATATATGTATAAGTCAAGAAAATTCGCCATACAATTATTGACGCTCTGATTATACTCTCTAGTTTTAGTCCCTTTGACAAACTATACTTGTTTTGAAATATTTGATCTTTCGAAAAAGCTTGTTGTTCCAATTAGTTGAGTGTTAACTAAGTGACAAAACGTATAGAGAAAGAATAGGTAATTTAGATAAATATTTTTAAATAAAGTTATTAAATATAATTCTTATTGGGAGTATAAAAACCTTTATGAATCGTAAGAGAGTATTAAATATATGGGAAGGGAGAGAAATTAGAATAGAAAGAACGCATCGGTCTTGCTCCTATATTAAAAAATAATATTATTTATTTTAGTAAATTAAGAATTTTTTTTTTTAATACTATCCATACTATTGAATAATTATATAGAATAATAATAATAATCAAATTATTTGTAATTTTAATTTAATAAAATATATCTTTAATTAAAATTTTCTTATCAATAGGGACCAAGTACTATACTGTTGTTTTATATTTTTCGACAAGTCCTTTTTGTTGTGTTTCATTTATGAGTTATGACAACCTAGGCACCTCACGTGAATTCATGTGCGTTTTTGGCCCCAAGTTTGAATCCATTAGACAGAAAAACAAAAAAATATATGCATTTGTTTTTTGTTTTGGGGATGAACTTGAATATATGAAGGCTGTGGGCTGACATGAAACAGAACTTCAAAGGCTATATATGTGCATTTCAGCATTTGAATCACAAGGATAATTAAGGGGAATTTTCGTAAATAGACTAGGTTTGAAATTTAATATGGTCAAATAGTTATATTTTATATAATTACATGATATAACTTTGGCTATGTGACTTGGAGGTGAGGAGACACGCGAGCGAGATTGAGAGAGGGAGGAGAGAAGCGAATTGTATATATATATTTGTCGAATTGTATGTGTATATCTGACAAATAATTGTATATGTGCAATTAATATATATATGTATTTGTAAATCTGGCAAGCGGGATTAGGAGAGGGAAGAGAGAGGCGAGCATGATCGAGAGAGGGAGGAGAAAGACGAGCGAGAGAGGGTACAGAGTGGAGAGAGTCGAATTGTATATGTATATCTGTCAAAATAATTGTATACATGCATTTGGTATAGATATGTAACTGTATATCTTGCAAAGAAATTGCAAATAGAGAAGAGAGAGAAAACAACAACAAAACTCTAATTGTAGCTATACATTTTAATTTTTCAAATTATAGTTGTATATTGTAAATACATATTATATGTTTGCCTAGTTACATTATTTTTCTGATAATTAACTCCTTTCAACTTTACCGAGGTTTGTGTTGTGATGAATAAAATTTATCACCCTTAATCAAGGAAATCAGGGTCTTGTGTATAAAAGAAAGTCCTAGTAGAAATATTTTCATTTTTAACTAGCGTTCCATAACATAAATATGTCAATATGTGAATATTGGACATGGAGTGAAAAAATTAAATAAAAAATTTTTTTTCCCAAGCTGAGTAAATATTGGACATCGAGTGGGAAAATTAAAAAAAAAAAAAGATCTTTTTCTCCAGGCTGAGTGAATGTAAGAAAAAAAAATTGAAAAAATTATTGTCACATACCATTTAGACATCCAATTTAGAAAATATATACACAATGTGTAGGTGGTGTATACTTCAAATACATAAACACTACATACATGCACTATATATATATATATATATATAACCAAAGAATATCGATTACTTTGACAATATTGATAAACTAGATGGCCGAAGAGTATATTTAGGAAAGTTTCATCAAAAGTAATCAGCAGGGATATAAGGGTAAAAATAACAAGAAAGGAGATGCATTTTATATTGCTTAATTATCTGTAAAGAATCAAATGCAAATTGGATTTGATTCATGACTGTGCAAAATAAGTCCAGGCTGGTACTTTGAAATCAAATATTCTGAATTTTGGACCACTTATGCTACAACTACTGATTTCCAGAGAAGCATAAATTGTACCTTATAAAAAATCCAATCTCTTTTTAAATGTTAGTCTCAAGACAAAATATCTGAAGTATTTGGCTGGCTTTGTTTCTCCTCTTTCTTTTTCTTGTGAAAGTAAATTGGCTGAATTCTGAATATAATTGGCAAGTTGTGTTAAATGTAACCCTGCAAAAGTATGGAACAAGAAGTGCCAAATCTTCATAAAAGAATATTTGAAAAAGGGCAAATCTTGTTTTTGAATTATTCAAAATGAGATAACTTTGTTCTTCGTTTCATAGCAAAATGCCCTTTAATCGAGTAGCTCAAAAAAGTCTTTATCAATAGCCCTCTCCAGATTATAAATCATACTTAACAAGAAAAAGAATCATTTGTTTTGTAAGTAATGAAATGTAGCCATTACATATATAATAGAAAGAATGTGTAGAATTATCAATAAATTAAACCATATCCGGGGGAGCATTTTAACACAACCGGAAATAATAATGAAAATTACAAGTCAAAACAATTAACAATAATAATAATAATAATAATAATGGCCTTCTTCTTGATATCAACATAACTACAAACTAAGACAACCTACATCTTACAAATTAAATTGACAGACCTCACAAAGCCAGGCTCCCGCATTTTTAACACAACAAAAGTAAAGATTTCTACTGGAACACAGCAAATATTGCAGATACCAGCAGAATAATCATGAAAGAGAATTTCGATCCGTTGCCTCTCATGGATGTTGCATATGATATATCTTGTGGCCTGAAGATGAATGAAAATATGTTAGACAATTCCAAGTCTTTAAACATTTCGGTGTGGAGATAGTTGTTGTTTACTTACTTTTGTAGTTTGGAAAGTTGGCCACAGAAGAGTGCATTGTCTGGCATTGGCAACTCTGTCTTGTTAGTGGGCTCAGGATTAACAACTCTGATGTATGTTTCTTGTCCTAGAAACCACGAGTCGAGATTTTCTGTCCTCAGGTTCCAAATTCCAACATTGTCCAGGGAGACCAAGATTGCTGTCCAGGCCCCGGGGAAAACCTGCCAGCAGCATAGGAAAGATGAGAGACTTGTCACAAGATGGAGACTTTAAAGACGTGAAACGGAAAATTTTTAACAAAAGCCAAGCACAAATTTTAGGACATTGGGCAACAGAAAATGTTTCTCAATCATTTCAAAGAAAGTTGGATACAGGAATTTGATCGCTGGCATATATAAGATGTAGACGAAGCTTAGTACATTCAGTAGTTTATATCTCTATGACTGTGACAACCACAAGCAAACTGAGTTTTGAGTTCTTGTTTAAGATAAGCAGTGACATTATAAAGTTACCTATTTCAAAAAAATAAAAAATAAGCAGTGAAATTATGTATGGCAAACAATTTATGAGGTAGTCATCTTATCAGTGACATATACAAGTAAGAAAAAAATTGAACTCATTGAGTTGTAAAACAGTGCCATTGAAACAGCAATGAAAATATAATTTGGCCAATGCATACATACATCCATAATTCAACAAGTTGTAAACAGATATCGCAGACTAATGGCTATATACGATAAAGGATTGTAAGCCTGTACTAGTCATGAAACTTGAGAAATTCTCAAGATATAACAATGATTACCTGTGTTGTGGTTCGAGCTATTCCATCCCATTTGTTGTAAGTACCCCTACTGTTATTTGACCAAACGCCAAAATCCATCCTGCAAGTTTGCATTAGTGAAAAGTCAGGTATCAAGAGATGAGTTTTCCAATTTCAGGTTAGAATATGATGAACATTGAGAGGAGGCCAGATCATACCCGACCACAAAAAAGGCATAACCACTCATGTGGTATGTGTGCATTTTGGTATCATTGTTCTGTAATATTATTTCCATAAATCCCCTGTAGGTACCATTGATAACAGAGGTTTCCGTCTTAGGTGGTCCGCTTAGTGGTGCCGTAGGGAAATCTAGCTTATATACACCCTTCAGTTTGTACTTGTCAGCAAGTCTGATAGGTGTTTTAGGATTAACAAATGAAATCCCATTAAGTGTTGTTCTCCTTTTTCCTTCTACCATAGTTGGCGGCTTATTTTGGACCACATATATCTCTGTCACATTAATTGAGCCATATCTGAAAGAACCTTGAGGATTTGGGCGAGCTCCGCTGGCAGTTACATTCCACCTGCATAGCATATACCATAACACCAAATGGTAAGTGGCAGTAAAGCTTTACAGTCTGATATATAAGTGCATTGGGGAGATCAAACAAACCTGATAGATCTCGCCTGGTTCATTGAGAAAGTTTTGTCAAATTCATCTTGCGGTGGTTCGGGAAGAGGGCCATGTGCCTTTCCTTTCGAGTTTGTGTATTTCAAAATGCCTACACCAGTGACTCTTTGCCATTGTGATTGGTTCACAAATCTGGCACTTGCCACAATATAGTAATCAGAACTTGCATTCTGATCCATAGATACCAAAAAAGAGTATGATTGTCCAACATGTATATCTAAGCTAGTATAATTTTGCTGCACAGTGTATGATCCCTCTGCTTCTGCCAAAAGTAAGTTATGATTCTGAATTCTGAAGTTCAAGCTTGTTGATATTCCTACGTTGCTCACACGAATTCGATAGGTTTTGCCTGTAGAATCATAATATTAACATTGGAAAACTTCCAAAAAGAGAAGTGCATCACATTTTAGATGATTAACAAGACAAACTAGCAGCCAAAATGAGAACTTAAAGTCCCAGATAATCATTTAAGTTCTACATATGAATGCATTATCTCAGCGAACCTTTTTCCTTCTCTAAACAAAAACGAAACACAAAAGCATAAACATTCGCAAGAAGATGAAGTCAAACACTAACGTTTCTAGAGAAATTCTTATAGCAGAAGTACCAATATTGGATTTTTCATAAGATTTTTATTGTTTGGTTTGAGAAAGTGCAACAAATAACATGAATTAGTCTAACAACAACATACTCCTTTTAAACAATAAGTCTACTTCTAGCACAATGTAGTTTACCTGGATGGACAGTTATTGTTTCATAATCAATGCCATCAGGCACAATAGTATCATTGTATCTGTAAGGACCTTTCCCATTAATTAACACACCATCTGGTTTTCCCAGATCTTTCCCAGCAAGAAGTGTGCTCCTCAAAGACTACATCCAACAACAAGCAAAGGTACAACACATTACACTCTAAACTATACAAATGTAACTTCAACAAAAGCTTTAACCAATAAACTCATCGCGTAGAGACTGACCGTGTGATTTCTGGTGTACCAATCACCAATCATAATAGTGATATCATCATATGGAAAATCAAAAGGAATTGGGATTTCAGCCCTGTTATTAATTGTAATTCCACCAAAACCGCCTGATGCTCTCTGAAAATGGAGAGAAGGGAAATAAAAGAAACTTCCAATTTGGTCCTTGACCTGAAATTGGTAAGTCCAGTTCCACTTTGGAGGAATAGGACAGTTTGTTCCCGGTAAACCATCTTGCCAAGAAGTCCTCTTCTGCTGAACCCCAGACCTATATTACCACAAAAATTAGCTCAAGTGCACCAAAAATGTAAAGAACAACAACCCATTATGTACTCAGCAAGAAGCATCTTACCAATGTAAGAGCAGTTCTTCATCTAATTTGTTCCTCACATTAACAACAACATTGTCATTAGTAGTTACATTCATGGTTGGTCCAGGAAACTTTCCATTGATAGCAATAACCTGAAAAAGATTTAGCTAAATGTAACTCAAGAAACTACAAATACACTAACACTAAGCTTAAAGTTCAAAACTTTGACATCAATATCCCATAGATCTGAAACCAACGTTCAAGAAACACTATACAGAACATTTAACACACTTGCCCTGTTACCTAGGAAGCAACAATATAAAGAAAAAAACAAGAGATCTGAAGAAACATACCTGTTGGGACACACCAAGTGGAGAAGCATCAATGTAGGAGACCTCAAAAGTAAAAAACTTAAATGGATCTCCAGCAAAACTTAACCCCATAAACAAGAAAATGCAGATAAGGGTAATTTGGAAATACCAAGTAGAAGAAGAAGTAGCCATTGAGGTTCAAAGTAAGTAAAGATCAAAACTTTCAAGGTGTTTTTACAATAAAGATTCAAGAAAAATGTTCCTTTTTTTTGTGCAGTTACATTATAAGGACAGAACAAAGGAAAAATATGAGCAGAAAAGAGAGGAAGAAACAAAGAAAACAGCTAAGAAAGAAAGTGCTAGTAGTAGTACTTGTAGTTTTTGTTACATATTATTAATAGTAATAAGAAAGTGGGCAACGGTTCAATTTACTTTTTATGGATTACCAAATTTTGTTGGTCTTAGCTAGGTGAGAGAAAAAGAAAAGGAATGGTGGTGCTAGCTTGGACTTTAGAGGGAGCTTAGCTGAAAGTGTTTTGTCGGTCCAAAATGGCTAATAATAATAATAAAAAAACAGCATAATTATTAGGGTGCACATGAACAAGAGCAATGCATGGAGAGGGGAAAAAGAGTGTGTAATGTGTGTGTGAGAGAGACCAGAAATGAGCCAATGACAGATAAGATATATAGGAGAAAAATATTAAAATAAGAAAAAAAAATTCATAAGGGAATGAAATTATGATAAAATGAAAAATATGGGAATGAATCTTTTATAAATTGTCATATTATACCGTTAAAACATTTTAATTATAATGGTCTCAATGCGATGCGTTTGTAACGATCAAGATTGTTAAGTTCATCGATCTATACAGTTGTCTGCATATCAATAAAAGATTCAATTTCTATAATGATGTGCGGTATTCACGTGGAACTCAATTTGAGAAATAACTTCGGGATGTTTGGATAGGCTTTTTTAAAATTACATAAAAGTCAAAAGTAGGTATTTATTTACTTTTTGATTTTGATTTTTTTTTTTTGAAGTACTTTTTAAGGCTAAATTAAGGTGCTGAAAAGTATTTTATGTTTTTGACAAACATCTCTAAAAATTAAAAAGTGTTTAAAAGTCAAAAATACCTAAAAATAAGTCAATCCAAAACCCACTTACACTCATTTAAATCACTATTTGTGGTCAAATAAATCCTAAATTATTTCTTTATATATATTTTTAACTATTATAATAAAATAATATTAAATTAAAACATATATAATATAACATAATATGAAAAAACAGTTTTAAAAAAGTACCTTTATGATAAAATGTAACCTTGTTCGGTTCATACATGGAATGCATTATGAATAGTGGGGGAAACTTTTTTATAGTCTGATTGATCAAGTTTTTTTTTTTAAAAAAAAAAATAAGTGTTTTTAATTAATAATCAAAGCTATTTTCTGGAAGCTCAAAATGTAACTTTTTCCAAACATTTTTAAGAAGAAAAAAACACTTAGAAATGTTTTTAAAAGGTCAATGCCTGCTCAAACTTTTTCTAAATTATTGATTAAACACAAATTGCTCTTTAGCAAAAGTATTTTTTTGAAAATAAAACTCATTTTAGAAATTTGATCAAACAAGTTAATTCCAAGGGTGTCACCATATTATTACTAAAAAAATCATATAGACATATTATCAATAACATAAAAACTTTTGACAAGGAACCAATAACACAAGCTTGTGATGTTTTCTTCTGTAAATGAAAATATTAAAGCACTAAAAAAAGTTTATTTTTAGAAGAGCAAAAAATACGATTAAAATTTGGACCCAAAAAGAGAAAAGAAATTGGACCAAAAAAGAAAAACAACAGGGATTAAAGGTACAAGCTAGAACCCCACAAGTTACATTAATATGGATGTAGCATAAATTATTCAGACATGCATAATGATACTTTCCTTAATAATATCATCACATTTGTCTAATAATGTATATTTATTTTTAAAAAATTGTCAAAAGAAGGAAAGGTCTAATTGAGCAACAGTTAAATTTAATTTATTTATTTTTAGTGTAGTTAACATTTTACCGTCTAGGGTATCCTATTAGAAGTAAAAGTTACTTTATAAAGAGTGTTCAAGGTAAATATAGTAATTTTAGTTTTTACTGTCAACCCTAGTTTATATCTATAGTATACAATATATAGGAAGTTAATGTACCAAATGCAACATATGGTTAAATTCATCATGAGGAGTTGGATGGAGCCGCCGAATACACCAGCCCGTCTAATATGTGAAATGGGTGCATAAGGATATTGTGTTCAGCGTGGAATATAATCATGAAATTGAAAGTACCAGAGATTCCTAAAGACATACCATCACAAAAACTTCCTTGACCGATTGGGTAGATCAAGAAAACTGCGGTAGCAGCTGCAACAGGAGCTGAATATGCAACAGCAATCCAAGGTCGCATACCCAGACGGAAGCTAAGCTCCCACTTGTGATGATATATCGTACTTAGTCGCTATGTGCTTGAGTTTCGAAACCACAATCACAATAGGATTTAAAATGTTGAGGCTCGAAAATTTTTGGAACGTGAAATAGTTGTTCGTGCCCCCTTTTTGACAATCAAGACACATTTGACAATAATCAATATTTATGCGGCGATGCGAAAACATATTTGAAAGTACTTTTGAACTATCACACGGATTCAGACCCAACTACTATTAAAATATATTGAAAGAGCGAAAATGATTCAATATAGGATGTTCAGCTAATACACCATACAAATCATTGCAGATTAATAATTTCAATCATGCTTCGATTTTATTCTTCTACTAACCCAAAGAACTTATAATTTTTTCATTTCATGATGTACTTACTATATAGAATAAAATCGTTAGATAGTCACATATTACACACTATTTGGTATAGGTAGATTTATGTGTCCCAACATATTCTATTTGCAAAAATTTTTGCCCTATTAAATAATTTTTCAAAAATAATATTGGTTTATTTTGGGAGGTGGTGGGGTAAGAAGAGTTGGGATGACAGCCAATGGACAGAGGCATATAGAATTACCCACACGTATACACCCTTAAAATTGAGAAACAATTTTGTCCTCCACCAACCTCCATTATTCTTCTTTATTTTCCATTATGTCTTGTGTTATTTTTTATTACAAGGAAAAAAATATAGATCCTTCTAGAGCCTATTATTGATTAGTACAACATTTATTATTAATCTTCTTCTAAATATACAAGTATTTTGCTGTTAATTCTAAGTGAATCCAAAATAACAGCTTTTAATTGCTTGCATCTATTTAATTATAGCCTGGTTGTAGTTATAACTAATTCGAATTGTCTGTCTCTTAAATAATTATAGTTCATTTAATAAAAAAAAAAGTTTTATTAGCAATAATTTAAATGCATAGACACATATTTTTCGGTAAACCCAAGAATTTTTATAAGCTTATGGATTTTTTAATCACATTTTTTGTTGCATTATTTGTGTATATTGAATAGAATATTCAATAAGAGATATATAATTTGAACTAAATTTACAATTCAGAAAGTAATAGTAGCAACTTCCTGCATTTTTTATTAGTATTGAAATTAATTTTAGTAAGCTTGCATGTTCATTTACTTTCTTATGAGCTAGTATACCTTTTCTTTTTATACTAGTTTTACTATAAGCGTGATCAAAACATGGTACCTCGTTTGATATCAAACATTACAGTAAAAAATTAAATTTAATTATGAATATATAAAAAGATAAATAATTTACTAATTTTGATAAATTATTTATTTATAAGCGTCCTATATATAGAGATTCTATCACTAATTAATTAAAACTCGTGATAAATTAGAATTTTCCATAGCGACAGTAGGGTATTTTCTTGATTCAAATAAGGAAGGAATAGAAGTCTATCAAATAAAAAGATTTAAGAGTCTTTTCATGGCTAGAATTTCTTATTTTATCACTTTTTTTCTATATATTTTAAAAGTCAATACTATAAATATAATTAAATAATAATTTTAAAAAATAATGAAAAAAGATTTTTTCTAGAGAAGAAATTTTTAATGAAGGATAAAAAATTTAAATAATATTTCTACGGATCTTCACGCTTTTAATATTGCATATATAGATAATCAGATTACGACTTAAAATAATTAATGGTTTACCAATTCTCTTGAACAAGCATTACTAAATTCCACTAAAAACAAAACTTTAAAACAAAAGTTTTTGGAACAATCGTAAAGTATACTCTTTCTGATTTAAATACATAAATATCCTTTTAGATTCGAACGTTTCCAGATGGTTAACCCCATTTGAATATTCTGCACAGTTTTTATTTCTTTTTAATTTACAAATGAAATTGAGATTTTTAATTTTGTATTTAATCGAAAATATTTTATACGTATGTAACAAGAATGACAACTTGTGGAGAAATCGTATTGCTATTATTTTATGTATTGAGAGTCGTAATTATAAATGATGTGATGCGATGAACAAGACTATTTTATTTTGAATTAGAAATTTCAAATTTGTATTTTGGGATTAAAATGGCACAAAGTAAACTATTTGAAATTTGGTTTTGTCAAAAAAATAAATTTAATTTAATTTTAAAAAGAAAAAGAAAGTCAATAAAATAAAATCGACGGTAAAGGTACACATGATTGCCAGAAGGGTATCCAGGCACCGTGTGGGGCTTCTCTGATTATAGTTGCTCAAAGGTATCATTCGAATAATCAATTTAATTTAATTTTAAAAATAATATAAAAATAGAATTTAAGTTCTAAATATTAACTGTAAAAATTATATTCAAATACAATTTCAAGTTATTAAAATTTTTTATGATCAAATACCTATTTGATTTTTTGTTCAATATCAAATATTTATATTAAATTTTAATTAATTTGGAGTTGTCTTATATTAATATTCGTTAAATTAGAAAACCAGTATTCCTTTGATAAGTTTCTTGACTAAAATTTGAAAATTTAATTGAGAATGTAATGATATTGTCTTTCCACCACTTCCATAATGTAATCATCAGCTCTTATTCATCTCCATGTGATCTTTTGTTACTCCGTTCGTTTCATTTTATGTGATATTTTTTTATTTGATTCGATATTTAAAAAAAATTAAAAACTTGTGGTCTAAAATCATTCTTAGATATTTGTAAAAAGGAAATTTTAATTAAAGTAAACTGACATTCTTTTTAGACGGACAAAAAAAAAGAGTATCACATAAAATTGGACAGAAGATATTAAAGAAAATTTGTCCAATTTTTTTTTGGGGGGGTGGGGGTGGGGGGAGGGGGTTAAAGTTTTTTTTTTTACCTAAAATTATGATTTAAAGACAAGATTTATGTGGCACAATGACAGCAGTACATATTGTGTTCCATTAAATTAACAAAAAAAAATATAAAAAATGAGGAAGTCATTCTAACTTGAACGTATAATCATGATTAAGAAACAAGTTACTCTCTATATATTGTGTATAAGATATGATTAATTAGTTGATCAATCAATTAATTGACTTTTACTGAAAACTAGGATTCTAAAGTAGAGTATCTTTTTCTTAAGTATTAGGAAATTGATTTTACGTAGACGCAGAAATTTCTGGTGAATTAAAGTTGAGAATATTTAAATTAAACAAAAAGTAGAAGTGGTTTTACTCTAATAAACAAGTCTATAAAACAGTCCAATAATGTTATACTAATAACTTGTTACGGTAATTGTGCCGGTCAACTCTGCTTTGGGTTACACGAATTTTTTTTCTTTTTCTTTTTAATTAATTTTTAAAGTTAAATTGATTGAAGGAAGTACCGACTAGAAGTGCTTAATAAAGTTTTCAGAAGCTAGACCTAAATTTGCTAAAATTTTAATTTACGTTCTCTTACAAGCAGTTTCCAAAATTCACTGCTCTTCTATATTTTAAATTAATAGACTAAATTACAACACTTACTAGTTTATTTTTATTTGTTTACTGTATTAAAATTAGATATTAATTATTGTTTGTCCAATTTACAAAATAATCTTATTTTTACTTGTTTACAAAAATTAAGAAATAATTTATCAATTTATATCAATTTTTAAACTTATTATTAGGTGCTACTTACTCCGTTATGTTTATTTATCCGTAATATTAAAACGTATTTTTATTTTTACTTGACATTTTTAATATGTCAATTTCTGGAGTCAATGATGTCGCTTTTTCCTTCACGGAAAAATTTCAAAAACCATTACCCCTCCCTTCCTTTTTAGTTTTCTTTTTGAGAATGGAAAAATATGAACTTTAACTAATATTTTAAGATGAAATTTTTAATTATATTGATATGAAAAAAGGTTTCAATTTATAATAATTTTGGTATAGTTTTTGAATATCTAATTTTTATTTTAAAATATCAAATTAATGAAATCTAATTTAGCTTTAAAAACTTAAAATTATGTTAAGTGATGATGAAGGCAACACTTATTAGCTTAAAAAATTGTATTTATTTTTGTCAAAAGCTTGCGCCTCCAACTATAGCTTGAGGAAAATAAACACATAGATGAATTCTTTTACATGACATAAATTGGCAAAAATATATTTGAATTTCTCTTGAAATATAATATTTCAAGTTAACTATATGAATTACAAATTTATTGGTACTTTGATCTGTTTTATGGATGATTTAATTGCTAGTTAATTAATATATATATATATATATATATATATATATATATATATAATATAATATAATGTTGCTACATTGATTTGGTCATTTGTTCTTTTCAAATATCAATATGTTCGTTTATGAAAAATCATATGTACACCACTAGTTATAGTCAAAGAAATTAGACAAATAAAGTAAATTACCTTAACTACCAATCGTGATTTGTGCTGTATGATTAGCTCATGTGACGGCAGCAGATAATAGTCAAACTCAGCGGAACTTATGGTTAAGGGAACATGCTTCAAGCAGTTGCATCCTCAACAGGCCCCTAGTCTGACGTAAACATAAAGAAAATCACAAATTTGTGTACCCTGGGGGCTCTAAGGTGAAGGTACCCTATGATTATGAGGTTTATTCCCTTCAGCGAAATATTATAGTATAGGTGGAATATTGACAGTATCCAGATGCACACGTGACATTTGCAGTGCCTTGCGTGCATTGGCCGGACGGACATGTCCAGTGCTCAGGTGACATGCAACGTCGGCAGCGCCTAGGCGATTTCGGTAATGCCCTTCGTGCATCGGTCGAACGGACATGCTGATCGCCTTCAATTAATTTATATGTTCACTTTTTCAGATTTTACACTCTTTTAATAAAAATTATGTCTCCATCATAGCCTTATCTAACACACCACATAACCTCCCAAAAATAAAAAAATAAAATAAATGATTGTTGTAGTAAAAAATTGGATAGTGGGATTTAAAAAGGCTGTATTGTAATGCAGCAGTGCAGAAATTGACCATACATGAAAGCCAACGGATAAAAGTTAGACCATGATTCATATTGGATAGTATAGTGGTCCCACTGCTAACAGTGGGAGTTTAATTTTGTTTATACAAGGGGTGTCAAAATGAGAAGTTAGGAACTTAAATCTGTTTGGATGGATTACATCTCGTAGAAGCAGGTCGACGAGCAATAACACGAAATGTATGTTATGGTGAAAAAATATGAGTATGTATATTATCGGACAAATTAAGTTTTAAATTAGCGAATGTTGTCAAAGGGAGTGACAATGTCATAAGCAAAAAGAAAGAGACGCATAGAGTGATAGAGACAAATAGAGCTTTTGCACATTTTCGTAAATCTATGAACAAGATCTATACATCTCGATCGAAAAAGAACCGTTCAACTCGCTTAAATTTGGGGCGATTATTGATGCATTGATTTATTAGTTCAATTTATTCAAATTGGATTGAGAAATTCTGTTAGAATAATTTTTTTTCTTTTCATATGTAATAGCTAGGCATAATAAAAGAAAGAAAATAGTTTTATTAAGCGGGTCACTAAACTGAGAAGATAATTTTATGTGAAAATGATTAATGAATCTTACTTAATTATTAAGTGATTAATTAATTAAAACAAGAGAAAATGATCTAAATCAGTCGGGCTTGACTCATGGCTTTCTGGATCACATCTAAAAGTGATACATGGGCTTTGATATATAGGTCTTTTGGGTCATCAAAGTAATAGTGTGTACATATATATACACCTCACTATTTAGGGTCTAATTACGTGACTTCTCATGAGTTTTTAAAATTACAGTTTATGTCAGATTTTGGTCTCTAGATACATGTATCTAACACATCTAGACTTGAACACAAGGGCTTAAATTATGTGTAATTTTTTCTAAATATATTGTATCCAAATGGATTCACATGTATCTGGTATACATCGACTCTCTCACTTAGCTCGCTTCTCCGATATCTCACTCACCTTTCTCCTCTCTTACTTTTTTCTCTACCTCTGATTCTATGTGTTTTAGAATGTAGCTGATAGCAAATATACATGTATTTAGATGCATCTAACTTTGAAATCTCGTATAAAATTATAGACAATAGAAGATTATTTCAATCTATGGAGAAAATTAATAAATATGATAAAAATATTTATGTATTAGATAGTTAATATATACGAATTCGAAGTGAAGGTCTTTGGTTAGTTACATTTTTTTATGGAGTAACTGTCATTGATTGCACAATAGAATATCCAGCTACATTTTCTTATGGAAGGAGTAATTCCTTTAACAACTATTTTAATAATTACCATACATTTCAACGATCTGGATAGCCTAGTGATTAATGAATTGAGTTGGATAAACATTCGGAGATCTCAGTCAATTTCCAGCAACAAAACACCAGATGCTTTCTTTTCTAGCCTTGGTGAATAGAGTTACCAGATAACTAATTCGAATATCACGATTATAAAAAAATAAAATAAAAGTGCACAAAAATAATTCAAGCTAAAATATAGACGTATAGGATTTACCAATTGAACTAGACTTACCCGTCCTTTTCACCTTTTTCTGAATTATGAAATTGAAATTATATATATAAAAAAAAAACTGATTTCTTCATTATTATAATTTCACTAATGAATATTGATGGTGGAAAAATTGGGAAAGGTGAAATTACAACAAAAATAAAAGAATACCAAAAAAAAAAATACAAAAAATGAAATGTAAAATATGTGTGGGAATTAATTTAAGTTTAAGTAGATTGTATATCTGCAGAATTCATTTGCCAAATCTTGATTGTGGCAGTAATGCTAATATCAGTGGCATTGTTGAACAAATAAAGCTTAGCATTTTCATATATTGCCTTTGTTGGATATACCCTTGATGTGATTGCTGTCCTTCCACCTTGTGCAAAACTTTCTATTATTGAATGATCAACCTGTTAATCACACCATTAGTTAATTAATTAGCACAAAAAAGTAATTAATCAACAATTTGGGAGAAGCAATTAAGAAAATGATTAAGAAAAATTAATATTACCAGTGTTCTTAGAGAAAGTTTTTCTCCTTGGAGAACTGGAACTGTGCTGCCATAGATTAATTTACGAACATCTGTTGCTTCAGATGACCTATGAATATAGTAAGTAAACATTAGAATAACAATAATTCATTCGTCTCAATTTTTATGACATAATTTAACTAGGTATAATGTCAGGCTATTCATAAATATTTTAACTGAATCGGTGGAAAAGAAAAAAAAAATATTTTCATAAAATCAAGAAGTTTTTCACTGTTTCAAAGAAAATTTGTCTCGCTGGTCAATTTTAGTCGAGATAACTTTCGATCGAGCACGGCACGATGATGCAAGATGGAGAAAAAATTAAATAGTAGTAGTACCTTGTGAGATCATTGCAGAAAAATGTGTTCAAATTGCCAGTAGCATCTTTAGCAATGTAGAAATAAATAGGAGTTTGTTCTGATAAGCCATTATCTGTTAGAACCAATAAACCAAATGGTCCTAATGCACCACGTTCAGCAGATCCACCACTATTTACACAATCATATGTAGCATTACTTCCATCGACTCTCTTCAATACCTTTGGATCTATTTCAAATTCAGCCATTATGTCCAACTGCAATAATAAGTAATAATTCGTCAGTATTTTATACTGTCAGTGTACATAAGTTGAAATTCAATCGAGAAAATGTACCAACCTGAGTGGCAGAACCAACTTCTAGTGGGACGATTGAGCCTGGGTTAACTACAACCTTGTCGAATTCGTTGCTGTTTGATCTCAAACTCTCAACCTCAGCCACTGGCCATGTAATTATGTTGCTTCCTGTTTTCCTATCATACTTTATGGTCCTTGGAATTGGCTGTTTTTGAAAGAAGGGAAAAAAACATTATTTTACGAAATGTTCAATCAATTGAACCACAATTGTAAAAATGTCCCATTCAGACAATTGTAATAGTTGTCTGTAAAGTTACTTTCTTCGTTATCGTCAGTCAATCGCAAGTTGTTCTGTATAATTTTTGATGGTCTGATCACACTTAAAATTATGTATCTACTTATAATATTTTTACCACAAAATTGTAAATGATAGGCTAGAAAAGGGAGAATGAAGGTGTACCTGAAGTGAGGCCCAACCCTTGCAAATATCAGCAGCTTCACTATCACTTTCTGTAATCCAAGCCCAAAGAACTCTTCTCTTTTTCTGTTGGTCATAAAATGTTTTTGATGCATAAAAATTCCCATAATCATATCTTAGCCCGATACCAACATCAATTGTGGGATTATCAGGTACCCATTTTCCAGCCACAGCATCATATGTTCCAAGGGCATAATAGTCATTTCGATCATCATCCAGACTGGACTTCAACACATGTTTCACTGCCGGCCCATTTTCTGATGTATCAAGCCCATTTTCAGCAATTTTAGAAACCGGGTAAAAGTCCACACACTCCCACATACCCGTACCCGGTACACCATGTAACACACCCTCCAACAATTCAAAGTTTTTGAAATCAACTGTGTCGTACACCAATGAGATTCCGGTTTTATTAACCTTTGAACCAATAGTAATCCGCCATTTGCCCTCCGGTGTTGTCCACGCCGTCGTGGGATCACGGAAGTCCTTGTAGGCTATTCCGGGTGGTGGGACGAGAACCGGGTTGCCCTCATACTTGATCCATTTTCTTAGTAGAGGGTCCGATGGGTCGGCCGGTTCTGCCAGATTTTGAACCTGGACCGATTCGTTGGTCGACCCGGTATACAACATGATGAGTTTACCATCTGGTAAAAAGGTCGCGGATCCGGTCCAAACTCCATTGATATCGTACCATTGATCTCCTACCATGGCGATTGGCAGATGCTGCCAGTGGATTAAGTCTCTTGAAACTGCATGGCCCCATACAATGTTTCCCCATACAGCTGCCTCTGGATTGTATTGGTAGAACAAATGGTACCATCCTTTGTAGTATAATGGACCTAATAACAATGGGAGTTACAACAACATTACAAAAACTAAAACAGAAAAAGTAGGTACATTAAAAAAAAATTAAATATTTGATATTTTATAAAGTACCGATAAATTGTGAGATTTTACTTGGTATATTGTTATTGTTATAGTCATGTATTTGTTGTATTTCAACTTCAAATTTGAAATAGAGAACTTAAATATTTAACGTCTTATAAAAGAGTATGAAACTTTTTGAAAATGTTCCAACTCAACTCGAAAGAACTAATAAAAGGCCTTTACATTTTTTATAGGCCTTTATAATATAAAAATGTATCAATAAACTAAGGTCAAATGTAATTATATAAGTTATCCACCCTTGGTTGAAGGGGGGAAAAAAAGATTTCATGGATGAAAACAAGCAAGGTTGTAACTAGACAGACATGATGGAAGTTTGTGTTTGCTCCTAGGAAATTCACATGCAATTGTCTAAAGACAACTGTCTTCATCATGTTGACAAAAATTTTCTACTTAAAATTACTACTTTTATATCGTAACCATGTCACAATTTTGTCAATATATCTATACATAAAGGGGTTGTAGAAAAATATGGACTTACCATTGGGATCTGAGAAACAAAATCAAGCAATTTCCGTGATCAACGCAATCCCAGCAAAAGAATCCAACACATGCCAAATAAGAACAAAATCATTAATATTCATCTCAAGAAATATTAACAAGACAATAACTAAGTTAATAATTTCATTTTATCATCATACATCAGTCTTAGGAAAGAAAAAAATCACAAGGTATCCATATATGCAAACATAGTGTGATGTCCTGTCAATTTCTTTAAATTAAAACACAACTTAAAATTCATGGATATGTAATCAATCGAATGTGGATAATCGATATATATGATTGAATCAATTAAATTAATTTTTACGTCATTCAAGCATTGCATTTCCTGTCTCATTTAAAAGTCATGATCAATTCATTATTTATGACAGGCTAGTTAAATCTCATCGCGTATAATTAAGGTGGTTTTGTGTTAATAGTTATCAAGATAACAACGTTTAAAAATTCCACAAAAATAAAGCGTAACTATACGATAAGAAAGGGAAAAAAATTTACTACTTACCATTCATCCAATTCTTCTTAGGTTGAAAATGGAAAGACGTTCTTTGCCAAGCCAACATTTTTTGGTTCCACGGGAACGGCCGTGCACCCAAAAAATGTCCATGTGACTTGGCGGAGACGCCTTCCGCCACCCCACGCGCAGCCATTCTCATGGTGGTCAACGGCATTAGATTCGAACCGAGCATGTTGCACACCTGCTCTTCCGGTGGCACTGGTCCCGGATTTACGTCATCGGTATCTGTAGCTCCGTATTTTACCGCCACGAAAAATAACAAAAATGCCACTAGCCCGGTTGTTATAATGAACGTCAACTTTTTGGGTCTCTGGCATGTTGTCGCCGGAGAATTACCGGAGTCGTTGTTCTCCGACGCCGGTAATTGGGTGTACGGAACGCCGTTGCTTGTTTCCTCAGAATTAGAGAGCGCCATATTTTCTTTATTTTTGCATGGTCGATAATCTACTTTTTACGACCTTTTATAGCACTACAAAAATACTATACACTTTTTTTTTTTTAAAAAAAAAAAGAAAATTACTTCGGTAAAACTGACGGTGGGCAGTAAAATCTGTTTTAAAAGTTTTTTTTATTTTGTTTTTTTGGAGTCTATATAGGATTTGCTTAATTTATTATTTGTAATATGGTGTTTCTTTTTACGCCATTTGGTTAAAAGGTAAACAGGGTAATTTAGGAAATATATTTTTTTATGAAAAGTTTTTTTTTTTTTTTTTGATATATAGGAGGTTTCTTTAAAAGATAAAAATTTTGAATAACATTCTATATATTTGTCTTTTATGAAAATAAGTTGACAATTTCAAACAGCCGTCTTTTAATTGACTACTCTAAATTTGGAAATTTCAACGTTCAAAAAACGCTAATTATCTTTAGTTTTTTCTAGTAATACGAAGGGCTTATTTTCACAATTGGAATATGAAAGACTTTTCTTTTTTAAAAAAAAATTGAATAGGAATATGAAATAATTGTTTTTTTAATATTATATCTAAGTTTGAGTTTCAAGCCGAGCACAACAGACTTATGCAATCGAGTTCGAGTAGAGAATAATTTAATTGTTTTTATTTTTTTTTTCTGCATAATAAGCAACGATTTATAGAGTAATTAAATTAGAAATACAATTTAGAGGAGAATCAAATTTTGACTATTGGCTAATACTCTCGGTATAATGATTATTATCTCTGGAATTAATGTGTTATACTTTTAATTATTTTAAATTGATAGATTAAGAAAAAGTATAGGAAATATAAATATTACTAGTTTAATTAGAAAATTAGAGTTGAATGGACTTAAAGTTACACTACCAATTACATTTCAACCACAGATTGTCCATGTTTGATTTGGTACTTAATAAAGAATAAATAAAATGGTGATTTTTACTATTTCATCTATAATTGTTGCAAGTCATTTAAATAATTGAAATCAATCAGGTATATTCTAGAAGTCGTGCAACCAACTAGTAATAAGGGTAAAATTAGTATAAAATAGTAATTTATCTTTTGAGTCTTCAAATTGAACAAGTAAAAAAAATTTATTTTTTCATGTAGTAAATGAGTAAAAATGGACGAAGAACGGCGTTTAATTAACAATAGAAACAAGATGGACATAGTGATATTTTCTACTCCCTTCGTTTCATTTTATGTGTCACCCTTTTCTTTTTAGTCCGTCCCAAAAAGAATGTCACCTTATTGAATCAGAAAAAATTTGAAATAACAATTTTCTTTTTGCTTTTAATGAAATGATTTTCAATCACATAAATATCGATGGACGATGCCACATAAAATGGGACGGAGGAAATATAATTCATTTTCATCTTTTTTATTCCTTTTCTTACATTGGGATCAAGCATATCTCCACATTGTGAAATAATACAAAAATAAAATAAAAAAGATTCAATTGCATCTTCCCCTAATGGAATTGGGCCAAGTGTACACTAAAAACATCCTGGAACAACAATAGAATATGAGAAAAAAGCATGTGATTGACCACATGCAATGAGTTGCAACAAGGTTCCATAGGCTAATGTTAATAATGTTGTTTTGTCTCATGGACCATATCATAAAATCAATCATACTTGTGTGTGTTAGCCTGTAGGAGAGATGAAAAAACAAATATGAAAAATTTAAATACATTGAATTCATTAATTATTATAATGTGATTGTCCATGCTTCCACATGAAACCAATTTGGAATTACTTGCCAAATGCACATGATGACGATGAGATTTTTCACATGTATTTACTGCCATAAAATTGGATCCATACTGATTTGGGTTGTGTTTGGTATGGAGGAAAATGTTTTTTCTTGGAAAATAAGTTAATTTCTAACTCATTTTTTTGTGTTTGGTTGGTGAATGGAAAATATTTTTTAGAAAATATCTTTTATTTTTGCCAGAGAGAAAAAAAAATTTTAGGAAAATAATATCTGACATGAAAATATTTCATAATTTGAAACATTTTTTAAAAATAAATATTTAATTTTGGGGGTGAGGGTGAGGGGGGCTGCTGGGAGTGAAAAAAAATGAAATTTTCAAAAAGTAATTTTTTTTTTTGGTGGGATAAAAAAAATATTTTTATTTGAGATTGAATGAGAGTTTTGGAAAATATTTTTCTTAATTTTTACACCATACCAAACACACCCTTGGTGTCTGGTTCTTTAGATCAATATTCCAGTGGATGATAATCATTTAATATTTTTCTATTTTCTGTGATTTGTTTTACTGAATTCGTAAAGTTATTTGTGATTGCATAGATACATTTCAAGTTTTCTATGTATATTGTTTTTTTCTTCTCTGACACATATTTTCAATAGAAAAAAATGTTCATCTAATCTTCCTATTGTTGTGACAAATCCATCTGGACTTTTAGTAATATATGAATTATGATCATAGTTTGGAATCTCAATTATTATGGACATTGATCCATATGATATGAATCATTATGGAAACAGCTGTAGATATATTATAGGAATTGAAGCTTGTGTTGGTTACAATATGTTCACTCCTGCACTACTAATGTTGTTGGATTTAGATTTCACTAAGGTAGCCTCCAGGTTCATCTTTTTCAAAAAACTAAGAAAATTCTACTAGTTAATTTACGGAACCATTATTGATTTGATTTAAATATCCGGTAAATTTGTTTTCTTGCTCATAGAAATTCAAAACTAAGTATTTTGGGAACTAAGAAGATTTATGGAAGACTCTCAAAAAATAAGGTGAATTTGCAATGAATGTCTAAAGCTATTAAACATCAAAGGTAGTATTTGGTGACTATTCAAACAATATTGGAAGAGAGACAAGAAAAGGGAACACCAAAAGCTAGATGAGTTTCTAAAATTTCTTTTTATTACATTAGGGAATCAGTGAAGATGCCTGAAGTGAGACCCACATATTGTGGATGAAACTCAGGTAAGCCTTGATGCTAGGCGGGTTCAAGAATTCCGAGTCCAAACGTTCAAAACTAAGAAAAGCTAACATATATCATTTCGCGAAAGCACAAACATCCTGCTGTTGCATGAAACGTTGTTCATACATTTGGTGGTGGCCATATCTTGCCAAACAATTCTTCAACACGATTCGCCTGATTAATATAGCCATCCAGTCCAATAGTGAGGAGCTCCACCGATGCAGGACCCATAGCCGAGGAAAAGCTGTACTGATCCCACTTTTGAAGCTGAAATTGAATTAGAATAGCATATCAGCTACTGAAGATCATATCATGAATGTATTCAAACTAAATTTTTTGAAACTGATAGTATTCAAACTAAATTGTACTGAGAATTTAGAATTTCTTAGAAGTTGCAGAAAAGCAGCAGATACAACTTCAAATAAAACAATGTCAAGAGCCCAAAATAATTTATGAAGGCCCTTGCCCCTGGCCCGAATCCCCATATCTCTCGCACCCAGCTTCTTCTTTCTCTTCCTCCTCTTCTTCTCACCTATTTTGATTTAATTATCCTTCAAATCTAAATATCACTTTCTTTCCTTGTTTTTGTTATTATATAAAGAGGATGACACCGAACACAGTTTGTCATTTGACAGAGTGAGAGATGTACTTCCTCCGTTTTAATTTATGTATTTTTCTTCTTTCAAAACACAATAACCATATTTCAATACGTAGTAAGATGTTAATTCTAATATTCCCCTTTTATCCTTAATGACAATCCCTTATAAGAAGATGCCATGTTTAAACCACAAGATTCAAATTTGGTTAGACAACATCAAATTAGACTAAGATTCCAAAGTTCCCTTTATATTTTTTAACTCCGTGCTCGAGCCAAATAGACACATAAAAAGGTAAAATCAAACAGATGGAGTAATTCTTATGTTTCACAGGCATCAAAATTCTGTAGTTTATTTCTCTTTGGGATTTAACCTCAACAAATTTCATAACATGATGTGTATCAGATCCATTTGCTTTCCCATCAAATAATGTCCCATAATTTTCTTTGGTCTACTGGGAATTAGGCTCATGAGAATGAAAGATACAAAATGGATTTCAGACCAAACCTCGTCTTGAGTGAAATTGAAGGCAGCAGCTGATTGTGGGGATAACCTTCTTGTAAATGAGTACTTCTCATCAGGTAGGGTCACAGATTCTTTCAGAGATTGTAATACCTTCAGTGGGGTAATAATGTAATCCACCCTGAGGTTGTTATCAAAGCTATAAGCACAACAAATGGACCAGATCAGACGCAACAAGACAGAAGTTTGAAGTACAGTCAACATTACCCCAAAAGGTTGAAGACATCCTGCTTGTTCCGTACTGCTGCAGCCATCAGCTTTGTTTTGTGCCCATACTTGTGGATGTAGTTATAAGCTTTTGTTACCTAAAAAGGTGCAAAGAACACTCAGCACTTCAGTGGTTTGACTGCAAGATATCCCAGGAAAAGTCATACAAGGAAAGGCTCATAATATCTCAGTTCCAGGATTGTTGTTCAAAGACGGCAGCAAAATATTTCCAAACGACAACTTGGTACTAATACATCAAAAATACAATTGAGCAATACAAATCAAAATTTAAGGAGGCATTCAGGTATCCTGACGAGCAAAACAGACAGATATCTAGCAATAAGGTAACAAATCCAGGTTGAAAGTAGCTTACATATTTCTGGAGCTTGGGTTCTACAGTTGCAATGGTACACAAACATACATGTCCATATTTTCTGATGGTTACGAGCTCCTAGGTTTTATCTATTAATATGCTATTCTTGAACCATTTAAATTTGAAAACTAGTAAAATTTTGTAAAAGCCCCCAAGCCCCCTAATACTTGAAGTCGAGAGGACTAATCAAATAAAAAATAAGAGGAAGCAGGTGGTAAAACTGACCAAAGCCAACCCTGGGTCTTCTCCTCTTCTAAGAGCACTTTCAACTTCAGAGTCACCAGTGTGATTGCGAGACCAATCCTGAAAATAGTGACAAATATTATGCCAACAAAGTTAAAGAAATCCAAACAACATAATTTCTTATATAACAAAAGAATTTACCCTCAGGCGACCAACAAAAATCTGAATGACAGAAGCACCAGCTTGAGCAGCAGCAGCAGCTTGACAAAAGCTGAGAAGTCGTGACAAAAGCTTCTTATAGATTTAGATTAGGAAAGCAATTTCAAGAACTCGCCTACATAATATATTGCATGTTGACTTTGAACGGAGGAGAAAACCATTTTAAGATTTATGTCTATATTACAGAAAGAATGAGGGAGCAGTATATCAAAATAACATATTTGGAAAGGCTTATGCATGCATCAGCACTTGAACCACTATTCATTTTTTTCATTTAAGCTCAAGATCACAACAAAGTATATGTTACATGAACCAGGAACAAATTGGGAAATAACAAATTGTAAAGAGTTTGTCTAAAAATGAAAAGCTAAACAACTGTAAGACTATATAGAGCACACATGAGAATTATCTCAATTTACAGTTCTACAGGACAAATGACCAGCACAAACTATCATCAAAAATGAATTAAATGACATGCTCACAAAGGAGTATGCACAATGCAACCCAAAAAATAAATAAAAAATAGGTTTTCCTTGTCCATAAAGAACAATGTGTGGTCTAATTTGATAGACATGCTATGGAAGGAGGAGGTGTCAGGGTAAGAAGGTGCTGAAAAATTAGAGCCATACACAAAATATGAACATGAGCTCCTGTCAATCTGTTTGTGAAAGTTTATACCTGTAAACAAAAGTCAAATGTGTCTGTATGCCCTCAGCTTCCAGCACCCTTGATGCCTCAATTCCCTAAAAGAAAGAAAAAACACTCACAAATGATAAAGGATAACCCTTCAGAAGAATCAGAATTCAGAACTTCTGGAGACACAGTTAGATTCAACAGGAGTTATTCTACAGGATACTGAAAACAATTATAATTGTCTAATGACACTCACTTGCCAAGTTGCAGGAATTTTGAACAGCAATCGTTCTGGAGGTACTTCAATTTCGGTATAGACTTTCAAAAGGTCATGCACCTGGAAATTAAAGTTGAAACCTCTCAAACACTATCCAAAGAAATAAAACGGACATGCCACAAGAAAGATAAAGAATGTGATATGGCTATGGTAGTGAGTGGTGACAGGATGCAATTTTGCATTTCAAAAACATGAAATGACATTTTAATAGCATGCTAACCATTTAGAAGTAGAAATATTCCCCACAAACGAGCACGTAGATGCAGCCATTGAGTGATTCTGATCTCTTGGTATTTTAAGATTATAACTTCAAGCCGAGATTAAAACTGAATAAGAGTGGCTCTAGTTCTGATTACCTGAAAATTGGATTGATTTTTCTTGAAAAGGAAGCTTTTTCACAATAGTTTGATGTCTTGGCAAAAAAAGAAAGTTCAGATGTCGCGTTTTCTTTGAGAAAGAAGAATATTGAAAAGGTCAACTTAATTAAGGACCCATTCATATCAAACATAACAAACTTAAACTACTTCTTTAATAACTGCCCTCAAATAAAAAAAAAAACGGAACTTACAATTGATAGTTTGATGCATTTACTGGATTAAAAAAATAAATAAAACTAAGACGACGCTTGTACTGTGCTAGATAGATACTGACAGAGAGAGAACTACACTGGGATTTAGTATATTTTACTACTTCCCACTAACAAGGGAAATTCTAAGCTAAATAAAGGCAAGAGAGAGTTGTATATTTCTCGAACAATCACCAACTTGCAGGTCATCAAGCAATAAAAGGATTGATTCAAATTTTCATGTTCACCATCTATGTAGCGGATATCCAAAGAACTCATATACCAGTTGTTAAAAAGTCCACATCAGAAAAAGGTGGAAAATTAGTCCCCTTATATAGACTTGGACAATCCTCCTGCTAGCTTTTGGGGTTGAGTAGACCCAAGATCCATCTTTACATAGTGTCAGAGCTAGGACTATCCCAATTGTTTGTTCACTGATGTTGGACCTCCATATTATAGTGTCCACACTTCAGTTAAACTAGATCTAGGCGTGCAGAAGAGTGTTAAGAAGTCCCACATTGGAAAACGAATGGAAAATTGTCTTCTTATATGGACTTTGACATTCTTTCCCTCATGAGCTTCCTTTTGGGATTGAGTTATGCCCATCCATCTTTACACCAGTAAAAAGAACCAAAATCTCAGAAGAACAGTGTTGATTCTCTATTAATGACTAAGTCGAATAGTGTGCTGCTCAGGGCCATCTCATGGCTAGAAAATTTTCACAAAAATAATGTTTTTCGTTATATTTCCAGCTACTGTAAAGTACACCTGTCCACAAAAACCCCCTAAAGAGTAGCCCAATTGTGGTTGCTCCCACATTTACTCCCTAGGTGACATGTACTCTCAACCTTGTAGTTGAAGGTGGAGGATTCCATTAATTCAGTTTCGAACAAGTCATTTCTTTCAACTTCACAATTTTGTGTTCGTAGAACCCAAAATAAAATACTGAGCTTCTTTTGAAAAAAAATCCCACTAATATAAGTTATTAGCTTGTCAACAAAAATCAGAAACTGAAACTTTGTTCAAGAGTCGTAATGTATAATTCGTTGAAGCGCTACTACGTACTGTTATAATTACACACTATGCTAAATATATACAAAATTCTCATTATTTAAGTGACGATTGAAGAGGTCAATGCCAGTGAAAGGACTAGCCTAAGCAGATGAATCCTAATGCAGAGGCTGATGCAAAATTTGTACTTGATGGGTTCAAACTTTTATAGTAGTACTGAACTAATTGGACTTTACAATTTGTTTAAAATTTTAGTGGCTTTTTCACATATATATCATTGTTCAGCATAAAGAGATATTAGGTTCAGTAACCCATTGAACATAGGTTCCATCAGCCCCTCCTAATGAATACAGAATTCCTGATACTGATTTTCACACTACTACCTTTCGCACAATGCCATGTGTGTCATATGCGAGGCGAGCATCCACTTCAGTAGAAACTCGACCAGGCACAAGCTTTGCTAGATCACCACCAACGTGTGCTAAAGCCTATTATCACAACAAACAATAGTTAAAATAATCATTGACTACAAAGAAACTATAGTACACTCAGCCAATTTAACAAAGGCACCAACCTTGTTGAAGAAACAAGACATCTGAAGATCAGAACTCTCCAATCCATAACACTCGGAATCTGATAAAGCTCTGTCTACAGCACTCTACATTCAATATATGCACTCAGTAAGCACAATATCAAATCAAATTAGCATCTATTAAGATCATATTCTTAATATTTATATGAACCAGTGGAACGTTCTTCTTTTGATACTCAGAAAGGCGTACATCCATATAGTAATACAAAATTTTCACTCAGTCTTTGTGTGATATTTACTTGATTTATTAAAAAAAGCAAAACGTATACCTTAAATTTGGTATCCGGAAGACCGCATATACCTAAGAGCAGAGAAGAGCTTACAGTAGCAGCCGTTGGAGGAAATCTACAAATCCAAAAACAACAAATAAATCAACACAACAAACGAAAATCATTCAAATAAGATGACATAAAGCAAATCACAGCACACTACTAACTTCTCGAAATCATCGAAAACGACTGTATCTGGAACGATCTCACTGTGAATTGTAACAGCATCCAATTCAGTACTCACACCTAAAATCATTATAAAAGAAACACCGATTTCTCATCCAATCAACGCACATTCACAGAAAAATTCACCAATTTGATTATACAATCGAAAAATCATACAGTACCGGTATCGAGAGAAGACGAGAAGCCAGTGGAAGCTCGGATGAGAGGAAACGACCGGCGAGGCTTGAAAATCAAATTCGTCTTCGAGAAATTAACTGCATTTCTCAGCTTCCTCTCCTGTTCGATTATATACACAAATCATTGAACATTCAAATTCGCACATTACACATATACAGAGGGAGAGAGAGATAGAGAGATACCTGAAGAGCTGAGGAGGATGAGAGAGAGGCGTACGGCGAAGAATGCAAAGAGGAAGACATTTTCAACTCAGAGAGAGTGTGAGTGATGATTGAATTGAGGGTCAGTGAACCAATCCGAGCTTTATATATATTGAAATGGCGGATGTACAATTGTTTATGCACAACGTATAGTCCAATATGCAGTTTTATGAAGTGCCAATGCGGGAAATTCGATATATTGTCTCGATATAACAGAATGGATAAAACCATAAAAGAAATATTAATAAGGATGAATTCTAATTGATTTTGGTGGTTTTAAGATTACGAAATGTAACCCTAAATTATGCTAATTTATTTAAAGATTACATACTATAAATTAATAAGATAAATTAATTAATACCATCAATTTTTGTGATTCTCTCGAAAAAATTTAAAAGAAAAAAATGAGAGATCAAAGATATTATTTTACTAATTAATGTTTAGGAAGTGTTTTCATGATATGAACTAAATCATTCTGAAAAAATAGAATTAATCAAAATACTAAAATAAAAATAAAAGACATATCGAGAACATCGAAAGCATAATAGGACTATGTTGCATTCTCCGCCGTGCTGTTATTGTTGGATTTTATTAACTTGCCAACTTTTCACCAAAGCAAGTTCAAAATGGACTAATTTTTATGAATGGGCCTGGATCAGTATTCACAAAACAGCCCAACTTTGGATCAAGTGCGTTTGATATGATGGAAAATGTTTTCCATAGATTTTCTAAGAAAATAAGTGGATATTTTTTTAAAAAAATTACATGAATAATGAAAGATATAGCTGTAATTACAATTTGAGTTTTGTAATTACAGTTGGATCAAGTGTACGCTTATACAAAAGTTATGTGTCAATCAAATTGTATACCAAAATATATAAATATTGTGAATTGTATAGCAAATTATATAAAGGTTATGTACGAATTGTATACATAAAAAACTGTATATTGTATAGCAAATTATATAAATGTATACAAATGCCATGAAAATTATACACTATGGCTATGTAACATAATTAGACTTTATATGTTTTTATTTATTCAACTTAGGAAAACAAAAATATTATCCTTCTTAGCATGAGCTTGTCATTGTATTAGAGGTGTTTGTCATCATATTCCACCATCAATATTGTTTGCACTTTTTGTTTAGAATGTTGAGAGGGGAGATGCAAATTCACACTAAAAAGCACCATGAAATCACACAAATTGTTCTCGAGAAATACATATTTGAAAGTATAATAATGGGCAATAAACAGAGATCCTGATGATACATACCATCTTAGTTACTACTACCAACTCAAAAGAGAAAGGTCCTCCTTTGAAGACCTTCCATTTCCAGAAAAGGATAACAACTAAAGAATATAGAAACCAAAGCAAGAAAAGAATGGAACTTTGCAAAATTTGAACCTTCAAGAAAACATTAAACAAAGATTGAGACATGACTTTGGCTTATTCATTCTAAAAAGGAAAAGACTATTGAAACCTAGTACCCATCTTCTATAAACCTAACACTATTTCCCTTTAGCTCCCCTCATGGCTTTTTATGTATCTTCAAGTAACTTCCATCGTTTTTGCAAGAGATTTCAAGAACTCTTCCACCTGCAAATATTCGAGATTCATGCATTTAGAATACATTTTATCACAGAGGAAAGACATTTCTTAACGTCACAAAACGGAAAGTTGGCAGACCTGTGAAGTATCCTTGAGAGAAAAGAGAGCTTTGCTCTCTCTTGGAACAGTTGAAACAAGAATTCCATACCCTCTATATTTCCCCCTCAATGCCTGAAATAAAATGTGGTCAGTAAAATTATTATAATAACAAACAGAAAAGCAGTTTCTTCGTATCACACACTGGCGCATACTCACCTTGAATGCATCTTCATCTGTTCTGTCATCTCCAATATATATCGGGAGCACGTTTTTGTGGTTGCTAAAACCTGCATCATATCATATGAATTTGTTAAACAAACGCACAAATCTGTTGCTTAAAAGGACAGACTGAGAACCCTGCCTTCGCTAATTCACTGTCACCGCAGTCATTTTACTTCAGTCAGGGATGTGAGGAAGGGGGATCAATATAAAATATATGAAGCTACACACCTAGTGATTCCAGAAGAAATTCAACTGCTTTTCCTTTGTCCCAGTCAATTTCAGGACGGACCTCTAAAACCTATTCAAGAAAGAAAAACATAAGGTATAATAGTGTCAATTAAATCATTACCATAATGTTGCAATCACAAAAAGTTGAAATGGTGACTTCAGTAGCGACAGCAAGGTACCTTTCGCCCATGAGTTAGACAAAGCCGAGGATAGTCCTTCAAGACATCATGGACATATTGTGCAACAACAGGCCAATTCTGTGGTCAAAAATGAAGATCAATGAGAATTTGTTCTGTTTTTAACATGTACAAACCTCAGCATCCAATATAGAACAACAACAAAAAGCTGGCACTCACATTCTCATCTACATTACGATAATGTACAGAGGCACAAAACTTATGGTTCTCAACTTTTGCACCTTTGATGTCTTTAGTTTTCTCGACAAGGGTTCTAAAAACCTGCAAAGTAGTGAATAAGTTAAATTGACTTCTATATATAAACTTTTTCCTTTTCTAGTCGAAACAAATAGTCATCTACTGGTTTAAAATGCTTTAGGAGAAAACTTCGGAAGCACCTCATCAATCATCGGTAAAAATTTACGAGCAGGCTGGAACAGATTGACTTCCTTGCCCTGCTCCAAAAAAAAAAAGATTCACACAAATAGTTACAAGAAGTTGATCAGGATATAATTTTTACAAAGGAAAGAATCTAACAAAGCAGGCAGCTAGTGTAAATACCTGCTGGTCAGTAGTTTTGATACAATTTGGATCTTTAGCAGACAACGTATTTTCAACTGGCAGCATGATGTCCATCCCGTGGCTGCCAGCATAACAGAGTTCTGTTAGACCTACCAGCTCATAAACCTGTAACAATAGAGATCATAAATCACTTCTGCAAATGAAGAGGGATCTAAAATGTACATTTATAACAACCTGATTACTAATTAAGCAAAAAGTTACCTTATCACGGCTTCTCCCACTGATGATTGCTGTTGGAAAATACTTTGCAACATTACGGACAGCAGAGCGCATCTGCAGAATATATTATTTTTATGAGAACATCTCGAATGAGCAATGTACTTACATATGGAAGTTCGATTTATTACCTCATTGGACATAAAAGCACGGTCAGGGTCATCAACGATAGGAGAAAGAGTTCCATCATAATCTAAGAAAATCACTATCTGTTTATTCCTTGCTTGTCTCATAATTTGCTGAAAGCAATTGAGAGCTGATGGATACTTGATCTGGAAAAAGAAAGTAAGAAATTCTGGTGAAAACAGAAATAAATAGACCAATGTGCATTTGGTGAAAGTCTGAACATACCATCCAAGAAAGGTATGTAACCTCAGCATCATCAGAAGAAACATCAATGTTTACTTCCTTCAGAATCTTCTTTCTAGGAGGTGAAGAAGACTTCATTGCTTCAAGCCAACCATTGGATCGAACATCATCAAGCTTCGCTGGCTTCTTTCTAGGAATTGATAGCACGCTAGTGGAGAATGAAGGCCCAGACTGTGAATAGGGAAATAAACTAGAATGGATTCCCAATCTGGACTTGTTCAACGGTGTAGGGTCAGTAAGAACTGGAGAAGCTGTTGTTGAATTCAAGTCCATTGCAACACTATGGATTTGGCAGATTTTGACTATGCGATTAATAGATAGGCAGTTGACACTTAATAGTAGTGGATGTTTGGGAGTATCGAATCTTTTAACCAACCCTTTTGTCAATGAAAAACCACCTCTTCAATGTTTTCTTATCACTGCTGCTGGGAATGGATTCCATTAAGTGCGGGCTTCCTGCAATCTGGGGTGTCGGAAATGTCAAGCAATCTGATTCTGAAATTAGTCGTGTGATTAGACGGACAAAAATTCATTGAGCAGTACCTCATCTCCTGAACCACACTGCATTTACACTACGAAACAGGACATTTTAGCTCACAATTAATTGAGTCTACCGTGCCTTCCTACCTGGAAAAACAAGTTAGCTATGTGTCAAAACAACATTATACGGCCTCTTATACGAAATTGTTACCATCACAGAGCAAACCAAGAAATAGAAACATTTCATACTAACAGGCGAAAATAGACTTGAATCTTTACTAGCATTTCCATTTTAAGAAAAAAAGAAGACTTGAGAACTGAGGTAACACCTTATTCTGCTCTAGTATAACAATCCATTTCGTGCTAAAATCTTGGACAATAGCTTTTCTGTATTAAGATTAAGTTGTTTTTTGCATAGCAGGTTGTGAAACCAAAATCAATCAGAACTCAGTTTTAAAGTTCCTCTCCAAGTATCTTGATCTCGAAGATGCTTTGCAAAAAGGCAGTGAAGACAGCTGGTGGGGATAAGCGGTGCGGTTTGTCTTCAACTCATAAAAATGTACACGTGTAGATTATCAATTACGCGTGTACATTTTCAATCTCGGCGATGCTTTGCAAAAACCCATTGAAGACAACTGGTGGGGATAAGTCGGTGTGGGTTGTCTTCAATTCATGAAAAAGTGCACGTGTACACTATCAACTACACGTGTACATTTTCAATCGTAATGGTGCTTTGCAAGGAAAAAAAAACAGTAAAGACAGCCATGAACATAATGTATCCATTCAGCTAGAGACAAATATGTGGGGATAAGTCGGTGTGAGTGTATAGTTGTCTTCAACTCATGATAATGTACACGTGTACATTTTTCAACTACATGTATACATTTTCATGAGTTGAAGATAATTGTGCAACCACGCCGGCTTATTCCCACATTCTCCAGCTTAATAGATAACTTTCTGCCCACAGTTATTTTCACTTCCTTTTTTGCAAAGCATCCGGGAGAAGTGATTTTCTAGCCATTTACAAATTTTTCAAAGTTTTATGTCCTTTTTATCAGAAATCTTCAGTTTTACTCGCAAGATATCTGTAAAGACCATATTCTTCTATTCAAATTGTAAGAGGGCAATCAATCTTATTCCTCATTTCATCCTAAGTTAAGGTTTATATGGAAGAGGACCAGGTACGCTGAACTCGTGAAAATGTAAATGTGTACATTTTTCAACTACACATGTACATTTTCAACTACGCGTGTACATTTTCAATCTCGACGATGCTTTGCAAAAAAGCTGTGAAAACAACTGTGAACAAAAAGGCATCCAACTTAGTTAGAGACGAGAATATGTGGGAATAAGTCTGTGGATATGATAGCTGTTTTCAACTCATGAAAATGTACACGCGAAATTGACAATGTAAATGTGTAGTTGAAAGTATTCAAAATTTGTCTTTTTAATTATTAAGTTTGCATAGTGGCAATCTATATCTTTTAACTTTTTAATCCCATATCCTCCACCACATTTGGTTATTTAATGGTACAAAATCAAGATCCACATTTTCCTTTTGGAAGGATATAGAAAAAGGACCTACTGTTTCAGCCGGGTAAAATGGTTTTCTAGCCCTTTACAACAACAACAACATACCCAGTTGAATCCCACAAGTGGGGTCAGGGGAGGATAGAATGTACGCAGACCTTACCGCTGCCTCGTATAGAAGTAGAGAGGCTGTTTCCTGGGAACCCTCAACTCAACAACCCATAAGCAGAATAAACTAGATATGGCAAAGGAAAAGAAAGGGAACAAAAGAAGAAATAGAAATAGAAATAGGAATAGCTTTTCTAGCCCTTTACAAACTTTTTAAAATTTTATGTCCTTTTTATTCAGAGATCTTTATTTTAAATTGTAAGGGGACGAGATCTCATTTCCTCGTCTCCAACAAGGTAAAGGTTAATATGAAGAGGACTAGATGCACTAAACTTTTTAACCTTACAGAACAAATAAAAAATTTCAACTTTGCTCTCAAAAAAAGGGACCAAATGTAAACCACCAAAGTTAATTCACTCTTTTCCAACAGCTAGAAGATGGATTTCTTTTACTTCCCTGTCACTATTCCATTCAAAACCTTTTGACCACTAATGAAAGGGGGAAAAGAACAAGGAAGTACAGTAAAAAAATGTAACTTACAGGATATCTTATGGCATTGACAGTCAAAATAAATGCCAAGATATACAGAAGATGCTTCAAGAAGATCAGATCTCGTCACACCGACTATATTCGGAACCCCACCAAGAAACAATACTATGGTCTGGTTTTACTATGACAACATCATTAATAATCGCTAAGCTTAAAGTTGTTTTTCATCAATTGAATCCCCTTTGCAATAAAATTGTATTGTGCTATGTTTACGCTGTTAAATCGCCTTTACATAATGGAAGATTCTAGTATAATAGTAATTGAGTTTCTAAATTTTGCTTAGGGTCATAGTTTCAAATCCCTATTGTGATATTCTAGTATGTTCTTATGAATCCTCTTGTATAAATTCCTGGTTCCAATATAGACGGTAAATACGTCTAAGGAGAACTGAGATATAAAGCTGATGAAATCAGTGAATAGTTAATGAGATACCCACCAAACTTTTGTTTTTTGGTTGCCATCAAAGCAGAAAAGAACAAAAGCCTTTTTTCAGCAACAGTACATTTAAAAAGTAATCAATGTCAAGCTGAAAGACTTGACATCTCAACTCACCATACACGATTTTTTACTTTTTCCAACTAAAACCTCAGATCTGAAAGCCAACCCAAAATTAAATGAAAAATGAAAACATTACTATTGATTCAAGTAATGCCATTTTGTACTTGAAATGATATGACCTTCCAACCTACATGTCAAGACAACCTACTTTAGCCCCACCAAGAAGTGAAAAACAGGAAAGCTTTAATGTTAATGAGCTTATTAGCTTAATTAAACCTCTGTTTAGAGGCATAATTAAGCCAATTCTTGATCAAACTAATAACTCCCATGACACTATATAAACTTAAGATTGGAGAGTAAGTTTAACCTCGCAAGACAGCAAATTACAAAAGCAACATGCCAATGCTCACAATTTCGATATCCAAACCAGTTATTTGGAGGAGATCTCTCGAAAAGTATTTAGTGCACATTTTGTCCCAACCATTCTTTTAGTCTCAAGCCCGCATAGGAAAGGGCTGACTTAAAACAAAGTTTTCGTGTTGTTGATTCCAAGGTGTAGCGTTTCTTCCCACGATGATGCCTAGGAAAACTAATAAATGAAAGAAGAAAAAAAAAAAGCCTCCCTCCATCCCAATTTACTTAGTTCCACTTTTTACTTTCAAAATTTAAATTATGTGTACTTTGACCAACATTCTGAAACAAGCATATCTTTTAATCATCCGGACAAAAGAAAAACTGCAACTCATAGTACGCTAAGCACCCCTCATTTCCAAAACCTTAATATTGTGAGTTCCAAGTCATTGAAGGAGTAACAACAACAACATACCCAGTAGAATACCACAAGTGAGGTATGGAGAGGGTAAGAAGTCATTGAAGGAGTAAAAAAAATAAAAAATACTCTATACTTTTTCAAAAATCTAAGTTAACATATTGAGTTAATTTAATCTAATTTCACTTTAAAGATTAGTGGAATAAAGTGTCATATACATCGAGATAGATAGAGTAATACTTTTTAAGAACTGTCCATAAGTTGGCCTAAAGGACCTCAAAAAGCCATACTAAGTTGAATGAAAAACAAGATGATAGAAATGTTCAGTGAACAGTTAGTAGTAATTCAAACGAGGCTCTGAATCATTTAATAACTACAGTAGGATATAATTAAGAAATCATCAGCTGGATTTTTGATTAAAAAAACTAATGCCATGCTTAATTACTGTTTAGTTCCATTTTCCGCGGGTAAACTAAGAAAACTGATAATGACACATAATCAATATTTCAACATCATACAGCAACCGACAAAAATAAAATAATTTAAATTACACGACAAAAACTAAAATTAAGTACTCTACCTCCACTATTTTGGTGCTGTCAAATCCATTATTATTAGCCCATAAAAGCAAACAACTAAATTTATGATTGTACAGAACTCATAAATCAAATCACTCCAAAAAAATAAAGAGAACTCCGCAGAAAGTAAGAAATCGAACTCCTTTCACGCACAAAAGAAAATTTTACACCAAAAAGGTCAAAAGAAAAGTCTTTTTTTTAACCTTTTGCAGAAAACCCACAACAAAAAATGGCTAAAGTTTTCACTTTTTGCATGCCCAACTATGGAAAACATCCATAGAATCAAAATGGGTAGCCATAAAATGTACCAAAAACAGATAAAATTCAAACAGCATTGCATGAAGAAAGGAAAAAAATGTAATCTTGAATCAAGAAAATAAACCCCCACGCCCCACAAATAATAAAAAAGTGTCATAAATTACCTGTTGATTATATCATGCCCCTTTGAATCAGAAAGAACCAATCTTGAAAATCCAATTCTCAAATGCTCTATTCAAAGAAAAAAAAACAAAAAAAAGAAGTCCAATTCACATCAGATTCGAAAAAAGAAGAAGGAAAAAAAAGGGAAATGGGAAAAAAAGATTCTACCTTCGAAAAAGAAACGGCAGCAGCAGCAGGTGGAGAGAAAATTAACAGAGAAAAACCCTAAGAAAATGGAAGGAGGAAAAAAATGTAACAGAAAATAGAGAGAGAAAAAGAAATGAAAGGGGAAAAAAAAGAAGGAAAATAAAGGTGGAGAAACCTAAGTATATATAGAGTTTTTTGATTTTGATAAGCCCAAAAAAGACGTGCCAAAGAAGAAAACTTTTTTTTCCTCCAGTAGTTGAATCAGGAAACAAAACTTTACAATATTGATTGTGATTAATTATCGTCGGTGAAAAAATGGGCGATTCAAAATTTAATCCCAACTTAAATAAACATTAATGGCATAAATGAAAAAGAATTACCCTAAATAGCATAATTAAGAGTGGATAAGTAAAACATTTTGCTTTTTACCTGCCAAGATTTACTTTATTTTCAACCACTAACAAGAGACTTAAATCCCCATATTTTTCTCTAAATATTTGATTGATGAATTAGTCTTCTTAAGTTAATGTTGATTTGATTTTATTGTACTACAATTTGACGTCTAAATACAATGAATGTAGTTGTTTGTTTAACGGTTAAAATGCAAGAGTCAAGCTATTATTTTTTAGTTTATCGTTAAGAAATATAAATATGGTTATTCGTTAAAAAGTTGAAACATATAATAAAATTATCAGTTCTTATTTGACTTTCACCATAAAGAGATACGAATATAATTGTATGTTGGAAGATTGAGCCATGAATATCAAACTAGATTTTAATTATTTATTGAGAGATACAAATACAGTTGATCATTTAGGAGTTGAGTAATGATATATGGTTTGATTTTTAGTTATTTCTTATTTGACTTTTATTGTCTAGAAATATAAATACAATATTCATTAGAAGGTCGAGTCATGAATATCTAGTTTATTTTTGATTAATTTTTTATTAATTCTTATTTGTTTTATTGTCGAAAGATACAAATATAATAGTTCGTTATAAGGTTGAGTGACGAATATCTAGCTAGATTATTTAATTTGTTAATCTTTTTAAATCATTATTATGTAAAGATAGTGGATGCGACTTAAGATTATTAATTCTTCTTTGAATTTATCGCTGAGAGATACAATTATAGTTATTCATTAGAGGGTTGAGTCGTAACTCATAAATGTCTTGCTAGAGGTTTTGTTAAATTTTATTAATTCTTGTTTGATTTTTATCGTTGAGAAACATACAATGTTTATTAGGGGTTTGAGTTGTGAATACCTAGCCTGAATTTTTTATTAATTTTTTTATTCAACTTTTCTCGTCAAGAGGTACAAAGGTTCATTAGAGTTTAAGTCATAATCAATATCTAGCTCGATTTTTTTTATTCTTCTTTAACTTTTATCGTTGAAATATAAAAATATACTTGTTTGATATCAATTTTATCTTGAGATTTTCTTAATTCTTATTTGACTTTCATCATGGAAAAGTACAATTACAATTTTTCTTTAGAGGGTTGAGTCATGATACAAGCTAGCTTGAGGTTTCTCAATTCTTATTTGACTTTTATCATCAAAATGTATAAAAGTAGTTATTCGTCAGAAGGCTAAGTCATAAATATTTAGCTTGATTTTTTATTAATATTTATTTGATTTTTTTTAATTGAGAATTACAAATATAGTTAATTGTTAAAAAGTTTAGTCATCAATATCTTGTGTGATTTTTCTTTAACCTTTCTTATCTAGAAATATAAAATTATTAATTAGAGAGCCAAGTGATAAATATTCAGGTTGATCTTTTCTTAATATTTTCGTATTTATATATATATATATATATTACAATGTATACGTCAGTACATACGATCACACAACAGCGTGCTCGCGAATGGCCAAATGAGACGCAGTGCCACGTGGCAAGTGTCATCGACACGTGGCAATGCCATACTGCACGCATGACACGTGGTGGTTGATGATGTGGCTCTCTTTGGGATTTTCCTACTTTGGATAAAAGTAATTGAGTACTATTCTTTTCCCATCTTTTGGCTGGATTCAACCCACCCCAAAAAAAAAAAAAAAAGGTATACTCCTTCACACTTGTGATTGACACGTGTCCTCTAAATACAAGCTGCTAATTTTTTTTTCTGGTTTTCACCATTTGCATTTTAAAAAAAAAAAGTTGTACCACATATAATAATGTGGTACAAAAATAATGTGGTCCACATAATTGAGAGATCATTAAACAATTTTATGGTTATAATTTTCTTAATTATACTTGATGTCTATTTTTCGCTATAAATCTTTAAAAGATGAAGCTATGACTAACTAAATTTGATCCTCGTACCCGAAGAAGAGTATTGTTCAATTTGAGATTAGGAGAATAATTTGTTTGATCAATTTCATTATTTTTTTGGTAAATGAGTGTTTAATCATGAACTAGGAGAATGAAGCTTATAATCTTTTTCGATATAGCCGTTGAAGCCTTATCTCTTCTTAGAAAGCTCTTTTATAGGCCAAAAGATCGTGCCATAATGTGAAAGACTACATGTTTATTTAAAATGTAAAGAATTCATAACCTGATAAATCAACAATTTTTTTGATTCTGATTATTGATTTCAGTTTGATTTTAAATAATTTTATCGACGAACATTATAAATGTGCTTTAGGTGAAAAGTGATTTCTTCTCAAGAAAAAAATATGGTGGATCGTCTCGATAATAGGACAATGATTTAAATTATATCAAGAATTTATTTTGTCCTGAGGCAAGAAGGGTCATGGTATCAATTTTGCCACGTGTTATATTCTGATGTGTCATTTGGTATGTGCGGATTTTACCCCATACAAACATGTGGAGCCTCCTGCCAAGTTTTAACTTTCAAATGATAATTATATGAAATAGTGTTTATTTCTTTAAGGAAAAAAAAAATACAAGGAAATAAGGTTGATGGGGACCATAAAAAATGAAACAAGCGGGTTTATCGAAAATCACGTGGAATCTGGAAGGCTGACGAAGAAGGTTGTTTTAACGGCGAATGCTTGAGTTGCGGGGAGCAATATCCGCTCGATAACTGTACTCGCCATTAACGCCGTTTCTTCTTTTACTTTTCCCAGGTAAAAGTCAAAACGTTACAAACGAGGCCTATCCTTTTTTACCGAATTCTCATTCCATCAATTTCAGCTACTAATTAAATACACCTTTTTATAACAACAAGGCACGGACGGAGTAGCACTAAAAACTCTTTTACTATACATAAAATATATATTAGCTACATATTATTATATATAAAATAATTATTTTTATAAATATAATATTTTGAAAATATAATAAAAATAACTATAATTAATAATATCAATAGAATAGAAAATTATCTTTTACTTATAAAGTGTATAAATATTATTTAATAGTTCAAAATAGTATAGTAAATAAGTAAAAATGAACTGAGGGAATAGTTGAGTATGTGAGAGAGGTAAGCGCTATTTTAGTATTATTTTCAGTTGCTGCCCTTCTCTCTATATCTTGTTATTTTTGTATTAAGTAAGAATTTTGGGATCATGGTTAGCCAAATCGATGTTAATCCTAGTCTAATTTAAAATAAGATGGTAAAGTTAAATAGTAATTGTTCAATTTTATCGTAAAAGGATAAAGATAAATATTTATTGTCCAAGGAGAAATGAGTTTTTTAACTGCTTAACCACTCCCCTATTTTAAGGGAGAGTGGTAGACTCATGGTAAAACTGGAAGTTATCATCCAATTTTTTTTTGAAAACTACCATATCAGTAAAAAATAAAAATGGAGAAAATCTGAATTTTGAATCATATATTCATCAATCTATTTGGGGCAAAGCTTTAACGAAAAAGTGCGACTCGTTATTTTTGCCCCGTTAATTTTCCTTACATATTATTCTCTTGAAAGCCTATTAACGCAATTATATCTTGAAAGCCTATTTATGCCATTACACTAAATATTATTGTTGTATAATTGGGTTATCTGATTGATAAGTTGAAGTAATATTAGTCCTCGTATAAAATCTCACTTATGAAATGTAGTTGGCGGACCAAATAAGGGAAGTAAATTTACCACGTAATTAATGTATCGTTTGATTGGCACTATTAGATAATACTCCTAATCTCTTAATTAAGTTATTCAACAATAATTTATGTATCAAATAAGAATACGTGGATCAAACTATTCAAGACAAAAAATACACAAAGCAAGAGACTAATGTATAACTACGATCTTTTCGTTAATAATGATTATATAACAAAATCCTTTATTCTTAAGTCGTATCTAAGAAATTCTCCCATTATATATAGTCAATTTATAATCAGTTCATTACTTTTATTAGATATAGATTCGGATGATCTAAGAGTCAGTTATTCAAACCCAAACCCTTAAAAACATTTTGATGAAAGGCATACTCTAAATTCAAATATAAGCTACATAAATTAATTGATAACCCACAAAATCCAACCCCTATATAATAAAAAAAACTTGAGATTCCCCAAATAATAGGATACATTTTTATGAATATTCTCAAAAATGACTTTTTCAACTCTCTTTGAAAATTGGCATTACTAACTTATACCACATATAAATTTGATTGGTCGGAATTCATCGTGACATGCGACAAAATTAAAAGAGTTTAGTATTATACGGTATGTCTTGCCAGTTTCCAAAATGGTGGCCAAAGGGGGGTCCCCACCATATATAGTACTAGTACTTTAAATCTTTAATTAGTAACATATATAAGTAATAATAAATGAGGGTACAACAAAATTCTAATGAAAACTGGGAACCTTACAGCGACTTAGCACTAATTAAAAACCACAAACATGATTATGAATAGTTCAAACTGATTTGATTTCATTAATTGGTTCCTGGACCACCTCATTAAGGCACAAAGCAACACACAACCTTATTAATTTTTTTCAGCCACTTGTCTAATCGTTCAAATTACTTTTTGACTTCTCAAATGACAACGATTTGGAAACCTCATGAGCTATGTGAATTACAAAATTGTAGCCATGTGTTGTGTTGTTTTTGGCTTGAATTTAAATTAATGCACAAACGAATTTCATACCATTGTGAGGAGGTGTGAGATGTTGATAATCATGGATATAGAATATATAGAGGTAGGTTAAAGAAATATTAGGGGTGAGATATTAGACACGATATAACACGACGATATGGCACACTTGCAATTTATCAAGGACATGAGCTAGATAGAAAGATGTGAAAGTCGAAAATAAGTTTAGAAGATTTATAAGTAGTCAAGCGATGTCTAGTCTCTCTTGTCATAATTGTTATTATTAACTCACACATATACTATGTATCTGAAAACGTGGTTAACATTTCTCTTAAGAAAAACCTAATCTGAGTTACTATTTTCATAATGGCTCCGACCGTTGGCCGGCCACCCACAGTGGGAGATCGGCATTTTTCTACTTCGACTGACCATTTTCCAGCCTTATCAGGAGAGACAAAATCCCAAGATCGGTAACGCTGGGACTAGTAATAACGACAAGAGTTTTGCCGATATACTGAAGCCTAATGGTGCAAATTTGGGGGTTTCAAAAGGATTCTCGATTCCTTTTAAGAAATCTACGTTCAATAATGGGATTCCTCGGGTCACATGGACAAAGGAAGAGATACGGAGCATGAATATTTCACAGAATTTACAATACGCTGTAATTGGCAAATTTTCATACGGATGACCAGATCTAGATGAATTAAGGAAAATTTTACCTAAACAGTGCAATATAAAAGGGGAATGTCAAATTGGTCTATTGAGATATAGACATATTTTAGTCAGATTTGAGTTATTTGAGGATTTTGTGACTATGATGTCGAAACCCTTATATTACATTGTTGATAAGGATGGAACATATTATTTGATGCGGCCTGCACTTAGCTTTAGATTAACTCGACAAGGTCGATTTCGCTTCTAAGACATTTTCCATGTTCATCAAAAAATTGGTAAGAGCCGCCACAAGGTTGTTTCCTTGTTTGTAGTAGGGAACCAACTGGAGATTTAGTAGATCTGAGTTGAAGAAGTCTTCGGAGGCTAAGAGTACATGGCGTTAATGAGAGTTTGAAATGCTAGAGTGTAATCTTTCCAAGCTCAAAAATACTGCAAATCTCATGGACTTGGCCTTATCATCATTTGATAATGCTGGGATGCGATGAGAATGTGATGGGGATACCCCTGATTCATAAAGATCGAAGGATCGGATAAGAAAAATGAAGTCTCCATGATTGACTTTCCTTTCTGATGAGCTTAATTTTTTAGGGCTTTTTAGATTCTAATTTGTTTCCTTATTTATTTTTTGCTTTTGTTTTGTCGGACTTGAGGATCATTTTTTGTCCGATTTTTTTTTTTTTTTTAATGTATTTGCTTTGGGCCTCTGCAACCCATGTTTTTTATATCGAGACAAAGCAATTTCGGCCACTTTGATTTAAAAAAAATATATACTATGTATCTTGTTCTCAAATGTTATAAATTCATGTTATTTTGTAACTTCAAATTATCATTAACCACGTCACTTCAATGTGATTGTATTTTTCTATTTTCATACGTGATTTTATTATTTTCTACTTGAGTCGAGGATCTATAAAAACTAATCTCTTCATTTTCATGAGATTATTTACACATTATTTTCTTCAAACTTCACGATTGAAATAGTTACACTAAAATTTTTATCATAAGTTATACTATTCTTTTACTCCTTTCCAATATCAATGATATTTATTTGAGAGGTTGTCACTTTGTAGAGAGAGGAATAGTTTGGTATTTGTTGTTTTTGTTCAACTTTTAACACCAGCCTACCAACCAATGATTTAATGAAAACAGCATTCAAGTACCAATCAAAGTTTAATAAAATACCATAATAATGCTTATTCCTACCTAAAATTACTTCTTAATTTTGCTTTCTCTAAATCCTATTTCTCTTCAATTTATTTTCTCTTATAATGGTAAGTGGTGACTTTGACGTTAACGTAGTTAATAAAAGGCACCTACCTTTTATTTTTGTTTGTTCTCTTTGATATGACTAGTGTATTTATGTGATTGTGACTTGCAAGCCACAACCAAAAAGATAGTAGAACATATTTTTATAGTTTAATGTAATTTAACAACTTATTAACATTTTCCATGTTTGTCATAAAATAATACTTGCCAACCACCAATCCAGCTCGAAATCTTGAAATGAAAAAAAAAAAAGAAAAAGATTGGCCACGAGCTCAATATGGTAGTAATTAATATGCTTGACACGCATTTGAAATTAAGAAAAATAAATAGATCTATGATACCAACTGTTACACAATTGTAATATTTGAGATCTTGATTTCTTTATAAATATTTAAGAATTAATTATATGTTATTCGCGATTTCAATCTCTTTATAAAGTTTAAAAATACATGGGTTGTTCAATATCTTCGACTCATTTTTTAGAGTCTTATTTTAAACAGAGAAGGATCAGATATATCCTTATACTATTGGAAATAGTCTAAATATGCCTTTCGTTATACTTTCGGTTTAAATATACCCCTCTCATTATACTTTTGGATCAACTATGCCCCTCTCATTATATTTTGGCACAAATTTACCCTTACGTTTCACGGTTGGTAAAAAGAAAAATCATATATAAAGATGAAAAATGTTGATTAAACTATTCAATATTTAAGTAACATTAAAAGAGGGATAAAAACATATCCAAAAGAAAGAATAAAAGAGTTCTCATTTGACCATTTGTTAAAATTAAGGGTAAATTTATGTTAAAGTACAATAAGAGGGGTATATTTGACCCGGAAGTATAACGAGAGGGTATCTTTGAACCAAAAGTATGACGAATGGTATATTTATATTTGAACCAAAAGTATGACGAAGCGTATATTTAAACTATTCCTAATAGTACAAGTGCATATTTGACCCATTTTCGTATTTTAAATTTGGTAAAATTTTGATGTCTACAACAATGCCTTACAAACATTAAAATTTCAATGCCTACAACAATGTCTACACAAAAATGTTTGTGTGATTATTACAATCCACCTACCAGAAACTCTCTTTGTACGTTAGATTACACTATCAATGTCGTGTGAAAAAGGGGAGTTTTCAAAAATACCAAGTTTTTGGATAAAAATTACATGCCCCTACCGAATCATTGAAAAATACCATATAAAATACCAACTTTATTTACAAATTTAGGAGAGAGAGTGTTTTGAATGTGATTATTGTGGTGTGTGGTATGATATAATAGTGTTGGAAAATGAAAAAGAGTGTGTTTTTTTTGGTATTTTGATAAATAAATTTTAAAGTGTAATTTTGGGGGTGAAAATTGTTATTTGTGTAAAAAAATCTGTGAAAAAACATTATCAAGATCATAATGACCTCGAAAGCTTGTTTACAACAATAATAACATATTCAGTATAATCTTATTAAGTGAAATATAAAAAGAATAGAGTATATATTGAACTTATCTCTATCTTAAAGATATTAAAATTATCTTCGACGGACCTATTAGTCAAAGAAAAAGTTCAAAAACAAAATAGTAATGAAAATATGTACGACATTATTATCGAAAAGACAATACGATATTGAAGGGGATCAAATAGTCAAACATTAAAAGCAAGAGGAAACACATGTTGTGCGTTTTAAAATTCAATTAAATTAATTAGTAGTTAGTTAGTTGGGACCATTTCCTAATACTCATAACACAAAGGGACAATTTCATTTCTCCTTCTATTTGACAAGATCAAATATATTAGTGCAATGCAACTCCGATTCAATAATAATAATAACATATTCAGTGAGATTCCACAAATAAAATCTGAGAGAGTACGCTGACCTTTAACTCCGGTTCATAATGCCACCTTGGATACACGAGATAAAACGTTGTCATTCTGTGAAAGACAAAAAAAAGGTCATTTGGTTGATTTATGATCATTAAATATAAAACGACGACGGTGACATAGTTGCCGTGTTCACGCTTCACACTTCAGATGTGGACTAACAGCACTTAGTGGACCCAATTAAACTTTTGAACAAACTGCCAAACAAAGTGACGTGGCCATGACAGCTCTCCGCCGATTGCTGACTCACTGCTGATGCGGTGGTTGTCGGCGAAATAATCCGCCATTAAAGACGTTTCTCATGGCAGCGTATGGGAAGAGATTACTGCTCCGCGTTTGTATTAGCGAAATAATTAAAAAAAAAAATTAATTTTGTGATTCTAAATTAAATTTATGTTAAATGTATGATCAAATATTCTTTAACTTTGTAGTCTGAAACATGTCACGACAAAAATTGAAAATTATAGTTTTGTCAAAAAAAATAATAATAAGTCATTCTATTTTAAATAGATCCTAAAAAGAAAGTAGATATTTTTTTAATAGAGAAAATATCATAAAATTCAAAAAAAATTATATGGCGAACACATGCAATAGTAATAACAATAACAATTGAAATCCCACAAATGGGGTCTGAGGAGGGTAAAATGTACGCAGACCTTACCACTACCTTATAGAGAAAGAGAGGTTATTTACTGGCGAACACATGCACGGATCCACAATAGACTTTAAAACGTCGTCTTTCCTAATTTCGATGATCTTCATAAATTCAATTATTTTACCTCAAATAATCAACTAAATAAGAGTGGCTCACGGGATCGTGATGTTATATTAAGGTTAGACATGATGTAGAACAATTTTAATGGCCTGAAAACATGATATTCTTTTTTAATATCATGTTAGATTTATTCATAGTTAATTTGATTACTTTTCAAATTTAAATTAGATTATATTAACATAATTAGATAAATGTATAATGGGATATTGATTAAGGTAGAATTTTAGTGAATAGTCGTATGTCATCGTACTTGAGTAGGAGACTTTTAAAAAAAATAAAATTTAAGGTATTATCATAAGCAAATACCTACGTTATAAAAATATACAACTTTTGAGAATATTTATGTCACGTAGCCTAATGTATAATATTGTACAAAATTATATTTGAGAAAAAATTATTATACGTAATGTATGCCTTATATAAAGTGTATAAAATATGTTTATATCATATGGGTTAAATCGTGTGTTTAATCTACATAGCCCATATTTTGTTTATATAAATACACAATTTAATCCATATTTATAAGCAAACATATTTTATACATTATTATACATTTTATATAAAGTTAATATAATCTATATAAAATTATTTTTTCCTAGATATAGTGTTGTATTACACAAAGCAAACATTTTCAAAAGCTGTAAATTTTTGAAATTTTCCCTAAAATAAATCTGTGACTAGTATTCACTAATGACATGATAAAAATGGAGTAACTTATTAACCAATGAAGATAATTTATATCTTTATTATAAAGTTCCCAAATTGGTGGGTGTTTGGTAGGTTTATTTAATTAATATATTAGCCCTAGTTTCTAGAACAAGGAAAAAAAAAGAAAGATTTATGATCATCCATGATCTCATTAGTTAGTTCTTGCAAGGCAAGCTTTACAATTTCTTGTTGATGTGAAAATGTATACTTTTCATGCCTAGGACATGTTGCTTTTGAGAGAAAGTCAGTTAATTATAACTGTTATTTTATATATACACACGTATTTGTTTGTTAAGTTGGTTTGATTTTCAACCTTTCAAAGGAAATAATAGTACTATTGTATTCAAGTTTCATCAATTTATTTATGAAAGAGTTGACCTAGATTAAATGGACTTGAATTTTCCTTCTTTTAGGTTTTATTTGCTTGACTCTCCATTGTTTTATTGAAAATGTCTTGCTCATTACCAACTTCACCGTGTATTTTAGAATATTTACAGCACGTTTTTAACTAACTCAGGATCGATTGATAGACTGTACAAGAACAATATTGAATAGCGTTTTCTCAGTAATACTGAGGTTATTTCTTATCCGTTGTTTGGTTTGGTGTATTAAGAGTACTTATGTCTTTTCCCATGCTTGCTCATCCATGCATTAATAGTCCATTTATTCTTAATATACCATGATTTACTATGTATTAGTTAATAGTTATACATCCTATAATACTATTTACTGAATAGGGATATAATTAATACTCGTGTACATATATTAGTTATACATCATGAACATAAAATCCTGCCAAACAAAAGATTAGATAATGTGATGATTAATAGATGTCTTAGATTTTCTAATACATCATATCAAACGATCTTTTTAAATGTGTTTAAATCGACAAAAAAATATTTTTCATAATATATATTTTAGGAAGTAAATCATATTTTGGTGTTTGCGCCTTCCGGTTGCTAAATTTAAAAAACTTACCTTAAATTTAAAGTCATTTTATTGCTTTAACTCATCAACACTCAGAAAAAACTTGTCATAACAATATCACAAAGCGTTGTGATGAAAATTTTAATTTGAGCATAAAAGATGGTTAATAATGTGAGATATTTTGCAAAACAATATAGGGATCTATCAGTAGACATTCAATTTCGTACAACTCTATAAAATTAGTCTTATTTCAATTAGGGTTTCTTTGGAGGCTAATCTATCCTAAACCCTAATTTATGGCTAAAAAATCTCAGAAATTCCATAAACTCTTGGAATATATATAAAGATATCAAAATATATCGGATTGCAATTCTATTTCTTCATATTTTATTGTGATTGCAATTTAATTTTCATCACTTTAAAATATATTGCAAACACTGTTCTAAAAAAAAATTCATAATACGAAGTCATGTTAACCTTGCACAATAATTCATCCTTCAAAATCAAGGCTAAAAAAACAAAATATGATGATTAATAATAATAATACTAAACATTGATATAGACAGTACAAGTGGCTGATCATGGCTTTTAATTAGTTATGGCCTTTTTAACTACTCCTAATAGATTCTAGGTTCTCTTTTGTCCGCCACTTGCAATTTGTCTTTTTTTTTTCTAGCTCGATTAAATTTGAATTTACATATATATTGTAAGATGAGTATATTTTTAGAAATGTTTTTTAGCTATCAACACGATTTTTTCTATTCCTAGTGATTCAAATCTGAATCTCCAATTAAATGTGAAAGAATATCGATTTCAATCATCCCATCACAACTAACTCACGATGATCCTGCAACTTGTCAATTATTCATGCGAGTAACACGGAACATTAACAATTATTGTACCTTAGTATAAGCCTCTCGTGCAACATGTTCTTGTTCCCCAACAGACAGAACAACCACGCACGCACAACTAATTAATTATACATCACTTCACAAGAAAATTGATGGAGTCCATGACTTTCTTTCTCTCAATTTTGCTTGTTTAAAGTTCCATCAATTTTGTTTGTTTAGATATTACATGGCCCAAATTCACATTAGGGAGGATATGACTTTAGCTAGTGGAGAGAGGCCGCATATTTCGATAGAAGGTTAGCAGGAACAAAGTGTGTCTTGCCTTGTGAAGGTTTAGACTTGTTAGTGCTTGTTATAGTACTAGTGTAGGTTTGCCATTTGTTATTTATTGTATTTCGATTATTACACTATTTTCTTGCTAATATTATTTGTTTTTTGTAGACTTCACACTGCTTATCTTATTAACTGATGTTCTTTCTTCATTATTTTCTTCTTCTTTTGATTGGGTTTGACACACTTAAGCCGAGAATATTTCGAAAACAATCTCTATATTTTCACAAGATAATAGTGAGGTTTGCATACACTTGACTTTTCTCATATCCCACTTAAAGGGATTCTACTAGATATGTTGTTGTTGTTTGAAGTTCCTTCAACAATAACATACCCAGTGAAATCCCACAAGTGGGGTATGGGAAGGTAAAGTGTACGCAGTTCTTACCACTACCTCATAGAGATAGAGAGGTTGTTTCCGAAAGACCCTTATCTCAAAAATATAGAGAGGTTAGTTTCGAAAGACGGTCATCTCAAAAATATAATCTCCAAAAGCAGAAAAAAAATTATGTTTACTACAACCTACACATTATCAAATTTGTAGATAAAATTATGTTTACAAGAATGCATGGATTTGCATTTTTCATTCCTTACTATTGTACTTGTTTAACCTTTTTTATGCTCATCATTAGAGAATAATTATTTGGATTTTTATAGCAAGTGGAACATTAATAGCAAAATGTAGATAAAATCTCACATGTATCTTAACAAATTAGAGCAGAGATAAATGTCTTAATAATTCACTAGTTGCTTGTTGCTACCCCTCCAATTAATATGGCCCTTCCAGTATTAAAAAGTTTTCAAAGCCACAAAGGGCCATTTTGGGTATGGCCACCTCTTCCCATATATGTGTACAATGATTACTAATATAATTTGTGCAGCATTAATTTTGATTTTCTGCTAAAAATAACAAAAAACACACGTGCATATAATTTAGTTTCCTAATTAAAGTTTATCTATTCCAAAGTTAACCTAAATATGCTGCAAACTGTTAATGACCACCACCTTAATCAGGAAGTCACGTTAATTTGTGCCTGTTTTTGTTTGGCAATATAGAATTTACAAGTTGTTATCTCATGTTTTTTTAAGGTACATTATCAAACTTTAGTGTGTGTTTTTTGTTCTGTGAATCATAGGTAGCAATTGGGCGGGTCGGATCATTTTGAGTCAAGACAACAAACGAGTCAAGATTCAATCTAACCCGAATTTGCTTAGATTAAATTGGTTGGGTCAAAGTGGATTGTGTAATGGGATATAGAGCAAGTCAAGATCCAATACGACCTAACTTTAATTAAATTTCACTTATTTATTTGATCTTTTTTTTAATATTTTAGTACTTAATTAAATTATTATTTTTTATTATTCTGACTATACAAAACATATTAAATTAAAAACATATATTTTAAAATATTTTGACAAGATCTCTGTCGAGTCAATTTGAGTTTTTAAAAATATTTTGACAAGATCTTTGTCGAATCGATTTGGGTTGTATATCAACTAAATTTAAATGGGTTGAAATGGGTTGGGGTGAGCTAATAAATGAGCGGGTTCAAACTTCAACGAATTGGGCGAATTGAGTTTAATTTTACCACCACTAGTTGTAATGGTTCATTTCTCTATGTGACATTTCCTTATTGGCAAATTCAGTTTCTTATTTAACTTAGTAGGAGTTTGGACATGCGATTCGAGATCATACTTTCAAATCAGTGTTGGTGATCATGATTTCGAATCAACATTTGAACATGTAATTTGGAATGATATTCCAAATTATGATTTTAAAACTTCTTAAATGTAAAATTTGATACATAAGTGTTTATCTTTAAAAAAAAAAAAAAAAAGGACGCATGCCCACGTGAAGAAATTGTTTGTACCACGTGATAGAATTATATTAAAGAATAACTATTTACTATTATTATTGACTAATGGAGATATTTATTTAACTATTTATAATCGCGAATATTTATTTATAAAAGGCACATGGAGATATGTGATTTATTAATTCGGCGCCTTAGAAAATTTCGAAAATTGAGTCTAAACTATAATTTGTTCATTTGATAAGATTGTATATAAATAGGAAAACTTTGGATAATTGTGGAGTTTTATGTTTACGAGTAAAAAATATAATTCATTAAATTGAAATTACATGTCAAAACAAAACTTCAATGTTCGAATCTATCTAATTGTAAATCATGTCCAAATAAGGGCTTTGTTTCCAAAAGAAGAAGAGATATAGTACCTACTAGTTGCTTGCTTTTTTTTTTTTCCTTGGAAAATGTCATGGAATATAAAAGAGATGTACAAATAAAGCAGCTTCAAGAATCAGGGAACACCAGAATGTGAAAAAGATTCCATTTGTTGCCAAATTCAGCAAATTTAAACATTTGGATAACATTTGATTAATGAACCATGTTGATTTACCTAGTTAATGCTAAAAATAAGTGTACTGTCCTTTTGCATTATATTAGTGTAGTGGACTAATATGGAAATATATTTGCAACTGACATGAGGGAAAGTTTTCTATTCATAATAAACCAAGTTGCAGCTAGGAATGTTATATTTTTTCCCCCTTGCCATTGTCCATGTGCCCTTCTTTTTCTTTTCTTTCTATTTATGCCTATCAGAGAAAAAAAAACTATATTTGTTTACGGTATAGTATCATATCTATTAAAATCCCATAAGTAGAATTTGAAGAAGATGGTGTGTACGTAGGTTAATCCTATCTCGTTTAATTAGAGAGACTGTTATCGATAAATATTATGTAGTATGTGATTGATGAAAAAATTAAAATTTCATTGACATAAGCTAGCTCCAGCCATTTTCAAATTTCAATGGTGTTCTCTCATCTTATCATGGGCTTCTGAGACATTTCATTGGCATGGGCTTCTGAGATTCTAGGCCTAGGTGAAGACAATCTTTTCCTAGTAATTATGGACTTGGATTATTAGCACAATGGGCCGTAGATTATATTGGAATCTAAATTATTAGAAGAGTCTGGTTCCCACCCGAGTATCATAACCCCAAGCCCATGACATACATTATTCTCTTTAGCTTAGCGTATTTAACAAATTTATTCCTCAGCTCACATCATCATCGAACCTAAAAGTTTTCATTTTCCTCTCTCATCCCGATCTACGATTTACCTTTACTAATCTAGAAGCCTCTCATTCCTTCTCTTGGACTCATCCTTGCACTCCTCCCTCTATCACGAGCGTCAGCTAAATTTATTGAAGAAAACAACCCATTTGAATTTGACCCGACTCAATTGAAATGTTTACAATGTACAGAAAAAAGGCATAACAGAAAAAATTCCATCAAATTATTTCAATTTACAAATTTCATCTTAATGCATAATTGCATCAACATAAAGTCATAAAAGTATTCCTTCTAGCAATTGCCAGATTAATGCTACAACTCAACAATGTTACTCTGAAATTACAAACTGAAGGAAGAAAACAGCAGAAATGGAACATTAGCTAGTCAATACTGCAGTCTTATCCTTTCAAGAACCAGAAATTAATGGCTTAATTTACAGGAGTGCACAAATCAGAGCTTTAGTTCCAACGAGCACTTCTCAAATTGACTGAGCAATTCACGATTACGAAACCCAACAAGGAATTGAGCTAAAGCTTCGAGAAAAACCGCCGCCTGATTAACGTCCGTCACGTTCAGTATATCGGAAAGTACACTCCTCCGCAGCCGGTTCGCATCCACAAATACGCCGACCAGTTCTTCCATCTCCGCCGCAGCAGATTCTCCCACAACCCCTTTCATCTCCTGCTTCCGCCCTTCGCATTTCCCCCATTCCACCGCTATTTTCTCGACGAAAGACACCTGGGCGTCGCGTGCACGAGCCGCCAGTGCAGGAACCATTAGCCTCAATCCGCACTCGATTTGATCGACCCCAGCAGTCAACTTCCTCGACGGACTCTTCCACGCCATTACCACATGCCAATTTTGCAGTTTGTCGAATATTTCTGAGTCAATTTCGGATTCTGAATCGCCGATAAATGAACGGAGGAGATTTATGAATAGGTACGGGTGAATATCACCGAGCCAGAAAAAGGGTTTCTCAAAGGGGTTTCGCCAATCGGGGTAAAGTACCTGAGAAACGTCGTTTGCGGCGGCGAGATCTAGAGCTTCGTAGTATTTTAGGAAGTGACGGTGCATTACCTCGACGTGGGAAGCAAGGAGAATTGGGCCGGAGGTGGAGGATGATGACATGGCGTGACGGAGTTGAGGGAGGAGGACGTTCTTTAGAGTCTTGAACCATCCATCGTAGTAATCTTTGAATGGCTTGGAAGATTTCTTGAACCCAAAATGAGCTGAAAAAATGAAGACTGGTTAATTTCTTAAGAAAAAAAATGTATACTCTGTGTGTGTGTGTGTGTGTGTGTTAATGGAGAAAGGAAAAGTACTCGCCTATAGCTTTGAACATCTTGGCAAGAGAAGAATCGGCTCTGGATTTTCGTTTCTTCTTTAGCAGCAAATGAAGCGAAGAAGAAGAAGAAGCAGAGTTCAAACTTAGCGGGATTCGCTTATTTATATTGGTTGTGTATGGGCTGGGCCTTTGGTTTCATTGGGCCAATTACTTTGACGCTTTGGTTTCAAAGAGCCCAATATATATATTGAATTTTTAGAAGTATTTACTTATGTTTTTTTTCCCACTTTTAAATTGTAAAAATACAAAAGAAAAAAAAAATCCCAGTGAAAGGAACTTCAATTTAAAGAGGAAAATTTTAAAACATGAAAATCCACATTTTCCCCTTTTCATAGATTGATCGTTATTTTTGGCCTTTCAAACGAGCTGATTTTTAATTTTTGACCTTAAAAGCGATTAAATTTAGGTTTAATAGAACGTAAGTTCTTTAGAAATTAAAATCATATCTAATCATAACTTGTGAGATATTATGAGACGAATATCATGATTAACTCCTCCCCAACTCTTCCAAAATTGCATTCTACCAATTCATTTTTCTAAAGATTTCTTTAATATGTAGAATATTACAACAACAACAATAACATACCCAGTGGAATCCCACAAGTGGGGTTTGGGGAGGGCAGAATGTACGCAGACCTTACCACTACCTCATAGAAGTAGAGAGGTTGTTTCTTGGGAATCCTCGTCTCAACCCAATAGGCGGATTAGACAATATGTAGAACATTATAAGCACAAAAGGGTAGACACAATGCGATTTAAACTGATTAGAAGAATAAGTGATAGACCAATAAGAATTGTATTAGGATAAATATGATCAATCCCTCCTTAATTAGAATTTTTAGATTGAGCTCTATATATATAAGGAAGAATTTATTAGGAAGCACTTTACTTTTAAAAAAATTCACGCGGCTGGAATTCAAATTAATCAGACCAATATCAATATTGAATACTAAATAGGAAAAAAAAAATAGTCACACATATTTAGAAGATAAAATTACGCAAATAAGCAAGTATATCCTAGTTAATTTAGCTATATAGTGATAGTTTGAATTAACTATTGCTTGCGAAAAACATGTAGCTGTAATTCAGTTAAGTTTTGTATAATTCGCGCAATTTATACAAACGCTATGCGTGAAAACAATTTAAGCTTTGTATAATTTACACTATTTTACATAAACGTTGTGCGCAAATCGAATTGTGTAGTGAATTATACAAATGTTATGCATGAATTATGTATCGAAATATACAAACGCTATACAAAAAATGCGGATTGTATAATTAATTATACAAACATATACAAATACTGCATGAATTATATAAACACTGATATAACTATAGTTAATTATAATTAAGATATTTTTGAATGACTATATGCGAAAATTCCTCCTTGGTGCTATATCGTTCACGTCTACATGGATTTTGAAGAAAATGAATGAACCCAAATGTCAACTAAAATGGATCCATAAAAAAAAGAAGGCCCATGTTAATGTCTCAACTTCCCTTGTCGGTGGAAATTTTGAGAAAATAATAATTAAATTACTAAGACTCACAAGAGGACAACATGATGAAGGTCAAAATCCAACATGCATGTGAACATTATAGAGTATAGGAGTTTAATAAAACAAAGTTTTTATTCCATAAAAAAATTACACTAAAAATAAAGTCACCAATAAAGCCCTCAAATGTCCCACTTTAAACAAATTCTAAACTGTACTATACTATTTATTTTTCAAGTGACACATCCAAAAAGCCAATAAACTCACAAAAATACTAAATATTCTAAAAAATAATAAAAAATTGTCGAAAAACCTGTCTTCTAATGAGTTAGACATTTTGATTCTTTCATATTTTACCAAATATATTTGAATGGTAGTAACTATAATATTAAATGCATAGAATTCGATTTTTGTAAGATTATAATAAATTTATTTCCAAAAGAGAACCTTCAATACTTCTATGTTATGTTTATATAAAAAAAGAAAAGAAATGTGTAACGCTAGAGAAAGTTATAAAATTACCATATTGCTAATATTTATATAACTCTAATCAATTATTAAACGATACCTTACTTCCTTCTTCCACTTTATCCTATTTATCTCATTTAAAATAAAATATATGAAGTGAATCTCTAAGAGATTTACATGCAAAATAGTATTCTACATTAAGATAACTTCCATTTATTTCTGTTGAGATTATTCCAATTCTATCCAAGCAGGGCTGAAGTGTGGGAAAAAAAGAACTCTTAGCACAGACACACCACAGGATTTTTTGCTCTCTACGTATTGGTCTCACACTATCAGGTTCTGGTCCGCCATTTTCTCTGACTTGGTCTGTCTTCCTTAAACAAACTTCCATCTGGGTAATACATCATTTGCCATCATTTTCTTCTTTTTTCCAAAAACCCCATCTCCTATTTTTCAGATTTTGTGTTCTGAACAAGTTGTTGGATGAGCAATGTCTCATTTTTTTCATTTAGATTTGGTGTTTCTTTTGAGAAACTGAACTCAACCCATCTTCTCTTTTGCCTTTTAATTCAAGATTCAGAGTTCAATTCTTGAAATTTTTGGGTAAAGATTGGATTTTTTTGGATTTGATTGACTCTATCTCCACCGTCCACCGACAGTTTCTTCACAGAGAGAAAAATAGTTTCTTTTTCGTCACCATTAATGGCGACCAATTTCATCACCCTTTTCTTCTTTTTCGTGTTTTTCCTCACTGTCACTTGCCAAGATTCCGATCTTGAAACAGATTGCACAAACAAATGGATCCATATCAGACATCTACCACCTCAATTCAACCTTGACCTTTTATCAAATTGCTCTGCATATCCTCTGTTTGACAATTTCTGTCCTCATTTAGCAAACCATGGCCTTGGGAGAAAGACTCACAACAAATCCCACAGCTGGTATCGTACTGACCCTTTTATGCTTGAGCTTGTTTTTCATCGTAGGATGCTTGAATACCCTTGTCTTACATCGAATCCTAGTCATGCCAATGCCATTTATGTTCCTTATTATGGTGGCCTTGATAGCCTTAAGTACTTGTTTGGTCCTGAAGCTAATTCAAGTTTTCAGCATGGTTTAGACTTGTATGATTTTCTTGTACATGTTGATTCACCTAATATTTGGAGTAGAAATTATGGTCATGACCATTTTATGGTCATGGCAAGGCCTGCTTGGGACTTCATTCAGCCTTTGAATAGTGATCCCTTGTATTTTGGTACTTCATTTCTTGAATTGCCTGAATTTTACAATATTACTGCATTGACTCTTGAAGGTAGAGCTTATCCTTGGCAAGAACAAGCTATTCCATATCCCACTTCATTCCATCCTCCAAATTTTGCATTTTTCGATTCTTGGGTGAATAGGTTAAGGAGGTCTAGGAGGACCACGTTGATGTTGTTTGCTGGTGGTGGTGGAATTTCAGCTAATCCTAATGTTAGGAGAAGTATTAGACTTGAGTGTGAGAATGTCACAACTATGAGTGCTAATGGCACAGGATACGAGAAATTGTGCGAATTTCTAGATTGTTCAAATGGGATTTGTGAACATGATCCTATAAGGTTTATGAAGCCAATGCTGCAAACTAGCTTTTGTTTGCAGCCTCCTGGGGATACACCAACTAGACGTTCCACGTTCGATGGGATTCTTGCAGGGTGCATTCCTGTGTTCTTTGAAGACTTGTCTGCGCAAAAACAGTATGGATGGCATTTGCCAGAGGAGAAGTATGAAGAATTTTCAGTGTTTATACCTAAAGAACTTGTTGTGTATAAGGGGTTGAGCATTGTTGATGTTTTAACAAGTATACCAAGAGCTCGAGTTAGGAGGATGAGAGAAAAGGTTTTGGAAATGCTCCCCAGAGTGATGTATAGAAAGCATGGAAGTTCTTTGAGTTTGAGGAGTAAAAAGGATGCCTTTGATATTGCAATAGAAGGCACTTTGGAAAGAATCAAGTCTAGGCTTCAAGAAATAGCAGCTCAATAATTATTTATCACCCTGTGTTCTATTCTATCTCCTACTACTATTATTTAGTGTTCTTTTTATCTGTTACTACTATTATTTATAACACACCGAATGGAATAAAGACAATTTGGTATTCCATATTTCCACTGATAATGAACCAATGTAAATGCTATCAATTAGAAGTTCTTTGTTACCATAGTTCTGATGCTAATAAGCTGCTTGTCTTAGTAAGTCTGCAGCAATAACCAAAAGATGTAAAACAATGTATATAATGTTCATATACCAGAAATTAGCTTCTCATGCAAATGAACATTTAGAATTCAGAATATAACTGAAGATGCTAACAGAATCCATTAAACAATGGTGAAACTAACTGGTTTTTGTTTCGGGAAGGAGGCTCTCGAGGTGTTAAGTATTTCTTTTTTTAGTAAAATAGTTGTTGTTGAGTGATATCTTGTCCTGAATGAAACAAAAGTGATTTTTTAGTGGGCAATTGTCCAAACTTATGTGACTGTCTAGGGAATTAACTCAGGAAACAACCTACTGTATTTGGTTCGCGTATTTGTTTTTTGTTTTCTTTACTTAAGTCGAGGGTCTATTGCATCTTCTGAACACACCACCCTTTTTAGATTCGACTTGCGGGATTACACCACCTTCTTCTTTGTTGTTGATGATAAAGGAAGCAAGAGTTTTGGGGCAATACTAAAAGGGATCCAGTGGTATCCTGATAAATCTCTGTTATTGCAAAACTGAAACTTTTGTTCTACCTGGTAAGCTAGTGTCATTTAAATGGAATGATTTGCCTCACATGTAAAGAGTCAGTCACCAAGCCTACTCTCTAATTTCAAAGAAAATCATGTGAAGACTCTTTAAAATTCATGGTAATAATTGGGCCAAATAACACAGTGGGCTTAAAAGGATAACATTACAAGCTAGTAGCTACTATAAAAGATGCAATATACTGAACACAAAAGTTCAGTTGCCATCCTAGCTGAATTCTCTTTGAACTGTTGCTCTAAAATGTTTTGAGTTATAATATACACATACTGTGACATTATTTTATATTAGTGAGTCAAGAGCCTCATGATTGCTGGATTCAATTGGCTAAGAGGATCAGGTTAAGACATAGACTTTCATAGTGAGATGATTTTTTTATTTATTTTTTTAGCTCAATAACTAGACTTGTATACGTGACATGAAAAAGCAAAAGCTAGCAGAAACAGGTAAGTTTTGCTAATCCGAAAAGATTTTTAAATAATTTAATGATAAGCAAGATGAAGATTGTACTAACGTATTAGTACTAATACCGTAAATTGTAGTTGAAAATAATAAATTAATAATGTGTGAATATCTCGATTTCACTAGACTGTATACGTGATAAGAGAAGGCATAAGCAAGCAGAAACCTGTAGTTAGTAAAATAAAATAATTCTACAAAACAAATATGGACATCAAGCACCAGTGGTCTAGTGGTAGAATAGTACCCTGCCACGGTACAGACCCGGGTTCGATTCCCGGCTGGTGCATAATTTTTCATTTGACATTTTATTTATCAAATCGAGATATTCACGCCTTATTACTTTATTCATTATTTTTTTCAACTACAATTTACGGTATTATTACCAATACGTTATACAATCTTCATGTTACTTATCTTTAAATTATTTTTAAAAAAATTCAAATTTGTATAACTTACCTAGTTCATAAGTTCAATAGTAAATACAGTCTTCATTCATCTATCCTTAAAAGACAAACTACATTGAAACCTCCCAAATTTGGGAAGCTTTATGCTGATAACTAAAATTCGAATCCATAATTATTTACGAAATGTCTCCTATGATATGAATAATTGTTTTAATAAAGACATTACTTTACTCTTCTATAAATGACTAGTTAGTTAGAATCTTTAATCCATGTGAACTTTTTCTTCCCCAGTAATTTGTTAAATTATGACCAAGTTAAATTTCATTACAAATATAATTAATTATAATGCAAGCTTTAGTCTAAAAATAATGAATGAGAAGCATTTATTTTCAACCAAAAATGTCATGCTTCATTTGTCATTTGTTAGGCAGATATCAATTAGACCTATCAGAAACATAAATTTGGATTTTTTTTTAATTTCATTTTTATCACTTCCTACGTGCTCATTTACTCTCCATAAAATTTATTTTTCTAAAAAAAAAATGGCCCCAGATTAATAGGGGACCATTTTTATATAACAGATGATCTTTTATTATTGTGTTACTGAAAAAAGTCTTCACTTAAGAATAGCTTTAACACTTTAGGACCACTTACCTTATTTTGCTAATTTTATTTATTTGTTTAACTTATATGTATGCATCAAAATTGTGAAAACTTATATAATTTTTAATACATTGGATTCCAATAAAAGAGCACCAACTTTATCCTTTTAATTAATTATTAGAATTAATTATTTTATTATTTTTTAATAAATGTCTTGTATTAAAAATAAATTTAATACATAATTTCTAATAATAAATTAGTTATTTATAAAAACAATCTTCATAAATGTGAAGAAAATAAAAAATTTATCAAAATAGGAGCAATTTATCAATTAATAATTTTAGATGATGAAAATTAGTTATAGGGCAACATATCAGTCGGTTCGATTTTAAAGCTTATCAATTTGACTTATCAGTTATCAATTTGTATATATGCTAAATTGTTATTCTTTATTAAAAATTGCTTAGAAACAAGGTGATAAAACAAATGCACCATACCCCATGAGTTGACAAATGCATTTTACTCAAAATCAAACACTAATCACATTGTAGAATAACTGAGAGCCAGGATAGTGAAAAATAAAAGTATGAAATCATCAAAGACTTTATATATCAAATAACACAACTATAATTATATAATTTACTATCGGATTATCGATTAACCCGTTAAGAAAAAATATAAAATAGTTAAGAACCGATAATTCAATAATAAAAAAAAATTAAAATATTATCAAAATTGCTAAACTAATAACTCATTATCAATAAATTAATAATTATAATCTAATTTGAAGAATCGATTTAGATTTGATTTTGAACGAGGGTAATTAGTGATGATGACAAATCGCATTTACAAAAATATGGAGACGAAAAGCACGTTATTCGATACACGTTGAAACAACAGATAGAGAAAAAAACGGAGATCCCACTAATAATTGCACCAACTGGCATTACCAAGTTTTACATCACAAATTTACCAACAAAATTTCTTTTTTATTTACAATAATTTATATTTAAATAATTATTTTAATCATAATAACATTAATATATCAAGTTTAAGAAGTAAGATATGAGAGAATAAGTTATACTTAAATCTAAAAATATTTTATTTTAATCAACAATATTAACATATTAAGTTTAAAAAAAATAAAATATGAAAGAATGTTATAATATACTACGGTGATTAAAACATATTACGTGTCCATATATTGAGATAAATGAACTGTTTTGTAATGTATAATTACTCAGACTATTTTGATTTATGAATTTAAATTCCTTAATTACTTTGTTAAACTCATTGTGATTATCATAATTTAGCAAAAGGCATAGGGACGAAAAGGTGTATTTAATAATAGTACGTAATATAGTCAGTCAGTCAGTCAATTGGCCACTTTTTAGCACTTTTGGGAAGAAGGGACCCTTCCTACAGTTGGTCTGCCTTTTTTTTTTTGGATAATTCAATACTTTGAAATTCGATTAATTTAAATTTATATTGTTTAAAAATTTTATTTAAAAAAAATACTTTTTATTATATTTTTTATATTCAAAGTTCGAATTTGAAACTTTCAATTAAAAAAATTATATAATCTACTGCACCTCATCGGTCGATAGATGATCTGTCTCTTTTATCACATTGAACTAAAGAAATCAATATCAAGTGCACACTTTGCAGTTTGCAGAAACCCACAGATACTTTTTTTTTTGGTTATAACTACTACATTCTATTTCAATTTCTTATTATTTTCTGTCTCCTTCAATTTATTTTATTTGATATTTTTATCAAAAATAAATATTTTATTTTACTATTCCTACTAATTTTAAGCTTGAATATTTTAAAGAACTTTGAGGAAAGAGCCTTGGGAAAAAGTATATTGATTATCGTTCCACCATGATATAAAATAACACTCTTATCACAATGGTTGTATAAATTAATTCTGAAACTCCTATTTTAAAATAAAAAAATCTCAATACTAGCACAAAATAAATAATCTCACCTAATAGTAATAACAATGCTTTATTCAGTAAAATCTCATAAATAAAATTTGAAAAAAATGATAAAATGTATGCAAAGTTTATCATTATCTTATGAAGATAAAAAAATTATTCTCGGAAGACGCTCAACTCACATCCAATTACAAAATTATTATCCTTTGGACAGGGAGTCGTCAAGCATAACATAAAAGAGATATGGAGTGTTTGAATATTTTTTTCAAGTGATTTATAAGTTAAAAGTCATAAGTTGAAATTTTTAATTTTTATTCTGGTTCTTTTCCAACTTAAAAAAATATTTTTTTTATGCGTATTACTCAAACATTTTCAAAATTTAAAAAATACGACAAAAAAAAATTTAAAAAATTAGGCAATCCAAACACCAACATAGTGTGAGTATCCTAAAAAACAAAACAGAAAAGCAAAGATGAAAGAGAAGAGGGGTATTTATGGATGATGAAGAAAGATGATCCCACACTATTCTTGTGGTAAATCCCACGCAAAGGTAAAACCTTTAAGCCTCCAAAGATACCATCTTTTCGTATTTCTCTGTAATCTTGAAATTTCTTTCTTTTTTCTTTTTTAATTGTTGTCCTTCTGATCTTGCTGTATGTGTTTATTAATGGTGGGTGGGTAGTGCGTAATATCTGTTATAACCATCAGCATTTATTTTGATTTTCTTGGATCGGCAAAAACATGTACTCTTCTTTCACCTTCCTAAAATTCTTGTCTTCTTTTGCTTCTCATAAAGTGCAAATATTAAAGGGTAGTAGAAAAGAAGCAGTTTTTGCTCAATGGGGTTATGTTGGACTCTTCCTTCTTGTAAGTCCTTCCTCTATGTGTGTGTGAGAGAGAAAAAGATCTCCTTTTTATTATGGGGTTCTTTAGATTCAATGTTTGTTGTTGTGTGCATTGTGGGGTTCTTTTTAATTGATTTCTTATGAATATTTTGCTAAGTATTTACATTCTTTCTCTTCTTGTTTCATTTTTCTGTTTATGTGTTTTGCTTGCATGCAGTTTCTTAATGGTGTTGGTCAAAAGCAAAAAAGAAAAGCTTCACACTAAGCATTTAGCTCCAATGTAGTGCATTTTCATGGGTTCTGTTGCACAACTTTTTCTGTGAGAAAAGAAAAAAGACAATCTTTTTGTGGTCTAAATTATCAGTTTCTGTTTTGTAGTGTGGGATTATTTCTATTTCTCATAAATTAATTTTCCTTTTTTAGTTTTATTCTTACGGTTGCAAAAAAATAAATAAAAAATTCTGTGGACAGAAGGAGAAAACAATGACTGAGCTCACAGCTCACAAGACTAGGTCAATAATGCATTGGCTCATCTGAGTTGTTCTGTTTGTTTTCATTAGCTGATCACTGAGCTATTTGGCCTGCTGAAAAAAATATCTTCTTCTTTAATGTTGTCTTCACCTGAGTACTTGTAGGTATATTCTTGCTTTTTAAGATTGATAGTAGAGAAAATTACAATAGCAGTTAGCAGTTCTGGCATGATACTGTATAATGGGTGCAAAGTTTAATATTAGGTCTTGAGTGAAGCTGGTCACAGGAAATGTAGTGAAATTTTTTAACTTGTTTCAGCAAGTGTTTCTTATCTGATCTTGAACTAGGATGGCTACTCAACCAACAAGAACTGCCTAGTTCAGGATCATATAGTGTTATTCCACAGGATTTTCTTTGGATTATAGTCAACATAATGGAGGAATTAACGGATGATTATCAGAGTTTTGTATTGTAATGGACTAAGAGAGAGGATATTATGTCGACTATGAAAATCTTGAGAATTTGGTGTTGTACAACAAAATAGAATGTTCCTTGTCATTTTGACCGTAGCATCTGCTTGAGCTTCTTTATTGCTAAAATTTCTCACATTGTGTGTAATTGGTATGCGATTGAACAGTGTGATCATTCTTTGTATACTTTATTGATGAATATCTGTCTCACCACTGATTATTTCTTCTGCTTTGTCTTCTACTTGTGTTTTTTTAAGAGGTGAAAGCATGGAACTAGGGGACTCGGGTTGCAATATTAAAGGTCCATGCTACAATTGATAATTCATAAACTTGCAAAACTCAATTGCTGATTGAGATTTCATTCTTGAGAGGGCATAATGTTGGTTACTGACAATTATGATCTGAGTTTATCATTGAAGTGTGAGGAACCTGTGAAAGACACTTTCAAGGAGACATTACTCAGGCAGGATCATCCATTCAAGAAGCAGGTGCTTAATGATACCTACTCTGTACATATTATGTTTGAGATTTGAATGACCTCAGAGTGAAAATAGCCAATTTACTAAAAAAGGTTCGGTAAAATCACGACATAATAAAAATGTCGTGAGTATACTACCTGTAAACATTATATATGGACTGCAGGTCAATTTAAGCAAGAAAATAAAATGGAGGTGTATAAGTGTTCTTTCCTTTTCACACACCTTTTGCAATTATTTTAGGTTTATGAACTTCATCACCTGCCCTATACACAAAAGGATGCAATGAAGGATTTGAGCTGGAAAGAGTTCAATGGAGCTTATTTTAGCAGAGGAGGCCAACACGAAAATCCAGTTGCATTTGGAAATTTTACGTCACCATCCATGTCTGTTGGTCAGAAGAGAATTTGCAGTATTCCTAAGGTAATTGTGATATGGTTTTTTTGTAACATGCCTAGAGGTTTGCTAGGTTTTGCTCCTTTTTGGTTTTCCCTTTGCTGAGCACTACATTTTGACTAATCGTTCAAAGAGAAAATGTCCTGCATACAAAGAAATAACACGTTGTTTTGGACTTTAAAAGATCTCTTAAAAGCTTTTCTTGAGGGTTTGTTTATGTTATTGTTATATTTCTTCATGTGCATCAGGTGTTCAGCTTGTTGCAAGAGAAGCAAGGCACCTTTCTAGGTTTGCAGCAACGGCTTTCAAATCCTCAAATTTGTCCCACTCATTATCTTGATCATATTGATAGGAGGAACTTGGATAAGAGGCATGGTTTCTGCAATAATTTAGAGAATTCAATTGAGAAAAACCATTATTACCATGGTGGTGTAGTACCTCATTTTGAGGAGGTTAATCTCTCATTGAGCATTGGTAGGGATAATTTGAAAACAACTGCCAGAACAAAGACCTTTAAGCATATAATAGATTTAGAGGAATCAGATGCTAGTCCTCGTGATACCAGATCAGGTGGCCTGAGAAAGACTTGGAGTAATTTCATTGATTTAGAGGAATCCAACCAAACAGTGTCCAATGCAGAACTAAAACCCCAGTTTTCTATGAATTCTGCTCGTGTTTCTTATTCTGGATATAAGCGTGATTACCAATGCACCCACAGCTTCACAAACAGCATTAAGGATAATTGGTTTGATGGTACTACAAGAAATTATTTTGTTCCAGATGGCAGCACAAGTTGTCTGGAGCAGAACCCTTTAGCTGAAGGTCTGGCAGTTCCTTATCCTTCGCTCAATAGCTACGAACATTTAAGGCAAAATACTGTTAGTATTATGCTTCTCTGTGTTTATCGGATTTCTACATATTCTGCAGGACTTGAACAATGTGAGCAGCCTCTCCTTTCTGGCGATATATCAGGAAAGCGCAAAGCTCTTTTTTCTGATAAACGAGCTTTTTTGGACCTTAACAAATCCATATTTGATGATCCTTTTCACTCAGATGATCCTAGCTTGGCATGTTCTTCAAGTAGGGCTTCCTCAAGGGAGTCACACGGACTAGCTGGTGAACCTCTTGGGAGCACCTTTCCCACTGCTTCTAAGTGGAGAGAGCAAGATGATGTCTGTCCGAATGAGACCTCTGCTATTGTTCCCCAAAGAATCCTTAATTCTGTGACTGGCAGCAACCACAGTTTTAAAAGAACGGAAAATGTTGGAGTTGAAAAGTTCTCGATAAACCTCAATCAGCCACTTTCAAACAGTAGTGAAAATCCTGGCAGTCTCACTACTGAATACCAAAAAGATGACTTGACCGTCAAATTTCTGGACAGTGATGATCAAGTTCCAAGTACACCAGAAAACAAAAGTAAGAAAGCCAAGCATGAGCCATTATCTTCTGCTGAATATAAGACTCAAGATTTTGTCAAGGATAGTGGTCCTGATGGATCTCTCTCGTCATGCAAATCTTCTTGTTTTGAGGACATCTCAAGTGGCATAGAGACAATGCAATCTGGAACTCAGTTGAAAACTTCAAGTGCCGAAAAATCTGAAACACTTCAAGCAAATATATCTCCACGTCAAGAGGATATGGACTCTTTCAGTAACATTGATAACCAGATGGGAGAAACATCAGAAGTCGATGGTCAGATCATAAGAGGAGCAGTGTCCCTCATCTATCTTGCCCTGGAATGTTCTGAACCAAGCATTGCTGATAGCATGAACAAGATTGAATGTGATCAAAATACGGAACAACCACAGTGTTCTTCAGACACTTTTGAAGAAATGGTGCTCAAACAACCTGAAAGCTCCATTGACGACTGTTGTGTGACCTCAAATGCATTTGAATTTAATCCCGCGGAGAGAAAGGACAATGGAATAACATTGAAAAGAGGAAGGAGAATGAAAGATTTTCAGAGGGATATCATGCCAACCTTGGCAACACTTTCTAGATATGAGATTTGTGAGGATATGAAGATTATGGAGACAGCACTTAGATCAAGAGAATACAAGAAACTTAGGTCCAAAATGACTGATGGAAACAAGTGGTTCAATCCTGTGAGAAATAGGAGATCCAGACTCAACTATGTCGGCCGCAAGTATTATTCATGAATTATTGATTTCATCATCGATAGGATAAATAGTGACAAATTTAGCAAAGAAGATAGGATCAAGGAGTTGTTATGGAACTTGTGACTCTTGAGTCTTGACCATGATGCTATTTTCTGACATCTATGTTAAGAGTTCAGTTTCGGTCATACTTAATTCGTGCAGCGCGTCTGTGTTTTGCTTGAGACTGAGGCGTAGTTGTTGTCTGTGTTTTGCCTCTAACTTCATTTTCTTAAGCAATCTGATAATTGAAAAACCATGCCTTCCATATCTAAGAAAGTGAACAGAGCTCCACCTTATTACAAGGAGGTAAAAGAACATTTTATCTAGAAAAAAATCAGACATGCAATCTAAAGTAGGAATTCTGTTTGGCATTATACCACCAGCTATTTGAAGAATATAACATAAAAAAAGAACTCCAAATATCAAACCTAATGTATGTAATGAATTGGAGATTATATATGATTCTGTAAGATCATGTTCTTTCCCATACTTAGTTTTGTTAAATGTGTCTGTCAAGACACCTCAGCTACATACATTATTGTACTTTTATCCTAATGATAAACTGCTCATCTTGTATGACGTGAGTAAATAAATATACTAGCTTATTGGATTGTTATGAACAGAACAAATTTTGCTTGCTTCTGGTGAAGTTTCTAGCTCTAAGTAATAGGAATTCAGATAGGACAGGAATATTGTCGATCCTTACGAGCGAAGGTCACATGGTACAAATTGATAAATTGGGTTAGGAGGATATTAGACTTGGGGTTCTTAGCAGGCCTAATAAATTTCCACAATCTATAGATGGTGTGATGCTATAAAGTATTTTGGATCACCTATTGTTCTAGAGTATCCTCTTATCTATAAGTTAACAACTTTGTTATTAATTCAGGTGAAAGTCAATTTCTTATAATAATAATGAACAAAATACGGTGCAACTATATATTTAATTGTTGTATTTTCTATTCGATAGTCCTAAAAACGTGTTTATTTCCTTAAACAAAGTATTCGTTTAGTATTTGTTTACCATTATTCAATAATGTTTTTGATAACCCACAATTGAAAAAGGTGTTATTGGGCTCTCTTTTTCTTTTTTTCCACATAAAAAAGAGAGAGAAAATGTTGTTATTTCAAAAAAAAATTATGCAATTTATTTAAGATTTCAATAGAATAGATTTTTTTTTAAAAAGGGAGCAACTGAAAAAATAAATATTTATTTTTATTTATCATTTTTTGCATATCAAGAAATAACACTTTTTTTTTCTTTCATGTTTTAATCTCATCATTAATTACTTTGATTTCAAATCGTTTTTTCGAAATCTAAAACTATACATAAATTAGTATCAGTATTATGGACAAATACTCATATTAATCATTATTTTTTAAGAATCGTGTAATGTTAAACCTATTAACTTTCTACCCTAATATGCGACCTTCACTCCTTTCTATCTAAGGTCGTGTCCTCGGTGATATGGAGTTGCGTCATATCCTGCTAATCACCTCTCCCTAATATTTTTTCGTTTTGCCTTTACCTCTTCGTGTAGCTGCTTAAGCCAACCTCTCGCACCTCCTAACAGGAGCGTCGACACTTCTTCTTTGCACATGCTCAAACCATTGCAGTCTCGTTTCTCTCATCTTGTCTGCCACAGAGGCTACCTTAACTTCTCTCGAATGGTCTTATCACTCCTGATATATCCACACATCCATCTTCGCAACTTGCACTTTCTGGATATGTAAATTTTTGACTGGCAAGCACACCACCCCATATAGCAACGATGGTCTACCACCATCTTGTAAAACTTTACCTTTAAGCTTAAGTGGTATCTTCTTATCACACAATTCTTCAAAGGCAAGTCTCCACTTCATTCATGCTGCCCCAATACGATGTGTGACAATCATCTATATCACCACTACCCTAGATGATGGACACAAGATATTTAAAGCTTCCTCTCTTAGGAATAGATTGAGTGGCAAGCTTCACTTCGATGTTTGTTTCATCCCTTGCAACATTGAATTTGCACTCTAACTATTCTGTTTTAGTCCTGTTCAATTTGAACCCTTTGAATTCCAAAGTATGTCTCCAAACCTCCAACCTATCATTAACTTTATCCCGAGTTGGACACCTCCATGGGATATCCCTCAGAACTCTATTATAGGCCCTAATTTTAAATATATACAATATATCAATTTATTTATAATAAATATATCTCTATTTTATTTACATTACAAAAAATCAAAAATCATAGAAAATTTACATGACTATACAATATAATTTGCCAAAAGTCATTAGAAAGAATACACTGACTATACAATATAGATTACTTATACATGTGTTATACACTAAATATACATTATGATACACTCAAAAACTGAGTATGTCTGTCTATACATGAAATATACACTGACTATACATGTCTATACAATGCATAACCTTTTTTTGGTAATTATTTTGATCGAAAAGCCATGCACTGTAATTATTCCTTTTTAATATGAGAATATTTTTTCTCCGCTTTAAAATAATTAATGTGTTAAAATTTTATGAAGGAATTAATGTTATTCTTTCTAAACTATACTTATTTACGTAATAAAAAACAATTTATTAGATTTTCTTTGATTAGAAGTAAGTTAGTAAAAACATTCTTTATTTTTTAGGAACGAGTACGTAATTTTTAAGAAATGTGTCCAAGTTAAATATATTATTTATTTCTTTAAACGAAAGGAGCAATTGAAAACACAGTTACTACTATTTTTTTATCTTGAATTCTTTGAAAAATGACAATTATTCTGTGATAATTTTTTTTTCTGAATCGACATTTATTTCAAAAACAAATCTTTATAAAATTCTACAAGAAAATCTTGTTCTTGAAATTTTGGATTTTTTTTTTTGTGTGTGTGTAATAGGAAGACTCAAGTGATGATTGCCTCCTAGATTAAATCATTATGTCGAGCTATTATTCATTAAACATATCATTTCAACTCAATATATGAGCAATTTACTTATTTACTTCAACATTAGTAAAAAAATTATAGTCAAAATAACATGGTAGGGCCTCAGCACTTCTTATTGTTTTTCTAGAATTTTCTCTTCGTAAAAGAAAATTTGATGAAATAGTTTTTGAGAAAAAATTAAGAAGAAACTTTTTTCCTCATAATAATAAAACCCCACCTTGAGTTTCTAGAGTCTATGGTAGATTTGATAAATCTAGCAAACTATAAATTAAATACCATATTTTATGAGATTGTGTATTTTTAGACAGAAAATTTTGGATTTAAAGAGCATTTATGGTGCAACCATTCAATTCAATGATCCCAGGGGGAGTACTTCGATTTCGAAATACTTGTTTTGTTTTTTATTTATGTTAAAAATAAAAATTAGGAGAATATTTAACTATTTGATTTTTATTTATCTTTTAAGATGTAATTTTTTTAATCGATATTTATGTGTCATAATTGATGTATTTATAGTCTTTAAGATTAATTATCACTATAAATATTTCTATTTAGAACGACAACTATTTTTAGAAGGAAATGCTTTATTTGTTGTGTTTTAAAAAGGAACCAAATGTTATGGTATGCACTTACCGACCGGAGAAAGGAAAGAGTTGAGTCAATCGACAAAGGAATATCAAACTCTACCCGTGTGAGGCCTCGTAGCCAAGGAAAACTATAAAATCGGAGGATTATATTAGAACATCGGTAGAAAGATCGAGAGGGCACCTAAAATAGCTTTAGAAGCTAGATTAGGAAAGTATTTCCGGTTCAACAAATACAATGTAACATCCAAGCAAAAGATAATATTGATTTACACTAAATGAATCTCGAGCTCCTTTATATATCTGGGATTTAAGTTGGGGGAATACTTACTAACATTTATTTTATATCTAATTGTAAAAAATTACATAGAAGAGTTAATCTAAATATCGTTCCATCAGATCAATTAAGGTATCAATATACAGATGGAATAACATAGAAAATTAAACTCAGTCCTATATAATTGATATGGTATCAATATAACGATTAACGATGGAGTATCACAAAACATAAATTTAGAATTTAATAAATTATTTTTTTAATTATTTTTTATTTTATTTCTTTAAAAGAAGAGTTCAATCCTATATGATATATATATGATATCAATATGGTATGAATATATCGATGTCACACAAGATTAAGCTCAATTATATATGATACTAATATAATGTCAATATACTGATAGAGTATCACTGAGGATTAATTCATATCAGTAATGGGAATTGGGCCATTAATCACGCAAACAAGGGAAAGAGCACTGAAGTAAATACTCTGGACCTAAGGTCCAATTCGAATAAATAGAGTAGGGTAGATCCAATTTGAATACATAACTTTTTTTCAATTACGAGAATCAAAAAGTGGCTATTTGTGATTTTTCTATAGAGAAGTCCCTATGGCTAAGGACAGTTGAGGGCAGAAAAGTAGTACAAAAATGAATGGGGACAAAGAAAATCTAAGTTGTTACCTTACATGAAAGATTTGTTTGTCCCCTAGTATTTAGTGTAAACTAGCTAGCTGCTACAAGACAAACCACAATGGCTCGTACACCTAGGGTTAGGGAGACCTATATATTATGGATATTTATGTTATAACATATTGTTCACAAAATAATAAACCTTCCAAACTTGGTTAAATGATGGCCAACAATATGATAATTCTGCGGGTCGTTCTGTTTCAAGATTCAGGTTCTCTTTTATAAGGATTGAATTTGCTACTTGCCTTCTGCACCTTGAAGGTTATATTTGTACTGATTTTTCATGTAAACATTATCGAATGTGTATTTAGGTTAGGAAGACTCTTAATCATGTGAATAGTTCAATGTGATTATTTGATATCTAATCTTAGTCTCAAGATGTGAATCATCTAAGGCACTATATCTAAGATATTTTCTATGTCAATCTAAAAATATGGGAAATTGGGATTTTATAAATTTGACATATGTTCTTTTTTTTATAAAAGAAAGGGAGAGTTACTCGAAACTAGACTATGTTCACGGACCACTTCTGATTAAGGGTAGATGTTATGACGGTTAGAATTGAATAATAATTTTGATTTAGAATTTTTGTTTATGGGCCAAAGAAATTGCAATCCAAATTCAATTCATATAAGATTGAGTTGGATTGAGTTTTGAGTTCAATTTTGAGTTAGTCAATCTGAATATTAATTTAAATTTTCGAATTTGACTTTTAAGCCTATGACAATCAACAATCTCCATTTAAGTAATATAGTTTATTCCATAAAATGTATAACTTTCTACAATTAGTTCAAGGATTGAGACCATGTCCCATGCCCTATAATTTCATATAGGACTTTTTAATACTATAACAAAATCTATTAGACTTTTAGAAATTGCACTTATTAGTATTAGACACATAAGAATATGAGTATGACTAAATATAAGGCATAAAAATTTTAAACTTTTGAATATTCAAAAATCCATAAATTATAAATATAAAATCCCGAATCTAATTCAAATGACATTAATTTTCGATTGATCCAAACTATGTCTGCTCCTACTTCTCACATTAGTTGTTACCTATGTTTTTACAAATTTTATTTGGTTTCTTGTTGCCAAGACCAATTTAGTACGTATCCAATTCATGCTACTTACATTTCTTAATTTCTGTTTTTTCTTCTTTTTTTTATGCTAAATATAATGCCAAATTCTACACGAACCTATTTATTTTTGTCATGCCATTTGACTTTTTTCCTTCACTTGTTCATATTAATCGAGTGTTTTTAGTTAGTTTCAACTTAGTCACTTGGTTGTCTATAATTATTCTAAGTTTGTTATAGATTGATTGAGATTGAAAGCACATCTAACTTCTCTCCACCAATAGCTTATCGACACGTGTGATCTTCCAAGAAGGTAATCCAATAGTAATTGGATCTTTTCTTTTTCCCTTTCTTAACTATTTTGAAGAGAAAAAAAAACTTCGACCCATTTTATATGACATCATTTGATTTAACACGATATTTAAAAGGAAAAAAAGGAAGACTTTTTGAAAATTATGATCTAAAATCATTTTTGGATATTTGTGCATGTGGCTGAGGACCCCAAGCCTCATTTCTCTCACTTTACCGTTGCATGCGCCATATTTGAACCACCCTTTTTAGTTGAAAGGCCACCAACCCATCTTTTCCTCCGATGTCACTCCCACAACAGCTAACATTGTGCACTTCATCCACAAACTCTTAAGCATCTTCCTCCACCTTTGAACTACTGAACTCGGGGGGGCTCATCCTACCAAAGTCCCTTACTCTAGAAGCCGGAGCCAGTGTGAAAACATTCGGAATATTTGCACGTCGACTGACTTTATCGGTCATAGCTTGTGCCAACATAGCAAAAAAGGCTCAAAACTCCACATGAGTTACTCTCTCATTATATACCGTCAGTTAAATATTATATAAGGTGTATAATTCTAGCTAAGTCATCAATTATATTGAGTCGCTTCTGGTTAAAATTTTGGTTAAGAAAGGAAGAAAACATAAATAATTTATTTAGTGAAAATGATGTGTGCATTGAGATGGACCATAACGTACGATATATAGCATACCTTTTTGGCTTTAGAGAGTGTTGGTTTTTACGTAGCTTTCTAAATATTTATTTTTGTAACTGCTGAAATGAATTAGCCTAGTATTTTGACATGAGGTGACGTACAAACAAACCTTCTATTCCAATCAAATAGGAAGGGGCAAAGTTAAGGTCAAATAAAAATAGTTAGGATATTTCAATTAGATTTGACTAGTTATGGTCCTAAATTATTTCACAATCTTTAATTTCTTTCTTATCATAAATCTTTGCAAGATTTTCTTACCTCAATAAAGCCTATTATATATGACAATATCTTTTTTTTTATTATATAAGATCACTATTTAGTATTTAGTTCATATATCTCGCTCGGGATAAGTTTATATATTTGTGTCATAATATTCTACAAGTTATATCTGGACTTGACTTCAGTTTTTGAAGAACTTTTGCCTGATGAAAATTTAAATATAAGGTTGATTGTTAAAGAGCAAAAATTAAAGATCAACTAATTTGAAGGGGAAAACGTACGATTCGATGAAAAATAAAGCAAGATTTTAACAGGTGTTTCAGCCAAATTTTTATATGTGATTAATTTAATAAATTACAATCATAGTAGTAAGAAGGATAGTTCACTAATCTGAACACAAGATCAATGAAAAAATTTCTTTTAACTAGTTTATTGTACGTGCTTTATACATATGTATCGTATCAATTTAAAATTATGTATAAATAGTATTTGCTAATAAATACAATATTATTACTTTGATGCAAGAGTTTAATCTATTATAAACCGCAAGGATGAGAAAAATCAATTCAATTATTTATAATATAGATATGTTAATAGTTTATGGATATATAAAGTAATAATTTGGAGTTGAATATGTAAAAGTAAAATAATTAATTGATTAAAATTTAATGTGAAAAAGGGACTCCTAAGTATAAAAGGAGTAGTTTAATGTTTTGAACGTAAATTTATTTAATTTTATTCTTTTTAAATTTATTTTATTACATACTTTTATTAATAAATTTTTGATAATCAATAGTTAATTAATTTCAAAGTCTCAAATATTAAAATAATAATATTTTTTCGTTTCCTTTATAGCCTAGACAATTATTTATACAAAATAGTCCTAAATCAAAAGCGAATTCTAAGTATAAAGAAGAAAAATTCAAAAGTGAATCTTGAAACTAAATAAGTAAAAGATAAAATATTGAATCAATAAAAATAGTGAAAAGACAATTTTATTTAAAGCAAGGACAAAATTCAAACACATTTTTAAAGACATTCACGCTTTTAATATATTATAGATATAGATAAATAATAACATATCTACAAAAATAAGTTTAGGATTTAAGTTTGGTGCACTCTCAGTATAACAAATATTTACACAATAATGACACTTACAAGATAATTTCATACATACATGTAATTTCTATGAAGTAAATTAATTGAAAACTTGGTAAAAGAGTATATCAATTTTTATGAATACAAATTAAATTGATGATCATATCTACAAATGGTTAAATTCCTGTGTGCACACTTAATTTCATCAAGAATTAAATTATTAATGGAAATATATAACACTTATCACGGCTCTAATTGATTTGATTAAGATTAGAGATTTAATTAGAAAGTTAGGCAGGATATCACAACTAGCAAAGTTGGATTCATAATCACTAACAACAGGAAGAAAAAGATGAAATAAATGAGGGGTCACAAGTGTTTTTAAATTAATTTTTCTATAATATGGGTGCAATTATGTAAAACCAAATTAAAACAATTGCAATTCTTTCCCTTTTTAAGTGTAATTAATTATAATAATCCAATTTTCCATAGATTTGGCAAGTTGAAAAGGCCATGCAACTATGCAAGTAAAAGGAGTTAGGCATCATACACTTAATTAGATTTATTAAATCTTTTTTGTTAGAATGTATTTTAATTTTTATTTATTTGTATACAAAAGTAGGATTAATTTTATTTTCTTTGACAAATTTAGAGGGAAAAAAAGCTGTAAAATATAATCTTCGTACAGAATATAAGTTATAAAGATTTGAAAGCTACTTATGATGTAAGAAGAAAGAGATAGGCACGTTGTGATGCAGTCCTCTTTTCTTATTTTAATTTGTTTTTAGCGAATTCTTCAATTACAATCACTGTTGGACAATTATATTTCGACCTAGCTTTTACTGTAAGTACGATCGAGGGTTATATTTGAAATTTTTGAATTGTTCAGAAGTATAACGTTTGAAATTTCTATGAATAAATTGGTTATCGAGTGACGTATATAACTTTTTTTCATTTTTGTGAGGGAGCTGTGAATCGCATCTAAATTATTTATGATAAATTTATAATTAATATGATGTTATCATATATAAGATTGTAACTCAATCCTAGTATCAAATATCAACAATTCGAATTGTATTCATTTTTTTTAATTATGACAAATTATTTATGGGAGGACATTAATTGGGATTTTAGGAAGTAGTCAAGAGGCTTATTATTACTGAAATTTTTTTATTTTTAAAGTCTTTGTAGGTAATTATGATATTAACAAATCTTTTAGTGAACAAAATTGTGCACGGTTCAGATTTAGAATCATTTGAACTTTAGTCAAAATCTTTTCAAATATTTCTAGTACTTACTTTTTGGATATCGAAAGGAGAAAAGAAGATTGTAAACATGTCCTTAAAAGTATTTTACTTTTAATATTTCAATTAATTTATTAGTCGGATATAAAAAGCGTGCATATTATGTGAATTTATATTATATTTTATATTAAAAATATATATTTTTTGAAATTCTCTTAAGACTTAAAGATATTATGTGTATTTGTCGCTTAGAAGTGTCCTTCATCTCGTTTGTCCGTTCTCCATTATGATGAGAATCAAATATATTCATCTCGTTTGTCCGTTCTCCATTATGATGAGAATCAAATATATTCTTCTTCAGGGACTCATCATGGTCGCTCAGATTTATCTTATAATTGTATTGAGATAGTTCGATTTTGATACCATATTTAATTATCACAACTCATGTCGCGTATTGTCTATTTTGGCCAAACACACCTCATATATTTGTCCCTTATGCGATGCCATCATCAAATCTAGAACTTGCACATTATGTGATACCTTATAAAATTCTTCGCTTTACTCTTCCGTTCTGATGCGTGACGTGGAATTTACATAAAGTGACATATGCATCCTCTTTTCCAAAAGCTTTTCAATCTAAAAGCCTACATCTTCCTAAGGATATATTATCTTTATCTCCTTCTCAATTTGAAAAATGAGTTTAGTCAGGAGTCATATTTGTAAATTCTAAATAGTGCTAATACCTTTTCGTCGTAATAATTTGAACCCTTATCCGAAGCCAAATTCATTCACAAACTTTTTTTTAAATAATTAATTGATTCCCTAATTATCCTTAAAATTAGGTGACGACTCCACATCCTTTTTTTTCTTCTTCTTCTAAAATTCTTTAGTTTAAAATGAAATTAATTATTTTTTGTGAACCATCACAACGTTATGCCTTCGAGATGTCATTTACATCACACATTTATCATTATAAGAATGGATAATCCATGTTGATTAATATATTACTTACATTATCGTTTACACGTGTAATAATATGATGATAATGTTCTAAGAATTAAGAAATTAAAAAATTTGCAGAGGAAATTGACCTACAAAATTAGTTTTTACAATAATGTACAAAGATGAAGATCTTTCAAAATCTATTGTCACAAAATTGGATTCCTCTTGGTCCTTTATGCAGATTGTATCTAAAAAGATATGGAGGATGATAACATTAAAATAAAAATAAGAATAAAAAGAAAAAATTAACTAGCATTTAAGAAAAAAAATCCTCATATCATTTACTCTCTCTGTCCCATTTTAATTGAATTTGTAAGGTAATGTATATATATTAAGAAAAAATTTACACCATACTTTCCATTATTGCCCTTTATAAAATCATAAATATATAGTGTAATTTATCTCCTACAAAATATAAAACTTTTCAAACATTCATCCTGATCTTTGAACAATTCAACGAACCTTGAAAAAAGGCTAAAGAATTCAATTAATTTGAAACGGAGGGAGTAAAAGAATTGTCAATGTCGATATCTAGTATATTCATTGTCGTTTATTGCTTAATATTTATGTTTATCCTTCTAATTTTTTGGTTAATACGAGGAATTACTTTAAATAATATATTGTTGCTTTTGTACTTTCTTCTTAATTTCACATTTATAAAATTTCTTAAACAAATTAAATAGTTATGCCACTACAAATTTGTGCTATGATTGTTCATCAATTATTTAAGACATACCAAGTGTGAACCTAAAATTTGGTCGATTGCTCTTGTGAGTGCCAAAATGATAGATTGAATTATTATTATCTAATTTATTGCTAAAGAGGACTAATTGTCTTAAATTTATTAAAGATTATGGGATTTGAAGTGGGATACAATTGTTTCTTTAAAATACATTAGAGAATGTTCTCACTCTTCTAATTTTTTTAAAAAAATTCTCCTTGATGCTTGGTATTCACGACGGAAATTGATAAAATTTAAACAGTAAAACTTCATATTAAAAATAAAATTCTTCTTAATAAAGATGAATTCATACCTAAAACTCAAAAAATTCAAATAGATGTATATTATATAATAATTAAACTATATTCAAACGATACTGTTATAATTTTTTTAACTATATATGCAAAATACAAACAACTTCATGAATGCGCAAGAAAACTAAAATGGACAAGCTAAGGATATTGATCCTTTGGTCCAATTTTATTTGTGCAGTTTAAAAAAATAAGAGATAATTATATATATCTCTTTTTTAATTTTGTTATTAAGTATTATTAATTATTTTTTAATAAATGAGATAAATTAATTTTCAAGTGGTATAATAATTTGACTACGTCTTGTTATGTTAAATTTACTATATTTGTATATCATCATGTGTTTTTCCTGTCCTTTCCTTTTTCTATATGTAGTTTATTTTGCTTTTGGGTTTTTGAGACGAGGGTTCCTAGGAAACAACATCTCATTTAATGGGACTTTAAATCAAATTTCAACCCAAATTGGGTGATATCTCTGATGATACGTAAAATTCTACTCTGAAAGAAAAAAACTTATTAAATTAAAACTTAAACTTGTTTACTTGAATAAATTTTCAAACTTGTAGTCAAATAACAATAACATTTTATACTTAATAAATAAAATTCATAAAGAATAACATATACTCAAAACTTTTTCATTACTATTTAAATTCAAATAATATCATTATTATTGTGGTGTCATAGTCTTCAATTGGGACACTTCAATAGTCATTATATTATTAAAAAAATCTCAATATCATGAGTTTGATCTTTGTTAAAAATAAACAAATAGTATAATATTAAAGCTCTTGATACATTTTAAACATTATCATCAATTAATTTTTCATACTTATCAATCCTAACTTTCTACCTCAAAAAAACCTCTAGTGGGTCTTTATTTATCTATGGGTATTAAAAATAAATATTTAATAATATTTATTAAATTTATAAATTTTAAATTTATTTTTATCATTAATTATTTTTATTTATGTTTTTTAAAATATTATACTTATTATATATTCAAAAGATGATTTAATAAAATTATCCTTATTATTTTTTGTTTTTTAATCTTGATGTCAATGGGGGTTTGAACGAAGAAGTATCAATGCTCCTAGGAGGTGCGATAGGTTGGATTTAGGAGTTACACGAAGGGATAGAGGTATGACCTTATATAGAAAGGAGTGGAGGTCGCGTATCAAGGTAGAAGGCTAATAGTCTAGTAGAAGTGTTGGTGTATGACCTTATGATATAGTAGGTTAGTGGGAGTAGCCACTTCTTTATATCAATGTTGTTATTATTTGTCTTATATTTATTAGTTTTATCGTATTTACATATTATCATTTGTTTTTAATTATTAGTCATTTTTTCCTTCTTTTTTTTCATATCTAGTATCTTCTGCAGGTTTGATTTTTTAGATGAGGATTTTTCAAAAATATTTTCTCTAATCTCGATGTCAAGTATATTATTGCAAAAAAAGAGACACAACTTTCTTATTTCACTATTTAACCCCCCAAAAGAACTGAAAAGCCACTTCCTATATATACCCTTTTCCCTCTTTATTCACTCCCCTCTCCTGCTCTGTACTTCACTTTCACTGTTCTTTTTCAGCCAAAACTCAAAAATCTTCAGTGCACAGGAGTTTTTTATACAACCCAGAAACAGAGGTTTCATTTTCTTTAGTGGATTTATTTGTATCCAAAAGGGCAATGTCAGCTCACAAAGATCAAGATCCACGTATCCGTGGTATACAATCTAGAATTCGTGTTGTCCCTAATTTTCCCAAACCAGGTGTTTGTTCTATCTTTTTCTTTGATGTATGTCAACTGAGCATGAAAAATGGGTTGAAATAGATATTCAGGATAGATATAAACGACCCCCAAATGGATAAAGTTTTAATCTTTATTGTTAACTTTGTATGTTAGTTGATTTTTCCTTTTTGCGGGTGTTTAAATTTGTACAGGGATAATGTTTCAAGACATCACTACTCTATTGCTGGATCCAAAAGCCTTCAAAGACACAATTGATTTATTTGTGGAACGGTACAAAGACAAAAACATCTCGGTTGTTGCTGGTAAGCACTCCGCATTCTTAGCTGCAGATTGCTTTCAACAACCAGAAAAATGGGATTATAAAAATAGATTAAAAAAAAGCCCATCCTTTTCAAAATATATATATGCATTTCTTGTGGTCCCCATATAACTCAAGAACTTGTAATGCATGTATTGTTATATGTATATATGTTGTCTTTTGCAAGGTTTTTTTTAGTTGTTCTTGTTTGTGTCTGGAGTTGGTGGGGGATAGGGGTGGGGGTGTAGGGTGGTGGTGTTTACAGTGTTGTGGGGACCTCTGAAATGCTTTTGTGGGAAATGTGGGAGTTACTGTTTACACTTTCTTTATTGAAGTCATTAGAGTATTGAGTTATTTAACTACTAGTGGTAATGTTATTGATGACTTTGTGTGAAGAACAAATATTAATCATTCAGAGAGTTCAATGGGAGCATGTGCTGGAGTCCCATTTGGATTTTGGGTTAGGGGTGGCCTAGGTGGTGGTGGTGGTGGTTGGTAATGGATAGTAACATTGTTGAAATATGGATGTGGACCCATTAGCTTTTGGTGTTTCCTGTTCCTTTTTCTTCACCCCTTGTCTTTGTACAGAGATATTCACTCCTAGCTGAATTGTTTTTCCTCTCAATGGATGATGCAGTGGCACTCTCTTTTTTGTGTGCTATAAATTATGGCTAGAGATATTGTTTGGTGGAATGATTATTGAGGACAGAGTCCACTACAATGAGTAGGTTCTTTGTCCTTTTTACTGTGATTGGTGCATGATGTATGGTGATTGTTTTGAGCTATACTATAATGTACTGAGACTTCATGAACCTTATAAAAATGGGAAATGAGCAGTGTGCTTCTTGTTCATAACTTTCTTTTTTCATATGTTTCCAGGCCACCTTTCCCTGTACTATTATTAAAAAACAGATCTTTTATGAAATATCCAGTGAATGATTCTGACACTCCAAAGTGATATTAGAGTTGTTGGATAAGTTAATAAGTGGTTGAATGCTTACTAGTGAACAAAATGTGAGGAAATTCACCAAAGATGATGGTTTTATTTAAATAGTATATTCAAGGTAGGGTTGACAGTCAATCAATCAATGAAGCTGTAGTGATTTTTATGCATATTCCCTAGTTATAGCATCCTGTTATTATATGGGAGTTGTCTATCATTCTACCATCTTTCTTTGCCTTCTCTTTTTATTTAGATATAATGATTTTAGAGACAAAACTTACTTTGTTGGATAAATTATGAGTATCTGGTGATTTTGTGATTTTATCAACCACTGGCTGCATCATATATCCCACTACTTGGTGTATCAGGCTACTATGTAAAGCCATGTCAATGTGTTACTGGAATTTTTAAGTTGGACCAAACCATGTCTAGGTTGTGGTAGTCCAAACTGGTGATCTTATATCTGGCCGATATTTATTTCTGTTTAGCACCCATCTCGTTTGAAATCTCTGGTCTGGCTTTTTTCTGGTTCCACCTGCCATTTTCTTCCGATGGTGATGGTGATTCCTGGCATTTGATTTTTCTGCATTTGCTTCTTTTTTTTCTCGCCACCACATGTATTAAGACTCTCTTATAAATCTCATTCTTCTTTTCTTTTTTCTGGTTGTATATGGCCATAATAAAGAGAAGATGAAAGAGACTGAAGAGATAGGATCAAGTTAGCCTATAGTCAGGAGGAGTTCCATGTGGATACAAATAGTGGACTGCAACTGCAATGTGTAAAAACTGCTGTTGTCCTAATCAGAGCAACAGTGTCTTGGAAAAGATGAAAACAAGTATGAGAAATAAATTGTAGTTGAAGTAGGGACCAATAAGCCGAAATCATGCATCTGAAGATCATAAAATGCCAGGTTGGCTAGTTTAGAACAGTATATTGCATCAAAGAAGTCGTAGTTTTCAACAGATTAGGGATGTGAATAGGTGGTTTTGCTGGCATAAAAAAGGAAAAGATCTGAAGGTATAAGGTACACTTAATGTTCTATGGACGCAGAGAGCCTCATGACTTACATGAGCACCCCCTCTTGCAGTTTCGACCATACAATTTTTTCATATCTATGTAAGTACTGGCATGTGGGGAAAAGAAAACCAGATCTGCAGATGGATAATGACTACCAACGCCCAATGGTCATATGACTGCTTTATGACCTTTTGTACTTCTTATTTTAAATGTTTATTGGTTGTTTATTCTCGACTTGCACAGTGTGCTTGTTCAGATGTTATACATGTGTTTCCTGAATAGTTAATTACCATAGGTGATTCTGACTATTGGTCATATGTTTAACTGCTCTTTGATGTTATTGAATTATTGTTGTGTCCTTTCCTTGCAGGCTTCTATTCCTCAATCTGAAGCATTTCTTTTAATATGTTGTTTATCTTTGAGTGGCCTAATGCTGTAGCTCTTTGTCATGTTGTATTCCCATACTATTATGATCAATCCTGCTGTAGTGAGTAACTTGCAAACATTTATTTCTTTATCATCTTTTAGCTGACTTGATCTCAACTTTATTGTTTCAATATCTATAGGAATAGAGGCTCGAGGATTTATATTTGGTCCACCAATTGCTTTGGCGATAGGGGCAAAATTTGTCCCTTTGAGAAAACCAAAGAAATTGCCAGGTATGTTTTCATCCTTGCTACAACCTTCTTGGAGTCATGACATCTCTTTGTCATGTACGCCTTTTCACTTAAATGAGTAGGCTGCATTGGATGGCCAAGTGTGTTGGTCACACTGATCAGTACATTATTATGAAACAATCTTGACCTTTTGTCTACTATGGCTGCTCAAAAGTTACTGCCCACCATATCCTGAATTTATATTTAAAAATAGGACCAGTTTCTGGAAACACATTGATATCTGCTTTTCCTTCCCTGTAATGAAGCAACTCGACGCATTTCTGAGAATTGGAATTCTGCTGTGGAAGTATTTAAATCCTATCGTTTAATTCATATGGTCCCCACCCCATCTAGGGAGCAAAAGGAGGAAGAATTCCACTTTTGACTTTGTAAATATTTTAACTTGTAATCCATTCACTTTGCTTTTTTCAATAAGGATGTGATTCCCCTGTTCAGCTTGTGCAGTGCTTATTTTTTATTTTTTGATAACTGAGAAATCCACAAGGACTAGTGGTGCAAGATTTGAAACTCGGTGGATAATTATCTGCTTGTCTATCCATCCTACATAAATACCAAGCTTTTGTGTGCAGTAGGTTTTGAATCCATGACATGAGCCTAACCCTATCAGTTGTTGCGTTCTAACCACTAGACCAAAGCCCTAGCTTGTGGAGTGGTTTTTTTTTTCTTTTGATTTGCACCGGGTGTCCGAGTCTCTTTGAGACTCGACTAATCTCGGGGGTGCACAGCCCCCGACAAGGAGTTTCCCGCAAGTGAACCACGATTAATTCAGGTTTTACCCAGTCCGATGGCCCTCAGAAATTGTCTGCACCCTGTGGGTTTCGAACTTGAGACTTTGAAAGGGAGCAAACCCCAAGGCTCAAGTCAATTACCACCAGGCCAACCCCTGAGGGTTTAGCTTGTGCAGTGTTCGTTGAGCTTCTCTTTGATGTACTGTCATAAAGCTATAATATAGTTCTAAATGCATGCCACATCAGTGCATGTTCAATCAGTATGTGTACCATTCCATGGACACCACTGATTATTATCTCAGTTTCTGAATGTTATTGTGACTTTAAATGACTGCAGGTGAAGTTTTCAAACAAGAGTATGACTTGGAATATGGTAGTGATTGTCTTGAGATGCATATTGGAGCAGTAGAAGCTGGTGAGCGAGCTTTGGTGGTTGATGATCTGATTGCTACTGGTGGCACTCTTTGTGCAGCTATGAATTTACTCGGTAAACCTTTTTATGATTCTCTTCATGTGGATAGAACCTAGTCCAGGAAACTTTGAATGGCATATGACTAATTCAAATGAATGTGCACAATAGAACAACATTTTGTAGATATGTATGCTCCGAAAATATGCAACTGAATAATGCAATTACACCCGAGCAAGATATCGCTAGGCAGTTTTCAATAGGGTCTACTTTATTCCGGGGTGGGGCTTAAATTGACAGTAACATCCTTGCTGTGATCTGGAATTTGCATCAAATAATGGCATCATAGCTAGGAGGAGACTAGGTTAACTTTGTGGTCAGTTTTTGTTTTGCATTCCTTAAGAAAGGCATAGAGCAGAAAAGCGGTTGACGGTTCATCTCATAGCATTTTTCCAAACTGTTGTAGAAATATAAGTTTAAATTACTAAGAAATTTGACATTGATTTTAATACTTTGTATATCAAATTAAAGATTGTATTTTCTGTTGGGATTAGCATAGAGGAATAAGTGATTTTGACATAGGGAGGTGACATTATATAATATAATAATTTGTCCAGAGCTTCTGCAAAGCTACACTATGACATCCCCAGCTCTGCTTTCTCTTTAATATACTAGTTGTTCTGGCACAACCTGTTGGTAAAGGTATGTGCCTATTTACCCAAACAGCTAAACCACAGGCACATTCTAGAGGGTTTGATCATGTGTTTGTCTTCTCATGATAAGTACTCTCGGGGATTCGTATCAACACATGCAACAATGCCCTAATATTTGCATTAACAAATTTCTGTGCTGTATTTTTATGAATATTAGTCTCTATGCAACTTGTTAAATAAAGTTGTTTCTTTCTCAGAGCGTGCTGGTGCAGAAGTGGTTGAATGTGCATGTGTGATTGAAATACCAGAATTAAAGGTGCATCTTATGCTCTTACTGCTCTTCTTCTGATCCGCAATGTATGGTTAACTTGCTTGGTCATCAGGTTACAATGTGAAATATTCAGGACCATCTAGTTAGGCAGAGATTTTTTTGCCAAAGTTGCTTTAAGGAATGATCTTGGTAAAGAAATGATCAGAATTACTTGTGAACTAGCTGCCCGTCTTTTTATACTCCTTGTCAATTTGACGAATAGTTTAACTTTAGTGCTAAAGCTGATCTTTCTACAAATTGAGAACCAAAGTTATGTAATGTCCTCCTGATGCATGATTCATCCTCTCGTGTTATTTTTATACCTGGGAAGCTAAAGAAGCATATTTGCCTTAACGATTGTCTTTGTTTCTGCCTTGTGTCTTCTTTGAGATGACTTTCTACTTGTTGCAGGGTAAGGATAAATTGAATGGCAAGCCATTGTATGTGCTGGTGGAGTATCGGTAGTATCTGCAGACGAATAATCTTTATTATCATGTAAAACTGTACATTAGAGGGCTCTATTATTGGCCAACTTGTCTGCGTCATTATCTTTTTTCATTCTTGATTTCTGTTAGTAGTGAATTTTGAAAAGGCCTTCTGTCATTTGGAGAACTCATTCATGAACTAAAGTAGAAAAAATTATGCACAATGGATATTGTTCATTGGAAGTTTATCATCTTATTAAAGCCCCTCCAATTCTTTGAAGTAGCACCTTTGGTTTCAACAACACGCCCAATATAATTCTACGAGTAGGGGGTCTAAGGAAGCTAGAGAACCATAGCTCTGCCTTAAGGTTATTTACGATAGATCCTTCTTGCATACTTTCTTTTCTGTTTTGCACCCTTTAAACAAATGCCTTAGCTCTAGATACAGTTGTAACTTGAAAAGAATTGAGTTTTTTGAAGTTTGTTGAAAAATACTTTTTGAAATTTGTGTTTGGACAAGCTTTTTACTGGGACTTTCACCTCAAAAGTTGATCAAATTTCATCAAAAAGTAATGTTTTCAAGTTTTTTTTTTCTTGAAAATCTATGACCAAAAAGGGAATGAGAAATTTGGCAATTTGAGGAATCTTGAAATGAAACAAAAAGAAAAAGGACAAATGCAAGTTGTGATTAGGTAATTCTAGAACCCATTTTGTCCCTCCATAGTTGTGTTGCATGCTTTTGTCAAATGAAGACAAGTGCATATTTTAAAACTATAAAAAAATGTTTAAATTAAACGTGAATTGTTGTATACCATAATGTCGTCTCGACCTGTTATAACATGGAACTGATCTTATTTTAAAATTACAAATTTATTTCACTGTCAAATAAACAATTCCATTAGTCATATTTAGAATTTATGGCACCTACAATTTTTTTCCTAAAATATTGAAAATTAAACAAGAGATCAATTGGGAAACTGGTCAAAGTAGGAAGGGAAGAAAACGACCATTCTTAACTAAAGTTGTAGCTTTCATTTCCTGCCTCTTTATTATTTAAGGCGTAACTGGCGCAAAACACACACACATATATATTCGAGTATTTTTTTTTTAAGATTACCAATTAACGATCGTATAAAAAATTACCTATCGAAGTGATTTGATAATTGATGGTGTAAATCTTTTTATGATAGTTAGTTCAGAGAATAGGAATAAGATCTACGTAGAAATTGATCGTGCGCCTCTCAACCAACTGAGTGACTCTGACCTCCATATAGTTTATGGTAGTATTCAACTATATGTAATAAATTCAATTAACATCATATTGGAAAAAAGAGAAACTAACAACTCATATCTTGCTTCTCTACTTTGTTGAAGATAAACTCAAAGAATCATATATTATGAGTAATTGACTCAAAGAAACATATTATACTACAAAGATTCCACATTAGAATGCCTTAAGAAAGACATTTTACTAAAAGGTACATGCATGTCTACCTAATAAATCCATAATATTTGTCTTTTTAAGTAACTTTTAGTATCGTATAATCAATTTATATTCTCACTTTATAACGCTCGCATATATATTTGTAAGTAAAATTTCTTCGCCTTTAAAATAAGTTTATTTTCTAAATAGAACCTTTTACATTCATGGCTCTCGTAACGTCTGTCTTAATTATTAGGTTGTTGTGCCACTCTTCTCAATCTTTATTGACAAGAATTAAGCAACCGACTAATTAGTTCTATTTTTTATGTAAGAAAATCATATGGATTTTTATCTTTCCTTGTAGTTGAAATGTCTCATTTATAGCAAATTGAACATTGTTTTCATTAACACCACCAAACAACATCCTTAGAAGCAATCAATTCAATTTCCTAATATTAACAACTTTGGTCAACAAGCAAACATTGTTTCTTGAAAATTACTTGACATCATAACCACTTACTTTCATCTTTCTTTTTATTACTTATTATTAATTAATTGCACCTCGTGACAAAAATCCATAAGAGGTTGCTTCCAGGACAAATGTAACCAATATTTTGGAAGGAATCATGTGTAATGAACACTAGAGCCCATTTGTCTTATGTCCTAATCATTATGATTAAGCGCATGTTTAACTATATAAATTGGCTTAATACTTAATACATGATTAAGCCCTTGTACTTAACTAAGAGATTCTCTTGGACACTTTCGGTTTCAAATTTTGAAAACTTCAATATTTTTTCCTTACTTATACGTATCAATCTCAATTGAAAATTTTACGACACATGATGAATAGTTGATGATACATACAAAAAGTTTTTTCAAATTTGAATAGAAAGTACACCTCTGAGGTTTAGTACAATTTATGTTCAGAGTTGGAAGTCAAATGAGAAACAATATTGAAATGTATGTTGACATGCACAACAAAGATCAAAGTGTTTATACCCAATATTGCATAATTACAAAGCCCAAAAAATTTAAATAAAAAAGATATAACTACTAGGAAACTAGAAAAATGAAATAAAAATTGAAGATTTTTAAAAGCCAATACGTCTTAATTTTTTGAAATTTCTTTTTTTACAATTTATAGATAATAAGAAAACATGGCAATACGGCACGTGAATCAAATACTAGTAACTCGCCATTATCCCCACTCACCGAGTCATACCCGACTCGACCTTCAATCAACGAATCGAATCCGAGTTGCTTGCAGACCCGACCCGCAATGACCCGACACACCAGCATCGCCCGTCTCCCTCTACCTCCGCCGGCATTCTCGTGAGCCACGCCGCTGCCGGAATACGTACACACCGCCGCACCTTTCCCGGAGGAAAATGTCCACGCGCTGTTTCCAGTTTCGTACGCGCCGCCGTTGGTGGGTCCAAGGCAGTAAAACCTCATCACCTCATTCCCATCCGCAACGCAACGTGCATGGTCCTCGCCACCCTTCACCGCCGCCGCGTCCCCGCCGTTCCCGGCTCTTGACTTCACGACCTCTCTATACTCTTCAAAACGGGTCACAGTCCGAGGCAGATTCTGAACTTTAAACACCATTTCAACCCGACCCGAAAAAGCCTTCGGCGACCAACTCGTCTGAAAAATTATCCCAACCACATTACGCGACGGGTGACCCTCCGGTAACTCAGTCAACGCCGGGAAAAACGAATCCGTCGCGGCACGTGAAAGTCTCGTAGAGGTACTAGGTCGAGACTTCTCCTTAGTCAAACCTGGTTCGGGTCCGGACCGCTTAGTGAATGGCTGCTGCTCCGACTGCCGCGACTGTTTTTTCTTTCTGGGTTTTCCATTTTTGGTGTTCTCCACTACATCTTTGAGGCTTTTGACTCCATTTTTGCAGCTAGCTGAGTTGGGTAAGATGTGATATTGATGGTGGTGATTGTTAACGACGTCGTCTAAAGCTCTTGACTTACATTGCCATGATTTCACCCAACCAGTCGCCATTAACGACGACAAAGACACAGAAACTCAAAAAAAAAAAAAAAAAAACTTCACCCCCTCTATCCTCAATCTCCTCTGTTCAATCTTGAAACTATATTATATACGTATGCAAAAATAAATAGTACATTTTTACATACCAAAAAAAAAACTTTATTTTATTTTTTTCTTTCTGTTTTGAGTGAGAAGAAGGAAAATGGAAATGGAAGAGACATGGCGCGATATAAAAATGACAGAGAAAGTACTGAGACGGTCAAGGGGGAGGAATGAAATGACAAAAATACCCTTTTGAGTGAATAGAATTACACAAGTGGGATACTGTTTGTGTCTGTATATAATTATATTTCATAATGGTGGCAGAAGAGAAAGAACAAAATTCATAAATAGAGAAAACAAGAATTCATGAATGAGTTGTGATATTGAGAAAGATTTGATAAAAAGTAGGAACTTTTTGTAAGGTCCTACTGCTTCTAAATTTGTGTATAAATCAAATTATTCAGTTATTTGTCATATCATCAAATTGTTCTCATGGTCGCCTTATTTTTATTTTATTTGAAAAAAAATTAGATAAATTTGTACTTTCTACCTTCCATAGAAAAAAAAAATTCTATTTTTAATTGTTTTTTCTTTCACTATTTGCATAACGAAATTTCAAGCATTAATAGTAAAAAGAATAATTCAATTCAGCGAAAGAGATTTTCATATTTTATATTATTGAGACACGGTTATTTCGAAAATAACTTTTCTATCTCTATGAGTTAGTTGTAAAATTTGCGTACATTTTATCCTCCTCAGACCCCATTTGTGAGATTTCACTAGATATGTTATTTTTGGCCCCAATATTTGTGATCTACCAACAAAATTTGAATAGTACAATCTACCAACAAAATGTATAATTTGGCCCCAATATTTGTGATCAAGACTCTCTACTAAATTTTCTCCCTTTATTCCCTTTGCTATATCTAGTTTATTCTGCTTATGGGTTGTTGAGTCGAGGGTCCCAAGAAACAGCCTCTCTACTTCTTACGAGGTAGTGAAAAAGTCTGCGTACATCTCTACCCTCCCCAGACCCCATTTGTGGGATTTAACTGGGTTGTTGTTGTTGTACTCTCTACTAAATTTGAATAGTACAATAGACCAAATGTAGCAAAAATACTTTGATCCAAAGAATGATACATTAATTTTAAAACGTTTCTAATAAACAATATTTTGAATAATCAAAGATCTGATTATAATATCTTTTTATAAAGACAAGGAATAATTTCAAAAGAATTAAATGATTAGTTGAAACCGCCAATTTAAAGATTTTAAGCCACGAAAATCACGCATTAATCATAATGATATACATTGTACACTAATTTATACTATAATGGTAATAATTAACATGTAATCATATGATATCTTTCAAATCCATTTGATTTTGATGTTCTCAAACTACTTGCAAATGTAATCATATTTGGGGTCCTCTCTTTCAAATTTCTAAATCAAAATTTAACTAATCTAACTTCAATATTTTTTTTCTTTATTTGTTTTCTCTGATATATAGGTCTAGTTATAATGTCCAACGACTAAAAAAATTCAGATACCATATAAATGTTGTAAATATCTTCTTACAAAAATGATTTTTAACTATATATGATTTATAGGTTACGAGTTGAGTTGCACAAACACAAGGGTAGAGTTGGAATCCCGAATGTACATTCGAACCTATTAACTTTTGCTCAAATATGTATTTATGTAAACAAATTCATGAAACATATGTAAATATTAAATCTATAATCCAATAATTAAAACTTGAAGTAGTCATCTTCAAAACCCTCAAAAAATAAATTTTTGGCTCCAACTCTGCACAGAAACTGTAGAATTCCTCACAATTAGCAAGAGGAAGAAAACCAGAATTGAAGAAGAAGAAGCAGTGCCTTTATTGAAGAAGGTTCCTCTCTGTAAATGGAGAGGAACTTACAGACTCTCCTCTCTTTCTAATAATACCAAAATGAACTAATTACACAGGCATTTATACTAATGAGTTAATGAGTCATTAACCAACTCTTAACTAACTTTTATTCCTCTAACAAACTCTTAACTAACTAACTAACTAAATCAGCTTGTAATTAACTTCTTCAACACTCCCCCTCAAGCTGATGGTTTGAAAATATTCTTCAGACTTAGTTTGCTTAGAAGATACTCATGAGGTGTTCTTGCCAGTGCCTTAGTCAGTATATCAGCTATTTGCTCTCTGGTAGATACATGTCTGGTTTTCAATAGTCCCTGATTGATTCTCTCCCTCACAAAATGACAATCAATGTCAATGTGTTTAGTTCTTTCATGGAATATTGGATTGGCTGCAATTTGGATAGCAGCCTTGCTATCACACATAAGTTCCACAGGTTGTCTAATTTCCACTCCCAGTTCTTTTAACAGTCCAGTAAGCCAAATGATTTCAGCTGTACAAGTGGCCATACTCCTGAATTCTGCCTCAGCTGAACTTCTAGAAATAGTTTCTTGCTTCTTGGATTTCCAGGATATTAAGGCTTCACCAAATTTGACAATATATCCAGTAACAGATTTTCTGGTTTCCACACATGCTCCCCAATCTGAGTCACAATAAGCTTCAAGTTGAGTTGAGCTTTTGGCAGGCATGAATAATCCCAAACCAGGTGTCCCTTTAATGTATCTGATCACTCTCATAGCTGCATTAATATGAGATTTCTTTGGATTATGCATATACTGACTGAGTACCTGTACTACAAATGAAATGTCTGGTCTAGTCATGGTTAGATATAATAATCTTCCCACTATTCTTTGATATATTGAGGGATCATCCACTGCTTCATCTTCATTTTCTTCTTTCCTTGGAACATGTCTATCATATTCTGCTGAAGTTAAACTTTGGCTTGTCTCAAGAGGTGTTGAAGCAGGTTTAGCACCACTTAAACCAGCTTCAGACACCAACTCAAGAGCATACTTTCTTTGGCACATGACTATACCTTCTTTTGATCTGGCCACTTCAATTCCTAGGAAAAACTTTAGCTCACCAAGGTCCTTCATCTTGAACTGCATTTGAAGATTCTTTCTAGCTTCCTCTATAAGAACTTGGCTGCTTCCAGTGATTAGAATATCATCTACATAGACCAGAATTATTATTTTCTCTTTTCCTTCAGTTCTTGTGAACAGTGAGTAATCATAATGGCTTTGAACAAATCCCATATGCATAAGTGAATCAGTCAGCTTCCTGTTCCATTGCCTGGGAGCTTGTTTCAAGCCATATAAAGACTTGTTGAGTTTGCAGACCTTTGTAATCTCCCCCTGTCTGGCAAACCCTTCAGGAATAGACATGTACACATCTTCTAGCAAATCACCATTCAGGAAGGCATTGTGAACATCCATTTGATATATTGCCCAATTACAAGAAGCAGCAAGAGCAATTAGAGTTCTAACAGTGACCATTTTTGCAACAGGTGAGAAGGTTTCAGAGTAGTCCAAACCAGGTTTTTGATTGTACCCTTTTGCCACTAATCTGGCTTTGTACCTTTCAACAGCTCCTGAAGCTTGGTACTTCACCTTGTATACCCATTTGCAACCTATAGGTGATTTTCCAGGAGGAAGATCAACCAAAGTCCAGGTATTATTTTCTTCCAAAGCAGCAATTTCAGCCTCCATTGCTTTAATCCAAAGTGGATCCTGTGAGGCTTGATGAAATGTAGTTGGTTCAAGAATGGAGGAATAGGCTGCAATAGCCTTTTGGTAAGGACCTTTTAGATGAGAGTAGGAGATATATGATGACACTGGATATGTACAAGTAGTGTTAGAGGATGTGATAAAATCATGCATCCAAATTGGAGGATGTTTGATTCTGGAGGATCTTCTAAGAGATGTATTTGGATCAGATTGAATGGGATCTTGAGGGCTAGATGAGTTAGGTATGATAGAGTCTGGAACACTAGATGAGCTTGAAGGAATATTCTCCCCCTGAGTAGAAATGGTACTTGTAGGATTATGAGTATATACAGGACAAGAGGGGGACTCAGTGATTGTTGAAAGATCCAGAACTGGAAATAGAGGTGTTCCAGAGGACTTGACATGAAGAAATGGAAATATTGTTTCTTCAAACACTACATTCCTATTTACAAAGAAGGACTTGGAATGGATGTCATATAGAAGATACCCCTTCTGTGTTAAGGAGTAACCCATGAAGACACTGGGAATGGCTCTTGGAGAGAATTTATCTGTCATTTTTGTGGTGGATGCATAAGCTAAACATCCAAAGACTCTGAGATGGTCTATTGAGGGTGGATGTTTAAACAGCAGTTCAAAAGGAGAAAGGAAATTTAGGACTCTGGAGGATGTTCTATTGAGGAGATATACTGCTGTGTGAACACACTCACCCCAAAATCTTAGAGGTATAGCAGCTTGAAATCTAAGGGCTCTAGCTACTTGTAGAATAGATCTATGTTTCCTTTCAACTATCCCATTTTGTTGAGGAGTGTATGTGCAGGATGTTTGATGAAGTAATCCAAGATTTGATACAAGAGATTTGAAGTCTTTACTAAAGAACTCACAACCATTATCTGTCCTTATAGCTTTGACAGACATAGAGAAGTAGTTGTTTATTCTAGTAAAGAAATCTTTTAACACTATATACACCTCAGATTTGAATTGTACAAGAAAGATCCAGGTATATCTGGTGTAGTCATCAACAATAGTAACAAAAAATCTTTTATTATTGTGTGTGGGGACTCTATATGGACCCCAAATGTCACAATGCAGTAATTCAAAAGGAGCTTTAGTACTAGAATTGCTTACAGGAAAGGGAAGTTTGGTATGTTTAGCTAAGGGACAGACTGTGCAATTGTGATCTTCAGGGGTGATAGATTGAAGATTTTTGTGTCTTCTGATGATATCTAGTGGAGCATGTCCCAACCTTCTATGCCACAAAGTACTGGATGCATTTATTTGAGGAGTTGATTTATCAATTTTATTCACCATGCAATGAGAAGCTTGAACATTAGATGAGGACCCTCTGAGGATGTATAAACCTTGATCTTCTCTACCAATCCCCTTCACCAAGCCAGTGTAGAGATCCTGGAAGATGCAGAAATCAGGAAAAAAACTCACTGAACACTGTAACTCCTTGGTTAGCTTAGAGACTGATAACAGGTTGCATTTGAAGTTTGGAAGAAATAATACATTGGACACCTGTTGATTTCCCAAAATATATGACTTCCCAGTTTGAGTTATTTGAACCTCATCACCTGTGGGCAAGTGTACATAACTGTGTGTAGGTTGTGACACTTTATTGCAGTCATAAAGTAGATCAATGCTTGAAGTCATATGATTAGTAGCTCCTGTGTCTACTATCCATTTAGAGTTGACTGTATTAGTGTTTGGAAAGAGCATTGTACCTGCATTTGCTGTAGGAGGTTGGCTATTATCTTCAGTCCCTTTGTTTAGTAGTTGAATTATCTGATGATATTGCTCCTGAGTGAAATGAGGAGGCAATTGATTACTGGTTTGATTAGTGGTTGTTAAACCTGAACTCTCATGAGTAATTTCTGCAAGATTTGCATATTGTGCTCCTATCTTCTTCTTGTTTCTGGGCCAATCTGATGGATACCCAATCAGCCTGTAGCATTTCTCTTTTGTATGTCCAGTATATCCACAGTGCTCACATATCACTGGTGTCTTCTTCTGAGTGTTTTGACTTGTCTTGTTGGTGTTCCAGTTAGTATTCATATTGTACCCTTTTCCTTGAGTGTATGATCCACTCTTTTGGCTGAAGAACACAGCACCTTCCAATGTATCACTTACCTTGTTTGCAACACTGGCAATATTCCTTTGACTCTCATGATCAATCACCATAGAATAGGCCTTATTCAAAGTAGGTATAGGTGCTAACATTAAAATCTGACTCCTACACTGACTATAATTTTCATTTAGCCCCATTAAGAACTGTAACAGCCTTTGATACCCATAATGTTGAATATAGCTTCGAGATTCAGAACAATTACACCCAGGGCAAGGCATTAGAGCATCAAACTCATCCCATAGATTCCTGAGTTTTGAGAAATACTCTGCTACAGACATAGTGCCTTGTCCTAGAGTCACTATTTCTCTATGTAGATAAAAAATTCTTGAACCATTCACTGTATCGAACCTCTCCTTCAAGTCAATCCATACTTTGTGAGCATTTGAAGCATATATAATGCTGCTCAGTAAGGTCTTTTCCACTGAATTCATTATCCAGGATAAGACAACAGCATTTACCCTTTCCCATTGGTCATGCAAAGCAGGATCAAACTTGTCTTTCGTGTATCTACCATCTACGAACCCCAACTTACTTTTCCCCAACAATCCTATAGTCATCGATCTACTCCATATAGCATAGTTTTCAGATCCAGTAAGCTGTATTGAGATTAGGGAACTACCTGGAGTATCAGCTGGATATAGATAAAGCGGATGGTTATGATCGATTTCTATGCGACTGGAACTCCTAGTTTCACACGAATTGTGAGCTGCATGTGGATTCTCAGTCTCCATTTGTGAATATCCTTTTCTGAATTTCTAAAATTCAGCTTCTTCTCAGCTTCTTCTAACAGTTTCTTCACTCTTCTGCAACCAGTTTCTTCAATTCTTTCCTGCGACCTCTTCTTCCTCTTCTGTCAAATTTTCCTCTTACTTTTCTTCCAATCGAGCTTTTCAAAGCTCTAATCTGATAGATCTGGACCTCCGCTCTGATACCATGTAGAATTCCTCACAATTAGCAAGAGGAAGAAAACCAGAATTGAAGAAGAAGAAGCAGTGCCTTTATTGAAGAAGGTTCCTCTCTGTAAATGGAGAGGAACTTACAGACTCTCCTCTCTTTCTAATAATACCAAAATGAACTAATTACACAGGCATTTATACTAATGAGTTAATGAGTCATTAACCAACTCTTAACTAACTTTTATTCCTCTAACAAACTCTTAACTAACTAACTAACTAAATCAGCTTGTAATTAACTTCTTCAACAGAAACAATCACTAATGCTTGCATTATGATTCGTTGTCTACGTCAATCCTTCAGATAATGGTGGAGCCAGAATTTCGCCTAAAGGACGTCGCAATTTAAAGAAGTAAAATTACGTAAAAGTCAAGAAGAGTCAATAAACAACAATAATAACATATCTAGTGAAATCCCACAAGTGGGGTATGGGGAGGATAAAATATACGCAGACCTTACCACTACCTCAAAAAGATAGAGAGGTTGTTTCCGAAAGACCCTCAACTCAAATATATCAACTCCAAAAGTAGAAAATACTTGACACAAAACGACTATAGTGGAAAGCAATTGGAAATGCCAAGAGGCATTAATATGTAATATATATATACATAAAAAAAATAATTTTGTCTAGCTAAACAATGTAATTTTCCGATGAGGGGGGTTGATTGACACTACTCAAATGAATGGGACTCCGCCACTACCTTTACAGTATGTCCCTTCCTCAAACTATACCAACATGAAATATTTTGTGCACCCAACTGTCCTCTGAGTCGAATTGCCATAATTTCCACATGGTGATGGTGGTTTTGCCTTAAGTAGGCAGACAGTTATTAAAATAAAGTAGCATTGTCCTTTTGTAACTAACTTTTAATGCTATACCTTTCATCTTTATTTTTAATTTCCTTGTAAACAAAGCAAAACAATATGCAATTCATTGTTATTGATCATATGCTAGTTGGTAAGACTGAAGTTTCAACTATATACTAATTCACTAAAATAGAAATTTGACTCATTTTTCATGCTCAAGCTATTTTAGAAAAGTTTGATTCATTTTGGAAGATAACTTCATCAAGAAAAGTTGGGTCTTTTATAGGAGAAAATGATTCTGTGGGGGTGTTTTATTTCCACTTGGCTAACTTGCTTGTAAACGGACCACTTTAATAGGTCTTTATCGAAGAAATCGGAATTTTCAAAGGATAAATTCAGTGTACTAAAATTTTACTATACGTAGAATTAAGAAATAATCTATCTATTCAGTGTATTAAAATCTCAATTCTATATGTATTATTATAATTTTTTATATAATTAAATCAAATGTATATTAAAATCTCTATTTAATATGTATTATCGTAACTTTTTATCTAATTAAATCACGTCAACTGGCCAGACTGATCACAATATTTTTAGATTTCCACGCGAAGTGAAATATATATATGTAAAATTATAAAAAGAATTTAATGAATTAATTGTAAAAAACTAAATGTTAACCATCAAAGGTAAATTAAAACAATTATCTTTTCATTATAATGCGCCTCTTCCCTTAACAGCTTGTTTGGATGGTGGTTTGCCATGGTTTCGTATGGTACTGTATGGTATGGTATGGTATCGTACAGTACCCTACTATACAATGTTTGGATAGACTGTACGGGTTGCTATTGTTTAATAACAATTTGTTGTTTGATTTGACTGTATGGTACTGTATTGTAACTTTTAAATTTACAAATATATCCTTAATTATTATAAATATATAAAATTTATCAATAGCTTTTTTTTATAACTTTTTTAAAAAAAATAAATACATAGAATCGAGTGGAAAAACATATAAGCTAATAAATCTTCATTTTATACAAACAATATAAGAAAATAAAAAAGTAAGAACTTATAAATAAAAGAAGCTCAAAAAATACACTAAAACGTGAAAGAAAAGATGGAACGTGGAAAAGTAGTTTCAAAAATTGATACGGAGAAAGTAATAAAAAATAATACATATATTAACTTAAAGTTTAATAAAGAATAAAGGATAAGGTATAATTATTTAAATTTAAATAAGGGTATAATTGGAAAAAAATAAGAGAACCATGGGATACCACCAAATTGGTGGTTTAAAAAAGTGGGGGGTTTTCATAATTACAGAACCATGAAACAAAACCATATCATACCATATAATTAATGAAACAATCAAAACAAACGTGGTTCTCTAAATAACCATACCATACCATACCACTGGAAACCACCATCCAAACAAGCTGTAAAATCCAAACTTTCATGGAGACAGATCGAGGTAAATGTACGAATTTTATGAGTTCTTAATTTTTAAGACAATAATTTCAAATACTAATAATTAAATTCTTATTTTTTTATATATAATATAATATAATAAATTTTGATATAATTATATAATCTGAGATTAAATTTTAGGATTCTATTGAACCTCTAATGGGTACTTTGGTAAATAACTGTGCAAGAAAGAGGGTTTACTTGACTTTACATTATGTCTAATGGATACTTTTTGAATTACATTCACAAAATACAAGAGAGGATTTAATTTAAAAATAAAGAAAAGGGCATTAAGGAGGGTGGAATCTTTTTATGGAAGTTTGAAGTGAAAGGGATGAGAGAAGGGATAAAATAGAAGAATAGAAAGAGAATGGAAGCTGGCAAAGAAACACTCCAAAAAGCTCTGAATTTTAAACTATTCACTGCAAATTATATTTAAAGAGATAAAGTGTCAAAAACACGTTTAAATTATTATTTAAATATTATTTTAATTTTTTAGAATCAATAATTTTATCCTACTCATCTAATTTTTTGTTTTTTATTTTATTTTTCGAAAATTATTTTTTACTTATCACAAGATTTTTTTAAATAATTTTTTTATTTTTGTTATATTCAGTAGACAAGTAAAAAATATTTTTCTAAAAATATATCTATGTATCTATAAAAAGAAAATATAAATAAAAATAAAAATAAATTAGGAGCGGAGCGTAAGAAGGTGAGATCGAATTTTATTTCTTTTAAAAAATAAAAATAATATTAATTTTTTTAAGGAGTGGAGGAAGTAATGAAATTTGATTTTTTTTAAAAGAAAATATTTTATAAAAGAGATTTTAAAAAATAAAACAGCAGGGATTGTTGGGGGTGAGGGGTAGAGGGGGCACACGGGGTAAGGTGGGGTGGAGTAGGTGAAAAAATATTTTAAATTTTATTTTTTTAAATAATTATTTTTAAAAAATAATATTTTGGGGAGAGTATTAATATTTTAATTTTTAACTTTTAATTAATATCAATAATTTATTTAATTTTTGTCAAGATGAAATATTTTATTGTGGCACACCATTTGACAAATTTTTCGCCAAGAGAATGTAATACACACCACTGAAATAACATATCACTAAACAATACTTTTATTATTTTAGATATATAATAAATTATTTTAAATTTTAATTAAAAATTATTGAATTTTGTCGAATCGTACCTCGACTGCTAAGAACAGTAAGGTAACATGTCACTGTACACGGAAAAAGTGGTCCATAGTATTTCACTTGAAAAGGGAACAACATTGATTTATACAACTCCTCAAATGCCAATATATTTTTCTAATTTCTAATAAATAATATATGACTTATTTACACAGCTATAAATGAAAATCTGAAATCATCAGAACAATATGAGAACCACAGGAAAATTGAAAATTTTGCTATTATCTATTGTTGGAAAATGCATCGTGTTCTCTTTTTCACCCTATCTTATTCTCATTTCCTTGTAGTTTTCTGGAAACATATCTTTAGTTTATGGAATCTTTAATTTTTTCTTTATATTTCCTAAAAGAAAAGTTTCTTGTCTTTGAAGAAAATTTTCAGGATGAAAAGGAGAAAATGATTCTCCATTGGGAACAAACTTGGTTGAATTTACAAATTCAACTTAAATAGTTGAAAATAATATTTCATCTGTCCTATTTTAGTTGCTATGATAAGGTTTTAACACAATTTTAAATAAAAAAAATTAAAAGTATTGTAAAACTAATATATCTCTTTTTAACTAGTTAAATTTTTATTTATATATGTGCCTTCTTAATTTTAGAACAATAATTAATGATAAGGGCAAAGTTAGAAAAAAATACTGAATTCTCTCTTGGTTATCTAAATTAATAACTACTCCCTTCGTCCAACAATAGTTATCCACTATTAATTTGACATAGGGATTAAGAAAAAATAAATTATAAGAGTAATTTTACCAAATTATCCTTTGAATATAATAAATACAATGTCTTGAAAAAATCTATAGAAAAATAATTATAATTAATAATTACGATAAACCAAAAATTAATTGTAAAATTATTTTTTGATTCAATAATAAAATAAAAGCAGAAGAAGCACAAAGAAAAACCAGGCACTAGCTGGAACACTAGTTTATATTACTCCAACTTTTCAAAAAATATTACTCTCTCCGTCCATTTTTACTTATCCACTATACTATTTTAGGATGTTCAACAATAATTGTTCGATTTATGAAATCAAGTAATAATTTTGCACTTAAGTCCTCATTTACCCTTATCATTAATTATAATCATCTTGCTATTATAATTTTTCAAGACATATGTAATTTGACAAAATTATCTCGATTATTTACTATTTCTTAATTTTCGTGTCAAGTCAATAATGAACACGAATATGATGTTACTATTGAATTTAGGTGAATTTGAATTTGTAGTAAATAATCGATACGCTAGATCTACCCTAATACATGGAGAAGAGCCTTTAAGAGATTTGTTGTATGTATATAATCTGCCAGCCTTTGTACTCACGCTTGCAGAATCGATTGGGAATAGTGTTTAAATTTTACTAAAATGAAACTTGGCCGCGTGCTTCTATTTCGACCCCCCATACTTTCACTTTTTCCCTTTTCTAACCTTTACTTTCATCTTTTTTACCCATTTTGCTCAACATTTCTGAGTACTCTTCAATCACCAATGCAACTATTTTTGGAACCCCAATAACTTTGTTGGCTATATTCTATGTGTTTTTTTAACTAGTACATATATGATTACGTTGAAATGACCAACAGTTTTACCAAGAAAGTAAGGAGGAAGAATAAAAGACCATAAAGTTTCTACTTTCAGCTTTTTCATAAAGTTTATAGTTCAAAATTTAAACTTTGACACTTATTTTGTTACGTAAATAGAATAGAAAAAAAGATTAGCTATAACATGTGATAAGTTACGTAGAGAGTGGAATTAAACTATTTGAACTTTTGAGGGTGCATGCGTATTATTTGAATGGAACGGAAAACTTATTTTTTTTGTTTGTTTGACAAACAAGCAGTAAATATTTCAAATGTTCTTATTTTTAATATATACAAATACGATGCAATGTTCATATCTAGTCTAATCTGCCTATGGGTTGTTGAGACGAGGGTTTTCAGGAAATAACTTCTATGAGGTAGTGGTAAGATTTGTGTACATTCTGCCCTCTCCAGACCCCACTTGCGGAATTTCACCGGATAAGTTGTTGTTGTTGTTCGTAAATACGATGCAGTGTGGTAAGTACGTTATTTGGTTAAATCTGTATGAAAATACTTCTATCATATGTCATACGTTTTTGCTTTCTAAAAAGATATCATCACATCATTAATATCGAATTTGGCTACTCGTATTTAGCTTTAAAGTTTAGTCAAGTTGACCTTGAAAAGCGAAATAGTGACAAGGTAAAAAAGTGAATAGAGAGAGTAATGAAATAAGAAAAGACATATAATGAAATAAAGGATAGTCAGATAGAAGAAATTCGATATTAATCTATTTTATTGTTGTCTCATGCTTGTGATACTTTATGCACACATCCCATAAAAACGAAAGTCGGGGATCACAGGATGTGGAGAAGATATTCGAGTAAGTCATTAGATAATGAAGAAAAACAATCATCGTAAAATGCTATTTATGAAACTTCTTTTCTCTAGAAGCATATATAAATTGATGATCTTTTATTTCTTTCTTGATTAGCAGATTTCTTACAAGTACACAACTAGTGAATAAATGGTACGTTGAACATTGTTCAACCATTTCAATTTGCATGCTATATATATATATATATAGCTAGCTCACTAAAGAGTAGGTCTCATCTACCTCTATTGGCAGCACGTAGTGATTTATAAAAAATCGAAAATAATTCTCCGTGCCACCAAACATCTAGCTTTATCAAATCAAGTCGAGCCACTAATAAAATTACATGGTATAAGGGACAGAGTTAACGATACGTATAATTGCCAGTTTGAGTATATAAACTTTAAATTTTGGGGTCGAGTTTGATACAACGACGATATCGACCGAATATACATTCATTGGGAGGAGTAAACAGATTAAATTTTATAGATGTAGCTAGGGTTACTAGAAGTAGAGTAGTAATCATATGATACCGTAAGCCTCAACCAGCCTTCATGTTGAAATTGACTAAACAACAACTTCCAAAACTGCAGTTCAGTACAACACTTTAATGCATATAAATACTCCCTCGTTTCAAATTAATTGAACTTTTGAATCTTTTTTCATATTTGTCCTTTCATTTATTGAAGTTTTATATTTTGTAAGAGTAAATGACACTACATATTTATGATTTCACAAAGGTTAATAGTCAAAAGTATGGTTTAAATTTTGTGTTTAAATATTTTTCTTAATATGTGTGCATTATCGCACAAATTCAATTAGAATGGGACGGAGGCAGTATATATTTTACAAAGAACAATGAATTTATTTAATTTATTTTCTCACTTTTTTAAAAAAAAAGGTTTTGCCCCCACCTCTCTGACCCCAGTACTTTCTCATAATATTTGTTTCCTTCTTCATGTTTTTAATTAACATGCAATATAGATCAATTTTGTTCCTTGGCAGTATCACAAAATGTGCTAAAAGTCATCATATTATGGTCCTTTTTTTTTATAAAAAAATTAAATATCGAGGCACCAGCAATAATTAATAATTCTTGATTGTATATTGCAGAAATTTATCTCATTTGACTTGTGACTTGTGTTTTATGTCCTTCATTTAATTATTTCTGTTTTTTATATATATTTGAGACAAATGTATAAACAGTGAACGATAGCAGTAGTTTGTTTTTATATTAAAGGAAAATAATTACCCCAGTCCAAATTGAATTAAATGAGTGCATGTTATATCAAAGACAATGCATCAATTTCTTTTGAATTTTTGCACTATTTTCGAGGTATGAGATTTATTTGTAGGTTTTATTTATAGCCAAGAATGAATTAGTGGTATCAACATGACACTTGTATTAATAAATACAAAGCCTAAAATTAATTATTTGTTTTGATGTTTACGTCAAATCAATGAATGTATTCGTATTTTATTAATTTATTTTTTCAATATATATTTATTGCTTAATCAGGCGAGGAGAGCCTAGCCTACTTGAAAGGCGAATCACGCGCCCTGGATCAGTCCACATAAGCTTTTCCCTTCCTGATGACTTTCAGATGGCCCTCAACTGTCAAAATATGAGTCACAATATCAATACGTCCGTTTCGGCTATAATATCTTAAGAAATGAGGGAAAGTACGTTAAATATGACTACAACAAGAAAAAATAAGGCCCATGCCCGAAATACCGAGTCAACCCCCAAAAAATGATGGTTACATCACCATGAGCCTATAGCTAAAAATTGGGGTCAACATGAGGCGCATAACAATAAGAAACAACCTAAAAATCACACGATATTTCTTATCAGAAATATGTACTACAACAACTTCTCAGCTAAATTTTTCAAAAATACAATCAAAACAACAGAATCCGAGCATACCGCAGCGTGCGTCTCGAAAAGTAGAATAATACGTCTCATTACATTAATTTTTTAATTGTTAAGAATAAATTAATATTAATTTAATATAAACACCGAATGCAAATTAATGAGCATTTACGATTATTTACGGGCGAAGAAAAGAGTACTTGAAATTTTAAAAGAAGTTCAAATTCTTGATAACTTATTTAATTATGTTTATAGACTTAACATTAGTTTATTAATGATAATTTAATTTAATTCAAATTCAAATTTGTAGACAACCTAAGTGCGACGGCATTGTCACTACAATATTTTTTGAATTAGTTTTTCAAATGTGAACTTAAACTTCACCAAACACTTACCACCTTTCTCTATTAAATGCTCCTATTATTTTAATTTTTGCTTCATTAATAAATTGGACAGTATGGCATGCAGTCAACTTTTATTAAAAAAATTTAATTTGCAGCAATAATTTAATTTTCACTGTCACAAAAATTAACTCAACATCAAAGCAGCTGATTTTCTCATTACTCACTTACCAAGATTTTTTTATTTATTTTTATTTTCTCACTCGTTATTCAATATTTATATTGAAGCTCAATTAAATCTGAACATTAAGGGTAAATCTAGTCTTGCATTGAGAAGTACTCACTTTGAGGGAGGGATAAGATAGTTATTAGAAAAATAATAAGTAAGAGAAGCTATTCCCTTCTTTTTATGAATTATATTGTTCGATAAACAAATACAAGAAAATAATCTCCCAACCCCAAAGAATGTAACCAACGTCACGACTCATGAGTTATTTTTGTTAATAATGCCTCAAACCCAACTATCAAGGTCTTTCTGATCGGTTCTTTTTGGACTACCTCAAGACTTTTAATTTTGTCATACCGATATATTTGTAATCATAATTTTCAAAAAATTATAAAATGTAGAAATTTGCAAAAAATACATAATATACATACAAATTGGTAGAATAAACGTTGATATCTGTTTGCTAAATACACAACTTTTTGATTAACTCAATAAATATTTCCCCTCGAATAAAACTCTTTGTTTGATACATCAACTCTAGGTTCATTTCGTAACTATACTCTAAATATTTTGGACAACATGATTATCGTGTCTAAAAGTTTTTGATGACTTGTTACATGATCGTGTCCCAAAATAAATAAAGACATCCCAGAATATAATGCTATTTTCAACAATATGATTATAGCATCTATAAGTTTGAAAAGTTTTCAGAATTTGTTAGATTTGGTCATTTGGATTAAAGAAAAAGTGAGTGTTGGCCCTTGTCATTTACCTATAATCAGAAACAAATCATCACGTAAACTGTTTCAGATATTATTTTTTTCCTCTTTGGAAACTTTTTGTTGGCACCATTAAATGTCTCCACCTTCTAAAGTTACAAGAAGAATTATTGATACCATGTGTAATGTATTTGTTTCTTATTATATGGTCAACAATCATTATAACTATTCTTTGATTTCTATGCTATTTATTTTTCTGCTAGTGGGAGATTAAACTTTTTTATTTTGGACAGCCTAATGAATTATGATCATATCTAATCATATTGCTTCACACCATAAACCTCAAAGTATTTACTTAATAATTTATAGTTTTGTACCTATTCAATGAATTTTTAAAATAAATACAGAATTTGAATCAAATATACAAAGTTCGATCGAGATGACACTCTAGTGATTTCATGATATAAAATATAATTCAGAGGATTTAAGTTATATATACTAAAACTTTGCACCATGAAGTAGGCAACCTGTTACAAGAGAAGAAGAGCAGGATATAAATAGAGGAATTTTCATGAAAGCTTAATCCTGAAATTTAATACGCCAAAATAATTATAGTTTAGGTAATTATATTTTGCAATTATAGCTATAATAGTGTTTGTATATTTCGCTATATTCGCAATGTTTTTGTAATTTAGAATATACTTCGCAGTGTTTGTTTATTTTTGCTATACATATTGCGTATATCGTTTGTATAATTCGCTATACAATTCATGACATTTGTATAATTTGCAACATTTGTATTATTCAATATACTATTTGCAGCATTCGTGTTATTTGTTATACAATTCAAGTATTTATATATTTCGCTATACAGTTTGCACACATCATCTGTATAAGTCGAGTGTTTGTATAGTTCGTTATATAATTCACAATGTTTGTATAATTCACTATATAATTTACAGTGTTTGTATACGTTTGTAAAATTCGCTATACAAACTTAAAGTGCAATTAGTGTTATATGTTAGTGGCAAACCATCATTACTTCAAACTATAGCCATGTTACGTAATTAACCAGTATATATTTGCTTATCTAAATCATTTTTCCATATAAATATGAGCTCCGTTGGAAAATTTTGGGCTTTTCATAATTTCTTTGCCTGATTATGGATCAGCCCATTTGTGCTAGATCCAAAATTGAGCTATTAATGGGCTTGTTGTTTGATTCATAACCCATTCTTCAAACCATTCTAGTTAAAATGGCTTTGATACTTTTTGACATGTTGAGAAATTAGTCATATTCAAATTGGTCTTAACTCAAAATTATTTATTTCCTCCAATGTAGAGATATACACAAGTTGCTAAAATGTAAGCTTTGAAAAATATAAAGTAAGTAAAGTTATATCATGCATTAAAAATCATTTTTTGTCTTTTTCTTTAAGAAACTCTTTTATGAATTGATATGAGGTTTGCACTAATATCGTTGTGAAGATGATTCAAACTATTAGTACTTTGATTTATGTCGATTTCAACCTTTTAATATATGGGAATACTCATCAATTAAAATCTATTATACACTTACTAATTCCTTATTATATATATGTTGAATTAAAAACAAAATCCTAAATTATAAAATGTCTGTTATTCTTGTAGCAATAGCATGGGATAACCACTTTCAACTGTCTATAATTAAGAAAAATTCACTTTCATGAAATTTGTCGCAAATCACACCAATGGAATTTTGAACTTCATAATGATAATTATTCTCTTGATTTATTTTTATTTTTATTTGTCATGTTATTAATTTTGAAAGTTAAATGGTATGAATTTTGATCTATATTATAAGATATAATTTTTTTCGTTGTATTAGTACGAAGAAATGCATCTTATAATATTTTTTTATATAATTTTCAAATATCTATATTTAAAATTTAAAATATTAATTTAATTGTGATAAAGATTTTCAAAAAATAACTCTTCTACTTCTATGAAGTAGTGGTAAAATTTGCGTACATTCTAAGGTTTGCTTATATTCTAAACTCACTTGTGAGACTGAGTATGTTATTGTTGTTATGACAAGTAAAAATGGAGCTGAGAGTGTTTTCCAATTATAAAGATTGAAATGGCTATTTTGTGAATTTTATTCCTTATGGAATGGACCAACACTATTGGGCTTCAAATTTAACGAATTTCTGACATTTCCACAAATCAGTTGGTTTCAGCTCCACAAACTGGAACAATGGTATCCAAGTCGTCACCGCCGTCGCCGTCGCCGTCTTTGCTCTGCCGCATCGTTGATTTTGATACCGCCATTTCTCTTCGTCTTTACACTCTAACCCACCCTATCCTCCCTTACTACTTCCTCAAAACCCTAGAAATCTCCGGCGACGGTTTCCTCTTCTTCCCTTTAGTCCTCTCGCTACTCCTCTACCCTCTCGCTTTCTCCGAAAGCACCACTGCCAACATCTTCCTAATCAATTTACTCCTCGGCGGCATCCTTGACCTTATCGTAATCGGACCCCTAAAACACCTTATTCGGAGGCCCCGACCCGTTTACAACAAAAACATGTTTCTCTCCTTTGCCGTTGACCATTGGTCCTTTCCTAGTGGACATTCATCCAGAGTTTCCATGATAGCTACTCTGTTTTATCTTTCCTTTGATTTCATTCGGGAAGTTTTGGTTCAGCTCAAATATGATTTATTTGTGGATTATTTGATGCTTATTGTGATCGGATGGGCCATAACGACGTCGTGTTCTAGGGTACTTCTTGGACGGCATTTTGTGTTCGATGTCATTGCCGGTGTATTGTTGGGAATTCTGGAAGGATTGTTTGTGTTTCGGATTTTCAATTATGTGACATTAACCTCATTCTTCACATGACGAAGTTGTAAGCTTTATTACTTATTCATAAGAATTAAATTCGTTTCGCTATTATCTCTGTTAATGCTTTAATGTGTTAAAAACAAGTTATCGAGTATTAGAATGATATGATTGTGCTTTACTATGTTAAAAGTCAAATTATTGAGTATTAGAATGAGACAGGTTCAAAGATCAAAATGGATGTAAAATTCACATAGCTAGCCCCGACTAGTGAGGGATTGAGGCGAAATAGTGGTTGATTTTGTTGTGTATTGCTTTGCTGTGGTTACTAGAACTACCAGTGACACTGGCCTCAATCTTGAGTTGGCAAAGTTGTAAGCTTTATTTTTTCTTGGTTCGTGATTGTAGATGTAAAATTAAGATGAGTTTTAGCAGTTCGTTTCATTTTTAATGTCATGTTAAGCTTTACGGAGTTGTCTAACATTATCACTAAGACAATTAGCTTCAATAATGTGGTTGATTCATGCCTTTTGGAATCAATTCACTTGCATTCAGATAGTGCACATAGCAAACTTTAGATATGGATGAAAGGACCCAGAATCTATTGATGAATTATGATTGTTATTGCATTCTACTTTTAGTTTGCTTATATCTACATAGCTACATTATACCTTTGTTTTACGGAAGCACTATATGAAATATATGGATTGACATTTGTATATGATACTTGTTGCATAGATGATAAGCTAATTGATAGTAGCTTATCTCCTCATTGCTCGATTATCAGACCAAGTACTTTACCACCTGATATTGACATGTTCTAGAAATATGCTCGTAGAAAAAAAATTATCTGCAAGAATGTGATACATGCATATATTTTTTAAATAATAGTGTCAAATTAGTTTCTCTACTTTCTGGCATACAGCTTGTGTACGGGTATTTTCCCATATCAATAAAATTCTTATCAAAAAGAAATTTAATGAAGAAATTAAGCTGCCATCCAAGAAAATTTTGTGCAGGTTTAGGTTGGGGAAGCAAAGTTTTAGTAATTAAATATAGTTTTTGTGGGTTTTAGGCTTTTAGTTGTCACTGAAAAGCATCTGAGTAGCAGGAGTAAGGAATTTCTCTTTCTTTTTTCTTGTGCTCGTCTTTTAGTATTGGTGAGTTATTGGCAGCTTAGGGTCTTAAAAACAATATGTAAGATAATAAGGGTTTGTATAAACCTATTATACCTGTCACTTATCTATTTGTTATATCCTGGGGCATCTTCTTTTATGTTGTCAATTGTTGCCTCTATTTGTTGTATGTTCTGATTGAGAGAAGGCGAAGGGAAGGTTGTCCATTCAAAGGAGAGGCAAGGAGTAGGAAGGTCTATACTTATGTTCCTGATCCCTACGGACATCCATATTATCCTAACATGTACAAATGTTCTTCTAAATGGTTAGAGATTGTGGCGATTCTAACAAACTTTGCTCTGAGGTATTTCACGTACATCTATATACGAAATTGGATCAACTCAATGTTGAACTTCTGTTTGTTAAGTAATTCTCCTTTCTCCTTTCCATATTGGCAACTCATGGTTTCTCATCTTTTTATTTAATCAATTGGGTGATGAATGCACACTAAAGGCACATGTATAGATGTATTCAAAGGAGATGATCAATACTACTTGAACTGTTGTGGTATAAAACATATAAATTGTATGATGACATTTGTGTCTATAAGCCTTTTGAAACTTGTGGTATGAAAAATACTATAACAGTTGTGTGACTATGAAAGACGAAAGTTTTCCTTAAGGGTAAAAAGAGTAGATTACATCAAATTGCTTCAAATGTAGAAAGAGTGCTCTTTTTTTAACAGATTAAAAAAGAAAATAGAGTAACATAAACTGGAAAGGGAGGTGTATGATTTTTCCTTGAATTCAGAAATATTTTTAGATCATAGACTTGTCTCCAAAGTTTTCTAGCAGAATCAACTGTTCATGTTCATTAATTTATGAATCCCCAGAGTAATGATATCTGACCTTTGTGTAGACTGGAAATAGTTTTCAACCATCTATAGACATGTCTTGATTAGAACCTCACTAGCTTGTGTCATTGCCCCAGCGCAATGGATTTTATGTAGACTAAAGATCATTTGATTGACAATTATCTATGGGCTGAAGCTCGTGATGCTAGTTCTACTAGACATGAAACATTTGTCCACTCACTTGTATGGATATGTCCAATTATCTTGATTCTTGGAGATGTTTGGTTACTATTTTTTTTTCATGGCAAGTGAAACCCGCAACCGCTATCCTTTGGACGCGCATAGGGTAAAACCTCTGCTCCTATGCAATCACTCACAAACTACACAACAGAGGTAATTCGCACTAGGTAAGCCGGTGCGACGAGCTCAACTCAAAAGGCAAGCCCCTTGCTATCGCTGGTAAGGGGTTTCAAACTTGAGACCTCCAACATGGAAGTCCCAAGCCCAAACCAGTGGGCCACCCCGAAGGGTTGGAGATGTTTGGTTGCTAAATAATCAACTCTTTAAAAAAAAATGTATTTTGAGCTGAGGACTGTTCTAGAATGCTCCCATTACAAGATTTATTTGAAACTTCAAACTATTTGTCTTTAAGAAAGTGAAATAACTACAAAACTAAATATTGCCTCATAAAAATTATATTAGCTGAAATATCTTGACCGTAGAACACACTTGGGCTCCATTCTTATATCGCTGGTTGACTAGTGCATTAAATTAAACATCTCTTGGAGTTTGCATCTGTTTTATTTGGTCCAGTCTTTGACCTATGTTATTGACCATCTCCTTTTGGTTCCCACGTGAAAGTTTTGGTTTGCATCATGTTTGTAAAACTATCTATACACCTTCCAGTTTCTTGGACGTATGTTATCTTGGAATTTCTACTTGATGGACTAGCTGGTTGCTTAATTGAACCATGTGATGTTGTCATATATAGTATTGTTGTTAGGTCATCTCTAAAACAAGTCTCATGGCAAGTCTTGATTTCTGGATGTGTCGGGGGCTATTTAGATATTCAGGCATCTTTCATCATGTGTGCAAGTGAAATATATCCTTGTTGGAATTTTTGTTCCTTGCTCATGATTGAAATGTCCTGAGTTCCTCTACTACTTAAGCGTTTCTATTACTCTGAAATCCCAATTAATTTGGATTTTTATAGGTTGTGACATTTGACATTGATCTGGGACTTTATCTTTTACAAAGTGTAGAGCATGAAAGACATGAATGAACAGAATTCTTCCTTTTCATAGTTGAAGTGACATCTGGGGCTGAATCATATGCCCTCCATAGAAAAAAACGATCACAGTTCACTATTTCCGTAGTTGTTGAATAAATGAATTCTGTAACTTCCTTTCACGTAATTGTCCTTCAGTGAAGTGTCCCATAATTGTTTTTGTCAGATTTCTCTGTCCACATGAATCATGATTGATTTTTCTGTAGCAATTTTATTATTATCACGTTGTTCTGCAAAATTATATGTGGTCCTGTCATGTTTACTTTCTTTGAAACTTCATGATAAGCTAGGAGTATTACACTCTGGGTCACTCCAAGAGATAGCGTTCTATTTGTTGTTTTCCTTAAGCTTTTCTACAACATATCCATGTAGTGGTCCTGCCATATTTCAAACTCACTCCCTAGATACTTAGTTGCTATTATTCATGTTGAGTTAGTCAAAGTTGGCTGGTTTACTATTGTTATTTGAAACTTTTGTGCTTTCTGATATGTTCAAAAGGTTAGCTAAAAGTTCACTGACCAGCTTTGCCTTAACATGGTTATCTGTGCTTCTCTATTGCCATTGGTGCACAGAACTGAAGAACCAAAGGTATTCTCTTCCAGAAGTATGTGTGTGTATATATATGCACACACACCTCTCTGTGAGCTTAGTATATATTGATACATACAAAGGATACACATCAGAACTTGTCTTCTTTTTTTTTCCTTTGATAACAACGACATCCATGCTAGTTTGTTTGCACTCTGACTATGTCACTAGATACTTGCTATTTCTCACCAACTCTGCCCTGAATTGTAGTATTCTCAAGTTATATAATGCAACTTTAGAAAATGATAGATGCTACCAAAGTCCAAACCCATGCCTTCAGAATCATTTGGACATGGAATCTAGGCCTTTGTCATGGTCAAACATTGTGGCTTAATTTGATAATGACCTAACATTGCTACAAGGCTGAACTCTAGGACGATGTATATAATAGTTTATCACTTTCAGACCTCTGCCTGCAGTAAAATAAACAACTGTGAGGTTGACACGTTCTGTCCATTATATTGCTAGATGTGTATTTTGGTCATTCCTGAAACAGGACAAAAGAAGAATGGTACAATGCCTCAGAAAGTAAAAGATACTGCACTAATATTTGGTCATCAGTTGAAATAGATATAGCTGTCTCTGTAATTTCTTGAATAGGTGTAATAAAATATTAAATAGGGCAATCGATATGATGAGGAACTTGGGGGGTGGGGTGATTTTAGTGCAGAAATAGTGGGCATAAGGTAGAGACTGACATGGATGTGTCTGTAGTTGGAAGGAAAAGAAAGAGCAGATCCACCACTGTCATACTTTTAAAGTTTCTAACCCCACAGAACAATGACACAAACACACGAGGGGCTTTTGCAGTGTTGACCCATGTGACTGTATTTTCTTTGTTATTTTATAGGATTCTACTTTTGTTTCCTGTTTTCTTTGTTATATGTCAGTCTTTTACTTTTGTTTCCTATTACTTGTCCTCTGTTTTCCTCTATTTTCTCTTCTTTTTTTTTCATTTACCAACTAGGTGTAATGTTTATATGGATACAAAATGCGATTTGTGTGTTAGATACATGTCCTTGGTTCCAACTGGAGGAGCGTTTGGGAGGGGAAATTTCAAGGCTGTACTTACACCAATCGAAACATGATATTTCTCCTCTCTCTCTGTGGTCGCGTTTTCTGACCTCCCTTCCTTGACGGCGACTGGTTTTGCAATAAGATTGACCGGAAAAAAGGATCTGTTACGATGCTGTAACACCTTATCTGACAAACCATGACTAGGAAACTCTAAAATTTGACTAAATTTTCGTTGTTTGGATGACATTCTTACTTGGTCGGAATTGCATACCTTGATACAATCCTTAGAGTGGATGAATACATATCCATTAAACTATATGTGGAAATGGAAACCTTGATGCAATCATATAGAGCGAATGAATACAGTTGATACAAAGTAAATAGCAGCTTTAGAAACCGTTTTGTTACTCGCAACAATTTTGAACTTTGTTTTTGTTTAAACATCATTATTTACATAAAGTTTTTTTTTTGCAGGGGGTGTATGGTGTGAAAAGAAAAAGTTGTGAAAAACCAAAATTTGGACTGGCATATGTGCAGGGAAATTTAGGCAATACGTACAAGTCCAGCGGTGATACAGACACTGCATTTACAATCAATGAAATCCCTCTGGCAGGTGAAAACTTTATCTCTTGGACACAACATTTCTATCATTACCACATACTCTCTCTTACACCGTATCCACTGACGTGACACAAAATTTACATATACATGTAAATTTTAAAATTTATGGTTCAAATTTTTTTTTAAAATATTTATGTGATTATAAATTATTTCTTTAAGATTATAAAAGAATTTTATTGTTTTCAATTATAAAAAGATGATACTATTTTTTTCTAATATAATGCTACTATGTGCTTTCTTTTCACTTGTTTAGGCTTTGGTATGCATAGTTATTTTCAAAACTTTTGTTTGATAGAAAATATCTATAGTATGTGAAATGTGAATAGTCAAGGTAGGTCCACACATATTCTTAAAGAACAAAGAATTTCCAAGTTCGTCTTCGATTTTCAGCATTTTAACATAAGGAAATTTAACAAATGGTTAGGTTCATTTAAATAGATTACTCAATATATAGAAAATAGGAGTGTACATGGAGCAGGTTGGTTCAGATTTTTTAAATATCAAATCAAACTATTCATGTCAGATTTTTTAATATATAAATCAAACCAAATCAATAAAACTCAGGTTTTTCAATTTTGGGTTTTTTCGGGTTTTCGGGGTTTTTTTTCGAATTTCTTGAATTTTTGGAATTTTTTTCGAAATTCTCATGTTTTTGAGATTTTTTTTTTAATATTTTGATAAACTATTTATAGAAATATATAATTAACTTATGATTCAAATATTTCTTTAGTCCTACCAAAATACAAAAATCTAGGATGTTTTTTTAAAATAAAATCGCAAAATATGATAAAGTGGAGACACAAAAATATGATAAAGTTTGAAAAGTACTTATTAATTATATGAGTAAACATTAAAGAAAAATTAAAATTAGGTTATGTATTTTAATTATCTAAACCAATGTAAAACTAAATAATAAATTATATTCATTATTATAAATTATATATATATATATATATATATATATATATATAATAATATCGGATTGGTTTAGTCTCGGGTTGGTTTTTTAAAGTCAAAATCAAATAAAATCAAATATAGTTTTTTTTTTTCAATACTAAACCAAGTCAAACTAAACTGTTAGTCGAGTTTTTTTTTTTGGATTGACTTGATTTGCGATTTGGTTCGATTTTCGATTTCATTTTGTTAACGTGTTTCAACTTCTAAGTTTTTTCTTCAAAAATTAGATATGTTTTCTCGAACATTTCATCGATCAATTAACTGAACTATTAAGAGTAATATTATTTCAATTTTCTAACTCATTCGATAAAATTGAGGGTAATATGGTTAAAGACTACCAAACTCAGCAGAAAAATAAAAAATAAAATAAAAAAACAGAAAACATGCAAGGTGATGAATATCTTGTTTAACATACTTTTTTATTTTTCAATTTTCTTCCTTTTTTATTTGTTTTATATTATGGTAATTACTTTAATTTATAAAAAAAAATTATTATAACTTTTGGATAATTTATAAACGACTTCCACCGACAAATTTAAATTTTGGAAAATAATAATTGAACTTAAAAACCGTTGTTCTTGAATTTTTCTTCCGCTCTCCGTTTTGGCAACACACAAATTAAACACTACAACCGTAATATTAAGAAAGTGAAAAGTAATTTTTTTTTTTTAATTACAAGAGAAAAAAATAATCTCTCTGATATATTTCACGTTAATTATTATTATTTACTTCATTCTTTAAAAGAAAAACATATTTAACTTTTCAAGGTTAAATATTGGTAGCAACTCTGGTAATTTCACCGCTCTAAAAGAAAGTATTGTACCTTCTCCAAAAAGGTGTATTCTTAATACACCTATCATGTTTTCTTTTCTCGAGAGTTAAATTATATGAATTTTTATTAATATTTTAAAAATTATTTTTTTCATCAAATGAATATTGAAAAAATTCCAACCTGTAGTACTTATTGAATAAAATTTTATTCTCAGATGTGAAATGTGAATTGATTTAATTTAATTTTAAATGAGTCAAATAAACTTTCAATTAGGGATATTTATTGGATGAATAATTTCTCTTTGAAGTAATAAAACTATTCAATTGTAATATTCGTGGAGAAAGAATCGTAATAAATGTAATGTATTGATTAATCGAATATCAATATTTTAAATTTACTAATTTGCTAGCTAACTTATAAGATATTGATTGATTCGATAACAAATGAATAATTTTGATAATCTAATACCATTAAGCGAATAAGTTAATTCTGCAATTGACTTATCGATTATGAAGAATAATTTTTATAAACGGAATATGAATTATCGCTACAAAAATAATTTTTTTTTAAAAAAAAGTACAGAGTGAAATCACAAATTAGTACCAAAGTTCAAAGGTTACATATTGAAGATGCTTTTAACCAAAAAAAGAGGAAAAAAAGGACATATTCAACAACAAACATAAGAAAAAGGCAATTTTTTCAATTTGTTAAGGAAAAAAATGTACTTTTTTTTGACAATTTCAACAATGGATCCATTCTTCAACTGACAGTATATTTTCTTGTTGTAGAAGTATATATGCAAATACGTAGAGTTGCTTCAAGTTTTAGATAACGTACATCACTTTCTCAAATTCCAAAATATTTATAGGCCTCTGTCACACTTTAGCGTATAATTGATATATTTTAGTTTTTTTAAACTAATAATATAATTATACTATCATTATGAAGATATAATATTTTAAATATGTTAAACTTGTTCGAATATTATTTATTATATCTAAGATGCATCCAATTCAGCCAGACATTTAGATGTTGAAATTTGAAATTTAAAAATTTTAAGTTTTTGAATTTGTGATATTATTTGAATTTGAAGTTATAGTTTAAACATGCATTAAACTTAGAAAAAATAATGGTTTATGAGTGAAAATCTCAAAAATTGAAAAATTGATTTGACTTGAAATATTTAAAGACTAGATTTTAAAAATCTGATCAAATTTCATTATCAACGAATTTTAAAAGATAAACTTCTCATCAAAACGAATATGTGATTTTTTTTTTAATTTGAAGTTATAGTTTAAATATGCATTGTACTTAGAAAAATTAATGATTTGTGAATTGTGAGTGAAAATCTCAAAAGTTCAAAAATTAGTTTGACTTGAAAATATTTAAAGACTAAATTTTAAAAATCTAAACAAATTTCATGATCAACAAATTTTAGAAGATAAATTCTCTTCAAAATTTACTCTAAGTTCTATGATCAAATGCTAGTTTAATTACTCCATGGAATCCCCTCTCCTTAGCAAGGGCATATTTAGAGGGTGATCACCGGGTTCACTTGAACCAATGCTGTTCTTCCGAGATTATATATAGTAATATTATATTTTTTAAATATTTTTTAAATATATATGTATGTATCTGCACTTGAAGTATCATATAATATATGATTAGGTGCACCTCTCTAAGTAAGATTAAAATTTTGAGCGTTGTATCTTCCTTATTTTATTTTTCATTCTAAAATTGAGTAACACCTCTCTAGTGGTCATAATTGGCAGCAATTAATAATTTTCTTTATTTGCTTTAATCTTTCAAATTTTCAAGTCTTTCACATTGATTTTTTTCCGACGCTGTAAAATTTATATATATATATATATATTAGTGTACCCATTCTTGCGAATTTCTGGATATGTCTATGCATCCTTTGTAATTAAGGGTTTGATTTTCTTAAATCATAATTTGTCACATCCACAATGTAATCGTAAAGACACTGTGAATTTTATCGAGGATGAAAAATTGCGATTCACAAATATTAGTGTGTGAATTTTTTTTATTTGAATGAATTTTGTGAAGTTATTTTTTTATATATATTTTATACGATATATTACTCAATTTCACTATGTAAATATAGATCAATTGATCGAATCACATTAAATTATTATATCTCTTTTAGCATTGTATTTTTCTATTTATCATGTATTTTATTCTCTAACAAAATTTACTTTATTAACTTTTTCATGAAACTTGTTTATTTCAATCTTAATATTTTTATTTTTTCAGTGTGTGAGTGGGTTGATGGTGGTGGTGGTGAAAGTATTAACCTTTTCAAATAGTAATTTCTTTGTCTTTTATTATGTATTTTGTTTGGTTAATAGCACTTTTATTTTTTTATTTATCAATAAATTTTGATTTTAGTCTCTTTAATATATGATATATCATATATTCACTTTAATTCATAAATTTAATATAGTTATTAAGCATTTCAGTTCATCATTTATTTTCATGTGTGATATATTTCATTTTTACATTTACTCATATTTGAGAGTAATATATTGTTCTAAAATAGTCAATATAACATATGCATTCTATTTAATTAAACATCCATAGTCAAATATCACATGAACTAAAAATATTTTTTTAAAAAGATTTAAAAACCAAAAGTACTATTATCCTTCTTTTTTTAAAATTTTATATACGTATATCATAATGCAAATAATAATTGAATTGAAATTGGACCCTGTTGGTGAAACACCAAACGTGGTACTAGTAAGTTTAATTGTTTGTTAGATTCTTTAGTGTGAAGTGAAGAGACATTTTCAATTAATAGTCATATTTAAAGTACAAGGTTTGAACGGAGTTGCCAAAAGGGACATGTCACCTAAATTTAGTGCTTTATTACAAGTAAAATTAAAAGCATGCATAAAATTGCACTTTTATAGAATTTACACAACTAGGACCATTATGTTTTAGATATGATTTTTAGTCTTGTCCACATGATCCATGTCTTTTTAACTTTTGCAATCATAATCGCTATAAAGGTTGATTAATAAAACAAATACGAAAACAGAGAAAGTGATTCTGATATTATCTCAGAGAGAAAGAGCTAGAGCGAAGAGGGGGAGATTGTATAATTTGTTTGTTTTTCTTTATGATATTTTGAGGAAAATATCATAAAGGAGAGAAAAAATGTTCTGCTTGTATGAACTTGCTAATATTGTTGATCTCCAATTTGAAAAAAGGAAGAGAGCTATGATGAGCTGACAACTAGCATAAAACTTGTTAATAACGATACAATATATAATATAACCGGTGTAGCGAGTGAGAAATAATCATATAGCAGAATCTAACTTACTTGAGAATGAGGTGTGATTGTTGTCGCGATAATTTGAGGAAGAGGGAGGGGGGGGGGGGGGGGGGGGAGCTCCCGGCATATATGAACTTGTTAATATTATCGATTCTACATTAATATTGGATTAAAAAAAGGTGAGTTGTGATAGGCTAACAGCTAGCTAGCATAAAGTTAGTCAATCAGTTGCAATGAATACGCCCACAATACAGATATGAATGACATGATTGGTGAGAATGATCTTAATCGACCACGCTATAAAACATGAATAACATGATTGGTACGAATGTGTTAGATCATATAATTGACTCTAACTTCATGTCAATTTAGTCGTGATATTTTGATGAAATGGTTCATTACTCACTTATTGGCCTAACCTAAAAAAGGTCCCAATTATTAGTGGGTGCACCTAATATGTTTAGTAGCCCCTACCTTATATATAACTCACCAAAAATTGTGTTACAAATTTTATTTTATTTTTGGCTTGCATGAAGAAAACACTTTTTAATAAAAAAAGAAAGTTGTGATAATTTTTTGGAAGATGGTTCGTGGGAACAAGAACAACAAAAGGTTCTATCTACTGAACTTTAAAAGGATTGATGGAATGGCTAAGCACATGTTATGCTGGAAGGGACACATTTTCTTGTTTTCTTGAAATGATATAAATCTTGAATTGATGTGGGGTGGGTGCATTTTTTTAATTTTTCATTCATTTATTATTATTATTATTTCTTGGTTGGATTGGGTTTGTTGGGGGGTAGGGTGGGGGTGTAGGTAGGTATATGTATGCAGTGGCGGAGTCGAAGGGATTCATTCGAACCCTTTTGACAAAAAATTATATTATATATATGTGATAAAATTAATTTATGATATATATAATAGATATTGAATCCCGCTTCGATTATTTTGTATGTCTACTTCTTAAAATTTGAACTCCTTAAAAAAAAATCTTGACTCTACCATATAATTCAAGAAAATTCTGACTCTGTCACTGTATATATATATAATATATATGTATATATAACTGAACTTACATGAAAAATGCCTCGTAGATAGAGGATATATGATGCAGTGGGGGCCTATTCTTAGTGCTTCATTGAGTTGTTTCCCAACTGGAAGTTGGTGTAACAAATTTCTATGTTATAATTTTTTTTTCTCTTTTAAAAAAAATGATTTTAGTTGTATATTAATTTCTCTTAAATTCATATTATATACAGTATACTAGTATACAATTTCATGATTCACCTGCATACACTTTGTTTTGGTTGCTAGCACGTTGTATGTATAATATTTCTGCAATAAGAATGAATTCACTAAAAAAATTTTCCTTTTTGTTTTCTAGTATTTTGGGATAAGTGAACGTGCTTGCACATATAAAAAGTTGTTAATGTCTTAAGGTCACCCTACACATATTTGTGTGTAAAATTCTATTGGTATCAAAAAAAAAAAAAATTAACACATAGAAAAAAAGATAAATTTTCGCATATAGCCACTCAAAAATATCATAATTATAGTTTGAGTAATTATATTTCGTAATTATAGCTATAACAACGTTTGTATAATTCGAGCAACTTTTATATACGTTTGTTTAATTTGCTATACAATTCGCAATTTTTGTATAGCGTTTGTATATTTCACTATACAGTCATGCACAACGTTTGTATAATTCGCTATATAATTCACAATGTTTGTATATAATTTGATTCGCGCACTTGCACAAATTGCGCGAATTATATAAAATTCAAACTGTAATTATAGCTAAATATTTGCTGCGAGCTGTAACTAATTCGAACTATAACTATGTTAACTATTAATTGATATATATTTACTTATCTGCATAATTTTTTATGGAAAGAATGCAAACCCTACTGATTAAAAGAGAACAAAAATGAATGGGGTTCATATATAACATGTCAATAATCCAAGATTATATAACAAACCAATTAATAATCAAGTAAAAGACAGCCCTTAAAGCTTGGAAATGATTTTGGCAACTACATCCATTACCCATTGTTCTCAAAATTACGACAAAAAGCTGGTTCTTTTTGCTAAAATAATGTCAAATTTCATTTTTTTTTAATTATATGGTATGTAGTATCTAGTAAAATTAATAATACTAATATATAAAATAATCATGATCTTACAACTCAACTACCCTAAGAACAAATTCCTCTAAGCTGTTCTCCAAGAATATATGCAATAATTTTATTTTTTTTAAAAAAATACCTTTTTAATAAAAATATATTTTTTTAAAAAAAAGATCAGAGGATCAAATTAGTTGTTTCCATAACCTGTTTATTCTTTGTTCTTTCTTTTTTTTCAATTCTATTTTGCCATATTTGTCCCAAATTAAATAAATTTTTAACAGAGTTTATTACAAAAATATTTCTACTTTCATTTCTTAATTTGTCTTCTGATTTTGGTAGTATTATTTTTTCTAGATCAATGATGATGGAATTTTATTTAGAAAATATTAATAAAAAAGGAGCAACAAATTAATGCTTATTAATTAGATTTAAAAGTGTAGATCATAATTGTCATTCTAGATTAGTAACATTATGACTAGTCAAACTTACTTAGCTGTCTCATCATCATGAGGCTGATCTTAGTTAATCATTAATTATCTCAAAGATTAGTTGCCCACTTAAATGGAACAAATACTTTCTTTCCCCCTTTTTTTAAAAAAAAAAGAAAAAAAGAAAAAACGTAGAGGGTGTTTGGTAGGATGAAAACATTTTTCATAAGATATTTTTTCAATTTTTTTATGTCTGATTTATCAAAATATTTTAAAAAGTATTTTCTCTTGAAAATAAGTGCTTATTAGAAATGAGAAAAATAATTAGGAAAAACAAGTTTCATAAATAACATTTCAAATTTTTTTTCCATCCAATTCAAGCCCCCCACCCCCCCGGCCCCTAATTCCCTCACTCGATCTTATCCCACCCTCTTAGTCTCTTGCTAGGTTACACATAAAAATGAGATAATACTTTATTTGAATACTCACTAAACATTTAAAATGAACGAAAAATTAAATTACTTATCTTTTTATATAATATTTAAAAATATTTTGCTTCGTACCAAACACATGATCCTTACAGCTTGTTTGGATGGTGGTTTTTGATAGTATGGTATGGTATGGTTATTAAGAGAACGACGTTTGTTTTGATTGTTTCATTAATTATATGGTATGGTATGGTTTAGTTTCATGGTTCTGTAACCATGAATATCCTCACTTTTTGAAACCACCAATTTGGTGGTATCCCATGGTTTTCTTATTTTTTTTCCAATTATACCCTTATTTAAATCTAAATAGTTCTAATTTGTCCTTTATTTTTTATTAAACTTTACCCTAATATATATATTGTTTTTGTTTTACTTATTTTTCTTCGCATCAACTTTTGAAACTTTTTTTCGCCTCTCGTTTTTTCTTTCACATTTTTTTTATTGAGTTTTTTTTAAGTTCTTACTTTTTTTTATTTTCTTACGTTGTTTATATGGTTTGGAGATAAATTAGTTTGTATGTTTCCCTACTTGATTCTATGTATTTATTTTTTTAAAAAAAATTAAAAAGATATTGATAAATTTAATATTTATACTAATTAAGGACATTTTTGTAAATTTATAAGCTACGATACAATACCATACCGTCAAATAAAACAACAAATTATCATTAAACAGTAGCAACCCATACAGTTTATCCAAACATTGTATGGTATTGTACTGTACGATACCATACCATACCATACAGTACCATACATTATGAAACCATGGCAAATCACCATCCAAACAAGCTGTTAATGTAGTTCCTAATGCATGTTTTTCTCATGTTGGTTAGGAAACTAGGAATTATTTTTTATTTTAATATATCTTTCCAATATTATAGTACAATGAATTAATTCTCCCATCATCAATATTTCAAAATAATTTATTTTCTGAGTGATTCTAAAGATATTCTGTTTACCGAATTTAATCTTATTTAATCTGCAACTATATTCATTAATTTTGAAATATCATGAGCTTATCATATACCGTAAATCTTAAGCTATGATTAAAGTAATTTAAATACCTTATCATTGGAAAAAAAAAAATCTAAATAATAAATATCACTGCAGAAATAATTGAATTGACCATAATAATTAAACAAATAGCATTAATTGGCATATCGATCTATAGTATTCAAGAATATCATGCCCGTGATTTTATCTAATACTATCTAAAAAATCATATAAATTCATTATTATATTAAACGTGGAATATTGATTGAGTGCATTAAAAACTAAAATCTTACGTGAATGCAAAATATTTAGTGAATTAAATTGTCTCTTTAAGCAGATAATTGATCCAAATAAACCCACAGAAATGGAGGATAATAAAGACAACTTTCAAACCCATGCTTAAATAAAACACGATAATAATATTAATGTATATATATTATCTTGTTATTTTATTTTTTGGGAGATTAAAGCAAGAGGCCTGTTAAATAAAATAAATTATTTGTTTATCAATACTGAACAGTGACCAGCCCCTTCACGTTTCTTTTGCAGATTTTTGTCTTCCCAATCCTAACAATTAAAGATTATCTACTTTTAAATGCTGAAATAATTAGTAAGAAATTAAAGATTTCAAATTTAATTAAAAAATATCATGACATTAGATAGGAAGGAGTAGAGGTCGCGAATTAGAGCAGAAGGTTAATAGGTTAGCAGGGTTAGGTTGATGTCTGGCCCTGGGGTATTATAGGGCACTAGATTTTGTCGAATCCGTATATAATGTATTGTATATCTGTATTATATGTGTTAAATTTGCAATATTTACATAATATCATGTGGTTTTCATACTTCGCTCTTCCTATTGCTTTCTTTCCTTTCCTTTAGGTCATATCTAGTTTATTCAGCTTTTGGATTGTTGAGACGATGGTCCCCAGGAAACAGCCTCTCTACTTTTATGAAGTAGTAAGGTGTGCGTACATTCTACCCTTCCCAGACCCCACTTGTAGAATCTCACGGGATATATTGTTGTTATAAATTTAAGTAAAAATATGACAAAATGAAAATGTTAATTTGTTTCGATTTCTTTCAAATCACACATAAGTCTCACAATTCAAGAAAATTTATGTATACTCCCTCATTATTGATAATAATTGTTTACTATTAACTTGACATAAAATTAAAAAATAGTAAATAATAAATAATAAAGGTAAATATACTAAATTATTTTTTAAATATAACAAATATAACATTTTGAAAAATATAATAGAAAAATGAATATGATTAATAATTACAAAGAACAAGTGGGGAGGTGATTAGATATGATATGGTGAAACTTGATCTCACCAAGGACATGACCTTAGACAGGAAGGAGTGGAGGTCGAGAATTAGAGTAGCAGGATAATAGGGTAGATAGGAAGGAGCGGTAATTGTCTGCCTTTATATGTTAAATCGCTTTAGTCTGTCTTTATATGTTACTATCTTGTATCTACGTATTATCATGTGTTCTTCTCTTTCTTGCCTGTTTATCATATCTAGCTTATTCTGCTGATGGGTTTTTGTGATGAGGGTTTCCAGGAAACAGTCTCTCTACCTGTGTGGTAGTGGTAAGGTCTGCGTTCATCTTACCCTCCCCAAACCCCACTTGTGGGATTTCACTGGGTATGTTGTTGTTGTTGTTAATTACAAAGAACAAGTGTTTAGAGAGAATTAATCTGATGTGTATTGAAGTATTTAGTTGCAGAAAAGGATCGGTGGGTATTTATATACAAGGTTAACTCCTAACTAACTCCTTAATAATCTTCATTAATTAGCTAATTAATTACTAACTAATCACTTGCTTATTATCTCCAATAATAATAAAGGCAAATTAAAAGCTATGCAATAAAAATTTCTCCTAATTTTATAATGTGAATAATATTATTAAATTTTTTTTATATAGTGAATAATTATTATTGAACAGAAAGGTAGTAAATATTATTTTGGTGTCTCTATACTCTATAGTATGAAGAGTATTTTATATTAAGCTGTGTATATAATTAATTATACTCCACATTTATTAACTATGGGGACAGCTTGTAAAATTAGAAAAGGCTTGAGTTAAGGCGCCCATCTCTCCTTTTAACACGTGTCCACGTGGTGAACCCTCAAAATAATTACAGAAATTATTGAAAAAAGGGGGAAAATGGTTCCCATCAATACTAAAAGTAATTCTTTTATTTTCCTCCTTGTTGTGTCATTTCACAAAATAATCTTTGACTTAATATTCTTAAGTACAATAAATAAATAGTATCAAATTGACAAGATAAGAAACATTAATTTATGCCCGTCTTAATCGTTGCATGTACATTGAAAATAGAAATGGAGTAGGGTTTGGATAAAGAAAAAGTTTTCTTGAAAAGCTATTTTATTTTTTTTATTATTAAAAATTTTGAAATTCAGTTACGAATAGTTTTTAATTAATTAAACTTTCATATAACTCATCATTAATTTATAATTAACTGATATTCCCTCTATCCACTTTTACTTGTCCTTATTTCGCTTTACTAAATTGAAGTAGCTAAGTTTAATATTTGAAATCTAAAATTTAGATGGTTGAAAATTATACAAAATATATCTTAAAAGTTTGATCAAAGTTCATATAGTTGGACTTTGACATCTGAAATAGTAACAATTAAAAGTGACGAAGGGAATATTATCATAAAATTTTTATTGTTTAGCTATGAAATTTGGTGAAAGCTAATTTCTTGTTTTATTGTAGTATTATGATTTATGAGGCATGTGGTTATGAAGTGAGATTTTGTTTATTGTTATCCAACCTTTTCTTGTGAAGATTATTAGTTGTTGGAAGAGACATTTGAGATGTTGACTAAGTTAATTTTATGGACCCTTTATTGGTAAGGGATTAACACATTTTTCATTTATTAGTGAAACACATGGGATTGGAGATAACACAGCAACTTTGGTCTCACAAAGCCTTAACATTTTAGTACTATTGTTTAAGATGGCCTATATATCTCTTTGCTTTAATTATTTGATTTGCCCTCTTTGGTAACATACATGACCACGTATATACATATAATATCTTCATTATATATATATATATATATATATATTGAGTTTGAAATTTTGGCGTTAGCGATGTTGGGGCTTAATAAATGGGCGATCAATAATATCAACATGTATATTACTTAGAGATATGAATGCTCTTGGTCATGGAAAGTGTTCGTATGAGTTTGTTGAGGTAGTAGGTCGTTTAATTTTTCTTTAATATTTTGTGGCATGAAGGAAGCGGACACTTTAAAGAAAATGGTGTCACGAGATCAGAATTTGTAATAAATTTTATTGTGTATATATAAGAAGAATTATAATTTTATTGTACATAAAAAAAACAGCTCAAAAAAAAAAAAGAATTGTCCAAGCCTCTGTAAGAAGATCACCAATTTTATTAGCCATGTGATGTGAAATTTCTTCATTCTTAAATATCCTGAAAATGTGATTTACATTTTTCAGATGTCTCATTAGTTATTTATCAATAAAATAAACAGATATCAAAAACATGTCTGAAATATTCTTTTTTAGAGTTTTCATACCTAAGCTATTAGGAATGCGACCGGTTTCATATCTAAATTATCACTTTTTAGTTTGAGAAACATACATTCTCTTTTATTACACTCTCATCGTGGTGAGTGAACTACATCTTATCTTTTATTTTGAAAAAAATTATCACATCCACATGGACAAAATATTTCACTTGCACAAAAATTAAATAAATTATTAGTATTAGTTAAGGTTAAATATTAAAGAATTGTTAAATAAAATGCAAATTTTTTTTTTTACTCCACTCCACCAATTCCTCTCACCGGTACCCCCAAACCCCAAATTTTAGTTTTTTATCTTATTTTAAAAAAAAATTATCATTTTTTTAAATAAAATTCTTACTTTATCCCTCTCCTCTTTACAAAATAATTAATATATTGTTTTAATTTTTGTATAAAAATAATATAGCTCACCCATCATCATCATCATCATTATTAATATATTATTAAAAAATAATCTATCCACCCACCTAATTCTTCGCTTTTAACTTTTTTTCATTTTGTGTTAAATATATATGTGCGGACGCGTGTGGAGGGGTGAGGTACGCAAGTCGAAAGAATATACATATCTAACACAAAATAAAAAAAATATTAAAAAAATAAAAGCAAATTAGGAGCAAAGTATTAGACGGGATGGGGTAGAATTTTATTTTATTGAAAAAATTGTGTTGTTTTTTAAGCAAAGAGAGGGAGGCAGTGAAATCTTTTTTTTTTATAAAAGAAATTTTCAAAAAATAAAAGAGCGGGAATTGTGGGTGGAGGGGGTTACGGGGGTGATGCAATGAGATGAGAAAAATATTTTAAATTTATATTGTAAAAAAAAATTGGGGGGATGGTAATACTCTAAACTTTAATTTTTTTTCATCAAAATGAAATATTTTATTCATGTGGAACGTCATATGATAAATTCTTTCAAAATAAAAGAGAGATTGTGTTACAGACACCATTCAACTAATAAGTGATAATTTAAGGATGAAATTCACAATCTCAATAATTTAAACGCGATTTTTTTTATAATATTTAAATAATAATAATTATTCATACGTCACTGTCACTGATTTATGGGGAGTTTAAATTACTCTACGTGAGTAGAACGAAAGGAAGCAACTGAAAAAGGAAAGAAAAAAAAGAAAAGGGGCAAGCAAATTGTGAAGCCTAACGACGTTACCTAATTGACCTCTTTTTTTTGTTTCTTTAATGATTTTGCATAGTACGAATGTTAGGTAACTAAAAACAATTACTATAACGCCACTTTATATTTTATGAGTTATGACCAAGTATAATAGAAATTTTTAGATAAACTTAAAATTTTCTTCGTTTTAATTATGCCGTGTGATGACTCAATAAAATTGATGATCTAAGTTGATTTATAAAAGACTTATTAAAAATTAATTTACAAATCTATTATAGTTAAAATTTAACTTCATCTTGTTTTAACTAGAGATTTTCCTAAAATTAAAAAGGAATATCGTACTAGAAAACATTTTCTTCTTTAGTCAACCTTGTGTGTCTAAAATCGAATTATTCAAAAAATTCAAATTAACTATCAAATACCAAATAAAAATAATTGAACCCCTCAAAATTTAATGGTATAAAGCGTTTTGTGTTGGCTTGACTCTCTAACTGGTCCTAATTAATGGAATATTACAAATTTGAAATGGTCTATATATTGATCTTATTATAGATCGTACATAGATAACAGTTGGAGTTGGATGTTCTCTCACTTGAGAGCTCTGGTGAAAAATAAATATAAATAATAGTTCACCTCATATTTAAAATGTGTATCACTCAAATCTATGTATCTTTCGATGAAACGCCTTTCTTTTATTTCTTAAAAAAAATCTAATTAATTAATTTTTGTTTGATCACGAGCCATTGTAGTGGGTGGTTGATTCAACATTTCCCCACCTCTGCAAAACTATTAAAAACACACATGTCCTATCTCATATGTTGTACTAGAGGCTCGTTTGGTTGATGGTGTTGGAATATTAATATGTAATCTCACCATAAAATCCCCTATAAGATATATAATATAGTGGGTGATTGACCATATTTATAAGAATTAATTAATTATCATTGCATAATTAATTGGTGATATTAACTAATATTGACATCAAATTATTCGAAAAGCTACATGAACATATATTATTATTTTATTTGGAATAGAAAGTCGGAATTGTTTCATATTTGCGATATGTTTGATATGAAAAAAAATGACTTTCCTAATATAAATAGACAAAATAAATATCATAAATAATTTTCAAATTTATTATCTCCTTCGCAGCCATTCAAACGTCTCCAACCTCCATGACCATTATTCCACCCCCTCTACCCCTAAACCTCAACCCACTCCCCTCCCCACTCCACCCTTAAAATGTTTTGCCAACTTATAATATATAAATATTTTTGAGATACTTTATTTCTTTTATTTACTTATAAAAAAATTGAGCAAATTCAGTGCACTAAATCTTACACTATGTGTTGGGTTTGGAAAAAGGTTATTCGATCACAAGAATCTATTATAAGCAATCTTACCTTACATTTCTGTCGGATACTGTTTTCAAGGCTTGAGCTCGTGATCTTCTGATCATATGACAACAACTTTACTAGTTACTTCAAGTACGTAAAAAAAATCTACTTATTCTCGAAAAAAATATTTTTCACGGAACCAAACACACCCTTTTTTATTTGTGTAAATTGAAAGAGAATCCTAGTAATATTCTGGTCTTGGTCAACAAAAAGATGATGAGTCTGGTATGTGCAGTTCCGAAAGCTCATACTCATGACTATGGTCTCTATATATGCCTCAGTTTCCGAGCAGGTGCTGCTAACCTGCAATTTTGTCTTCGCTTCACATGGCCCCAAATTTCGAATTTTTAGCGTTTGTACATGTGATATAAAATCAACGTTCAATTATAATATTTGAATAAACATTATTTTTTTAAAAAAATATTTTTATTTTTAAATAAATAAAATTCTAGTTTTCAGTCATACATCTCCAACTTCCATAACAAAACCTCAAAGTGAAGTTCATGCCCAAAAATATATAAAAATTGTGAACCTCATTTTAACTTCAATCATTAATAATTTAGCTCAAATTTTGTTCAAATGCCTACTGAAGCCTATGAAGATAAGATATGGTCCCCCTTCTACTAATTTTCTCACGTTGAAAGCTTTTATTTTATTATTAATAAGAATTTTATAAACACTAATGATTTGTAGATTTTACCAGGAAGGGGATCTTTTAATTCTTCATTATCTTTTTAAAAAAATATCTGTGAGGAGACAGGAAATAGGGATCTTCAAAAAAGCACTTGTGTAAACTTGAAGCTACCGCTATTTACCTCATCGTATGGCACGAATATCCGAGTGGGTGAAATTCGAAAAAAGAAAATACTCTTATACTATTTTGAGATATTTAATAATATTTATCTACGTTATAAAATTAAAAAATTATTTTACACTTAATTTCTAATTTATTTTTGTCATTAATTATATTCATTTTTCTATTACAATTACAATTTATAAGACATTATATTTAAAGAGTAATTTGGTAAAATTATATCATTATTTATTATTTCTTAATTCATGTGCCAAGTCAATAGGGGATAAGTAAAGATAAACGGAGGGAAGTAGTGTAAACTAAACCGATAATGTATCCTCTCTTTATTTATTTTTGCTTGTCACTGTTTCGTTTTTCGATATCAACTTGACTAAACTTCAAAGAAAATTGAAGTAGCTAAATTTAATAGTTGAAATCCAAAATTTAGATGGTTAAAAACTTTAATCCTTCTCACAATAATATGATAACAAAATATATTTTAAAAATAAATGGAGAGTATATATAGTATTATCTTTTATGTAAAATATTAAAAAATAATCGCTCGATAATATTTTAGTAATAATATCATATTTGAATTTAAAACTTACTAACGTATATCACTTCATTAAGTTTTTTTAGCAACTTCATTAATATTGTCTCCTCTGCCATTCATATAATATAAAAAAATGATTTAAACAGGGAAGTACCTTAGTTGATTGGACGGTTAGCTAATAATTAGTAAACAGAAAAAATACTTAATATAAATAGTTTATTATACAAGGTAACATTTGAAATGAAAATGAAATAAATTAATAAAATTATGAATTCTCAACATAATAATCGACGTGAATTTGATATAATCGATTTTTAATATGAATATAGAATGTTATATAAATAAAAATAAATATTTAGAGAAAATAAAAAGTGAAGGAGCATGGGTATTAGATATCCGGGCCACATGTGCACGTGTCGGATTCTTATGCTCCCTATGATGCTCTGCTTCCAAGTTATGCCTTACCTTTTATTATGCCCATTTAAGTTCGTTCTATACTTTTATTGTTTTCTTTAAAAAGGATAATATTTAAGTTTGCTTTTTTAGTTTCACAAAATATTTCATTCAAATTTACCATTCAAGAATAATTAGGATTAAACATATCTTGGCTGTTATAAAGATAGATAGATTGCTCATATTGATTTAGGGCATATTTTTTTCCAATGCATGGACATCTTTTTCAAAAAAAAAAAATAATAATAATAATTAACCTATCGAGTGAAAATCTTATGCGGTTTAAGAAGGATGCATGTGAATTTTATCATTATCTTATAAAAATAGAGAGATCGTTTTCGAAAGACTCTACTTAAATATATTAACTTTAAAAGCAAAAAATACTAAATACAAAAATAATTATACTAGAAATTTATGTTTGCTCTACGTAGAGTATTTACATTTGCATTTAAATTTATATAAAAAAAAAACTATATCATTAGTTGTATTATCATTTTAAGTCGATTGCTACGGTAGCAATTTATCCTTACTCTATTAGCACTTCTCTTCTATAGTAATAACAAAAGTAATTATTCATGATCGCACTTCCTTTTTTGACTTACTTTCTTTTTTAGTTAATTTAAAAAGAAATAATATATTTTTATATTTAATAATAATTTAACTTTGAGAAAAGATAAATATTAATATTTTTTGTAAAATCAGAGGGAAAAAGAGAAGTCTATTTGGATCCTTCTATTTAACTTCTTCAGTCTCATGACTTTAGGGATCCTACGCTGACTTCTCACGTATTCTCTCTGTCCATCTTTACTTATTCCGTATTGACTTGGCACAAATAATAGAAGTAATTTTATCAAATTATACTTTGAATGTAATAAATACAAGGTCTTTAAAAATATAATAGAGAAATATTTATAATTAATGATAAGGGTAAATTAGGAACTAAGTATAAAATTATCTTTTGATTTCATAAAGTGGACAAGTATTATCGGACATCCCAAAATAGTATAAGGGACAAGTAAAAATTGACGGAGAAAGTAAAAAATTGGTAAATTCAAGATGGTCTATTAACTCACCCTATATATAGTCTTTGAACTTCAGAAAACAATATACATAATATATTAAATTGAAAATGCTATCAAATATAGTATCTTTCAGCAGCCAAATAGATATGGGAATATGTTGGGATTCATAAATTTTTTAATTAAAAAATTTGCATTAAAAACTCTATGCTAATTAAGATTAGAGAATTTTAACAGTCTAATTAGTTGACTATCTGATTTTTCACTTTATAATCTCCTTCCTATTTCTTGGTTAAATTGAAACCCTATTTCTTGGTCAAATTGAAAGAAAAACTTATCCAAAAATAATACTCTTTTCACTTTGTCCTAATATAACTTTTTTACATTCTAAAACTATGTGAATTTTAAAATATAATTTTCAAATATGATAAGACATGCATAGTACTTTTGGAGCTGTTTTAAAATGTTTCAATCAAAATTTAAAATACGAACTTAATTTAACTTTAGAAATTAATCAAATATAATTAACTTTTGCGAGAGGAAAATATTACCTAAATCAAAGAGGGAGTATTGAATAATTTGATATTTATATGGTTTTAGTGTTCAATCAAGCACAAGAAAATGAAGTATATCTCATTTTTCCATATTGAAATCACATTGGAAAAAGACTTGGAAAGTTTCACTTTCACTTTTGTGATTTCCTTTTTTTGGCTAAGCATAATGAAGAAATTCCAATACATAAAGATTATAATAGAATGATTAAAAAAAATGTTTTTTTTTTAATTGAAACAAAAAAAAGTATATACAATTTAATCTCGAGTATAAATTTTTTATATGATTTTTTTTTAATTGGGAGCTATACCTTTAACATATACCTTGCCACGTGTAATTTAAATATAATTGAATTTCATTATATAGGAAAAAAAAAAGGATAATGTATAAAGTTTATATTTAAATTTTCCATTGGCAATTCAGGTATCCTTTGAAATTTTCACGCGTTAAGAAAAAGAAATACATTTAATAACTTAATCCTAAAAGTATTTATCTAAATTAATTTAATTTATTTTTTTCTTAAACATCTTGCTTAATTAACTCATTACAAATTAAATCAGTAAAAGTAAATTTGAATAAGTAATAAATGACTTTATTTTTTTAAACAAGTCAAATATTTTAAATAATAACAGTTCGACAAAAACAACTAATATTTTTCTCGTCCTATCTATTCAAAAAATGTGTTTTGCGTTTGACATACTTTAAAGATTCTCAACAGATTCTATTCTTCTTATTTTTTAAACGGACCGTTATATATTTTTCAAATTTATTTTATTATTATTTTATCTATTTGTTGTGAAACATTTATATATTATTATTGGAATTAATAATTAATTTTATCTTTACAATCTATAATGGGTGAAAGACAAAATGAATTTTGGATTGTATACAAATTTCTACGAGTGGAATTAAAACTATATAGTAGAAAGTTATTTGTTGGCTGTTTTGTCCTAATCAAGTCATTAATTAAATATAATTTTAATATTAATCCGATAAGTTAAGAATTTTCTTATTAATAGTCTGCTTTCTTTGAATAGACATTATAATAAGTTTAAGGGTCATTATATTTAGGTTTCAAATTAGTCATGCTTAATTGCTTATATATTATGGATTCCTACCAATTATTACAAATTAAGCATGTTATTATTAGTATGCTTTTGCTGAATTGCAGAGATTAATTCAACTGAAAAGTAATTTCTTATTTTACAATAGAAATAAACTAAAAACATCATAAAATTTAGGAAAAATTATCTAATTACACTTTTTTATTTATCATATTTTTTATTATTTTCATCCGTTCTAAAAAATTTTAAAAATCCCTTCTTTCCATCCAGATACATTAATTCAGTAATCCAGAAGCATAAATTCTGATTCTTAAATTAACTCTAAGTTCAATATATCATGCTTTAAATGCTACCTACTGATATTTAAAAATTTAATTTTTGGATTCAAAACTGAATTAATGTATTTGGATTACTGAATTAATGTATTCGAATTGCCATATTTTTTAAGGGATTTCTATAAATTAAAAAAGAATAGAAAAAAATAATTACCAATGTGATTTATGTAAAATCTACTAAAATTTATTGATTTATCTTTTTATAAAAATCCATCCCAGACGTAACAATTTGAGTATATCATTTGAAAGTGAGTAATTATGCAGTATTTAATTTACAATTTAAAATTCATATAGTTAATTTTTATATAAAAATAATATATAAATTTTATATTAATAATGTCCACGAAACTCTAATCCTTGCGACTTCATGAATTTGTTAATTGTTGAATCGGCAAGGTAGACGTTTACTCATTGTTCTATGTTTTTTCGGAAAGTTTATTTTTGAAGGACATTTTTCTTGCTATTTTAAAACTAAATAATTTCATTTTCTTTTTTCAAAACTAGAAAAAAAATTCAAATTTAATCGATCTTTTCTTAATTTAGAATTTTAAAAAATATAATTAATTGTTTATTTTATTAATAATAAATATAATAATGATACGTGAAAGTCACAATTTGCACTCTTTTCTTTTTCAACTTTCAATTAATTTGCATTTTGATTTTTTTAAGCAACGCCCTAAATTTTTCCTATTGAATAATTAATTTAAGTAAACTCAAAGCTTGAGTTTCACCTTAATTGAATTTTTCTTCATCAAGTGATCTAAATTATAATTTTTGTTTAATTTAATGTTATTTTACACTATCACAAACTAATAAAAAATTATTTTTATTTCTTGGTGCAGTGTATTCCAACTTTTTATATATATTTGGGAAATAATCAAATCATATTGATATTAGTATCGAAGAGAAATCAAAATGATGAGTTAATTTTGAAAAAAAATAATTTTAATTATATAAAATAAAAAAAACTAAAAATTAATACGATTTATAAAGGAATTGCACCTCTAATTATTGATTAGGTAAGAATTCCCTTTTGTGATGTCATTATTAATTTGTGAAGAAATTGCAACAAAAATAAAATTAAAAAATAGGAAAAATCCAGCTGAAAAATATATTTTTAGACAAGGCAGATGATTACAAGGAGTTAAAGTGTCATTTAAAACCCCCATCAAACTACTTCTATTTCTCATCTTCCACATTGATCTTCCCCTTCTCCGTTCAACCCGCCGCCGTCCTCCGCCTCCTTGCGCCGCCGTGACTAGTCAAAAAATCACAGCTTTTCTTTCTTCTGCATAGTAATATTACTTCAACGGTGTTAATGGAAATGACCATTCTGCCACTTCCTTAATACCCTTGTTTTCAGCATTATTATATAGTTCCCAACTTTCCCCATAACTCTATTTATTTTATAATTCTATCAAAGACTCAATTTTTTTTTGGTCATCACAAAATTTTTAAGAATATTCCCTTGGTTTCAAGCTATTTTCAGGTCCTTCTCCAAAACCCCACATCCATTTTTTTCTTTACTTACATGTTTATACAACACATCCTCTGTAAAGATACATGTAAAATACTATGTGGGTGTCCTTTATTTTATTGTAATTTTGCTTTGAATTTTCAAATGTGGATTGATCTTTAGTTCAATTGAAAAAAATTGGGAGTGGATCAAAATGCGTGTAAGGGAAATGCATCCACTCTGTTGTATAACATTAGAGACCCCGGAGATCGGAGACCAGTCGCCGGAGCCAACGTTGTTACGGACGGGCTCTGCTGTAGTTTACTCTGGATCTGATATAAATGCTGGAGGATCCGATGTTGCTGGAGTCGCCGGAATCTTGTACAAGTGGACGAATTACCACAAGGGGTGGAGATCCCGGTGGTTTACTCTCCGGAACGGAATACTTTCTTACTCCAAGAGTCGCCGACCGGACCATCTTGCCGGGGATGATATCAGGCTCATCGGTAATATCCCCGCCGGTAACCCCAGCCGCCGGAAACATGGAAAATCTGTCGGCATTGTTCATCTTAAGGTATAAAAGGAAAAAAATGGTATCTTTGGGCTTTGGGGTTCTGCAATCGGCGAAATCTTGAATTTCAGATAATTTATTTGATTGTTTAGATATCTGAGCCATTTTTGATCCATTTTTTCCAATTGTCCGATGGTTAATGAATTGTTTCATTTGTTTTACTCATAGTTGGAAGTTTTTACAGTGCAATTTGACTGGTTGTTAATCACAGTGGGTCACATCAGCAGGTGAAAGAAAATGGGAGAGAGTCATAGGCCTCAATATCAATGAGGCTAAAAAGACTCTTCTCTCTAGTAGACCTACGTTTATGGTAAAAAACTATGACAAACATCGTCACTTTTTTTGGGAGTTTTCTTGTTTCTTCCTCGAAAAATCAGAACTTTTATCATCATCTTTGTCATAGCATTAACTTGGAATGATCCATTTGTCATCTTCCTTGATGAGTTTCTTTCCTTTTTCTTTGCTGTTGCAAGATGTATGGTTGTGGGAAGTGGGGTTGAAAGTTATGTTTTTTCTTCATTAAAAATATTAGTTGCAATAGTAGCCAACAACCAAAAGAATAGTGAATTCTCTTTCTATCTCTAACTTATTTCTTTAATGTATTAGTAGTTATCATGTTTGCATTTTATCCCTTTTCTTAGAGGTTTAGTATTACTAAGAATTCATTGAAATCTTCATTATTTTAAGGAGAGAATGAGGGAAACTGGGAAAGGATATTCTTCTTCTACAATTGCTGGTGGAATTATGACCTCACTTATATTCTATGTTGTAGAACTTGGCTTCTTTGGTGTCTTGATCTGTCAGCTCTTATGATGTTTGTTTTAGGTTGTCTTGATGTATCTTTATCTTATATCAATATGTTCTCTCATATAATGACATTGCCAGTTGTCCACTAGACTAGCAGTGACCTTCTTTTTTCTTCATTGCCTGGATATTTTGACTTATATTGGAGCAGGAGATCTATTAGATAGTATAATGAGTTTGTCTTTCATTTTGCTATGACAAGAGTCATTTTTTCGACTTTATAGTTCATAGTTGCTCCTTTTTTTCTTTCAAAAATGTTTTTTCATGCTTTTTGTAGTATTTTTACCGTGATTTCTTCACTTTCGTTATTTCTTTTTCGATCTACCTTGACATGCTCTTCCATGAGCTGGAGATCTATTAGAAACAATCTCTCTACTTCCCAAGGTAGGGGCAAGGTTTCCATACATTCTATTCTCCTCGAACTCTATTTGTGGGATTATACTAGGTATGTTGTTGTCATTGACAGAAGATATTTTTGAAGGAAAATACTTTCTATCAAATGGAGGAAAATGACTTCCTCCACTTATTGATATAAGTCATTTTCCATAAAACATTCTTCTTTTTAACTTTATAGCACTTGATCTAACCACAGTTATTAATGTTTAAGCACAAAATAGTTTCACCTAAGCACTTTCTGATTTGGTAATAATATTATTCTCTAGATAGTCCTTTTTACCAAAAATATTTTTCACTCTGACAAAAAATTTCCAAGATTTTTTCTCCATGGAAAATGATTTCCATGGTACCAAACACATTCAAAGTAATAAATGTTCTTCCATTAACCTTGAGATGATTGGGTGGATTCCTTACAGGTGTCATCGTTCCGTGAGAGCAGGTCTGATAATAGGCGATTCTACATATTTACAGCTACCAAATCTCTTCATTTGAGGACACATTCAAAGAAAGAACGGGCTGCTTGGATAGAAGCTTTGATATCAACAAGAAATCTTCTTCAGTTGAGACCTTTGAATGATAATCTCAACCTTTTGCAAAATGATGTATCTATATCTACTGAAAGATTGAAAAACCGGTTGCTTGAAGAGGGCATTGGTGAGGGACTTGTCCAGGACTGTGAACAGATCATGCTATCGGAGTTTTCAGAAATAAAAGGACAACTTAAAAGTCTTTGTGAGGAGCGCTCCAATTTGATAGACACGTTGAGACAGTTGGAGGTAATATATTCTCCTCATAATTCACATGTGAAGTGACTGGAACCAGTTCATGCAAATTAATAAGGAGTATAGCTTACTGCACTTGATTTTATTTTACTAGGAATATCCATTTCTCTAAGTACCTTTGGATTTGAATCTGTGACCAAATGTTCCGAAACTATCTGAAGTAACATAGAAATTTGATTTTCCAGTTATTTGCAGCAAAAGCTAAGGTAATGTCATGAGAAAATCCTTTGTGCATTATCTTGGTATTATGCTTTCTGGATCATCTGAGAATAAGATCCTTAGTGGCTTAGATTATAATGTTTAGAATTCTCCAGTCAGATTGGAGTTGACGGTTTCAAAACACATTGTTGTGACTTTTAACTATAATTGTGATACTTTTTCTTTCCTCATTAGCCCTTATAACGATTTGTTTCTTCGCAAGATGAATGCCGATTGCACTTAGGTTGCTCCTAGGGGTGTTCACGGTTTGGATAAAAATCGATCCAAACCGAAAAACCAAACCAAATCGATTTTATTTGGGTTTAGTTTGGTTTTAGTTTTTTAAAAATCGATAGTGTTTGGTTTGGATTTATTCAAAAAAACTGAAAAAACAGTCAAACTGAACCGACAAATCATATACATATATTTTATGTTTATACATACATAATATATTATTTATAAAAATTGTTTTAAAGATCTTATATACATTTTTATCAAATTTTATTTTTAATCTATTATGAAAGTATACATGCTGAAAACGAGAACAATTATCTTATTGATTTCATCTATATGATGTGTGACAATTCTTGGGGGGACTGAAATATCATTCTCTCTTCCTTCTACGCGAAAATGGTGAATTTTGAAACTTTATTCACAGTAAATTCAGTGATTGAAATTTCTATAATAGCAGTCTTTCTAACTATTTTTGATTTTGAATGGATTAGTGTCACTTTTTCTTCGTTTTGAATGTATCATTGCTGTATGGGGTTTTACAGAATAGTGGTTAGACCATCTTTGCTGTATGGGGTGGAGTGTTGGCCAATCAAAAATGCACATGTTCAGAAGATGCACGTCACAGAGATGAGGATGCTGAGATGGATGTGTGGGCACACAAGGAGGGATAAGATTAGGTATGAGACCATTCGGGAGAAGCTAGAGGTAGTCCTGGTGGCTGACAAGATGAGGGAAGCGAGACTGCGATGGTTTGGACATGTGCAGAGAAGAGGTAGCAATGCTCCTGTAAGGAGGTGCGAGAGGTTGGATTTAGGAGTCACTAGGAGAAGTAGAGGTAGACCGAAGAAGTATTGGGGAGAGGCGATTCGACAGGATATGGCAAGACTTGATCTCGCAGATGACATGACCTTAGATAGGAAGAAGTGGAGGTCGCGAATTAGAGTAGAAGATTAATAGGTTAGCAGGGTTAGGTTGATGTCTAGCCGTGGGGTATTGTAGGGCAGTAGGTTTTGTCGAGTCCTTTTATCATGTGGTGTCTTTATCTGTATCGTATGTGCTAAATATAGTATTTACATATTATCATGCATTTTTCATTAGTAGTTGCTCTTCCTATGCATTTCTTTTCCTTTCCATTTCGTCATGTCTAGTATTCTGTTTGTGGGTTGTTGAGACGAGGGTTCCCAGGAAACAACCTCTCTGCTTCTATGAGGTAGTGGTAAGGTCTGCATACATTCTACCCTCCCCAGACCCCACTTGTAGGATTTCGCTGGGTAGGTTATTGTTGTTGTTGTTGTTGAATGTATCATTGCTTTTAATTTTGTGTATGGTTCATAACCGAATAATTGAACCAAACCAAATTGAACCGGTAACAATTAAACTAGTAAATGCATATTATAATTGGTTTAGTTTGGTTTTGAGAATTTAAAATCCGATAAAGTTGGTTTTTGTTTTGACCAATAACCGACCCGACCCGACCCGAACCAACCCGTGAACACCCCTAGACTTGCTCCTATTCACTGCAAATAGCAATAATAGTTACACTTCAATTCCAATCAAGTAGGGTTGGCTATATGATACATATGAATTTTGGTGCAGTCACGGTACATGAGTTAACTTTGTTACAATGATTTGCATATTAACGTAAAAAATGAGCCACTATCTCTAAATTGCATAAGTTTTGCTTCTGAAGGCAGCTAATATTGAAGGTGAGGCTTCTGGGGTTCATGATGGTCAATACCAACTGATGAAGCAATTCTCCAGTTTAGGACGTGGCAAGTACAGTGGTATGTTACTATGTTATACATATACTTCATCTACTTCTACCTGTACAAAACAGTTATGTAAGCAAAACACACAGCCAAATATCTTTCCTTTAAAAGTTTCTTCAACTTTTAACAAATCAGAGTACATTATGATATCGGATGAACTTATTTGTATGAGGGAAAAGGTTATCGTCCACTAATATTCCATTTCCCAAAGTATATTGTAGCAGAACTTCTAGTTGCTCTGCTAATATTTTCTGATTTATGGCCTTTTTATCAGCTCTATTTCATGTCATTATGCTGAACTAAACTATTTTTAGAGCTGATTTATGCTCTTATCACATTTTATATGACATTGTTTGATGAACATTTAGTTTAAGATTGTAGTTTAATATATTTATTGTATTTAGTGATAGGGGAATGGATATTAGAGTAATGATTGAAAAGTTAGTTTGACATCGAAACATTACTTTTAAGTTTAAAATTTGAATATTTGAATGTTTTTAAATTCTTTAAAGGTGCAAAAGTTATGTCAAGTAATATTAGTAGCGGAATAATGTCATATATTTGGGACATCCCGAAATTGGGTAAGAAGAAACTTTGGAGTATCTCGTTGCCTGATTGCATCAAAGCAATAATAGATTAATAGTCTTGCAATATTTTGGAGAAGAATTACTGAAGTTGGCTGTGCTGAAACATTATCAATTGTTATGGGATGGAGACTTGAGATGTTTGCATGCAGAATCTAATAGGTGGCCCAATTACCATTTTAGTTTCCCATGTATATGCACTGAGACCAGTAATAGATGACTACAAGGCTGTGCCTGTTTTTATCAATTTATCCGAAGATAATCTCTATCTGCACTATTCCTTGTCAATATTTTTTAAGTATAATCTCTGTATGTTGGAATGGTTAGATAAAAGCTTTTCAAATATATTTTCATGATCTGTTGGTCGGCTAAATCAGTTACGGCAACTACCAAAGAATTGTAATAATAGGCCAAAGTATATATCTCTATAATTCATAGGGCTTTATCTCAGTGGACCTTTGAGAAGCATTTCTCTCGTCTAAGGGAGCTTAGTATCTTAATGTACAATATTGAATATCTTTAAATGTTTGAACTTTGAAAGCTGTATAGGACTCCGGCAAACTTTTGTTAGCCTTTGGTCAACCAAGAACCTTTCAGTTCGGAGATTTATGTTTTCTTAGTCAAAGAGGTACAAACTGTTATGTGGAAGAAGTGTTGGGTTTAATGCACATCATTTGACCTCACACATTTCATTTCAGAATATAGTACAACTGAATCGTCTGATGATATTGAGAAACAAGAGCTTGATGAAGCATCAGATGAAGAGGAAGCCAACTATCTTGACGCAAATGAAAGCTTTTCTGAACTTCATATATCTTGTGGGTCATCAGTTGGGGACAACATGGAAAATAATATCAATGATGCATCTGCACATTCACAAATTGTACGCAGAACGAAGCTTCCAGATCCAGTTGAAAAAGAAAAAGGGGTTAGTCTTTGGGCTATAATCAAAGACAATGTCGGGAAAGATCTAACACGAGTTTGCCTGCCAGTGTATTTCAATGAGCCAATTTCCTCTCTGCAAAAGTGCTGTGAAGATTTAGAGTACTCATATCTTTTAGATAGAGCATATGAACATGGAAAATCGGTACGATCTTTAATAGTTTCACCTCTTGTTACTACAAGAACATGACTAGGCATTTGTGTTTACCTTCTTGCTTTCTATTTTAGAAGGTGCTTGTCAGGGTCTTCTGAATTATTGATTACATGAAGTTAATATTGCTTGAATTTCTATTCAGCTAATTTATTACTTGCCAAATCTTTCATTGAAGTAGTAAAACAAGTACATTTGAGTTTTCCTATTAAATAAATGTTTAAGTATTGGGAGGCTCAGATAAGGCCTATCTACTATATTCCTTTTAATCAGTACATCAAAAGAAAAAAAAGGAAATGTAATTAGTGAATCTTCTTTTGTTTGGGAAGTCACTGGTTGTATACTTCTGGACTGCAAAGATCCAACTCTTAATTGCTAGGTATAAATTTGTTTATCAGTACACCTTTTTTGGAATAATTGTTTCAAAACGCAAACCACAATCTTTTGTTTTGATGAACAACACAAGTTATAATCTTAATAAAATAATATAGTAGTCCTCTCATGGCAGCTATGGCTTAAACATTGATATTGCGTGTATGAGCCGAATTTATAACTTTGTATGTAGTGCTAATGCATAGCACTTAAGGTTTATATTAACTTGCTTTCTTTTCCAAGGAGCAGTCTTCTTTATTGGCAAGTTTTTTCCAATTATATTAACATGGTTTAGAGCAGTTCTTGGTTAAATGTTTAGCTTTATGTTGATCATCATCTGATTTGTCTTGCTTTTCCAGGGGAACAGTCTTTTAAGAATTCTAAATGTTGCTGCTTTTGCTGTATCTGGTTATGCTTCAACTGAAGGCCGGCATTGCAAACCTTTCAATCCTTTGCTTGGAGAAACCTATGAAGCTGATTTTCCTGATAGAGGAATCCGCTTTTTCTCGGAGAAGGTATTTTATCATATGAATATATAGTGCTGTTATCTATGTATTGAATTGATTCTGTAAATACTAGGTTTATATCTGTGCATGCATTTTCCCCTCGCATACTATTTTGTTAGCAAAACTTAGTTTGTTGTCAAACAGTTAGTACCCACAAAAGCATGCCATATGATTACGGCTAATTCGTATAGCTTCTTTACATTACACTACGAACTAGCAAAAACTGCATGTATCCATATCAAATCTTACACCACCTGTATCGGTTATGCTTCCAGAAAAGAGTCTGTCGAAAGAATGAAATTTATTTATTTTTGTAGCCGTGTCTCTAGGATTGGACATAACATGATTTGAGGTTGAAGTGTGTGACATATTTGAACATGCTAGGTCGATCACGTAACTCCATTGCAGTTTGTTTTCCATGTTAAGTTTCAACAAATTTGAGGATTTACTTTTTGAACTTCTTTTCTAAAGTAATTGAGGGAGCTTATTCTGTGGAAAGTTTTTTGTGAGAAAGAGATGAACATCATATTAGAGAATGATAACAAATGAAAACATCTTATATTTTCTTAGCTTTTGCTACCAAAGTGAATTACTATGAAAAATCAGTTGGGTCACTTGGTAGTTTAACTTACTAAAGAAAGAATTAATTTGGAAAACATAAATCTGAAGCTGGAATTTCATAACTAGATTGTAGTGAGTTGATATTAATGATAGTAATTAGCCAATTCTTGAAACAGGTTAGTCACCACCCAACACTTATTGCCTGTCACTGTGAAGGTAGAGGATGGAAATTCTGGGCTGACAGTAATCTTAAATCAAAATTTTGGGGGAGATCAATTCAAGTAGATCCTGTTGGAACACTAACCTTAGAATTCGACGATGGGGAGATCTTCCAGTGGAGCAAGGTAGGCAGAACCTCATGCTGATCACTGAGCCATTCACAAGATAGTTTGGTTCCTATTGAAGTTCTAGTTTTGTTTGTTTGATTTCGAGACTTTAATATCCTCAGGTCACGACGAGTATCTACAATCTTATCCTTGGTAAGATATATTGTGATCATCATGGGATAATGCATATACGTGGCAATCGTCAGTACTCATGCAAGCTCAAGTACAAAGAGGCATCCATCATCGAACGTAATCCTCATCAGGTAAATGAGAAGTCCTGTAACTAGTTCAACAGTGTCTTATTTTTGTCTATTCCTCCACATACTAACATGTCTACACATTTTAATTTTATTTTACTATTGTCCGGATAATTGAAAATTCAAATGAACTCTACAGGTTCATGGATTTGTTGAAGATGTCTCTGGGAAGAAAGTTGCTACATTATTCGGGAAGTGGAATGAGAGTATGTACTATATCAATGGAGAATGGGCCAGCAAGCCTAAGGATTTATCTGATTCATCTTTATTGTGGAAAAGGAATAATCCACCCCCAAATCTCACTCGATACAACTTGTCTTCTTTTGCGATCACACTGAATGAGTTAACACCAGGACTTAAGGTACAACAGAATGTAAACGAAATCTTCATGTGAAAGATTAATTTTCTCTTTTCATGCTCAGCTAGTTGTCGTTTGTAGTCTGTCTAATCTGCGTGTTTAATCTCGAATAAAGGAGATTCTCCCACCTACAGATTCAAGACTCAGACCTGATCAGCGACATCTGGAGAATGGGGAATACGATAAGGCAAATGCAGAGAAGTTGCGGTTAGAGACACGACAGAGAATGGTATGTCTGCTCCCACTCGAGTCTTCATCATTTTTTGTGTACGCATTCTTTTTTTGACTGTTTATTGTTCTTATGTAGTCCGCAAAATTGTCGTCAATCTGATAATTCGGACTTTTCGTATTTCTGACCATCTCGTTGGGTTTGTCACTCTTATGAGTGGAATCACATAGTTGTATCCTCAGACCCTGTAATCCTCCCAAGTTTCCTAAAATCTTCAAATTGTAACATAGCAAACTTTTGTGAATCTTTGTTTTGTTTGGTCTAAACAAAGCACTTCTCTTTCCTTACAGTCCAGGAAATTACAAGAGAATGGTTGGAAACCCCGATGGTTTCAAAGAGAAGGTGAAGATGGGACTTTCCGGTATATTGGTGGCTACTGGGAGGCCAGGGAGACGGCTAATTGGGATGGCTGCCCAAATATCTTTGGTGAGATCGATCAAGATCTCCTCAGCTCCTTTGAAGGATCCTGATGTTTTAGAAGGTATAAGCTTTGAGAAACTACTACTTCTGTACTTAAATTATGCACTTTTAACACTTCATCTTCCTCTAGCTATTACGAAACAACTGAATGACTACGTGATCAGCTCGTGCTAACACAAGGCTTCGCTTCTAGTTATTTATTACCTCTTTAAAAACTCTTATCTTGACAAATTTCTTTCTTGAAACATACTTGTCAGATTCATATCATGTTTGTTGTAACCTCGTTATCTTTGTTCCCGTCATATGCCCCCATTTAGACCTAATACCACCTTCTATAATTTCCTTTCTGCCTTGTTTTCTGATCTTTGTAAAGGAAATATCAAACATTTTTCAGGGACCTGAAGATTTGTAGATTAAAGAAAACACCTTGAGGAGGGAATTCTGTAGACGGATGGAGTATGTGGTCAGTCCGCGACTGCCCAAATTTTTTAGTTGTTTAAAGATAGTTCTCAGAGGTTGATAAAAGTCAATCCAGAATCCCAAAGGCTTTTGCCAGAATGAAGAGACGAGTTGATGAACAATGGAAGCAAAAAAATAGAGAAGTTCCTTTACTAGGTTTATGCATCAAGATGCTTTGATCAGGCTTATATTTTGTGTTGAAATTGATCCCATTTTCATTATGCTTCATTTTTCTTTGGCTTAGGATTAGTTTAGGTTATTATTATTTGTACTCTTTATGTGGAAAATTAGAAAAAGCCCCCCAAAAAATGTGGATGTATTAAAGTAAACCCAGAACAATAGCTTTTGTAAAGACCTAATGTAGATTAGTGCTACACATGTTGAGATATACACAAACGAACTAGCTTCCTCGTTTCTAAAGTATATTTCTTTGAAACATCTTGTTAAATATTCAATGGTGCATGAAGGATTAAAGATTTGCGTGATTCGAATTTAGTTGAGATTTCAATGCGAGTACTTAGATGGGGTTTCAATGTGGTCTAGGTGAAAATCAAATAAATAAAAAAGGATATTGGACATTACCATATACTATCATCTAAAAGAGTTTGGGTCAAAAATAAAATTAGGAATATGGTTTGTCCTAATACAACCATTTTATTAATTATGTGGACCTATAATACATATTTGTGAGAAGAAAGAGTATACTTGTTTAATTTGTGGGTGTGATTAATGTTCTAATATCTACTCTTAATTACTGGGTCCCCAATTATCCTGAAACAAGTTGGCATATCTGTAGACTACATCTAGAAGGACACTAATAATTGTCTTTTAGTTTTTCAATTTTCATCACTAACCGTTAAAAATTATAGAAGGAAAAATTGGATTATCCCACAAGTACCAATTATTCAGATTTGAATCATTAATCCATTTTGACAAAAGAAGCTTTTGATTTCTCACAATCTAACACATTTAAAGAACTTTCAAAAGATGAAACTCGAAGATAAAATATAAAGATGCTAAGATGGATGTATGGATATATTAGGAGCTAGAAATATAATTATGAATTAAGATATCCGGATGAAATAGGAGCGGCTTCGATAGAGAGGAGATGTGGAAAACGAGATAAGAATATATATAGGTAATCTTGTACATAAGTTGGCCATGGGTGGTTTTAAGAGACATAGAGATAGATTGAAAAAGTATTGGAACGAGCCGATTAGACATAATATTATGCATCTTCAACTTACCGAGGACCTAGATAAGGATTATGAAGGTTATGCATTCAAGTAGAAGGTTGGTTAGATACTTAAGCACATAGTGGATGAATTAATGACATAGCACATAGTAATAAACGAAATGCTACCAAAAATTAAAATCAACATAAATTCAGACACATTTCTTTTTTAAAAAGTCAAGCATGTATAATTGATGAAATAAAAAAATTCACATATATATGGAGGTAATTTAATGTGGGGAGTAATTAAGATGTGGGCATTTTATAGTTTCATAAGTTTGAAACGGCGTAATATATAATATATAAATATAAATATGTCCTTTAACTTGATTTCAACTGATATTTATGTCTTTCAATTTCAGATATGCACAAATAGATATTTAAAACTTGTATAAAGTTAAACAAGTAGACATATGTATCCTTCGTGTGGCATAATACACGTAGGATGTCATGTCGAATATCATGTAGGACAAACATGCCTACTTGTTCACATTTTGAATCATTAAAATGCATAGTTATAGTTAGAGATCATAATTGTTGATTAAAACTAGGTTAATACTCATATTTATATATTATATGCCTTTTGTTATTTTATATGATTTTTTTTTTAATAGAAAAAATGAAGTCGTCAATTTAAGTTTCTATCTAATCTAGAAGTTGATACTTTTAGATTCGTTGTATAGGTATCTCCTCTCTTGCCAGTTGCGACATAACCTGACAACATTTGATTTTTAATGATTTCTGGATCAATATTTATTTATACATAAAATATATGTATATATTGTAAATATCTGGATCATATGTTATAAAATAAAAAAAATAAGAAATAATTAAGTGAAAAGTGTTGGGGTGTGAGGGGACCGCCAGTAAGAAAAGGGAAATATTTAGGTGGTGTGTGATTAGGTCCTAGCGTCGGAACTACGTTTACTGAGTGATCATATAAATATTTTTCATATATTTTTTTTAATATATAGAATAAGTATAAATATTTTGATACGTTGAACATTCTTAATACAAAAATCATTAATGAATATTTTTGACAAAAATATAAATTCCGCCACTATTAAAATTTGCTTCTCACATTAGAGGAAAATTCGAAAGGGGAAAAAAACAAAAAATTCACAAACAGTGTTGGCAATTTGGCAAACACGACAATATGTTCCTGGCTGTATTTTTGCTGTGCACAGTGGATTGACATCCATAATAAAGTATTCCTTTTATCTCGATTTATGTGATATAATTTAAATTAATATGGAGTTTAGAAAATAAATATTTCTCATTTCATGTGATACCCAATGAGTTGGCATGATACTTAAAAGGAAAAAAAAGAATTTTTTTTAAAATTTGTGGTTTAAAATAATTATTAGATATTTGTGTGTTTATAAGTCATTTCATTAAGTGTAAACAGAGAAATTTTAAAGTTAAATCATTTCTAGTTATAATAAGATGACATTCTCTTAGGAACAGACTAAAAAAAAGAAAGAATGTCATATAAAATAAGACAAAGGGAGTATAAACTTTTGAAATTTATGATCTAAAATAATTAATAGATATTTGTGTAGTTAAAAATAATTTTATTAAAGATAACATGAATATTCTAAAATTAAATTGTTAGAAAATATAGAACTGTATCATTTTTTTTTTTGAAACGGGCTAAAACAAAAAGGATTCAAATCTTGATCTCCTCATCTTAATCTTTTTTTAAAACAATTTTTTTGTGTGTGTGGGTGGGGGGTTTTGAATCAAGTTTCTGATTCCGTTACAACAGGCAACAGCTACAAATTGTAAGACACATATGAGTTTGAAACATGTGATCATCTTGTCATAATATCTGGATTTTTAGTACAGAGAGAAAATTATTTTAGTTTAAATTCTAATTTAATTGTTGAAAATGGATAGGACGTCAAGGTTACTATTTTAGTGTAGATATTATTTTGATTGGACATTTTATCTGGTACTCTTTTTCATTCCATCTTAAAAAGAGTTTTTTTATTAACATTTTTTTAATTTTAATTTTTTCATAAAACGTGTTTAAAATGAAAAATTAAATGATATTTTTATATATTTAAATACGTAGCTGGCAATGAAAAGTACGTGAAATAATTATTGTGTTACCAAAATGATTGAAGAAAATTTAGTTGGGAAAGTGGACGAACCAAAACTCGATATACGATATTAATTAATTTTGTGTATTAGAAATTCATGTCCCCAGATTATTGCATTTTCTTGATTAGCCAAAATGGCATGTGACATTATGCCTACTGCTCGTGCAATTTGGAGCTTAGACCACAACTAATCATATAAAAACATCTGTAGTGTTTCTTATAAATGTGAGTTTTTTATTGTTTCGAACTTGGTATTCTCTTCGTCTCATATTAACTTAATTTATGGGTTTATATATATATATATATTAAAAAGAATTTAAGATATTTAATAATTATTTAAACATTTAATTTATCGAATGGTGTAAATATATAATTTCATACACCGAAGCTCCACCTTATATTTTTTTAACGATATTGAATAGCTATAGCTAAATTTTAGTGCTTTTGGAGTTTGACTTCGAAATTAAAAATTGAATTATATTTGTACTAAATATTAACTTTTTTTTAGCACAAATTTTGAATATGATTGTAGACGCAAAGGATAACGACTGTCGATTCGTTGTTTAAAAAAAAGGGAAGATACTTTCTTTGGAAAGTTGCACTTGCGACTGCATTTTTGATTTATATTATTTTGGTTATTGTACAGATACATGCATGGGAGAAAAGAAGATTGGAATGAGCTACAACTTTTCATTAACTTGGCTCTTTTCCATTCTTTGTACATATATATATTGCTAGGTTTCCATAGACTCGAAACCCTTCCAATAAAGTTAAAGAAGCAAAAAGAAAAAGGTTAAAAAAAACAAAAACAAAAAAACTAATTTACTTTTATGAAGATGATGATTTCATTGTGTAACTTAGTGACAAGATGGTCCTGAATCCTCCATTTCAATCCCAAACTCCGCAAGCCTCTTCTCCTTGTACACGTACCGTCTTGAGAAAAACAAGAAAACCATCAAATTCAACACACTCAATATTGCCAATAGCCAATAGAAATCATAGAGCCTTCCTTGGTTCAAATTATCAGCTAGCCATGGTTTGTTCCCCGTCACTTTGTGCACAATCGTCACCAAAATTGAACTAACGAAAAATCCTAGTGAAAGTGTACTCAAAAACAACCCCGTACTCATTGTCTTCATCCCTTTTGGACACTCTCTTAGAAAGAAATCAAGTTGTCCAATGTATGTAAATGCTTCACCTGCCCCTACTAGCAAGAATTGAGGAACTAGCCAAAAAACACTCAAAGGTACCATGGCATTAGCATCATTAGTCAATCCATGCAAATGTGCCACGTTCAATCTCTTCACTTCGGTTAAAGCGGCCGCAATCATGGCTATAATCGAAAGGACTAAGCCTACTGCAATACGTTGCAGTGGGCTTAGCCCGTGGGGGTTTTGAAGAACACGTTTAGCAATTGGCACGACAACACGGTCGTAGAATACACACGTGAGGAGGATGCTAGCGACGAAAAAGAGCGTTAACGATGCCGGAGGGATTTCGAAGTTTCCGATGTGACGGTCCATGGTTGTTGCTTGTGACACCGAGAATGTTGTCATTTGGGCATAGACAGTCCAGAACATAACGGTCGTGGCCCATGTAGGTAACATTCGGACTACCAATTTTACCTCTTCAACGTCGGTTAAAGTAGATAAATTCCATTTATTTACCGCGGTAAATCCAGCAGATTCAGGGTCAGTTACCTTAATAGCAGCCTTGTCCAAGAAACTGTAGAGAATAATAAAAACAAAATTCATGGTCAAAATCTTGGTCCACTATATAATTGGAATTCAATAATGCATTTGTCTTTCAATATGGACATTATTATTAATATTGTTATTATTATTTTCCACCACTTTTTTTTTTAAATTTAAATAAATATTTTTATGTTTGCTAGATTTAGAACTTGACAAGTTGTATGGGCACGGGGGCAAGGGTGACTGGTGACAGACTGGCTAAGAGTATCTCGTGATGTTGGTTTTCTTTAATTCTTAAAGACAAAGTGTTCACTGAATCTCTAAATTAAAATAATAAAATATTTCTTTCTATTTCAGATGAGAAAATACTATATTTATGTAATTTTATCTGACATATGACGTTGTATTTGTACGAGAAATATACTATATTTAAACTGCCTTGAAGTTCTGAAGTTTATCCAGTGTAAGTCTAGGCAGACAGGCTAAACCCTCAACCCTACCCCCACCCCATCCCCACCCCACCACAAAAAAAAAAAGGTCAGGTTCTTTTTTGCTTCTAAAATCACTTGTATAAAACATATTTTAGTACAAGAATTAGGAATCATGTAATCATAATAGAAAGGAAGGAAAAAAGAAACAAGCTTTATAGCAAGAAGATTCAAAATTTGCTTCTAGGACAAATCAATTCAAGGAAAAGTTAGTGATAGAATTATTCACCTTTTTTTGTTTTTTAATCATTTAAAAGGGGTATGATTACCACCTTTTGAATTGTAAGCAATAAAAAAGTTATATTTATGAAAATAAAGCAAAAGGGTATTTGAGGTGCTATTACAAGTGCCCTCGTGTTAGTATATAAAAATAATAATAATCAATATATAACAACCACAAGTCTATAGGCAATATATGAGGGAGGTTATACTTTCCACACATATAAATAAAAAGGTAATTAAAGAGTTTAAAAAAGGTCTACTCCAAATTCCTTGGGTGGTGGGGGATGGTTTCAATATAGGTTACTATATATTTCAATCATATATTATAAGTCAACTTGCAAAATAGTGAAAATATCTTGAATATCTTGCCCATATGCTAAAACTTTTCGACAAAATGAAATCTTTTTAGTTGATTTTGATTGAAAATATGTTGATTATTTGTTTGATGGTGGTGGTTAGCTATCAAAGATTTGGCCTACCTTTGGGATAAGTTCAATGACCTTGAAAAATAATGCAAATAATGCAAGCCAACTAGGAATAAAGATAACTTGCACATAAAAACTTTCATTTTCCAATTGTTGAGATCTTTTTTTCCTTGATCTAGTGATTTCAAGACATGTCACATGGTTTAAAGAGCGTCATTTCTCTTTCTAAAAATGTATCTATATATAGAAGTCATGATCAAGTATGACTCAATAGAAGGAATAAACTAGTATTTGGAATGCGACTAATTAACTTTTTTAGATATTTTCTTGTTTCTTAACTATTGTGAATCTGATTAATTTGGATAGAGGTCGATAAGTGAAACATTCACTGCAAGATTTTTTTTTTTTTTGGTTTCAAATTCAAAATTCAAGACCTTTAACTAAGGATGATAGAGATCCTATTCATTCTCTATATATTTGTTAATAAAATAGAGAGAGTTACAATTATAATTAGGTCGTTAATTTCACAAATAATACTAAAAAGAAGTGAAAAAAGAGAGAGTTATAATATGATGATAACAATAGAAAAAGAATTTAAGTTATATACGTTATCAATATTACGCGGAACAAAAAACTTACCGGTATTCTTTGCTATGTGGCAATCTTTGTTTAGCTTTTTTATTTCCATCACCAGGAATATCATCAATATTGAAAAGAAGTGAAGGATCAGAAGGCAATTCCAAATGTCTTTTCCTCAAAGCAGCCACAAAAACTGAAGCAATTTGTGTCAATGGACTTCCCAGAAGTTTCTTAAACCGATATTTTCTAGTCCCCGATAGAAAAATAACCAAACCGATAACGATAGCACAAGCACAAATTCCATAACCCCATTCTCTTCCCAAATTATCTTGAATATACACCAATATAGTCACTGCACCTAGTGACCCCACGTTGATGAAGAAAAAAAACCAATTGAAGAATTTTATCATTTGTCCTCTTTCTTTTTTATCCGTTTCGTCGAATTGATCCGACCCAAACCCGGACACGCTGGATTTCAGACCACCGGTCCCTAGCGCCGTCATGTATAGGGCGACGTATAGGACCATGAGTTGTTTGCCACTTGCCGGGATGCATGTTGAGCTACCTGGCTCACACTTTGGTGGTCGGAGGCTTGGGATTATGGTTGAAATGGTTAAGATGGTAACACCCTATTAAAAGATTAATAAACGAAAAAGTCATAAAATGATTCAACATCGAAAAATTGAACCTACTTGGACTCTCTTGTAAGTGGAATATATTTTATTTACTTGAAACTCTTTTTGAAGAAAGAGAAATGAAACAGAATCTTTTTTTTTTCTTATTGAAAGATTCAACTTGGGGAGTAAATATATATGTTTTTTTCTTTCTTCTTTCTTCTTTCTTTTTTCTTTCCACTCTTTCATTTCATTATCAACCATATTCAATGCCCATATTGCATACACCATTTCATACTTCATATAAAAATAACTTAATCTAAACCAAGTTACATTAGATTTAATTCCCTTTTTCCATTCCATTTTCCTCTTCACAACATTTATAATATGAAATCTAGACTTCATTTTTATATTGATTCTTTTAATTTCCTCATGGTAATTGTCATTCTTACTCTTTCCATTTTCCTCATCACAGATTCTTAAAAAAGATTAATTTCCATGCATCAATCTCACGTAAGAAGAATAGAAAAAAGGTTGATTTGATGACCAAGTTATGTCCAACTCCAACATGATGGGCACTTATAAAAGTAGAATAAAGCTAAGTCACTTCATAAAAAGAAAGATTTTTTTTTCTATTTAAGTTATCATCCAATCAAGATTCAAGAAATTAGCACGTACCATGGCTTGAATAGTAGTAAAGATACCAATTGTAAGGTACCTGAAAAAAATAATTAAAAGTAAATATATTAGTCATGACAATAATTATATGAACCATCCAAATTTTAATTATAGAAATTTACGAACCGTCCAAGAAAAGTGTCGGCTACAAAACCACCAAGTAAAGTTAACATAAATGAAGTTCCAAGAAAATTTGTAACGTTGTTGGCTGCACTTGCATTTCCTAAATGCATTGTCCCAGTCAAATATGTCACCAAGTTTACAGCTATACCTAGTGTTGTTAGCCTCTCTACTGCCTCAATCCCTACATAATAAACGAGTCACGAATTCAGAATCTAGAGTCATGAATAGTTATCAAACTAATAAATAGTTGAAATTTCAGAACCTGTTATACGAGATAAGAAAAAATCGTTACCTAAAATCATGGCAGCGCTAGACCAACCGCCCGACGAGGATCGAAGAGCTGGTCGTCCTTTGTAATCCCAGGCATCTGGGAGAGTTTTTGTGTCATGTTGTGTCTCAGGAAGTGCCATTTTCTTTAGCTATTTTTTTTTTTTTTTTTGAGGAAGAAATTAAAGGTTTAAAGATGTTGGAGATATTAAGAGATAGATAGAAAAGGTATCCAAGACTATGGTAAGATTCAATTGATTCCATTACCCTTTTATAGCCGTGGATTTGAGGCTATTCCTTTTGTTTCTTTAATTATTTTAATGCCATGATTTTATTTATTTTTGTTTAATTTAAATAGGGTCCATTATCAGTGGAATGATAAAGTCCACATGATTGTTTTTTGTTTTTCCTTTTTATTTCTTTTGGAGGAAATTTCGTGGTCCCTAGCTAGTTTCAAATGAACACAAGATGATTGACAGTGAAATGCTAAATGGTTGTACCCATGAACTTTAAAGCAGAAGTAAAGAAAAAAGTGCCTAATTAGTAAGGGACTAATTACAACTTTTATTTAAGAAATAAAACTAATTATTTAGATATCCCTTTAAACGCGTTAAATCAAAATAACATTTCTATCTAAAAACTTAAATTAAAATTAGCCAATGAGTATATAAAATATATAAATCCAACTTTTCTATAACAAAAAAATGTTTTACCTTGTGTCAAATCTAAGATCATTTATGTCATTGTTTTGTCCGTATCGAAGTAAACGATGTATGATAATCGTAACAGAGTTATAAGAATGTAGTGTTTGACGATATTTATTGAGTATTAGAAATCGACAATAAAGAAAATGACGAGAGTATAATTTATGATTCTAAATTAAAATTATTTGTTTATTTTTAGATTCTGAAATTTAGTATAAGAGATAAAAGTCAAAATTTGATCTTTTGTGAACATTCTAGTTCATTCAAAAGTTTATATTATTTGAAAAAACATACATTAATACAACATGTTATATTAGTTTTAACCTTGAGAATCACAAAGTAAAAGATTCTAGATTCATGTAACAAAAAAGTGTGACAGTGCAATTTGGTGCAATAATCACAAGATATTGTGTAGTTCCCGGGCATCTTGTGAGTAAAATATAGCTTTATAAAAATGGGTGATGGACATGAAAATTTGAGGATTTGCAGTATCCATTACATTTTACCTGAAGAGCAAAGCAAATCATTTGTCGACCTGGCACTGGAATTTTCAAACTTTTTGTATTTTGTTTCTTAGCAACTAATAAGGAAAATAAAAAGGTTGTATAGTTGTTGTGCTGAAATTTAATATTGGACGTGAAAAGATAAATGAAGTCCTAAGAACATTTCTGTGGTGGCCATACATTCAAAAAGTGAAGATAGGGAAGGTGGTAGAATACACCCAAACAAAGGGGAAAATCACGTTTCCACTTTTTCTTGAAAAGTAATCATTTTAAAATTTTAACAATATTATTAAAACTAAGTGGTACCTATTTTATAGTCTTTTAGAAATTATTGCTTTCATAAGAGATTCTTAGTTATAGATCTGAAACAACAATAGCATATTTAGTGAAATCACACAAGTAGAATCTGGAGAGGATAAACGTACGCAGACCTTATCACTCACATAGATAGAAAGGTTATTTTTGAAAAATCTTTGTCTCAAAAATCAAGCCCCAATGATATGGAAGAAAGCATAAAAGAAAAGAAAAAGAAAAACGACTAATAATGAAAAGTAAATGATAGTATATATATAATGCTAGGATCGATTACAACACCTAATGATTTCGAAGAACAATTCAAGAATCAAGAAAATTTAGTAAACCTAGAGAGAGAGAAAACAGTTAAATCAGGCTCCACATCCCAACATATACAATAATAATAAATATAAGATGGATAATGACAATGTAGGATATAAATCTTTATTTATAAATCTGAAAAAAAAAAACGTATCTATAAAATCTTTGTAGATTTTTTTTTTTCGAATCGTGAACATATATATTGATGCACTGACATAATAGAATCAACTATTTTCTCTGATTTTGTTTTTTTTTTCATAATTGTTAATTGAGATTAGTAACATAAGGTCTGATAACCCTTATTTATACTTATTTTATTTAAAAGAATTATCTTATTATAAATAAATAATCGCTAGACGCATTATTAATAGTAGTATAAATTAAAAAAAAAGATGGATCGTCTATTTTCAACTTCTTTTTTCCACCATTATTTGATGATATTTTTCAAATTTTCCAACTACCACCACTTCTATAACTTACCAATAGAGAAAAGGCACCTTGACAAAAGGAAAATTATCATGATTAAAAGAACTTTGCCAAACTTTAGGAACTGAATGGGATCAACTAAATGTGAAATTTCCAGATTTGGACAGCTAAAAGAAAAAAGAATAAGAATATCAATAAATAAATTAAATAAATAATTAGTAAAGACAATTTTACTTTTCTGAGTGCTTTGACCTATAAAAATAGTTGCCATTTTACAACTTAAGTATCAATAATTAGCATGTCACGCGTGTTTCTTTACTAATTGTACTACAATAATTTGTTGATAGATGGTATAATTTTGTGTATTATCGGATCGCTTTTGATTAAATTATTTGTACTGTCAGTGAATATAAAAAAAAATTCTCGTCCTTTCAATTTTACGTGGTCTATGTCAAAAAACATGATCTTTTATCTTTGATCTCTTTCATAAATGTTACTAAAAAACTGATTGAAGAATTGTAGCCAACTTTTAGGATAAGCAAACTTATGGGGACACAATTTTTCATACGTGTAGAACAACTCATGCAAACAAATTAAAGTTGTCTCTTGATATTATACGCATCAAAATTAATAGGATTAGATAGGAATTTTCTTGATATAATTGATAATATCCTTAAATCTTGCTTTGTCTGGTGATTAGTTATTCTTTTACCAAAGTTATATCAAGATTAATTATAGAAGTAGTGCTAAAATTGGATAGTTTTAAGCAAAAATGGTTACGCAAAGTGAATACTAAGAATTTTCTCTTTTTGCGATTATAACATGTTGACTAAATTACAAATCATTAATCCAATGTCTTAATCTGTGGTTTTCAATTATTAAGCATAAATAAATTTACAAAAGTCATTATAAAATGGGAATTTAATTTTCTTAATTTGTATCCATCATATTATAAATCTAGCTAATTAATTACATGGGCAGAGCCATCTTAGGCCAAGGTAGTCCCGTGCTTCGTGGAAAAATTATACGAAAGATTAAGGGGTCGATTAGTACAAAGATTGATAATGCAAGAATTATTATGAGTGCATATTTAACGTTACACACTCTAAAACACAATTGAGATAAAAAAAAGTTGACAACCCTACCCGTATGATTAAATTCTCCCAAGAGCAAATTAACCACTAATTATAATTAAGAAATAGCATAAGCATCAAGTCTGTCTGATTTGTTAAATTAATTAGTTTATGAGTAAGTCAATTAAAAAAGCAAATTATATATAGCTGTCTAATATTTATTCTATAACATGAATAGGCAGCTCTTGATAAGATGTCAAGAAATAATGTTTCAGATATTTAAAATAAAAATGTCAAAACGTAGACGTGGAATGGAATAGAATCTTAGATAAATGGCACCTCCTGATTGAATAAGGTATACAGATTGCTACATTTATTATACACATCTTCATTTTAATATGAGATTCATCTAAAATATCATTTTACGCCTTTTATTTAAAAACTTTGTCATGTACCTACTTAAAAGTTTGTTACTCCTTTGTGATATGCTCTAGTTGGCTTGTCCTTTGTTATGACTTCACTTATTGTTAAAATATGGAGTTTTCGAACATCTGACTTTGATACAATAGTCTTTATGGCCATGTGAATTTTATAATGCCTACGAAATTCATTTTCAGACACGAATTTAAAATTCAAAGTTTATGAATTTTCATCACTTTTAGATAAAAAAGCAATAGGAATCAAACCCCATCTAAGGAAGATAGCAAAACTTAATCAAGTTTTAAATCTCCTGTGCAATTAATTTCATCAAATTTGTGTAATATAATATATTTGTTAGACCTATAGATGGAATAATTTTAGTACTCATATAAAACGTGGAATTTATTATTGATTAGTATATAGAGAATATGTGGCTACGATCAATTGGTACTCCACAAACCTACAGTGACGTTTCTATTTTTGTTTCAGCACATAATAATAACACGTGTTAACTGAGTTATTTCCACTATTACCTTCAAAATCTCATTTTTATTTTTCTTCAAAAGCCAACTCATGAGAATCTCGCACGGTTGAGCGCGATCAGGACCGAACATATAATATATCATAATATAATTACTATATGAATTTGATTTTTTTGAATTCATATTTCATTTGACTTTATGATTTCCAAACATGTTATTTGTACATGTTAAAGTGTAGTTTTGATGATTTGACAAATTTTAGGATAAAACCTGATCCTATATTACAACTGTCTGCGCGTAACTGAAAGTGACAGCTAGAAACAATATACTGTCAGTAACCACTTTTGTGGCATCCGGGTGCTATATTATGACAGGCCTCTTGACCAATAGAATTACTGCAAATAAAAGGTGACCTAACTTAGTTGGGATGGGGTCTTGAAGTCTAGACTTCGCTGAGGAGATCAATTTGGTGGGCAACTAAGTTGTTGCTTAATAGTAGAGGTTTTCATTATTATTGTAAAGGGAAAGGGGGGTTAAGAGGTTAGTTCTTGAGGTTTCAAGAGCTTATAACTGTTACTGCTCTTTGAAATTAATGAAACCTTTCTAAAATCCTGCGTAACAGATCTTGATTTTCACTCCCTTGAGCAAAGAGGTTTTTCACGTAAAACACTTATTGTTCCTATTTAGTTACTGTGGTAAAGGACCTAATCCCTGACTGTAATTGACGTATACTGCAGGTCAGCAAGGAGATTTTTCACGTAAAACACTTGTTGTTCCTATTTAGTTACTGTGATAAAGGATCTAATCCTTGACTGTAATGGACGTATACTGCAGGTCATCAATACTTATGAACATTTTTAAAACAAATAGTCGTGTATCAGCTAAAATTATTGAATTTGCTCGTTATCATTTGGGGCAAATTAAGAATTTATAGGATGAATATGATATTAATACTATATAAAAATACCAACCTTGAACATAATTCAATAAAAAAAAAATTGAGTACTCATAAAGTAAGAAAGGACATAGGAAACAACAATAAATTCCCTCAACTAAGTGAGACACTTTGACACTTTCCTATTATAAAGAAAGTATCAATACTTATGGCACAAATTATTTTCTGAATTTCAGTGGTTTTCTTATTCACTAGAAAGTCAAAATAGACAACTAAATTAGTTTTTATTTGAAAAGAAACATTGTGTATGGGTTTGACTTAACCTTACTCCATTTTTATGCCAATCTTTTTTTTTTCCTTCAATTTTAGTGGAAATATTTGGTAGGGGGCTAACTAACATTCACCACCTTTAGGCCAGTTTTTATTTAAAATATTTTCTAGCATTTATTAGTGGGGTTTATAAACTTTAATTGTCCTTTAATGCTCATTACTATAACATCTAACAAAGAAAACACGTAGATAACTCCTAGATATGAGTAGAACAATTAAGATGATAAAATAAAAAAAACAATCTAAATTTCGAAACTTTTTACTTTTATACAAAACCCAACAAATCAACCTTTGTAATATAAAGTAATTTTATGTTTATTTTTCACAAATTGTAGTCAATACGCAATATATATATATAATTGATGTACAATCATTGTACATCTATGAATACATTAATTCTGCACCGAATATAAATCGTTAATAATTATTTATAATGGATTTATTGTCAAGCATGACAGAAAAATTTCATATAGCAAGCAAAGTTAATGAAATTTGACTCACGTGAATTATGAATCCGATATTCATATTAGAGCACGAGTATTTACAAAGACGATACTTTCAATATAACTATTTTTATTCTCAAAAACTCAAATTTAAAATTCTTAATTTAAGATAACAATTCACAACTATAGAGTATATGCTACAATAAATCCATGTCGGTAATTGCGAAGATTTGATCATCATCATTTGTAGGGATATATATTACAAGTTCATGACTACATAAATCTGACTCATAATTGATTTAAATATTAGGAGTTGACTAATAAAATTTTAGACAAAAAATAAATAAATTAGGAAAACAGATAAAATTAGGTTTTTAAAAAGGACGTTATTGGTCGGTTCTTAGAGGGCCCGTTTCGATATTTGATTAATCGACCCTTTTACTAGTAGTATATTCTTCATCACCAATCAAACCTAGCAGAACCAAATAAATTAGTATATTCTTGATTGAATAAATATATTTATATTATCTTATCACTTACAAAATAATTATACATAGCTCTAAAGAAATGATAATATTTTTAACTTCTACTAATAAATTTAGAGTTAAATTTTGCAGTGAGCCTTGTTAGTTATTACGGTCAAACTGTTATAAAATATTAAAAATGAATAGCATGGTATAAACATAATTAAAAATATTTAAATATATTTCTCGAACTTGTAAATGAAATCATATTTATATATTAGCATTAATGTCTTGTTCTCGATTTCCTTAAAAGAATCATAGTAAATGAGAATTACGTGCATATTTCGCAATTCCTATGAATCATCACCACAAGTCATTTTATTTTATTTTTTGAAAAATATTTAATTTTAAAAAAATGATGAATTGCAGATAGATTCAAAGGGGGAATCAAAGATAGGGAAAGGGAAAAAAAAAATATATTCTTTGTATATTCCTTCACAAGCTCCAAGAGCCAGCCTGCAGACAGGAAGTGCCAAATGGACCAATAAAACAATTAGTTGAATTAAAATTCTTGAATCACAGAAGTCCACACCAATAATTCTAGATTTTTAATTTTCATAATAATATTTTAATATCGCGAAAGAATAGTATAGTAGATGAGACTGTTTTTTTCTTAATTAGAGATCTCAATTCTATTCCCCGAGTATGGAACGATCGTAAGTACGAAGCGTTTCCTCTGGATGAGCGCGATTCTGAATTAGTTGAGCTCTGATGCGGATATTGAATAGCGAATGAAAAATCATAGAAAAATAATATAGTAATATTTTAATGTATAATAGAGGAGAGAGAGTAGAGAGTAGAAAACTTGCTCCCATGGACTAGCTAGCTGACTAAAATTATATTAGTATTATTATTTTGAGAATTTTTTTGTTTATATTTTCATGTTTTATCCACTAGTAATAATACATGCATGTCTATTATTTCATTGATGACCTCAACAGGTTAGGAACAAAGAAAAATAAAGAGCCAAAACTTGTTTTATTTGTTATTTTTTCTAGGATGATCTCATTAATTCTATTAATTTGATAGCCTATACAGAATGCTTCCAAATAAGAATTGCGTAAGCTATATATTTCATTTTCAAGAAATAAAAGTTATACTGGTGAAGGGTCGTTATGTTAGTTACACCATTTTTCTTTGTAGTTATCACAATTTCAATATATTTTGTTATGTTTTTTACCTAATATTTCGAACTCGACTAATTTAAATTTATGCCAAAAAAATCTTATTACAGGGTATAAAACTTTTTCCTAAAAAAAAAAAATAAGTCAATTTTCACGATTCAAACTCGAATTCTCTAATTAAATATGAAAAGGTATTATTAAGCTGCTTATCATGTTTAATTAAATTAAGGCCAGTCTGCATTTCACCACGCGTAAGACAATTAAGATACAAAAGGACTTTAATTTTTAATTTTAATTAGTAAATATTACTATCTATTTTTTGTTTTATATCTGTAGGACCAATTAGAAACCAATCTTGTGGTTACAAAGTCATATTAGATTACTTTAAGTCAATTGCTGACTACCATACTCTTCTAGTCACTTTTAATATGTGGTATTACTTGTTAATATTAATTGTTTTGGCAAAATGATTTATATTTAATAGGAGTATTCAATTTTGTTATTATACAGAAAGCAATGTAACTATTTAAATGTTAAATATAAGCTATTTTGCCATGTTACCACATGTTAAATTTATTATTATCCAGAAAGCAATATAACTATTTGATAATTTTCTAACCTCCATAGCAATAGGTTACTGTTTTATTTAATTATGGCCAAAGTTAGGGGATAGAATACTGATTCAATTAAATTTAATATTTTTTACACAAATTTTAATGTCTATGTTCAGTTCTAAGAACTTTAAAAATTAAACTCGTTAAGTATAAAGTTGCTTTTAATGGTCGGTTTTAATCACCATTTAACTATATGTATATCACAATAATCAAGATTTTGGTTTATCAACTAATACACGTGAGATTTCGAGATAAGAGTTGTTTTCACGTGAGTTAGCTCTATGGTAATTATATTATAGAGAATAATTCATCCTTAATTAAATGACAAGTAATTAATTAGTATCAACTCCAGCAATTATTAGTGGACTCTATCCATTTGAGAACCTGAAAGGGCAACCATATTATTATATTTTATTACTCTCTTCGTTATATTTTACTTGACTCATATTGACTCGACATACAACAACATATCTAGTATAGTCTCATAAAGTAAATTTGACGATCATAGAGTGTACACTAAAAGTTGTTTTTTTGTAGATCTTGGCCTCAGGAAAAACAATCCAAAACAGTTTAGAAAAAGTAATAATGAAAGTACAAGAAACAACAGATAATAACAAACCAATACTACAACAAAGCAAGACACGCCCCTTGCGAAAAATATTTACTTAAATTAGAGATTTATTTTACTAAATTTACTATATTAATTATATTTTGAACGGTAACCTTAGAGTAACTGGAAAAGTTGCTGCCATATGATCAGGAGGTCACGGGTTCAAGCTTTGGAAACAATCTCTTTCAGAAATGCAAGGTAAGACTACGTACAATAGACCCTTGTGATCGGGCCTTTCCACAAATCTGATGCATAACGAGAATTTTAGTTCACCAGGCTTGCTCTTCTTTCTAATTATATTTTCAAAAGTTAAATATGACTACTACTTTATAAAGTTACTTAATGATAAGAAAAGAATTAGATGAAAATAATAATTAATGTTGGATTTGTAGGCACAAATGTTTTTGCTGTATATGGGAAAGTATCATCTTAGGCAGGGTCATTAGTAGAATAATTGGCTTGCAGCCTTGCACTATGCATCTTGTCTGCCTCTAACCTCATTCTGTAACACATAAATATTGGAATTTGTCTCTCCATTTATTTAATTATTTTTTTGTAAACATAAATTAATCTAGTAATTAACAGCTTGCTGTTATGAATTATTATTTTGACCATTTCTGATTGAGAGATTTATATGTATGATTAGTCTTTTTTATGTTTATTTAGATAATCATAGAGAATCGAAAATGTATTTTTAATGTTAGCCTCATTGCAACATGTTCGAATTTCTTCTTCACAGTTTCAATTTTTTTTTTTAATTGCAATAATTTGATCCAAATTAAAAATCCACTTCATTTCCTTTTTAATTTTTTCAATTGTTGCTTTCCTTTTCTAGTCAATGATGATCATGTTCGAGTTTTCTCTTCTTAAATTAGTTGCAATTATTTATTTTTATTAGTGACCCGTGATCAATTTTCCTCATCTCATCAAAAAGGTTATTAGCTTGTTTTCGTAAAAATATAATAAGATACAATAATATGGTTATATAAAAAATTTAATGATAATAATGAGAATTCAAATAAAAATTATTATGTTCATGTAAATTCATGAATTTTTAGATTTATCAGCGCGATGAAGTGAATTTCTTTTTTACCTTTTAAAACAATAGAAATCAAAATTGTTCACCAAAGTTGGCTTGAATAGTTGTGACTAACAGAATCTTTTTAGTCAAAGTAAAATAAGAATCATTCTACCAAAAAACAAAAAATGAATTGCAAATACTTACTTTTTAATGGTTCTTTTTGTCTGCCAATCAATATGGAACGTCAAAATAATTAACTTTTATTCTAAGTGGTAAAAGAAAATTTCATTAAACAATGTAATGGGTAGTTGGAGTAAGTTAATAGTGTGAAATCAAAGGGTTAAACAGAATTTGAGCACATTAAAATGAATAAAATTAATAAATGAATAGGTTATATATTGACCTACCCAATTTAAGCTTAGATTGAAATGTACATGATATACATCGAGCTGTCGATTTCCCTCCTATCCTAATGACAAAATCGAATTAAGAGGTTCTTTCTCTTAAGACAAAAACGTACGATTGCAATCACGAAGGGTTTCCACCCTACGTCATCATTTTCATACTTTTTTTGTTAAGTAACATGAGCATCTGGGGAGACCGAAGAGCTGTTGGCGGGGCAAAAGCACTCTTAACTAGGGGGAATGCTTTCTGTTCGGCCTTCGATTCGAGAAGATGAGCTAAATAAATAAATCATAAATCCAAGTCGATCCAACTCTTATCAAAATTTAAAGTAGTTTACTTGTTTTTTCATAATTTGTTTAATTATCACAATAAAGCTAGTAGAATAATTTTTTCTTTATTATGATTAACCTAACATCTCAATTTTTGAGTCCAAATAAATCCCAATTTTTAGACGCATTCAATTAGACATGTCAAAATGAACTGACTAATAAACCCAACCAAACTTTTGTGAATTGATCGAGTCATATTTTCATGGATTAATATTTCACCAAGTCGTACACAGTGCCAAAAGATATAATGTCTGGAATTTTGGAATACCATAATTAATAGTCCCCTACTCAAGAAGATGACGTTGTATAAGTTAAATAGCAAAAAATCAAATGTGGCCCTTTGGATTGAATTATTGTGACATTTTAAGATTCTAAAATTGACATCGTCATCTAATTCACTGCATACAATTTTTGTGTTTACTCTAAGACTTTGAGCAACCAGAGACAATGGTGTTAACATAATTTGTCAATTTCTGCCAATTTGCATCTTATAAAGTTTATTACTTCATAAGTCTGTCTGGTTTCTATGATAGACAACTTTCTTTCGACTTCATGTCCCATTCACAAACAAAAGCCTACAGAAACCTTTCTTTTTCTTATGACAACGATATACATGTTATTCGGAATCTATTGACTTGACTAATGTAAAATCACTTTACGTAGGATGTAAAGAGCTATCTCCTTATAAAAGGGCGGAGCCAGATAGAAAAGACTCCTTCACTAGATAATTACACTATATATAGGGTGAGAGTTTTTATTTTATTTTTAAATATAAATATAGTACTTTCTCTGTCCAATTTTACTTGTCGACTTTACGACAAGTAGATGTAGACTTTACAAAATTAAGAGATGATTTATCACTTGATTCCTAATTTATTTTTATTATTAACTATAATTATTTCCCAATGCATTGAATTTATCATATTTAATGGGTGATAATATCATTTTATTAATTACTTCTTACAGAAATAGTGCAAGTCAAACATGAACAAGTTTGTAGTATTTTTTGATGAAAATCCTATTGTTACTACTCCTGAGACCTCCAGTCAATAAAAGAGAAATTTGGATTTCAAGTTCAAATTCGACCACAATTCAATTGACTTACTGAATTTGAAATCTATTTTTATATTAACTTATTGGAATTTTAAACATATATACATAAATTAATTATAATTATTATGTTCGAACTAACTCATAGTTAATACGCTATATCAGGTCCTATTGGATAAGAAATTTCATCCATCCAATCGCATCGGGGCACCCTAGGACCTTTCTTTCAATTTCATGTTCATTTTTATTTTGATGTCACTCTCATGACTTGTTGATTTAGTTCACACTTCATACATCGATCCCTATAGCTGAGATATATATTAGGTGGAAATTAGGAGTGAATAAAATCGAGCAAAATTTTTTTTCAAATTGTAAATTGAGAAAAAAAATTGTGATTTGGTATTTAAAAGAAAATTTCCTATATTTGGGTTGATTTAGTTTTTAATTTTAAAAAGTCAATTCGAGATTAAATTAACCTGATATTATATATAAAATTTTCAAAAATTATTTTATACATAAAAATATTTATTTTAATGTAATTTATAAATATGTTTTTATACTTTTTCATATTTTTTTTCTTTTTACATATAAGTTTAGTTTTTTATCTTTAAAGATGTTTGAAGTCATCATCTTGACAATCAAATATTTTTAAAAGATCCATAAAATCCTTTTATGTAGTTCAATCGAGAAAATCTACGTACAAAAAAAAATTAAGGGAAGAAACAAATTTATACCATATATTTTATCAATAAAATTATATTTCTTCATATATATTTGTAATTATAATTTACTTTTTATCATTTTAAAATTTATTGCAAATAAATTGGTACACTCAGTGAGACCAAATCTGTCTTTCATCTCTTTAATCAGAAATCAAATTTGCAAATCTAAAGCCACAAAACTGCAACAGTGGGAGCTCTATTTTTTGTGGGTTCTTCAAGTCTTGCCTTTGAATTCGTCAAGTATACACTCTGATAAGCCTTGAAATAGGAGGCATCAATGGATATCAAAATTTTATAGGACTCTTCAAAATGTGTTCAATTCCAATTAGGTTTTTGAGTCTATTCTATCCTAAACCCTAGCTCATATTGAAAAGGCATCTTGAATATTCGATAAACCCTTATAATATTCATAAAAATCATATCAAGATGTGGCCGAACTGTTCTTGACAATCAAATACTTCAATAAGATCCACAAAATCCTTTCATAGAGATCAAATCAAGAAAATGTAGAGAGAAGAACCAAGGAAACAAACAGATCTGTACTCATATTATTTTATCAATAATATCATATTTCTTCATATTTTAATAATAATCATAATTTTTTTTAATTATTTTAAAATTTATTGCAAATATACAAATTAAATAATTGTATCAAAACAACATGCACTATTTTTGTGACACCCACCTAGCCAAGTGTAAGCCCAAGTTGCACCAAATTCACTATTCATGGGCTTATTGCAGCCTAGGGCCTACTCTCATGATGGGACACCAGGAGCATGACTCCTCATCTCAAACATATTCATAAGATTTTTTTGTACTAATTTTATAAAATAATTCTGCATTATTGCGTATCACATAATTCAACAACAAATTAACAAAACTTCTTCCATAAAGTCAATGGTAGCATTCAAAGAAAAATATTATAAAGCTGAAATGAAAATTTTAATTTAAAAAATAATTGCAAAAGTTGTGAAAACAAAAGAAAAATGCCAAACTAATTTCATTTATTCCTTCATCGTTTTTTTTTTTTTTTTGGATTTTCTCAATCAAATCCTATATTTATTAAATGCACAAAGGTGTAACAAGAGGGGGAAAAAAGGAATAAGAAGGCCAATTTACATATTAGACATATCAGCCAAATATAATTACATTTGCTGGTTAAATATAATTAAGAAAAAAGGTTTAAATATGTTACTGAATTTGTAAAAAATGCACATTAATATTTAAAAATTTGGTTCGTCTATGTCATTATTTTATAACTCCATTTTTGTAAAATCACCCAAACAACTTTTAAAATGTTTTAATTAATTTTTTGAATCAAATATACTCTTTTTGTTTCTTCTCCTTAAAAAAAATACCAAAAGCGCATGAAAAACCTCAAGAATTTCAAATTTATAACTTCTTCAAATCTTCACAAAATGACCTCAAATTCCAAGAATGATATCCATCCGAGCTAAATATGTTTTTTGTCATTTAGCTCAAAAGGACGCTACTATTGAAACCTGAAGTTATTGATGCTCCTCATGTATTATTGGTGTTTTTTTGAAAAACAATAAGCAAAAAAAAAAAAAAAAAAGGTACATTTAATTCAAAATTACAATTGAAAAGTGTTAAACGTCTGTTTGGCTGGTTTTATAAAATCAAAATTAAAAAATAATGACATAAATAAGTATTTTTTTAAAATCGATGACATAATTGAATTTTTTTTTTCTATATAACTTAACTAAATCTATGTATAGTATACATTTGTCCATTAGTATTGGATGCACCCATACAATATAAAAGTTAAAAAATACAAATATCTTGAGGGGTTGTATTCCCAATTGCCTTTTTACATTCCTTTAGGCATATGATGTACTTATTGCTATACTCTTTGACCATAAAAATACCCTTTAATTGGAATTATATACTATAATAAATTTTGTACGACAAAACTATATAAGAAAATAATTAATATGAGTATTAGTGGATCTAGAGTGTACCATATTTTATTTCAACGTAATATATTTCTTTTAAACATGTATAAATTATTAACTTATTATCTAATCATTTTAAAAACTAAATTTCTAAATTCACAAATTTCAAATTCCGACTAAATCTATACCTATATTACCACCAATTTAATCCTGTAGTTTAGTGAACAAATTGCTTGTACTCTAAAAAATATGATCCACTAAATATTAAAGATTGCAGTAGGGACCAAAAAGCCCTACACATGCTATGGAAAAAATAAAAATCTTACAAATAATAGAACAAAAATATTATCCATTTTAATGCAGATTTAATTCACGGGTGATACATACATACAAAAGGTATATATGGGGGGGGGGGGGGGTTATTAATTATTATAAAATATAAACCATGAGAGCCAACAGAAAGGAGGGAAGTGGTTTTATTGATACTACTGATTATAATTGTCTTTATTGCATTGTGTAAATTGTAGGGAAAAAGAATTTAATTAATGTGATGATTAATTATATTACTAGTAAAGATGGTATTATTTGACCATATACAACTCACCATACTTGTATATTCCTTCACGATAAAGGTATTACGACTTACTTATTTCTTAATCATATTAATTAGTTGATAGCACTATTTGTAACAGAGCTAGACGGAGTTAGAGTTTTTGAGTTTAGGATTTTTGAATTAAAATTATGTGGTATAGTTAGGTTTTCAATAAATTATTTATACGTATTGTTGATAGCACTATTTATAACAGAGCTAGACGGAGTTAGAATTTTGAGTTTAGAGTTTTTGAATTAAAGTTATGTGGTATGTTAGGTTTTCAATAAATTATTTATACGTATTATTATAAGTAGGTTCTTAAACACATAAATAGAGTTTGAATCAAAGTTACTGAATTTTGTTGAACCTCATATAGGTGAAGTTCTAGTTTTGCCGGTGATTGCGGGTTGATTACCATATTTATTAAATTATTGATTAATGTTTAAATCTTAGAAAATGCATATAAGAGTTCTGTTTAAGATTTGGGAAAATAATTGCAATTTAACAAATCAAAAGTTAAATGTGCAAAATCAGATAATAGAGAGGCTAAATGTGCAAATAAAGAATAATAGAGGAACCAAAATGGAACATTTCTCAAAATATTTACTATTATTGTTAAAAATGGACTTGTTCTTCAATTTTAATCCATTAAAAAGGAAGTGACACTACTTCGATTAAATTGTAAGAAAATTTGAGGAATTTACGTCTTACATGTGTTGCTAGTTTAGTAGATTTTCTTCAGAAGGTATACAATGCCAACAGAATTTGAGTTTCAATAATTAACTCGAAAAAGATGAGTAAAAAAGTCGTATGATGCTGATGAATACTTTTTGATTTTTATTTAAATTAGAGTAAAAAGGATTGTAGATTTAGTAAAAGACCTGATTTTTCTTAATGAAATGTATTTGTTCAACTAAAAAATTGTCCACAACAAGTCAAGAGCAAAATTTGTGATTAGTAGAAAACATAAAGTCAAAAAGAATAGTATTGTGTATCGTATTATGTGAAACCTTTTAAAACCTTTTCTCGAAATAGCACCTTTTAAAACAAAAATCATTTACTTTGATTCAAAAAAAGAAGAATTTATTTATACTGTTTTTTAAAAAATAAATATAGACTTAAAAAGATGATTGAAAAGAGGATTTTTAAAAAAAATCAAACACTTGACATATAATAAGAGTAAAAATAGTTATAGTTTGTTAAAATTACAATTCGTAGCTACATATTATAGGAGAAAGACAAGCGAGATAGGACAGAGAGGCGAATTGTATAATATTTATCAAATTGTATTTATATATTTGTCAAATAATTGTATATGTGCAACTAGTATACATATATATTTGAAAATCTGGCAAGCGATATTAGGAGAGGGAGGAGAGAGGCGAGCATAAGAGGACAGAGACTCGATAGAGACGAATTGTATACGTATATCTGTCGAATAAAATGTGTATACATATCAAATAATTATATATATGCAACTGGTATACATATGCATTTATATATCTGGCAAGAGATTCCAGAAAAAGAACAAAGGAGAGAGAGAGGAAGAGAGGAGAGATAAAAAGCAAATAAAATCTAATTATAGCTATAAATTATATTTTTTTAAACTATAATGATATAATATAAACGCATACCATATGTATTCCCTAGTTACATAATCTATCTGATTGAGAACAATATAGATTTGGGCTACTTATATGTCCCAAGGACCAAGTGTACTTTTTTTTTAAATATTAACAATCTAGCCACTTTAATTACCTTAAAAAACTTTCCTCATATAATCAAATAGTCAAACCAAGTAAGATAAGTGCCAAAAACTATTTTGTATTTTAGACAAATTAATTTCCTTCTCTCAAGTACTAAACAATAAATCACTAACCATAATCTAACATAATTAATTACTCCTAGTACATAGTCTTTTGGTTCTGAAAACAGAAAACTTTCAAAAAATTTGGGCTCAATAAAGCAACTTGAACCAAAAAAATTCTTCATAGTTTGTGGGACAATTCATAAAAATTAGAGGAACTTGCAAAAATAGGGAAGATTTGAAATATAATGAGACAAAATAACTAATTACATAATGTATAGTTTCAGTAGCTAATCAGATCACGATTTATATATCTCGCATGAAATATTTATACAAATAAGGCTCTCAATTTAACTAATGATAGACATGACAATTTTCAAAAAATTTCATGAATTACATACAATCACACGAATCAAGGAAAAAATCTCATGAATCATTCATTGTATTTATATCAATTATTTTTTTATGTTTTAATAAACTACACAAAAATTAGATTGAATTATGTTTGTATCGATTGATTTTTGATTTATATTTTTGTATTTCAAAATCATACCAAGATCTGATTTTTGTTTTTGTATCGTTCGATTTTCTGTTTTGTAATTTTTTTATGTTTCTGCAAAACACGAAGATCTCTTCTTTTAATTTGTTTGCCACTACTTTGTCTTTCTTTCTATCTGTGGTTTGACTAAATTATCTTATGGTCTCTTCCTTAAATGAGTAATTAATTGATTATACTATCCCTATTTAAAAAATAATGATTTAATTTGATTTGGTACCGAAAAAAATATTTTTCAATTTTGTGGTCCTAAAGTAAAGTTATATTAAATGTATTTAAATGTCCTTTAATCTTGTGGCCTTTGGAAAGTTGAAATTAAGATTTTGCCAAAAAAGAAAATGAATTATTCTTTTTGAAACACAAAAAGAAAAATAGGTTGTTTTATTTTAAACGGAGGGAGTATCTCTTCTTGTAGTTAGTAAAGGTGATATTAGGAAAAATAATAATTTAATATCGACTTATACATTTTAAAATGACAGTATTTGAAGGGGTCGGGATCAGTACTTTTCACCTGAGTCAAATTGATCATTTGAAAATTAAATATTATTCAATTTTATGTTAAAAGTTAGATATTCATCATCACATCAAATAATAAAAATCGTATCGTTAAATGTTAATTAAAATTCACTTAGTTTGAATCTGGTGAAGTGAAAAGATTGTTTTGATGTACAAGGGAATATAAACGTTATTCTTTGTAGACATATCTTAGCTTTGAAACCAGCCATGCATGCAGAACTAATTATTATTGTTGCATGTAGAACGTTATTCTCTGTTCACTTTCTCTTTCTCTTTCTTTCTTGTTTTCATATCCGACTTATTCTGCTTATCGATTTTTGTGACGAGGTTTCTCAGGAAATAATACTCTCTCTACCTCTATGAGGTAGTGGTAAGGTCTGCGTATATTCTATCCTCCCCATATACCACTTGTGAAATTCCACTGGTGAGTATGTTGTTGTTATCTTCTTTTTCTCTCTCTTTTTTCTAGGAGCTTCTATCTTCTTCTTTTTTTCGCTTTTTCTGCGATGGAACCATATCAATCAACTAATTCAAATCGTATGTCATGTAAAATTCATAAAAGTAGAATCGTTCCCAACCATAATTCACACGAAAACTATTCGTTAAGCATTATATATATATATATATATATATAGCTACTCAAATTAACTTAATAACCACGTGCACTAATCTACATATACTCTTAAATTATTTTAAAAATTCAGCAAGGAAAGATATGTATAAAGGAAACATTAAAAACAAGTATTGGTAAATTAGAAATTCAAGTCAACAAAGAAAGCACTATAGTTAAACTACAAAAGAGATGGAACAACAATCCCTTCGTACAAATTAAATCTTCAAGTGCTCAATCCTAATTAATTAGTCCTAACAACCAAGTACTACAATACAAACTACAAATTCAACAAACAAAAATAGAAACTCCTACAATGATACAAACAACAAAGGCAAAATACTTCACATCAACACACATGACTACAACAAATGCGACTTTAATTAGTCACCACACAAAAGATTTTTCGCGCCAATTGACTTGAGGGTCGTTAAGAATAGTCTAGTCGATAAAACTTATTTTTTTGTCACGACCCAAAAGAGGAGCATTAATAGCTTATTAATTAGGCACAAATGAAATCAGATGGGAGAGTTTTGCCGCAAGTATTAATAAGCAAGCTTAGTGCAATTGGAATATTAATGTTGATTCCAAGAACATTAGCTTTCAATGCAGTGCAAAGACAAACAGCAGCTTCAAGATCCAGAAGTCCACCTAATACGGTACAACAATGCGGGTCGGGTGGGGTTCCAATGACCGCTCCGACCGGCCCGTTCAACACGTTGGCACATACTCCTAGTTTTAGGGCATCTCTAGGGCAATGTCCCTTAGATGGACTTGGGTTAGGGTTTGGTTTTGGGTTAGGGTTTGGTTTAGGAATTGGTGGATTATTGCAACCAGTCCAACAACCACTTACAAAGGTGGAGAAAAGAATGTTGAAGAACAAAAAGAGAGTAACTAAGTATCTTTTTGAATCCATGACAAAAAGCAAAGCACACTTGTGTTTTGTACTGCTACTAAGTTTTTGATGTTTAGGGCATAGTCAAATTGAGGTGTGTATTTATAGGCAAATTATTGGCAAAGTTATATACATGGTTTGTTTAAGAAATTTTTACACTATCACATTATTATATCGATCTTTTGAGGAGGCTTACTTTTAGAGACATCGAATAACGAGATAGTATATTATTATTATTTTTGTACTAAAGGTATACTTTTTGTCCCAATTAATATATGGTACCATTCATTTTTAAATTTTGATTGCGAATTCTTTATGAAATGAGTTAAAGGTCTTTCAAAACAACCTATTTATCCTCACAAGGCGGGAGTACATTTAGTGTACATTTTGTTGGATTCGATATAAATTTTTTAGTTTCAAAGTTACATATTTCCAAAGTATATACGTAAAAGGTATTACATGATTCAAAATGTTTATAAAACATAAAAAATGTTTAACTCTTAAAATCTGAAAGATGTTACATAAATTAAATCGGAGAGTATGTATAAATAGAATTTTGGCATGCATGCAAAGTTGCAGACATGTGAACTAATGCTAGCCTGGAAAAATGCAAAAAATAGAGAATTTCTGGCCCAAATTAACTATTCCAAACTTTGTGTAGATCTTTTTCTTGAAAGTTGAATGTTTATTTTATTGGTTTTTGGGGGATCACAAGACAGACAAATAGGTAGAAAAACACCCGTGACTACCTATTGGCCTTGTACTTCGTGTCATTCTTTCTATACTTCAGATTTGATCCACCTCAACCAATCATATCAATGCTTCGATAATAATAAGCGCCCTTCGTTTAAAAAAAAATAACCTCGTTTGATTTGATAAAAAAAATTAAGAAATTACAAAAGACTTTTTAGTTTTGTGGTTGTAAATAAAAGTTATATTATCAAATGTATCAGTATGCCGTTTAATCTTGTGGCCTTAAACATATCACGTGAAAAGTTAAAATTAAAATGTTGCCAAAAAAAAAGAGATCATTCTTTGTGAAACAGACTAAAAAAAAGTAGTTCATTCTTTTTAAAATGGAGGAAGTAATCCTTTTCTCATATACTTATACGTTTGGCTTCTCGAAAATTAATACGTATATCTTTTTAAATGTAAAACTTGATTCATATATTTATATTTTATAACAAAGGATTCATCATTTCAATCCATGCTTAACACAATGAAGAGAGTGTTTGTAACATCCATGCGGATAGATTATATTAAACAACAAGTAGTTACTATTATTATTGACAAATTAATCTTTATGTGTATCTGAATGTTTATAACAACATATAATTACAAAAACTTTTTTTAATAAAAGAAACACGGAGATTTGTGATTCATTTATGCAACCTTTTAGGATATTATGAATTGTGGTTTGCTTATTCGATAAAATTGTGTAGGAGTTAAAAAGTTTTAATAATTTTCGTAATTTGTAGGACTTATATATTTATGTGAAAATACAACTTAAGAAACTCAATTTCATACTCAAATAAATGTAAATTCAAATCATCGATTCAAGTCATAATTTGAAATATATCATGTCCAAACAAATGCGAAAAATGAAACTAATATAATAAAACAATAACTTATATTCCCTTGGCAAAAACAGTTGGCTCTGTCCTTCTAATCCATTACACTCGAAATACAGTTTGATTCAACAGAAAACTATGTTCCTTAAATTTATACTTTCTGTTTATGTTGGGTTCCACATTTTCATTCGTATAATATATATATTTTAGATGATTATCACATCTTAAAGTTAATTTTTGCAGTTGAATTAGGTTTAATATTTATTCTCTTATCATATTATCAGAGCAAGATCAATCCATTCTAATTCATTTTTCATCGTTTGACTGTCATTTTATACTTTTCACGCTCCAAATATCCATCCTAGACATACAACAACGTAGGGGTGTCGAGCCCTACATTAGTGGGCTTCGGAGACAATTTGGTCTCTTTCATATGTTTTTGGATAATTATCACCTTTCAAACGAAATTTTGGGGTGGAGTTAGACCCAAATGTTCATTTCTTTATATATTTGGATATAAGAACGCTAATCACTTCCAATTAAATTCAAGAAAATGTTTGTTAATGATTCAATTAAAATGACTAAACTTCTTCTGCGGCCCAATTTGGAATTTAGTAATGGAGCTAGCCCAATGCACTGTGTAGTTATTGGAAAAAAAACTTATCCATATTTTTGACCAGTTTTACCTTTTTGCTAAAATTGGCCCATCCTCAACTCATAGAAGTTAGGCCCAATAAACTCTAAGTTGAAAGATAGCAGAAAAAAATTGCAAATCAACTTGCATTGAGGTAGGTCCAATACAAATATTTTAATAAATTAAGTAGTAGAATTTTTAGGGATCCCATACTATTTTTAAAAAATCTCTAAAAATCTCAAATCTTTATCTAATTACAAAAAATCTCGACTTTTTACATTTATTTGATACCTTCTGAAGCCGCTTGATACTTACATAATTGTAACTGAAAATTAATGTTGTAACGTTAAATATGGAAAAGAAATTACTGCCAACTAGCAGTATCCCTTGAATTAAGGCTGTAAGTTACAAATTATGCAATTAATCCCTAAAAAAATATTTTGGGAGTTATAATTTGAATTTTTTTTAAAAAACGACTAGATCAGATTGATCTGTGAAAGAAAAAAAAAAAAGAGAGGCGGTATGGAAAAAAAAGGGATGCTTTTTATTACATAACTCATACCCGGAAACACAAATATCAGTAAGCATGAATCAGAATAAAATAACACAAATACTTGTAAGCATGAATCAGAATCAAACTTTGCATCATCTCTAAAAACAATAGGTATTACCAGATAGATGCACAGTTAGAATCATATGGAATTTTTTCTTAAGTATCAAGCTTACTTTATTTGTTACGTATCCACATCAACTTTCAGACACTTGTAGAATAGGCCTCAAATACTTAAGTAGCAATCATACTTAATTTGTTAGGTATGCACATCAACTTTCAGACCCCCTTACATAATATGTATCAATTACTTAAGTAGCAATTCTACTTAATTTGTTAGGTATCCACATCAACTTTCAAACCCCTTGTAGAATAGGCCTCAAATACTTATGTAGGAATCATACTTAAGTTGTTAGGTATCCGCATCAGCTTTCAGACCCCCTTACAGAATAGGTATCAATTACTTAAGTAGCAATTTTACTTAATTTGTTATGGAGATGGAAATGGAGATGGAGATGGATATGGAGATGGAGAAGTTGATGGAGATGGAGATGCAGTTTGGGGAGTAAGAATGGAGAAACGGTTCAGTAGAGATAAGTTGGAAAAAACTGAAAAAGGAATATTTAAAATGTTTAAATGGTAACTGTAATATAGATAAATATCAAAAAACAAAAATTAAAAAAATGGATTTAAAAAAGGAAAAATTAAAATGTAACAAGTGATTGACAATAAATAGACTTCTAAATTTATAAAATTGTACTAATTATATTCTTTAATAAAAAATATAATAATGAGGTATAAAAAATAAATGGAATTTTTAGAAAAATTGGGATTTTAGTAATTTTTATAAAAAGTTGGAAATATTTAATATTTGGATAAAAAAGGTTGTGTAATTACATAAATTTTATTAATTAAGTATTAGTAGTTTAGTCAGTATAAAATTACACAAGAAAACTCTATACAACGACAATAATTTGAGCTGGGGGATTTTTGGCCACATTCATGACAAGAATATTCTTAATCTAATTAATTTCTTCTCTAGCCCGTGACTACATTATTAAACTATAACTATAATATGCCAAGATCGTAAAAATTATAAGTTATTAAGTCTGAATCGTGGAATCAAATATTAATATTTGTACTTGAGTGCTTGTAGTCCTGTGTGAATAGAATGTTCCAATTGGATGGGTTGAATCAAATTTGGGCAGGCCATGATGTGTCAAGATAACAAAAGGATAAAGACCCAACATAATCGAATTTCCTTGGGTTTAAATGGGTTGAATCAAAATGGATTGGGTAACGAATTATAGAACGGATCAAGACCTAACCAAACTCAATTTTACTTATTTTATTTGATCTTTTTACAATTATTATGACTGTATATAACATATCAGATTAAAAAAAAATTAAAAATATTTTGAGAAGATTTTCTCGAGTCAATTTGGGTTGCATATCAACTCAATTTTTATTGGGTTGAAATTGGCTAAGTTAATAAATGGACGGGTTATTAACCTACTCCTATATACTACTGGACTTAATATATTTTACAACCCACATTACAACAAATAAAACATTAATGTAGTGATAATTATTTGTCATAATATTATATTTAGTGGCAATAATAAATATGAGTTATTTATAACTAATATTCTTTATAAATGCTGCTAATTAAGATTTTAGCGACTCTGAAGGCAAGGACATTAACTCAACTGTTGCTAAACATTTTTATAAAGATAAGAAACAATAAGCTAATGCTACTTACTAAATATCTCTTTTATTGTAGCGTCAGTCTATAGAATAACATTGATAGAGGCCTATGGATGAAATAAAACAATTAGAATACTAGGTTGGAGTTAATTAAACAAGGAACATGCATGGGGACCTGTCTTAATTCGATCTTCACATATACCTCCAAGATCTACCAGCTAAAATTTCTTGCTTACACACATGGAGTTAATAATGTTAACTCATCATTCTTCTAATCTCCTTCCTTAATTCATTCATGCAACCTATAAATAGCCAACCATCATTTTAATTCTTCATCATCACATTTCAATACATTTCTTTATAACCATCTCTTTAGGTAACAAAGTTTAAGAGTCCACAACATGGCTAAGTCACTTGCCCTATTCCTTCTATTCAATATCCTTTTCTTCACAGTGGTGAGTGCATGCAACACTTGCCATAAACCAAAACCAAAGCCGAAGCCAAAGCCAACGCCGAAGCCATGCCCCCCTCCACCTTCATCAAAAGAAGGCAAATGCCCAAAAGATGCCTTGAAATTAGGTGTTTGTGCTAATGTGCTTAATGGTTTATTGAATGTAACACTTGGAACTCCACCTGTAAAACCATGCTGCAGTCTTATTGAAAATCTTGTGGATTTGGAGGCTGCTGTTTGTCTTTGCACTGCACTTAAGGCTAATATTTTGGGGATTAACCTAAACCTCCCTATTTCACTAAGCCTACTTCTTAATGTTTGTAGCAAGAAGGTTCCAAAGGGATTCACTTGTTCCTAAATGGTTATCTTTCCTTTTTTTTTCTTTTTTTGTTTTGGGTCTTCTGAACTTGGTCTTTGATTTTTTTTTTAATTTATTTAAAAGTTTTTGATGTTTATTTGTCGAGAAAAATCTCAGTAGCTCAGTTAATTGGCTACGTACCTTCTAGTTGTGTATGCACTTAACATCTTGTTAGGTGCAAGGTTGTGATTTGCTTTGGATTGCCAAGTGTTGGAAAGGCAAACTGTTTGTGTGCCTTTTGGAAATAAATAAAATATTTCTTAGTATCACTTTCAGTTTGTATCACGCTCTACTTATGATGTACTACAAACTTTTGTTTACACTTTTTTATGCAATTTTTAATATTTAAATTTAAAATATTAAATTGATCTAATTTAATATAAAGTCAAAGTTTCATCGAATCAATTCTCAAAAAACGAAAAGTGCCCCCCCCCCCCCCCCCCCCCAAAAAAAAAAAAAAGCAATTTGAACAAAAGAAATTCATCGATACCCTTAGACTAGTTAATCATATATATTGATTAGTATATAATCAATGTAAACACTACATCAAATAGTTTTTCCCGCTCAAAACAACTTGTTCCAAATGATCATGGAAGTTTTTGCTTCCATTGAATCATTTATATCTATATGCGTAAAATCCTAATTCATGGATCTCTCAATTTGAAAAATGAAAATAAGAGATACTTTGAAGGCTTACCAATTCAAAAGTGGACACTAATTAATATAGTCCCATAACAATTGTTGGAGGTATGTTCTTGTTTTTTCATTGTTTTGTATATGTGCTTGGACATACTTAAATAGCACATTTTTTTAAAAAAATAAGGGAGATTTTATTGCTATATATAAAAAAAAAAAACTCATTTGGACTTATTATACAAATCCAAAAGACATAAAAATAAAACTCCAACAAGCCCAACCTAGATAAAGTTCGAAATTAAAGCTTCTAATAAAACACCTCCCACGAGTAGGATTTCCTCCTACATAGAATGTCTTATAGGGAGTCTTTCCCAAATTCGATAATTTAGAGTATCTTTTCCTATTTGATCCTTCTGAATTTCATATTCAAATTTTGTAATATATAAGATCTATTCATTTAAAAGAATCGTTCAATGTATTTTTATGTGCTCATAGGTACTATTAAATTTGAAGTAGATTTTCCATCAATCACAGGCAAGTTGAATCTTGATTTTTAAAGTTTGAAAGAAAAGAGAAAGAAGCGGGGTAGAGGAATTGATCAACTCATCAGGTTCATGATATGAAAATTGCATGTTCAAATTCTGTCCCCATTTAATCAGTGAATCATTGTTCATCAAAATTGAAGGTTGGTCCCAACCCGCCTTCAAAATGGATTGGGGATCAATCCCTTCAACCCTCTTTGACATGGGAGGTTGTAAGAGAAAACAAAAACTATTCTTCTCAGCAGCTTTTTCAAGGTAAAAAAGTAAAGCAATCAATAGCCTTTTTATCTACTATGTCTTTCACCGGATGAACAAAATGTAGTTACCTTTAGCTCGGTCTTCCTTCACCATAACAAAAATAGCTTTTAGCGGCTATAAAATAAATATACACATCACCAAATAGTGTTAAGGCCTTTACCGACATTAGTTAATTGTCTTTAGATCCAATGTTGCTATAGGCTTTAGGGGCATTTACAAAGATGTAGATAGATGTTTAAGAGGTGGAAGTTGTTAATTATGTTGTCTAGCTAGATTAGTTTCTTTCTTATTTTCTTCTTTCTTGAGTTGTAAACTTTTCTTTGGTAATAAAATATTTACTTATAAAAAAAAAGTTAATACCACCTTAGCTCATCATGTTTTCCAATGTAACAATCACTACACTCTATTTCATTTTGTTCGTTTTACTTTTTTTTTTTTTGAGTCATTTAAAAATAATCTCTTTTTTTTTGACAACTTTTTAATTTCTACTCAAAGAACATTTTGGTACATTCATATATCTTTAGTTTAATTAAGACAACAAAAGTACCCTTGTGGTGGGCCTTTTCTTAGATTCTGTGCATAGCGAGAGTTTTAGTACAACGGACTATTTTTGTAAAAACTTTTTTAAATTTTAATTTATATCAAATTAAAATCAGATAAACAAATTAAAACGGATAATACTAACTGTTATACGGAGAAGTACAACTGTAGTAGTAACATACATACATATAATAGAAGAATTTTTAGCCCATCAATAGTATAACTCCACGTCCTTATAATATTAAACATTCTAACAACTTCAAAAGATGACCATTTATTTCATGAAAAGAAGGCAACTAGCCACCCTTCTAATTACCAGCTAGAATAAAAAATATACTTCCATTGAAATAAGCAACTGGTACAAGCATACAAAGTACCAAGCACATCGAAAGAAATTAAATTTGGCTTAAGCACATTGGAAGTTCTTTGGTGCATATTTTCCACAGTTGTTGAGTAACAAGCTGAGAGAAAGTGGAACATTTAGATTGATTCCCAACACATTAGCTTTAAGTGCAGTGCAAAGACAAACAGCAGCATCAAGGTCAGCAAGTCCTTGAATTAAAGAGCAACATTTAGTCTTGGCTGGACTACTTCCTATAACAAGGTGCAATAAGTCACCCAACAAATTGGCACAAGCATTTAGCTTTAGTGTGTCCTTTGGACACTTACCCTTTGATGATGGGGTGGATGGGGTAGGGGTAGGGTGGGGTTTGGGGTGTGGGGTGGTGGGCATGGGACATTAGTGGAACTAACCGTAGTGAAGAAAAGAATGTTCAATGTGAGAACAAGGGCCATTGAGTATGCACCAAACTTTGCCATTTTTTCAAACTTAATAATTAGCACTCTCAACAATTGAATGTGGCTAATTAGTAGTGAGAAAATGTAGTTTGCTTGGTGTTTGAGATGGATGGAATGAATGGCTATTTATAGGTAAAAATTCTGATTTTTTTCAGTTCTATTTTTCAAAAATTGAGAGAGGCCCATGTGGATAGAGAATATTGCCTAGACAAGCAGTTGGCAAATCCAAATTGAGATACTAGTACTATTATTGAATTATAAACTTACTAAATTATATTTTCGTGCATTCCATTAGTTGTCTCTATTATTATATCTTTTTCCTCAAAGATAAATTACACATTTTTTATCTACACATGGGAATTACATTATTCTCTCTAATTATTTGAACATTGTTCTAAAACAGGCTCAACTTGTGCATGCCATGACCTGGATCCCATGCATCAAGATTAATTCTCAATTTGGAAGCTAATAGCAACTAAATTAAATTATGTGTAAAATTAGTTACCTAACTCACACTCTAAAAGCTAGTTCAAAGGGAGGAGGATTGTCTAAGCCTTATAAGGAGTTCACCCATCTCATGAACTACATGCCACATATTATAGTTATTGACACTCTTTTATAATTTGTCTCTTATTATCTAAGGTAAAGTTGGTTATCATTGTACATTAACTTGAGATCGCTATAGAAAATCATCAATTTCAAATTCTGAATCAGCCTCTAATTTGATCCACTGAAGCAAGAAAGTAACATCCCCAACTTTTCTATCAAAGTCTGGACTAAAAAGTCAAAATGAGTTTAAAAAATAAGTACAAAATGGCTTCGATGGAATATTAATTTTGATCAAGGGATTCGAAAGACAATTTTTCGGAGCAAAGTTTCTTAACCAGAAGAGAGCGCGACGGGTCCATGCATGGCGGGAACCTACCCCAACTTAGTTCATTTTATCCCTTTGTTATAAAATGCACTCATTACATACGTTTTATGTGTCAATGACCCTTTTATTCATAAAACACACTCATTACTTGCGTTTTATGTGTTGATGATCGCTTTGTTCATAAAACACACCACTGCATGCGTTTTACGTGTTCTGTTAAAAATATGAACTGAATGGAACAAGTCCGCGTTGTGGACTTGCTCCATTATAGTATCCAATTTTCAGTTTTAAGCAAGGACATTTGCATGAAGTTTAGTTAAATATTTTAAAGGTTCACTTTTTTAAACTCACATATTTGTTGAGTCTTCAATCTAGCAGTAAGTCAGACCAAGTGATTTGTTTGGAATCAGAAATGATTTGAATGCTAACCACATTGAGAGCTAGATTTGTTTGGAATCAGAAATAATTTGAGTGCTAATCATGTTAAAAGTGTAAGCTCGAAGCACGAAAAAGACATCCTTGAAATAATGAGACACTTCTATCATGCTTTTTCATTATGACTTATGGTCATAAGATATACAAAAATTCAAAAATATCTCATTAGGATAATACCCTTCAAGTCAATGCATTCATCCCATTTTATTGGGAAAAAAAATCTAGAATACCGTCGTTCTCATCAATAAAAACGTATTTGTGCAACAAGTTGGATATACCTTCTAAGCTAAAATTATTATCACATTTTATTTTTTAAGAATCAAATTATATGAACTTTGATCAATATTATAAAATATATTTGTCATCATTTGATATAAGAAAATTTACAAATTAATAATACTTTTTGTTTAATTATTAAATATCTAAATTTTAATTTTTAAAATATCAAATTAATTTAATATAATATACCTTCAAATTAAATATAAAAAAAGTGACAACTATTTCGGGACGAAGGGTGGGTAGAATAGTCCAATATCATCATTTTTCTCTTCTGGCCTAAAGGAAATTATGTGGCCTATATATGTTTAGATTTTGATCAATATATGAGCAAAGTCAATATTACCAGTATGATATGGAAAAAAAAAATTATTAGGAAGAACAATAATATTCCTCTAATTTGGGTCAAAGTGTGAATATATAGAGATATTAAGGTTCTCAATTTATTCTATATTTATTTTTAGCACTATAACATGTGTGGTATTGATAGATCGTGGCAAAAATAAAATCACCGCAAATATTGACAATATATTGTCAAAGATTATACAAAGTTATCATTAGATTATGTTCATTATTTTAAAATATTTTCACTTTAATTTCTTATTTCCCAATCTATAATCACAGGAACAGATATTTTTCTTATACTTGTTCATTTTTTCAAAGTAAACTATAGATTTTGAAAATTTAATGAAAACAACATGATCCACTATGATTTTTTAATTTGTTTGTTTGTGTTTTTTTATGCATAAGCTGCGCAATATGTTCCTAGAAATTCAACGAAATGTGATGGGACAGTTTCTTCTTAGATTATTTTCATTTTGTACTTCAAATTCTTGATGTTTTGTTTAATTTCATTTGATAGTAAATAAATTATATATATATATAAACAATTCAATTTAAAAATTTGTAATAATTGAGGAATTGGACTATAACTCATGATTATGAGTAAATATCTCAAAATGTCACTTTATTATCTATGAAGAATTATATAGTAAAGTTATTCAATTTTAGTTCATTTTAATTTCATTCATATGTATCTATCAAATATTTAGGCAAGATCAGACATAATTTTTCCGAAAGGATTTTAGATGTGGAAATAGTATCAGGAAGGAACTAAGAGGTCGTTTGATAGAGGTGTATTAAGAATAATAACGCATGCATTATTTTGTAACTTTAGTATTTTGTTTGGTACTCTTTAAGCGGTGTATTACTAATATCATGAATTTCTAAGTATTAGTAATCTAATGATTTTATTGTATGCGTTAGCATGATTAAAGATCAATTGCCCTTCAGAACTTTTTTTTGTTAATATCTTTTCTATTATAATTATGAAGGATATCTTTGTAAAAAAATTTGTGTAACGTGAGAACAAGGGCAATTGAAGGTGCACCAAACATTGCCATTGTTTTTTTCTAACTTAATAATAAGCACTCTCAACAATTGAATGTGGCTAATTAGTACTGAAAAATGTCGTTTGCTTGGTGTTTGTGATTATGAAATGAGTGACTATTTATATGTGGAAATTCTGATTATGATTTTCTTGAGATAATATAGCATTTTTAGTTCCTCGACTATCAATAATTTTAATTTTAGTTTTTGAAATACGTTTGACCTTCAATTAATGAAAATATGCACTTTTGATTATTTTTTTTGTGAATATTCATAAATTTATCATAATTATTTAATTATTCCACCATTTAATTTCACGCATTATGTTAAGCTTTTATTATTACTTAATATTTGACTTTTAAAAGTAGTTCAAATATAATATATTTTATAGATAAAAAGATCAAAAGTTCTATTAGCCGCCCCCTCCCCTCCCAACCCAACCCAAACTTCTAATTATGAAGACACGTTGGCAAATACAACTTGGATAAATTAGGACTATATGATGAATTATGGACTTTGTAGTCTTGTAAATTTCATTAGTTGTCCATATTTATCTTCTTCCTCCTAAAAAAAATTATTCATCCTTTATTTTCACATGGAACTTAGTTAGATTCAAATTTTGTCACGTTTAATCAGTGAATCATTGTTCATTAAAATAGAAGGTTGTCCCAACCTCTGCCTTCAAAATGGATTGGGATCGATCCCTTCAACCCTCTTTGACATAGAAAATTGTAAGAGAAAAGGAAATTATTTTTTTTCAAGGTAAAAAAGTAAAGCAATCAATAGCTTTTTTATTTAACTATGCCTCACAAGTGAACAAAAAGTAGTTATATTTAGCTCAGTCTTCCTTCACTATAACAAAAATAGCTTTTAGTGGTTGTAAAGTAAACATACACATCATAAAGAAGTGTTAAAGCTTTTACTAGCATTAGTTAATTATCTTTAGATCCAATGTCGCTATAAGCTTTAGAGGCATTTACAAAGAGTATTTATTGCCTCTAAAAATGCATATTTAGCAGTAATTGAGATATTATTGTTAATTAATTGCCTATAAATATCACTTTTGATGTAGTATTTATTAATTATTGATGAGGCATAGAGAAAGTATCATCTCTTTTTTTTTTTTAATTAAATAGGCCTATCGGGCCATTTCCTTTATTTATTGGAAATAAGTGTTTTGAGTCCAATTCATAGAAGGAAAAGTTATGTAACTAGACAAATATATAATATGCATTTATATTATATTATTATAATTCGAAAAAATTATAATTTATAGCTATAGTTAGGATTTTGTTGTTATTTTCTCTCTCCTCTCTTCCTCTCTCTCCTCTCTCTCTCCAATTTCTTGCCAGATATACAATTATATATGTATGCTAGCTACATATATATACTTATTTTGACAGAAATACATATGCAATTTGCCTTTCTACACTCTCTGCCCTCTCTTGCTCGCCTCTCTCCTCCCTCTCTCAATCTCGCTTGCCACATATACAAATATATATGTATATTAGTTGCACATATACAATTATTTGATAAATATGCACATACAATTTGACAAATATACATATACAATTTGCCTCTCTCGATCTTGCTCGGCTCTCTCCTCCCCCGAAGTCACATAATTGAAGTTATGCCCTGTAATTATATCAAATATAACTATTTAACCATATTAAATTTCAAAACTAGGCTATTTATGAAATTTTCCTCGTTAAAAATCCAGATCCATTGGCCCATATACATTGTATTAAACCTTCCTATCCTTTCCGCCCCTTGTTTCCAAATCCAACCCTGTCTCACTGTCATGTTTCTGGAAGCTGCTGCAAATCCATCTTTCCGCCTTGAGAAAGTATCATCAACAAAAAAAAAAATTATTTTTTCACATTTAAGCAAGAGAAGGGAACTTGAGCAATCAAAGCTACGTCCTCTTTCACTACTTATCATAATTATAACGATCGAGAACTAAATGATTTTTATTTTACTAATCAATGTGATAGTTAATTCTATATTTAGTACCTCGTTAAATTCAATAGCTTTAGAGAATAGCATTGTCAGCATTTATATCAAAACATGACAAATTAATGACAAGATGCATATGCATGCATCAGTTGTAAGAGAATAGCTACTTTAATTTATGTGTGTTTGTCTATTTATAATTATTTGTAGAAGAAGAATCCAGAACATTGAATCTACAAACTTTTTACGTTGTGTTTTATTTCTTATCAACGAAGAAAATAGAGGAATGGATATATGGGCAAAAGAAAATCCTTTTTACAGGATTAATTATATGCAAAATAGGCCCCAAAATGAGTTTAAAAAAGCAGTTAAAATATGACATAATTAATCCAGTGTAACATTCAAGGAATACTCTCTGTTTCCGTTTAAAAGATAATATCTCTTTCCTATATCTTTAGTTTAATTAAGACAAAAAGAGTATCTTTGTGGTTGATCTTTTCCTCGCGCATAGCGGGAAATTTAGCGCACTAGACTGTTTTTTTTAATCAAGATAACAAGATTCAAAAGGCTTATTTATTTTTTTAAACTTTGTATCAAATTAAAATCAGATAAATAAATTCAAACAGGTAATAGTAACTGTTATATGAAAATTTAACGTCTGATCATAGTACAATAATCTAGTTTTAGTCCATCAATAGTATACTCCATGTCCTTGTAATCTCAAACATTTTAACATAAACTCCAAAAAAATGACCATTTATTTTATGAAAAGAAGGCAACTAGCCACCCTTCTAATTACCAACTGGAACAACAAATATACTTCCATTGAAATAAGTAACTAGTACAAGCATACAAAACACCAAACACACTGAAAGAAACTAAATATATGAATAGGAATATATTGGCTTATGCGCATTGGAAGTTCTTTGGTGCATATTTTCCACAGTTGTTGAGCAACAAGCTGAGAGAAAGTGGAACATTTAGATTGATTCCCAACACATTGGCTTTAAGTGCAGTGCAAAGGCAAACAGCAGCATCAAGGTCAGCAAGTCCTTGAATTAAAGAGCAACACTTAGTCTTGGCTGGGCTGCTTCCAACAACAAGGTGCAATAAGTCACCCAACAAATTGGCACAAGCATTTAGCTTTAGTGTGTCCTTTGGACACTTACCCTTTGATGATGGGGTGGATGGGTTAGGGTGGGTGGGTTTGGAGTGTGGGGGTTTGGAGTGTGGGGGTGGTGGGCATGGGACATAAGTGGAACTAACCATAGTGAAGAAAAGAATGTTCAATGTGAGAACAAGGGCAATTGAGTATGCACCAAACTTAGCCATTTTTTCAAACTTACTAATTAGTTTTCTCAACAAATGAATGTGGCTAATTAGTACTGAAAAAATGTTGTTTGCTTGGTGTTTGAAATGAAAGAAATGAGTGGCCATTTTATAGGTAAAAATTTGGATGTATTTTTCCTTCTATTTTTTCGAAAAATTGAGAGGCCCACGTGGATAGAGAATATCGTCTAGACAAGCAGCTGGCATATGCAACTTGAGATACTAGACATACTACCATTGTTGGACTTTTTTAATTAAGAACGGTATGAATCAACTTATACGCATCTCGATTAATTTTATAAAATATTTATTATTTTATATTCATATTAGATACATGATAACTTTGTTCACCAAAATTAAAATAATTTTATCCTCGTAATATCAACCCGTTTCATCATTTACTACTAAACTACACCTGGCTCCACTATTATTGGATTATAATTTTATATTTTTCTGGATTTCATTAGTTGTCTAATATATCTTCTTCCTCAAAGAAAAATTATTTATCCTTTATTTTCACATGGGGCTTGGATTATTCTCTCTAATTATTTGAACATTGTTCTTCAAAATTTTGGACCTGTGCCAAGATCTGGATCCCATCAAGATTAATTCTTATTTTGGAAACTATTGGTCGATTACAAGAATATTTTTGTAACAAATATGGCTGACAGAATGCAAGATATGATATATGAAATGTTAAAGCAGTAAATTAGTATATTCATAGCATAAAAGTTTTATACTCCCTCCGTCTCAATTTATGTGACACCTTTCAAATTTCGAGATTCAAATTATTCTACCTAATTTTTGCATATTTGGAGTTATCAATTATTTTGACTTATAGTGCTTTTTATGCAGTTCAGAATATATAAATTCATTTCTAAAAATTTAAAGCTACCATGCGACAAATTTTTGGTCAAATTTAAACAGCTTGATTCTTGAAAAACGAAAAGTGTCATATAAATTGGGTCAGAGTGAGAATATTATATCATCATTATATGTATAATTTAACTCCATCTTTTTATCATAACAACATATATGCTTATATAGTTATATGTCAATATTGATTAGCAAATTAAACTTTACTTACCTAGCACTAAATTGCAAAATAATTATGGCCCTAAAGCAGGATGATACACTGTAGAGAATGACACGCATGCATAAATAATTAAAAATTAGTCCGTGATTTCACGGATTAATAATGCGCTAATAAGAAATCAGCCTTAATAACAAATTAATTAGGAAATAACACCCTATCATCGTGGGTCTGATCAATATTTTATGCTCCACTTAGTGTGATTAGTGAAGAAAAATTACAATATTTTCTTTCTAGAATGTGATTTAATTTCAACAAGATCAGAAGTACTCCCTCCGTCCCACTTTAGTTGTCATAGTTTTTATTTTTAAAATCTAACTATGTATATTTTGACTAACACTTTAAGATATATATATATATATATATATATATATATATATATATCATATTGATATGAAAAAAATTACAAATCAATAATACTTTCCGATAGTTTTTGAATATCTAAAATTTTATTTTAAAATATCAATTTATTTTAATTTAATTTAATTTAATTTTAAAAATTAGTCAAATTGACTTTCACAAATAGCAACATAACAACTAAATTCAAACAAAGAGAGTAATATAGATGATGCGGTGGTACGTTATAATAACCACACATTTCGTATATTATGATGAATTTAATTGTTGTTGTATCTTACTTTAAAATTATTATAAAAATTTATAAACTTCAAGTTGTAAATTCGCTTTTATTTTTGAATAATCAAAACAAGGCATCCTAAAATAATGAAACACTTCTCATCGTGACCCTTCATTAAGATATACAAAATTCAAAAATATCTCATTAGGGTTTACTACTTCAAGTCAATTCATTCATTCCGTTTTATTGGGAAAAAAAAAGCATTTAGAAAAGCGTTGTTTTCATCAATAATCAAATACTCCCTCCAAACTAAATATACTTGCCAATTTTATTTTTTGGAGAATCAAATTATATGAATTTTGATAAATAATGTAAAAATATTTTTACATCATATTGATACGAGAAAAAATATAATTCGATAATACTTTCATTGGCTATTGAATATCTAAATTTTAAAAAATTAATCAAATTATATTTTGACAAGAGAAACATGACAACTATTTTGAGACGGAGCAACCTGTAAGATAGTCCAATGCCATCATTTTTCTCTTCTGGTCCAAGAGATTGTGTGGCCTATATATGTTTAGATTTTGATCAATATACGAGCAAAGTCAATATTAGAAGCATGATATGGAAAAAAGAAAATTATTAGGAAGAACAATAATATTCCTCTAATTTGGATCAAAGTGTGAATACTGACAAAATTAAACTTAACTCGACCAACTCGTTGAAGTTTGGATGAGTTAATAATTCACCCATTTATTAGTTCAATACATCTCAATCCAATTCATCTCGACCCGATTAATTGAATTGATATACAACCCAAATTGTCTCAACAAAAATCTTGTCAAAATTATTTTAAAAACACTCTTTTTTTAATTTGATATATTTTATATAGACAGAATAAAGAAAAATAAAATTACAGGAATAGATTTTTCGTATATTTTTTTTGATAATTTTTTACTATTTATTCTTAGTAAACTATAGTTGCTCGTGCGGGTTTGAAAACTATGGCGGCCTTGAACTATTACATATTCTAGAATCTACGAATTTTAGATTTCTGCTTGTAAATTCGTAGGAAATTTCAACCAAACAATCCCTAAATAAATTAAATCCTCATATAATATGAGTTTTTCCAGCAGAGGTGTATTTAGAATTTTTAAAAATTCACGTGAACACGAATTTTTTTCATATCAGACCTTTTATGGATTTTCCTTATATGAAAACAGATTCAATAATATGTATGTGGACAAATTTTTCTTTCCATATATATGAATAAATATTAATTTTTTCATGTATATCATGTATCATAGTTTTAAAAATTAATTAAAATAAAGTATAAGAAAACAAATTATAGAATATATTAAATGAGTAAACTGGAGATGAAATTATAATGAGTTTTTTTTTTTTTTCAAGTGACAGAGACAGAAAAATTTGTTAATTATTTTTAAGGTTACGAGGGAGGGGTGTACGGCAGTCCATAGAATAAAATTTACAAAATGATAAATGATCAAGGGGCGGAGTCATTTTTGGTCGAGGGGTGTCAAGCGACACCTCTTTGTGGATAAATTATATTGTATATATAGGTCAAAATTTAATTTAGTAAATATTTATACAAGTATTGATACTTTTTGACACAAACTAAATATTTAGTATACTGATTAAAAGAGATTGCAAAAATTAGTTAAGGTGATATGTTTTATTTTTCTAGCAACATATATATTTTTATATGGCACTTCTTATAAAAGAATCTGACTCTGGCACGATAAATGATGATGAGTATCAAATTTGTAGGAGAATTGATATCTCTGTTGAAGAACAAAAAATCTCACATTGGTGGTTAATGAGATGAGTGGACTCCTTATAAGTCTTGGGCAATTCTCCTTCCTTTGAGCTAGCTTTTGGGGTGTGAGTTAGGCCCAAGACCTAATTTTACAATCTCATCCCAAAATTAGAAAGTACTTTTCAAAATTTTATATTCTTAATTATGATAAGGATGCTTGTTAAATCAAATTCATGAAGATCTTTAATAATGATATTTAAGAAAGTTACTATCTAAATGTGTACTTGAGAAAATGAAATAAAAATGTAATGGAAAGGAGCAAAATCCGTATTTCTTTTAGGGGAGTTTTCAAAAATACCAAGTTTTTGGATAAAAATTACATGCCCCTACCGAATCATTGAAAAATACCATATAAAATACCAACTTTATTTACAAATTTAGGAGAGAGAGTGTTTTGAGTGTGATTATTGTGGTGTGTGGTATGATATAATAGTGTTGGAAAATGAAAAAGAGTGTGTTTTTTTTTGTATTTTGATAAATAAATTTTAAAGTGTAATTTTGGGGTTGAAAGTTGGTATTTGTGTAAAAAATTCTTTTTTCTTTCTTTTATCTTGTCTTTTTTTTCATCGAAAACACTCTGAAATTCTAAAGTAACGGCCATGTTTGTTTTATACATGCATTACACGATAGTATATTTTTCCGTCTGATTTAACGTTCAAATATGAATGTGGAAATTCATGACTTCTTGCATGTGGAAGGCTGTCAAGTGATTATTATTTTTTATTTAATAATAATAACAATAATAATAATAATAATAATAATAATAATAATATATTCAATGATTTAATTACATGTGATACTGGTTTATTTCCAAGTGCAAACTCTTTTTGACTTTTTGGCTTAGGGCAAGTTCGGTGCACTAAAGTTTTCGCTATGTGTAGGATTTGGGAAAGGTGTAACAACCCATCTTTAGACAAAAGTCCCATATCGGCAAGACAAAGGAAAGATGTTGGGTATACAAGTAAATAAGTCTTACCTACTAGTGATGCGTTTTAAAGTCGTGTGGGCCTACGCCTAAAGCGGACAATATCACTAGTGGGATGAGGTCGTTAAAGATGGTATGAGAGTCACTCTTGTGTTAGTCTTGTCGATGTGGGTCGGAGTTCAACTGAGTTTGGGCAAATTCCGGTTGGAGGGGTGGGTGGGGAAACATGAGTCTAGGCGAATCCCATGCGGTGGGGCAAACCTCAATGAGGACTCCGAGTCCATAAAGGGGGTGTATGTAACAATCTATCTTTAAATAAAAGTCTCACATCGGTAAAACATAGGAGAGATGTTGGGTATGCAAATAAACAGGTCTTACCTACTAGTGACGCGTTTTAAAATTGTGTGAGCCTAGGTCCAAAGCGGACAATATCACTAGGTGGCTGAACTGTTAATTAAAAAAGGACTCGACCAGAAAAGTCTATTGTATGCAACTAGATTATTTTTCTTGGATAGCCAACTTATTGGGTCTTCATTTAAGACAGCCATATTTATAAAGTATTTCAAGTTTAGCCATCTGAAAATCAATATCAGGCCTTTTTTGTTGAACTTTAAAAAAAAAAATTCTATCTGAAATTTAGCATCAAGTTTCTAGTTTTTTTGCATGGATTTTTAGGATCATTAGCAAGGAAAAATAGATGCCAATATTTTCAAAGCTTCAAAGCATATTAATAAGTTCACTCCATATATACTTTATTAGAGTGAATAGTTTTTACATTATTAGATCATTTGGATAATTTTATATGTAATTGTCGGCAAAAAGTGACATGCTAAAAACTTATCCCTATCAGTTGTTCACGTGAAATCATTAAGTAATTTTAATGAGATCTAATATTTTGTATAAAAAATGAATTTACAACACAATACATGTATTTATTGATTTGATCTAAATATACAATGTGAATAAATTTTATCAAATGAGATTATTAAGCGGGAAAAAAAGGTATGTCACCTACTAAAACATGTTAATATACGTTGATTGTCACCTTGCTATAACTCGAATTCTCGAAATAATTTAATTTTAAAATTTTCTTTTTAGGTGTTCTTAATAAAATCTTTTACAACCACACAAATATTTAAGAATTATTTTGGATTACAAATGTTAAAACCATCCTTTTTTACTTAAACAATGTGATAAATTAAATGATACCATATAAAATGAGACGAATGAAATGATATAAATTATGGTTACTCAATTGACTGGCTATGAACTTTCACCTTATCGGGGAAGGTTCAATTTTCCCCCTTATAATCTTCTCTTCCATTTCTCCATTTTCTTCGCCCAATTTTATTTTTATTAAAAAAAAAAAGGTAGATAAAATAAATGATTAATACTGATTTAGTAGCATGACATTCTGGCATGCAAAATCACGGGCTACAAAATGAAACAATTAAAATTATTTGAACATGGCAACTTGTTTTCCTTCTTCACATGCGCCTTGATGCTTCCAAGATCTACCTAAATATGCTACACTAATTCTTTGCCACCTTAAATTCCTGACATTTTTTTGTTTTTATTTTACGGTGTTTGATATCTGTATTGGAACTTAATTAAATTTTAGATTTGGACATCGGGTTGGGGGTCTATTTTCTAAGGCAACGTTCTCAATAATTTTCTTTTCATTCTCTGAGACTCGAACCCAAAATTTCTGAATAAGAGTGGAGAATAGAGACGAATCCAAGATAAAAGTTCTGTGGGTTCAATATTTAAAGTTTTTATTCTTGAACTTATTATATCGGTTTATATTTACTATTTATTACAAATTTTATTAATTTGTGTTCATAAATTTACACATAGCACCAAAAGGGATCGAATTCTTTTGAATATATACTGAGGTGTAACATCTGCTTCTGGTGGAGTAATCTCAATCATCTCACCACAATTCATATTGGTTAAATTCCTGAAATTACACATGGATTAAAAATGTTTTTCTAGTTATTTTCTTAACCTCCCTTCCCCACACATGTAGCCTATAAAAACCCAACCATATCAATACATTCCTCATCATCAAAAATCAAATCAAACACATTTCTCCAAATAGCAAAATGGCTAAGTCACTTGCCATGTTTCTTGTATTCAATGTCCTTTTTTTCACTATGGTTAGTGCATGCAACACTTGCCCTGGCCCAAAACCAAAACCAACACCAACACCAAGCCCATCTCCTAATTCACAAGGCAAATGCCCAAAAGATGCCTTAAAATTAGGTGTTTGTGCTAATGTGCTTAATGGTTTATTAAATGTAACACTTGGAACTCCACCTGTTAAACCATGCTGTAGTCTTCTTGGAAATCTTGTGGATTTGGAGGCCGCGGTTTGTCTTTGCATTGCACTTAAGGCTAATATTTTGGGGATTAACCTTAACCTCCCTATTTCACTAAGCCTACTTCTTAATGTTTGTAGCAAGGAGGTTCCAAAGGGGTTCACTTGTTCCTAAATGACTTCTTTTTTGTTTTTCTTTAGATTGATTATTTGAGATTGTTTTTGGATACATTTGTTCCCATATTGCCCTTGGGATTAATTTGTTTTCGATATTTCGTTGTTGGAATCAATAACTAGCATTGTTGTTCGTGCTATTTGTGCTTGTACGTCCCATTGAATTAATGTATTTTTGTTCATATATTTTACTCTAGAAATAAGAAATTTATTGAACTGTACAAGGAGGGTAAAAAATAAACTTGCGCCAAAACCACATGGATTAGTTTAACATGGTTAAAATGATAAATTAAAGTGAGAATATTTATTACAAAATGGGACCCCTTGAGATTCAAAAACAAGCTCAAAAGCACTTGAATTACAAGTCAAGATCAAGTTCATCAAATCCACAAATCAAGATCAAGATCACAAGATTCAAGATCAAGCTCAAAACCCTTTAAATTCAAGTACACATCAAGATCAAATTCATCAAGTTCAAATAATATTCAAAATCAAATTTACAAGCCCTCGAATTTATATTTAAAAAAACAAATCAAAGAATTCATAGAAATCGTAACACTCAAAGTTAAAATCAAATAAACATGAATGTTACGATATTTTTCATTCTTGATTATTAATATTTTTTTCCAAGTGAATTTCATTGTCCACGATACCTCTAATTTTTTCTTTTATTACAAAATGGGACCCCTTGGTACCTTCCTATTATGCCCGTGACTCAAATTAAAGTCTTAGATTCCCACTATACCTATCAAAAGATGCAACTTGAGCTAAATACTTCAACAAAGAAATGACCATGTTTTAGACTAATTATATATTTAATTTATAATCCCCCAGATTTAGTTACACAAAAATCCAAAGATTAGAAGCCACCAGAGTCAAAATATTCAGCATAAATTCTGCTAAACCTATTCTCATTTGATGATCTAGATCAAGGGAATTAAATGACTAAGCATGATTTGACCTCATGTTTGCCTTTTAGGTAAAAGTGACAATCTTACAGAATTTAAGATGAGCAATTATCAATAATACAATCCAGCAAAAAACAAAACAAAAAAGATACGTACTTTATTTTTAATTATGCAATCATGCATCTCTTTAAACTTAATCAAATGTCGCTACTCTTAATTTTAACCACTTTTGGTACTTATATATGGAGGAAGAATATTGTAGAAGTTACATAGACAATAATGAAGAATTGAACTTCATCTTACTTATATATGGCAAAGACTAGAGATTAAATGAATAACGCCAAACTAAAAATAAAAGAGAAAAACTAACAAAAGAAATATACGGGGCCGTTTGATATGATGTCTAAGAATAATGCTAAATATAATGTATTAATAATGCATGTATTAGTTATATTTGTATTAATTATACATATAAAAGATTTATTGATAAAAATATCCTCCACTTTTATGGTAGAAAAGATGTAAAAAAAGATTTTTGAGGGGCAATTGAATCTTTAACTAGGCTAATGCATGCATTAAATTCCCTTGCATTACTAATATCTAGAAATTCATGGTATTCGTAATGCACACCTTTATACACAATAGAGTGTATAACTAATGCAAGCATTATTATACATAGCATGAAAAAGTGCACCAAACATGGTACTACTTAGGACAAGTCCGTTGCACTAATGCTCCTGCTATGCACGTGGTTCGGAGAAGAGCCCGACTAGAAGCGTATATATTGTGCGCAGCTTTACTTTGCATTTTTGTCAGAGACTATTTTAAATTAATACACATACTATTTTTGTTGATACACTCTACCAAATGGACCCTAATTTTGTTATTTAACTATAGAAGGTGTTTGTGGCTTTTTTTTTTTTAGTGTTAGTGGTAGGTCATTGGTAGATCTAGTAAACTTACATTTTCATCTTAAATAGACAATTTTCTTTTCCAATACAATTTCCTTTTCTTGTCTTTTATATTTATATACATTATATACGTGTAGACTCTGGCGAGGAACATGGCAATTTGCATCACTTGATGTCTATAATAATACATTTTTTTCAAGAGATTTGTATAATTATCTTTGCTTGTGAAGCCAGCTAAAACTTAAATTTAGTATTATTTTCCATGACAATGATGCTTAATATGATCCTATAAATTCCCACCTCCTAAATCTTTTGCAATATCAACCAAAGCCAAAAAAAAAAAAAAAAAATCTACTTTAAACATCTAAAGTTAGAAAATATTATGGCTTCTAAGAAAACAACTTCCCTTGCTCTTTTTCTTCTTGTTAACCTTCTCTTTTTCACTCTTGTGAGTGCATGTGGCACTTGCCCGGGTCCTAAACCAAAGCCGAAGCCAAAGCCAAAGCCGAAGCCAACCCCTAGCCCTAGCTCAAAAGGTAAGTGCCCTATTGATGCACTAAAATTAGGTGTTTGTGCTAATGTTCTTGGAAATCTACTTGGAGTTGTACTTGGAAATCCTCCGAAGAAACCTTGTTGCTCTCTCATTGAAGGACTTGTTGATCTTGAAGCTGCTGTTTGTCTTTGCACTGCCCTTAAAGCAAATATTCTTGGGATTAACCTTAATGTCCCGATTTCTCTAAGCCTTCTTCTTAATGTTTGTGGCAAGAAAACTCCATCTGGTTTTCAATGTCCTAATTGAACAAACAAACAACAACTACGTACGCGTCAGTTCCAAATAAGTTGGGATTAACTATATCAATCTTCATTTCGTCACTATACTACATAGTTTGATTTGAGTTTTTGGATTTTTATTTTGTTTTTCTTATGATGATCAATGTCTTAGCTATGGATTTCTCCTATAAGGATAAATTCCAATGTGTGGTAACTCCTCGTTTCCTTTGTAGCTTGAAATAAGTTACTCTTTGTATTTCCTAATGTACTTTTTTTACTTCACAATTTATAGAAGTCTATTTTGTGGTAAAGGTTTGTATTTTTGTTTTCTCCTTATGTCAATAAAAAAAAAGTGTATTGTCATGTTTATTTTATATGTATATGGATGCTCCATTCATATTTCTAATTGGAGTTTAAGTGCTTAATTACTTTGATTAAAACAAACAGAAGGGTAGATCCAACTTCAATGAGTACAGTAATAAACAAAAACTAGTTAGCTATCCAAAACTCAATAAGTTATCTTGGATCTGGAGATTATTGTACGTACTAGCAAGAGATTTCATGACTACAACCTACTACATAAGTTTGAACAAGCTAGTAAATTAATAAACAATGATTTTTCATCAAGGGTTCGAATGAACCTCTAACCAATAGGTGGCTCTAGTACTGTCTAAATATTGATTAAAATTAAGAAGTTCAAATCTCAAAAACGAAATCTCACATAGAATTAGAACGAATATATATTTCAAATGTTAAAAAAAAAAATCCAATTATCATACTTTAATCTCGATCAGATGTATGACGCGATTGACATAATCATATAGTATTACATTAATCTCCATAAAATTTACAAATTTTCGCCATTTACCTTACCAAATACCAAGCACATCGTCCATTATTCTCATTGACATCTTACCATAAAATCATTAATTTTTTGGTCGTCCTTTATGATTTTTTTTTTTTTACGTTGCTTTTATAAAATATTCTTGTTACACTTAAAGATCTAAAAATATCATTATGAAAAATATTTGCAAGTTATTTTTTTTATATGTATATTGAGCTATATTCATTCATTCTTCTCTTCAAAAAAGGGATTAGGGAGTTCATAGTTTTTCTTAGGTGTATTTACTATGGTAAATATAAATGGATTGAATTAATTAATAGTAATGAACATGCATGTTAATTGACTCAAGTTTTTCTATTCACAAATGGATTGGATAATAATCCAACTTTTTTTTTTCAATTATTCGATCTATTTTTTGATTAATTACCAAATTAAACTGATAAAATCATTCGTTTAACATATTATTATTGATTATTTCAGACAAATGAAATTTAAAAACTCATACTTTTCATGTTTTGATTTATGAATCTATGTGCAACGCAAATCAATTAGGGAATATTACACCGAGAGACGCTTCACTTAAAATAAATATGAAAAAAATATTCCTTGTTCTATAGGCATGTATAGTCAGTATATATTTGTGTATCATAATGTATATTTAGTGTATAGCTCATGTATAAGTAATATACATTGTATCGTAGTGTATACTTTCTATAACTTTTGACAAACTATATTGTATAGTTATATAGTGTTACTGATTTGAGACTATTTTTTATGTAAATAAAATATGGGATACTTTATAAAAAAAAAAAAAACTTTTTCCTTTTTTTTTTTATATGTACGTAATATCCTAATTAATTACCTAGTCAAAGCTTTCACTTTTAAATATGCTATGTCCAAAATTATCTGACAATATAATGATCAAACCTAAATAAATAAATAAATGTTTAACGTGTATATATATTCAGCTTAACTTTGATTAGTCACGTAAATCTTAATTGGCTTTTCCTGTTTTCTAATATACTATGTGCTACAATTAGGGGCAAAGTTAGGTAGGGCCTAAAATTAAGATTGATTTTTGATAAAAGATTATCCCTATATATATATATATATATATATACACATAAAAAAAAATTTATATATTTATTTTTTATATTTTAAAATTTTTAATGAAAATTTTGATTCTGCCACTAACTACGATGCTACTAGGAGAGAGGGTTAAACAAGTCGTTATGCATGGTCTTAATTTGACAAGCTTGTGCTCTTATGTCCATTCAAGTCATTTCAGTTTTCTTCTTTTTTTTTTGGGGGGGGGGGGGGTGGAGAGAGGAGTAGACTTAAGAAAGTGATATTTTCATAAATGGGGCCAATGTGTTTTTCATAGTTCATGCATGCATTACCTCTATTTATGTTGTACAAATTAAAGGTGGATATTGATCTATAGACTTAGTAAACAATACTTTTTCCGTTATATTTTATGTGACGCTATTTTTTTTTTGAAAGAATGTTATGTTATTCTAATTGAAAATAATTTAATTTTAAAATTCTCCTTTTATCTTTAATCAAATGATTCTCAGTCACACAAGTATCTAAAAATAATTTTAGACCACGAGTTTAGAAAATCTTTATTTTTTTCTTAAACACAATAGCAAATGAGTACCACATAAAATGGAATGAAAACTCGCAGAGAGTAATTGATATCGACATTTGACATTCTCAAAATTCAACAACATTCTTTTTCATCATACCTTTGTTTACTTTCTTTTTACGCGGTTCGCCAATTTGGCCACTTGTAGGCTAAACTTACAACTATATATTACGGGTCCTTTATATGCCGACTAAATTATTTTGGAATTATAATTTTTAAAATTAATTTACATCATTTGAGACTTAGAAAAAAGTAATTTTAAGTTGTACCGAATAAGGTGAGATATTATTCAATGATTAAGTCTGAGATTAAATTTATATTGTATTTAGTTGACGGTATAAATTTATATCGTCAACCGCAAATGCAATATGAATTATATCTCATGCATAGTCCTAGAATATTCCACCTTATATATCCTTCACCAAACGACATCTAATTGACATATATTGGGGTTTTGCTGGAAAAGTGATGAATTACAATTCTTGAAACTTTGTTTGTTGCAATATTTTTCTAGTTGAAAACGTGAAAAACTAACCCCTTAAAAAGTTGCACTAGTTCATGCGTATGTACTTCATTGAAAAAGAATCTAACTGTGCAACTTCCACAATAACAAAAAAAGGATTTTCCTATAATTATTTAACAATATATAATAATATAGTTGTTGTTATATTATATTTAACATCAATAATAAAATGATATTTATAATCATCACTCTATAAAAAAACAAGTCGCTAATAAAACAATGACGTTAACTAAGTTATTGTTAAATATTTTTATGATAATAAATATTATTACTAAAAGAAAAATCTAATGCTGCTAAAATTTTCTTTTGATGCAAATGTTAGTAAGTGATAATTCAGTATCTCCGTCTACTTTCACACACGATTTAAATACGGAATGAAATATATCAAGTGACAAAATGACCTTGCGACTAGTTTACTGAGATTCACCTCTTTATCGATTGGATAAGATTTTTTAAAAAAAACCAACGACGTTTTTTATGTGATCGAGCTAAGAAAGATAATAATTAGTATTTTATTAATTAGAAAACTTAAATGATCGGAACTCTTATCATAAGAGTCTTATATTATTATATAAGATCAATTAACCCACGCTAATCTTATTATATCAAGTTTCTTGAGTCAAATTTGTGGGAGCAAATTAAAGTACCAAACATAACAAAGAGACACATTATAAACAATACTTAGGAACGTAACTCATAATTATTTGCATTTTACCTCTTACATAATATTACAAACAAAAGAGCAACATAATTAAAAACCCTAGTAATTAATTCAAACAAGAGGGGGACAAACAAAACCAGGAGGAGGAGTTAAACCACATTGTGCAAGAATTGAAAGTGCTAATGGAAGGAAAACATTAAGGTTTAAAAGTTTAAGCTTTATTGTTGTGCATAGACAAACTGCTGCTTCTAGCTCTAGCAATCCTTGTAATACTGGGCAACATATGTGTTCCACTGGATTCCCTATCCCAATATGTACTAATCCTCCAAGTACATCAAGGCAAAGCCCTAGTTTCAATGCATCTATCGGACACGTGGCAGGTGGAGGCGGAACAATACCTGGAACTCCTCCACCACCTCCACCAGGCGCACCTCCACCAGGAGGTGCGTAAGGAGGATATCCGCCACCACCACCAGAGGGTGGCGGGAATCCTCCTCCACCAGAGGGTGGCGGGAATCCTCCTCCAGGTGGATTTGTTATTGGTGGGAAAATTCCGGGAGGGTTTATTATTGGTGGAATAATGCCAGGTGGCCTTGTGATTGGTGGAGTAATGCCAGGTGGGTTGATTATAGGTGGCAAAATGCCAGGTGGACGAGTGATTGGTGGCGACACGCCAGGTGGACGAGTGATTGGAGGTGACACGACAGGCGGTGGAAAGACGATAGGTGGCAAGACCTTGGGAGGTGGTCCACCATGGTGAGGTGGTGGTTTGGTGGTTGGTGGTGGGTGCGGACGTGGAGTCCATGGTGGAGGGTGGGGCCTACCGGGAGACTTAGGTGGATGGGGGTGATGATGACCTGGAGATTTAGGAGGATGTGGTGGTCGCGGAGTAGCGCCAGGTGGACTAGGTCGTTGATAAGGAGGATGACATGGACATTGACCATATGAAGCATAAGCTGGTCGTACCAAACATATTGACATCAAAATCATACAAATGAAGAACATCGCTGAAATCCTTGATGAACCCATAGCTTTTTTTTTTATGACACGATAAAATTATTGTTTAACTCTTTTTTAGTTCCATTATTTTTTTAATGTTATGTTCTTGAATTTTGATATAGACTATAGTTTTTATAGATGTATTGTATGTGTAACCCGTGAAGGAATTAATTCCATGAGAGAGCAACACGTAGATGGAGGAATTCCAAAGTAAATAGGTGTACTGTAAAATTGTAATGGAAATTTTGGAGCTTTGTTTGCTAACTTCAATATCCAATCCGTGAGTTCTGATTATAGAGTCCGTGAATAGTTTTTTTTTTTTTTTTTGTACTATTTCACAAGTGTCCATTTTTACACAGATTTTAAGGTACTTTACTTAAGCTGTGGATTACATATTGTATCTTTGGAGATTATCATAATCTGTTTTATTAAATTCTTCTATTAGAATGCTAAGTTCGAGCGGAAAAATTTAATCTTTGTTTAACAGGTGATACGGGTATGTTATTGTTGTTGTTTTAGTGGTTGACATGAGTTGGAATGGTTTCGAGTTTGAGTAGTGAAAATATTGGAAGTTTCACTTATGTTGTATCTAATTCGAATAGAATCAAGTTCTGAAATAGATATTGAATATTTGATTGAAAAATTTAAAAAAAAATCAAAATCTTCTTTAATGGGTGACATAAATCGGAATGGTTTCGAGTTGAAGTACAGAAAATAAAAAAAAAATATTGAAAGTCTCACTTCAAAATTAGATTTTGTTGTATTTAATTTGAATTCAATCGAGTTTTAATATAGATATCGAACGTATGATTAGAAACTTAAAAATAAAATCATCTTCTTTTCTATCATGCAAGATACTCATGTATGGATATCGAAGGTATGGATTTGAATTGTATATGTTGTAAAAATAAATATCCTTTTACACTATCAATTATCTTGAAATATGAAATTAATTTATTACATCTTGAAAATAAAAGAATTAATTACCTAAGACAATAAATTATATGTTTTAATAAGTGTAAAAATTTCTTATAGTATGTATATAACTTAAAATTCTTTTTTATAGGTCAAAAATTTCTTCTTCTTTTTTAATCGTCCGTGCATGCGTTATAAATTGAGCTTTAATCTAAAGTATTAGCATAAAATCTCAGATTAATTGAAATTGTTATTGAATTGTCTTATAGCTAACTTGGCAAAATAAACAAATAAATAACCAAAGATTAAATTGTAGAGTATTTGTCTTGTTCATTAAAAAAATAAAGACGGGGTTAGAATTTTAATTTTATAAACTCTCTACTTCATTTAAATTAATAATTTATTTATATTTATAAACTTTTTAAAATAAATATAAATTTTTAATCATATCTACTGAATTCGATTAAATCCGTAAATTTATACAGTACTGATAGCTCCGCCCCCGCACAAGACATCATGTGAACCTTGTTATGATTTCTTTCCCTTCAGAGGTTTCAGACTGGCAAAGAGATCAAACAAAGAAACTTTTACTTTGGCAAATACAGTAAAGACAAATAAGTAGGACCAAATAATTAAAATTAATGACAATAATTAACACTCCAATTATTGACTTTTGTATTTAACACACACATAAACATATATTTATTTAAATTTGGAGCAATCAATTCATTGTTCATTTGATTCAAGTTCATTTTAGCATATGATTTGTGTATGTGTCGGCATATTTTTAGTCAGTCAATTAATTTAAGAGTAAATTTTATAAATAACAAACATATAAAGTTTAATTATATTTTATGATTATGGTTTGGGTAATTATATTTTGTAACAATAGTTATTGCAGCGTTTATATAATTCGTGTAATATTTATATAATTCGCGCAATATTTGTATACATTTGTATAATTTGCTATACAAATCACAGTTTTTGTATATCGTTTGTATAATTCACTATACAATTTGATTTGCGCACAACTTTTGTATAATGGCGCACAACGCTTGTATAAATCGTGTGAATTATACAAAGCTCAAAACTGTAATTACAAACTATTAAGATAAATTAGAAAAAGTTATGCGGATAAGCAAATATATATTAGTTAATTAGGTAACATACCTATAGTTTGAATTAATTATGGCTCGCGGCAAACATCTAGATGTAATTACAGTTCGAGTTTTGTATAGTTCGCATGATTTATTCAAATGGTGTGCGCGATCATACAAAAATTGCATAGTGAAATATAGAAACACAGTGAATTATACAGCGAATTATACAAACGTTGTGCACAGATGTATAGCGAATTGTATAGCGAATTGTACAAATGTATACGTACAAATGCTGCTCGAATTATACAACTACTAATATAATTATAGTTACGAAATGTAATTACTCAAACTATAAATATGAAACATAATTAAACTTTATATGTTTGCCATTTATGAAATTTGCTAAAAAAAAATTGATAAGCCTCAATAATCTTCAAAAAGTAATAGATCACCAATTACGTATATAGTCTTTAATTACCCACTATATTCTTCCGTTTGAACTAATTAATCAAGAATTACGGATTAAAGAACTAATGACTTATATCTTGTTGGACAACGTTATGTTTGGTCTGAATCCTGAACAAAAGTATCATATTAGTAGTTCAAATATATAAAAGAAGTTATATGAGATATGCAGAAATTAATATTAGGTGACAACTTGGATATATAAGTAAATATGTCTTATTAGTAACGCGTTTTAAAGTCGTACGGACCTAGGCCCGAAGCAGATAATATTACTAGCGGTCTGGACTATTACAAATGGTACCAAAGCCTCTCGGACAATACCACTAGCAGGTTGGATCGTTACATATTATTAACCGTGTATGGTTTTTCTCTAATTTTTAGCAAGACTTTATTTGGATGGACTTATAACTTAACTATAACTAATTATAGGCAAATCCTAACTATAAGCTTTATTTTGTCGTAAAACAAATGTTTAAAAGTATTTTTTTTTATTGAATGATATATAATTTATTTATTAGATCATAAATTCTTAGCGTAACTGTTTTTTTAAATTATATTTGAGTTTATTTAAATTATTAATTTCCTTAATCTAAATTACAGTTTTTAAGTGTCATAAAATGTTGTCTAACTTTCAACAATCATGCTACTTTCATGCATTTCTGTGGTTACATTTACTGCAGTTCCCATTTTTGTAGTTACTATATTTCTCTAAGTCTACTTTCTTAACTCATCAAATCCAAAAAAAAAATAAGAAAATTTTCAACTCTCTTCCCTCAAAGTTCTATCCTAAACAATTTTCTACTCTATCCTTTCTCTCTTTCTCATTGAGCTTATTTACAAGCAAATGAAAACATGCATGCATGGCAAGACACTATAGCAGTGGCTGAGTCAGAAATTCTAGTAAGAAAATTAAAAAAGTGGCAAAGTTACTACACATGTGATTTGAATCTGTAACCTAAAGAACGATAATATTTGGGTCATATTTAATCAGTATGGCGGACAACGATATAATAGTAACCAACACCCAAAAAAATATGGAGGAATCGATGATAGTATGTTATGCACCAACGATGATAACAACAAATGGGATATGGCAAGGTGATAATCCACTTGATTATTCATTGCCACTTTTCATAGTGCAATTAACATTGGTGGTTGTCATTACTCGACTTCTTGTTATTGTCTTGAAACCTATTCGTCAACCTCGTGTTATTGCTGAGATTCTTGTAAGTAATTTATTACATTTCCCTAAAAGTTTATTATATGATTGCATTTTTAATTTGTCAACGTACATCGGTTATAAGGGACATGTCTTGGTGTAATGGTATGAATTATCGTCATGTGACTAGAGGAAATGAATTCAAATATTTAGAGATAACCTTCAACAGGAATGCGAGGTAAAATACATATAATAGAGGTTATATGGTCCAACTTTTTCTCAGAGTCCATGCAGAGCGAGAGCTTAGGACCAAACTACCTTATTTATTTGCTAAGTTATTTTCTATATATATGACCAAAGGTCGTATAAATTATACAGAAATTAAGGGGGTGTTTGGATTAGGTTTTTTTATGCGGTTTTTGAGTTAAAAGCCATAAGTTGAGGACCCGCTACTTTTGGCTTTTGATTTTTTTTCTTTACTTTTTCAGCTTTAAAGAAGTGCTTTTAAGCATTGTTTTGTGTTACCTTAACATTTTTAAAACTTAAAAACTGTTTAAAAGCCAAAAGTTAAAAAAATAAGACAATACAAACATCCACTAATAATACATGAATAACTGATTTTTTATCTAGCTACCAAACGAACTCTTACTTAATGGTTGTTAGACCAATTACGACTGTATTTTCTTGTTGGATAAAATAACTAAGAGCTGACATAATAATGGTGAACCAAAATCGACTATAAGAGGATTAAATATCAAGAAAGAATACTTGTTATTAGTCAAGATAATCTTTTTCTTTGGTAAAATGGAGATAAAATGGTTAATGATATACCATACTGATATTGATCACTCGTTTTTCTGGTAAACATGATGGATTGAATTCACTCGTAATTCATTATATGACCATAATTAATTTGTATGGAAGGAATTGAATGGCATAATGTTGTTTTATATACTAGATTTCTATACTAATATTATGCAAAATGGTGGCAGGGTGGTGTAATTTTGGGTCCATCAGTATTGGGAAGAAATAGCACATTTGCTAGTGTAATATTTCCTCAAAGAAGTGTGATGGTACTTGAAACAATGGCAAATATTGGGCTTCTTTACTTTTTATTTCTAATAGGAGTAGAAATGGACGTTGCAGTGCTTCGTCGAAACAGTAAACAATCGTTGAGTATAGCAATAGCAGGGATGATATTGCCATGTATAATAGGGAGTTCATTCTCCTTCATGTTGCATGAGGGAACACAAAACACAAAAGAAGGAACTTTCATTCTTTTCCTTGGTCTCGCGCTTTCTGTTACTTCATTTCCTGTTCTTGCTAGAATCCTCGCGGAGCTTAAACTTATCAACTCTGAAATTGGGAGGATCGCGATGTCTGCTTCACTTATTAATGATATGGTAGCATGGATTGTTTTAGCTTTTGCAATTGCATTTTCTGAGGATAAAGACAAGAGTTTGGCTTCTCTTTGGGTGATCCTCTCAAGCATTGCCTTTATTTGTGTTTGTTTTTTCGTCGTTAGGCCATTGATTGGAAGGAGGATTAGAGAGACACCAGAAGGTGAATCGATTAGTGAGTTCAATATATGTCTAATTCTCACAGGGGTTATGATTTGTGGATTCATAACAGATGTTATTGGAACACATCCTGTTTTTGGTGCTTTTATCTTTGGTTTGATTATCCCTAGTGGTCCTCTTGGTTTGACACTTATAGAAAGACTAGAGGACTTTGTTTCGGGGCTTTTGTTACCACTTTTTTTCGCGATTAGTGGTCTCAAGACTGAGATTTCTGCTATTTATGGTGCTGCAACATGGGGAATTTTATGTGTTGTTATAGTCTTGGCTTGTGCTGGCAAAGTTTTAGGTGTAGTAGTTGTAACTATCTATTACAAAATGCCACTTTATGAAGGCCTTTCTATTGGTCTCCTCATGAATGCCAAAGGCCTTGTTGAGATGATTGTCCTCAATGTTGGTAAAGACCAAAAGGTAATCAACTTATAACTCTCTGGTCCCTAAAAAAAATGCCACATTTTCATAATCAAACATACATTTCTTTCTTAAACTTTGTGTCAAGTCAAACAGTGTCACATATATTGAGTCGGAAGGAGTAGTACTTTCATTTATTTGTCATCACACAAAAATCAGTACTAAATACTTACATGTAAAATGCAGGTTCTTGATGAAAAATCCTTTGCTATGTTGGTGATTGTAGCACTAGGAATGACTGCAATCATCACTCCTATTGTGACAATAGTCTACAAACCATCAAGAAATTTCATCCCATACAAGAGAAGAACAGTTCAAAAAACAAAGTTGGATAGGGAATTTCGAGTTCTTGTTAGCATCCATTCACCTAAAATTGTTCCAACAATTATAAGTCTTCTTGAAGCATCATGTCCTACCAAGAAATCACCAATATGCATATATGTCCTACACCTTGTCGAACTCACTGGCCGTGCATCTGGAATGCTTATTGTCCATAACATGCGAAAAAGAGGAAGGCCAGCTATGAATAGTACTCAAGCTCAATCAGATCACATCATCAATGCATTCGAGATCTTTGAGAAAAGTGTAGGATGCGTCTACGTGCAGCCTCTCACAGCCATCTCCCCTTACTCCACTATGCATGAAGACATATGTGTGTTAGCTGAGGAAAAACGCGTTGCACTAATCATCATCCCTTTCCACAAGCAACAAGCAGTTGACGGTGGACTAGAAGTTACAAACACATCATTCCGAGCAATTAACCAGAATGTATTACAAAATGCACCTTGCTCCGTTGGGATTCTAGTAGATAGAGGCTTAACAGGTTCTACAAGATCAACAACAAACCAAATTGCACACCACGTCGCAGTGTTATTCTTTGGAGGACCAGATGATCGCGAAGCATTAGCGTATGCTTGGAGAATGAGTGAGCATCCCAACGTTAATCTAACTGTTATGCATTTCATCCCTGGAGAAACAGCAACAAGATTAGACTCATCAAACAACATGAATGACCACAGTATACTTACAGTTGAAACAGAACGCGATAGGGAAAAACAGCTGGACGAGGAATATTTAACAGAATTCAGGACAAAAACAGGTAATGATGAATCAATAGTTTACATTGAAAAAGTGGTGAATCACGGAGAAGAGACAGTAGCAGCAATAAGGTCAATAGATAACTCACACGACTTGTTCATAGTCGGTAGAGGAGAAGGCACTAGCTCCACGTTAACAGCTGGGCTAAACGACTGGAGTGAGTGCCCGGAGCTTGGTCCCATTGGTGATCTTTTAGCTTCTTCAGATTTCGCAATGACAGCCTCAGCATTGGTGATGCAACAATATGTAGGGACGGGAACAGGGGATCCATACGTCACACCGGATAGTCCTAGCCAACATTATGAACCCTTCAACATCGATTTTACGAATCGTAGGTCACATAGCAGTTACAGAGAACAACAACAACAACAACCTGATCTTCATTCACAAAAATGAAAACTTGGTAGGATTCTTGTCAATATCCAATTGTTATTGTTAAATTTTGTAACATGTAAAATTAGCTTTTTATGCTTCCTACTCTTTGATGTATTTGATCTTCCATTGGAAGAGTAAAGTGAAGATAATCATGAAAGGACTTGTAAAATAGAAGGTTTAAAACAGAGCTTTTTAATTTAATTTTTGTCTTTTAACTTCTAGTGATTGTTGTTTTTTTGCCAGACAAAATTTAAAGATCAATAGAAGAGTCATAAGGATCTAGGTTATATAATCCATTTGTGTCAATTGAGTTTCCTTTATTGGAAATTACATTGTGGAGTTAGTAAAATGTTTTTTCTTTTAAATATATTGTAACGAGTTGGTCCAACACTTTGAAGTATTGTTCACTCTTGGGTCTGATTCATCACGGATATGTTTCTTTGGACTTATCTCAAAAGGTGTCTCATAGTATATAGACCAGTCTTTTACTTAAATAGTCCAGGACTTTCCCTGAGATTTGCCCAGGCGTTACGTATCGTCGTCCCTGCACTCACCCCTATAGAGACTCAGCGCCTCGATGAGGTTTTCCCCACCACTGTACTAGTCGAGAGTCGGCTCTGGTACCACCTGTAACTAGTTTATATTGTGAGGCGCCTTTTGGGTGAGCCAAAAGGAACAAATCCGTGATGGGCTAGGCCCAAAAGCGGACAATACTTCACAGTGTTTGGCCAAGTCGTTACATATATATACTACATATTGACTTCTTCGTAGGTTCGGAGTTTTTTATTCTGACATCCCACGATAAAAATTACGATGTCAGCCATGATGATAAGTGAAAGAATTATAAAAGGAACAAAGAAAGGAGAAGAAAGCAATCAAGAAGCAGTCCAACGAGTTCTAATAAGCAATTCTTCTCAAAATCTGAATATATTATCTTTCGTTAAGTAATTGCAAATGAATTTATCTTAATTGTTTACTTGATTGTTTAAACGACCTGATAATGTAAAAGATCTTTAGTAATGAATTTAAAGTCATACAACAAAATCCAAGTTCGAAACAGAAAGAAAAGGTTCATCAATTCTTAGTACATAGTAAATTGTAACATTTCATCGTATAATAACTGAAGTTTGTTACATTCATATGATAATTTTTTGAAAATTTCATCAATCGTATGTTCATGAGGGCCAATTTCTATACCAACCAGCCCATGCAGAAACTAAACCACTAATGCCTAGAGTAACTGTATGGTTACAAAATGGATTTGGTTCAATTTCAGCTAAGGCAATAATAAGGTCAGCAATATTAGCAGCCACACCCATCAATCTCATAATTCTATCCATTCTAATCTTCTTGATTTCCCCTTTTGTTTCCTTAGACTCTTCCTCTTCCATCAATAGCTTCCTCTCTGCTTTTAGTCCCCTTGTAATGAGAATAAAATCTGATATAACGAAAAACACATATCCAACAGACTCACCAAACGCCGAAATAAAGCTCATCTTTTTTGCATATTTGGCTTCTATAACTCCAATTCTCGCCAGCCAGAGGAAATGGTCGAAGAAGAAATAGACCATTTCCCCTGAATTGGCTAGAACGGCTAGCAACCTGAAGCCCGGGGAGGTCCCCGGGCTCCTTCGTAGAGCGTTGAATCCTGTTAGGAATCGACCACTCCGGAAGGCCTTTCGGCTGAGGCCAGAGGCCACTTCACATTTCTTGGCTCGAGTGGCAATGTCAGGGTACGTCGTCTCAACGTGCCAATTTACGAGTTTCGAGACGTACTGGAAAGTCTTGACAAGCTTGTCGATTCCATCTCTCTTTGCCAAGAAAATTACTAGCTTGTCAACTGTGTCATTCATTGCAAGCTAAAGTTAGAAATATTGGAAGAAGTTTTTTGTTTTGTTTTTGGTTGCTCTGCTTGGAGAGCTAACTGGGATATCTTCTTCGATAGAAGATTTGGGAGGATTAAAGGATGGCCATAAATTAAAGTTCTTGGATAAATCCAGGAATTTTTGTTTGGACATTATTTTTTTGCCTTCTAGTAGTTGGAAATTGAAATTGATATTAGCGGATTACAGAATATTTATACTAAGAAGTACCAACATAACTAATTAGTGGAGACAAGGATATAACTTCACTTTTTGGGTACATTACCCGCAAATACGATATGTGTTTACATTATATCACTATAGTTTGAAAAAGTTATTATTTGTAGTTATAATTAGGGTTTTTTTATTGTTTTCTCTCTCCTCTCTTTTTCTCTCTCACCTCTCTCATCTCTCTGCAATTTCTTGCGAGATATATAAATATATATGTACACTAGCTGCATATATACAATTATTTGACAGATATACATAGTCAATTCGACAAATATATATATATATACACACACACAATTCGACTCTCTCCATTCTCTTCCCTCTCTCTCGCCTCTCTCCTCCCTCTCTCAATCTTGTTTGCCAGATATATAAATACATATGTATATTAGTTGCACATACAATTATTGGACTGATATACAAATACAATTTGACAAATATATATATATACAATTCGCTCTTTCCATTCTCTGTCCTCTCTCTCTCGATCTCGCTCGCCTCTCTCTTATGTAGCTACAGATCATAATTTTAACAAACTATAACTAGTTTTGCCTTATTATATTTTTAAGTGTTCGCTCTTTTTGAAAAATCATCTTAAAGCGAGTGACAAATATAGTAGTTAAACAACCAAATTCATCACTAAAAGTTTTTTTCTTTTTATGTTATAAGATTTATCACTTAATCGTTAATAATTAATACTACTACATATCTATTTTTACTTTAGTTAATCACTTAATCGTAGCAAACTAACATGTTTTCGTTTGAACACTGAATGGGATAATTTCTTTATCTTACTGTACTATTAAAAACCATTTATCGCGAGTGGCCGACCTAAATATTGTTCTATTGAAAATAATTTTATATTTCTCAAAGTAAAAGTATATTTGTGTACACATATATTTTTTAAATTTCACACATAAAATTACATTGAATATGTTATTATTATATATCGGCCTAAATACTATATTCAGCCGAAACAAAAATAGTAATTTGGCTCTTTTGGCTGGCATTTACTTAAAAAAAGATGGCCACTATATATTATAACCATCGACAAAACGTCACATGTGAACCTAATCAATCGACAAGCTTGAGGTATCATTTATGGACTCATTGTCATCAAGAATTTGTTTTTGTGTTTTTAATTCTTCCCAGTAAACTATGTAACTAGATAAACATATGATATGTATTAATATTATATCACTATAATGTATAACGATAGTTAGGGCTTTATTGCTATTTTCTCTCTCACCTCGCTCCTTTCTCTCTCTCCAATCTCTTGCCAGATATACATCTATACCAGTTGCATATATAATTACTTAACAGGTATATATATTCAATTCGATAAATCTGAAGTATGTACAAACTTAACATAACGGATAATTAAGTAGTGAAATAGCTCATTAAATTTGTGGACATTCACAAGCAAAGAAATTAAAAGTGCACATTTTAGTTAACATAAAGTCAAAAGTTTTTAATAAGATATCACAAGAATTAAAGTTATAATTTAACAATAATAGAGGGACCAAAAATGTTATCTACCCGTATAAAGATATTAACATGTAAGTCTCAAATTTATAATGTGCAATATTTTTTTTTTAAAGAAACACTTGTCATAATAAGTAAAATAATATGATGATATAAATTTTTATTATATATACGGTATATTGTTGAGACGAGAGTTCGCAGGAAACAGTCTCGCTACTTCTATGAAGTAGTGATAAGGTTTGCGTACATTCTATCCTCCCCAGACTACACATGTGAGATTCGACTGGTTATGTCATTGTTGTTGTATACTATATACACATATATATACACACACCTCCTCCTCCTAGGCCTTTTACTACTATATATAATGTAATAGGGCATTAATTAAAATTGTCATGTAACGTTATAGATCGACAACGCTTGACAATACTAAATTGTGGTCCTATACCATAGGTTAATAACTAACAAACATTTGTGTAGTGTAGTTGAATCCAGAACATACTTCAATTTGTGGTCTATTTTACCAGCCACGTGTCATTTCCACAAAAGATTAAGATAAAATCTTGAATATATATGGACTACCTTTTTAAAAAAAAATAAAAAATCAATCGAAACAATTGACAAGATATTCAGTTATTCACTATGATTTTTAAGAAAAAAACAATGATTGTATTCAATAGATATTTTGAGATTGGGTAAAAATAGAAAGATATTATTCTAATGATAACAAAGAAACAAAATAGGTTGAGAAAGCTAATGACTTGTTGGGAACAGATTTAATAAGTGCTGAAGAAAAGAATAATGATATTTTAATTAATTTTCAGGAAATGAATAAGCAAGTCTGCTTTGTGAATAATTGGAATAAATTTATTCTTAATTAAAGATCTCGAATTCGATGAACTTTTTCATAAGAAATAATAGCTGAACTAGAAATTCTAATAAGTGGCTTCAAATTAAAAACTACGCTAGTAATTTTTTTTATATAAAATGGATTCTTACAATATATATATATACACACTCCCTCTGTTTAAAAAAGAATGACTTTCTTATTTTTTTTATTTTATTTAAAAAGGAATGACGCTCATATTTTTGCAATATTTTAATTTCACTTTTCCATGTGACATGTTTATGGTTATAAGATTAAAGAATATTTTGGTACATTTGACATAACTTTAATATAGAACCACAAAATTAAAAAGTTTTCATTATTTTCTTAAATTTAGTGTCAAATTAGAGTGTGTGTATATATAATTTTCCGGGGAATAAGTTTTGTCATTGATAGAAAATGCATTTATACCCATCATACCGGATCTTTCCGATGCAAATTTAAATTAGTTTAGATATGAAACAAAAAAAAAATAGTTCAAATGTGTTTTGGGACATTTATCTCATTGAGATATTTGTCTCTTTCTCCCAGTTTTTTTTTTTTAAAAAAAAAGTGAATTAGTCTAAATACGATTAGCTTTACAAATTATTTCTTTTATCACACATGAGGAGCTTTCGGAGAAGTCTTAATAGTTCGATTGGTTGTTTTATGAACAATAAAAAAAGGGTAATTAGTCTAAATACGACTAACTTTACAAATTATTTCTTTTTATCACACATGAGAAGCTTTCGAAGAAGTCTTAATAATTCAATGGATTGTTTATGAACAAGTTCAATTTCTCACCTTATAAATCGCTTTTACAACCTTCAAACTTTTAAAAAGGTGATGAACTTTCATAAAGTTATAATTTTGACAGAATTTAATAATTTTGACTCATAAACTTTATTAGTGAGTAATTTATTATTGATTAATTTATGTCTTTGTCATATCAAGAGTTTAACTAACATACATCAATTATAAATATCGACTATTTTATATTATCAAGTTATTTAAAGTCATGTCTTTGTCATATCAAGAGTTTAACTAACATATATCGACAGTATAATGACTATTTATATTATCAAGTTATTTATAATTATCATATTCTTTTTGTCTATTTATGACGCACTTTTTATTTTTTTAAAGACAAATAGTTTAAGATTTATAAAAAAATTTACCTATAAAATCTTTAAATTTTGTATATATTTATAAATTACGCAAAAAATACAAGAATATTTCTTTGATTATATTAGTATAACTTACTCCAATATCAAAGATGCATGATGTATATAAACTCCACAAATATATATACTCATTTATTACTCATGATGAAAATGGGATTATACAACAAGAAGAAAGGCAACAACTAGCCTTCCTTGTAACCAATCAAAATAAACTACATATAGTAACTCCTTTGAAATCAAACAACTATATATAACAAGCATACAATACACCAAACACACACTGAAACAAAATACTATATATGAAAGTGGACATTTTCTGCAAAGTGAAGAAATTTGGCTAGCTTAATAATAAATTAAGCGCATTGGAAGTCCTTGGGGACATATTTGCCACAATTGTTGAGTAACAAGCTGAGGGAAACTGGAACATTGAGATTAATTCCCAACACATTGCCTTTAATAGCAGTGCAAAGACAAACAGCAGCATCAAGGTCAGCAAGTCCTTTAAGTAAAGCGCAACATTTAGTTTTTGCTGGATCACTTCCAACAACAAGGTGCACTAAGTCATTTAGCAAACTAGCACAAGCTTTTAGCTTTAGAGTGTTTTTGGGGCACTTTCCCATTGATGATGGGGTGGAGGGGGTGGAGGGGGTAGAGGGGGTAGAGGGGGTAGGGGTAGGGGTAGGGTTGGAAGTTGGGGGACATGGGACATTAGTTGAACTAACCATAGTGAAGAAAAGAATGTTCAATATGAGGAGAAGAGCAATGGAGGATATAGCAAACTTAGCCATTTTCTTTTTCAAATTTAGCACTCTCAACAATTGAATATGAAAAATGGTGTTTGTTTGGTGTTTGAAGTATGATGAAATGAGAGGGTATTTATAGATGGAAATGGTGGATTTTTTTGGCTATTTTTATCAATTTTCAAGAAATAATAATGAGAAAATTGAGTGGCTTATGTGTGTGGGTAGATGGGTGGAGGGAGGTTGGGGTATTGCACTACAATGGTAAGAGAATTAGTAATATTTTGTATTGGATTCGTATGATGGGATAATTGAGATTTCTTTGGTTTTAATTAAAGATTTTGGATTTGAGTATCAAGAAAGTTCTATATTTGCAAAAATAGATATTGGTTATATAAGTAAGCAAACTTTACCTAATAGTGACACATTATAAAATCGTGAAGGTCCAGATCTAAAACGGATAATATCACTGACGGGCTGGATCGTTACATGGCCCTAGAGATGAGCCTTGCAATGATCCAACTTTGATTTGAACAGACTTTAACTTTGGATTTTTGTGAATTTCGTTAATCTTTTATTAATTATTTCTTGAATTTGGGATAAACATTTATCCTTCCATTTTCACAATTGGCTTGCATTATTCTGCTTAATTATTTGAATATCAACCTCTGTACATGCTGGACTTGTGTCCTGTAAGAATCTAAATTTTACGTAATATTATTTAATTACACATAAAATTTACAATTGAATCAAAAGCTTTTGAAATTTGTAATTCAAAACAAACCTTTAAATATTTATATGAATATAAATTATGTCAATAAAAATAAATAAAAAATACATGTCATATAAATTAAGACGAAAGAAGTATTTATTTGTTCTATTATCAAAGAGTAAATGTAACAAACGGTCACACGGCAAAGATGCTTAGACCATGGTTGAATAATATCAAGAATTCCTTTATTTTCCCTTTGTTCAATTATGTAAATGTCACTTTTTTTTAAAAAAAATAAAATAAAATAGTGCCGCTTTAATATTTTAAAATAATTTAAATTTAGAGTTTGATTTTACTTTTACTAGCATTCTATTATGACATAAATCTCATGACATATTTAAAATTCACAAATTTCAAAGTTTTTCTTTTTTTCTTAAATTCCTCAACACTCTACAACGTAAAAGAACACTACCACATAAATTAAAACAAATAAAATTAAACTATATTCTTGAAGTTAATAGAATATTCGTTTCTTTTCTAATGTTGCAACGAATAAAAATTAAAATCATCCCATATCCTAGCTACACTAAAAAAAAAGTAAAAAAAAAATAGAATTAGCTAGGAATTAAGTAAAAAAATTATGTTTTGATGCCTATAGTATATAGTATATACATTACCATATATAGTTAAATGCTACTAAATTTAGAGAGTCTGATATATTATATGTTAATGACACGCAAACATAATTAAATTTTACCTAACATAAAATATAAAATAATAGCTCCAAGAACAGGGCTAATATTCCATAAAGCCATAATGACGCGCGATTACGAAGTGATTATCACGGATTAATTATAAATAATAGAGATAATTACAGTCTAATGTCTTTAAGTGATCTAATTTATTTATTTTTTTCAAAAAAAGGCAGCAAATATACATGTCTTATACATGTATAATTAATATATAAATTTTATACATTTATACTAGCGTTGATAATAAAAAAATACGAAAGGAGTCCTTAGAATATGCTAATTGAATAATCAAGCTTGACACTGCGTTATTGATAGAAGAGTTTAGTCTTGAAAAATACACTTCAGTTATTTTTTTTTTAATTTTTATACCTAAAGTATTGATATTCTAAGAAATACGTGTAAACTATTATTATTAGTTTAAGAAACATATTTAAATTATTTTTTTAAATAATTTCATGCTTAAATTATTGAAACTGCGAGAGACATAACTCAAACTTATAAATTATATGCAAATCATTTCTTTTGGTATGCAAATTTCATACTTTAGAAAGACATCTGCTATTGATGCATTATATTGATGGTAGTTAACTGTTTTTCATTTATTTTAAATTAATACTTTCTTCGTCCCATTTTATGTGACATTCTTTTCTTTTTTATTCATCTCAAAAAGAATGTCATCTTACTCAAGTTTGAAATAATTTACCTTTAAAATTCTCTTTTTATCCTTAATTAAATGATTTTCAGCCACACAAATATCTCTAAAAATAATTTTATACCACAAATTTTAAAAATCCTCTCTTTTTTTTCAAATATCATGCTAAGTCAAACCACAGAGAGAATAAATATTATCTTTTCTTTAAATATGTAAATGGGAGACTAAATGGTGTAGGTTGTTCTAAATAAAATAATAACTTAAACTGGACAAAATAAAGTAGAACGTAACTTTTGGTAGAACAAAAACTTAATCCGCTCTATCTTCATATTATTTCGATTTGAGGATTTTTTTTATAGAGAGCACACACTTGAAATATAATAAAATAAAAATAGTTATAATTTGTTAAAATAATGATTTATAGCTTCATATTAAAGGAGATAGGCGAGCGAGATCCAGAGGAGGAGAAAAGGCAAGCGAGAGAGAGTAGAGAATAGAGAGTAGAGAGCGGCAAATTGTATATGTATATTTGTCAAATTCTATGTGTATATCTGTCAAATTATTGTATATGTGTAACTAATATACATATGTATTTGTAAATCTGGCAAGTGAAATTGGGAGAGAGAGGAGAGAAACGAGCGAGAGAGGGAGGAGAGTGGAGAGAGGCGAATTGTACATGTATATCTGTCGAATTGAATATGTATACTTATCAAATAATTGTATATATACAGTCAGTATACATACGTACATGTATATTTGGCAAGAAATTGCGGAGAGTGAGAGGAGAGAGAAAATAGCAACAAATCCTAATTATAACTATAAATTGTAATTTTTTTCAAACTATTGTGATATAATATGAATACATATCATATGTTTGCCTAATTAAGTTAGAGAAAAACTGTTTTAAATAAATTTTCCGTTTCGAACGAAAAAATTATTTCTAATCATGATTTTGCAAGGAAAATAAAATGCAAAAGTAAGAATTTTTATGAAATAAATGAGTTGAAGTAGAACCAATAACATTGGAGCTCATTATCACAATCAATTGGTGGATCGGATAACTACAGATTTCATTTTCCATCAAATTAAATGGGGGGTCATATGGTATACATAATGAATAATGGTCGCATATAATAAACTCCAAAGTCCTATGCTCCTATCAATTAAATTATACTCTCGTCATCTCATTTTATATGGCATTATTTAACTTGATATGATGTTTTAAAAAAAATTAAAACTTATTTTATAAAATTATATTTAGATACTGATGTGGTATTTATACGTTCACATAGTTAAAGTACTAAAGTAAATTTTAATACAAAATTTCGCTTTTTTTTATGTATTTTCTCAAAAAGATATTCTGTGAACTTTGATGAGGTGACTTGTAGACACGTGTTGAGGCATATTAATCAGGCATGAAAACCAACAAACAGATATAGTGAATTCATGTGGTTTACATTAAATATCCAAAAATAAATTAGTTATCATAACTTTTATTTTCAAATCGAATTATATAAATTTTAATTAATATTTTAAATATATTTTTATTATATTGATATAAAAAATAATTAATAATTTTTTTTAATTTTTGAGTATTTTAAATTTTTATTTTAGAATATTAAGTTAATTTAATTTTATAAATTGACTTTTGAAAAATGTAATTCGATTATTAAAAGAGGACGGAGGGAGTAATACTACTTCTTACAATAATCCTGAAACCCGTGACTCAAAAGTCCAAAATATTGTTTTTATTTTATTTAAATCACGTATTATTATATTATAAGGGATAATAAAATGGCTAAGTACAAGTTTAAAGAAATCATTTAATCCCGGAATTGAAGGATCTGCATCCGAATAAAATTCAAAAATTAGCTTTTTTTAAAAAAAAATAATTTTTCTATCTCTACGAAATAGGAATAAGATTTGTACATACTCTATCCTCTTCAAATCTTACTTTATAAGATTTCACCAAGTACGTGGTTATTGTGATCGTTGTTTTAAAATCCATAATAGCATATAGATTTCAAACTTAAAAAGTGAAACTCCATCTCAATATCATGGGAATTGAATCATGAATTACAATTATCTTAGATTCACTTATTTAAGTTTGAAATCTATGAAACTATCATGATTTTTTTTTTTTTAATATTAGAAGTGTGTTTTCAACGATTTTCATATTGGCTATTTTTGAAAGAGTCATCCAAAAAGTGGCTAACCCTGTATATTTTTTCCCTTGTGTAAATTTTTCAGTAATTACAGAAAAATAAAGAAGACAAAACTGAAAACCCCAGTTATGTGTATTTCACAATGACACTAATTAAGGGATGTGTTTTCAATTTTATTGACTATGCTAAAGGTAGAAAGCCCTAAAAAGTGGGAAGAAAAACCACACATTCACTCAAGTTGCAACAATGCCACAGAATTTAACGCGGAATCCCATTTGTTTGAAAACTAAAAGTCTTTGGAGTAATTTTTATTTTTTTCTAGTAAAAACAAAATGAAATAGTACATTGTGTGAGTTATGAAACTTTGAGTAAGCTCAATCACAGAAATATCTAAGATTTTGTAAAGACTTTAAGGTGACTTTGATGTGACGAGTAATCGAGGTATGAAAATACTGACTCTAGTACGGTCCACAAAAAAATTAACTCATATTCCGCGTTGAAAGTATTGGGTTCATATAACTCATTATCGACAAGATGCATCTGCCCCTAACTCGTGACAGTAGCTTGTACTGTCCGCTGAAGCAATTTAACTTGAAAATTGGTGTTCCAACTTCCACAAAAGAACAAAAAAGGATGTTATGCCATAAACTAAAAAAAATCCTTGATAGGAAGTGTAGAGCCTTACGCAACACGAATTCAAAATCAACAATTGAAAAATAATAATTGTTGAATCTCAAAAAGACAGTCCAATGTACTAACCTTTAAGATTATGACTAACATTCCAAAACTAGCAAATCAAACTCTCAGATATGAAAAAGTTCAGCAGAAATGTGACAAAAGGAAAAATAATGACAGTTTATTGGTTGCAAACGTCAAACCAAGATTTATTTTGTGCTGTTTAAAGCCTTAGGAGTTGATTATACACGAGAAGAAAAGCAGGAAACACATTTGTGAATTCAACTGTGACTAGTTTCGAGTTCAAGGTTCTCCTCCAAGCTCCACTCTTAAGTTGTCATAGGGATAGACCTTTGGTGTCTGCTCATAACAAAAACAGAGGTTACAAAATAAGAAAAAAGAAAAGGTCAGTCAATACAAATGAAGATGATGGAAAAATTAAAAGCATGATTTGTATGATGATCAAAGAACAAGGTGGTTGCAAGCAGTTAGGACCGACTAAATATAAAAGTAAAGGCAGGTTGATACCGTATGTAAACCCTAGGGTATTTATATTTGATAATTGGATTGCTCTGAAAGTAGTGATTGTGGTAAAGGCCAGCATTACTTACTGAAAGCCAACTCTAATTGCACCTTGCAAGGAGGGAGAGAGTCTAAGTGACCTACCCATCCCCCTTCCCAAAACACCCCTAAAGAAAGTAAGGGGTGATCCAATGACTTTTCCCCACAAGTAGGTGGAAGTCATGTCTACCTCTCTAAAATGCTTTTCCCTTGCAACTGAGGATATTGACAAGTGCAAGTACAGCTTAAAGCTCAATCACGAATGACATACCCAAAGATGATTTGGAAATAAACAAATGATAAACACAGTCAAGTATGTTACAGACGACCGCTACGATGCAGCCTTTGAAGCATCTACAGAGTATCACACGTTTCCAGTACCACCTGTGGAACTAACTAGTGAGTGTAGTCTCAAATCATCAGCTGCTCTAAATAAGTGCCAAGAGCATTCCATCTTGTTGAAATGATCAAGGATTCAGATTTCAATGAAGGAAAGTCTAGTTCTAGTTCACATCATTCATTATGAAATCTTGACTTCTGAAACCATTTTCAGCACTTGAATGAAAAGTTTATGTAATAAGCACGACAGGTCAGCAGCAACCAGTACCCATTGTACATTAACATAGCCTCATTCAGACAGTGAATCGTCGGGCGCAAAAATTATAAAATCCAAAATTTCTGCTATATCATACTAGGTTTATGGAACAGGTTAGTCTTTTCCTTAAATGTTCTCATCTTTATTTTTAGAGCAGGAAAGTCAGAAGGTTAGTCTTTTCTGCTACATCATACTAGGTTAATGGAACAGGTTAGTCTTTTCCTTACATTTTCTCATCTTTATTTTTAGAACAGGAAAGGCAAAAGATGCCCTTGGCATATTGAAAAATGGCTTAAAATTACCCTCCTCCCACATATTGGATCAAAATTGCCCTTAATGTTAAATTTAAGCCTAAAATTGCCTCTGCTTTTAACGGAAATCGATGTGGAATATCTGAAATTTTAATTAAATATGAGGTATTGATTAGTTAATCCATATATAATTAGACCCAATTAATTCACAACCTAACCCATTAATCCAAACATGCTTTTAAAAAAACCCACCACTTAATAATCTTCATTCACCTCACAACTAGATGATGCATATCAAAGAACTCTCTGAAATCTGCATGCTCAGAATTAATTTGACAAGCACAAAAACAAATTAATAATATCTCCTACGGCCTTCTATAATTTGTTTTGCTTCCCAAATCTTTATATTCAGATGAAACCTTTCCTCTTTCATTGTGTCTCTGCCTAAATTTCTCCATTGAATTATCCACAGCTACATTCTTCTTCTTCCTTGTCATTTTCTTCAATTAGGGATTTATTACAATTCCACCTTCAAGAATTTTTTTTCTTTTTTCCTATTTTTAAATAATTCAATTATGTTTTCATTAGGTCAAGATTCACTTATCGTACAAGAGAACGTAGCACCAAATCATAGAGGAAAGCTTTATAGAATAGTGGTTAGGCCAACTATGTGATATGGAGCAGTGTGTTGGCCAATTAAAAACCCGCATGTCCTTAAGATAAAGAGTGGCAAAAGTGGGAATGTTGAGGTGGATGTGGGGTCATATTAGAAGAGATAAGATTAAGAATGAAGATATCCTGAACAAGGTAGGATCAGCCTCCGTGGCGGACAAGATGAGGAAAGCGAGACTAAGATGGTTCGAGTATGTAAAAAGGAGGTGCACGGGAAACCAGCGGGCAGGTGTGCAAGGTTGCCACAGTGTGTATACTCTACCCTCCCCAGACTCCGTTTTTGGGACTATATTGGGGTGGTTAGTTGTTGCTGTCTCCACAAAGGCATCTCAAGAGTTCTGCCTTCCATTGTAATTGCATCAGAAGAGTGGGGAAAAAATGGGGAAACTTTTGATCCATCATAGTTCTTTCCAAAATGCCATTGTTTCTTTCAACATCTACGGCAATTAGGCGTTTCGTTATACAGCAGTACGTAATCAAACGGATTACTAATTCCATATCAGGATGAGGCAACCGTGCTCAAGTTCAATGCCTGGGTGGCATTGCTGGTGTTCCTTCATTTTATCATGGGTATGATGCTGGCGGCAAGGTAATTCAGCCTTCTTCATCAGGCAAATGAAGAGGGTGAAGGGATGAGGTCTTTTAAAAACGGGTTTGGGTTCATGGGTCAGGTGGTGAACGGATTGGGTCTAACTAGTAACTACATACGACCAATAAATTAATGCCACATATTTAAATAAAAAGATCATATATTCTATATTTGCTTCTGCGACAAGAAGGGACAATTTTAGGTTTAAATTTAATGTTAAGGACAACATAGGTTCAATAGGTGGAAGGAGGATAATTTTAAGTCATTTTCAACATGTTAATAGTATTTTGGACCCTTTTCCGTTTTTAGAATAGAACTTTCTTTTATCCTGGAAATGAACACCCTTAAAACTCCAACTAGTACCATATGACATACTGAACAAATTGATATCTTCACCGAACCTTAATAGATACAGCAAAGAAAGTACAATGTAGTTATGGGCTTTATGGCAATAGCACAAAGTAAATAAGTAACAACACTGAGAAAACCGTGAACACTTGGTAACTTAGGCATCAGAAAACATTCAACAACGAGGATGATCAGTAAAAAGAATACCAACATCAAGAAACCACTTGAAACCATCATACAGAACTATTCTCTAAAACAATAAGCTCATGAGACTTCTTTCTGTACCTACCTAGTAAATCAAAATCAACAGCAAACAACTTTATGAATACAACAAAAACTTCAACATAGCTACAGCATAACTAGTTTTAGTAAAGGACATCTAGCCTTGAATTTACTGCACAAATAAACAAAATAAAGGATATGATGCAAGACGTCTCAATGTATATTCTTCAGCAAAGACTTCTCATCTGTTAGGACTTCATTGTGGAAACAACATATATTAAATTGAGTAAAAACTTAGGCCTCTTCAATGACCTATCATCTGACAGAGTTAACAGAAATTTTCTGATTAAGTGAAAGGGATTCCACTAAAACAGCACCCAGAGGATGAAAATACAAAAACAAGGTATATATACTAATTTAAGGAAAATATCTTCCTAAGTATTTAGCGCTACCAAACAAGAGAGAATAAAAAAACGTTTTCCAGAAAACATTTTCCTTCATACCAAACACGAAATAAGGAGCATTGAGGAAAATTATCATGGGAAAAAATGTAGGATAGAAAGCTCTAATTGAACAAATACCGGTGGAGACTTTGAACTACGAGCTACTAGTGTTTGCAGCTCTGAAATAGGAATTAATTTAGGTTAAGAAAAGAAAAAACTGTTAAGGTGGTGCTTAGAGAAAGTGCAGATACCATCTCTACCGATACTTGAAGTACTTCACTACAGATATTTTCACCAACCCACTGGAGGCAGCCTTTCTTTTTTAAGAAACAAAAAAAATATATATAATTAGTGGTGGATTACTGGATGGACTAGAAGTGGTGAAACCACAGGCAATGCTCCTCTTCTCTGATGGGTCACCTAACGGTCCATGTGCAACAGAAGCGCATGGAAGAATTGACAGATTTAGGGACTGGGAAAATTAGGCAGATACTCTAATGGACTAGTTAGGGACTACACATTTATTAAGTTTGGCGAGGCAAAGTACGTGGATAATTTGGCGAAGAACAAGTAATACTCTTTGCTTAGTTTCGATCCTAGCATCACATCATTCTGCCTTAGTACCTCAATATTTCGACATAACATTTCCGAGCCTATAAGGAGAAGCTCACATAATAAACTCTAGTATAAACCACACGATACTGGTCATTTAGCCACAGAAAAAAGAAACCACAATACAAATAAGTTCTTTAGTATTCATCCAATACTAAGCTTAACAAACAGCTTGAAGTGACTTGGCCACACAAAATTTTGCCAGTCAACATATAAGTCCATCCTTCGTAAACACACTCACAAAAGAGTGCAACTTGCATCAGGACAACATAGTACGGTGATTTCATGAAAGCATAACTTTCTTTTTCTGATAGTATGTCAGCAAAGCATAACTGATTCACATTAATAAGGAAAAACTGAATTAGAATTCAATGAATGTACACTTACGAATGGGATTTTGGAGGCTTTATCATTCCAAACAGCTAACAGTCCAATACCCGCAAAACAACTCAACCCCCCGCACAACCAAGCCAATGCCTCATACTGAAATTAAAAGCAGTTCAAGGAATCTTCGATTATCATATAGAATTAATTTAACTAATCTTCGATCATCATATAGAATTAATTTAACTAACAAAAAAGAAAAAATGTAAATTGTTAATTGTGAAAACCCTGAAGATGATTCAAACAGTGATCTCCTTTCCAACAGATACGATATCGTCAGATTTCACATAAAAGAAATTTCATGTTTTCAGATTATAATTAGTTTGACTAACAAACTAAAGGGTGAAACAATAAGTTGCAGATTCGAATACAAATCTTAAGCCAAAAATCTAACCTTTCCAACAGATATAAAATCTTCAAATTTTAATTATTAAATCTTCAAGTTTTAATCTACTATCAAAAATAGAAGTAGTAAAAAGTAAAAAGAATAAGCATGGGATTCAAATAGGGATTTTAATCAGAATATCTAACCTTTCCAACATCAGCAAACAAATCTCCAATAAACAATAACACTAATTTGACTAAAACAATGAAAAATTGTAAACGATGACAAGTAAAATGAGGATTTAAAAACAAATCTTAAGTTATAGAACAAAAAATCTAACCTTTCCAACGGTATCTGCTATCCGATCGATACAAGGCTCAGGAAAAGGAGTACCATTGTCCCATATAAGTTCATCATTCACTTGAAGCTACAATCACAAAAAAAAAAAAATTAAAACTAAATTAGGGTTTGCCAATCAAATTTTTAAAAAAATCAAAAAACAAATGGAGCCTAAGAAAGTATAAGTACAGTACATATTTATACTATAGGCATTACCGGCTTATCAGGTACAATATGTTTGCCGACGGGAAGGCCCATGCCGGCGCGTGTTCGAAGAGAGGATGCGACGGAGCGGGCGACGATACCGTTTCCGCCCATTATGCGAGTAGCTGCATTACTCAATCTTCCGGCCATTTTCCGATGATCGGAATCGTTCGTATCTCGCCGATAGTTCTTCGGAATTCAACGATTTGTGATTCAGTTCAATTTTCTTTCCCTAGTAGAGATTGCGTTACTGTACTGCCCTTTCCATAGCTTAGGCAATGAGGTCAAACGACATCGTTTAGTTATTTCTCCATTTTATCTTTTGGTCCTATTTTTAGTGTGACTTCCATTAACGGAACCAAAGTTTACTAGTGTGCACAAAAGCGTCCCCCTAATGTTGGAAATGATAGAAATGAGAAAAAAAAATGAAAAAAATACATTGGGTTAAAAATTGTGATATGATTTCTTAATCCATTTATTATTATTTTTAATCTCACATAGCCAAAACATTTAAGAGATTCGTTTCAATTTATTCAATCAAATTGTAACTTTTCTTACTAAAGTTAGCTTTTTTACTCTAATAATACAAGAATGAAGTGTCGAAAAGCTTAATGAAGTGAATGTTTTGATCTAATTTAGCAAAAGAAAAAAATGGTGCTTTTCCATTATAAGGATAATCAGGGAAAATGCACAAGTAACGACTCAGAGGATTGTCATCATAATTGAAAATTATAAAATATTCAATATTAGCTTAGCTAGTTTAAAATCAACTTTAAATTTATGAGATTAAAGTTAAAAATTTGAAATTTAATCAAAGAACACATGAATATTTCAACATTGGATTGATAAAATAAGACTTTTGTAACAAAACTATGTTCAATGCCTTATAAATGTTGTACACAACGCAATGGTTCATAAGATGAATTATATAAAGAGTTAAAGATAATTTTTATGGTAATTTAGTGTTCGAAAGTTTTGTTAGAATCTAGGGAAATTCACAATCTATGTCACAACACATGTCCTCTGAGTGAACCTTCTATAATGAGCAGTTTATGATAATTTGTTCATTATGCAATAACTCGCAAATCACACAGAAAATATGAACTTCACTAAAGTCACATAGGACGAACTCATAGTGAATAGCAAACGAATTCGATCCCAGGTCTCTCATTCACCTCGTTGAACCGTGCCTCGCGCGCTTGTGTAAATTCAAGTTACAAGCTACTTTAAGTCATTTACTATATATTCTTTTAGCATCAAAGATTGATAGGTTGGTTTCTTTCTCTCTCATTTTCTTCTTTTATTTCTTTTAATTAATTAATCTTCACGCCCTACTTCTGGAAACTTTCACTTCTTTGTTCTAATTCTCTATTACATATGTTTTAAAATGATTTAATTTAACAGTTTAAGAAATTCATAGGAGTCAAATGCATGAGCCAAATGCACGTAACTTTTCATGTAACTATGACAACACATCTCCGGGATTCAACAAGATGAGGTCATGAGACGATATGATGTGTAGGAACAAATTTAGAGATTCATATGAACTGAGTAATTTTTGTCGAAGCTTATATATATGTAAGAAATTCACAAAATATCTAAAAGAATATTTAAAAGTGAAGTTAGCTATAATAGTAATAGTAATAAGAGTTCATAATATTCAAATCTTGAATTGACCTTTGAATTGATGTGCGCTTTGCTAGAGGCCGGCAAATACAAGCTCTTTGAAGATATTCAATCAATATTTACAAATGAACTCCCATTGGATGCATTTATCTTAATACCCTTTACTTTTAACTAGAGCAAAATGCCTCTGCTAAGAACATGTAAAAATAGCTTTTGAATCATAACAAGTTGTTCAGAGACAAGTAGCTCGCAAAAGTTGCTATAATGACGAATCTCAGGAGTTAATTTCTCAAACGGTAACTAAGCTAATAACTTCTGTTTAGTAATACAAAGTCACTCAATCGATGATAATTATCTCATAAAGTCACTTAACTTTACTTTATCACAAAAAAGTAGCTCTTGTCATTTCACCTTCAAATCAGAAGCATATAGAACTAAGAAGTATGATAAAATCAAATTTCTGTTACAATTTATTTCAAAGTTAGCACTACAGAGCAGCAGCTAGCAGGTATCCAATATGTCACATGACCAACAGCTATATTATTCTCACTATTTTCCTCATAAACAAAGCTATTACAAAGGAAACAAAATTCAACAAACTGTATGGTAAGAAACAACATAGTAGTATAGTAACACTGGTAAATGAACAGTTTGGAGTATTATTTTTCAAATTCCCAACTGACTCTGCACTTCCAAAATAGTGTTAGCAGAGTTCCTAAGTTGCTCAATTTCTTCATCAGTAAGATGCACATTCGTCACGCCCAGAACTCCACTTCTTCCCAGCTGTGCAGGCAAGCTCAAGAACACATCACCACCATCAATGCCATAGAAACCCTTTGCAAGAACCGAAACAGGGTGAATCCTTCGTTGATCGCGAAGGATGGTTCGAGCCAAGTTAGCAACAGAGTAGCCAATTGCCCATGATGTGTAACCTTTCAGACTTATCACTTCATATGCACTCTGCACAACTTCTTGGTGGATTTTTTCCAGTGTCTCTTTCTCTAAGGCAATTTGTTGCCTCTCAAGGAAGCTGAGGACAGGCACACCTCCAACACTAATGCCTGACCAAAGTGCCACTGAGCTATCACCATGCTCTCCAACAATATACGCCTAGCATATATAAATATCACACATAGTATATTACTTTCACTTAAACAATAAACACAGAACATCAATGTACTTATGTCTGATGGTATTTTTGAAATTTGATTCAAAATCTTTTGTAAATTCAATCGAAAAATTCAAATTTCAATCATTCAAATGTGGGATTACACTGGGTATATTGTTGTAATGTGTTAGCACATTTATATCTATTGGACTCGGGAAATAGAAGGTTTTTTAAATTCCTTCTATTTCAATTTAAGTGTTTAATTTACGCTCTCCGTCTCAAAACAAGTGTTCCTTTAGTATACCTTCTATCTTGTTATTTTTTTTTAATAGACATGAAATTAGTTAAGGTGACACTTGTTTGGGTGAGTGGACAACCATTTTAGCGGGTCCCTAGTTTAAATTTCAAAATAGTTGTCTCCATATTTTTTCTAGAGTCAAAAGACTAAACATAAACCAATATGTTAAAATATACTTTTTCATTTTTTTAGTTATATGTTGCATTTTTAAAAAGTCAATTTAATTAATTTTAAAAAAAATAAATTATATTAAATGAATATTTTAATATATTAAAATATTAGTGAAAGTCCATATTCTGTACTTTCTTAAATTTCGTGATCGACGAAACAAAGATAACACGTAGTAAGATCAACGAGTTGATGTAATGACTTAAACTCATTATTTTTATTTTCTTTAATAATTAACATAAGCCATAACAAATAATAAACGTAGAAATTTAAAGGAAAAAAAATTAGAAAATGACGCACTAACCTGAACATCCTGGGCATTAACATCAAGATGATCCGCAATCAAAAACCGAAACCTTGAAGAATCCAAATTCGTTCCCGACCCGATAACCCGATTCGCCGGAAACCCAGACAACTTCCAAGCAACATACGTCAGCACATCCACCGGATTCGAAACCACCAAAAGCGTAGTCTCCGGCGAGTACTTCACCAGCGGCGGAACAATACTCCTAAATAGAGCCACATTCCTCTGCAACAAATTCAACCTACTCTCACCCGGATTCTGTCGGGCACCCGCAGTAACTATACAAAGATCCGACCCGGAGGTTACCGAGTAATCAGTCGAGGCGTGGATCTTGGTACGGGGCAAAAACGCTGCTGCGTGCTGAAGATCCAGCATTTCTCCCCGGAGCTTGTCGGATTTAGCGTCGACGAGTGCGAGCTCGTCGGCGAGGTCTTGTGTGAGTATTGTCTGTGCAATTGCCATGCCGACGTTTCCGACGCCGATGACGGAGATTTTGGTGTGGCGTTTTGTTGGTGAGGGAGGGGCAGTATTGGAAATTGACTTGAAAAAAGCTTGGGTTAAATCTAGACCACCAGGGCCAAGTGATGAAGATGAAGTACTCTTTTGCATGGTTAGCTTGTGTGTGTTTTTCTCTACTGTGAATGAAATTGTTGTGTGAATAGAAATATTAAGCTTTTTATGAGCTGAATAAAGGAGGCAAATGTTGGTGTTATATATAGAGAGAGATTTGAAGAGACTGACAAGGGAAAGAAAACAAACTAATGGGAAGTTGGTGCATTTGTGTTGGATTTTTCAACGGTCAACCTTCCAAGAATTCATTTTTTCATATTACTCATCCATGATTTACTGCTCGACAAACTCTTTAAAATACTCCCTCCGACCATTTTTACTGATCCCTATTGATTTGACATAAAGATTAAGAAATAGTAATGATAGAGGTAATTTTATCAAATTACTTTTTGAATATAATAAATATAATATCTTTAAAAAATATAATAAGAAAATGATCATGACTAATGATAAGGGTTAAACATCAACCTAACCCTGATATCCTATTAACCTCCTACTCTAGTCCACGACTTCCACGCCTTCCTATCTAAGGTTATATCCTCGGTGAGATCGAGTTTCGTCATATCCTGTCTAATCACCTCTTCCCAATACTTTTTCGGTCTACCTCTACTTCGACTCCTAAATCCAACCTCTCGCACCTCCGTACAGGAGCATTGGTACCTCTTCTCTGCACATGTCCAAACCATCGCAGTCTCGCTTCCCTCATCTTATCGGCCACCGAGGCCACCTCTAGCTTCTCCTGAATGGTCTCATTCATAATCTTATCCCTCCTAGTGTGCCCGCATATCCATCTCAGCATCCCCATCTCTTCGACATACATCTTCTAAACATGTGCATTTTTTATTAGCCAACACTCCACCCCATACAGCAAAGATGGTCTAACCACCATTCTGTAAAACTTACCTTTGAGTTTAGGTGGTATCTTCTTGTCACACAATACTCTAGAGGTAAGCCTCCATTTAGACCATGCTGCCCCAATACGATGTGTCGCATCATCGTCGATATCGCCATTACTTTGGATGATGGACCCTAGATACTTAAAGTTTTCCTTCTTAGGGATAGGTTGAGTGGCAAGTCTCACATCAATGTCTGTTTAATCTCTCGCAACGCTGAATTTGCACTCCTAGTATTCTGTTTTGGTCCCGCTAAGTTTGAATCCTTTGGACTCCAAGGCGTGTCTCCACGCTTCCAACCTATCATTAATTTTAGTCTGAGTCTCATCAATCAATACTATGTCATCTGCAAATAGCATACACCATGGAACCTCCTCCTGGATAGATAGCGTCAGGTCATCCATCACTAGGGCAAACAGGAAAAGACTCAACACAGATCCTTGATGGAGTCCAATCTCAACAAGAAAATATTCTGAGTCTCCTCCCACCGTTCTTACCTGAGTTTTGGCTCCGTCATATATGTCCTTAATCACCCTAATATATGTCATTAGAACACCTTTCACCTCTAGGCACCTCCATAATATCACTTAATTATTTTAAGTTACTTAAATATTAAAACAATATTTTACTTTAGCTTTATATTAAAAAAGATACTTTATTAATTCATTTGAAGATCTTTTCAATTGAGCTGAGTGTTTTGCGGTAGTCAAAATTTAGAAAGAAAAAAAAAACTTAGTCGTAAGATACTTTTCATCCTCTTTTAATTTAATTTGTAACACAATGAACATATATTAAAAAATATATATAGATAAAATTAAAATTATATTTTTCAGTTTTCACTATTATTCTTTATAAAATCTTAAATATAAATATAATTTATTTTTAAAATTATAAAATTTTAATAAATAAATAAATAAACTTTGAAGAAGTAATGATGACAATTAGTGAGATTTTTAAAGACTTGAAAAGTGAGATGGTGAATTTTATATTTGATAGCTTATAATGCGGCCATTACTTAGCTCCATGTTTAATGCTTCAAAAACTAGGGGTGGTTTTAGGATTGGCTATAGATTTGTATACCTAAATTACTTTAACTAAAAATTAGTGACTTTTTAACTGTATGTCATGATAGAATATCATATATAATGCTTATAAGAGGCATTACACATGAAAATAAATTATATCGCGCAAGTCAATTATTCAACATATTTTATCTTTATTATTATATTTTTCATGCTTAACCACATAAGTATATTCTTGAAATGAAATGTTATATATTGTTGAATTGTAATTATTTTAAGATAAAAAATCTTTAATTGTTAGCACAAAAAATAAATTATTAGTAGTAAAGAATAATACATCGACTTTTCAAAGGGGTTAAGCTAAATAAAGACTACTATCCAGAAAAGAAAAATAAATAACACTTAAGTCGTTAATTTACAATTGTGGCGATTTCTTGCCAACCAATTCAGGAAAAATCATGTCAAATGAAATTAAGCTTCTGGAATAAAATTAATTTCTTGTGAGATAAGTCACCTCTTTTACGTATTACTCCATTACCGACTAGAAACAATTAGAATTTTACAATATGTCTCTCACAAAAATAAATAAATTAAATTTAACGTGTATACTAAAATTAATACAACAATAATAATATATCCAGTGGAATTTCATAAGTGGGGTCTGGGAGTATAATGTATACAGACCTTACCACTACCTCACCTCATTGAAGTAGAGATTGTTTCCTAGGAACTCCGAACAATCCAATATGTCTCTCACAAAAATAAATAAATTAAACTAAACGTGTATACTAAAATTAATGATAGTAAATAATGTCGGATATAGTCAATAACTTAGACTTATCTCGATATTTACAATACGAAGTATAATTATATATGAAAAAAAATATTAATAAATTTTGAACCTATAATTTTTCACGAACATAATAAACCCAATAGAAAAAGCTTAAAAAGTTCAATCGATAAAATTTATATTCTCAATTTACCTACAAAATAAAATAAGTTAAAACATTCCAATTCTCAGCAGATTCTTACAGTTGGTATCCCATTAATACCTATTATTTTTTATTAACACAAGACTCATTCAACCATCTTTATATTATAAAATCCATTTGACCTCATTATATATGGTGAAAAATACCAGAATATAAAAGCGCACAATGGTCAATTTTGGAGTAGTGCTTATAAGAAAAGAACAAAAATAGCTGGCTAACGTACATGGGAAGTACGATTAGTTATTTAATTTCCTTTATAAACAAGGTTTATTAACTAGCTTTTCGTAAAATTCAACCATGAAAATTAGTAGGAGTTTCTTTTGTACGGTAACAATTAACATCATAGAATAATATTAGATTATGCCCACTGATTAATTAAAACTAAGCCATTGTTTAGCACTAATTCTGCGAGCGGTATTTGTAAAAGTTTAATTACATAGTTTGTCAAAAAGCCTAAAGCAAAGGCTTTTTCTTTTCATAGCGCCTATTTCCATTACATTTTTCTTGACTTAACGTGTATTAGTATTAAATCAATTAGTTAGTTGGTCCCTGAAGAAACCATTAACTAATTAGTTGTCATGGCACAGTAATCAGAAGCAGAACCGCTTGGGTTGGAATGCACTTGTACTCATTAGCTTCAGAAAAAAGCTTAATATTAGGAGTGATAGAACGGATTCAGTCAATTTTGAGCGGGTCATAATGAGTTATGATAACAACAGGTCACGACCTAATCGGGGATAAACGGATTGGGTCAAAACGAGTCGAGTAATGGGTTATAGAGCGGGACAAAATCCAACCTGGCCCAACTTTTACTTATTTGATTTGTTTTTTTTTCAATTTTTTAGTACTTAATTAAATTATATTTTTCTTTATTATAACTATATAAAACATATCAAATTAAAAAAAAAAGTATTTTAAAAATATTTAATCTTTCTCGAATCTATTCGAGTTGCATATCAACCCAATTGCTCAAATATATATGTTAGACTAGGTCATTTGGTTAGCATGCCACTTATTGATTGCAGGTATGTAGGGGCGGATTTGTGGAGGCCCGTGGGGTTGCCACACCACCCACAAATTTTGATGGAAATATATAGATATACATAATAATGTATAAATAAAATATGTGCGACCCAAAATACAAAAGTTCTCTTGGGTGTAGTGGCAAAGGCTCACGTTTGAGAGCCTAATGTCATGGGATTGAGACTTATTGATAGTGTTAATTTTTTTTTAATCTTTGTTGACTTAATCAAATATTATCTAATAATTATTTTTAATTTATTTAATTTAATTTTTTTGACTTTTTTTATTTGATTAAACATAAGAAAAGTTTTGTTCTTTTATTGAAATTCTTACTCCTTTCTTTCCTTCAAACTTCTCTCCACATTAGGAGACCATACCATTGTTGCGCAGTCTGCGCTATTTGCTACTGCGGTATAATTAGGTACCTTTTTGACACACACATCGCATACAATCTTCTGTAGATTGTAGGTTTAACTGATAAATATAAAGAATTGACGCCCGTAGATCCACCTCTCCAAGCATGTGACCCTAATTTGGGTTTGTACTTGCCACATCATTTTCACTTTTAGCCGAGATTTAGCAAAAATGCATGAATCGAAACTTGTATGTGGTGTATTTCTTGCATGCAACGTGATGTATGTTATAAAATGGTGCCTAAACTATCAATCCACAAGGCAATCTTCATCCAATTATTATAAAATTTTCAAATAAAATTCATTAACGTGCTTCTGTCTCTGTGATGATCAACTCCGTTTTCTTAAACAAGTGTCGTGACTCTCTCAATGACCTCTATACCTTTGCTTCTCTTCTCCGCTAAAAGATCATAAAAAGTTGATCATTCTTCTCACATACGAGGCCTCATCATTTATCAGTGCACAAATTTTTTGGGTTTATTGTCTCACTTTAGATGATAAAGATATTATCAACTACAAACATGAAGAAAATTTAATTTGATATAAAATGAAAAATCACACAACATGAACTCAATTAAATTATGTCTTGCAATGAGCTCACATGATATGAACTCAAATTAGTCGGGCCAGAGATTGGTATCTAACATACATGGGGAAAAAATGTCCTAGCAAGGGACGATTGACATGGGACTAATTTCGAATTAAGCTATACTTTACGGACCAAAAGTACATTTTGAAAAAGTCGAATTATTTGCTTTTGAGAATCAGACTTGTTGAAGTGGACGGTGGACTTGAATTCCACCGTCTCTCGAGCTTCACCTGAGCCATGGAAGCATTGGCAAAGCTGGAGAGACTCCAAACCCAGCCTCTCCAACGCATCTCGAACCTGGAATATTCAGTTCTCTCTCAACATTTCTCTCAAAACTTATCCATGAAAATCGCCTTTCCGGCATTCTTCGTGAACGATTTCAGCTTCAAGCGCGTTCCGTCTGATTACTATGAATGGCCGCTCGAAGCTGACCGTTACATCTTCAGCGACGCATCTATTCACTATCTCTGCAAAAGCATCGTTCTGGTACCTTCTTGTTTCGCACTACGTTTATTATTTTATCGGATAGTTATCTACTATTGTATCTACAATTTCAAATGAGTCAATGTGAAATTGCACAATTTTTGTATGCTTAGTGTAACCTTGTCTTTTCCAACGTATTAGATAAGCAACAGAAGGTTGCTTGCAATTTAGTACAAGCGTGTTATTTGCTACAGCAATTTAGAATAGCAAACTTACAGGACAAATCTAGCATTTTGGATGATAAAATTGTGATGATGTATTGTTAGTTGGGACGGGGAAAATGTAAAAAAAAAAACTGTGAAAAGTTAATCATGCATTGATTTATCTGTTAAAGATCAATCAAATATGTATATGGAGCTTTCATGAGTAGCAGTGAAGGATTTAACAGTACTCCTATTATGAGACTAATCTTCAAATGAATGAAACAGCCGATAATGGAGACGTGGTGTACTTTCTTTTGTTTCTTTTAATGCATAAAATTGAACATCTTACTGAAAGGAAAGAATGGTGAACATCTTGTATTGCTGGACAGTGGAGTAGATGCTATGATAATCCTATTCTAATGGAACTTATGAAGTATTTCATAGTGGAGATTATTCTTTTAAAACTTTTTGCAGTTCATGTGATGTTGGAATGGGACTAATCACGAAATAAAATTGAAACAGCATCAAATCCTGAATTGAGGAAATACTAAAAGGAAAATTGGTGAGATATTGATTGCATTTTGTGGTAGTTGCAGACTGGCGGGATATTTTATGACCTAGGCTTAACATGTAAAGTGTAGATAGAGAACATGCTTTGGAAGCATAGTTTTTTTCTAGGTGTACAAAAACTTATATACAGGACTTGGGCTTTAAATTCTATTTCATGTTTTGTAAGAAATGTCCATTCAAACAACTAGTGATTATTTGCAAAAATTATATCCAAACACAATTCCAACTTAAAATTCCAAATAAAGTGAAAAATTATTTGTAGTAGTACATAGTATTAGGATCTTATCTATGACACTATGTAACTTATCTATTATGAGATATTACTAAGTATGGGCTTTTTTCAAAGAAGTAGGAGTCAAGTTCTGAGCCAGAATTCTTGGGCTTCTTTCTTTTAGAGCAGATTTGATCGTATCTTTAGGTAAATTAGTCAAGTTAGGTGATTTTGCTATTTTTTTTTAGAATGGCCAACTCCAACTTCAACCTTAAAATTCCAAATAAAGTGAAAATAAATTGATTTTCATGGTCAAACGCCCACTCAGAGGAAGCTTATCTCGATTGGGAGGCTCGGCCAGAGGCGGTGGATCATCTCTCCACAGTTTACCTAGGTATGCATTGTGTGCACCAGAAAAGGAAGAACCAGATGTCCATCCTAGCATGCTGAGGGTGTTAAGTGTCCCATATTGGTTGAGGGGTATGGGTTGTTGTCTTCTTATATAATGTTGAGTGATCCTCACCCATGAGCTAACTTTATAGATTTACCACATTGGTTAAAGGAATAAATAGTTGTCTCCTTATATGGTCTTGGCCAATCCTCATCTCATGAGCTAATTTTTGAGATTAGATTGGTTCAAGATCCATTTTCTTCCTATTCAAATATTTGATATTTGCTGGACTTTGTTAGCTCCATGGTTATTAATAGTCTAACTTTCTACCCCAAAAGCTTACTAGCTTTCGTTTTTGCTGCACCATCCAGTTGCCTTTTGTCAATGAAAAACTTCATCCAAAAACAAAAAAAAACAGTTAGGGGTACAAAAACTTGTATACAGGTGGAAATTTTGCATGACTAAAGCACTGTGGCTAGTATTTCAACCTACTTCATGTCCTTGTTCAATTTGCATCCTTTAATGGAAGTAACTTCACTATATGCAATTTAATTCCCTGTAGGGCATGAGAGAGAGAGAAGAAATAATTTGTTGACTTTGCTGGTCAAGAATGGGATTGAATCGGCGTTTTTTGAGAGTTCTCAAGCATTCCTAAGAAAGTGATCATGGAGGTTAGTCATTGAAGAAGACAGGTTGTGGTGGGAAGTTATAAAATCATGTAGAGTTGCTAGGGGTTGGATGACAAAACAAAGAACAGATTACTACTCTTTATATTCAGCCATATGTAGAGGATTATGAAGGGATAGGGAAACTGCGATAACAAAACTAAAAAAAAATAATACATGTTACTATTGGAAGGGAAAGCAGGATTGTTCTGTCAAGTGCAATATTGCCCGCTTATGCTTCAAATGGTTAATTACTGATTTGAAATGTAAATTTAGCAGCAAATAACCTGAGATTAAGGAGCAGGATACATGTTTGCTGATTTTTCCTTAAACATTGTAGAATCACCATTAAATGTCTGGAGTTTTGTTTTATAGCTTTTGAAGTTAGTTGGTTGATGCACAAAAACAGTGAACAAAGCAGATATCAGAGAAGATCATGGGGCGTTATCCCACAAACTGTTACTATGTGCTGTTTGGAGAAATATAAACCATAGGGCTTTTTAGGGATCAGAGAAGTTCTTAATCAAATTTTGTCAATCACTTTGTATTGTTCTTTTCAAAATTTCTGGGGCATAAAAGTGATTCCCTCTTGTATGTATAATTGGATGAACTTTGTGGGTAGGATACATACCTTAAAGCCAGTTATGTGTATGTCTTCTATGTGCGCATTTGCCCTTTTCTGTAAATAATATCCTCATCAAATGAAAAATAAGGACTTAATGACCTATTTGACAAGAATTATAACACACTCTTTTCATTCCATTCAAACTCAGCATAAGAGAGTTCTCAGTTTACTTTATTCTTTATTATTCTTGTTCTCCAAATGTCTACCATATTCATGCCCATTTCTAGACGTCTTAGCCATTCCGGATCGTCTATGTCCTAGAAGCCTTTTTTGCTAAATTTGATCTGAGCGGCTCTTATTTTGCAAGAGATTATCCATGTTGCTTGTCCTACACTAAAGTTTGATTTTAGGTTTATAATCTTATGTTCTCGTTGAAGATTTTCAATAATTTGGGAATCAATTGCATTAAAGAAAGCTCAACCTTGTTAATGGCTTCACCAGGCCCCTCAAAGATGTTAGAAGGAGTCTGGCAGCATGGACTTCTGGAACAAATTGACAATTGTTATTCCAACGCTTGGATGGCCTGAAAAAATCTCACACTGGAATTTCTTTCCTTCCTTCTTTACATGAATGGCTTACTTTAGTTCTAGATTCTCACTGAGCAGCTCCAGAGTAATTCCTTGAGAAAGGCAATAAATGTGTTAAACTACTTTTGGTCTCTGGATACAATACCTTACTACAAACACGACAATTAAAAAGCATAACTTTTTGCTCAACAACTACAACAACAACAACAACAACATACCCAGTGAAATCCCACAAGTGGGGTCTGGGGAGGGTAAGATGTACGCAGACCTTACCACTACCACATAGGTAGAGAGGCTATTTCCTGGAAACCCTCGTCACAAAAACCCATCAGCAGAACACGCTAGATACGATACTTTTTGCTCAACAACTGAATTTTTTTTTTTTTTTTTTGGAGAAAGAACAACTGAAGTTTTAATGGACTTGTTTTATTATGCATTCTTTTTTTTTCATTCATATGCCTTTTGACTGTTGACTTGTCCCCACTATGTCTTTACTGCGAGCAAACAGAGTTGGATGCTCTAAGTTTCTGAGATCTGATGTGTTGTATGGGATCTTCTTTATCTTTGAGCGCTTCATATAGAATGATTTTAGAAACTGGATGCTTTGTGCAGTGAGGCTTGCTTCTGAGGAGATATCAGCAAAGCTGGTTATGAACACAATGCAGTCGCATCTATTGGCATGAGGACCTACATACCGGTACTCTGTCTCTCTGTTCTTTCGCTGAAATTGTCATAATGTTTCCCAAGATTATTTTGCTTACAGTTTGACATATTAGTTGTTTCTATGTCACTTTTATTGAAATGTTGTGCAGCTCATAAAGTCATTACATTCTCTAATGCTGCAGCTGATAGTAGCTAATGCCATATCAGCTAGCTTCTGAGTTGCTTCTAATGAAAGCCAAGATTAGGTAAATAATCACAGTTATGAAGATATTAACTTGACTAAAACGCTTTGTCATAAATCATTGATTCCTCTTATGTATTGTTGGTTAAAACACACAATATCTGTCTTTCTTGCCTCCTGCACTTATTTGCATCACATCAAGGTATATTAGCTAGTGCAACCTTCTTGTCCACTGCTGTTTTCTGTAGCTTGAACAAATTGGGCCCTGCGGTCTAGTTGACAGGATTCGATTCTTGTCACTCTCTTGCTTATACCAATTGCTAATTATATGTGATACATGTTGAGGGGTCCCCCCAAATTTCCACTTTTAGATGGACAGTGGACTATTTGGTATATGTTTTACTCTCCATCGTTCTCCTCAATAAATGGACTCTATGCTATTCATTGTGCCAGCTGTGCTACTGCTCCCTGTTCCTAAAATCTGTATCTGTCAATGTTGTTGATCTAGAAATGCAGCCTAATAGTTTTTCCCACTTCATCACCTCACATTAGAGACTACTTTCATGAGTTTTTGTTCGCCTCTATTGTAACATTAACACACTTTTGCCTAATATCAGATTACGTATGAGAAGCTTTCTTTTTTGCAACTATAGGCCAAAGAGGAACGGCCACAGTGACTTGTTCGACTACTATCGAATTATGTTTAGCAGAAAAGGCTAACCTTTTAAAGTGATAGGTGAATAAATACTTTAATTGATTATTCTCTTGTGAATAGATTTATTAAATTCTTCAGCCGTAGATACCACCTTTTAAAGCTAAACATCAATATCTTACCACACAAACTTATAACTAATTCATCTGATATCTGAGTTTTATGTTGCGGTGGAAGGTCCTAACTAATTCTCCCTTTGTCTCATTTTATGTGGTACCCTTTCCTTTTTAGTACGTCCCAAAAAGAAAATCACATTACTCTAATTGAAAATAATTTCACTTTAAAACTCCCCTTACTCTAATTGAAAATAATTTAACTTTAAAAATCCCCTTTTACGCTTAATGAAATGCTTCTCAATTTCACAAATATCTAACAATTATTTTAGACCGCAGGCTTCAAAAGTTTTTCTTTTTTTCTTAAACACAGGGTGCCACGTTAAATGGGACGAAGGGAGTAACTATTATGGAAAATAGTTGTGTACTACTCCTATATCAATGTAATTCATTCTAAGTTTACCAGGTGATTTGGATGAAGCAATCACCGAGCTCAATCCTGACTTCGTCTGGTTTGGAGGTGGCAAGATTGATCTTAAACTGGGGACCAAGACATCAGAATTCATCAATTTGTTGAAACCATTCATTGTCAACTGGAGTTAAAAATCCCATTTTTACAAAGTCAGACTCAATTGGGTAAAAGGTTGGGCACTGCCACTGGCACTTTTGCACCTTGAAATCGACAAAATGCTTCTATTTGATTTTTCTCCAAAATTAGTTTACAGTTTTTGTGACATGATTGTAATTGTCTTTCGTAAAACCAACTTCTTTACCTTTATGAGGTACTAATATGTTGTTTGTGATATGATTGTAATTCATCAATAGTTGGGTTCATCCCACCTGAATTGTGATCTCTGGTTAAAGATAGAGGGATGCCAACCATCCCACGACATCCCTTGGTGGTGGAATGATCAACATAGTTGACACATGTCAATACTGACCGATTTCAAGAGGATAGAACTGCAGCTGCAAGTCCAATTGTCCTGAGCTCAGGTTCTTATAAATAGAATTTACATATGTTGACTCATCTTTAACTAATTTTTCCCGTTCTGTTTTTTGCAGCGCGATTGGTTATGAGAGCAAGCACTTCTTCTCTTTTTATTGATGTTTGAATTTGGGATCTTTTTATTGTTACCTTCAATCGGTTTGGGCTACGCTGGACAAGTTTTGGCTTATGACCTGGTGTTTGACCCAATTAAATTTTAAATGGTTGGTTCTTAATCGATAATTAATTTGACTCAATCTGTCCATTTGTCATTAGAGCTGTCAAAATGTGCCCGCCTAACCCAACCCTAATGGGCTAGATTGTTAAAACGGGTCACTTAATCCAAAGGTTGGATTGGACCGACCTCAAGGGCAAACCCATTTTGACAGCTCTATTTTTCACCCTTATAACTATCTAAACCAAACTCAAGAACAAGAGTGACAAATAGCAAATTTGTTTGCCTGCTTATAGTTGTGCTCATAATAAATGACAAATAGATTTGGTTTCTTGTATAGCAAATTCAAGGAACTTTTAAAAGGGGACAAACAACAGAAAACTAACACATAATTGTCTCCATCATTAAAGAAGAAAACCAACCAACACATTTACAGCAGTGTGACCACTGCTACCTTTTTTCCTATATATTTATATGCACTTTTTTTTATATCAAGGTACACTTGATGCAAACAACACAATAATATGAGGGACCATATCCATCCACCCCCTATTTCTCATTCAATAAATCATCACCATATGCATTAATGTAACACGTGACCATATAATAATAATAACACTGATATTTTTCTGCTAGCAGCTAGGGCTTTTTTGATATTCTTAGTAATTTCTATTTGTACATACATGGAGTATGATCCATCTAGGATTCTCCTTCATTTGCGTAAACAATAATTTTTTTAAAAAAAAACTCACATACGTATACACATACGTATAAACACGAAAGCAAAATACGTATAAGTGTGATGGTTTTCATCTACGATATATATTTAGTGTTTGGTGTTGTGAATAGGTGGTTTTCTATGGGGTTGTGCGTAGTCCATAACTACAACATCTTCCATGGGGTCTTTTTCAATGGAGTTCACTGCTTCTTCCTCATGTTGTGTTGATGGTGGAGATTCTAGCATCAACCGCGATTCTCTCATCGATATCTGCATGAAATCAATAGTGTAAAAAAATTTCAAATGATCGATACAATTTATATTTAATCTGTTATAATACGTATAAGATATGTGGACTATATATCAAGTGAACATGCATAGAAATTGCATCCATATTGTCCTTGAAGTTGACGACAATGTGCATGTCAAAAACAGTGAAACATGATATCGATAATTGATAGAAAAATGAAATAGTACAAATCTTGGACTCCACTTATTTTAACAATGAAAGACAGGATTCATTGGGTCATAAAATTAATTCTATTCTTTCTCATAATTAAAGTATGAGTGTACAACTTGCACCATTCCATATTCTAATAAAATCATAATATAGACATCGAAATTTCGTAGGACTATGTAAGATGATCAAATCCCATAAATTCATGAGGATATTCATAAAAAGAGATCAAAATATACCAGACTCTTCTTGATAATAAGATACTTCAAAAAAATCCGCACGAAGAAACAAATATGTAGACACATAGTACTAATTTTGATTATTTGCTGACAAAAATTAATCAAACACTAATTATATTGTAGAGCTAGAGAGAGAAAAATTAGAGCTTTACCTTTACTTGATGAGCTCCCTCATGAAAGGAAATTATCTTGACCTTGTTTCCTGTTAGTCACACAATTATTAAAGGGTAAATTAACAGAGGAAAGAAAAAAAAATTGCATTCATAAATTTAAAAGGAAGCCAAATATATTTTATTTTCTCTTTTAGTTCTTGAAATATTGTCACTCTTAACATGGAAAAATAAGGTTGGCTAGCTGAGTTACAAAAGGAAGAACTATAATGATGGTACATATTATAAAATGTTTTTCACTTTCTAGCATACATAAGAAATTATTCCACCGAACGTAATTCTCTCTGGAGGCAGGAATAGCAACATAGATCATGTTGTTTACCTAAGCCAACAATAATGTATATACACAACCTTATATATAGTTATTGAGGCAAATTAAATAAACAAAAGTATGTCCTTTCAATAGTAGCTTAAGTTTCTTAGATCACAATTTCAACCTGATATCAGGGTAGATAAAGAGGTCTTGCTGCATGGATTCGAGTCTCACCTCTATATATATATATTATCAAAAAAAAATATGTCCTTAAATCATGAAGTGACGTGTTGGAGATATAATTATATCAAATAAAAGTATGTCTTGAAAGAAACTATACAAGCTATGAAGAATGGATATTTTTAACGTGCCAATTATTAATGTAGCTCTTATCCAAAACTACCTTTATTTTCTTTCTCATCATTTTCCTTTTGTGAAACAATTGATCTCTTTTTCCACATAAGTTTTCCATCATCTTTTTCAATATTTTGGGATATGATTATCTCTTTTTCTGTTTTTGCTATGCCACTAGTCAAATATGTGACATCCTGCAAATAAACAAGGACAAGTTACATATTTTGGCAAATATACATAAATTTAGTGCTCCCTCCGTCCCAATTTATATATATGAATTATTTTGACTTGGCACGAAATTTAAGAAAGAAAGAAAGTCTTTTGAAACTTCTGGTCTAAAATAAATCATAGATATTTGTGTGGCTAGAAATCATTTCATCAAGGGTAAAATAGGTATTTTAAAGTTAAATTGTTACTAAATTAAGAAATGTACGATTCTTTTTAGAACTGACTAAAAGGGAAAGTAAATTATATAAAGTGAGACACAGAAAGTATATCTTAGGTATATCATAAGCCTTAATTAAACAAGAAATTAAAGAAAGAAATATTTGTAAAGCAAACCTTGCTAGGTGGTAGCATTTTGTTTTCTTTTTCATCAATATTTGCTAGTGGTCTTGCAGTGCATGCATGAAGAGAAATACAAACCAAAAGATAAACAAGAAACTTAGACATATTGAACATCTTTTTTTTTTTTCTTTTTGGGCAAGCTTATGATGATGAAGAGGGTATTATTTTCTTGAAAATATTGCAAGTTGGTAGGTAACTAGGGTTGTGTGTGATATTTGCAATGAATTTAGTGGCTATATAAGTAGTAGGAAAAAGGCAATGAATGGCATTAAATGCAGGTTTTGTAATTAAGGGTATGAAGGTAGAACATGCAGGTGCTTGGATATGTTCATCTTTCACTACATTTTTGAAGATATTGGCGGCCTCCCCATGTCTCCCCCTTCCTTTAAACTTCTCAATCACCATGGGCCCACGCGGATTCAGAGACAGATTCAAAATTTAATTTGTTTCGTTTAATAAAGTTTTAAGATTTTTATCGTTGACTCGTTAATCTGAAATTATGCATGAATTCTAATTCAATCAACAATAACTAGGGATGACATGAATGGGGCGGAGCGGGGCGGGTTTAGAGCTACGCTGGGCGGGGTGGGTTTAAAGTTATATGGGGCAAGGCAAGTGCGAGGGAGGTTGAAGTAACTATTTTTAAACCAAATGTGGGGCGGGACAGGTTGCAGGTTTAAAGAACCGAATAGGAATTCGAAGAAAATTAAACTTAAGATTGACTTTAATTTATTTTTTTTCTAAAATTGAAACTAAACATTTTCCGTAAATTGTTAGTTGTTCAGAAAGAGAGACGGTTTCAAAACTTAATTTATTCCGTTTAATAAAGTTTGAAAGTTTTTATCATTGACTCGTTAATTTGAAATTATGCATGAATTCAACTTCAATTAACAGTAACATATCTCTAGTGAGATTCCTAAGTGGGGTCTGGAGGTGACGAGATATTGTATGTAGAGCTTACCTCTATCTTGTGTGAGTTACTAGTCAATGGTCAATCAAAACCGCATCAAAGTTGTTAACTATTTTTTGTAACGATGTACTCACTTAACTATGCTTGATTATTCAGAAATTAAGTCAAATGGATTCTTTATAACAAAAAAGTTACTCAATTTATTCTAAGTATCATAGGAAGTATACATACTAGTGATTGATTGTGGTTGCAAAGTAGTACCTTCTTGTGTATGATTAATTAGTGACTCTACATGATATTTTGATAAAATTGAATGAGTTCTTATTACGAAAGGATTAATACTTTACTAACTTTAAGTTCTAAGATATTAAGCAAAATCGAAGGATTTACATTACAAAAAACATAGTTTATTGATTAATTGGTGCAACAAAATGAAAGTTAAATAATCATAATCCTTAACATCTCACTGTGGATGATAAAAATAAAGGGGTCATCAATATATACATATATATACACACACAACGGAAAATAAAATTTTAGAAGTCAAGGAGATACGAAAAAACTAGGAAACAGCCTCTCTACTTCTATGAGGTAGTGGTAAGGTCTACCGTTCTACCCTTCCCAGACACCGCTTGTGGGATTCCACTGGATATGTTATTATTATTTGTAAGGAGATACGAAAAGCTAAACAAAAACACATGACAAACACAAGGCAATGGAGTCAAAATCTTTCTTATGATCTTCACATGTTGGTAAAGACTTATGTTGTTCATTCTCTTGTGATTGGAAATCCTTCATAACAACCCTATCTTCATGTAAGGTGAAGCATTTAATATATTGTTTACATATATAATTACATTAATTTGATCATAGCTGAATTCATATAACTGTACAATAAATAAGAATAAGAGAATTCTAGGACATGTCCCATGTGTTTCTGCAGGATTCCTACCCACCCTTTCATATCTTTTAGATTTTCAGCATGGCTTGGTAAATGGCACTCCTTCCCTTTGTAATTAATTACTTTTGCTATGCTACTTTTTTTTTCCCCTAAATTTAAATTGCACAATTTTTGTCATCTTGCTAACCTTGTCCTATAGACATTTTCTTAAGGTTTTCTGATTAACAGGATAAATAATATTCTAGGCAAACTTATAAATTAGGAAGTCTATTAGAGCTTTCTGATAGTTCAGTGATGTCTACTAGATTACTATATTGAAGTCTAATTTGTCTTTGATTAAAAAATTGTTGTTAAATTAGTATCTTCTTGTAATGATTCTAATTCAACTATTTTAACTTGAAAGGTCCCTTGATAGTTGACTCTGAATTCATTCGCCAAAGGTGTAGTGTGCAACTCTCTTTTATAGGCTACCATGCATGACACACACCCCGGGACTCGACGTCCTCGTTAAGATTTGACCACAGAAAGAGTCCAACCCTGATATGATATATAAATTATTCTCTGTTTTGGAGCGCTTCTAGGCCCAAAGAAATTATTTGTCCCTTGGGTTTTAATCCAATAAGTGTTTCAGTCGCAGTTGATTCTAAACTTATTCATATTATGAGGTTTATAGTTTTTCTCTGATGTGAATATTATTATATTTGCCTAAAGTGTAATATATATATATATGTATAACTCTTCGAACAACTTTTTTCAATGTGGACGTCACATATAGTGCATCATTTACAAATACCTAAGGAACTACAAGTTTTGTTACCCTGCTAACCTTGTCTTATATGTATAGCCCTTTTTAATTAAGGTATTTTTTTTGGGTTAACATGATAATATTATAAATATATACTAGGCAAAATAACAAATTAATTAGGAAGAGCTTTAGAGTTCTATGGTAGTTTATAAGTTATCTCTACCACATTATTTCAAATAGTAATATGTCTCTCAAAAGTAATTCCAAAAAATATTACTCCTAATTTTTTTTTGCAAACACCAAAGGAATCACTCTTCTTGTCCCATTTTACATGACATTCTTTCATTTTTTTAGTCTGTTTAAAAAAGAATGTCTTCTTACTGTAATTAGAAACAGTTTAACTTTAAAACTCTCATTTTATCCTTAACGAAATGATTCTCAACCACACAAATATCTAAGAATTATTTTAGACAACAAGTGTTAAAAGTCTTTCTTTTTTTTTCGTAAATATTATCTCAAGTCAAAAGGTGTCACGTGAAATAAAATGAAAGGAGTACAAATTTTGTCATCTTGCTAACATTGTCCTATATAGCCCTTTCAAGGTTGGAAAAACTGGTTCACTGCACATGCATTTGTTTTCTTGCTTCCAAAGTTGTTTTTCAACACTTAGGAAATTAAAGTATATAACACGAGTATTCTATTATCAAAATTGGAGGGCAATTCTTAATCTTCATATAAGTTATAATAGCTCAACATCATGTTAATTTGAACACAAAAAAAAATATGAAATAAAGTCAAAAGGATGTCAGGATTTTAAATTTTTTTGCCTAAATTATTTGAGGATGAGAGATAAGCTAGTCTTTTGTCTATCATGAAAGGGAAAAAAAACACAAAAAGTAACGGCCTCTCTTTATTTAATATGCATTGTATCTCATTTTTGTGCTTGTCTTTGACTTGGTCGTTACTCATGAGATGGTAGCATAGCTTATGTTAAGATCAAGCGTTTATTATTATGTAAAAAGTTATTGCTAATAGTAAAAGCGCAACTTTATTTCTTAACCAAGTCTATAATGCAAACGTCATGTTCGATCGTGACTCTAACTAGGCAATCTCCGTCCCCCTCATGGGCCTTGCCATAAGTAGAATGTTGGCATTACCCAACAATCCCCCTTCCAACATCTGCCTTATACAGTATGTTGCTTATGGGAATCAAACCCATGACCTTGACTTTGATATCACCTGTTAGGATCAAGCGCTTACTATTATACCAAAGGCTATAGCTGATAACTACGGCGCAACTTTGTTTCTTAACCAAATTCACTATGCAAGCGCCATGTTCGAGCATGACTCCGACTAGGGTCACCCCAACCCTTGCATGGGCTTTATCATAGGCAGACTATTGCCATTACCCAACAAATTATATATACATATAAAAGAATAATTTTAATCATTCATAAAAAGTACTATTATTTTTCAATATTGGAGGAGGTTTGTATCCTTATATGAGGTATGCATTTCTTTCAAAGCATCTCATAAAATTGAAACGATATCAAAAAAAATTGGCATGACCTTACACGTACAAATCGAGAATGGTTTATTTTTGTGATAGAATATAATTATTTGAAGAATTATAAGACTAGTAATTTATAATAAAATATTTTATAAGACGTATTAGCTAGTCTTGACCCATACATATTATTGACATGTGATCAGAAGATACTAGATACTTGCAAGGAAAAAATGAATCTAAGAGATAATTTATGAGTTCAAAATTTACGAAAACTCAATATAAAATTCTGCAGAAATTTATAAACTTTAAATTTTAGACATGCCTCAAAAGTTTTCGAAAGAGCACAATCTTTCTTATTGTAGAGATGCTAATATTATAACGATCAAGTAGAAAAGATAAATGGTTCATGATCTGCATGGTGAAACCGACATAAAAGAAAAATAGTGAAAACAATCAATGGGATAGACATGATTTGTATTATAATTGACGTTTGTTTACACCATAATGGACTTTAAAAAAATGTGAGGCTATAATTACGTGATCCCATGTGAGTTCTTTCCTTTCATACATATCGATAAAGTCAGGTCAGTCTTTTTGAAACGAATAAAGTATTAAATTAGGTCAATCTTTTTGAAACGAATGAAGTATTAAATTAGATCAGTCTTTTTGAAACGAATGAAGTATTAGTGTAGTTCAATATAACATGTAGGAATGAAGCTAGAGTTTCAGTTATATTATAAATTATTTAGTAGCTTTGATCAAAGCCTTATATTTATATTAAAAATTTACGTAATATATATAAACAATAATTCAGGAATGCCTTTTATAGAATTTAAAATCTATAAAATCAAAATTTTGAACTCGTCTCCAATAATATATTGTTTCATTTTAAAGAGTAATTGCACTTTTGATCCCTTGATTATTAATGATTTTGATTTTGGTCTTTATAATATTAGATTAAGCAAAACGTTGTAACTAGTTAAAATATGTCTTTTTTTCCCCTCCCTATATATTAAAAAGACGTGATAGTACTAATTTTATCATTTTTAGAACTATATATACTATCCTCAAATATAAAAGTAACAATACAAATTTAATATAAGATATCAATAACTGAATGATCAGATTCACGACCAAATATGATTGGATAGAAAATATAATATCATATATCAATTAATTAAAATTAAATAATTTAATTAGAAATTATGAGGACTAAAATCAAAATTGTCTTACTAACATATAAACATATGGGACCCTAAATGGAATGGGAGTTTTGGACCTCAAGGGAGAAGAATTTATGATTATGAAGAGACAAAGCAGCATGGCCATACCGCCATTGTCACCCAACACTCCATGACATGGGGGCCCCAATCAGTACATGACACGTGGCATGTAGTCCCATGTGTCCTAGTCATGTGAAAATCAAACATTGGGCATCATCCTTCTCCTTGTTTATCGGATCGAGGACATGAAGTTTATGAGTTATGATTGATACTGAAAGTACTTTTATCATGTATATCGGGTATATATATAGTTTAAGGAATAATTATGGATTGTGTAAGGAAATGGATCCTACGTCTAATTATTCAACCCCAAAAGTTAACAAGCTCATGAGGGAGGGATTATCCAAGTCCATATTATAAAGAGATCATCTATCTCGTTAACCATGTATAACTTTTTTATTCTTCATAAATTAACTTAAGAAAATTACACATAAATTGAGATGAAGAGAATAACAAATTTTACATAATAAATATAGGATTAACGAAATGTCATGACCACCTCATCTAAACTCTCAAATTGTTAGCGAAATATATTGTTTAATTTACTTAATTGTATGTATGTTAACACCTTCTCTCACGTGTGGTCACATTTTCTCTACAAGTCAAACACGTAAAAATTTCTTTTGATAATGGTTGAAACTGAGACTCAAACCTTCTTATGTTTGCTCTGATATTATATTGAAGTATATAATTATTTCTTTAAAAGTTTAAGTTTCTATATTACATACATAGTTATATTGGTCTTTTGACAACAAATTAATTAGATCAAAATTACTGAACTCGACTGAATCGTATATACTCCATTTGAGACCTTTGATGTTTTAGCATATTGTTAATTATTTGGTTAATATCTCTCCCATTCAGGTGAAAAGACAGTAGTATTAATTCTTGTATACCTTAACAACATATCATGAATACTGAATATGATGTTTTTTTTTCCTGTTTGTGCTTGCCAAAATTTTGTTGACATTAGCCTTCTCTGTCTTTATCTTGTTTTGCCTTAGAAAATCTCACTACTAGTCCTTTTTGTGTATGTTTATGTTTTGGGATGGCCATCCTAATTTTACTTCAAGTAAACTATATTAGGATAAATTACTATGGTGATTATCTTAAATTAGATTAAGCACTTTTTTAATCATTCCGTGAAATGAAATTTTAATATATATGCTCGCGATTAATTGGCTATCAATATCTATCTATTTATCTATATTTTATATTATAAGCGTGAAGGTCATTAGAAATGTTGTTTGAACTTTTTGTCTTTTATTAAAAGACTCTATATTAGATACAATCGTTTTTTCATCATTTTCTTTAAATTATTATTTAATAATATTTATAATATTGACCTTTCAAATATATGGAAAGAAGTGATAAAATAAGGACTTTTGGCCCCTAAATCTTCCTTATTTTGATAGACTTTCACTCCTTCCTTATTTGAATCAAAAAAATACCTAGCAGACGCAAGGGAAAATTCTAATGTACCATGGGTTCTAATTGGTGATGGAATCTCTATATAAATAAACAATTTATCAAAATTACTTTTGTAGTAAATTATTTACCTTTTTATAAGTTCATAATTAAATTTAAGTTTTCTCGCTTTGATCAAATGCAAAGCGTGTATAACAAAATTAATATAATTATATATATGAACATTAACTAAGATATTTCGATAATAATTAAATATATGATATATTTCTAAACTTTGATTATTCATATTCTATACATGTTCAAGTTGATAAATGTTGGTGTTTAACCTTCTCTATTTATTTCACATTACACGAATATTCCCATCATAAATGTAAATTTATTTTATAATTTGAAATAATTACGTATAGTCTTGCGAATAAATAGTTGTTTTACCAGATTTAACTCAAATATATCACTCCTTCAGATTTCAAGTTTTATACATATATTTTGATATCCTTAGGTATATTTTGAAATACAAAAGGGAGAGAGAAGAGTGTTAGTGTATCCCATATATATGCAAATCACGCAAGAATACTATGTAAACGGGACAAATTAAACCTAATTGTACTCGCCTACATGTATATGATCGTGTGCTAGATACACACATGTATCTGGCGAAATGAATTTGATAGAAAGATAATTTTAAAAACTAAAAAGAAAACATATTAAATCCTAAACTAGCAAAACTTGTATTTTTTGCTCTATAATAATTAGAATAGTTTGCTATATCATGGCAAACATTTTCCCACATGGTGATGAAAGGCTTCTTAAACTTCAAAAATAAATTTAGCGTCTTGTCTTCAATTTAATGGTTACTTACTTATGTCGATGTATTAAACATATATACTACGTTAAAAGGGAAAAAAGGAATTAGTAACGAATAAATTTAGCTAAACAACAAAATTGATCGTTATTCCTATTTAACAACAGATTAGCAATGAATTATAAAAAAACTTTGTTAGGTAAAAGTGACTTAATGACAAATTAGAAAAGTTGTTCAGGTATAAAGTTTCACAAGTTGCTTGTCTGATTAGCAACTTGAGTATAACTCATCGAATTAAAATTATTTATGTATATACACTCAGCTTATAATTATTGAGATTATAATATGGTAGAAGTATTCATCAATGCACAAAGAAAATATGAACGTTGGAAAAAGTAGTATACTTAGGGTCATTCTCCATTAGTGGTGATAAATTTCTCCCCGTCCGTCCTATTCTTAATAGACAGAGTTACCTTATATTTATTACTGGTGGAAAATGACAGATATCTCGTACACAAAAGCTAGTCCGAACATCACAATTATTTTTAAAAAAAAAGTAGGTTTTGTATTCGTGTAGTTACACACTTTCTTTTTAAAAAAAATGACTGTCTTTTTAAAGATTAAGAAAAAACAGCATGTTATAAAGGTGAATATATTATCATAAACTCTAATAAAGGCTAGAAATGAAGACTCATTATATGGTATTATGGCATTAAGATTTTTCTCAATAATCTTTGATGGGAAAAAGCAAAAACTGTTTTTTTTTAATAACAAGGGAACCACAGTCGCTATGCTTCGAACACGCACGGGGTAAACCCCCACTCCTATGCAATAGCTCGCAAAAAAAAATGTTTTACATAACCAACTTCCATATATATCATTCATGACACCTGTGTATGTTACTGGTGAATTTCTGCATGTAAATATACATTTTGGTACAGAAAAAATAAACAAAAAACAATAAGCAGCCTTTTCTCCATTCTCTTTACATCTTATGGCAATAATAAAGCACAAATGAGATTAGACTGTTGAAATAAGAAAGCAATCAAGAATTTAGGCATCTCAGAGTTGCCCTTTATAAAACGCAACTGATTCGGACACAAACACAATCTTTAAGGAGGTTGAATCCGAATGATTATTAACATCGAAGCCAGAAGATTGCAACACTTGTGTTCTTGAACTATACATAAATATATGCTATACATAATTTTTACCAGTATAATTATGTTGATGATTTTGGAAGCGACGGAAGATATTAGCAGGGACAGATAAGTGTTGCAGGAGAATAAACAGGGAAATTGTAAGCAAATGAACGAATGCCAAAGCTACAGCTCATTCAGGCCCCCGAATGTGTTTTCCCCACTGTATGTAACATAGAGGAAACCGTCAACATCTTTCTTCTCATCGTAGATTGCAGACATGATCGCCCCTGAAAAAACCAAACACAGTTAGCTCACTTTAGAGTTAAAGAGAGAATTGCTCCCCAAATTGTATGGCGGCTTCCAAAAGCCAGGTATTAGGTAAAGGAAACACCTGTTGGCGGTAGGACATTGTCAATAAATATGAATATTGCCTTTTCTGCACTCAATTTGATTCTTTTGCGAATGACATAGACAAATTGCCCAACTGTCAAGTCAGCTGGCACAAGATACCTGTAATTTTGCCGATCACAAAAACATGAATCAAGTTTTTTGTTGGAGTCCTAAAACCAGATCTTAACAGAGTATGCATGTGTTTGGTTATAAAAATCGTTGTGGCAACAGTGGTGATGAGATGATGAAAACAAAACCTACTGAAGATCTGAACCACTGGAAAAAGGAAATCATCCAAAGCTACTTCAACACCATGGGCTATATTGGCAGACTGGTACTTTTATATAAACAAAGAAAGAAAGGATCAAGTTTATTGTGGTGTCCCGTTGGCAGGAAAAGACAGATGTACAGGGAAGGAAGAAAGGGGTGTCAGAATCAAACTCGAGTAGCAGCCCGGTGGACTAAGTTCCCACTATGCATGGGGTACATAGAAGGGTCAGACCTTATTACCATAAGGATCTATTATGCGCATCTTACCCTGCATTTCTGCAAGAGATTGTTTCCATGGTTCGAACTTTTGACCTCCTAGTCACATGGAGGCAACTATACTAATTACACCAGAGTCAAATTCAAGATGTTTGTAAATTTGACTCGTACAGCCTACAAGAGACGACTATATTCATCTCAACATATCACATGAATGGCACCGATTATAATCTACATTTAGCTAGCAAAACTAGTCATTTGGAACAAGGCAGCAGGAAGTATGACCAAGTTAAGGAAAAGGTCAATTGCCAATCTGAAGGGAAAGCACCAGCTGAAAAAGGACACAAGAAATGAATAAATCAGGGAGAAAAATTTTCAGAGAGGTAGTATGTTTCTCCCTTGGCTGTAGAACAGCCGAACACAGATATAAGTAACACAAAAAAGTTAACTTGTAGGTTGGTCAGTGCTTACTTTTTCTTATCAATGTTGGGAATATCACTTTTTTCAGCCTTTTCAACTATCACCTGCATGTTACATAAATACTATGAAAAAGGAGCACTACAAAATTCAGGATGGATTGACACATAATACCAAATAAAACAAATACTAAGCAGAAATTCTTGAGTAAAAATTGGACAGCACCCTAATTGGACTCATATCCAGTTTGAACTTAAACAAGACTCAATTATGACAATCATATTGTTGGCACATAATATCAAAGCGAACAACTATTAAGCAGCAATTCGAGTTACAAGTGGACACTATGATGAGAATAAAGTATTCAGCAGAGAACAAATTTTGAAGAATTGTTCAGCGAGGATTCATTTAACCCGATAAAAGCTGCTTAGGGTAGAGGCATAGTTACAGTTGATGTTATTCCTTGATCTGCACAAAATGTTCATATATAGTTCTACACATGATTCCAAGGGATCAGGATCTAAGCTATTGTGTTAGGTGTCAGTAAGTAATTGACATGTTTTATCTATTAGCTTGAATTTGATTTATTAGCTTCAAGGTTGGTCATCAATATTTAAACTACATAATAGTTTACAACTCTAAATCAGATCAAATCTACATACTTTTGTCATCAAAACTTTTGACTGCATAAACTTACTACTTCAACCTCTGCGACTTTTTTATCTCCTGCTTTGAAGTTTAGGTTTTGCCGAATGACCAAGTCTCAAATGAATATGGGGACATATGTTGCCAATAAAAAGGAAACTTGCTCACATTCTTCAAAACTCCAGAGTCTCTTCATTCTATGTCCTGAGGCTCCCAATTGGCCGGTGAATCAGTTTTGGTATTTGGTGTCCACTGTCCAGTGGTACTATTTTGGTTCTCTTCCCAGTCACCACGTGAGAAAACCTATATTTCTTTCTTATGTAATTGAGATGGAATTTGAATTACTAGATAGAGAAGGTGCAGATTGTATGGAAATTTACATTTGGTAGTATAACAAGGAAATTTTCGATGCAATCACACTATACCACCTCTTATCTATTATATCAGTCACTATCTTTTGAGAATATTAAATAACAGAGAACTGCAAGTAGGAGGCAAGAAGTGGAATGTCTGAAATTCTGAAAGCTCATTACATAACTTCTAAAATTATACCGGTTGAGTTCAAATTTGTTTAAAAGATAATCTCACCACAGACAACTTGGCATTGTACCGATGTCAATGACTTGAAGCCCATTCAGCATATAAAGATATAACACCTAGACCTTACTCAAGCCCAAAAGTTAGCTCAAGAGGGGAGGGACTGCCCAAGTCCATATAAGCAAACCACCAATCCATTCCCCAACCAATGTGAGACTCTAACCACTCTTCAACCCCTTCACGCCGAGATACAAATGGAGCATAGACTGGGGCATGTAACCATATAATACCTAGGCATAACTCAACCCCGAAAAGCTAGATCATATCGGGAGGATATCCCTAGTCTATACAAGCAAACCAACAGTCCATTCCCCGACCAATGTGGGGCTCTAACACAGAAAAACACCCAAAAAAACAACATATGTAATACAAGGCAATAGCTCAAATTTCATGATGATTTTGTCAACGAAATCAGTTAATCGCGTTATTCACATTGAAACTAACAGCTACCAAAGAAAATTAAAGTCCATTCGCATAAATTTTGTTCTCACCGGAATCCTGTCTGGGTATTTTTCCCTAATCCTAGCAGCCTCAGCACTCCTCTTCTCTGAAGAATCATCCAAAACAACAGAGTCAAAAAAACACTAACACCCCCAATTCTTTACAGAAAAAGGAAATCATAACAAATCAGAAATTACAAAAAGCTAAAAAAAAAGAAATCCAAAAACGAACCAAGATCGTGTTCTTGCTTGAATGAACTCTTAGCCATTTTCCTGAATCAAACAGTCAAACAAGCTGAATTATTGACTTAATTAACATATTATCAACAACCCAAAATAACCCGCAATCAATTGCTTTACAAAACAATCAAGTAATTTTCTAACACAAAACTTCAAAGTAAGCATCTTTTGACCTAAACTGATACAATAATCAAACCCACAAATATTTTTCGATATTGCTGCTTCTAAAACAACCCCATCAAAAAAATATTCATCAAAAACACAAAACAGAAAGAACCCAATTGATAAAGCATGAATCTTCAACAATTAGCAGTAAAATAAACATCAAAATTCATCAAAAAAACTATATAATAACGATTGAAAGGAGTAAAGAACCAACCTTTTTGTGAAAAACTGATGGTCAATAGAGAGAAAAAGATAAAGAATGAAGGTTGAGTAAATGATGACTTTGCTTTTGCTTTGATTTGGGACTCTTTATGAATAAATAATCATTATCCAAAACTCTTCTTATTTTATTTGTCTATACACGGAAGTTTTAGTAGACGTGGCCTTCAAGGGCAAAAAAAAAAAAAAAGTCCAATCGAATTGGAGATTATTTCTTTGTATCCATTTGTAAATATGATTTTTGAGTAAATTTTAGGACTCCTACTTTTACGTCCAATAATTCAGATTCACGTCGAGAAATTTTGTATTGAAAAATAAAGCGTTTTTTATTTTAAATGATTTCAAACTCAAGAAAACTTGAATCGAGACTTTGATTAAAGGTGAAGAGTACTTATCACTCCACCACAGTTCTTAGTATTTTGAGTATTTTTTTAATAAATATAATATTTAAATGAATAATTATGTTTTATTTAATGTCAAGCATCACCAGTTTAAAGGATTAGTTTATAAGATAAATAGTTATTAAAAAGATATAATAAAATATAAAATTATTAACATAGAAGTGTAGTTCAATCGTTAAGATAAATAACTTTTCATGATTGAATTAATTAATTTTATATGGTTTCTTTGATAATTAAATCCTCCTTTTCTACCCAGTCAAATTTTTTTTAATTCATTCTTAAAGTTTTTTATTTATTTTTTATTATTTTAAAGATAAATGATTGTGGTAGATTCATTAACTAGGAATTTTGATGGAGCATTTCTTGATTTTTCAATACAAGGACCACTTTTTTAATGTCTGTAGACACAAGCAAACGACGTGTCTCGTAGGACAAAGAGGATATACTTATCAGTATACATCGCGGTGAAATGATTGATATTTTTTTATTTTTAATCGTAAATTTTGAATTTAAATTTATATATTTTATGATCGGGAGTATTGATTTTAGAAATAAGCTTTGGAATATATGAATTAAAATTTTTATTGAACGTTAATATAAATATCAAATATCGAGTGAAAATTCAAAAAGGAAAAAAAAAAAGATATACCTTTAGAATTATTTAAGAGTCTATTTGAATTGGCTTTTGATTTTCAACTCATTGTTATTATTTTAGCTTAAAATTAAATGTTTTTAAGTATTTTTTAAAATTGCCAAACATTTCAAAAATACTTAAAATAAGTCAATTCAAACGAACAATTTTTCTTTCTTATATTATCTATCATCTTCGAAATTTAACAGTGTTGGATTACACCTCTAAATGCTAAAATAGATATTATTTTTTATTTTTATTTAAAATTTTTGAATTTTAATTGAAATTTACAATAGTTTTAAATTAGATGATCGAGTATGTAGTTTTTAAAATTTAGAATTTTCGACGAAAACTCTGTAAAAAAACATTTTTTACAGGCAAATTTTGAGGAAATTCTCATTTTTTAATAGTGTGTGGCAAATGCATATTTTATATTTTTTTAATTAATTCACAGTTTTATATAATGTAGTATACTTCACTTATTACTAAAAAATTAATGCAGTTAGGTGTATATTAAATTTTTCCCTAACTACTTCGACCCTTCACTTGAAGAATACTCATTCCGTTCACTTTTAATTTTCAAGATTTAACATATTTATTAAAAAAAAATATTCATATAATAAATTTATCATATTATTTTTATCAATTAATAAGATCTCGATATATTTATTTATTATATTTTTTAAAGACATTAACTCAATGAAAATAAATTGAGAGTATAATAGAAAAAAAAATAACTTACTTTGATTTGTCAAAAATAATTAGTGAAAATCAAATTAGAAAAATTTTTGAGACATGAAAATGAATTGAGGATCTATTAATTTGACTATTTTAACGTGTTGTAAACTCAATTAGATGTTCGATGTAATAGGTATAGCTTTTTATTGGTTTATTTAGACCTGAATTGCTGAATTCGCATCGAAAATTTCCACCATTTCAGTTATCAGTTATTGTTCAGATATAAAACTATTTCAATTGTAAGAAAAAGAAGGAAAAATTATGCGCATGAGCAAACAATATACTAGTTAATTAGCTAACATAGCTACAGTTTGAATTAATCATGGTTCGCCACTAACATATGACATTAATTACAGTTTGAGTGAAATATACAAACACGGCGAATTGTATAGCGAAGTATACAAACATTATGAATTGTATAGTGAATCATATAAATGCTGCAAATTATATAATGAATTATGCAAATACTATATAAAAAGTGTGCACAAATTGTATAGTGAATCTGCGAATTTTATAGCAAATTATCCTAACACTGTGTGGATTGTATATCAAAATATACAAACACTGCTATAACTATAGTTACTAAATATAATTACTTAAACTGTAGCTATTTTAGCCTATTAAATTTCAAGATTAAGTTATTTACAAAAATTCCTCGAAAAAGAATGGTACAGTAAGAACTATTCTAAGAAACAATTAATGGGCTTACACTAAATTACCTCTCTGGGCTTTTCTGCTCAAGCTAGCGCAACAACTACACGTACAGTTGATAAGTGTAGCCCATACTATTGTTTACTTAGCCCATATAAATATCGTGGGCCACTGTTTAAATTTTGTATTTGTTTTTAAAAAGTTATGCATTTCAGGAAATAACCTCTACTTCTATGAGGTAGTGATAAGGTCTGCGTATATTCTACTCTCCTCAGACTATACTTGTGGGATTCAACTGGATATGTTATTGTTGTTTTAAAAAGTTATGCAACCTGCATAATTCTTATCAAAGTTTTAATCTTTTTATTTGTTTTTACATTTATTCAATTATCATTTCAAATTAGTAAGACGCTTTATTTTTTTTATTATTGTTTATGTATCAAACAAAAAAAGTCAACTGTATAATACATATATGATATCTCAAAACAAAAAGTTAGTTAAAGTTGACTTTAAATTGATTGGACTATGGTGTTCAAATTGATTTGAATTATAAGTAGATGAGTTAATAGTCTACCCAAATTTAAATTGGTTAATTTTGTTATACTTTTATGAACTAACTTTTCTACTCGTAAGTGATTTTAATCTTAAAAATGATACTTATCTCACTACAGATCTGAGGAACTACTAATTTAGACGTTACTGGTGTTTGATCTTTATTTATATAACCAAGATAACCTATCTGATGTTTGAAAGAAAAAACACGAGTTTTTCCCTTATATATTTGTTTATGTTTGATATTCAAATAAAAAATATTACGTACATAGATAATTTAAATAAATATTATGAAAGATGGGATGGAGATGAGAGTTACATACTCCGTATTCAACTTTGTTTTCTTTGCTTTAATCATAAAATCATTTTTCTCATTTTAAGAAATATATTTTTTTAGATAAAAATATAGAAAAATGTTTTCCTCTCTACCAAACACACTAGGAGGAGACTTTGACTATATGGCTTTTCCTTTGTCACTTATAGTCCATGTTTAAATTGGTATATATCATAAATTTCTATTTGCTTTAACTTTATATTATATTGGGCAAAAATTAAATAATTGTTGATTATTATGGTTGAAGACTTTAGCTATGACACCACTATGGATGGTTATATGACTTTGATTGATCAATCATGTAATCAAATCACTGATTTGGGGGTTTAACTTTCTGTTAAATGCATATCATATTATAGTATTTCACTTTTTAAATAATAAAAATAATGTGAATATATTTATCAATTAATTAAAATTAAATGCATGTGAAGTGAATATATATCTTATATTTATTAATAAAATTTTAACTTTTGGATTAATTGATTCTATTTGCTTTACCATTAATGATTAAGTCAATCAAACATTATCGGTCATTAACGAATTAAACAATCTTTTGTAGGTAAGTGCTTTAATGCTTATCTATGTCCAATAATCACTAGACAAATTAAAAGTCTAGGTGTAACATGATTGACTATGTTTGAAAGAACATATTAATATTAAGAACTATATACTAAAGAAGATTTTTTTTTTCCTTTTACTTTATATTCGGTGTTTGGTGTTCATTTTAAATTTTTTATTAATTCAGATTTACATAATGCGGGAATTATTTAAAAAAGAAGCTAGCACATTCTAATATTACGTGAGACTTAAACTGAGATCTCTAATTAAGAATGGAAAAATTCTATTCATCTCATCGAAATTTCAAAAAATGTGGCTTTATCTAGTGTTTGATATTACGATTTCAATTAATTCGAATTTGCATGACATTGAAACGTAATTAATAAAAAAATAAGCATATCTTAACTTGATTTTGACCATGCATATTGCACCGAAACCTCTGATCAAAAGTAAAAAAAATCTATTCATCTTAATTACCACAGTCCACGTAGAAATTATAAATAATCTTTAGTAGCTTAGACTTATAAGATAAATGCTAAAGTGCTTATATCCATGTCCAATAATTTCCAGACAAATCTAAAGTCTATGTTGCTACTAACATAATTGAATATGTTTGAAAAAACGTATCAACATTAAGAGCTGTACACTAAAAGATCAAATAGAAGATTTTTTTTAATTTACCTCTCGTATTTGATATTTATATTATAATTTTGATTAATTTAAATACGTACCACATAAGATATATTTAATAAAAAATACATTTCAACGTGAGTAGATGATTTTATTCATCATACCACAATTTATATGAAAGTTTTAAACTATATTTGAAATGGGTGTTGGGAATGTGACACTAATTATATAAATGTAATAAAAAGTTAATCAATGGACATGAAGAATAAAAAATGAATGTCGGAGAAAAAAGAATAATTTAATTATAGTAAAAAATAAAAAAAAGGATGACAGATATATAATAAATAGATATAAAACATCAATTTGTCCTAGTGGGCAAGACAATCTTTAGTTAGCAAAGTTAATTTCCTTGCTCTCTTCTCAAGTCACTGTATTTATAATAGGGTCGACAAATCTAGATTTATGTTGAAAAGTTTTATATTGAGAAAATAAAATGATATTTAATATTACAGATCAATCCATTATTTCTTTTTATTGATTATATATTTTTTCATATTTCTTTTACGGATTAGATTATAATTTTTAATGCGATTTTTAATATTACGAACCGACTCACCAATTTTTTTATTGGATTATATATTTTTTCCTTGTCTTCTTTTGACAGATTATAAGTTGATGACATGTGAAAATCTGTCTATAACAAATGAATAATTTGAAATCAAAGAAAGACAAGATTGCTAGGCAAAGAAACACTCTTTTTGGTCAATGTTTCTATTTTTAGATCCTCCTTTTAACATTTATTTCAACATTTTTCGATGAATACAAATATATTAAGTGGCTGTGGTTGCTACTTGCCATCTTACTTTCATGTTGTTATTATGACATATCTAGTGTATTTTATATAGTAGGAAAAAAAAAACACTTACAAATTGAAAAAAAAAAAACAAATTTTTTAAATATCTAGTATGTAAAAATTAAGATCCTTGTAATAAAAATACACAAAATTTAAAAAAATATAAAATATCTCCCATTTATATCTCATTTCCTTGCTTATTAAGGACATTGAATATTCTTGGCGGACTTGTTTGTACGTATATTTGATGTTTGTTATTCGCTCATCAGATTAATTTAGATTCATGTCATGTATATATATATGGCCGATTATAGGAGACTTTGATCAAGTGTTTTTCATTCTCAAAGCTCAAGTACTCAATTCAAATTTTACGATTAAAGATAAAAGAATCTCATTCATTCCATCACAATTCATGTTGATAATAATCTTGTAAGAATTCTATTATTTTCAAGGCCAAATATATTATTTATTTTGATTTGTAATGAATTTTTATTTTGATACTTCATCTTCGCGTATTATTTTTAACATCTCGATTTGTATACTCAATCCATTATTTTTCATATTTATGAACTCACCCAACGATCCAACATGTTTAGGGAAAGTGAAACTAATCTATCTTATAATATAAAAGTTTATCAACAGAACAAAACTAATTAATTATTTTTTAAGACTTTTATTTAATCTTTTGGCAAGTTATGTTTTTTATAGAAGTAATTCTCAAGCAAACGCTTAATAACCTAGGGAAACTAAAACAAATTTATATTAATGAACCACTAAATATAAGATCTGTTTAGTGACACTAAAGATTTCGATTCAATGGGAACAAGTTCCTATATAGATAATTTAATAATTAAAATATTGATTATCATGTTCAACCAAAATACCTTAAATCTCGATTTAAGTATAGTTTGCTACAAGAAATATTATTTATTTTTTATGATTTTCAAACATTATAATAAAATATGGCCCAAGAATGTAGTTTAGTGATCATGAAGACACTACTCAAGTTTAAATTTCTGGAAAAATTACAGGTAATTTTTTTTCCATTTATTGAAACTTTAGTAGACGAGAATAAGTAGTATTCTTTCTGTCTCATTTTATGTGACACTTTTTTTGAACTAGTCTATCTGTAAAAGAATGACACGTTACTCTAATCGAAAACAGTTTAAAATTTTCTTTTTACCGTTAGTAAAATAATTTTCAGTCATCAAAAAATATTTAAAATTTATTTTAGACCACAAATTTTAAAACTCTCATATTTTCTTTAAATATCGTACCAAGTCAAAAAAAAAATGTCACATGAAATGAGGTAAAATGAGTAGCAAATATTAGAGGTGGCAATTGGGTGGATTGAGTCAAATTTGAGCTGGTTATAATGGGTCACAACAACAAACAATTCAGGATCCAACCCGACTCAACTTTTGGGCGGATTGAAGTCAAATTTGTTTGGGTCAAAATGGGCTGAGCAATGGGTTATCGAGCGGGTCAAGACCCAACCCGACTCAACTTTTACTTATTTTATTTGTTCTTTTGTAATATTTTAGTATTTAATGAAATTATATATTTTTATTATGGCTATATAAAACACGTCAAATTTAAAAAAAATATTTTGACAGGATCTCTCTCAAGTCAATTTAAATTGCATATCAACCCAATTTTAAATGGGTTAAGATAATTAAGCTAATAAATGGACGAATTATTAACTCATTCAAACTTCAATGGGTTGGACGAATTAAGTTTAATTTAATCACCTTAGCAAATATCATGTCAAATTAGTTGAGGTATGCGAAAGTTAAGGGAATATATATATATATATATGTGCGTAAAAAAATAAATATGGTCCCATATGTCACAACGATAAATTATAAAAGGTGAGAAAAGAAAAAAGGTAAAGAAAGAGTAGTTATAATTGCCTAAAAAATGAAATTGGCTCAGTTCACGAGGAACTAAATTTTTACGACAAACTACAAAGTATACTTAAAAATAGGGGGGAGTAAAAAGGGAACACTGCTCAACCAAAACGACTTTCTTTTCTAAGCTTTAACTCAAATAAACGTCTGTCCCATTACAAAAGCTATCTTTAGCCTTGTGGTAAATATGACAAATTCTCAAGGGCAAGCATGTCAATTGCATATTATTTGCCAAAGTAGGGATTCAACATTAATTTGAGGAAAAAAAAATTAGTAGTACTACTTGAATATTCACTTCACTAGAAAAAATCTTGAAAATTTGTGAGAAATTTTTTATTTTTACGGGCATAATATATAAATATGATTCTTGACTTGGTTTTATTTAATAATTATGACTTTTAACTTTATCAATACACAAATAAGTAGTTTAACTTATCCAAAATTCGAACGAATAGATACCTTCGCCCTACATGATAATTTTGTGTCCTACGTATATATGTTACGTAAAACGTATATGTTACTTATTCAATTTAATATAAATTTAAGTATCTACTAGTATACATTTAAAATTTGAGGGTACAAATATTAGCCACAATCAAGTTAGAGGACATATTTATGTATGTGTTATGTCACTTTTACAAATTTATCCATTTTGGTATCAACTTATTTATTTGCGATCAAAGTTGTAAAAATTTATATTATGATGTTTGGGCAGTAAACTTTCGATAACTTTATCTAAAATTATAAGATTATTGGTAATAAATAATTGAATGCATGAATTTCAGCATACTCTTCAAGAATGTCACCTTACTCTAATTGGAAATAATTTACTTTTAAGATTTTTCTTTTATCGTTCGTGAAATGATTCTTAATCACATAAATTTTTAAAAATTATTTCAGATCATAACTTTAAATTTTTTTAATTATTTTCTTAAACACTGTATCAAGTCAAAGAATGTCACATATAATAGGACGAAAGGAATACCTTGTTGATCTAAAAAACAAAATGAAAAAAAATATGATGAGGCATTTAGCATTTTATGGACGAAAATGCCCCTAGATAGCAACTGAAGGAAAAACAAAAGCCTGCAATGTTTAAATAAAAAAAGGCGAAAAAAAGGAGTAGTGACTGGTCACAATGGTGTTCACTTTTTTACCGTTTAATTTTTCCAACTTTGTAAAAAGTAAAAAGGTGAAAAAGTTAAAGCGGGTAAATCCTACAAAATGATATCCAGGAACGGGGGAACTTCGCCGTCATTTATTAACCATGGTTTCACTTTCTTTGACTCACGCGCTCAACTTTATTTGCACTTCAAACGCTTCACTGCTGAGATAGATTAAGCCGGGTTTTTCTCCCGACCGGATAAAAAACTTTACTCGTTTGATTTGATTTTAGCGGGAAAGATTAAAGATCAGAGAATTATTGGATATTTATTTGCAAAATAAAAAAAACACGAATAAATCTACAATCTTCTCTAATTAGGGATGCCTGGATGGCAATGAGGCAAAGCGGATTTAGAGCTACGCATGATGGGATAGATATAAAGTTATGTGGGGCGAGATAAATGCGGAACGGGTTGAAGTAAGTATTTTTAAAACTAATGTAGAGTGCGGTGGGTTGCGGGTTTAAAGAACCGAACATGAATTCGAAGAAAATTTAATCTTTGTAATTAGTAAAAATTAAAGGCATAAATTTTTTATATTAAGCATTGACTTTAATTTTATTTTTTTCTAAAATTTAAACTAGACATGTCCGGTAACTTGTTAGTCGTTGAAGTGATAATTAGAAACTTATAATTAACGATTAAGAAACAATTGTTGAAATGTAAATTAAAAATAGTTAATTAGTTATTGAGATGTTAATTAGCGAAAAATTTAAAAAAATATGAATTTTATTTTTCATATTAAATTCAATTAAAAATAAAATAACTTAAAAATTTAAGCGAGGCATTTTTATATGGAGTAAGTCTATAAGGAACGGATTGAAAATGAAAAAAAATCATTTTGCAGGGTAGAGCAATCTAAAGAATTTACATGCTGAACTCAACTCGTCCTATACCCGTTCTGTCTTCGTCCAATTGCCACCCTTATTTGTAATTAAAAAAGTGCTTCAAATATAAGACAATTTATATTTTTTCTTTTATTCATCCAAGTTACTTAGTAGCAATCACGTATCTCATGTAATCTTATAAGTGAATTTATGAAGAATAGTTATGAGAACGTAACTATCCATGTTTTTAAAGGTAAGGAGCAATAAATCATTGGCTCGAGGAAAATATATTAAAAAAAGTAGTTTGAGAAAAAGCAATAACAAAGGTGAGGAAGATATAACAAAATACTAGTATGGCAAGGCATTTTGAAGAAAAAAAAAAGAAATTAAAAATTAAAAAACTACGTCAAGTAATATCTATTAGTCTTGTATCCTAATTTGTTATCTGTTTAACCTTTTGTTTAATGTCGTATCCTCGTCAAAGCCTCTTAGCATGACAAGAAAATCATATACTGCTCTATTAAACAAAGAATTTAAAAAAATAAAGAAGACTTTCAATTTTGTGATTTTAAATTAAGGTTATATCAAATGTATTAAAACGTTCTTTAATTTTGTGGATTATGTATGCCATAAGAAAAATTAAAATTTAAAAACTGTCCAAAAAGGAAAAGAACATTTTTTTAACTAGATCAAAAAGAAAAACATATCATTCCTTTTAAAACGAATAAACTAATTTTTATAATTTATTTAATTATTAATTAGAACTAATAACTACTTTCTCTCCTTTTGATTATAATTTTTTTGAGAATATATTTTATTGATCAATTTAAGAAATGTATTTAACTCAATTCAATTTGAATATGAAGTTTAGACTGATCATATTTTTTATGTACCAATATTATCATTCCAACGTCCAAATCTTTGGTCTAACCCAACAAAAGAGGACAAAAAATCTGCAAGCTAAGGTTATTTTCAATCCTCAATATGTACAAACAATTTTGTCGTGAAAATTTATGAACTTCCAAAAAATCCGTACCACAATTTTGCACAATATTCCAAGGGATGTTCCAAAGTCATTTTTAAAATTGAAAGGAGCCATTTGATTCACACAATTATAAATGAAATATATTGTTTATCTCATTTTAATATACGTAGAACTATTTAATTTGACTTAAAATCTAACTATTTCAAATCATGTTAAATGAAAGATTTGATTTGAATATGAAATTACAATGATTTCAAAATCTTCTATAAACCTCTTCCTGACAAAGATATAAAAGTTGGCCTACTCTCAATTTTAAAATTTGCTCCAAATTTTATATTTTATATATAAAAAAAAATCATTTTTTTGTAGTTCTATAATTGTTGTCTTTTATTTCCTCTATTTTAACATACGTGATATTATTTGACTTGACAATTGACATAGAATTTAATAGAAAAAAAATGACTTTTTCAAATTTCACGTCTAAAACACTCCATGATAATTTATGTAACTCTACATTACTTCATTAAGAATAAAATAGTAACTTTAAACGAATGGTGGAGTTACATTTATTGGAGGGGTGTCAATCAGCACCCCATCATCGAAAAATTACATTGTCTAGTTATACATATATATTATATTGACACCTTTTAACTTTTACGTTTTGCTTCTTTAAAATGTGACACTTCTTAGATAATATTCTAACTGTACTATTTATTTTAAAATTAATTATTTTCAACTATAATAATATAACATATTTCTTGGAACAAACCACTTTGTTCACTTTATTCCGACCCATTCTTATTTGACCATAAAAATATCAAATACAACTTATATTTGAAATAGAAAATCACCTAAAGAAGTGTTTTCACTTTTTACTATTATTGTAATTTTAATATTATCCTAACTTTTTATTTTACAAAAATCATCCCCATTTATTTCACCTACTAATCAAATTTTTAAAAAAACAATTACAATCATCAACTAAATAAATACAAACATACCTCAACTCTTCTTGATTATTTGGGACTCGACAAATTGAGAAATGTTATAGGAACAGAAAAATTGCTCCATATAATGTTATTTTTTGTATTATAATGAAGTTATAAAAATTAAATTGAATCATTTAGCTAATATTTATAAGTAATAAGTATAAATCATATTTATAAAAAGGTACATCCAACTTTTAAAGAAAAAAAATCTAAATATTATGATCAAACACAATTATTATTTCAAATTTTTTAAATAAATAATTTTTGAGTTTTCATGATCAAATAAAAAAGTATATCACATAATAGATCTTTCTATTTAAGAAAAGGACCCCAAAAATAAATTTTGCAGGACTAAATAGTACCAGCAAACAGTACTTGAGGGACCATATCGTACTTATAGGCTCAGTTCATTTATTTTTTTATATTTTTTATACCCCCATGTGAAACTTCAAAATGGTCCCAATTTCCATCCCCACTAAAAAAAAAAATCAATTTAATTTAGTATAAAATTTTAAAAAATAAAGAAGATTTTTTTGTTTAATAGTTTCAAATTAAATTTAGATGGATTTACATAAATAGTATAGTAAGACTTAATTATTATTATTTTTATTTTTTTTTTAATTTACAGAATTCTCTTAAAAATCATGGCAATCTAGATACATTAATTGAGTAATTCAGATACATTAATTTAGTTTTGTAATTTGGATACAAAAAATAGGATTTTTAAATATCAGCAGGTAATATTTAAAGTATGATATTGAACATAAAGATAATTTAAGAATTCGAACTACTGAATTAACGTATTCGAATGAAAAGAAGGAATTTTTAAATTTTTTGAAAATGAGTGAGAATAATAAAAAAATATGATAAATAAAGAGCTATATTTAAATGATTTTTTCTTAAATTTATTAAAATAATATTATTAATTTATAATTTTAAATGTATTATGTAAAAAATTTAATAAAAAATTATAAAAAGGGTCGAAATTGAATAAAAAATTAAAGAGATCATACTTTTCGAAAGAAATTAAGATAAATATAATATTTTTTTAAAGGAGATAGTAATGTACAGGACCATACAGTAGATAACAGAACTTGAGGGACCATATCATACTTTTCAACAGTTCAGTGACCCTGCTGTATTATTACCTTTTTCTCCCTTCGCGATTCCCGATGGGTAAAACACATGTCACCAAAGTTAAAATGACTTTTTTACCACTTTTTTCTCGTTAAGCCTCGAAAACTGACAAATACCTTTTATTAAATTCCAAATTTCAAAATTTGTAAATGAAGGATAAAATTCATTTATTTATAAATTTTTAAATTAATTTGTTAAAAAATTTATAAAGAGTGAAATTTTATTGATCAATTCATATTAAATATGAATAAAAATTTAAATTTATGATACATTAATCAAGTGAAATTATTGGTTAATGAGGCTGGATTAATATTTAAGTCAAAACTTTATGATTTATGTAAAATTCAAATTATATTTGGGTCAGTCCATTAAGTTGATAAGACAAACCCAACTCATGTTCTTCAAGCCAAGGTCTTCTAAAATTAATTGACAACCTAAATACCCCAAACCCATACTTACAGCTATATAAAGAGGTCTTCATATGTAAAGAAATTTTGTCTCAAGTTGTAAGCTGGAAGTTCTCATATTTCTGCGATTGCGATTAAAGCTTGGCTCTGTATTCATAGTGAAGTTTCAAAAAGCATTTCTTCGATTCAAGAACAAAACAAAGCTCTTGAGTTGATGATCGTGAGGAGAAGAATCAAGGATTACATTTTTTTTTTTTAGATTTTTATAAAGATTGTAACATTCGCACAAATTATTGAAATATAAAATCATTGTTTGTTGCTATTTTCCTTTCTTGTTTGCTATTTTTCAGGAACGAAACTTAGTCGCTTATACAAAGTTATTTTTAAATATTCAGTTGATTATCAAATTTAATTAGATTATATCATGATATTTGATTTTCAAATACTTTTCAAGCTCAGGTTATGAAAATTTTACTCGTGAATTATAATTTTTTTTGAAGTGAAATATTTGTTCAAATACAATTCAAATTTAAAAAACCTCCGATTCTAAAACTTAAATTTTTCAAGTTTCAAGTTAAAACCTATAAAAATTGAAAGTTTTGAGTTGTCAATTTGAAAAAAAAATTTATTTGAGGTCGCTTTATAGTTTATCTTTAATAGGGTCTTATTTCTTGCCAGAAGCATGTTTAAAATTTTGAGATAATGGATGCAATATTATAAAATTATCAATAAAAATCATTAAAATTTTAAAAGTATAGATCCAAAATTACTTCTTTTATATTCAAATAGTAATTTTTAAATCGCCAAAAATGTAATGAATAATCACTTAATTAGAGAGGTGTTATTCAATTTTCTTAAAAAAAGAATCAATATGAGATTCAAATTTCTAACCTCACATAAAGATGTGCATCAAATCATCATCCTATATGATCTATGATTAGTATCCACACATCTATATTTAAAGATTTTATAACAAAGTATATAACATCTCGGAGGGAAGCATGGTTCATATGAACCCGAGGAACCCCTCCACCCCCCACCCCTACACACGCTCTTGTTTTCTACCTTTTACTTTCACTCAAAGACATTTTTTTTTGATTTATTTATAGAAAAAAAAAATACATTTCATGTGTAGCCGTTAATTGAAAGTTAGCTCGCTTCAAGTTCTCAAGCGATAAATAAGGTCAAATGAAGGTACAAGTCATCACGCGAGATCTATGATTAACTGTGCTCATTATTGATTTTATAGGTACTTTCAATTTTCAAATACTCTTATATATTTCATTTATCATATATATTTTTATACATTATTACACAATTTTAATTTAATAAAATTTTAAAATATAAATTTTTATTTTTTATGATATTTTAAATTTAAATTTAATCGAAATAAATATGTGTGTGGGGTAAGAGAGGGAGGTGGAGAAGGGTAAAGATTGTAAACAAAGGATGGGGGTGAAGAAGTACCATAAAGTAGAGAGAAACAGAGGAGATTAGAGAAAGAGGGCCACCTTGTTTTACTTTTCTCTGATGCAGACATCCGTAGCAGAACAGAGGGTGACTCTACAGACTGCGGCATAAAAGAGGTCACAACAAAACAAAGAAGAAAAAAAATTAAAGCAGAAGAAAATCAAGGAAAGTTTACCTAGTGGCCCTAGCTCCTATATACTATACAAAGAAAGAGGAGGAGAAAAGAGGGAACCCATAGACAAGAAGAGTGAGAGCAAGAAAGACCAGAAGTCCATAGGGTTATGTTCTGATGGAGCTCAAATGGGGACCAAGTTTATATTTTTACAGGAAATAGCTGTGTTTTCTGTTTGTGGGGTTGGTTTTTCTGTGGAAAGGAAGTTATTTTTGAAGAAATCTTGGTAGAAAAATAAGATCTTGAAGGTAAGTAATGAAAATATCTTCTTGATTTTTGTTGATTTTTTTACATCTTTGTCAGAGGAAATGGAGACCAAGTTTGTATTTTTGAACAAATGGATGTGTTTTCTATGAAGAAGTCACTAATGTTAAAATCCTGGTAAAATATAAGATCCATCAAGTAGCAAAAGGCAAGAAACCAATTTTTTTCCCTCTTTTGTTGCTGTTTTTTTGGTGGGGTTTGCTGATTTTTTATTGTTCACTTTGTTTTTCTGTTCAGATGATTGTAATACCTCAAGGTAACAACCTACCAGCAAAAGGGGTTCTTGGTGTTTCTGGTTTTGTGCCTTCGATTTCTTCATCTTCTTCACCAGAAGCACCAATTTGCAAGAAAGATGCAAGCTTTACAAGAAATGAACCTGTTTCTGTGTTGGATACAAGAAGTCCCAGTCCTTCAGCTTCATCTTCCTCATGCTCTTATGGTGCTCAACATGGCGGTAATACCGCAATTGCCGGCGTCGGAAGTGGGAAAATCGACGGCCGGAAGGAGGAGTTAGTGACGGAGCTGCAGCCATTAACAGTGGGGTTGGAGCATGAAAAATCTGGTCTTGGATTTGGAGATTTGGATAATTTGTTGCCTGAATTTGCCGGCTCCGACCAAAGCTTTCTACGGTGGATTTCCGGCGAGGTGGAGGACCCATCAGTCAGCTTGAAGCAATTACTCAGTGGGGATTTGGGTTGTGGAGTCTCTCTTCAAAGCTCTGGATTTGAGGTCTCAGCTACAGGTTCTTTAGCTCATTCAGATAATGTCTCTTTTTCTGGTTCAAATATCTGTGTGAATGCCAACATTGAGAAACTTAGTGCTGTCATTGATTCAATAAACAGTGGAAATAGTAACTTCGAAAACTTGAATGTCAATCCTCCCTTAGAACAGAAGCCTCAATCATTTGGTCCACAAGTAATGGCTAACCAAACCCAATTCCAGAATGTTGCTTGTGTTAACATTTTAGGGTCATCATCATATGACATAAATCGAGAACAGCCTCCGCCCAAACGCCAGAATTTGGGTACGCTTGGAGGTGCTCTATTGCCAAAAGTTCCAATTTTTGATGCCAATTGTGGCTTCATGTTGAGGAAACAATCACTGGGACAAATGCAGCCGCAAGTCAATTTGCTGCCTCCTAACCAGTTTCAGCCCAAGTCATTGATTGTACCTAAGCTTGAGGCAGCTGGTGGTGGTGGTAATGGTAATTTGATGGTGCCCCGTCATCAACTGCAGGAACAACAGTTTATTTATGACCAGATTTTTCAGGCCTCTGAACTATTGCTGGCCGGACAATTCTCAAACGCGCAAATGATATTGGCGCGGCTCAATCAACAGCTTTCTCCCATTGGGAAACCCTCAAGGAGGGCTGCTTTTTATATCAAGGAGGCCCTGCAGTTGCCTTTCCTTTTGCCTTGCACATCCACTTTTTTGCCTCCAAGAAATCCCACCCCATTTGATTGTGTGCTAAAAATGGATGCTTACAAGGCATTTTCCGAAATATCTCCACTTATTCAGTTCATGAATTTCACCTCCAATCAGGCTATTCTTGAAGCTCTTGGGGATGCTGAGCAAATTCACATAATAGATTTTGACATTGGTTTTGGTGCTCAATGGTCCTCGTTTATGCAAGAACTTCCAAGTAGCAATAGAAAGGCAACTTCCCTAAAGATCACTGCCTTTGCCTCTCCTTCAACCCACCACTCTGTTGAAATTGGCATCATGCACGAAAGCTTAACACAGTTTGCTAATGATGCAGGAATAAGATTTGAACTTGAAGTTATTAACTTGGATTCCTTTGACCCTAAGTCTTATCCCTTATCCACCTTGAGGTCATCTGAGTGTGAGGCAATTGCTATAAATTTCCCTATCTGGTCTATTTCAAGCTGTCCGCTTGCATTTCCTTCACTTCTCCACTGCATGAAGCAACTTTCTCCCAAAGTTGCTGTATCACTGGAACGTGGGTGTGAACGTACTGAACTCCCCTTAAAGCATCACCTCCTCCATGCGCTCCAGTACTATGAGACACTCTTAGCTAGTATTGATGCTGCTAATTTAGCTCCAGAGACAGGGAAAAAGATCGAGAGGTCTCTCCTCCAGCCTAGCATTGAGAACATGATCTTGGGGCGTCTCCGGTCCCCCGATCGGATGCCCCCATGGAGAAACCTATTTGCTTCTGCAGGATTTACACCTGTTGCATTTAGTAAGATGACCGAAATCCAGGCTGAATGTGTTGTTAAGAGGACTCAGGTAGGAGGGTTTCATGTTGAGAAGCGACAGACGTCACTTGTGCTATGCTGGAAACAACAGGAGCTCTTGTCAGCTGTGACTTGGAGGTGCTGAGGAGCTTTTCTTCTGAAGCCAGAAGAAATTTTCTTTTAGCAGCAACTACTACTAGAGGTTTTAACTCTTCAATTTGATGTCTGTTAAAAAATCAGATATGCAGTGCTATCTGTGTCCCTGTACAATTTTTACGTTTATGTCTCATTCTCCTTATGTAGTCTTGACTGTGTAGGCATGTGTTCCGCATTAAACAAATCCTAACTATCGTTGCTGTTTAAAAACCATTTCACTCTATCTTCCTACATTTTCCTGTGTATCAATTGCTATCTTTTCTATGTTTATGATGCAATTGCCAAATTCTAACAGATATTAAGATGATTTCCGGATAAGCACTGTGTGTTCCTGGATTGATGAATGCTAATGTCATCATTGGGTTGGTTGCTTGGTGTCTATGTATGTAGCTGGATAGTAATGACCTGTTTCTATGAAGGCTGTTCCTAATTGAGTAGTTTTTTTTTTTTTTAATAAAATGATTGGGTTGGATATTCTCGTATTGGTAGATATATTGGTATGTTAGTTTAGAGTCAGATTAGAGGAATATCCTGGACAGAACTTTATGACATGTCTATACTCTCATTGAACTTATCAAGAAACAAAGGAATAGCAAGAAAGATTTAGGGCTGACAGGTCGGTCTAGAATAGATACCCAGTGAATTTCAACTCAACAACAGAGGCGGAAACTTGCTCTTCTTCAAACTCAAAGTCGGGTAGACTAATATGTTTGCCAAAGGTTCAAGGAGAGTAAGGAATCTAGTTCGACTGTATAACCATCCTCCTGATATTTGTAACTTTTTTTTTTTGGTAATGAATATATGTAACTTAATAACATGTTCATATGATATTAAGAATCTGGTAGACTGATTATATCACTATGCATATAGAGGGTTGTAGTCAATTCAGTTTCTCTTCTGAGGCGTGGTAAACGAATTGATTGAGATGTGGCTCACCTCAGTCTGCATTTAGAGAAAATTATGCATGTTTATGATGTTGCTTCTGTTCTTTCTGGTGCAAGTCATAGGCAACACATATAGTATTTGATGATTGCTGCTATGAAGGAATGAATTCATTCTTCTCTAATCAATCATGGTATGTTTTACTTGATCCAAGAGTCTATTCGGAAACCACCTCTTCACAAAGTAGGGCTACCTATCTGACCTCTCGAGACCCCATTTGTGGAATTACACAGGTATGTTGTTGGATAAATTTTTCCTACTAATCACTTCCACTGTGTACATAGTTATTGGTTGAAAGGAAATAAAGAGGAACAAATGGTCCTTACTTTTTGTTTGTCTGTTCTTTCTTGGCCTGATAAACTCTCAAGTGCATGTTGCTCAATATTCATTTTTATGCCTATTGTAATTTTTACTCTTATACGACTCTGTCATCTCAGTTTATATGACACCATTTCCTTAAATATTATGATACATGCTTTATTATTAAACGCATTTTTTAAAAAAGCCATGTAGTTAGAGCATTCTCATTAAACTATGGCCCTGAATTTGGAGTTGGTGAAAAAATAAGTTAAAGAGACAGCTTAGTACTATTACATTATTATAACAACTTTATATTATATCATTCTTATATTATATTTAATAAGTGTTGTACGTCATTAATCCCATCATTCTTTTGAAAATACCAAGTCCTAATCATTATTTTAGAATGGTGGTAGGTAATTAGGATTACATAATACATGCTAAATATTATTATACATTTCATTCATTGTATATGTTATCATCAACTTGAATAATTTAGTCCATCCACTTAACCAGACCACATGGGTCATGTTTGATTGAACTCAATAATATAATCTTAAAATTTTGTTAATTTCAAAGTAAAACTTTATCTCAAATCCAACGTAGACCACAAGGCAAGTGGACATGAAATTCATTAGTAGGACCAATATTTTGGATAATTATTTATCCTTATTGACAAACATTAATCATTTAATTATACAACCTACCTCAAAGAAGCTAATACAAACAATATGTCGTTTTCATTTTTGAAAGACTTCAATATTAAACTTGATAGGTACCTTTAATTAAGGCCAAAAAGAATATTAAAAAATAAGTTTGTTAATTGACCCTCACCCCACCCCAAATTATTTTAAAAAAGAGGGTAATTATAAGTAGAAAAATTTTAAAAATTATTCAGGAAAAGTATATTCTACACCAATAATATTTAATTTCGAAAAGGGCCGTTTTCAAAAATACCAATAATTGGAGAGGAAATTACAAGCCTCTACCAAGCAAAAAAAATTTACAAAAAGTATACCAAAAATAATTACAAAGTAGGAAAGAGGGTATATTTTGTATTAATTAATGGTGATTGATATGTGATGTGATATGTGTTGAAAAGGTAATAATAATTTATTAATATTTAAAAAAAAATTAAAGTTGGTGTGAGACATGGATGTTTATGTTATTTTTTTTTCTTTTTTTGGGATAATTATTGACTAAAGATATGCTATGGTATGCAAAATGAAAAAAAAAACTAAATTATCTATATATGAAAGTGCGAAAATAAGAATAAATTGGGGAAATAATTGTGTTGGTGTAAGATGCGGTGCAAATATATTATTTTACATGTCCGGTGGAATAAATATTTAAATGGTTCGAGTAATAAGTTCGACAAAATTATTTTGAAAAACGTTTGCAAAATGACTGTTCTGGTCCAGTATGAATTTATTGGTAATTTTTTTAATAATTAAAAACAATCATCGTAATCAAAATTCATAGAATTAATTATTTATTAATAAATTAATATATTTAGCTTATTATATACTATAAATCATATGTAATGTATATAAATTTGGTTGTTGAATGTAAGGGGTGATGAATTAATTTAAAAAAAGGACAACATCAAATCACATTAATGGATTTGATGGCATAGGATGGCTCTACTATTCATCCTAATAAACCTAAGAGGATGGCCACATCAATGGTACAGGTGGGCCATGTTATTTGAGATGTGTCATTCACATCTTTAGACAATAGAAAAATGGAGGGGATATTTGAGTGTATTTAAGAAGTCTTTGATCAAGAAATTTTTTTTTTCACTAAATGCTTGTGAAACTAAAACTTTTCTCTGGACAAGGGACATAACTTAATTGACATTTTAAAAATTTTGGAAGTTGGTGTGTGACATGGATGTGTATGATTTTTCCTTTTTTTAATTAATAATTATTGATAAAGTAGGTACTATGGTCTTCAAAATGGCAAAAATAAAAAATTTAATTGTTTATATATGTATCTGCGAAAATAACAATAAAGTAAGGAAAAAATTTTCTTGGTGTGAGATGCGGTGCAAAGAGATTATTTTACATGTTTGGGGGAAGAAATAATTAAATGATTCGACTAATAAGTTCGAGACAATTCTTTTGGAAATGGTATGCAAAAATGATTGTACTGTGGAGAAATAATTTGTTGTTGTCTATAATTGATATTGTCATAATCGCGATAAACATACATCATGAAATTATGATTCGAATTCAATATGAAATTTATTGTGATTTTTTTTATAATATAAAACGATAATCGTAACAATTATCATAGAATTATTTATTAGTATATTGATATATTTAGCTTGTTATATACTATGAATATGTAATTTATCTAAATTTACTTTTTGAATTTAAGGGGTGTTGCATTAAAAAAGGACAACATCAAATCAAATTAATTGATTGGATAGCATAGAAGGCTCTACTATTCAACCTACTAAACCTAGGAGAAAGGCCCCATTAATGCATTAATGGACATTTTAAACATTTTGCAAGTTGGTGGTTGACATGGATGTGTATGTTTTTTTTTCTTTTTTTAATCAATGATTATTGATAAAGTAGATGATATGGTCTTGAAAAGGGCAAAATTAAAAATTAAAGTATTAATATATGTATCTGCAAGGATGGCAATTAAGTACACAAAAAATTGTGTTGGTGTGACATGTGGTGCAAAGCGATTATTTTGCAACTCACTATTATGTACCATAGTGAATACCAGAAATTGCAACCAACCATACATCGTAACTGACAGAGAAATACCAAAACTACAACCCACAATGCATAGTGTAATACCATATCGGATACCAATCTACAGCAAGCAATACATTGTAACTACCATTGTGAATACCAAATAGATTACTTTGAAAAAACATCTTTAATTTAGACAACTCACTAATAAGTACCATAGTGAACACCAAAAATTGCAACCAACCATACATCGTAACTGACAGAGAATACCAAAACTACAACCCACAATGCATAGTGAACTACCATATCGGATACCAATTTACAGCAAGCAATACATTGTAACTACCATTGTGAATACCAAAGCTTCAACCCACCATGCAGAGTAAACTGCCATATGGAATACCAAAGCTGTAACCAGTGATACAAAATAACTACCACTGTGAATACCAAAAGTTCCAACCAGTCATGAATGATAACTACCATCGGCAATACCAACACTTCAACACAGTATGCATACTAAGAAAACCGCGGCAATACCAACACAGTATGCATACCAAAAAGCTCCAACACATCATCAGCTCAGAAAACCGCGCCGAGTCGATCCCACACTTCCACCCTTTCTCGCGAACCCCATTACAAACAAGACAACAGAACACCCTATTCTCCCGATTTTTCTCATAGTACCCTCTCAACCCATCATCCTGCTTAAACAACTTCACAAAAAAATCATAATCTTGCAACCCATCTTCCCCATCGAGAAAACCCTCATCCCCATTGATGAAATAATCCCCATCTTCACCTACATACTCAGAAAACTCGTCATCATCATCTAGACTGAGTGTGGAGTTCAAATATTCAGCAACTTTGAGCAATGCCGGAAGCTGACTCCCATAGAGAAATCTGAAAAAAACAAAAAAAAAATTATGGGTGAAAACACATACATGAAAACCAACTTTGCAAAAATCAAAGATTACATACATCCCACTACCCCGTCTGAAAACATAAACGAAAAAAAAAGAATGCAAAAAATCTGGAAAAAAAGGAAAAAAAACATGGGGGGGGGGGGGTGACAAGGATGAGAACTTTGGTTTGAGATCCAAATTTTGTGTAAGATTGTGAGGAACGAAAATTTTTGGAATGACAAAAGATAAATAAAGAGAAGATTGAATTTGTGAATTGTTGCACAGAATTGAAGAATATACAAAGATGGAGTTTTTGGGTTTCTTTTGGTGGTGGAGTAATTGTTGAGTTTGTCTAGAGAAGAAGGGTATAATAGAGAAATAAATGGTTCCACTGATTTGAAATTAATGAGAGTAATAAAAGTGAAGGGAGTGAGTGGCTTAATTAAATAGCTGACACATGCATTTAATGCATGTCCTATCACCTGCAAAAAAAAATTTTTTAAAAAAAAAGAAAAGTCATTTCATTAATGACAAAAGTCAGAATAAATAGTTGGTAAATATGTAAATTTTTTGGTAGTGAAGTAAATAAATTGGTAAATGTAATTTAAGGCCACATTATTGTATATTTCTGCAAAAAATCCTTTCGAAAAAGTGACGATCCGCGCAGTTAGTTTCCTTCGTTCCCGAAGGAGTCAGGGCAGCCCACATAAGGTAGTGCCTAATGTCACTGGAAGCGAGTTGCTAGGGGGGCTTGTCGATTATATGGATTTTTTTTAGTGATACGATAAGAATTCATCACGAAGTTGACTAGTTCAATGTTTACGAGCAATTTATCATATTCTCTATTCAAATTTAAGATAGAAAATATCAACAAACCCGCGCAAATGGAATCAAAATTCCCAACAAAAGAACATGAAAACGAGATGTATGATGAAATTTAGTTTTCATGAAAACTAGAGTTAAAATTTATAATTGTATTAGAAAAAAAAGATTGTTTGATTACTTTCACCCTCATGCGACAAAAGTCATTTCTCTTTTTCAAAATCAGACAACATAAAATAAGTTATCTCATTATTTTTTTTTCTTCAAAAAATTACTTTCATCTTATCAAAAAATATTGAAATGTGCAACTTTCGATTTAATCAATAAGTTGAATCGAAAAAGTGTTATGCTTTATTGTTGTTGAGTTATCTATTTAACGATTTGAAAATAATAATTGTGTATTTATATCAACTTATCAATTCGGCTAACAATTTCTATTTCCATAATGGTTTTAATCGATAATTCACTAAAATCTTTTAAATTTACTCTTTTATCCCAATACATTACTAATTCTTTATCACTTCTTTCACACTAGTTTCATAGATAATTAGATATTTTACTGGTGTCAAATAAATTATCTAGTTATGTATTTAAGTTTTTCTTTTGGTTCTAGTTCTCCTCTACTTTTTATAATGGGGATATATCTATTTTCTTCCCTCCACTAAGTTGCTTGGCAAAATCGATTAAATCGATAATTGAATCGTAAATTAATGTTAACAATTAAATTAGTCAATATCTTAATAGTTCAAATTATTAGTTTTAATCGATGGCATTTTAAGTCAATTCAAATCGATTGATACACCGCCCCAAAAACATTTCATGACTAGTAAAAGCCATTTCGTCTGAGGTATAAATTAAAATAATTTGAGGACAAAATGTAGGATAATTTATCCTGCGCTTGGTTGGAGGTATTAGGTAGGCATGAGATTATTTATCCCAACCTTTATACCTTAGTGATAGAATAAGTTATCTCATACGCATGTTGAAATAACGTTTAATCCTATAATAACTTACTCCCGAGTAAACGACTCCTTGAGTACTTCCTCTCTACTGATGAATAGAAAGAACACAATCCAATTGAACAAAATGTGAAGGCCTAAAGGCAAAGCCCATGTGATGGAGTAAGGGAGGATGAATGTGATCCATTGAATATTAATTTTGGGTGCTAAAGTGGTCCATTCAATGGATGATAAAATTTCTTTGGTTTTAGCAAACATTCTTCTAACTAGATTGTGGTGGATTGTTTTTCTATACTTTATTTGTTTATTTCTATATATTTGAATTTAAAAAAATAAAAATAAAAATTTGTGATTTTATATCCATCCTTCTCTTGAATTGATAAAAACAAGTGATGGGCAAAGGGTAATGGCACCAAGCACTTATGTCCTGTCTTTCTACATCTAGTGATGACAAAATTTGCAAAAGTCTATTCAATTCTATATTGGGTTGTTTCAACTTTATATATGATGGTAGCATATAAAATGTACTATCTTCGTTTCATAAAGAATAATTTACTTTGATTTGATACGGAGTTTAAGAAAAGAAAGAAAATTTCTTAATTTTGTGGTTCTAAACTAAAGTTACGTTAGATGTACCAAAATGTCCTTTCATCTTGTGGCCTTACATGTCATGTGGAAAGTTGAAATTAAAGTTTTGCCGAAAAAAAACAAATGGGTCATTTTTTTTGAAACAAACTGAAAAAGAAAGTAGGTCATTTTTTTTAAACGGAAAAAATATTTCAATACTCCCTTTGGAACTAATGTGAAGTTAATTAGATTTAACATCTTATGAAATTCAAAGAGACCTAAAAAAAAAAGTTACGGCACAATAGAAGAAAGAAATATAACAGGCTAATTAGTTGTATTAATTTTACTTATGTCAGTAGGTTCTTAGTCCTATCAAAAAAATAAAAAATAACTTGTCAAAATAAATAAATAGAGAACTTTTAGTACTTTTTTCTTTCATCTTGAATAGCATTACTTTGAGCTAAGTTTAAATAGAATAACGTGATTTATAAGAATCATATAATCAAGCAAAACTTCAATAAAATAAATTTAAAATTTGATCTTGTGAAATTTACAATTTGAAGTTTGGCCTTAGCAAGCATACCAAATTTCAGGCAAAAATTTCCGATGTTTGACTTTTACTAAGATAGAAGTCAAATAAGAATATCTAAGTCAAATACAAATTTTTAATTTCAATCGCGGTCTCCAGTTATGTCCAAAACGTGTATACTTACAAATATAAATTAAAGGGTGATACCAAAAGCAGGTAATTGTGCACTTTCCTTGATAGAATTTTAGTGAAACTTTAAGAGATGTTCTTTCCCAGAAATGACCTTATTTTGGAGTCATCTATAGTTTATAAAAGGAAGTAAATACTTTCAATACTGAAATAATAACTAATTTTTTTGTATGACATAGTTTTATATTTTCATATTATGCTGGACACTATCTATTTCTAAAGAAATCTAAAACATGTGATTTCACGCGCAAATCTTTCAAAAACTCAATACAAAATATGATTAAAAAATACATCAAACTCTACAAAAACAAGCTCAATATTCAACTAAAAAAGGATAAAGAATAAATGCCCAAAAAAGCAGCTAACTTCAATTTCTACAAAATTTATGTCGAACGAAACAAAAGTCGATAAAAAACTGTATAAATATTACACCTAAAATTCTAGGGGCCAAAAAATCACCAGTGAGTTTTAAGATCAATCAATGCAAAAGCTTCATTGATTAAAATTGGGCCTTTATTAAATTGGGCCATTGTAAGTCTCACAGTTACTGGGCCGTAAAGCCCGTTAAGAGTTTGTGGACTAGTCCAAAAGCATCAAAACCCGGGAAAGCAACACGGGTCCCACATTTCCTTCTCTGCAAGTAGCAAGAACCTTGGAGAAGGGGCTAAAATTTCAAACGCAAACCTTTACATAATGCTCTAAAAATCCTAAATCTCTAAGAATTAACAACAAAATCAAAGTGCTTTCAAACCCAGATTTCATTCTAATCGAATCCAAAACAGGTTAATTGAAGAAGAAAGTAACTTTGATCTTGAATGGGGTTTTTCAGAAGCACATTTTCGTTTGCTGTGGGTACGGGTTTGGGTATCTACTTGGCCCAAAACTACAACGTTCCCAATATCCAGAAGCTCGTCAACACTGGACTTGTTATCGCCAAGCATTTTGAAGAGAATTATCGCAAACCCAAGAAGAGGGATGATGAAGATTAGTAACTGTTCGCTACGGCGTCGTTTGTTTAATCACCAGGTGCTTAGTGTTTGAATTTTAACTATTGTGTAATGTTGGGAGTGGGGGGTTTAGCAACTTACAATTTTTTGGGAGGGTTAGTTTTGGGAATTTTGAGGAAGTTTACTGAATTTTTCAATGTCTTGATCTATAGATTCATCAATGAAATGAGATTTTTTTTTTCAGTTGTTTCGATTAGAATGATGTTCCTTTTATTACTATTTCGTTGGGCGTTGCAAACAACGGAAAAGTTATGTCTTTTTTTTATTTGCATAAGAATATAATATGGGAATGAAATAGGCCTTAGTTTTGTTATGAATACAGATTCATATAGTTGTCTCTGATTGATTTGTGATTGAGGCTTCGTTGGTTGAGAGAATAAATTTTAGATGGAAATTGTCCGGTGAATAATAAAGCAATGGTGAGGAGATTTGTGAAATATGAGAATTTAGTGAATTAAATGAGCCTATGTCTCATTTGTTGACAGTAAAATCTCAGAATATACCGACATGAACGCAATTTGTGAAAGGAATAGATAATTGTAGGGATAAGACCGCTTATGAATTGCTAGATGAGATTACATGCAGTAATATTCTCTTATGGTTGTGTTTTTTTCCTTACAAAATGGGTGGGATTTGCTCTTTAACAATAACAGTTTATACATCTTATTTCACCACCAGCTAGCCAAAAGTTTATTAAATAAACAGAGAATGAACGCAAACAAATGCATGTAGAATGCAGCCGCTCTGGTCCACTAAAAGGGAGGTCTGCATCTAGAGCCCGTTCTTTTAACAAGTTGAGTATGGGTTTTTTGTGATCAACATATTTCAATAGTTGTGGGAGTCTCTGACTAAATGATTTTCTTGGCGATATGATTTCTTCCATGACTAAACAACCAAAAACAGAATCAAAGTATTTGCAACTTGTGATAGCACTGACGAAGGAACTTCCTCTGGTTATGAGTATTTCAAGTTGTATTTTGCTTGGCAAACGGTAACCAGATTTTTCCCTAAGCTGATATCCTGTTGATATATTATAATTATTTCTGGCAACAGAAAAGATCTCATTCTTCATTGGTACCTCTAATGTCTATATCAACATAAAAGTGCAAAGGGATAGAATGAATTTGGCTATTTATTGCAGTAAGTGATAATTAAGTCATACAGAAGTGTTCATAATCTTTCACGTCCCTCATTCAGATGTATGTTACGAACATCAATTTTCCGGGATTTACTTATCTAACTTTTTCTTCAGTGGAGATTAAGCAGAAAATATATGCAGCAAAATTCCTAACAAGTATTCCAGATATGCAATTTGCCTTGAACAAGAAAGTATAAGTGGCTGTTGAAACAACTTATGTGATGAAACAGTGAGGGAAACAGATTAATAATTCCCCAGAAATGTTTATGCTTGGTGGTTAAGATCAGCAATGATCCTAGCTGACAGTGTTTTATGCTACTTGTTATTGAAGCATTTGTGAACATTAAGATTGATTAAAAATGCTTCATTAGTATTCGTGTCACCAAGCATTAAACTTGCCGCCTTAATGTTTGATTGAATGAATTTCTGGAATAAAAGCTAACACTTGTGTGCAGGAAATAGTTGATTTTATAAAGGGGTGAGTGTAACTTAAGCTTAATTTACCTTTTCAAAGTACTCTTTGGTGTAAGGTAGTTTGGAAAACTTATTGATCCTTCGGTTGAAAAAATAGCAAAAATAGTACTTATATGATTCTCAGCTCTGATTTTTGCATTGCCATCCACTTATATGCTGTCCATATGTGAACTAGTTTTACAATGGGAGAGATGAGGTTGGTGATGCAAACCTTGCTTAAAGCTTCAATTCCTATTGTTTATGACTAGACACTCTTGGGAGTTATTTCTGGACTCATTTTGTGTGACCCTTCCTGGATTGAAGCAGTTTTAAAGGAGTTTTGACGACTCTTCATTTCCGCATTTATCAATTTAGATATCAGAACGTGTGTTTCTTGACTTGGTTGGCACATGGGAGTGGTTTTGACTGCTGAAACATGATGAAGAGGAGTATAACATATAGCAGTTGATGTATCATGTGTAAGGTCTCGGATGTAGACCAGCTCCTTTTACATTTTTTCATGTAGTATCTCGCTTGTTCTTTTTATTGTACAGTGTACACCTTTAGATGGTTCGGACTTCAAAGTCATGCACACACCGTGAGGTAAGCCTGTTCAACTGAACATTTAGAAGCATGAGGAGAAACCAGAAGGCGTGGGATATCGTTCCACTAGCACTGATTTGAATTGCATGGAAAATGAGAAACCGGCTAGCTTTTGAAAGAAGAGAAAATGATTTTGTACATTTGAGGAATAAAATCCGCTAGTCAGATTATTTCTGTTCGGTGCACCCATGAGATTCCAATATGTATGGAAGATTGGGTGTCCATTATCGCTATGTAGGTTTTGTACTTCTTGAGGTACCACTTGTATACCAGAGTTCTCATCTCATTATAGATGAAATTAGTTTACTTTAGCAAAAACAAAAACATTGCTAAAGGAATTCTGTCCTTATTTACCTGTAACCTTCTCTATGTTGATGCAAATGAGTCCCTATGGTGCGCAAGCAGCTAGTTCCTGGAGCAATCTGTTTGGATTTGATTTCTTGTCTCTCTTCTAATGTGCTAATAGTGATACTAATATTGTTTTACTGGTCATACAAATGTCGACTTCTTCTGGTTCTTGCATGGTTTGGCATATTCTTCCTTGGGGTGTTCTCAAGGATATGGTTGGGTATTTAAGATTTGGCTCAAGGGTGCAAGTGGTCCCAAATTGTTTTGCTACTGTCTCTGTGTTGAGAAATATGCAGAGCGTGCTATAGGTATTGAATATTTTCTATTCACGTCTCAAAGCTTTCTTTAAACTGCTTATCTTATGTAGGTTCTCAATTGTGTGCAATCTTTTCTTTAAAGCGTATAAAGTGTGCTTCTGTGTTATTCCGGATGCTTGTGTTCTTTGATGATCTAACTGATGGGACCTCTTGGTTCCGGGAACTTGATAAATCGTTAATTATGCATCATTGATAGCCGCTAAGTACTCCTCTATAGTTGGTAATATCTCTTATTTCCTTCTCTGCTTCTGTTTCCTTTTGCTATCTTATAGTTGCTCCAGTTATGCGCTGCTGAGTATGTGTTTCTTGGTCTTTTGGTGCTCAAACTGTGATTTGGATCTTCAGCTTTGAGGAGAAGGGATGTTTTTTTGCATCTTTAGTGATTTTTGGGGCAATGGTGTGGGATTTTCCAACTTCACACTTGACTTATTTCAGATAGGAGGATATTATTTAACCTTCAACTAAATTATTGTTTAGCACAACTCTTTATCTTCATCATCAAACTCTTGCCTCACTGCGAATAGTCATAAACTCACAATTGATTTATATTCTTACAGCTTACTGGAAGTCATAGTCTTCCGTATTTTCTTTAGGATACAGAAGACTGCTTGAAGGTTTTTTCATTAGGGAACTTGAATTGTATTCATTAGGATAATTTTCAAGTTTTTTGTGATATTTTTAAGCAAGTATGATGTGCCAATTACATGGATACTTGCATGCCTTCTTGTAAAGTCATGTATAAGGCTAAACTATCTAATAGATGCTCACATTTGTGTACCGTCCTATGGAGGGTTGCTTGCATAAATAATTATTACCTTTCAGGCTCACACAAATAAACAGAATTGACAATGAAATAACTGAACCATTGTATGTCATCATTGCAGATTTTGACACTCTGGATTGAGTTGGAACATTTCTCTGTTATTTTCATAGGGAAAATTGTGAATTATTATTTAAAGAACAAGCTAGAGTCTTGAAGTGAAACAAATAAATTTCAATTTATCTTATAAAAAATGAAAAAGAAACAAATATGATATTATTGCAATAAAACTTAAGTATTTTGTTTTCCTTTTCCTACTTTAAGGTATTTGCTTCTTAGTCCATAGTTAGATACAATCATACAAGTCGGATGAACTTTGGGAAGTTGGAGTACAATTTGAGGGTGAACTACTACTGCAGGAGAGGTAGTCTACCTCGTTGCTATGTGTACGCCAATGATCAATGTTTTTAAATTGATCTGGAGCTGAACTTGGAAGTGGCTGTGAACGAAGAATATGCAGAACACTCTCTGCTTTCCCCATAAGTAAAATGGCAGAGCGGACACCTGCTGCTCTCTGTTCAATGGTGCCGTGGTGGCATTGCGTGGATATAACTCTATGAAGGTTGGTAAGACAAGCACTTGTTATATCCGCAATCATGGTTGACAATCTGTCAAACATGGTTTTGCTATTCTCTAACGCTTTGCTATCAGAATTTTGCAGTAGAGTTTGACATACTCTGTACATACAGTTTGCTGCCAACATATTGGTAGGCCATTTTGAAGGTGAATCCTTTAAACAGGCATTCAGATCTTTCTTTCTGGATTCGACGAATCTCTGCTTTGCTTTCTCAGAGAGTCCTTCAAGCACGCTTTTTGGATTTTGTCCTTCAGTGGCAGCTTTGCGGAGATCGACGTCCAGCCACTTGTAACATAAGTCAACTTCTACCCACACCAAGGCTGCCGCCTTCCTGATGTATACTAGGTCCTTTCTGCTATCCAGTTTCTCTTCAACAAGTTTGATGTACATGAGACCTTCGTATATACTCCTTATTAATTCCTTGATCAAGTGGAAATCAATGTCTGGAAGTGCAATTGCAATGCTTGTCAGTGTCACTATAGGAAGAGCCCAGCAATTAGGAGGTTCTTCCAAGTCTAAAGAAGGAATTTTAGCATGGTCGAATTCGTGCACTCCCCTAAATCCAGGTGATGTCTTCACTTTCTCCAAAAACTGTATTAGATGTTTAGGCTGCTCTTTTTTCCCCATCTCTATCCATTTGTCTACCACATCACAGTTGCTCCGCAACATCAGATCAATTAATACTTCCTCTCCTTCGAGGTGTAAAACATAGTGGCTAAGATCTGGCTTTAGACTAGCTTGTGACTCTATATCATGGCTCGATACCACATTTTTGCATTTCAACATCCTGGTTGCTTTATGACAGCTTATCAGTAACCAACTCACAGAGAAAGTGGAAATGACTCGAACTACCTTACTGAGTGACACTATCAGAATTTGCATCCAAATGCAGAGATCAAGAAGTTTGTTCTTTGTTTTATGGGCGAATTTTCTACCATGCCGGCCGCAAATCCTGAAATCCAATGGGCATTCTTTCCACTTAAGCAGTATACGGATCCAGTAGTTCTCCACTTTGAACAACGTGAGTTTGCAGGCATTATTTGTTTTTTTGGGGCAGTGGAAATTTATGGCTATGAACCATCTAAAAGCTGGTGCAATAGTTCCTACTCCTATTGCCACTGTGTGAGTTACAAGAATCAAGGTTGTGGACCACTTGTATTCAGAGTCTCCACTACAAAAGCTGAAGGTCGAATGGAGAAAGTAAGACCTAAGCATGGCTTCAGCATAAATTACTGTGCTCAGAAGGCAGAAACCTCCTGAAGCAGTGCATGTCGCTAAGCGCCCCACCACAAAGTGGGGGTTAGAGGTATAGGCCATGGTCCATAGTCTCATCAACTCGTCCTTCAGTTTCTGAGTTTTGCATGTATAGTTGATGTTGCGTTCTTTGTTTGCTAACTTGTACGTCTTGTTATATTTCAGGTCCAAATAACACTTTGTAGTTGGTATTGTCAAAGCCGAGGAGATCAGTAACAGAAGCAAAATAAGCATAAGAAACATGAGGGCTATATGTTCTTTGCTGAAAACATAGATAACACCAGTACCTAATTGTATGCCAATGTTCACGATAGCCGTGATGACGTAAATCCCCAGAGCCATTATGTTCATCAACAGCTCTTTGTCTTCCATGAGACCTAAAGAAGGCAAAAAATTAGCAATTACCGTACAGATTAGAGCAGCACTGCTAAGTTTTGTCAGCTGATCTTGTCGGCGAGGCATGGAGGTATTTAGATCAACAGACAACTTGGTGGCAACAGTTAGGAGTGTCAAGGTTGTAGCGTTGAGAGAGAAGTAGTAGCAAGGAAACCAGAATTTTCTCCGGCGCAGACCACGAAGGACATCTATCACCATGGCCAGTGCACAAGCTGCAGTTGCTGCTGCAACATAGATACCGATCCATGGCATCGGCTCGCTGAATTTCGAGTCATCTAGGTTTCCATCTATGGTGCAACCAATCTTTCCCATCTCATTTAAAAGCTGAAATCTTTATCTATGATTGAGTGTTTGAGAATTTCTTGTGGGGTGTTTCTTCTCTGAGTATTTGTTTCTTCTACTCTCCTTCAAGCTATTTCCAGTGTTTTCCTAGATTTACCTGGTCGCATAATTTGGCCACTTAATTTGATTTGGTCACGGATGATTTCACCTGTTGAGTGATGTTAGAAAAGTTGGCAAAGATGGATAGTGGACTTTGACATGATTGTTTTTGGTTGAAAGTTGGTGAGTTATAATTGGCTTTGATTGCTGGAGGGGTTCCTCTGATGTTGTTTATTATAATGAAGTCAAGCACATGTTTAGAAATTATTGAAGTTTATCTGAAGCTTCTATATCAAGGGGGTCCCCAAGTAGTTGCCAAGATTGTCTGCTAGTCAAAGGTGTGACTGTAGGTATAATACAAACTTGGTGACCACGTTGATTAGCTCACTTGATGGGTCCAACATACCACTGTTTGTTCAATTTTTATTTTTACTTTCACTTTTAACGTATCAGAAAAATACAATTTTTTTTCATATTTTTTGATAAACATTAATTATTTATTCCTCAAATCATTTTCTAAAACTTAATACCACACATCAATTAATAGGTCCTTTTTTCTTGTTTTGCTATTACTTGAATTACTTATTCTCTCCATTATTTTTCAAGACTTAATACTATACATCAATTAATAGGGTTTAGTATGTAAAATAGTCATGTCAATCATTGTTTTCTTAATGGGCATTGCTATATTTAAATGTGACAGCTAGAAGTGAAAGGAGAAAGTGTTATAAAGGAGAACTTATTTCCTGGCCCCCCAAATGCAACCAGCTGACAACCCAAGAATGACTCTTTGCACAGATAAATTGGAACAGTGGGAGGACTTTTTGGTGTGCGGAACTGAGGGCCGGTCAAGGTTTGCCACTGTGCCTCCTTGAATTTTGCTTTTTTATGTATTTTTTTAAAAAGAACTTTTTACTTATCAAATCAACTCATTCCATTATTACAGTTTAGTAACACTCTCAGTTGAATTTTCAATGTTCCCTTCTCTGATTACCCAGTGTAATAACTACATAGTACTAACCTCTTTAATAATAAAACGAATATGAAATGAACTAACGCTTACTACTTATTTATTAGCTTGTGGTACTACAGGTCTTGTCTCTCTATTTCTCTGAGGTAGTGGTAAGGTCTGCATACATTCTACCCTCTCTAGACTTCACTTGTGGGATTCCACTGGGTATGTTGTTATTGTTTGATACTAGAGGTCTTTTCCACAATTTTTGTAGTTTCAATTTTTGTTATCCCCTTCACATAATTCAGTCCCTTATTTAGTCAAATAAAAATAACTGAAAAGGGGAAACCCCTCCACCCACCCTAATAGCAAACTGTCCAAAGAAATGGTTTGACTTTTCAGTCTGCACCTTCTTTAGTAGACTTTTCTTTTCTGACTCCAACATCATTGGAAATTGCAGTAGTGGAAAAATCTATGTCAAACAGCCAGCAATGGACGACTTTTCTTAAGGTTCTGTCATGTTGAATTACTTTTTCTATTTATTGAATTTTAAGATACTTAGATATTATTTATCTGGCTATATATTTGTAGATGACACTTAAATGCTAAGGGATCACAGTTCGAGTGTCTAATGAAATTTACACAAGTTTAATTCTGCCTAATAAAGTCTACTATTGTTTCCCAACAACATTCAGAGCGACTCAAGTGAATATTATACTAATTTTTTTTTTTTTAGTTTGGGGTAGGGAAAAGGAAAATGCATGAGTCAATTACCAGGCGAGGAATTGAATACTAAATTCCAGAAAACATACAAACTTTCTAACTATAGTCTTAACTTCTCAACATAAATGGGTGGGTACTACTTTTTACTAACTTGCATAGCATTGTATACATGGGGTACAGTGGATATTGTGAATAACACAGAAAAATTGACATCGACTGCTGGCTTCCTGTCAGGCTTTTGTCATCTGTGGAATCATTGAATTGTATAAATATTGTTTCATGTGTGATTAGTTAGTTCTTCCTTTCAACCTTGAATCTTGACATTTTTGCTTATTTCAGTTCTCGGTCTTGTATGTGTCTTTTTCTTTTTGCCCTGCAATGTTTCTTCTTTTTATTCAGGCATTTGGTTCTTTGATGTGAAAGATTGAATCTTTCTGTTAGGAATAGAGGGGAACAACCACCTAGCTTTGCACTGTACGATGGTTTCACAGCATTGGGGCATGTTTTGGACTTCGACATACTCGGTGTAATCCCACAAGTGGGGTCTGGAGAGGGTGACCTGTACGTATTCAATCTAAAACAGCTGATACCAAACTCACCAATGACCTATTAGATCACTGTTGCTTTGCATCATCAAATCAATTAATAATTCCTCTCCTTCAAGGTGTAGAGCATAGCAGCTAAGATCTGGTTTTGAACTGGTTTGGGTCCCTAGCTCTGTATCAAGACTCGACACCATAGTGTTGCATTTTAGCATCTTGATTGCTTTCTGACAGCTTATCTGTGACAGGCTTACAGAGAAAATGGAAATGAGTCGGACTAGCTTACTAAGTGACACCATCATCATTTGCACCAAAATACACAAATCAAGAAGGAAGTTCTTTACTTTATGAGTAAATTTTCTACCAGGCCAACCACAATATCTGAAATCCACTGGGCATTCTTTCCACTGAAGCAGGATCTGGATCCAATAGTTCTCCACTTTGAAGAATTTGAGTGTGCAGGCATTATTTGCTTTCTTGGGGCAGCGGTGTGATAGCTTCTACTCCTATTGCCACTGTGTGAGTTATAAGAATCAAGGTTGCGGACCACATGTATTCAGAGTCTCCACTGCAAAAGTTGAAGCTCTTATGGAGGAAGACAGACCTAAACAAGGCTTCAACATAAATTACTGTGCTCATAAGGCAAAAAACTCCAGACGCAGTGCATGTTACTAAGCGACCCCCCATGAAATGGGGGCAAGAGGTATAGGCCATGGTCCAAAATTTCAATAGCTCGTCCTTGGGTTTCTCAGTTGTGCATGTATCCATGATGCTGCTTTCGTTATTTACTACCTTGTACTTATTGTTATTTTCAGGTCCAAGTAACACTTTGTAGTTGGTATTGTCACAGCTGAGGAGATCAGTAGTTGAAGCAAAACAAGCATGAGAAACATGAGGGCTATATGCTGTTCAGAGAAAACATAGATTACACCAGTAGCTAATGGTATGCCAATGTTTACGATGGCTGTGATAACCAAAATTACCGATGCCATTATGTTCATCAACAGCTCTTTATTCTCCATGAGTCCTAAAGAAGGCATAAAGTTAGCAATTATCGTACAGGTTAGAGCAGCACTGCTCAGTTTTGTCAGCTGATCTTGTCGACGAGGCATGGAGGTGTTTAGATCAACCGACAACTTGGTGGCAATTGCTAGGAGTGTGAAGGTTGTAGCGTTGGTCGTTGAGAGAGAAGAAGTTGCAAGGAAAACAGAATTTTCTATGGGCGCAGTCCATGAAAGGCATCCATTGCCATCCCCAGTGCACAAGCTGCAGATGCTGCTGCTATATAAATACCAATCCATGGCATTGGCTTGCTGAATTTTGAGTCATCTAAGTTGCCATCTACAGCACAAGCAATCCTTCCCATCGTGTTTCAAGCTCTTCGCCAATTATCTCTGGCTTAAAGCTGAAATCTCTCTCTTTTGTGGAGCTTCTGTACTCCTATTTGAAATATTTACTTTGGGGTATTGTCTAGGTGGTTCTTTTTGGTACAACCATATCTATTTCTCTGATTCAGTATGTTCAAGCTATTTCCAAGACTTACTCTTTCTAATAAACATCTTCACCATCATTTGAGCTATTCACCTGCTTTGGTCATATAGATGAATTCACACGTTAAATGCTGTTTAGTAAGTCAGCTAGTCAAGATGAATGAACCAGGACTTTGGCATGAAATTTTTTAGTGGAAATGGTGGAATATGATAGAATTTTTAAGGTTTTCTTTTAATCTCATATCTGACTGCTTCTCAGGTAATTGCCATGATTGTCAGACAATACTTAGAAAACAACTTGTAATCAGCTCAGATGATAGGTCCAAAACTGACTAGAGTTTATGTAGAAAATATTATTCTCCAGATTGTATTTATCTGTAGAATTTCACTGCATTATTGTCTCTTGTTCAAAAGTATTATAGAAGAGAAATTATTACCAAGGAGTCTTTGATCTATTAGGCATTTGGTTGGTAGGCTGTATTATATAAGAATAGTCCCTGGATCAAGAATAATCCCTGGATAACTTAATTAATCCATTGTTTGGTTACTTTATTTAAATTTAATTCACGGATTAGTTATACCTCGTTCAAGGTCTTATTTTATCCCTAAAATATGGAGGGATAGCTAATCCAAGGTTTAACAATCCTTGGATAAGCCCCCTTAATGACCAAACTATCTCTCAATCCCCTCAAATTCTTTTAATCATTTTTTTTATTTTCTTGATGTTATGTTTTGTATTCGTAGTTTTGTATTAATAAATTTATTTAAATAAATTAACTTACAATTTTTTTTTTCATTTTTGGGTTCATATTTACATAATATAAAATAATTTTTATGTCATATTGAATTTTTAAATTTTATTTATTTATGGGTTCATATTTACATAATATATATAAAAAAATTGGCATGTTAAAATTTTGTTTTGATAATTAATTTAGTTAAGTGATTTTGTTGGATACAAATGCCTTATTGAGTGATTTTATTATACAAAACAAAGCTCATTAATTCTCTAGATAAATTCTCAAAGTTGAGTGATTTAAGATGTTAACTCCATTTAAAACTACAACTTGCAATATTTATGTGTAAATGTAGATGATTTATTCCATCTTATTATTATTTATGACCTTTTCGATTTTAAAAGTAGATGTTCTCTCTTTATTAAATTAAAAATTATTTTTTTTGTGAGTAATCAATTTATTAAGATGACAATTATTTATCTTCAAATAATTCAAGTGAGAAAGTAGAAAACATGACAACAAATTTGTTCTTCTCCAAGCTAGTTAGAAGGCTACAAAAAAAATAATATTCTTCGACAACTATCTAGTTGACCCAATTACATGAAATATAATATCCCATAATAATTCAAGGATATAATTGGAAAGAAGCTTTTTGTAAAATTTTAAACCAACTACAAGATTAGGTGAGAAACAATGAACCAAACACTTGATAAAAAATAATTCATGCATTACTAATTCCTACGATATTGATATTTGAACCAAAAAACCCTTGTATTATTATCTTTTGTCGTGGAAATTAGTGTCAGTCAAGTTCTCTATCTCCAATTTTCTTCTTTTTTTGTTTGCCCATTCCCAACCCCCCCCCCCCCCCCCCCCCCCCAGAAAATCTATCCAGGGAAATGGGTTGACTTTTCAGTTCATATCTTCCTTAATCTTTGGAAAAAGAGTCTCTCTATCCCACAATAAGACATGACAATATGTAGCCAAAAATAGGAATCCACAGTAGGAGTCAACAATATATCTAGTGCATTTCCATAAAGTAGGGTCACCAAAAGTAGAGACACTGTTTTCAATAGATCCTTAGCTCATAAAAAAACAATTTAAAGCAGTCCTAAACAAGATAATTAACAAAAACAACATATAGTAACAAGACAGAAAACCATAGAGTTAATGGAGTAATGTACTAGATCATCTAAGCTATTACAGTTGAATTTGTCCCAAGTAAACATAATAAAACTGTAGGAGAGAAGTATCGAATACACCTCTAAATTCGGCGCAACTTATTAGTTTTGCCCTCGAACTATTGACTGCCTTGAAAACACCCCTCATCTTGACTAACTAAACTTAAATAAACCTCCAATCTTCCACTTTGTTACTCACATGATAGCTCATGGATATGTAACTTACCATCTGAATATGTTGGCTCTTGATTAGGTACTATAGCTCAGAACAGTACTGCACTATTGGAAGGGATGACAGGAACAAGGTCTGTTGTCTGGAGTGTGAGCTTTCACTTATCAATCGGAAGTTCATGGTGCTGAATTATCTTCAAGATCTCTTCGGTTTTACCAGCTAATACTCTCCTCAATGGCACCAGAATTACAAGCCATAGTTATAGCTCGTCGCAGACAGGTTAGTAAAGCAAGCACTCAGTATATCTCTCGAATAGTTTGGGCCCTGAAGTATACTACGACAATGTAGGGTAAATAATAAAATCGAATTATTCAATAATAAACAAAGTCAAAATGGGAAGAAAATATTAAGGTAAGGACGTGATCTCACTAAATCGGTAGGATCTTCAAGTCATTATCTAATGATGGTTTTAAACGGTACGATACAATGAAATTTAAATAACAACCAAAACAAACATTGTATCTAAACTAACAATACAATGCATTACAACAGATAACAACCATGCAAGGTGTTAATCTTGTTTACCAGGTCAACCTTATGAAGTTTCTTGCAATGTGCCATTATATTTACTGTAGATTGAGCCAGTTAATTATGATTTAGTTATGCCAAAGAAAGCACAATAACACGAATGATGTTACCGACAATCACAAGGCATTTGGCTAAACTTATATGTTGATAAAACTGGCATATACAAACTTTTTGACTTATCTATGCGTTTTTAAAGATGAATGATTGGAGTTGTCTTGACTTTGCAAGTAACATTAATCTTTTAACTATGCTCAGATTGTATTATTTTTAGTTCAAGTATTATATTTGTTGTTATCACCTTCCCCTTCTTTGATCGAAATTTCTTAGGTGAGGAATATTCATATATATATTTAAATGGTTGATAGTGAAATTTCAATGCTGAGTGATATCATTTCTTCTACTTTTCAAACAAATCTAATTAATTATTAGTTAGTTAGTCAAAAAAAAAAAAATTATACAAAATTATTTTTGTGCAATACAAGTCGTAAGAACTTTCAGTTATGTGCTTCTTAGTCCATAGTTATATACAAGTGGGATGAACTACTACTGCCGGAGAGGTAGTCTACCTCTTGGCTATGTGTACGCCAATCATCAATTTTTTCCAATTGATCTGGGGCTGAACTTGGAAGTGGCTGTGAACGAAGAATATGCAGAACACTCTCTGCTTTCCCCAGAAGTAAGATGGCAGAGCGGACACCTGCTGCTCTCTCTTCAATGGTTCCATGGTGGCATTGCATGGATATAACTTTATGAAGATTGGTAAGACAAGCACTTGTTATATCCGCAATCATGGTTGACAATCTGTCAAGCATGCTTTTGCTGTTCTCAAACACTTCGCTATCAGAATTTTGCAGTAGAGTTTGACATACTCTGTACATACAGTTTGCTGCCAACATTTTGGAAGGCCATTTTGAAGGTGAATCCTTTAAGCAGGCATTCAGATCTTTCATTCTGAATTCGATGAATCTCTGCTTTGCTTTCTCAGAGAGTCCTTCAAGCACGCTTTTTGGATTTTTTCCTTCAGTGGCAGCTTTGCGGAGATCAATGTCCAGCCACTTGTAACATAAGTCAACTTCTACCCACACTAACTCTGCTGCCTTCCTGATGTGTTCTAGGTCTTTTCTGCTATCCAGTTTCTCTTCAACAAGATTGACGTACATGATACCTTCGTACACACTCCTTATTAATTCCTTGATTAAGTGGAAATCATTGTCTGGAAGTGCAATTGCAATGCTTGTCAGTGTCACTATAGGAAGAGCCCAGCAATTAGGAGGTTCTTTCGAGTCTAAAGAAGGAATTTCAGCATGGTCGAATTCGTGCACTCCCCTGAATCTAGGTGTTGTCTTCACTTTCTCCAAAAATTGTATTAGATGTTTAGGCTGCTTCTTTTTCCCCATCTCTACCCATTTGTCTACCACATCACAGTTGCTTTGCAGCATCAGATCAATTAATATTTCCTCCCCTTCGAGGTATAAAACATAGTTGCTAAGAGCTGTCTTTAGACTAGCTTGTGACTCTATATCATGACTCGGTACCAGATTTTTGCATTTCAGCATCCGGGTTGCTTTATGACAGCCTATCAGTAACCAACTCACAGAAAAAGTGGAAATGACCCGAACTATCTTACTGAGTGACACCATCAGAATTTGCATCCAAATGCAGAAATCAAGAAGTTTGTTCTTTGTTCTATAGGCAAATTTTCTACCACGCCGGCCACAAATTCTGAAATCCAATGGGCATTTTTTCCACTTAAGCAGTATACGGATCCAGTAGTTCTCCACTTTGAACAATGAGAGTTTGCAAGCATTATTTGTTTTTTTGGGGCAGTGGAAATTTATGGCTATGAACCATCTAAAAGCTGGTGCAATAGTTCCTACTACTATTGCCACTGTGTTAGTTACAAGAATCAAGGTTGTGGACCACTTGTATTCAGAGTCTCCACTGCAAAAGCTGAAGGTCGAATGGAAACTGTAAGACCTAAGCATGGCTTCAGCATAAATTACTGTGCTCAGAATGCAGAAACCTCCCGAAGCAGTGCATGTCGCTAAGCGCCCCACCACAAAGTGGGGGTCAGAGGTATAGGCCATGGTCCATAGTCTCATCAGCTCGTCCTTCAGTTTCTGAGTTTCGCATGTATAGTTGATGTTGCGCTCTTTGTTTGCTAACTTATACTTCTTCTTATATTTCAGGTCCAAATTACACTTTGTAGTTGGTATTGTCAAGGCCGAGGAGATCAGTAACAGAAGCAAAATAAGCATAAGAAGCATGAGGACTATATGCTCTTTGCTGAAAACATAGATAACACCAGTAGCTAATTGTATGCCAATGTTCACGATGGCCGTTATGACGAAAATCCCCAGAGCCATTATGTTCGTCAACAGCTCTTTGTTCTCTATGCGACCTAACGAAGGCAAAAAATTAGCAATTACCGTACAGATTAGAGCAGCACTGCTAAGTTTTGCCAGCTGATCTTGTCGTTGAGGCATGGAGGTATATAGATCAACAGACAACTTGGTGGCAACAGTTAGGAGCGTCAAGGTTGTAGCATTGAGAGAGAAGAATTTGCAAGGAAACCATAATTTTCTCCAGCGCAGGCCATGAAGGACATCCATCATCATGGCCAATGCACAAGCTGCAGTTGCTGCTGCAACATAGATACCGATCCATGGCATCGGCTCGCCGAATTTTGAGTCATCTAGGTTTCCATCTATGGTGCAACCAATCTTTCCCATCTTGTTCAAAAGCTGAAATCTTTATCTATGATGGATTATTTGAGAATTTCTTGTGGGGTGTTTCTACTCTCGAGTATTTGTTTCTTCCACTCTCCTTCAAGCTATTTCCAGTGTTCTCCTGGATTTCAATGTAATTTGGTCACTTCACCTGATTTGGTCATGGATGATTTCACCTGTTGAATGATACTTCGTCTCTCTTATTTTCATTTAAAAAAGAATGTTACCTTTAAAATTTATTTTCTACGACACAAATATTTAAGAATAATTTTAGATCACAAATTTTAAAGATCTTCCGTTCTTCTTAAACACCATGCTAAGCCAAAGGGTGTCACATAAAATAGAACGGAGAGAGTATTAGAAAAGTCGGCAAAGATAAATATCGGATTATGACATCGTCGTTTATTTTGAAAGTTGATGAGTCATAATAGGCTTTGATTTCTGAAGGGGTTCCTCTGATGTGTTTATCTTATAACAATAAAGTCGAGCATATTTTTAGAAATTTTTGGAGAGTTATCTGAAGCGCCTATATCAAGGGCGAAGATTGTCTGCTAGTCAAAGGTGGGACGATAGGTATAATACAAACTTGGTGACCACGTTGATTAGCTCACTTCATGGGTCCATCAGACCACTAATTGTTTAATAAAGTATATGAAATGAACAAAAAATACTCTTGCCGTTAGTATTTTGGTCTAAAATTGTCTTTGCCGTCAATACTTTGATCCAAAAATACATTGCTGTTAATACTTTGATTTAAAAATACCCTTATTGTTATTTAACAAGGATTAACCATTTTTCTCCCATATTGATGATTTACCATAATTTCATTATTGTTAACTCGTTCATAATTATTTGCATATCGCATTAAATCAGCATTGGTGGCATCGAGTTCCTTCTAGAGTCGAATGACTTGCCTTGGAAGAACTGAAATTGCTCCAACACAACCATAGACAGGAGCTTTTAATCGCGCCCTCGGCTTCATAAGCAAGAGAATTGACTGCATCTTCTCTCTGATGAGGCTGGATTTCATTCAGAAGTTTGCTCACATTACTGGCACCGAATACTTTGTGTACTGTTGTGAACTTTATTGGCTCCTCCGGAGGAAAATAAGGTGCAAAAATGCAACTAGGCAAGCATTTTCTTCTCAAGAATTTGCACGCCGCGCATGGAGGATTGGAGTAGCTGCTGGAAGTAGATGTCCTGCTTATGTAACAAATTCAATTGGTGTTAATTTGTAAAGAGCTTAAGTTAGTCATATCTTTACTCGATCAGGTCAATTCAACCTGTTATAACTGACTATAACTTTATTTATAAGATTACTGCCATATCAAACCTGCTATGAAGAGAGTTACTTATTGTTGTATGTCAATTTAATTAACATAATGGTTAGTAAAGAATCTATACTATATATTTCAATGCACAACACTTCATGGTAGTCTTTTTCTTTTTGGCCCTGGAATCTTTTCCCTTTTTATTCTGGCATTTGGTTCTTGATGATTTTGGAAGAACAAAGAGTAGACGAGATGTGATCATGTGAAAGATTGAATCTTTCTGTTAGGAATAGTAGGAAACAACCACCTAGTTTTGCACTTTGAATCTTTCTGTTAGGAATAGAAGGAAACAACCACCTAGTTTTGCACTGTACAGCGGCTTCACAGCGTTGGGGGCATGTTTTTGGACTTCAACAACAACAACAGCGGCAGTGTAATCCCACAAGTGGGATCTGGAGAGAGCGACGTGTGTGTATTCAATCTAAAACAGACGATACCAAACTCACCTAAGCTGTCTGTTTGGTGCAGGGCAGAATGTATAGGGAGTAGTGAAAATCTCATAGAATTCATTAGTACACTTCAGATTAGGAGTCTGTGTAGATGTTGTGGGCAGTATACACCAGGTGGTTACTGAAGACGACATTCAGAAATGTACTAGTTGAGTGACACTGGTGTTTGCTTTTGTCTGTGTACAGTTTAAGCACCTTCTTGGTGCTATTTACTAATGTATTTTTTACTTTTACCTGATCCAAAAAAATATTAATCTGTTCTGTTTTTCTATTTGAAGTACTAGGCAAGTTTATATGACTTATGAGTAAGACTTCTAGGGTATGGATTTTGTTGTAATTCAAATAGGTTTCTGTTTGCGTTACACTCAAAATGATGTTTGGAAAAGTAGTACTGCTTACATCAATAAAGTTATTACCTTACCCAATGAAACATAATATTGGCTTGATATATCAGAATTATTGTAGCTCAAACATTGTCTTCATCAAAACAGTACATTACAATACATGCAATATAATACGATACATTATAAAACATATGTAACGACCATCCAAACAAGGTGGAGTTTGTTTCTTATTCAACAGTTAGGTATAAGTCAGATGAACTTTGGGATGTTGGAGTGCAATTTGAGGTTGAACTACTACTGCGGGAGAAGTAGCCTACCTCATTGCTATGTGTACGCCAGTGATCAATTTTTTCCAATTGTTCTGGGCCTGAACTTGGTAGTGGCTGTGAACGAAGAATATGCAGAACACTCTCTGCTTTTCCCAGAAGTAAGATGGCAGAGCGGACACCTGCTGCTCTCTCTTCAATGTTGCCATGTTGGCATTGCATGGATATAACTCTATGAAGGTTGGTAAGACAAGCACCTGTTATATCCGCAATCATGGTTGACAATCTGTCAAACATGGTCTTGCTGTTCTCTAACACTTTGCTATCAGAACTTTGCAATGAAGTTTGACACACTCTGTACATACAGTTTGCTGCCAACATATTGGCAGGCCATTTTGAAGGTGGTTCCTTTGGACAAACAGTCGAATCTTTCTTTCTGAATTCGATGAATCTCTGCTTTGCTTTCTCAGAGAGACATTCAAGCATGTTTTTTGGATTTTGTCCTTCAGAGGCCGTCTTACGGAGATCCACATCCAGCCACTTGTAACTTAGCTCAACTTCTAACCACACTAATTCTGCTGCCCGCCTGATGTTTGCGAGGTCTTTTCTTGAGTCCAGGTTATCTTCCACTACTTTGATGTACATTAGACCTTCATGCACACACCTGATTAGTTCCTTGATTGAATGGAACTCCATGTTTGGAAGTGCAATTGCTATGCTTGTTAGTGTCACTACAGGGAGAGCCCAGCAATTAGGAGGATCTTCCAAGTTTAGTGAAGGAATGTGAGCACTGTCAAATTCATGCACTCCTTTGAATCCTGGTGATGATTTCAGTTTCTCCAGAAGTCGGAGAAGATGTTTAGGCTGCTTCTTTTTCCCTATCCCAATCCAATGATCTACCACATCATGGTTGCTTTGCATAATCAAATCAATTAATGCTTCCTCTCCTTGAAGGTGTAAAGCATAGTGGCTAAGATCTGGTTTTGAACTGGTTTGGGATCCTAACTCTGTATCAAGACTCGACACCGTACTGTTGCATTTTAGCATCTTGATTGCTTTCCGACAGCTTATCAGTGACTGACTTACCGAGAAAATGGAAATGAGCCGGACTATCTTACTAAGTGACACCATCAGAATTTGCATCCAAATGCAGAAATCGAGAAGTTTGTTCTTTGTTTTATGAGCAAATTTTCTACCATGTCTACCACAATATCTAAAATCCAACGGGCATTCTTTCCACTGAAGCAGGATGCGGATCCAGTAGTTCTCTACTTTGAACAACTTGAATTTGCAGGCATTATTTGCTTTTTTGGGGCACCAGAAATTTATGGCTTTGAACCATCTAAAAGCTGGTGCTATAGTTCCTACTCCTATTGCCACTGTGTGAGTTGCAAGAATCAAGGTTGTGGACCACTTGTATTCAGAGTCTCCACTACAAAATTTGAAGCTCTGATGGAAGAAGTAAGACCTAAACATGGCTTCAGCATAAATTACTGTGCTTATAAGGCAAAAAACTCCAGATGCAGTGCATGTCGCTAAGCGCGCCCCCACGAAGTCTGGGCAGGAGGTATACGCCATGGTCCAAAATTTCATCAGCTCGTCCTTAAGTTTCTCTATTGTGCATGTATCCATGATGTTGCATTTTTTGTTTGCTAACTTGTACTTATTGTTATATTTCAGGTCCAAATAACGCTTTGTAGTTGGTGTTGTCACAGCTGAGGAGATCAGTAGCAGAAGCAAAACAAGCATAAGAAACATGAGGGCTATATGCTCTTTGAAGAAAACATAGATTACACCAGTGGCTAATTGTATGCCAATGTTCGCGATTGCTGTGATAACGAAAATTCCCAAAGCCACTATGTTCATCAACAGCTCTTTATTCTCCATGAGTCCTAAAGAAGGCATGAAATTAGCAATTACCGTACAGATTAGAGCAGCACTGCTAAGTTTTGTCAACTGATCTTGTCGACGAGGCATGGAGGTATTTAGATCAACAGACAACTTGGTGGCAACAGCTAGTAGCGTCAAGGTTGTAGCATTGAGAGAGAAGAAGTTGCAAGGAAACCAGAATTTTCTGTGGCGCAGTCCATGAAGAGCATCCATTGACATCCCCAGTGCACAAGCTGCAGATGCTACTGCTACATAGATACCAATCCATGGCATTGGCTCGCTGAATTTTGAGTCATCTAAGTTTCCATCTATGGTACAACCAATCTTTCCCATCGTGTTTCAAGATCTTCGCCAGTTATCTCTGGCTTAAAGCTGAAATCTTTGTCTATGGTTGAGATTCTATACTCCTATTTGAAATATTTCCTTTGGGGCACTTCTAGGTTGTTCTTGTTGGTACAACCATATCTATTTGTTTTATTCAGTATGTTTCAAGCTATTTCCAAGATTTACTCTATCTAATAAGCATCTTCACTATCATTTGAGCTATTTACTTGCTTTGGTCATCAATGATTCGCACGTTATAGGCTGTTTAAAAGTCAGCAGGTCAAAATGAATCAGGACTTTGACATGAATTTTTTAGTGAAAGTGGGATATGATAGAAATTTTAAGGTTTTCTTTGAACCCAATACTTGACTGCTTCTCAGGTGGGGTTGCCAAGATTGTCTGCTAGTCAAGGTAGACAATATGTAGAAAAACAAATTTGTGACTATGTTAATTAACTAAGTTGATAGGTCCAAAACTGACCAGTGTTTATGTAGAAAAATATTATTTCTCCAGATTGTGTTTATCTGTAGAATCTCACTGCATTATTGTCCCTTGTTCAAAAGTATCAGAAAGGATAAATTATTACCAAGAAGGAGTCTTTGAACTGTTATATTATTATCTTTTGCTGTGGATATTAGTACCAGTCAAGTTCTCCTATCTCCAATTTTCTTCTTTTTTTAACTCCTTCCCAAACCAATCCCAACCACCGCTGCGGAAAAAAAACTGTCCAGGGAAATGGGTTGACTTTTCAGTTCACATCTTCCTTGATCTTTCGGAAACAGTCTCTCTATCCCACAAAGGTAGGGATACGACATAACAATATGTAGCAAAAATAAGAATACACAGTAGAGGTCAACGACAACATACCTAGAGCAGTCCTACAAATAGGGGTGTGGGAAGGGTAGAGTGTACCCAGACCTTTACCTCCACCAATGATAGAGACACGGTTTCTAATAGACCCTCAGCTCAAGGAAAAACAATTCAAAGCAGTTCCAAACAAGGAGTAACACAAGTACAAGAAACAAAAAACAATAACATAGACCGTAGAGTTCATGGTGTAATATACTAGATCATTTAGACAATTACAGTTGAATTTGTCCCAAGTAAACATAATAAAACTGTAAGAGAGAAGTACCCGAACACCTCTACACTTGGCGCGAATTATTAGTTTTGTCCCCGAACTATTGACAACCTTAAGAAAATCCCTCTACTTGACTAACTAAACTTAAATACATCCTCAACTTTCCACATTGTTACTCATATCATAGCTCATGGATATATAACTTACCATCTGAATATGTTGGCTCTTGATTAGGTATGATAGGTCAGAGCAGTATTGCACTATTGGAAGGGATGACAGGAACAAGGTTTGTTGGCTGGAGTGTAAGCTTCCACTGATCAATATAAGCTGATTGATCAGCTATTATATTAGGAAGTTCACGGTGTTGAATTATCTTCAAGATCTCTTCGGTCTTACCAACTAATAAAGCTGATCTGCGCACACTTTTTTCCCTCTCTTCAATGGCACCAGAATTACAAGCCATAGTTATAGCTCGTGGCAGATTAGTAAAGCAAGCACTTAGTATATCTGCTATAGTAATGGATAATCTCTCGAATAGTTTTTCACCAACCAAGTCACTGTGTCCTTCACTATTCAGCAGGATAGCCTTCCCTATTTTATACATTGAGTTGGCAGCTATTATTCTGATTGGCCAGTTAAGAGGGTTGTCAAGCATTCTTCCATCAGAGGTTTGTTTGAAATCCTTTACCTTCTTTGAAGCTATTACTGTAAGCATCTCAAGTGTTTCCCTAGGAGCTTTTCCTTCGAGGGTCAGTTTCTGCAAGTCTTCATCTAACCATTTCTGATGGTTCTCCAGTTCTTCCCACACTATATGTGCTGTATTTCTAATGTTTGTGAACTCGCCTTCAGCATACATGGTTTCCTCTACGAAGCTGGCATACGTGAGGCCTTCATGGACACTCCTTATCAGCTGACAGTCCATCTGATCTCTCCCTTTGGGAAGTGCAACAGTAATGCTAGTGAGTGTCACCAGGCTTATGGTCCAGCAGTTTGAAGGTTCTACTGAATGCAGTGCTGGAACTTGGTCACAGTAAATATCTGCCACCCCAGAAAAGCTGCTAGACTTTCTAAGCAAATTAAGAAGTTGTTTTGGCTGTTGTTTCCTTCCTGTGTCTACTAGTCGGTTTGCATTACCAGATATGTTCTTAAAAATTCTTTCCGGCAGTTCCTCTTCGCCTTCTAGTAACAGAACATAATGGTGCAATTCATTCTTTATACTGCGTTCTGGTGCTGATTGATGATAGTTGGGGCCCTGAAGTTGGCACAAAAACACCAAGTTGAAGGAAACAACCGAGACAAACCGCACAAATTTGCTCGTTGACACAACCAGAATCTGAGCTCTTATGCTAAAGGAAAGAATTAAGTTTCTTGTACCTTGGAGATATTTTCTTAATTTTGTTCCCCTGATGTTTAGAGACAATGGTTTCTCCTTCCACTCAATCAGCTTGCAGATCCAGTAGTCTTCAACTCTAAAGGAATTCGCATTGGCATTGCCAGTTTTGTTGGATCGCTTAAAGCTTATCAAGATAAACCATCTAAGTGCTGGAGCAATAGTACCCACTACCACCCCAATAGACTGAACAATAAGAATTAAAGTTGTTGTCCATTTGTATGTTGAACTATTTGGGAAATATGGAGGTGAATGGTATATTCTAAAAAGAGCTTCTGTCAAAATTAGAAATGCCAATACACAGATTGTCCCTGAAGTCAAAAAGGTTACAGAACGTGCCATCACAAATTGAAGGTTACTAGTTTCGACCATCACCCAACACCTCTCTACAGTGTCTCTCAGTCTATCGATGGACAACTTTCCGAATGCTACTGCATCATCCCTCAAGGTTGTTTGATATGCTTCTTTATAGTTAAGTTCAAGAATCTTTTTAGTAGTTGCAAGTGTTAAAGAGGAGAAACTCAGTACCAATATCAGAAGAAACATGAGGAATATAGTTGCTATAAATTCATATTTCAGGTTAAATATCAAACCAGTATATATTTCAATGCAGAGATTGACAATGATGGTAATTACCAGGATGTCTAGAGCTACAACGTTCGATAAGATTTCTTTGTTACTCATGGCTCCTATTGATGGCATGAAGTTACCTATTACAACACACATGAAAGCAGTACTGGCCAGTTTGGAAAGCTGGTCAGTATGACCTGGCATCGGTTCAGATATATCGACAGGCAATTTCATTGTTACAGCTAACACTGTAAGGGAAGCGGCATTCAGAGCAAAGAATTTGCATGGGAACCAAAGTCTTTTTAGGCGAAAGGCTAGGAAAGCATCAGCAGCCATAGCAATGGTACAAAGTAGAGATGCAGCTGCTACATAGATACCAATCATTGGCATTGGGCTACTGAATGACTTGCTGTAGCATCTTTCGTTACATGCATCGGTGATCATACGGCAATAATAATTATCACACGACGCCACATTCATGTTCACCATGAGTACTCCTATTTCACTTGTGGATACTAAACTCAGGAGCAAAGATGAAGGGCTACATCAAATGGTTATCTTGATTTTTAGCCTTGTGATTTGAAACCAACATGGAAGGATGACTGAGCTTTCAATTGAATTGACTTATTGACAATTTGATGTAAAGTGACAATAGATATTTCAACAAGGGGAACCTCACAAATCAGTATGTTCAGTGTATTCTCTATGGTTTCCTTTTGGTAACCGGTGCTGCTACCCAGTTTTTAAGAAAGGAAAAGAAGACTTTTGAATCTTGTAATCTTAGACTAAAAATATGTACAACTTTAATCATGTTATCTTAAACATAGCACGTGACAAGTCGAAATTAAGGGTTTGGCAAAAAAGATCCTAGATATTCTTTTTGAAATGTATGAAAAAGATCTTATGAAAAGATATTTTCCAGGGAAAAAGACATTTGACATACCAAAGACAACAGTGTGGGTCTGAAAACAACAAAAGATATCTAAACAGAGAAACTAAAAGAAGAAATGGTCAAAATTGGCAGCTGATGTAAAGCAGAAGTTGCCTACAGAGATGTAATTTGTATGCGACCTTTAAGTACACTTAGAAAATTAATCTCAAGAGAGTTAGTTATGCCAAAGAAAGCACAATAACACGAATGATGTTACAGACAATCACAAGGCATTTGGCTAAACTTATAAAAATGACATATTTTATGCCCTTAAAGTCTATTGGAATTTACTAAAAAATATATATCATTTTTATGAATAAAAAGTACATATATTTTTTTCTAATAAAAAGAATACATCCTTAATTATAAACTTGACTAAGAAGCGCATAAAGTAAAAATAACTCACTATTACACAAATGCAATATTCAAATGAGGATACTAAAATACTATATGCTAGGATAATGTATACAAATCAACAAATCACTATAAATTCTCAATAATAATAATAAAACAACAGAAAGTTCTGCAATAAACATTAAACAAAACAAATAAAAATAGACAATATAGAGAGCATAGAAATTTTTTCATATATATATTTTTCAATTGTTTTAAGTGTGCATAATATTGTGTCAAATATCACTATTTATAAGATAAGATTGAGGAATACAAAAGGTTGTCATGAATATGACATTAATGCGTTTGAGATCATGGATGAGAGGTGGAAGTAAAAACCATAATGAATATAATTAGTAAGAGTTACATAATTCAATTTTTCACTTTGAATCTTTTCACTTATTATATTATATGATATGATACGATGATATGATATAATAAGTTATATATTGCAAAAACAAATATGAGCATTCTCGACCATTACTAAATTTTGGTATCAAAATTTAATATAATTTTTTAAATATATTTTATCTAGCATGTAATATTCATATTGAAATTGATTAATTCGATTTCACATGAACTAAGATCCATTCAAAATTGGCTTTTTCTATCAATTATGTTTTCATATGCAAACTCGAAATTAGACGGTCTGAGGTGTTTTTTTTTATTAAAAAAAAGTTTGTAAATTAGGAGAGTAATTTTTTTCAGTTTAAAATGTGGTGCTAAAAGCAAGGAAAGGCAAAAGAGGGAAATGACGACGAGGAGCAATTTGTACAAGAACCCTTCCTATGCATACAACAAAGCATTCAATCTCAATTCTGCTATTCAAAATCTTCAAGGTTTCTATTGATATTCTTCCTTTTGGTTTTTATTTTTCTTCAATTTAATTTGTGTTTTTTTCTTATTCATTCCAGCTTATAATGCTGTCACCGGTAACGTTCCTCCTCCGGCGGAGACGAATTCCGTCGAAGAAAAAACCGGCCACAGGAAACGCCGACGGGAACGGAAATCTAAGCTGCAGCAGAGCAATGAAGTGGAAGTGAATGATTTGCCTATGTCTCACCAGGATTATATTGAAAAAAGGAGGTGATTTTAGTATTAATCTTCAAATCATCAAGTAGATTTTTTGTGTGCCAGAAATGAAATTGTTACTTGTGAAATCTGGAGTTTTGAGATGCTCTTTATGTATTTGGAATGCAGGAAGGAGGCTAGTTCAATTCAGCCTTACGAAGAATTGACTGCAGAAGTGTTGGTAATGGGAACTAGTTGTTTTGCTGTGTTCTATACTTGTGTTTATTATCATGTCTGTTATGGTTTAGTGATTTTTTGGGTTCTAATTCTGTTCCAGGAACCTTCAAGTTCAGCATTGCATTTGGAGGAGTACGACAGTAAGTTTGGTTTGACTTTTCTTCTTTTTGGTTAATTCTCAATGAATTGAGAAGGTTTGATTTTAGTTTGTGTATGCAATTGATTATATGAGTTAATTGAAACTCAAAGTATCCTTGCTTGTTTTAAGAATTCCATATTTTTTAGTGTTTCCATCATCGTGTGTATATGGATTCATTTGCAAAAAAGTAGTTTGACTTTCGAAAGGATTTTTTATCATTTGCATTCTGAGGGTTCCACTTACTGATGCTTAGAGCAAAATTAGGGTACTGGATACTTTGGTGTCTATCAATTTACATATACCTACTAAATTGGACCTCTTTGACATTTCTCTGCACGTTCCTTGTTCATCCTTTTAATATACTTTATTATCGTGCAGCAAAATATCAGTCATCCTTAGGTAGTCTCTCTCTCTCTCTCTCTCTCTCTCTCTCTCTCATTTTCTCATTTTGTATATGTTTTTATGAGTTCAATATACATATCAATCATCTACTTGTCAAAGAAGTACTCCTATGTGTCAGTCGTGTTTATCCCCTAAGTTTAGACTTGTTGAATCTTTTAATTCCCATTTTCTGCTTTTGTCCTTTTACTTAAATGACCTTGGAGTAGGAAGTTTTTCCTGCCAAGACCGAGCTCATGGAAAAATGTTCATGAATTTTTCAGGTGATGCGAGCACTTCGTCAGAATGTGAAAAGGGGGATGATCCTTATTCGGACACTGAAATTGTGCTGGTTAAAGGTTGGCAGAACTGGAATTTCATTAATTTTACTTTGTGATTTTTTTACTGTCTAGTTATGTATCCTTTTCATCAGAAGTATCTATGATAGTCATGTTAGTTAGAAGTACATACAAACATGTGTATGGATACATGTCAATACATAATGCATCTACATATCCGCTTCTACTTGGAAACAAGAATCGGTTGGAATAGCCTTTTAGTTGGATTTCTTGTTCTTAAAAGACCTTCCGGTAGAGTCACTTATGGAATAGCCTTTTGGTTGCTCTTTCTCGTTCTAAAAGCTTTTCTGGTTAGGAGGCTTTAAAATGGACCGGCAAGATAGTTAGGACATCACATATATGTTTCACTTTCCTTTACCAACAAGGGTTTTGTGGTAGGATAGGTAGGATCCCTCTACCTTTAATTAGAGGTCCTGTGTTTGAGCATTGAGTATGGAAAAAAAAATTGTTAGGAAGCGTTCCCCCCTTAAATGGGCCGAACATGGCACGGATCTGGTTTAGTCGGTGCCCAATGCGAGTACCAGACAGTGGCCGGGAAACCAAAATAAAAATATTTTTTTACTTTCCTTCTCTTGGAAACTGTGTCCCATTAGAGTAAGGCCTGCTCTTGAAACTAGATCCACTTGTTCTTGTCTCCAAGAATGACCTTATTCCATGCCAATCTGGTGGTTTATCCTATTCCAAACTATTCAAAAACTGTTGTAAACTCATCGCCGATTTCTAGCATAATGGAGGTTACTGTAGAAGATCCTTGTGCCAGTGAAGATTTCTTCTAATTATTGAAAAATGAGAATACAGAAAAAGATTGCTATGTTTTCAACACTATGGATTGGTATCAAATCTCTGTTCTTGCATTTTTTGATAAGCGAACTGTGTCCATACATACAGATGTGTGTGTCTGTGTAGATATACATATCCATGCAGGTATATGTATCTGTACAAGACATTTTATTCTAGTCAAATTGAATATAATGCCACCTTTTGATTGCATCCAAGGAAAGAATGCTACAAAAGGGGTTTAGCAACATGGAACAAATGTTTTCCTATCTTTAAAGGTTTGACTCAATATTCTTGAAGGAATCCGTTAACTACTAATCTAACATTGTGTCTATATATTATAATTCCTACCACATCGAAATCCCTTGACAGATAGTCAATAAGTTTTATCTTCTCAAGTCTGGAATTTGGGAACAACTTAATTATTGTGGCTTTTGAGAGCTTTCGATGCATTCGCTTTTACATGATTTTCTCCATTAAATTTTTTAGGTAGTGGGAATGAAACAGATAGAGTTAAAACTCGCAGTGAACAGCGATTTCCTCTTCCAGGAGAACCTTCTTGTGTGGTATGTGGGAAGTACGGGGAGTATATATGTGATGAGGTAAGTCACTGGATCATGGTGTCTGTTTCTCTATTGTTAACTTGTACTTTGTGTTCATTCCTTAACGAACCCCAAATCCTTGTTTGCTTTGCTTGTAGACTGAAGAAGACATATGCAGTACGGATTGCAAATCTGACCTTCTGCAAAATCTTAAACTCCAGCAGGTATTTGTTCTTTCTATCTGTATATATAGACCAGCATGGATACATGTAAAGATTCAGGAATTAACTATTGCATTTTAAAATGATATATGCCAAAAACAGGTAAAAGAAAACTGATTGTTAAGTAATAGAGATCCTGGCTCATTTTGAGAATTCTTTTTATTATTCGAGTTCTCATTCTCATTCTCTCTGATAATTTCTATATGTTGATTAGTTAGACAGTCAGACTCAATAAAACCAATTAAATTTCCATGAAATGCTCAAACTTAAAATTGAAATGTTCAACTTTTCAAACTTAAAAGAAACACTCAAGACTCAGTCATGCTGCAGCTTTTTTGATTTTTTTTTTCATGCACTAGTTTGACTCAGTATACTTAGAAATACTAACTCAAAGATACAAGCATTGGCACCTGCTTATATTCTCTTTCACCTCTCCCCCCTCTGATTTTTTAATGGGACATACTTAAATTCCTACTCTTACATTGGAATTTCTTAGAACCAAAGTAGTGGAGGATTTGTAGAGCTTTGGAAGAGTAAAAATGCCGACTATAGTGGCAATCATTGTTGTAGTATGTGTTAAATGTGATTAAAGAAATGAAGTTTTTAAGCCTATCAATAGTTTAGGGACTAAACTAATAATTCGTGCCAAGTTCGAGGGTATTTTTAATACTTCTCTCAAAATAAAAAGAGAAAAAAAAAAAGAAACGTAAAAGAATACATATTTTTAGAAAAAAAATTATTGTAAAAGTAAAATTTTAGCATCTTTTTCGGCGTTTACTCTGTCAAAGAGGAGAGTGTATCACACTCTCTGTGCCACCTAAGCAGTTAAAAGTTTAGTAATTCTAGTTAAAAATAGTCCAGGGATTTCACACGACCCCTGCAAAGTTGGGGTGTATACAGCAATTTTGACTATAGAGTGGGTGTGTTTTGAACCATTTCCCCATTTTACAATTTACATTCGATTCAATGATCTAGAACTCATTTTATTCTTCATAAAAGTTCTCAAACTTATGATTGGATATGTTATACAATTTTTTCTTTCTGAAGAAGTGATTCCTTTCCAAAGTGGATTATGTTATATTTCAAGAGTTTTATTTTGATATTTGAGATCCCTTACTAACTGACAAAATTATGATGGTAATTATTTTTAGCTTCCACTGTTTCAACTGATTGTATTATTTAACCAACTGTAAGGAAATAATTCAATGAGCTAAGAATTTTCTAGCTACTTCATTGTAAGGTGAAGTTGAATAAAGTTATTTTGTTTCTCTTCATACAACATACCAGGTTATTTGGAAGTCTAGAAAGAAAATAGAAAGATAGTGAAAGTAGGAACTTATAAATCAGAATGATGAATGTTCTTTTAGTACTTTTTATGTATATGGGTTATGAAAATAATTCAATGAGAAACTATCTGTTTTTCAAGTAGAAAAGTTCAAATTTGATAACAGAAATTAACGATGAAATTCGATGAGCCAACAATTGCCACAGGCCCACAACAACTACTACGTCTTACTCCGAAACAAGCTTGGGGAGCCAACAATTGTCAAAAAGAAAATAAAAGAGCTGACCTGGTTGTGCTTATTCCCTTGCTAGCCACATTTTTATGTTTTCATAACATTTTTGTATTATGTTAATTAGTTTGAGAATATTGGAGTCTAATCAGATAAGAATTCAGCATTTAAAGGGTCCCATGTCTTGAACATTAAAGCTTCTAACTAAATTAGAGTTGTATGTTAGTCAGGAACCCTGATAATGTAGTACACAACCAATCTGTAAACTGTCAATGCGTACATTTAATCATTTTTATATACGTATGAGATACCTTCTTCTTCAACTTCAACCCTTTCTCTGATGTCTTAGGGGGCCTTAAGTAGCAAAGTCCAAGCTGAGACTTTTTCTGGACAAAGGTGCAAATTGGAAGTTCCCGAATCTGGAGGTGACATCTGGGATTATGACCGTCATCGGTGGTCCAAGAAGAGATCTGCTCTTTGTACTTATGAGTGGTAAGCTTACATTCAGTTTGAAGATGAGTAATCTCTCAAGCTTAGGTCTTGGGCACCAAAGACTTTTATCTGTTATATGTTGATGGTCATTCTCAGCAATCAAGCTCCGCTTGGACTTGAAATTGTTATACAATGTGCTGGATGTGGCAACCACCTTTATGATCAAAATCAAATGTGCCTTATTTTGTGCTCCTGATTGCTGTAGGTAGTCTTTTTTCTAAGTAAAATTTCATTGCTGCAGTTGGAAATGTCAGAGGCCAGGTCATCTTCCTGAAGATTGTTTGGTCACAGCATCAAAAATTCTACCCCTTTCCTCTGGTCAAGCTGGTGAATCCAGCGAACAGGTTCTTCTTCCTTTCTTAAGATAGTAAAAAATGAGCCAATAGGAAGTAGTAGTTATATTTTATTTATGCTATTCTTAGTAATGCCTTACACAGGTGGAAGTGGCTCAAAGTAAATCCAGTATACCCAAAGAGCTTCTACAACTGTATAAAAGGTTCCTTAATTCCTTCTAGTTCTGTTTCTTAATTTTAGACTTCTATACTTCATTTTAATTGTATCCCTGCAACAATTCAACAGCCTTCTCCCTCCTCCCTGACTGAAGGAAGGAGGTAGAAGGAAGGAGAGAGTACATTGAACGTATGTGCTTGTTCTTTATATGTTTAGTGTATTTTGACCTTCACTTTGTGTGTGACTATGAGTATTCTTCATTCTCCATTGTTAAGAAAATAGACCTTTGGTGTAACTCAACCTCAAGAGCTAGCTCATGACGTGAGAATTGCCTAAGACATGTATGGACACAACAGCATATTCCATCAATAAATTAGCCCGACATGCTCAGGTACATCTGGAATGTGAACAATATTACATGGGGGCCCGACATTAGATATATCACGAATAGCGATGGGTTTGACTTCAATACCTTGTTAAGAAAATAGATCTTGGCCAAGTCAACCAAGGTGAGGATTGTCTAAGACCATATAAGATGAAAATAGCTCTCTCTCCACCAATATAGGACAATTTAAGAACTATGGTTAAGATAATCAACACAATTGACAGCCCTATGTTGGATTAATCCCAATTCGAGCTTTCGGAATTGTCTGTTCTCCTACTTGATCTTTGACTGATCAATGACAATGATGAAAGAAATGGAATCTAAGTATTGTCATGCTTTAGTATTATCGTTCATCATGATTCAAGATAACTATAACATAGTTCCATGCATTAACTTTTGGTCTATTATTTTCGAAGAATTACCTTCCTGATCCTCGACTAAATATTAGGGATTCAGTATAAATTCCAATTACTCTATATTTCCATTTCAATATGGAAAGAGAGATGATTTGTAAAAACATAGATAATAACATATGCACTTTATGTTTCGAAAAATGTAATCAATTTACCGAATTTTGGCAATTTCTATTGCGAAGGAATGAGACATTATGTGAAAAATGAATAAAGATCTGGATTAATGTTTGCTTAGTGCTTTAAGATACTGTGGTCGCCAGGCTCTTCTGTCTCTGCCTTCCTGCTTAACCCTTCGACTAGATGCTTTTGTCCAAATTCAATACTTGCCTCTTTTGGTTCAGATTTCTGTCACTTTACCATGAGAAGAAGGATCAGTTTTGTATTAAAATTCTCCTTGAACCATGTTGATACTTTATTTCCTAAACTTAGCTTACTTCTGATAACAAAGATTAATTGATAGCTGCATGGTAGCGGTAGTACTTTATAAACCTGAAAGCTTTGTTCCCTTTTGACATGCGAGAGCTAAAATCTATTAGATAAGCCAATCTGATAAACTTAGGCAGTCATATATATGTATTTAGGATTAGATTGAGGTCCATTCACTAATAAATTTTTTTGGTCTCTCCTAATCTGCAGATGCCATCAAATTGGCAAAAGCTCGGTGGATGCTAACTGTAACACCTGTCGAAGATCAACTACTTTAGCCATGTGTCTTGATTGTAGTAATACTTTTTGTGACAGGTAATTTAGCGGCAGTTGAATCGATGTCAGCTTTATGCACTATATTGCTTGGTGAATTCATGTGTCACCTCCTTCGACAGCATCAAATTGCTCTAATTTAGAAGGGATTGATGACATGTTAGGATGGCATAATTTTTGGTGCCTTCTCCTAGTTTGGAATTCTCCCACCCTTCCCCCCTTCCTCATTCTGTATGATCCCTAAAGTAGGTGTATACACGTTGCGTGAGGGAAAACATGACAGATGACTTTTAATTAGAGAATGCGTTTTCTTTTATTGGGAGATAATAGGGGAGGTTCACTGCTTCCATGGTTGAACATAACTGATAAGGATTCAAATGAGAAGCTGGGATTTCATGATGAAACTAAAGGGACACTAAGAATTTATTATTCTGATACCTTTTGAACATCACAGTTCTTGGCCTTCTTAACCAGTGGAGCTTATGATTTATTAAATTTATAATGAAGGAGAATTGATTAATCTTTATTTATGGTGATCTCAGTGCAGGTCACCTGAGAGAACACATCAGTGGACACCCCTCTCACAGACAATATTACTCCTATAAGCTCAAGCGTTTGGTAAAGCTTTACCTATCTTAATTCCTATAAATTGTAATGTCTAAGTTATGATTCATATCATACATACACGTAAAATGTGACTGTCAGTGAGAGTGTAAGGCTACTAATTCTTGTTATATTTCTATATTTCTTGCAATTTAGTCACCATTAAGACATTAATCAATTTTGTTGAAGATCAATTATGCCAAAACATAATTTTGGAATATTAAACAAGTACAAGCTTAATTTTATTTTTGTTATACTTGCTTTTGGTGCATCATGAAAAAAAAGTTTGTCATGTAAGCTTTGTTATAAGATTGAGCAGAGCTCACTGTTTCATTGTCTGTCTGAATCACTGCTTCTGATTTTAACTCCTCCTAAGATAGATTTGCATGGTATATCAGTCCCACTCTCTAAAGGAGGATTGATATAGGTTGATTTCCAATGTAAAAGTAATCTAGTTATGTGAGGGATGCAATCATGCTACCGTTAATACCCCTATCAGAACTCCAAAGCAAAGCATGGGGAGAGTAATACTAGGGTAGGTGTTCCCTACGACTTACGAAGTCCTTGTGTTGTGTTCCTTGACAGCCCAACTAGTTTGGATCGACATATAGTTGACTGATTTATATTTGATACTGATTTAAAATTTATCACCATTTTGGTTGCTCTTGATATTTTTATGTATAACTTGAGTTTATCATATTCATCTGTATATTCGACATGCTTAATGATGCTATCTTTATAAAATATAGGTTAAATGCTGCAAATCTACATGCAGAGTGACAGACATCAAGGATCTTCTAGCTTGTCACTATTGCTTTGATAAGGCTTTCGACAAGTTCTACAATATGTATTCTGCAACTTGGTATGTGATGGTTTTACATCTAATGATGCTGATATATTTTACGAAAGCATGACTTGACTGGCCAAATCAGTAATCAACAATGAACTCCCGACTCACTCCCTTTATCGTGTTAGCGAAGTGACTCCTGCACATTAAAACGCCAGATCATATCATTGTCATTTGAAATTCCCAAAGTTCAAGAATTTAGGTCCTAGGTACAGTGATAATTGCTATTGGTGCCCCTTCCATAAGACCCACCCCAACTGAGAAACACAACTTATGGTCAGCATAAAAAACTAAGACAACTTATTCTAATATTTTGATAAAATGATTGAATATTCCATCATTGTGGTTCTGTTCAAAAGATAGTCTGTTGTATAGCATGCTACAACTAAAATTCTCTTGAACCAAATTCGTAAATTATCACCTCTCTGGACTTGTTCAGTGCCTGGGGTAAGCATTTTATTCCTCGTAAATAACCAGTTAATGTGTGCGGGCTCTATTCAGGAAAACAGCTGGACTTTCAATTATCTGCAATTCTATTAGCTGTGAAGATCACTTTGAATGGTAAGTGAATTTTTTTTAATAATTTCTCACATCTTTTGCAATACCCCTTCTGCACAACTCTACTACACGAGCTACCTCCACAGGCACAGGATAAATTGCCTTGGTGCGGGTGTAGAAGACAGTTCCTACATCGTAAAGAAGCACTCTGCAAGTAAGAACTGTGCTTTGAGCGACTTCATCTTCTGAAGAGTTGATACTTCATGCGATTTGATGTTTCCTTATGGAAACAGCTGAGCAGCAAGGTACCATGCATCAGAAATCATGAGCAGTATGAAAATATGTGTAGTTTAGTTCTTTGAAAGTTTGGCCTGAAGCTGCTATGCTACTTGTCATCATCGTCTGTGGCTGATGCTTGCTGAGCCGCTGTTGAATTCATGATTTAACTTGCTAACAACATACTAAATTGAGAATCAATAAGCATTCTCGAGGCACAGCTGAAAAGAGATGAAGATTTGCCAATGTCAATTGCAAGACAACCGCTTTCTGATGTTTGTCATGTGCTGAGGTGCCAATGGCCGTTTGGTTTGTGTATTACTGGAAATTTGGAGGTGGAAGAGGATATGAGATCCTTATGATGCCATTACATTCACTTCCATGCTTCATCTGTTGTAAACTCACCATTACCAGGGCTGGAGCTACAGCCTACAGTTTCAGCAGAATCTAGTAAATTGCTCTTTTTAGAATTCAGAGTCATAAACTCGATTTTAGATCCGCCTCCGCTCTCCACATGACTAACTTGGACAAATGTCAAGTCATGCAAGTTCAATGGCTTTGAGAATACACTTGATACTTAGAAATAAAGTAACAAATCAAATGAATGAGGTATATGAGTTGATAGATTGTATCTTGTTCTTGCCTTATTTACCCCTTTTTATTTCGCCACGTCATACTCAGTATATATACCCAATTGGTATCATATAAAATTATGTTTTTTAAAAAAAAAATAAAAATAAAAAAACAAATAAAAAAATTATTACAATCTAAATTAGTAGAAAATATATATTCGATGTGGTAATCCATCAGTATATTTATATCATATTGGTATCGTGTAGGATTAGAAAATTATTAAAATAATTATTTATTAAATTCTAGTCCGCATGATATCAGCACGCAACTTTTAATATTAGGAGGATTAAATTTTAATAGTATAAGGCACAAAATGTAAAAAAATATGAGTGTAAATAATTTGTCCATGAGTTTAGTCTTCCTTAACTTTTTAAGACAAAACTTGTGCCAATTGAGTGCATTTAAAAATTTAAAATCGTCCCTCATAAATCAGTAAAGTAAATCACACCTCTATAAACTAAACTTGAACCAGAAACCGACCCGATATCTATCTCCTGATGACCTTCAATCCCAGAAATTAGGGCTATCAATTTCCCCACTTCATCGTTGTGTTGTTCCAGAGATCTAAACCAATCAAACTATGGGAGGCCATGGAGGTTTGAACATTCTCCCACAGAAGCGATGGAACGTGTACAACTTCGATAACCGTGAGAAAGTAAAGCGAGACGAGGAAGCCGCGGCTAAAGAGGAACAGCTCAAGCAGGAACAATCTCGAAAGCGCGATGCCGAATATCGGCTCGAGCAGCTCCGTCAAGCCCGTGGCTTATCATCATCAGCGCCTTCGTCGTCGTCAAGTCACGTCAAAAAATTGTCATCAGAACAGAAATCGCCGGAGGAGAAATCGGGAAAACAGGATTCTAACCACATCAACTTGTTCGAAGGGATTCGAATCTTTGATCCAGTTAAAGTAAAAGATGAGGAGAAAGATGGAAGGGATAAGAAGAGAGCGAAGAAAGAGCAACCGCCGAGGGTTATTACACCGGAGGATGAGAAATATAGGTTAGGGTATGGAATTGTTGGTAAAGGAACGAAATTGCCTTGGTATATGGAGAAACCTAAAGATGATTCTGGTGAAAAGAGTGATGAAGATAATGACTATGCGAGGCCTGTGAAAAAGAGTAATGGGAAAAAGACATTGGAGGAATTGCGACAAGAGCGGTTGGAGAGGGAGAGGAAGGAGAAGGGAAGAGAAAGAGCTTTGTTAATGGAGAAGAATCGAAGAGATGGAGGATTCTCACGACGAAGATGAGGTGAGTATGCACGTTAAAGCTGCTAATGAGTTCGTCGATCTGCTTTGTAAAGATCATTTTTTTTGTTTGATTTACAGTTTGGTGATAAATGTAATAAGCTACAAGTTTCTGGTGATTCGTAAAGCTTTGTGAAGATCATTGCTTGCAGTTAATATTTTCCTAAGTTTCATGTCTTCCAACTTCTTTCAAGCTCTTATGGAAATTTCTCAGTAAGTGAAGTTTTGGTACTTGGGTGGTGGTGCCGTGGTGGTTAGGTTCAGAAGTAGGTTAGTTCGAACTAGAAGTGATACAGATTTCTTTTTGTGAGAAAATTATAGTTCCTCAAATCTCAGTAACTTGTGATCCTAACATTTTGAACTATACTGAAAGACGCCTAAAACTCCATATTTGGAAACTGAGGACTGTGCCTTTTTGCATAATAAGACAAGAATGTCCTGCTTACCTTTATAAAAATCTTTCTTAATAAGCATTATCAAGATTCAAGGGGCCTCAAATACCTGTGATTCTAATTATTTTAGATAATACTACATGAAGCCTAAAGCCTCTCTCTTGGAAACGAAGGATGGCTCTTCGGATAATATGGCAAAGGTTTCTTCTTTACCTTTCTTCGAGCTTCTCTAAGTTTAGGCAGTTCATATGGAAAGAAAGTACATTCATTTTAACATACAGATCGTGTGTAGAGTGCATGCTTCCTTATTTTTCTGAAAGAACAAAAAGTTGAATTAGTCTTTATTCTAGAAGGATTGCTGACAAGACTCTACCGAGCGAACTCTGAAGTATTTTTCAGTCTTCTGGTTCTAGAAAGCTTCATAGAGGTACAGAATTAACCCATGCTTCAGATTCTTGTTGGATGTTGGGGCTTTTGAGTTGAATTTCAAGGACTCTATTGGAGCTTTACGTTCACCTAGGCTTTGCAAGTTCTATAGAGTGGTGACCCAGTGTAAAATATTTGTTGAGAATGTAAATGTCAGTCCATTTAGCAAAAAATTATTGGTGATCTTGGTATTGATTTAAATGGAATTTCTGCAAGATTGTTCTGTTCCTTTACTGCTTGAGACTTGTGAGAATACCTATTAGTCCTGTGGCAATTATGTTGGAAGAACAATTTCCCTTTGAGGCCTCTTATAAATCTCATCAGCATTTTTTTTTTCCTTGAAATATTTGTCTAACAATCGACAAGAATGTTTTCTAACAATTTGAGATAGCTTAAGTTACTCGACGAGTCAAGACTGGAACGTATTTTTTGTTCTTTTCAATAGATTTTTGTATTTTCCAAGCATCCTTGAAGTGTATCTATAAAGTGTTGTGTACTCAATCTGGAGAAAGAAGAGATTGTGTGTGGGGAGAGGGAACTTTTTGGGGGCTACATCTTTGTATCATTTGTTTTGAAAAAAGGGCGGGTGATGTGGGAAGAATTGATGCATTTCTAAATATGGATCATTTGAGCAGTTTCAAAGCCCCCAGTGGTTGGTAAAATCTCTGGCTGAGTATTAGAGATTGTTTTCATTTGTTAAAAGCTGGATTCTTTCCTTACCTTTTCCTCTAGGTTATTGTAACTTTAGATTTTGCAATATACTTTGGGAACTAGGGAACCATCAGCATGATTGTTATTCCTTCCTGTATGTCTTCATGCAGGGCAATGAACACAGACAAAGTGGATCTGCTGTACCTAAAGCGTGTGGATGCAGTTCTGTTCTTCAATATATCTATTTTCATTTTCCTGAAACACATGCAAAAAGTTCCATGCTCACGTTGTATCTACTTCAGTTTGCAAGCACATCAGAGAGTCCATATCCTGTGCAGAGAGCAAATCATATACTTGAGGGAACTGCGTGCAGTTTGGTTCGTAAGGCCTGATTGACCTGAGAGGGGATTATGAGAGTCTTTCTTTGCCTGGGCTTATACTTTCAGAAAATGAACAAGTCGAAAACCAATACCCCTGGGAAGCTGATCCGAAAAATGTTCTGACCGGCTCTATGCTTTGGTTCTTGCTTTGTGTACGTGCCATAGATGTTATGAAGTGAAAAATCAAATGTCTTGCTATAGTGCTACATGTCTCACATATTTTTTAGGTAGAAGTTATGCTGACTGTATAAGAAATGAAAACCTCAAATTTGTTTATTTCCAGCCTGTATGTTGAAGCACATGAAATGCTGACTTCTACTTCCAACTGATATTGTTATTCATCTGCTTCTGAAATTCTTTATTTTCCAATTTAGTATCTATCTTGTCTAAGGAATTACTTAAGCTTATTTTCAATGTGGTGGTCTGATTTCTTTGCCCCTTCCCATTGTATAAAACACATTTACAGAATCATGAGTGGGCATTGTGGCTTTGAGTCCAAATTTCAATTAGATTTACCATCAAAGCTTACACAACAACGACTCCAGTGGAATCCTACAAGTGGGGTCTGAGAAAAATAGAATGTACGTAAACAAATTCAATAATTCTTGATAGTGAGTATCTGAACTGGTCGTTGTTCAAGAATTCTTGTTTTATCTAACATTTCAATATATTTTTCCACAATATTGGTCTTTTACAAACCTAAAAAAATTAAAAGAAAAAGAATGTAAGATACAAAGTGTTCATAGATTTGTGTCAAAGAAACTTATTTTTATTGGTCAATATGTCACAAAATAGGTGAATACATATGTGTCAACCGCATTTTTCATTTATTTTACTTATTACAAAACAGACTAGAGCATCATGATTAACAAATAAAATCCCTATTGGCTAACTGTCTAAGTGTAGGACCTAGTGTTAGTAGGCCAGTAGGGGTCAACTAAATAACCTGCTCCTAATTACAAGTATAATTAGGTGTCCCATTCTTATATTATTAATAGTAGCTGTTCAACCTGCTTCACACACTAAATAAATTATGCTACTTCCCATACGCATAAAATCAACTAATATCTTGTTTTGACAAACCTCTCCCATTCTTCGTTTATATGACATCGTTTAATTTGATATAAAGTTCAAGAAAAACTTTTAAAAATTATGGTCTGAACAAATCTTAGATACTTGTGTGATTGTAAATTATTTCACTAAGAGTAAATGAGAAATTTTAAAATTAAATTATTTTCACTTTTAAAAAGATAATATTTTTTTTGAAACAGATTAAAAAATAATATGTAATAAAGTATTTAAATACAAGTATGTGATTGGAACATGAAAACCACCTTCAGTTTAAATGGTAATATAAGTTCGTTGTTGATGGTCATAACATGCCAAACTCTTACCCAACTATTCCTCATGACGACTCAGTCTGCTAGTTTTTAATAACATTTATCTTAGGGTGTGTTTGGTATGAATGGAAAATATAATATTTTCCTATTATTTCATGTGTTTGATTAATTAAACTGTTTTGAAAAATAAGTCTTTCAAAATCAAGAAAACAAACGACTTTTCTGGATGCAACAACATAGAGATAGAGTAATATTTTATATTTACTTATCGTGTTTTTGGTAAGTTATATATGAATATTTTTTAGATAATATTTTATATTTACTTATCAAACATACAACAACAATAATATACCTAGTGAAATCCCACAAGCGGGGTTTAGGGAGGGTAAAATGTACGCAGACCTTAGGACTACCTCATAGAGATAGAGAGGTTGTTTTTGGAAGGCCCTCAATGACAATACAAGATATAAAGACACGACTAATCCCACTAACTTACAATATCACAAGGCCAAACATCATCCTACTACCTAATATGCAACCTTCACTCCTTTTTATCTAAGGTCATGTCCTCACCAGGTGAAGTTTCGTCATATCCTATCTAATTACCTCCTCCCAATATCTTTTCGATCCACCTCTAACCCTCCACGTAACCCCTAAATCCAACCTCTCACATCTCCTAAACGGAGTGTCGGTACTCCTTCTCTGCACATGCCCAAACCATCGCAGTCTCGCTTCCCTCATCTTGTCAGCCACAGCCACCACCCTTAACTTCTCCTGAATAGTCCCATAAGAAAATCATTTATTTTGCAGAGAAACATTTTCCTTGGATACCAAACACACCCTTAATCTATTATTATCTATGTAATCTGACACACATAAAGGTGGAATTATAATGTAATAAAAAAATATTCTAGTTTGTTCCTAATATACGTTGGATGTACTAGAATAAAAGTTGAAAATTGATTAATATTAGTTAGGATAAGTATTAATAGGATGTATTAATATATATGTTGACCAGGCTGTAGAATACAATAATTAACCCATTAAGCCAACAAACTATCTTCCTCTTAATCATCAAAGGAAAAAAAAAAATTAAACCTTAGGAGCAAAAGCATGGAGAAACCAAAATGTCAAAAACAAACTTTGTCAAGTGTTGCAAATCTTAAGGTTCCTTCAGTAAGTTCTTAATTATGAATTTTTAATTTAATCATCATAAATCCTAGGAAACATCCTCTCTACTTTTGTTACGAGATAGTGGTAAGGTCTGCGTACGTTCTATCGTCCCCAGACCCACTTATGGGATTCAACTGAGTATGTTGTTGTTGTAATCATCGTAAATTTTGTTTTAGTAGCAAGGGAAAAAAATTAATCATGTTTGGAATTGTTTAGTTTTTTTAATTTCTTATATATGAGATATTAGTTTCAGGTGGTGGTGATGAATGCAGATTTGGGATGCACACATTGCAGGCTCAGAATATCTCAAATCATCTCAAGGATAAAAGGTCAGAAAAGACTTAGGTTTATTGTATGTTTGTGAATTTCCCCCATCTTTATTTCAGTTTAATGATTGTGGCGTTTGGAGTAAACTCGTTGTGGTTCGTTTTGATTTATGTTATTCACAAATTAATATTATGAAAACTAGGTCATATCCTTGAATGTACAAAATCACTAATGCTACAGTATATCTATACCTCCATCGTTACACATATCGATAAACGGAAAAAAACATACGTGATGTTGTTTGACTTGCTATGGAGTTTAAGAGAGAAAGAAAAAAATGTTGCTCCCTCTGCTTAAAAAAGAATGACCTAGTTTGAGTTGGCATGGAATTTAAGAAAATAAAGAAGATTTTTTAATTTTGTGGTTGTAAATTAAAGTTATATATTCAAATGTACCAAAATGCGCTTTAATTTTATGGCCTTAATCATATCACGTGAAAACTTGAAATTAAAATGTTATCAAAAAAAGAAAGAAGTCATCCTTTTTGAAACAGACTAAAACAGAAAGTAGGTCATTCTTTTTTAAACGGAGGGAGTATACGTTTGTGTAACTATAAATCATTCCATTAAGAATAAAATGAATATTTTGAAGTTAAATTGTTATTAAATATAAAAATATATTATTCTTTTTTAGATGGACTAAAAAAGAAAATAAGTCGTTAAAATTGAGACAGAAGAAATGTTATATTTGCTTCTATCGAAGCAAGAAACTCAGACGGTTGAGCAGCAACCTGTGATCCATTCAGTTTTTCACTTGCAAAAATGGTGCGCTGGAATTTGGTATGAAATTTATGAATCATATCAAAGTGACATTTGTAGTATAGAAGTTTTACACTTTGTATAATTTGACCCATTGTGACACATTCTTTTACAAATACATATGCTCATTAAGTATTGAAATTTAAACAATTGTGAATTTTATTTGCAGGGTTGAGAGAGTATACAATAGATGTTGGAAAAAAGCAAGTGACTGTTAGAGGAGATGTTAGAAATCATCACCAGGAAAAAGATGGTGCAGTAAAGAGCCACAAGATCAATGAACACCATAGCCGAATTTTCGCCTTCTTCTTTAGTTTACTGAACTTCAATTGGAGCACGACGAAGAAGATGGTTGATTGATCAAATCATGAACAAAGAGTTTGATTTGTCTTTCGATGAACATTCATTCATGGGATTGATCAAATACATATTCTTTCAAGTGTTTTTTTGTTGAGGATCTTATGTTTCAAGTTGAGTACTATGATTTTCTCCTTTTGCCCTAAATGTAACATGCTTAACACAAGTTGGAACGAGGTTGTCAATAATAGATTACCCAGAGAATGCCACTCAAGATCTAATAGTTGGTCCATTCTCAGCCACCTTTTCGAAGCAAAAATACTTCTTGGTGGTTTAGTAAGGGCTTTAGGAAAAGGCATAACTGATCTTATTGGAATGGCAGGGCTACTATACAATATTCGAGAGGTAATAGATGTGACCTATGTGATTTGCTTGCAGCCGCTTTCCGTCTTTTCCAACGTGTCAAACAAATTGGACGCCCAACAAGAAGCACCATTTTTCTCAAAATATATTTGCCAACCATCATATATAGTATAGACCTTTGATCAAACATTTCACAAAGTACTAATGTTTTCAAAGGATATGTCAAAGAAGAGAACATTAAGATAGTCAATCTTGTCCCATCTCACCTTGAATTACCATTCTAAGAATACCATTTTTCATTTGTGCCTCAACCTTCTGAGCTTTACAGCAATCAGTGCTAAACTCAAGACTCCCTCCATATTTCCTCCCCGATTCCTCAGATTCCACTTCAATTTCTCCTTTGCCAGTGAAGTAAACCGTGTTATTCTCTAACCATACCTTAATACCATCTTCACTAACGCCAGGCATTGCCACCCTCACAAGTATACCGTCCTTCACGTTATCCACTTCTAGCACCTCCTTAGGTCCTGCTGACTGAAACGGGTTCTCCATCTTGAATTCTTGTGGAGCACCCGTCACCAGAACTGCAAATAAACACAAGGGAATTGAAAACAGAACTTCAACCTTTAAGTGGAAGTAAGCAAAAACAACAGCTAATCTCAAACTAGTTAGGACTAGCTATATGAATCATTTAATTTCTTTTGATAACACTAGCATCAGGGCCAAATTTCATACACTTCAACTTTACCACCAGAATAGCGCTACCTCCCCCAACATATATTGACACCTCAAGTAACTCTCTGCTCATCAAGGCTTAGGAACATGAAAAGATATCAATTACTGTGTTTTGACAGCTTACACGCACATAGACTATTCCAACAGATACATGTTACCTCCCATTCGCACAGATGCATAGGTACCAAGTGACTCCAATCACCAAAATTGAGCAAAGTTTAGGCAAATGAAAAGAAACCTATAGTTCCATTTTTGGTTTGTTTCATACTCCTGCTCAATTTCTTCTAGGATAAATAAATTAGCAATATTCTCTAAATCTCATACCAATTTGTATACTTTTATTATTTGAATCTCTAACTAACTTAAAAGACTTTGAACACGTAAATATCGTTGATCTCTCTCAAATGATCACTCAATTAATTGTTATTATATGAGAAAGTCACCTTTCATCTTGATTCCAATTTTTTCTTCAATAAAAGAAAATAATTCTCCAAGATAATAGTTATAGTTGAATATCGACTCAACATAATATATAGAGTAAATTCTACCTAATTCAAATGCACAAAATCATATAACATGAAGTGTAAATAAGAAAACGAGCTAAACGAATGGATCAATTACTTGGCTCAGTAGAGTTCTTCTGTTCCTTGCTCAAGGAATTTGAATCTGAGGTTGTAATGGAGGAAAAAAAGCGTGTGATTGAAGGTGCGGCGGTAGTAAATTGGGATTTGGAGCTGAGTAATTTGAACAGCGTTGACGCTCCGGCTGCTTTTCTGAGACTTAGAGCCATTGACATTTTTTTCCGATCGATGAAAGGATATTCACTCTGATTTTTCCGGTCAAGGGTTTTAGACTCGGTTTTTGGAAATGGTACTTCCGATTAGATTGAATGTTTTTTCTTTGGGCCTTGGGCCTAATTTTGGACATTGGGCCCATGTTAACTGCGTGGGTTGAAACATATAGGCCCAACGGCCCATCAACTTATGCAACTCTTTTTCTAGGACCATTATACCCTTGTATGAACTTAAAATTGGGAGGGAAAATCATGCAACTTGTGATATATTGTGAGATTCGTTACGTATCGGAGACAGGAAACCAGCCCAGCAAACTCGATTTCCTGAAGATAGCAACAAAAAACGGAAACTCTTATCGATATTTACCAAACACTTGTAGATATAGCCAAGTTCAGTTGCTACAAAGTTGTAGAGTGGTTGCTGGACCAAACACACACAACATAATCCTATTAAGAGCTTCTGCACTAACTTTACCAGTAAAGTCTGTTGAGATTTTAATAGACAAAGCACTAAAAACTTCAAGAAGCTTAAAAACCTTGTTCATTGCACCTGAAATATCGACAAGATTCACAGCAAACATGTTTATAGAGAATGAACTGATTTTCACTATGTTAATCATGAATAACAAGCTCTTGAAGATAGTTTGATTTCAGTATATCAGAAGTACTCAATCAAGCTTAATAACACATAAAACTTCCAAAAGAAACCAATCTTCTAGTTTAAGTACTCATATCATAACACAGTATGCCTAACAGAACTAACCAATGCTACCTTAAGCACAGGGATGCAAAAACCAATCCGAGTAATCAACCCACTTTTTAAATTCTGACTCAAGCAAGCCACCCCAGCCCTACTGCCAAAAAAGATGTCCCATATAGTGCAGGAGCGCACAGTTTTTTTGCTTACTTTTTTCACTTTCATTCTGAATCCTCAAGTGCATAGGAGAAGAGCTAAGTCTTTACGACAACAACAACCATCATAGAGCAGAGCTAATTCTTTGCTCATAGGAATTTCAGCCTAACAAAAGTATGGAGATTGAATCTCACACAAACACATTTCTCTTCATGGACTAATATGTTGTTAAAATAAGATAAATAAAAACCCCTTGCTACCCTCAAATGCTCAAAAATGCTAGATGACAGAAATTTCCAAGACTATATGATCAATAACATATACCAGTACAATACTCACGGGAATTCTGATCAACACGTCAATAATCAAGCTAAAAGAGCAATTGACATCATATAACCCATAGAGTTTCTCAAAATTCATAACGAGTCAACATTGTGTTAATTTTTTCCAACAAAATATCTAAGGAGATATCTATCTGTACACAAGTATTTCAATAATCTTGTGCAAATCTATAGTTCACTATTCACCTAATGGGATCAATGACATGATATTCCACAACAAACTTACTTAACTTTGATCTCATAAGAGCCAGTCACCTCTTGAGGAATCTTCGACTTGGGGATCAGCATCCTAAGAACACCATTCTTCATCTTTGCTTCCATCAACTGAGGCTGATACGAATTCGAACAGATCTCAATGTTGGCACTGTAAGTTCTACTGCTGTCCTCATGTGTAGACTCCTTCTTTCCTTCACCTTTCATGGTGATATTCCCATATACAATCAACACCTTCACATCTTCTTTGTCAATACCCGGCATTTCCATTCTCACGTACATTCCCTCCTCCATATTCTTTGCCTCGTATGCCCCTCGAGGTCCAGAAATTTGAAATGGGTTCTCCATGTATATATCACATACACCTTCACAGAAAGTACGAAAAAAAAAACTCAAAATCATCGGACATTTCTAAAATTGGAATTGGACAACATCATAGGATAGAGTGTACCCCCACCATACCCCTACCTTATGGAGGTAAGAAGACTATTTTCGGAGAACCCTTGGCTCGAGTATAACATATCAAAATATTGAAAAAAGTATAAAAACAATAGTGAAGAAACAAAGCCACAAAATAATGTGATAATCTAAACACAATCAACAAGTGATAGTGAAATCAAAAGCGAGACACTATGAGAAAACAGCTAAACTGCTCGAAAATCAACACAAAACTCCATACCTATTAACCTTCTATCCTATTACACGCAGTGGTGGAGCCACATGTTGATGGGTATCGATTCTACATTAGAAAATTATATAGGTTAGATTAATATATATATATATATATATATATATATATATTACATATTGATATCCCTTGACTTTTTCGTGAATTTACTTCTCTCTATTTTGACACTCCTTAATATAAGTTTTGGCTCTGCTATTGAAAACGCGACCTTCACACCCTCTGGTAAAATTGGAATCTGGAAGAGGCAAAAATTGTTCCAGACATAAAATCAGCACTCTCTAACACATGGTAAGCAGTATAACACCAACTTCTAAATTTGAGTCTGAATCAACAATATTTTCAGGTACTTACCAGTGTTATATCAAAGGCAAAAGGCTCGAACAGTGTTATATATATGTGTATGTGTAGTCCAAGTTTAATACGTAATTATAAGCAGGAACAACAAATACACTATATGAACAAAGAAATTGAAACAAAATTTCAATAAAGTGAAATATCAATTGTTCCTAATTGGCACTTTTGACAACACTGGTACTCAATTAGCCCAGAAGAATCAAGTCGCACGTAAGAAGAGGCAGTCAAAATTCTGCTAAACGAAATTGAGCTAAAAAGAGAGAAAAAGGATAGTACCGCGTTGAACAGGAAACTGCTCAGATCGAACAAAGGAACCTCCACAGGCATTGATGGTAAAACTTTCTTCATTAATCCACAACGGGCGCACTACCTGTGTGGCTGAAGAAACGAGAAGTTAACGGTGCAAATGAACCAGTAAGTCCTCGGGAAGAAGAAAGAATTGATGAAGAGCTCATTATCCGTAAAGCAACCAAAAGCCAGGTTGATTTTAATTTTATTTTTTTTCTAAATTTTAAATTAAACATGTTTCGTAAATTGTTAGTTGTTAAAATGTTAATTAAAAATTTTTAAGCAACGATTAAGAAACAATTGTTAAAATAGGTTAATTAAAAATAATTAATTAATTATTAATATATTAATTAGCGAAAAAACTAAATTCAATTAAAATATAAAAAACTTTAAAAAACTTTAAAGCGAGACGGAGCTATGCAACGCAGAACGGGTTGAAAATAGAAAAAATCATGACAAGACAAGACGTTTTAAAAAATTTAAAGATTGAGCTCAACCCGTCCTACACCTATTTACACTCACAGTGTAAATTGCGAGGTAAAATAGACCTTATTCAAAAATAAAAATAATAAAAAAAGTTGTATTTTTTACTGCTTTAGGTATATAATTGGAATAAAACTTAGATTTTCACCAGATTAACTTTAAAAGAACGCCAATGAAATTAACTAATGAAAATTACTAAGGTTTTAGAATAAAAGTGAGACATAAGTTTCTGAAGGCATAAGTAGTAATTTATTGCCCAAGTTCAAATTCAAAATCTCAAACTATAGATTATATTCATAATTTTAAATTAATATTTAAACTTGCATTTTTAAATTTAAAATTAAATCTCAAGTGATTAGCATTGTACACACTTAAGAGTACCTTAAAATTATGATTTGATATCAAATCTTAAATTATTCGGACCATACACCCACGGGAGAATAGAGGAATTTCAACTGTCCATCCTTCCAAATATGGGTTATTCTCGTTTCTTTTACTTTTTCATTCTCTCATATTATTCCATTTCGTGCATACTTTTTCGTGTATAAGAAATATTATACCTCCTCTAATAAAAAACAATTTCACCTTAAAATACACAAATATACAAAAATAATTTTAGAAATCTCCCTTTTTCTAAAAGGAAATGCCATTCTAAAAGGAAATGCCAAATCAAAAAAGGACATACCAAATCAATAAATACCACAGGACAGAGTATCCATTTTTTTTTTTGTTTTACACTTGTTTTAACAAGCTTTATATTCATAAAGCTGTGGTGGCATATTTAAGATAAGTAGTTCTAAAAAGAATTTATTCTTTTCTACAACTTCTACCTTGTTAAACACCTTACATCATCTATTCTCCAATTTAGCACAATGAATTCTTGTTAGCTCTTACTAGCGTGTCCACATAATAACTACACCAATCTACCCTTCCAATGTAAATGAATGTTCTATCGAAAAATATCTAACCATTGTAATAGAAGTTGGGCTGCTAAAGCTCGTAATAACAAAAACTTGAAGTACAGTGTATTCAACAACCTCCCAGTTAGCTACATGAACAGACCCTTACAACTATATTTCCAATTTTTTAAGCAAGTCATCTTTTATTTTTGAAGACAAACCACTGCAGAAAAACCTAGCTTGGAGAAGGAAAAAAAAAAGGGAGGAAATTTATAACATCGGACCCAAATAGTACAAACTTAGCACAGCTATAAAGCTCACTCAATTTTAACATTAAACACATCCTTCCTTTCTTCTTGTTTCACCTTTGGAACAGCCACTTTCAGCACTCCATTCTTCATCTCTGCCTTAATTCCATCCAATTTGTACAAATTTTGAGGAATTTCCAGTCTCGTAGAGTACCTCCTCCTATACTCTTCATCCTCCGACTCTTTCTCCCCTTCTCCTTTGATGATCAACGTGTTCTCCTCCACCGCAACCTTCACGTTCTCCTTGTCGAGCCCAGGCATATCCATTTTTATATACAGAGCATTGTCGTCCTCTCTCACGTCCCATCCTCTTCTTGCTCCAACTCCTGTGCCCATAGAACGCGGTGCTGCTACAAATGGAGAATCCATCATTTGGTCCATCATGTTTAGAAGTTGGCTCACGCTCCTTGGTGGTGAAAATGGATCAAATACATCTGTCAAATCAGAACTCCAAATGAGTTTACTAAAATTTAAACAGGACCGACTAATTATCATATATTAGATCACAGATCTGCGTAAAACAGGGATAAATTAGTAATCTGAGAAGAAATACACTCGTAAAACCAAATTAAAGTCCAAACGAGTCAAAGCATGCAGTAGTAGCTTGTTTAACAGTAGCATAGCTGAGTAATTATGATGCACTAGCTCATGGATCTGAGTAAAACAGAGATAAATAGGTAACACGAGAAGAAATCAGATACATTTGCAAAACCAAATTGAAGTTAAAACAAGTCGAGAAAACACAGCATTAGCTAGTATAACAGTTATAGAGTCGACTAATTGTCACATAGTACTGAATCACAAAATTCGAGTAAAAACAAAGATTAGAAAAGTAACCTGAGAACAAACTGGGGAAAGCATCCCGGCGGCGAGAGACGGAGCGATCGGGCCGGCGTTCAACATCGACATCACGATCATCCTGGTCATAAGCTGTCATCTGAGTGTTAGTATTGAAGGATCGGAAAGCCGAGGCAGAGCGAAGAGGGTTGCCGAGCCTATTGAAGAGCGATGAGGCAGTAGCCCTCCTGAGAGCAAGTGAAGTTGCCATTTCTGCTATTGCTTACAAGCTTCTGAACCTGAAGAGAAAGAGGTAGCTGTATGAAATTACCGATCGACTGAACTTCACGTTGTCTTCTGTTCTGATGGATAAGGATGACAAATGTGAAATGGTGCTTGGGTTTTATACGTGGTTAGTGACTTGGAGAAGGGGAAAAAAAGGATTCGAGAAACTCATAGAAGCATCTGGTAGAAAGTTCCAGAATTACGCCGTGAAGATGTATGAAAACCTTTCTAGAAGCTAGTAGAACAAGGACACAACGCTTCTAATTAAAATAATGTTTATTTTCTTTAACATCCAAATATATTAATTAAATTCATCAATAAAATATAAAATTAATTTAATAGTTTAATTAGTCCAACTTGGACTATCATCTTTTTACAATTTCAAACTTACATTACTCATGACACCACTAGACCACTACTATGAGAGACTTGTAACATATAGTAACAGATGAATAAAAAAAATGTGGTTGAAACGCATATTATTATTAGACATCAAACACTAAGGGCTTATTTGAAAAATCGCCTTAGTAATTAAATTTGATGTAATTGAATGTAATTATAATTTGCTTAGTTGTCATGTATTTATAATGTTTAACCTGTTTGGTCGGCTATGTTATTAATTGGTCAGTTGAGTCCAATTCACATTGATATAACAACATGGTTTCGCCGTTATAGACAGGTCAATGGAAAAGAAAATTGGGCTAGAAAACTTTCGAATAGCAAGTTGAAAATTTTAAGCTCAGGTCAGACTTGGACAAAATATATGTCATGTGAAGCATGAGGTAATCTAGTAATGGATTGGGACTAGATTCATGAGTTTGACCTTTCAAGTTGATAGTCAAGACAATAATAATTCGGACAAATAAAATTTCTAAAATTAATTTTGACTCAAAGAGTAGATTATTGAACGTTATGACTTGAGGTTGAATGTAAAAGGACTTCATATTAGTAAATCTCATATAATAAACCCGTCGATTTACTTGTGACTTCAAACATGGTGATTATATTATAGATGATATTGTGGTATTTTATTAGTGTGATATATGTGTTTTCATAGTACTTCTTACATATATGTATTATACATATGATTAATGGTGCTTTTAATTATAATCTCATATTTAAAATATATAACATCAAAAAATTAGAAGATTTTCAAATCAAATATGACATACAATTATTATGAATTTGAGTCATCCTACGGCTTTTTTTTTTTTACAAATAAATAAGTAAGGACATTTAGAAAATAAACTTGTAAACTAAAAAATAATTATGTGTTACAATTTTAGTTATTTTAATTCAAATTAAATAATATTTTTTGCCCACATATCAACATTGGCCCGGCCTCATCAAGCCTCAAGGGCCAAGGGTTTAGTTGGGTCGGGCTTATAAGCCCTAGTTCTAAATTAGTTTGAAAAATCATAGCCCGACCCAACCCCAATAATAGGTGGAACTGGGTCAGCCACATGAGTTAAGCCCATTTTGACGACTCTAGCTGAGTCTAGGCAAATTCCATGCAATGGGATAAATCTTAACAAAAATGCTAAGTCCATAAAGGGGGGGGGGGGGGGGGGGGGGCATATATGACACCTAACTTAAGAAAAAAAAGTCTACAAAAACACAGGAGAGATGTTGGTTATATAATAAGCAAGTCCTATCGACTAGTGAGCTATTTCAAAGCTGTGCGAATCAAAGCCTAAAGAGAGTTATGTATTGCATCGATATTGTACAAATTATGTATAAACATATATCAATATTATATAAATAGTATGTAAATGTGTATTGATATTGTATAAATTGTATACAAATGTGCGCCGATATTATAAATAGGTATGTAAAGTATCGACATTATATAAATAGTGCATAATCATGTATCAATATTGTATAAATAATTATATAATGTATCGATGTCGATATTTATTTTACTATCATGCAATCTCATTTTAATAAATAAAAAATAATAAAATGAAATAAGTATTTATTTTTTCACAAATGAAATGAAATAATTTAAAATGTTTTTTGCTTTTTAAAAAAAGGGCAACAAAAAGTTTAAATATTGAAAAAGTTTTTTTGATTTTATTTTTTACTTTAACATAGCATAAAAAAAAAGTTCTAGTTTTTTTGTAAAAAAATGAGAAGAAAAAGGCCAAATGGCCAAAATAAAAAAAAATAGCACTACTAATATAAAGAAATAAAAAAAAAAATCAATAGCCCAACATGAGCATTAATTGTTAGCTATTTTATATGGCAACTTGCCAAATTGAAACCAAAAATAGCTGAATGATTATGTTTGTTGTAGATATGTTGTTGAAAGGTTATTTTAGGTAAAAAAAAATGAGTTATTTTTTGTGTAAATATTTTTTCTCACTGGCCTATGGGTGTAATTATTCCTTTTAAAGACGTGCGAATCCAGGCTCAAAGCTGATAATATCACGAATGGAATGACCCATTGCCAATGGTATCAGAGCCATTTTTATGTCAGTTTTGTTGATGTAAGCCAGAGTTTAATTAAATTTGGGCATGGTAAAATAAATCTCAATATTAAGTCTAGAGTTGTTAAAACGGGCTAGCCAGCTTGTGGGCCAAAAAATTTGAAGGTTTAGGGTAGACTGACCCTTCATTTGAAAGGGCCTTGAAAGGATCACCCTAACCCTAGTAGGGTCACAGGTTGGGGCGGGCTAGCCCTTTCTTTTTCTAAATAATTTTTTTTTATTTTTCAATCTAAATTTAAACTTAAAATTCCGTTAATATATTAAAATTTTTAACATGTCTGACAAAATTATATGAAAGAACATAATAAGTACAATCAGAATATGCATTATACATATGATTAATGGTGTTTTCAATTACAATCTCATATTTGAAATATATAACATCAAAAAATGAGAAGATTTTCAAATCAAATATGACATATAATTATCATAAATTTGAGTCATCATACGACTAATTTTTTTCTACAAATAAATAAGTAAAGACATTTAGAAAACAAACTTGTAAACTAAAGAATAATTATGCATTACAATTTTAGTTATTTTAATTCAAATTAAATAATATTTTCGACTCATAGATTAACTCTGGCCCGACCTCATCAAGCCTCAAGGGCCAAGGGTTTAGTTAGGTAGGGGTTATAAGCCCTAGTTCTAAATGAGCTTGAAAAATCATAGCCCGACCCAACTCCAATAATAGTTGGTGCTGGGCTGGCCACACGAGTTAAGCCCATCTTGACGGCTCTAGCTGAGTCTAGGCAAATTTCATGCAGTGGGGCAAACCTTAACAAAAATGCTAAGTCCATAAAAGGGGGCATATGTGACACCCAACTTAAGATAAAAAGTCTCACATTGACAAAAACACAGGAGAAATGTTGGTTATATAATAAGCAAGTCCTATCGATTAGTGAGCTATTTCAAAGCCGTGTGAATCTAAGCCTAAAGGGGCAATATCAATAGCGCACTAGGCCATTACATCGTCACTAGGACTGAGCATAAAGTTTTGAAAATTAAATTACTTAACCGAATCAAAATTTTTGATAATCTAGTATTCGGGAATAAAATTTAGCATTACAGTATTAGGGTTTGAATATGGTATGACTTAATATTAAATTGATTACTATTTTTAGTATAGCTGACAACTAAAATAGAGGTAATACAGAGTGAGAATTGCTGCTATCACCAGCCAGAGTCTCCTTTTTTCACTGATCATTTCTGTAGATCAAAGAAATATAGAAGGACATAAGAAAGCCTGAGTTGCTAGATGATAAATAGTAGGTGTTCTCACTTTTCAATAACTAAGGAACTATTAAAGCAAATCAACTGGACCCATAAGGTCCTACACTCATAGTAATACATTTCCAGAAGTGGAAAAATTAGGAAACAGAGAAGCCTATGCTGAAGAAGGGGAAACATAATTGAAGCAAGTAATCTAATTGGAAAGCAAATCGGGATTTTAATCCTTATTTTCCTGTACCTCATTTGTGTGTATGCAATAGCTCGCAAATCACGTAGGAAATGAAAACTAGGCAAGCCTGGTTATGATGAGCTCCACCCATGAAGGCAAACCTTTTGCTTTTACTGACAAGAGATTTTGAACTTGAGATCTACAACATGAAAGTCCAAGCCCAAACTATTGGTCCACCCGAAGGATCCACAAAGGAAGTAATTAACCAGTGAACTTTTCTCACTTATCTCTCTCTTCTTCTTTTCAGAACCATATATAGCATAAAAGAAAGAGGGAAGAAATGTAGAATTAAACATGAAAAGAGTGAAATTCACTTAATTGCATCATCTACTAGATTTCAAGATAAAGCATGTTAGAAGAATCAACACTGAAGAAAAAAAACTAAAAATATTTACTACTCCATCTATCCCAATTTGTTTGGCGTTGTTTAACCAGATACGAAGTTTCAAAAAGGAAAGAAGACTTTTGAAACTTTAACTTATCTATGAATAAACTATCAAAGTACCCTTCTAACAAACAATCTTGTATCTGGTGGAGCCAACAAGAAGTCACCGATCTTGCTCCGCCACTGATCATATATAATAGGTTTGCTATGTTGCGACTTGCCTAATTATTAAATTTTGACTAAAATTCCACTCGTATAAGCTTACTCATATTGTCAATCTCAAATTTGTATTTATTAGCCATGCATGCAACAATATTCATAAACATTGAAAAGGTAGGAGCAACACTATACCAAAATTTATAAAGTGATTCTTTCACTTGAATTTTGTCAGTAAATAGGTTGCCTTATTTAATATAGTTACTCTTTTTATTTAGAAACAATTGACAACACCAAGAAACTTCAAATAAAAGATTGAAATTCTTCATTTGGCAACTCAAGTTCTTGTCTTTGATGCTATAATTTGATTTTTCAGCTCTTCCATTGGTTGTCCAAGTCCTTCTATCACCTAAAAGATTAAAGAAAGAAACTATGATCATCTAGTTTCTGTTTCCAGCAAATTTAGTACTGTAGTAAAAAGAAAATTTCAATACTAACCGACGTTGTGTCCTTAAGAGCAGCTTCCAATGCCTGGATTTTCTGTGCCATAAATATCGTATCGATGTACATTAGTACAGAGGAAGAACCAGGAAGAGGTGAAAAATCCATGGACTTGAGGAAAAAACAACTTACTGATTTTGTATCATCGATAACGCTTTGAAGTGTGAGGATTTTCTGTAGAAATGGCTGTCCAAAAGTATCATCTCTTGATGGAGTAGTATCATAGATTTCCTTAATACTTGCATTATCCGGCTGCATTTACAAAGCTCGAGATCAGACCCTCCATTCTTAGATATTTTATGCTATATCGACAAACTTGTTATCGATGTTTTTCTGAAATTAAATTTGCTTACAGTAACACCACCAAAGGAATCTTTTGGAGTAAAACAATTTGTTTCTTCATCGTTGCCATTCTCCTCTTCAGCTTCGAGCATTGCCTATAAAAAAATGTGACATCTTCCTCAACATATTCAGACATACTATGATATACCAAACATAAACTTCTGACTAGCACTATATGTAATTTGAATCAAAATAGCAACAGGTTAAAACCTGAAGTACAGTTGTAACCGAAGGGTCATTCCACGGTCCTTTATCGCTAAAGAGACAGCCTCCATAGTCGGAACAAGCGCAGTTGCCACCAAGGAAAGTTGGAAGGTTACTGCACTAGCAATTTTCATGCATCAGAATAAAACAACTCCTACACCAACCTGGGGTAGGCGTATTTGCATCCATTCAGGCGCTAAACATGAATTGGAAAAAGTCTAAGTTGATTAATTTTTACCTTGGATCAATAACTTCAAGTAAGGTCTTTGTGTAGCTGCTCCCGAGCACCTGTAATTGTGATGTATGTCTTAAAGTACGATTTCCTTCCCTAATTGGCCTAGATTAGTCAAGAAACATAGAGGGAGGGCTGCGGGAAAGTAAAAGAAAGTACTTGAATCTTTGCTAGGGTGCGTTGATCAATAAATGTCTTGATTACTTTCCACAGGACTTTAAATCCAGATCCAGCATTAATGATAAAAAGGCGATGCAGCGTCTGCAAAAGTGCAAGTTGATGATATGGAGTTAAAGGAAATGATTCGGAAAATGATTAATCAACAAGAGCTCCATTTTAGTAAGAGAAACAAAAGGTTGATCAACTATAGATTATGAAACTCTGTTTGGAACAGAATAAGGTCACTATTAAGACTTAACTAACAATTCACTCCAATGAAAGATAACTCAGGCGAAGGAAAAGGATACTACACTGAAAAAGGCTAAGAAGTTTATGATCTTAACTTGATAGCCAAGAACGTCTTTTTGATTAATCTTCTAGGAAACAGATTAGCTAATATTAGTTTTCTTGCATTTAAGTCGTTCTTCTTTTACCATATGTTGGCTATTATCATGTGCATAGTAGCACCAAGCCAATATATATTGCTCCTTCGTCCCACTTTCTTATGGAGAGAAAGACTTAACTAAAAAAATTGGTATCTCGACAAGAGAAAGAAAAGACTTGCATCATCTAGCATACCTCTGGATAATAGTGACTGTCAATCTTCTGAATTTCCAGAAAGAGAAATCTTGCAGGCTTCGAAAAATTTGAAATTCCCTGTCAAAGAAGATTGGTTTGTTTCGCTTAGAGATTCTTCGAAGAATAATGAATCTAACCATCCATTTGTTATCAGCAATACAGAATTTCTGGAAGTGCTGAGCATCTATATATGGAACTTTGTCATCAAAGAAGTTTGATTTTCTTTTATAAGTTTACTTGATGACACTCTTACAACTGACATGGTGAAACAACAAAGTGCAGTCAATTATAATCACAAGTTGATCTCCTACAAGTCAACGATTTGTAAAATGTGAAATTCATAACAGGAGAATTAAGGTTGAAATTAGTAAGAACCATACAATATGCCAAATCACACGAAAAATCCAACTTTAAGGAACTATCGCAAGGATATATATTGATACCTATAAATATAGACTTGATAGATCATGCCAGAGATTTGTCCCAATGACCAGATACAGTGACAGATCTAAACTTGCTATATTATGAAGCTTATGAATTTTTAAGACGTGGACTAACACATGATAACAATAACAAGAACACACCCAATATAATCCCACAAAGTGGGATCAATGGAGAGTAGAATATATGCAGACCTTACCCCAATTTTGGAGGTAGAGAGGTTGTTTCCAATAGACTCTCAGCTCTCGGAAAAATGGTTCAAAGCAGTACGGAAAAAAGAATAATGGAAGTGAAAAGGTCATGGCAAAATACTACATATAACATGACAAATCATACGAACACTAATCACAACATAATAATATGATAATTGAAGTACAAGAAATAACATATAGTAGCCAAACTCAAAGGACAAGAGTAATACTATGACTAATAGTACGGAAGGATAAGCGAGACAACGCTCAACTTTCTATTAACCTTCTATCCTAATCCATGTCCTCTATACCACCAATCTAAGGTCATGTCCTTGGTAATATTCTTATCAACACAAATAAAGTGTGAATATTCCTATCAAATAAGTGAAAGATTAAACGGTAGACAAACAAATTTTTACCACATCCTTCACATCCAAGATGCTGACAGTGGAAGCTATGTGTTTCTTGGCAGCAAGTGAACATGCAGGGTATCTCCAGTTCAATGTTTTCTCTTGTTCAGACACATGATATTTCACAAATCTCTCAATAGTAGTTACTTCAAGAAGCCTATTGAGATCTACCCTTCCAAGTCTTTCAATGTAAACTGGTCGACCATATCTATCTACTCCGTGAAAGCCATGAGGATAACACTTTTTAACCTCATTGAATTCCTCAAACCTGAATTCCTGCAACATCATTCGATCCAAACATTGATCAAAGGGCTATCGAACATAGAGCAAATTCTCAATTAAGTTGAATTAATCAGAAAACCACAAACCATAAATTGTTCACTATTAGTGTTTACACAAGTCGAATCAAAGTATGTTTCTGAGATGCACTACCTATGCAAAAAGTCGTTTCAGATTATCGATCTGTACTTGCATTTTTAACAGACATATCCAGTAAATCTGCAAAACACAATGCCTACCAATACAGAACCACTCTGCCACATGCCCACAAAAGCAAAGTCATTTTGCTCTCACATTCAATCAAGCTTTACAAAAAACGTTTCGGGGAAATGAGTCCAGAAACAATACAAAAAATGTAACAGTACAGTCCCACAAAATGGGGTTTGGAGAGGGTAGAGAGTACGTAGACCTTATCCCTACCTGAGAGGTGGAAAGGTTATTTCGATATACCCTCGGATTAAGGAAAACAATCCAAAGTAGTCCCGAACAAAAAGTAAGGGAAGTACTAGAAACAACATATAGTAACAAAACAGAAGCTATAACAAAACAATATGATAATCGACGTAAAACGAACACCAGTTAGTAACAAAAATCAAAGGACAAGAGCCCACTAACAATACTATCTTTCAAAAGAAAAGCATAAATGGCACTCACCTTGGAAATTTCATCCACATGAAACTCCTCTCGCCACTTCAAATAGTTCAAATACATGTTCTTTGCTTTTATAAGATCATAGTCCCTCATTCTAAGAAATCTGTATTCACAAAGAGGAACATCAAACTCAATTTATCTTCTCTTTGCTAACTAAATACTGTTCGCATTACAAATTTTACTGGATTAGAGACATGGAGTGGAACTGCAGTGACTTGCACGATAAAATTTACCTGCGAAGCATACCTTAAAAGTGTATGGTAGTCACTATTTTTCTCAAGCAACTGACTCTCAAGAAAAAGCAACTGACGAAATGAATCAACAATTTGTTCATCTTTAGGATCATGTGATCCTTCAAGAATTGTTTGCAAACTTTTGCTCTTTTGTGCTCTCTTCTTAAATGGAGAAGACATTATGGTTTTCACAGTTCTTGATTTGGTAGACCTCTTGTGCTCTTTTGGTGGAGGTAACTGCCAAAAAGTTTCTATGGGAGGATGGAGAATTTTTGCCTTCTGTTTAGTAGAGTCTCCTTCCTTAGAGCTTGAAGATTTTCTGCTGCCTCTAATGCCAGAGGAAATTAATATTTCCTTTAACGTTTCTTTTGATGTACGCATGTGTGGCTAGTTAAACTGTAAAGAAACAACAGAATCACTTTGCAGTCTAAGAATAGGTTGTCATAATGGTATTATAATATAATGCAGAGGTTCATATCTGAGCTTCCATTACATTCAGAACACAACAAAGTTCAAAGAAAAATTTGATGAAACAAGATAGTTAAATTTCTAGACAATCCAATGACTATAAAAGATGAGACAACAGCAAATTTTATTGACTAGCAACAGAAACAATTCACTTTAAGTGTATTCATCAAAAGCATCAGTGCTGGACATGTTCTAATGGGTATAACAGATTGCTACAAAAATAATAATAACAACACCTCAATCGCAGGCTAGTTGGGCTTAGTTGTATGAATCCTCAATATCATAAATGCTCCATTTAGATACATAATATTTCAATACTCCATATTCAAAGATTATCTAACACTAGGCGATTCTCTAATATACTATAGAGTCTTCTAGTTGGCATCACCTATATGGATTTTCAACTTCCATTGTGCTTTCTTGCTTTTGCTAGATCGACCTAGACTCCGAGATTACTTCTTTACATGTAAATTTAAGTCTGCCTCTTCCTTGTCTTTCATCATAACTTTTTCTCTTGCACTTCTTTCAAACTTATTCCTAATAATGTTATTCTCAAGCCAATGGTCCATCGAAAACAACCTCTCTACCTTGTGCCCACAAAGGTAGAGGTAAGGTCTATGGGCATCTAATCCTCTCCAGACCCCACTTGTGGGACTATACTGGGTTTTTTGTTGTGTTGCACCTCTTCCTCCCCGGACAACTTCAATCATCACATTTTGACATCTCATAACCGGTGCATCTTTAAGTCTACGTAAAACATGGCCAAACCATCTTCAAGCAACATTCCCTCATTCTATCCTCGATATGAGTTCCTTGCACCTTATGACATATTTCTTATCTTATCTAATCTAATATCACACCACACGTCCATTTACATTCACATCTCTGTGACACTCATCTCAATTATATGAGCTTTCGAGGCCCAACTCACTTCCGTACAATATTACAGGAAAAGCTAATAGCAAAAAGAATCCGAAAATCCTTCAAAATGCTGATATCAAAGCCAAATATAACAAGGCATTTTACCATACACATTACACAATGTAACTATATACAACAATAAACCTAGTGAAATTCCACAAAGTGAGGTCTAGGGAGGATAGAGTACACGTAGGCCTTACCACTACCTTTACCTCAAAGAAAGGTGGTTTCAAAAAGACCTCAGCTCAAGCAAATCAAAGCAGTAATTAAAAGAAAAACATGATAGCTGATAGCAAAGCAGTGCAGAACATATACGCAATGAATCATAACAACAATAACAAGATGTAGTCACCAAAACACAGTAAACCACAAAGGATATCAAATACCAAAAACCAAAGACAACATGAATATGCTAATACTACAATCGACACGGGGCTCTACACTTCCACCCAACAACAATCATTATCAAATATAGGATAAAAACAATGAAAGTACAATGAAAAATCAAGAATTGGAAAAGGGGAAGAAAATGATAAAAAGAGAGAAACTTGCCTATAAATTTTGGAAAATTAAGAATGATGTAAAGAGAATGGATTGATTGAGGAATAAAGAAAAGAAGATAAATTGGGTGCATTGAGAGTTATTGAAAGGAATGAACTTTTTGTTACTATTTGGAATCCAACTTTCGAATGTTTTAATGTCAAGAAAACCCCGGGAAACCTTAATGAAACCTAACTAACTATTGTTAGTTAATGCTACTCTTTCCGTCCTAATTAATATGACACATTTTCGTGTAGTCCGTTCAAAAATAATGATGCATTTTTGTATCTAATAGAAATTTAACTTTTAACTCATTTTATGATTTTATTTATGATTCAGTCATACCATCTATGGCTTATTTTAAATCAAATCATAAGTTTCAAAAAATACCAAACAACTTAACATAAACTAGGACAAATAGAGTAATAAGCAATCTAAGTACTACTCACTCAGTTTCATTTTATGGGGTACTCGTTGACTTGGCATGATGTTTTAAGAAAAAAAAATAACTTTTAAAACTTGTGATCTAAAATTATTCATAGATATTTGTGTGACTGACAATCATTTCATTAATGGTAAAAAAAATAATTAATGGTATTATTACAACAACAAAAAGGATAGAATTTAGTTTGTTGATGATAATAAACAATGAATATTTCCCAAAAAAAAAACAAAGTAGAAAATACCTTTTCTCAAACCGAGAGAAATGCATATTCTGATTCTGAAACGTGTAACACTAAGGAAAAGTGTGTGTTTCTTTAGCTATTTGTATTTAAAGGTACAAAATATTTCCTTGAGTAAACTCTGAAAGATATTTATTTTTCAAATTTGATGAAAAAGAAATTATTTTTGGTATTTCAGAAGTATTTAATAAACGTTAGTTGTTAAGTTTAACACAAAAACGTAAAAAAATAATTTAATATGAACTATTTAGAGGTGCATTTGTTAGTATATATTTCAGAGAATTGAGAGAAGTATTTATAAAACATATATAATATGAATTTTATTAATGAATATTATACTTTCTCCGATGATCTATTTTCTTTTTTAATTCGTTTAAAATATATTCGTCTAAGTAATTTTTTCCAAAACATAATGATTATTTTTTCTTGAGAAATTTTTGCATATATCCACTCAAAAATATCTTAATTATGCTCCATAGTTATAGTTTGAGTAGTTACGTTTCGTAACTATAATTACAGCAACATTCGTATAATTTACGCAGCATTTGTATACATTTGTATAATTCAATTCGCAACTTATGTATAGCATTTGTATATTTCGCTATACAATTCGTGCACAGCTTTTGTATAATTCGTTATACAATTCACAGTGTTTTTATTTTGCTATTTAATTTTATTCGAGCACAGCGCTTGAATAAATCGTGCGAATGAGACAAAACTCAAATTACAATTACAGCTAGATGTTTGGCGCGGGCCATAATTAATTTAAACTATAACTGTGTTAGCTAATTAACTAGTATATGTTTGTTTTTGAAAAAATAATATAATTAGACAAACATATGATATGTATTTACATTATACGATTATAGTTTGAAAAAAATACAATTTATAGCTATAGTTAGGATTTTATTGTTATAGTTAGGGTTTTGTTGCTATTTTCTCTCTCCTTTGTTCCTCCCTCTCGTTTCTATCCTCTCTGCAATTTCTTGCAGATGTTACAATTACAAATGTATATCAGTCGCATATATACAATTATTTTGACAGATATACATATACAATTCACCTCTCTCTTCTCTCTCTCTCAATCTCGCTTGCCTCTCTCCTCCCTCCTCTCAATCTCGCTTGCCAGATATACAAATATATATGTATATTTCGCCTCTCTCCTCCTCTCCAGGTCACATAGCCGAGGTTATATTTTGTAAAATATATCTCTTTGACCATATTAAGTTTCAAGCCTAGGCTATTTACGAAAGTTCCCCTTGTTTATTCGAGTAATGTTTCTAATTTGGACGGTAGGCTTAATACTTCTTTTGAAGTGGATCTGCATAATGGATCACCGGAAACCCATTAAGCTTCGGCCCATCAAAATAGTGAGATCAGGGATTATTATTATAGATGGGAAAATTTCATAAATGAGCAAATCTTAAATACAAAATTATATAAGTTAACTACAGTTTTAAAAAATTACACAAAATAACCAACGTTTTTTAAAAAAATGGTTACAAATTCGTGGTCCCAACCCAATTTGTATAAAACCAAAAACTTTTCAGACATTCTTATTTCTCTCTCTTCTATACACAATTTTAAAGATTTCTTTCCATTTTCTTCTCCTTCAGTCTCTCTGGATCTTTCCATTTTCTTCTCTTTAATCTTCTCTGCATATTCTTCCAGATTTTCATTCAATTTTAATTCTATTTTTTTGGTGGTTCTTAAATTTTTTTTTTATTTCACTTTCCCCCTTTTTTTCATAAAGCGCACAACTCTAAATTTTTCTAAAAGTCGGATAAATCACAAGCTTACACTACAATGGCCGACGAATCATCATCTAAGAGGATCATTAGAGGTATAGATTTGCATGATAAGTTTAGTATAGATGATTTGCCGTCTTTTTCGTTGGGTATAACCCAAGAGGATGAGCCCATTGCAGGAAGCATTGCAAGAGATAAGGCTAGTGTAAAAATTAGATCCAAGAAGCGGATTGATAATGTTCATCGGCCAAGCACTTCCAAAAGGAAGATGAAAGATGTGGATCTGGATTCCGGCAGTGACGAAGCAAAGAAAAATGGGGACGGCTCTGATTTTAACAAACCAAACGAAATCGAAGAGGACAACGAGGTTCAATTTTATTTTTTTTGTAAAAAAATTGTTAGCAAAAAATTGTTTGACATATAGGTAAGCATATAAATATGAAAGTAATTTCTTTTTGTTTGTATTAAAAAAAAATTGTTTGTAAAAAAAAATTATACTTTCAAATTAAAAGCACAAAGTATACACTTATGTATACTTTTTATGTAAGATGTAAATGGTATTATTATACATTTTTTATATATACCATTTATGTAAAGTGAATGGTATTTAAATTGTCTTATTATGTATAAGTTATAGTATAGCATTTATGTACAAGTATACTATTATACACTTTTATTATACAAGCACACTGTCTGAGTAATTATACAATTACAACTGTGTTTTTTGCCAACACATTATACAACTGCATAAGCACAAACGCAAGTGCAAGTATATACACAATTGCATATATATATATTTTAAGATGTGTATGAGTAATTATACAAATTTTATACCTGGACACGTTTAAGATGTGTTTTTATACAATTGCATAAAAAAATTATACAATTTCAGACAATTTTATACACTGCAGATTCTAGATTTGAATCAATGATATTCATTGTACTTCAATTTTATACACTGCAGTATATACATATACACACAGTGGAATTCCCACATATATATATATATATATATATATATATATATATATATATATATATACACACACAAAATATTCAATTCAAAAACATTTACATATACACAAAAATTATTTTTTATACACACAAAATTTGGTTGGGTACATACATATTCAACAGTTTGCATGCGATTTCATTCATTTCGACGAACAACTTATACTTACACAATATATCTGATGTTTAAATTATTCATCTTTTATCTATCGTAATGTTAGATATATATTAATCAACCGTATAAATACATATATGCGCAATCACGAACGACAACATCAAGTTGTACCATTTTATACTACAAAATTAACATTTTAATGCACACATCAGTCCAGTAACACCACTACTACTACATGTTCCTACGATCCAAAAATCAACAAATAAAGACAACTAAAAATGTTTTTTTTGTATAAAATGGAGATTGCTATTAACAAAAAAGGGCAAGAATTTCAAATTCAAATAAACCGCAATATTTGTTCATCACGATTTTTAGTAATTCGTATAATACCATGAATTCATAGGATCAAACGTATAAAAAACAAAATGAAAAATCAAATTTACCTCAGTAGAATTGGTATAGATCAGCGGCTTTTTTTTTACAGCATTACTTGTCTCCAAATATTTTTCCTTTTTTAGATTTATGTTTAGAGATTCATAATAGGTAATAATTATTGCATATATTTACCTTCCATTATTTAAAGGAATGTTTCCTTTATTGTATTCAATCAACAATTAATGAACATTTAATGCCAGCTATTCTTTTTTGTATAAAATATTAGTCTAATACTGTTTTATACAAAGAACAGTACATGAAAAGGCTGTATAATGTAATTTTCTAAACTATGGCTATTTTAACCTATTATGTTTCACTAGGTGGTTGTTTTTAAAAAATCCACTTATTAGATATTCAAATTAACTTTTTTCTTTGGCAACAACTTACAAATATTTTTAATGTAATTACTTTTCATGTTAATTTTAAATACATAAGTTTTATTTCAATAATAACAATATGGGACCAATTTCTGTTCTTTCACCAAATTAGATGCTTTACTTTTGTATCTTTAATCTCCAATAAAATATGAGATGCTAACTAATACAATGATTAAGTTGGTATATTGATTAATTAAGTCATTATAAAATATCTCCAGTGCAGTAGGATTTTATAATAATCATTCTCTATAATGACATTTTATTATAAATTTTTCATGTCGTGTTATATTATATTAATTTTTTATAATATCATTTTTTAAAAAAGTACTAAAAACCTATTTCTCCTTTGTTCCCTTTCTTTCCCTTTGCAATATCTAGTTTATTTTGCTTATAGGTTGTTGAGTCAAGAGTTCCCCTATCTACTTCTATACGAGGTAGTGGGAAGGTCTGCGTACATTTCTACCCTCCCCAGACCCCACTTGTGGGATTTAACTGCGTATGTTGTTGTTGTTGCTGTTGAGAAAAGTACTAAAAACACTTTTGAACTTGATATAAATTATTAATTTCGTCTCTAAACTATTGACAGACTTAAAAACACTCATCAACTTGGCGAACTAAGCTTAAATACACGCTTGAACTTGGCATGAATTATTAGTTTCGTCTCTAAACTATTGATAGGCTTAAAAACACTCCTGAACTTCACGAACTGGGCTTAGATACACCCCTCTCATGCCACATGGTATAGCAAGTGAGTACAATTTATTCGAAGTGCGTAAAAGGTTAAAAAAAATCACATCAACCTTAATTTTCTCTTTTTAAAAAAAAAAAATCCCTTTAATTTTTAGTTACCAACTACTAGAATACTCTTCTTCTTCCCATTTAACATTTCCTCTATTAATGGTGACCCCAAAACAAGATCCAAATTTTTTTTTCATTCTCATTTTTAAATGTTTGATTCTCTTTCTTTTCCTATTTTGTTTATGATTATTTTTTGTCAATGTAAACTTTCGGCAACATTAAAAGTTTTATGGTTGGATAACAATCTCGTAAGAAGATTTTGGGATTGTAAAAATATGGCAACAAATGAAACTCTACAAAATTTATAAGTTGCAGAAACATGAAGTTGAGAGATGTTTTTAAGCCTATCAATAGTTTAGGAACGAAAATAATAATTCGTACCAAGTTCGAGGGTGTATTTAAGCTTACTTCTTCAAGTTGAAGGATGTTTTTAAGTTTATCAGTACTTTAGGGACCAAACTAATAATTCGTGTCAAATTCGAGGGTGTATTTAAGCTTAGTTCGCCAAGTTGAGGGATTTTTTAAGCCTATCAATAGTTTAGAAACGAAACTAATAATTTGTGTCAAGTTCGATGGTGTTTTTAGTACTTCTCCCTATCATTTTTCTATAGAAACCAAAAGAAAAATATTCAAACAAATGATCATTGGTTTAAAAAAGTTTATCTGTATTTTAAAAAGTCTTTGGCCTCTCTATTGCTACACCTAGAAATACAAATTTCATACTTCATTCGTCTCATTTTATGTGGCACCCTTTGGTTTGGAATGGTGTATAAGAAAAAAAAAGACTTTTGAAATTTGTAGTCTAAAATTATTTTTAGATATTTATGTGGCCGAGAATCATTTCAGTAAGACTAAAAGAGGAATTTTGAAGTTAAATTATTTCCAATTAAAGTAAAGCGACATTTTTTTTTAAATGGATCAAAAAGAAAAGGGTTTCACATTAAATGAGACAGAGAAAGTAATATTTTCTCAAGTCACTAGGAGCCACTAAAGAAAACTTTTGACATTTTAAATTTTCATATTTTAGATATCTTAATTAGTTTTTTCAAAAGACAATTTTTGACTCATCACAATCATTGCAATAGTCATCATCTTTTGTTATATTGTCTTTGACCAAGACAAGTTTGTTGTGTACATATAATTGCTCTTTGATCTATTAACATATGTAATGGGATTGTATTTAATTATGGGGACCAAAAAATTACTTGAATATACTCCATAAATTGGTGGAAAAGACTAATATTGAGTGTGATTCTTGATAAATTTAGAACCATAGAAATCTTCAATTATTGTTGCTTAAGAATTCAATGATTCAAAACTTTGCATGATGGACATTTGGTATAACCATGATTCTTGGAAGTTCCTTTCATGATTTACCAATGAACTCTCAATGTCTCAAAATAAATATTATTTCTAAAAAAATTGTGTCCATTAAAAAAATAAATAAATGTGATGTGTAGTTTATCAAACTATTTATAGTTTTTAGTTTATATAAAGTGAATTATTCAAAAAAAAAATCATTGTTTAAAATAATATTTATATTAAATGTATTATTGAGATTTGTTTTTATAGTTCAAAATAAATAAGACGAGGGTTCCTAGGAAACAGCCTCTCCACTGCTATGTGGTAGTGGTAAGGTTTGCGTACATCTTACCCTACCCAGACCCCACTTGTGGGATTCTACTGGGTATGTTGTTGTTGTTGTAGTTCAAAATAAATAAATTATTTAAAATTCAACAGAATTGTTGGAACTTTTTTTCATATTTATCATTCATTTAATGAGGTTCTTAACTGCTCTTTACATCTACTAAGAGAAAGTTTGACAATAATCAAAAGAGTAATAGTCAAAAGTATCATTTTATTTGTGTCCCTAAATATTTTTATTAAGTAATATGTCATACCTCAACAATTTCCTTAATCCCCTTATGGGAAATGGTATTGGGCCACAAAATTTAACCCTAATTTTAATCACAATAGGAAAAAGACTTATTCACATGATAAATTAAAGGGTATTTAATAATTATCTCTCAAAGATTGAGCACTATTAAAAATGGAGCATAAAATTGGAAAAACACGCTAATTTTTGTCTTGAATTTCTGAAGCGAATATTTATTTTAAGACTTTTTTTTGGTTGAGATAACTCATATTTTATAAACGGAAAGAGTAATCTGCAACATATTTAAAGTACAAAAAAAAACAAAAAGAATCTTCAATTAAAAATTATCTTGAATATAGAGATAAATTCAAAATTTTAATTTAGCAATTACGTATTATTACTTTGAGACAAAAATAAATACAGACACAAATACTAATCAAATTTGAGATACTTTCTTCGTCCATCTTTACTTGTCCCCTATTGACTTGGCACACGAATTAAGAAGTAGTAAATAATGGGGTAATTTTATCAAATTATCCTTTTGAATATAATAAATATAATATCTTGAAAAATATAATAAGAAAATGATTATAGTTAGTGATAAGGATAAATTAGGAACTAAGTGTAAAATTATCTCTTAATTTCATAAAGTGAAAAAATATTGTTAAATATCCTAAAATAGTATAGAGGACAAGTAAAGATGAACGGGGAGAGTATGAATTTCCTAATAAAAGTAGAGAAAATATTTTAAAAATATTCTTTTGTTTTATTTACTTAACATTCAAATATAAATTAAAAATACCTTCTTCTTTTTTTCACACCAAATATATTTTAAATCTTTGGCTCCACCACTATCAATAATAGCTACCTGATGGGAGACAATTCCCTCCCCTTTTATTTCTTTTCCACTTCAAGCCTATTCTTTTTATAACTATTTGAAAAAATAAAAAGTATTTTATTGATTAGATAAATGAAAATGGTTGAACCACTTGGTTGTGTTCAAGCCATTGTTTTTAAGTCTAGGTTTTCACTTATTATAGTTTTTTGTTGCTATTAGTCTAACTACATACAAAGATGGTTCCCTACCAAAAAGCACAAATTGCATATAAATTTCAAAAATAGACAACTGGAAATAAGGATTGGGGTTGGTTGAATATATTTTCCAAAATAACCTAATCCCCTTTTTGTAAGGCCCGCACAGAAATATGCCACAGATGTAAGTAAACTAATTGCTAGCTCTACTATTATTATTGTTGTTATTGTGTACGTGTCCATCTTTCGCGAACTTTTCAAATGGCTGTGATTTGAAGCAAAGCCAACCAATGATAAACAAATTTATGCTGATTATTCTTTTTATAATCTGTTTTAAGAAACATTACTTAAATTTTATTTTTTATACTTAATAGAATTAATTATAATCATATATATAGGCATAATAATATTTTAAATTAATTTTTTTTTATACAAATAATATCAAATTAAATAATGTCACGTTATTAAAACAGGAAAAATACTTTAGGAGTTGTGATGATTGGTGATGGACTAGCACTGATTTGTTTTATATTTTTCCTTTTATTTTTTTAATTGGTGAATCTACTTTATGTTTGGTGGAATGGGAACAAATAAAGGGCAAGCTGGCAATATAATCTTTCTTTGGGAAGAAAATAAAAAAGGAATAAGAGGAGGGAAATGCCTTTAAACTTTTTGGGATTGTTTTATTTGTTTTTTTTGTTAATATGCTGATTCATATATGTTCTCATTATTATCTTATCTCGTAAAATATATAACTAAATAATTTTTAAAAAAATTTAATAATATGATGCCCTAATTAAAAAAATCAACATTAACTATAAATTTTATCTTTAATTTAATTTTTACTATTTTTAGTCATAAAATTTATCTTTTTGCTAAAATTTATATTTTGAATAGGCCCTTGCACGAACGATAAACCCACATAGGGTTATATAAGAATTTGGGGTGTACTCCATATGGAAGAAAGTTTTTATTTTTTTCAAAAAATATTTTTTATTCTCATGAATTTTTTCATATTTGATTAATTAAATTTTTTTAAAAAATGAGAGCTAAAGTGTTAAACGTCAAAACATAGTGTCCACGAATTTTTACTATGAAAAAAGGAATAAGAAGTATCTAGAAATAATAATAATAATAATAGTCCACACGAGTGGCTAATAGGAAAATACTGTACAGTGGGAGACAGCTAAGCGATGAGCAGACGCACACGTTTCTAGATTTTGGGCCCCACTTTTTTATATGACGTCATCTTTCTGCAAAAGCTGATAAACGATTGGCGGCGTGCTTTGTCTTCTTTCGCCACGTGTTCCTTTTATTTGACCTCCAAATCTTCATTGGCTCACCTTTCAACTCCATTAAATATGTTATTGCTCGCTCCATTACAATTTCTTTATCATATTTTCAATTTAAAATAAAAATTCGATGGTTTTTTAATTTTTAAAATTAAATAACATTTTATATAATTTATATTTCTACCTTTCATTTTAATTGAATTTGTAGGGGTAATACATAAAGAAAAATATTAAAAGACAAAGTTTAAATCGTAAATATGCAGTGGACTTTATATCCTAAAAAATAAAAAAATTCAATAAATAAAAGGCAGTTATGAAAAAATAATCAATTATTCATCTTGAATTTCTTCAACTATTCAGAATATTGAAAAAAATCAAAAAAGTTCAACTGATTTGAATAACAGGGAATATATTTATAATTATAAATTTTAGAAATATGTGTACAATACTAGATTTGATCCTATTAAACACTTCTATCTTATTTGATACTCTCCACAGTCCTTTTTAATGTTAATTGTACTGTTCGTTTAGGTGTCTAAGTAAAAAATGAGGAAAAGTTTTGGTGTTTATTTATAAGTTAAGCCTAAATTTATATAATTTGATTTTTCTGAATCACATGCATAACGATAGCTTGGGAATGTACATATCAGACAATCAAGTTAAACCAAATCAACAATGAAGTCAAATCAATAAAAAGAAAATCGATTTATGATTTAATTAATTTAGTATTGAAAAATGTAAAATCGATCGTTCTTTATTTAGTTTGATTTTGGAAAACAATTAAATCCAAAAACATGATGTGCGTGTGCGTATATATATATATATATATGTATATATATATATATATATATATTGTATGTACGTATGTATATGTATATTGTCTTTTTTTATAGATAAACATGATAATTATAATCTACTTTGTAAGTATTTTTAAAATTAAATGTACAACAATTAATGTTTAGAAAATATAGTATATCATATTTGAGATTGAAATATAAATAAAAATATTAACATGTATTGTGACATCTCCTAAATTTTTGATATATTTTTCTAAGACAATATTTTGGAGATGTTATTGTACATGTTTTTGAATTTTATTTATTCAAGTATCTTTGACAAGTTATTACGGATGTTCATGATTTGGATCAAAATCAAATCAATATTAAATAAATTAATTTTATTTGAGTTTGGTTTTAGTTTTTAAAAAATAGTTAGTGTTTGATTTGAGTTTGAATTTTCTCAAAAAAAAAAAATCAAAGAAACAACCAAACCAAACTGACAAATTATATTTATACATATATAATACATTATTTATGAAAATAATTTAAAAGATATGGTATACGTTTGCATCAAATTTTATTTTTTTAATCTACTTATAAAATGCATGAATACTCTAAACGAGAATATTTACCTTGTTGATTTCATGTATATGATGTCTATGACAATTTTTGGTTGGACTAGAAATGCCACCATTTCTTCCTTCTAAGCCAAAATGATGAGTTTTTCTTTTTCTTTTTTGTAAATTTAGTGATTGAAAGTTCTATTATCGATCGTTCTGATTATCTTTTATTTTAAATGAATTTTTGTGTACGATTAATAATCGAATAATCGAATCAAACAAAATCGAAACAAATAACAACCAAATCGATACATATATATTATAATTGGTTTAGTTTGATTTTGAGAATTTAAAAATTAATTAAGTTGGTTGAGTTTTAATTTTAATTAATAATCGACTCAAACAGACCCGTGAAAATCCTTACCGGTCATTAAATCACTCACACATGTATCAATTATATCAATTCTCTTGAATTGGAAACCTAAAATGTTGCATTAAATCACAACAATCCTTTCAATTTGATTTCTTATTAAATCATCTTATAAGAAAATCAATTGAAACCGAAATGGAAAAAATCATTTTCATTGATTTGATTTATAATTTATATGAACTCAAACGTACTCATTTATTTAAGAAGCGGTTTAAATAAAAAAGCTTTCATTTTCAGGAGCCAAATCAGACCTCTGTTTGATGAGGTATCAACAGTTGTATTTGTACGCTTTCACATAAATATTTGAATTCAAAATGTCATTTCCATTTTAAATATACTGTAAAAAGAAAAAACCTTTGAATTTCTTTTTTTTGCAAATGCAGTTGATTTAGCAATGTCATTTAAGTAAACTACTCAAGCAAATATCATCACAATCTGAAAAAATAAACACTAAGAACCGAAGAATTTTAGTAACTCAGTTGGTTGAATATCTGAATTTCCACCTTGTTGGCAAGGGTTTGATTCCTCATATTGTAATCCTTCACTCTCCATTTCCCCCTTCCCCCAATTTACACCGGAAAAAAATAAATACTAAGAGCCAGTTAAAATAATCAACAAAATAATTAACAAATCCAATTTCAAAAAATTTACATCCACATTTTATTCCTTTGTCCTCCATTCTTTTTTTCCTGTCTATTTTTCATTATTTTTGTCTAATATGTACCAAAACTCCAGCTATACAATAACATACAGAAACGGAAAAAATATCTACACTTTTATTCTCAAAATAGACCCGACCCGACCCGACCACCAGCCCGACCCTACTTGACCTGACCCTCAAAGTCAAAGTCAACGTCAAATTTGATAACCTACGCAAGGGCGCACGTTAGTGCTGATTCAAGTTATCCCACAAAGATGCGCATTTCCTCTTTGCAAATCCAACTCTTTTCTTTTCCAAATCATAAACAACCTCAAATCCTTGTTGAAAATAATTTCCTAATATCCCTGCGGGCCCACTTTCCCCTTCATCACCACCGCTCATCAGCATCACACAACCAACTTTCCTTTTCACTTTCTCATCATCAAGGAACTCATAAAAGTAGTTTCTCCTAGGCATCACCACACTGGAATTTCCCCCAAAATGTAACAACAGCTGTGGCACATTTGAACCGGATGAAGAACCGGTATCCATGTAGTAACACGGGCGAAGCCCGAGTGTTTCCTCAACCCGGTTCGCTCGTTTGTAAAACGGTCCAACTCTCCGGACGAACTCAGTCACCACTATTTCATAGAACTTCAAAGGTAACATAGTAAAAGTCGTACCGGAATCCACCACCATTCCGCCGTTTCCTCTTCTGTCAACTCGCCGTAAATTCGCCGGCGCCGGAATCTTAGTTTTTCCGATTGATACTGCTTCGAGTCCAACGCTGTAGAAATATGGGTGTTTTGGGTTTTCCAGCATTGGGGTGTAAGCGTAATCGATGAAATAATTCTTCATCTGTTTCATCTTTTCATCAACTGAGTATCGACCGAGAATGAGCGGACTCGGTCGATGAACTCGATTGGTGTCAAAAGAGTGAGAAACCAAGCAATAAGAGAAGTAATTTCCGATTTCTGGTGAATGGTTCGCGAGTTGCGCCGGCAATGAAAGAGTCCCACGGCCAAAACCAGCTACTCCGATGGGTTCACCAAGAGCACTGTGAGCACACCCAAATGTAAAATTCTTCAAACTCAACGACGGCGATGACATGGGTATAGATAATTCATCACTGTATAGCTTCGCGATAAAACTTCCATCACCATAAGCATAGTAAAAAGGGGGACACGAATAGGACTTGCAATCAGATATTTCAATATCTTCAAGTGGGCATTTCGCAATAGTGCAGAGGTCGGAGGACGGTAGCTTAGAGTGAACGGCTGAGCAAGCACGTGACTTGCACGAGACAGGGACGGCGGAGGTGAGATTGATAGGGCCAGGGTTAGGGATAAAGGTAGGATTGTACTTGTTTTCACAGAGGATACAATCAAAGGGGTGGCAGGGGAGCCAAACGACGTCGCTGCCAGTATCCATGTACAGAGAAATAGTCTGAGCCCCAAGTGAAAAGGAGAGTGTGTAATCACTTCCCGGAGTTAGAGGTAGCGAAACTTGACGGTGGGGATGACGATGGTGGCGGAGGCGAGTGGCAGAGTGGACGGTGGTGGATTTGAGAAGATGGTGAGTACTGTTGAATTGGGTTCTTGAAAAAGAATGAGTTAGAGGGAAAACCAACGTCCCAGAAGCAAAAGATAAAAGGAACAGTGAGAAAAAAGCTAAAGGAGTGAAGAAAACAGAGGAAGAAAAAGCCATTGTTAGGAAAACAGAGCAAACCGAGAGCTTTTTCAGAAACAGAGTATTCTTTCAGATAAAAACTATGTACTGGACCTTATCTTTTATGTACAGAGAGAGAGAAAGAGAGAAATTAATTGGTGGATTTTTCTTTGTTTGTTGTATGTAAAAGAGTGGAAGAAATGAGAGGTTTATATAAAGGGGTGGCAGAGGAGAAGAGAAGGAAGCTGCCACTGGTTTGGTGAGGATTTAGGGGAGGGTTTATGAGAAATAGTAATCTTTTAATTGTACCTAAAAAGAAGGGTCACTGCCCATTTGCCAAAGCCAAAAACCAAGCAGGGTAATTTCCGTCCAGCTTTCTCTTTGATTTCAAACGATTATTTCGCCATCATTTCAACACCTCAACATTGCGTGCTTGACTATTGAATTTGTGCGATGGGTGATATTTGATATTGATTAATTTTTTTTATTCAACTTTATATGATAATTATAAAATGTGATTCAATTTTTCTTTTTTTATTAATATTTAAAATATTTCGACATACAAAATTAACAATACAAGAATTTCCGTTTAGGTTTGTACTAAGCTCGTGTCACATAGAAGCACACACCTCACTCTTATTATAAAAATTCAGCCAATACAGCTAAATCTATGATAAGTCTACCTTTGCCACTAGATAGACCACACACACTTTTTCACAGGTTAAACACATGTCTAATAAAAAACAAGTAATATCCTCAACTATTAGATCAATTTGAATTTCGAAAATACAAGTTCAAATTATCCTCAGTTGTCGGATCAATTCAACAACAACAACATAATCAGTGAAATCACACAAGTAGGGTCTAGGGGAGAATAGAATGTACGCAGACCTTACTACTACCTCATAAAAGTAGAAAAGTTTTTTGTTGGATCAATTCGAATTTCAAAAATATAAGTTCAATTAATGTTGCTGATTAGGCCATAAACGTTGGAAATTATATCACGGCCTTGCCTCAAGTAAATTTGATTTTAACAGAAGTCATTAGGGCATGACATATGTTCACAATTATATTTTTTATTTATTTTTCATTATATATTTGATGCATTACTCTTGCAATTCGATTAATTAAAATTCGTACAAGAAGATATTCTTTAGAATCAAGCGTTTTTTATTAAAAATGTTTCGAATCAAAGATCTATCATTAAAGTGAATACTTATCATCACACGTTAGGACCTTTGGTGGTGACAATTGTATTTGGAATTAATAGTGCCATGCTTTTTTAGTACGAAGGGAGCAGTAAAAAGTACAGTAATAGTAATATGGTATCCTTGCAGAGAAGTAAAGACAAGTCATGAATCAATTTGGTGCCTACACGAAACGCACATTCAGAGAGTGGGTAAAAATTAAGAACTTGGAACTGACTGCACCTAATAAATCCATTTCATCAGGGGTTTGGTATATATATTATCTTTAATAATTTTAACTTTTATATCGTCGGATCATTCAAAAATATACTCCAAAGATCGAATATACCCTTAATCTATATTCAATGTAGAACAATTTTATCTTTTATATTAAAAGTAAAAATTATTTATAGTGACGATTTATAATTCCATCATTTCAAATGAAGGGACGGGCCGTTGCGTGTGGAATTGGTGTGATAGTCGCACTGTCCTTGTGTAGGAAGAAAAGATCAATGATAAGTAAACAAATAAAAATTTTGCTTTGAAAAAAATTATGGTTCATTTGCTAAAGACTTATGAGGGTCAATGGTTAACTAATGAATTTAATACATCATTTGTGTAAAATCTGTTGAGCGTTAAGCGTGTTTAGGGCGTACAGTCGAGTGCTTAGAGCATAAGTCTCATATAACTAAGTCTCACACATGAGTCTTGAAGCGTTTTGCTAGAGCCCCAAGGCACCTAATAAGTCCATTTCATCGGGGGGTTTGGTATATCATCTTTAATACTAATTTTAACTTTTACACTATCAAATCATCCAAAAAAAAATACAATATAGAGCAATTTTATCTTTTATTTCAAAAGTAAAAATTATTTACACTGGCGATTTATAAGCCCGTCCTTTCCAAGGAAGAGACGGGCTGTTGTTTGTGGAATGGTGTGATAGTCGTATAGTGTCATTATGTAGGAAGAAAAGACATGAGACTGATAGAGATTGGGGATTCCCCACTTGATTTTGGTCCTCTTTTGACAAACATTTTATGAAATGTAGGTATGTGGTAAGAATATTTTGAATTCATTATTTGATTTGTATGGAGTTAAAAAAGAATTTTATTGGACACCAATATATTCTCTGTCTATTACCATGAATGTGTCTTGAGTTCTTTGAATCTTGGACTGATAAATATAGTCTTTAAAAAAAATTTAATAAGAAATATATTTTATTGAATCATTTTTTTAATAATATTTTAAATTTTTTAAATTTGATTATTATTATTTCACGTAGTTATTCAATATTAAAAATTATTTTAAAATTATTTTTTTGACTAACTAAAATAAAACTATTTTTTAATATAGAGATTAAATAAAATGAAGTGGAGGGAGTATAAAGAAATTTAGGATGTCCTCAATAACAATTACTTTCATGTAGTTATTCGCTTCGCATGTGTCCTAAAAAAACTTAGTAATTTGTTCGTCTCATTTTATGTGATACTTTTTTTTTTGGTACGATATTCAAGAAAAAAGGAAGATTCTTAAAATTTATAGTTTAAAGTTATTCTTAAATATTTGTATCGCTGAGAATCATTTTATTAAAGGTAAAAAAGAATTTTAACAATAAATTATTTCTAATTAAAGTAAGATAATATTTTTTTTAGGTGGACCTAAAGGAAAGAGTGCCACAAAGGAGAGGGAATAGTATATTTTTTGGGATGACAAATTAAAACTTAAAAGGGATCTTTTGGTTAGTGGGATAAGGTGTGCTAATTCAAAAATTAAGTTTGAAATTAAATTGGTACTTTATTATGCGGAGAATATAAAATAAATTTATTTTCTTAAGTAAATAAAATATAAATTTAATTTTGAATATCTCATCAAAGTTGGTAGTATTATTTTGTACTTTTTCTATTCCATTTAAACTTAATTTGTGAAGCAATATACACATATTAAAAAGAATTCAAAGATAAAATTTAAACTATATTTTTTATTATTGTCCTTTGTGAAGTCATGAATATGTAGTGTAATTTATTTTATAAAAAAATAAAGCTTCATTTATAAATGAAAGGACAAACGTTTATTTTGAACTTTGAACAATTTAACTATTTTAAAAATTGAAAAAAAACCTAAAAAATTTAACTAATTTAGAACGGTGGAAGTACTATCTTCCCGATAGTGGTGAAGCTAGAAATATGTAAAGGTGTTTAAAATTTTAATTTATATCTCTAAAAGTCACTTTTACATATATAGGAAATATTATTTTTTATATACATAATATAATTTTTTCACTAAAGATATTCAAGTAAAAATTATAATTTTAAAATAACTTAATTCACGAATCAAACGTATCCCAAATTGGCTAAAAGTAATAGTGAAGTACAATGACACCCTCTCTTTTTCTTCTGTTCATTTTCAAAATATGTATTAACGTGTCAAATTGTTTTCAAGTGAAACATCATATTCAATTGAGAATGAACATAGTACCAACATATTTTTAAACATATACATTTTCAAAGGCAAGTGCAGTAGAATAAGAAGGCATTTTCACCATAGTTGAATTGACCCTCTTGCCTATTGGCCCACATTAAATGTTTTGAACGAGAGTTTTGGAGTAAATAGTAAAGTTATTGACATGTGATTAGGAAGTTACAGCTTAAGTCTTGGAAACAGGCAGAAATGTAAGGTAAGACTACGTACAATAGACCCTTGTGTACTATTGTCATAGCGTAAGTTTTAGTGTACTGGGCTTGCCCTCTACCTTAAAAAATAAGGATACTTGTTCTACTTAGGTGGTAGCATAAAATAATCTTAATTTTGATGGGTTACGAATGTAAGATGGATTTCCAAGATTCAGTTTTGAAATAAATTTATTCTATATTTGATTAATGATATAAATTTATTTTGGAATTATAATAATTATGCTTATCCAAGTGGATTGATCTAAAGTAAACAAAGCCACTTTCAGTATCAGTAAGTTGATTAGATTACAAATTTTGAATCTTTTTAACTACAGATTTACATTGGAACACTAATCCAAATTAGTTAAAATCTTCTATAATCAATTTATGAAAGAGAGATGGATGATAACAAGAGATACTGCAGTAATTTTACCATATATAATCTTGAAAAATGTGAACAATTTTTTGAAATACTACAATATCTTCTATTTCATATAACTAAATGGGTGTTTTTTAAAGTTATAAATTGGTCAAACGAATTTATAAGTATTTCTTCTCTTATTTATATGTTTAGTGAATATCATAAGTGCTAATAGGCCTAAATTAGCAAAAAAAAATAAATAAAAAAATCATAAATTGTCACTCATAATTTATTATTTTCTATTTATGATTTGATTAAACCTTTTAAGATTTTATCCCAAATATCTTGTGTAACTATCTCTGCGTTCTATTTCTGTCATTTATATGTAAAAATAACTCTGAATTAATATTTTTATAAATAATTTTACGGACATTTTTAGTTTTTTCTTTGAATTAATATTACTTCCAACACTTCTATACAAATAATTATTTATTTGTAAAAAATCAGATTCGATACCTAAAATTATTTTTAAACACTATTCAATATGGAAGTAGTACTTCATTTAATTTCACTCCTTAATAATACTAAAAATATTTTTTTATTTTTAATTATTACTTTTAACATCAAGAACATAATCAAATACTCCCTCTTCTTACTTTTAGTTGTCACTATTTAGCTTTTTAAGGCCAACTTGACTAAATTTTAAAGCTAAATTGGAGTAGATAAATAATATTTAATATCTAAAATTTTAGATGATTGAAAACTATACGAAAAATGTTATAAGTTGCAATCCTTCTCATATTAATATAATAAAAAAAATATATCTCAAAATGTTAGTCAAAATTCATCTAGTTTAACCTCGTTAGGTTAGTCAAAATTCATGTAATAAAATATTTAATTTAAACCCTCTTCAATAAAACATTACACTGTTTCACATATATAAAAATAATATATATTTTTAACTGTAAAACTATATATAAATTAATAAAATATTATAATAAAATATTTATATTAATCGTTATATGTTAAGGAAACATTTGGTTAGTAACAAGTTATTCCATCATGTATATGATATAACTTATTTCATCAGATTAATAAAACAAAAATAATAAAATAAATAATTCAAAAACTATATAATACCTTCAATCAAATATGAGATAAATTAATCTAAAATTTTATACTGAAATTACTATACATCGTACCAAAACACTCTAAAAAGACGCGTAAAAATTTAAAATAGACTAGCTGGTAAAAAGAAATGGAGGGAGTATAGTATCAATCAAGTGGGATGAATCAAGAATGGATAAGCCTAAATCTTTGGACAGGTAACAACCCAGGGAATATTTGAACTTATTTAATTTAATGTCAATTTTTTGAAATTAAATAAAAAGAAATTAAACTCAGAACAAAGTCAACGATGTCAAGGTCAAATAATAAAAGAGATTGTTTCATCAATGGCATGAGCTGTATTAAGGGCACACAGTAAATTCATTGCCCAAAATTAAGGACATTTCTCAGATCTTTTATTGGGATTTGGCTCCACTTATTACCCTTTCTCTTTATTTTCTCACGTGCATATGTTAGATGAGTATCATGCGTCATATTTAAAATTGAAAGATCTAAATTTAAGTTAATTTAACAAATCTCGTGCAGTAGATGTAATTTCTTTTTTCTTAATCAGAGGTCTCGAATTTGAGCTCTGAATATGAAAAAAATCCTTGGTATAAAGAGCTTTTCCCTGAATAAAGTCTTATATAATGCGAGTCTAAAATAGTCACGCTCCAATACTGAGTGATTTTTTTAAAAAAGGTAAGAAAAAAAAGAAAGAAGGAACTAAAATCCCATCTATTATTACAAGGTGCATGGACCTAGTTCCAATGAAATAGGGACAACTATTGCTCTATCCAATGCTCTTGAGTTCAATGTCACTTCATTCTAATAACCCATTGAATATTGATGATGACATTTTCACCATAAAATTAATCATCTTTATTTTTCCCCTCTTATTTATGTTCTCTATATACCAATTGAAATTACTTTGCAAATTGCAAGAAACATGCATTTATTTTTGTATTCATATTGCTATTGAATCTTTAATAGAAAGACTTCCTTTCATAAAGAAGAAGATTACTACGTACACTTAAATAAATTTGAGATGTGCGTAAATTGCCTCTAAGCGATATAATTATTAATTATTTTTCATGCATTTAACGTACGTATCATCTTAAAATATTCTTGTATTTTTTATGATTTAGGCAACCAAAAATTTACATAGTTCATGTGGTCAAAAAAGGGGCACATTTTCACTTGAATAACTCAACTAAGCTTTATAAAAATATCTAACCTAATATAATAGCTTTTGAATAGATTGAGTATATCTTATTTGAAATATCCAAGTGAAAAATCACATCAAATTTTTAAAAAATTAAATCAAATTGGTGATAACATCAGCCCATAGGATCCAAGTAAAATTGACACAGTTATTCACTATAGGAAAACTAAATAGTAAATCCACCTTAAGAAAGATAAACATCCCTTTTTGAATTGAGTGGTTACTTTTTCCCACTCTTTCAAATATATAAATGTAATGGCATAAAGTTATAAACTTACAACCAGTTTGATTGCGAACAAATTATTTCAAAATCAGTCATTTTTAAAATTATTATCTCATTTTTAATATAAAATAAAAATAATATTACAATTTTAAAATAATTCATTGTAAAATTTTACTCTAATCAAATATACAACAACATACCCAGTGGAATCCCACAAGTGGAGTCTGAGGAGGGTTGAATGTACGCACACCTTACCACTACCTCACAGAGGTAGAGAAACTATTTTTCCTAGGAACTCTCGTCTCAAAAACCCAAAAGCAGAATAGCCTAGATATAGAAAAAGAAAAGGACAGAAAAAACACATAATAATATGTAAATACAATAAATTTAATATAACAAAATAAAAACTGACAACAATAAAATATAAAAGCAATGTTTAATCAAATATAGACAAACATAATCAAATTGAAAAAATTTATGACTAAAAAGGAAAATAAATCAAATCAAACCAAACAAAATTTTATTTTATTGCAGAGACGTTCGTAACCTATCTTCGGAGGAAGATTCTGGATTTTGGATAATTTTTGTATTAAGCATTGAATATAGTGGTGGCCCACTTTCCAGCTCACCAACAAAATAAAGACATAAAATTCCTTACGTGGCACCTTACACTTGCTGCCAAACTTATCTGTGGGTCCCATTTTAAGGATAGTTCTATGTTCAGAAATTAGGCCCCTCTTTTTAATGAGAAGGTACACTTTAAACCCATCTCCTTTTATCCTTTTCTATTTTGTCATTTGGACCATTTATTTTGGACATTCAAATCTTGTGTCCTCACTCATTCTCTCAACCTTGTCACTACCATATAATATTTTTTTTGATTTTTTATTAAATCTCCGATATTTAATTTAAAATTTTAAGTACTCACGATTAATTTGAATTCGTATTACGTAAAATTTGATAAAAAAATAGTTCCTGCAAAGTTTTTTCTGTTTTCAATGCTCAAATTCAAGATAATGAAACAATTTTATCCCATCTAACCGTAATACTATCATCATCTTTTTCGTCTGCTTTTTTTCTGAAAAAAACAAAGTCAAGTACATCAAGATACGCTTTTAATAAATGCGATGGCAGAATAAATTTGAGTGCACCTCTAACAATATTAGGTAACTCTAACAATCAAGGTTTGGACAAATAAAAGAAATTGTGTAATATTTTTATCTCTGTTAAGATTTAAACTTAAATCTTCATGATTCTCAATTCATTTTATTGATCACTAGACTGCACGTCGCAGGACATAAAAGTATCTTTACTCAAACTTCCAAATAAGTTGTTCTCAATGGCCATAATATTGGTCCATCAATAATTAAAGGGATTACTCAATTTTGTTGATTTTTTTCCTTTACTCCATATCACAATACCATTGATATAATTGAGATGGATATACATATTCCCAAAAAATTTCAATGAATAACCGACCAAAGCATTATTCTCTTTGAAGGCAAAAGGACAATCCAATGATGTGAAATTTCTACACTTTGATGAATGGGTAAGACCAATATGTCTATCACATGAAGAAATTTGAGAAAGATGATGAGGACAAACACTTGCATCTAAAAGTCCTAGTGATACTTTTTTTTATGACAACGGCTCTGGATGCACACAGGATAAATTTCTGTTTCAATGCAATAACTTGCAAATCATATAGGAGAGGTAACTTGCATTAAGTATGTCCAATACAACGAGCTCGACCCAAAAGGCAAATCTCTTACTTGAGATCTTCAACATGGGAAGCTCCAATCCGACTTTCTACTTAAAAAAAGAAGAAGATAGATATAGATAGATTTGGTATGGGGTTGGCTAATGGAGACCAAAAACAAAGAATTAGGTGGTGAAGTATTTTGATTAAGACTCATGATTATTGCCATACCTATATTGCATTATTAACTTTGAACAACAAGTCTTTCAAGTGTTGTCCACATCTTCCTACTCCCCTATTACTCTTTTCAAATTGTCCTGTTCTTCTATTAAAATAATTACTATGTTACAAATCTAACTAAAATTGAATAGCATCTAGTACATAGGTACACCAAATTCAATGACTAGAATTTTCATTAAAATGACTTGTCCTCAATATAAGTACATAATAATTAACCTTATATATGTATTGTGATTTTTCGATAAAAGAATTTTAATGATGAACCCTTTTTCGCCTCTACTAAAATGTGTGGTTTAATAGTCAACAATACATAGTGTATCGACTTCGTCCTTCTTTAAGAAAGGTCTTTTCTCTTTGGAAAAATTACTTTAGTGAAGGCATTTTAATTAATATTTACCAAAATTAAATATACTTTTATTTTATTACCATCTATAGCAAAAGATAGCAAAATGGGAAATTGGAGAGAATTGAACGAACTTTAACAGAAATATTAGACAATTCAACCAATTTTCTATATATAGTTAAAAAAATTATGTTGCTATAAGTGATAAATTTTTCCTAATTATAGGATAGTTATGTAATTTTCAATATTTTCTAACAGAAATATTGAACAATTCAGTCAATTATGTTGTTCCCATTGCTCGACTAGGTTCGCTTTATTCTTTAATGGACTCAAAGTCACCCAATAACTTCATTCATGAGAGATATACAATAAGTATCTGATAAAATAATTGAGGTGCCCGTAAGTTATACGTATACTATTGTTAAAGGAACACTAAAGTCTATAAAGTATTTTATGCTAAACCTTTTTAATATGAAGAAACATATTTTAATTAATCCAGCATTCTATTGCCACTAGTCAATTAAGTATTACTGATAAAACTGGTGGTTCCCAGTGTGGAATTGCTAATAATTGAGTACATATTTTAATAATTATGCTTTAGTGACTAATAATACTCAACTTGTTGGTAATCCTTACCTAACTCACTTTCAAAATTTTACTATTCATTAAAAAGTGTTACTTTATTGGTTCATATCCATTCTTTATCTACTTGTGAAAAGATTTGTTAAAATAATATAGGAGGGCCTAAGAATTCATCAGTATAATTAATTTGATTATCCTTGTTAATTATTCAATTAAACAACAATGATTGGGAGCTTGAACTACAACCCGATCCAATTTGCTTAGATCAAAATGATTTGAGTCAAATAGGTTAAATAATGGGTTATAGAATGGATCAAGACTCAATCAGACCCAACTTTTACTAAGTTTACTTATTTATTTGTTCTTTTTTAATATTTTATTACTTATTTAAATTATTATTTTTCTAGACTGCATAAAACATATCAAAATTTTTTAAAATGTTTTGACAAAATCTCTCTCGAATCAATTCGGGTAACATATCAACCCAATTTTAAACGGGTTGAAATAAGTTAGGTTAAGATGAGTTGAGCTAATATATGGACAGGTTACTTCAACGGATTGAACAGATTTAGCCAATTTTGCCCTCCCATCTTTATCTACTTGTGAGAAGATTTATTGAAATATTATAGGAGGGCCTAAGAATTCAACAGTGTAATTAATATGATTATCCTTGTTAATTATTTAATTAAACAACAATAATTGGGAACTACCAAAAATTTTGCCGTCAACGTGTGGACCTGCATGGGTTTATAATTTGGATTACTACAAAAAGGACAATAATGAGCTTGGTTCAAAGACTTTTGGTTGTTGACATCCATGAATTTAAAATTAAAACTAATATAGATGTGAATAATAACAAGTGATTTATAAAAATAATTCTTGAATTTTTTTATCCAGAAAAGTTTCATGTTAAAAAACTTTTAGACTAAAAAAGTCAAAATCAACCATTTTCAAAGTTATTGGATAATTTATTGAATGATCACGTATTTACATAATTTATCACATTATTGTGTAAAGAGTTAATTATCATTTTTTTCTTTTTCTTTAATTTACATAATTCCCTTAAAAATGTGGCAATCTGCATACATTAATTCAGTTCCGAATACAAAATTTACTAACAAGTTAGGATTTTTTAATATCACCAAGTAACATTTAAATCATGATACATTGACAATAGAGATAATTTAAGAATAAGAATTAATATATCCAAATAAAAAGAAGATATTTTTGTAAATGGGTGAGAATTATACAAAAATACGATAAATAAAAGAATATAATTAGATAATTTTTTGTATTTATTTATTCTAATCCCCCAGGCGAAAAAAAAGACAGAGATGACACACGCTAGCTCCATGTGTGATCAATTTTCTCCAAGTGTAAAATTCCCAATATGGTAATCCAGTTAATGTTTTACATAAATGGCCACAACTCTTCAGGCCAAGTCTACTAGCAATAGAAAACATTCTTGTGGCTATTTTCAGAAAGAAATTCAAAATTAAGCAAATATATATTAATTAATTATGACTCGCGGCAAATATCTAACTCTAATTACAATTTGAATTTTGTATAATTCACACGATTTATACAAAAACTATGTGCGAATCAAATTATATAGTGAAATATACAAACACCGTGAATTGTCTAACGAGTTATACAAACGTTGTGCACGAACCGTATAATAAAATATACAGATGGTATACGAAAACTGCGAATTATACAAACATATATAAATGTTGCATAAATTATACAAATTCTGCTATAACTACAATCATGAAATATAATTATTCAAACTATCGCTATGAAACATAATTAAGATATTTTTGCATGGCTATATGCTAAAATTCCTCGAGATCTATTATAATCTGTACGGTCCAACACCTAGCAAATACATGATGCAACACAAAAATAGACGAGACTTTTTTTTTTTGATTTCCACTCGGTGTTCAATATCCAATTTAGAATGAATTCGCATTGAAAAATCTCACTTTGGGGATAAAAGGCTACCCACCAAAGAGAGACTCTAGAAATAAAGATGAAGACGTACTCAACTTTAAAGAGGTGTATCCAGGCTAGCTTCATACCATGCTTGTGAGCTAATAAGTCATGGTGCTACTGAAGAATAGCATCACGTAGTGGCAACATCAACCAGCTAATACACTACCACAAAAGAGAGAATGCAACATTTGTTCCTTTAATGAGACAGCTTTGGTTTCGCCAAGTGTCACCTTCTGCATTATTGAAAAGCTGAATGAGTGGTTCTTATTTTTGTACATAATACGCTGACTTATATTACTAGGAGACGTGTCATTTCCCTTGACCTATTTTAGTAGACGAATAAACAAATATATATTAGTTAATTAATCAATATAGTCATAGTTTGAATAAGTTACAGCTCGCGACGAACAACTAACTGTAATTACAGTTTGAGTTTTGTATAATTCACATGATTTATACAATTGTTGTGCACGATTATACAAATATTATAGGAGGGCCTAAGAATTCAACAGTGTAATTAATATGATTATCCTTGTTAATTATTTAATTAAACAACAATAATTGGGAACTACCAAAAATTTTGCCGTCAACGTGTGGACCTGCATGGGTTTATAATTGGGAAAATTTCATAAATGAGCAAATATTAAATACAAAATCACATAAATTGACTACAGTTTCAAAAAATTACACAAACAACCAACCTTTTAAAAAAAAATGGCTACAAATTCGTGGGTCCCAACACACTTTGTATAAAACCAAAAAAAAATTCAACATTCTTATTCTCTCTCTTCTTTACAAGAATTCAAAGATTTCCTTCCATTTCTTGCTCCTTCAATCTTAGCAGGTAAGATTTTCAAAATATTTTCCTTAATCTTCTCTGTCTATTCTTCCAGCTTTTATTCACTTTTAATACCATTTTTTTGGCGCTTTTTAAATTATTATTTGTTTTGAAAATTTCAGTTTCACCCATTTTTTACATAAAACCGCATGCCCTAAATCTTTGAACAGCCGAATAAATCACAAGCTTACACTATAATGGCCGACGAATCAACCTCTAAGAGGATAACTAGAAGTATAAATTTGCATGATAAGTTTAGTATGGATAATTTGCCTTCTTTTTCGTTGGGGATAACTCAAGAGGATGAGCCCATTGCAGGAAACATTGCAAGAGATAGGACTAGTATAGAAATTAGATCCAGGAAGCAGAATGACAATGTTCATCGGCCAAGCATTTCAAAAAGGAAGAGAAAAGATGTGGATCTGAATTCCGGCAGTAGCGAAGCAAAGAAAAATGGGGACGGCTCTGATTTTGACAAAACCAACGAAATCTAAGAGGACAACCAGGTTCAATTTTTTTTTTTAATAAAAAAAATGTTAGACACATAGGTAAACATATAAACATGAAATTAATTTATTTTGTTTGTATAAAAAAAAATATGTTTGTATAAAAAATTTATACTTCACATTAAAAGCACAAGTTATACACTTATGTATACAATTTATGTAAAGTGGTATTATTATACATGTATTTATATATACCATTTATGTAAATGATATGTAAATGGCATTATTATGTATAAGTTATAGTATAGCATTTATGTATAACGTATACTATTATACACTTTTTCTATTCAAGCACACTGTCTGAGTAATTATACATTTACAACTGTGTTCTGCCAACACATTATACAACTGTGTTTCGCCAATACATTATACAACTGCATAAGCACATCTACAGTTCAAGCATTTTTTTATACATCACAAGTATGTATGTTACGTCGGAAAATGACTTCCGGCTTAAAAATTCGATTTACGACTTAATTAGTTTAAGTAAAACCGAATCTTTAAAAAAAATTAGAGTCGCCACTTAATTTTTAGGAAAAATCAAGAAAACCAATTAAATTATTTTAAAAGACTCAACAGAAAAAATCTTTTAAAATCCAAAGAAAAGGGCTCGGGTTCATATTTCTATTTCGGGAAGGTTTTACGCACCCGAAACATCCGCTAACATGCGGTTATCCGACGATTAAATATTTTGACTAACTTTGAAATAATATAATTTTTGTTTTATAAAAAAAAATTTAAGTAATATATTTTAAGAGTAAGAAAATAGAATATTTAAATTGCTATTTATATTTTAATCAATTAAAATTAATTAAGTAAACTAAATAAAGGAAGTTTAATATTAAAATCTAACTAATTTCATTTAATTAAACGGAGTTGAATGAATTTAATCAACTAATTAGAATTTTGAAATCTATTAAATTCTAAGTATTTTAAAGAAAGAGACGTACATATATTTTTTTCAAAAATATTTTAAAGAAAAAGGTGTTTGAAATATTTTAAGAAGTATTTTAAAAGAATTTAATTTCCTAAAGGCGATTTTTATAGTCAAGATCATAAAACGACGTAGATGGCTAACTCGGGGAAACTTAATTAGATTAAAACACAACAAAACAACATAAATTAAAGTTAATGATAAAGATAATAAAATAATTATTTCAAGCAAAATAATATAAACAAAGTAAACAAGATAAATTAAATAGAATTGGGCTTTGACAGGCCCGATTCTCAAAGCCTGCAATAAATCAAATTGTTGGGCCTGCCAAGCCCTTTTAAAGGATGCTGTCCAATTGGGCCTTTGGCCCACATTTCTGCTGCAAGAAGAGAGTTGGGCTTTTGGCCCTCTTCCTTTGAGTTCTGACCCTGTTATATACACTGGTTGTATACCAGTGTATATAGTGTGTATTGCTGCATATAGGTGCGTTGCCACTTCAAAAATAAAACATCCGCAGTTCCGAATAGCCGGACATAAGCCGAGATTGACCCGAGACTCAACGAAATGCAAGGAGGAGTCAAAAATAGACTCGGTACAATATTACATGCAAAGAAAATAAAAATAAGGAATGAGTAATAAGAAATATTATATTTCACAAGTGATATGCAACTCACAACTTGCATGACAACACAAAATGATATCAAATACTAATAAAAGACCTTAAGACTTATGAGAAAAAGAAATTGTACGAATTAGGACAAACACATATAATATAAATATTCACTATATATATAGGTGTATATAGGTGCATAGACGCATGGATATAACAATACATAATATATGTATAGATATAAGCCACTACGAAACGACAATACGGCCAAACAATTTTCGAGTTTCATAAATACATTCATGTATATACATTATGTATATATGTATATAGGTGTATATATAAATACATAGGCATTGTAATACCACTATATGACCAAATAAACTAACAAACTTTCAACTTATATACATTTGTATACATACATGTAGAAATGCACATTATTTGTATATGTATTCATAGATATGGCAGCCCAACAAGCAAATGGATAACATTTAAAGGTAAATTCGAGCTTATATGGATATATATATGTAGATATTCATATATATGTGCGTGTATACAGCTGTATATACACCGTGATACGACTACACTTGCCATATAACCTAACAACTCTCCAAGTTATACATACATATACATGCGCATGCTGATATATATATGATATACAGAAGATAACCAACGAACAATACATATATTCAAACATTCTTCAAGTTTTATACATACATATACATATATATGTCTTTATATACATAGATATACAACAAATAACCGTCAAAACAATCATATATTTAAACATTCTTCAAGTTTTGTACATGTATATGTAGATATTCAGCAATATACAGCCATTCAAACTCATATATACTCAAACACTCTTCAAGTTTTATATATATACGCAGGTATACATCACCTAAACTAACATATACCTAACCATCTTCGAGCTTTGGACATATATACACAGGTATACAGCCTCTAAACTAACATGCACTCAACCATCTTCAAGTTTTGGACGTATATACACAGATATACAGAGATATACAGCATCTAAACTAACATATACTCAACTATCTTCAAGTTTTGGACATATATACACAGATATACAGAGATATACAGCATCTAAACTAACGTATACTCAACTATCTTCATGTTTTATACATGTATACGTAGATATACAACAAAACCAGCCATCGGAGTCAACATATATTCAACTATTCTTCGAGTTTTATACATATATACGCAGATATACAGCAGTATACATAGATATACAGCCAAAACCAGCCATCAAAATCAACATAAATTTAACATTCTTCAAGTTTTATACATACATACGTAGATATACAACAAAACCAGCCATTGGAGTCAACATATATTTAACATTCTTCAAGTTTTATACATGTATACGCAGATATACAGCAGTATACATAGATATACAGCCAAAACCAACCATCAAAATCAACATATATTTAACATTCTTCAAGTTTTATACTTTCATATGCATATATATTTGTATATACATATACATATACAAATATGTATACCAACAATGTCATACTAACAACATACTTTAAATGGTTCAACATTCGGATTCAAACATGTATATTAATTCGAGTTCGAAGAGTGGCGAATATTACCTTTTCCGGGGCAGCGAAGACTGGAACCACGAGCCGAACGATACCACTTCACTGCTATAGGTCTCTTTACAAATTTTCAGACTCCAAAACTAAATCACGAAGAACGTAAGTATTGGATTGTTAAAGTTTTTCACAAATCTTAGAAAAAAGGAAGAAGGCTATCCTGAAACTTTGAAGGCTAAGTTGTTCAAAATTTTCCCCAAAACAAAAAATCTCCTCAATCAGTGTTGGACACTGATTATATAGTCGAAAACAGGGGCAAAAAGGGGAAAAATCTCCAATCAAACTTCAAAAACCGAGACCACCTTACAAGTCTCACATCTCAACCATCGATTTAAATCGATGGTTGAGATTTGAGACACGTAAGGGGGTCTCTTTGACGTGCAAGGATAACGAAAAAGAGGAGATGGAGTGCGTATTTGACCAAACAATGGCCGAAACAGCCACTGTTGGCCTGCAACGTTTTCTGGTTCGCGGCTGTCTCCTTTTTCTGATTTTTCCGCTTTTGGTTCGGGGTTTATGGGGAGAGGGGACGCGTGGGATGGGAGTAATGATGGTTTCTTGGCATTTTTGCCAAGAAAAAAGCTGCCATTTTTTGCTTTCTTTTTCTGGTTTTACGTTGGGGAAGGGGAAGAAGACAAAGGGGGCGGCTGGGTTAGGGATTAAGAGGAAAAAGGGTTTTAATTAAATTGTTTGGGTCGGGTCGGGTTAGGTTGTTGGGTAGGGTTAGGGATTTTCTTTTTTTTTTTTAAAAAAAAACGAAGTGGGCTGGTCTGGGGGTTTTAAAAGGGAAATTGGGCCTGGAATGGATGAGGAAAAAATTAATTAAAGGGAATTGGGCCTGCAGAATAGAATTAGGAATATTTGGGCTTAGGAATAATTTGGGAATTGGGTTTTAGATTTAGGATTTAAAAAAAATGGTTTAAAAATTAGTCACTTACAAATATGACCACTTAAAATGCAATCGATTTGAAATCAATTGATTAATTCGACCACGAGATAAATTAATATAAATTAATCAAAGAGCTTTTTAATATTAACAATTTAAAATAATTAGATTAACTATGGGGTAGTTAATTCTAAAATGATTAAAGTAAAGTAATTAGAGATAAAATCTATTTGAGAATCTTTTTTTTTTTTTTTGAAAAATTAAAAAATACTTAACTATTAATACTTGAAATAAATATAATATGTATTATATATATATGTATATATATAATATGCAAATATTTAAGCGTAATTCAAATTTAAAGCTTTAAACCTAAAAATCACTTGAAAGATATTTTGCATCTTTGAAAGCTAATTATTTCAAATTGTTAAAATTAAAAGCTTGATGATTAATTTGTACTGTTGAGGGTAAAAATTGGGTGTCAACAATGTATATGCATACCTGGAATCTGTATGAAATCACACGATCAAACGTATAAAAAAACAAAATCAAAAATCAACTTTACCTCAGTAGAATTCGTATAGGTCAGCGGCTTTTTTTTTTCAGCATTACTCGTGCTACAGTATTTTCCTTTTTCGGTTTTATGTTTTACAGTATCATAATAGGTAATAAATATTGAATATATTGACATTCCATTATTTAAGAAAACGTTTCCTTTATTATATCTAATCAATAATTAATAAACATTAAATGCCAGCTATTCTTTTCTGTATAAAATATTAGTGTAATACCATTTTATACAAAGCACATACACGTTCAAAAGGCTATAAAATGTAATTTTTAGAACTGTGGCTATTTTAGCTTATTATGTTTCACTAGGTGGTCATTTATGAAAATTCCCCATAATTTGGATTACTACAAAAAGGACAATAATGAGCTTGGTTCAAAGACTTTTGGTTGTTGACATCCATGAATTTAAAATTAAAACTAATATAGATGTGAATAATAACAAGTGATTTATAAAAATAGTTCTTGAATTTTTTTATCCAGAAAAATTTCATGTTAAAAAACTTTTAGACTAAAAAAGTCAAAATCAACCATTTTCAAAGTTATTGGATAATTTATTGAATGATCACGTATTTACATAATTTATCACATTATTGTGTAAAGAGTTAATTATCATTTTTTTCTTTTTCTTTAATTTACATAATTCCCTTAAAAATGTGGCAATCTGCATACATTAATTCAGTTCCGAATACAAAATTTACTAACAAGTTAGGATTTTTTAATATCACCAAGTAACATTTAAATCATGATACATTGACAATAGAAATAATTTAAGAATAAGAATTAATATATCCAAATAAAAAGAAGATATTTTTGTAAATGGGTGAGAATTATAAAAAAATACGATAAATAAAAGAATATAATTAGATAATTTTTTGTATTTATTTATTCTAATCCCCCAGGCGAAAAAAAAGACAGAGATGACACACGCTAGCTCCATGTGTGATCAATTTTCTCCAAGTGTAAAATTCCCAATATGGTAATCCAGTTAATGTTTTACATAAATGGCCACAACTCTTCAGGCCAAGTCTACTAGCAATAGAAAACATTCTTGTGGCTATTTTCGGAAAGAAATTCAAAATTAAGCAAATATATATTAATTAATTATACAAAAACTATGTGCGAATCAAATTATATAGTGAAATATTGTCTAACGAGTTATACAAACGTTGTGCACGAACCGTATAATAAAATATACAGATGGTATACAAAAACTGCGAATTATACAAACATATATAAATGTTGCATAAATTATACAAATTCTGCTATAACTACAATCATGAAATATAATTATTCAAACTATCGTTACAAAACATAATTAAGATATTTTTGCATGGCTATATGCTAAAATTCCTCGAAATCTATTATAATCTGTACGGTCCAACACCTAGCAAATACATGATGCAACACAAAAATAGACGAGATTTTTTTTTTTTGATTTCCACTCGGTATTCAATATCCAATTTAGAATTAGATTAATCTGAATTCGCATTGAAAAATCTCACTTTGGGGATAAAAGGCTACCCACCAAAGAGAGACTCTAGAAATAAAGATGAAGACGTACTCAACTTTAAAGAGGTGTATCCAGGCTAGCTTCATACCATGCTTGTGAGCTAATAAGTCATGGTGCTACTGAAGAATAGCATCACGTAGTGGCAACATCAACCAGCTAATACACTACCACAAAAGAGAGAATGCAACATTTGTTCCTTTAATGAGACAGCTTTGGTTTCGCCAAGTGTCACCCTCTGCATTATTGAAAAGCTGAATGAGTGGTTCTTATTTTTGTACATAATACGCTGACTTATATTACTAGGACACGTGTCATTTCCCTTGACCTATTTTAGTAGACGAATAAATAAATATATACTAGTTAATTAATCAATATAGTCATAGTTTGAATAAGTTAAAGCTCGCGACAAACAACTAACTGTAATTAAAGTTTGAGTTTTGTATAATTCACATGATTTATACAATTGTTGTGCACGATTATACAAAAACTGTGTGAATCAAATTGTATACCGAAATATACAAATATATAGCGGATCATACAAACGTGGTCCACAAATTGTATAGCGGAATATACAAACACTATACAAAAACTGTAACTTGTATAGCAACTTATACAAATATTGCGCGAATTATACAGACGCTACCATAACTGTAGTTATGAAATATAATTACTCAAACTATAACGATGGAGCATAATTAAATTTTATATGTTCGTCACTTATGAAATTTGCTCTTTTATGAAAAAAAAAAGGGGGGGGGGGGGGGGGGGAGGGAGTAAAATGAAGAGAAATCCAGCGGAGGGACACCACGAAGAATTTCTTCTTCCAAAGTTAAGAGGCTTAAAGGGCCTAAAGCCCATCGATTGTCAGTAGAACCCTTTGCAATGCTTCAAATGCCAATAATTCTTGGGTTATTCACACAAATGCCCCTATTTGGGGGATCATCTTAAATTATTGCCCTTAAGCATAAAGTGGACAAAATATCCCTAACATCGAAAAAATAAAAAATATCTTTAATGCAAAAGTTTATAGTTTCGTATCATAATAGTTATGCCTTACAAGGCAAAATAAGTTATGCCCCTTCATTCTTACCGAACTTATGTCATTAGAGGCATACGTTCAATTAATTACTCACAAGTTAGCCTTACAAGGCATAACTTAGTTCCTACCAAACTTATGCTGATAGAAACATAAAGTACAATTTCAGAATGCAAGGCCTTAAAAAATAAGGCATAACTCAGTTCCCAAGTAAGAACCCAAAAGTTATTCCTTAAGTTCTCCACAAAACTTTTGCTGGACAAACCAAAGTTTTGCCTGCAAAATTAGGTCATGATTAAGGGTACTTTGACCTATAACTTTTCATTAAATGAAAAGCAGAGCAAAAATTAAAGACATAGTGTCTCAGTTTGTTATTTTTCTCTAAGCAAGCAGCAGTTTTTCTTGAGAAAAGTTATCACTCCGGAACTACATACCGTAATCTTAATGCCCTTAGTATACAAGCAAACTAAACTATCAGAAAGTGTTTTTTTTTTTTTTTTGCAGTAACGCGCCCAAAAATATACAGGACAAAAGGCTAAAACTATGGCACGAAGGTTTTGCTGAATGTTATTTGAAGCAATGTTATGATTGATATGTACTTTTACCTGATGATCAGAAGAGGAAAAAGAAGCTTTGGTTGATATGCACCCTGAATGGAACAAATCTTCTCATGTTATTTGCCAGTTGAATCCTCAATCTGTTGCTCCAGTGCAGCATTTAAAGCTGGATATTGCTAACCTTCTATGACTATTTTTTAAGCATACATGCAGAGTGGGTATAACTTTGTAAATGGAGAATCTTGTAAAAATAGTTGCACGTGTGGAATTCTAGTGAGACCATATGAGAAAGGAAAAGTTTGTTAAAACTCTGTTTCTGACGCACCAACTCTGTTGAATGCATCAGTTTTGCTCTGTTGTGTTACAGAATGTTTATGCAACAAACAACACACAACAACAACATACCCAGTTGAATCCCACAAGTGGCGTCTGGGGGACAGAATGTTTATGGAGTTCATCAAATAGTCTTTGGTGAAAGAATAAGGTATCACTAGACTGCCTTTATTTTGTCAAAAATCAAAATAGAACACTCTGTAGTAATCTTTTTATAATCAAAACCCTAAGGAACTGCATTCCATTTTGACATTTCTAAGGCTAGGCCCGCCAGTGGTCGGTGGGAAACTCTATTTCTTTCCTCCTTTGCTCTCCGCTTTCTTCATTTTTCCCTTTTTGCCACCCAGATTATTCCTGTATGTTTAGAGGGTTGGGAGGAGCCTAACCTTTCTGCTAGTTTCCCCTGCGCTCTTACTGCTGTTGGTTTGGAGGGCATAGAGGACAAGGACGAGCAACGGACAGTAACATTGAACAAAGAGTACTTCAGAGGCAAAGCAAGATGCAAAATTGAAGAGGTAACCAAGTCTTCTCAATTGGTTGCCTTAAATTTCTCCAATTGACTATCATACTCATTTGGAGGAATCAAGCAGACTTAAATCTATATTCAATGAACTGAAAAAACAGAGGCTCAGCAGCTCACTTGACATCACGTTCTATGTGATTCTTGGGGTATAAGCAACTCATCTAAATCATTGACAATGACCTGTTAACATTTTGACAGCAGTTTTAGATAACAGTGGATTTTTTCTAATGAAAGAAAAAGATAGATAGAAGCCGATTACCTCAAAGTTGTTACCATTAAAAGTGTACTTCACATACAATTGCTTAGGTTCTCCAGGACAAGGATCACAGAAGCCCATAATTCCAGATTTCTTTACACCCTCGTGCAGCTGCATATAAACAATGAGACATTTTAATATCTTATGGGTAAAAAGTAAAACTATCTTGAACAGACAAAATATTGGTTATTGTTCCTGGAACTAGCAAACTGTAAGCAAAAGTATGCCCATATGTAATTATTTTCATCTAAACAGCAATTCCAAAGAAAGCATCCAAACACTAAAAGAACTGCTTATATTGATGAAACAACAAATGTGCAGCTTTTACATGAAAGATGGTCAATTGTGTTCATTTTTTTCTATGAAGTAACAATATATCATTTTTATTGGCATCAAGAAGATGCAAAAGAAGTTGAAAAATTAAGTAACGCTAGCTCCATAACAAATTGATGAACCAATTAGATCATGAAGCCAACAAAATTAAAAAAAAAAATCAATTGGGAAAAATACAGCCTTGAGGAAATTCCAAAATAGAAAAATTAAGTAATGCTAGCTCCATAACAGTTGATCAGCCAATTAGATCAAGGAGCCAACAAAATCGAAAAAATCAATACGGACAGATACAGGCTTAAGGAAAATCTAACTGTAGAGAATAACTAAACATCTAGCTTTCAAAATATGGGTTGGAGTTCAGATTTCACCAATACATCTGTAATTACTTTCGTTCCAAGTAGACTAAACGATTGTGTTACCTGCTACTGAAAGAAAATTTGACTTACGAGAATTCAACCTAGAGAACTTAAAGGGGAAATATCGGAAACCTAATGTGTTAACCACATCGAACCCAAAACATGGGCTAATCCTCACGATATATTAATGTTCCAGAGAAGCACAATTTTGGAAATCTCAGCACTACTACTCGCCAAACACACAAAATGACAAGAAAAGCACCAAGAAGATATTTTGGCAAACTATGATTTGTGTCCATACAGCGCATCTTTTTCTATCTTTTTTTATGTCATCTAAGACAATCACGTCCCTAACCTTCTCTTAACTATTGCAGCTGTTTTAATTATCTTTCCTTTATACCTCTAAATAGCTTTACCTCGTTCAAAGAGAAAACTAATTAAACCAACTATGATAAGCTAAAAAATGTACAATAGGACATCAAATATAAAACAAGGAGTCTTTAAGACAGATAACAAGAAGACACCTATTAAGAACAGTGGATGTGAAAACGGACCTTTAGTTGCCCTGAGTCGCTCACAAGAAAATTTAAAGGTAGAGTGACATCAATGATTTGTGAAGCCACTTCATCTTTAACTTCTTCTATTTGATTTCTGTTCTTCAGAGCTTTACGACTGCCATATAGTGCTTTTGTAACAACCAATCCACCTGTTTCTAGCTGTTTACTTCTTTTCCTATTGGCCACATTTTGCAATAGTTGCTGAGCTTTCTTAGCTGCGGCCCTTGCCTCCCGAACCTACAACAATGTAGTGTGTTAATAACAAAGCTGCAGTAGAGGTTGGCTTCATATTGGTCCATCCATTTATAAGCCCATGGAAATAACCATGAGTGCTTCACCAAGAAAATAATATACATTCCCTAGCATAGCAGCAGAGGCAGTGCACAACAAACTGCATCAAAACTACTAAAGTGGAAAACAAAATGTCGGCTCAGGAATATCCTAAGGTAAAAGTGGCGGGATTGAGAGGATTTATGTACCAAACCCAACTAGCTTGCAATTGAAGCCTAGTTGTTTATCAAACATCCTAATGTCTGGCTGCCAAGAACAGGGGGAACTATTTATAGAATTCAGGCAGCAGCAATGCCAATCACCCAAACTACGTATAATTACCTGGCCAAGAGTTTTATCAATATTCTCTGATTCCTTCTGCTTTTCGCGCTTAAGATAAAAGGGTTTCACAACAAATCTCTGCAGATATAGAAGAGAAGACAGTCAAGAAAAGACAAGAGTATGGAAGTCCTGGAAAATGAGCTATTAAGAAAATTATAAAGTATAATCAACAGGATACATTCTGCTAACACAAGGCCCCGAGGCAATTCAGAATAAATAGTACTCCTACCATTTCAATTTGTTTGTCTTACTTTCTTTTTTTAGCCTGTTTCAAAAAGAATGTCTCTTAAATTATTTTGACAAAATTATAACTTTCCACATGATCTGTTTAAGAATATAAGATCAAAGAGTATTTTGGTGCATTCTACATATCTTTAGTTTAAGACCATAAAATTCAAAAGTCTAATTTACTTTTTTAAACTACGTGCCAAGTCAAAACCAGACAAACAAATTGAAACAGAGGAAATAAAAGTAAAGATATCTCAACAAGAGAGAAATCGGCAATCCCCCCCCCCCCCCAAGCAAAAAAAAACTCAGAATCAAAAGCAATGACTAGAGCAAAAGATATTTCAACCATCCAGGGAAGGAAACAAGTAGATGCAATGTGGACCATCAATTGTATAATCTTCAAAATGGGTAGCAAGACTACCAAGGTAAACCAACTCATAGGTCATCAAATAAAAAAGAAGTTAAATGTTTTGGCATGACAGTATTCACTATGGATATTCATATGTTGATCAGAAGAACTGGGATTCCTATATCAACCAAATTAAGTATTCTATAACAAGAAATACATGAAAGGCAGTAGTAAAGTAAATTCCCCTAGAGAACAATTGAGAACCGCCATGTAGTTAGATATTGACTGGAAAGAAATTTTCAAATGTCAGTTCAAAGAAAGAACACAAACCTTCAGTACAAAATACAGTGAAGTCGGTACCACAAATGCCCCTGTGGCGAAAATAGGGTTCAAATGCCTAGAAAGCAATACCTGCATCCATCCATCGAGATGTAGAAGAAAATAAAAACACTAGCAGTGTGAACAACGAAGATCTTGATTGAGATGAATAATATATAGATAAATGGTAAGTTCTTTGAGCCAACTTTCTTGTAGGAACATAGAGTCTCCACTAACCATAGCAAAGGTCAATTTTTTGGGGGGACACCGCCAGAAGAAAGTAGATTAAAAAGAGCGGAACATATGGTTTAATACAGACCATAGAGATTATAGTCGATCAAACATGTCATTCCATAAGCTTCTTAATGCAAGACAGCAAAGAAAAGCAAAAGAAAATTTCGTTATTTTTCTTTAGGACTCAGTTTATTGGTGATTAGACTAGGCAGAACTAGAGACCCTCTGAATTATTTCATAGTGACTCGCGGCAGTTCAGTTTGAGAAAATGCACCCGCAATACTTGCACTCGCCGTTGCAACAACCCCAAGATATTTCAAGGATGGGTTGCTCAGAGGTAAACGGTAGAACCCACCCAGAAATCATCTTTTAACCCGAGACAGATTAGTGCTCTATTATTTTTGCCAAGGATTACATTGAATGCAAAAATGAAGTGAGGTTTGAAATATAAGCAAAACCTTTCACCTGTATGTGCCAAATTAATTTGCAACTCCTATCTACAAGTTCCACTACAACCAAATACCTTTCAACTGACCAGATATAGTTGTGCTAGTTTTTGATTGTCTCACCAAATTGGATTAAATCATACTTTCCAAATATAATTAACCTAATTTTGGTGAAACCATCAGAACAATCATACATAATATCCAATTAAAATTAGATAAGATCATAAGTGGCAAGAACAACTTTTTTCTATTGTGATTCTTTTGGCGAGATCAGTCAGGAGGAACAAAAGAGAGATGTTTCCTATCAGTCAAAAGCAAATATCTCCCCCCGTGCTCCCACGGTCCACTTACCGAGGAATAGAAAGGAAGGTCATGGTTTGAGAAGTTCAGTAAGGCAAGATTGAAGGCAATATTCAATTCCTTAAGTAGAACTTCTAGTTTAAAGTGTAGGATATAATATTTCATTAGTTCCAAGGGGATGAGATACCAGACTATATTCTTAAAATAAGTGATCTTGCATTAGCTTAGGTTCATTATAATTATAGATCATTATTAGACTCCTGATCATCCTGGTGCCTGGTTAAGATCAAGATTAAGAAGAAGCTGTTGATGCAACAAATTCTGGGGAATATGTACCCAAAATCAAGAATGCATGTGCATGCACATGAACAAGCAAACTGAAAAGGAAACAGAAAGAAAAAGACAAAGGCATGAAATAAAAATAACGCACACAAGCACCAGTTGAGACTACTTACAGGAACAATCAATTTTTGGCCCCCACGATGTAACTCAAACTTCCAAAAGATCCCCTGCGAGCAAAAAAATGGATATGAGGTGTAAAAAAATGAAAATGTAAAATCTTGCAATAATGACTTCTAAAGAATGCTAAAACATGTCTAACAAAAGCACAGACAAAGGTAGACTCCCTCCTCTTTTATAGAAGGGGTGGAAGGAGTTAGTTTGCTAATATATACCTGAATTCCTACAGAATATAGCATCCGAACGGTACTGAATTCAGATATTTTTCTTCCACCTCCCAATTCAAGTTCAAGTGCAGTACTGCAAGATAATATAGAATGTCCTGAGAAGAGGCTACCAATTGAACAGAAAAGTTTGTACATGAAGAAAAATCCAGTAACCTTTTGGGCTTAAATTGAAGATACTCTGGAAACATATTAGAAAAACAAGCTGAAAATTAAAAAAAAATGCCATTCCTGGTTCAAACTAGAGAACAGACAACACAAAGAACTTCAATTGGTTTGAAAATGATATGAGTTGTTGTATTTTTCATACTAGGAGGTTTTCTCTTCCCAGAAGTTGGTAAAGTTTTTACCTAATACCAAGAAAAAATGTGATGGGATAATAAAGTAAACAATCAAGAAGATAATGTGAAATCGCTTATAAGCTTTTACAGATATCTGAACATGCTTTTTTTCCAAGACTAGCAGATTTGCTCTTCCCAGAAGAAATATGAGGGAATAATAAAGTAAATGATCAAGAAGATGATGTGAAATCGCTTATATAACCAGCTTTTAAAGAAATCTGATTACAAAACCGAGGATTTAAAACAATAGCTAATACAAGTTCTGTATCGACTTACTCAAGGTACAATCAAGTACTTGGCCTTAGTCATCACCATTAACGTGTCTACTATCCAAAATTACATACGTGGAGATGAACAAGGATCAGAGAGATTTGATCATTCAACAATAAATCTAAAACAGAATTGCAACACATCAATTGTGCCAGGTATTCATTATCTTATTCAGACCCCAAATCGTTTAGTTTATTTAAGTGAAAAGGCGCAGAATGTTGAGGAGTAGAACCTTCAACTTTAACACAGTAATGTAAGTGAAATACTATTCAAAAAACAAATGAGGAATTATTAACATGAATGAACCTTCCAATTCTGGCTGCGATACGCCCGTGAGATTTTGTGGAAAAGCGGTGGGTGTAATTAGCAGTTGCACCAAATGACCCTGTCCCTAGCTGCATTACGTTTGACGCATATTATATATAAGCAAAAATACTCAAAAGTCTCTCATAATTGGTACTGTTAAGATGCTGCTTGAAGGCAGGTTAACAACTCAATGCTGCTTAATGTCATTTAAACCCAATTACTTGTCATGTTTTGATAAAAGTAGGAAAAGGTCTCTTTGACAGAACATGAATAGGAGTGGCCCAACATGAATATGCACAAATAGACACACAGTTCAAAATATGGTAGGAATTGTCCAACATAAATAGCATTTTATTTACTTCTCACATGAAAGAAAGGAAAATGATAGAGTATTGATGAATAGATCACGTTATGACAGAACCTAATACAATATATCATCACTAACTTCTCCCTGTTCCTGCTTGCACTCCAGTCAGAAATTTGTGGAACATCTAGAGCTCTAAAACAAACTAATGCAAGTGGGAGCAAGAGTGGGAGAACTCATAATCTTATTTTTAAAGAAGAAACCAAGCAAAAACCTTGAATAGAACTCGACCAGCTAGTCCAGTTAAGGGCACATTTCAAGGGCCACCAATCTACACAAGTTGACTTCCCAGATTCTGGTAGCAGAATATTTGGTAACTTCTAAAACTAAAAGTGCCTTTTCTTCCTTATTCTTAATTTTAAATACATTACGGTTACTTCTGTCACTTCTTTTATTTTAATTAGGAATTTACTTCTGAGTTCTCACTTCAATACAGTTTTTTTTTTCAAAACGATACTAAACAAAACAATTGATATTAAAAGTAACATAGCAACATAAATAACCATTTTTATATAATTCAACAGTTTGGTCAGGTTCTTGGGAGACAAGTCATGACCAAGTAATGAAAAGCCTTACTTAGGTGTAGGGAGTTTATGCTTTGTAGCCTACAAAAAAGCTGGGTTTACAATTAATTGGTGTGTGTTCTGCTTGTCCACTGGGTATGTTGTTGTTGTGGTGGTGGTGGTCGTGTTCTGCTTGTCCAGGAAAAAAGTAAGTTGTGGGTCAAGAAGAGGTAAATTGACTATTAAGGAATCCTAATTCCGTATCAACAGGTAGATGACACAATTTCATCTGTTTTTTAACAAAACCAATGAAAATATCTAGAGACCTAATGTCCATGTGGATTTCAAAACACAAGTACAGAATCCCTCGTAACAAGACAAAAGAAAGTGCAAGCCAGCAATTACTTAATTCAAGAACAAACAATGATGACTTTGACAACTCTTGAATAGGAAACAGAAATTTTAGAAGTAGATGTTATAAGAGAATGTAATCAAAAGATAGATGTCTTTAGAGCTGGTCATCAAAAATAAATGTCTTTAAAGCTAAAGCAGAAAAGTGGAACCTTGATCTCTCCCGAAGCAGACCTTTTCTGCTCCTTCTTCTGCCATCTAACAGCTATAGATGACTCTGGACCTAATGAAAGATGTATCTAAAAAAAAATGAAGAGGAAACAGAAAAATATATTATTTTTTCTTGATAAGTCAAAAAGAATGAGCAGATATTGGTAACGCAAGATGCACGAAAATTTCATGCCTCAGCCCCTAAACGAGTATGTTCTAGAATGATCTGGTCCATGAGATCATCAATCTTCTGACTTCAGTCGCGGGCACAAAACATAAAGAATAGTACTCCCTCTGTCCCGTTTCATGTGACACCCTTCCCTTTTTCGCCATCCCCAAAGGAACGTCACCTTACTATAATTAGAACCGATTCAACTTAAAATTTTACTTTTACCCTTAATGAAATGATTTACAATCACATAAATATCTAAGAATTGTTTTTTTTTTATTTGCACCGGGTGTCCGAGTCTTTTTGAGCCCCGACTAATCCCGGAGGTGCACAGGCCCACGGAAAGAGTTTCCTGCAAGTGCACCACAGTTAATTCAAGTTTTACCCAGTCCGATGTCTCTCAGCAATTGTTTGCACCCAGTGGATTTCGAACTTGAGACCTTGAAAGGGAGCAAACCCCAAGGCTCAAGTCAATTACCACCAAGCCAACTCCTTCATATCTAAGAATTGTTCTAAACCACAAATTTCAAAAGTCTTCATTTTTTTTTCTTGAACACCATGCCAAGTCAAACGATGATACCTAAAAAAAAATTTTGTGTGTGTGTTTTGGGGGGGTGAAGAGTAGCAATAAATGAAAATTTTAAGCTTCTAGATGTATACATATATCAACTGAAACATAGCTTACATTTCCATGAGCGGTATCAGAGAGTTGGCGAGTCCAAGTGTTGGAGAGATTAACAGAACCATCTCTTAAGGACATGGCAAGACCCATTGTTGCCGTAGAGTGAACAGATATATGACTGATGAGACAAAGAACAGGTTAACATTTGTCTAAAAATTTTGAGATCTGCAACACATAGCAAACAAATCATCCTACCGAGTTGTCTGTACTCCTAGTAATGCTCTCAAGCCCATAGACCCCATAAACTCTATTGAAGAAACTGATGACATTTGATGCCTAAAAACAACAGATGCAGCACCACCACCGGCATTCCCATTAACTGCCAGATTTCCACCGATGGCAACAGCATTGTTTTTGGATATCTGAGACTGAACTTCACTAGCCATAGCCATCCTGGCAATCAAGCCCAAAAACATGTATGGTAAGATGAGATGATAGAAAGAGGCATTGCTGAATAATCATATAGAAGACAAACTTGGACTTGCTGAATGCTCAACATCCTAAAGAAAATAAAATCTACTTCAAACATTTTACTAACTATGCCTAAACAAGCTTAAGCATTAATATTGCAGTATCGTACAACAGAATAAATTTTGGTGCTTCTATACAAAAACAACAGTGGTGCTAGCAACGCAATACATGTTCCGCTAGAGGAGCTCAATTCTGCAGTCCAAAAGTCTACAGGCTACTCAACTCACTGCTTCTGTTGAAAATGGTATGTATTAAGTTACCGATGTGCACATATAATGGGATCACGACAACCAAAATCTCTTGAGGTAGTAGCCAAAAGGGGTCAGGGAAGACAATTAGGACCAAAGTTCTACAAAAGCATGCAGAGCGACTCTTGTGTATGTTTGATGGTCTTTATTTTATTGAAGACTAAACAAGCTTAGCTAGTTTATTAGGGACACACAACAAGGATTTCTAAAGATGCGCTGTATAATTTTTTGTGCTTCATGGTACAATTCTCAAACCTGGTTTTGCTTCACTACTAGGTCTTAGAAGCACACACTGAAGCTTAAAGAATATAAAGCATAGGCTCATTAGCTCCAAATCCACCAGCATTTCTCCTGGGAAGCTTAGGACGCTTCTTATGCAGATTGTACCACAAAATGATAACTACATACTTAGAAGGAATTAACGTTTTAACGAAGATTTACTTATCAACACGCTAGTTAAAGGAACATGGCTTGCGTATTTATCTAGGATTTAGGACAAAGAATTTTAACATGTACAAAAAGATAGATGAAATAGTTGGCTTATGCCATACCATTGAATTATGATTTACCTAGTCACATATATCTACATCATCACCTTAATCTATAAAAGCACTTAAGACAGAAATACAAAAGTAGTACAGATATTTACCCTTTCATAATGCCATCACCCTCTAAAAACTGTGGCAATGACAGATTTGCCAAAATTGACCCAGAAGGCCGGAGATGCGCTGCAGCCTTTTGAAGTTCATTCTGACGACGTAGTCTTTCAAGTTCTTCCTTGATTTCTTCAACTTTGTTCAGCTTAGTACCAAGTTCCAAACCTGAATTAATCCCTTCCATACCATATATATCATATATTTGTCTTTTTGTCTCATCTGATAAAATTTCATAAGCTTCACATATTCGTTGAAAATTCTCTGTTGCAATTTCCTTCATCTGATACAGGACAAATATGCCATTATATATTCACAACTCGACCTTGTTACACAGGAAATTAAGAAAGCCAGAGAAGTTACTTAGATTTTTAAAAATATAGCTTTTATCGACCCCACTGAGAGATCCCCGCCTTCCGAACGTGAACTAAGAGGAGAAAAGAAGTACAATATCATGGGAAACTGAGTTTTCTATCATATTCCTCCCCTTTAAGCGAAATCAAGCACAGTGACTTTACATCAATATCAAAGGCAAAAAAAAGACTAGCCATAGTTCATACATTCAATCAAACAACTACACCTCAATGGCAAACTATTGAAACCAACTGGATGAAGGTTATATGTACACATTCCATCTAATCAAGACCCATTTCAGCACAACATAATTTATCCCTCAAGGAAAAATAGGCAAACTAGTCTTCTCTAAAAAACTAGTTCAGTTCCAAATCCTCTATACCCCTTCCATTCTTTTCAGGCCCATTTCATTTCCACATTAAACAATTCACCACTTAAGGAAAATAGGCAAACCAGGGGTTCTCTAAAACTAGAACAGTTTCAAAACATATCAAAATGTTGAACTCAGCCCCAACCACAAGCTAGTTGGAGTTGAGCTATACGAATCCTTGGTATCCATTCAGTCCTGTACAAGCCCATTCAATTCTAATATCACAAAATTTATCCTTTAACAGGTAGCAGGTGAAAGGTGAGCTCAAGCTAACCCGGATACAACTGAAATGACCCTTTTAACTCCAAATAAACAAACTAAGGGTTCTTAAAACTAGAAGAGGCCAGGCTGTCACTATATGAATCTTAAGTATCCCTTAAGGCCCACTAAATTCCCATAACAAATAAATTTATCCTTCAACTCAGGTAGCAGTTGGAGGTTGCACTCAAGCTGACCCGGAGACATCAATGAAATACCCTTTTAACTCCAAATACACAAATTAAGGATTCTCAAAACTAGTCGGAGATCAGCTATATGAATCCTATGTATCCATTATATTCAGGCTCAATTTAATTCCAACAACACATAATTTGTTCTTTAATTCAGGTAAAATGTGGAAGATGAATTACCCGGACACAACCGTGAATTACGCTTCAACTCCAAATACACAAATTAATACTTCCCAAACCAAAAACTAGTATAGTACCAAAAAAGACCCAAAAAAATACAGTAACTGAGTACCTCAAGAGCTTGATATTTATCAGGGTGATAGATTTGAGCCCATTGACGATAAGCTTTTCTGATTTCTTCATCGGAAGCTTCTGGAGATATGTGAAGCAATGCATATAACTCTCTATTTTGCGGGCCACTTTCTTCTTCTTTCATATTTACTCTAGGGTTTATAACAGAGACTCAAAAAAGAAAAAAGTAAAAACCCAACAGAGAAGATTCTTAGCTGTTGTGGTAATGATTGAGATAAGAAAAAAACCCTTGTATTAGTTTCGTGGGGTTGGGGTTACAGAGTCGCCATTTCTGAAATCCCTTGCTTGCTGTTCAAGAACAATTACGACTTCTCAGTGGACTTCTTTAGAAACACAACTCACTCTCTAATTTTTTTTAAAAAAAAAAAGGAAAGAAATTCCAGCAACTGTTTTTTTTTTTTTTTTTAAGAAAAATGATTAAAATATATATTCAGTTTATTAATTTTATTATCTTTGATAAATTATCATGCTCACGTCTAGTATTTTCTACCTTTGAAATGATATTTTTGAGATGAGAGTCTTTCGAAAATAATCTCTTATCTCTATGAGATAGTGATAAGATTTACGTATATTTCACCACTTTACTTGTGAAATTTCACTGGTATTTTATTGGTGTTGTTATGTATATTATTGATGGGAAGGGTCCTTTATATATATAAAAAAAGTTAATAGCTTTAGTCCGCAATTTGAATTTTAAAGATTGCTTTTTTAAAATCAATTAAGTTTAATTGAGATAATGCAGTCAAAATTATTTTCAATGATAGACATGAAGAAATGCAAATCGAAGGATTCTCTCCATTTTTTCTAAGTTTCTATTTCAATGAAACTGACATAAATTAGATTTAATTGCTAAAATTTAACCAAACTATGTTAGAGATGTATTCAGTCAGTTAAATCTTAACTATTAAATCTAACTTATGTCATGTGTCAGCTATCAACATAAGAACTTGAGAAAAATTGAGAGAGCGGAGCCTCCTTCCTTAAATCCAAATCCAGCTAAAACGTCAGTTTTTAAGCTCATTGTAACCACGAGTTCCAATAAAAAAAATAAAACCAACACCAGTAATTAAATCGAGCAGAGAAAAAAAAAACATCAATACTTAAATCGAGTAGATACTTATGAATCCAATGATCTTTTTCGCGAGTTAGATTCGAAATTTTAATACATGGCAATAGTTTGTAAAATCCAACCATTTTCAAAATCTAATTTCACAACCGTGTTTTTAAGACTCAAATTTTTGGCCTAATGAAATATACAATTCCTTAGCCCATAATGAAATATACAAAAGCCCATCAGCCTAAAAATCACAAAAAGATCAAAATAGAAAAGGATAAATTACCTAATTAGGCAAACATGTAATTTGTATTTATAATACAATATTATAATTTAAAAAAATTATAATTTATAGTCATAATTAAAATTTGTTGTTATTTTCTCTCTCCCCTCTCTCTCTACAATGCCGTCTGCCTCTCTCATGTGTCTGTCATCTCTCCCTCGTCTCTCTCCTTTCCCTGTCTCCCTATCCCTCACCTATGTCCGCCTCCTTGTCTCAATATGAATAAAAATTATAACAATCAATTATATACAAATACAAATGTTAACTGACGTTTATACAAATGATAAGTGTCAACTTGATACAAATGATAACAATCAATTATATAGATATAAATATTAAACTTGATACAATTGTATTCAAATACAAATTGTTTGTCAATACAATTGATACAACATTAATATATACGATAACAATTGATTATATAAATGTAAATATTGTTCTTTATATGACATTTGATACATTTGTATTTGTTGATACAATTCATTCATTGATACAAATTATATTCATTATAACTATTGTATGCATTGATACATATACGTACTAATTACATATATAAAATTATTCATCAAATATATAAATATAATCATTGATACATAATTACATATGCATACTAGTTACATAAATACAACTATCTAACAGTCTAACAGATACATAAATACAATTCGTCTCACTTCTCTTTGCCCCAAACTCTCTCTCCTCACTCCCAGCTTTCTTAATCTCGCTCTCTCAACTTCTTTTTCTAACATATAGCTACAAATCACGATTTATAAATTATAACTATTTTTGCCTAAGGGAGACTTCAAATTTTGCAATTTGTTTAAACATTCTAGTTGTAGTTTGTAGCAATATAATATTATGATTGCAATGTTCAGACTTTTAAATTATATACATTAGTTTAAATTAGAATAATGATACGATGTATCTAACGGAAGGCAAATATTTGAAGAGGAGGTGCATATTACACTTCTCGCGCATCAAAAATATGAGAATAAAGTCGGAGTTTGCACTTTTGATCCTATTTTATGTTAATTTTTCATTTTTGCTCTCGCAAATTATGGCTCAGCCTTTAGAAAATTTATGTTTTATTAAGCATAAGTTCGATTGCCAAGAACCAAAAATAAACGCTAGATAATTTGAAGGAAAAAAAATAAAGACCAACTTATTTAGAGGGGGAAATTAATAATCAACACTCGAAGGAAAACTGTATAATTATATGAAGTTAGGGATTGTATATGAATAAGTTTAGAATTAACCGTTGAAGCATCTTTTGTATTAAAATCCAAAGAACAAATTTATTCGAGTCTTGATTTAAAATGAACAGTATTTTAATGATTGAATTAAGATTGTTTCAGAATCTTTAAAAAAAAACTATATAGTCCTACTCCCTTCATCTCAAAATATGTGTTTTTGCTTTTTGAGAGTCAATCCATAACTAGACTTTTAAAACCAAATTAAATAAGATTAATTCATTTTAAAAATAAATATAATAAATATTAAAAATTGTAATTTTTCTCGTATTAAAATACAAGAAAAGTGACACATTCATCTGAAACATTTGAGGGGCATTTGACCATGAATTTTTTTCACTTTTTGAGGATTGAATTTCAAAAAAATACATCTCGTCCTAAAAAATTTAAAATTTTAAGAATTTGAAAAATAACCCCCAAAAAAATATTTTCATATTTTTTCCACTTTAAATTTTTCCTAAAAAATCAAAAATAATTTTAATTTTTAAATATTATTTATTTATTTTAATTTCATGTGGCCATTGGGCAGTGCAATAAGCCAAAACATATCCAAATCCCTAAGTTATTTCTAGGGCCGGGCATTCGGTCGGTTCGGTTCAATTTGTGAAATTCGATTTTTCAGTTTAAGAAAAATATAAATCGAAATTGAACTAAAATAAATTCGGTTCAGAACGGGTTTTGCAATTTCGATTCGGTTTATTTCGGTTTGAATATTAATTTTGACTCTTTTTTTTTTTGATAAAAAGTAATTGATTACATACAAGAAAACATTACTACAACTCTATAAAGATAAGCTACTCTATATTAGTAATCAATTAATGAGACCATTATTTAAAAATGTGAACAGTTACATGTATTGAATTACTATCTGAAGTGTCATAACCTATAAATCAAAATTCTACCATTTGATTCCTTCATTCCTTGACATATATGTTCCGGGTTAGCAATTAGGATTTAGGAATTTTATTTTTCACTGAAGTAAAGTAATATTATTTGGAACTAAAATTGGGCGTTCAATAAAGTATATGTTGCCCGGTTAGGCTTGGGAAATTACTAGTTCATGTTGAGCCTATACTATATGTATTATAATTTATAAGTTATAACATATGTAGGCAGCCAAAACTAATAGGTAGTCGAACAAAGGCGAGTTCTTTGGAGCTCTTGTAATATTCTCAGTGAACTTAACCATAATATCATCTTATTTCTGGCCATCTATATATATATATATATTCATATTCTTTGGACTTGTCGAGAAAGATTAGCTAATTTGCCACTATAGCTGTGATATTTCTAAGACATATTATCTTAGGATGTCTGTATATCCTTTATATATACAAGGACACTCTTCCAAAGGTTGTACTATAGCATTTTTATTTTTCCATCAAAGAAGAAGTTTATCTGGATATAAAAAAAAAAATCAGTTTTTCGGTTAACTGAAATAAAAAAAATTAAAACCGATAATCGAACCAAATTATCAATATTTTAAAATTTAAAACCAAAACCGACTGAATAAACCGATTAACCGAAATCAAAATTTAAAAAAATTTAGTTCGGTCGATTTTTTCGGTCCGAACCATGCCCAGGCATAATCATTTCAGTCGTTTTATAAATAAACAACTGTAATTAAATATAAAAAAATTAGAAAAAGTTGTTCCTTATTGTCATGGGATGGTGAAATTCCTAATGAGGAACAGATTCCTTCAAAATTAAATATTTAAATTTCAAATTTTCCTATTTTGATACGTAAAAATCATTTACTAATTATCAAATCGAATGGAAAAAAAAATTATTTTGTAAAATATGTGTAAAAGTGAAGGCTAAACGTAAACTTATAAAGGGTTATGGAACAAAATTCTTTTATCAATAGCAACAACTAAAAGCAGACAGTTTAATTATTTTTTTATTTAATTTTTAAATTGAAGTTTAAGGGAGAATTTAATTCTTAAAGTAACGCGAAAACTATAAAGAATTTTCACCTTTTATATATTTTTGGATAGAGTTCTATAGGACCAAAAGAAAGTTGTATAAGATCCGGTTAGCATCTTATAAATATAATAAAATGCTAAATCATTATCGAGTTCAAATCAAATGAAATTAAGATATTAAAAAATTGTTTCATTTCTCTTTCAATCAAGGACTTTAGCTTCATAGAAAAACATATTACTGTTAAAATACGGAAGAATAATAATTCTCAAGAGTATTAATACCATCTCATGCATCATACATAAATGCATAAAATGCGAATCGAAGATTTTAGCTTAGTAGATTTTTAAAATAAAAAATTACAAAAATTGATGTGATTCCTACTAATTGAGAATTAAAAAGTGGAAGCACTTTTAAGTGATCCAAAATTTTTTATGTACATAAATTCAAAAAAATCATCATATATATTATAATTTTTTATTGAAAAATTCAAGTGAACACTCTCACGATCTCGCTTTATTATTTTGGAAAAAATCCCAAGCTTAAAAACTTATCATTTATCAATAAGGAATCTCATAAATGGCATATAATAATTGGTACTTGTAGTTGAGGATGCTAAATCTAGATGAAATCAAACTTTGGGCATCTAATAGAACAATATAATAGAATCTTTAGATGCCACTTTTCCAAATTGTTTATCATTTTATCCAAGGTTCCAAAAATACAAGCCTTATGTATGTGTAATTCTCCAGAAGATTCTTTGAAATTATTCTGATCATCTCAGAATAAGTGTTATCTTCGTATAAAATTATGTTAATTTAAAAATTAATAATTGTAATGTGTAGTTTATTAAAGGCCAAATACATAAATAGACACCTAAACTTGTCCTCATTTTTCACTTGGACATCTAAACTAAGACATGTTCCTAATAGACACCTCAACTGCTCAGATTTGATCCCATTAAACACTTTTATCCTACTTGGCACTCTCCGGTACTTTTTTTAATTTTTCAGCCAAAAATAAATAGTTGCGATCCAAAAAATTTTTTTTTTTCATAAAAGTAGATTCTAAAAATTCTCAGTTAACCATGTGCAAAAAAAATTTTATTTAAAATTGTAATAATTTTTTTTCCATATGGTTAACGGAGAATTTTGAGAACCTACTTTTATGGAATTTTTTTTTTTTTGGATAACTGAGAATTTTGAGAACCTACTTTTATGAATTTCTTTTTTGGACCGCAGCTATTTATTTTTGGCTGAAAAATTAAAAAAACAGTATCGAAGAATGCCAAGTAGGATAAAAGTGTTTAATGGGATCAAATCTGAGCAGTTGAGGTGTCTATTAGGAACTTGTCTTAGTTTAGGTGTCTAAGTGAAAAATGAGGACAAGTTTAGGTGTCTATTTATGTATTTGGCCTTTATTAAACTATCCATATTTGATAAATACCTCTTGAAAATTGAACACTTTAATAAGTTTTGTGTTGAATTTTTAAGGAAATACTTATTTTGTGACAACAAATTTTTATTAAGGTAACATTATCGGAAAAACATACTAAGGTTTTGTCTTGAATTTCTAAAGTTGCACTTTTTTTTTAGATTATTTTATAGTAAGATGATACTCCTCCTGCTTAACAATAGTTGTCCACTATTGTCTTGGCACAGTGATTAAGAAGCAAATAAATGATAAGGACAATTATATCAAAACATCTTTATTGAATATAAGTCATCTAATTAAAAAATGAGTGTTATTTAATAAGAGGAGTAAATTACACACAGAATGATAAATTATTTTATTGGTTTTATAAATTAAACATACCAAAATAATCTAGTGAACAAGTAAAGATGCATGTAGGGAGTCCTTATTTTGAAACGAATGAAATATTGTATTTATACTTGGGAAAGGGGTAAAAAAATTCCATTAAACCAAGTGAAATAAATAAAAATGTCATTTATTTATAGTTTGATTTAAAATGTCTTTTCCGTTAATACTTTATTGAAAAAATTATAAATGTTGTATTTATTTACATTGAATAAATAATGATGAGTATTAATTGAAATTTTTTACAATTTCCACCACTCAATTTTCTAAGTGCGAGACTCCCAAGTTCTTTTCTTCCCCTTAAGAAGGTGAAAGAAGCATTAATAATTATTATTCTCAGTAGACTTTTAATTGACTATATCATATTTACGTCATTTTTATATCACATATATTATTCATTTATCCTTATTTATGTGATACTGATTCGAGTGTTAATTGAATTTTTTGTATATCATTTAAATATTTTAAATAAAATAATACACGCTATTTTTTTTGTTCCCTTTTATGTGACGTCGATAGATTAAAAATTGAAGTTGTCAAATATCATGATTTATAATATCTTTTATACTTATCTAGATTCATGATAACTTTTACGTAGTTTCCTAATTAGATAAAACATATTATTTTTTCTATCCCCTTTTATGTGACATCGATAGATTAATTTCAATAAGCAATTAATTTTTTTTTAAAGAATTTTACAATAAATAGTTATAACAGGCACGTCAATGAGCAGCTTCCTGCTTGAGCAAGCGGCTGAAGCAGACATGTCGTTCGACAACTGTCTGCTTTAACAACTTCCTAGCCACTTATATGTAGTAGAATAACACTTGTAAAAATGAGAAACATATATCATGATGTTTGACTAGAATCAAACCAAACTTTATTTTATAAGATACACATATACAAAAATAAAGATATAGGGGTGGTAATTGGATTGATTGAATTAATTTTGAGCGGGTTATAATGAGTCAAGATAACACATGAGTTAAAATCTAATCCAACCTAAATTTATCTTGATCAAAATGGGTTGGATCAAAACAAGTTGAGTAACGGGTTATAGAACGGGTCAAAAATCCAACTCGATCCAACTTTTACTAAGTTTTACTTATTTTTTTTTCACAATATTTTAATACTTGATTAAATTATACTTTTATTTATTCTGGCTATATAAAACATATCTAAATTCTAAAAATATTTTGACAAAATATCTCTCGAGTCAATTTGGGTTGTATAGATTGATATACGTTGGATTGATATGGTTGAGCTAATAAATAAGCGGATTATTAACCCGTCCAAACTTCAACGGATTGGACGAGTTAGGTTTAGTTTTGCCACCCATACAAAGATGATTATATTTTGGGAAGCCGAATCAAAACATTTAATTAAAATAAAAAAAAATTACTTACAACTTGATCAGAATATTTAGGGGTCATTTGATTGGAACAAATTATCCTGAAAGAACTAATCTCCAAAATAAATTATTTCAGTATATATACGAGATAATTTATCATATCACTAAAATAAAAATAATAAAATAAATAATCTAAATATCTCTGACCAATATTGTATTTCACACCAAACGACTCGCTATACTTATCGACTTATCACGGTATAATTTAATTGGATGGAGATATGAGTGGGATGGCTTTACTTTAGTAAAATTTATTCCTACTTGAATGGTGCCAAATAAAAGTTTTTTTTTTTTTTAAATATGCAAAAAAGGTAAAAAATTCTCAGACAAAACATGGTCTTTGTTTGGAAGAAACTAGGTGACTGACAATGAATCTTGAACTAATTGTACACGTGTAAAGTAGGAAAGATATTTATTAGCCTTTTCCATAAAAAGGAAATATTCAATTCAATTATTTAAAAAAAAAATATTCTTGTTTAAATATCATTATCACGTCATACTAATTACACTAAACGTTTATTCCCTACAATTAATCGAAGAATTATATTTTATCATTTTATGTCTCACGTAATTAACAAATACAATTAGCTAAGTGAGTCACACATGCTTCTTTAAGAATAAAAGTAAAATGAAGGCAGTTCAGATTTCTTGTAATTATTATTAATTAAGACACTAATTAATGGACTAGAAAAGAAAAATGAAAAAGTAACATATTACAACTTATATACTTCAAGTGACGCGATAGCTAGTTAAAATCATGCACGTTACACTGAATATTAATTATTTCATGAGATTTGAACTTGCATGTATAAAATAATACATTAATCCTCTGAATTACAAATCAAATATACATAAACAATTTAATTTTTTAACATACTATAAAACGTTATATAACTTTATATATAGATAATTTAATATAGGAATAGGTTAATTCTTTTACTATAAATGATCATATTGATTTTATGCCATTGAATAAGACCTGAAATTCTATTTTTGAAATAAAAATAAGAAATGGATGAATGAAACATAAATTATAGTAACAAATTAATTGAATTAATTAGAAATATCAAAAGATAAATGTCATAATACATAGTATCTGTCTTTTCCTTCTCACTAATTGTCCATTTTAATGTGAGAGAAAATAAAAACTTCCATTAATGAGTGTCATAAAAACTTACAGCTTGGATTATATGATTTTTTTTTTACTTCACAATTATCTTTGTATAATAAATGCATTTTATGTACAAATAAACTAAACTAAGTCTTATTTTATAACATTTAATACTAAAGATAATATGAAATAAAAATAATTTTATTTTACTTTAATTGTGTGAAATGACAAATATTTTTATTAACTTTTGTACCACTAATATGAGACGGAGGGGTATTATTCTAGCTCCATTCAAGAAAGTATAAATTTTTTTTTATATAATAAGATTTAGACAGTTGAGGCTGAATCATGCAAGTCTTCATGGACGTACCTGCTTCAAGAAGAATATTTTTGAAAATTTTTTGAAAAATAGTTTTGATTATATTTTAATTTAATTAGTATATAATTTTTCTAAAAATTATAGAAGCTACTTTAGTCATGCCTTTTATTTTGGATTTATATTCTATAGTTACAACTTTTTTACTTTGAACATCGTTAATATTTGTGTAAATTATATAACTATTTTAAGTAAAAAAAATAAATTAAGGGCTAGTGAATAAATAAATTTTAATTATGCATACCCCAATCATCTACATGAATTTTTAAGTTATAATCATCTACATGAATTTTTAAGGTTCATGTCGATTGATGTAACCTATTTCAATTTAATATTTAAAATAAATTTAATTTGTCCGGCACAAATGGGTTTTCAATTTTTAATATTTGGCATATTAATTTTTTAATATAATAAAAATGTCTAAAGGATATTGGAATTACTATATAATATTGAAGTTAACCTAACTAAATGACGTGGATTTGACCTAATAAAACCAGCAAGACTCCTAAGGAACATTAAAATTAACGCAAATATTCCATCGTAATCACCAAAGATTATTATGAAATGTTAATATATTTTTATTTTTTAACTAAACTTATGAAGGTAAATCATATGAATAAATCACTTTTAGTAAAAAAAAAAAAAAACTTATTCATATAGTGCAATTTTTTAATGTTTTTTAAAATTAATATCCTAAAATGAATTTTGGATAATGAGTTTTAAAAAAAGACATCTCAGTGTAGCTAAAACTTTTTCTTTTCCCTTTAATTGAGTTTAGAACAATGTCTATTTTGCATCTGAATTATAAAGTATTGTAATTAAATATTGAAAAGTTATTTTCTCCATCTCAATTTATTTATTTTGCTTTTCTTTTTAATTCATTTGAAGGCGTCACTTCTTTGGATAATTTATTAATTTTAATTTTCACACGATATATATAAAGCAACAATATTAAAAAATATTTTACCATACTCTATATATTTTTAGTTTAAAATTATTTAAAAAAATTAAAATTTTATGTTAAAGCTAAAAATTAAAAAAAAAATTGAAACAAATGTTGTTGGTTGGAAATGATAAAAACAGGGAGAGAATTTAAAATAATGGTGATCGCTTGGGAAAAAAAAGACATAATACATAGATAAATATTTAAATTTAGCCTTAGTTAAAAAGTAAGTATTTCACATTTAAAAGTGCACATCTAAACATTTCAACTTAGTCTTAACGATCAATTAAACATACTAATCCATCTTTACAGTGTCTCATGGACACTTAATGTTGATATGACAAATTGAAGATGTTTAAATAATTATTTTATAAACTAAAGTATTCAATTGACATTCATTTAACTCAACCTTGTTTCATTTTAACCGTTCAACTTCAATTTTCATATTCAATTTTGACACTTCTGTCCAAAGAATCAACAACATGGAGAGAGAGTGTTCCACATGTCATAACATGGCACAAAAACTAATTAAAAATAATTGAACAATCCCTCTAACTTGCCCTCATTTTTTATTTTGACACTCTATCTTACTTTTGTTTCATTTTACCTTTCAATATTATTTTTTGTGTACCATTTTAATACAAACACTAATTTTATAATTTCTTTATTTTTATTATACTCTTTATTTTGACTTTTTCATTTTATATTTTTAAAAATATCTTTTAAAAAAATTAATATTTTTCTAAAAAAATATTTTTCGAGTTTCTCTATATGTTTTCGTGAAAAATAACCAAGGAAATTGTGTCTATTTTCTTCCTTAAACAACCAATTGAATTAAATAATATCATATATTTTTTTTAATATTCAAGCTACTTGGATTTAACTCAAACACTAACTTTCTAATTTTTCGTTCAACTCAAGATGGGTAAAAAGAACTCATCTTCAATACAAGTAAAAAAACTCTTGTTCATTGCTAATAACGCTATTAAAGAAACGTTAAACTTGATAGACTTCATTGGGTTGTTATTGATTTTTTTAAGAAAGAAAATCGACACACTTTTAACGATTATTATTCACACAAAATTGCAAAGAAATTCTCAAATAAGAAATAGAATTGGATTTAGAGGAAATAAATAAAATATTTTTTTGACTTTCACTCTCTTAGTCCTTAGACCACATCACTTGATTGTGTTTGAATGGTACACTTGAGATTAAAATATCTATTTAGAATAAGCCATAATTAAAGTGTCAAAATAAAATTTAGAGTCAAATTTAAGGAGCTACGAATGTGTTTTGGTCAAATAAAAATGTTGTTATCCATGTGTCATGTCCAAAAAGAAGTATTTATAAAAGCCGGTTCATATCGGCTTTTCATCCTCTATATAGCACTCTGCTTAAACCCTCAAATCTCCTCTTTTTTCCCCCCAAACACCAAAAAGTACAAAGACATAAACACATAAAGCCGGAATCTTGCTTTTCCGATTGCCGAGACTGATCAAGAGATTTGCTCTGTTAAGGCTGATTTAGCCATTTTACACCCGACTCTTGATTTTCCGGTGAACTTCTTAACACCCCTTAAAGGACATAGCACCAAATTCCTTATAAATGAGATTTCTTAGCTTTTCTTGAGTTTCTTCAAGTTTCACGAGGACCCAAAAACGAGGGAAAAACAATAAAAAGATTGTTTTTTTATGGGGAAAATGAAGTTACTTTTCTTATGGGGGTTTTCAATTTTGCTTTTAGCTTTAATGACGGTGGTTGCCGGAGTACCATCGACGATTGGTGGAGTTCCGGCGACGGCGGAGAGGAATGGGGTGCAGAGAAATGCCTATGCTACCATGATGTATATGGGGACACCAAGAGACTATGAATTTTATATCGCGACACGTGTCATGCTACGATCGCTTTCTCGGCTTGGCGTCGACGCCGATCTCGTCGTTATTGCTTCCCTCGATGTTCCTCTTCATTGGGTGCAAACTCTGTAAGTCTCAATTTCCTCTGTTCTTCTTCTATTTACGTAAAATAACTACTACTACTATTAAAAATACGCGAATTTCTAACGAATGTTTAATTACGATATTGCTTATGATTATTTTCTTTATTTCAGAATAAGTGAATTGTTTGAATATTCAGGGAAGAATATTAATATTAATTAGATACTATTTTTCATTTTTATCCCTTTAATTTACTTTTTCTGTCCAATATTACAGAAATTAAGAAGCCATAAATGATTAAGGTAATTTAACTAAATCACCATGTGATTTGAATATAATAAATATAATATTTTGAAAAATATAATAGAGAAATGACTTTATAAGGATAAATTAAGAATTAAGTATAAAATTATTTATTAATTTCATAAAGCGAACAAATAATATTAAATATTAATTTTTAGTATAGTGAACAAGTAAGAATGGACAAAGAAAGAAAATACTGTTTAGAATGACTAAATATTAATCATGATAAGTATATACCCTCCATACTATAGTAAGCAATTAAAACTTCTTGAATTCATCGATTAAATTAATTCAAATTATGAGAAATGTTTCAGCAATTCATTTATTTTAAAATAAATAAAATAGTGAATTTACAAAAAATATGATATGGTAAATATACCTACAGGGACAAATTCATTATTTATTGAATTTCAAATTCTATAAAATTTGACCCTTGAGATTTTTTGGATTATATTAGTCATCAAGAAATTAATAAAAAGTTTAAATCTAATGTTATTTGGTGTTGGCCGGAGCAACATCGTATCAGACAAAATTTTACTGATTTAATAATTAAGTATAATCTTGTTTGAATTATGTTTTATTTGAGTTTTTTAAGCATTAATTTGCCAGATGGTCATGAATTTGGTCATGTCGAACATGTTATTATTAAATTTAATAAAAGAAGATTTTATTTTAATGAGGGGTCTGTTTATATAAAGAAAATAATAGAATTTTTAAACATTTGTCAAACGGCAGTGGAAATTATAATTATTATAATTGAGACATAGGAAATATAATACTACTTCCATCTCAAGTTATATGCATTTTCTTTTACACCCCTTATGAAAGTATAAATCAAGAGGAAATTTTAATTATTTTACTCTTATTTATATTTTCAAACGTAATTTTGTTTACTAATATTTACACTATTAAGCTATATGTAGTTTTTCAAAATAATTGTTATTAAAGATAAAATAAAATAAATATAAATAAGTTTAAAAAAATATTTTTAATATTATTTCAAATGAAAAAAGTATATCAAAACTAATTATTAATATTAGGTTGATATAAAAATTGACACGATAATCAAGGATATTGGACGCAAAGTAATCATTAAGAAATTAGGTCAAAGTAGTAAGAGTTAATAATTTATGATAATTATGAGTTAGGTTTACGTCAACAGTTGAATTCTATCATAAACAAATTAAATTTAGAACTTTGGAAAGAGTAGAGAGTCAAGTTCGTCTAATTTTAAATAGTGTGTGGGCTAAAGCTATAATTTTTGCTTATAAATTTGATAAAATTCACTAACTTTGATAAGTTTTAGATTTCGTATTTGTGTTAATAAATCTACTTAATAGGTATAAATAATTTACCAAGAATTCTTTAAAGATTTTTTTTCTCGAAATTTTAAAACTCGAAACTCTTTGATATGACAGTATGAGTATAGCTTATAATTCGAATGGTGTGCAGAGTTCGAATCATAGTGCTGATTTTTACCAGTAGTTTTGATTCAAACTCTATTAACAAATCTACTTATTAGGTATAAATAATTTATCTAAAATTTATAATTTATATTTTAATTTTATATTTAATATTATAGTTCATAATTCGTAAGAAAAGACTTTGTTGGTGACAATTTCTTTGTGGAATTGGATGTTTCTAGGAAGTGCTACTTTGTTCTTTTCACAACACTTTGTGGCCACTTTCATCAATGCAAAGTCACTTTTATGGCCTTATTTTTTTTTTTAATATAATCCAAAAATATCCAAAAGGCCGGTTAGATATATAATAATTAAAATTTATGTATTTGATTATTAAAACTTGAAAGGGATAAGAATATATAAAAAATGATTAAATTTCATTCACATTAATAATGGAGGTGGATGTAGGAACTTTTATATATAGCTATTGAAAAATATCTTAATTATGCAACATAGCTATAGTTTGGATAATTATATTTCGTAACTATAGTTATAGCAATGTTTATATAATTCGCGCATCATTTGGAACCATTTATACAATTCGCAGTTTTTGTATTGACGTTTGTATATTTAGCTATACGCTTCGTGCTCAGCATTTGTATAATTCGTTATACAGTTCACAGTGTTCATAGATTTCGCTATACAATTTGATTTGCGCGTATAATCGCGCACAACGTTTGTATATATCGCACGAATCATACAAAACTCAAACTGTAATTATAACTAAATGTTTGCTGCCAGCCGTAATTAATTCAAACTATAACTATGTTAGCTAATAAATTAGTATATATTTGCTTATCCGCGTAATTTATACTTGAATACACCTCTAAATGATACTAGAATTATTGGTGCTGGTCCAAATAATTGACTTTGTAGTATTTAGTTAGGAGTATAATTTTTATAATTCTTTCAAACTATCTTTAGTTTATGAGAGGGATAAGGATAATTTCACTTCATAGATATTAAACTAAGGATAACCCTTGTTGATTTGTTTGTTAATGGTTTATCTCTAAGCCCACTTATTTGGTTGAAAGTAGATTTGCATTTGCCACCTTTCCACTTTATGTGTATTAAAGTTAATTGTATGTGTTTTTAACTAATAATAAATTGACTTTTGCTAACTCTTTTTTAGGCATCATGTTCAAAGTGCCCTAAACTTAGTGGTAACTAGTTTATTATTTTGAAATTAGATTTTCCTAGTGTTACGTGCTTAATGAAATAACTTTCAACCATATAAATATATATGGAGGATTTTAGATCAGAAGTTTCAAAAGTCTTTCTTCTTTTCTTAAGCATTGTGCCAAGTCAAACGGTACCACTTAAAATGAGGGGGAGAGAATAATTATCTTACTAAATTAAGGTGTGTGACCAATCTTTTGGGAAAAAAGTGTTATAATCAAGAAATTCTCGAAGGTCAGTGGCGCATGGTTCAAAACTTTATTAATAATAGATCCATTTTACACTTCTCCACTTATATTAGGCTTTTATTTGCAATAAAATGCGAACTCGTGACATGCATCTGATCTACACACAAACTCTAATCATTTGCTCAAGGCCCTTGAGCTGCCTAAGTTGTCAGTTGTCAAATAGTTGAAAAAAGTCAGAAGCCTACGACAATATTTCATCTCTTTCTACGTATAGTAAATATTGAACTTCCTTTGACTTCTTCGTATATTTACTTCTTTATATTTTGAATCCCCTTAGTGAAAATCTTTGTTCCACTGCTTCACATCACAACTCTAGCTTTAATGAAATGCTATTTAGTAGTAGTATTTTCTCACCTTGGATCATAATAACATAGAAATGTGACTTCTTTATTAGAGAAATTATTCAATGTTATGTTGATCAAGATACCAAAAATGTAGCACTAATTATGTTATTGGATGTGCAGAGAGCAGGAAGATGGTGCAAAGGTGATGAGAGTTAAAAATTTGAACAATCCATACAAAGGGCAATCCAATTTTAATTGGAGATTCAAGTTAACGCTGAACAAACTTTACGCGTGGAGCCTAACAGATTATGAAAGAGTCGTCATGCTTGATTCAGACAACCTTTTCCTCCAGAAAACAGATGAATTGTTCCAATGTGGTCAGTTTTGCGCAGTCTTCATCAACCCCTGCATATTCCATACCGGTCTCTTTGTATTGCAGGTAACAACATTCCTCCGCGAACATTTAGTTTATTACGTGTTGGTTGACTAGTGTTTCGAGTGATGTATTCGGCGAATTGTGTGAGTTACTTATAAAAGTTGAATTGCAGCCATCAACAGTTGTGTTCAAGGACATGCTTCATCAACTTAAGGTTGGAATGGACAATCCTGATGGCGCGGACCAAGGTTTTATTGGAGGATACTTCCCGGATTTACTTGATCAGCCAATGTTCCATCCTCCTCTTGATGGTACTAAGCTCCAGGGGAATTTTCGACTGCCTCTAGGTTACCAAATGGACGCCTCTTATTACTGTAAGTTTGATACGACGTTGTTTTTGTTAGAACATGTTTGTGATAGTCCACAATGCACATTTCTGAAGCAGAGAGATTAATTCTGTAGATCTCAGACTCCATTGGTCGGTACCATGTGGACCTAATAGTGTCATTACTTTCCCCGGTGCACCATGGTTAAAGCCTTGGTATTGGTGGTCATGGCCTGTCTTACCTTTGGGCATCCAGTGGCATGAACAACGTCGTCAAACTATTGGGTAAGACTTCAAATCCTTTGTTTTAATATGTTTGTAATATAAACAACGATGAATTTTGAACAAGTTGAGGTCCGTTATATCAATTCTTACTGTTCATATCGTTCCATTTAAGCTCTGTATGGAATATAAGTCAGATTTTTGTAGGTTGGCTATTGTACTCTATAGAACATCAATAAGCAATGTTCTGTATATGAATCTTGACTGTCCATGTCGCTACATTTGAGTTCTTTTTGGACTATACATCAAAAAATTTCCTAGATTGTCCTGTTTTTTCCTCGTATCTTCGCTGTCCTCACATGGAATTAACTTTTTTACTCAATGTTCTGAGTGCTTGCTGAAGTGCAGATGTTCATCAAAATTTAACATGTCTGGCATTTGGCAGGTATGATGCAGAGCTGCCACTAGTGCTGATCCAAACAGTACTTTACCTTGGAATAATCGTAATGACACGCGTAGCACGACCTAACTTATCTAAGTTGTGCTATCGACGTGAAGACACCAAGAGCATCTTCTTAATACGAACTGGCCTGAAGCTGATCGCGATATGGTCCATTCTTGCAGCCTACATTATCCCTTTCTTCTTGATACCTCGCACAGTTGATCCACTCATCGGGTGGGGTCTCTACTTACTAGGCTCTTTCGCGCTTTCATGTATAGCACTAAACACATTCTTGTTGCCAATGTTGCCTGTTCTCGTGCCACTGCTAGGAATTCTGGGGGCACTTTTGGTCATGGCTTATCCTTGGTATTCTGATGGTGTTGTAAGAGCATTAGCTGTGTTTGCATACGCGTTCTGCGCGTCCCCCGTGGCATGGACAGCATTGGTGAAAATAATGTCTTGTCTTAATGTTTCACTTGAGAGGGAAGGGTTCTTGCCTAGGTTGAGTGAAACTGCTGCACCTGCTGGTATCAACAAGTTGTGTTGATGAATTGGAAAATCTGAAAGTTGAAGACATCAAAAAGGGGATTGTTTCTTTTTTGGGAAGTGAGCTTGTGCTGTTCCTACACAAGCTAAAGGGATTCTTTGATATGTTACAGATTCTGATATGAACTACACAAATGTAAAAATGGGATGAACTTATAGTATGTGTTATACTTGGAAATTGAATTTTCACCAGTTAGTCCTTTTTCGGACAACTGTTTAGTAAACGACCTTTTAGATCGCAACCTAAACAACAACAATAACAACAACAACAATAATATACCCAGTAGAATCCACAAGTGGGGTCTGGGGAGGGCAAAATGTACGCAGACCTTACCACTACCTCATAGAAATAGAGAGGCTGTTTCAACCTAAAGATCTTTTTATTAGCAAAGTGAAAATTATATATGAAAACGTTCCATCATAGCCTAAAATTTTGTAAGTTATTCAAACATTAGACAACAGTCTAATGTTTATGTGGAAGATTGAGAAACATATTACATCCCAGTCTAATGTTATCTGGAAGAGTTATTTTCATAGGCTACATTTGCACAACTTTAAAAATATGGACAAAATTTAAATGGTGTCTAAGTTGTTCATTTATGTAAATCAGCCTGGAAAATTACATAATGTGGGTGGGCTTCAATTTTACTTCTTTTTTTTATCTGGATCACTTGAACTGGCTTTGTACAAGTAAGTGGATTTGGGCCTTAATTACCATTTGCTAGTTGTTTACAAAGTGTTTTACCATAATTTCTAATAATATCATAAGTTCTAAAAAATTATAAAAAATCTTTTATTTCTTCTCTTTCTCTCCAATTTGCAGATACATAGACTATTATTTCAGACACCTCTTTAATTTATCCTAAATTAATTTTTAGATCATTCTTTTTTAAACGGAGGAAGTACTACGATGAGATAAATGATATTCGTCCATCTTTATTTATAGGCATCGATGTTAGGACTAGGGAATAGAAAAACTTTCGATCTAGAGTGCTTTAGTCATATAGGTAAATTTATCATATACGAATCAAATTTAATTGAGGTCGTATATTTGAAACATCAAAGGATTAAACCCCCACCCTCCCCCCACCCCCCAAATAAAAAAAGTAATGTAACATTATATATTTTCTTTTATTGCTTATTTTTTATTTTAACCCGTTCTAAAAAAAAACATTATACAAGAGAAATTCCTTTTCATTCTGCACACAAATAACTTTTCGTCAATTAATAATTAATAAGCAGAACTCTATCGAAAATAACATTCTTGCTCCCAAAAAATAAAAATATTGTATGTTAATTTGTGAGATTATATAAAAAATATCACTATTAATTAATAAAACAAAATTTTAGAGTATTACTTTTTAATTATTTTTTCAAAGATATTAGGTCCTATGTCCAATAATCAAGCAAAATCAACATCCCATCATAAATACCTTTATTGTTTCTTTTTTGAAAAGATCAATTTTCATAAGAGTTTGGAGTTTTTGTCTCAATGCCCCTTTTGTGTGGCAAAGTTCCCCTCCTTCTCCAACGTTCAAAAAGAACTTACTTTTAAATTCCAAGGGCCCATTTTCCATGAACATTATTTGAAAAAATAACGCTTTTAATTTCTCAATTATTGATAAATTCTTTGGAATATTTGACTAAATAAATTCGACTTTAATTAATTAAAACACACACTTTTCATCGTTTTGCTCATAAATACACTTAGTTATTTATGAATTATATTGAACTTGTACAGTAATTACTTCATATTTAATATTGAAATTATTTTAAAAATAATCTATATAGAAAATAAAAGTACGTATTTTAATTAATTAAAAATTAAATATGTTTTTTGCTCAATATCACAAGAAACTAAACTGAGTTCGTTTGGATTAACTTTTAGCTTATGACTTATGAGCTAAAAGTCACAAGTTAAGATTTTTAACTTATGACTTTTGATTTATTTTTGTTATTTTGCCTTAAAAATAAATGGTTATAAGCACTTTTTAACTTTATCCAAATATTTAAAAACTGCTTAAAAGTTATTCTTACTAAACAACACCTAAAATAAGCCGATACAAATGGGCACTACCAGTTTTCCTTAAAAGACCAAAAGTTCTACCCCCTCTTCTTCCATCTCATTCTATGTGACACCTTTTGATTGCACACAATGTTTAAGAAAACACGAAAGATTTGTGAAATTTGTAATCTACTTTCAATTTGACACGATATTTAAAAAAAAAATAATTTAAAACTTATAATCTAAAACATTCCTTTAACATTTGTGTGGCTGAGATTCATCTAATTAAAGACGAAATAATATTTAAAATTAAATTATTTTTAATTATAATAAAATTATATTTTTCAGAACAAACTAAAAAAAACGCCATATAAAATGAGATATATGAATATTTTTTTCAAAAAATAGAAACAATTAAAATAAAAGATAGAGATAAATTATTCATAGTGGGTCTCCACATAGTGACAACTACTACTATATAAGTACAAAATTTTTTAGGCCATGCTAGGACCTTTTTTTTTTTTCTTTTAATTTTTTTTTATTTTTTTCACACCACCATTATATTGCTATTAATACTATATTTTCCTTCACATGCTGCCTAAAAAAAATGACCGTTTAACATTTTTTTTTTATTTATCCCTTAAACTCAGAGAGATTAATAGCTAAATCATTTGTGCCATAACTTTGTAAGTGGTCCATGTTAATTTAATACTTTTTTCGTTATAATTTATTGATATGGTTTTGATTTAATATGAATAAAATATAAACAGAAATTCAATCGTACATTATTTTTAAACTTAAAAAAAAAATTATCGGTTATTAGTTCGATTTTAGTTTTTAGTATTAGGTTATTGGGTAAATCGGTAACTCATTAAAACTATAATAGTTTACTATTTTATTCTTTCATAAATATTAATAATTTAACATCACTTGATACTAAGTCGATACTCGTAAGTCATGTATTTGCTTGGTTTCTAATGTATAGCCCTTTTGTTGGAAAGTAAATTAGAATATGAAGTCAAATATTGTATATTATTAAGTTTAGGTGTTTAATTGATTTGTTTGTTAAAGTATCTCATCGTATTGCGTCAAACTGTTAGAGAAGTCATATATTTTATTTATGAGTATTTTCTTATTTGGTAAACCAAAAATCGAACCGTTAATGATCAAAAACTCATACACTAAAAACTGATAAAAATATTTATTGGTTTGTTATTAGTTTTGCATATTTAAAAATTAAAAATCCATAAACCGAATAGATAATATATAAAATCGAACCGACCTGATCGATGCACACTCCTAATAAAGTTATACAAAATGTATTAAAATATATTTTAATTTTATGATCTTAAAAGTTGAAATTTTTCAAGAAATATTCCTTGTTAAAGTAGATTAAAAAGAAGTGAAATAAGTAAATTGAGACGGAAGGAGTAGCTAGTACTCATCGCGTTCTTTTTCTGCATGAGTTGTTTGTCCCTTCATTTTTTCGTTATTTTTCATTTATTATACCTTCATTTTAATTTTTTTTTTTGTGTATTTAGAAAGAATGTCTCTTTATTTTTAATTTTAATTTTTCATGTGACATGTTCGAAATTATAAAATTAGAAAATATTTTCATACATTTGATATATCTTTAATTCAAGAATACAAGATCCAAATTTTTTCTTTATTTTTTGAAATTTTCCCTAGCACATTATTTCTTCTGTGGAGAGAAAAAAAAATGACATACTCTGCTGGTCAGAAATTCGAACAAAAGAATTCTAAAAATGCAAATGTGTGGCGGAGCCAGAATTTTTGTTGATGTGGTTTAAAAATATGAAGAAGTAAAAATACGAATTAATCAAAAGGGTTCGACATTTACTATATATACATATAATATTGTGTTAATCATATATAAATATTATAATTTTTAATCAAAGAGGATCCGGATGAATCTCCTAGCCAAGGGGTAGATCCGCCCCTGTGTGCACGTCGAGTGGATATACTCAGCTATCAAGGCTTACAGTCAAATGATAATTATACTCTATCTGTTTCAAAAGAATGGCTTAATAATTTGACTCGGTATGAAATTTTTTTTATAAGAAAAATTATCTTATAATTCTAAATTAAAATTATGTTAAATATTCTCAAATTCCATTTAATCTTATAATTATGTGAAAAAATGAAATTTATTTTATTTTTTTAACGAAAGGAGGTATTTTTTTTCTCCATCTTCTCCATAGTTTAATTTAAGTACTTCAATTTTTGTATATCCTTAAACCTTATTAATTTAATTACCCAAAATAAACCTTATTAATTTTTAATGGTGAGTTAATTATACTTTTATGATTATTTCACTTGAAAAGGAAAAAAAAAACATTTATATGTACTCTTAGATTTATATCTGATTTAGCTGATTCTGAGTTTCTGACTGTTAGGTAGCAGCCATTTTTCTTTGATTTTATTACAGAAAATTAATGACTTCGAACAACCTATATTCCATACCTAGAAATGATTCAATAATACCCAATAGTAATAATTTGCCAAATCTTACGCGAAAAAAATATGGGCACTGGATGGGGCTGCTCTTCCCTTAATCAGAAGTCTCTAGTTCGAACTCTGAATATAGAAAAATATTTGGTAGAAAATGCTTCCCCCCAAATGAAGCTTTATACAACACAAATCTAAAATAATGGGTTCCAATGTGAGCATCGGACACTGAGTGAAAAACGAAAAAAATAGTCAGCCAAATCTTAAAATTCAAATTCGAACTTACTACTCCCAATTTATACAAGTACGTAGTCTTGTTCCTACTTCATGAAAATAAATTTGTTCAACTTACTACTACATCCGGTTCTAATTTTTGTGACACAACTTATTAGTTTGTGCAATAAAAATGAAATATTTCTTATTTTCTATGTTTGATAATATTTTAACTTTAAACTTCTTACTTTATTTTTAATGAACAACTTTTTCAGTTACAAAAATATGATGGTATATTTAACTTATTACAGTCGTATATATATTATCACATGTTTAAGTTATATTTTTCAAAAAATAAAATCTTCGAATTTTATATTGTTTCAAAAAATATCATATGCATTGAGATAGAGGCGCACAATTACATAATAGTTGATTAATAAAAAAATGTGACCTCGTGCATAATAAAGTAGATTGAGAGTTACGAGGTCTCTTGGGTTAAATGTCTTAGCAAAAACGAAAGAACTTCAATTTTTTTTCTTTTTTTCTGAACTTTGATGGATAAATTTACTCAATATTTATAGCTAAATTGTTTTCTTTAATAATTACTTTCTTCTTCTCCGGATAAGTATCGTAATTAGTACAAAAGTAGCTAGGGATAATTGTTTTCAAGTATTTTTTTATATCAACAAAATTATTACTACTTTTTTAATAATGCTCAATTTAAAAAAAAATCATCTATCTTAATTTATATGACTTATATATTTTTTTTAGTCAATTTTAAAAACAAAGAACATTTTTATATTTGATATAATGTAAGCTTAACGTAACAAATTTATCCTTAACGATATGATTTAATCACAGTCATTTAAACATCTAAAACATACTTTAAATCATAGATTTTAGAACTCTTTTTTCTTGAAATTCATATCAAATCAAATTACACCATATAAATTAAAATAATTTTTTTATAACTAAAAATAATTTAATATTTGTATGTTATATTTATTACTCTCTCTATCCCTTTATATACGACATTTTTTCCTTTTTGGTCGGTTCTAAGAAGAATGTCATCTTCCTCTAATTGAAAACAATTTAACTTTGAAATTTCTCTTTTAACTTTAATAAAATTATTCTCAACCACACAAACATCTAAGAAATATTCTAGACCATAAATTTAAAAAATTTCCGTTATTTTTAAAAATATTGTATCAAATAAAAAAATGTCACGTAAAATAAAACGGACGGGATATTTATTTTGAACTTATTCCCTGGCAGTCTGGCACCAAAGAGAAATAACCCTAAAGTCCCCTTTTTCTTTCTTTTTAAAAAATAATGTTGCTTTTTACTGCTAATCAGCACAGAAATCTAAGTTACAAATGATGGGAACAAATATAAGAGTCCAACTTCTTGACTTTTGAGCAAAATGCTCACACATTTATAAAATAAAATACTTATAAATTAAATTATTTATTTATACATTCAACACACAAAATATGACCGTTACACAGGTCCCAAATAATTCCCCTCACAAATATATATAAATACTTCATCTACTCTTTAACATTCTTCTCTCCAGTTTCACAAACATTCTTTCTCAGTTCATGATCAAATTCTTTCTAAATTATTTAAAATATTAATTTAATTTAATGGCTATTTTTATTAATTCTTATTTTACTTTCACTATTTTCTTCCTAAATTACTTATTTCTTTTTTTCTTCCTTTTTAATACAGGTTCAGCTAGCAGTACTAATGTACCAGCTTCAAATTCCGTTAAGAACCGCCACCGAAAATGGGTCGGGCCATCGGGTACCCGACATATATCCGTTAATGTTCATGGGTTCGGAGATTACCAATCAGTTCAAGCTGCAGTGGATTCAATTCCTCAAAATAATCGAATGAATGTCATTATTGACATTTGCCCCGGTTATTACATGTAATTATATTTTCCTCCCTCCATATATACTATCGTATAAATTACATCACATTAATTTTATACGTATATATAACTTAAATTCTTTTCTCAAAAAATATTTTTGTATAGGAATTAATTACAATAATAATATATTCAGTGAAATCTCAAAAATGATATATGAAGATGTTAAATAGTTTTTTTTTAATTTAAAGAGAGTATAAAAACTAGAATTCTAGACTGTGTATTTAATGATTCACACCTTTCATGAACGTCAATGCAGGACACTTAATTAAAAATTCAGATGATGTAATTATTTTCCTTATCTTAATTATTTACCATGTGCAAGTAGTACATTTATTATTAAATATAAAATATAATAAATAATAATGGAGTGACATTTAATTTTATTTGTCCAAGTACGTGAAGTCGAGAACACAATATTATTTCGTACATTTTCATTTATTGAACTTTTCTATAGTTCACGGGTGTCTTACATTTCCTTCCATTTATTTTTATTTATTCATAATAAATTTTGCAATTTTTTTTAATATATAAACTGTATATTTTAGTATAATCCTTATATTAATTTGCGTATAGTTTTAATGAACTTGAAAAATGAGTACTTAATGTTACGAGTAAAATAAAAAGAAAAATATCTATTTTTCTTGATATGCTAAAGCGAATAAGTAAAAATAAAATAATTTATAGTATAATGAAAAAGTAAAAATATTAGATGAAGCACTACTTATATCCCCGTTTATTATTGTAAAGTGAATACCTGAATAAATCTACATATTTTATATAGTTATAAATCATCTTATAATTGGTAAAATGAAGATTTTATTTTAGTTTGATAATTTCTAGTTTATGACACGGTCTTACTAGATACAAAATTTTAAAAATTTAAAATGATAAATATTTATAAAATTTACGATCTAAAAGTATGTATAAATCACCTTATCATTTTGTTAAATTGCATATTCACTTATTTTTTATACCTTTCATCTTTGCCATTTCTTTCCGTCGCATCTATCTTCAGGACGATATAGCCATAAAGATGGATCAGAAAAAAAGAAGCTTTCCTTGGATTCAAACCAATGACTTGCTTAGCTTATTTCTAAAGTTTTATCATATATCTATAATCGCTTCCAATAATTATGAATATATAGTGAATTTCTTGCGCAAGCCGTATATATTATGTTATTGGTAACGGGGAGGTGGTTATAAGACTAAAAAGGAAAGTAAGTCGTATAATTTTTTTTTCTTCTATTGATTATGCAGAGAGAAAGTTGTGGTGCCAGAAACAAAGCCATACATAACATTTCAAGGAGCAGGTAGAGATGTAACAGTAATAGAATGGCATGACAGAGCAAGTGACAAAGGAGCAAATGGACAACAACTTCGTACATACCAAACAGCTTCTGTTACAGTTTATGCTAATTATTTTTCAGCTAGAAATATTAGCTTCAAAGTAAGTATATTTATATATATATATTTTACATATATAGTAGTATATGATAAGTCATTTTCTTATATCTGTCATTTTTTTGTTTGTTTCTTTCTGGTTAAATTTTTAAAATTGGACGTTACGTTTTGTTACTGTTACTAGAGCACTATAAAGATATAAGAGAGAGGGAAAAGGGGGCATTAATTTTGCATGTCACTATGTTATGTATGGCCAAAGTTAGAAAAATACAACACTAGATATATAATGCATGATAGTGTAATTTCATAAATTTTTAAATTTGCACAACTGAAGAGAGCCTTGGAGTAACTATGAAAGTTGCCTCCATCTGAGTAGGAGGTCACGGGTACGAGTCTTGAAAATAGCCTGTGACTGAAATGCAAGATAAGGTTATGTACAATAGACCTTTGTGGTCGGGTCCTTCCCTGGACCTAGCGCAGAGCGAAAACTTTAGTGCACCAGACTTGCTTTTTTTTGGTGCGCTTTTCTAAATTTGCACCACTGCGAGAAGGCATTTACGTTTGATACATCCCTTAAACAGAATATTTTTTTTTAAAAGTATATCATTGTAGTTTAATGTATTATTATATATAGTAATTAATCACTCGTCTCAATTTTATGATAATGTTTGAAGTTTAAGAGGGAAAAATTGAAACTCGTACTTTAAAATAGTTTTTGAAAAAATATTTAGCTATAAATCATCTAACTAAAAATACCATGCGAGTTTAAAAAATATATAAATATGTCTTCCTTTTAGAGAAGTTAAAAAAAAAAAGTCACTTAAATTGAGTCCTAGAAAAAGTGTTATATTATTGATTGTGTTATAAGTTTGTCTTTAATATTGCTGATTATCTATCGTGTGTTTTTAGATATTTTGGAGAATAGTTGAAATATTCAACTAATGGCTTATAATCAAATTTAACTTTTAAACAATAAAGTAAACCTGAATTTTTGTACAACAACAAAATACTCGGTGAAATCTCATAAGTGAAGTCCGAGAAGGATAAGATGTACACAAACCTTAGTACTATCTCACAGAAATAGAAATTTTTCTTTATACTTGAATTTTTATAAGATAGACAATTTGCTATAACATTTTAAATAAATTGCATGATAATGCGATAATTAGATAAATCCTTCATTATCTATTTATGAAATTTACTAACATCAATAATTTTTTCGATACTAATTTGAGTCAAAACTATTGAATTCAAATAACCTACAAAAATTATGCTTGTATACAATTATGGCAACCACAATAATAAAAATTGTCACAAAAAAATATCTTATTATTTATTATTATTATTATTGTAGAACACAGCACCAGCACCACTGCCGGGGATGCAAGGATGGCAAGCGGTGGCGTTTCGTATCTCCGGCGACAAGGCTTACTTCTCCGGCTGTGGATTTTACGGCGCACAAGACACTCTTTGTGACGACGCCGGCCGCCATTACTTCAAAGAATGTTACATTGAGGGTTCTATTGACTTCATTTTTGGCAATGGTCGATCTATGTATAAGGTACGCATCTACTTTAATTTATTGTTTTCTCGTTATCATAGTAGCAGAATCAGAATTATTCACTCAAATATAATAAAATAAACATGTTTAAGAGATCTTAGTTACTTTTACATAAAGAATAATTACAACTTTATATATACACTGTCATTTTCGGGTGAAAGAAGTTTAAATGATCTCATTGTGCTTGACTTCCGTTCCTGCTCATTATATAATAAGATAAGCATTAAAAACACCACTAAACTTAGCAAACTATTAGTTTTATTTCCGAACTATCAACAACTTTAAAAACACTCTTTTACTTCACTAACTGAACTTAAATACAACTTAAGTGAAATACATCCATAAATTCTCGTCAATTTAAGGGGTATTTTCAACACTTCTTTCTATTTTTTATTACGATTATCCCCATATTCATTTGGTGAATATAAAAAAATAAACGCACAAAATTGAGATAACTTTTAAATTGTGTGAAGCCTAAAATCCATCTTAGAGTATAAGCCCTATCAGAACCAAGATAGGGTATTCTATGAGTTCAAAATATAAAAAAGTAAATCTATAAAAAGAATCTTAAGAAATTCAACAAACACATAAATATCAATTTTAAATTTATAATTCGGGGTTCTTGCAAAGTGGAACCATACAATATCAAATACGAGATATATACAATATAATTTCTCGTCAACATCTTACTCAGTAAAACAAGTTGTTTTAAAATATTTGGTTGCATTGAAAAGATGATAGTACTAATAATAGTACAAGAAATTTTTCAAAAGAAGTGAGATAATTGCGCAGATTTGCTGAAGCTGGAATCTTTGTCTGGTCTTGATGTCTGTAGCTACAAAAAAAGGAGGATTACTTTTTTCCATTATTTAAATGTTCACTCCTTAATTAGAAACTAGTACAATTATATATTATATACTTTAATTTTGAGTGCTTCTGCAGTAATTATATATTGTATTAATTAATACTACTATTTACGTCAAAAAATAATTGTATGTCTAGTACTTAGCTAGTAGGGGTGCCCAGTCCTAATGTCAACATGGTAGTCAAAGAGAATTATTGGTAGGAGTTTAAAGATTTTTAGTAAAAGATTAAATTTTATTGAGTCACAATAAATATATTTGAAAAAAATTAAAGTTGCATAATTGGTTCCTCAAATTAATGTTGCTCCGATACAAGAGATCGGTCCCGAAGCAAAATATGCTGGGTGTCAGCTTATTCGAGATCAAGACTCCTTATGATTCACATCAATAGTGACACTGAGCGATCAACCACGACATAATTTTTAAAACGAAGTAAATTAAAACTGTCTAATAAGTTAACAAGGGATTCTTTTCATAATTACATTATTTGTTCTATCTTTTTTTTTTTTAAGCCACTTCAAAAATCATTTTTAGTAACTTTTTGGTTTTAATTTTTTATATTTAAGATCACAAGATTAAAGAACATTTTAATAGATTTAATATATGTTTAATATAAGACCAAAAGATACAAAAGTTTTTTGACCTTTTTAAACTCCGTGTCAAGTTAAAAATAGGTTAAACAAATCGAAACAGAGAAAACACTTTTTATTGTTTTAATGTCATAATTAATGTATTGTTTCATTTTTAAACTGTTATAATCATTTTTCTGTCTTGCCTCGTGACATAGTAGGATTGTAGGAGTAATTGTGTCATTATATATTGTGTTTATTATAAGCCGTCATTTATTTTGCTAGTATTTATGAGTTTTCAAATTGCTATCCACTATATTCGTTCTGTACCTAGTATTTTCTACCTTTAGGGCTGATTTATTTGAGTTGAGGGTCTTCCGAAAACAATCTCTCTATCTCTATAAGGTAGTGGTAAGGTCTGCGTACATTTTATCTTTCCCAGACACATTGTGAAATTTTACTGAGTATATTGTTGTTGTTGTTGTTTGTAATCACTTTTTTTTTCACTAAAACTCACAATAAATTATTCATAATTTTTTTAATGTTAATTAATTCTTATTAACTGTCCTAATTATTTTTTGTGTTGGCGCAGGATTGTGAGTTACATTCAATAGCGAGCAGATTTGGTTCCATTGCAGCCCAAGATAGAAAATCCCCAGATGAGAAAACTGGATTTGCATTCTTGGGCTGCCGGGTCACTGGATCAGGCCCACTTTATGTGGGCCGGGCTATGGGTCAGTACTCCAGAATTGTCTATTCATACACCTACTTTGATGACGTTGTGGCCCATGGAGGATGGGATGATTGGGACCACGTCAGCAACAAGAACAAGTAAGACCACCTTCAAAATTGTTAAAATAATTTAATTAAGCATTAAAATCATCACTTATTTAGTATTTTATGCTTTTGGACCTGATATTTTTGAGACGAGGATCTTTTAGAAACAATTTCTCTATCTCTATGAAATAGTGGTAAGGTCTGCGTATATCTTCCAATGAATTGATTCGTTTTATTTCTATATCTTCCAATGAATCATATGTTTGTAGCAATAGAGACGAAAAGATTTCATTCAATTCAAATCGATTAAGCGTATTGTGTGGATTTTTTCTTTCAGGACAGCTTTTTTTGGAGTGTATAAATGTTGGGGCCCCGGTGCAGCCGCAGTGAAGGGTGTATCATGGGCCCGTGAACTGGATTACGACACGGCCCACAAGTTTTTAGCGAAGAGCTTTGTTAATGGACGCCATTGGATCGACCCATCAGACGCTTGAACAGTTTGTGGACACAAGACAAATTATTTCTTCTTTTTTTTTTTTCTGTTGTCAATTAATTAATTCTTTAATTTCATTCATTTTGTTCATATATATATATATTGAGATGAGAAATATAGTGAGAAATTGATTGTAATGACAGTTATATAAAGTAAATGATGATAGTAATCTATTTATACCTCCTTGGGAGGCTCAAAACAAGTCTATTTATTTATGTTCTCTGTCTATCGGAAGGGCAAATTATACCGAAAAACACTTCACTTAAAATAATTATAAAAATATTTAAAAAAAAATAATCCTCATTGTATAATATATATAATCAGTGTATATTTATATATTATATTGTATATTTAGTGTATAGCTCATGAATAAATAATATACATTTTATAGTAGTAATCACTTTCTAAAACTTTTGACAAACTATATTGTATAATCATGTATAATTTCACTGATTTGGGACTATTTTTTTATGTAAATTAAAAATATACGCAATTTTCCCTTATCGAAATCCCCGATCCATATCAATGCAAGGTATGCTTAATGGACTCTTACGTATTAACAAGTAAAAATCATCAATGTAATAACAAAAATTATCCAAAATACTTTTGTCAACGTCTTATTCCACCATTTTAAGAAGAATCACAACCATTTTGTGCGCCTAACCGAGAATATGAACAACGTGATATCTCATAGAATCTAAGGTTCCTCGAATACTGTGATATCTCACACTATTCGAAAATAGCAATTTCTTTCCCTCATTCAAAACCGTGTATGAGAGAGATACTAAGAGATGAGTAATAACATAAAAAGTAAAATCCAGGCAAATATAAATGTTCTATGCAGATTGTGACAAAAGAAAATTTTAAGGAGCCAGCAAGTCATAGAGACTGGGTATTATCTATTACATGATACAGCAGTTCTGTTGGCCCTCCAACATATCTGGGGATCTGCAAAACCAGAAGGAAAAAGAATTAGCTCAATATAAAATATCAAACAGTTCTCACACCCCATCTTCAAACACTCTGGATGATAAAATATACAGATAACTTCACGCAAAATCATTAGCGGGATTGCTCCTCCCTTAACCAAAGGTTTCGATTTCAAACTCGAGGTACGAAAAAGTTCTTAGGAGGGAGCGCTTCCTATGTAGTGTGAATGCATGTACCGAACACCGGATAAGAGACCAAATAGAGAAAAAGTAGTTTGACATGTTTATCTAGACTAGACAAATTTCTATATCCTTTTTCTTTTCCTATTGTATCGAACACATGGCTTTTGGCTTATTTTTATTATTTTGGCTTTAAAACAAGTGATTATAATCAATTTTTCATTTCACCAAAACACCACAAAACTGCTTAAAAGCTATTTTGGCTTAAAAACACTAGTATAAGCCAATTCAAACAGGGTCATAGTGAGGTCACTATCACAAGTTAAAAGTTCAGATGTGTAGACAATAACTAAATCCCAAAATACTTTAGGGAAAAAGCTTTCATACTTCCAAAACACAACCTAATAAAGGAAGCAGGCTACAATAAGTTGATGACCAGTGAAATAAGGAAAAAGGACGTGACGACTATACACTTTAACGGCCACTGAGTTAAAGTTTATATGAACAAAATCCTGAAAATATTAGAGGACTTACAGTTGTCCAAGAGAAGATATATCAAAATCTGGAGCAAGCTCGTGAACAATATCATTTGGCGGTTGGCCACATTCTTGCATTTTCTGCATAAGCTCTACAATTTTGTTGAAGTTGCTAGGTTCAGTCTCATAAACTCTGTTCAGATCTCTTATAAATTCATACTGTTTCTTGTAACGTTCATATTCTTCAGTGCTCAACTTAACTTTGTTGTCCTCCAACCACTTAGGATATCTATCTTCAATTTCTTTCATGGGTTCATGAAGAATTTCCTTTGACAAAAGCTGCTGCATCATGGTCTCAACTATAGACTCCATGTCCTACGAATCCGAGACAAAAAGTTTATATATCCACTTCAAGCAAGTGTAAAGCTATGGTATAAGACATGATGCATGATAAGACGTGTAGTGACAAAGACGCCTCAGAAATTTCTTCCAAATGACAAAAGAACAAACAACCAACAACATATCCCATGTAATCCCACAGGTGGGGTCTGGGGAGGGTAGAGTGTATATCCCCTACCTTGGGAGGTAGAGAGGTTGTTTCCAATAAACCCTTGGCTCAAGGGAAAGCAATTCAAAGCGGATCGAATAAGAAATGACGAATTGGAGAAGCCATGACAAAATACTATTAGAGCATGACAAAGAAGTCTGAAAAAAGGAGCATGAACTACGACAAAATACTATGATAATCGAAGTACATGAAAACAACAGATAATAACAGAAATCTAGGGACAAGAAACTACAAAAGTAATACTACAACTAACTAGTATGCAAGGAAAAGTAAGACAATGCTCAACTACCTACTGATCTCTTCCAAGTGAAACTCTGACCAAAAAATTCAAAATGCAAGTCCAAAGCTGTGAAAATCATTCACTGGTAAGGGAGAGATATTTTGACCCTACGATGCAGCTTCCAGAACATCCAACTCAATCCAGACTAGCATGCATGGAATAAGTAAATTATTTCTCACCATTCCATGTATGTTTCCAGTTAGCTTAAAAGCTACACTTGGATGAGTGATCTATAATAAGAGGACCAGATTCTTGTGCAGAAGTCGTTGCTACAATTTTCAGGCCCTATGTTTTGATTATCATCTATCACCTTTTGGGACATAGAGATCAACAAGTGTTCTACAATCTCCAAAATATATAGTACAATAACTGCAGATGAAGTTCAGCTTAAAACAATGGACACATTCATTACAAATTCCAAAATGGCATAAACTTAACCTGTTTTAATTACTATTTAATAAGTTATCGAACTCCCTACGATCCCTGCAAACAATTAACAAGAAAAGCACGAGAATGGACTGGGCCAGGATGAAAATATCAGCACCGGGCTGAAAATCCTCCATCTCTACTATCACTCCTTGTCACAGTCATGCTACATATACATAAACTTGAGCACATGAAACATAAACCAGGATCGAGAAAATCAATAATTATCTTTGGACCCAGACTAAGAATCTTGTGTAAAGAAATGTAAGGAGAGACCTACATTGGGTTCCAACTTAGGAAGCTACTCTAGTCTTTCTTTTTCCAATTTATTTTGGATAAGGTTTATTAATAATGGGAAAGATCTCCTTATACATACAGTATAGCAAAATGTAGAGAAGGAAGAACAAGATATGATTCTGCACCAAAAGACATCCAATCTTCTATAGAAACCAGAACCTCTTGGGTGCACCCAAAAATATCTACAAAAGACAGGCTATTCCTCAAAATTACATAATCATTCACTAATATCTATCCCCTCGAGCCTCTCTAAGTTATACTGCAGTAATAAACTATAGGGGACATAGTCAAACTAACTACCACAGTCATAAACTACAGGATTGCTTGACCAGAATACTCTGGAAAGCCAATGTTTTCCACAACTTATAGGCTTGGGTGCAATTCAGTTAGCCCTGTCTTAGTAATTGATGCAAGGTTCACTTAATCTTCCAAGAATCCCAAGCCTCTATCTTCATCTGTCCAATTAAGTCCCTCTCTTTCCCCGGATAAAAACACATGATCTGTCAAAATGTGACCACTCAATTCTTAAGATATTTCTGTTATTAGAATTCCAATATTATCCCAACTTGAACTTTCAGAAAAATGTGTAGGAACTCAGCGTGCTGTTTCAAGCATCCAACTAGTCCTAAACATTAATTCATGCCTGCTATGTTGTCATTTAGCAGGAGGAAGCAACTAAATGATACATAGCATCCATGATAAACTAAAGCTCCACATTCTGAGCTGCAACTGATTTAAATTAGGATAATGATCAACGCCAATCCAACTAAGCACAAAGATTTTAAAGCAAAAGGAATTTGAACCTACTATTATAAAGTCTTCTGAAGGGTCAGAGTTTATGATTCACCTGATGAGTTTTCAGAAGGGTAGCTGAGTGTTTAGTAAAGAAAACAGCAATCAAGTGACTTTCAAGTTTTCGCATAGATAGCAAAAAGTTCTAATTAGGCTATTTTAATCTAGAGATCAGTAAATATACTTAGTTTTGTTTCAAGCAGTATTTGTATTGGTGAAAACATGACACTGGCCTACTGAATCCAACACAGAACACCTTTGGGAATATCTAGAAAGTTTTAACACCACGGTACAACGACAACCCCCAGACCCAAATTGCGGGATTACATTGGGTTAGTAGTAATTGTCTATAACGACGAAAATTCATATTAATCCACTGCAGAAGACTTTAATGCACCAAAACAATCATTTGCTAGCCACAACAAGAAAAGCTAAATATGATCAACAAGAAAGCACTGGAAAAAAAAAGCACAATAGTTTCTCTAACAATGTAACTATATCAGTCTATCAATCCACACCCACTCCAGTGAAACTAAATAAAGAAATAACGAAAACAGAAACAAAAAACCCATGATCAGGAAATGAAATGTCATAGCCTCTTCGGGAAGTCCAGAAAAAAGAAGTTGCAAGTATGGATCTTCGCGAAGGGACATATTTTGCAGTAGTCGTGTTCAAACATATAAAGCAAAGAACTAAATTCAGTAAAAACACAGACCAATAACATTGAAGAAACATAAAGACAAGATACCTGAGACCCAGAAAGCTCTTCAAACTGCTTCACCCACTCCTCCATCATTGCATCATTCCCCATGTTCTCTGCACCGGGTCTCGGCCCGGCCACTGATTCCAATCCTTTAACAGCCTCCCTAGTCTGCTCCCTAAGCTTATCAAGAGCTTCAGCAATGTGCGAATCTTTTGACTCACCAGAAGCCTTTTTCTTCCCCTTTTTCTTAGCATTCCTATCGGGCAACATCATCCCTAACCCTTGAACCTCACCAGACATAAAAGAACTATCTTTCTTCTCATCTCCATCTCCGCTTCTACAATCAAAAGCAACCCTTTTAAACCCACAGCTCAAAATTCAACCCCATTAGCTTAAAACACAAGTAAATATATAAATAAATATATGCCACGAGAGAAAGCAGAAACCTTTGAGAACCAGAAGTGAGATTGAGGCTCTGAAAATCATCCAAAGCACCTGAAAAATTGAAATCAAGAAAAGAGTAATTTGAAAACCCAATAAACAGAGAATCTTAGTAGCTCAGTTGGTTGACTATCTGAACTTTCATGCTATAGGTGAAGGTTCAAGTTCCCACCGGGTAATCCCCTCCCCCATTTCCCCTTCTCCAACACCTAATTTTTACCAATAAACAGTTAAATACAGATACATGTAGATAAATGGGGAAAAGGGTAGCTTTGAATTACCCTGTTCAATTCAGTCACATATAATTCTAAGGTATGCAATCAAGAAACAGCTAAACGACAGATAGATATAGATAAATGGAGAGAAGGGTGATGATACTTACTGTCAAGGAGTAGGTCTAAATCATCAGAGTGTTCAGTAGCCATGGATTCCTTCAGATTCTCTGGCTAGATAAAGATTGTGTAGGTTCTTGTTTTTAAGTGTATTCACCAAAAATATCTATAAAAATCCAATCTTTATGAATGTTTTTGAAGAGGAAGATGCAAAAGGGATAGGAACACACAAGGTTGGGCTCACAGGGACTGTACGGTGTCGTCTTGGGCTTAACCGCCGACCTTGGGTTTTATGTTCCCGAGGCTAATTAGTTGGTAAAAAAAGTAAATAAAAACTACATTATAATTAAAAAAAATCCATACTTTTAAAAAAAAACAAAATTCCTTTTCTGATACATACTTTTTATTGTTGTCAAAAATAAATAAAAAGATTATTGGATTGTACATGAAAATAGCAAGATTCAAATATATCATTTTAAATAACAAATAATATTCATTTTACAAAAAATTATAAATTGTTGTATCTATCTAGATTCAACCATGGTGTGAAGTTTATATACTTTCCATTACTTTTACTTGTCACTATTGCATTTATCGAGGTCAAATTATATGAATTTTAATTAATATTTTAAGATATATTTTTTCATCATATTAATATGAGAAGGATTGCAACTTATAACATTCTTTGTATAGTTTCAACCATTTAGATTTTAGATTTTAAATATTAAATTTAGGTACTTTAATTTAGCTTTAAATTTTAATCGAGTTAACCTCAAAAAGCGAAACAATACAACAACAACAACATACCCAGTGGAATCCCACAAGTGGGGTTTGGGGAGGGTAGAATGTACGCAAACCTTACCACTACCTTATAGAAGTAGAAAGACTGTTTCCCGGGAACCCTCGTCTCAAAAATCCATAAGCAGAATAAACTAGATATGACAAAAAGGAAAGGAAAGGAAAGGGAACAAAAAAAGTGACTAGTAACGAAAAACACATGACAGTATGTAAATATGATAAAGTAAACACATATACGACAGATATGACAACACATGATATAAAACACGACTACTCCTGCTACTCTATTATACCCCAAGACTAGACAACTACCTAACCATACCAAACAATCAGCCTACTACTCTAATTCGTGATGTCCACTCCTTTCTATCTAAGGTCATGTCCTCGGTGAGATCAAGTTTCGCCATATCTTGTCTGATCACCTTCCCCCAATACTTCTTCTAACTCCCAAAGCTAACCTCTCGCATCTACTAACAAGAACATCGGTACTCCTTCTCTACACATGTCCAAACCATCCCAGTCTCACTTCTCTCATCTTATCAGCCACAAGGGCCACCTATAGCTTCTCCCGAGTGGTCTCATTCCTACTCCTGTTACTCCTGGTGTGACCACACATCCACCTCAACATCCTCATCTCTACGACATGCGTCTTCTGAACTTGTGCATTTTTTATTGGCCAACACTCCACCCCATGCAACAAAGATGGTCTAACCACTATTCTGTAAAACTTACCTTTGAGTTTAGGTGATATCAAGCCTCCATTAAGTTCATACTGCCCCAATACGATGTGACATCATTCTCGATATCGCCACTATTCTGGATGATGGACCCTAGATACTCAAAATTTTCCTTCTTGGGGATAGGTTGAGTGGCAAGCCTCATATCAATGTCTGTTTCATCCCTCGCAACACTGAATTTGCACTTCAAGTATTCTGTTTTGGTCCTGCTCAGTTTGAATCCTTCGGACTCCAAGGCGTGTCTCCAGGCCTCCAACTTATCATTAACGTTAGTCCGAGTCTCATCAATCAGTACTATGTCATCTGCAAATAGCATACACCATGGAACCTCCTCCTGGATAGATCGCGTCAGCTCATCCATCACCAAGGCGAACAGGAAAGGGCTCAACACCGATCCTTGATGGAGTCCCATCTCAACAGGAAAGTACTCTGAGTCTCCTCCTACCATTCTTACCCGAGTTTTGGTTCTGTCGTACATGTCTTTAGTCGCCCTGATATATGTCATTGGGACATCTTTACCTCTAGACACCTCCATAGGACATCTCTTAGAACTTTGCCATAGGCCTTCTCGAGATCAATGAACATCTTATGAAAGTCCTTCTTTTTTTTCCTATATTTCTCCACTAACCTCCAAACAAGATGAATTGCTTCAGTAGTTGACCACCCCGACATGAATCCAAACTGGTTCTCCGGAATAGACACTACTCTTCTCACCCTCATCCCCACCACTCTCTTCCAGACCTTCATAATGTGATTTAACAACTTGATACCCAGTATAATTGTTTCCATTTTGGATATCCCCATTGTTCTTGTACAATGGTTGCATTGTACTCGTCCTCCATTCATCAGACATCTTGACAGTCTTCATAATAACATCGAATAGACTAGTCAACCACTCTATACTATCCTTGACCATGTTCTTCCAAAAATCTACCGGAGGGAGTAGTATTTTTTTATAATGGAAGGAAGAGTCTTGTGACATCTACAATAAAAGTAGGATGAATTTTGTTCACTATGATAACATGAGGTTGTAGTTTAAGCTATTATTACCTCGTCTTGTTTGAATTGACACGAAATTTTAAAAAATAAAAATGACTTTTTAAATTTATGATTCTAAATAAAATTATGTCAAAATGTACCAAAATGTTCGTTGATCTTACGATGTTAAACATGTCACATGGAAAGCTAAATTCAAATATTATCAAAAAATGAAAGAGGTAATTCTTTTTAAAACTGAACAAAAAGGAAAAGATATTATTCTTTTTCAAAACGAAGGTAGTATTTAATTATAAATTTTGAAAGTTTATCTTCATTAAATATATTTCTAATTATTAAATTTTATCATTTTAAAATTTCTCAAAAACAATTTACTCCCATTCCATAAATGCTCAGGTGTTATATTCTAAAAATCACAATTTCAAAAATTTAAATTTTAAGTTTCAAATTTTAAATTCAAAATCTATGGTCAAGCAGAGCTAAATTTATATCTAAAACTCATTACAATTTATTTTTCTTATTTTTTTCTAGTCCATTTTAAAAAAAAATCTTTCTTTTTTTTTTGTTAAAACTCTTTAATTTTTATTTTTTCACATGATATATCTAAGATCACACTATTAGAAGGGATTTTAATACCTTCTCTGTTCACTTTTTCTTATGACATATACTAAAAATATATGTCTATTTTATTTATCCAACTTTCCAAAAATCAAAAAATAAATTACCCTTTAATTTCTATTTTATCCTTATTATTTTTTTATCTTTTCATATATGGGCTCTTTTTAAAAAAATATAAATCTATTTCTGTTGTGTCCATTTTGCCTAAATCACCCCCCACCCCACCCCCACCCCCACGCCTCCACACCCCAATAATAACAACAAAAGGAGGAGCTCTAATTCTAAACCTAAGGGTCTCCATTAGACACAAAGGGTATGCTTGATCACTAAACCTTAAAGGTAACTCCTATATTCCTTCGCTATTTTTGTTGCTATTTGGATATATGAATATCAAAAATCTTAGATTTGATGATAATATATATAGCCTAGATGATGGAATTATGCCAAAATTGTGATTTTTGAGATTAGACAATTGGAAAATATACGATTGAACCCTAATCCCAGTTGAGAAAATACTGAGGGATTAAATTCAATCTTTGATGTAGATTGAGTTGTTGATGGTCTTTGGCAAGCGTTAAAGTTAAATTTTCTAGACAGGAGAGTTATTCCATGCCTGTGAGGTGGTTGATTAAATGTTTCTAGATGTCAATGTGAGTTTAATTGGAGTGAGTAAGCTCACATTACCCATTATTGATTGGGTTAACCTTTACATGTTACCAATCTATGAAAGAAAAGTCTCTTTATACCTGTTTGAAACATGAAAAAATGACAAATAGTTAGCCAAAGAGTAGATTATAAACTGGTATGCAGACCACATGTATCTTATTTCACTAAGCTTCTGATTTTATATCTTGGATATAGATAGTACTTGAATGATGTGAACTAATTAAGCTAATTGTATCTCATATTGGCGTATACATAGTCAATTCCATTTAAAAACAACACTTTGGTTAGTTTATTGGTGGTAAACAAACATAGTTAAGTATGTTTATGATTTAAAAGTTATGAATAGCATTTTGTACCCTTTTATGTCATGACTTTTTTTTTTTGAAACTAAATGACTATTAAAGTTAAAAGCTTGAAGATTTTATTGAAATATTAATGAAAGGGTAACTGTATAAAGGGTTAATAATATTCCAATAATGAGTCATAACATGAATGGTGACCGTAGAAAGGGTTATTAACTTTGCCATAATGAGGAACAACATTAATGGTAACCGTGTAAAGGGCTACTAAGTTTTCCATAATGAGACACAAAATGACTGTATAAATAGTTACAGAAAATCATACAACAAACAACAACAACAACAACAACATACCCAGTATAAAGGGTTGCTTATATCGCCATAATGGGGCATGCAAGATTTGGTAGCCGTATAAAGGAATATGGCTAACCATATAAAGGGTCACTAATTGCCCCAGCTGGGCATATAATTAAGAGAAGTCCAGTTCACTGCTATTATCTAAAAGCTAAAGAAGGAAATGTACTTAACCAAGAAATATTTAGTGGTGATTCATTAAGTGTGATATTATTAACATGATGAGTCTTTATGAACCGTTCCCTTTCATAGTTTGTGTTAACTAACTTTATGGAAGAGAATGTTGAGACTTATTGGGGTACCTTTGGAGATACTTAGCCCGTCTGGACTTGAGCATTACAATGTTATTCCAAAGTGACTGACAGTAACAATTAAGCATTAAATTCTTCTCAAGTGTGTTATTGCTTCATTCTAATTGTACTTGTGCACTATTTCTTTAGCGCCTGTGTTTTGATATGATATTTATTATGTTAACACTCACAGTTTTCAGCAATCTACTCGTGCAGGTCAGATAAGAAAAACGAGAGCATATGCTTCCCCAGTAGTACTTAAAAGTTAAAATAATGAGTTCATAGATACCAGAGAACAGAGAAAACTGGAAGAATATCTTGTTGATTTGCTTCCCAAAACCACAAGATTAGCTGACTTCTGTGACTTTACTGCATAAAGAATTCTGTAGAATTGGTGAATGGCGATGATGAAGGAACCAACTCCTAGAAGAGACAAAGAAAATTATAATAACTTAACCAAAAATAGCTATACTAGTATGAGGTGTCCACATTGCGCTGGTCCTCTTTCTAAGGAGATGGTAAAGTAACTAATTCTTGTACTTTTTAAAGAAATCTTTTTTGTTTGTGTTTTCATCTCAATTCTCGGTGTTAACTATGTTATATTTATGAGCGTTTCTCTCATTCCATTGCAGGAGACAAGTAAGTGGACGGTTCCGCCTTTAATCCGGGATAGCTTTTCTATGGTTAGATATCAATGATTTATGTTACTAACTTTTACAGTTCAAAAAATTATTAATGATTTATGTTGATGCTACTTTGTTTTTTCCATTCTTCAATGATAAATTTGGGTTCTCTCCTTCATTTTCGTGTCACAATTTGATTAGACCACTAAATTTGACAAATTAAATTGCACATGCATATTGTAGCATTAGCAGTAAAAAGAAAATTTTAATAATTCATGTTTGAAGTGGGTTATAGCGGAATCATTTATATTTGAAGTTGAATTGTTAATCTTGAATGTTGAAACATATGAGTTATATAAAACAAAAATACCGATATAACAACAACAACATACCCAGTAAAATCCCACAAGTGGGGTCTGGGGAGGGTAAAATGTACGCAGACCTTGCCACTACCTCATAGAGATAGAGAGGCTATTTCCGGAAAATCCTCTTCTCAAAAATCAATCCCATAAGCAGAAAATACTAAAAGAAAAGAAAAAAGGAACAACGGCTAAAAATGAAAAGCAAATGATAGTATGAAAAATATGATAAAAGCAACAAATATGGACAGATAATGACAACACAGGATATAAAGACATAACTAATTCTACTAACTTACTATATCACAAGGCCAGACAACAACCTATCCCTATTAGCATGTTAGCCTTCTATCCTCTCCACTCCTTTCTATCTAAGATCATGTCCTCGGTGAGATGAAGTTTGAATACCTATAATTTTAGAAATGTTTTAAATGTTATCTGAATGCCATCCTCATCTAAAAAAGTGTTTGATGAAATCGCCAGTAGAAAAGGGATAACATAAATTGGGACAGAGTTCTAAAACTTATGCCTTAGAGTTGTGTTTTTTCTTACGTTCTTGTTTTGTTACTAAATCTGACTTCCCCTTCCTCACTCTCCCTCTCTCTCTACTTCCCTAATTTTTCAGATTGGTTCTGCGGTTGGTGGTACAACAAGTGCATTCTACGGCTTCAACCATGGTACATAGCAGTGTTTTAACATTCTTTCTTTGTTTCTTTTTGTATTCATATTCTTGCTGTTAACATGCTCTATGTATTTATATCCCCTTTCAGAGGTGAAAAATTGTTTATTGATTATAATCTGGAATATATAGAGTAAAATGGATATTGATGAATGATGATTAATGTACCCGAGTTCAATTAATTTGGAATTAAGACTTAGTTGTTGTATTATCTACTTCATATAAAACCCAACCATGCTGCATATGACAAAAAAATCTACATGAATATCAAATGGGGAGAATTCCCATTTTATTCACACACTGGCTCTGGAGATCTATAAGATTATCACCTATTACAATTCTCTCTTTGGGATCACTATATTATAATTACAACATCTCGTTTTGTTTACCTAAACTATCTAACAGAAGATGCCAAAGATTTATTCTTGGTCACCTAAATGTTCAATCTACGTTGCAAATATCTCCTCACCTTTTGTGAAATATGCCTAAAATTTCTGGGATTTCAGAGTTTGAATCATCAATTTCATGTCAAAGGAAATCCATATTCTTATTTTGGAAAAAACTTGGGATTGTCTTATTCTTTTAATGAATAATACAAGAAACTGGAAAACTCCAGTTCTGTTCTCTCTTTTGATAGAAATTGCCTTTGCCATCTCCTAAGCTCCATTTCCAAATTCCGAGGCTTGGACTTTAATTTAGCAGCTGGTTGGTGTTCTTTCGTGATTTTAGGCTAATTATCTCATCAATTTTCCCTTTTTTTTCCTTATTGAGAAATTGTCATTTAACGTGGTCTCAACATTCCTCATGGTGTTGTCCCTCTGTAAGAAGTATTTAAAGAAGCTCACATTTTTAAGCTTCATATAAATCCCTCCTAGGCTGTGGCAACTTTCTAATCCTTGGCTGTGTATCACTATTTAATCAATTTTTATAAAATTAATTATCACACTAATCTTGCCTATCACAGAAGAAGAGGAAGGAAGCCCTCGATCTATTGACAATTTAGCGTATAGTTCGAAGCTTTTTGAAAATTTTCTGTTATATTTATGTCTGCGTTGATGTCCTAATCTTCTTCTTAGGAGTTTAAGTACCATTTACAGTGTACTTATCAAATGATTTCTGACGAACAGCCCCACAAGCACTAAACATTTGTAAAAAATGAGTAAAGATCTCTGGTAGTATGCTGTTTTTTTGTAAATCAATCTTCCTACTAAACAGAAGATTATTTTCTGGTTTTTATTGTACACTGAGGATAATGCATGCCTGTCATGAAGCGTCTGTTGAGTCATTAAGCCTTTCTAATCAAGTTTATCTGTCCTGGAGCCTAAATACTTTATTTTTCCTACCTTTATATGATGGAATTTGGTTTTTAAAAGACACTTCCAATTTTTTACCTTTTAAATCTGAGACAGTTGCTGTTTCTCAAAAGAAAGATATTCTAAATCTGAGATTTATGTACACACTTTGTGCTTATGATTTATGGACCTGGTATCCACATTGATGTGAAAATGCTGTCTGAATGATAATAACGTGACCTGTCTCAATCTTATTCCTCTTGTTCCTACTTGCAGTGATGCCAATTGTTAAAAGGTGGATTAAAGGACCTATGTGGTTGCATTTCCTTGTTGGTGTAAGTGATTCCTTTTTGTTAAAGTATATATCTCCTTATATTGCGAGATACAAATGGTACGGTACAAAGAGGCTTAGAATAAGTTTTCAATAAAGTCTCAATAAAGCTTATAGATGCTAAACCCTCAGGGGTTGGCCTGGTGGTAGTTGACTTGAGCCTTGGGGTTTGCTCCCCTTTCAAGGTCTCAAGTTCGAAACCCACTGGGTGCAAACAATTTCTGAGGGCCATCGGATTGGGTAAAACCTAAATTAACCGTGGTGCACTTGTGGGAAACTCCTTGCCGAGGGCCTGTGGGATTAGTCGGGGCTCTAAGAGACTTGACACTCGGTGCAAATCAAAAAAAAAAAGAAGCTTATAGATGCTAGCATTCATTAGAATTACAATTCAAAAGCACTAGGCTTTGGTCTAGGGATGCCATTGTTCTTGTAAATTCTAAAAGACTCGGACACCCGGTGCAAATAAAACAAAAAAAATCTATATATTGTCAGCACTACCTTTCAACTCAAATAATTTAGGCAATAGTAAAGCATATTAACATACATGACAAAAGTATACAACTTGTGGGATTACATTGGGTATATTGTTGTTGTAGAATTCCCGTTCTCTGGTTGTTTTTCGTGCTCTTTTTCCTTAAATGCTTTTCTTATTGGTAGCTTTCTCATGGATTGTTAAAAATGCTGTTTTTTGCAAAATTTTTGTGTTGCGTTTATGCAGGCCCCTCCTGTGATTGTTTTCTCATCTGCATGTGCAGGACTAGCAGGTTTGAACTTAACTTCTTTCAAACGTCTACCTCCGTCTATTCTGTAAAATAACACTGATTTTTTGTTTTACCTATTATTTTTTCTAGATTGTATCCTGACACGAGTAAATCTTGAATGCATTTCCTTATTTTGTTCCATCTTTGACATTCTTTTCCATGGTTGAAACCTTACAGGTGGTGCTGTTCCAGCATTTGCGCAGCTAGCATCTTCTTCTTACCATGCTGCAATGTCATCTTCCACGTTACCGCCTGCAACCTCACAAGATGAAAACATGAGAAAATCTACAACTTCTTCAACTTTGTAGCTTAAACACTGAGAGGAGATACTTTTACTATCAGAAATCTTGTCCATTCCGCCCTGCGGGATCATCTTAGTTTTGGCGACAGTCTGTCCCCTTCTGTTTACTAGCTCCGGTTGTGTTTAAGATGTCTGCTTCTCTCTAGGGAAAGTAATAAAGTTCCACTCAAGCTGGTCAGACGTTATGGTTATCAAAAAAGAAAAAAGAACATTGTCCAAGTAATGAGTTTGTTTATTTTGTAAATTCCAACCTCAATATTTCAGTAGTGATAGAAATTTTATACATTTGTTTGAGGAAGTCGAGAGTGCGTGATAATCCTCAAAGTGCATGTTATTTTTGTTAATAATCGTTATGTATTTGGTAATCTATCATCATGTTCTTCGATTTAGGGATTTATTATATAAACTCTTTCTGGCCTGCAGCACATTATTTTCATAGTTTTCTCTCAAACGTCTCTTGGGACGAGGGTCTTCCGAAAACTTCCTTACGAGGTAGTGGTAAAGTGTGCGTACATTTTACCTTTCCCGGGGTTGGGATTCCACTCGGTGTTGTTGTTCTCTCAAACGTCTTGCTCTCTTCAATACGTATTGGCTAAATAAGTACAGAAATCATAAAATGCAACCATATTTTTCTTTTGCATCAAGCCATGTTTCTTCATTAAACTTTGAGTACACATTTGGGAATAGGAAATCTTTATTTTGGTGAAGCTGGCACCCAATGAATTTTCTTTTCCTCCAGGCGTAGTGAAATGTTTCATGTAAAGCAACCCTTTACCCTCCATCTCTTCAGTGTCTTCCTTTTGAAAAAAAAGGCAAGCTCGATACACTAAAGCTCCCGCTATGCGCAGGATCAGGGAAAGGACCCGACCATAAAGGTCTATTGTACGCAATCTTACCTTGTATTTCTTTCGAGGGAGACAAAATTAAACCCAATAATTAAAAGAGAGAAATATCAGTATCCAAATGGTAATAAGAGTAGCTCAAAAGTAGATCCATCAATCTTGCTTGAAGTAGATGCTTTGGATACACGTTCTTGTGCATAGGTCTGAATATTTTACAAAGTTGAAAGTCCAGCCTTGTTCTTAAGCAACCCCACTTGGAACCTCAGTTACCATCATCATGCTAGTTAATCTAATCAACCTTTGAGTTTCCTCATCCATCTTCACATTATCCTTTTTCATCCTCTCTGCAACTATCATTGGCATCTTACCCGCATTCACATAAGTTCGGAGAAGTGCATTATATATCTCTGTATTCACATACTTAGCATGTCGAAGGGTAACTAGCAACTCTTCTGCCACCTGAATGTCGCCCTGCCCTTCAACTACATGAAACATCTCTCGAACCATCTTTGAATCAGGATCCCATTTTGAGACACTTGCAACAGTTTTTTTGAAAAATTCAAGAACTTTATCCATTTCCTTTTGCTTCAAATAACCCCGTGTAAGAAGCTCCCAAGTGGTGCAGCTAGGAGATATGCCTTTCTGGATCATTCTGTTGTGAAAATCGACAGCCTTTTCCATCTCATTTTTGTTAATGTAAGCAGCAAGAATTAAATTTGCAATCCTGGTGTCCTTGGTCACAGAAACTGCTTCCCATTCACTGTACAGATTCATTGCTTCTCCAAATTCATCCAGCTTCAGTAAAGAAGCTATCATGCAAGAATATTCTGTATCATTCAGTTTACGGAAGATTGACTTCATCTCCTTCCATATTCGGAAAACTTCATCCTTGCTCTCTAGGTTGGTATTCAGACTAATGAGAGAAGCATATGCAGTTCGAGCCTTCCTGGAAATCCTTTTCTCCATTTCTCTCAAAGTTGACTTTGCCTTATCCCGAAGGGAGTTTTTAATGTAGATGTTGGTTAATGTGCTAAATGTTATCCAGTCAGGATCCAATTTTGCCTTCTTTAGCTCAAGGAACGCTTTCTCTGCTGCTTCAACATTATTCTGTAATGCAAAAACTGCCAACTCCAGATTGTATGTGACAACATCAGGAGAGGTATTTTTCTTCAATTCCTGAATCAAGCCTGGCACCTTTTCTAGTTGCCCTTGGGATATGTATAAGGTAAGCATATGATTATAAGGAAGAGGGTGCTTCAAGAAACCGCATTCGGACATTTTTTCCATCAAAGACTCAGCTTTAGCAGTATCCTTATGCTGGACATAGGTGTGGAGAAGGCCAGTACAGGTGGTCTGGACCTTCAGTTTATCAGGTAGGTCTTCAAAAAACTTCTCTGCGCTATTCATACCACGAACTTTTGCAATCAAGTCCAAATGAACTGCATAGTCACCAGATAATAGTTGGATATCATCTTGCACCCTCATCCATTCACAGACCTGTAAATGTTATCCCATCAAAATTGCAGATGTTGATGCTATTAAAGTGGCATGTCTGGTTTTCAGAAATCTATGATTTTCTCACAAGGGCTTTTTTAGAAAACTATGAGACACCTAATCAAGAGCAAGAACAATAATTAATTTTAACAAAACAAGAACAAACAGTAGAAAAAATAAAATACATGTTTATAATAAGCTTTTAGAACATGCATTCTGTTCTTAACTGATCAGTGGTCCAGTTCTTATTAGTTATTACAATAATCTAAGGAATTCCAACAAGCTTAAAGACTCACGATTTTTCCTGCAGGTGAGGAGACACTAGCAAATTGGGAACCATTTCTTGGGATAAATAATTTCCTTGTTCAAAATATAATGTGGTACTGTGTACAACGACTTCATATTCAGCAATTTAACCACATAGAATCATTCACTTGATTCAGCAAAAGAAATGGATAATTTCCAGTTCCTACCCTAACCCATCCATCCTAAGCAATTTTCATGGCAAAATATAGAAGCTAATGTAGAAAATAGTCAACGAAAAAGTATTCCAGTGCTCCAATACACTACCACTATAAGCCTAAGAAATAAATGGTTCAAAGTAAATCCTGAAAAAGTTAATGAGAAGAAAGAGATACCTCAAGGGCATGTTTATATCGTTTGTGCCTTCGCAACTCCCGGACAATGCGATTGAGTTCATACTTGCGGACAGGGTGTCCCTCTTCCTTCCACTTGCGTATAGCAATGACCGCACTACGTTTTGCATAGATCAAGCTCAAAAGCCTCCTCCCTAGCGTGTCTCTGCCTCGAGTACTGGTGGCAGTACTAGTGCCACCTTCTAAACTAGTGATAATGCTACTTCGACCTGCTGATCTTGTGGACTTCTCAGTTGTCGCAGCTTCCGTCGATAAAGGGCGAACAGCAGCATAAGATCTCCGAACCAAACGGAGCAACATTTTTTATCACAGACACACTTTGTATCGCCTGCTTTGACAAGATCAGACATGAGATAACCATAAAAAGAAACATATCAAAATAAGCCACATATAGAATACATCATTTTCAGATATTTGAGTCTAACAATCCTTGTAACAGCAAATTATACATCAAATGTACTTCATCACATTTTTATTTTTTTATACGGGTCAACTAGCTTACATCTCAGCTACTCCACCAGGTACCAGTTATATCCCACCAACACAGGTATCTAGAAACTTTGTCCACCAAGACTTAGGCATAGGCAGATGGGAGGAAATATATAAGTGAGAATAAGCACACACCTCACAATCAACATGCCTGCCTGGCAACAATAGGGTTAAATTGGTCATTCAATAATCTAAATTCCAGGGTAAATTGGAGGCTTAGCACATGGATTCCTATTTTTCATACCTTGGCAGAGTGACCGTTTCTCTTCTCTTACCAATCTACCACATTCCATAGGTTCCACCATCTCAAACTCTTCTCTTCGGTATGCCTCCTTCCTTCACTTCTCTTGGTTGCTTTTTGGTCTACCGTTGTCCGATTGGATTGGGAACCATCATTCTTATCATTTCATTCATATAAGTTTGAGCGTCAATTACTTTCGGCTCGCTCTTTCGTTTTGCTGGAATTTGAACATGCAACCATATGATTCTCCTCCCACTAAAATGAACTTCAGCAGAGTCTAAATCACTATCCTGTACTTTTAGACCTTATATTGACCAATTTCAATTTCTATCTACTAAGTCCATGACCTTAACCACTCATTTCTCAATTCAGTAGACTGTGTTGTATTTAATTCTAAACGTTTCTCTTCCATAAAAACTACAAATTTACACATTTTTTCAGTTAATTGCGCCATTTTGCCATTGAAAGCATACAAACTTTCATTTACTCAATAACAAATGAAAGAACTTAGTATTATCAAGGAATTACAGTAATTAAAAACTAATAAATAATCAGGAAAAAACACACCTACTTTGCGCGTGATTTGCAGGTCGTCAATTTAGTCGCCCGGCGAGAAAATTTGCAGGTCGTCGATTTAGTCGCCCGGCGAGAAAATTAGGGTTTAGGGCTTAACACTTCAACCTCCACCTTATTTAGGGTTTTACTGAAGCAAGATGAATTTGCACAAATAGCTGATACTCCCTCCCTTCCATTTTAATTTACTTTATAAGGCAATGAATATATATTAAAAAAATATTTAAATCATATTTTCTATCGTTATCAAATATATAATGTAATTCGTAAACAAATCAACTATTTTGAATATTGAAAAAATCTTAAAATTTTAAGTTAATTTGAGATGAATGAAGTAATAAATATCTTAATTATACTTATTTATTACCGTTAGTCTAATTACGTTCTATAGTTTTTATTGTATTTTTGCATGCATGATTTATTGTCAATATATAAATAGTGTAAGTATATACAAATTTTATATTTTATTTAAGAATTTTTCAAAATTTATACAAATCAAATATATCAACGTGATAATTATATACATTTTAGAATAAACATATACAAAATTTGAATTTATACAATTAAAAAAGTTCTAAATTTATACAATTAAAAAGCAAAGTATATAAAATTCTAAATTTATACAATTGGGACCTAGTTATACAAACATAAGCATAGTGTATATCCATTTTTATTAAATACTTATTGCAAATTACAGTTATAAAAAACTATAGCTATATTAATTTGCTTGGTTGCGTTGCTTTGACCTTTATAAAAATTATAAGTTAGAAATCTTGATTTATAAATATAAATCTATTCAAACAGGTTTTTAGTCTTTTAAATTTGTTAAACTGGATCACTTTCGTCCCGCTAATATAATAGGCTTAAATATTATCTATGAGTTTGTGATTACCCAAAAATATTACACGAAAAATACTACCCAATTTTTTAACCAACTTAATAAAAGAATAAAGATCTAGTTTTTTTCGAAGGAGTTTCGAATTAATCCCACGAGGCAGCTCAACCCCTATTTTAAGTAAAATTTAACAATTACTAGGGGTAAGTATTCAAATTTTACCAAATAGACTAGGATGGTTGTTTTCGCAAAATAAGGGACATTCTTGTAATGCAATCGAAAGTAGAGACTCAATAGCTATTTGCTTTTGCTCAAGAGAACCACCCTTACTTCAGTCTTCCTTGAAATATCATTTTATTCAATTCGCTTATGAAAATAGTTATTCGTCTATCATTTTAGTATTGTTTCTATACTTAGCTTGAGTTCACGTACATTTTCTTAAAGAATACAATAATAAAGAAGTCATGGTAGCTCAGAAAATCTAACAAAAATTTCACAAATTCCATACGGATATCAAGAAAATCCATATTCCACAAAATCAGAATTTCAAGAAATTCATACAGATTCCTCTTTTATGGAGTACAAGATAACAAAAAATCAATACACCTTTCTGTAATTGAATAACTCAGAGAACAAGTTCATCCCAAGCTCAAACGACATAAAAGCATCAATGCAAGCATATTCGACTTGTTCATACACCAATTCCTCCGCATCCCATGCACTCATTGTAACTCTAAATGGCTTCTTCATCACTTTCCCAAGAACTTCATACGCCATTCTCTTCAACCCAATTCTCCCATACTCTTCAACTTCATGAACAACCATCGCCAATCTGTTCAAATCAACCGGGTTCGCCACGAACAAGTCGTAATCCGTGTACAATTTCACAGCATCACCGTTAACACCCACACCGAGAAAGGAGAAACGGGGGTTCCCGAGAAAAGCGAAGAGAGACCTCGGGATGTAATCTGCGTGAAGGAGTTGGAATATGATGCAGCGGCGGCCGACGCAGAGCTGGAGTAGCGCGGCGGAGGGGATTTCTTCAGTGGGGTTTCGAGTTGCACGCCACTCGATATCGAGACCGATGAGGAGTTTGTGGAGCCTTCGACGGTGAATGAAGACTGTTCGGCGGATCCATCGAGTAACTTCGGAAGCTTTCTTTGTAACAGTTACTTCGATTTGGTCTCCGTAGAAAGGAACAGAACAGAATGTGGTTTGGGTTCGGAAGATTTCAGCCTGGGTGATTATATCTTGAGAAGAAGAAAGAAAATCCGCCATTGTTGGAGTTGGATTGGGAGCAAAATTCTTGAATCAAAATTTTTTTTCGTAAACTTCTGATATTGAAAAAACAGAGTAGAGTTTATAATGGGGAAAAAGGAGGAGCATTCTTGCCGCCAATCTAATCTAATATGTACAATAATTTTTAAAAAAAATTATTTTTTAAACAGTTAACTAAAATCTTATATTTGTATTCACGGTCAAAATTGTAAATTTTGGATCATTTTTTTCTTTTTACCATTATAGTGCTGATAAATAATTGTCTCATGAAAATAGTATTCTATATTGCATGATCATCAATTGATATTTATTTGTTGAAAATTTTATAGCTAGATAAAAAGATTTATTTTACGTATATATGTGTGTCTTTTATTAGTGTTTTTTCCAAGTTTATTTTTGTATATTTTGACATATTTTAGTAAAAATTTTGACTCTATGATGATGATGTGATGAGGAGAGACAAGGAGGAAGAAGGGGAAAAAAAAAAATCAAAACTCAAAATTAGGGAGGAATGAGGATGGTTAAATTTATTCTTGAAACTAATTATGTGTAAAGTTTGAATTTACTTTCCATTTAAAAAATATTTATCCTTAATTGCATGAAAAGTTATTTTATCAAACGTTAAATTTTTATCATTTAAAAATTAAGCAAATTTAGCAAAATTAAACCTAATTTGTCCAACCAGTTGAAGTTTAGACGGATCAATAATCCGCTCATTTATTAGCCCAACTCATCTTAACCCAACCCATTTAAAATTGGGTTGATATGCAATCCATATTGATTCGAAAAAGATCTTATCAAGATATTTTTAAAATATTTTTTCTTAATTTGATATGTTTTATATATCCATAATAAAGAAGAATATAATTTAATTAAGTACTAAAATATTAAAAAAAAACAAATAACATAAGTAAAAGTTGAGTCGGATTGGGTCTTGTCCCGCTTTATAACCTATTTTAACCCAAACATATTTGGATTGCGTTGAGTCTTGACCCATTTATTATCTTGATCCATTATAACCCGCACAAATTTGACCAAACTTGTCTAATTGTCGACCCTTAGTTTCATTTTACACAATTCATAAACATATTTAACCCCAAGTAGCAATAATATTTATCCTCAGTTATTAATAAAAATTAAATTAGAGTACTTTATTTCACATACCTGAAGAATAATATTTTCTCTTCATTTGATGAATGACTCACCTTTAATTTATTATCACGAAGAGGATAATATGAAATCTTCCAACTAATAATAATTCCTATCAATTAGAGAACTCAGATTTCCAACGGGTCGAAACTCGAAAATGGTTTATGCATATAATTATGTATTGAGCTTAATTTTGATATAGAAAGAATTGGTTGGTGTTTGAATCAGCTTATTTCAAGTAATTTCTTACATTTGAGTTATTTTTCAGTTTTAGAAATATTTGTTTTTTTAATTTTTAGCTGATAAGTCATTTTTAAAAAGCCAATCCAAATAACTCCTAAGACAACCGTTAAAAAATATTTGATCAATTTTGACACAAACCATTTTGATTTAAGTAGATTCTTGATTGGCGAGTCGTGTCTTATTTAATGATTAGGTATTTTTTATTCGTATAATTTTGATCTACGACATAAACACACAAAACTCATACATCGTAAGTGAATTCAACACGAGTTTGTTACGATTACGGCATACAAAATGTATTTTTGTAAATGAAATTTGGAGAGAATAAAATGTATATAGACTTTACATAATTTCATATAGATAAAAAAAGTTGTTTCCAATAGAGCACTCGATTAGATAAAGCATTCTAAAATAGTTTGAAGAAGGAAATACATAACTAAAAACAACAACAACAATGAAATAATGCGAATTGAAGACTTCGAGTTCGATATAACTCAAGAAACTTTAATCCACGCGTATAAATTTACAATTCGAACACCAAAGAACTAATAGTTATCATTCACAATCCTTATATTGCATATTGAATGGTTCGATTTGATTTTGAAGTTTATCAATTTTACTTATCAGTTGTCAATTTATAGACATATTAAGCCGTTATAGAACAATCAAGACATCAAATTATCAGCATCACTATAATCATTAAAACTTTACACATTCTTCTTTATTGAAATCACGTAGAAACAAGATACAAACCAGCGGATTCATGCACATGAGTTGACAAATTACGTTTTGCTAAAAAAATAAATATTGCCACCTTGTAGAATAACCAAGAGTTTGAGACATCCAGAAATGAAAGGTTTGAAACTGAATCCTAAGTCAAGAACTTTATATACAGAATGATATAAATATAATTTATTAATATACAATTAGATTAGTTAAGAAAAATCCCTTAATCATTGAGAACCAATAATTGGATATAAAAAAAATCAAAATTATTTTCATACTGATAAGTTAATAAGCAATTATATATGAATAAACTAGTATCTTTATTTTATTTGAATTATTAACTTCGATTCAATTTTGACTAAGGGTGTCAAAATGAGTCCAAATATAGGTAACACATTCAAAATTTTATAGGTTGAGCCCAAAATAATTTGCATTGGGATCAATCTCAGCACATTCAAATTGTAAACCATTTTGAAAGAATCTTCAATTGAGCACAATTTAATCTTCAATTTCAACTAGTTCTAAGGTTTTTTAACTTGCATTGATATAATATGTGTTTTCTATTTATTTTATATTTTCTATGATTTATTTATCTATTTATAACTTTTTATTTTTATTTCCTTGAATTGAAATTTAAATTGTGGTTATAAAAAAAATTAATAATATGTTAAAATTATTGAGATTGAGCGGGTCATGACCCAACTCGGATTTTAGCCCATTTGAACCCAAAGTAAATCTGGGCAGGTCATAACCCAATCCAATTTCTATTTCAACCCATTTTAACATTCTCAATTTCAACCCAACGCGCCGTGACACCCCAAATTTTGACTAACCCTACATATAGGTCTACCTTTATTTGAGCTCCAAAAAGAAGTAAGAGAGAAAAGAAAGGGGACCAAATCCACAAAACCCCAAAAGCATGGGACTAAAAAGAAGTTTTTAAAAGAAGCAGACAGAAAATGAGGACCGTACGATTAAAAGATCAACGGTGAGATACAACCAAGTGTTTCCCAGTCAAAAAATAACAAATTTGCTCATTTTCTCACAAATCATCTCCTAACAACGCCGCGTTCATACACACACAGAGAGCAAAACCCTAGCCTTTCTCCCGATTCCGGTAAGTAGGCTTAACCCTTTTCTTTTCGAAACACATATCAAATCAATCGGTGAATGTTGACTGCTTAATTCAGGTACTCAATCAGTTTGCTTCTCCTTTATTTGCTGTATTTAATCCATAATAGTATGCTTATTGTCAAACAAGGTTGCATACAATTGTGGTTTGTATTGTTGTTTCTCGTTTCTCCTTGAATGATAGTGTTTTGTACTGTTTAGGATATTGATTGTTCTGCTGTTGATTTGTTTATATCTGTTGCTTACTCCATCGTCATTTTGCTGCTAATTTGTGAGTTTTTTCTTTTTATCTAGCAATATGACTTTCGGAGAATTCAGGAAATATTTCTGTCTCAATCTATGCATAACAAAAGGTTCAAAAGAGAGCTGAAATATTCTCTTTTAGTGCTTAAAGTGTTCTCGGTGCAGGAATTCGATTGTCAGCTTTTATTTTAGTGGAAACTTTGGGATATCATGTATTCCTTTTATGTTTGAGTCGCTAGCCAGAAAAAAATGAAGAAGTTAAGAAGTGTAATGTGGTGTTACCAAAAACTTCTGAATTACAGTTAAGTAGTGAATAACCCTTGAGGGTTTGTTGATGGGAAATAATAAATTTGATACTGCGTGGTTAGAGTTTAGACTAAATTCACATGACAAATTTTTATTACACTTCATTGTTTTGAAGAGAAAACACGACATGAAGTATGATGACAGAAAGTTTAATTCAGGCCTGAGGCATTTGTTTATCACCATTAGCTTTTAGTGTAGACTGTTGACTTATATTCCAGCTTTTTTGAAAGAACTGGTTTGTCAATAATACAAGTTGCTTTTGCTAAAAACGGTTTAGTTCAGGATTTGGATAGCAATAGTGGGGGAGAAGGAAAAAAGGCAACTTCAATTGCTAACTTTGGGTCAGTTTGATTGAGGCTGAGTTGTTATACGGGATATAGCAGTGAGAAGCCCAACCTCAATTTTGAAACCAAACACAGATTGATCTACTGCATTTGTTTCTGTTCCCAAATATTCCCAATGTCAATATAATTTCAAACATACTGAATTTTTTTAAGGTTTATGCTTGGCTATGGGTGATGTAATGGTCATGTAGCTGAGAGGTAGAAGAAAAGGAAAAGCCTAAAAAGTTCTCAGGAAATCATGTGTATGTGGAGAGAAAAATACTAGAGCTTTTGAGCTATATACATCTCTCTAGGATACATATGGAGCTTATTTGACACTCAACAACAACAACAACAACATACCCAGTGATTATTTGACACTCCTAGTGAATAAATGATTAGCTAAAATCTCTGCATAGGAACCGAAACCTTTAAGATTTTTTTTTCTATACACCTATATGGATTAATCCCCTCTACAATGACGTACCTTATCTATTGAAAATAGGCTGCTTATAGTACAAACCCACATCCTTAAGGTTGCTAAATTGATATTGGATTCTGTTTGTGTAATTTGTTCTTGCCTGTGTTATTAACACGTTTTCTGGCTTTCCTTGTTCTTTTTGCTGTTTCCAAAACAGGGTGTTCTTTGATATGTCTAGCAGGCAAGATTCAGATATTGATGATGATTTCAGTGATCTCTACAAGGAATATACTGGTCCTGTTAGATCCAACTCAACTAAGGCACAAGATAAATCCGTGACAGAGAAAAGGCCTCATGCTGGTTCAGATGAGGAAGAGGGGAATGCCCGTGACCCCAATGCTGTCCCGACAGATTTTACTAGCAGGGAAGCGAAGGTTTGGGAAGCTAAATCCAAAGCTACTGAGAGAAACTGGAAGAAACGCAAGGAGGAAGAAATGATTTGTAAAATATGTGGAGAGTCTGGCCACTTTACTCAGGTAGTGCTTTGTACTAAGATTCTTATGAATATTTCTATTACTACTATATGGGGCGAGCGAGGAGGGAAAGAGATTTTAAGGATCTCCAGGCTTATATCAGGAAATGTTACGGGCCTCACGTTTACTCTCTAGGATGTTAGTTCTTTTTTTCCCCTTTCTGAGAATAACTAATGAGAGAACTTTACTTGCTTCTTTTCTTAATCACACTCTTGCTCCATAGAATTCTCCCTTATTTTCTAGTAAAGGCGGTTGTTTGCATCTTACCCTTGCTGTCCAGTTCTCTGCAGTTTCAGATGTTTGTAGAGCACCATCTACTTTTGTTTGTTGATATACTGGGTCTGCTGGCATGATATAAATTGGTCATTGCACTCATCTTCTTGCTTTTCCCCCCCTCTTAACTAACAAATTTAAAATCCTTATTGTGGGTGGCTCGGATAAGTAGGAAAACTGAAAATCTATCCATGAGATATCTTTCTTGCATATACTGGTATCTACCTCTCGAAAAAAAAATCTATTGTTGCATATACTAGATCTCACCTCCTTACCAAAACTGACCATACAGGAGCATTAACTCTGACCATATTCTACTTATGACCCTTCTGAACTAAAGCCACAACTAAAGAAAAATACATTAAGCTGTGTGCATGCATTGACTGGGATGACCCCTTTGATCGTCCCCGTAATGGTTTTTTTTTAGTGACAAGTTTTTTCTGCATGCCGTTTCTATCAAGCCCACCAGGATTCTTTATTGGGCGAATAGGTGATGGCTTTATTAACAAACCATGTTCCATACAAGAATATATGATTACTGTTTAACTAATATAAAAGAGGCTGCCTATCCCAAATCCAAAAGGGTGTGTGCCTCCATATCTGTCAAAGGTTTTTTCTCATAGACTCACGAAGGGCTTGTGCAAATGATCAAAGTTTGTGTTGTGTGCTATGCAAACCATGTTTAGGGATGTCCATCTACTCTCGGAGCGAGTCGCAAGTCTCAAGATTTCTTTGAGAGAGTGCCTGCAAGGGAAAGCCATGTGAAAGCTTTATTCACTGAGAAAGTTATAAATCAAATTGAGAAGGATGTTGGCTGCAAAATCAAAATGGAGGAGAAGTTTATTATAGTCAGCGGGAAGGACAGATTGATACTAAGAAAAGGAGTGGATGCTGTACATAAAATTAAAGAAGATGCTGACAAAAAAGGTTCTTCTAGTTCTCAGGTGTCCAGATCAAGGTCACCTGAGCGCCGAAGTCCTGTTAGCTCTCGTATGACACGTTCTGATTCTCAGAAATCCAATCACAGCCCTCAGAATGCATCACACTTGCACCATAGGTACGGAAGACAAGAGAAGGTTGTTGATGATCGTGGTCATGACAATTTTCACAAAATTTCAAGGGGTAGTTCACAAGGTAGGAAAGCAAATAGTCCGTTATCTCTTCTACCAGTAGATCACGCTTTGACTTTTAGCCTGCTTTTGGTTTTTTATTTTTCTCTTCTACATGCAACTTTCACAATTAAGTTTTGTATGAACTTCACAGGCTTGTTCTGATGTTGATTTATTTTCTTTCATAATGTAAGTTGCTTAGTTTATCTTTCCTTTTCTTTTTGTGGCAGCAAGAGGTAAGTTCTTTTCAAGCATTCTGTTCGATTCTGATGTAACATTCCTGGTGGTCTCAAATGAAAGGATTGTGTCCCCCAATGAAAATTTTCACTGAAAGTATGTAGAGACTCGTTTGCTTCAGATGGGTTCACTATGAGAATTTTAGTTTGCCATGTTAAAGCTGCCATCATTGTTAGAGTTCTTCACTGGAAGTGCTTAACCCACTCTTCATTTGATGAAGCTTATGGTAATGATGGAGCTAGAGGTCGATCAAGCCTATCAAAGTCTCCAGCACGCTCTGCTTATATGAGCAACTCGTATAATTCATATGATGGTCATGGTCATGGTCAGGGCAGGGGTGGCTACAGGTCTGATGGTTGGGATGCGAGTAGATGTGGTTCTGACATGAAATCTAACCGTGATTTTGACCATCTCTCTGTCTCACGATCCTTGGAGAATGTTGAATTGGAATACCAAAAGGATGCCATAGATCTAGGAAGAATTCGGGACAGGGAAGAAGATGAAGAAAATCATAAGCATAGAGAGGTATGAGATTTACTTAAATTTTCATCTTTCCTTTGTTTTTTCCATTTGGAGAGCTTTCTGTTTCGGACTTGTTTTTGGCTTTGAAGAAGGACCTTCTCTGAAATCCATCATGCAGACGTGTTAAAATTCCAGTCAGCTTATGTTTATGCAAGGACTCCAATGATAAATTTTGTTTTGGTTTGTCAATTTTAGGCCATCAGAGAAGTAAGAGAGAACTATATGAAGAAATTGGCCATTCTTAGAGTTGAACATGCGAGGCAATGGGAAGAGTTTCTTCAATTTGATGCAGTGAGGAGACAACAGCTGTCAGGACAACGTATGTCAGCCTCTGGATTTGGCGGTTATAATCAACAGAGTTATCAAGAGTATGGGAACTCTGCAGGTAATCCACATTATTCTGGACACAATATACCAATGGAGCCAAGGGGAAGGTATCCAAACCCAATGGATAACTACCATCTATCAAGGCCACATGACAGTTACGAGGACTTTCAGCGTCAGAGGCGTGATGATTTTGGGAAAACCTACAATCGATACTAGATGGGTAAATTGAGTTGTCTCACTCTTTTGACAAGCTTAAGTGTCTTTTAAGTTTCATTTCACGTTTCACCTAAAGCATCGTCTCTGCCATTTTTAGGACTTCAAAACTTTCAGGATGCAAGCTGGTGGAGTCCACAGGTCCACTGCGATGAATCAGTCTGGGCAACTTATGTAAAGATCATGAGAGATGCTGAGTATGGTACCGTTGATGTTGTAAAGACAATTGAATTAGGGTTCTTTTTTGGTGTTAGTGGTGGGGTACATTTATCTAGACTAGAGAAGTTTGAGCTCTGGCTTGAGATTTGAAAATTCTTAATATCATGGTATATTTTGCCTGCTTTTCAGTTCTCTTAATACTTGAATGTCATAATTTATTCTGCTGGGGTTATATTCTTCTGATAAATATTTGTTAGTTTAGTGAATCGTTAGGAGCTCACCTCGGGTGAAATATTTTCAAGGATTGCGTCTTTGACACATCTCATGTTATATGAAAATTTTCTATGGGTTACATGATCGAGTATTTTCTGTGAAGGATTTTAACATACATTACTTGCTTCCTATGTTTCAATTCATGTGACTCGATTTTTTTAGTTAGTTTTTAAAAGTATTAATAATAATTTAATTTTAAAATATCTATTTTACTTATAATGAAATGATTCATGGCGGGCATAAATGTTTTATGATTTATTTTAGGCAAGAAGTCCTAAAATTTTCCTAAGTTAAATTAAGTCATATAAATTGAGAAGAAGTTGACAAATTATTACATCTAGATTTGTTAAATTGGCATATTTTAGCCTGTCTAATCCAAAATTATTTAGGGGACACGATTAAAAATGATTCAGGTCAATATGTACAAATTAACAAGATACAATTCAATTTATTTAATTTGAGAGGGTGAAAATAAAGAAGGATTACGTTATTTTGCCGATTTAAAAGACAACAAATAATTTTTTTTTTTAAAAAACAAATTAGAAAGATTAATATGTCTTTTTCTTAAAATTAAGTTATTGATGAATGTTTTTCTTTGAAGGCTAAAGAAATCAAAATAACCTAAATAAATCACCAAACAAATCAAAACACTTGTATGTTATTGTGGTCTAAACTATCAAATGTTATTGCAGCAACTCTCTATATTATCACATTTTTATCAATTTCATATTTAAATTATGTCCTATTTATGTTACCCCTAAATTATGATATTCAAGTACTAATCACATTTATTAAATTCATACTTAAAACTATGAATCCAAGTGTTAACTGTCCCTGTTTTAGAGAAGTTGAAGCAAATAAGCTCCCATTTGGTTCATTTCATTGTAATTGATAAGCCCTAAACCTTTCCTCCGGATTGAAGCTTAATTTTCCGGCAAAGTACATGGCGGAGATGGATTTGGACTTCGACGGTCCAAGTAAAGTTCCGGCTAGGCAATCCCGTTTTGCTCCTAAAAGCTCTAAATTGAAGCCCCAACCAGAAATTAAGCCAAATATTGAAACACAGCCACAGTGTGATTCAGCCATTTCAACTAAGAAGGAAGAGTTGAGTGTTCATCTAGCCGAAAATGGAGCGGTTACGGGTAAGGAGGGCGTTCCATTGGACGACGTGGAGATTACAGGAAACGACCTGGCAGAAGATGAAGAACTGGTAACTGACAGCGATCAGGATGAAGTTGTTCGTGAAATTGATGTGTGCATTAACCCTTCCTTTGATAACAGCACTCAGGTAGATTTTAATCGAGTTAAGAAATGAGTTGTCTTTTTGTTGAATTTGCAATTTCTTTTTTCATTTTGTTAAGTATAATTTTCCTTTTGTTTGTCAGTTATATGTGTTGCAATATCCATTGAGGGCCGTATGGCGCCCCTATGAATTGGAGGAAAGATGCCAAGAGGTGAGTTGCAATTGCTTTTAATGTTTTCCTTTGGTGAAATAAATTGGTTATTGTTTATTATGCGAAATAAATCAGTATCATGAAAAATTAAATTGAAAATTGAAAATGTTAAAGATTAGATGGACTGGCTGGTTTTAAGTGATCAGTTCTGAATTCCGGCTTTTTATATTTTCAGGTGAGGTTGAGACCTTCAACTACAGAAATGGAGGTTGATTTGGCAATGGATTTTGATTCTAAAAATTTTGACAGAGACTCTGTCCATGCTGCAACACTGAAAAAGCAGGTTCATTTGATTCATCCTCTAAATATTAGGAGAATCTTTGAGATATATAGAAGCATGTATTTTTATATATTTTTCTCTTTTTTAACCACAACGGAGACAAGGAACAAACTAGGTTATTTCTTTCTATCTGTGTAAGCCTTGCTGGGTAGAGTCACCCGATACACTTATTGGTAGCTAGAAGGAGATAGCACGTACCCTATGTAATAGTCTAGGTTTTTTTAGAAAGGCTACACCGCATGCGCTTGCGCGCACACACATATCTATACATATTCTCTCCTTTTCCTTAGATTCTGAGTATAAAATTATTAGAGGTAGGCTTAGAGTTGCTAGAAATTGGCTGCTAAGGTTAGTATTTCTCCCTTTGAAAAGAAGTAAAATCCACCTTGTGCTGCTGTGGCGTTTGGCTTTTTCATCAAATTATGTCTGCTTTTGCAGGCATTAACTAACTGGATCTGCTACTTATCCACCTTCAATAATCTATCCCGTGGAAATTTTGGAGATTTCTGAATGACGGCCTTATGGAGAGAGTGATTACAACCTATATTAAAATAATATAGTTAGTTCATAAATAAAGTTGCAAGCTTTTAGGTGTATGCTTGTGCAAAGGGATATCGAGAGGAGAGTAGAGGCTATTCAAAATGAATCAACCATATGCATACTTGACTGGATATATGGTTTGGGATGTTAACCTTAACGGAGATGTTTCCTTGGCTATACTGTGTACTTAAATGTGAATATGACAAAGGAGGAACAAGAAGGCGACACTGGAAGATATGCGTGAGAAGAAAAGATTTGGAGCAATCCTTCTAGATGGCTCAGATGGTTTGGCTTGGGACCTCTAATATGGAAATCTCAAGTTCGAAACCCCTAACCCATGACAGTAGGGGTTGGCTTTTTAGATCAGGTTTGTCGCATAGGGCTTGCCTAGTGTAATTTAGGATTCCTTTGTGGTTTGTGAGCTATTGTACAGTGTGCACCCAAAGGGTATTGGCCACAGGTATAAAAAGAAAAGAGATTTACCGATCTATAAAGAATACCAATGATCTTCTCTCTCCTACTTTCTAGGACTGCAGAAGCCTCTCTCCAACAAAGCATATCAGAATTAGACCTTTCTTTTCTTCTATCGATAATCACCCATTGTGATTATTGCTTTAGCCCCCGTCCCTTCTTTCAACTCAGTCCTTGACTGAATAACATCATGACAGACAATAGAATCTACATTATACAGGTTTCAAATCTTTTGATATCACCAGGTGGAACTCTGGCAACACTATTTGATTTGATTGAGTAGAGAGAAGTAGAAACAGGATGAGAAGGATAAGCTTAAGCAAGAAGGTCATGGAGTTGATTAGCCATAAAACTTGGTGAGAAGATAGAGGACGAAAGACCAAGTGGTTGACTTTTATGGTACTAGGAAGTACATTTTACATGAGCATTTCTTCTTTATGATTGATGACCCTGGTTCAATTCCTGTATCTAGCATATCCTTATATTGTATACTTGTTTTTGATTAATAAAGAGGAGCCTTGCCAAAGTTGGAGTCTTATATTAGAAGGAGTCAACTGAGTTAGAATCTTATATTAGGAGGAGTCAACTGTTCAATTTTATTTTCTTTAAGCCTCAAACAGAAGAGTCGGGAAAATTTGCAAAAGAATTTGTATAGATCAAGAGTTGATCCTACTCTCTTTACAAAGGAAGCCACTGGACCATTGGAACAAGAAGATACTTTATCAAGTTTTATCTTTTTTGATTAAATATCCAGTTCTTCGCATATTATCTATATCTACCGTATATATTTAGTTAAATTTTTCAATGAAGAGGTGTTATATTCAACATACATCTGCCCTTACTTGTTCAGTTTTTTATTTACCTGTTGCCACTGCAACAATATAAAGAACATTCTCATCCATGAAGCACATTAAAAATGAATTGCATGTTAATATTCGTGATGCATTTTAAAATGATTGTTCATTTTATTACATTGCGAAGAATGTGCTTGTAAATATAATAATTTTTTTTAAAAAGGTAATGTATTCCTCAACATTAAAGAGTAGGCTCCCGAGAGCAGGCTTTGATCATAGACCAATAGCTCTAAATTGTGCTCTGATTCACCAGAGTAGTTACAATTGCCTCAGCTGGAGCTGCGACTATTGCTTTAGTGGACGACAAGCATAGTTGTTCTGAAGTTTTGGTTAGAAAGAGGGGCTGGTAATCTAATCCCTCTTCGTGGTCTTATATTAGAGTGAGTGATCCTCGGGTAGTCATCTATGAGTTGAAGCAGGAACAAAGAATCAATATAAGATGAAAGAACCTTCTTTCGTTTGAATTTCCTGTTTAACTAGTCAGGCTCTAACTTAACTCTTGAGTCTACGGGCTTGGAAACCTACTTTCTGAAGCCGGACCTATCACGTATACAGTCTACGGAACCTCGCCTAGCTGTGGTGTCAAGCTCATATTCACACCTCAGGAAGACTTCTTTCAAGATTCAGCAATGGTGGATGAAAGTGGAAGGGTTTCAGAGAAAAAGATAAAAGAATGGTGGGCAACCTTCACTGTTAATGGAATGACTTATTATAGGCTGGCAACAAAACTAAAGCTGCTCAAAGGGAGATTAAAGGAATGGATGCCGGAGAATAAAGGTAATTGGAAACATAGAAAGAAAGATGTGCTGAACCATATTGCTAAACTTGAAACAATCCAAGAGCAGAGAATACTTAATGAGGTGGAGAGGTTACACAAAGCTCGGTTATTCAATGGGTTTGCTGAAATTTCCAAGAATGAGGAAATAAAAAAAGTCCAGGGTACTGGCTCGAGTAGGGGATAAAAGTACCAAATACTTTCACAGAATGGCCACATCACATAGAAAATTAATACAATCGAGACCTTAGAAATGGAAGGTGTGAGTGTTTTCGAACCAGAGGTGATCAAGCAACAAGTTGTAAGCTTTTTTTAGAAACTTTACAGGGAACAAAACAATAGAGGTCACCTTTTAATATACAAGGGAGTGAAAGCATCAGTGTGGAGGAAAAAGAGTGGCTACAAAGACAATAAGGAAGATGAAGACCTTGAGACACTCAAGTTGTATGCCAGTGACAAGGCCTCAGGCCCAGATGGCTTCCCAATGAGTTTTTATCAGAACTTCTGATAAATGCTTAAGAAAGAATCTTGAGCACCTCGAGGCAGTTCCATGACTACAAAGTCTTTGAGGAGAGCCTAAATGCAACCTATGTGACATTGATCCACAAGAAGGTGGGAGCTGTGGAATTGAGAGATTTTAGACCTATAAGCTAGATAAGTGGAATATACAAGGTTGTTGCTAAGTTACTAGCAGAATGATTAAAAAGAGTGATCAGTAAGCTTGTCAATAAACACCAAATGACCTTCATAAAAGGTAGGCAAATCATTGATATACCACTGATAACATGTGTGTGTGGACACTAGACTCAAAGGAGATGATCTAGAAATTATGTGCAAGCGGGACATAGAGAAGGCTTATGATCATGTCAACTGGGGCTTCTTATTAGAATGCTAGAGCAGATGGGTTTTAGGGAGAAATGACTACAGTGGATCGACTGTTGTATAAAAATTGTTAAGTTCTCCATTTTAGCGAACAAAGAACCTGTTGTTTTTCCCCCATCAAGAAGGGGTCCAAGGAAGGGAGACCTACTCTTTCCTTTCCTGTTCATCCTAGCTGTTGAGGGCTATCATAGTATGATGAGAGTAGCTATCTAAAACAATTGGCTAAAAGGCTTCAAGGTCAGCAACTCTTCATGAGGGGAAATGTAAGGAGATGACACAATTACTTTTTGTGAAGCCAAGCCTGAACGAGTTGCCTTTTATGGGAAGGACTTTGGTGGTTGAAGCAGTCTCTGGTTTATCATTAAAATAGAGAAAAGCAACATCTTTCCCATTAAAGAAGTTCCTCAACTTCAGAGCCTGGCAAGGATATTGGGGTACAGAATAAAACACCTTCCCACAACTTACTTGGTCATGCCACCGGGACACAAACACAAGGAGCTATAAATTTGGGATGGCATGATTGAAAAGACAAAAAATTGGCCAATTGGAAAGCTCAATATATCTCTCTAAGAGGGAGAGTCACTTTGATAAACTCATTGCTGGACTCTCTTCCAACTTATGTTATGTCTTTATTCCCTATCCCCGCCAAAGTGGAAGAAAGACCTAACAAACTAAGAAGAGATTTCTTGTGGTTCGGGAATAAAGAAGGGAAGGGATTGCAGTTAGTCAAATGGCGGGTCGCACAGTTACATAAACAATCTGGTTGACTTGGAATCTGAAACTTGGGTTGCAAAATGGTTATGAGGTTCAGCATTGAGGAACATGCCTTGTGGAGGGAGATAATAATCAGCAAGTATGGGTTGAATGGAAATTGGGTCTCTAGCTTGGTGAATAGCACTTATGGGGTGTCATCGTGGAGAATAATAAGGATCTTGTGGCCTGATCTAAGTAGAAACATAGTCTACAAGGTGGAAAATGGGACTAAAATTCTATTTTGGAAGGAGAATTGGAATGGAAATGAGAAACGGATGGTCTTAGTTCCAGACTTGTTTTCCTTGTGCACCAATTCGGAAGAAACAATGGCTGACGTATGGTCTACTCATGGATGAAATATTGTTTTCAGAAGACATTTAGATGATGGGGAGATTAAGAGAGTGGCTGAGCTATTTCAAGTTTTGAATGGGTTCAAATGTTATCAATAGAAAATGATTTTATTATCAATTGAAAAAAGATTCTATCATAGGGAAAAATTCTAGAGATGGAAGCCTTACTGTTAACAAGCTATATATTAAGGAGGTGAAGGAGCATCCGGATTGTAATCTTAGCCCCTGGAAGTAGATTTAGCGGCAAATAATATTTATATATAATGTTTAGATTGACACGACACAAAGGTGCAAAACACGTACACTAAACTAGTACATGATAATATTATGAACGGTTTTTAGAATATGAAAGCGCACCAAATTCGAGTATGAATGTATGATTTTAATTTTGTTTTACTACGACTTAATTAATGTTATTCAATCATTTTGATGTTTGTACGTTGCTCATAGCTTATCATAATAATTAAGTTTTAAGACAAGTTAGGAGTGACTTTAGTGGAGGATAAGTGCGTAAAGCGAGACTGAGATAGTTTGGACATATGAAAAGGAGATGCATGGAGATCCCAATGTGGAGTGTGCGAGGTTGGCTATAGATGGTTTATGGTGGAGTAAACAAAGAAGTATTGGGGAGAGGTGATTAGACATGACAAGACATAGTTTCTTATCAAGGACAAGACCTTACCTAGCAAGTTGTGGAGGACATAGAGTAGGGTCGAAAGTTAGTAGGTAGAAGAGCATTCTCTCGCTTATCCTTACATACTAGTAGTCGTAACATTACACCTTGTTTTTTTTTTTCTATTTTTGTTACTATATGCTTGTACTCTAATCATCATATATTTTGTTGTAATTATTGTTCAAAATGATTTGTCATGCTTTCTATAATATTTTCCCATGATTTCTTCACTTCCGTTTTTACTTTTTCCATAGTGCTTTCAATTGTTTTTCCTTAGGTCGAGGGTCAATGAAAACAACCTCTCTACCTCCAAGTTAGGGGTAAGATTTGCACACACTCTACCTTTCTAAGAACCCGCTTTGTGGGATTGCACCGCGTATGATGTTGTTTTTGCAGAGGGTCTATCATAAATAAACTCTGTCCATCAAAGGTACGGATAAGGTTTGCATACATCATATCCTCCTAGACCCCACTTATGGGATTACACTTGGTATGTTGTTGTACGGTTGCTCATTAAACTTTCAAGTTAAATGGCATGAAGATGTTAAAAATTATAGTGCCTGCCACCTTCAAATCCTGTGGCAGCCGCTATATACATATATCTTCCAGTTTCCTGGTTGTACCTCTACTGTTAGGTGTAGGATAATGAGGTTCTATTTTGCGAACTTCGACATTTAGATTCTGGAAACTCGCAATTGATATTCGTCCCCTTAGCAGGAATTTCAGTTCTAATTTCTTTAGCCAGATTTGATTGTTTCTTGTTTTCCAGACACTTTCTACATCATGGATGCCATTACCAGCTCGCACCTCTGGATATGCTGTTGGGGTCCTCACTGGTGATAAGGTAAACAATTTGTTGTTGATGGCTTCAATGCATCTTTAACTCCCTCGTGGAGTTTTGATTAACCAGTAGTTAGTCTTCTGAAGGTTTTGTATGTGCTTATGCATGTTCAGCTATTGTCCTTTCCTTTTTCAAAACTAATTAGGATCATACCAATGTCGGGTAGCTACTCTCTACCTCTTAACTTCAAGTGTAATCAAGTCAATTTTATATCTGCTTCAAGTTGAAGCAAATTATTTGCTGTCAAATCTCTCTCTACTGTTATCTAAAGGTCTAGAAGTGCTATAATAATATATTGATTCTGTCTCTCTTATTCACCGTAATTTCTGCCATTTGGGGGTCGTTTGGTTGGGAACAAGTTATCTAGGGATTAATTATCCTGTGATAGGTTATTTCACCATGTATTACGGATAACTTATCTCATCAATATGGTTTAAATGGTGGGATAAATAATCCAAGGACTACTTAATATCTCCAACTAATCCTACATTTTATAATGAGATTATTGTACCTTATACCTCACACTAATGACTCCTTAGTATTAAAAAGTTGTCAAGTTATTCTAATTATATATTCTTTATTTTCTTATATACATTGGTGTGAGAAGCTTTAACTAAATTTTTGGGTTTGCTGATAGTGATGTGATGCTCATTTCTGCAGTCAAAAGAAAAATATCAAAGCTTATTAATGTTCTGCATGGTCACGTTCTTGCTTCCCGTTTGTTATGCAGTTACACCTCAATCCTGTTCATGCAGTTGTACAGCTCCGGCCATCAAACCAGCATCTTAAGGAAAGTGAGTTGAAGAAGAACACTACCACCAACAATGATGAAAAAAATGTTGAAAATGAAGACGTCAAGGAGAAAAGGCCTGTGGGACCATCAAAGAAGCAGGTGCATTTCATGATTTGCTCTTTGATGCCAGCTCCTAAGCTCAACTTGTATGGACCTTGTATATGATATGTGATATTATGGTACAGATCAGTGGCTAGCACTTAAAATATCATATGTCAAGGATTTCCCATTTCCTGCTTTACTAGGTTTGCCTCATTTTTGGATAAATAATGACAATGGGGATGTCTAAAGATTGGTCTTCTGTAGTTAAGCAGCCTGCTAGTTTCAAGTCTTACTTTTCTTGTATGTTAAATTCCACACTTACCTGTCTTTCCACTTCGGCTCACTTGGGTGATTCGAGTCAACTCCAACTTTATTGTTGGAGGTTGGGAATCTTTTGAACTAGGCTATTGCTCCTTGTTGCTGTTTTCAAGCTTTTTGTATAAGTGCTTTACCTTTTTTTTTTTTTTTTTTTGTGATTTGCACCGGGTGTCCGAGTCATAAGTGCTTTACCCTTTCCTTGATTTATTCTTGAAACATATACCTTTTGTGCAGAACAAACCACTTGGGATAAAAAAGGATATTGAAGAGGTATGAGCACCTGTGAACATGTACTCACAAAATTTCTGCTTTTCAGTATTTTGCTTATAACTCTCCATATTGTTCTTTAGCTTGAGTGGCTGCCATTTTTTCATCCTACTATGGTTTGGATTGCCATTTCTGTTGCAAGTGTTTCTATTTATATTTGCTCAATAGCAGTTAGCTTTCTCCATGCAGTTGCAAGTATCACTCCAAACAGTTTCATTAGTGCAGATCCTTGTGAAGTTATTAATATCTATCTTATTTCCTCTTTTAGCATTGGTTACATTTAAAATACCATGGGGCTAGGAGCGACATTTCAGCCAGATATCTGCAGAAAATGGCCATGGAGGAAGGCTCTCCTGTACCATTTTCAATGAGCCCGTATGTGTGCTAATATGGTTTATTTTTCTTCGCTTGAGCGATGTGTGTATAATATATTTTTTTGCAAACTGCTGCAGGACAACTAAAAGAAGCATTTTCCCTGCCTCAAAGCATACATTTATCTACTTCTCATTTTAATACCAGTTTTCTTTTCTTATTCAATATGCAGGGCTGATTATCTGAATGCCTTTTGTCCTGGAAGACCAACTGACACTATCAGATTTAAAATTCTTCGAACGAGGTATTGCAGCCACTCTAATTGGTCTTTCACATCATTTGTTTTGACATTGAAAGGTTTGGCGGTGCTCTAAGGACGAACACAAATTTTTTATTTACATCTATGATTATATAGCTCGTCTTCTTCTTTATTGTGGGGTGTTATCATCCTCTTGTATTGCACTGTTGCTGGACTATTTCACTACAAGCTGTCTTTTCTTTTTCAATGCATTTCCTTGTTTACTGCTTTCTTTCTTTCTTTTTATTTATTTATTCACTTTTTGCATTCTGTACGATGTTGAGTTGAGGGTTGTGATGTTCTTTGATTACTTGTTCATTATCTGGTTTTTTAGTTAGCAAAAGGGTTGTCTTTGGTTGATGGACTGGTAATTTCCTACAATGTCAGAGATCAGACTCACAGAGTAATTTAAGCCTAGTCGCAACATCAACGAATGTAATTCTCATAGATTAAATTTGTAGATCAAAATGGAAAGGAAAACATTTTTCTGAGCTGGGGAAAAATCTCTCTATTTAAAGAGGAGGCACAGGAATGCTCTGGCTTAGACTCACAGAATACCGTGAAGGGGATTTCTAAGAATGCAACATTGGGAGGTTTAACCAATCTTTGGCCATGTATGAAGTTGGAGCAAGTAATATTTGGGGGAAAATTAGGAGAGAATGTAAACACAAGAAAAGCATGCAAGCTATTAATCGCTCAGACACTAAGGTCTAGCTAATCAATGGCAAATGATGTGCCATGGATCTATCAATAGCAAGTCTATTCTTATTTTCCCCGACTTTGATAGCTGGACTTGGTCTATAGTTTATGTTAAGTACATATTGGTGTTCTCTCTGAGGGACACTTCAAAAACAGTCTAGACTCTAATTTCTCTTGGTATTGTCAGTGTCAAAAAGCAAAAAAAATAATAAATAAAAAATAAAAATCTCTGATCTACTCAGAGGTGGAGCCAAGATTTGAAGCATGTGGGTCAAGTATTCTAGTTTGAAGTTACTGGGTTCTTAGTTAATTTATACTTATTCAAGATCTTTAAAATGATGTAGAGTTTGGATCAAAGCTGCTGTGTTTGACTGAACTTGTAACCGAAACTCTAGCTCTGTCCATGGGTCTGCTGGGGCTATGAAGGGGTGGATACTAACTCCGTGAAGTGGTAGGATTAGCAGGAAAAGGAGGTTACTCAAACTTTGATTGCAAGCACAATCGAAGTGTGCATTTTACTGAAGAAAAGTGAATCATGTATATTGTAAAGATAAAATAACAATAAATACAAACAACTCTATGGATAAATCAAAGCAGACATAGGTCCTGACTTTGAGTTTTACTGCCACTATGATCAAAAGGAATTTTTCACGTGCTTGACTCATGAAAGAATTAGGCTCATATGTGAAGCGTTTCTTCAAGACATGTTTAAATAAAGAAAAGTGTGCTCTCTAAAACAGCTTAAACTTCTGTGTGAGATGTTCCCTCACTCCCAACATATATTCTACTGTTTATGCGGGAAGCATTGTTATCCCCATTTTTCTGAAAAATGTGTTTCAGAGTTTATTTCGGCATTGGTGGGTGAGGTAGGTTCAAGGGAAAAATCTCTATTGGTCTCTTGACTTACCACTATAGTAAATAAGAGCACTACCAAATGCAAGGATAGATTATGCTTCGTTTTTGCAGAGAGCCTAGTCTGCCAAAAAGTGGTCTATACTTGATATTTTAGCAATGAAATAAAAAAGAAGACGTGGTTTTGCATCTTTCTAGTTTAGGAGTGACCGGCAGATCTATAAAATTCTTTGGAGCAATTTTATGTGATAATCTTATTTTCTTTTTTTTTTTTTTCATCACTCCTTGAGGCCAAGGACAGGAGTGGGCTGTTGTTCCAGAATTTACAGTTGCATACATTTTGATCATGTACTAGCCAAGCTTGCACCTCTCTGGTCATTTCATCCTTAATCTTCTACCTTTGTCATCTATCAAATTGATTTTTTTTCCATTTATTGTAAATGAACTTTATCCTTAATAGCCATCAGTTGTTAAAGTTGTTACCTTGGAATTAGTTATTATTGACTGGTGTTACTAATATTTGTTGTGGGTGTTCTGACATAGTTTGACATAAATATGCAGCCTCTGACTTGAATTGATACTGTTTTTGCTTTTATTTTCTTTATCTAACCTAAAATTTGCTGTTTCTTCCTTCTAATATCCCAGACATGTGAATAGATAGCATGCCTTGATATGCCATGTTTCTCGAGTAACTTAAATAAACATTCTTTCCCAGTCATTTTATGCTCCTAACTTGTAAATTGTCAAATGGATGGTTTTCAGGTTGTTCGAATTACCACTTGAAGAACGTATTAGAACGTGGCTTCTCGAGGTTTGTACCCACTATTTGAATTGTGCTCTGCATGTATATTCTTATGCCTTCAACATTGTTCATCTACATGGCCCATGGCCCTTATAGCTCATAAAGGCAGCACATTTTTAAATCTGAGTCCATTTCACAACAGGGGCCTCCAATTCATCGTTTTGATGCTCTAAAGCACCTAGCGCCAGATAATTCTGCTGATGAGATTATGAAGTTCCTCCAAGTATATGCACAATTAGTTCAAGGATTGTGGGTTCCAAAAAGTTCATTAGTCTATGGAACGAATAGCGGAGTTGAAGTTTTAGCCAGGAATTTTGTTCTTTATGAGTTCACCAAGGATATCTTTATTAAGAAGTCAGTTTTTGGCAGGAGGCCTGAATTCCTTAAAGCTGTGACACCAGTACTAAAATCATTAGCTGTCGAGAGGCCTGACCTGAATGATTGGAAGCTCAAAGAGCATCCTGACAGAAATTTTGAAAAGCTTTATGGTGATGTTGTGAGAGAGCAGCAAGCTACTTGGGAGTGCTTGGGGAAACAGATAAATGATGTTTTGCCTGGAGGAAGAAACAGGCTTACTATGAAGAATCCTTTAAACCCAAATGCCGATATTCCTGCATTGTCAGGTGGTGATAAACACACTTCTAGCTCACTTTTGAGAACATCTATGTCAGAAGAAATTCGGGAAGCTTTACCAAAGGCTCTTCAAGAAGTTTTTAGAACTTATAAGGTTTGCAGGTTAGATCTCTGGAAACGAATTATGAAATTTCTGCTTTTGTTGTTTAGTATCTAGTGAATAGTGATTTGGATATTCATCTTAGTCACACAAATTGAGAGCCTGGAATAAGTAGGTGTCTGGCCATAGATATCAAATAATTTTCACTTTATTTGGAATTTATGGAGTTGGAGTTGGTTATATTTTTTGCAAAGGAGAGATATAAAGCACTTTATTTGATGAAAGATGGAGTTGGTATATAGGTTTGGATCACTTTTTGAAATTGTGAATAATTCTCACATGGCTAAACGGTTTTTTTGCAGAAACCTGGGTCAAAGAGTTAGTTTATTGAACTTGGTTTGATTGCTCTTAAATTGACAATCATGTCCGGGCTTTCTAAAATTGCTTTTGCTCCCTCCAACTTCTGCCAACTCTTGTCTCCCCAATCTTGTCTACCTAATAAGTAATAACATCACCTTTTTATGGCTTTGATATTATCCTTTGGATCTTAAGGAATGTGTAAATTGGTCGTTTTTTGATCTCCCCTGTAAGTCATTTACCTCTTAACACAATTCTTCCTGATTTCACTCTTCCTCTATTTGGTTGTGTCATCCCAAGTATGAGCAGTCTTCTATGAGATGGTCTAATTATAGGACATATTTCTTTGCTTTCAAATATTTTAATACCTTTGAGCAGTGTTAATCCATTGTCCCTCAAAGTCCTGTTTAGGTTGACTTGTTAGTTGAGGTGAGTTGTGCGAGTATTTAGGTCGAAATTGTCCACTACAAGATTTATGCTGTCTCTCTTGTATGTTATATATCTACTTTACTTCTCTAGAATGGGAATGGATCATAACATTATAACATTGTCTTTTTCCTGTGCGCCTCACCTGTCTACGATTTAGAAGGAACAGAGCATTTTTATTCTTCAAGAGAAAAATGTGCATGACTTGTTTTATTAGGCGTGATTTCCTCTATCTAAATAACAGATTGAGAATCCGCTGTTTGCTTTTTGTCAGTTTCCAACAAATCCGCCAAGGTCTGCGAAAGCTGGGAGTTTCTAAGTCATATCCTCCAAAGGGAGCTCCAAGGAAAGCTATAACTGCATCCATTGATGTTTTTGATGCTCCTCAAGAGGAGATACAGGCAGTGATTAATCAGGTTGCTGTAAACATCCATGGTGTCTATGTTTTGAAGTCATCGCCAGATAATCCACAGTATGACGCATTGAGGTTAGTAACTATTGCTATTATAACTATAACTACTTGATGAACACCTAGGTCCACGACTAATACATAATTTTGGGTCTCAGGAAAGTTGTAATTGATCTTTTTATGGCTGAAGGGCCGAGTGCTAAGCTAAAGAAAGCATCTGTAACTGAAGCTGCCAAGTTACAACTGAATAGGGATATTACCAATGTGGAGTTTCTAAAGGTGAGTAGCTCTTTTCTTGTTATGAGAATTAAGGAAGATCTTCTTATGACATTATTGTATGGAGTTTCATGCAGTGGCAGAAGTCAATAATTGGACAGTTATTGTCATAGTGGATGTAGTGATTTCTAATTAGTCAATCCATGAAATTCACCTACTTCGGGTTATTTATATACTTGCAAGTAATTTGTCTTTGAAGGCATATTTAGGGTCCTTAAAGATGGTGGTTCTCTACATCCCACACTTGTCTATACTGAAACCTAATGTTGTGTGGCAACAACCACGAAACTGTTGTACAACTAGCTGTGCTCTTTCTTGCCCAAGTCTACATTGGCTCTTATTGATTGTAGGTCTTTGAGCCACCTTCTTTAACTAATTTTAGGTCTACTTCTTCGTTTTTTAGCACCTTGAATCACTAGAATGTACATATGAACTGGTAAGGAAGTGTTGGACAGACTTGCAAGAAATGGGGATGACAATGAAGGTGTTGCTGATTTGATTCCTATAGATTGGTGGGCACAGTTGGTTTGCTTTAGGAATGCCTTTTAGAAGAAGGGTCATGCAGATAGGAGGCATTTTCTTGTGGAAACAAGGGTTTTTCTCTGCTAGTTGAAAAGAATTTCCTTTTTCATTTTCCATAGAGTTTGAAGAACTGTTATTTCCTTTCCCCTTCTTTTTATTATTGGATCTTTAGTTTGGTATGTTTAATTGATCTTCAAAATAAATGACATCTTTTGCAAATTTCTACAGGTAAAAGAAAAAATTGATTTCGACAAAGTACTAGGTCACCACAGACCAAGCTAACCAAGAAGGGAAGCTGACAGCTGATATTTTTTCTTTCATGGGACTTCTCTTTTGTTTTCAACTACCAACCTAATCCTAGTTGAGGGAATGATACTCATCGCTGTTTTTTGCAAACTGATCATGGTTTTTTATAAATAAGCCAAACTCTAATGTATTCTATTTTACCCAAGTCTACTCTGTTCCATCCTTCCTACCTCCATTTCACCTCTCATCTTTCCATAACTTGTACCAATAATGATTTTGCACATTGCAAAAAACTAAGGAACCAGAGAAAAGAATAAAATAGCACCTTTCTGTTTAGTATGTGCAAAGTAGAGAAAATGACCATCTCCATTCAGCTCTCTGTAGAGGAGTGAATGGAGAAAATTGTTTCCTAGGATGTCTTGCAAAGCATGGCTAGAGAAGTTGAAAAACAAACTTGTGCTCTTTCCCTAGCTGACTCCTCGTACCTCTCCTGATTTTAAACATATGTGTTTCTACTTTGGGTAAAAACTATTAAAGAATTGCTATGAGATATTTGAACTTTTTATGCAACCTGGGTATTAGTAATGCTGTCATGATCCTGCTCATATGCTGACCTGTCAGACTTTGTATGTGAGAGTTATGGGGCTTTAGATTGCTTGGACGTACATTATAGTATAGGAAGTCTATGTATTTACTAGCACAAACAGGTGTATATGACATGTTTGCAGTATCCTGTTTCCGGTATTTCTCCTCCTCTGATAAGAACATATAATGTAACAGTTCCAAAATTCTAAGTATCTGATCCTATACTGCATCATTATGGTCTAGAATCCTTCAAGTTGCCTGAAATTTTGTATTCTGAATGATCATCAGTGTGAAATATTCCGTCATATTGCAATGATTTTTCTGAAATTTATGTTCCTGATACATTATCGAAAAGACTTCCTGAATGGTGAATAATTTTCTATGGTTATGCAGGTTATGAAGGAACTATGTCATTCAGAAAACTCAGCATGGGTTTTGAGAAGTGGTGATGGCAAGCCAGAATAGTCCGCTACCTTTAAATCATGTTGTACAGTTCACTGAAAGTAAGTACATGTTAGTAGCAGAAATTCTCGATAACAAGCAGGGTTAAAACTTTACTTGACGTTTCCCTTTACTCATAATAGTTAGTTTTCGAGTTATACGATGTCTCAAGTATATGGTTGAGCTGTTGTTAGGAGACACTTTGCACTACAAATCTAGTAAAAAATTTAGGAGATATCACTTTATCAGAAGATCTTGTAGAGATACACATCTTTCCTTTAATCACTCGAGAATTCCAAGTTGATTCTAGTTTTATGATGACCAATGATACATGTGAGGTGTTTGGTTAAGCTTTGAGAGAAATTAAATTAAGCTTTGAAAATGGAGATGTTGAAGTTGTGGACATCTCAATCTTTTGTGGGCACAGTCATGACCTCCACATAGTTGTGTATAATAAATAATATATGGATACATTTAATAACCTGTTTGTAAATTTTTTAAAAACAATACATGGTCACGACTCACCATCAATTGATTATAGTACAATAAATTAGAATAATTGATAATTTAAAATGTATAAAAGACGTAATAAAAGATCAAGATCAATTGGCTTGTATCACCAAAGAATGTGGTGCAGTGGATAAGATCTCAGGTTTGGGTCCTGAGAATGAAAAAATCGTTGGTAGAGAGTGCTTCTTCCAAATGGGGCATTATGCGGCACAAATTTAGATATAATCGGACTCCAATATGCGCATTGAACACAGAGTGGAAAAAAAAAATAAAGTTAATTTGTGAAATTTGAAAATACCACAAGTCTTTTCTACCTTATAAGAAAAAGATACAAAAAGCATTAATAGCCGAATTAGCATTGAATAGTGTCGTTAGTACTACTGCACAGCCTATCTGCTCTGAAAATAAAAAAGCTAAAGATACATTGCTTTTGCATTTAAACTTTCCATACACACAAAATACTTTTTCATCCACTTTTACTTGTCTATTTTGAACTTTGTATAAATCAATTATTTATCTTGTCATTTTTATCTAATATTCAATCGACATTCGTATTTGATCATGATTATTTCTGAGTCACATCGTGTTAATTCTATTAAAAGGAAAACACTAATATTAGGATTTTCTTAATCTAAAATTTGAATCTGAGGCTTTGATAAAGAGTGGATGGATTACAAGCCAGACATTTTTATTTTTAATTTGTTCCTAAAAGTATGTTATTTTTCTATATATCCAAAAGTAAATTTAACTTTAAAATTGTATTTTACCCTGAATGAAATTACTCATAATTACATGAATATTTAAGATTTGTTTTAATCAAATATATTTTCTTATTTCTTAAGCGCCGCAGTCATTTAAATCGTGCTATGTATATTGAGCATACTTCTACGAACGAGCTCGTTAAGGGATGTGCGAGCTTTTTAATATGATTTGAGCAATTTTTACCTCTTGAGCTAGCTCTTAAGATTTAGTTAAACTCAATATTCATTTTTTATATGGTACAAGATCCATCTCAATTCTTATTTTTTATGTTGGACCCTTCTATTAAATTGCACGCAATCTAGACGTGGACAGCCCTAGTCGTGTGCGTGTGAAGAATCGTACATTTCCCCTTTTAAGAGATGAGTGATCCCCTCCTTTTGAACTAACTTTTGAGGTTGAATTAGATCCAAAATTTATTTTCTTAAATACTTAATTTGATTTTATAAAATTGGTGGGACTTGTTGAATATTGAATAATAACTCACCCCTAAAATTGGTGTCTTAAAAAGCTTATTTTTCTCCCTCTATATACATATCTCCCTTTGCCAAAAAGAAAAATAAATAAATTCAAGGCCTTGTGGTATTAAGTACTAGTAAATTGGCCTTCACATTTATCTTTTGAGAAACATTTGCATGTGGTTAGAAGAAGAGGAAGAAGAAAAGAATATAGTGATTAAGCAAAATCAAGCATGTGATTGTGCGAGACTAAAAACTTTGGTAGTTAAAATTTTTCGTCCACTGATATTATAGACGTATTCAAAATTTGAGATTGATGAAAGAATTATTTATATAATCGTGTGGCTATAAAATTATCTAGAATCAAACTAAGATTCACGTACTAAAAAATCATTTATGTACTATGTTGTGTAACTAGTGCGCAACCACCTTATGCTAAGGTGTGTCATTTGACACTCCTTTTTGAAAAAAATATAGAGTATTGGTTTAGCTAGGTCAAAATTTTAATTTTATGTATCTATATTAAATATTGACACACCTTATTTCTACTTAAATCTATGATTTATATATTGACTTTCATGAGACTAAGACAAATAAAAAGTAAAGTGATTTTTTATATCTATAAAAAAGTAATATATTGACATTTTCTCTTATTATACAAGGGGGGCTTGAGGGGTGAGGCGGATAGGAGATTGTCGACATGCTTGTTTTAGCTGTTTGCTTAAGTAGGCAGTTGCTAATTGACGTGCTTATTTAAGCCATTTGATTTTACTATATCATTTTTATTAATTATTTTTTAGTTGCTTCAATTACGAACTTATAATATTACCCTAATAAATTATTTTTTTAAAAGACAACTGCATATCAATATGCCTGCTTCAGTTGTTTAATTTTGTTATGTCGTTCCTATTAATTCTATTTTCAACTGCTTCAACTATGAATTTATAACATTACCCTTAATTAGATTATTTTTTTAAAAGGCAGTTGCCGGTTGACGAGCCTTTTTTAGCTGCTTTATTTTAAAATATTACCCGTAATAAATCATTTCTCTTCAACCACTTAAAATTTAAAAAATAAATAAAAATTCTAATCAACTCTCAAAATTTTATATGTGCAACATAAATTGGAACAACATAGTTAATACATATCATTTAAAAATAACATAAAATGGCTATAAGTCGCAATAATTAACATCTTATACATTTAAAATATAGATGTAAATTATCTTTCAGTTTCACATAAATAAAAAATAAAAAATAAAAAATAACATGTGTCGAACCTGTGCTGGCACGAACTCCTGTGACTAGTGTAATAAAAAAAATGAGTAGAAATTAGTCACGAGGAAGAACCTTTTATCCTTTTAGTTTCATATTTGATTTTATTCTGCATAAAATTAAAACAAATTAAAAGGTGAATGAGAAAAGAAAGAGGATTTATCAGTGGCAACTAATTTAGTTACAACAAACCCAACAGTTTATTTGACTTCTAGTAAGTATTGCATAAGTCAGCCATATCCACATTGATGTATTAATATTTTTAGAATATTGATAAGTAAAAGTGAACGGAAATATTATAACTGATGAATTATTTTTTTTCCTTTTCGAAAAATTTGTCTTCAACTTGCATTATGCAATTGTATGGTAGGATGCATAAAAATAATAGTATTAGTAATAGAGAAATTAGTTATACTAACATGAATTATGTTTTATCGACTGACTGGTTTGCTTAATGAATAGAGTGTATTAGAATAAGATTAGTTTTAATATTATTTTAGAGAAAAGTATAAAAATATTTCTAAACTTGGCGCAAGTTATTAATTTCATCTCTGAATTATTGATAGTCTTAAAAACGTCTCTTTACTTGAGTAACTAAATTAAAATACACTCCCTACTTATCACAAGTGTTAAAAACATCCCTTAATTTGGCAAGAATTTAGACGTGTATTTTCACTCTTGTTATAAGATCATAGTGTATTTACGTTCAATTAGTCAAGTAGATGGGTGTTTTTAACACTATCAATAGTTCGAAGATGAAACTAATAATAAATTTAGAAGTGTTTTTAATATTTTTCTCTTTTAATATCATAATTTACTATGTATATGAATAATACCGAACAAAATATATAACTAATACATATATTTTTTTTCTCTAATACCTCAAACCAAACGATTTTTTAAGTGTGATTCGTCTATACACATACGTCCAAACACACGTATAAATATGAAAAGTATGACAAGAAATTTTCTAGAATTAATTTGACAAAAATTAGATTTGATAAAAGGGTGATAAACAGATTATCATATTCTATTTTATTCAATATAATAAATATACGTGGGGGAAAAAGGCAAAAGGAAGAAAGATCCACCCAAATTTTGCAACAAAATCTTTACAAAAAAGTTTAAAAGAAAGACCTTTAATCATTTGGATTACAAGGAACCTACTAATACACCAGTAATTAATAGTTGAAGTAACAAAAAAATATAAACCAAACAAAAATGAAAAAAAAAAACAAAAGAGCAACAAATATTTTATGATTCTTATTGCGAAGCATAATATATAAATATACCTTTTAATTTGATCTCAATATGTATTTATGCTCTTAAAATTTAAATCCGATCAAGTAAGCACTTAAATTTGTTAAAGTGTCTATTTATACACTGCCAAAATTAAAGGTGATAATTATCAGTTGAAACAAAGTTAAGAATCATATTTATGTAATATGACTTTAGAAAAATAATAAGAAAGCACGAATAAGCCCAATATGCACATTATTTCCTCAAATATTATTTATCAGATTATGCTATATCACTTTACAACAACAACAACATACCCAATGGAATCCCACAAGTGGGGTCTGGAGAGGGTAAAATGTATGCAAACCTTACCACTACCTCACAAGGTAGAGAGGTTGTTTCCTGGGAACCCTCATCTCAAAAACCCATAAGCAGAATAAACTAAACATGGAAAAAGAAAAGGAAACAAGAAGAAGGACTAACAACGAAAAACACGTGATAGTGTGTAAATATAATAAAATTAACATATATATGACGGATAATGACAACACAGGATATACAAACACGACTAATCCTACTACCCTACTATACCCCAAGGCCAGTCATCCACCTAACTCTACTAATCTATTAACCTGCTGCTCTAATTCGCGACCTCCACTCCTTTCTATCTAAGAAATGTCCTCGGTGAGATCAAGTTTCGCCATATCTTGTCTAATCACCTCCCCCCAATACTTCTTCGGCCTACCTCTACTCCTCTGTGTAACTCCTAGATCCAACTTCTCGCACCTCCAATTCATACAACAAAGACGGTCTAACCACCATTCTTTAAAATTTACTTTTGAGTTTAGGTGGTATCTTCTTATCACATAATACTCCAGAGGCAAACCTCCACGTCCATGCTGCCCTAATACGATGGGTGACATCATTGTCAATATCGCCACTAATCTGGATGATGGACCCAAGATACTTAAACTTTTCTCTCTTAGGGACAGGTTGAGTGGCAAGCCTCACACCAATGTATGCTTCATCCCTCCCAACACTGAATTTGCACTCCACGTATTCTGTTTTGGTTCTACTCAGTTTGAACCCGTTGGATTCCAAAGCGTGTCTCCAAACCTCTAATATATCATTAACTCTAGTATGAGCCTCATCAATTAGTATTATGTCATCTGCAAATAGCATACACCATGGAACCTCCTCCCGAATAGACCGTGTCAGCTCATCCATCAGCAAGGCAAATAGAAAAGGGCTCAACACAGATCATTGATAAAGTCCCATCTCAATAAGAAAATACCCTGAGTCTCCTCCCACAGTTCTTACTCGAGTTTTAGCTCCGTCGTACATGTCCTTTATCACCCTAATATATGTCATTGGGACACCTTTCACCTCTAGACACCTCCATAGGACATCCGTCGGAACTTTGTCATAGGCCTTCTTGAGATCAATGAACACCATATGAAGGTCCTTCTTTCTTTCCCTATATTTCTCCACTAATCTCCGAACAAGATGAATTGCTTCAGTAATCAACCGCCCCCGCATGAATCCAAACTGCTTTTCTGAAATAGACACTACTTTTCTCACCCTCATCTCCACCACTCTCTCTCAGACCTTCATAGTGTGACTTAACAACTTGATACCCCTGTAATTGTTACAGTTTTATCACCCTTGTTCTTGTACAATGGAACCATTGTACTTCTCCATTCATCAGGTATCTTGACAGTCTTCATATAACATTGAACAGTCTAGTCAACCACTCTATGCCATCCTTGACCATGTTCTTCCAAAAATCTACCGAAATCTCATGGGTCCAATCGCCCTCCCTCTTCTCATCCTACTAATAACACGTCTAACCTTCTCAACTCTGAACCGCCTACAATATTCAAAATCTCTTTATCCTGCTAATACTATATTCATTATAATCTTACGAGAAAGTATACATACTCCCTTCGTTTAAAAAAGAATAACCAAGTTGACTTGGCATGGAGTTTAAGTAAAAAAAAAAATTCAATCTTGTGTCCTAAATTAAAGTTATGTTAAATGTACAAAAAAGACCTTTAATCTAGGTCTGAAACATGTCACATGAAAAATTGAAAATAAAGTTTTGCCAAAAAAGGGGTCAGTCTTTTTTATATAGACTAAAAAGAAAAATAGGTTATTCTTTTTTAAACGGAAGGAGTATATTTATTTTTATCTTTTTAGAACAGTGAAATTGTTTTGGATTGAATTTAGGCTAAAAAAAAATATTTTTCAAATAAAATTGCAAGAACAATATGATAAAAAGTATAACAAAATACAAAATCAATAAAATAACAACTAGTTTACTGAGAAAAGAAGGAGATAAAAAGTAATTAATGAAAATTAAAAAAAAAAAAAAAAGGGTTTCTTCATAAGGCAGCATGTGCATGTTAGTTGTCCTCCTTTATCCATTTGTGATCATGCTTTGCTTAAAATTATTAAATTACTCCATTTTGCCTTTCCATGAAATATCAAATCACAAATTAATACAATACCTTTTCATGGTACCTATATATATATTAATAATAAGGTCTCGCATGCTATTCTTTAGGTGCACAGGGTAACTCCTACACCTATTTAATAGCTTGCAAACGACATAGGAGATGTAATCTGCACTAGGCAATTTTGTGCGATGAGCTCGATCTAAAAAGTAAATTTCTTGCTTTCGCTAATACGAGATTTTGAATTTGAGACCTCCAACATGAAAGTTTCATGCCCAGGTACCTACATTACATTACAAAGAGAAAAAATATTTTGAAAATTAAATAAATAAATTCTTTCTTATCTTTCACTCCGTTGCCCACTCGACAAATAAGTTGATCAAGTTGTTAAAATATGCTTATTATGGAAAATGTTTTTTGTCCAAAAATACTTTTCAATTAAGTACTTTTGACTTTTGAGGAGTACAATTTTTTTAGTTAATTAATTTAAAGATATTTTTATTAATATAGAAAGGAAAATTTTGGCAATTTTTTTTTTCAATTTTTTTACCTAAAATTTTTATCAAATACACTAACACACTATAAAAAAAACCACTTTTTAAAAGAAAATCAGCATTTTTAATTTTTAATAACTTAACCAAATATAAAATAATTCGGATTCGCATTAATGGAAAGTCTTACTAGCTAATTAAAATTTTTTAATTAAAAATAAAAAGATATTTTTCTATTACCATGTCACAACCTTTGAGGTCATTTTTTAAATTTTAACTCATCTGACATTTTTCATTTTTGAAAATTAATTTGACTAATTTTGAAATTATATTAAATCATATCAGTTTAATATTTTCAAGTTTAAATATAAAAAACTATACAAACTAAAGTACAAGTTATAATTCATCTCATGTCAATAATAAAAAAAAAATACACATTTTAAATAATAATAATGATAATAGAATATTAAGTAAAATTCACAAATAAAATTTAAAAAGGATAAAATATACTCCTACTAGGTCTTCGTTTTCGACCTAGAGTACAGTGCAGGAATCAGGATTTTGATTTAGAAAGTTTAAAATTTGAAGAAGTGCAAGCACATAAAATTGGCGAAATAGGTTTGACATTTACTATATACCTAAAAAAATATTTTAATTATATATAAATAATATAATTTTTCGTCAAAAGAATTCAAATCAACACCTGATCAAGAGGTTACTCCACCCATGCTCGAGTACATCAAATACAAATACCATGTACTAGAAGAAAACATAATTTGTAATTTTTAATTTGAAATTCAAAAAATAAAAAGTATCACATAAATTAATTCGGAAAGTAATAAGTAAATTCTAAATCAAGATAATTTTATTAGAGCAATTTTGGGATCAGTGTGTGTAAACCTCTCTCCATTTGGTTGAGGAATGCTTGTCACCTACTCCTCTTTAAAGCTTCTAAAGTTCCCACTTCCACTCTACTTCTCTTCCTCAAATTTCTCAAAAAAAATGAAAAAATCTATACATATATATTCCTAGTAATTAGTGGTCTGCTCTGTTTGTTTGTTTTTTTAAATTTTTGGTCTTGTTGAATGATCTATATGAGTATGGAAAAGCATAAATGCAAGTTATGTTCAAAGAAATTCTTGAGTGGAAAAGCTTTAGGTGGTCACATGAGGTCCCATTTAATACCTCTACCACTTCCACCTAAGACTCCGCCGTTAAATCAAGATTCCGGTGGCTGCACTGAGTCAACTATATCACTCTGTTCATCGGAAAATCAAGAAGATAAAGTGGTGGAACAGAAGGATTTTTACTATGGGTTGAGGGAAAATCCAAAGAAAAGCTTCAGAATGATAGATCCTGAGTTTTTGGATGGTGGGTTTGTAGAACAGAACAGAGAAAGTGAGACCGAATCGGAAAAAAACACAACAAATCTGAGTAGAAGATCTAAGAGAAGTCGAGAAATTGATGAAAATGACGAACAAATCAACAAAGATAATAAAGTATCTGATTTTGGGTTATTGAGTTTGTATTCAGATGATGCAGATATTGCCATGTGTTTAATGATGCTTTCAAGAGATGTCTGGGAAAATTCAAAATTGAAGCCAAAATACCAATGTGGGATTTGTCACAAAATGTTCAAAACTTCTCAAGCTTTAGGTAGTCATAAAACTGTTCACAAGAAGAACCACAACATTTCTGATGAAGAAGAGGCACAAAAGAGAAAAGTAAAACTAGTTAATGTGGATGAGAAATTGCATGAATGTCCATTTTGTGGGAAGTTTTTTCAGTCAGGTCAAGCATTAGGTGGGCATAAAAGATTACATCTTGTTATTATGAGTTCATCAACAACAACAGGTTCTTGTTCATCAACAAATTCAGCTAATTTACCAAATAGGTTCATAGATCTTAACACGCCAGCACCACTTGAAGACAATGAATTTTGCCAACCAGGTTTTTCTGCAGTGGAAATTCAACAAGAAGCTGCATGAGAGGTTAAAGAATTGTCCTTTAGTAAAATTTCAATCCTTTTCATTGTCTTTTAGTCATTTTTCTTAAATGGGGTTTGCTTATTTGTAGTAAAGTAATGATCTTTAGTCCCATTTTAGCTCCTCTTGTCTTGGGGGTAGCTGTAACTTGTAACACACATTGCTTTGAAACTTTCACAAGCAATCTGGAAAATTAGTTGCAGATACAAACAACTAATACAGTGGGGTGGGGGACCAACTATTGCAGGAAGAGTAGTAGTCGACTAGTAGTATAGCAGAAGAAAAGAATAAATTTTATATAATATCATCAGACTGTCTGTATTGTTTTGGTTTATTGGTACTTAAAATATGCTTATTATGAGTATTGCTTGTGGTACAAGAACTTTTTGTTCAGTTTTGGTCTCACTGTAAAATACCAAAGTTTTCAACAACTCTTTAAAAATGTTATCACTAATGAATCTAAAAAAAGGATAAAGGCCCAGCAGAAATTACTTATTTTTCTCGCGTAAAATTCTTTAAAAGTGTGTATTTTTGAAGACTCGACACACATCTAACAATATTTTCGAAAAGTTAAAGCAATATAAACTATGTTCCAGCTGGTGCCTTGTTTTTGTTTGTGCTTCTTTTTATTATTTTAAGGATTTGTTTTGCATAGAATTAAAAGAGAAACCTTAAAGAATGCCATTGTTTGTTCTCTCTCATCATTGCCTTTATGGATTTGTCTAGTTGAGGTCTGCAGAAGTAGTTTTTCTCCGTCTGTGACAGATAATAAGTACAGAATCTACTTCTAAATTACCAAAATGGCCCCAATCTTTTTCTTTTTTCACCTCACTTGATGTGATATTTTTTTAAAAATAACCATTGTGGTGATAGGTTAGGCATACTTTGAATGTTTAATACCAAAAGATAATCGAGAATTATGGTGAAATGATAAATACTTATTGGGGTGTATATCGGTTGAATAAGTTCGATTTTATGTATTATCGATTCAGTTTTTGGGTTTTTAAAATAAGGTATTTTTTATCGATTTTCGATCCTTAATGGTTCGATTTTTGGTTTACCCAATAAGAAAATACACATAAATAAATATATGACTTCTCTAACAATTTGATGTAATGTGATGAGATACAATAAAATAAACTAATCAATTGAGCACCTAAACTTAATAATATGCAATATTTGACCTCATATTCTAATTTACTTTCCATCAAAAGGGTTATACATTAGAAGCCAAGCAAATACATGACTTACGTGTATTTATTTAGTATCAAGCGATGTTAAATTATTAATATTTAATATTTATGAAGGGATAAAGTAGTAAATTATTGTAATTTTAATGGGTTATTGGTTACTCAATACTAAAAACCAAAATCGAACCGATAACCTGATAATTTTCTTTTTGTAAAATCATTAAAAATTCGTTAATCCAATAATTTGATAACAATAAATCAATAAATAAAATTTCAATTCGATTTATTGATCGATTCGATTTTTGCACATCCCTAATACTTATTTATCCTTAATCAGAAATTTTAAATTCGAATTCCTCAAAGTGTGAAATTTTTCAGCATAAATTTAAATTTAGTCAGATACTAGCGAGAATACCGAATATCAAAAAAAGGACCAAAAAATAAAGTAATAATAGGATTAGCACAACACTTATGTCCTGATCCTACTAAATAGTTTAGCTGTTTGATTAGGGCATTTCCCTTCACAAACTGACTAATATTATCAATTTCAATAACTATATTCAAAGTATATAATTGTTTATAAATTCAAATATTCGAAAATGTTTTTCACTTTATTTTAAATTTATGAAGTTGGAACTGAAGATACAATTGTATTTGGTTGCAAGGGCTAGAACAAAACGTTTTATTTGAAATTTATAAAAATAAATTTGGAAAAGTATATTTGGAATACCTTTTCAAATTTGAAATAAATGAAAAGTTTTTTTTTAAAAAAAAATGAATACTTTCATAAGCGAACTCAGACGGAATCTGAGTTTATTAGCTACTCATAACTAATATTACAAAATGCAATCTTATCTTCTTTTATTTTGGTGCCCGGTCGATATCCAATGTGCTCATTGGAGCTTGATTAATCTAGATTCGTGTCATGTAGGATTCGGAAAACATTTTTTACCAAAGATTTTTTTATACCCAAAGTTCGAACTAGAGATCTCTAGTTAAAGGAGGAGCAGCTTCATCCACTGCACCACATCATCTAATAAATACCATAAGCATTAAAATAAAAGCAAATTATTTTAATGAAGGGCAAAAAGTTCAAACGTCTTCACGCTTTTAATATTCACACATAAGCCTCGAGGCATTTTGATCCAAACCTGTCTTTTAAACACTAATAACACAAGCAGAAACATGTTAGATACCTTGAGAGAACTACATGTGCAAATATTTCTATGTATGTCTCATTCAATATAACTTCTTCGAATTATACATTAGGGTTGACAATTAAAACTTGTAACTAGTGAAAATTGGATAGAATACTAATTTCTGTAGTATTATTGTGAAAATTTTAAATATTGTAACATCCCATGATATGTATTTGTCGTATAAATTGGGACGAAACGTATAATGTTTAACTACATTTTATACTTGAAGAAACGATGGTTTTAATGTTAACCTTATAGGGTTGCTAAAATATCAGGAGTTGGACCAATACCTACTTGTAACCAAGAAGAGCTTGTATCCAAATTAACATCTTTAAGGTCACTCAATTTTGCTTCTTTGGCCTTTCTATTTTCTTCCCTACTCAAAGAATCTTTGGACTTGTGGTTTTGTTTTTCATTTTGATTAATATCAACTTGTTGGTCTGTCCATAATTGGAGATGACTTTTTGGGCCTTCATGTTCAAATGGATTGTTGTGTAGTTTTAGCCCAACTTCAGCTGGATTGCCTACTTGTGCTGGGAAATTTAGGTCTAGTGGTTGATGAGAGTTGGTAAATAAAGGCTTGTTGTATAGTATTTGTTCTTGGTTGTGATATTGAATTTCTTGAAAAGTAGGTATAAAGGTAGTCTCTGGCAAACTTGATGTTAGCCAGTGACACCTTTTGTGACCACCCAAGGCTTGGCCAGATGAGAAGACTCGATGGCAGATCGAGCATTGATGAACCCTTGATCTCTTTCTTGAAAATGAGCTTGATGATGTTGGAGATTGGGATTGAAAAGAGTTAGATTCTTGCAAAATTAAATCACTAGGAGAGATCATCGAGTCTTCATCAATGTCATTATCATCATTATCATCATCGTTGTTGTTGTTGTTGTTTTTGTCATCATCAATGTTGTCATCGAGTTTTGCAGCATAACACCCTTTAACTTTCTTGTGACTCGCTCTATGCCCCCCTAAAGCTTGATGCGAATTAAAAATTTTCTTACATGCTTTACATTGAAACATTCCCTTTTCCACTTCTTTAGCCTTGTTTTTCGCCTCCTTGTTACTGTTCTTATCGGGTAAATCATAAGATTTATTGTTGGATAACATGACTAAACAATTCGCGAGATCTTCTTCTTCTTCTTCTCTTGAACAATGTTGTTTCTCGTAATAATGCTCCGATTTTTCAACATGTAGTAGATCATCATGATCACTTGTTGATCGATTATTCCCCAACATTGATCGATTCGAATTTGTACGAAGATTATATGAGTGTTTCTGACCCTCTGATTTATCCCTTCTAAAGTTTTGTTGACTAATTTCTTCTCCATAGTTTCTATTACTATTATCCCCAACTGCTCCATGAGATCTCATGTGTCCACCTAGTGCCCCAGCACTGTTATATCCTCTCTTACATACTCTACAATGGAGTAGTACAACACTTGATGATGGTTCATTTTTTTGGCTATTATTATTGTCCCCATCTTCACTCATTTTGCACTAAGACTACTAAAATAAGGGGGGTATAAATAAAGAATTATTAGTTAGTGACAGTAGCAAAGTGAGGGAAGTTTTCCTACTTTATAGTTGAAGTTAAATTGAATGTGGATGAGAGTTAAGAGATGAAAAGAGTTTGTTACTAGTGGAAAGTTTTGTAATTTTGTTTATGTGTGGTTGGGAGATTATTTAGAATTCTTGTGGTTATAGTGTTAGTGTTTTTACACTCAAAATTTACTTACACATTGTATGTAATATGGTACTAAAGAAATATGTAAGGTTGTAGTGGACTGCTTTACTAAAGAAAATGTACGAACATGTACACTAAGAGAAAAAACAAAAGTAACTTCTTGAAGTATTTATGGGAGAAAAACTTTTAGAGGTAATTATAATTATCATCTGATTATGAGTATGCATATACAAAAACTAAATGCGTAATACATAAATATGTCCTTTAATTTGGACTTAGCTGATATTTATGCCCTTCAACTTTTTATGTAAATAAGAAGACACTTAAATTTGTATAAAATTGAATAAGTAGATGTTGCTTCCTAAACACATGCAAGTGTATGGGAGAAAAACTTTTAGAGGCAATTATAATTAGCATCCGATTATGAGTATGCATACAAAAACTAAATGCGTAATACATAAATATGTCTTTTAACTTGGACTTAGCTGATATTTACGCCCTTCAACTTTTAATGTACATAAGTAGACACTTAAATTTGTATAAAATTGAATAAGTAGATGTTACTTCCTAAGCACACGCAAGTGTCTGGGAGAAAATTTTTTAGAGGTAATTATAATTAGCATCCGATTATGAGTATGCATGCAAAAACTAAATGTGTAATACATAAATATGTCCTTTAACTTGGACTTAGCTGATATTTACGCCCTTCAACTTTTAATGTACATAAGTAGATACTTAAATTTGTATAAAATTGAATAAGTAGATGTTGTTTCCTAAGCACACGAAAGTGTATGCGATCAACCCAAGTAATACAATGGCTCTTATAGAGCCAGGATATCGAACTGAAGGACTTTAATCTGGCTTTAATTATATGTTCAAAGACTAATTAAATTGTATGTGTTGGTTACGAAATGAAATGGTTTGCTATTTTCTATTAATAAAAAGAATAAACTAAATCTATCAATGAGTTCAATTCTTCAACTGAGACTTAACCAATTTAAGCAAAACTTTCAGGACTGCAGCCTTTTAAGACATATGTTATAACTTCAATGTCTCTGGTTGTCAAGGGGTTTCCTAATTATTAATTTACAGGGTTTAATTTACCATCAAAGACTTTCGAACTCTAATGGCCTATTCTTATTGACAACCTAACTACATCGTTGAGTGGGGATAGGCATGAACCAATGAAAATGCATTAAATCTATCATCCTGTTTTATTAACCAAGCAAGGTATATGGGTAGGTATCACAGTCTCTCATATACAAATCATCCTAGAACCCAAGAACAAACAAGCTCCTTGTACCTTGTGTTCTATCCCCTCAACATCTTTCGAATTCAAGATGGACAACGAATTTACTTCATAATTGGCTAGACAATGAAATATAGATTAAAGGAACACATGAGTAATTAATATATGAAAACTCATTCATAAACCAATAAACCAAAGAGAAGAATCTAAAACCTAGTCTGTGGCTACAATCCCAGAATGAGAAAAATTAGTCACTCATTATTTGAATCAAAAATCCAAAAATCTATGAAACAATCCAGGAGTGAAATTAAAAGAGGAAAAGTATGTAGCTTTGGACAAAATTTGTCTTGTCATCAACTTGGTCCACGACACGGACTGGGTTTACCATTGTGTATCTTGCCCTTTTCTTGATCGCTGAACTTTCTACTACCCTCAAGCATCTGCATGGCACGGAGATAGTGCACTTTGACTTTTCTTTGCTCAATTTTACAAGTTCAAAAAATAACCAAAAGTGCTTGAAAATAACAAAGCTATATATACTCTATGAATTTGTCCTCAAACTCAGATATAAATATGGATAAATTTAACTATTAGATATAAGATCAGTAACACGTATGTTCTATGTGGCATAAAACACGTAGGATGGGTTAATCATCTGCTTATGTACACCTAAAATTTGAGGGCATAAGTGCCAACTAAGACCAAGTTAAAGGACAATTTTAATGTGGATTATCCTTAAAAAGAAGTGAATGGAATAGAAAATATCGAGGTTCAAGGTGGAATAAAAAATTCGATTAACTTTTATATTTTTTATTTTTTTAAATGTTGGTGGATAAAATTATCGTATAGTCAAGTGGATATATACAGTTATTAAATTATGTGGCTGAGACTCCTTCTAAGTCTTGTGGTCATATTGTTAAAAGTGTTTTTTAAAGTCAAATTAATTCACACAAAAATCATATTTTATACCTAAAGTTGTAAGTTTAGTATTTTTTCGGTCAAATCAAATCATACAAAGATCATATTATTCGTACAAAAATATCAAAAAAAAAATCAATAAATACGCCGCTCATTGAAAATTCTAAAGAAATAAATATTGAAAAAATTATTTGAAATAATACTCTATTTATTTTTAATTTTTATCTGATTTTGACTTGACACGAAATTTAAAAAAGTATAGAAGATTTTTTAATCTTATAATGTTAAACTAAATACATACAGGCATATATATACCAATATGTCTTTTAATCTTATGCTCTTAAATATATCATGTGGAAAGTTAAATTTAAAAATTGATACAAAGAAAGAAACATTCTTTAATGTTTCGAAACGAACTAAAAAAAGAAAGACAATTAAATTGAAAGATACAATTACAATTGAAAAAAAATTACTCCCTTTGCCCCAATTTATGTGGTACCTTTCAAACTTTGAGATTCAAATAAGTCTATCTTTGACGGTAAATGTTTTGTATATTTTAAAAATATTTTGAATTGTTAATTATTATAACTTATAGTCTTCTTTGTAGTTTACAAATATATAAGTTTTTTTTCAAAAAATTTGCAGATTTCATGCATAAATTTTCGGTCAAGTTTAAATTATTTGACTCTCGAAAAATAAAAATACGAAAAGAAATCTTGAAGTAACTAATAAAATTATTATCATGTAACTAGAAGATCATGAATTGATTCTGAAGTTACTAGAATTCTTACCACATAAATTTATCCACGCTTACAACCAATTGATGAAATTGCAATCATTTAATTAAATGTGATATGTGCCATTGATATCTTTATGCATACACCACCAAAGATGGAAGTGGAATGGATATAATCCATTCGCCCTTAATAAGGTATTTCGAGTTTGAATTTTGAAAAATAAATTTTCTTAATTAGAATATTTTCACGAATTGAATACAATTAAAAATTCTGATAAGAAAAAAAATTAAACTCACACCTATTGTATCGGAGACTTTCATGGATCAGATACTAATTTGGAAAAACAAATTTTTACAAAAAATAAAAATCATTTGCATACAAGAAGAGATACATCAATGATCTTTTTTTTTAACCATGCATGCTTACTATAACAACAACTACGCCTCAGTCTCATACAACTTGGGATCGGCTATATTCCGTCGTGCTACTGCAAAAATAAAAGACATTACTAGGATTTGAACTTGCAATGTATTTCAAACTTCAACTATCAATAAAACCTTCTACACATTATCTAATCGTATTATTTACAAAAAGCTAACTCCCTCGCTCTTTCTTATCGTGTATTTATATATATACACAAACTAAAAATCTAGAAAATACAAGATAAACTTTAATTTAAAAGAGGCTTCTCCACATCGTACTCACTTTCTGATGAATTATTATTTAGAAATCCTTCTTTCCTTTTAGCCCATAGCACGAAATATAAACCTGTAAACATCAAAAACATCCCAGCAAGGCTGCAGAACAAAAAAAAAATCATTTTTTAAATGAAATTAAATAAGAAAAAACAGTAAAAAATGTATATATATATTTTTTTAATATAAAGTATTTAATTTTTAATTTACCTTCCTGTAGTAATTGTGTCCCTTATGGTAACAGCAGAAAGTACCACAGTTAACAGAGTTCCAACAGGACTAAATACAGAGACCAAAACTGGCCCTCTTTTCTTCATTGCCCAATTATTGAAACTTACACATGCTCCACTAACTATACCTGCCTATTATAAACCACAAACAACATAAAAGGTGAAAAAGAAAATCGAGGATTTAACTTATATACGTTAACAGTATTTATCTGGTGAATTACCAATATTGAGTAGCCAATTAAGTCGCGGATGCTTAAGATGGGCACTCCAATGTCCAATGATCCTAGTTGAATCAATTGTACAATTCCAGTCAATATCATGCCTATAAGTGATGTTATTGCACTTAAAGAGATTGGTGCTGGAAAATCTCCTAGTGTTGATGCCTGAAAGTTTGAAAATATCGATCAAACACTTCACGAAAAGACAAATTAAACTTCTCTGTATCGTTCCAATTTGTACCTGTAAGACTATATTGCTCGATAACACGAGTATAGCTGCCATGAGATATAATGAACCTTTGATCTTCTCCGAGTCAAAAAAATGGTCTCTGTGATGAGGAGGTGAAGATGGCAAATCTGTTTGAGAATTGCTGCTATTTTGCATTAGGGTCATAAGTATAGCCCCTGTTACACACATTAAAGTCCCTGCAATTTTTGTTCTGCTGTATTTGCATCTTAGCTCCACTTTCTCTAATCTGGAAACAAAAACTAGATCAAGACTGATATAAAGTACGGAACAAGAACAATAACGCCTCAATCTCAAGCAAATTGAGATCAGTTATATAAGGTTTGTCACGACCTAAGCCTGAGTGATGCGGGTAAGAACCTTATGACATTCATCTTACCACTAGATCCCAACTAATGATATAACACGTGGATATCTAAGACCACAAGATACTTTATGAGTTTAGATTCCAGTAGAGGTTTCATGTTGTTTGCGATAGATTTTAATTGTTAGACTACAGAAGTTATACCCAAAAGCCCAAGCAATGAGAAAGATGAGTCCTGGTGCAAGATTTGGCATAGCTGTTGCCATTGAAGGTGAAGTAAATTTGATTCCCTCCATTAACAAAGATTGGAACAATGTGACCCTGACAAACAAACAAGAATTTAATGAGCTAATAGGATTTAGCCAACCCTAAATACTTCAAACGAAAAAAGGTACGTTACTCAGACTCTCTAAAAATGAAGTTAATCCAAAAAAAATGCACGGTGTGATCCAATAAACACACACACAATCAAAATCATTTTTGATTAGTCAATAACATAGGTCAAAAACACCCAATTTTACCTCGAAGCATAACGGACGATAAATTTGAACATAGAAAAGAAGAAAAATGACTTACCCTCCAAAAGATATTAGAAATAGTTGAACCAATAACTTTAAACTCATTTGCCTGGGCCATTGACTCCTGTAAGCAAAAGATTAATAGGGAAATCAAACTAGTTTCCAATAAATAAATTAATATACTAATTAATGAAAAAAAAAGAGATAATTACTACCTTTCAAATATGAAAGAAAAGGGAGAAAGGATGATAAAAGTTGCCAAGGAAGACATTATAATGAGAAATGAAGGCTTGAAACCTAACAACATAAGATAACTTGAAACAATTGAATTTCCTGCATACATAAATTGTACCCCTATTAATCCTCCTATTATTGCAAAATCTTCAATAATTTCCCTTTTTCTACTTGAAGATCCCCTAATCATGTTTTTTTTTTGGATTAATTTGCCTTAATTTGTCCTTTGTGCATGCATGAAAAAAAAAATTAAAAAAAAAAACACTTTCTTTCTTTTTTTTCTTTCTTCAACTATTTCTCCAAAAAGATAGTTAATTGTTTTCTTCTTCAACTGACGATCAAAGATATTTTCTTTCTATGATCTACCTATAAAGGTCCTTCTTAAAGAGAATTAATAATGAAAGTGAAATTGAGAAGAAGAATAATATTTGACAATGACATCTTTCCTTTTTTTAAAAAAAAAAAAACTTTTGATCTTTTTCACCACATTCTTTTTGGTTATTATGGTACTTACTATCTTTATTTTCCTTCATACATATTTGTGGTGATAAACTTTTTGTCTAGAGTTTGTAATTTGGTCCTGCCAAATCCTTTGGCTATTGATATCTTAAAAGTTGACTGAATTGTTTTTTTTTTTTTCAAGAAATAATGCGATAAAAGTCATGAAAGTGGCAAGAGGAATTCATTTGAATCTCTTTCGATGAGAAATTACATTATATATATCGGATTAAAATTATATTTTATCGTATATCTATAAATATTGAATTTACTTGACTTTTTCATGTGTATCTTTTTAATGTAATTTTTTATATTTTGAACTCTTTATTTAAAATAAGGAAATTTTTTTTTAAATAAGTCGTTGAACTTTGAGAAAATATTCATTTATGCCGTTTGTTAAAAATTCTAGCTTATTTATACCATTTTCGTTTGAGCAACGATCATATATGTCATTGTTTAAGCCTAGTAATAGTTTAGGAACGACACTAATAATTTGTGTCAAGTTCGAGGGTGTATTTAAGTTTTAAGCTTATCAATAATTTAGGGACGAAACTACTAATTTGTGCCAAGTTCGAGAGTGTTTTTCGTACTTCTCTCCAAATAATAACTTCCGTAAGATGGTCCTTTTTAGGAGAAAAGGTCAATGCATTGAACCTGACGAATTTTTAACTTAAAAAAAAAGGTTGAATTATTTGAAAACTCTTGACTTTTTACCTTTTTAAATAATATACAAGTTTTATAATAATAATAATGAACAAACGTACCATATGCATGTTCTCAAAGACTAATTTATTATATACGAACCGAAGCTAGCTCACAAGGGAAGGATTGCTCGAATGAGATCAATTGCTCATCCCTATTCCAATGTGGTACTTCTTAATACTCCCCTGCACATCACTCGTTAACTAGAGCATGGACGGGGCCAACAACAATGAAGAAATAATTGGAATTGACTAGCTTTGATATCATATAAAGATGAATCTTGAGTGTAACTTAACCTCAAGAGTTAGTCTACCAGAGAAAGAGTTGCCTAAATCAAAGAAGCCTAGTTGACAACAATATTAAAAAGTTATAGCATATGTTCTATACATGAACTCAGTTTCTTGAAATTACTTGTCAAGACTCAAGATCTTATAAACAAAATGTTATATATGCAAAACTATGCCAAGAACTCATCAACTGGTAAAGAAATGCTCTGTGAAGCTACTCAGCAAAAGGCAGCAAGGTTGTCTTTTCTCCAAATCCATTAGTAGCACTACAAAACCCCATCAAGAAGATGACTTCAATTCAAAAATTAGTTCTGAAATGGCCCTGTTTAAGAACTTTCAAATCTTGAATTCTGGTTCTAAGCTTAATGCTTATTCTCTTGTTAACTTGACCCGTTCATGTACCAATCTTGGTTGGTTTTCTCATGGTGAGCAGCTTCATTGCTGCATTTTAAAATCTGGGTATGTCAACAATGTCTTTGTTACTACACCTTTAGTCAATTTCTATGTCAAATGTCAGCTTTTGGGTAATGCACAACAGCTGTTCGACGAAATGACTGAACGAAATGTTGTTACTTGGAATACGTTGATATCGGGTTATGTTCATTCTGGGAAGTTTACTGCTGCTCTTAACTTGTTTATTCAGCTGGAAAGATCGGAACTTTGTTCTGATTCGTACTCTTTTACAGCTGCTTTATCAGCATGTGGATCACTTGGTTTAGTTCAACTAGGAAAATTGATACATTCCAAGATTGTGAAACTTGGTGTGGAGTGCAGCATTGTGGTCTCAAATTCTTTGATTGACATGTATGGAAAATGTGGCTTTGTAGAAGAGTCGACTAGGGTGTTCGATAATATGATGGAGAAGGATACAATTTCTTGGAATTCAGTCATTGCAGCAAATGCAAAAAACAGCAGGCTTGATCAGGCATTTGATTTCTTGCACCAAATGCCTGAACCTGATACGATTTCATACAACGAGCTAATTAGTGGTGTGGCACAATTTGGTAACATAGAAGATGCTGTTGATATGTTATCAAGAATGCCAAGCCCGAATTCATCTTCATGGAATTCGATAATAACAGGGTATGTCAACCGAGGCAGAGCGACAGAAGCTCTGCTGTTTTTTCAAAACATGCATCTTAGTAATGTTCTTATGGATCAATTCACCTTTTCAAGTATATTGAGTGCTATTGCCAATATAGCAGCTATAACATGGGGAAAGTTGATCCATTGTTGCACAGTGAAGTATGGCGTGAACGAGACTATTGTTGTTGGAACTGCTCTCATTGACATGTATTCTAAATGTGGGCAAATGAATGAAGCTGATGTTCTATTTAGATCGCTCCCGATCAAGAATCTGATAACATGGAACACGATTATATCTGGACATGGTCATAACGGTAATTCAGATGAAGTGATCCGGCTGTTTGAGCAGTTGAAATCGGCGAAAGATTTACAACCGGATGGGATTACATTCGTGAATGTCTTGGCTGCATGTTGGCATAACAGAATGCCTTTCCAGGCTGCAAATGATTATTTCGAATTGATGGTCAATGATTATGGTATCTGTCCCATGCCGGAACACTGCAATTCAATGATTAAGCTCATGGGACAAGAAGGAGATGTGAGTAAAGCAGAGAAAATGATTTATGAACTGGGGTTTGAAAACTGTGGATTAGTTTGGAAGGCATTACTAGGTGCTTCTGTTACTTGTGGGGATATAATGGTAGCAGAAGCGGCAGCTGCAAAGGTGATAGATTTGGACGGTGATAACGAGTTTGTTTATGTACAACTGTCTAACGTCTATGCGTTGCATAGGAAGTGGATAGACGTTGGTGGCATGAGGGAGAAGATGAAGGAGAAACGAGTGAGAAAAGAAGCTGGTCGGAGTTGGATTGAAATGGAAAACTCAAATACAGTTTCATCAATTATATAATAAAAAGATGATAACATTCATTATGTAACTCGACCTTTTTGTCTTCTGGGCATAACAAATTAGTCAAAAACATAGAGAAGCAATTATGGAAAAACTAGACACCTTTGTTGTTCAGACCAACTTTATCCATCCTCAGTATAACAAATATTCCCAAAAAGGAACAAAGGGAATAAGGATTGTTCCATAGTTAGTTTCCAGGTAATCAAGTAATCAGAACTCAGTATTAACAGCCAAACCAGCTGAAAGTTCAATACATTCAAATATTGCTATGATCCTTATAAAGTTTGAGCAGTCATTAAACAGAATTGCTTTGCCTAGGACAAAATCTTGCCTTTCCACCAAAGAGTTGACAGCTTTCTTTAACAATCTGCTAACAAAGTCACCTCGGTACCGATAGACCCAGCTCTATTGCCACAAACAACAGAAGATTCGTATCAGGAAAAATATCAAGAGGCGAAATACAAATTTAAAGATCAAAATTAGGTTAGGTTAGATTCCTTAAATCAATCAAATACATTTTATTGCAGATACAGTTGTTACTTAAAAAGAAAAAACTCTATAGTTTTACATACAAGACACATTCGCATTCAAGTATTTGAAAAAGAAAAGGGTAGGTTCATCTCTGATGCATCTTTTTCTCTACAATAAGCAGATGATATGTCTGAAAACATGGTTAAAGCCAAGGCAAAAATCTTGTAGCTAAATTCAAGCAGATACAACCTCCTCCTGAAGAGCAAAAAATTTCACGTTCCTTCAGTATCATCTGGGAAAATGAAAATTATTGTTACCAAAATAGGCTTTGTCAAATAGGGGCATAATAGCTTGGCGTAAAAACAAATGAAGACAGAAAAATATTTTATGACAGACTCCTGTAGGATTGTTGTTCTTTCTTTTTCTTTTTGGCAGAACCCTGGAAAGTAGGTGACAGTCAAAGAATGATCATCTATTAGCTGATACTTAGTCCTACACAAGTTGAAAAGCAAAACCTACATATTCCCTCTTTCCTAACCACATTTAACAAAGATCAAATTTTCATTCACCAGATCAATGGGTCAAGGGATCCTACATTTACTTGCTATGTGTTATAACCATATATACGATTTAAAATCAAAGACATGGAAGTTGTTAGAGCTCAATTTTTTTAATAAGCAACATGCATGGAGGTTGCTAAAGATCACTCACTAATACATTAGACCTGCTACTTCTTGTCGCCTAGTAGGCTCCACCTATATTTAACAGTCATAGCAGGACTCTCAAAGACGATAAACTAGACTAGTGACAGATTTCATTATAGATCTGTATTTCGGGTTCCATAAAGAACGACAAGATCATCATCATAGATAAGATTGCTATAATTATTGAGAGCATTTCTTATGCTGACATTGACTTAAGAAGTGCTTATACATACAGAGGTGGGCAGATTTGGAATGTGACCTGAAAGACCATGCAAAAGTTCTACGGCAAATAAGTTAAGTGCAAACCACAGAAAGAGAAATAGTGGATGAGAGCATGAAGAACTAATCCTCAATCCCAAGCAAGTTGAGATTGGTTCCATGAATAAGATTATTTACTTAAGTAAGTCTTGTTGAACCCATCATTCTTTTACACTAGAAAGAGCCCACCACGACATGGTTCCTAATGACATTTAATCTTCCCACAAGACTGAGACAGCTTTTACCATGTCTCCCTCACTCTAACTACCTTACAGAGCCCCCGGAAGAGACTATAAACATGGGAAAATCAGTCAACTAACAGATGAATTTTGGTATGATTAAGCTTTCAATTATTATTATTATTATTTGATCATTAAGGAATTATGAACTTTCAGTTTGCAGAGTGAATCTTAACCTCTGGAATCACTTGAAAGCAAGGAGCTCTCAAAAATATATTCTCAAAACATTACCCATCAAATGAACCTTTTTAAAAATGGTAAGACCCAGAAACACAGTTTTCCAAAATTCCCAAAGTGCTACTATGAGCACTAGGTAAAACGACATAATCAACAACAACATAATAAAACATATTCATTCTGAAAGCTTTTACTTTAAGTTTTTACATTCAATAATTGTATGTGAAGGTTGCGAAAGAAAAATGGCAGCCCTAGACAGAATTTACTTCCATCCTACTCATTTAATTGTTTTCTTAAGACGAGCTGATAAAACTTGGTGCTAAGATAGGAACGCACTTAAGCAAAATAGGAAGGCCTGTCATATCCCAGTATATTTCTTTCATGCTTTTGGAAACTCATGTGCCTGCAGGAACCAAATATTCCAGTCAGATAGCTGATCAAAACCTACCACCTCAAATTATATGTCCGTTTTTGGTTACTAGGAAAGGTGTTCAAGATATTCATATTCTTATAAGCAAAAGTTTGATAAATATATTAGCTAACATAGAGAAGAACAAGCGTGAGAGATTTATATCTGGTTCATTTTAGGAGTGGAACGTCTCAGCCCAAACCAACTTGGACCGCAATTGCTTTGGATGAGAAAACGCATGCTAGCTCAGGGACCCAATAAGCTTTAGAGCTTTAATGGTTCATCAGCATAAACCTCAATTTTCAAAGAATACATACCCTCTACAACCAGTCAACCACCACCACCCTCCCCCAGAAATATAAACCAAAAATATGGGGAGTTTAAGAAAAGACAAAAAACAAAATAGGTGTTTAATAACAAATACAGACTACTTATTCTGATTCACCCAAATTGAATTTTGTTGTTTCAAAAAGAGAGTGGTAACATGATTTTAACGGTCAAAAATAAAAATCCAATTTCACGACTAAAAATTTTTGGTTTCATCCTTGTTAGTTGCTAGTTCAAACTTCTAAGTCATGCGATAAGGTAAAACCACAACTGCACAACCATATGTTTGGTTTGTAGATGTATAAAGACAATATATTTCGCCATCTCACTTTTACTTCGTTGGTTTTCCATTCATGATAAAGAAACATTTCTTTCAGATTTCTCCCTCCCTTACTATAGTACAAGTGAGAAGAAAGAACACTACTGGGTAACTTGTCTAATCCATCCTATGTGGAAGCCTAGAAGGATCTAGTGAGGCAAGGATGATATGGCATACTCCTCTGCAATATCTACTCAATAGAAGACACTCTCCCACACAGTTTATCGATGAAAGGGAGGAGGGAAGTCACTCCACGAGTGCTTTTCTATCCCTACTTACATAAATATGTCCAATCTTTTACACAGGATGCAAGAAACAGATGCACCATATCTAAATATTAACAAAGTACATGAAGCTGGTGAAAGGTGTAGGTAGAGCTACTGGTCGAAAGATGTAGCTAAAGCTTATAACCTAATATACACTGGCACATTGAAATAGGAGAAGAAGAGCACCAGATTAGGCAAATATATTAAACAATTTCACAAATATCATAAAATCATTCTACATGTTTCAGTAAAAGGAAGATTGAAAAATTCATCAAGCCAATTCAAGCCTGCGCAACACTAACTCAACTTCTATTGGTATGGGTAATTGTTGTCATATGGTTTTGCACATTCAAAGGTAATGATCATTTGGTTTATCACCTCCAGCAAGAAGACGTTTTGATAAGGAAACTGGCTCTGGTTGTAAGATGTTGTAATTGTTTTAGTAATTTTTAAAATTCTATAAAATATCTCTCATAATGAACTTCCTCCGGATATTAGCAGTAAGTAGTAATTTAAGCATTTAAAAGGTTCCTTACTCCCGCGAAAAGATCCAATTTTGAATCTAAATTATAACATACACAAAAACAAATAGCACAATTAAAAGATAAATCAACAATCATGTACAAACAGTAAGAACAAGCACATACTTCTTTTTTATTTTGTGGGAGTAATAAATGAACATGCTAGAGGTCTGGAGAGGTGCAGCAGAGTGTACCCTGTGAAAGAGCTCTGCAACTCCTGGATGTTGAGCTCAGGCATGACGTCATCCTCGCCGTAGCAACTGCATTGTGTAAGGGCAACATTGACTGCAATCCTCCCAGCTCCGACGGAATTCTACATAAAGATAAAACAATGCTAAAACTAGGAAATTACACAAATTAACAAAAAATAAGGGTAAAAACACAATTGTCCAATCAATCAACTAAAGCCCAATTCCAAATCAGTCCGTTCAGCTATAATAGAACTAAAAAGTACCTTGAAAAGGATAAACGGCGGAGAGGAGACGAAGTAGATCTGGTTGAAGCAGAGAAACTGGAAAACGACGTCGTAGAAGAAGCTGATTGGGAATTGAGTTTAATAGCGGATCTGATAGAAGAAATAGAAGCCCTACTGATAATTTTGCTACACCTTGAAGCCATTGTAGCCTTGTAGAAAATCCGTATAACAGAGAAGGGGAATTTTGGGCAAGATCTCGGAGCTCCACAGTGTTGATAGGGTTTAGGGTTTTACATCAAAGTCTTTGTTCAAATTCTGCGTTTTGGTCCCCGTAGTTTTGATTTGGTACCCATCTTTTTGGATCAATTACATATTTGGCACACATGTTTTTTAAGATGTAAACTTCAATACTCTCTTTTTCTTTTTCTTTTTCTTTTTTTAAATGAATATAATGTCTAACTTAATTTGTGTATACCTCGATTAATTTTTCTATGTCATAATTGTTACCTTCCATCAATACAAGTACGGTGCAAGTCATTGCACCTTGACTAATTCTCCAACTGGTATATATTATCTCCCACCAATATAAGTATAGTATCAGTTTGCAGACATTATTTCAATTAGATATATTATCTCTCACCAGCACAAGTACGGTGTAATTCTACTCATCTAAACTTGAAAATATATTATGATTCTCTGCACTTCATTAAACATTTTATTATATTATTGAGTGCAAACTTCAGTTCTTTCTTTATTTGAAATTTCATGCAAGGGAAAATACTACGTTGCAAAAATAAAATTAAAAAAACAATTGACATTCCAATAGTATGGAAAATCAACATCAATATTTGAACCATATTTCGATTGTGGTAAGCATTTTTCTGTAATAATATCATATTTATATTATATTTTGATCGTGTTATTCGTATGAACTTCCCCGAATGCTCCAAAGGGAGAAAAAAGAAGTATATCAAAATATAACTTAATTTTGTAATCTAAACATGCTATATAGCAAGATTTATATTATATTTTGGTTGTGTTATTTATATGAACTTCGCCGAATACTCCAAAGGAAGAACAAAGAGTTATATCAAAATACAATTTAATTTTGTGATCTAAACATGCTATATAGCAAGTTATAATTAAAAATTACTAAGGAAATAATTTTTTAAAAAAATGAAACAAAGGGAATAACTATTATCTTTTGACTCCACCTTAAAATGCATATATTTACGCTTTACAAATTAGACTAGTCATGTCAACAACAATTTTATATGATTTTTGGAGCTTTACGTCTTACTTTTTTTAGCTAACATCATTTTCCTTTCATTTCTATAGTATTTTGATGAATAATCCAAAATATCTTTTGATGTATCTTCTTTAAATAAGTAATATTGTGATATAGAATGGGATATAAAGTGTCAAAAAATTCCTAATCTCTCTATATTGTTTTGTCAAGTTCAATATCCTAATTAATTTGTTTGTAATACATCTCTTTCAATAGTTTATTTTTAAATGTATAAACCAAGTCTTATCCATCTAAATAGTTAAGCAATCAGTACTTGATTAATGATGTTAGTTCATAGTGCACTTTGAAATTGAATTCTCTTTTGGGGATTTTCATAAATAGTTTAGGCGTGAAACTTAGTATGGTCAAATAATTATATTTTATATAATTACACAATATAACCTCAGCTATGTGACCTAGAAAGGAGGAGAGAGGCGAGCGAGATTGAGATCGAGAGAGGGAGGAAGAAGGCGAACTGTATATGTATGTATATCTGTCAAATTGTATGTGTATATATGTCAAATAATTGTATATGTGTAATTAATATGCATATATATTTGTATATCTAGCAAGCGAGATTGAGAGGAGGCAGGAGAGAGGCGAGCGAAATCAAGAGAGGGAGGAGAGAGGCGAGCGAGATTGAGAGAGGGAGGAGAGAGGCGAGCGAGAGTGGAGAGAGTCGAATTGACTATGTATATCTGTCAAAATAATTGTATATATGCGGCTGGTATACATTTGTAATTGTATATCTGCAAGAAATTGTAGAGAGAGAAAGGCGAGAGAGAGAGGAAGAGTGTGGAGAGAGAAAATAGCAACAAAATCCTAATTATAGCTATTATTTGTAATTTTTTCAAACTATAGTTGTATGATGTAAATACGTATCATATGTTTGTCTAATTATGTTATTTTTCCTTTTTTTTCTTATATATTCTTTCCAACTAGCCTTCTCCTAATTAATCTTGCAAATAAGTAATCTATACTATATTAAAAGTGTGAAGTCTCTTAAAAATGTTGTTTGAACTTTTTGTCCTTTATTAAAATATATGAAAAGAAATGATAAAACAAGGACTCCTAGCTATGAAAAGACTCATAAATCTTCATTGTTTGATAGACTTTTATTTCTTTCTTATTTGAATCAAGAAAATACCTGCTAATTTCAATTTACCATGGATTCTAATTAGTGATAAAATCTCTATATGTAGTAAATTATTTGTCTTTTTATAAGTTCATAATTAAATTTAATTTTTCTTTGTAATGTTTATTATCAAACGAGTTATGTTACTATTTGTTATCAAGTGAAGTGCGTGCTTTGATCATGCGCAAAACGCATACAACAAGACTAATCTAATACATACGCAGGGAGTAATTTTTCTCAATGTCCTCTCTCTTTGGCAATTCTCAGTAAACACATATACACAATAAAAAGTTTGCATTAGATTTTTTGCTTTTCACTCCATAAGAAAGTAAAACTAAAAAGAATAAGACCAAAACTAAGAGGTGAAGTTCTGATTTTTATTTTTTAAGTTCTCAATTTTATAATGACGATTTTAGTGTTTATAATTGTATTATAAATTTGATATTTGAATATATCTAATAAATGTATTTATACTTACTAAAATCTATACTGAGATCAAACCCGCTCGGTCCGCTTGTTGCAAAACTAGAGGTGGCAATCGGGCAGGTTGGTTTGAATTCGAGCGGATCATATTGGATCAAGACAACAAACGAATCAAGATCCAATTCAATCCAAATTTGTTTGGGACAAAATTTATTAGGTCAAAACGGGTTGAGTAATGAGTTATAGAGCGGGTCAAGGCTCAACCTCTCCTAACTTTTACTAAGTTTTACTTATATCATTTTTTTCTTTTTCAAAATTTTAATACTTAATTAAATTATATTTTTCTTTATTCTGGCTATAAAGTATATCAAATTTTTAAAAAACTATTTTAAAAATATTTTGATAAGATCTCTCGAGTCGATACATATCAATCCAATTTGAAATGGATTGGATTGAGATAGATCAAGTGAGTTATTAATCCGCGCAAACTTCAATGAATTGGAGGAATTGGATTTATTTTTGTCAGCCCTATGGAAAACTTTCCACTAAGTCACAAAGGTAACCAAACTTTCATTCTTTCAATTCTTCTTTGACTCTTTTATCTTCCTTTCTCTAGTTCAACCCAACAAGAATGATTCACAAAGAATAAATATAGAACCTTTAAGCCATTGTTAAAGAATGTTCTTTACTTCTTTTTTCTGTGTTAACCATCTTTACAACAAGATTATCTTATCCATCACTAACTTTTAAATATAGCCATCCAAAAAAATTAAAAAAACATAAGCAGTCAAATCATAAACACAATGAATAGACCAAAACCACCATTCCAAAAAAAGTGGTCCACTTTGATGTTGTTGTTCTTCTATTTGACGATGACGTGTCATGTTCCAACGATGACGTGTACTTAAAATTCGGGTTTGACCCGTATAAAGCTTGGACCCCTTCCACGTCATCAAGCTTCAAATCCCTTTTCTTCGTTCTTGGGCTTAAACTTGGATACATTACTGCATCTTTTACCGAAGAATGAGCAAGCCCAAGTACATGCCCAATTTCATGGGTCGCCACGGATTCTAAATCCACTGCGACTTTCGATTTTTCTTCGTCAAAATCAACGGCCCATCTTTCCGCCGCGTCTAAATGGAACCTCCCGTTCTCCGGCGAAAAAGCGTGAGCTAACACTCCCAGTACTCCGTCAAACGGCTCCCCATCGCCGTGATCGCCGTTGTAGAAACCGATTTTGATATCCGCCGTATAGTAATCCTCTGCCTCAGTGAAATTCACCGGAATAGCAGAAGACCACCGCGAAAACGCTCGTTTGAAAGCGGATCTAATTTCCGATGGAGAGATGTAATCGATCATTGAATTCGGTGAGAAACCGTAGGATAAAGTCATCGGAGATGATCTCGTCCACCTAGGTCTCCCGTAAAAGTAAGCGTAATTTTTCGTTGTACGTAACGAGCTGTGATAATGAGCTGAATCGCTCATACCGCAACGCGGAAGCATAATTTCGTTCATCGTTTCGTCGTCTAGTTTCCCGGTGACTGTTAACCCGAGGTTTTTCTGGTAATTGATCACTGCAGACTCTAAGTCTTCATCGAAAAAATCGGTGAAATTTTGATCGGGAATTGGCAAATAACCGAATCGCTGAAAGTATTTTTTGAGCTCCGACATGCCGGTGACCTGAGTTCCTTTTCCGGCATCGAGGAATTTAACGAAAGCATGCCACGTGTTGTTTTGAATATCGGCGGCGAGTTCAGTTAACGGATCGTCTTGTAGTATTCTGGCGGGAAAAGAAGGGAGAGAAAAGAGGAGAAGGAACAGAGCAAAAGTGAAATACAAATAATTTGGAAACGGAGACATGAAGGTTAGTTTTTTCTGTTGGATTATAGTTTATTGGAGGGATTTATTAGAAATAAGGGATATGGTTAATCATTTATATATAGTATAAATAAATAAATAAATAAAATGAATGTTATTATACTATACTTTAATTGAATGTTATTTTTTTAAAAAAAAAATATTTATTGTTGGTTAATAGAGATAAGATGGAGGTACAAGAAATTAAAATAGTATGAGAAGAAGCTAATGAAGATTCTTTCGTGTGTGCCTTTTCTATTCAGATTCTGACTTTTCATTGATGCAATTGGTGGGTGAACCACTGTATTTGGTATTCTATTATTTTAAGAAAAAATTCATTGAAAATTTAATTTAAGTAGATATGATAGTATTATTTTTGAATAATCTAATAAATACATAAAAGTTGTCATGTTTTTTATAAATTGTTTTATATCGGTACTATTACGATGCTAAAGAGGAGCCTTAAAGAAATGGTAAAGTTGTTGTCATATAATCAGGAGATTATGAGTTCATTCCTTGCAAACAGCCTCTGGCAGAAATGCAAAGTAAGATTGTGCAATGTGCACAATAGATTCTTATGGTCGAGCCCTTCCCTGGACCCTAATATAGCGAAAGTTTTAGTGAACCAAATTTACCTTGCTATTACGGTGATGGTACTAATGATTAAAAGAAATATAAATATGGCTTTCTTTTAGGTAGTTGCAAATGCACAAATCAAAGTAGACAATCAGCAACAAACTTTTTAATATTGCGCCTAACGATGAAGAACGTCCGACATACAACAAGGACGGGCAAACTTCTAACAAAAAGGATACATATTACACCTTAGCAAATCTAACATTGAAATTAAAAAGAAAAAGATTAAGCACTTATAGATGGCCACATAAATTCATATGATAGGTTTATTTTCGACTTTCGATAGTAGTATAGCAAGAGCAAATTTGTAAAATTCATTAGATTAAAATGAATAACGCCTATAATCGGCATAATAGAGTTGTGACATTCATCACCTAACTTCCCCCCTCCCCCCTTTTTAAGTTCCTCTATGAAATAAGTCAACATTTCATAAATAGAAGTCTTGAAATAAGATTGAAGAATTAAGAGAATTTTCATTCTTTTTATTAAGTTTTACTGTTTCAAGTATTAAAATCCAAAGTTGTCTTTGCTTCCTAAACTATACAAATTCCTAAACAAGTTGGATTAACGAACCACAATTAAGTCACCTACAAAATCAATATTCAATATATACAAAATTTCTAACCTAAATTACACTAGTTTGAATGGATATTTTGAAGTATTAGTTGAAGAATCCCATTCATTTGTTGACCAAATTATTAGGTGATTTGGACATAACCTTTGAGATATGTCATTCTATATATCTGAAAGATAATTAAAAATTGCAAAGCAGAATTAGGACATCTACTATATGTTTAATTACCTGCTTAAGCTGCGTGGCCATTGACCAAAAATGATTAAATGACAAAATCGTTAAGTACATATATTGTTATCCAAATTTTCATCCCCAAAATACTTCTATAGAAAATTTATTATCGCTTTGTTTAATTTATTTATTTGATTTTAACTTAATATGAAGTCTGAGAAAATAGAGATTTTTGATTTTAAATTAAAAATATGTAAAATGTATCAAAATATCATTTAATTTTATAATCCTAAACATGTCATGTGAAAAATTGAAACTAAAGAATTATTAAAAAAAGGAAATATTCGTTTTGAAATAGACTAAAAAATAAAGTAATATAAATAAATTGAAACAGAAAAAGTATTATAGTTAGCTTTCTCCTTCACCAGGTCTCATTTGAATTATCCATGAGCGTGGCTGAAATTGATTGAGCATGTGATCTATCAAATGGGATTCACTAATCGAAACCCTGCATGTTTTTCAGTCAAGATTGTCCCACAAGACTTACTTGGTGCATTTTATCTCTTCAATGCGGTTACGAGTTATTAAAAATTGAAGCAAAATTTACCATGTGTACATCCAAAGAATAAAAATTGTGAATTTCCTTATCAACAACGACAGAAAAAGTTGAGTTGAATTTCGGCCGAAGGAACGTTTCCAATCCCCTACTTGGTGAAAATATATATTATAGTAGATGATGATTAATCTCGTGATCAAAATCTTGCATAGACTACGTAAATGTTAAACTTATTGATAATAGTGTAATAGTGATAACTAATTAAGTATTTCTTTACAAAATGTACTCCCTTTGTTTTAAAATATTCGTCATATTTCACTTTTTGAGAGTCAAAATTTTACCAATTTTTAAAGCTAAATTAGATTAAATTAAATCGATATCTTAAAATTAAAATTTAGATATTCAAAAACTATGTAGAAAAAACTATAAATTATAATATTCTCATATCAATATAATGAAAAATATAACTTAAAGTGCTGATAATTTTTTTTCATATCGTTTAATTCTCGAAAAGGAAATTATCACAAATAATTTGAAACAAAGAAGTATATAGTAACCTATTTGTATACTCAATTAGCCTAGCTAACACTGAGTTTTGTTAAAATAATACAAGTATGTTATCTAACTTTATAAGCAACATTGAAATTGCAACAGGTCGTATTTTACAGGGCAATAAATTTATATATATAGTCCAAAATTTGAGAATTTTTTAGTTCTTTTAAAATAATTTATTGCACTAATATTTTTAAAAAAAATGCATAAGCATTTACATAAAAATATGTATATTCTCCTTCTGTTGAAAATTATTGTTATATGGTTTCCATTGACCTTTTTTATAAAAATGAAATAACAACAACTAATTATTATTAAAAAAAAGTAAATGGATAGTATATACTATTCTATTTGCGGATTTTTATTAACCTAAAATTGAGTTTTCTCAAAATAATAAAAGTACAGGATTATTATATTTAACATTAAACACCATTAAAAATGTAATGGATAATATAATTTTATAGTTAACCGAAAGAATAACACTTTTGATCCTTCAATTATTAGAAAATTCTGATTTTAGTTATGACTAAATACATTTGACATCTAATTAATTAAAAATCTCAATTAAAATAATTAAGTGACTAAATTAAAATAAAATAATTAAGTGACTAAATGTGCCATTAACGCTAATTATATTTGACGTTGAAATCAACATGCTAGAGACTTTTTCTTGGAGAATATTATTAGGTGACACTAAAAAGTTATAATTGAATATTTCAACCAAAAAATGTTTTTTTCTACTTTAATTTCCCCTAAAATCAAACCATTAAGTAAAATAATGCTTATGAAAATGATTAATCTTGAAGGGTGATAGGCATTATATGTCTCCAAACATCATTTTCAACTTACAAGTGAAAGCAATACATATATCTTTAACTCTAGTGGGGTAGTTGGTCTTGAAGGGGTACAAACCTTTAAATTTTTTACTTCCTTTTCATAGACATAATATTTAAAAAAAAAAAAAAATTGATACTTGTATAGTTCGAATCAGTTTATGTATATCTTAATTATTTTTATAATGATCATGCTATCTCTAGCAAGTATAGGTATCAAGGTCTAAGTAACCATCGAGTATTGATGCTTTGATAGATAGAAAAAAATCATTTTGTATTTTTACCTCTATTTGAATTTGAATTAAAACCTCTTAACTTGTTTTATTTATTATTTGCCATGCTCGAGTGTAATTTTTTTTTTAATAAATATGATATTCGAATCAATTAGAAATCAGATGGATGTGTGAACATATCAACTGGATAAGATTAGGAATGGGATCATTCGAGGAGGTTTCTGTGGCAGACAAAATAAGAGAAGCAAGACTGCGGGTTTGAACATGTGCAGAGAAGAAATGCTGACGTTTCTGTTAGGAGGTGCAAGAGGCTGGATATAACGGTTACGCGGCGGGGTAGAGGTAGACCAAAAAAGTATTTGGAGGAGGTAATTAGACAGGATATGATGCAACTTTATATTACTGAGGATATGACCTTAGATAGAAAGAAGTAAATGTCGTGTATTAGGATAAAAGGTTAGACAGCTTGCAGGGGTAGGATGATGTCTGACCCTGTGATATAGTAGGTTAGTAGAAGTAATCATATCTTTATATGTTGTATTGTTACTGTCCGTCATTCATTTTGTTACTTTTATTATCTTTATAAATTATTGTTTGCTTTCCATTCTAATCGTTTCGTTTCGTATCTAGTATTTTCTGCTTTGGGGATGATATTTTTGACATGAGGGTCTTTCGGAAACACCCACTCTACCTCTATGAGGTAGTGATAAGGTCTGCATATATTTTACCCTCCTCACTTGTGAAATTTTACTAGACATATTATTATTATTGTGATATTCAGATCAACTTATGCGCACCTAAATTATTAAATTTTATTTTCTTTCACAAGAGTATATAGTTGTTGGACGACTTTTGCAAAGATGAAAAAAGTGTCTCTTAGTACTGTCATCTTACTTAACTACACCGTTATGTTCTGCCAGACAAAAGTATGAACAATAACATTGGATTTTCCAAACTCCCAATGTTAATTTTATTTTTGAGGATCCAATATCTAACAAAGAGAAACAAAAGAATACATAATATAATGAATTTTATATTGTTATGTAGTAAATAATTTACATAACATAATATAATACTTCTTGATGTTAGTTTCCCCCCCCTTTTTTTTAATCAAGTCTTTGTGTTGCACGCTTTGATACAAAGGCATGAAAAAGGATGGAATTTGGGTATATTTGCACTTCCCTATGATTATAGATATTAATTTTGGTCTCATGCATCATATTATCATATCTTTATAAGCATTTAGGTTGATTGATCTGTTATCTAATTAGAGAGTTTATAATTGTATTATTTACGTATCTAAATTATTTATATCGATAATATAAATATCTTGTTATATAAGAATGTAGCTTAATTTACTAAAGTAGATCTTTTTTTATTAGGTTAGAAGTTTATATTTATTTTAAAATTTTACCTGGAATTACCTTATATTTGACCTAATAATTGTGTTAATTTTCTTTATATATTGTCAGAACATTATTTTTATTATTTTTACAAATGTTACACTATTTTACACGAAAAAATCACTTTATTTGGAATTTTCAAAATTGTAGTTGAAGTTGTGTTTGCTCATTTTTTTTTTTTTTTTGCAACAAATATTATAATTAGAATGTACTTTTTGAGAGGGAAAAAACATAAATTATGGTTTTGGGTAAAGTTGAAAAAGAAAATTGATAAAAATGAAATAGGGTTTTGGGTGGATTTCAAATTTCGAATACAATTTTTAAGTTGTATTTGGAATATTTATGGCCAAAGATTGATTTTTCAATGAAGTTTTTTAAAAAATTAAAAAAAAACCTCTTACGACCAAGCGGGTCCTAGTAACTTGTAATGAAAATGTATTTATAACTCATAAGCAAAGAGGGAAATTTGTATTTCCTATTTTAGGATCTGACTAATGTTAAAGGATAAGTGAGAACACTATTGATCTTAATGGAGAAGAAGCCCGAGGAGGGGAGGGGGAGGGTGGTACAGTCTTCACCATTCTCAAGGTTATGAACAAGACAAGCCCACATGGCTATGAGCTCGTTAAGATCATAACACCAGTACTTGAATGCTTACTCTTACTGCTCTTCTCGGGGAAAGGAAGTGCTTGGTTTACCAGTTGGACTGACCCATAAATGTAAAGTTTTAAAATATGGGCCTATGGCTAACAGTCCTAGCTGTATAGATTGGGTTGGGCTGGGCTTGATGTTGATTGTTGAAGGAGGCCTACAAGATTTGCAATGTACACCACTGGACAAAAAATTATTCTGGCTCATTTTAAAAAATTTCATTCTTTTCATCCAGATATATTAATTCAGTAATTCAGATATATTAATTATGATTCTTAAATTATCTCTATGTTTAATGTATCATACTTTAAATATTACTTGCTAATACTTAAAAATCCTAATTTTTGAATTCGGAACTGAATTAATATATCCAGACTATATTTTTTAAGAAAATTCTATAAATTAAAAAAAATAGAAAAAAATAATAATAAACTGTTTACCCTATGTGATTTACGTAAATCCTACTATTATTTATTAACTAGTTATATCATTAATCATGCTTCTCAGTAGCCCATACCTATTATATAGTCAAACTTGGACTTAAAAGCATATGGGTCCACCTAATTTGAAAAAATTAATTGACCATTTAAACATGTTTGATTGGTTATATCTTAAATTGTCACTTTCTTAAACTCTCTTTTTATATGATTCGTTGGGTTAACTCATGACTTCTCGTTTCGATCAATGAATTATTAAAATTTCTAAAAAGCATTATTTTTAAAAATATCAAGCTTAGTGTATAAAAAATTCTATATCTAAAAAGCAAATAATAGATTTGTCCAAAATGGTCCATCAAATATTGAGGGTTCCACGTAATAAATAAATATCATCATGTCATTTTAAAACTTAAGTTGTTAAATTAATTAGTGAAAGCACTTTTTATTTGATTGATTATATATGTATTCAATACGTTATTTCACGTGTGAGCCTGATTCTTTTTATGATCTAAGCACAAACTATTTTGATAATGAATAGGTGAGACATCTCCATCCATGTCTTCACTTACACTATGTTAAAATGTATAACTGTCTCATCTAAAACCTTAGACTATTAGAATAAACATATTTTTATTTACTTAATTATGTTTTCAATAATCAATGACATCTTGTATTTTCCTTCTTTTTAACAGGGAAAACAAAGGTTTTTTTTTTTTCAAAAGAAAAAAAGATTGTAAGTACTATGGAAGGATGGGTGTCTTCTAAGTTCTATCTATTTCTAGCCTTTGTGTGATCAAACAAGGAAATTAAATGACATTTACTGGTCCCTTTATGACATAATGACCATCTTATATGCACAAAATTGTACCAAAGCATATACTAAGGACAAAAAGGCCTTCATTTTCTTCTCAATTTTGTTATAAAAATCTTTCGAAAATAGTCTTTTTATCTCTATAAGATAGCAATAAGGTTTGCATACATTTTACCCTCTTCAAACCCCACTTATAAGATGAGTTGAGAGTCGATAAAAAAAATAATCTATATCTTCCACAAAAATAGAAATAAGGTTATGAAATCACAGATAAGATATTTTGGCAAAGTAAAAATTATTCTAGAAACACAAGAATTCAATTTTTTGTTTTCTTTCCAATATATCCTTACTATTTCAATTATTAAAGTATGACGTTTAAGAAGAGATAAAAGATAGTTTAGATAAATACTCTATGAGTAAAACTATTAAAAATGTTCCTTAAAAGTGTTTTAAAAAAACATAGTAGATAAATATAAATGGACAGGACATAGTATTTGTTTCTAGTCTATAAAATATTATAAACGATAATTTAGTGCATAAAATATTCTGCATTTACGTAGAATTTGAAAAAGAAACACATCTTAAAAGATATATTAAAGACTATCTTAATACAAATATTAATAAATACTTCTACGATTTAAATCCGCTACTTCTCTATTTTTATTTAAAAAAATTCATTTTTAGCTAGATAGGTCCATGGAAAATTAATTAATGCAGTAATTAATTAACCTATCTCCATGGGGCCTGAAATTTTGAGAGGTGGAGAATATAGATTATTCAGTTTTAGTACGACCTCTTATTAATTCATCTGAACAAAACAAAACCCCACATCTCTCAATACTTTTACTTATCTTGTCTTTTATATATGGACAGTGACACCAGTTAGGAGCCGCGGGAGATTGAATTTAGGAGTTACGTTGAGGGGTAGAGGTAGATTGAAAAAATATTGGGGAAGATGATTAGGCATGATATGACGAAATTTCATCTTACCGAGCACATGACCTTAGATAGAAATGAGTGAGGGTCGTGTATTAGGGTAAAATGTTAATAGGCTAGTAGGGGTAGGATGATGTCTGGTCTTGTAATATAGTAGGTTAGTAGGTCTTTATATCTTGTGTTGTCATTATTTGTCTTACATTTGTTACTTTTATTATATTTATATACTACAATTTGCTCTCCATTTTAGTCATTTTTTTCATATCTAATATCTTGAACTTATGGGGCTTGATATTTTGAGACGAGGGTCTTCGAGAAACAACATCTCTATCTCTATGGGGTAGTGGTAAGGTCTGCGTACATTTTACCCTCCTCAGACCCCACTTGTAGGATTCACTGAGTATGTTATTGTTATACAATGTCACTGATACAAATAAATAAAGGATTTAGCGGTTATAATATAATTATCATTGTATTATACTTAACAATAATAATAAATATGAATATTTATAACTAATACTCTAGCAAACAAAAGGTACGAACATGAGGAAGATTTACTAATTTAGAAAAATGGGATCAAATATATGAAGTTATTTCTCCTAATAGATTTTAATTGATAACTTAAAGATTTTTTTTTCAATGGAATATTCCAAAATGTACCAAAAACAATTGACTTTATAAGTTAGCTAGAGTTAAATCTTCTAATAATTCTTCACATGTATAGACAAACTTACGGGTTGTTTGGTAGAGTGCATTGATAAAAATAATGCATGTATTAGTTTTTTGTATCAGTAATAATACCTTATTTGGTACAATACTTTTTCATATTATGTATAACTAATGCAACTCTATTGTGCATCAAGGTGTGCATTATGAATAACATTAATTTCTACATATCAGTAATGCAATATTTTTAATACATGCATTAGCATGAGTAAGGACTCAGTTGACTCTCAAAACTTTTTTTCACATCTTTTCTAATTGTAATTGTGGAGGGTACATTTGTAATAAAATTTTTATGCAATGCATGATATTTTTGATGCATCAAATCAAACAATGCATAAAAATATTCTATGTACAATTAATGCAAGGATAACTAATACATACATTATAATACACTCTATTAAACGTTATTTTTATACACTCTACCCAACGATCCTTAATTTATTGAAAATAAAGTGTGTTAAAGAGTAGACATCATCATCCTATTTGGGGCCCTAATTTCTAGTGCTAATTACAGTCAAAGTATATTCAAAAAGGACATCCATCATCAATGACTAATTTCTAATCATATTTTAGTGTCCTTAAGTTGTTTAATTAGTTTCATAATAATATGGCAGAAAAAAAAGACTTAACTAGTACTTATCTCAAATATTATTTATTCGTAAAATTTATAATTAATTTGACATATTTAACGATAACAATATATTAAGTGTACAAAATTTTACAAATATGAGGTCTGAATTAAGATGGTGATGTATAAGCCATCATACCTCTCTATATTGTCAAGATACGTTGCTCATTGATCATCGACTCAAGTATTAAGAAATTGTTTCCAATTAAAAGAATTAATTTTTAATAATGCTCAATTCTCAAAAAACATCTAATAATAAACAGGAATAATTTCTCTTAATAGTGTTAATACTCGAGAAACATCTTCTTGCTTTGCATGCAACTAAATATAATAATTTATTACGAGTAAATGATAAGTTAAGCTAAAAATACATATAACTTAATTATGAAGATCAATAATAAATTATATATAAAAAAAATATATCATGTATTTATTTGTATAATTAGTGTACAAACCGTATTTGTAAATTTTGTTGGTACTCTAGGGTGTAAAAAAAAAAAAAAATTCAGCTAAAAACTCATTATATGTAAAAATTTGAATCATAAGGGCTACATTGATCTAGGGTGCGAAATAATAAATGAATGAATCAAAATAAAATGCGTACAATATTATTCGTATTTGATATATTTATTAGGGTTAAAATTATAAATAAAGTGAAAATATATACTCCTTTGATTCTTTTTCACTTATTATAATTGTCTTTTTTTAAAGTCAAATAATATGAATTTTTATAAATATTTTATTTATTATATTGATATTAAAAGAAATTAATTTATCATACCTTTCGTATAATTTTAAAATATCAAACAATAACTTTAAAAACAAATTAAAATGACTCTCAGAAAATAAAAAAACAATAACTATATCAGAACGAAAAGAATTTAATATTTTGAGACAGCAGCCGAATATATTGACGACATGTGTCATCTTATCATTGATTTTGATATAAATGTGGCGACGGCCAATAAAAGTGCATGTCATGTCGTATGCTAATTAAACCCTTGTTGGCTTCTGAAACTTGTTTGTATGTGTGCCCTTGACAGCGATCTGCGCGGACGGAGCTACGTTCACCGAAGGATATGGTCAATATTTTCTATCAAATTTCTTTTTTTTGAATATATAGCTAAAATATAGAAATTTTGATGTATATCAATTGTTGAACACGCTTGATATAAAATCATCCATCCATGTTCTAAAAGTATGAATATCCTTGATAAAAATGCTGGCTCCGCCATTAACAGTGATTTCTGTTTTCTCCCATATTCACAATAGGAGTCGATTAAATTTAGATTAATTCGTTATATTTTTTATCAGATTTTTTTTGAATATATAGCTAAAATATAGAAATTTTGATGTATATCAATTGTTGAACACCCTTGATATAAAATCATCCATCCATGTTCTAAAAGTATGAATATCCTTGATAAAAATGCTGGCTCCGCCATTGACAGTGATTTCTGTTTTCTCCCATATTCAAGAGTCTATTAAATTTAGATTAATTCGTTTTAAAATTTTAATTTTTTTTTTTAAGTGCTCAAGCATAAAATTTTTATTTAAGAATGAAAGAATTTTGACTAGTTCGTGATAATTGATATTAGTTATATATCAATTAATGAACTTGATTTCCCAGGTTATTGTAAGGGATTCACAAATATATTTTGGATATTTAAAACATATTATGAAATAAGAACATGGAAATTTCTCTCAAAAATAAAATTGATGGACTTACTATATAGAAAACACAAGTAGTATATAATTTTTAACCACAACCTCTGCTTTATAAAATTATAACTGTTTTGAAAAATTTATTCGTACTCGATATTTATACTAATCCGTGTCAAAATTACTATTGCTCCATCATCCTTTTGGGCATTAATTAATGAATGAAGCATTCTTCTTTGTTAGTTTAATTTCCATCCCATGCCTCTACTTTGATTATGCAAAAGTCCAATTTTTCCCCTTTTCTATATGACTACTACTTATAGATCAAGAGTCTTATTTTCTAAAAATAGTTTTATATGCTATAGTACATGTGCTTTAAATTGCTAGAGTTGAAAAATATATACATATACTACCAAAAGAGAGGAAATATTTCATGTTGAAATTGTTTTTATTACAAAAATAACATGCCCTTCACATCCATTTTTAAAAGAAACCAACAAATATAGTTAATAGAATTTTGGACAATGTGACATGGCATGTGCAATGCAAGGTGATGAGGGAAGCCCTAAAAAAGACCTCTAATTTCTCTAAGCAGATTTTGATTGGGTCGCAAGAGCGCAGAGCGCATCCGCTTTTTAGATATTATTGGCTAGTTATCTTCGTCAAAATAGTAAAATTATTGGTGAAAAAGTAAGTATTTTTGAGTAGTGTATACCTTTTTCTTTTTTTGCTTTTAAGCTAAAGGTGAAAAAAGAAGTTCTCCAAATAAGTATTCTAAAACTTTAGCGATAATATAACTATGATTAGGACATCACAACTATACAAATCATATGTTACAAAGTGTACAATTATGATATTGGTTTAAAGAATATATATATGTGGTGGCACAATTAATTTGAAATGTATATAAAGTAAAGAAAACTCACACTCCTAGTGAATATAGTTGTATGCTATTTTTATATGGACGTTTTATTTTACACGCACATAAAGATGAAAAAAAGGGAGATGAGATGTCCAGATAAATGTATGAATTTATATAGGGACGAGGTGGAGTTATTGACTTTCGTGGAGAATAAAATAAGAAAAACGAGATTGAAATGGTTCAAACATGTAAAAGAAAGGCGTTCAGCCACAGTGAAGGTTGGATGTAACAAGTGCTAGATAGGAGATCAAAGATAGAGGTAGATTGGAAAAGAAACTAGGGAGGGGCCAGGTGATAATTAGTTAGAAGGTCGGTAAGTAATCGAGTTTTATTGCTCTTTTTGTGAGAGGTAAGGACTCTTTAATAGTCAACTAGTTTTTTCTTCTTTAATGTATATTCACATACTTAATATAATCTTGATATTCTATTATTACATTATTCTCACTATACTGGCTTGAAAATAGTTCTTCGAGTTGGTGTAATTAAAGTTTGCGTATATCATGCTCTTTGTAGACTTCATTTATAAAATTACGTTGTACGATTGCTGTTGTTGTCATAAATTTGATGATAATATAGAAGACATTTCTATAATGTTATGTTTAAAATTTAAATTATAAAAATCTCTCTCTTTTTTTTTTTTACAATATTTCCCCCTTTTATTTATCTAGTGTATTAGGATACTCATGAAAATGAAAATAAAAATAAAAGTTACGTTGCATACATTCCCGCAAATATTAAACGCCGTTAGTTTGTTAGTGTCACCGTTATTTGAACATTCGCCGTCATTTATGGCTTCTATGAATCTTTCTTCCTAATCACCCAATTCCTCTGTCAATTCCCATTTTCATTTATTTATTTACTTCCATCATTTTAATTTAGTTATTTTAATATAAAATTTATTAAATATATCAAATTATTTTTTACATTTGATAAAATATGTGTAAAAATTAGAATTTTAATTGCAGCAGAGTAATAAAAAATGGAGGAATAGTATTACTTTCTTGTTCAAATTTTAATTCGACATAACTATTAAAAATAATCGATAATATGAATTTATCATTTTATCCTTATTAATTGATAGAGCTTCATAAAATATATTTATTCTCTATATTTTTTAAAAATATTTATAAATTGAGAGAACATTAACAATAACAAAATTATAATTAATAAATTGAGGATATAATTTTTATCGAAAGTAAAAGTATGAATGAAATTAAAAAATTATTTGACTAGTAAATTCGAACGAACGGGAGTACATTGTTTATTCTTGATATTTTTCATTCTCAATTTTCTCTTTTTTTTTTCCTGGGAAAATAAACAAAAAGAGGAAAAAAAAAAAATACTAGGAGAAGTGTTTTTACACTCCACCCATTTAAATAGCTCTAGCTTATTTTGAGAGAGATTTGTGTAGAAACTGGAAACCCCACTCTACAGTGAAAACCCAATTTGGATTCTTGAGAAAAAGCTAAATCATTGTGAGAGAGAGAGAGAGGAAGAGAAAGAGAACATTGAATGTGATTTTTAAGTTTACAGCATTTTTATTGGTTTTGTATGATTTTTTCAAGATTTTCTTGCAAAATACGGTTTTGGGGTTTGATGGTAATGGTAATATGAGCAAAAAAGGTGTTATCAGAAGATCGAAAGCGAGTAGCTTTACAAATGGGTTTGGCCAAACTGTGGAAATATAGTGGTGGGTTGTTGTCTAATCTGGCTGCGGTGGTGCATCATCAGCACAAGCAGCATTTCGTTTTTTCTTGTTTCCAGTCGCCGTCGTATGGGGCGTCGCAGTCGCGGCGGTCGATCTCATGGACAGCTATTTGTGGATTTATGTTGTTTGCTTTGGGGTTGATTTCACTCTTTACTGGACATGTGGCATCTAATCTTGAATGGTACTCTCACCGAATCGTCAAAAGGACCTGGTTCTATAAGCTGGTAATGTAACCAAAAAGTTAAATTTACCCTTTTGTTGGTGTCTGGCTCAGCTTTCTGCTCCTCCACTAATTCTGCGGGATACGTGTTACCTACCACCAGCTAAATTAGTATTAGCTACAATTGATATTTGATGATGTGGTCTTCAATTTTTGTAATTTTTTTGTCCCTTACTCGCATATATAGCTAGAATGTGGAAAACCAGTGGTGATGTTTGGCCTCTTTTTATATATGTGTTAGTGTTCTTTTTAAGGGGAGGTAGGAACTCTTGTCTTTTTATGAGGGACTTCACACAAATTGGCATACTATCTATTGGAAATTTCATGCAGACTCATTGCAGAATATAACATAATGGAAACAAAAGATTTGCGTAGGTGACACCTGCAAGTTTGTGATTAAGCCTTAGTAATGTTGTTGCACTTACAGTACTTCATAAAAGAAAATGCCATTGCACAGAAATTTGTATGTTGGTAGAACTTAGGGAATTACTAGCGTGAGAGTACTCCAAATTGTCTTCTTTCTCAAAGAACCAATTTGTCTTAAAAGTTCAATTATTGAGTATTGGAACAGAGTGGTCCAAATTTACAGAATGCATATTGAGGGTTTATATCGCCACTCTTATAAGTATGGGATTGAGGCATTGTGGTAGTAGTAAAAAAATTCCGAAAGGGCATGTCTTCATGTGGGAATGAACTCTCTTCGACATTAAAGAGAAAGATTTGTGTTTCTTGTTCTAGATCTTTGTGGATGAGTGATCGAAAGATTTTCTTCTATTAGGTAAAATACTGGAGATTATACTGATGCTACTAATCTAATGCAAAAGTTAATTGAAAAAGCAAACGTGTAAGAGACTAACATGCATGGCAGTGAAAATTAAGTTTTTGCATTGTGTGTCCATGTACATTTAAGCATCACATTTTTGTGTATGATATTTTCCAGGATGAAAATCATCGTGAGTCAATTGATATTTGGAAATCAAGGTATTCAAGTTTTTACTATGGATGCAGTGAGAGAGGCCCTCATTTTACTACACGAGGCCCTCATTTTTCTTGTAAGTTTATTAATGCTTTACATGGTGTCTTTGGAATACTATTTCTATTATTTCTTTTTGTTATTATCTTGAGTTAATATGTTGGTTTGATCATGAACCTAATTCGGCATGGTAATTTTGATATTTTTGGCATCTTAAATTTATGAAGATCTAGCAGTTACATTTACACCTTTCATTATGATTTCAACTAAAAGATAGTAACATTAGTTCTAGTTATTTATAGCAATATCTTACATTGTCTAGTTCAAGCAAGAGAGTAGAAAGAGATTGTCCCCTGCCTGAATTGTGTTCCTTATTCAGTGCGGCAAGGAAGTAAAGAGAGATAATTAGCTTGTCACATCCTACTTCTAAGGATTGGGGAGCTGAGTGCCGTACTCTTTTACCATTCCCCCTTTCAACTCGAATAGCCCATGACCCATCTACCCTTACCTTTATTCCCCTAGCTTCATTTTTCTCAGCTTTACCAAGCATAAAGGTTGACTTTGAAATCTAGGTGAGCTGGTGCACTACTATCAATATGCCTTTCCTGGAGCTTGTTTTGTCACTTGTTAAATTACTTGGTTTGCCACATGCTATAGAGAATTTATTCCAAAGTCCAGAACTTTTAATGCCTAAACTAACTCTGTAAGACATGTAACTAGATCATCAGCTTCGTGATCCAAAATCTTGTCTATCATTAAATATGTTATAAACTTTCGTCATCTTAAAGTATAAGTAAGCTATAGGTAAATCTGAAATTTATAAATGAAGCTCATGGAAAGAAAGGAATTCATGATCTTTTGATCTTAAATTAGACTCACACAAAGATGTATGTTTTTGTTTTCATTATGATGCTACATGGCTGATATAAATGGTGCTGTAGTCACGTTAGACTTTTTACATTAAGCTATACATAATTTTGCTACACTTTGCGTGTAATTCTCTCACAGGATTCTTTTTTGCTGGATATCATTAATAAAACTATCCATCACTTATTTTAAAGAGGAAAAGAAAAGGCTTAGCTGTCAGGAGAACTAGGACATACTTCTGTTTCCCATATTTTCCATTGTTACTCCTTACTTTTAGTGAAATAACCATCTTCTATAATGTTTTCAAAATGAAATGTAGCTGCTGTGCGTGAGCGATTTTCCAATGGATATTTGCTGATTGCAACTAGTGGAGGTCTTAACCAACAAAGAACTGGTGTAAGTATATTTTACTACGTTGTTTGTTGATAACGGTGGTGTTTGGGCCAGCTAGTGGTACCTTAGTTATTCCATCAGGCACCTGCTACCTCCCACCAAGTGTTGGTACCGGGTAATTTTGCCTTCCAAGGCTTAGGCAGAGGGAAAGAAATCACCTAATATATTTTACTGGTTTTTCTGTATAAAAGTTGATTTTACATTTATTGATTCGCTTATTTTTGGGGTCTTTGTGACATTTTTGTTTTTGCTCTTTTACTTCCATGTCACAATCATCTAAATTTTGAAAAATATCACTTGCTTATCAGATAACTGATGCTGTAGTTGTTGCACGGATTCTCAATGCGACCTTAGTTGTACCTGAATTGGATCATCATTCATTTTGGAAGGACGAAAGGTTTGTCTGCTTCTTTTAGTTTATTGGAGGAGCATATGCATTTCGTACCTTCAAGGTAGATCACAATATCTTAAGCAAGTTTGTGATTGTTTTTTAACTGAGACAGCTTGGTTACTTGCAGTGATTTTTCCAACATTTTTGATGTTGGTTGGTTCATCTCTTACCTTGCAAAGGATGTCACAATTGTCAAAAGAATTCCAGAGAAGGTCATGATGTCAATGGAAAAACCCCCGTATACCATGCGAGTTCCTAGAAAATCGGAGCCTGAGTATTACTTGGAGCAAGTATTGCCTATACTCTTAAGAAGACGGGTAAGTGATATTTGCTGCTGAACAATGCTTCATATCTGTGGAACACCAAAGCTAGCGGCTATTTTTCTTGTCAGAGCTGATTCCAAGAAATAGTATTGCACTTTAGGAAATTGTGTCATTTGCTGCCTGACCTCCTGTTCATTGAGCTCTTTGTTGACCTGCAAGAGCCAAAGGTGTACTTTGATTAGTAAATCTCTCTGCTCTCCTAATATTAGAGCCCATTGCCGACCTTACAGCTCTCAGTTTCCGACATGGTTAGAACTTGTTCCAAGCTAGTCAGTTCTTTTGCCAAAATATACCATTTTGTTCTGCTTTCGGGCCTAGCCGTGCAATTGCATGGTTAGAATTTATAAAAGATAATGACATGGTCGGGCAATTCATCTTTTTCCCCATTAAGCTCTTTTCAGCATTCTTAAGGCCTTTGTTGTGGTCTTTAGTTAACGTGATCATGACATTTGTTGTAGGTCTCTGTCTATAACTGTGTGCTTGAAAGGAAAATAATTCATATTGCTTGGCAAATGGGGAAGTAGAATAGTAATAAACTTAGTTATTATGCTTTCCATTTCATTTCAAAAGTAACACTATGATTGTAATATCTGCTTTATCTCACTCCAGAGATATTTTTAGCAGTCAATCAATTTTCTCTGAGAGAGCTAGTCACGTCTATTTATTTTTTTCGAGGTGGAAGTCATATCTATTTTATGCTTTTCTCAAATGTATCATTTTTGAAAGGTTGTTTACCTAGCCACTGAGGGAACAGACTAGGTATACACTATCTCTTAACGTGTTGTTTAAATTGAACTTTACTTGTTTCTGTTGGTCCTCAACATCAGAGTTCACCTACAGTTCAAGTCTTATTAAAGTAGAAGAGGATTCCAGGAAGTTCATGACTATGTGAAAATTTTATTTATGTTTGGGCTCCAAATTGCATGCAGGTTCTTCAGTTGACAAAGTTTGACTATCGACTTGCTAACGACCTTGATGAAGAGCTACAAAAATTGCGTTGCCGTGTGAATTATCATGCCTTAAGATTCACAAAGCCCATAAGGAATCTTGGTCAAAAACTTGTATTTCGTATGCGAAGGATGGAAAAACGTTTCATTGCAGTTCACTTGAGGTTAGTTTGACTTGGTGCATTAAAGCCTCTGATACTGTTAGCATAATTTTTTCCCCAAGCAATTTAATTGAGCAATGGAGGTAATGGTAAGGTCTGTGTACATTTTACCCTCCCCAAACCCCACTTGTGGGATTCCACTGGATATGTTGTTGTTGTTGTAATTTAATTAAGCGATGTTAGTGAAAATAAAACTGAACTGAAGTTGCAACTTTCTAGGGCTTTTGAGTTTGACATGATCATCTTTGACATGGCTGTGTTTAATTTTTAATGGAGCTATTCACACGGACTTCAGTTTAGGTTTTCTGTACTGTAAGGAGGGATCTTGTCTTCAATTTAGGGGTTGGGAGTTCTCTATCCCTGGAATGATACTGAAGATAACAAAAGGGGAAAAAGAAAGTGAATTCAAATAGGCTGTAAAACCATGTTCCCTTGGGAAGAAGGGACCTGTATTTTGACCTTCATTCTTGGTCGTACTTGAGTGTCTGTATTCACTAATTGCTTAACAACTGGAAAGTTGTGGCATAAATTTTCAACTTAAACTTGATAAACTTAAGATCTTACTGATCTTCCATAGCCAATACAAACCAACCCCTCAACTTCATGATTTGTACTGGCTATTCATATCTGTTGTGGTTAATTATGTGCTTTAGGTTTGAACCTGATATGTTGGCATTCTCTGGCTGCTACTATGGTGGGGGCGACAAGGAAAGATATGAACTGGGTGAGATAAGAAAACGATGGGATACTTTACCTGTAAGATTTCTATCACTGAAAAATTATGCTTCTGCATTTCTTACACACAAATTAGGTGATACCACTTCTGTTCTATCACGTGTCTATTGCATATGCACATTATGTTGTCTGTCTAGGATTTGTAGAGCTGTAATTCTATTGCCAAGCTTGTGAACTCAATATTTCCTTGTTGGCAACCTTTTCATATTCTTCTCAAGCACTGTCACTGCTTGGGTTAGTATTTTGAAATGCTCGCTCTTTATTTATTATTATTATTTTTTTTTTTGGAGGTTAGCCTGAATAGAAAAAGTGTAATATCTAGGGAAGCAATGATAAATTGAGTTACAGTGATTTTTAAAACTTTTTAAAATGTGGTGTAAATTTTATTAAAGAATAACATCCACAGAGAGCAACGGAAAGGTAATACAACTCCAACAATATGCATCTTCCTACACCAGCTACATGTTGAAAGAATTAAGGAAATTAACCATCCTGTCTACTCGTACATTCTCAATTTTATAACAAAATCCTAAGAGCGCTAAACATCTATGCTTTAATGTTCTTACATTTGGACCATAACTGCTTGGTCAAAAACCAGGAATTTCTCCTGGCATGGGAGCTAATTCATTATTGTTAAATCTCTCCTCGTCATAGAAAGAGGCATGAACAATCCTACTGCCAAAAGATCGACCTTCAAGTTCTATAAGGGCTTTAGTTGCTTGTTCTGCTCTCTCAAATTGAACGAATGTCCAAACAGCTTCTTCATGAGGGAAATTCGTTTCTGTTACCTCAAATATTATACGGAAATATTTTCGTATTTCCTTGATTTCTCTCACTCAACACAGCCCACCATCTATGCCTTGAAAATATCTTTTATTTCTCCCTCTACAAAGTCCACCATATAGCCGCCACAAATTTTTATTGTCTTCTTCTCTTTGAACAATGTAGCAGGTCTTAAGGAGATTCTGGTATCTGTCATTTAACTTCAAGCATATTAAAAGTGCCAAATCTGATTTGTGATTCTGCAGTGGATGAATAATTTCACGATTTCATGATCTTCTTCACACAGTACACATCTGTTGCAAATAGTCATACCTCTTCTTCCATCCCAACAAAGTGGCAGGTCTTAGGGAGATTCTGGTATCTACCATTTAACTATAAACATAATCAGAAACATGAGACCAATCTGATTTTTGATTCTGCAGTGGATGAATAAGTGCTTTCATCATTTCATACTTCTTCAAACAGTACACGTCTGTTGCAAATAGTCATACATCTGTTACATTCCAACCAAGTAGCAGGTCGTAAGGAGATTCTGGTATCTACCATTTAACTTCAAGCGCATTCAAAAACATGTGCCAAACCTGATTCTTAATTCTGCAGTCAATGAATAAGTGCTCTAACGATTTCATAATCTCCTTCAAACGGTACACATCTGTCGCAAATAGTCATACCTCTTCTTTGTAGAATCTGTTGGCTCAAGCAGTCTCTCTAATCACTAGCCATGAGAAGCACTACTTTGTTAAGGTGCTTTGTTTCTCCATAATGTCAATTTTCACAGCCATACTGGTTCTTATTGGCTACTTTTAGACAACTTAATATGCAAACTTTACTGAGAATAGGCCATCTGTACATTCTTTCCATACTATCCTATCTTGTAGTAATTTGTAACTATCGTCTATGAAAGCTGTCTATCATCTGCAAAGTTATAGTGAATTCTTCACTATTGCATTTTAAAACTAATGTCCACCACAGTTGGAAAAAAAAAAAACTAATTTCACCGGAAGAAGATTATTTGAGGCATGTTGTAAAAATTGGGTCTTCAGTTAAAAACTTTATATCATATCCTCTTCAGAAACTACGGGTGCTTTTCAGCCCGATATCACCCCATTTCAAGTTTGGATGATACTAAAGCAGAAAATCCTTCTGTACATTTTATTGGTTCAGGAGTTGAGCCCTGATGAAGAACGAGCACGAGGGAAATGCCCACTAACACCTCATGAAGTCGGGCTTATGCTGCGGGCTCTTGGCTTCAATAATGACACGTACCTTTATGTTGCATCTGGTGAAATATATGGCGGAGAGAAAACTCTGCAGCCTCTAAGAGATCTTTTCCCAAATTTTTATACTAAAGAGATGCTTGCTGGTGAAGAACTTCAGCCTTTTCTTCCCTACTCTTCGCGTCTTGCTGCAATTGACTACATTGTATGTGATGAAAGTGATGTCTTTGTCACTAATAATAATGGGAACATGGCAAAGATCCTTGCTGGTAGAAGGTAAGGATTACTAACTGTCCTTTTTAGGGAGTTTATACTACTTCTATGAATGCTTGCAAGGCTGTAAAATGGAAGTGGCTGTCTTCTACCAGGAAACGACGTCCTTTTTTGTGACACTGCCAAAATTGGTCACGTATTGGTAGTTTCTTCAGTTTTTTATGTATATATACCTAAGTGAATTTCGAATGGGTACCCATGGACTGATAATTCTTGCAGGACTTCATAGGTTTCATACATTTTAACACATTGCTTTCAACATTTTTGGTTTCTATTCTATCTTGTTTCACTCTTGGATACTCATTGTTTTGTTTGTCACACCAAAGGAGGTACATGGGGCACAAGAGGACGATCAGACCAAATGCGAAAAGGCTCAGTGCATTGTTCATGGCACGGGATAAGATGGATTGGGCCACATTCTCTAGAAAAGTCAAATCATGCCAAAGAGGCTTCTTGGGAGAACCTGAGGAAAATAGACCAGGCCGTGGAGATTTCCATGAATTTCCATCAACATGTATCTGTAAGAAACCATTCAATTTTTCCGACTTCACTAGCAAAGAGAACAAATATCAGCTTTCAAGAAGGATTCCAACTGTCTTGGAGTCGAGATATGGGTACCTATCCAATAGCAGTAACCTGGAACAGAAGAGCTCTCACAAATTGAGAGAAGGGAGCTTGAGAGACAGGCATGAGTCGGTAATAGATGAGGTTGACCCTGATAACCCTTTATCCGACTAAAATAAATACCATAAGTAGGTTAGTAGCTTAGCGAGCATTGTTATGGTTATCTTATCCTCTCCATCATGCTGTCATTTTCACTTGCTACAACTTCAGGAAGCTGAAGTTTCAGTGTTAGGTAGGTGTTCGGTGCTCAGTTTTTCCAGTCTTGCTGCTTTTGTACAGCAAATCTGTAACTTCTTCTGATCATGCAAATGTCCATATATGTTCTGTAAGATAGGACTGTAGGGAGAGTGAAACTTTGTACTGCCTGCTCGAAGATTTATTTACCAGTTTCTTTCATTATGTTCTTTCATTTTACATGTATGCAATCAGCTGCAATTGCAGCAGTTTAGTTTTATCAACCGCATAGTTTAGGCTAGTTTAGCGTCCAAAGCAAGACTTGAATATCACAGGCCTTGCTTTTTTTCATTTTCTTCCTACAGATTGAAGAAGTTTGTTCTTCAGAACTCTTAAAATGAATTATTATTAGCCTTATCAGTACCATTCCAATCCGCAGAAAGCATATAAGCCCCGTAGGCAATAAACAAACGAACAAGTAAATTTGGTGCACTAAAGCTTTCGCTATCCGTAGGGTCCACGGAAGGGCCTGATCATAAGGGTCTATTGTACACAATTTGACTTTGCGTTTCACTATCTGTAGTATTCAGGGAAGGGCTCGATCTTGTACACAACTTGACTTTGTATCTCTGCCAGAGACTGTTTTTAAGGCTTGAACCCGTGACCTTTTGATCACATGGCAGCAACTTTACCAATTACTCTGAAACTCTCCTTCAATGTAAGCAATAAACAAATTATTTAATTGTTATCTTATTGAGTAACTTTTAGAATTTCTTTTTCAAGTCAATCCAAATTATATTAGCAGTTTTATCACTTGATTATTTTTGTTTGTCATACAAAATAAAGGCTTGAATAACATTGTGAAGCAACTTGACTTCAAAAACTGAACTGACAAAAGATTGATTCTTGTCTACGTACTCCTAATTGTATAAACACACGTAACAAAGTTTTGAAAGGTAAATTTAGGCGCAATTGATTAGTAAGTAAGCAGTCTAATTATTGAGAAATTGGCGTATAAATACTCTCAACTTCTAACAACATTTGCATAGTATTGGTCTTGGTAGCTGCTAAAAATGAAACAAACTTGGTTTGAGAGCATTTTCCAAATCACATGTCAAGGTTAAAGAAAAGGGCAAGACTTGTTTGGTGGGAAGGCTGCAAATATTATAAGATAAAAAGGTTGTTTGAAAATAACACTAGCAATTTTTAACCACTGACACCAACAATCCCATTTACAACCTATTCTGGCTAGAACAGTCCTTCACAAATTCTGTAAAGGACTAAATCATTATGAACATCTACTGCCTAAATTTTACAGCCAGGAAGTGAGAACTTCCCATTCCCAATTTTCATCTCTATAATTAAATGTACAGGAAAACATCAAAGACTAGGCATCCTTATCAACTGACAGCCAAATGGAAATCTGAGCTAAGCAGAAACATTTGAAAGCGCTTCTCCACATTTACCTGCAGAGAAAAAATAGCAATTACAAAAGCTGCATCCTGCTTTCCAGTAGTCCCTCTAACATACTTAAGAGGCAAACACTTGGTAAAAGAACTCGGGAACGAACGTCTTTGACCAGAAAACTGGGAGGTGGGGACCTAAAAATGGGAGATGTTTCAAACTTTACCTTGATGCACCCCTGCTATGACTTCTGCTACTTTTATCATGTGAAACAGATGGTAACTTAGAGATGATCAACGAACTTTGTAGTCCCTCCAATAACTGCATGCAACAAATCAAATATCACTCAAAAACACCTGTTTTAAACCATACTGCAGAAAATTTATATGCAAACATAAATGCCAGTCATGAAGAGGATGATTTGTTCCAATTTGAAATGGAGATGACATTTAAAAGGGTTGATTTGATCTTTACTTGGTAGTCAAATTAGTGGAGAAGAAAGGCACAATAATAGTGGAGGCCAGGTACTGGTGAAACAATAAGTTGCCAGCATTCTTTTCTAAAGAGCACAAGATCACACTTTAAAATGGCCATAGGAAATAAAAGATTATTTATTGCTTCCCATGTTTTCATATCAGGCAGCGAAAGGAAACAAGCAAGAAATGGGTGGACAAAATTTTAAAACACAAAACAGGTTAAGCTAATGGTCCATCCTCTAAATCGCTTTAGACTCTTTATGACATAAGCATTTCTATATTCAATTGAGTTTAAATTGGTTAAGACAGAAGATATCTTACAGAATCAAGGCACTACAATTACTTGAAACGTAATTTTAGGATATCGGAGAACCTGCTAGCATAACTAATGTTCTCTTATGCAGTCAATATAATACCCAGATGCATTTGGTTTGACCCAACATTAGTAATTGTGACCAGCATAATTGAAAAGGCACTCTCATTATTTCACAAAAACTAGCCCCCACAAATGACCAAAAGGAACAAAAGAATTTTGCAACCAAAGTGATGCACTGAAGTACCCTCTCTACTTGTGCAATATTGCTAACTAATAATATGGAAGCCATGAATGATATTTTGTGCTCATTATACAGCCTGTGATGATAGTATATACATCCTAGCATGCACTTGTCACTGGAAATCAATCAATTTATCTTTTACTGATTTAAAAAAAGTGACATTCTCTCAGAGTTGGACATGCTTAAATCGAAGAGAAGCCTTACCCTTGATGTTGGTTGAATCTTTCGGTTTGATCTGCGTGGTTCATTAACTTCAGGTATCATTTTGTCCTTTACTTCAATTTTACTCGACTTAGCATTGGATACAGGGATTTTCTTCTTCATGGCCTCCCCCCTGTTAGATGATGTCGAAGCTTTCTTTGGGATGCTGGTGGGAAGAGCTTCTGAACGAAAGTTCACGGGATCTTCAGACCCTTCTTCCGCATTTGACACAAAATTGACAACATTAGGCTGTTGTGCTTCATGCTTATCGAACTCCATTGCATCACCTATCGAGGGGTCAGCTCCGCTAGTATCTCCGGTGGATGTAATACTATTGTCCTTCAAATTTCTAGCTGAACTAGGAGGCTTACTTGGTTTAGGAAGTTTCCGTCGAGCTTCAATGGTTTGTTTCTCCTTCAGATCAGTTCTAGAATTGGTTTTCCAACCACCAGTGCCTGTTGCTTGAGGCATCAAAAAATTTGCGAACTTGGCTGAGCCATGTGCTGCATTACTCTTTGTTGCCTTGTCTGAAACATAATGTTTGCTTACTTCCATAAACTTCCTTTTCTTTCCTGGTTTGGGAACGCCAAACACTTTTGATCCCTCTTTGTGCAAACCAGACCTCATCGTTCGAAGTGTGTTGGGCTGCTTCTCATCTTTCTTACTACCAATATTAAACGTTTTCTCAGTGACAGACAAAGGAAGCAATGTTGCTGGTTCATTTGTCACTGGCACCAATGGATCCATTTTTTTCGACAGACCGCCATTTCCAGTATCTTCACTAGCAGGATTTGCCAGCTTCACTCGCTTCTCCTTAGGCGTATCACCCTATTTATATAAATAAACCATCATAGATAAGCAACTGAAATAAATCAAATTCTTGCTCATTTGATTAAACAAGAATACAGAAGAAGTATGTACGGATGCAGACCTGGGACAAGAAGTCATGTCTTGACCTGGACCATTCAACCCACTCTCCATCTTTCCATACAAGGCTTGGTCGGAGATGCCATGCTCTGACAACTGCAGTATCTCCATAAGCTGTGGAAATGACCCAAAAAACCTTAGTTAATCAACACATGGAATGGTAAGAAAAAACTGAAACTTGAACATTAAAATACCTGGAAAGTTGACACTAAATGTAGTCTCGTCCCTTTTGTTCTTCTCAGCAATGACACCCTCTCGCCAGCTAGAACACATTTTATGACAAAGAAAGCAAGATGTAGGAAATGTAAAATTCACATTGGAAAATCAAATTTTCTATAAATCCAAACAATATATATATATATATATATATATTTCCTCGTCCGATTTTAACTTGACAGAGTCTGGTTTTCTGAGATCAGAAAAATCAGGTTTATTATATCTATATCTGAGGAATTCCCAAGGACTGTTTCTGTCTGTGGCAGGGTTCAAACATGTGTTCAACACATGACATGTTGCACTCTTATCAGTACACTGATGCCAAGGTGGCTTCCAGGGCTTGAGCAAGAGAGAATAATTAGAAGCTTTCATTTTTTTAGACATAATGGAAATTACTTTGATTTGGAAGTTCTTGTTCCAACAATATAAAATCATTCTGGATTTTGAAGATGTTTATTAGAACATTGCGAACAAGGTTAATAAAAGTTGATGAAAATCTGAAGTTTTGACCTGAAGAAGGCATGTAGTGTTTGTCACATATTGGGATACATGCAATTAAGCTTGAAGATAGATGAATAAGACCTCAAAACATTCAAAACTAGAGTACCAATATTCTTTTGACATCATAAGAAAAGTGAAGACCACAATAATTTGTCCTGATTATTATAAACAACTTTGTATCCCCACAGGAAGCATTCCTTGTCAAAGAAGAAACAAGACTTAACTCAATCACTGGGAAGGAGGGATTGGCTAAGTAATATGATAATTAGAGCTTACCGGTAGTCGATCCATGCATCAACTCTATCTCCTACATACCAAGTATGATCCTTGACAGCTGCTCTTCGTCTCTTTTTTCCTCCTTGCAGAGCAGTCACCGGATGCGCAGGACGTATTCTTGGTGGTCCATCACTTCCAGCATCTAGAGGTACCCAGTCCTTTAACTGTTCAAGCCCTGAAAGATTGGAAGGCAATAACAACTTTTTCAACTACAAAGTCTATTCCCACGACGACAACAAAGAATGTCGTCACTTTTTGGCTTTCTAGTCATTTTCTATATGCAACCTAAATTATCTGATTAACACAGAAACAAGGGTCAGGTCACTTCAAAATAGATTCTTGGAAAGGCAAATAAAGATGAGTCGCTGATAATAGTGGTAGCACTTCAAATTTAAAGAGAAGTAATTCTAACGAACTTCTTTACTACTTATGACATTTATTATTGAATTAGATTAGAAATTACAACTGAAGACAAGGCAAGGTTTTCATCAAAAATGATGAAACACAATTTGAAGGCAAAAAATAGAAAGGTAGGTGCTTATAGCAAAAAAAAAGTAAGGTTCCGATTTATGAAATTAACTAGAAAAGAAAGTAAGACAGACAAATTGAAGCAGAGGGAGTAAGTACTCATTCAGTGTTCAAATCTAAAGATAACATCTTAATATTCAAATATGTAGTCAGATTCAAAGGTCTTAATCTTAAAAAAACTTAATGGACAAAGATTTTAAATAAGAGATTTCTTGATGACGGAGTTAGTTGGTGAGCAGTAGCAGATACCCAGTAGATTAGTCAAAGCGTACACAAGTTGGCACAAACACCACACCAACACTACCCCTTACCCCCACTCCCATCCCCCCAAAAAACCAAACAAAGGGAAGAGAAAACTCCCTATGAACACAGAATGCACATTGATACACACTCAAAGCAATCAAACTAACAGTAAACTACACGCCAGCAAAAAAAGCACTCTAAAATTACCTCCAGACAACTAAAGAAATGCAATTTTAAATAAGACCAGGCTACAAAAGAAGATGCGTGCTTTTGCTGCTTAAAGCCACTCGATCTACTAATGGTTAGAAATAACAAGGTGTGCAATTCAAATAACGTAACATCTGAGATATCTCCTTAATTGCTCGAGACAAACTATAAAACATTTCTCCTTGATTTTGTATCAAAATATACTTCAACTGACAGCTAATGACAAGATTATAAAAAATATGAATTTCCATATCGACCTTTTGCATGATTGTTAAGTGTAATGTTCCAATATGAGCTTGAAATCCATTTCCAAAGAAATTAACAAACATCAACCCCTACAAATATAAACCTTTCTCGTCCTTCTCTTCCACTATCAACATGTATGAAACTTAGAGACTTCTTCGTCAATTTTTTTAAAATCTCTGACACCAATTTTAGGAGTGAAACATTCTCAGTTATGCACAAAGTAATCTAGTTCATTTCTGCATTTCATGGGTTCTGTTTTTCAATAGATCCAACAAACGAGAATGGTTACGTTTTTAATGGTAAACCCCACTGTCTTTAAGACCTTCCTCCTTGGAAGGGGCAACAGATAAAATTTTCATTTTTCCTATAGGGACTCAAACCCCCAAACACACATGATAGTGCTTACAAGCATCAGCAAAACTTAGATTACAAGCATCAGCATGACAATAGGGCCTAGCTTTAGCTGCAGAGATCCAAAAATCCTATACTTAACACTCAATCATTCATCCATGATGTTATGGATAATTAGAAAGGAAAGTTTACCGATTCCATTGATGTTCAAGATCAACTCCTCTCAGTGCTTATCAAATAATTGTAAACTATGTATCATTTTTATCTTACCTTCATCGGACTGGTGGTCACTGAAACAAACAAGAGCTTTTCCGTTCTTTAAAGTCAACACTTTGGCTGAGTACCAGGCTCTCTTACCATCATCACTATCTTTAAAAACCTATCAGAAAAAATATTATTAATCAATTAAACAAGCAAAGTGTTTAACCATCAGCAAATAACAAAACAAATAAGCATTGAAGTGCTGAAAATAAAGCATGATGAATAACAGTCAATAAATTGACCAAGTAAAAACAACCTCAAGTCCAAAACATATAGCTTTTGCACGTGCACAAAAATCTAAGAAAACAATCCCATGAGACAAGAACATTGGGGAATTCTCAACTATCTATCTAAAAACTATCTTACATCGAGTATGTTGCATGCAATGAGGCAGACAAAGGGTGATAAAGATTTTATGAACATACCTCCACGAGAGAACCCTCTTGCATCCTGGAGCTTGCCATATCTCCACATGCTTCCCCCAGATCATGGGATGACTCAGCAGCTAGGCCAACAGCCTTACTCACACCTGGCATGCTATGACCCTTAGCTTCTCTTACATCTTTTTCAATACCTGTAACAGGAGTTTGAATAACTTCCTCATTCCTCATGTTGTCCTCTATGATATTACCAGGTACGCTAGTAGTCTGGCAAGCAGGAACCATGGGCTGCATCTCTTCAACAGATGGACCCTCAGATTGCTTGGGAAAGATGCCTGGAGTCTTTTCGACAATGGGTATACCTGAGTCATCCCCATTTACCTTGTTAGGCTTGGCACCCTGCCCAGAGAGGGTTTGGGAAACTTTCCAGTAGCCATCTGGACCAGCTTCCACTAATTGAGTCAGAGGCAAAGGATCAGTCAACGCAACAACTTTCCCAGCATGCGACACGGCTTCAGCTGCCAGTTCTGCAGCCTTAACTATAGCATCCAAATTCTCAGCATGCCTTGATGCAGCTGAAGCTGCCTCGATCCTTCTCCTTGATGCCTCCCTAGCAGCAAATATAATTGAACTAGAACCATTTCCAACATCCTGACCTTTCAGTACGGAAGCAGGAGTGACACTCCCCAAGTTGTTCACAATATTAGGGATAGAGACGGCATTGGTTTGAGAAGGATTACTCACACCATATGCTATCATTGCCTGATCTGCCATCAGTTTAGCTTGCAATGCAGCATTCGATGCAAGCTTAGCAGCCGCAGCTGCTGCCTTTGCAACACTAGTAGCAGCTGCTACAGCAGCGGCAGCAGAGGTCAGCTTAATCTCAACATCTGATGTTACATCAGATGCTTTGTGCTTATCTAACCGGCTCCACACATCTTGGCAGTGACTGACTGCAGCAGTAGCACTGGCAGCTGCCTCCTCTGCTTGCAGCTTAGCCTCCTCAACTGTGCTCAAGTATCCCAAAGTTGGAGTCTTTTTTCCTAAATCAAGCTCCCTTTTAGAGAGATCAGTGGAAGATGGAGCAGGAGTGATCGGTATACCAGAATTGTTTTTAGGTGCAGAGCAAGAAGGTGGTGCGATGACAACTGATGTAGAAAAATGGCCACCAATTATGGGAACAGACGCAGGTCCTGTCTGGCTATGAGCAACCAACGGTGCAACAGCAAGTGATGATAACTGTCCAACATCATCAGATGCATGGGCCTTATTTGATAACTGAGTACAAATGACAGGGGCAGTAACTGATTCAGAAGAGGTGCCAAGCTCAGATTTTTGGGTACGATCCTCAGTACCAGATGCCTTCTTTCTCTTTCTAGATTTCTGATCAGCTGAATACTGAGAAGGCAACGCTGAGGAGGCCTTCTTGTTGTCATTCGGAGAAGCTCCAGACAGGCTACCACTATCCCCAGCATGTGCCACCGAACCAGACAGTGCATGCTTCGCACCTGCAGAAATGGATGAAGATGACTCCTTTACCGGGGTTAATTTCACCGACTCTGTAACAGGCAATGCAGGAAGCTGTGCACTAATATCAAATACAGAATTCTGTGGAGAAGCAACCCAGGGACCAGGAAAAGGAGCTTGCGGTAGCCAAGAGGCAGTGTGCCCCACAAAAGCTCTTGCAGGTGGAGTCTGATAAGGATGCATAGAAGGAAGTGCCTTATAATCAATGGCTCCTCTGGCAGAAGATAGCCCATCACGGGAGGGTGTAGACATATTCCAAAGAGGGGAAGAAAGTGGTATCATTGGACTAACAGCAGGTGAATTGGTAGCCTTGCCGCCTGCTCGTCCAGCTGCCGAAGTGGTAGCTTTATTCTGATGTACAACCTGTTTGTTTGCTTGATCCGGAGTTCTGGGACCTGCATTTCTCATTTCTTAAGTATAATCGATAGCAGCATAACATGAAAGAAAATAATCAAGAGGTTCAACCACCTGAACGTGGATGAGATGGAGTTTCATTGTTTCCAGTGCGAGATCTCTGTCCATGAATCCTTTCAACACAAGCACGCCATGCAGGGTCCCAAAGACTTCTGCCTCCATCTGCAGAGTGTCTCAAGTACATGATTGCATGTCCAAATTTTGAAAAGAAAACAAAACATGAAATATAAACTACGACGTGTCAGCAAACTAACCAGATGTCCCAAAAGCTGAAACCATACAAGCTTCTTCCGGTGCTGTACCTTGTCTGGAGCAACCATTTGAAAAGCAACGAAATCAGACGCAATAGTGATCTAACAACATGAATGAATCAGACCAATTGAAACACCCACCAAAAATGTAGTTTCTCTCTTTCCTTGAACCAAAAAACAGTGTCTTGAAATACTCAAAACTTTGGACAACAACAACAACATAACCAGTAAAATCCCACAAGTGGGGTCTGGGGAGGGTAAAATGTACGTAAATGAGGTAGTGAGACTGTTTCCAAAAATACTCAAACTTTTGGATAATAGACCAAAATTGAGAGAGAGGCAAAGTATTATCTTCAAGTATATACTATAAGTAACTATTTTCCTTCTCTTTCTTCTTATCTCCTTCAAATCTGTGAAATTGAATCTCTTCCTATCTTCTTTAGAAAGGTTGAATATCCTCCTTTCATTTATTTTGTAACTTCATTATAAGCACTTTTGCTAAGGAATAGGTGGTATGAAAGTTATCTTGCTAATTCTCATCCTCCTCGTCAGCCCCACCACCACCACCACCTCCTTCCAAAAAATGTTTCTACTCACCTACCATACAAAGTCATAGCTAAAGCCAACATGTCTACCAAGGTTCTATTAAGTGAATTATGCGCTTACACTACTGGTCTTATTTTCTCCTGGATAGTTATCAGCACATATGCATAAAAATTTCAGAAAGTGGAAAATCAGACTCACATCAGAGACCCATAAACAAAAATCTGAGCTCGCAGTTGTACTTGCTGTAGATCTGTGAAAGGCTGATGGAACAATACAGATGCAGGAGAAGAAGTGTTTAAATCAGGTAAATTTGAAGTTGGAAAGGAAACAGCCCCGCTGGACTTCGAAATATCACGCTCAACAGTTCCAGCTTCAAATTGAATTTTCTGCACAGCCACAGAAGGGCTAAACTGAACACGAGATTTGTCTCCTCTATCTGACTGCTTCGATGAGTTTATCTCCTTCGATTGGCTTCCCTTCCTAGGGTTTTCTTTACCTGAGCCACGTCTTGCCTTACGATCACTCTTAGCACCCCCAGATGGAGTCCCTTTATCAGGTAGTACCAGAGGAGTTCCATGAGAAATTTTCTGCATAATCTTAGTATCAGTTTGCTTGCTGCCAGATGTCAAATGCAGTCTATCCCCAGCCTTCAACTGTAATTCATACTGAGAAAGTTAGAACAGATTTAGGAGTCTTAAGAAGTGCAAAACACAATAAATTATACAACATTAGAAGAGAAAGCAAACCTCGGTTGGTTGGCAGGCTTGAGTAGTGATTGATTTGTCAGCTTCTCCCTTAGCACTACCAGCAGCCAATGGACTAACATCAAAAGTAAAGCTCCCATCTGTTCTAGTGGAAGCATTTTCTCCTGAATTTATGGAGGTGGACTGCACTTTACCACCAATTTCAGTTGTATTGACAAGGGTAGAAACATTCTCAACAACAGCCCTACTACTTGAGCTCGTTTTCTTTTCACTTGGTGAAAGAGCAGTACAACTTAGGACAGCAGCGGAATCATGTTTAAGTCCACCGACAACGTGAGAACTTACCTCAACTGCAAAGGAAACAAAATCATTTCAAAATTCATTCGTTCACAAGAAGGCCTTTTATTTTTTGAATGCTGCCAAATAATTTCAGCTCTCGTTTAGACTTTTTCATGCAACTTCACTGCTATGTATCATTATATTGAACTCAACCCAGACATTGCTCTTTTTGCTTGTTTCTATCTAAACTATCAACCCATATCTACTCTCAGCCCCTTCCCGACCAAGAGACATTCTACAGTTTCAAAAACATAACATAACCCAAAAAGTCCCTTTCTTCTTCTTTCTTCCTTTTACATTTTTTCCAGCATCATAATTGTGTGTGACATGGCAAAATGAACAGGCTCCACTAGTTCAACATTGCTCAGGTATACTCATATGCTTTCATCTGTTTATTACACACACATATATGGTCACAGAGATATTCCCTATAGACTAGACATGCTTGGAAAATGTAAAAACGAGAAAGAATTAGTGAAAAATCTTCTGACAAGGTCACGATTTGGTATTTGTTAAAACGAAATAGGGGGAGAAAATTAAAATCATCTGTGAATCCACAAGGCCCTACGATCATATTTCAATTCTTTCATTTGGCAGACACATTAGTTATTTATTTCTTCCATCCAATAAAGGGTCAAGGCTTCAACTAAACTTCATACATGATTGATGGATACTTGACAGAGTAAGATGACTCAATCCATCAATCAGCTGATCACTCAAACAATAAATACACTTGGTTCTAAAGAGGGAATGAACAGGTCATAAAGCACAAGAAAGAGTGGAAGGTTATCTGTTTGCATAACTTGAAATCTCAAATATGCAAATAAAGAGAAACAGCAACAATTAACCAACAAATCGATATGCTCACTAACATTTTTTATCATGTGACAACTTTAAAAGATGATGGACAGTTAGACCAGTCAGTATGACAACCATCTGCAGTACCAGAATAAAGGGGGATCTCAAAGACCACAAAGCACACAATGGAAGCAAACACATGCTGCATATCGCATGCTTTTCAGTTCACAAAATCAATGGTTTAATACTTAACCAAGAAGTCCATAATGTTCACTACAAGTTCGATCCAAATGAAATGAGAGGAGAAATTAGCCTGTAATAATTCTTTAGCAAACTAGCTTGTAATACGCTTCAATCCAAACAAGCTGTGGCACATATAACAGGGTGAATTTAAAAAGAAATTTACATATTGAAGTATCACGATCCGGAGGAAGCAGAAGGAAGGTGGAAACATGTATATGAAATATAACTACATAAGCTCAGTTCCAATAATAAATGATTATCACTAACCTCCAACTTCTCCCAATTTTGCTGTTTCTACTTTCATCTCCTGATTCTTTTCGATAGGCGCTGCCTCTGCTCTAACACAAGCACTCTCAACATTTGCTTCAGCACTTGCTGCTTGCTCAATGTGGCTTGCTGTATCGGGATTATCCTGAATAAGAACATTCTGATCTACAATCATAGATTTTATTTCCATATGACAGTCACCAGATGCATCTTTTCCATCATTGGGAAGGGGACCCAGCTGGCCTTGCCCCCCAAAAGACTCCTTCGATGTTGATGCTTCTGCTTCCCCGCTGAGAACAACTTCCATTTCTTCCTTTCCTGCAAAATGATCTGAGCCTCCCATAACCGACACTGGCTTCAGCTTATCATCATGACCAACTATTTCAGTTGCAATCGCACCACTACCAGAAAGCAACGGACCACTCACCGGGTCACCACCTGAGATTAGGTTCCTACCATCAAACTCAACATCTGATGTGCAAAGCCACACCAAGTAACAGTAAGTAGCAAATAGTGATAACAGACCAATTTCTGAAACATAAGAAATAGAATATAATACCTTGATTATTCAATGTGGAAGGTTCAAATTGTGATCCATGGCCTTGGTCGATTTGTTCAGATTCTCCTTTCACAGAGGAGGATCTTAACCCATGATCATGCACACATGATCTCACCATCTCATTTTCGACTGGCAGCACTTCCTCCTTTTCTTTACCACCTGAGACATCCACATTAGTAATATCAACATCAACCACGCGGGAGAAGCTTTCTCTACATATGTCCATGGATCCAGCAGGCACAGACAAGGAGATGTGGTCTCCAGCACATGCATGTTCTTTGGAGAACCTATCAGCATCATTTCCAGTTTCTGAAGATACTGGCCTCTTCATATGTTCAGCAGAAACAGATGCCTCTTGTATATTACTTGGACCTTCTGGAGAACAAATATTAATACCATTATTCCATTTTGATGGCTCGGAGATCTCTGATATTGTACATGCCTCTGAAGTGACAAGATTATGTGGAGAATGACTGTTCAGATTATTGTCCTCTTTCTCAGTGGAAGTTGTCAGTCCATCTGACATCTGCATAGCAGAGACCTTCTCTGTCTGACCCTTGGAACTGCCTTCTTGGTTCTTGGTGTGTCTTGTATCTAAACAACTCTGACTTACAGGCACCTCCACATCCTCACATGGTATGATATTACCTTCAGCCGGTAGCTTATCTTTCAAGCCCTCTGAGGGAACCGTCTCAACAAGTTCAGCAGAAGTATCTTCTTTGCATCTCTCAGTAGTAAGACTGCATTCATCTCTTTGCACACAAGGTTCTTCTGATTTAACCATTCTGGTTTCAGTTAGAAGTTCTTTGCCTACTTCCAGTTCTGAAGCAGCATGAGAGGGAGGACTGGCATTAGAGGTACAAGTTTCACTTTCAACAGCGCATCCACGTGACTTTCCATCACCCATACTTGACTCTTTTCTCACAGGTATTTGTTTCTCTACTGGTTTGTGATGTTCACGAGGTAGACCACTTGTCTGCCCACTATCACAGTGGGTTGAATTATGCTGAGTAGCCAAAATCTCAATACTCGCAGGAAGAGAATCTGTACGGGACTCGTTAATTGCACTTCCAGATACAGGAATGGGTGGTTGCCTACTAGAATTATCAGGTGGAGATTCACTTTGTGATGTTTTAGCTTGCCCTGAATTCTCATCAATGCTTTTTATTTCAGTCTGTAACTTTTCCTCAGTATTAACTCCAGAACATCTCTCACTAGCAATGTCAGAACATCCATCAGCAATAGGTTCCACTTCCTGCCTTTCTGGAGCACATACATCATCAATACCTTCTCCCTTTGTTCTCTCACGCCTAGAAAATGAACCACTAAACTCAACTGACTCATCCACCGGTGCTGCTGAGCTGGAGTCGTTAACATCATCTCTTTTATCATCCAACTTCAAACTAGATTCTGCTGGCTGGATTAAGCAACTCAATTCATTTCCAGCATCTGACTCCTCAATAATAGTGTCCCCTGGAACCATTTCTTCCTGACCAACCGATTTCAATAACATTTCAACAGATTCTGTTGATGTTGCCTCAGACCAGACATTATTACGTCTTGGTATGGAGCAAGAATCTGTAGCACTTGAACTGAACTCTATTCCACTACTTCCCCGAGAAAAATCCTCTATCCAATGATTGTCTTCTTGAGTGGGGATACCAAGGAAAACCTCGTTTTCAACTAAGCTGTCAAATCTTAAATGCCCCTGAAGATTATCGTCAAAATCGAACTTAGGAAGAGCATAGGGATGCAAAACAGAGGAAACTTTGGAGCTGTCTTCACCAGCTAAATGACTTTGATAATCATTGTCATTGTAATCCATCTGTATATCCCTGGACAGCAAAAAGAATAAATTAGTGACTAATAAAGGAATTCATATATGTTAAAAGATTTTCCTCCTAAAGCCATCCAATCTTCCAAGCAAAGAAACTGGAAAGCCAAATGCTTGTGGTTGTACTTCTTTTTATAAATATGGTGGTTGTAATTATTGGCATCAGAGTAGCCAAAAGAGAAGCAGATTTCGCCAAGCAAGTACCAATGAAGAAACACATACACACACACACATATATGTATGTATGTAGGTGCACATGTCTTCGCCAAGATTCAGGGCTTAAGCACGCTTTACGAGAGCCTTTAGCAACATTGATTGGCATATGAGCTGACCTTCAGGCCCAACTCTAAAACTATGACCCATGTCTCAATTACCTTCTTTATTATTCATCCAATATAATTTTACCTTATTTTTTGTGATGAGGTAAACAACAACAACAACATACACAGTGGAATCCCACAAGTGGGGTTTGGGGAGGGTAAAAATGTACGCAGACCTTACCACTACCTCATAGAGGTAGAGAAATTGTTTCCGGGAAACCCTCGTCTAAAAAACCCATAAGCAGAATATACTAGATACGAAAATACGGAAAAAGGAAAAGAAAACAAGGAAGAACGACTAATAATGAAAAGCAAATGATAATAGAAGACGGATAATGACATCACAGGATAATATAAAGGCATCAAGATCAAGAAGATGCAAATAGTACATTTATAAAAAAAAGATCAAAATTTTTTTCAGTATTTCTGTCATAAAGCCAATATATTCTTACAGTAACAGCACCAAGATTAATCAGGAAGAGAGCAAGAAAGATTGATATAGAATCATCCAAACCTAAGGAAGTCGATAAACTAGCAAGAAAGTCATCCAAGGTTAGAACTATAGAAAACGCTCTAAAGACTAAGGGTGTTAGCTACTCTGAAGTGAGACTAGTCGGATTGTGCTAGAATCTCTTAAGATCATCGTAGATCTAGCTTAGAAGTTAGAACCAAACAAGATGGAAGAAAAATACGAGGGGAGAAAATAACTAGCGGGAATAGTTATCCATTTGTGAATAAGCATGAAAGTAGGACTCTTGAAAACAAATTGTTCATGAATAGAGCAAAATGACTATAAGAGAAGAGATTCATAAAACCGACCACGACACCAATTGATTTGGGATCGAGAGTAGTTATTTGTTGGATATAAGGAAAAACATCCGCAAAGCTCGTATTAATGATAAGCTCCCGGGATTTGGAGGATAAGAACGTCACACGTAGATGTGTGGTTAGGCGCACATCAGAGGTTCAAACTACTGCAGACACAAGCCAGGCATTTAAGCAGAAAAAGGTGGAGGAAAAGAGCTCTTTATCCACCAAATTTTGGATTATGAGCCATAGGCCCTTGGAGATTTCTCAGTTACCCAAAAAAGGTAGTGTTACTGAAAAAGACAAGGACAAACACATATATAGAAATGGAGCAAATCCATAAGTAGAGATAAGTCGTATATGGATATTTTTTTGGTAATAATTTGATAAAATAATACCAGAAGTAATCCTACATTTTAACTGTCTTTTAGACATTTCACTCTTTTTAGAGCATCACCAATGGGAAAGAAATTCCATCCCTCTAATATATAACTAGCTTGCTGACCAACTCAAGCACCTTGTTGTACCATTTGCTTGAAGAAATATCCAAAACCCCTCTTATTACTCTTGACAAACACGAATCACCAAGTGTTTGTCACTTGATGATCAGTTTCTCTTTCTTTAACAAGCGAGATTATATAGTTTGATCTTCAACAATTGTTTGTTGATTGTTATGATTTTATTTTTTTAAAAAAAATCAATGATGCAGATCAATATTCGGCTCAAAGTATATCAAGCCTAATTTTTTTATATCCCAAATTTGGCTTTAACCCGAAACAAACAACTTCACTGCAGCTTTTTTCTCCTTTATGGTGTATTATAGAATAAAGTCAGAATGATTCCCATATAAGAGCGCCAATGTAAAGATGTGACAAAAATACTAGTGCTAAATCAACAATTATACTTCTCAAAGTGAACAAGGAAAACAAACTTGAACTAATCCACAAAAATTTAAATTTACTAGCATAATGCCAACTACATAAAGAAGACAATCAAGTGTCCATTGCTAACACCACATCAAAGGCCAATCATGAGATTAAGCTTGTACTAATAACCAAAGAACCTTCCTCCATCTTCTTTTAATTACATATACATGAATGAACGGGCAAGTAAACAAAAAAACGAGATTGGTTATTTTATTTTGTATAATGCTGATGTGGGATAAATAGGAAATATGACCAATGAGAATTCATATAGCTGACCCTAGCTTATTTAGGACTAAGGCATAGTTAATATATTGAGGTTAAAAAATACTTGTTTATAGACTTTGATACTTGACACTCTTTCCTTAGGTATTCATCCTTTGCAAAGCCAGTTTGAGGCAGACCTTGTGTAGAACAACAATGAAGAAGCATATATCTTGACGGTTAGGCATATGCATCAGCTATGTCTTTCAATTTTTCATCCTTTTTGTACTTGTGAAACAAAGCTATATAGTTCTGAGCCTAGCTTAATTCTCACAAGCATTTTAACACAACTAGGAGCTTGGTATTTACGTGGAGAATGGTAGAAGAGAAGGTTCATTATCTACTGATTGTAGAACCTTTCTTTCTGGCCTTGAAGATTTTTCAGTTTTCAAACAAATCTAAGCATTTTACCCAGCAACTCAGCAACTGCAATCCAATGCCCCAAGCATGTCCAATTCAAGTAAGGATGGGCATAAAAACTGAAAAGCTGGACCGAACCAAATCGCTGCTTCTTTTTTTTTCTAAGTTTCGATTTTAATTTTCTAGAAGTTCACTCTTTGGTTCGATTTTTGGTTTTACAGTCTTGTAATTTAGATTTAATCAAAATACCGACGTACTTGTTAAATCAAATCTTTTAAGCCCAAAATTCCAAACCAAATATCTGCCATCCCATAAACCCAATGTATAATTCCATTAACCCTTGGCTGAATAGCAGTTACTTGTTAGCCCTCGTTAGTTTTATTAACTGGTGTACTTCAGGTTCAATTGCAAGGAGATAGAAATAGCTGTACACAAGATGGAAAACATGGACTATTATATTACTGCACATATTACCACATGCATTACATTATTTCACAACTTACGAACTAACATAGAAGAACTTTGCAACATCCACATCTTGCAAACAAAATTTTAGTGTTAAACCCTTTCTAATAGCAGCATTACTTTGTGCTAAGAGGCAATCAACAAGAAAGTGTAAAATTTTAAGCAGCAACATAGTTCAGAATGAAAAACTGAACTGGAACAAAAGAAAAGAAAACCAAAACTGAACCGAACTTACTTCGGTTCAGTATTCAGTACTGAGAACCAAAGTTATTCAATACCAAACTGAAGAACCAAGCACCCACCCCTAGATTCAAGTGATATTTTAGTTCGGCATATGAAGCTCTGCATATTAGAACCAAGAAGGGAATGGCAATAAATAATGAGTAGGTATCCACGACAGACGTATCTTAGTCCACCAGAATATCAACATTTTGCAAAGAAAATGCCACCCTTCATTTTGCTCTCCAAATTAATCTAAGGTTGAAGGAGTCATAATTTGGATTAAGTAAGATCACAATAAGTCCAGTAGATCCTTAGGATCAACTCATCTGCAGAGGGGAAGTACGTTAACTCAAAGCTTGAGCATTAACATGGGAAATGATCCATCATATGTAAGCTAAATGCTCAAAGCATTTCCCACTCCCGAGGAAAGGTTGGCAACAACCAGCACCGATGAACATCATTTAGTGGCCGTTTGTATTGGGTTATTCTTTTGGCTTTTGGATGCTTTTAAGCACTTTTTTAAGTTTTGGGAAGTGTTTGGAGCTGAAAAAGTACAAAAAAAAGCCAAAATCGAAAAGTTTGGGGTTCCCAACTTATTGTTTTTAGCTTTCAACTTATAAGCCACTTAAAAAAAGTCAATCCAAACACCCCCTTAATCTTTATCATCTGCTATTCAAATTTAAATTAACGCACAAGTCCAGTAGATTTTTCCATGTTTATTTTACATAAGTCAGACTTTCCCCGTGCAAGCACACCAGATCAGTCCATCCGTTGACAAAGGAGAAACTACCTTTTTATGAAGTAAGAGAATTTCATTAAATGGAACAAAGAAGATGCATAAAAACACTACAAGGAGAGACTACTTCAAACCAAAGCCTCCAGAAATAGACAAAAATCCAGGATAAGATACTATAAAAAAGAAAAAGCACCCAATTTATCAAAAGAATCTTTCTAGTTTGACTAGAAATTTGCAGGTGGGTGAAAATTGTAAACCTATGGCTTTAAGATCCTATTAAAAACCTATGGCTAAAGACCCCTTTGTCTTAAACACAAAAATGAGTATTGGAGGAAGTCCAATAGAGCTAACTGGATATCTAGAATACTACTAGCAAAGGTAAATAATTTGGATTGATATATGGCTAACTTTGCACTACGCGCTACCTAGGTACAGACCAGAAGAAAGGAACTTTTTCTTTTTGATAATTGTGGTGTCTGTGCCAGTTCTCGCGCAACTCAACTAGATACCTGCCACCTCCCACCAACAAGTACCGAGTAACTCAATCCACTAAAGTACTAGGACAAAAGAGAAGAAACACCTAGTGTTTTTACCCGGATAGGTTTTGAACCTAAGCTGGAAGTTTAACTTTTACAAACTACCCTGCTGATTTATCATAGGTAAAACCAAAAAAGGACAATCTTTTATACAACCCAAGTTAGCAAAAATCAACCCCCCCCCCCAAAAAAAAAAAAAATCACACCCTGCATTTACTGTCAATGAAAACAACAGTTGGAAAAAAATTAACACGGCCGAGGAGATGAACAGTACCAGAAGAAGTAAGTGTACAGACGCTACCTCCCTCCATCCGGTGATGAGATTTCGACCGTCGATCATCTTAACCCCAGCGATACAGCTACTCGATGCTTTATAACATCAAGGGTTTCACGCAACAACCCCCAAATCGACTAACTCTAACCCTAATCTGTAAACCAACCACACACCACACCTAAACGACGTAGGAAGAAGAAAAAGAAGAAATCTCTCCGCAAAAACCACAACAACAAAGATATTAAAAGTGAAGAAGTGAAAAGTTAGTGAAATCGAGTGCACAATAAAGCTTATTTATATGTACTAAATAATAAACTGTGTCTATCTCCGCGTGTCACCAAAAGGTGTGCTACTGTGTGAAATTTTGTCTTCAGTCCAATTTTAGAGGAATTTAGATTTTTTTTCCTCATTTAAGTTAAATGCTAGTAAATTAGAACAACAACAACAACAACAACATACCCAGTGAAATCCCACAAGTGGGGTCTGGGGAGGGTAAGATGTACGCAGACCTTACCACTACCACACAGGTAGAGAGGCTGTTTCCTGGAAACCCTCATCACAAAAACCATGCTAGTAAATTAGAAGAAAATGATATTCAGATATTTAATAAATTCTCAAAAAAATGATAAAATGATATTGGGAGTAGAGTACAAAATCAATTTCTTTTTAGAAAAAAATGTGTAAATGATCAAATTTTGAAATGTGAATAAGTGAGGATTTTTTGTGCAAAATTTGAGGTGGTTATGCGAACAATAAGGAATAAGATTTTGTTTTCATTGTAATTTTACAGGAATTTAGACTTTTTGGTCATTTAATTTAAATAGTGCCCAGGAAACAGCCTCTCCACCTCTATGAGAAAGTGGTAAGGTATGCGTACATTTTATCCTCCCCAGACCTCACTTGTGGGATTCCACTTGGTATGTTGTTGTTGTTGTTTAATTTAAATAATAAATTAAAAGAAAATGATATTAAAGTTTTATATTTATACATGTATAAATTAAAATTTCTCATAAAAATTAAAAAGTAATATTATAAGTGGCCTACAATATTAATTATTAATTATTTTATTTAATAGAAGAAAACGTGGAAATGATTAAATTGTGAAGAAGTGAGGGGGTTTTGTGCAAATTTTGAGGTGGTTTGTGTGAGTGATAAAGGAATATTAGGATCGAAATTTAAGAAAGAAAAAAGTCGGGTTATGTATTGAGGTGGCAGTATCTTATTGGTTCGAATATATTTGGAGTCAATATGACGTGTTGTTCTTTGGTTTAAGCGCCGAGAGGCATTTAAAGTCACAAGCAGGTGAGGTATCAATAGATTTTTTAACTGGGGGATCAAATTTTTTTGAAAATTTATTTTAAATATTGGTTTTGTTATTAAAGTTTCATTAAATTTACAAATAATTTTCAAATATCTTAAATCTCAGTTTTTAGAGCTGGAAAAGTACTAAAAAATCCAAAAGCCAAAAGTTGGGGGTTCCCAACTTATGGCCTTTGGCTTTTAACTTACAAGCCACTTAAAAAAAAAAGTCACTCCAAAGACCCCCTTAACCTTCATCCTCTACTATACAAATTTAAATTAACCCATAACTCCAGTTAGATTTTTCCATGTTTGTTTCACATAAGTCGGACTTACCCCGTACAAGCACACCAGATCAGTCCATCCGTCTCCTAAAGGAGAAACTACTTTTTTATGGAGTAAGAGAATTTCATTAAACGGCACCAAGAAGATGCACAAAAACACTATAAGGAGAGACTACTTCAAACCGACGCCTCCACAAAATAGACAAAAATTAAGGATAAGATACTAGATAAAAGAAAAAGCACCCATTTTTCAAAAGAATCTTTCTAGTTTGACTAGAAATTTGCAGGTGGGTAAAAATTGTAAACCTCTGGCTTTAAGATCCTATTAAGAACCTATGGCTAAAGACCCCTTTGTCTTAAACGCAAAAATGAGTATTGGAGTAAGTCCAATAGAGCTACCTGGATATCGAGAATACAACTAGCAAAAGGTAAATAATTTGGATTGAGATATCGCTAACTTTGCACTACGCGCTACCTAGGTACGGACCAGAAGAAAGGAACTTTTTCTTTTTGATAATTGTGGTGTCTGTGCCAGCTCTCGTGCAACTAGACTAGACACCTGCCACCTCCCACCAACAAGTACCAAGTAACTCGGTCTACCAACTCACTAGGACAAATGGGAAGAAACACCTAATGTTTACTCTTACAAACTTCCCTTTTTCTTTATCTAGGTAAAACCAAAAAAGGACAATCTTTTATACAACCCAAGTTAGCAAAAATCACCAGCAAAAAATCTCAACCTAACAAATCACACCCCTGCATTTACTGTCAATGAAAACAACAGTTGGAAAAAATCAACACGGCTGAGGAAATGAACAGTACCAAAAGAAGTAAGTGTAGAGACACTACCTCCCTCCATTTGGTGATGAGATCTCGACTGTCGATCAACTCAACCCCAGCGACACAGCTAACCGATGCTTTATAACATTTAGGGTTTCACACGAAACTCCCAAATCAACTAACCCTAACCCTAATTCGTAAACCAACCACACACCACACCTAAACGATGTAGGAAGAAGAAGAAGAAATCTCTCTACCTGAAACCTCCACAACAAAGATATTAAAAGTGAAGAAGTGAAAAATTACTGAAATTGAGTGCACAATAAAGCTTATATGTACTAAATAATAAAGTATGTCTATATCCGCGTGTCACCAAAAGGTGTGCTACTGTGTGAAATTTTGTCTTCAGTGCAATTTCAGAGGAATTTAGATTTTTTTTTACCTCATTTATTTGAATGCTAGTAAATTAGAATAAAATGATATTCAGATATAAAAAAAATTCTCATAAAGATTATGAAATAATATTGTGAGTAGTGTACAAAATCAATTTCTTTTTAGAAAAAACGTGCAAATGATCAAATTTTGAAGAGATGGGGGGTTTTGTGCAAATTCAAGGTAGTTTATTTTATTATTTATGTGAAAAAGTGAGTGTTTTCTGTGCAAAATTTGAGGTGGTTTATGTGAATAATAAGGAATAGATTTTGTTTTCAGTGTAATTTACAGGAATTTAGATTTTTTTTAGTCATTTAATTTAAATAGTAAATTAATAGAAAACGATATTTAAGTTTTATATATATACATGTATAGATGAAAATTTCTCATCAAAATTAAAAAGTAATATCATAAGTGGCCAACGAAATTAATTATTAATTATTTCATTTAATAAAAGAAAACGTGCAAATGATTAAATTTTAAAGAATTGAGGCGTTTATGTGCGAATTTTGAGGTGGTTTATATGAGTGATAAAGGAATATTAGCACTGAAATCTAAGAAAGAAAAAAGAAGGGGAATATAATGAGGTGGCAGTATCTTATTGGTTCGATTATATTTGGAGTCAATATGACGTGTTGTTCTTTGGACTAAGCGCCGAGGGGCATTTAAAGTCACAAGCAGGTGAGGTACTAATAAATTTTTTAACAGGTGGATCAAACTTTTTGAAAATTTATTTTTAAATATTTTTTTTATAAAATTTTATTAAATTTACAAATTATTTTCAAATATTTTAAATCTCAGTTTTTCGAGCTGAAAAAATACAAAAAAAAAAGGCCAAAAGCCAACAGTTGGGGGTTCCCAACTTATGGCCTTTGGCTTTTAACTTACAAGCCACTTAAAAAAAAGTCAATTCAAACACCCCATTAACCTTTATCCTCTACTATACAAATTTAAATTAACCCATAACTCCAGTAAGATTCCTCCATGTTTATTTCACATAAGTCGGACTTTCCTCTTACAAGCACACCAAATCAGTCCATCCGTCTCCAAAAGGAGAAACTACCTTTTTTATAAAGTAAGAGAAATTCATTAAACGGCACCAAGAAGATGCATAAAAACATTACAAGAAGAGATTACTTCAAACCAAAGCCTCCAGAAATAGACAAAAATCAAGGATAAGATACTAGATAAAAGAAAAAGCACCCCATTTTTCAAAAGAATCTTTCTAGTTTGACTAGAAATTTGCAGGTGGGTGAAAATTGTAAACCTCTGGCTTTAAGATCCTATTAAGAACCTATGGCTAAAGACCCCTTTGTCTTAAACACAAAAATGAGTACTGGAGCAAGTCTAATAGAGCTAACTGGATATCGAGAATACTATTAGCAAAGGTAAATAATTTGGATTCAGATATGGCTAACTTTGCACTACGCGCTACCTAGGGACAGACCAGAAGAGAGGAACTTTTTCTTTTTGATAATCGTGGTGTCTGTACCAGCTCTCGTGCAACTTAACTAGACACCTGCCACCTCCCACCAACAACAAGTACCAAGTAATTTGGTCCACCAACGCACTAGGACAAATGAAAAAAAAAACACCTAGTGTTTTACTTCGATGGGTTTTGAACCTAAGCAAGAAGTTTAACTCTTACAAACTTCCCTGCTGATTTCTCTAGGTAAAACCAAAAACGGATAATCTTTTATACAACCCAAGTTCGCAAAAATCACCAGTAAAAAATCTCAACCTAACAAATCACACCCCTACATTTACTGTCAATGAAAACAACTGTTGAAAAAAATTAACACGGCCGAGGAGATGAACAGTACCAGAAGAAGTAAGTGTAGAGACGCTACCTCCCTCCATTTGGTGATGAGATCTCGACCGTCGATCAACTCAACCCCAGTGATACAGCTACTCGATGCTTCTTAACAGCTAGGGTTTCACACAAGAACTCCCAAATCGACTAACCCTAATCCTAATTCGTAAACCAACAACACACCGCACCTAAACGGCGTAAGAAGAAGAAGAAAAAGAAGAAATCTCCGCCTGAAACCTCCACAACAGAGATATTAAAAGTGAAGTGGTGAAAAAATACTGAAATTGAGTGCACAATAAAGCTTATACATGCTAAACAATGAAGTGTGTCTATATTCGCGTGTCACTACAAGGTGTGCTACTGTGTGAAATTTTGTCTTCAATGCAATTTTAGAGGAATTTAGATATTTTTTCCTTATTTAATTTAAATGCTAGTAAATTGGAAAAAAATTATACTCGGATATTTAAAAAGATCTCATAAAAATTATAAAATAATATTGTGAGTAGCATACAAAATCAATTTTTTTTTAGAAAAAACATGTAAATGATCAAATTTTGAAGAGGTGCGGGGTTTTGAGGAAATTCTAGGTGGTTTATTTTTATTTATGTAAATAAATGAGTGTTTTTTGTGCAAAATTTGAGGTGTTTTATGTAAATAATAAGCAATTAAGATTTTGTTTTCAGTGTAATTTTACAGGAATTTAGATTTTTTGGTCATGTAATTTAACCAGTAAATTAGAAGAAATGATATTTAAGTTTTATATGCATGTATAAATGAAAATTTCTCATAAAAATTAAAAAGTAATATCATAAGTGGCCTACGAAATTAATTATTAATTATTTTATTTAATAGAAGAAAACGCGCAAATGATCAAATTTTGAAGAAGTGAGGGGTTTATATGCAAATTTTGAAGTGGTTTATGTGAGTGATAAAGAAATATAGGACTGAAATCTAAAAAAAAAGAAGGGGAATATAGGGAGGTGGCAATATTTTATTGGTTCGATTACATTTGGAGTCAATATGACGTGTTGCTCTTTGGTTTAAGCGCCGGGGGGCATTTAAAGTCACAAGCAGGTGAGGTACCAATAATAGCTTTTTTAATTGGTGGATCAATTTTTTTGAAATTTTATTTTTAAATATTTGTTTTGTTATAAAATTTGATTAAATTTACAAATTACTTTCAAATATTTTAAATCTCAATTTTTAGAGCTGAAAAGAAATTCAAAAAGCCAAAAGTTGGGGATTCCCAACTTATTTACCTTTGGTTTTTAACTTACAAGCCACTAAAAAAAAGCCAATTCAACCACCCGTTTAACCTTTATCCTCTACTATTCAAATTTATATTAAGCCATAATCCTATTAAAATTTTCCATATTTATTTCACATAAGTCGGAACTTTCCCTATACAAGCAAACCAGATTAATCCATCCGTCTCCAAAAGGAGAAACTACCTTTTTTATTAAGAGAATTTCATTAAATGGCACCAAGAAGATGCATAAAAGCATTACAAGGAGAGACTACTTCAAACCAAAGCCTCTCGAAATAGACAAAAACCCAAGATAAGATACTAGATAAAAGACAAAACACCCCATTTTTCAAAAGAATTTTTCTAGTTTGACTAGAAATTTTGCAGGTTGATGAAAATTGTAAACCTCTGGCTTTAGGATCCTATTAAGAACCTATGGCTAAAGACCCCTTTGTTTTAAACACAAAAATGAGTATTGGAGTAAATCCAATAGAGCTAAGTGGATATCGAGAATACTACTAGCAAAGGTAAATAATTTGGATTGAAATATGCTAAACTCACTACCTAGGTAAGGACCAAAAGAAAGGAACTTTTCCTTTTTGATAATTGTGATGTTTGTGCCAGCTCTCGTGCAACTGGACTAGATACCTGCCACCTCCCACCAACAAGTACCAAGTAACTCGGTCCACCAACGCACTAGGACAAATGAGAAGAAACACCTAGTGTGTTTACCCCGACGAGTTTTGAACCTAAGCTGGAAGTTTAACTTTTTCAAACTAACCTTCTTCTTTATCTAGGTAAAACCAAAAAAGGACAATCTTTTATACAACCCAAGTTAGCAAAAATCACCCCAAAAAAAAATCACAACCTAACAAATCACACCCCTGCATTTACTGTCAATGAAACAACAGTTTGAAAAAAAAATTAACACGGCTGAGGAAATGAACAGTACCAGAAGAAGTAAGTGTAGAGACGCTACCTCCCTCCATCCGGTGACGAGATCTCGACCGTCGATCAACTCAACCCCAACGATACGGCTACTCGATGCTTCATAACATCTAGGGTTTCACGCAAAAACTCCCAAATCGACTAACCCTAACCCTAATTCGTAAACCAACCACACACCACACCTAAACGACGTCGGAGAAGAAGAAATCTCTCCGCCTGAAACCTCCCCAACAAAGATATTAAAAGTGAAGAAAGTGAAAAATTACTGAAATTGAGTGCACAATAAAGCTTATTTATATGTACTAAATAATAAAGTGTCTATCTCTGCGTGTGACTAAAAGGTGTGCTACTGTGTGAAAATTTGTTTGCAGTGCAATTTTAGAAGAATTTAGATTTATTTATTTTTCCTTAATTTAAATGATTAGTAAGTTAGGAGAAAATGATATTCAGCTGTATCTTTCACAAAAATTGTAAAATATATTATGAGTAGTGTACAAATCTAAAAAAATATGTAAATGATAATTTTGAAAAGGTGAGGGGTTTATGTGCAAATTTCGTGGTGGTTTGTTTTTATTATTATGTGAATAAATGAGGGTTTTGTTAATTAGAGGTCTAGATGAAACTGAATAATCTTTCTAGAAGGGGATTCGAGTCACTAGATGGTCGTAGTTTGTAATATGTTGAGTTGATTTAGTTCGAATGGTAATATTTATAGTTTGTTGTTAAAAAAATAAGTGAGGATTTTTGGGGCAAATTTTATGGTGATTTATGTGAATAATAAAGAATAAAATTTTGTTTTTAGCGTAATTTTAGAGGAATTTAAATTTTTTCATCGTTTAATTTAATAGTAAATTAGCAAAAAATAATATTAAGATTTTATACTTGTACATATGTAATAAAAATAATACTAGAAGTGGCATGCCATAAAAAAAAAGTGCAAATAATCAAATTTTGAAAAAGTGAGGGGGGTTTAGTGAAAATTTTGAGGTGGTTTATGGGAGAGTGATGAAGGAATATTAGGACTGCAATCTAAGAAAGAAAAAAGAAGGGGAATGTGGTGAGGTGGCAGTATCTTATTGGTTCTATTATATTTGGAGTCAACGTGTTGTTCTTTCATTTAAGCGTTTTGGGGGACGTTTTAAAGTCATAAGCTAGTGAGATACCAATAGAATTTTTAACAGGTTGATCAAATTTTTAGAAAAATTATTTTTAAATATTTGCGTCGTTATAAAATTTTCAAATATTTTTTATCTTTGTTTTTGGAAGAAATTTTATTTTTACTCACAAAATTTTAAATATTTTTCAAATAAAATGTATGTTCAAATAAAACTTCAAGTTTCAATAATCACAATTTCAAAACTTAAATTTTCAAGCTTTAATTTTAGAATCTACAACTCAACAAGGTTTAATCATTTGTTTCTTTTTATTACTCTCTCACCCGATTTAGAGCGTGTTTGAATTGACTTGTTTTAAATAATTCAAATCGAAATAATTTTAAACAATTTTATAGTATTCGGAGAAAATTTTAAAAAAGTCATAAAATGTTATTATTTAAAAAAAAATAAGTTATAATTTATAAATTCATCCAAATAGGCTCTTACATAGCATCAATTTAGCATGCCTCAAAAGAAATCTTACTCTTGTATAATTACTAGTTTTATGGCACGTGCGTTACACGCATATGTGAGGTCATAAATGCATAATTTTGTACGACATTTATATAGATCGTCGTATAGTAACTTCTTGTCAAGGTCAAAATGATATAAGTAATCTAAACGTTTAATTATTAAATTTTATTTATTGGTTCAACCGGTTAAATTATTAAGAATAAAATTATTAGTTATTAGTAACATAACTAATCTAAAAACTTGTTAATTCTTGATATGTGAATGTAAAGAAAATAAACTTATAAAAATAATCAAATCGAAGTAACTAAAGAAAATGTGTATGAAAGAGAAATAAATTATTTTACTTTTCAATTGGTGAACGACAAATATTTTTGATAATAACAATAGCTTGAACGGTTTCAATAGAAGGACAAATATAATAACGTGTAGTTCATGTATTTCCAGATGACGACAACAGCGAGAAATAAGAAAAAGTTATATAACCAGTGAATTGTTTCGTGATTCTCATTTCAGCCGTTACAAAACTGAGACCAATAACAAAAACAAAAATATATCCAGTGAAATTTTACAAGTGAGGTCAGGGCATTCCAAATATTATCGATAACAACAATAGCTTGAACGGTTTCAATAAAAGAACAAATATAATAACGTGTGGTTCATGTATTTTCAGACGACGACAACAGCGAGAAATAGGAAAAAGTTATATAACCAGTAAATTATTTTCACGATTCTCATTTCAGCCATTACAAAATTGAGACCAACAACAAAAATAAAAACATATCTAGTGAAATTCCACAAGTAAGATTTGCGCGTACAAAATTGAGATTGTGAACATTTAATGTGATTAGATAATTTTTTTAAATATCACAATATCTGATTATCTTTTGTCAGAATATATATATTACTAGTTCTGGAAACGTGCGTTGTACGTGTGTTCTCTACTAATTTGTGTAGATTCGTTAAAATAATATATATATACACATTCTTTGAAATTATGTGTAATAGAAAATATAATCATGAGAAAATACATAATTGGGAATTGTTAGTTGTTTTAATGAATAATAGGAAAACGTAATAGTCCGATTCTGTACAAATGCTATAAAATGACATATATATAATGATGATAACTTATAAGTAATCTAATGTTTAATTATTATTAGGATCAATATTGATTTTTTATTATACATTGCTAAGCCTAAATTGTTTTTATTGATTCAGTTAAAGTATTAAGAATGAAATTATTAGTAACATAATTAATCTAAAAAGTTGTTAATTCTTGATATGCGAAAGCAAAAAAAATAAAACTTATGAGAATAATTAAATTGAAGTAACTGAAAAATTGTGTGTGAGAGAGAAATAAATTATTTTTCTTTTCAATCAGTGAATGACAAAGATTATCGATAACAACAATAGTTTGAACGGTTTAAATAAACGGACAAATATAATAACGTGTGATTCGTGTATTTTCAGACGATGACAACAGCGAGAAATAAGAAAAAGTTATATGACTAGTCAATTATTTTAGCTACTTTTGTTCCAACTGTTACAAAACTGAGACCAACTTATATAATTTAGTTTTCTAAAGTTAGTCAAGTGACTTACGAAAAGCACAATGTGACGACTAAAAAAAGTCGCTATTTATTGTAGACTAATTATTTATCTAATTCCTGAGATCAATTTGAACAATAAAGTTTCCAATCTCACAAATTCCTTGTAATATTTGATGATTTTGATCTTCATTGATCGCTAGATTATATCCTTTTAATGGTTTTCTCAGTCTCTTTTCCTCACTCACCTGTAAACTGTTGCTCAAAAACTAGACAAAACAATGAAGTAGAAGTAGCATAAGCTGCATCAGTTCATCTTATATTTACACACCACAAACCCCTGACTACATTCAGATCCGTGTCACGTAGAGTCCCATTTGGGGAAAAGCACTCCCTACCAAGGATTTGCTACATACCCAAGGCTCGAACTCAAGACCTCTACCACATCCTTTGGTGGTAACAAACTAAAAGTTGGATATCTAAGTTATTGATTATTGAAGACAATGTACATTCACTTAATAACAGATGAAACCAGAATCCTACAAATTGAAGTAATGATCAACCATTTCCTTGAAAATTAGTTATGCCTTTCTAGCTCATCCTTTACTCTTCCTTTTGGGTAAAGATCAACTCAAGATTTTCTCTACATCATTCAGCAACTACTATGCCCACCATGGCTTCTCCATGAAATCTTTCGAAATTACATATTGGAATCTTGAAGAGTAAGATAGCCAATCAATTATGTGAGATGCCTTTTTGCTGGTTCTTCTGTCGATACATTTCTGTATGGAATCACGAAGCTTCTTTTCGACATTTTCCATGACCCAATTAAGAAGATCATCGGATGGAATATTCGCCTCCTTTGCGTATCTTTCAAGAATCTTAGGCAATAATACACTTTTCGACTTCTTTACAATGATATTAGCTTGTAGGAACTCTTTCTTGGCTGCTTCCAGTTCCTCTACAATATTTGAGGCTGTATACACTTTCAGCTAGACAAGAAGAAACCGAAGAAAGTGTTAGACGTTTAGCTTTCTGGCTAGAAACAGTGGCCCCTTTCTCCAATAAGGAAACACACAAAAGCTACAAAGTAAATATGTACCGTAGGCATGCTGTAGCATGCAGAGTAGAAGTGGAGGAGCTAATGTAAAGCCTAATATGCACTTGTTAGAGAAAAGGAAAAAGAAATGCATTGATTATTGAGGTAGTCGTATATGACAGGAGATATACAAGGATATACCATTTGCTTTAGATACAATGTGTATTGATCGGTTTCCCTGTGTCCGTTTTGCTTCACATCTTCAAAAAGTCCCAGGAAGACCGATATTGTTGCTTTATTACTAATATAAGGAGAAAATTTGACTACTTACCAAGAGATCGGAAGAAGCTCCCTTGTTTTATACAAGAAAAAGAAATACAAAACCAATACAACAAAGAAACAGAACTACTCACCATGGGATCGGAAACAGTGCCAGTGCAAAGAGCAAAGCAAACAAGGGGCTGGAACTCTTGAAGGGCAAATTTGGAACTGATGAATTGCCTTTCTTCTCCTGATCTTTTCCATAATGCAGTTGACAGAATGGTCTCCAACCACTGTAGTTCGAACAAAAATATACTTTATCAACTGAAAGTGTGTCATCTACAAACATGACTTGCAAATAATAGCAGATCAATTAATTCTTGATAAGAAAGAGAAATCACCAACTGTTGTTGAATTATCGATGAATTTACTATAGTTTGTAGCTAGAACATATATTTGATAGGAGTTCAGCCAGTTTGTTGTTATGTTTAGGATTTTCAACCAGTCAGTTTCTTGACAAAGCGCATATTAGAAGATACTAATATGCCAGATTACTGCAACATTGGGGAACAATTGTTCTTATAGCGTGAGAATGAGAAGGAAAAAATAGCAACTTATGAGATGGTCAGAGCAAAAGTAGCTCAGAGGATTATTCTGCATGCAAAGAAGGAGAGATCCAAAGTCATCTAATTCTGTTATCCCTGCTATTTCCTACTGTAACTTTTTAGTCCCTCAAGATCAGAATAGTGAATACCCGTCCTATCCGAGGCGTACGCAAGCCAAAAATTGATTGTTCAATGGCATTTGCACTTGTGACCTGGCCACCAACATTGTAAGCAGCCTGCACTATACAGAGAAGCAAATGGTGATGCAAATAGGGATAGCAAGGGGGCGGGGCGGTACCGGGCGAGTTTAGAGCTATGGGGGTGCGGGGCGGGTTGAGGTAGCTATTTTTAAAACTAATGCAGGGCAGGGCGGGTTGCGGGTTTAAAAAACCAAATAGGAATTCGAAGGAATTAAATTTTTGTAATTAGTAAAAATCAAACATATAGACTTTTTATATGAAATATTGACTTTAATTTTATTTTTTTTCTAAAATTTAAACTAGACATGTCCGGTAAATTGTTAGTTGTTAAAATATTAATTAGAAACTTTTAAATAACGATTAAGAAACAATTGTTAAAATGTCAACTAAAAATAATTAATTAGTTGTTGACACGTTAATTAGCGAAAAAAATTAAATTCAATAAAAAAATAAAAGAACTTTAAAATTTAAGGGGGCGGGATTTATGCGGGGTGGGGCGGTTTAAAAAAAGGGGAGTTTTCAAAAATACCAAGTTTTTGGATAAAAATTACATGCCCCTACCGAATCATTGAAAAATACCATATAAAATACCAACTTTATTTACAAATTTAGGAGAGAGAGTGTTTTGAGTGTGATTATTGTGGTGTGTGGTATGATATAATAGTGTTGGAAAATGAAAAAGAGTGTGTTTTTTTTGGTATTTTGATAAATAAATTTTAAAGTGTAATTTTGGGGGTGAAAGTTGTTATTTGTGTAAAAATTTCTTAAAAAAATTGCAAGTTAAGCTCAACCAGCCCCGCAACCGCCCCATTGTCATCCTTAGATGTAAATACTCTAAAGTACATGCGTGAACCAAAATGAACTTTAGTAAATAGTAAATACTTGTACATCAAACTTGCAAATCATAATCAACAAAAAGGAAAATGACACAAAGTAACTTAGACTACCTTGTGAAACAATGCCAATCTTCTAAGAGAGTTCTGTGGTATCCCATATGCTAGATATGCCTAGATAAAACAAGAAGAAAGAGATGTGAAGGAAACACAATAAACAAATCGAAAAGGTGAAATGATACAAGTAAGAGCCATCTTTACATGCATAACTAAAGCATTGTACAAGTTGATCCAAAATGCCATTTTGTTATTGGTTTCCATCTCACTGAGATTCACTCTTTCCAATTGCTCCACCAAAGCTCTGAAAGTTCAAAAAACCAAACTATGTGTCAGACCGAAGATTCTCATGCAATCTGATTTGTGCTTATAGGCATCCTTTTTATACAGAGATAAAACCGCATATGTAGCATGAATTGCCAAATAAAACTAGAAAAAAAGATTTCAAAAGCTTGAGACTCTTAGCAGATTATGAATCTTCCATCTGTATTGCTTATTGAGTTTGAGTTGATGCACCAAGGTCTTTCTAACTAGTATCTTGCATCTATAAATATTAGAAAAGTTGCATACAAGCATTGGAAGAGAACCTAACCTCTGATCAGGATATAACAATTCCACTTAGTACTCCTTTTAAATCTGGCCATATCCACAACTGTAATACCTTAAAAGCTTATCCAGTAGGATACAAGACTTATATATCTAAAAGAGATGGTGCTTGACAAAATGATCCAGATTAAACATAATACTATTGGTTAGTGAGAAAGTGCAGTGTTTTTTCAATCTTTTCCTGGTATTCGCTGATAAATGAGTCAGGTAAATGATGTTAGCCAGCATTTAAGAAATCCAATAATCCGAAACACAGAATCTGTCCATAATTATGGTTACTGCCTTTGATAAGTTCTTGTTTCCTTCTTTTAGGAGGGAATAACTTCATTAGTGTAACAGCGATTAGCTTTCCTCAGAGTGCTCATTCTGTCTTCTATACAGGTTGGTCTACAAATGCAATGGCTGATAGTGACCTGATTTATAGTTATTCACACTACTATATGAAGAAAAGAGCACAACATGTAAACAATGCGTGCCAAAAATTAATTCAACGTTCCATTTTCTAGGCTACAATTTTGGAGCATAACATAATTCTGACTCATCGGTGGCTCCAGGACAAATAAAATCATTACAATGGGAGAAGCAACCATCATGAATTCAAGAAAGACTACACACACAAGTGGCATAAGAACTTAAGACTAACTAATCTTATGCAACTTAAGCTGCTTTTATATTATCAAAGAAATAGTGTACCTGTAGTTGCTGATGGCATAAGATGCACGAGAGATGTTATTCTGGTCTGTCGCTATCCAAGAAATTTCAATTGTTGATTTGCAAAACCAATCTCTCTCCTCTTTAATATCATGCTGTGGAATTATGACATTAGTAGATGACCTTGATGACAAAGGTGACCTCTTTTGTTCAGTACTTGTCGATTCTGTAATTCGGAGCCAACAGTATACTGCAGCCATGCACCTTACCATTTCCTCAGACAACTTACTGGGACACTGGTAGAGATGATCCTTAAGAGTTCGTGTGAGAGGAGATTTTTCCAATGATGTTCCCTGCCCTTGCTCCTGCAACAAATTATAGAAAAATAACATGAGTTGACAAAAATCTGAAAAAATACATGCTGCATCAGCTAAAAATGAATCATATTTCCTCTTAAACCCAATTTGATTCATAACTCAAATGACTAGCCTACTAATTTAGTACAACCCCAAATGGATACTTTGTTTTGTGTAGGGTGATTTACATACTGATATCCTACATCAGCTGCTCTATATACAAAAAGTTGGTATGGAAGAAAATAGTTATTTGAAATTAGCCTGGTTCAAACTTCACCAAACCATTGTAACCTCATTCGTCACGTGCTTGTTATAGACCAATCAGGAGAGCCCAACCTAAAAGACTAGTCTCGTAGGTGGGAAAGCCCATTTAGCCTATAAACCCATTAGCATTTATCTTTTTCTCTGATGAAGAACGATTGACACATAAGAATGCCAAACCCAAAGCATTCAAAGAGGCAATAGGATTTGATGTCGAAATGGGTGAACATATAAATGTATCACCAGCAGACAAAAATAATAAGCAAATATGAACTCATTTTCACAAACTACTATTCTATTAATGTCAAAATGTTGCTTATTGAGCAATAACAGAAAAAAGTATTATCTTAGTAAGCAACAGCCACAATTAAAGTTATAATTGAAGTTGTGAATACACACTGCAATTACAGACAGTGCCTGATACATTGAACAAAAGAAAGACACAACAACATAAGATAATGGTTGCAAAATATTCAGAAGCAAAGAAACAAAAGTTAAAAGAAGTTAGTCCTTCGTAAGTTTCAGTTTCTTAGTAGGAAAAAACAAGACTCTTAGGATTTATGTTTTCGCCATTTAGCTTCTCACCTATGTTGCCCGGACTCTTCGAAAATGTCAACAAGTGCGTGCTGGATTCTCCCAAAGTAGTGTATTTTTGGAGAATCCAACACTGGTGGAGTATCCAAATTGAAGAGTCTGTGCAACTTAGGTCCTCACTGGACCAGGAATTAAGCAAGACAATAGCCATGGTCTCAAGGGGTGGACACTTCAACAGAACTAGTACTTTTCATACTCATAGGATTTAAGAGTTCTGAAATGTAAGGAGAAGGCAAATAGAGGCAATAAAAAGGTTTAAAAGCATTTATTTCTTAAATCTCTAGGAGTATCATTTCACCACTTCGAAGTCTGTCAGAGGAAAATGCTATTATTTGGAGTAAGACAACTCTTCGTAGAAAGGATTCTTGTAAGAGTAGGTAAAAGTCCCACATTGGTTGGGGAATGGACTGGTAGTCTGCTTATTTGGACTTGGGCAATTTTTCTTCATGAGCTAGCTTTCGGGGTTAAGTTAGGCCTAAGTGCCATATCTTTATGGTATTAGAGGTCCATCTCCGTTGGGGCTCCCGGTCCACGCTCCAGTTGAGACTGGGCGTGAAGGAGTGGTGTTAGACAGTTAGAGTGGGTAAAAGTCCCACATTGGTTCAGGAATGGACTGGTGGTCCATTTATACAGACTTAGGCAATCGTCCTTTCATGAGCTAGCTTTTGGGTTGAGTTAGGCCTAGGTGCCGTATCTTTACAATTCTAAAAGGAATAATTCAATATGCAGAGCAAGAATTAGAAAGCTTACCTTAGAATGCTCTGAACAACTTCTCTGAATGTGTGCATTAGCTTTACTATTATAAAATGAAGCATGTCTTGATTTCGACTGCAACAAATTTCTTTTTCCCAAGTCATTTATGGCAGCAAGAGCTTGGAATGTCCGTAAAGGGAACTTTTTGGACGAGCAAAAGGCACTTGATATTATACTTGGGTGTTTTCTTGACTCAACTTTATTATGTGCTGGAGAAGTCATGCCCGAACTTTGCTCAGAAGAAGGTCGGCTAACGCATTCTTCAAAAACGCTCCTGTATAAAGAAAGGACCTGCTGCTCGCGGTTTGCTACCTCTTGTTCAAGTAATTCAATCTCAGCTATCAACTCTTTTGTCTGAATGAGATGAAAACCAATATTAACCTTAATTATGTTCAGCAGAGTCAAGGATGGGAGTTGAATAAGAGCGGAGAATGAGCAATATTCTATGTTGTCCACCTTATAGACAATATTGAGACCGAAAGGGTGGAATCTCATCAGTTTCAATTACCTAAATATTCTTTTAACCGGGAATGAACTCCAATCAATTATGTTATCAAGTGCTAATGATTTTTTTACTTGACATGGAAAATAACTTCAGAAAAAAGAGACCATAAGAAATGACCGTAGTGAATTCTCAAGTTAAAGAAAGAATAAGAGGTTTTAGATAAAGTATATATACGAAATATATCCAAGAATTTTATGGGAAAACTCAAAGTCAACGCCAACAAAGCAGATTTCAGGAGTAAAATCCATCACCTCATGCTCCATTTCTTATATTTTACAAACAACTCAAAGGTCTCTAAAGAGATAGAGTACAAACAGTTAGTTGTCAAAGGTCAAGTACCTGAGCAGCAAAATGCCTGTGTCCAGGAGACAACGTGCTAGAAGCTCTTCCCATTGCCCTCTCAAGCACCATTCGCATTGATTTTTCTTGTTGCAAACGCATTTGTAACTGTTCGATCTGTGCATATTCATGAAATAAAAGATAATTTGTCATTTCCATTCATATGTATATTTATTCTGCGATATGGAAAACAAAAATTCATTTTAGACCAAAATTCAAGATTGGGGCTTTATTAAGATCCTTTTACATCAAGGAGTTAGCAAAGTATTCCAAGATGGATATTGGAAAACATGATAATGGAATTGACTGCATAAGGTAATGTATAATAGACGTTGAGTGATTCATTTACATCTTTTTCCAAGGAGGCTCTGTGTTCTGGAACTTCCTCTTTGCTATTAGTTTTGGAGAACTCATGTAACGGACTTGCTTTACAACTCCTTGTTGAAGGTGGCAATATCTGCATATTCAAGCATGTATCAGCTCATGTCATTTACTTATCTAATCAAACTTCGTCATTTCTCAAAATATACAAATGCAACATCAGAAACAGCCAGCTTTGTTGAAGATGTAAATCCAAATTAAAAGATCATCATATTTCGAAGTTGATTTCTCAGGTGGTCACTCAACTAATAGTTATTATCTTAGAAAGTCACTTTCTTTGTTGAAAAAATTTTGGAATCAAGAAGGATGACTTTCTGAGATAATAAGTATAACTAAGTGATCATATGAGAACTCAACCCACAAATTTCAACATACGAAGGAAGAAAAATATAAAGCTCTTACAGGTGATTCATTCAATTCTTTTTTTACGGATGGGCTGTCTCCGCCTTTTGATAGAGCAGTGATTTTGTCGGAAGCACTGAGACAAAAGCATATCCAACTTAGAAGGCCAACTAGACAACTCAATTGTAGCTCATGCACATTGAATTAAAGAATGAACAACACAAGATTCCCTAGGAATGCTTACAGTCGAATTAACTTACCCTAATTCAAGTAACTGTAGTTTAAACTAAACAATAAACCTCTGTGGCCATTTTTTATCTTGTAATGGTTCAGAAAAGTTGCTAAAGTGAAGTGGCAATAATAAAAAAAAATTTGTTCTTTTCAGAAGATTTGCTTATAAACTAATCTAACAATCTTTCCGTTTTTCATGTACCAGCAATCATGCTCCTCCTGGTAACATGAATGTACAAACCTATGAGGCCAAGTCAACATATCGAATGCGTTCACAATCAAGATTAAGTTTATTATCCAGTCGAACCTTACTGATCACTGAGAAAATCAACAAGTTGAGGAGGGGGGAAAGTTCTGCTCTGATTCGGAATCCGACAACTGAAGAAAATTCAGAAGATCTTACGAATTTCAAGTCGTTGTACTCGGAAAACACATGGAAACAGAACAATGTAGAATTGTTGAATATGTCATTGTAGATGTAGTCTCTTTCAAGTTAGAACCACAAAGAAACGATTTTAGTCTTTAGGACAAAGAAAAGACAACATTGTATTTAAGGTAGCAACGTTCCACAGAATTTTCACATCTCCCTATTGCTATATCTAAACCAATGGCGGAGACAAGAATTTTCAGCAAGGATGGTTCAACATTTACTATACATACATCAAAACAAAGATTTGACCTTGTATATACAATGTAATTTCTAGGCTAAGGGAGTTCAAGTGAACGCCCTCCACCCCTCTAGCTCTGCCAATAATGAAGCCATGATTTTCACTAATATGCTGTTCGGATGGATGATTGTTAAGTACAATTTCATTTCATACTGTATTATTTTAACAAAAGGAGGTTCAAAATATGGAAAAATAAACACACAACGAAGCCAAAGGGAATTCAATATCCACTATAGAACCATCAAAAACAACTTTAACTATGTATAAACAGCGTAATTTCCCACGACGGGAATCCCTTTGCCCGACCTGGCTCAGCCTCTAAGCTTTTCCCATGATCAAAACCATAAGTAACCATCTAAGAAGCTAAGGATCATGCAAAACCAGACAAACACACATGAGAAGAAACAAAAAGGGCTTTCAACACATTTGGCTGCTCGGCCAAATTATTTATATACATAAATTATACACTATTAAACACAACCACACACATATATACATATATATTATACATCTGCCATCTATACTGTGTAAAAATTTCAAAAGTCGAACCTTTTACATCGCCTGTGCTGAGAATAACCATATGCACATTTCCATGAACTACCATTTTGTTTCTTCCCAATTCTTCTCTGATTTTCATCTTTTACTAAACCATTCATTGTTTCTTTCACTAGAAAAGACTCTGATATCTCACGTTATATTCTTGAATACACTACAAACTCATAACATGTAAAAAAAAAAAACAAATACATATTTAACATAATCAAGAAAAAGGAAAAAGGAAAATTCTTTTAGCATTGGGGCTGGATAAAGATTATGACAAATGGGCTACAAGAAGAATAAATGAAGTAATGAAGGAAAGAAGAATGACTTCTTTTATGGGGTTTTCAAATAAATTAATTGGACCATACAAAATTATCAATCTTGAAGAAATTGACTGCATAGACAATGTAAACAAGAAGTTGAAAAACACACACACACTAAAGATATAGAGAAGATATAGTAGTAGCTATTACCAGGAAAAAAATGGGACCAGTTAGCTGCAGGGAATTGAATTGCTTAACTTTAGTGCAGTTGAGAACATTAAATGAGATTGTATTTAATTTCACCTGTCACTCTTTACATTTATGCTGTGGATTTTGGTCAGAACTTTTTGTTGAAAAATATAATTGGTCAAAATTTGACAAAAAAAACAGAAGAGGAAGGGCTGTTTTTTTAAGTGTGTAACTGTGCATGAATTTTGAGCATTGGATGCTGCCTTAACTGTAGGTCCCTAATCAAATATTCTCAGATCCCAGCCAAGATGTAATTAAAATATCAAAAAAGGGTAAAAAAAGAAAAAATCTTTAATATTTTTATCAAATATAAGACAAAGGAGTTTCAAATGCTCAATTAGGGGCAACATGTCTACTTGAACACTTAAAATGGGAACTCAAAACCTATTTAAGCTATAAATAGATTAAGATTTTAAAATGTAATTAAAACAGGCTTAGGGTGTGTTTGGTACGGAGAAAAATATTTTTTCATGTTTGATTGGTTTAAATATTTTGAAAAATGTATTCCAAATCAACTCATTTTCCTCAAATTTAAGTAAAATGATTTTCTTTCAAAAATTAAGAAAAACATTTTTCAAAATTTTTATCTAATTTCAAATTGATTTTTTTTATCTCATCCATACTACAATCTCTCTCCCCGAATTTTTTAAATAAAATAAGATTAAAAATTTCACATTTTGAAAAATTTATTTTTTTCACTTGTTCCTATTCCAACCCACCCAATTCCCCCCCCCCCCCCCTCCCAAAATAAATAAAAATTATTTTTTATTTTTTTTTAAATATTTTGAAAATCTCAATTTTTACTTCACCCTACCCCCTGCCCCCCGCGCCCCCCCCCCCCCAAGATTCCCACAAACAAAAAAATTAAAAATTTATTTTTACAAAAATTCAAAAATTGCAAAATTTAATTTTTTTACTCCACCCCCGGCCCCAGCCCCCACCCCACTCCATACAAAAAAAGACAAAATTTTATTTTTAAAAAAAATTAAATTTGAAAATTTCAATTTTTCACTCCAACCCCTCCCTCCAGCACCCCCAGCCCCCGCCCCCCAAATACAAAAAATAAATAAATTATTTAAAAAAAAACAAATTCTGAAAATTTCAATTTTTTTATACCACCCCGTGTCCCCACCCCCATCCTCAAAAAAAAAAATTTTAATATTTATTTTTAAAAAAATACTTCAAATTATGAAAATAAATTATTTTCCTACAATTTTTTTTTTTACTCTCAAGCTAAAAATAGAAGTTTTTTTGAAAAAATATTTTTATTCAGTAACCAAATAATAAAAAATACTTTCCACTTACCAATCAAACATGAGAAAATAAGTTAGAAATCAACTCATTTTCCTCCATACCAAACACACCCTTAGGGTAAAAAAAGTTTACACTTTATACAATTTTTCAAATGACAGGTCTTAAGTACGGTGACGTAAGATTTTGCTATAAAACAAAACGAACTACACTTAAAAAATTTTACACTTTATAAAAGTTTTTTACACCTTCCTTGTTCACTTTACCATTACCTTCTCCTTCACTTAGCCCCCCACCCCAAACCCAACCCAACCCTATTACTTCTCCTTTACCTTGTGCTAGTGCCCTAAACCTCGACCCTATGACTCAATCCGACCTCATATCAATCGAAGATTCTCTAACATGCTTTAAAGATTCTTATAGATTAAATGTTCGTACACAACAAGATTCAAATCAAATCTTTATTTCTTTTCATCTTTTATTTTTTATCAGTAATAAAATCTCAATTTTTAAACATTAAATAAGCATAATGCATGTTTCTTGAAACTATCCACTATCATATTAAAATTTAATCGGCCCTCTAAATTCTATCTATATCACATGAATCAAAAATAAAAAAAAACTCCTAACAAATAATAAATTACACAATGTTTATCTATACATATATATTTGATAAATTTATTACCACAAATATATTATTTCTTCGGTCCATTTTAGTTGTCATGGTAAGATTCGGCATAATCCTTACGAATCAAATGTGTTGTTTAATTAATATATCCTTTATTAATAATTAAATTTTTATTTATGTATGTACCTTTTAATTCTAAAATAATTAATTTTAAAGGCAAAATTTAAAAAAGATAAAAAAAAATTTTTTAATTATTTAAATTGATATATATTTCTAATGTACATAATAACTAAAATGAGATGTATAAAATATTATTTAAACAAAATCTATTACATTTAACTGAATCTTGTATGGGTCTACTAACTCCATTCCTGAGTGCATTAAATTAGCCATGACTGATCTACAAATTGCAAGAAATTGAACTTTCAAGACAACCTGTTTCAAAATTTGTATTTTTGTCGTACATTTTTAATTGTCAAATTTTCACTTGATATATTTATTAAATAATAGAATCTCATACATATTTATTTATTATATTTTTTAAAAATATTAACTTAATAATAATAAATTATGGATATATTAAAAAAAATTTATCCTATTTTAATTTATAAAAAATAACAAATAAAAATTAAATTAGAAAATTTCTTACAATTTTGGTCAATTGTTGCGTTGACTTTGCTTCTTCTTTTCACACTTTAATATTTATTTTGGAATTTTGACTAATAGGAATTTGTTTTATGTGGTGTAATTTTCGTTAGTTAGTCCTTTATGGAATAGTTATATAGTAAATGGTCATTTTTTATTTTTATAATTTATGAACTTCTTTTTATTAACCGTTTAAAAGTTTTTTTTTGGGGGGATCAAATTGAAAATCACAAAAAGAAAATATTAGATAATGAGCTAAACTTGTGTAAATTATGCCAAGTTAGACTATAATTTATTATGTTATCATAAAAATGAGTGATATATAAATTAACACTAATACTGTAACACCCCAACTTTTTTTTCTCTAAGGTTGAGTCATCCTTCATATTATAGGATCAATTCATAAGTATTTAAAGTATATTAGATGTGATTTAGAGTTATAATTGATCTTTTACATCAAGCCAAGTCCAAAGAATTTCTGGTGACTAAGTTTTCATATGAGTTGATGGAAGGGTCAACTTCAAATGACCATATCTCCTAAAGTATAATGAGTTAGGTGACCCATAATATATCAAATTAAAGATCTTTGAATTATCTTTCCAACGCATCTTACTTCGCGTTAAACGGAGTTCGGAGTAGAGAGTTATGACCATTTTACTGGAGAACTGCAGAGTTGTCTAAAGGTCCGCGACGGCTCCGCGACGCGGACCTATCGCGAACCCTTTCTGGATAAGCTAACCGACATTTCTTTATTTTATTTTGAGGGTACTTTTACCCTAAAGCCTTTGGGGGTCTATTTAAGGTCCCAAAACGCATAATACGTCAGTTTCATAAGTCAAAACCCTCTCTTTCATTCCTAAACATAAAACGCTCAAGAATCATCAAGAAAGTCATCAAGTTAGGATTAACTTTCAAGATTCTTCGTCAAGGTGAGTTATTCTTCATAAGGTTTAAGCTAATCTCTTTATCTATTCATGAAATCTCTAATAGAATCTTAAATCCTAACCTAGGGTTTCAAGAAAGCAAATTCAAGAATCCCAAGAAAGGATTCCTTGATTCTTCTTTCCATGGATTAGGGTTCTTTACCAAGAAACTCTAAAGATTTTGAGTCAAGAAGTCAAGAATCAAAAAGAAGTTCTTCAACAATGTCTTTCCAAGTTCTTCCATTCTAAAAGAACTATCGAGGTTGAGGATTTTCTCCAAGAAAACGAGTATTCATCAAATTTTGATTGTAATATCAAATTTCCAGGTATGTAAGGCTAAACTAAAAGCATGAGTTTGTTCTCTCATGTGCCCCATAGAGGTCAAAAATGAGTTGATGGTTGAAGAGTCTTTGTGCATGAATACTTGAGAGTTTTTCATTGAAAAATTGATTTAAAATTTCATGTTTTCTATGTTGATGATCATCATACCACTTGTTTTCTTAAAGTTAACACTTTTTCATGAGATTTTGCATAACCTTACACGATTATTTGAAAAGCATGCATAATGAACTTAGGGGATTAGTCTAGAGCCTTGATAATGATGATGTTGTGATTGTGTTTCACATTTGATGAGAGTCTTGATGATGATGTTGATGAGAATGATGTTTTTGATGTCTTAAAATTGGAAGTTTGATGCTGTGAGATGATGTACTATGTCCCTCTGGGACTGATATTGATGTTGAGGTATTATATCATGTCCTTATGTGACTAATGATGATGAAATGCGTCCCTATGGGACTAATGAATGTTAATGTTTTATGAGCATGTCGAGTTTTGGGAGGAGTATCGAGCACCGAAATGGATAGAAAGGTGAGTCCCACCTGAATCCATTAACTACGTGGCCCGCGTAGGAAGAGAGGATTGAACCGCAACGCGGATGGCACCTTTCTTGTCCCAATGAGGACTAATATTTTCTAATGAATGTCCTTTGCCCCGGGCAGGGTATTAGATGGATGTAGCAACGGCATCGCTTCGTTGTATCATCACTGGCTCATAAGTGATGGTTGTCGGTTAAAGAAACTCCCAGTTAGGTTCCATGTTGATAGAACTCTGATGTTGATGATTGATGTGATGTTTTGAGTCGAGCTCTCTGGGTTGAGTTTCCTTGAGGTGAGTATGATGTATTGATGATGCATTGATGAGATATTGATGGGTCAATTGTCTACTCTTTATTCTTTCCTTAGGTAGACATTTGGCATTTTGATGGAGTATGATGTTGAGATGTTATTCCTATATTATTCTACTTGTTTCTGTTCCACTCAGCTATTTTACATACCAGTACATTCCAAGTACTGATGTCCCCTTCTGGGACTGCATCGTTTTATGATGCAGAGGCAGGTACTAGAGCTCGTCAACAGGCGCTTCGTTGAGGATTCGGGATTGCAGCTGATTGGTGAGCCTCCCCTACTCCGGAGGATTCACTCTTTTATTTCATCATGCTTTAGAGTTAGGTTAGACTATTTTTTTTATTTTGGGTACCATGGGTTTGTCATTGGCACCACATGATAGCGATAGAGGCTTCATAGACGATGGTCGAGTGTTGATGATGAGATTGTGAGCTAGTTCTTTCCACTAGCCCTTATTATTATATATACTCTTTTGAGACTTTAGATGAGATATGTCCATTACATACTTATATTTTCCGTTGTTCAGTAGAACTATTTGATTGAATGATGTGATGAAGCTAAGTGGTTCGCTTGGGGACTAGCAATAGTCTCTGAGTGCCGGCCACGCCTAGGGTACCCTCCCGGGGCGTGACAAATACGAGTCTAATATTATTCAAAAATATAACTTTTTAAGGATTATATTTAAATAAATTTCAAAAAAATTGAGATATAATCGAAACAACGATCTACGAATGGGATATTTGTGCAAATCAACTTGTTAGGCATATGATAAGAAAGACTAAAGGGGAGAATACCAATAGAGTTTTTTTTTTCTTCTTAATTAAGTTTCGAACGAAAAATATTTGATAAAGGATAAAAATATGAAATTATTGGATTGATTATAATTTCTTTTCTTTTTTTTTAATTTCCTATCCAATATTTGGTGGCTGCAGTCAATTTTCATTCCCAACCTAAGTTTGTTAATGTAATATAATCATTTGAAATTATTTTTTCTTCAAAATAATTTATAATATTAAGCAAATTAGCTCGTCAAGAATGCAAATAATTATTTTTTACTTTATAAATTGTAAGTCTCACTATTTTTTACTACCATAACATTTTTTATAAATTTATAACTTAGTCACTATTCGTTACTTTATAAATTTTTTACTTTATAATATTAACACTCTTTTTATTCATCTTTACTTATTTATTATTATTAAAAATAAATATTTAATAATATTTAATTTGAAAAATGAATGAATTATTCATCTATTTGTATTTATTTTACCCTTGCTATTGGATAGTAACTATTCAATATCTAATACAATTGTCAAATCATTAAATACAATATATTTAAGGATTAATATAATAATATTATCCATATCATTTATTATTTATTAAGATGTGTCTAGTCAACAGTGAATTACTATTGCTAGACAAAGTAAACATATTTAAAGTAGTTGTTTGATTAGATTATTCGATTTAAAAATTAGAAAATAATCTATTATTTTACTCTTATTATGATCATTTTTTTCTCGATATTTAGAAAATTTGTAATAATTAGAATGTTGGGATCGAAATAAAAAGGCGTCTAACAATTGCAGATCTTGAACAACAATAAATTAGATAATAAAAAAAGTTACTCCCTCTGATCCCTTTTATATGTCATCTTTTGTGATAACACTTGCATTAAAAAAAAGTGATTTTATTATTGTGCACTTATTTAATGTTCATTAATTGCTTTTTTAGTTCTTCTAGTTGGTTATATATATCTTTTCAAAACTCATTAACTACTAAGGGTAAAATAGGAAAAATAATATTATTTATATATTAATTTTGTAAAATAACATATATTAACAATCATCTATTTATAATAAGGACAATATAAAAGAGACTAATGAAAGTAATTTAATTAGTTTGACCTACAACAAAGAAATAGTAGGGCATTGGAAACTTCAATTCAATAATTGTGCTTTTAAGGCAGTATATTGAAAATTTCACTTTCAATTGAAAGAATAAATTAAATGAAAAGTTTTTGATTCATTTAAAATTATAGGTAGACAATAATAATAAAAATTAAGTACTAGAGGTGTTTATAGATTGGGTTGATTCAAATTTTTTATATATCAAATTAAATTATTTGTATTAAGTTTTTAAATATAAAAATCAAATCAAATCAATAAAATTCGATTTTTCACCTCGGGTTAGTTCGGATTTTTTCGGGTTTCTTGGGCTTTCCGTTTTTTTTTTGAATTTTCTTAGATTTTTGGACTTTCTTTTAAATTCTCGTGTTTTCAAATTTTTTAATTAAGTATTTATAAAAACATATAATTAACTTATGATTCAAACATTTCTTTAGTCCTATTAAAAATACAAATATCTAAGGCTCTTTTTAAGAAAAACACAAAATATGATATTAGTGAAAACATAAATATATTCAACAAAAAAAAAATAATGAGATGACATAAAATAAATATTACAAATAAAAGTCATAATGAAGATGATCATGATTTTAAGTACTAAATCATGCTAAAATAAGTCATAATGAAAATATCATAACTTTAAAATATTAAATCATGTTAAAATAAGTGTAATAAATACTTAATAATTATATGTAAATATTAAAGAAAATTTAAAATTAGGTTATGTGTTTTGATTACAATGTAAAACTAAAGAACAAATATTCATTATTATTGTCCTTCTTAGTGCTGGATTAATTTTTTTTAGCTAGTATCGGAATTAATTTGATTTTTTATTTGAGCTTTAGAGTTACTAATATGGAAAACTTGCCTAAATATACCATATTTAAAAATTAATTACCATTTAGAGCTATATAAACTAATCTTAATACACGTATAATTCACTTTATATATATAATTTAGATTTTTTATCAAAAAAGTTTAAAACATTTTAAACACTTACAATACATATATATTGCATGCAAATTCATTTTTATACATAGCATAAATATATTTATATTACATGCATAATTCGTTTTTAACACACAATGCAATTCTTTTTACCCAAATAAATATAATACATTTATAGTACATATATATTATAAATATATAATTCACTTTTAATACATAACACAATTGCAATAAATGATAAATATTTTCTAAATATGGTATACGTAGATAATAAATAAAAAGTATATTTAAAAATAGTAAATATTTTATAAAAAAACAAACTCAAAAAGGTAATTATCCCTACTAATATCTATGGATTATAGCTTTTATTAGATCATCCGAAATTCTAAGTCAAATTTAAAATAATACGTTAAAAGGATAAATTATATATATATATATATATATATATATATAATGATGTCGGGTTGGTTTTTTAAAGTTAAAATCAAAGCTACCCAAATATAATCTATTTTTTCTTTTTAATACCAAACCAAGTCAAATCAAACCACTAATCAGATATTTTTTCTCAGGTTGACTTGATTTGCGATTTGATTTGATTTTCGGTTTGATTTTGTTCACCCCTACCACTAACAATCATTAGTCCAATACAGTTCATATTTCTCAAGTATGATTATGATATTTTGCAGTATGACAAATTGGTAATCATCATTAGTTCTGTACTATACTAGTTTATGTATTTGTTAATTTTATATAATAAATATGAATTGTATATGTAATTATACACTTCAGTATGATATTCAATATTCCATTTATAAATTTTGAATACTCAATCAAATATAAATTTTTTTGAAAATACATACCAAATATCATAACACCAAAATACGAATATTAAAATGTTTGATTTTGATATAACAATGTTGGAGTCAAAAATTTCACAGAGATTTCAAAAATAAAGAAGTAAATATAAATTAGTTGATAGAAACTCAATGTCTACTTTATATTTTTAAAAAGTAAATATAATTATATATAAATAATATAATTCCTCGACGAAGAAAATTTAAATAAACCAGTTAGCTCCAAACATCCTTTGCCTCTGTGATATGGTATTCGATATCTATTCTAGCATGTCGAGTCCTAAAAGTGAGTATAAATAACAATATCCATTTCTCGCTAAAAGTTCTCATTCTAATTAGGAATGAAATAAATAACAAATATTTATGAGTTAAAATATATTATGAAATTAATTTATCTTTTTATTTTTTAATATAATGTAATAATTTCATCAATTTAATATTAAAATTAGGTAGAAGTAGAACGTGGAATTTCCTGGATGTTTCTTCTAGTCTAGAAACTAGAAAGACAATTCAGCTAAGTTTTTTTCTCTATTGAGCCGAAACGTGTCTAGTATAATCTTACTGATGAAGCAAAAAAGGAAAACGCGTAGAACTATAAATTATATATAAGACCATAACTATTTCTCTGCTTAAATTCATTTTCACAAACAGATTGTAAGCATAAAATATTCAAACATCTCAGACAATCTACACAATTCCTTTTTTTCCAGTTCAATCATGACAGGTACAGGAGAGGAAAATCAACCCAAAGTTCAAGAACCAACTGCCCAGGTACCCTCTGCTTCTTCTTCTTCAGAACCTCAAGCGCCAGAAGTAGATCAGCAAAAATGGGGCACCCATATCATGGGTCCGCCTGCAATTCCAACTTGTCATCCGGACAACCAGAAAGCTGCCTTATGGAGAGCTGAGGACCAGCGAGAAGAGTTTCAACCACAGCCTTATGTTGTTTATTCACCAATCGATAAGCCTAGCAATAACCCACTTGAATCTGTTGTTAATATGTTCAATTCTTGGAGTAATAGAGCTGAAACCATCGCCCGCAACATCTGGCATAACTGTAAGTTTCACCTAATATTAATTGTTCATTTTTTCTCTTGTTGCTCAACTAATACCTCTGTTCGAATTTACTACAATTTTTGACTCAAATTATATATGGGACATGTTAATTGTAGTGAAATCTGGACCATCAGTGACAGAAGCGGCATGGGGAAAGCTTAATTTGACGGCGAAAGCGTTGACAGAGGGTGGATTCGAGCCACTTTACAAGCAGATTTTCCCTGCCGATCCTCATGAGCAGCTGAAAAAGACGTTTGCTTGTTATCTTTCCACAGCAACTGGCCCTGTTGCTGGAACTCTCTATCTGTCAAATACTACAGTTGCTTTTTGCAGTGATCGCCCCTTATCCTTCAAAGCTCCATCTGGTCAGGAGGCTTGGAGCTACTACAAGGTACCACAATCCAAACATACACTTCCTCCGTTCGTTTTAATTCATTTGTTTGATTTTGGTTGTTAAATCATTTATGATCGATCTCTCTTATACTAAGTTTAAGTTTCATAAAAGGAACTTTTGAATTACGTTTTCTTAAAACTAAAGATAGATAGAATGTATGTACTTGAAGTATTCTTTAAATCTTTTGTAATTTTGAATGTCTCTCGAAAATCAACACGAGTACAATAACCAACAAATAAAGTAACTAATATGCTAGCAATAAGGCGTAGTTATATTTGTGGCGTAATACCTAAACAAATACTCAAATGTGGTTTCAACAGATGAGTAAGCATTTCCACTTGAGCAATCCTCCAGCAATTGGGATCGAGTTAGGCTCAAGTGTTATATCTTTAGAATAATACCTAAACAAATACTCAAATTTGGCTTTAATCTGGCTTTAATCGATAAGTAACCATTTTAACTTTGAAAGTGCATATCTAGATATTTCAATTTGATTTTAAGTGACTACTGAACACTTCTCATTGTGTCTTGTGGATTATGAATAACCAATGTTGAAGTGATACATTAGATTTTGGAGGTGTTTGGTTGATTATTTTTGTAAATTGAAGTCTTCAACTAATTAACTAAAGATGAGTTAAAAGGTGTTTAGTCGTATATGTTAAAGTTTGAGATTTTGTGTGTATTACTGATGTATTATGTCACTATACTGCGCTGGTGCAAGAAGTAACAGTTGTTGATTTGAACTTGTGGGTACAGGTAGCAATACCGTTGGGAAACATTGGGACTATAAACCCAATAGTGATGAGAGAGCATCCACCTGAGAGGTACATTCAGATAGTCACAGTCGATGGTCACGATTTCTGGTTCATGGGATTAGTCAATTTTGAGAAAGCAACACATCATCTCCTTGAAACCTTGTCAAATTTTAGAGCCCAACCTCCTCATGTTGGGGAAGTCAATGTGCCACAAACAGCTACTAACTAGGGAACAGGTGCCCTGTCACTTGTCATAGGCTCATAGCTATAGCTTATTATACTGGGATGCACTCTGTTTTGTAGTCTTTTTTCTCTATTTGTTCCCGCACTGTGTTTTTTTTTCCTGTCAGAGAGTATGTCTTTATTGTAACATTACTTGTGTATGTTATGCTTGTACATATACATATATATATAAGTTGGGGGAGACTTCGTTTGTTTTGATGCAAATGCACCTTCTTTCGCATGAAATATTTAATGCGTTTTAATTTGATTGTCCGGTAAAAAGAGGATTTTTACGTTTCGTGGTCTTAGATAAAAATTATTTATAATATATTAACAATCAAATTAAAATTAAAATGATTAGTAGGAGTAGTTGTGTTTTGTATCTTGGGTTATCATTATCCGTCTTTGTCACTTTTTCGTATTTACATACTATTATTTGCTTTTTATTATTAGTCGTTTTTCATTTTTTTTCATATCTAGTATATTCTGCTTATGGGGTTTGATTCTTGAGATGAGAGTTTCCGGAAATAGCTTATTTATTTCTATGAGGTAGTTATAAAGTCTGCGTACATTTTATCCTACTCACATTCTATGTGTGGATTCCGTTGAATATGTTGTTGTTGATCTAAAACATGTTGGGTAAAGTTAGGATTAAAGAAATGGGAAAGTTAAATTAGATGTGTTAGGGCACCTATTTTGTTGCTTATTTGCATGTTGAACTCCTTTCTAGTCTATGAAATCTAATACTCCCTAGTTTTACTAATTATTTATCATTGTTTTACTTTTTGAGGTTAAATTGTATGAATTTGACTAAGATTTTAAAGTGTCATAGTATTTTTAAATATTAAATTAATCTCCTTCAATTTAGTTTTGACGTTTGGTCAAGTTAATCTTAAAAAATAAAATTGTGACAAGTAAAAATGAATCCAAGGAGGAATAGGGATAAGGGATCAATGCAGTGGGAAGTTGTACGTTTGGCCTTCCGAAGTTATACTTTGTTTTATTTATAAGATTCCAAGTGTTAATGACCCCTCTTTCAATTGTAAAAATCATACATAAAGAGGTTTGACTTAGGGAGTCATTGGATTTTTTAAAGTAGTTTATAAGATAAAAGCTAAAAGTCATAAATTGGTTATAATGAATTTTTATCTTTTGGAATAGCTTATTTTTATATTTTTTTGTTTTAAAAGTAAGTATTTAAAAATATTTTTTCTCTTTTCAAACACCTTCAAAAATTAAAAATATTTTAAGTGCCAAAAGCTAACGCAAAACGCCCCGTTCAATACTTACCTATGCAATCTTTGTGAAATGGTGAAAAGAAGGTGTAGTTTTATTAATATTTAATCATAATAAATTAATATTTTTAAATTTGTAATTCCTAATATTAATTTATTTGGTGGTCATCATTATCATCGTCACTACATTCTGGAAAGTTCACATTAGTTATTTTAAACTAAAAAAAATTGACCGTGACATCACACACGTTAATTAATCAAAGCCGATGCCACATTTCCTTGTTTTTTTTTTCTGGTAAGATTCTTTTTTCCTCTGAGAAATGTTTTCTTGGAATATAATTAGCGTATTCATAGTGTCGATAAGGATTATAAATAATTTTTATTTCATCGATTCATGTTAATCAACTAAAGCAACCTATTAATTTATTTTCCGTGTTAAAATATTATTTTTTGTTATAAAATTTATCAATTACTATAATGTGAATAATTTGATCATACGGAGGACATGATCTTAGATAGGATGAAGTGTAAGTAAAGAATTAAAGTAGCAGGCTAATATGTTAGATAGGTAGGAGTTGTTCGGTGCTGTCTTTATTTTGCCTTATATATATGTTAATTGTCTCTTATTTACTTGTTATCGTTTTTCGTTATTAATCGTTTTTTCTATTCTCTTTCTCTTCAGTTCCTGTTTTCCATATCTAGCTTATTCTGAAGGGTTTTTGTGACGAAGTTCCCAAGAAACATCCGTTCATTCTATCCTCTCTAGACTCCACTTGTGGGATACCACTGAATATGTTGTTGTTGTATAATGTGAATAAATTAATTTTAAAATTATAAGCTTATAATTAAATTTTTTAAATAATTCAATGGCATATCAAACAGATGATACATACATAAATCTCAATAATGTATACTCCAATATATAATTTTTGTCAAAGAAAGTCGGTGGGCCGGCGCCAATTATTTGCCGGACGGCCCCATATGGTCAGTAACACCTAACAAATAGACTTTTTTTTTTCTTTCTAATTATAATAAATATATAATCTCAACTATATATAAAGCTATTATTTCTGTAACTTGAAGACCATCAAGTTTTAGCAAATTGAAAAATTGGTTAATTAATTAACAAATTCGAAAATGGTGAAAATTGCTTTTGGTTACTATAATGACTCTGTTAATTCAGCTTTACTCAAGGCCTACCTAGCTGAGTTCATTGCCACGCTTCTATTTGTTTTTGCTGGTGTTGGATCTGCAATAGCTTACAGTAAGTAAAAGCACTTTAATTTTTTGTTTTACAGTATTCCGGGTTAGAAAGGGAGCCTTGAAGTAACTGGTAAAATTGTTGTCATGTGACGAGGAGGTCACTGGTTCAAGCCTTGGAAACAGCCTCTTGTAGAAATGCAAGGTAAGGCTGCGTACAATAGATCCTTGTGATCGGGTTTTTTTTCGAACCCTATGCATAGTGATAGCTTTAGTGCACCAAGCTTGTCCTTGCCCTATGATATTACTTACTGTTTGTAACCAATTTTACATTTAATCACGTTATAAGTGACATGATTATGTAAAAAAAAAGGTTATATTTCCTAACAATAACTTAAAAAGAGCAGTTCAATGCATGAATCATTCTTTATTCACACAGTGTTTTCGGAGAATGGGTGCACCTAAGGGATGTATTGATCCTGATGCAACCATCAGTTTGGTTCCACAGTGGAAACGTATAATCTATAAGTTACACAGAGACAATTTTTTGATTTTTCATTTATTTTTTTCCCAGATAAGGTGACATCAGATGCAGCACTTGATCCAGCTGGTTTGTTAGCAGTGGCAGTGGCACATGCATTTGCTCTATTTGTTGGAGTTTCAATGGCAGCCAATATTTCTGGTGGCCATTTGAATCCAGCTGTCACATTTGGATTGGCTGTTGGTGGCCATATAACTATCTTGACTGGTTTCTTCTATTGGATTGCCCAATTGCTTGGTTCCACTGTTGCTTGCCTTCTCCTCAAACTTGTTACTAATGGAATGGTATGTATGAATATTTCAAAAATTATTTGGATATAAAATTGTTTTCTGTAATTATAATTGGACATAAAAGACCATTTGACTAAAATATACTTCTAAAATATATATATTCAAACATGTAGAGTTATGGTTACATCTACCAAGACCATTGAAATATAGGATGGGATGGCTCGAATCCCGCAGTTTTAGCTAGATATTTCAATGTGAGTCTTGAAAATGAAAAATAAGCCTTTTAGCGCTTTAGTAGGCTTACTCGAGCAAAATCAAATGAATACCATATGCTTAAACATCATTGAAGCACATCCTGATAGCTAAGACTCGATAGATCAACAACCGCATACATATAAGCATGTTGACTTTTTGGATGGTTATAATTTAAAAATTACCATTCTCATGGAGCTTCAAATTCTACAAGTTTGGAAAATTGTCACGAAGTTTCACCTACGGATATTGAAACTCGTGGCTATTTTTTAAAGAAAGGGTCAAAAGATGACCATAATGAAATGAGGAATTTTCAAATATAGCCACTCAAAGATACCTTGATTATGCTCCATAGCTATAGTTTGGATAATTACATTTCGTAACTATAGTTATAGCAACATTTGTATAATTCGCGCAATATTTTATATGTTTTTATAATTCACAGTTTTTTTTATAGTGTTTGTATATTTCTCTATACAATTCGTGCACAACGTTTGTATAATTTGCCATACAATTCGCATTGTTTGTATATTTGGCTATACAATTTGATTCACGCACAACTTTTGTATAATCGCGCACAGTGTTTGTATAAATTATACGAATTATACTAGTATGTGTTTACTTATCCGCGTAACTTTTCCTAATGAGATTTCTAATTGAATGGGCCTGAAAATGTTGGGCTTTTTGCAGTCTGTTCCTACCCATGGAGTTGCTTCTGGGCTCAGTGGATTTGAAGGAGTTGTGATGGAAATAGTGACCACATTTGCACTTGTGTACACTGTTTATGCCACTGCAGCAGACCCCAAAAAGGGCTCACTTGGAACAATTGCACCCATTGCAATTGGGTTCATTGTTGGAGCAAATATTTTGGCTGCTGGCCCATTTAGTGGTGGGTCAATGAATCCAGCTAGATCATTTGGGCCTGCTGTGGTTACTGGAGACTTCTCACAGAACTGGATCTATTGGGTTGGGCCTCTAATTGGTGGTGGATTAGCTGGGCTTATTTATGGTGATGTGTTCATTGGATCCTCTCATGATCCACTTCCAGTTTCTGAAGATTATGCTTAAATTATCGGGTTATGTTCAAAAATGCCCCTCATAAGAGGTGGTCTTGATATTTTGCGCATCGTAAGAAATGTCTTACAAAAATGTTCCCCATAAGAGGTGTACTTAAAGTGAAAGAAAATATTTTTGTAAAACTTTTCTTATGGAGGACAGAAGATCAAAACAGTGACATTTGGTGGGCATCCTACGTAATTTTCAGTAAATTATCAAATGTAAATTTGACTTGGCTGTGAGCTTTTATATTTTCTGCTCTAACAGCTTGTATTTTTTTTTTATTGAAAAAGTGGATATTCAATCTTTTTTCAACATTTTCTCCATTTTTTCCTTTCATTAAATCCAACAAAAGTCAAATATGTGGAAAATTAGCAATTCACTCTCCTTATCTTCCTAAAAATTACTCCCTTCGATTCAATTTGTTTGTCTTACTTTCTTTTTTACCTCATTTAAAATTGAACGTCTTTTTTCCTTTTTGACAATTCTTTAAGTTTTCACATGTCATATTTAACACCACAAGAATAAAAAACAAGTATATCACCATATGATTTGAAAGTCTTTTTACTTTCTTAAATTCAGTGCTAAATCAAAACTTGATAAGCCTGTGTTTTAAGATTTTAGTTGTTGAATTTGAAAAGGCATAATACATAAATATTTTTTTAATTTGATATTAATTGATTTTTATGCTCTTCAACTTAGTGTGAGCACAATAAGGCACTTAAAATTGTCTATAGTTGAACAAGTAGACATATGTGTCTTACATGGTATGTTACACATAAAACATCACATAAGATACAAACATTGCCAGTAGAACGTCACATATAAGACACATGTGTCTACTTGTTTAACTTTATATAAGTTTAAATGTTTAGTTATGCACATATAAAATTAGAGCGTATAGATGTCAGCTGATGCCAAATTAAAGGACATGTTCATGCATTATATCATTTGAAGATGTATCAACTATTTATTCCAACTAATAACATGATAACTCTCATCAAATTGTGATGTTCTAAATTGTTTGGAACCAAGTTTATTTATACAGAACTTTCACAATATTTAAGAATTTAAATTCATTAAATTATTTACATTTATTTTAGTGTGATGTTTGCTCCCTAGTTACAAAGTGTTGTGTATGTGTCTTTCCTTAAAGAATTTCAACTTTTTTTTCAATTTAAAGTGAACTTTATCACATTGTTGCAAAAGCTGAAGTCGTATACAATTCAAGATAGCTTTATAATATATAGATTAAAATAGTCTAATTTTTTTCCCTTTAATTTACATAAATAAGTTTGTAAGTTTAATGATACGTATGATGCACAAATTATATCTGACTAGGCAATTATATATGATGATTACGCATGTATATCTTTAAACCACTTTGTATCATTCATTTTAGCCTCATGATTCTTTTTCAATGGCTCCACAAAATTGGACAAAAAGTTTTTTCACCTTAAGATACTTCAAAAATAATAATAATGATAATAACCTTCAACCAAATCATATCTAAATGCATTTCATTTGGCTTTGATTAGTAACTAGTTATTTAGGGGGTGGGGGAGGTTGTTTACTGGAACCTCTTAACAAAAAATTACACTATGTATATAAATTTTTTTTATGTATATATAGAGAGATTTCAAATTCTTTGAAAATAAGGGTAGAAATCAATTTTATTAGTTTCGGTGTTCGAATTTCTTCTAATGAATGGATCTTATCAACGTCCATGAATGATAAATCATAGATCGAACCATTGAATCGGAAAAAATTGGGTGCCATCATAAAACTTTGCATCGTGTCTAAATTCACGAGTTGGAGATAAGTGGACTCGAATCGCTGACATCCAGGATAAACCACAGCCTCTAGGTCCCTCGATTGATTTTACCATACAGGCCAACGATAGACAATAATTCCCCTCTGAACAAAGAGCAACTCTTTTCAAAATCTCACTCAAAAGGTGCTGAGTTGGAATTCCATTCTAACTAAGGATTCTTGTTGTTCCGAAGGATCCAACATATTTATCAAATATCAAAATATATATAAGAAATTAACACACCCTAAAAGGACATTTAGAATAAATCCTAAACTCCTTTGGGCCATAAAGAAGGGTAAAAACAAATTGACGCGTGAGGAGAAAGCAAATCAAAAGGTATCTTTCCCATAGAGTGTGCAAAAAGCAAAATATTACTCTTTTTATTGAATATTATTTGGCTTTTAAAACTTTTTGCATTTTACCTTTCCACTTTGTAATTGATAAGCTTTTTTCAAAATGAATGTAAAAAGATTAATATTCCCTTCATCATTGATTGGACTACATATATGTTTATATATATATATATTCCCCACTAACAATAAAGACTTTGTTTTTGAAAAATTTACACTTGCTTTTTTCACAAGTCAATGACAATGAGAGGGCAAATATTAATCTCTCTTGAATTATCCAACCAACAATTCAATTATAATTTGAAGAAATATCATGTTAGTTTCTTCATCTTTTTCATGCTTCTTTTGAATTTGTGTTTTTCCTCTTTTTTAATTTCTTGATCAAATCATAAAGTAATCGGAAGAGGGTCATATTTGCCCTTGTACTAGTAGAAAAGGATTATACTCTTAATACCTACAAAAGTTATCAAGTTCACATGAGCTAGAAAGATACTCTCTCCGTTTAAAAAAGGATGACCTACTTTCTATTTTAGTTTGTTTAAAAAAGATGACCTCTTTCCTTTTTTGCCAGTATCTTAATTTCAACTTTCCATCTAGCATGTTTAAGGCTACAGTTGATTAAAGAGTATTTTGGTACTTTTGATATAACTTTAATTTACAATCACAAAATAAAAAAAATTTCTTTATTTTCTTAAACTTCGTGTCAGGTTAAATTATGTCAATTTTTTTTTCTGAAACAGAGGGAATATATGATAAATCCGCTGCTATTGATAATTATAATAACGTAATTGACCTACCATCACATGTTAAACTGCACGAATAGTATAACAAATTATTATACTGTTATTGCATACATATGCTTATATATATTGAGTATGTTCCTAATTAGTACTACAGCAACAATAATAATATATTTCAGTAAAATCTCACAAGTGCATTCTGGAGAGGATAAAATTTACACATACTTTATCACTACCTCATAGAGTAAAAAAACTGTTTCTGAAAGACCCTCGTCTCAAAAATATCAAACCCCAAAATAGATTATGATGTGAGGTAGTTTGTGGTAATTAATACTACTACTAATTGAAAATGGATTATGATGTGAGGTAGTTTAGTGGCTCAATTCTACTTTCCCCATCAACCATTGGTAAGGCATGAGTCTAAAAGTAGAATTCTCAAGTGTTTTGACATATATCATGATGCCATATGTCAATGGAAATAATAATGAGAGTAAAATGAAGGATAGTGTGGCTATTAATTTTCCCAAAGTTGCAAAAACAATGATTATTCCTATTGGCATATTAATAACTCTTGTCTATAGGCACGTGAAAATGATAAAAAAGCACCAAAATATGGGAGCAAAATCATTGTGCTCGCATGGGATTCCAAGTAAAAATTTCACTTTTTTATATCAATTATCAAATTAAATTTATCTGTTGGATCAGATCAGTATAATTTCAGAAGTAAAATTTGAGAAAAATTGTAGTACCGGAATATATCAAAAAATAAAGAGAAAAGTATTAAAAAAATAACCTTGAACTTGACACAAGTTATTAGTTTCATTCTTGAATTATTGACAGTTATAAAAACACTTTTCACTTGACTAACTAAACGAAAATATACCATCGATCTGGTTGCAAGTGTTGAAAATATTCCTTAACTTGGCAAGAATTTGAACGTGTATTTCACTCTTGTTATAAGATCAAAGGTGTATTTAAGTTTTGGTTAGTCAAGTAGAATGGTATTTTTAACACTATCTATAGTTCGAGGATGAAACTAATAATTCGTGCCAGATTTAGAAATATTTTTAATACTTTTCTCAAAAATTAATGCACAACGTAAATACAATAGTAAAGAAACTATGTTGAAAATGATGAAGAAAAGAACAATCACAATACCAAGTAATATGACAAACGAAATAAAGAAAATAACAAGTAATATTAAATTAAATCAAAGAATAACAGGTAACTAATTTTATTTCAAGATTATAAAATGCTACATTTTTAGGGTATGCAGCTGTAAAAACTCACCTAAAGTTTCCCTTTCTAAGCTTTTTGAGTTATCTTATATATATATATATATATATGTAAGAATTATAAAATGTCAAATCTGATCACTTGAAAATGAAGATTTTTGCTGTTCATCATACCACAAGACCTATCTTTTCAGTTATTACCAATTTGCTATATGATTAATCTCTATTTTTTTTCTCCCTTCTTGAAGATTTAAAGTACAATTATATAATTACACATTCGTCTCGTAATAGGGAATTAGAAATTTCATTAAAAATGTATAAATTTTTTCTCAAATTTAAACGTACGCTTATAATAGTTAAAATTTTATTTTTGTAGACCATATAATTTTTTAATGAAAAATGTGTACCGAATCACCGTCCTTAGGTCACGTCTCAACTAAAGGACAGAGACAAGATAACTTAAAAAAATATTTAACTCGAATTCACATAACTAAAAACAAATAAAAACTCAACAAATGTTTGTCCTTACATAGCAATCTTCCTAAATCCAAGGATAAAACATGCAATTTATTAAAACACGGTTTTACAAAAATATGTATTAATATAATATTTTCTTCGTTAAAAAAGTGATTTTTTTTTCATTGACGTGGCATGTTTAAAGTTATAAAATTAAAAAATATTTTAATATATTTAACATAATTTTAATTTACAATTATAAAATTAATTTAATTTATTCGCTTAAATAAGTTAAATTAGATCAATATTTTTTAAACGAAGAAAGTAGTAATGTATACCTACAGTTGACAACCACCGAAAGTAAATAGATTTGATCCCCACTATCCTTTGTTGGTGGAAATAGAATTTAACTTTTTAAAGAAAAATAAATATTATACATTATCTGATTTACTAAAGTAAAATGGAACTTACGTATATATATCTTTTGATTTATCGATATATTATAATATACTTTGGTTATATATGTATATTATATTTATTAATATATATAATATGTGTCTATTTAAGATAAAATATGTAAATATATATTAAGTATACACTGTATACATATTTTTGTAAATTACAGATGTTGGAATGGTATTTGGCTATTGTCTTTCCTTATGTTCGAGGGAGAATATAAACAAGAGAAAACTATTAAAAATACCACTGAAGTTGGCGCAAGTTATTAGCTTCATCCCCAAATTATTGTCAGTTTTAAAAACATCCCTTTACTTGACTAGCTAAACTAAAAAATACACCCCCAAACTATCATAAGTATTAAAAATACCACTTAACTTGACAAGAATTTATGGGTGTATTTCACTCTTGTTACAAGAGCATGGGTGTATCTAAGTTCAGTTAGTCAAGTAGAGGGATGTTTTTAACACTATCAATAGTTCAGAGATGAACTAATAATTCGTGCCAAGTTTAGAAGTGGTTTAGTACTTCTCTCTATAATCAAACAAAGAAGTTATGATTCATTCTAGCCTGGGGGAATACCTTGGTTGAAAGCTACGAATTCACATAAACTCAATAAGTTTCATCCAAATCATATCGTATATGTATTAAGAAATTAACTAATTAATTTTATACACTTGACCTTAAATCTAGTTATTGTACGAGTATACATTACTCCTAACTTGAATTCTTCGTAAGCATCCATAAATTTCAAATCTTAAATACGCTTCTGATCCTTGTTTGACTTAGGCAATGTATATAATAGATTCTATTCAGTAAATAATACGAAATCTAGTGGAATTCTCAATCCAAATTCTGAACCTATATATTATACAATATACACTACAGCAAGTTGAATACACGGATAATATTAAAATTCTTTAGACTATCCGCATATATATATACACAAGACTTGAATATATTCACGTACATATACAAGACTCATGTTCGACTTGACCCGCTCGTTTACCACTCCCAATACAAGATATTATAAATCCTGTTGGAATACAATATTGTTTATTTACACTGTATAGCTCGTGTGCTTGTGTATAAATTAATCCAACCTTTCGTAATAAATGTTATAACGTTAGGAAACAAACGTCCGTTCAATCAGGACAATGTGTTCTTTGATTTAGTCAAATTAATGTTATTTTATTATGTATACATTTTTTATTTAACGAATATTGAGTTGGAATACGTGAATACTGAGTGTATATTTTAAGGGATCGTTTGGTGTGAAGTATAAGGTATAATAATCTCTGGGTAAAATATAGGATTATTTTATCCCATGTTTGATTGGATGTATTAGATAATCCTTAGATTATTTATTCAACGACTTTTATCTGAATGATGAGATAAGTTGTCCCATAATATATTCCCAACCAATATATATATTTTTTTTTTGTGTCCTCATGAGACCAAGTGTGCCTATGTTAGCTATCATGTGCCTCTGTTGTTTGCTTTATTGTCTCTCCTATATATAAACTCAATCTACTACTAAAGCTGAGACCAAAGTGTTTATGTTCTTTTGTGTACAATCCTCAGATTTCTCAAGGTAAGTCATTAATTTCTTTGCGAAAATTAGAGGCGAATTCAAGATATAAAGTGTTTATGATACGACGAGAGTCATTTTTCAAGAAAATGTGATTATAGATCAAATCTATCTAATTTTTACAGTATGATGGTTGATTGGTTGTTTAGAGCCTAGCTAGTTATACTTATCGCCTTTTAGTTGCCAAGTGCATATGTTGTTAAATTTACGTTCTTTTATTCCGTCATTGATCTTCTTATTTTTTTCTGGTATGTTGTTGGTCTGCCGCTAAGGAGCGAAAACATCAAGTTTTCTATGGTGATGTCAAAATATAGACTTATTTGTATATTTTAATGATTAAATCCGCTAGATTCTTTGATCCTAGGGGTCTACTTTTTTCTTTTTTTTCCGGTATGTTGCTCCAGAGCCAAAAAATCAAGTTTTGTGGTGATGTCAAAATACACTTATTTGTATTTATTTATTAATCAAAATCCACTAGATTCTTTGATCCTAGTCGATTTTCCTTTTTGGTTTTGTTTCTTCTTATTTTTTTCCGGTATGTTGCTCCACCACTAAGGAGCAAAAAAATCAAATTTCTTATGATAATGTCAAAAGATGCACTTATTTGTATTTATTTATTGATCAAAACCGCTATATTCTTTGATCCGATTCGTTCTTCCTTTTTCGTTTTGCTTATACATTCTTATTAATCTTCAATTAATAGTATCACCAATTTTTTATATATAAGTTCTGGGAGGGTATTTTTCACTCCCAAAAATATTTATCAAAAATTTTCATGAAAAATGACTTTTGTCGTACTAAACCACACTCATACTAGTGTGTTTAGTTGAATCCTCTTTTGACTAAAAAATATACAATGCATATACAACCTTTTTTTTTTTAATTTGGGCTCCAAAATATACAGGGTGGAGATTTAAGAGCTGAAAAAGAGGGAACTAAGATTTTGTTATGGAGGAAAACTATCTATTGGGATGGAAGAAGAATAATGATTCAGATAATTGGCTTGTAAGTGTTGAAGAAGATGAAGAAATGAATGTAGAATTGCCTTCTGTACATCAACCACAAACACCAATGGAGCCAATGGACTTTTTATCAAGATCATGGAGTCTCTCTGCTTCTGAATTATCAAAAGCACTTGTTCAGAAACAGAAACACTATACATTTGAAAGGAAATTTAGTGTGATTAATGAATCAGTTTCTCCACCTCCACAACTAGTAAGTTTTCCTACCTTTTTAGCTTATGTTTTTCCACTTTAGTAGTTTTTTCTTTCATACTTAGTATCTTTTGCTTTTTGGGGCCTGATATTTTGAGACGACGGTCTTCCAGAAACACCCTCTCTATCTCTATGGGTAAGGTCTGCATACATTTTACCCTCCCCAGACTCCACTTGTAAGATTCTACTGGGTATGTTGTTGTTGTTTAGCTTATGTTTTAATTTTTTTTTTCCAAGATTCATGTTGAGAGAAAAAAAAGAAGAAGAAACTTTCTTGGCTATAAAATCATTTTGTTTTCAAGGCTAACAATTTGTGCATTTCTTGAATCTTGGACTTGGTCTTGGTGATGACATGAGAGATGTTTGAGGCTTTTAAGTTTTGAAGTCAAGAATAAAAAGGGGCATTCTAGTGCACGAAGCATTCCATTTTGGTGCAATGTCGGGAAGGGCCGCAACCCCAGAGATGTGTGATGTATATGGTTTACCTACATGAAAGCATTAGTGGTTGTTTTTACGACTCGAGCCAGTGACTTGTAGGACATCATATGAAAAGACAACTTTGCGTTGCTTCAAAGCTTCGTTTCTTCTAAATTCAACAATACTAAACTCCCGTTTGATCATGGATTTAGAAGTTGAAACTTGAAAATTTGAGTTCTAAAATTGTGATTTTTGGAATTTGATTTTGTGTTCAGAGATGCATTTTCATTTCATGTTCAAACAAAGATTTGGGTTTCCACGAAACAACCTCTCTACCTATGTGGTAGTGGTAAGGTCTGCGTAGATTTCACTGGGTATGTTGTTGTTGTTCAAACAAAGATTTAAAGATGAATTTTCAAAAACTACTTTTAAAATCTATGTTGGAACGCTGGCTAAGATAATATTAACAGCTCGACACCCCTAAAACCAGAGGAGAAATAGGGGGGGAAAAACCATCAAGAATGTCAGATATATATGGACTTGAAGCTTGATGATTACTTAAACATGGAGAAATTGGAGGGAAAGAAATTTAATCACCTTAGATCATTTTTCTCTTAATTTATTGTAAGAAAATATGGTTAAATTTCTATCCACAACGTTTTGATTTAAGAGAGCTTAGAAGAAATTCAAACTCTCAATTATTTTCTGTGATTTTCTTGCAGCAAGAGACCAAGACGTTGAATACACAAAATGTGCGAAAAACCGGGGGGATTGGAAGGTGGTTCCATCATAAGGATTCTAACAATAGCGCAGTCAAGAAGAAAGAAAAGGCGCGCCTAGAAAATGCACATATGCATGCTGTCCTGTCTGTAGCAGGACTAGCTGCAGCATTGGCTGCTGCAGCAGCAGCAGAGAACTCAAATGGTTCGAGTTCAAAGATGAGCATGGCTTTAGCATCAGCGACTGAACTCTTGGCCTCACATTGCCTTGAAATGGCTGAATCAGCCGGGGTGGATCATGATCGAGTAGCCTCAGTTGTTAGATCAGCTGTAGACATACATAGTGCTAGTGATCTTGTCACACTAACAGCTGCAGCTGCCACAGGTACATATTTGGTCACTCACAGTCAAACCTCTCTAATATTGGTTCCAAAGAAGACTTGGACGATATTACGAAATATTATTATAGAGAGATTTGACTGTACTATGTTAAAGATTTATATATCAGTAGAAACTTTAGAAAACTTCTAGCGCTACAGAAACTAAGTAGGCATTTGGCATAGGATTTGGGAGCCTTATTTCAAGTTTTGACTACATATCAGCGTTTGTTCATGAAATCTGCACAAAATTTCAACTTCAACTTCAAATTATAATTTCAAAGAAGTGATTGGAAATCATGTCCAAACAGCCCTAAGTTCTTAAAGTATTGCGATGAGACAGGCTTAAATGAGTGACATGAATAGTAAGGATTTATATGGTCAGCCCCAACTTACTAGGCTTTGGCAAATGTATTTGAGATTGTTATAATAGCTGATTATTAACAGTATCCATCTTGCTATGAATGAAAAGCTTTGAGAGGAGAAGCAGCTCTTAAGTCAAGATTACCAAAAGAAGCAAAGAGGAATGCATCAATAAGTCCATGTGACAGAAGCATGGTGGAAGCACAAAGTTTTGCTGCTGCTTTCCCTAATGACATGGATGAACATGATTCTCCGTTTGCCGGTGAATTGCTGCATCTCACAAGAAAAGGTAAATACTGATTTATAAGCAAAGCACTATTTCAATACATTTTGTTATTACACAATATGTTGAACAAAAGATCATTTGATTTTCTGCTGCTGATCATTCTACTTGCTGTTGTTTATTCTGGATTCTTAGGTCTGCAACGATGGAAACGTGTTTCTGTTTATATAAACAAAAAATCTCAGGTCTGTCAATAGGCTTTCAAGATCTTGAGATACCATAAAATTTACAAACAGGAATGGAAGTACTAACTTCTGTGGATCAATTGACAGGTTGTGATCAAGTTGAAGAGTAAACATGTTGGTGGAGCATTTTCCAAAAATAACAAATGTAAGCTCTCCCCCTAGAGTATCTTTATTTTTTTCCTTTTCCATTTCCCCTGATAAAGTTGTTCAATAACCGATCCTCTTCTTTCAGAGGTGAATCCAGAATTTAAACTTGACGAGTTCAACATTTAAGACAATTACTGCTGAATTCATTGTACTGTTGAAATTCTAGCGACTTTTCACATACATTCAAGCCTCTCTATAACAACGTCATTCATCTGGATTTTTTTTTGGCTGCTATAGTGAGATGCTATTTTAGAGTATACATAAAATAACATAATAAGAAAGTCGACTCCTAAGAAAACTCGGCCATTATAGTGAAATGTCTATTATGGAGATGTTTGACTGTATATATTTATGTTTTCTGTCAAAAATATCGAGTTCAGTTAAACTTAATTGAACTCGTGTTGCATCTGCCTCTGACGCCATTCATTGTGCAACAGGTGTTGTATATGAAGTATGTGATGAAAGTGAACCATGGCTATTCAACAAAGAGATTGAAAACCTAGATTTGTACCTTAGAGTAAAGACAGCTCAGGGTCTTTTAGAGTTCAAGTGCAGGAACAAAAGCCATAAACAAAAATGGGTTGATGGAATTCAGAAGCTTCTTGATAAAACCAGTTTATATGAAGACACTGAGGGCTCAATGACAATGTTGAAAATCAACAAGAGCTTTTAGACTAACTTAGTTATTTAGTTTTTCAATTTTTTGTGTTATTTATATGTATAAAAATGTTTGAGATAGTTCTTGGTTTGTCTGTTTTATGATACTTCAGATGTAAGTTGTACTCGCTAATTGGAGAGATTGAAATCTTTAATAAGAACTTAGTATCTAAAATATTGGCAGTGTGAGACAGATCTTGTTTGTAAGAATTTTGTAAATTCATCTAGTAGGTGTTTTTGGGATGAAATGGGCTCTGAATAAAGGAGAATAGAAACAGAGAATTCATTATCCCCCAAAATGGCATTTTTCTTGTATATATTTCATTTTCTTTGTTCATAATGGAATACAATTAATATAATTCGAGCCCCAAAAATGGAGAAATCCCAAATAGTGCCCAAATTTGAATTAGTCGAGCCAATGGGTATCAGATACCATATGATTCAATAATAATTCAAATGAAAAAAAAGCTCAAACATTCTACAACCAGTGAAATCAGCTTTGAGGCACTTTTGATGGAAAGAACAGAATTTGGAACTTACAAATATTTGCTGCATCTGATAAGGGGGAAAATGATTTTAAGACAATGTCTTAAATATTCATGAATTCAGATGAAACGAGACCTCTTTATTTCTCTTTCCTTTTTCCACAATTTCCTTTTTCTGGTAGTTTCACTAAGAAGAAGTCACCTTCTCTGTCTTTACTTCTCGGAGTGGCCTATGTGGAAGTTTTACTTGGATAACTGAGTAATAATGATGATATCCAACTGAATGATGGACAGAATTGAAAGAGATTGATGCAGCTATTGCAACTTCCTTTTCAATCAGGACCTAAAAACAACAGTCTTGTTCGCCTCATATGGAAAAATACGCAGCTCACAGTAAGATTTGATTGCTTTTGCAAGACACCTTTTCTCAACATCCTCAGACTTTTGTATAAAAGTCCGCAAATTATCTCCATGAGAAACTCTTTCAACCTGAAAGATCAAAGCTCGCAACTATGAAAGCTGGGAGCGCAAATTCTATGATGATGGTCAAAACCTACTAGTAAAAGATAGCCAGTCTCCAAAAGATACTTCAAGGTTAGTCATTGTACATTTGAAGAATAAATTAGAATGCTGCAATGACAAATACAAGGTGAGATGGTGAAAACTTGCACTAAGAAGGAAATGATCAAGTACATGTGAGAAATATAAATAACATGGAGAAACAAAGACCAGAGGAAAAAATCATATGCATAAACAAGAGAGGAAAAGCAAGGGATCAAAACAATAAGAATAGCATCAATCGACAGGAATGACATGTCTGGACTAATGCCTGGTTCGTGTTGGTGTTGACAGGAGTAACATGTTGCTTTCAGATCTCAATTTATCCTAGTAAACCACCAAGTTTATGCATAATATTGTTGCACAAGATAGGAAAACATTTCTTATAGAAATTGAATACTATATATTTTACAACGTATACTTGTGTCTTGGTGAATGTTACACCAGCAGCCCCGGTTAAAACAGCTTTTGACACTAGGGCTTCTAATCCTTTTCGGTGCAATTAGATTGGAAATAAAATAATTCATAAATGATCAAGTTTGACATGGGAATGTGAATTACTGAGCAATTCTTTGGTAAATGATGGCTTAAATGTTTGGTGGAACGTATAAAAAGGAGAAAACAATGGAAAGCTGGTCCAGAAAACCAGCCTATTGGAAAATCAATTCTTATGCCAACTTAAATATTTGTAGATATAACCTCACAAACTACAAGTATATGTCAATTATTTTGCAAATACTTTGATCAGAGAATGTTGGAAGGAGACAGAATAACTTTAGCTTCTGAAATAAAAGAGTTGAAAAGTTAATAAAGATTAAAATCATCACCACTTTTGAGGATTACCAAGCAGTTCAATTTCCCAAACAAACAAAAGAAACTTCAAAAATGACATCAATATCCTGATTCAAACATGAAAACTATTACCAGTTGCTCAATGATTGGACCTGAATCTAGTTCTTCACTAACGAAGTGAGTTGTCGCCCCAATCAATTTAACGCCAGCATCAAAAGCCTACAACAGATAAAATACATCTTATAAAGCTCTAATTCCATAGAGGGAAACAGGAAAATGGCCACTTGAAGAAAGGGAGACAGAAAAACAAAACCTGCTTAGATGGATGACTACCCTTGAACGATGGCAACAAGCCATGGTGAATATTAATGATATCTTTCTTATAGCTATTTAAGAAGTCTCCAGATAATACCTGCATAAAACCACTGCAGATTTGTATTATACAGAAGCAACTTAAGGGTCCAAGTCAAGATATCTATCTAATAGTGCATGTCACTACAAAACAGATAACAAATTACTTTTTAAAAATTGTTTGGACCATAAGAAAAGCAATCCAGAACATGTTGCACGATAAAGAACTGTGCCAACATGTTGCATGATATACAATTATTTCTATGTAAGAGGGGTGCATAAAATGAAAAATCAGACAAGGGACTACTTTAAATGAAATTAGTTTGGACAATAGGAAAAGCAATCTAGAACATCTCATGATAAAGAACTGTCCCAATTGACCAGATCAACAATTAATTCTATGGAAGAGAAAACAAGATCAATAGTTATATCTCGTGTGTTGATTACCTGCATGTATCTAGCAAGTACCAAAAAATCAGTATCCCTAACAATTTCCAAGATATCTCCTTCTCTTTTATTCTCCTTGGTCGTTGGCAAATAGTAGTATGGAATCCCATGCCTCTCAAGAAACCGGATCACATGAGTGTTTGGACCTCGTTCATGGTTGCTGATGAAAAAGCATATGAGCATAAACAATCATTATAATGACATTAAATCACCATAACGAATAAGTTTAATACTTTACCTTATTACAGAAGTTATGTCAATAGGAAGCCGCCCGTCCTGCCAACCATGCAACAAGTCCACAAGACAGTGTTCCTGCACCAAAATTGTGACTATTTAAGTGAGTACTATCAAAAAGGTCTAAATAATCAACTTGATTACAGTTTAAACAACTCTGAGAAGTTTAAGAACCAATACCTGCTTTGAAGCTAGAATTGCAATCTTATATTTGGGATCAATATCAGGCACCCGAACGACAGACTTCATTGCATTGAACTTTTTAGCTAGCATAGAGAAGTCCGCATCCATTTGCTCTCGTGGCCATTTAGCAGGGTCAAAGAGAAACTCGCTGTAATTTGAATGAAGAATTAGTTTCTCTAATTGTTGTACTTACTGGCAGACAAAAAAGGAAAAAAAGGGTGGAGACGACTAATTAATTACATCAGAGCAGAAAATATCTTATTCATAATATATTTGGAAAACGAGCAATTGTCTCGTAAATCAAAGAGTAACAATTATCAATGCAATTTATATGCTTTTTGCAAATATGGTGCACTTCAGCAAATAATCCAACCACCAACACCTATCATACACACTGTATTAGCGTTTTTAAACTCCAGCCCCACACATACCCACGAGCTCACCTGTGGCACTTCTCATTTTGCTTCCTTGGTGGTTTCTTCCAAACTTTATGGTTGGAGGAGGATGTTTTTTGACACAAAGCTATCCCTCTCTTGTCTTGAAAGCACAATATTGTTTTTCAACTTACCCAAGAAGGAATGGTTTTTGTGTGTTTTTTTATTTAATTTTTGTTTGGCTTTATCTTTAGAAAACCTACCTAAGTTCAGAGATCAAAGATTTTACAACATGGTCTTACGAGAACATAAAGTTAGCAATTTCATGGAGGTATAAAGGCTCATGATGTTCCTTTAACTATTAGTAATCCTAAAAGACTCATGATGCTCCTTTAAGTTTTACTATAAGTAATCTATGGACTGAATAATCATAGTGTCAGGGAATAATGCAACAGATAAAACCTTTTAGGCTCTTTGTTAATCGAATAAGAAAAAAACAATTCCAGCTTACCAAATTAGTAATATAACGTTTGGTTTCTCCAAAAAAAACTTTGCATACTAATGTGATGTTCTGTTTCCAGTATAAAACTCTGCAATACTAATATTGATATGACTTGAGTGAAAATTTCTGCCACATTTTATGCGATATCATGTAGAATAAGAATATGTGTTCCAAAAGTACCTGTATAATAGCAGGTGTTCAAACCAAACTATGTATATGCAAAAGTAAGATTTAAAGACATCATAAGCTAGTGGCAGAACTTCAATAATTAATATAAGCTTAAACCCAAACATTTACTCAAATTTCATGCATACATGTCAACCGCTTTGAGAAATGGACAAATATATTGAACATAAATCATAGTTTTAGGAGTGATGCATTCAGTGACAGGTCTTTGGTGAAAGTAAACTGAAGCAGTTTTGCATCTGCAATGCATCTACTATAAAGCCAGTTTTACCTCTGTGAAATACAACTTGGTTGTGCTTCACTGTCCAACAAATTGTAATTGGGTTGGAAGAAGGAGCAATTATAAATAAGTGTACGATGGATAACTAACTTCTTGTTCCAAATAAGCACGCAACAATAAAATAAGATAAACACTGCAAACATCTAGAACATATCCAAAAAATGAACATCTCATCAGTAGTTATCAACAGTTCAGAATGGAGCTCTCCCTCCACGCATTAAAAAATTGTGTTTGTTGCTGCATAATGCTCCCTAGTGGTCAATTATCCTTGATATTATCTTATAAAAGGTATATGTTCATATTTCTATTTATTTTTTTCATTTTATTCTTCCCAAAATTTTGACTTTCTTTTCTACATATTGTAAGGTTATCCATTTATTATGTACGCACCACACATACACTAAAAACAGATACTTGATCCCATTGTTGTTAGTTAGAGACTACAGTCAACTTTGGTAGAACTTTGAACACAGAGACTTTAAATTGTGGATTCTGATCTGCTTAAAGGTGCATATATTGCCTCTCGCTAACACAAACCCAGGAGGTGAAACAGAAGAATAATGTTAACTATGATAAATGAAAGCAACAAACTCAAAAAAAATAATAACTTAACTTTTCGGGGGTAGCACATTAGATTTTAAAAAATTGTAATAGTGGTATTTGGGACAGTTCATGCACATCAACCATTCCACCAGGTACCTGCTACTTTCTACCGGCGCGGGTACCTGATGACTCTGCCCACAACAGCTTAGACAGACGAAAAAGAATCACCTAACAATACTTGTCTCTCCTGAGATTTGACCTGTCTCCAAGATTTTCACCCACTCAATGAACCAGTAGCCTACACCCTGGATACAGAGGCAATAGGTTTCATCTCTTTGACACTAACAAGCTATTTTAGCTTAAAATCTCTTAAAATAAGCCAATCCAAATGCATAAATTTTTTATGCCCTAAAGGAAATTTACCAGATTTTATCCACAATTCCTGGGATATCAACCTATTAATTATGCATCAACTCCTACCTAGTTGAGCTCAGCTATACCAATGCCCAATTTCTTCCCATTCTATTAAAACTAATTTCATGCTATACTAATTCACCTGTCGAGCTACGCGCAAACTGGCCCATACATAACAATTATGCGAAATCTAATTCAATTATCGATCAACCGGAAACTTTTACCAATTCTCCTAAAATAAACAAGCAATTAGCAGGTTAACATAACTTTTTAAACAAAAAAAAACCTTCTGGAGTAAAAAACATGCTTGTCATCTGGAACAAAAATATCGGCACTGAGAATATTTCCTTCCCTTGATGCTATGCAATCCGATAGTCTTGCAAGGATTCCAACCACATCCTATTCATACAAAATAAATAAATAATTAATTAAAGTCCTATCTCATTTTCCATATAATCAAAATAAAAACTCATATCTCGATCTCAGTAATTCATTCAAATGTGCAAAAATTGACTACTTACTGGGCAATGAAATTGATGAATGCCATGAACCAAGGAGCTTGAGGTGGATTGAGCAATGGACCCATAATGATTTTGTGAAGTTTTGAAGGACCTATTGGCAAATTCAGAAACTTGGGAACGAGAGCTTGGGGATATTACTCTACGGAGGAAGTTCATCTTCCTCTTCCCACTCCTTTTGTTTTCGGTTTGCCAAACAAATCTCTGTGCTTTCAAAAGTAAAAATTAGTGCTTACTACTTTCAATATTAATGAAAGGGAAAATATTCAATTTTGTCATTTACATCTTGTTTTAAAAATAGTTTATATATGCATCTATTGTTATAAGTGAAAAAACAAAAATAATTAGTTCTAAATTTATCTTTTTGAATTTTTTATTTAAAAAAATATTATTTGATCTTCTTCATACGTATTTTTTTCTTTTTTAAGCAATGACTAATTTAAATTTATTATTTTAATAGTTAAATTTATGTTTTTTTTAACTTACTAGTAAAATTTACCAAATATGCCCCAATTTTTTTATATATACAAAAAGAAAAATTAGTTTTAAATTTTTCTTACTTTTTTCTCATTTTTCATTCACATTTCTTTTATTTTATTTATTTCTTATATTTTTACGCTAAAGAATGAAAAAACAATATAAAAATAAGAAACCCAAGTAATAATTATCAAATAAGAAAAAAAAAAACATGTGTGAAACAGATCATATATGTTCGTACAAGAATATATTTTTTTTTTTCAATTTTTGTTAGAAAAAAGATATATGCGAGTCACTTTTATAACGGTAAGAGTATATATAAGCCACTTTTATAATAAGTAAAATATCAAACTCTAAATTACAAAATTGATGAGTATATCAAATCATTTTTCCTAAATGAAAAAGTTGAAGTGATGCCTATATTAGATTAAAAAGAAACTTAAGTTAGCTTTTGACCATAAATTTAGAATAAAACTTGAAAGGGAAAAAAGAATAATCTGGAGTTGTGTTTAAAAGTACATTTTATTTTAAAATTTTTGAAGTATTGTGAATGGAAATGAAATTTTATCAAAAAAATTAGCCCAAACTTGATTATTTTTTTTAAAGATAAATTCTCAAAAACTGATTAAATTTCATTAACAAACAATATTTTCAATCTGTTTTAAAAATCTACTCTCAAGTCTATAGCCAAAAGGGAGCAAAACTTAAAATTTTATTCTCGAGACAAGCATAAGCAATAGCCCAATTACTTTAAGGCTCTTGTAAGAGTGCTTTCTTCACTTTTGTGTAATCAAATGTGCTTTTTGTTAGGAGAGTCAAGAAAATGCAAAACAAAAAACAAAGTGCAAATGGACTCAACTGGTACCCTTTAAGTGGTTAACACAGGCAATGGTGAATTGACGTTATGTTTGATTTAGTGATTCCACGGCTATGGCTTTGTATAGGTTGAAAGAGGCGCTAAACTTTTCGTTCATGTAGATATATACTCCTTATAACAAGGCATGAACAACAGACATGTTCTCTGCTCGGACTCTTCAAAAATGTCATCGGGAGTATGTCGAATCCTTCAAAAGTAGTGCAGTTCGAAGGATCCAACACGGATGCATCAGAGAGATTGAGCAACATAGCTATCCATTACTCTCTCTTCAAGCTAAATATGTTTACCTTTCTGGTGAAAATGAGGAACGAATGCCTATCAAGAAGACAAGAAGTAAAGGCCATCAGCACTGAAGTACATCTACATCATGGCAGTTAGCTTCAACAGATGAAGCCATGAGTAATAACTTGGTTTCACAGTCACTTCATTGAAGATTCAACACATCACAAGCAACTCTTTCTTTCAAGAAATACACTACATTGTCCCTCGGATTGAAGAATCTCGAGTTCTTTTGATACCATCGGGTGGAGAAACTGACTCACCCACCGCCATGTTTTTCATTGTCTTTGCAAGACCTGAGGTGGTTGCCTATGCCCCTCATGTTGGTGAATTCATGTGAGGACCTAATGAATATTAATTTCTCAAGGATAGAAGTTCACTACTGAAAATCCCTCCAAGAAAGCTTAAGAGTTACTACTACAAGTCTACAACCAATCAGCAGGTAGAAGTGCCCCCCAACAACATAATTGAATATACTTGGGAACATTCGTTACCATTCTTTAAAAAAAAAGCATGTAGAGATGCTCATTTCTTGCATCTCTCAAGAAATAGTAATTTGATAAAAGAAGATAGCAATTTAAGCAACCAACATAATGAACTAGTGATCAAGGTTATGAACTTCTTTCTTAAAGACAATACAGTTCACCAGTAGTTTTACTGGTGACTTGTGAAAAATACAACTTTTCATTCACCAATAACATGACTAATCGACCACCAAGCACAGTTTTAATTAACACTTCTTCCTCGCAACTGCATCTATTATAATTACTCCAGGTTGTGGTAAACCATAAATTTTATGGAAAGTGAACCCAATTATATCATCATCAGAATCACGTGCAGCAATGAGGAGCCTATAAGTACAGCTAACAAGCTGTCTAGAAATCAAAATATATACAATTACATGAGGGAACAAGGAAAAGATCAGCAACAGTAGTAAATTAGCTATGGGACAAATGTTGTAAATCATATTTGTTAGTAATCAACAGAATCACAAGAGGCCACATGACACTTATCAATAAAGCTAAGTGAATCAGCTATCAAGCCTAGGCCATAAAGCCCATTAATTAGTAATGCACTGCCCAGGACGCAGATCATGATCTTCTGTTTCAGATAGAAGAATCAAGACTACAGATGCTAAGCAATGAAAAGAGACGACAAATGGAAAAATTAGCTGAAATTAGTCGGTACCACATCGATTCTAATCAAGATACTCTTGCTTATCTAGTTAGTAGTTACTCCATTTTGTGAATTCAAATTCATGCATAGGCTAAAAGAGGCACTAAACTTTTCAATCATGTAAATATTTAACACGCAACACATGAACAATAGACATGTCCAATCCACCACTCACTTTGTCAAGCCAAATATGCTTACCTTTCTGATGAAAATGAACAAATTATTACCTATCATCAAGTTATGGCATGACACCAACACAGAATCACATCTACACTACTAGCAGTTAGCTTCATCAGATTAAACCTGGAGAAAATAACTTGGGTTCATGTTCACTCATGCATTTAGAGCATAATATTGAGTTCTTTTGATACCATAGGGCAGAGAAATTGACTTACTCACCACCATGTGCTTCGTTGTAATTGCAGGATCTGAGGTGGTTGGCTGGGTCACAATGTTGGCAGGCTCATGTGGGGGCATAATAAATGGTGATTTCTCCAGAAAAGATGCTCAATACCTACCAAAATTCCTACGGAATTGCTAGTACAACCAATCAGCAGGATACATGCCCCGGGGAACAAACTGTAGAAGGGCTGCATCTAGCCATCTCTTGTATTGAAGATAGCACTTTAAGCAACAAAGTAATGAACTAGTTTGTTTTTTTTTATATAAGGGAAGTAATTGAACTGGTTATCAAAAAATATGACCTATCCTAAAGAAACTACAGTCCAATAGAAGTTTTACCAGATCACTTATGAAACTACAACATTTCATTAACAATAACATGACTGATGAAAGACCAAGCACAATGTCAATCATACTTCTTTCTAGGCAACTGTACCCACAAAACTTGGTAACCTATTGCAATTTTTCAAGGTCGGTGGTAAAATCAAAAGTTTTGTGGAATGCTACCCAATTATCCTCACATGGGAGAGGAGGAAGGATAGGAACCTATCCAGCACAATTAACAACCCTTCTGGGAGCTAAAATACATAACAAAATGAACGATGAAGATATTAGCAAAGCTAAGTAAATTAGCTGACACCTATGCTGTAAATCCAATTCATAGAAATCATCAGAACCACAAGAGGCCATGAGCTACTTATCAGTAAAACTAAGTGAATTAGAAATCAAGTCTACGCCTAAGTCCCATTAGTTCCAAAACGCATTGCCTAAGATGCAAATCACACTGCCTAATGAAGTCTTCTGCTCAAAAAGAACAATCAAGAAATCACATATGCTAAATATTGAAAAAGAGACGAGACATAAAAAAATTAACTGCAATTTGTCAGTACCACATAGTTCTTATTAATCCACATCCCACAACTCGGGAATGTCTGCATCTTCTTGATCATATAGCCACATCAAGACAAACAACAATTCTCATGAAATGTATCAGCACAGGATTATGACGTACTATTTGATCAACAAATATACTTCTGCTTACGATATAGCTTGCATTCTAGGTAAAGAATTTCATGAAAAAAATCCACCATATGTCAAATAATAATAATACAGCGGTAGTGGGTTTCCTTTCTATCCAACTTGTGATTACCAAGCTAAACTACATCATCGAGAGGAAAGCACAATCTAAACTCTGGGAAACAAGAATCCTAGTGTTCAGTAAAAATTAAAAATATAGTTCAAGAAATCTCAATCCAAATAAGAAAGTTAATGCATTTACAACAATTGCTGAGTTGCCAACTCTGCTCTTCTCCTTGTTCTCTTTTCCAAAAGCTCAGTCTGAGTATGCCTTCATAATCTATATAAGAACCTTGTTCCTGAAAATAAAGACCATAATTTCATCTAAGCATCACCAGGTTCAAACACCATATAATCCAAAATGGACATCATTAAAGAACAAATATTTCCCTTTTTGCCATATCTAGTTTATTCTGCTTATGGGTTTTCGAGGGTTCCCAGGAGACAACCTCTCTACTTCTATGAGGTAGTGGTAAGGTCTGCGTATATTCTACCCTCCCAAACTCCACTTGTGGGATTCCAGTGGGTATGTTGTGGTTGTTGTACATTGATTAAACGAAATAAGATATTTTTGGATCAGACTATATTTTGGAAAATGCACTCTCCTAGTCATTTCAATCAATCAATTAATTTTACATCAATTGCAAACTAATCAGGTAAGTCATATAAATTCTCTAAATTCAGGTCCATCTCACTTTCAGATTAAAGACTCTGTCTTTATTTTTAATTTTTTTTATGACGACTGTGATGTCCGAGCCAATATTTGTGCCCCTCGACTAATTCCATGAGATACCTTCCACCTCCTACCAACAACATATAACTCTATCCACCAAGGCTAAGACATATAAAAGAGTCACCTAGTGTTTTTGACACTACTGGTATTTGTCTATCAAATGGGGTTCTCCAAAACAGAGAGAAACCATATCATGCGATTCATCTATTTACAAGTTCCGTTTATGTTCTTAATTAAAACATTACAAACCATGAGAAACTAGAAACTCATATTAGAAACTACAACAACTACGCCTCAATTCCAAACAAGTCGGATCCTCACTTCTGCTCCAATTAAGCTCAACTCATGATGATAATCAGAAATTCATAAATCACTAAAAAGTAAAAGAGAAAGGCAGAGACCTACGTCTGTTTAGAATAAGAAGAAGAAGAAGGAACACGCTTGTTCCTAAACATCATATAAGCAAGAGGCAATACAACGCCGATCATCATTACAGCTGCTCCCATCATGTACCTCATTGGGCTCGGCGCTTCCACTTCTACCACTGTCATCTGCACATAATGCAAACACAGAAACAATCTATCATCAACACGATTCAAAACCATTGCTTCAAATTGTTCCATACATATAGAAATCTGATCAAAACACTCAAATTACGAAAGTAGAATGGAAAAAATGGACTTACGGGCATTGTTAATTGGGGTTTATGCAGCAAAAATACGATCAGATCGAACTTCTGTAGAGGTTCTACACTGCTACTGAAGATTTGATCTGGCGAAAATTTTGCCCCTTTTATCTCTTTTTGCGTTAATTACACTTCTTGTCCCTCTCTTTTGTTCAAAAGAGAGCTTTTAACCTATACGGTTTTCAGGTATCGATTTGGTCCCCTAACCTTTAAATACTTCCAAGTTTCATCCACCCTTAACTTTAACGGCTTGTTTGGATGGTGGTTTGCCATGGTTTCATAATGTATGGTACTGTATGGTATGGTATGGTATCGTACAGTACAATACCATACCATGTTTGGATAGACTGTATGGGTTTCTACTGTTTAATGATAATTTATTGTTTGATTTGACTGTATGGTATTGTATCGTAACTTATAAATTTACAAAAATATCCTTAATTAGTATACACATTAAATTTATCAATATCTTTTTAATATTTTTTTTTTAAAAAAAAATACATAGAATCAAGTAGGGAAACATACAAGCTAATTTATCTCCAAACCATACAAACAATGTAAAAAAATAAAAAAAAGTAAGAACTTAAGAAAAAAACTCAAAAAAAAAATTTTTTATCGTGAAAGAAAAAACGGGAGGCGAACAAAAGTTTCAAAAGTTGATGCGGAGAAAAATAAGTAATACAAAAACAATATATATATTAGGGTAAAGTTTAATAAAAAATAAAGGATAAATTAAAACTATTTAGATTTAAATAAGGGTATTATTGGGAAAAAAAATAAGGAAACCATGGGATACCACCAAATTGGTGGTTTCAAAAAGTGAGGGTTTTCATGGTTACGGAACCATGAAACTAAACCATACCATACCATATAATTAATGAAACAATCAAAACAAACGTGGTTCTCTTAGTAACCATACCATACCATACCATCAAAAACCACCATCCAAACAAGCTGTAAGATATATTATTTTAATTGGATAATCATGGTGTTCGGGAGGTATTAATTACTCTAGTATTTTTAGTTTTATTGGAATATAAATGTGAGATCTCATAGTTTTCAACTCACTTCATTCCCTATTAAATTACACCATTGAGTGTATTATATTTATTTAGAATATCAGGTGATTTTAAAAAACTAATAATTAAATTGTATTTAGTATGCTTTGTATATTTTGGTAAGAAGTTTAAAATTGAGGTCTCGTTAAGTTGGGGAACAAGTTACTCTAGAATTAGTTATTTTTGAATTGTTATAACTGATCTTGAGATAAGTTAATTTGCAATTTTATTCCAATCAAACATGAGATAAACTCATCCTAAAATTAATCTCAAGATTAGCTATTTCTTATTCTCGTATCAAATATTTCCTAACAATATTAATAGTTGACGTTGAGAACAAAATACAAGAAACTTGATACTTGACAGTGATGTTTAAACATGATTTTTTTTTTAAAAAAAAAAAGGAAAGAAAATTTAAAGTTTATGAGTGAAACAACTATTTCATGTGAATTTATTTTTAGATGGAAAAATTATGCAGATAGGCAATTATATATTAGTTACTTAGCTAATATAGCTATAGTTTGGATTAATTACAACTCGCGGTAAATATCTAACTGTAATTATAGTTTGAATTTTGTACAATTCGCTCGATTTATATAAATGTTGTGCGCGATTATCCAAAAGTTGTGCACGAATCAAATTGTATAGCGAAATATACAAACACTGTGAATTACATAGTGAATTATACCAATGTTGTATGCGAATTATATAACAAAATATACAAACGATATACAAAATTGCGAATTGTGTAGCAAATTATATAAAACGTATACAAATGTTGCGTGAGTTATACAAATATTGTTATAACTATGGTTACAAAATGTAATTACCCAAACTATAGCTTATGAAGTATAATTAAGATATTTTTGAGTAGCTACATACGAAAATTTCTCTCTTCAGATCTACTAAGTTTTAGGATTTAGGACAAAAAATGTCCAGTTTTTGTATTCACTAAGGACTTATTTTGATAGGTGGATACGTCAAGGACCAAAATAGTCCAATTCAAGAAATTAAGGGACATTTTGATTATTTTCTCGTTTTTATCTTTTCCACCCTTAATTCATTTTCTTTTCATTTTCACCCCAATATTTTATTTCCCTCTAAAGTAGAATTTGAAATCCTACAGTTCTGCAACAAACTACCAAGCTCTCTCCTCTTCTCTTCCTCTCACCTTCAATTCGCTTGTAGCACAGAAATGGAAGAACGAGAAGGACCACTGTTGCACCTTATAATGGAGAAGGGTCCTCTTTCGGGTCAAAATCTGGAGTATAAACCCGGTTCAAAGATCCAGATTGGTCGGGGTGTTCGTGGCAACACACTTCCTATCAAAGACGAAGGTATCTCTTCTAAACATCTCCGTATTCAGTTTGAATCGGGGTTCTGGGTCATCAATGACCTCGGATCTTCAAACGGTACGTTTTTGAACACTATTTCAATTGACCCATCTCGACCCACTAAACTTACCGACGGCGATATTATAAAAATTGGCGAAGAGACCTCCATTAAGGTCAAAATTGAAGATATGGAAGTTGATACGGTGGAAGAAATTGAAGCTAAGGGTAAAAATACCCGACGGAGCACGAGGCGTAAGGCGGCAGCGAGCGAGAGAAGTGTTAAGGGATTGGGGGTGATTGATGAAAATCGCGAATTAGGGCTTGGAAATGGAGGAATTGGAAACTTGGGTGTGGGTTCCAAGAGAACGACGAGGAATTCCAAGATGGTGCAAAATGAAGCTGGAAGTGTAGATGAAGTTGAGAGCTTTACTTCCATTGAAGTAGAGAATGAGGGGAGAGGAAATCCGAGGAGGACTCGGGGCTCTAGGAAAGTGGAGGGTGTGAAAACTGGAGTTGATAGTGTGAAGGAAGCTGAGAATATTGATTTAGTTGATGTTGAAAGAGAGATTCAACGGTGTCTGAGGAGGACTAGGGGTTCTAAGAAAGCTGATAGTGTTAAAGAGGCAGATGATACTGTGGAGGGAACTGAAAGTCTTGCCGTAGTTGAAGCAGAGCAACATAGGAAACCCGGTCCGAGGAGGACTAGGGGTTCTAGGAAAGTTGAGAGTGTTAAAGATGGGAATGATGCTGAGGAAACTGAAAGTCTTGCTGTAGTTGGTGCAGATAGAGAGAAGAAACCGAGTCCTAGGAGGACTAGGGGTTCTAAGAGAGCACAGACTGTCCAATTAACTGTTAGTGTGGAGGAAGCTAAGAATTCTGTAGCAACTGATGTAGATAAACAGAAGAAAGAGTGTTCAAGGAGGACTAGGGGTTTAAGGAAGGAGGAAGATGCGGAAAATCTCCATAAAAAACCAGGTGAATACATGGAATTAAAGCAACTTGGGAAGGGGAAAGGGAAGCGGAAGGGGAAGGAAAGCACTACAGGAGTGATACATTCAGAGGAAGATGAGGTGATTGAGAAGTTGGAAAGAAACCAAAAAGATTGTGAAGAAGCAGTTGATAGCACTGCCAATGTGGGAGTAGAAAGAAATATGCCCGAGGTGGTGGGAGCAGAACTTGGAAGGGATGGTTGTGAGAGGTCCATTATTAGTGTTGGTGTAAACATGAGTGAAGTCCAAATTGAAGAGGAGGTGGATTTAGAGAAAATGACACTTGGAGAGTGGTTGGATTATTTGGAGGTTTTTTTGCCAAAACAAATAATTGATGCTACTGAGGAGATGATTTTAGGTATGAAACAGAAAGCAGAGAAATATCAGGAGTTCATGTTACAGCAGAAGAATGCAAAGGATTGTGACGGAATACCGAAGGGTTAGATTGACTCAGTACGAGGTTTACATTCTTAGGTAATTTTCTTTTGCATTGCTGTTTGTATCAGTGGAATTCATTTTCTAGACATACTTGAGCTTCTTATTTAGATAAATGCTACTCTATTGTATCTGTGTACAGTGACCCCTTGTTTGCATACAACTGAAAGATTCTCATTTAGTTGAAGTAATCTAAGATGTTGATAACAGAACACTTGTGCTTTGTCATTAAATTCTTATTATGTATTGTCAGTGATGAATCTGATTCATATGTATGCCCAAATGTTCAGAGATTTAGTCCGATGCTCAATGACTTCTCAGGTCTAAAGCAAGTATACTCATCATTGGAGTTCTGTCAATACAGTTCAGGAGACTACAAAAATCTTAAACAATGGGCTGTGGGGAACCAAAAGTGGGACACTGACCTGTTATTTTCAATTTCTTATATAATACAGAATAGACAGGCATTATCATTTGCAGTCTGTAACTGCATGTTAGTTATATCATTTAAACTAGATGGTGAAAGTGGAAGTGTGGAACAGGTTTTACTACCAGACTATAAGCTTAAGTATATTATATGGTCAAGAGTTTAGCGGAAATTCTAGATAAGAGCTGTAGAAGGATACATCAAGATTGTTGTTTACTGCATCTAAGGATGCCTGTCATGTAGTTTATGCACCAACCATTTATCATACAGTTTATGTACCAACCATTTATCATGTAGATTATTCCCTGGAATTGTAGGCTTTTTTTGCAATGTCAAGAAAAAATGGGTTGTTGACTCAAATAACTGATATAGGGGTATCCTCTGAAGATAATATTCCCTGTTTAGACAATAATCTGAGATTTATAGACTGCACTAAGAATCTGCTAACATATAGAGTTGGGGTTTGAATTTGGTATTGCTGATTGTCTGGCTGTTGATCCTCGTGGAAGTAGCATCTACCATTGGCTACTGTTTTGTGTCTGGCAAAAGAAAAAAATGGCAGTATCGTTCTTCAGGATGATGGAATATCTGAAATTGATATTTGCTGAAGATTAGGCCATTCCCCATAAAGATGATAAAATTAAATCATTTGCCTCAATGTTTTGGTGGTTGTTGTATTAGCGCCTCCAGTGACTGCATAAGCAGTTTTGTGAAAGACAATCGCCTCGTTGTCTATGGTGAGAGGCGAGGTGACCCTTGATCACCTTTTAGCTTTGTGGTGCTGCGATCTTCAAAAAGCGATGCCACGGCAACAATGGTGACAAAGACGTCGCCTTTTGTATTTTCTTAGAAAAAGTCAACCAATTTAGGGTTTTGAAATGTATTTTTGGTGTTTTCTTTCCACATTTTCACAATTCCACTCTTCGACTTGACTGCAACTCCAACCAATCGACTCGACTAGACTTCTCCAGCCACCAGATTTCCCTGACGACCAGCCAGACTTTTCCGGCAACTCCAAAGTCCAACCAATACCTATTTCTTCGTCAAATTTCTTCTTTGTTTCTTTTTCCTCTGACTTCAAAGTTACTTCTACCTCTGTTTTTTTCTCTCACTGTTTTGACTTTTGTTTTGTTTTTGTCTCATTTAAGTTCTAGACTTTAGTATCTACTATCTATTTCCGGTGTTTGAATTAAAATATTTGTTAATATGTTATTGCTATTGATGTTTTGATTATTTATATATGCAATTAAATATATTAATTTTTCAGTATTAATTGTTGCTGCACTTCAAGAAGGCGAGCGTCTCGCCGCTCACCTCACCTTGTAATGAGGTAGATCCTTGTCACCTTTCGCCCAAAACACTGTGCATAAGAAATATTTTTAACATTCAGAACTAGATTGTGGAATAAGTTTTACTTCCATACAAGATTCACAAGGTGAACACAAGCTGCCTCGGACACCACCATTATCCAAAAAAAGAATAAAAGAACGGATTATTTGCTGTTTGCTGCATCTTTTTTTTTTTTTTTTTTTTTTTGAGAAATGAAAGAAACTATAACGGATTATTTTAAATGGAGGGTGGCCCCATTAGCTCTTATGTGGGTTGTATGGAAAGAGAGTAATAGGAGAGATTCTGAGGGAATTGAAAATGAGTTTGCAGTTTGCACATTTAAGAAATAACCTTTTTTCTTTGATTTCCTTTTGGCGCGCCCTCAAAATTCCTTCTTGTATAGGTTGGGTGTCTTTTGCAGAGAATCGTGTTTGATGTAGATTCTCTACTTTTTGTTTTACATCTTGGATACGGGAGATTTCATTCCCATTGTTAATAATATCATTTACGGTATAAAAATGGATTATCTTATTAGCTACCACTAGATAAAAATGGATTATCTATTTTTTAGTACCCCTACCATTTTTTATATCAGTTTGTTTCCTGAAACTGTAGGCTATCTTTGCTATTTCAAGAAGAGACCGCATTGACACAAGCTGAGATTGACGGCATCCTCTGAAGATAAAATACCTTTTTTAGACAGTATCTGAGATAGACTACAGTAGGCATCTGTTAACATATTCAGTTGGGGTTCAAGCTTCTTTTTTCTAGTTCTCTGGTTGTTGATCCTTGTGGAAGTGGCATCTGCCGTTGGTACAGTTCTGTGGTTGATGAAAGAAAAAGTGCCACTATTAGTTCTACGAGACAATATTAGCTCTAAATCATGATGTTCCACATAATTATGATAAAATGAAATCATTTTCCTCAATGTGATGGTGGTTGTCATGCAGAAGAGAATGTCCTTGGGACAATGTTTTCATTAGGTGGAGCCTGAGATTCAACAACATAAAGGTGAGAAACTGATTTAATGGAAGATATTCAATTTCAGAAGTGACATTGGCAGCCCGGAGGGGTAAGCACGTTATACCTAAAGAGAAGTTTGTCCTACAAACTGAAGGTAGCAGAATGTTGTAATTGTGCATACTCTGGCAGATGGAAGTATACCTGGCTAATGCTTCTGATGCTAAAAATTTTAAGGCTGATTTACGTTTTAGTCTTTTTGCTTCTTTCTTAACTTTGACATAGAGCTGCCTCTTTGTAATGCATTTATTAGTGCTTGAGTGCTTCAGTTGGGCATACCACTAGTTCTAATAAGATTTCTCTTCAGTGTTGATGATGCAGTTTGGAGTTGTAAAATTAACCACATACATACTTGTGAGTTGCACATGACAAAATCATATCTCAGTATTTTATGGGGGACAAAAACCATCACTTGTTAACAATAGTGTTATAGTAATGAAACTAGCAAGTTCTTGAACTTGAGAAGCAAAATGATCATAGACTTTACTCAACCGGTGTGACTTAGTGGTCAATCAAATGGGTTAAGAAAAATAAACTCTCAAATAAAATCTAGGCATACACAAAAATACTCTAAGGTGATTGCTACCCATTTGTTCGAGTGTTTGGTGGATAGAGTTACTCCACAGGTCGTGTACTGTGTATTTTTCTTCGAAAAATTTCTGAACGAGTTTTCTCAATCCTGTTGAAATTTTTTGAAAAATAATAAATTCGGTTGCTCTAAAAACTGACTGAAACAGAGGCGCGACGGGCCTCTGTCACACACCGCCACTATTTTTCATTTTTGGATAAAAATTATCTTATAATCTGATTGCTCTAAAAACTGACCGAAACTATTTTCCCACTCATTTTTTTGTGCTGATCACAAATTTGGTCTCAGATTTATTATACGAGCATTGGAAGATGCTTTACACGCATACCTCTCATCTAAGGGTTTTTGTAATTTTACTGTGCGTTACATACAGGTCACAGCCGTTGAATTCAAATTGTTGAAGTGAGTTGACCTCGAGCTGTCAATAGTCATTATTTTCCCCAAACTAAGTAGTCCGCTTGGGTCACTAGTCCACTTTAAATAAAGCACACTCTGAACAAGCATAGGCTAGAGCGGAACCAGATCTTTCATCTAGGTGCATTTACCTAGGTTGACCCGATATTTATGATGGGGGTCCATTAGAATACCATCTAGAATCTAATTGAAAGAATATGTATGTTGGGTTGTATGTACCATTGTCCTTCTGGTTCGATATTTTATTATTTATTGTCATAGAATTTGTCGAGGTGCGTGCAAGTCAGTTTGCAAACCACATTTATCAAAAAAAAAATAAAAACGAGCATAGACCTTCTCACCGCTTGCTTCATTAACTTATCCATTAACTACCACCACATTGATCAAATGCATCAGAGTGTATTAAGAGTCTTTCTACTTTGTGATTTGATTTCTTAAATAATAATATGAAGAATACTAGACAAGTCAAGAGCAAATCAAGATCTGGACGCCCTTGTTATTTGTGTTGCTACTACTATAACATACCCAGTAAAATCCCACAAGTGGGGTTTGGAAAGGGTATAATGTACGCAGACCTTACCATTACCTCATAGAGGTAGAGAGGTTGTTTCTTGGGTGTTGCTACTACTACATGTTCTAATTATAAAGGTTGAAAAATCAAGAAAGCTGTTCATGCATGACCTCCTCAATCGTAACAGATCGTCCTTCCTGAACCGAAAGCTGTGCAGCAACTCCAATGGCTACTGAAACCAAACCATCATGTAAACCAACAGCAGGAGCTTGTCCTCCTCTTGCTCTTACTGCTGACAAAAACTGGAGGTGCTCCAAGTAGCTTGAACCATGATGTAGCCCATCGTATCTGTCAAAGAAAAACCGATCAAACACATTAAGAAATTATCGCGATATCACAGATTTAATAGCTCAAGATAAGACAAATGAATTACTTTATTCGCTTATCTTCAGCTAGCAATGTTTGTACACCATTTCTTCCTTCAGCTCGCGTGCCCCAACGCACAATGCTCTCAGGCACAAGTGCTTCACCCTGTTTTAAGTGTGATAAAGAACATCAAAGGATAGGATAGTTTAGAGAAAAAACCACTGTATTCAGGTTCATTCATCAGTGGACATCTTATAGAACGTCCGATTAAGTCAAGACAGACAAAGATTACAAGAAATGAGACAAGGGAGTCGAGAAGAAGAAGGAGGGAAAGAAGGAAAAGAGATTTACCTTTCCAGTATCACCTACTACAGATATTTCTTGCTCATTTTTACTTCCTTCAGCAAACATACATAAGTCAAGCATGCCACGACAACCATTGTCGAATTCCACAATTACATAAGCATTGTCGATTATATCAGGTACCTGAATATTGAAAAAAGGTAGTAGTTAAAGGCATGTTTCACAAGCCTAGTCTGCAGAAACCAGGTTACATTAAACATGCTTACTCTGCTATATCTTAATCATCCAAAAAGTTCTGTCAATTTAACCAGTCTTCAAAGCTAAACTACCTCATAGTGATCAACTACCTCCAGAGTTCCAGTATTTATAGATGACAAAAGGACCGATAAAAGGAAGTTTTGAAAGATGGATGCAACTCAAGAAAAATGTTGTGTTTATACTCCTTCAAAATGCTATTTCTAGAGATAATTCATATCCAATTCAACTTCTGCAGCTACAGAAATAAATTACCCGTCCATCATATAATTCATCTTTGTGATTCAAATCCATCGCTCCAGAAGCCATAACACGAACAGGATTAGCTCCAATGAAAAGCCTCATGAGATCAAAGAAATGACAGCATTTCTCCACCAGAGTCCCTCCAGTATTGCAGTTGAAACGATTCCAATTATCGACCTATGTAAGAAGCATAAGTCATTAATTAGCATATGTAACTAGCATGGAAGCAAAAGTTGTTGACACAATTATGAAGTACCTTAACAAGAAATGGAAATCGATGTTCTCGAATTGACACCATCTTCACTTTCCCTAAAGCTCCTTCTTTTACTATGTCTATCAGCTTAGCAACAGGCGGCATGTATCTGTACTCTAGTCCGACTTGTACCAGCATATCGGATCTCATTTTGGCAGCATTTATGACCTGATTCCATATTGTATAAAACATTTTCACAAGAATGATACCAGAGGGGAAAGAGTGTAGGCTTCATTGGTGTAGAAAATAGTGGCCAAAAACTTAAAGAAGCAACTCAAAAGTCTCAAGAAAATATCTGCAAATATTAGTGCTATTGAGTATTGATTGTTGACACTCCCAATTCCAAACAGTGCAATGTGAAAGTGTGCATTTTTTTATGCTGATCTTTTCTGGTTAGGTTTATCAGAAAAGGCGGATGCAAAATTTTGAGTTTATGAGTTCTGAATTCTAGAAAAGACAGCATCTTACACCTATTAAGTGAATTTCTTAACAAAGATACAAGTTTTTTTCGAACTCGTAGCTACAACTCTAGCTCCCTAAAGAACATATCTTAGTTTTTTAATCATCTACTGACCTTTTTGCAGTCTGAGACATTTGTGCACAAAGGCTTCTCAACCAAAACATGATGGGGTTTGGGGTGATTGATGATATCCATTAAAATCTCATAGTGAGTCATGTTTGGAGTTGAAACTACCACCACATCACATAGCCCACTTTCTAATAGCTGTTTGTGCCCTGCAAAAACCTTAATGCAAAAACAAGGAATTTTCAGTGAGTAATTTGGTACTATATAGTACTAATAACTAGGTTCACTATTAAATATTCATATTTTTAAATAACTAAGTTCACTATTAAGATCTTTTTGTTTGTTATGCCTATATAAAAAGCTAACGCATATATTTGGAGCTCAAAATAAAATCATATTTTCTTCAAAACGCATTCAAATAAAGGAAAACTTAAGAGGTATTTTCGAAAGTTCACTCCTCTTTTCGATAAATACGTCACGTGGGTCTTTTTGATAGGGAAAACAAAATAATCTCATTTTTATGACAAAGACGATAGTTCGGACCCTGCCTAGAAGTTGGCAAAAACAGTAAAAACGATTAAAATTCTATAACTGTAGAGAATGTAACAGTCCCATTTTTACTTTCGAATCTTATAGTAACAAATTCAAAAGCCAGAGCATTCATTGTATCTAGACATAACATGTTCATAGATAATTTGTGTTTGGTAATAACTTTTAAAAGATGTATTTTTAAATGTCAAATTAAGAAAAGAAAATTAAAATTATTTTTAATTTGGTAAATATAAATCTTTTCTCTGCCAAATCAAAATTAGTACCAACTATTTTTTCACTGTCAAAACTTGTTAAAAATTAAATTCATAAGCCATAACATTCATTGTATCTAGACATGATTTGTTAGTGTAACAATAATGAACTTAGCAAAATACATGGGAAATAGAGACAGGTGAATGCAAGCTATGTTGTCGGATTTTCCAAAAGTAGTGTATTTTTAGAGATAGAGAGACTATTTTCGAAAAATACGTTCATCTCAAAAGCATCATTCTATATGATGAAAATACTAGATATGAAACAAATCGATAACGCAACTTAAAATACAAAAATATCAATTTATACATTCTGAACCACAATCTTTTTTGGTTATATAAATTATTTATACATATTAAATAATTTTCTTAATACAAATATAGAATTCTGAATCAAACTATAACTATTGAATGCTGTCGAACCCGTAACTATTACATTGACTCTGACCCTTCCTCCCTATATTGGAAGGCAAAATAACATGAGGAATCTGGTATACATGCAAACTGACTCGAACATCACAGATACAGATGTAAAAGAAAAAACATAAATGTGACAAGGGATATAATTCATACCTGTATAGGCCAATCAAAAGAATCTGCTAACTTCTGTGCATATTTTTGTGAAGGGATATGTGGATCAGCAATGGCAACAACAGAAACTCCTTCAGATTTGAGATGATAAAGATTGATTAAATGTTCTCTTCCCATCATACCAACACCAATTATTCCATAATTCACTATTGCAACCATCTTTTATTATTTTTGACAGAAAAAAAAAATAAACAGAGGAGAAAACAGAGCAGCAATGTCTCCACAAATCTCTCAGAGCTCTCTATTTATATATAAATGATTTCAATGTATCTATTGTACAGTTGGCATTATATTAGTAGTAATTTTTTGATAAAAAGGGTTCAAAATAAAATGATGAGTCTGCAGAAGAAGGTTTTGGAAGATAGCAAGAAAAATATAGAGGAATTATTTGCGCGGCTGCGCGACTAAGTATGTAGGGCTGGTGAGATAATTATGAATTTATTTCAATTCTTTCGCTAAAAAAATGTTTTAATATGATTTGACGCGAAATTTATAAAAATAAATAAGACTTTTTAGTTTTACAATTCTAAACTAAAGTTATGACAAGTGTATGTATACAAGTGTTCTTTAATCTTGAGATTTTAAATATGTCACGTGAAAAACTGAAATTAAAATATAATTAAAAAAAAAGAGAAAGGGATCATTCTTTTTGAAATAGATTAAAGAAAAAAAATTATTCTATTTAAAATAGATGGAGTAAATAGAAGTTATCCCGTGTATATTACTTGGCATAAGTTGACTTGGCACAACTTTTAAAATTATTTTTACTAAACTAATTTTATTAATAATTATTTTATCTATTTACAAAATAATTTAATTTGACCTGATACGAAGTTTAAAAAAATAAAAAAGACTTTTTAATTTTTCGATATTAAAATAAAATTATGTAAAATATATCAAAATAATTTTTAATCTAATATTCTTAAAAGTAACATGTAAAAGGTAATATTAAAGCGTCGTCAAAAAAGAGATTAATCTTTTTAAAAGGTATAAAGTTATTTTTGTAAAACAAAGAGTGTACTAGTTTATATAATTACGTATTTAATATTAAAAACTTTTTAATTTATTAAAATACATAAATAAAAAATTAATTTTTTAATATAAAAGTGAAGTAAAATAAAAAATATTGATTTTATTATTATAGTTCCAACGTGGATGATAAAGACAGATTTGAGGTGTTGGACTAATAAGAAATATATCTTGTAATTATCGAATGCCAATATTAATATTATATGACTTCAATTTTAGAATATTTCTCTTATTATAATCTTTAATCATGATTATGTACGTCCCATACTTGGCTATTGTACTTCTTTTTAAAAAAATATATATATTTCATGATGGGATCCTACTATTATTCAAATAAATACATTAATATCCTAATAGAAATCTTATCCTATTTCATTGAATATAATTCTTTGGATATGGGATCCATTTGGATATATGTGCATGGACCAATATATATATAATATCAGTAGTAGCAGCAGAGTTAGGATTTTCTTCAAGGAGGATTAAAATTTTGAAAAGTATATATTTGAACTAATCGAAAAAAATTTAACATCTATTATATATAGATATAAAAATTACTTTTATTATATATAAATAGTATAATTTTACGTTGAATGGAGTTTATATGAACTCCTGAATGGCTCCGCAGCCACTTAATAATACATGCAGTCGTGGATATGTGTCACCCTCGATAATGACGTGCTTCAAGAATCAACAAGTACCTAACTTACCAATAGGATTTAAAAAAATCATTTTTTTCGCTTTTTAGTTTTATGTATGAGAAAATTATGTATGAATTAATAATTTTTATCGTAAATAATTTTTTTTATATTTATAAATATTTAATTATAAATTTAATTACTGTATATTAACGGATCATTTTCACTTCTATCTCTATTTTGTATTATTCTATAAAATAATTTTTGTCCCTCAGGGCTGACAAATTTAATTGCTACATATAATAAATTGACCATCAAAGATTATGGTAACGTTGACAAATTGATATTTTAAGTTTGAGCCTCGAAATTGAATCCTCTTTGATAAGAAAAATTCTTAATTCAAAATTTTCAGCATAATTCAAATTTTATCGAACTACAAAATAAATATTAAGCAGAGCCCTAGAAAATTACTTCCTCAATATTTCATTCCCCACATCTCTATGAACCTAATCATCAAAACTTTTATTAATATGGAAAAAATTCGTATTTATTGTTTATCTTGTTCTTGCAAGTTGCAATTTTTGAAAGTCCAAAAAATGTTACGTATTAAATACTTTCTTCATTCCATTTTAATTATCGAGACGATGGTCTTCCGGAAACAGTTTCTATTTCTACGAGGTAGTGGTAAGGTTTGCACGCATGTTACCCTTCTCAGACATCACTTGTGTGATTCTATTGGGTATGTTGTTGTTTGTTTGTTTGTTTGTCCCATTTTAATTGTCGTTTGCGTTTTTTATAGTCAACTTGATTAATTTTTAAAGTTAAATTAGATTAAATTAATTTAATATTTTAAAATAAAAAATTAGATATTCATAAACTATAAAAAAAATATTATTGATTGCAACTTTTTTCATATCAATATGATTAAAATATACATTAAAATTTTGGTCAAAATTTACATAATTTAATTCTAAAAATGAAAAATATGATAATTAAAGTGGAACGGTGAGAATACTTTGTAAGAATATCCTTTTCTTGATGGAATCTCTGTACTTTTTTATTTCTTTTTTTAGAAAATAAAAATATTTTTTCCCAAGGTACTAATATAGGTACAACTTGCCCAAGTACTTAGCCTCTTTTACGTCTCAATTCAATAGTGACACACAAAAAAAGGGACCAAATGCAAAAGAGACACAGAAAAAATACAAAATTATTTCTACTTTTTCCTAACTCATTGGTCTTCACAGATTTCCTGGAAACTGATGTTTCGTACTCCATCCGTCTCATATTAATTTAATTTTTGAGATTTTTTTATAATTTAAAATTCAAGATGAATATTTAAAACTAATTTCATATTTTTCTTTTCATTTATTTAAGTTTTATATTTTCTAATAGACTACATGACTTGCAAAATTATATTTATGATTCCACAAGGGTGACAGTGGAAAGTATGATTTAAAATTATGTCTTTAAATTTTTTTTTTAATATGTGTGCATTATCTCATAAATTAAGTTAATATGGAACGGAGGGAGTACTTTTCTTTGAAAACGAGGAAGGGGCAACGGAAGTAAAAGGAGGGAAAAAAAAGAAACTTAGGGTACATAAAAATGTACTCCGTTCGATTTATTTAAAAAGAAGTATTAAGAACATCCCTAAATTTGGTATAAGTAATTAGTTTTGTCTCCGAATTATAGACAGCTTTAGAAATGCTCCTCTACTTGATTAACTAAACTTAAATACACCTCTAATTTGCCACAAGTGTTAAAAGTACCCCCTTAGCTTGGTAAAAATTTAAGTACATAATATCACTCATGTTGCAAAATCGGGGGTGTATTTAAATTCAGTTAGTCAAGTAGAGAGCTGTTTTTAATACTGTCTATAGTTCGAGAGCGAAACTAATAATTCACGCCAAGTTTATGGTGTTTTAATATTTCTCTCTTCATTTTACTTGACTCATGTATCAACAATAAATATAATTTTACTTGTCCATTTTAACAAATTAAGAGAGCTTTATTACTCCATCTATTTCATTTTGATTGGCTTTGTTTTATTTTATTCGTAAATTTTAGCAAATCTAGAGAGTTCTACCAGTGTAAAATATACATTTAATTAAGATTTTTTTAAAGAATGTGTCAGATCAATAAACGTCAAGCCATATAACACGGAGGAGTATTTGTCAATAAATTTATCATATGTATTTTAGCATACCTAATAAATTAATTTCACAATGATAAATTAAATTGTTTGGTGTAAATATTTGGTATAGAAAAGTATTTACTGAAAATTAGTAATAATTCTTCTGCCTCATTTTATGTGATACTCTTTGCTTTTTAGTCTAACTTCCCAAAAAATATCACTTTCCTGTAATCAGAAATAATTTAACTTTAAAATTTTTGTTTTACCCTTAATGAAATGAATCTCAACGACACAAGTATATAAAGATGATTTTAGACCACAAATTTTAAAAGTGTTTATTTTTTTACTAAACACCTTACTAAGTCAAAAAAATATCATATAAAATAAAATGGAGGCAGTAGTACATTATAAGTGAGTTTAATAGAATAATTATTCTTGTTAAACCAAAAGCAAAAAAGATTTTCTTCTTTCTATTTTTTTTTATATATACTTGTTAAGCCATGTTTGTTTAAACTTTTTTCTCCTTAAAAAAGAGGTTAGATTTGAATGCCAAATAAAGAAAGAATTATATCAACTTCATTTATAATTATTTTGAATTGAAAAGGAATATTTTGTGGGGCTGCAATCCAAAAGATTTCTGTAGAAACAAGATTAATTTAGACTATAGAAAAGGTGAAAGTGTTATGGTCCATATAAGGTATACAATTTGAGTCCCACACGTCAGTATAGAAATGTACAAGATAAAAATATTTCTCAAACTGAAAAAGATGAAATAAATTAAAACATGAAGGTTAAAAAAAAATGGAAATGCATCAACTATATGAAAGAGTTTACAAGGGTAAAATAAGTAAAAAAAATTAATAAATAAAAATTCTCTTAATTCTTAAGGGAAAAATGACGCAAGTTGGCAGACATATGATATGTATTTATGTTATATCAATATAGTTTGAAAAAATTATAATTTATAGTTATAGTTAGGGTTTATTGCTATTTTTTCTCTCTTCTCTTCCTCTCTCTCTCTCTCCAATGTTTTGTAAGATATACAATTACATATACATATCAGTTGCATATATACAATTGATAGATATACATAGTTAATTCGACTTTTCGAATGAGACAATTCATTTGGGACCTTGCAGGTTCACTCTTTTTCCTATTCAAAGATCAGGCCCCTGGCTCTGTGTTTTCACATCGAGAATTATTTGCAGATGAGCTTCTTACTTCCCAAACAAATCCTCCTACATCTATATGTAAACGTTGGTTTATCAATAATACGCAAGAAAAGCACTTCAGATTGTTGTTATAGCATCTATAACCGCTTCCGGTTCAGGTGGACAACCTGGCAAATATACATCTATAGGAATTAGCTTATCGACTCCCCGAACAGTACTATAAGAATCGGTACTAAACATCCCGCCTGTAATTATACAGGCTCCCCAATAACATATTTTAGTTCAGGCATTTGCTTATATAATCTCACTAAAGAGGGGGTCATTTTCATTGTTACTGTTCCAGCTGTTAAAATTAGACCCGCTTGTCTAGGACTCGATCTTGGTACGAGTCCATAATACACATATTTGCCTCTCTCCACTCTCTGCTCTCTCTCGCTCGGCTCTCTCCTCCCTCTCTCCATCTCGCTTGCCAGATATACATATGTATATTAGTTACATATATACAATTTTTTTACAGATATACATATATAATTTGACAAATATATATATACAATTCGTTCGTCTCTCTCCTCCTTCACTCGATCTTGTTCGCCTCTCTCCTTCCCTCCAGGTTATATAGACGAAGTTATGCTGTGTAATTATATAAAATATATCTATTTGACCATATTAAATTTCAAGCATAGACTATTTATGAAAATTATGCTCTTAAAAAATTATATGTGAAGATGTTTTGATAAATATTTATGGGAAATAAAAGGAAGGGAGGAAAGTTATTTATAGCGACACTAATATCTAAAATGTTGTTGAAAGGAAAGGAAGTGTGGAAGAATTGACCAACCAACGCCATATGGAAACAGTTAGCGCCAATTTCGCTATTTTTCTCATTTTCAAATCTCCATTCTTTTCTTCTTCAATTTCTATTTTCTTCTCTCTATTTCTCCATTCTCTCCGACGTTATTGCTCGGTATTTGTGTTGATGAGAGGTAATATCATACCTTGTGGAATAGTCGAGGTGGGAACAAGCTAACCTAAAATGATCACATTATCGAGAGTTGTTCGATCTTCTTACTTCTAATCTTGATTTAATTTTTGTTTTTTTTGGTTTTCATTCCCCATATTAAGGCATTGTCTGGTGGATTCCTTATATCTGTTCAAATGCAATTGATGGATTTGAGTTGGTTAAATTTTTTTGTGTCAGAAAGCTACATGTTAGAATAAACTTATTGGTTTCTTTATCCTCTTGTTAAGTTAGATCTTCCACTTTGAGCTGAAGAACATGTTGGAGGTATGGGGTGGCTGTTTTAGGCTGCCAAATGAATTGAAATCCGATGTGCATCGTCAATGTACATATCATTTCATTACCAAAGTTGGATTCTTGTAGTATAGGAGATGAGGAAATTCTTGCGGCGGATAGTTGTTGCTCTGTTCTTCAAAGTTAACTGGAGGAAACTCTTTGTCATAGGCACTATTTTAACAGTGTTTAGAGTTGTCTTTCAAATTTCTAGCCTCCCTAATCCTTTAACTGAATGGATTATCTCTCCACCCTTGGATGTTTCATCTTACCAAGGCCTGATAAATCACGGAAACAATTCGAGGGAACTTTCACTTTCAGTAACATCTGATAACCAGTTGAAAATGAGTAAGCATTTGCCTGCAGTTGTTTCACTCAACTCCACAGCCAAAAAAAACCAATCAATAAGAGTTCTGGCTAGAGGAGAAAGACTTCCCACAGTTGTTTCACTCAACTCTACAGCCAGAACAAATCACTCAATGAGAGTTCTGGCTCGACGAGAAAGACTTCTGAGGCGTAGGAGACAGAAGAAGTACTCATTGCTAAAAAAGATTGTTTATCCGCCTCCACCTGTAGTGCCTGATCACTTACAGGTAAGTTTGATATTGTGCTTATAAGCGATTATTTTGAATTTCATATTTGCTTCTGGATATCTTGTTCTTCTCTGATGTAGTCATCTCCAGAGATATATAGCATCTTTGACACCAAATGAAGCACTTGCATATGCTAGAAGCGAGATTGAGAAAGCTCCTTCAGTCACCGATGATCCAGACTTGTATGCTCCTCTTTTTCGGAATATTTCCAACTTTAAGAGGTATGATGGACTATATTTTCTTAAATAGCTCTTTATCTGATATAATGTTACTCAATCATTGTATTTTGCTTTTGTTATTGTATGTACTATGACCGTTTTCGTCCATGAAAGAAAGATTAACGTTTACATTTTCACAAATTTTGGTTGACATTCCAGGAGCTATGAACTGATGGAACTTCTACTAAAAGTTTACATATACAAAGAAGGAGAGAGGCCTATTTTCCACGAACCTCATCTTTTGGGAATTTATTCATCTGAGGGATGGTTCATGAAATTGATGGAGGACAATCCCTACTTTGTAACTAGGAATCCAGAGAAGGCTCACTTATTCTATCTACCATATAGTTCACGACAGTTGCAGATGGCAGTTTATGTGCCTAACTCGCATAATCTTAGGCCGTTATCAATATTCCTGAGGGACTATGTGAACATGCTAGCTGCAAAGTATCCCTTCTGGAACCGTACACATGGAACAGATCACTTTTTAGTTGCTTGCCATGATTGGGTATGCATCCACATCTTTTATTCATGTCGTTTCTTGCTTTTGATATATGTTATCATCGGTTGTTTATTGTGTTTCGATTATTGTTCCTTTTCTGAATGCTCTATACTGCTTTCCTTATTAGTTGCCATGTTTTTTTCACTGTTGTTTTTCCTTTTCATTATTACTTTGATTTGCTGCACTTGAGCCGAGGTCCTTTAGAAACAACCTCTCTACTTGCACAAGGTAAAGGGTAAGGTCTATGTACTCTACCCTCCCAAACCCCACGTATTGTATTTCACTAGGTATGTTATTGTTGTAGTCTTAGCTAAATTGGCTCGAGTTCTTTCATGAGCATACTTCTACCTGAACTCTATAATCTATCATTTATTCTAGGTAGTCAGACTTATCTCATCAAAATCCGGTATATAACATGATTTCCTGGAAATATGAATGCTCCCCGAGATTTTTAGTAACTGAAAATGTAAGCTTTTAGATCAGATGACTACGCACTTCAACATGGTATCAGAGTCAGCTTCATTCCAATTCACACGCTTTACCTAGTGTTGGACCCCTTCATACATCTTCAAGATGAACTTTTACTGTTGCAGATTTGATAGTATCCCATGATTTTCTTACAACTACGTGGTTTACCAATTCTTACAGGGGCCTTACATTTTAAAGGAACATAAGGAGCTAATTAGAAACACTATAAAAGCTCTCTGCAATGCAGATATATCAGAAGGAATATTTAAAGCTGGAAAGGATGTTTCTCTTCCAGAGACCGCCATAAGGAATATCGGTAAGCCTCTAAGAAATGTTGGTGGAAAAAGAGTGTCACAACGCCCTATCCTCGCCTTTTTTGCTGGAAATATGCACGGGCCAGTCCGTCCCAAACTCCTAAAGTACTGGAGTGACCGAGATCAAGACATGAGAATTTACGGGCCTCTACCTAATAGAGTCTCAAGAATTATGTCTTATCCTGAACACATGAAATCGAGCAAGTTCTGTCTTTGTCCAATGGGTTTTGAAGTGAACAGCCCAAGGATCGTCGAGGCAATATACTATGAGTGTGTGCCAGTGATCATTGCTGATAATCTTGCCCTCCCATTTGACGAAGTGCTCGATTGGAGAGCTTTCTCATTAGTTGTTCCTGAGGAAGATATTCCTAAGCTGAAGGAGATTTTATCGAGTATACCTCTAAGACGTTATCAGGTAATGCAAAATAACGTCAAGAAGCTGCAGAGGCATTTCCTTTGGAACACAAGGCCATCTAGATATGATCTCTTCCATATGATTTTGCATTCCATTTGGTCTAGAAGGCTAAACCAGATCCAAGAATCACAGATATCATAACCCCTCTCGAGTTCTGCGTGCTTTTAACTTGCCCGCGCACTCAGTTGAACAGCAACATGAACTATATTTAAGGCCTATTGAGATGATATCAGGTACTGATCATAGCTTTTTCCACTTCACCAGAAAGAATACAAACGAATGTACTGTTGTTGATAAGTTCCATTTCTTTCTGATGACAGAGGTTTCATCGGTTGGTTATTCCACTCCGTTCGTGTCTCTTTTTCTTGCGACTCAAACATTACTCAATAGAGATGCAAGGTTGACTGGTCCAAAATCCTGCATATGCAAACAAAAGCAGCAGGAGAAGGGATATTCGGAGGTTTAAACTGTGTACATAGAAAAGGAATGTACGTAGCTGGATATGTTGTAGGACATGAAGTGGCAGTTCAAGATATGCAGTAGATTTTGTATGTCTATCATAGAATATCAATCTTCTTGGTGGTTGTATTAAATACAATGTCAATTATTTATGTATACCAGCAAGGGCGGAGCCAGGTGGGGAAACAAATGGGTTCATTCCAACCCTCTCCAACGAAAAATTATGCTGTAAATTAAGGTTAAAGTTTGTTTTTTCATGTACATATAATAGGTATAGATATTGAATCTCCTCAACTTCTTCGTATGTATACTTATTCATATTTTGGAATCCCTTGTTTGAAAATTTCTGACTGTTCTATGTGAGTGCCCTTCACCTTTACTAGAATGAATACAGGATTTTGTTGGGTCAACTAAACTCATTGTTGGCGCTGCAAACTGCATGTGTAAAAAATAAGATCACACTTATTCTTTTAACTCACACTGTGTTCGCCTTTGTTCCATGCTTAATTACAATGATCTCGTTCTTAAAGTTCATTTGTGCAAGTGTGTTCTGAAGGAAATAATTTACCCATGTTGGATTGGTCAAAATTTCTCTCTAGGAATTCCTTTAAAATAAGGAAAATGACTTTCCGAATGAAAATAAAAAAAACAAGTTCCGCCTTGTGATATTCCACGTTGATTGTGTCCTCCAAGCCCCCCAACAAGCATTATCTCTGACATCAAGCTCCTTAAGAATCTAAAAAAACGATCTGCAATAATTCTTTGCCTCACCGTGGCTTCAACAGTAAAACGAAAAGAGCAGTAATAATCCCAATCTAAACGGAAAGGCTTCGTATACCTAATCGTGACTAGAGGAGACACGGCTCGCGACAGTTTAGGGCACACGGGACTTCATAAGGCACGAGAAAGCTAATTGCTTCAGCTAGGAGCAAGAAAAACATTAAGTAGTGGAAGGACTGAAGGCTGCAAACAAGGTTGTTATATAAATTCTCATGCTGCACAAGAAAAGCCCATTTACAAACACCACAAAACCAAACCTTGCAAGCCAGCAGGCTTTTTCATTGTTTCTTTTCTTTTTGCGCTGTCTCTCAAGTATTTCTGTTCTTTTTTTGGTTCAATCCTAGACCTATCTTTGTGTTCTTCATTCTGTTATCTTGCTTGATCTCCCATGTAAACATTACCCAACTCCGAGAAAAGCTCTCCTCAGTAGACTGAAAGCAGCAATGACAAGCAACACCACTACCACCTTCTTTGATGCTAAGACCCTGAGATTTACCCTGAAGCCATGCTCTCTCATGAACCTCACACCAGCTCTGCGTAACATAAGAAGCCACGAAACGAAAGAGAACAACACAACTTTAATCATTTCCATGGGTCCGTACACGCTCCTTGCATCACTGGACAAGTCAACATATGACCAAGAAGGACTCTCTTGGCTACTCTCGATTTGGCTCAACCCAAGACTCTCGTTCAACCAGCCTGATAGCTTTACAAGCAACTTTGCCAGCCACCCAATTTCATCATCTGAGATGGGCCGCTTCATCCAATCCCCCTTGTATTTAATATCGACCATTGCTTTATTTGTAAAGCTTCTGGGTTTGAAGATTTCATCCCGCAAGTGCTCACGTTGTACAGTCTCCGTAGTATTCATAGACTTCAAAATAGGGCCACCAAATAACTGGCACAGCTCGGATTTCAGTCTGTCCAAACACTGGAGGTTTTGAGAAAGATTTTCCCCACCAATTGATTGCAGTTCAGATTCTGCTCTCAATACAAACAACTGAAAGACAGTTTGGCCTGAGTGAGTAATACAGAGACACAAGTGCAACCTATACAGAATGAATGTCTAGAATGCTAAATATTGATCACCTGGAGCAACTTTTGTCCACCATCTTCACCATCACTGAAGAGACGTAAATCTTTATTCCAGTTCTCATGCAAAAAAGAACCATCAGCATCAGTCTCTGATAGACCATCCTCCCAATCCTGACACAATGGCAACTGAATATAAGAATTGGAAAGAAGCATAACAAGTGAAGGTATTCACGCCCCTAACATAGGTCCATGATTATTGGGGCTAGCATGGATAAGCATACAACTAGGCTCTACTAGAAAGGTCACACAAACGTTCCTAACACTTTCTGGAAAATCTGATGGGCCCTGCGCATGACCAAGCCATTATACATTTGAACATTTATGTTGAAAAGATTACTTAGAACGCTTGCATTCAGAGACAGTTTCTGATCATTTCGGAAGACCATTCCTAAACTACATGACCTAATTTAGGAAGACGATAATAGGTTTAATATGGTAAACATGATACACATGAATTACTCATCTCTTTATCAAAGCAGAAATCAAATTTCAGGCCCCAAAAAAACAGTGCCAATATCATCTCTTCAAAATGGCTCAAAGATGTTGGTTGAAATTTGCAAGTGAAAGATCGGAGCACATAAGATAAAATAATATAAAGTTATTCTCATCTTTTTTCTATTTTCTTTCATTACTTCAAGGGAACGACACATCATCTACATGTATCATGCTATAACCTCTATTGCTGTTGCAGGGGTCATCATTTCTCCACTTACTTCTGATGCTCACTGACAAGATATTTCTATCAGTCAAATGAGAGTATATTTCGTTTACCAACTCTAAGAGGAAAGATCAAAGTAAAGTGTGCTAACGGCTAACAAAGAACTAGGAAATGTTGGTAAGACGAGCTACTAGAGTACCTGTAATTGCTCACGAATAGCAGGTACATATCTATTCAAAGCATTAAGCATCGATTTAGATGATCCAGCTGGTTTCGAATGGAATACAATATCCACATTTTTTATGAGATCCACCAGTTCTGTAGATGAGGTTAATATTGTTATAACCTGCACAATAAAGCATAGCTTAAAAAGGCACAAGAAGCACAATAGTAAAATAAAACATGTGGAATCCCCAACTAATCCAAAAGTCAATCAGGATAAAAACATGCAACAGAGATTTTTACAGAACATTAGAGAGTAACAACATGTGCTCTCAAGGACAGGGCAGCCCGGTGCACTAAACTAACAACATATGCTCTGAGACACATAATTGTAGGAGTAGCCCAAAATTTCGATCAACAGCTCCTGGTGAGATGCTCCAGTCTGTTCAAAATTTCTTTCTAATATTAGAAAAATTGAGATGACAGACAAACTTAAGGCTACTATGCCACTAGATCTTACATATCCCACATTCAGCTTACTATGATAAATGGTTTTGGAACGCAACTAAGAGTCTAAGACCATTGTGTCTTCTGTTCTCTAATACCATGTAAGTCATACGTCAAACTCTTCAAAAGTGTGCAACAAAACTTCCGAAGAACAAAGAACAGTTAAAATAGTATATCCAACGATTGTCAAAACGAAAATGCACAGTATTTACACAACTGAAACCACAAGACTCATTAGCTGGAGCAGTTCTCATTTAGCTAGTTGAAAGGTAAAAGTAGTCATATCAAGGCAATTGATGACCAGACATGACAAAGTAAGACTACGCACATAACTGGCAGTACATGTCATGCATTCAGTCGCTCATTATTGCAACAAACAGCGAAGCAATATGCTCCAGAAGCTTCTCTACAAAGTAACCACCAAAAGGAATTGAAAGTGGAACTGACCTTTGAAACCATCTTGACTATCACTTCTGGATCTGTGTGAAGAAACTTGTGGGCAAAACCAATAAAATGCATGACCAAAGAGCTGTAGTATAAGTAGTTAGCTAATACAAAAACTTGCCAAGAAGAGGTATAACCATGTGGCATTGATGGGGTAACCTCCTTTAACGTACTTCTATTAGAATTCCCCAGATCTGCATCAAGTTCTGCAAATTCTTCCATAGAAATAGTCCAGGGCTCCAGGTAACTAACCCACAAGGTGAACACCTGTGATGCATTCTTAATAGAACTTTCCATTGGACAATACAGGAATGTCCTCAATATAAATCTGTACAATGGCCTCTGAATCCACGAGTTCCAAGAGTTACCAGAATCCACGACGGGAACTGCATTTCTTGACTGAGAAGCATTAAACGTCCCACCAACTCTCCACCTGGGACTTTCAGTGTAGTCAACCTGATCAGTTCCATCACTTGATGCAATTGAACTTAGATTCAGATACTTGACAAACACATTTACTACTTCACCTAATCCTGAAGTAGGAGGAATCTCACCCAGTACTGACCGAAAAGGGAATGATACGCCAAATGATTTGCACAAACTCACAGGCAATGGTGAGAAATCATTATCAACTAACCAAAAATGTATCAGCGTGTTGACCAAGAATTCTGCTTTTTCAACAACTGGAGTCTCATAGGCAAAAGAGTAATGAAGCAGTGAGCTCCTGTATGGTTGATGTGCCTTTATATCATCTATAGGCACATATGCACGGAGATATGCATACAAGAGACGCATATACAAATTTCCCTCATTCTTCTGCTCCATTCCATGTTTGGTGCTTGACAAACCTGGAATTGAATAAGCCCAGTTCTCCAATCTAAACTTGCTGCTTCTCCTAACTCTTACAGTTTGAGGGCCTTCGCTATTACCTCGACAAACAGGGTAATAGACAAACCAGAACATGTAATATTCAAACACATTCAACTGAACCTGAAATGAAGAACCCTTAACTGAGTCCTCTTTCAGCCTATTTTTGAACAACGGGCATAAGTCAGACAAAACCGAAGAATCCCTCGGATTTTGAAGCATATGACGAACCCACTCGGGTAACCTTTCTACAGGAAATACATATTTAACCAGAGACAGCCCATCCGCAGCCACAATCGAAGATAGCAGCACACCAGTAGGCGATAATAAGCTGAAAATTCTACCTGTAAATGAACAACAATGTTACCCAAAAAAACAAAGACAACTCATTGCAAAACATAAAAAATAAGAAAATATAACTTTCTGGAAGCAAAGAAGGATTATAAAATCACTTTCGAAATGGATAGTGTAAAATATAGCCACCAAAAAGTGGTAGAAGAAACACAACTAATTAGCTGAAAATTCTACTTGTAAAATTGACACTCGGGATAACAGAAAATAAAACAACTAAATCATTGTAAAATGCAAGTTGAAAATACCAAAAGATACGGAGGTTTTCAAATTAGCTTTCTAATTTTCACGATAATCACCAAATAATGGCAGAAAAGACCAATAAATTAGCAGAAATTCTACCTGCAAACTATAACACAAAAATGATACACAATGCCGAAGGAAATTGTTTAGAGAATCCTAGAATATGTGGTGGGTTATAAATTCGCTTTCGAAAATGTGCAGTTTAGATAGTCATCAAGTAATGGAATAAAAAACAATTTAATTAGCTAAAAACTCAGGAGATCATAGCAAATTATGCCTTATTTGTAATGAGTATAATATAACAAAAGGGAAGTAAATACAAAATAATCAGCTCAGAAATGGAAGCACCCGGAGTTTCAGAAGCAAACCTGCGAGCTGAGAATCATTGGATGAAGCGGCGATATCTATCCAACCAGATGGAGACAACGACTTGACAGCAGCTGAAGAAGACGAAGACTCATCAAAGCCGAAAATTTTACAAATTAGGGTTGGAAAAGTGATGGAGAAGAACCATCGGGTCTGGTCAGCTGTATGCTTGTGTAGAAAGGACGCAACGGCATCGCACGCAGCGAGGATCTGCGGCGGCGACGAGGCGGCGAGTACGGTGGCGGCGATATCGGAGGATTTGGACTGAGTGTCCGTAGCGTACGCACGAGAAATCATTTTGGCATGACAATGTAACGGAGCTTTCTGCGTACTAGGGCAGGTTTCCCGTCGCGTCAAGTCGACATGAAATTAACTTGCTAGCATGGAATTGAAGATTTGAGGGTTTAGGGGTTTTTAAACGGTGGGGGTGGGGGTGCAAATGGCGCCTTTTATATGGGAGAAGAGAAAGAGGAGAAGAAGGCGTATGGGTATTATTCTGGGTCTCTAGCATTTTCGGTATAATTATTTTTCCGTGTTCAATGCATGTGAAATAAATAATATTATTCTATTTTCTTCGTTCAATAATATTTGTATTGACTTCATATATTTTTCTCACAAAATTATAAATAAAAAATAATTTATCATATCATCGTTCGAATATAATATTTTAAAATATACTAACAAATAAACTTTTATACTTAATGATAAGGTTAAATTTTTATGCTTAATGATAGGAAGGAGTAGAGATGGCGAATTAAAGTAAAAGGTTAGCAAGCCGTGGGATATTGTAGGGCAGTATTGTGTCGAGTCTGTATATTTTGTGGTGCCTTTATCTGTATCATGTGTGCTAAATTTATTGTGTTTACATACATACTATCATGTGTTTTGCATTAATAGTCGTTCTTCCTATGCATTTCTTTTTCTTTTTGTTTCGTCATATCTAGTATTCTGTTTATGGGTTGTTGAGACGAAGGTTCCGAGGAAACAGTCTCTCTACTTCTATGAGGTAGGGTAACGTCTGCGTACATTCTACCCTCCCCAGACCCCACTTGTGGGATTTCACTGGGTATATTGTTGTTATTGTTTATAAGGTTAAATTAAGAATTACGTGTATCTCTTGATTTCATAAACTGTACAAATATTATTGGATATCTATTTTAATCATAGTAGACAACTATTATTGAGCAGTGGAAGTCTAAAATATATACTATTATAAATAGCTATCCCAAAATAATTATTAATTTAGATAATAAAGAGAAAATTAATAAAAAAAAATCAATTTTGCTTTTAACATTAATTATTCTAGAATTAAGAGGCACATATATAGATAAAATTTTAATTATTTATAAGAAATATGTTAGTTAAATAATATTTTTAATTAATTTTTTTTAAAAAATTGTTTCGGACTTCATCATAACAACTAAAATGGAATAAAAGGAGTATGTAATAAAAGATAAGGATGGGAAAGAGTGTGGAGATGATGAGGATGAAAATTTTGAATATATATATATAAAGATGAGGAGCGTTCGACGATAAATGAACATAATTAATATATAATTTTCCTTAACTTATTTTTTTACTTTCAAATTCCAATAATCATTTTTCTTCAAAAAAGTTGATCAATTTAACACACAAAAAATAATAAAAAATACAATAAAAGTGAAAAAGAATATATTATAAATCATCTAAGTTTTCAAATAAGCTTCAAGTTAAATTTGAATATGATTGAAATATTAATCTTGAAATAGAGCGAAAGCTTATTATTTATTATAAAGTGAATAATTTGTATAATCAAAAATCATACTTTAATACGTGGCGTTTTGGTACCTATTTTATTGTAATTTTCTTTTCTCGGGTCCCACTATATGTTTGAAAACACTGACTTTGAATGCTAAAAGGTCTATTGTATGTTTGAAATTATATTATTAAAAAATCTTTTTCAATTGGAATTAAAAATTTGAAATTTGAACTTTGTAACGTACGTACACGTTTGGATAATATTTGGTCGAGCAGTAAAAAAGTTTTAAATTAAATTAAATATTTAAACTTTAAATTTTATTTGGACATAAAGTAAATGGTAGTTAAGAATTTCAGAGACAAATTTTAATTTGGGATCACAAGATTAAAAAAAATTACGTTTTTAAATTTTATGCCAAATTAAATTGCGTTATTTTTTTCCAACGGAGAAAGTATCTAACTTGAAAGGGCTATCAATCTGTCCAACATGATGCTGGAGTCAGATTAGCTAAGCCTGATAAAATTCTTAAGAGGAGAGTGGAAGGTGCCATTGGAGATAGTAGAATTGAGAAAGGGGAAAGTTAAAAAGGGGAAAGGGTGCTCTTTCATTTCTAGAAACCTTTATTTCTTAGGGGCTAAGTGTAATAGTCGGAGGCCTTAGGCTTCTGGTCGTTTGACAGACTGGCTATTTATTTTAATAAAACGAGCTCTCTGAGCCCAAAGTTAATTGAAAAAAAACTTGAAATATTTTTAAATTAATATGAAATATTTGATGACTGTTTTAGTTAATGTAGTTTGATAATTTTAAAATACTTTGGTAGCCAAACGGAGCAGGACAGACAATTACATGTTTTGTAAAGCTTCATCAAACAAAATTATGTTTTGAAAGGAAAAAAAATACTGCTTAGCAACCATACTTTTCTCTAATCTCCCTAGAAATATCCGAGGGCTAATCAATATGGACAAATGGAGTCTCCCCTCCTTTAATAAAACAGGCCTCTGACCCAAAGTTGAATTAAAAAAACTTGATGACTGTTTTAGTTAATGTAGTTTGATAATTTTAAAATACTTTGATAGCCAAACAGAGCAGGACAGACAATTACATGTTTTGTAAAGCTTCATCAAACAAAATTATGTTTTGAAAGGAAAAAAAATACTGCTTAGCAACCATACTTTTCTCTAATCTCCCTAGAAATATCCGAGGGCTAATCAATATGGACAAATGGAGTATCCCCCCTTTAGATAGATAAAGTTAAACCATCTAATATTATCTATGATCTTCCATGAATTGTGTCCATATTTTCCCTTTTGATATATATTAGAGCTCTAGTCTCTTCTCAATATCAAACTCAAAATTGTGACTTTTTGCACATCAACGATCAAATGGAGACTTAAAAAAATCCATTCTTTTCTTTTTGATTTTTTTAATATTCAATAATCGTATTAAAATTTAATTAAATTAAAATTCATGTATTTATAAGATTTATTTTTAAAAATGGTCCTTTTAATATGATTTTTTTTTAAAAAAAAGTTTGACTTCGAAACTTCTAATTAAAAATGGAAAAAAATCTCAAACATCTCATCTTAACTTGATTAATATATATTCTTTGCATTTCACAGCTCAAAACTCATAACTTCATAATCAAATGACACTAATTTTATCAGTCACGTTAAAAAAAATTTCGAATAAAACAGATGGTATCAATCGATAAATTGCATATATAAATATTAGTTGCGTGCCTTCACAACTTTTTGTTTGTGTGATGTGTATTGGAGAAAACAATTATAAAAATTTTCCAAGCTTATTTATTTAGTAACTCAAAGTTGTAGGTGAACAAAATATGTAATTTTTTTAATTTAAGCATATGATTGAATTACAAGTATCCTCCCACGCGTCAATTATTCTTCTTCTTTTTTTAAGTGTTTGATTGTGTAAGATTTTCGAAAAAATAATCTATTTGATAAAATATTTTTTTAAAAATAAGAAAAAATAATTTTTGTGATTAAAAAGATAAACAATCTATGATGGTATACATATCTCTCGATGGCGAAGCCACATATATTAGAGGGGTATTGACCAACACTCGTTCGTTGTAAAACTATACTATGTAGTTAGGTAAAAATATTTTTCCATGTAATGCGCTTTTTATTTTAATTTATATGATATATTTTGACTTAAAAAGGCTTTAAGTGTCGTGTTCTAGCAACTTAATTTATTGGTTCGTTGTTCAATGAATTACAAACAGTCTTACTTTATTTGCATGCTAAACGTCCGTTTCACAAAATTTGAGATAATTTTAAACTCTAACTTAATTTGTGATGGTTTAAAAACGTATCTTAATTTTAAATAATTCTTTCTTTTTCTAATACTTTGACTCATATTGAACTCGAAAAAAATTAGTTGAACTTATAATTTTTTTTAAAAATAACATTAGCATAAAAAAGAATTCTATTAAACCCGGCCACCAAAAGAAGATAATTTTATTAACTGCACCAAATATTAGAAGACATGAGGAATTTTGCAATTCATTGCAATTTTAAATTTCAAATTTGTTCTCTCTATAGCAATCGATTTCAAGTTTATCAATAGGTTCTTCTTCTCCACTTGACAGTTGTTAGGAAATAGATTCAAACAACAAAACGATTCATTAACAATAAAGAAATTATCTGAGAAGAAAGCCAAAAAGGATGTAGGTTCAATTTCAAAATTTCCAGTTTGAAAAACTTCTAAAAGCATGGAAAAAAAAAGTTGAACCTATTATTATACACCCTTCTTTAACAAATATTTTAATTTCTAATGTATTTGGTGGTTTTTTACCTTTTATATCGTGTATAATCTATACTTTTTACATGTGTATATCTGTCAAATAATTGTATATGTGTAATATATATATATATATATCTGGCAAGCGAGATTGAGAGAAGGAGGAGAGAGGCGAGCGAGATCGAGATCGAGAGAGGGAGGAGAGAGAAGAGCGAGAGTCGAGAGAGGTAAATTGTATGTGTATATCTGTCGAATTGACTATATATATTTGTCAAAATCATTGTATATATGTAGCTGATATATATTTGAAATTGTTTATCTGCAAGAAATTGCAGAGAGAGGAGAAAGGTGAGAGAGAGGAAGAGAGAAAATAGCAACAAAATCCTAACTATTGCAACAAAACTTTAACTATAGTTATAAATTGTAATTTTTTTCAAACTATAATTGTATATATATATAATATGTTTGCCTGATTATTTTATTTTTCCTTTTTTTAATAGTCATGAGAATCAATAGTCTAGCACATCCACTAATCATCTTTTGGGTAGATTGATGGGCTTTGGTTAGCACATCCATCCGGGCTTGAAGAAGCGGACCCAGTCCATAATTCGAGTCGGTTCTTTCCGAGTCCGAATTTCTTATTTCCTTGTTGTTAGTTGAGGCAATTTTTTGCTTTTTCTTCTGCTTATTGTTTACACACAAACAAATTCCGTTTTCTATTCCCTTCCTGTTCACCTTCGCAGATTAGTGTTTGCAGCAAAAAAATCATCAACTGGAACGATGGTAATTAGCCAATTTACTAAATTTCGTGTTTTGGATATTTGCATTGATTATTGATTTAGGGTTTTTTGTATGTCTGTTGTTTACTAGATTTTACTTGGTTTCAGGCAACTCTTGCTGATTCTTTCCTGGCAGACCTGGACGAATTGTCCGATAACGAAGCTGATGTTATTGTGAGTATACCCTTTTTGCTTTTTTCCGCTCATTACACTCTGTTTGGATGGTGGTGACATTATTGTTTCATGATGTATTTGTATTATATCCTAATTGTATTATTTTAATGAATATAATATTTGAATAGATTGTGCGGTTCTCCATTGTTACTGAATGTTGCATTAACAATTTAAATGATAAACCTTCGAGAAAAGTAGGGTACTAGGTAGAGCTACTATGAAAAAATAGGATAATGGATAAAGTAGCACACCAAATTGGTTGTTTCGTCGTTACCTAACATGTATTTAAATGATATGATAAAATTTAAGTAACAGTTAAAACAAACCTTGTACTTGAACTAACTATACAATATAGCGGGTAACAATCATCCAAACAAGGTGTTAGTAATTTCCGTTTCTTCATTTTCTGTTTTCCTCTATAATTTTTATATGGTTAGGGCTGGGAAAAGATTGTGGGTGGAAGATGTTGTCCATTTGGTTATGAAATTCCTTTCTTATCTTCATTTAATTTGGACTGAAATTTCTTCTCTTGATTTAACTAGGATGAGGAGAATCTTGATGCTGAACAGATGGAGGAAGATGGAGACTTGGCAGACATTGAAGCACTTAATTATGATGATCTAGATAATGTTTCCAAGCTGCAAAAATCGCGTCGCTATATTGACATAATGCAGGTTTATACAGACCTCATCTTTAATATCCTCACATAATGTCCCTAGTTATACTTATAAACAATGTTGTGAAAGGAGATCGTCTCGTTGTCAATGACGAGAGTCGAGGCGATCTTCAAAAGGCGATGCCATGGCGAGAATGGTGACAAAGGTGCCGTCTTTTGATTTTCTTAAAAAAAGGCGACTAATTTAGGTTTTAAAAGTTAACGTAATTTTAGTGTATTCTTTCCGAATTTGTACGGCTGCGCTCTTAGACTGTGACTCCAACTAGTCGACTCGACTCAAGCTCTCTAGCAACTAACCAGACTTTTCCAATGACTCCAAAGTCCAACCAATATGAATTTAGTCTTTTCTTCTTCTAATTTCTTGTTCCTCTTCTTCTTCTTCTTTTTCTTCTTCTTCAGACTTCAGAGTTACTTCTACCTCTGTTTTTTCCTCACTGTTTTGACTTTTGTTCTTTTTTTTCCTCATTCAAGTTCTTGACTTTTAGTATGTACGATCTATTTTTTGTTTCTGAATTGAAATATTTTCTAGTATGTTATTGCTATTGATATTTTGATTTTTTATATATGGAATTAAAATATTTTAATTTTTTGGTATTAATTGGTGCCACACTTTAAAAGGGTGAGCCTGTAGCCGCTCTCCTCGCCTTGTGTTGAGGTAGACCCTTATCGCCCTTCACGTAAAGCTTGTGTTTTCCAGGTCAATGAAGACTACAAACTACTGCTAGCAAAGCAAGGGTGTCCAAAACATTGCTCATAGACAATTGAGAATGTCCACAAGTATTTTTACATTGTATTTGTTGTCTTAATTATTGATGCCCTCTTCTTCTCGATTTGAATTCAAAGTTCTTATATGCTTTTTCTTATCTCTGAAGTCTAGAGTGGTGTACTTATAATTCCTGTTACCTTTTCTCTGTCGTCATTTCTGCTTATATCATGTCAAGATGGATGGGCAAGTGAAATAATCCCTGTAGCTTCCTTTTTCTTGTCTGGGTTGAAAATAGAAGGTTAAATATCCCATGTGTGTGTTAGACATTTAGAGCTTTTTATTTTCTGTTGTCCTCTTATTCTTTTCCTCCAACTATCCGCTTTTCGGACGGTGCTAGGAGTAATTTCTAATGGTGATATGCTATTAATGCTGCAGAAAGTTGAAGATGCACTTGAGAAGGAGTCTGATGTCACGAATAAAGGTGTTGTTCTTGAAGATGATCCAGAGTATCAGTTGATAGTAGACTGTAATGCCTTATCAGTTGACATCGAGAATGAAATCGTTATAATCCACAACTTCATACGTGACAAGTACCGATTAAAATTTCCTGAGTTAGAGTCACTTGTTCATCACCCGATTGATTATGCTCGGGTTGTTAAAAAAATTGGAAATGAAATGGATCTGACTCTTGTTGACTTGGAAGGACTACTACCCTCAGCTATCATCATGGTTGTGTCTGTTACAGCATCAACCACCAGTGGCAAGCCATTGCCAGAAGATGTTTTACAGAAGACGGTGGAAGCATGTGATAGAGCCCTTGCTCTTGATTCAGCAAAGAAAAAGGTTCTTGATTTTGTTGAGAGTCGAATGGGATATATTGCTCCCAATCTTTCTGCTATAGTTGGGAGTGCAGTTGCTGCAAAACTCATGGGTACTGCTGGTGGTCTCTCTTCGTTGGCAAAAATGCCTGCTTGTAATGTCCAGCTGCTAGGTGCCAAAAAGAAGAATTTAGCAGGGTTCTCCACAGCAACATCCCAATTTCATATAGGTTATATTGAGCAAACAGAACTATTTCAGAGTACACCTCCTTCCTTAAGGATGCGAGCCTGTAGACTGTTGGCAGCAAAATCTACTTTAGCTGCACGTGTTGATTCTATCAATGGAGACCCGGCTGGAAAAACCGGAAGATCTCTTAGGGAAGAGATCCGTAAAAAGATAGAGAAGTGGCAAGAGCCGCCTCCTGCAAAGCAGCCAAAGCCTCTTCCAGTTCCTGATTCTGAGCCTAAGAAAAAGAGAGGTGGCCGCCGGCTGAGAAAGATGAAAGAAAGGTATGGATGTTTCCACTTCATCTCAGTGAACAACAGTTTCCAGAGTTATATATGGTGAAGCACATGTTTTTTGATTAACATATATGCTTCATGGTATTTCATCAGATATGCTATCACGGACGTGCGGAAGCTAGCAAATAGGATGCAGTTTGGAATACCTGAAGAAAGCTCCTTAGGTAATACCAACCAGCTCAATGCAACCCTCACCTTCTAAATTAAATAGAAGTGCACAAGGAAGAGAAAAAAAAGAAAATGGAACAAGTTTGGTTAAAACTGTACTTGAATTAAATGCTTTCATTTCCCAAGTATTGTTAGTGGTGATTGACGGTCATGTTGTTTGCTAACTGCATATTGTATGAAATCTTTGATGTATATTGGATTACATAACTCATGCATGCGGAATGATTAGGTATATAATGTCTGTTTGTACAAGTTACAATTTCTTGCGAGTTTCCATAATTTTGTGAGATGAGAGAGGACTCAAACCTAATCTGAGATGGTCAGCTCCTGGTGATTTTTAGGATTTTGTTTTTAGCTATTTTTTTTGGGTAATGTAGATCGGGACTGATGTTGTTCTTCACTTGATCTTCCTGGAAACTAGGGGATGGACTAGGAGAGGGCTATGGCATGCTTGGTCAAGCTGGAAGTGGCAAGTTGCGTGTATCAGCCGGTCAGAGCAAGCTTGCTGCCAAAGTAGCAAAGAAGTATGTCTTTCTTCTCTTCTCTTTTCCCAGAAAAGGTCTAGCTTGTTCAACATCGCGTTTTTAATTCACTCTATGTTTGTCTTGCACCTCTCTGTTTCTTATTGCTTGACAATTTTCCAGGTTCAAGGAGAAGAGTTATGGAAGCAGTGGGGCTACATCAGGCTTGACTTCAAGTTTGGCCTTTACTCCTGTGCAAGTAAGTTCTCTTTTGTTGTTTTATTACTTATTGGTGTTTCATTCTTGTCAAGCAGCTATCACACACGAGATTCTCTAAGGTAATGCATGTGGAGTCAGAAGGTGCAGTTGTTCAGCATCTATGTTTCATGTGATGTTTTAAGACCCTTTGTGAAATTGATCTATGAATAATTCTAATGCTTTCCCTTTCTAGCATAATTGCTCGTCTGTCCATGATTCCTGTAGCTTTATCAACAACAACAAAAAAAAACTAGCAAGTTGTTCTTCCTGCATGGTAATAAGAGGGTCATCATCATTTTTTATCAAGCAATAACAAATGATGAAACTGGCATTTGTTTGTCTTTATTCTATATTTCCTTGTGAGTACCTTCTGTTTAGGTCTTGTGTGCCGAAGCGCCTCCCTGTTTTGTCAATAATAATTCTTTTTACTCATCAGAAAAAGAAAATAGTGCATTTATCAGAAGGTGCCAACTCTACTTATTTATTTGTTTAAATCCTTGGGGGTTCAGGAGGATGTAATGTCTAGAAATGATATTGATGAGGTTATTTCTTAGTGTCATATTTTTCTTCTTTGTACGTAAATTTGTTGCACTTGAGCCGAGGGTTTTTCGTAAACGACCTCTCTACCTTCAAGAGGCAGTAGTAAGGTTTTCGCACACTCATCCTCCCTAGGCCCTACTTGTGGAATTTCACTGGGTATGTTGTTGTTGTCCCAACCGGCCCAAGGTTGAATGGGCTGAGTTAATAATTAATAAGCAAATGGGTCAAACAGGGTATACCCGCTTTGAGCTCTGTTAGAAGACTGGGTTAGAATGCTTCATAATGAGGTTATCCCATGGGTTGGAAAGCACTCGCAGTCCAACAGGTCTGGTTAGAATGAAGTTTTCTAATTTCTACTGGACTCCTCAATTCTCTGCACCTTCTTGTCGGAGAAGCCTAGCAAGGAAAGGATCTTTTGACCACTCAGTGCCTTCGCTGGTAGACTCCAATGAAGTTGCTGCTGATCCTTCTCCCATTCTCTAATATCTACTTCTCTGTCTATAACCCATGCCAAGATTATATAAAGAAACATCAATCTGTATAGAAGGCACCTCACAACAACAGGACTATGTACTCAGTTTAGGCAACAGTCTAATTGTTAATCCTTCCGGAATATGTGTGCTATGCAATTGCAAAATGATTTGAGACGACTTGAACACTTTTTTCTTTGTCGAGGGTAAAAGTATCCATGTTGTCCCAATCTTCACGAGGGCACAGCAGGAATCACTATGTAATTTATGGTTCCGCGGAGTTTTTGCCCAGTACTATGTAATGTAGGTGGACGGGAATAAGCTTGTCTACATGTGCACTTTTTAAGTTTTTAAGGTTGCCCCTTTCCACTTGTAATGCAAATTTGGTTATTTTCTTAAGATTATGTTGGTCTATTTCAGTCAATCCCTTTATTTCCTACCCCCTTTTCTTTAAGTACTTGGTTATCCTGATGCTAACGTTAATGTCAGGGTATCGAGCTATCAAATCCTCAGGTGCTTGCAAATCAGCTTGGCAGTGGAACTCAGAGCACCTATTTCTCGGATACTGGAGCGTTTTCTAAGATTAAGAGAACATGAACCAGACCTAGTGGGCGCCAAATGTCCAGGTTCTTTCCGATTCGGTGCAGTAAGGCTCTGTACTGAAATGCTAGCTTTTGTTTTTTCCTGATCGTGTTTTTGATAGAAGAAACACTATGTAAATTGATACATCAGATTTATAGCATATATGTACATCAGGATTACTAGACCTGCGAATCTAAATACTCGGCTGTATTGTCGCCTGTCCAAATGATCGGCATCTTTGGTCAGTAATCGAAAAATATAAAACATCGCACCTCTTTGTTCCTCATCCTAACAAATGGATTTGGTACAGTAATTTCTTTGCATCAACTTCAGTGAATTTGCCAAAAAAAATTACTCTAATAAAATCATTGAGCAGAACAATGTAGAACTAGATATTGGACTAGTAATGTGACCAGACAAACACGAGTTATGACCAAAAGCACTTAACAATGGTTAACTTATGACCGATGATGAAAGGGTAAAAGTAAAAACTAATCATATGCACACGCAAGTTATCTGATTGGACCTCGTACACATATGCCTTACATGTGCTCTTTTCCTGTGTTAATGATTGAATTTTGTCGTCCTCCAGAGTAAGTGTTTTGGTTGTGAGATTTATACAATGATTGACAGAAGAATTTTGATTTCTGCCAGCATGACAAATGGGTAAGAAAGCTTGACTAGGACAGGCACTGCATGCTTAAAATGGAACAATGATTATCTTGTACAACTAATTAAAATTGTTGAGAATGAAGTAGTCATTATGTAATATATGTGGGCACATAATTCAGTTACATTGTCATTCTTTTCATGTCTTGTTTAGACTTGGGGTTTGTTGGTAAGTATGGTGGCATCGTGTGAGATTATTGCATTGGAGGTTACCTAGTACAGTTATATTCATATTGCCATTGGCATACTCGACCCTAATGGAGCGTAATTTAAAATGAGAATTAGAATTGAGGAATGCATTTGCACCTCTTTTCCGGACATGTGGAATAAGCTAATAAAAATAAAAAGTTTTTCCACCATTAATCAGTGAAAAATTTGTGCTATATTTTTTATCGAACCAGCTCATTTTTGGAGTTAAGTTAACTACCGTAAGATAATAGATGTTAAGTTGTTAGTCATAGTTCGCCCATTTATGGGCGAACTATTCATTTTGGTATGTGTTTTAGAGAGGGTTTGGTATTTGAAGTTCAAAAAGTGTTCATTTTGATGCTTGACTCAAAAATAGATTCTCATTGATATAGTGGAAAGCATCGCAAGCTTGATGATTTTTCTATACAAAATATTTACTATTTCTTTTTTCTATTCATACCAATCTAATCAAGTTAACTACGAAAATAATCATCAAACATTTTTCAATAGAAAAGCAATAATTTCTTAGTAGTGAACATTGGAGCTCCGTTATAATCAAGAGCAAATACGAGACGATTGGAACAGAAAGGGAGAGAGTGTGTGTGCGTGAAGCAAGTAAATGTAAAGAGCACGCTAATTTACCTCCTTATAAGGCACGCCAAGAATAATATTTCTCCCCTTGTAGTCTAGTCTAGCACTATAAGGGGTGGTCCAATTAATTAAATCCAATTATTCATTACTATGGCTGGTTTTCTTAAGTTGGTCAATACATCTTGTGGGAAACTAAAAGTTCCTTGGGGTGAAATTATATGCTGAGTGACTAACTATGGTCATAAGTTAACACATGGAGTGCATCAAGTAACTTAGCGATCGATAAAGTGATTGAGCGTTATGATTTTTTAGCAGAGATAAAAATATTAGGTGATTTTTTTATTTATCTTGAACGTCATAATCATCTTCGCTATCAATGAATCTCAAAAAGATCAAGTGATTTTTCTCATTTGTCCTGAACATTACAATCATCTTCACTTTTGACGAATCTAAAAAATACTAGGTGAATCTTTCCATTTATCCTGGACACCACAGTCATCTTCACTTTTATATGAATCTCAGATAACCAGGTGATTTTTCCTATCAGTCATGAATATCACAATTACACCACAATCATCTCTATTTTTAATGAATCTAAAAAAAATACTAGATCAATCTTTCCATCGGTCCTGGACACCACAATCATCTTCACTTCTAACAAATCGTACACGATGTTTAAAGTTGAGTTACTGATTAGGCTCTAAAGGAATACATGCACAACCGTTAAACTTTTCAAATAAGTTTTATTTAGACACGTGGACTGTGATTGATTTTGATTGAGCATCTAACACTTGATAAAGTGTTCTCATCAGACTTTTTCAACTCAATTTTGGAAAAGTTTATGCGTGTATTCAAGTGTTCATTATTATACATATAAGTTAATCATTTAAAAATGTATTATCTTCTTTAATCAGATGCATTAACCTCAATGAGTCATATTATGCATGCTTCAACTCATATTATTGTGTTGAAATTAAAGAATGTGACATATTTCATGTGATTATGTAATGAACATTTGAGGATACATACAAAAGTTCTTTAAAAATTTGATGCAAAAATGTCCAATATGATCTATATCATATATTACGTGCTCAAATAAAATATGACATAGTTTAAATATCTAAATAAAATTTACAGGAAGTTGATGTCTTGAGCAAAAAAATTCTTTATCATTGCATATTTATGACACCATCCTGTACTAGGATATGCTAAAGAGAGCTGATTAATTCTTCTCGATTTTTTTAGTTGTCATAATTTTTTTTTAAAAAACGTTAAATAATAAAAAATTTACCTAATATTTTAAGATGTATTTTTTAATTATATATTATGAAAATATTCAATTATAGTACATTTCATTATAATTATGAATATCCAAATTTTTATTTTAGAATATTAATTTAATTTAATTTAAATTTTAAAAATTAATCAAATTAACTCTCGAAAAATACGACACAATCAAATTAACAAAGGGAGTACTAATTTAGCAACCATGTGGTGTTCTTTTGTCTTTTTCCACTACTTTTATTTCTTGTGGGGATCCATATATAGTGTTTCGGCCTTATTTCATGTGGTACTTTTTTTTTAAATTTTTTAATAAAAATTATTTTATTATAATCAAAATAAATGTAATCATAAATTTTGTTTTATTTCTAATAAAATGATTTACAGTCATATTAATATCTAAAAATTATTTTTAAATTTTTATCTAAACTTATGGATTTATACAATTGAGAAGAAGCCAAAAGTGTCCAATTGTGGTGTCAACATAGTTGGGCAGTAGCATGTTCCATAAAGTGAGGAAAGTCCCAAGTATAAAACATCAATGATGACTTTATTTTTTTTTTGTACCACCACTTATATTATGGATAATCCTAAGGAAAAAAATAATTTGTCAGTGGTGAAAGTTAAAGTGTTACTACTATTCCAATTGATTATGACACACTTAGCTAGCTAGCACACTCTTTGGACTTTGACAACAATCTATGCACAACTTTTCCTTACAAAAAATCTTTATGTTACACTCAAATACCCTAGTGATATTCTTTGTTTGAAAATTGCATGGCTATTATACTAAGGTCTTGTTATATGCGTTCTCCGTTTAAAAAAGAATGATGTGATTTGATTTAGCATGAAATTTAAGAAAGTAAAGAAGGTTTTTTAATGTTGTAATCCTAAATTAAAGTTATGTTAACTATACCAAAATATATTTTAATCTTGTAGTTTTAAACCTGCTACATGAAAAAACTGAAACTAAAATGTTGCTGAAAAGTGAAATGAGTCATTCTTTTTTTAACAAACTAAGAAGGAAAACATGTTATTCCCTCCGTTTCATTTTATATGGCACCATTTAATTTGACATGGTGTTTAAGAAAAGAAGAAAGACTTTCGAAATTTGTGATTTAAAATCATCCATAGATATTGTGTGATTGAAAATAGTTTCATTAAAGATAAGAAGGGAATTTTAAAGGTAAATTATTTCTGATTGTAGTAAAGTGACATTCTTTTTGGGACGGATTAAAAAAGAAACGGTGCCACCTAAAATAGGACGAAGGAATTATCTTTTTTTTTTTTAAACGGAGGGAGTATATGTTATAATCCTCTTTTCTCAGTTTGTTTCAAATTGTAAACTTAATTAGTCTCGTTTCCTTCGTCTTGCTTAATATCTTTATTATTGTTGTGATAAGTTTCCTTCGAATTGCCAAAATTGATCATCAATTTTAGTGTTTTTTTTTTGGAATCAATACAAACTTAGGTAAATATAATGCACAACAAAAGAAACATACATACAAGTGAAATGACCTAATTAATTATCTGCATGCTTTTATTTATCCCTATCTTCTGTACTCTTCTTTTCAATTTATATAGCATAGTTTAATTAGTTAGAGAAGCTTTTTTCAGTAAAATAATTTTTAATATTTCATGGGTCTGATATTTTTGAGACGAGACTCTTCCGAAAACAGTTTCTCTATCTCTATGCGGTGATGATAAGGTTTGTGTACATTTTACCCTTTCCAAACCCCACTTGTGGAATTCCACTGAGTATGTTGTTGTTGTAATTTTTAATATTTCATGATATTTAACTTATTATTTAAACATATCATATCATTGGATATATATATAGGAGGGAGCTAGCATTGCAATTATTTGTTTGATAAAATTCAATAATTTATTGAAAAAATTAATGAAATAAAAATTATAGTTGATTCACTTTTAAATTTATAAAGATATCATTCTTTTTATAAAACAAACACATTGATAAACAGACAAATTAAAACAAGAAAGCATTCCTGGATGTATAAATTGCTCCTACTTTGGATTGCTTTAATTAATTAATTAATTAATTATCTTTTATTTTGTAGGTTTAGTCTCAAAGAATAGTCAAATCAATCTCACCTTTTTCTTTTAATTTCTTAATTATAATTTACATAAAAATGCTTGGAATTTGGTCTTGACACTTTCCATCTTTTGAATATCTTTATTTTTCCACATGGATGATACATTTCTTTTTGCAGAATTTAGCTTTATTCCTTCTATATCACAATCTTTTCTTCTTTACTAATTTGCCATAATGATCCCTTTAATTAATTAAAATTATTAATTAAACATGTGATTCAATAAGTAGACCTCTATTATAACCAATGAGTCGCAGTTGTTATGATTAAGTTGATTGAGCAGAGGATTTCTCAAATAAAGAATCTCAACTTCGAAAGTCTTTGTATGCATACGAGGCTTGTCTAGTTCCTATATGATTTATGAATTATTACACTAGAGCAAATTTACTCTGTACGCACCTGAAGGATATTAACTGCTTAATCCTTATCATTAAAAAATTATGCATTAACCACCTCACAAGGATGTGTAAAGGTGACTTGTTCTAGTTATTAATTACAGAAATTCATAATTAACTTTTTCCCTATTTGGAGGGTCTTTAATTTATTACTTAAATTAAAGATCGTAATCAGACCTGCAGATACTATATTTTATTTCAATCATGAAAAGCACATTTGAATTGATTAATTAATAAGGACAAGCTCTAATGGCTAATTAACATGAACCCACAAAAAGGAAAAGAAAAAAAGAGAGAATATTAATGCAGAAACTAATCATGAAAGTTTTAACTTATTTTTCTGACAATATAATTGTTGTGTTTTTTTTTTTTTGACATTTGACAATTAATTGAGAGGAATATAATGGAGTCTTTGTTAGCATAATTACTATGAACATTGGTCAAATTTATGAAATGTAAATATGGGGTTGGCTACTTATAGGTTGTTGAGTCGAGGGTTCACAGGAAACAATTTTTTTATCTCTTACGAGGCAGTGGGAAGGTCTGCGTACATTTCTACCCTCTCTAAACCCACTTGTGAAATTTAACTGAGTATGTTATTAAATATGGAGTTGCCTAAGATTTAATATAATACAAGGTTTTATAATGTTTTGACTTCGAGAAATTACCATGCCTTTGGATCTTACCTTTAAAATAAAATAAAATAAAATAAAACAATTAGTGCGTCAACTATTTTACTAAGCATGACTAGTTCTACTAATATAGATAACTTTGTTCATCAAAATTTAAGCAGATGAGATAAATAATTTTTTTTGTCCAATATTAATAATAATGTTATTCGATATTTATATATTGATGAAATATAGTATATTCTCAATGATCCATACACCACCATTAGGAAAAATAACAAATAATTTTATTTTTCGTTGGTGAGATAAGAGGATTAGCTGAATTTATTCGTTTTTTGATCGATGAGTAATTGATGGGATGACTGAAGTTCTGACCATCTATTAGAAAAAAAAGAACATCAAGAGGTTAATCATACTTTGGCAACTTTACGTAAGACAGAGTTTGATTTTTTTGGGGTGATAGTGGAAAAGTTGATAGATAAGTCACTCTTACTGTCACTCTACAGAACCGTACATGAAATTTTCACCTCTTCTTTTTGAAATGAAAAAAAGAAAGGATAATCATAGATCACTGTTGTCGAATTTCACTCCCTTCATTAACTTGAATTACTTGATGGTTTAAGACTAAAGTTACTTATTAGTAGGGTATATAGGGTGGGAGTTTTGGGTTATGTTTGGGGTGGGGGGGATAAAAATGAAAAGAAAGTAAGAGAGTTAAAAATGCATTAATTAAAAGCATAAGAGAATGTAAATGATTAAGGGAAAAAAAACCAGTCATAAAGAAAGACAAAGATTGGTCTCTTATTGCTACTTATTATTATATTTCACTTTATAGCCTCACACTTGGTACTCTTCTCTTATGTTGCAAGCCATCCACCATTTGAGTTTTAGTTCATTTTAGAAAAAAAATATTAAAAACTTTTCTAAACTCGGTACGAATTATTAATTTCATCTCTGAACTATTGATGGTGTTAATAACAATCCTCTACTTGATTAACTAAACTTGAATACACCATTAATCTTGTACTAAGAGTGAACCACACCTCTAAATTCTTGCCAAATTAAGAGGTGTTTTTTTTTACACTTGTGATAGTTCGGGAGTGTAGTTAGTCAAGTAAAGGGGTGTTTTTAAGATTATTAATAGTTCGGGGGTAAAACTAATAACTTGCATCAAGTTCAAGAGTGTTTTTAATATATATATTTTTTTAATTTTAAGTACTTACCCGTTTCTTTTTAATCAAACAGTTTGAACTTTAACTAATATTCGGATGCATTTTTTCATCATAGTAATACGAAAAAAATTATAATTTGTAATACTTTTCGTATACTTTTTGAATATTTAAAATTTTATTTTAAAATATCGAATTAATGTGATGGAATATAGCTATCCAAAATAGTCAAATTGACTCTCAAAAAACGCAACATGGCAATTACAGAAGAACGAAGGGAGCATTTCATACTCACTATTAGCATGGGAATTTATGTATATTTTTAACCTATGTTTCACTTCAATTTCATTCATTATTAGCCTCTACCCCTGATTATTTTATGATGATATGATATGAATTTAAATGACGAAATAAGGATTCATAGCCAACATTAATATATTGGATATTAGATATAATTAGCATTTTATTTTTATATTTATTTTCTAAACGATTCAGATAATCAAATTGTAACAGAAGAAAAACGCTCTAAAAAGAATATATAGTTAGATGAAAAATTATGATAACAATACCTATAACTCCTTGTAACTAATTAATCACGATCAATGAAAAAAGTGTATATTATTTATTAGTTAATTAATTAATTTATTAAATATCAATTTGAGGCATACTAATAATTATTGTATGTTTGTATATCAATTTAGAGGACTACTTGAATATTTTTTTCCTCATTTAGTTCTAGTATCTATATTTAAACACGATAAAATTTAAATTTTAATTATTTCATCATGATTTATGTTGATCTATAGCTAACTATTTCTTATCAATTAAACCAATTTCGTGTTGTGGATATGTTTTATTTATCCTTAACACATTCAGTAAATTATATTGATAGAACATTAAGTGGTCATCAGACGCAGGATATCTCGCTCGCAGACTTGTTGAAGTAGTTCAACACATTGTTGTACATCAAAGAAATTGTTGTAGGGTCAAAAATAATAATAAACAACAAAATAGAAGCGACGTCTGGTTCGCCAAAGTACCACTGCCACCAGGGCTTACATCCTCCTATCGCCTACTAGCTGCATGCTTTATATACCTACTGTTTTTATCGATGGAAAGACCGAAGCACTGGGAACAACTTATCCCAGGATTAGTTATCCTCGAAGTATTTATCCCGAGATAAATTATCCGGCCATGTATATGGTATAATTTATTCCATCACTATGATATAAATAGTGGGATAAATTTTTTCAAACTTGACAGCAAATAAAATATCAAAATTTTATCCCTTTGCTAATTTTTTTAATTTCATAACTATTTATTCTTATCCCTCGCCCCAAATTAGCCTGATGAAATTAATGAAGTTGACATATATCCAAAGAGAAAGTACAATGATGTTATGTGTCACTGCTGTAAACAAATTAGCAATTAATACATTTCCTAATTTTGGAATATCCAAATGTATCCTTTTGTATTTTTAAAGTATGGTAGCATAAAAATATCTTATTTTTAATTATTACCATGTGAAAGTTTCTTTCAACCTTGATTTTAATTTTAGGCATGTTCCCATGTTCACAAACACTTCAAATATCCCTTATGCTCTCAAATATTAATCTTTTTGGTCACTTAAATTTGTTCCAAATATTTCACGTTTAGAAAAATTACAAGTCATTAATTACTTTTTTTTAAAAAGAAGAAAATCAATTATTTTTCTTCTAATTAGTGATGTGATTATTAAATGAGACTTTTTCAAAGGATTTATAGAAGTTTTCTACTCCCTTTGTTCACTTTTACTTGTTATTGGTTCGTTTTTCGAGGTCAACTTGATTAAACTTCAAAGTTAAGTTGAAGCAACTAAATTTAATATTTAAATCTAAAATTTAAATGGTTGAAAACTATACGAAAATTTTTATAAATTGCAATCCTTCTCATATGAATATGATAAAAAAACTACATCTTAAAATATTGATCAAAATTCATATAATTTGAACCGGCTACTATTATTCAAAAAATTACGGACTGGCTGAAAGACTATTCTCAGCTTCTTGACATCAGATCATCTTGGACGTTTACTGATTCTATTCTTTTGGATGCGCTCTACATTCATCAAGCTCTTTATAAGTGAAATGTGATAAATAAAAATAAATGAATAAAATAATAGAATATCATTTGTCCAAATAAATACAAAAGTTTTGTAATAAAATGCCATTTGTCCAAATTTTTATTTGCCCATTAATTAATTCTCTTTTTTAAAGGCAAAGAAAAGAAATGAAAAGTGAAAGAAAAAGGAAAACCTCTTATCTGACGTAGCAAAAACTTTTTTTTCACATGTTTTTTTTTTCTTTTTCAGGGAATATAAGCTCTGATTTGCAGAAGAACAAAATATTTTACGTATTTAAAAATTATAAAAAATCTGTCAAACGTGCATGAAATGATAAATTTCACATGCTTCCCGTAACCCAGTTGTTGTTCCTTCCATTGTTAGTAAATTAGTATTCCCCTATTTTTTTAGGCAAATAAAAAATAAAATAATAAGTGCATGTAATAAATAAAAAATTAAAATTAAAATCAAGAAAACAATTTATTCATCAGTTATTTACAATAAAAAGGTTCCCAGTAGGTCGATAGCATTTCGCATAATTTATCGTTGCTCCAGGACCCGTAGAATAAGAGGTTCATTACTATTTTTTTTTTCATGAATTCAATAAGGTAAAAAACAAAAGTTACTTATCAGTTTCACTCTTTCTCTAAGCATACTGCAGAGACTTCATCCATGATCTTCAATTATTTTTCATGCAAATGAATTTCTTTGTCGAAAAATTATATTGATACATCTATGGGACTTCCAATGCAGTTTCATTGCTCTAATCCCACATTTAGAGACCTTCGATTTTCATGCATCCATTCAGTTAAATCTCTTTTGTTAAAAAATTATACTGTTACAGCTGTGGGGCTTTGGGTATAGTTCCATGGCTGTATTAATCCCACAAACAGAGATGTTCTTCAGGCCAAAATTCACAGTAATTAAAGCCATAGCTTTCAGCTCCGACCAAATCCCATGGTGAATTATAGTAACAGAATTTATCGAATTTTTGAGTAAGATCGAGTAGAAGATCAGGCAAATCAAGAAAAGGGTCCTCGTTATTACTCCTCAAAGATGATTCTATTGACTCTGTTTCTTCATCAGGAGAACAGGGCATTTCCATTAACTCACTTTTACTCTGTTTTTCCGCAGAATTTCTTGGAGAAATATCCAAGGCTGCAGCCTTCGCGGCTGCAGATTGAATATCTTTAGGGAATTTCGAAGCTGGTTTAGGAAACTGATGGGCTAATTCAGGGAAATTGAGTAGAGCTGAGTGACCTTTAATGGCGATTGCAGCAACATCATGTGCTCTGGCAGCCATTTCAGCTGTAGCAAAAGTACCAAGCCAAATTCTTGATTTTTTCCTCGGTTCGCGAATTTCAGACACCCATTTACCCCAGCTCCGTTTTCGAACACCGTGGTAAATTGGGTGTTTTGAATCATCAATTTTGTTGGGTTTTTCAGTAATGTTGCTGGATTTTGTTTTCTTGTAGGGATTGATTTGTTGTTTTGATGATGCTAAGGTTATTGGTCTTTTTGTTAGAGATGAAGACGAAGTTGATTGATAGTGATTGAAAATAATGGGAGAATGATCTTTTTCTTCCATGGGAGTTTTCTGGTGGAGAGAGAGCTACAGAGTTAGCTTCTTATAGTGTTTTGGTTCTTGGACTTATTGGCACTTTTTATCTTTTTTACTTTAGGAATAATCCCAAAGAAAAAGAAGAGAAAGCAAATACTACTACTGTTACCATATAGAACTAATATGTACTAAGTATTAGGAGATTATTTGGTCGTGGATAACAATATAAGTTATTTCATTATTTATATTCCGAAATTATTATACTTTATATCTTGTACTAAATCTGCAGACCTCACTTGTGGGATTTCACTAGGTATGTTATTGTTGTATCTCGTACCAAATGACTCCTAACTAGCTTCCACGGCCACAATTGGGTCTCGTTTGTTTTGAAATGGAGATATCTTAAGCTTATAATTGATTTTGGGAGCTAAAATCAAGATTATAACTTAGATAACTTATTTCATCTCCAATGGGAAGTGTCATCGAGACTAGTGGTAAAGTCAGTATTTTCGCCGTGATTTTTGTATCAAGGGTGTTCAACAATTGATATACATCAAAATATCTATATTTAACTTATATATTCGAAAAAAGATTTCGATAAAAGGTGTTCATCTGACCACTCTTGAGTGAATGTAGCTCGCCCCTGATCGGGACTTTGTAAGTTATATAGAGTGATTACTAGGCCAATTATATCGTGTATAGTAGTGTACTAGTCAATCAAAAACTTATATATTCAGAAGATGAGAGTATAAAAAAAAAGACACTTAAATGAATATGTTATAACATATTAGACTTCTGTTGTTGGTCTTCTTTTATCAAGGTGGCTTTGCCACCCATTTAATTTTTAAATTTTCTTTTGTGTTAACATAATAGATTTTCTTTTGTACCACCTAATTATTTTTTTCATTTTAATTAATTAATTAATTAATTAATTTATTATTATTATTATTATTATTTACTTCATATCAAATTTTGTAGAGACCATGAATAGGACAGGCACATGCATACTTGGATGGAATACTGAATGCTTGTTATGGAAGGAATATTTATTGTTTATGATAGAGTTGGGGGATAATTTTTGGTCAGTATGGTGACATACAGGTTACCTAGTACTGATCAACAATCATTTGATTCTATTACTATAAATTTATGACTAAAAAATATATTTAAACTATCCAAAATTTTAAAATTTTCAATCGAACTCCATCCACAATATCAGTTTGTCTAATACAATTTACCTCTCTCGTGTAATTTCTTATTATATGTGATTCCTTGTCAATAAAAATTGTGGGCTATTTTCACAAGCCAGGTCAGTAATATTTCTTGCAAGTAATATGCTTATAGTTGATCATTGAGATTGTGGTGGGATGAATAATATTTAATTCTAGCCATATGTTTTGAATTAGAGTGGTAGAAAATGTTTTTTTTGAACGAATCTTACCTGGTGCTAAACTTGAGTTAGTAATTAGGTTCAAGATACCAAAATCAACGAATAAGGTTGAATACATTGATAACTTCTTAAATTTTTCAATAAGTTTTGTTTAGACACTCGAATTATGACATGTATTCTGATCGAACATCTGAACACATGATAAAACATTTTTATTAGTCACTTTTGATTAAATTTTGAAAAAGCTTATGCATGTGTTTTAACTCAAACTATACATATATATATATGTTAACTATTTAAAATATGTAACCTCCTTTAATTATATGCAGTAGCCTCGTAAACCAGAAAACTTCATGCATGTTCCAATCTATGTTGTTGTGTTTAATTAAAAGAGTTAATATATTTTATGTGACTATGTCGTAAATATTTGAGAACACGCACATTTTTTTTTAATATTTAAAGTGAAAATGTCTAATAAAAATAATTTATTAAATTGTACTAAAACCAAAAAAATCTTTATCATTGTACATGGCACTACATAGTGCTCTAGGATATATGCTAAAGAGAGTCAACTTCCAATATTTTAACAACTTTGTGTTGTCCTTTTGTTATTTTCCTGCTACCATAGTTGTACCTCTGGTTTGATTTTATTAGAACTTATAATCACTGCATTTGACAAGAAAGCCAAAAGTGTCTGATCCTGGTTTCAATATATATAGTAGGGCAGTGACATGTTCCATTAAAGTACCAAGTTTAAAACATCAACAATGACTTACTTTTTGTACCACCAAGTACCTCATGTATAAGTTATGGACAAATTGACTTTGTGGTGAAAATGGAGAATCGTTTGATAGACGGTATGAAAATAATGTTAAATAGAGTGCAGTAATATTTGTATTAGTTATATTTGCATTAATTATATATAGATTATTTCTTATGAATTGCTTGATCTAGTGTATTAAATATAGCTCACGGCATGAAAATATTTATTTACAAAGATATTCTCAATAATTATGGTCGAAGAGATGTAAATAGGATTTTGAAGGATAATTGAATTTTTGACCATACTAATGCATGCATTAGATTTGCTGCATTATTAATATCTAGAAATCTATGGTATCAATAATACATAGTTATAAATATATAGCATAAGAAAAAACCAAAATCGGATATTACTAATGCATTTTACAAAACAATCGCTTAAAGAATTTTAACTCCAATTGATTATCACACTCATAGCTAGATAGCAAATAGATTCTTGATTTTTACTAATTACAAAGATTTAATTTCTTCGAATTCTTAATTTTTTAAACTCGCAACACGCCCCGCATTAATTTTAACACTAACTACTTCAATCCGCCCCGCATTTGCTCTACCCCACATAACTTTAAATCTACCTTGCCTCGCATAGCTCTAAACCCGCGTCCATAGCCACCCCGCCCCACCCTACCCCGTTGTCATCCCTAGCCCCGTTTCCCCTGAGCCAGCTACTTAAGTGGAAGCAGATCACAAGAGAAAATATTTTATGTATTTGCGTTTTTAGTCCCTTGAGAAATGAGAAGATCACATAGGCGTGGCAAAATTTAACCCAACTCGTCCAACCCGTTGAAGTTTGGATGAGTTATTAGCTCAATCCATCTCAACCCAACTCATTTCAACCCATTTAAAATTGGGTTGATATGCAACCCAAATTGATTCAAGAGAGATCTTGTCAAAATATTTTTCACTTTTTCTTTTTAATTTGATACATTTTATATAGCCAAAATAAAGAAAAATGTAATTTAATTAAGTAATAAAATATTGAAAAAGAACAAATAAAATAAGTAAAACTTAGTAAAAGTTAGGTCAAGTTGGGTTTTCACCCGCTCTATAACTCATTACTCAACCCGTTTTGACCCAATCCATTTTGATCCAAACAAATTTGAGATAAGTTAGATCTTGACCCGTTTGTTATCTTGACCCATAATGACGCGCTCAAATTTGACTCAACTAGCCAGTTGCCACCCCAACATACAATTTGAAAGTCTGGACATCATTATTCAGCACTCTTTTAGAGAAGCTAATCAAGTCGCAGATGTCTTACCTGAACGTAATGCTAACCCTTATACCCTATATAAATTCGAAAATCTTCTACGATAGAGTAGAACTCACAATTGGAGCCAAAAGGGCCTTATATGCTGGATGAAAAAGGCACCCCTCAATTAGAACCAGGAACTACATAAAGATTTTCAATGGTACTAATCATCACGAACTTAGACTTTAACTAAGTATTTTATGCGGTACTTGATAATTTACACACGATTCTTTCAAGTGGTTTGTCATGATATAATGCTTAAGGAGTTTAGGTTCTAAATGTCCCCTCATTCAGGTGTTCACTCTTTTGGATTCTAATATACAAGGTAGGAATTAATGTCGAACCCCCAACACTTTCAGGTAAGTGAAATTAAGATGAATCTTTGCTTATATAAAGAAAAATCTTTAAAAAAAACCTCTATCCTTTTGTTCCCCAATTTTGTTTTTTATTTTCAATCAATGTTGAATATCCGCTTTAAGACCTTTTAATTCAGTTTTCGTGGCATAAGGCCAATCAAAGAGGGAAGTACTTGCTAATTATTAGATTTTTTTTCATTTTCAAAGTTTAAACATGAGACTTTTAATTAAAAGTAAAAAAGATCTTATATCGAACGACAATAAGATTTATGCCCCCTAATTCATATGTTCACTCTTTAGGATTCGAGTATACAAGGTAGGAATTAATGTCGAACCCCAATACATTTAGGTGAGTGGAATTAAGATGAATTTTGCTTATATATAAAAGAAATTTTAAAAAACACGTTCAAAGCTGAAACATGAGATTTCTGATTAAAAAAGTAAAAAAAATGATGGAGAGGTAAAACCAGTTTTATTAATGACAAAATAACCAAAGAATAGCTAGGGCATATAGTATTTCAAGCTTATGTTAAGACACATGTCAACAATATAAAAATTATGTTTTTTTGAATAAAATTATTTTCTTTTATTCAAATTATTATTATTTTTGTAGGAATACTATCATTTTCATATATGATAAAAGTATATAGTGTAAATATGTGGGATTCTAGCTTATCATCCAAGTCTTGGTCCATTAACTTTAATCATTCTCTGCATGTTGTACTGAACTATAACCTACCAAAAGATCTGCATGCTTTCTTTTCCCTTTTTATATTCTTCGTTTCAATTTATACAACATAGTTTTAATTAAATAAAAAATCAAAACATTCGTGTGACGTTAAGATTTTTGAATTTGTCATGTTAACGCTGTTATAATATCTGGGTGTAGGAATGGAGCTAGCACTATAATTATGCGTTCGGCATGAAATTTGGTCTTGACATCTTTTAAATATCTTTGTTCTTTTACATAAAATGATTCATTTCACTTTGCAGGATTTAGCATTGTTCCTCCTATTACAATTTTGTTTCTATACCAATTTGGCAAAGTGACCTCTTTAATTAAATTATTAAAATGTGATTAATTGAGATATCATGAACAGGGAAAAAGGTCTAGTTGATCAAAATTTGACCATCGGGAGAAGCAAAAGAAAATTAGGATTTTACTACGAGAAAACATGGAATTAGCTACAAAATTTATTGATATCCCTAGCTAATGTGTGAATGTGTCACTATAAATCTCCTAACTAATTAAATTTTCTTATAATTTATTGCTAATCCATAACTAAGTGGGATTAAAATAAATTTTTTATTGTTTAACCACTTAATTTTGTCCATTAATTATCATTTTTTATTTTCTAATAGTGTTTGACTGAAAAAGAAGCAACGTTTTCCCCCCTATTTGGAGGGTTTCTAGTTTGTACTTAAATTATCATAATCAGAGACCTGTAGATACTATATTTTATTTCAACCATACTAATCACATTTGATTTGATTAATTAGGAAAAGCTGTATATATTGCCAATTAACGTGACATCACGAAAAGGAAAAGAATAATTAAGAAACTAATCATGAAAGTTGAACTTAATTATTTTTCTGACTATTGGTGTGTGTTCTATTTTTGGGATGTTACAGCACTTGTTATTATGATAATAAGAAGGACTATACTCAAATTTGAGAGCTGTAAATATAGGATGGGCTATTACACTCTCTCCGTCCTGACACCCTTTGACTTGGCATCAATGGCGGATCCAAAATTTTCTTTAAGGGGTTCAAAATTTTAAGAAGTAGACACACGAACTAACTGAAGGAGGTTTGACATCTGTTACACATAAGTAAAAAATTATTTTTACCATGTAAAAATAGTATAATTTTTCAATGAGGGTTCGGATGAACCCGCTGAGCACTATGTGGCTCTGCCACTGCTTGGCACAGTGTTTAAGAAAAACAGGATAACTTTTAAAACTCGTGGCCTAAAATAATTCTTAAAAATTTATGTGGCTAAGAATCATTTCATTAAGAGTAAAAAGAAAATTTTAAAGTTAAATTTATTTTTCATTGAAGTAAAGTGACATTCTTTTTTGAATGGATTAAAAAGAAAATGATATCACATAAAATAAAACAGAGAAATAATTAATTTTTTCGTATATGTGTTTAATATTGATAGCAAAGTCATTCAAAATTATTATTGATGAAAATAATATACATTTCAATGATCTAAACACCACTATTAGAAATATAAAAAATAATTAAAAGAATTTCTTGTTGGGTAGTTGTAAAAAAATGGAAACAAGAAAAAGAGTTAAAAATGCATGAAAAGCAAAAAGAGAACCTCAATGATTAAGGGGGAAAAAAGCAATTTGAACCTAATTGAGTCACTTAAGCCTTTCACTCACTTCTCTTCTTGATTTTGTAAAGTCTTTGTATTTCTTTAATATTTTCTGTTTCAGTATTTTCAGATATAATCAGATTATGTTTAATGAAATATATATTTCTATAATTTCATGTGGTAAATATAAACTAATCTGAAACGTCATGTGTCATAGTATATATAGCAATTAGTTATAATCTCCATTAAATATCTAATAGAAATATTTTATCATGTGTTTAAATATTTAATTGGAATAAGTGTAAATTTGGACGTAGTTGATTGATTAAGAGAGTGTTTGAATAGGTTTAAAAGCTGGTCACATCAGCTTTTCAACTCTTTTTGACAAATTTTGAAGTTATTTAAAATAAATTAAAAATAACTTAAAAAAAGTAAAAGGTTAAAAATTGGTCTTCCCCTCAACAAAGAATTTCACTCGTAGAGGTTCAAATCCCCCTCCTATCGTCAGCAAAAAATCTCATTTGTAGAAGCTCAAACTCAAAATCTCTATTAATTAAAAATGAAGGAATTTCAAATATTCCATCACAATTAATTTTGATTAATATCTAACTATTTGTTATCATCAATGTAAACCAATTTAGTGGTGTGGGTATGTTTTATTTATCCTTGATACAACCAATCAATTGTTTGATAGATTATTAAGGAAATTAATGAAGGTGACATATATCTAAAGAGAAAGGGAAAATGATGTTGTGTGTCACAATTAGCAATTAATACATTCCCTGATTTTGGAATAGTCAAATGTAACCTTTTGTATTTTTAAAGTTTGGTTGTATTAAAAGATCTTAGTTTTAATTATTACCATGTGAAAGCCTTTTTCAACCTTGTTTAATCTTATTCAATCCCATGTTTATATATTGTGAATTTTAAAATTAAAACGAGCTATAAGTTTAATGCAAGTTAAGAAATTATAAATTAATTTAAATTTTAACTTCGTTTCTGGATATAAATATCTAGGTAATCCAATTTATGATACAAACCTTAGTGATTGATTAATAATATGAGCTTGCGATTTATCAAAGATAATTTTATCATTATTAAAAGACTCTAACTCGTACACAAGTCATATTTTTAAAAAAATGGAAAAAACGAAGAAATTAAGGCCAAAATTAGATGAAAGGAAGAAAAAAACAAATGTATGTTGGAGAAAAAGATAAAAATAATCTCTTATATTTGATAGTAAATTTTACAAAATTAAATATTAACACTTTTAGTTTCTATCAAACTTTATCGGTTAGATTTCAAGAGAACTATGATAAAGAAAATTAACTACATACACTAAGAAGGATTCAAGTTAGTTTTACCCTAATCAACCGATTGTATCGAGAAAGATTACCTTTTTTTTGGACAAGGAACTGGTACTAGTCTTGTGAATCAACTTTTTGATCTTATGATATATCTCAGAGGATGAAATCAAAGAGCTGTATTTATTTGTGAACTCTCCTGAAATTGTCATTTATAATCCTACGTAATTTGTGCGACCAGATATCCATATAATATGCATGGAATTAGCTGCTTCAATAGGATCAGAACTGTTTTTTTTTTTCCACACCTGAAGTGGCTGTGGCTGAACTTTTATCACATGTTCCTTCTCTCTTTTTTCAGAAGAATTAAATACATTTTATCTACTAAACAAATTATTAAAAATCAGTCAAACTTCCTGCTTGAAATGATAAATTCCACATGATTCCAGTTGTAGTTTCTCCCATTGTTGGTAAATTAGGATTCCCCTTAATTTTTTTACCAAAAGAAACCAGCTAAATCATATCCTCTTTTAAAAAGATAGCCAAAACAGAGGTACAGTAACTGAAAATAAAAGTAAAATCAAGTAAATGATTCATTAATTATTTATAATGAGCCAAACAAAACATAAAAGATGACTATCGATTCCCTACTTTATTTTATTTTGTTACATTAGGAAAGACTAGAAAATTTTAAATCATATTCTTAATTGCATCTTCCCAAATTAGCATATTTATGCTTATGCCTTTTCGTTTGCTAGAAAGTCGATACATTGATCTACGTTCAACAAATATTTGCAATCTTCAATAATAGTCTTCAATGATGACGTTATATGTTATCTTTGTTGATAAGCTCGAAAACAAGTAGACAGTCAGTATCCAATATCTTTGGAGAGCTGTAACCTTTTTTTATGCTCCATTGTTGAATTCCCACATATAGAGACCTAGACCTTCGATATTCATGCATCCATTCAGTTAAATCTCTTTTGTCGAAAAATTATACTGTTACAGTTGCGGACTTCGAGTACAGTCCAGTGGTTGTATTAGTCCCACAAGTAGAGATCTTCTTGAGGCCAAAATTCACAGTAATTGGATTGGTTGCTTCCAGCTCCAGCCAAATCCCATAGTGAATTATAGTAACAGAATTTATCGAATTTTTGAGTAAGATCGAGTAGAAGATCAGGCAAATCAAGAAAAGGGTCCTCATTGTTACTCCTCAAAGATGATTGTATTGACTCTGTTTCTTCATCAGGAGTACAGGGCATTTCCATTAACTCATCTTTACTCTGTTTTTCCATACAATTTCTTGGAGAAATATCCAAAGCTGCAGCCTTCGCGGCCGCAGATTGGATATCTTTAGGGAATTTCGAAGCTGGTTTAGGAAATTTATGGGCTAATTCAGGGAAATTGAGTAAAGCTGAACGACCTTTAATGGCGATTGCAGCAACATCATGTGCTCTGGCAGCCATTTCAGCTGTAGCAAAAGTACCAAGCCAAATTCTTGATTTTTTCTTCGGCTCGCGAATTTCAGACACCCATTTACCCCAGCTCCGTTTTCGAACACCGTGGTAAATTGGGTGTTTTGAGTCATCAATTTTCTTCGACTTTTCAGTAATGTCACTGGATTTTGTTTGCTTGTAGGGAATAATTTGTTGTTTTGATGAAACTAAGATTATTGATTTTTTTAAAACAGACGAAGAAGAAATTGTTTGATTATTATTGAAAATAATGGGAAATTGATCTTTTTCTTCCATGAGAGTTTTGTTTGAGTTAAGTGAAAAAAAATGAGGAGAAAGTTAGCTTCTTATAGTGGTTTGGTTCTTGACTCATTGCCACTTTTTATCTTTTTCACTCTAGATGGAATAATCCCAAAGAAAAAGAAAAAAAAAGTGAAAGAAAATATTCTCTATATTAATTTATTTATTATCTTATTTTTATTTTTAATTCGTTTTAAAAAGTTATCTTATCCAAGTTATAAATTGAGCTTCCTCATTATAAAGAAGTTCAACTGTTTCTTCATCCATTCCATAAACTGTAATAATAAGCAAGTTCTCACATCGATAAAATACAAAAGAGATAATGAATATATAAATAAATATATCTTATTTATTAATAATGCGTTTTAAATTAATAATATGTTATATGATATTTGACATAATGATTACGTGGTATCACCATAGTCCATAGTGGAAGCCATAATCATAATTTTCTTGTATTACATGAGTCGTTGAGATTCCATAGTAATGCCAAAGTACGTAGAAACAATTTATAAATAATGGACTTGCACAATATTATTGCTACTACAAATAAAATATTTGTCATTGTCATTGCCTAGCCACCCATGTTTTTTCACTGCCAAAAAAAAAAAGTTAAATAAAGTTCGATCGAAAAAATTGATGGATTTTATTATTTTTTTTACTAATTTATTTTTAAAGAGAATCGATAGATGTTGGTTAATTTGTAGTGAAAAATTAATTAAAAAAAGGGATGGAGTTTCTTGACTTTTTAAGTTTTTTTTTAATGAAAATTGATAGACTTCATCGATTTCTTAAGGTCTAAAATTATAGTTGAGAAATATAAGAAAGCAATCGAAGTATCTCCTTCAAAAGCATATCAGATCTAGTGATAAAATTATTTAACAGCATAATAAATACTGACTTAATTTTAAATTATTATATTTTTAATATACATTTATGAAAAATCAACAGAGTTCATTGATTTTTTGTCTATTTCCTTAAACCTACTAATTAATTTGGATCCCAAACTATACTTGCAAGGTTTCTCGCAAAAGTCCAATTTACGGGGTTAAATGGGCGAGCTGGGTTAAAATGAAATTATAGATAGGAAAATAAGTTGAAGTGAAAATCAACTTGGGTCATGATCTGTCTAAATTAATTTTGAATTTAAATGGGTCAAAATTGGATTAGATTATGACCCATTCAATTTAACTCACTTAATTTCAACATATTATTATTTATCAATTTTAATCACAATTTGAATTTCAACTCAAAAAAATAAAAAATATATTACAAGTGGATAGATAAATCTTAGAAGATCTAAAATCGATAGTAATTCATATGGGAACATACATTATACAAATACAGAGTCTTAAAATGAATTGAAATTGGAGATCGGATTAGGCTCAATTGAAAATTATTTTATAATGAGTTAAAACTTGAACGAGTTGAGATCGATCCAATCCAAATTATCTTGAGCTCAACACACATAATTCTGGATGGATTGAACGAATTATCTATCTATCTATCTATCTATATATATATATATATATATTTGAGCTCATCTTAATACTTCTAATTGAATTTGTCAGTTTTAAACCAAAAAAAAATAATTTGACATTGTTCGATTTTCGCTCTTCTACTCTATCCACTCCAATTTAGTTGTCAGATTAAGGATTGAGATATCCTTTTAAGAAAAAATTAATATGGTATGTAATTTGACTAAAATAACCCTAATAAATATTATATTATACTTTTTAAAAATTGTACCCTAACAAATAAAATTTCACATTTAAGAGTAGTAATTACTAAGAATAGAATTAAAAAAGTGATTAACTATTTCTTGGTTTTTTTTAAATTGATAACTAATTCAAATCAATTACTTTTAGTAACCTGACAACTAAATTGGGACGAAGGAAGTATTTTTTTTCTTTTTTGGTAGTTTGTCTTTCCCCTTTGGCTGTACGGTATTTCCTTTAAGCATTTTAGGAGTTATTCTTGAGTCTTTTTCTTAATGTGTATTTATTATCTTACAAATTAAATTAAAATAGAACAGAGAAAATACTAATTAATTCTGTTTGTGTTAATAATATTACACTAACTTCCTTTAATTTGATTTATTTGTAATAAGTACTAATTCTTTAAATTAAGGTACCGTAAACATTCTAAAAAACGACAAATTACTCTTTCCACGCGAAGCACGAGTTGAGAGAATACAATTAATTATGTGGAGCAGATATGCTGTCTTCAGTTTTACTCGTAACAATTTTACTTTTCAATATCAATTTGACTAAATTTTAAAGCTAAATTAAAGTAACTAAATTTACTATCTAAAATTTAAATGGTTGAAAATTATGCGAAAAATGCTATAAGTTGTAATCTTTCTCATATTAATATAATGAAAAAATACATATTAAAATATTGATCATAATTTATATAATTTAACTTCGATAAGTAAAACAGTGACAAGTAAAAATCAACTACATGTTGACCTAATTCTTTTCGAAAATGTTTAGTCTAAAGTCCCAATCATGACTTTTGCTTTTGTGTCTTTTGACTTCCTATTTCATTACATGATCTTTCATTTTTCACCTTTTTGGTTTTTGTTTTTTTGTGGTTGTGGCTGTAAACTTGGAACAGGAGCAAAGCACAAAGATTTTAAAAAAAAGTTTTAGAGTGTGCATGGATGGTGCTGTATTATTATTAGTTCTATATTAAGTCATCATTAAACTAATCACCATCCAACTTTTGAACTATTTTTATTACCATCTAAACTATTTTTTTCCTCAAGTATATTTAGGAGTTAGGAACTAAAAACAAAAGGATAGACTTGAAGCTCTTGCTAGCTATGCATCTATTCGCTGCAGTTCTTCCTTCATAATCTAGCAGTCTGCAGTTGCTGTTTGAGCAGTGGCCTGATATATTCATGGAAGCCATCAGGTACATCTGATTCATTCAAAGGATCCTTCCATACAGCCTCATACAGTTTCAGGTACACATTTCCATCATAACGTCCAAGAATTGAACCAAGGAAGTGATCGGTATGGTTAAGCTGTAGAGGAATAGATCAGTAAAAAAAAGATACATCCCAGCAAATTCAACGAGACGAACCTGTGAATACAAGGCCCTGAGCTGCTCACTAGCGAATATCGCCTGCTCTGAGGTGATGTAACCAATCGCGAGAAAATCTCCTCGAGTTTGTGAAGGAGAAAGCGAGCAAATATGCCACAAAGCACCTTCAGCTGTTGCTTAACACCTTTCCCTGGAATGTCTTCTTGCAACTTTTCAAGAAACCTTAATATGATGAAAGACGTGTAAAAATTAACAAAAAGTTATCAACACATATATATCTTGGTGATCGAATTTCCCAATATCGATAAGCTTACTTGGAGACGACAATCAGTTGTGCTGCTTCAACTAAATCAGCTGCAAGTTCTTGAAAGCCTAATGAAAGGAGGGTAATAAGGAAAGAAGTTAACCTACTCGATCGATAATCAAACTAGTACAAAGCAATTGAAAAAACTTAAAAAGTGAGTACCTTCTTCTTGATTATCAAACTTGCTAAGATTCTGAGCACAGGCAACAGACATCCTGGCAGCCCTTGCTTCAAATGCTTCCAATATTGCACTAGGTTTCAGCCAGTCCTCAGCTGCAGGAAATGGAAAACAACCACAACTAGTAATCTACTTGTATATGTTTGATCATCGAAATTACTTTTTTCAAAATAAACTGATTTTAGAAGCTCGCTTAAACAGGGGATATACATATACTAATATCATAAGCGGATTCTTTCCTGAAGCAACCAATGTTGTACTAACTATACAATGAAGGATCAGCTGCAAGGATTTTACCTTGTTCCACATCAGAACGGCATTGCATCAAGTGTTCGATTTTTCCCATATAAGCTATGGTAACTGGCTTATTTCCGGAGTCCAGCTGTGAAATAGTCTTCATAAGAAACCTTGCAACCTACATGAAACAGAACATGTTCATAGGGGAGCTAGATAATCTAAGAAGAAAGGGCTTATAACTGGTATATATGTCAAACTTCACATGGAAATTAGTTTATACCTGAAATAGCAGCAGGGTGTTATCTCCTTCAATCGGACAAGCAAATAATTCTGGAAGCCCGCTGCTACAAAGACTTTTTTTTTGCGAAAAACAGAAAAGCATCGGACAGTTTTCACCTTGCTTGACGTCAGTGTTGGACTATGAATGACAAATTCATCTGTTTGGGGATCAAATGTGGCAGTAGTCTCAAGGCCTTGCACATTGGACCCATGTCCAAGTTCAGTTTGAGCATAGCAGCCAATTATTTGCATCTTGTAGGCCAAAGGCAACCACTTTTTCAGTTGTTCCTCTGTGCCCTGTCCTTTTATAGCTGGTATAAGCACTTGCTAACGAAGAAAAACAGCCTCAGGTGAGTGACAATCCTAGGGCCTGAAGCAAATGAAACGCGAAGGGAAAAGACTAGAGCAACAACTTTAAACTTAATGTTTAGCAATTTAGCATATGTTCAAATAGAATTCAAACAAGAGGTTACTACCAAATGAGACTCAATAAAAGCAGGCTCATCTACGAAATATCTTAACTTCTCTGCTGCTTCTTCTGCAGAAATGAAAATTCAAGTTAATTATCAAACAGTAAAAAACTTCAGTTAGATGCCTTTTCTTTGGCAGCATACATTTGAAACAAATTACTATAACTTAAATGAAAGTCATACCAGAAAGATGAAGATCAATGATCAGTTTCCATGCATATGCCGCCTTCTTTAGAGCGTTCTTAAATAGTTCTTTCCTAGAAAGCATGGTCCTTTCCTCCTTACTGAAGCCCTATATCCCGCAATGACACTCGATATAGATTAGAGACAAGCAAAATAGAAAAACGGAAGAAACAAATGAAAGAATAACGAACCCTTATTCATATCACTGACAGCAACAACAACAACATACTCAGACCTTACTGTACCTTTGTGGGGTAGAGAGGTTTAGATAGACACTCAGCTCAAGAGAATCGTTATTCAGAAATATCACTTACAGTCAAAACATAAAATGGGAAACGGAATTACAGGATCATTAGCAACAAGCTTGGATATACAATCCGAAACTTCAAAAGCATGACGAGAACCAGCCCAAACAATTTTCATCTCATCCACATCAAACTCCGCTTTCTTCCTCTCATCGGCCAAATAATCTACACCCTCCATCTCTCTCTCTCTCTCAGGGATGAGAATCCGATTTTTTTTCTCTGTACAGAACACAAAATCCAATCTTGGATTGTTATTAGGACATCCAGCGTGCCTCAATAAAGTAATATTTGATATGAGCTCTCGTACCTCCCGGTGCTTCCGAGACTCTTCCCGGATGAACTCTTCCTGGGTCGATGCCCGAGCGGTTAATGGGGACGGACTGTAAATTCGTTGGCTCATATGTCAAGCTATGTATAGCTATGGTACCAGTTGTTGCTTCATTGAATTTTGCTTCACTAATAGGTTCATGCTTAAACTTTGATCGTCATAGACTAGTACCAAGATCGAGTAGTTTGCAGTATGTGGTTATACAAGCATACTTACGTACATTTTTTTTTAATTCTTCAAATAAACTTTAACATTATTAAGCTAGTAATTTAGCTGAGTGACCATTGAAGTTACTAACACCAACTAGAAAATTAAGATACATGAATATGCATAGATTTATTGCACAAGAGCTATTACTACAGGCTTGTAGACAGAGACCGAGCTACGAGTAGGACTCTACAACAACAACAACATACCCAGTGGAATTCCACAAGTAGGATCTGGGGAGGGTAGAATGTACGCAACCTTACCGCTACCTCATAGAAGTAGAGAGGCTATTTCCTGGGAACCCTCGTCTCAACAACCCATAAGCAGAATACTAGATATGACGAAACGACTACTAATGCAAAACACATGATAGTATGTAAATACAATAAATTTAGCAGCTACGAGTAGGACTCTATGGTATCTAAATTTAGAAACCATAATAATTGAGTTCTGAATTTAATTTTTAGTACATATCAGATGGACTTCCTAATACAAATATAATGTTTGGACTGAAAGTTAACGTTCTAGCTCCGCCCCGGCTGGTAGATCAGAAGATATGCACCAATTAGCTTCTGAGAAGCATGGCATCAAATGATGCTAAATCTCTCCGTGATTCCACATAAAACATTTTCTGGCCGATTTTCTCATATTACGCTGGTCAAAGTTTTTGAAAAATATGTTCCTTAGAAAAACAACCTTCTTAAAAATGATGAAAATAACCTTCCCAAACAAAAATAGGGAAAACAAATTCTACGAATAATATTTCACAAGACTGTGCCCTCCCACCATCTAACACACCTCATCTCACAAAACTGTGCCTTAACTTTTCACTGCCCTTTTACCCTTAATGAATGTATCTCCATCCCATAAATATCTAAGAATTATTTTAGACCACAAGTTTCAAAAGTCTTCCCTTTTTTCTTTAAATACCGCACTAAATCAAAGGGTGCCACATAAAATAGGACAAAAGGAGTAGAATGATAAGACTCCCTCGTGTGTGACAGAGTGTAAATCATAGATCAGACAGATCAAATATGATGCTTGTTAAAAATAAAAGGCTCCAAATACCAGGGAACTCATTTTTGAGGCAAAAAATTAATCTATTCTTATTCATAATTCTGGGAGGAAAAGAAATGCTCAAGTATACATTACAGTTTCTGTCAAGAGTTCAATAATCTTGTTCAACAAAATATTATTGCTTCTCAATCACCACTCTATATTCATAAAGGATGATGCTATTTCAAATTCTAGTTTATTAGCACAGTACAATACAACAGTTCTACTTTGTGAGTATTTGCTGCAGTTCTTGCGCCTCACAGCCTAGCAGTTCGCAGTTGCTGCTTGATTAGTGGCCTGATATATTCATGGAAGCCATCTGCTACGTCTGATTTGTTCAGAGGATCCTTCCATGCAGCCTCATACAGTTTTGGATACACGTTTCCATCATAACATCCAAGAATTGAATCAAGGTAGTGATCGGTGTAGTTAAATGCATCGACCAGTGATACAGCATTTGGACGAAGCTGATATTAAACAGGAATTGGATCAGTAAAAAACAATTCCACCCTAAAAAAACAAGAATGACAATAAGTTTGAGAGACGAACCTGGGAGTACAAGGCTCTGAGCTGGTCATTAGCAAGCGACCCCTGCTTTGAAGTGATGTAGCCAGTCCCGAGAAAATCTCCTTGATGTTTGTGAAGAAGGAAGAGAGAATAGATGCCACACAGCACCTCCAGCTGTTGCTTAATCCCTTTACCAGGAATGTTTTGTTGCAACTTCTCGATAAACCTTTATGAGATGAAAGAAGTATTAGTAAACAAAGGTCTAAGCTCCACAACATTGTCAATCAAATCTCGATAAACACGATTCATGCATTACAATACAAATTAAAAGTCTTATCAACAAATTCACCATTTCCAGCAAGACGGAGTGAATACATTTTGATCACTTAAACCGAATTCTGCTACAGCAGAAGAACGAATAGTCAATACAGTAAATTTTGCGATCTTTCTATTTGGGCAGTTCCCACTTCACAGTTATAGTACTTATGAAGAATGAATTTGTGTTCACACGGTCATGACATTGTTTGGATTTCTATAAGAGAAGAGAATGCAGTAAAGTCTTACTTGGAGACAACAATTAATTGACAATGAGCAACTGCTGCTTCAACTAAATCAGCTGCTAGTTCTGCAAAGCCTAAAGATAGGAGGATAGAGCAAGCCAATTAGAAATTGAAATTTGGTTGCGAGAAAAATACACACAGTGATTGTTAAATTAAACATTTGCAGCTGAAACTTCATGTAGAAACGTTAACCTAGACGGTAATAATAAAATACAGAAGTGAAAAAGAAAGCTGCAGAAACTTAATAGTGAGTACCTTCTTCTTGATTATCAAACTTGCTAAGATTCTTAGCACAGGCAACAGACATCCTGGCAGCCCTTGCTTCAAATGCTTCCAATATTGCACTAGGTTTCAGCCAGTCCGTGGCTGCAGGAGATGGAAAACCACAATCAGCAACCAACTTTGTGTAGGTCAGAAAACACAGGAGGATATTTGAAGGGCGAAACAACAGGCCTTCTTACATGGTTGACATTATTATCCGGTCAAAAGCGAGGAAATTACATGTACTAATAAGTACTTTCAGGACGAATTTTAACTCTGACAATGAAGGATCAGCTGCAAGGATCCAAGGACTTTACCTTGTTTCACGTCAGAACGACATTGCATCAAGTGTTCAATTCTTCCCATATAAGATACGGTACCCACTGGCTTCTTTCCAGTGCCAAGTTGTGAAATGGTCTTCATAAGAAACCTTGCAACCTACACAAAACATTGCATGGTTCATAGTGGAGAACGGGATCTAAAAGATAGTATTAGGATTAGAACACTATGCATTAACACTTCTTAATAAAATAAATAAGCATCTGTTGCACTTCACTTGCTTTGGGGAGGAATAGAAAAAAAATGCCCGCAATAGAATCACCATTGTGAAGCCACATGCAATCATCCGAAATTTTCCGTATAGGAGAGACTGCTCAACTACCGACTCTATAAGCATTTAAATTCGTACATTGATTTTAAGAAAATCAACATGCAATCATCAACACTTTCTTATCTACTTCCTCTATTCCAAAAAGATTACCTTAGTCTCCTCTGTAACCAAAATGATCTCAGAGTCTGCACATTTTCTAGTTCCAAACACTGATTGACTAAATTATAAAACATCAATAACTTCTGAAAGATCATGATAAAGAGGGAAGAAGTACAGGAGATTCAAAATACTATATATAAGAATTTTACATTTTCCAGAAATTCTTAAATACTTCTTTGATGGTTCTCTTATTTTAGAAACAAAGATTAAATCGAACTCTAAAAACCAGAACCAAGACTATAACTGCTGGATATTTTATTTTTAAAAATCAATAAGTAACTCAAGTTTAAGAATTTATATTTTTATTTATTTATATATATTGATGGTACTGTGCCCAAAAAGGTAGATATGATTGACAAGCTCAAATGACAGCAATGGAACCAACTAAGCTAAAGGAATCTCTATTTCACATTATCTATCACATTAAAAGAAATTCAAAATTTTGGAATTAAATGGAAACTAGCAAGAGTTTGATCTTTCCCTATGGATGAGTGGAAGGCAAAGAAAAACTTGAGAACTGGTATGTCAAACTCCATATAAAATTTAGTTTACCTGTAGCTGTAGCACGACATTATCTCCTTCGTATGTACAGGCAGGGACATAAACAGCAAATAATTCTGGAAGTCCACTGCTACAAAGATAACCATGACCTCCACATAACTTTCGGCATTCTTCGATTCCATCCTGGAATGAAAATGCAATCACACAAAGAAGCATGTTATGTTAAATGACATAATATTGGATTCAAACTAGCACTTAAGAGAATAGATTTTCCTCCATTTTATCATGTAACAGTTCTTTCTCGAAGGTAAAGATAAGAGGAGGCCCAAATTAAACTCTTTTGATCAGACGAGAAATTTGACTGTTTACAAGCAGTCCAAGCCACCATTGAAGAAAGCCTAATTGCTAATCTTATCCTAATACAAATGAAGATTGTTTAGGAGAATCGTAGCAGAATCCTAATTTGCCAAACGATACAGAGATCAATTTTCACAGGTAAGAACAAAAAATCTAAGATACGCAAAACTTAATGATGTCGCCAGGCGCCAGCCATATATTTTTTTTATTATGCTTTCTGCATGCATATTATAAAATTTTACTTTTTTTTCCTTCTTTTTTTTTATAACTGAAATTAACATCTCCCTTGTTAGGTACATGGATAACTCATGTAAATAACTTGGAATCATAACCCTAAAGCCCTAGACAAGGATGACAGCATCCACGACTGGTAGTAAAGGGACAAGAAAGTAAAGGTCAGTGATTATAAAAGTTGTTGTCAGTACTTACAGCAGTGGCGCTAGTGGTCAGAGACTTCAATCCTGCGGTACATGCATGCGCCTCAGGCAATGTTGAGAAATCATTTGCTTGCAGTCTTTGGGTAACATCAGTGTACAACCATTTCAGCCATTCCCCAACAAATCTGAAGGCATATGCAGAGGCCAACAAGGGGAAGAGCCTGTTTTGCTGAGTTTTGTAGTCAATCACCTGCATAAAGCATGCAGTAGGAGCATTAATCACAGCTCTAAGGCTGATAAACGATGACAATGTGCAGTCACCTGACAATAATAACTTAACTGGGAAAAACATAAATCGATGATGTGCTAAGTCCAACGGAATACATAGCATGCAGATTTGTTCTATTGAGGTGCAAAAAACTTCAAAGCTCAGTCAGCAGAGAGATTCTTTTCTCGGAGTCGCATAGGTCTAATGAATGTGAGTTACTTAATAAGCCACATTAAGCCATAAGATTCCTAGTGCAATGCCCAAAAATGTTGGAGCAGATCATTTGGCGATGCTCGGAGATGTTTAGGTAAAAATATCACATGTGCAACGATTTACATCAGCCTAAAGATGTAACACCTTGTACCTTAGGGCCATGGATTGGACCATTCCTTGATCGGAATTCTACTTCTAAAGAGCACAGGCAGAAAATTTCACCAAGATATGACCGCATCTCATACTTGCGGATCACATCTCACACCGTATATCAGTCAAAATGGTCAGGATTTAACTATTTGTATTTACTCAGATACTTTCATGAGCACTTAAGAATCCTTTAAAATTGTGTTACTTAAAGAATGTTTTACGTCAAAAGTTTAATTACGTTTCCCATAATGAACTGATTTGTGATGAAAGATGAAAATGTTAAGGTCAGCTTAATGATGTGAATCCTTTGATTCCTTCACTGCTTTATTATGATCCTTTGGCTATCCTTTCAGTTTATGTACCTCTATTATGTTTCATTCTGCATGGCATCCAGTGAAATTCCATATCTTTACACTCCTTTTCCCGGGGCGCTGCATTATTTAAAGATGCAGACTCAGGTACTCAGACAGACAATCAAGCAACACATCAAGTTCCTACATTCAGCTATCTGGTGATCTCCACTTTACTTCTGGGGCTTAGTGTCTATTTACAGCACAGTATGTGCAGTTTAAGGTATGCGAGGGGCCTTTTCCTGCCTGACAGTTTTCAGTTATGTTAGAGGCTTCATATATAGTTTGTGTGTTGTTGTAACATGCATCTTAGTTTGACCTTTGTGTCATTTATGATCTTAATACATTATATTTTTGACCCTCTTTACTTCTAATGCTTTTAAATCATGTTTCTGCTGTATCTAGATGTATGCTCAATGGTATGCCATGTTATGGGTACGGTTGGGCCAGCAATGACATCGGGTGCCTATCTCGCCCAAGGGAATAGATTCGGGGAGTGACAAAAGACATGCAAAGTTTTAATTGTTCGTCATCATGTAAAAGGTCCCCAGAAAAATCTTATGTTTATTTTCCAGGTCACAGTCCTGTTTAAACTGCTACCATGCAGGATCTCATTGACTATTCTAACACATAATAACATGATTATTGATAACATTGCCCCTCTTCCCAGCTGGACTAGATTTTTCAAGAAATCACAAAGAGCCAATTGTGAAAATCGTGGTAAATGTCTCTTTAGGCAATTTAATCCAACAAAGGTTGGGTATTGAGGATCTTTATAAGGGATCAATGGCTAATGGAAGCATAAAATTGCAAATCCTTTCAACCACCTACCCCCTTTATTAACCAACATGCAGACATCAAAACTCACCCTCTCCACTCAAATAATGATGAAACAAGAGCTTGCCCTTGGTACAGAAGCTGGATTTGTGCTGGCCAACATTAGCCGAAGTGCAGCACTGATATGGAAAGTTGTATGGCATGGGTTTCACCTCGGAATAAGCAAATGAATTCCCATAAATCACAAAGAACCTTCCTTTTTTCTTTTGTTTTGAAAAGGAAAAGATCAATATTAAATCGAAAATCTTTCAACAAGTGTCCCTTGTTATTTGCAACCATTAAATGCAAGAACGCATAAGTAAATGACAATTTATTTATACTAACATAGATTGCTTCCTAGATTACCTGAGTTTCTTGTCCATTCTGAGAGCCAAATTGTCTACGAACGGCACTGTATCTGGTTGCAATACACACAGCCCGAGACATTGCAAGGGAAGCATCTGATACAATTGTTTGACGTACATATACCATGGTCCCGTATAGAAGTTGTCGGGGAATATCAGATTGAACATATTTTCCTTCCTTTGTAACTTGTGCAACCCTGAAATTTTGGAAGCAAATATAATACTACCATGTTAATACTATATGATAATAAACCAAACACTTGATATCAGAATTATCGATATAGAAGTGAGCTGTGGTTCTTGGCTCACCCATGGAATTCAGCCTAGTAACATTTGAATAGTAATTTTTGTTTTATCCAATTAGAGGCCAAAAATTTAATAGATAAAGCTTATTTTTCTCGCTCCAGGTAAACCAGCCAGAATTGCTACTCCCAAGACTACTAAAACACAAGAAGCTGGAATTAGAGGGCTGGAAATATTTTCTTAGAAAAATAACAAAAACAAACAAGTGTATAGCCTTGGAGCTGTCATATATACCATCAAAAGTACAAAAAGGGGGAAAGAACTATATAACTCAAATACCAGATAATGGAAGACTACAAACCTCATCAACATTTGATCTCTTGGAATGCGCACGTGATCAAACTTTAACACCCCATTATCCATGCTATTGTATGCTCCATTCCCAAATTTCATTCCAATATCTCCAACAGTAACGCCTGGAAGAGGTTTGTGGTCCTCCAAGCTCCGTAGTTGAACAATAAAACCTACAATATGAATAGTCAATAAAATGTAAACATCTTCCTTGAAAAATTAACATGCATTGCACCAGTTTGTAACATGAAAAAGCATTGACTTACCATTAATTCCATAGTCTTTGCCATCTGTTATAAGACGAGCGTAAACAACCGCATGGGTAGACACTTTACCCAATCCACCAGGCCACCACTATTCAAAATTATAAAAAGCCAGAGATCAGGGGGATTCAGTAATTCTTGATGAATGAAAAAATGTTCTGTATTAGTAGAATGATATATTCATTTTTTAATAGCATATTAAATGATTAAAAAACAAGCAGCAACCAAAGACTGGAGGAGGCATATCTTGCATAATAAAGTATAATATATATTTGAGCATCATTCCTCATGATGCTAAAGATTTAAAATTGTTTTGCACAGGAAAACAAGCAGTGGACCATTCTTACCTTGCTTGACGTCAATGTTGGACTATGAATAACAAATTCATCTGTTTGAGGATCAAATGTGGCAGTGGTCTCAAGGCCTTGCACATTGGACCCATGTCCAAGTTCAGTTTGAGCATAGCAGCCAATTATTTGCATCTTGTAAGCCAACGGCAACCACTTCTCCTGCTGTTCATCTGTTCCCTGTCCTTTTATGGCAGGTATAAACATTCCCTAATGAAAAAAATGTCAGCAGGTGAACAACAATCCTTGGGTTTGAACCAATGAAAACATAAGGAGACAAGCCTATTGTACCAACTCTAAATTTAGTGGGTCTTTTAGTCTTAAAGCGCATTATGCATGTAAATAACGAATGCCAAGGTATCAGCAATGCAAAAATTTAACACACGTAAAAGAAAAACTCAAAACAAGAGGTTACCCAATGAAGATCAGTAAAAGCAGGCTCATCTATATAACGCCTCAACATTGTGGCTTCCTCTTCTGAGATATGAAATTCAAGGCAATCAGCAAACAACAGAAAACTTTGATTAGATGCCTCATTTTTGGCAGAACACGCGAACAGGATCAAAATTTAAAATGAATCATACCAGATAGACGAAGTTCAATGATCCGTTTCCATGCATATGCTGCCTTCCTAAGAGTGTTCTTGAATAGCTCGTTCCTAGGAAGCATGGTTCTGCCCTCCTTACTGAAGCCCTATATCCCGCAATGACACTCGGTAGATATTAGACATTTAAAATAGAGAAGGAGCAGAAATAAATAACATAGTCAAAACAAGACAATGCCCTCTTCTAAAAACTTCCTCCTCAGCCCTCAAATAGATGACATGCTTCAAACAACATAACACCCTCCTGCTCGGCTCAGTTTTGATTCTAAAACCAAGTCATCACAAAACTATGCCAGTAAAAAGTTTTCGATCGACATTCAAATTCAAAACGATCAATCACCAGTTGATCACAAATCACATACATTAATGGTCTGTTAAGATGTACCAGAATGCAAACTCTATTTCAGATCACATTAAAAAGCTATTGCTTTTACTGGCACCAAAGCTCTTCAGCATCACAGACATCACTGGCTTCCTAAACTTATCAAAATCAAATCTTTTTATTTATCTTAAAACACAGTTAACGAGCATAAGAAGGACTTTCTCTCCATCATCGCCATATCCATGTACAAAAAACAAGAAAATAACGATCAACCCCCACCCCCCCAAAAAAGACAAAAAAGAATCAAAATCAGTTAATATCAGTTTAATCACAAAGGAAAAAGAAAATAAATCGTTATAATGCCCCCCCCCCCCCCCCCCCCACCAAAATAAAAAGTTATCAGTTAAATCACACACATAACCGGCTCCCTAAACTTATCAAAATCAAATCTTTTTGTTTATAAACAGTTGACGAGCATAAGGACTTTCTCTCCATCATCACCAAATCCATGTACAAAATACAAGAAAATAAAGCATCAAACACCCCCCAAAAAATCAGTTAAATCACACACATTATTGGCCCCCTAAAACTAATCAAAATCATTTTTTTTCCCTCTAAAACACAGTTGATGAGCATAAAAGGATTTTCTCACCATTATCACCATATCCATGTACCAAAAACGAGAAAATAAAGCATCAAACACCCAAAAAACCCAGCAAAATCAGTTTATATCAGTTAAATCACACACATTACTGGCTCATTAAAACTTATCAAAATCAATTTTTTTTCTACTTAAAACACAGTTAATGAGCATAAGAAGGATTTGTCTCCACCATCACCATATCCATGTACCAAAAAAAAAAGAAAATAAAGCATCAAACACCCAAAGCAAAATCAGTTAAATCACACACATTACTGGCTCCCTAAAACCTATCAAAATCAATTTTTTTTCCTTGAAACACAGTTAATGAGCATAAGAAGGATTTCCTCCCCATCATCACCACATCCATGTACAAAAAACAAGAAAATAAAGCATGAAACACCAAGGAAAAAATAATCAAAACAAGTCTAGATCAGTTAAATCACACACATTACTGGCTCCCTTATACTTATCAAAATCAAATATTTTTTCCCTTAAAACACAATTAATGAGCAAAAGAATGATTTTCTCTCCATCATCCCCATATCCATGTACAAAAAAAAAACAAGAAAATAAATCATAAAACAACCAAAGAACAATTGATCATCAGTTCCAACAACAGTAACAAACCCAATGCACACAGGCGTTACCACTACCTCCTCTCCGAGGTAGAGAGGCTGTGTCCAAAAGACCCTCAGCAAATCCTCAATTCTAAAGATAAACAATATGACAACAAAGCCTAATTTATAACTACCGACAGCCACACCCAAAAAGATTACCCAGCAAAAAGGGATCAAACAAAAAAACTAAAAACAGATGATTAAAAGGAAAAGGAATTTACAGGATCACTAGCAACAAGCTTAGAGATACGATCTGTAAGTTCAAAAGCATGACGAGAGCCAGCCCAAACAATCTTCATCTCATCCACATCAAATTTAGCTTTCTTCCTCTCATCAGCTAAGTAATCTACACCCCCCATCTCTCTCACTCAAATCAAAGACAAATTCTTAACCCAAGGTGGAAAAAAAATCAAATCTTGGGTTGTTTTACAAATACCCAATTCGATTCTTTAACAAAAAAAAGAAGGATAAGGATTGAACACGTTGAGTTTTTCAAGAACGCTTCAGTTGTGTGTCATTTATAGTAGTAGGTACTAGTTGTTATCATGGCTAATTTCCATTGTAATTATAAATAAAATCGAAATACTGCAAAATCACATTTTGACTATAATTGTGTTTCCACTATATTGCATTTTTTGCGGATAAAAAAAGAAAAAAAAAAGTTCCTCCACTTTCATGTTGGATTTGATTTTTTTTATTGGTCCGCAGTGTGAACAAGTCCGTACTATGATTAGAAATAAATTATTTATTTTTACGAGATATGAATAAGATTTATATATATTTTATTTTTTTATTTAATTTATGAGATTTTACTCAATATATTAGTAATATTCCTTGGTATATTGTGTTTAAGTGGAATATATAAAAAATTAATCAATAAATTTATTAAAAAAAAAAAGTATGTCGATATAAGGTGAGACGTTTTATTTGATAAGAAACAAGGCATTGTATGTAAGCCTAGTTCATTAGTAATTTTTAAAATTTTAAAAGTTAATATGGTAAAATAAAATAATATAAACATATTTAGAGAAATTTGTGAAAATATAAGATAAATGCAAATATACACAGTACTTGTCTTAAATATTGATCAAAATTGATAATTGCCTAATAATCAATATTGTTCATCTAAAAAAAACTAATCAATTTTTTAATAAGAAAATGAATATTTTATTTTAAAAAATAAAAAACAAAGAAGGGACCTACAATAGAAAATCAGAGTAAGGGATGACGAATTATGCGTTTTTACCCCAAAAAGGACAAAAATTAAAGCTAAAAATAAAATTTTAGTTTTTTAACTTCTTAAAATTTAATAGCTAGTTGAATTTTGTGTTTTTCGATATTAATTTACAAACTTGCTAAAAAAGATTAATTTTAATCATGAGAAGCCTAAAAAAATTGATTAATGCCTAGTGAATTTTAAAAGCTTTAGGAATACTTTTAAAAGCACTTATCATAAATTACTTTTTTTTGTTAATTGAGCAATTAAATATATGATAAAGTGTTTTTCAGAATATTTTTAAAATGCTTTATATGTGTTTTTAATTAATTCTTTTCTTTAATAAAATAATTTATAACTTTTGAGAAATTTTAGATAATAAATTTAAAAAATATTAATTTTAAATTTTTGTGTCAAATTAAATTACGCCAAATAAATTAAGATGGAATAAATTAGTCATATGCTACTCGTGCCGTCCAACATGGAAAAAACATGCACAAATATTATTCAAAATATGGACCGAAAATATCACTTTATTTTTGGTCCAACCAAATTACACTACCCTATTAATTGACAGCATCCATCCCATCAATAAAAGACCTATCTTTCGAATGTCGTTATTTTTATAAATAGATAATTTTAATTTTTTTTTATATATCGTTATTATTATAGAGAGATGGTCTTTAACATATGTCATTTCGCAAAATCAGAGCATAAATAATACTCTTCTTTCTATTTTATTCTTGATAGTTAATGAGCTCTGAAAAGATATATTTGGTCATCTAGTAAAACTAAAAAACCAATTAATGTATATTAAATAATAATAAAATAGTAAAGTTTTTTTTTTAATACAAGTGTAATCACAAAAGATGACATACAAAAAGGACTAGAGAAAGTACTATGCAAAATAAATCAGGGTTCCCATCCAAAATTAAGGAGGAAAGATAAAAGATTTATTTTAGGCCCAAAAGAAAATTAAAAGAAAGTAAAAGATATATTTTTCGATGTACATCGACTATTATAAATGAAAATAAAAATTGGGGAAATAATTTAATTTCTAGATCGTGAGAGTGTAGATTTTTCTTTTACGTGAATACACCAAAATTAAACTAGTAATAGAAAGAGTTGTACTTATATACGCTAATAATAATAATAATAATAATGTAATTTCTTGAAATATAACTAAAGACCAGGGAAAAGTTGTCAAATTTAGGTATGAAATGTCTTACATCTGCCCTCCAATCACCTATCAGCCATAAAAGCTTCACCCAACCATTTTTGTCTCTAAATATTAATCTTATTCAATCTTATAATAGTACTAAAAACACAATTTCAGTACAACCCTTTCCTCCGGAAGCAGCAACAACGATAATATACCTAGTGAAATCTCACAAGTGGGAACTGGAGGGGATAAAATGTACGCTGACATTACCACTGTCTCATTTCGGTATAACCCTTTCCTCCAGAAACAAAAAACTGAAATTTTGATACTGCTCTCCTAGAAAGTTATTGTGAAAGGACCAATGAGTTCAGATATACTCTCACTAGTATGTTTTTACTCTACAGTGTTTGTCTCAAAATTCGATCCCTATTAAGATGTAACCTTTCAACAACATAATCGATATAATCCCACAAGTAAATTTTGGAGAGGGTACGATGCTTCTAGCTTTGATTTCTAAAAATATTTATTTTATTTACTGAAGCTGCATTAATAAAAACAGAAATGATTAATCAGAAGATAACTCAACTGCAGCCAAATTCAAATATATATATTGATGTCGAATAGATAATCAAATGCTTGCGTCTCCATGTTCATAGGAAACCATAGTGAGGAGGAGACAAACGGCTAAGAATCAACAGAGAGCAGAAAGCAGAACCTTTCAATTTCTTTTTGGTGTACTAAGCCCTGAACGAAGTGTAATCAGGAAAGAGAAGGAACACTTCCAACTATGTAAACATTATGCTACAGGGTTCTTCTTTGCTAAGTTATTGGTTATTAAATGCCATGAATCAACGAATAGCCTTCCCACCTTGAAGGTTGTTGATCTTTGATCCAATTCAGGACTTAAATTTAGAAATATGATTACCTCCTCCGTTCAAATGGGTAGAAATCTAATTAGTACTATGCATTTGAAGAATAGAAGTCTTCACAGCCAGACAGATCCATCCATCAGTGCTTCTAATCCCTTGATATATGCAGCAGAATCCTCATCCTATAGTCTAGTCTTCCTTCCAGGCCTCCAGAAGTATGGATCACTTGTATCTTTCAAATTTGACAGCCTAAATCCATCTTTGAATTCAAATAGGACATTGTTGACTTGTAAGTTCACACTTGTGAAAAGGGAGAATTTCAGTGATATTCTCGCTGCCAAATAGGAGAATACAAAGCTGGGTAAGTAACATTAGTTAGCTAGAAGCCAAAGCAATTTAGCCAGAGCAAATGTCATGTTTTCTCATTATTTCTATGCTCTCGGCAATTGTTGACCCAGCAGTGCCCACAAAACCAAGAGAAGCACAACTGCAGACTACTTCCTCTAGGTATAAGAGTACGTCTGTTAATGATTGAGGATGGTGAAACTTGTTAATCCCTGCCGGATTCTGTGAAACTGAACCAAGTTTTAGCCCATGCCCCGCAGCCATGACTTCTTTGGCAGTTTCTTGAACCAAGTCATCTTCTTCTCTAATAAAAAACAGCTTAAAGGCATCTGAATCTTTTGCTAAGCTACCCAAGTAATTCCCCGTCCAATTAGCCACAGGGAGATCAGTCATCACAAATACGTGGATCTGTTTATGTCCTGTTTGCTTCAAAGATTCTATCTTCTGCTTCAGACCAAGAAAAGTAGCTTTATGGTGGTTCTTGAATTGTCCATCTAGTAGCCTGAGCTGCGCACAAAGAAAGGGACCCTTGATAGTTTGGAGAGAAAACTTCTTACCTGCATTTATTATTTCGGGAACAAAAGGAAGAAACTCAATCTTTTTAATTAAGGTCTGTATGATGGGATCATTAGGAGCTTCATGAATGTCAATATGGGATTCAGATCCCTTATAAGGAGCAGTAAAAAGGCTTCCAAATGCCAAAACAATGGCTGATTCTGCGGCAGAACCAGGACCAAGAGCTTTATAAACATCCTTCCTTCTCCTAATAAATGAAATCTTCTTTTTCTTCTTAAGTTGGTCATCAGGTTGAAACGAATCTAAAGCTCCATCCTCATCATCCTTTTTATATGTCCAAACTGTCGTTCTACAATCTTCTTTTAAAGCAGACAAACAACCACTGAAACTACCATAATAACCAGACAACAGAGAACCACATTGTCGAAGGCTCTCAGATAAAGGAGATGGTACAGTTTGGTCCTTAGAGCAAATAACATCCAAGTTTACACCACACCAGGAGGACACAAAAGCCCGAAAATCTACAAATCTCACTGTTGAATGAGAAACAAGTGGTGAAAGGTCAACTATATCAGCCATGGATACATATCTGCAATACACAAAGTAAGCAGATTATTAGAAACTTCTTAACAATCCATCGAAGAAAGTGATTCCATCTTTATTCAGTCAAAAATCAAAAGGCACGACGAAATTCAATAGTTAACAATGTACATCTTGTATAGTCCAAGTTAAATCAGCAGCAGAAAGATAAAAACAAGCAAGGTTGGGTTTCCATTGCATACAAAGTTTACAGTAAAGCTTTGACACTGTGTCTAAGTGCATAGTTTAGATGCTAGCATTAAGCAGATTCAATCAAGCAATCAAAATCCCAAACTAGATGGAGTTTTTGTATGAATTTCTCTTCTACCATTTTCGTTCCAACATTGGAATATACATCTTTTCAAATCAAAATAGGAGTCGCTAGAAGTTGCTAAATTTCTTCCTAATCTGTACACTGAAATACAAGTTTCTAACGAAAAAACACCCATCAAAAACAGGAGCTAATATAAGTTTAACAAAATATCTAATCTACAGTTTAATTGCGAGCATTAAGCACCAGATATGAGACATGCAAATTCCTCATAAAAGGTCAACAATATGACTCCAAATATAAAAACAACAATTTGTGGGATCTAGGGAGGGTGGTGTGTGTGCATACCTTACTGCTACCTTATAACGGCAGAGAGGTTGTTTCCAATAGACTCTTGGTTCAAATAAAGCATTTCAAAGCAGGTATGAAAGGGGAAATACAGTAGCGAAGAAGAATGCACAATAAGTGATATTGCTGGTCAGTCAGCTAATGGGGTTGCCGAGAACTGAAACAAAATTCAATAACGGAGAGCAGTAGCAACAATTTGACCCCAAACATCTCCACATAATTCAGTCAGACAAATCAACAAACACAAAGAATGCAGAATAAGTGGTATTTCTGGTCAGTCAGCTAAAGGGGTTGTAGAGAACTGGAACAAAATTTAAAATTACCTGCAATCACGCAAGAGCTGGATACTATGATTCCAAACCAAGAATCTCAATTCATTAGGCTCCAAAACCCTAAATTTAGGACAACTACCAAGCGCAACAGCATGGTGATCCAACACGGGTGGGACAATTAGGGTCCGATTGAGAATCTTAGCCATCAAAATCGCGTTCTTGAACTCAGCCAACTGGTTGCTGAACCCACTGTGAGGGGCGTACCACATGAACTTTCCCTGCAAACGATTTGTGGGGTTGCATTGTTGGGGACGGGGTATAATGGGTATAGATTTTTTGGAAAGGGGAAGAAGAGAAGGGGAAATGAAGTTCTTGAAGTAGAAGAAAAGGAGAATTAAGGTGAAGAGAAAAAGGAAAGTTAGAAGTGGAGATCTTTGTTTCTTCTTTGATGATTTGTTGGGTCTAATGAAGGTTTCAGTTTCCATGGATTCAATTGAAATCTCTGAATTCTTGGATCCAGAGATGGTGGACACTGGACAGTGACGCTAAAATATTTTTACCCGATTTGGTCTTTTTCATTAAAAGTTGGGTCGTAATAGAGTTACACAAAACCATAAGGATGTGTTTGGAAAATTACCTAGCAATTGGATTTTTCCGGGAAATATTTAGGTCTTGCCAATTAACATTTTATTTTTTGAAATAATTAATGTTTTTAGTCATAGGTTATCGTTTGATAGGGAGACTAGACAGATTATGTTACAGGCACTGGATCTCGGAGCACTCAGACTAGTGATAACGGGAATCCTAAATCTATAAGAGCTAGACTCGCACGAGATTATTAAAGAATGAATGAGATCGATCAGCTAAGCAAAATGTCAAAAATTCAACTATTTTTATGTTAATATAGTAATTATACACGATTATAGTAATATAATTACAAATATAATAGATGATTGTGTGTATAATTTTAATAATAATAACATGTTTAGTATATATCACAAAATATGATCCAGAGAGTGTTTAGTATATATCACAAAGTATGATCCAGAGAGGTCAAGTATATTCATACCTTGCACCTATTTTTTATGGAATAAAGAAATTGTTTTCAATAATTATACAATTAAAATTTTAGAATAAAAATTTAATTGTCAAAAATTAAATGTTAATATTTAACTACTAAATAGCATGTTTGATTAAAAAAAATTAATACCTACAATTATAATTCATAATATAATTCAAATGGTTGACAAAAAATATTTTTTAAATTCTTATGTTACTCAATATCAGGAAATAATTTTTCCACTTTTATGAGATAGTGGTAAGGTCTGCTACATTCTACCCTCTCCAGACTTACTTGTTAAATTCCATTGAGTACGTTATTGTTATTGTTGTTCTTACATTAATCAATATAAACCAAATTTATTCTATAACCTCATTATTAATTGAGAAAATCCACCTTTAACAACATTGCTATTGATAAAAATCCAAAAAAGTTTGCAAATGATTTTTTTTAATGATTAAAAGATAAGTACTATAATTTTGAAAACAAAGCTAAGTAAATTTTAAAAATAATTTCGTTTGTTTAAAATGTGATGATCTAATTTAATTAGGTACGAAATTTAAAAAAAATAATTTTATAATTATTAATTAAAATTATATCAAATATATCTGCTAAATTATCAAAAAAGGAAAAGATTCCTTCTTTTCTAAATAGATTAAAATAATATCTCCTTTAAGGAAGTAAACAAAAAGGAAAAAATAAAATAAAATTGCTTGCTTCCCCTTTCAGTCTATAACAATGGTGAAAGCCTCTCCTCCTTCGCTGACAGCTGACTCATCAACTTCATTTCCTCTGTTTCATCTCAAAATCATCTCCCAGAAATGGCGGCGTTTCAGTTACAGTCATCAAGCTCTCCGTCACTTGCCGTCCGATCACCGCCGTCAACTGTACTACGTCATATTCCAACACGCTGTAATTATACTTGTGACTCTTCTTTTACAAGGTATGTTACCGTAATCTCATCAAAATCACAACTTTCCTTGCGTAAAGTGTCTGAACATATAATAAATGTCTTATTTGATGAAATTCAGGTTGAAAATGTCAATTTCGTCAACCCCACAAACTGCCGCTATCCCAGAAAATCGCACCGTTGTGGGTCTTCTTTACTCTCTTGACATTTTGTAAAAAATAAGTTAGAAACTGTTATAGGGTTTACTGTATCTGTTGAATTTATTCTGTTTTTTTGTTTTTTTGTTTTTTTGTTTTTTGGGGAGTAGCTAGGTTGTGGAATGGCGGCAGTGGATTTTCTTGTTGCTGTTGATTCTTATCCTAACCCTGATGATAAGATTCGAAGCACCAGTTTTCAGGTGATTGATTATTGTGTGTGATTGATAATGAGCTTTCCTTTTTAGTTGAAATTTCGAAGTTTTTTTATTTTATCTTTTGTCATCAGGTTCAAGGAGGTGGCAATGCAGGGAATGCTTTGACTTGTGCAGCTCGATTAGGCTTATCTCCGAGAATTATATCGAAGGTTTGAGATTTTGGGGGCTTATATATCAATTGACAACTCAAATTCTTGATTGTATTTTTGTTCCGACTATTCAAGTATAATCAGACTTCACTTGTGGGATTATATTGGGTGTGTTGTTGTGTTCAAGTATAAAAGTAAGTCTTAATTTTATTCCATGGGAGGTTTAAAGAAGAATTAATTTATGTTGCCCCTTAAAAACATTGTTTTGTCCCATACAGATAAGAGTCGGACTGTGTATTATGAGATAATGAAGTACTCCAATATCATGTCATACAACTGTTACTGTTTTAGGAGCACGGGTCCTATATCTTAGCATGGTTCTCATGAGCCTCTTGAACTTCCTTCTTGGTCTTGGAGTTAACAAACACCAATTTACCTCCTGCCACTGTGATTTTCTGGGGAGGTTTGTAACACAACTTGACCTCTGTATTCCTTTAATCTGGAGTTGACTGGAGAAAAGACAGCCTTTATTCCAAAGCAAATGTATGTAAGTTGTTGAAGAATGACAAAAGTTCCACATTGGTGGTTAATGAAATAGGTGGACTTTTTATAAGGCTTGGGCAATCCTCCTCCTTTTTTGAGCTAGCTTTTGGGGTGTGAGTTAGGGTCAATACCTAATTTTAAATGATATCAGAGCAGGACCCATCTCACTTAATGTTGGGTCCCCGAAAATTAAAACTTGCCCACGCACAAGATGCTAAGCAATGGGCATGAGGTGGGATATTGAAGAATGACAAAAGTTCCACATTGGTGGTTAATAAAATGGGTGGACTTCTTATAAGGCTTGGACTATCCTCTTCTCTTTGAGCTAGCTTTTGGACTGTCAGCTAGGTCTAAGACCTAATTTTACATAAAGTCTACGAGAATAAACTTGCCTCTTAATATCGGTGGTCAAGATTCAACTGTAAATATTACTTCCCTTGAAAGTTGCATAGCGTAGAAAATACATATCTAATGAAGTGTAACCTGACTCATCGTGTTATTTTATGTATCGTTCATGATTATTGCGTAAGGAGTTACCTTTAACTGTTATTCTATAAAACTATTTTCTAATTTCTTCATATTGCCCCACATAAGGCTTTTGCAATAATCATATTTGAAGTCTTTGCATTTTTGTTACTATTTTTGCCTGTAGGTTGCAGATGATTCTCAAGGGAAAGCTATACTGGAAGAGCTGGAAGCTGATGGGGTTGATACATCGTTTATGGTGGTGAGTTCAGGAATGTTCAAATTTGAAGGTTCTTGTCCGTAGTATAATTATGGATGTAGTTTCCTGTATCTGTTGAATCAATTACAAGTTGAGTGGTTTTGAATGTGTTAGTAACATCAGATATAACTCAAGCATTTAAGTCACCGCAACCTGTAATCTTGGTTTCAGGTTTCCGAAGGGGGCCATTCGACATTCTCTTACGTCATTGTTGATAGTCAAGAGTGAGGGCTCTCAGTTTATATTAATTGCATTTTGGTAATTGTTTGGCATATTTTGGACCTTTACCTCAAAATATGATGTTAAATTTCTAAATGGCTTTACTGTGATTTGCTTAATATTTGGTTTCTAGATCAGTAACAGTATGCTGTACATTACCTATACTTTTGTAAGTGGGCCTTTCTGAAGATGGAAATTTCTTATGCAAGAACCAAAAAGTAGTTGTAGGCTGAAGATTTGAGATACATTCTACTTGCAAAGATAGCCTGGAAAAGTAACAGAAATTGTTAAGTCGTATGAAGTGATTCCTATCCATCATGAGTAAAAGTAATTAGATAAAAGAAACTATAGCGAGGAATTTGTATGTTTGGCTGAGTAACTTTCCTTTCCTCATTCACATTAAATTTTCCTTGTGCCAAATTGTCCACTTGATACATGTATGGCAGAAAGAATTGGTTCAAAAGTTTCTAACAAGTTTTTCTCCACCATATTTGAGTGAGAGAAGTATAAACATTTTAGCATGTTTACTATATTTACTATCTTCAGACAAGATATGGTGAAACTTGATCTCACCAAGGACATGACCTTAGATAGGAAGGAGTGGAGGTCACAAATTAGAGTAGCAGGCTAATAGGTTAGTAGGTTGGCCGTGGGGTATAGTAGGGTAGTAGGAGTTGTCCGGTGTTGTCTTTATCTACCTTATATATATGATAATTGTCTCGTATTTACTTGTTATCATGTGCTTTTCATTATTAATCGCTCTTGTTGTTCACTTTCTCCTTTTCTTCCTTTCCTATTTTCCATATCTAACTTATTTTGCTTAAGGGTTTTTGTGACGAGGGTTCCTAGGAAACAGCCTCTCTACCTCTATGAGGTAGTGGTAAGGTCTGCGTACATTCTACCCACCCCAGACCCCACTTGTGGGATTCCACTGGGTATTTTGTTGTTGTACTATATTTACTATCTCTGAGTGTGTACAATTGGCTTGCTGACCCTTCTGAACTTTTTCTGTTGAAGCTGTTAGTTCTCGTGAGTCATGATTAGATTTGTTTGATCCACCAGGAAAACTCGCACTTGCATTTACACTCCAGGATACCCACCTATGATACCTGAGGATTTATCCAAGTCGAACTTGTCATCAGCTCTGGATGATGTGGAATTTGTATATTTTGATGGAGTATTGCAAGAAACTGAATTGTTATCAGCTTTAGTAGTGGCCCGAGAGGTAATTTTAACTTGGACTTCTTTGTCAGACAAATGGAAGTAATGGTTAGCAAAAACTTCCATCCTTACTGTCTACTTTTGCTCATGTTGCTTGTATTCATCCTAGAGCCGACATATTGAGCTTAACTATTATTCTCGTTTGTTTGTTCAAATAGTCCAAAGACATATGTTTTCAATCAAATGGAAAAAACTGCATTTTGCATTCCCAGTGCAGGCACATCGGAGGAATATACCTATTTTAATTGATGCAGAAAGTAAAAGAGAAAGGGTGGATGACCTTCTAAACTTGGCAACTTATGTCGTATGCTCAGCGAGATTTCCACAGGCAAGTTAGCTACACTGACGAATTGCAATGACATGGTTCCTTTGCTGTACAATTTCAATTTGGATATCTGATCATCTGCTTCTAATTCTTAGTTATTGATAAAGTCTAGGAGTGAAATTTTTCGTCTCCACAATTTTAATTCGACGATAAAGTCCCTTCCTCCCTCAGTGTGTTACGGCTTAAAGCTTTTATCCCTTGCCACTGATACCACATAATTGGGGATTAAAATTGCTTTCAACGCTCTTTTTTAACAAGGTGAAGTATGGTTAGTGTTATTTTTCTACTCCTCGCTCAAGAGGTTAGGATCACGCAAGACCATATTAAGACACCAAAATTCTCCTCATCCAATGATGATGGCCTCATCACCCCCATACGCCCCATGTTATGGACCTTGGGCCTACTCAATCCCAAAAGTTAGCTCAAGAGGTGAGTATTGTTCACTACTATATAAAGAGACCAATTTCTCCCCGTCCCACTGATGTAGAAGTCAACAATATCTTCCGCCCTTTGGAGCTTGACTAAAGATGTATTGTATCCCAGGTATGGACTGAGGCCCCTTCCGTCCCAGCTGCTCTAGTTTCTGTACTTCTAAAGCTGCCAAACATCAAATTTGTAATTGTGACGTTGGGTGAAGATGGTTGCATGATGTTGGAAAGGGCTGAAGCTGGTATGCTAGCATGTCTTTTTGGTTCTTCTGATGTATGTTAAGTGTCTGCTTGTAGGCAAACAAACTGTTTGAAAGATGAAGAAGAGGTGTCTGGTATTTAATTATCGCTATTGGGTTGATTTGCAGAGGATCTTCAGTCTGAAGAAATTGATGTCAATGATTTGTTCAAGAAAATGAAGCAGAGTATTGATTCTGAATCAACTAATGCAACATGCATATCCTCGGTAATTCACCAACAAGAAGATTTATCATTCAATAGACGACTGAAGCATGGCTACAGTGATCACACACACATAGAAATCCATGCACTTAATTTATTTTGATCTAGTCAACCACTGTAAAGTGGGCATCTACAGTGGGAGTGGTAGTCATGTATGGTTCTTCCTGGCTATTACCCTTTTTCGAGTACATCATGAGATTGAGCTTTACAAATATGAATTGCCCCCACATGTCCTCTTGCTGTCGTACCATTACTCATCACCCTCTTAAGTTTAATAGGAGACTTCCTGGTGCTGGTTATGATTTTTTTAATCTATCAGCACTGAAGTACGTGTCTTCTTCTTCTAGGATATTACAAGATTGCATGCAAAAGGCATCGGGACAGTGAGTGGGAAGCTGCTTCTAGGAACAGCTGAAAAGATACCACCATCAGAACTGGTCGATACAACAGGTGCAGGTGATGCATTCATTGGAGCAGTTCTGTATGGTAAGCAATAACATACTCTGCAGTTTTTATACCTGAATGTTATTCCTTTAAATGTGTTGTATTTCAGCTACTCTCTTTTCCTTCTGATTGTGACAATTGGATCTGGAGTTTCTATCAACCTCAAACCATTTTCGTACCTTCTTTCCAGATGTTGTGGTTTTTTCTCTAGTTTTCTTGTTCCTTTCACATTAGATCAAAGGTTCGATTTGTAATGGTTTCGTTATTCATAGATTTCTCACTTGCAATCTGCAGCTCTCTGTGCCAATATGCCACCAGAAAAAATGCTGACATTTGCTTCTCATGTGGTTAGTGGACTTTAGCATTGTGTCATACACAAATTGTAAATGTAAAAGAAGCTAAGTTGCACATTGTGGATTTCATTGCAGGCGAGTATCGGGTGTAGGGCATTGGGAGCAAGAGCTGGTCTTCCCCAGATAACAGATTCTCGCTTGAGACCCTTTTTAGTGAACGCTACCCAAAACGTGGCCACATAGCTATAGAAGAAAACACAAGTCAAATTCATCATCAACTTGGGCTGTTTCTTTTAGTTTTTTCTCTGTGTAGACATATATTCTGCTACATTTATAACATTTTATGTGAAAAATTTGGCCATTGAGCACAGTACATTGCAAAGCTTGTAGCAAAAACTTGAATTGTAATATGAAAAGCTTGATACAACCATTACTTCAGTGGCTTTGTGTTGATTCTGAACTGCATGAATGTTGTTTCCTTAGGATGTCTTTTTTTGATGGTGTGATTCTGAAGATCGTTAAATAATATATGTTACTTATTTTATTCTAATTTATGTTGCACATATGTAATTTTGAGAGTATATAAAATTTTTATTTATTAATATGCATAGACTTCTAGGTTTATTTATACTATTATATTTTTTAAAGTATTTTCTTTTTTAGACAAATATAATTATTAAAAAATTATTAAAATAGTTATTTAATTTTATTTGTCCTATTTGAAAAGAAAGACTTAATCTTTTATTTTGTATTTATTTTATCCTAATTTCAATGTTTACATGACTTAAAATAATTAATTAGGGTGATACAATAAAATCATAGTTTGAAGCAACTAGAGAAATTATTTATTAAGGACAATATTGTAAAATTATAATTGAAGCAAGTGAAACAATGTAATGAAGCAGTCGAAACAGACACATTAATATGCAATTATTTTGAAAAAATTAAATTAAAAAAGTTAATAAAATATTTTTTCTTATCGAGGGTAATATTGTAATGAACTTTATATTAGTATCCGTGGTAATGCCCTCGACAGCGGAACTAATTACAACATTGTCACCGCTGTTAATGTTTGAATAAAGCCCTAAAAAGTCGGAGAAGTTACCATAATGCCATGATCGTCCAAAGCAAGTGTCACTTATTAATGCTTTGAATGCCAATTGGGTTTGTCCTAGTACAAACAAAGACCAAAGATATTGCTTGGAAGCTTTGAGCCCACCACATATTTGGTACCACGATCTTGGCAGACCACACTTTTTTCTTCTATTTAAGTCTCGAAAAATAATAATATTTCATATTTAGTAACTATTTATTTTTAATTTTTTTATTTTATTCTTAATAGAATAATTTATATTCACAAAATTTTTATAATTCTAACTTATTTCAAAAATTATGAGTTTCAAAAAAAGAAAAATTTTCCTCTTAAATTCTATGTCAAATCAAATATCCTTGTATGAATTGCTATAGGACAAAAAATTATGTATTTACACTCTAATTTTATGAGTTTCTATGCTAAATTGTTGACTAAAAAACCTTTTAAAGTGGCAGTACCGGAAATTCCCTATCTTAGATACAGAGAAAGGGACGCTACTGAAAAAGACCTTTTTTGGCCTATCTTGCCACATAAAGCCTTTTTTTTTTACCCTTAGAATTACCCTTTAGACAAGGTATTTCTCTATATATGCACACTTCAAAATCAACTGCTAATTATATCTTCATCACTCCCTTTTTATTTCTCTTCTCTTCTCTTAGCTTCAATTGTTCAAATGGCTAATAATTCAAGAATTGGCCTATTTTTGTTCCAAGCATATTCCACTTTCATGGCTGCACAATCCTACATTTTCTACATGTACGAGGAGCAGAGCACCACTACTTGTTCCCTCACAGTGCTTGGATTCTTCTTCACAATTCTCCTCAATTTTCTACAGCTAAAATATCAAGGCAATAACAATACCGATCCTTTTTCGACCCATCCGAAAACCATGAGAATTTCTGTCATTTCTTTACTCGTTTACTGTTTAATATACTGTGTTAAACAGAGATTTTGTTTTTACGTCATCGTATTCATAAGAAATTCTCCGACCTCGTACACCATATTATGGTTTTCTTTAGCTCTCTGTCCTTGGCTTCCATTGCCTCTGTTCTCTTCCCGGAACCGGTTTCCCATATTGTGTATTTCCTCTGTTTTTTGCTTTTCGGAGGTGAAATGTTTATTTGGTTTTTCAAGAAAATTATGCGACAGCTTGAAGAAGAATCATATTTTCAGACAAGGAGGGATGGTGAACCAATTTGGAACTATCTAAGAAGGAGGATGAACATGTTTTTTAATCCAATGGAACAGAGGTTTAGTCTTACTGTCTAATTTTGGGTTTAAAAAAAAAGTATGTGTGTGTTTACTTAATAATGAGTACCATGATTATTTCTTATGTTGTTTCGAGATATCAATTGTTGTTGTTATACAGTATTAAGTTATCTGCATGATCCATCTTTTTCCTGAATAGAAGTTGTATTACTACAGATTATGTTATATAAATATGTTTAAGGTACGAATCTTGTTGTGTATTTCCTCTGTTTTCTGCTCTCTGGAAGTGAAATGTTGCTATGTTTCGTTCCTTCTTTCCTTTTGCAAGCTCCTTACAAAATTATTAAGTAAAAACAGTTTGAATAATTATCTTTATTTATTTTTTAATCTCAATTTAATAATAATCTCTTCCACCACCTTGATATAATTTCTATCTTGATTATATAATGTGTATCAATTATTTGTAGTATGCATGACAACTAAAATGAATAGAAAGAAGTAGAAAAAAGATGGTTCTATGCCAGATTGAGAAACTTGCACACAGGATGTATGTAGGAGGGGTTTCGTGGGTTCAATGCTCTCCTTTCTAGATCATATATAATAATATTATATTTTTTTAAAAATACTAATATAAATGTGTGAATCCATATTCAAAATATCACATAAAGCGATAGCGTTTGAGTGAACCTCTCTAACTAAAATTAAAAATTTAAATCTTATATCTATCTTTTCTTTTAAAAATTGGTAATACCTCTTTAAGTGGCCATCGATAGTACTTTTGGCATTTCAATCTTTTTTTTATTTTTTGATTTTTTGCTTTAGTCTTTCAAATTTTTCGATTTTGTCACGTTAGAAATTTCTAATTCTTTTTAGCACCGTGAATTTTTTATATAATTAAATTAAATGTGTATATTAAAATTACTATTTTAATATATAAGAATTCATTTTGGATTTACAATTTTAAAAGTTAACAGACTGAGTAATAACAACCCAAGGGTCAAACCAATCAATTTAATCCTGCATGCACCTCTACTTTGCACTAGAGGTGTGCATTCAGGTTCTTTGACTTGTGTTGATATCTAATTTTTACTCTCCACGTTATAAATTAATTATCGAGCTTTTAATTCTAACAATTTGAAATAATTAGTTTTTAAAAGATATTTTATCAAATAAATTTCACCTTTATTTTCAAGAGTTGTTATTTTGTGATTAATTCAATTATTTCAGGTCGTTAATTCTTGAAAGCTCTTCAATTAATTTGTATTGATTCATCTTGTAATCAAATTGACCAATTGAATTCGATTTGATTACATTTAATTAGTCATGATTACAATTGAAGTGACTAATTTCTTAAATTTAATTTCCCTACCCTTGTAATCTTTTTTAACCCTTTTTTTCAGACAAATTTGGTTCATGTAGGACCAATTTATTGGCCCAAATTTGCTCAGACCCAACCCAACTCACTTTTTCCCCCACGTGACCCGACTCAACAATCTATACACTCCTATACATACACACGCGCCCCCCATTTCTTTCCCTTTTTCCTTCGCGTCCCCCTCACAGCTTGTTTGGGTGGCGGTTTGTCATGGTTTCATAATGTATGGTACTGTATGGTATGGTATGGTATCGTACAGTACAATACCATACAATGTTTGGATAGACTGTATGGGTTGCTACTGTTTAATGATAATTTGTTGTTTGATTTGACTGTATGGTATTGTATCGTAACTTATAAATTTACAAAAATGTCCTTAGTTATTATAAATATTAAATTTATCAATATTTTTTTAATATTTTTTTTTAAAAAAATAAATATACAGAATCAAGTAGGGAAACATACAAGCTAATATATCTCCAGACCATACAAACAATATAAGAAAATAAAAAAAGTAAGAACTTAAAAAAAAAAACTCAAAAAATAGATTAAAACGTGAAAGAAAAAACTGGAGACAAAAAAAAACTTTCAAAAGTTGATGCGGAAAAAAATAAGTAATACAAAAACAATATATATATTAGGGTAAAATTTAATAAAGAATAAAGGATAAATTAGAACTATTTAGATTTAAATAAGGGTATAATTGGGAAAAAAAATAAGGAAACCATGGGATACCACCAAATTGGTGGTTTCAAAAAGTGAGGGTTTCCATGGTTACAGAACCATGAAACTAAACCATATCATACCATATAATTAATAAAACAATCAAAACAAACGTCGTTCTCTTAGTAACCATACCATACCATACCATGAAAAACCACCATCCAAACAAGCTGTCACTCTCCCATACTCGTCTTCCTCATCCAGTAACGAACAACTAACAAACCCAGATTCTCCAACGTTGCTCGACGACCTCCGTGTATACGTGTCCCCTCTCCCCTTATCCTCTCGTACCCGAAGCCATTTGAGGAATCTTCAACGTGTTGCATATCTAAGCCATCAATTCAAATTGATGGCTGAGATATGGGACTCGTGGAGGGATTCCAGCGGTTTGGAGTTCAAATCTTTGAATTTGAATTAAATAATCCTGAAAATTCGACCTTTTTCCCCAATTTTACCCTGCGATTTTTCCCTCTCAATGTTGCCCTAAATACATTCCTATAAATTCCCCTCTTTTCCACTATTAGAAAGGGGGGTTCTTACGTGGAAAACCCTAACAATTCCTATCCCATTCTCAATTGTTTTCCGGAACAATTCATCCATTAAATAACTTTGAACTGTGAATTTTTTGGGGTTCGAAGTTTGATAGCTACATAACAAGGGTCCGTTGGTGGGAGCTTCCTTCTCCAATTGTTGAAATCCCAGTTCCCGCTCCCGAAGAGGTAATATCCTCATTCTTATCTCTTTTTTTCATGTTCAACGATGCATGTTTTGTTTCGACTTTGTCCGAGTAATCATTATTTTAGAATTTCGTTTGATGATGGCCTGTAACACCTTTTGATATAGCTTGGATATGATTGAATATTAGCATTATATTGAGATATTCCTAATCTCGTTGAGTTTTCTTAGCTACTACTAGTCAATCAGGTTAAAATCTTTCCCTTAAGCTTATTAAAGTGTTGGCCTTCTTATATTACTACTTATCTAAACCCATGGGCTGCTTATGTTCCTTTTCTGTGTCACTTTAAGTGTCAATTTCTTGTTATACTCATCTTGGTTTAATTGCCATACTTAGTATGTTCTTTGGTTTAGCTATTTAAGTTGTCGAATAGATCGATGTATATATGACGACACTTTGTTTGTTGAAGTCTTTCTAATGAATAATGATGTATATCTTAAATGCATCTCTTTATGATCTTATCTTTCTTAGTAAAATCAAGTTTGGTTTCATTAAATGCCACCATAGGGTTCATGTTAGGGGTTGTTCCGGTAAGTATTCTTGTTCACATATAGTGGAACAGAATGAGTTTGTTTTCTTCTTTTTAAGACAAGTATCCAGCGTTTTTAAAATGGCCTGTGCGTAGTTGGAACTATGGCATAAATTATTTTGCTTAAGTGACTAATTTCTTCAAATCTTTTGGGTCTTGCATTTCTGTTTATGCCTTCCTCAAACCTATGTTTCAATGTTAGGATATGTTTCTTTCTTTTCATTTTCCAGAACATGTATTGCTTATCTGAAGGTAGTCACATGGATTTGAGTATAACTAAGGCAAAATGGATACTTCTCTATTTCGATTCTTATTGCGGCTAACCAAGATCTTTATTAGTTTGTTTTTTTTTAAAAAAAAAAGAAAAAAAAAAGGGAAAGGTTATTAGGATTTAGGAATACCTTCCCCGGAGGGGATTATTTGTTTAAAATGGCAGCATGATACTTCTATGTTTCAATTTTATTTTTGGCATTTAAGGTACTAATGAATGTTAGGTTTGTTGTCTGCCTATCTCTTTACTTTGCTTAACCAATCGAGTCTTGTTATTTTCACATGTAGTAATCTTTCATTTGGGAATTCCTCTACTTGAACCCTCTTCTTATATTATCTGGTACCGACCTGAATTCTTTACTATGTTTCTTTTGATAAAATTTGCTCCAGATGCTTCCGATCGAACTTGTTATTTCTTTAATAGACATTAACTTTGTTTTCTTCTTACATGTGACATCAATCAGAGTTTATTTGGACTCTATCCTTGCATTCCGTTGTGTCTATCTGTTATTCTCTAAAATCTGGTTCATGGAGGTTCAATTGGAACCGATTTTACACATTAAAGAAGCTGCGTTACAGGCCTTTCATCCCCCAAAACGTCACTATATATGCTGATACAATATAGTGATATAAGAAATGGGCAAAAGTCGGAGCCTTCAGCAGGAACATCCCAAAGTGATTGGAATGTTAGATTCACATGTTGATATACAGGATAAATATGATATATATACACTGATATACGGTGTACATACCTTACCGTGATACAGCAGTTGAAAGGGGGCTTTTAGGCCCAAAAGCAGCTGATTCAGCAGGATTCTAAAAGGGTCAGGCAGGCCCAAATTTATTTTAGAATTAGGACAGGTCCCCAATTTTTCGTTTTATCTTATGTTTGTTCTATTTATTTGTGATATTTATTTGTTATGGTTCTAACTTTAACTTTAACATCAATTTAGTGTTTGCTTTGTTTATTTCTAATTGATTTCCCCAAAAGTCAAACCACTTGTGTTATTTCTATATAAATTTGATTTTGTGATTCCCTAATGAGAAAAAAAAATGCATTTTAGGTCTTCAAATATTTCAAAATATTTGTGAAAAATTCTTGCTTTATTCAAATCACCTTCACATGTCTTTATTGGGCAAAATTATACAATGTGGTAATTTAAATTTTCTAACTTGAACCTTTTCAATTCCATTTCTAAAATTTATTTTTCCGAAGTTAATCAAAATTTCCTAATCGTCGGATAACTGCGTGTTAGGGGCTATTTCGAATGCGCTTCTCGAAGTGGAAGTATAAACCCGGACCTTGTCTTTAGATTTTAAAAAGATTTTTTTCTGTTTAATGCTTTTTTAAAATGATTTAATCGTTTTCTTGGTTTTTCCTTAAAAATTAAGTGGCGGTTTCGAAATTTTGAAGATTTGATTTACGTAAATTAATTAAGTAATAAATCAAATTTTCGATATCCAAGTCATTTTTCTAAATGACACTTGGTTTTAGCAAATTTTAGTTCATTTCTTCGATTTTTGATTTTGAAAAAAGTGTGCATCATATACTAAATCGAATTAGTTTGGTTTTTTCAAGTTTGGTTTGATTTTATTCGGTGTTTTGAAATTGATTTTTCGATGTGAACTAATGAAAAATAAAATGAGGACAAAATTAAAGTATGAAAAACTTAAAATTTTGTTAAGTGATGATGTGGTCCCATAGAATACTTATTGTGCGTAAAAACTACTCTCTCCATTTCCTTTTATATGTCTGCCTTATTATAAATGTATGATCCTTAATACATGTCATTTTACAATATCAATGCATGAATTACACTCATGTTCCTATTTTGCCCTTGATAGTTAATGATGTTGAAAATATATAAACTTTGACCAACTAAAAGAACTAAAATGACCATTACTATTAAATAAGGGCAAAATGATAAACTCACTTTTTTTTAATGCAAGTGTCATCCTAAAAGGTGACATGTAAAAGGGAATAAAGGGAGTATAATTATCTTTGTCAAGAATTTGCACCTCTAACTATTGTTTGAGGAAAACAAATACAAAGATGAATTCATTTACATGACATAAATCGATAAAAATATGTTTCAATTTCTCTTGAAAAATAATATTTTAAGTTAACTATATGAATTACAATTATATATATATATATATATATATATATATATATATATATATATAATTTTTTCAAAAATTTTAAAGTTGAAGTTCAATTCTTCGGTGCACTGAATTTTTGAGACCTCCACATCGAGCATCGAACTGAAGAATCAAATTCAAATTTTTTTAAATAAAAATTCGGTTCTTCGGTGCATCGAAGTTTCGAGACCCCATATTGAGCACCAAATCAAAGAATCAAACTTTTGAGAAAAGTACACCAACACTAAATGAAAAAACCGAAGAACCGAATTAGTTTGGTTAAATTTTATTTTTTTATTTCTCCGTTATTCGTGTGTGATTTGAACTCCAAACTTTAAGGATTGATTTCTTTGTGGAGACCAAAATAATTGAATCAAAGAAAATATTTTTTTTAGGGAAAATATTATATCAAGTGATGGGTGACAACGTGAGTGAATACAAAATAAAAGTTAAATTTATTAAATGAAATTTGAGTGATGAAATAATATCTACCAGGGGTGAACGACAAGTTTTCGGGATTTGCAGCATTGTTGGAAATGCCTCTTGAAAACGCATGATTGAGATTTAAATTAAAGACAAAAGTTTGTTAACATTCCCACCTCGGACGGTTGGATCTTACAGACAGCAAAATATTGATTTAAATTCTTGGATTTCATGATGTGCTAAACAGTTCTTTTTTCAACTTCTTGGATGTCGTGATTTAAAAAGATTAAAATGGGAAAAGTTTATCTTTATATATTCCTTTAGGTTTGAATATTTTATTTTCTTTGAGTTGATTAGTCTTGGTATCATCATGTTAAGAGATAGAAGCATTATGTCTTTAGAAGCTTGTTTGTTAGAAATTTCTTATAATCTTTTTGTCATAAAGGAACTTTGGGGCCTACATGAATGATATGGTGTATCTTGGCACAAACATAACAAAAAAGAATCACAAATCGTGAAAAGCTTAAAAAAGAATCACGTACAATTCCACAAATAGTTAAAATTAAAAGACATGGATTTTTTTTTATATAAAAAAAAAACTGGGGGTAGGGTAAGGGAATAATCCAAAATCCTTTTTTTTTCAAGTCTTTATTGCATGTGCACGTCCCGTCAGACATGGTTTAACTTTATGAGAGGAAATTATGGCCCCATAACTTAATTACTTTGCAATCTATGAGAGGAAATTATGGCCCCATAACTTAATGAATTTCAATTGTATTATTTATGTGTGCATTTGGAAGTAATTAACAACATACTTATATCAATCTAACATACTTGAAATCCAGAAGGATTGAGAGTTTCTTCATTATTGACAGTTTAGGGTCCAATGTAAGTTGCATGAGATTTTGGTTTTATCGTGTTATTATTGGAATTATAAAAAATAAAAAAACGAGTGCTTTTGGTACAGTGAGAGACGTGATCAATATGGCATGCAGACGTGAAAGTATTTTTTTACGGGATTTTCAAATATATGAATTTTATTTCAAAAAATTTCAAGATTTCATATCCTGATTTATGGTTAAAATTAAATTGTCCGACTTTCAAAATTTGAAAAATACCACATATTAAAATAAATTTTTTAATAATATCACATAAATTAAAACAAATGAAATCATTATAATACATATAAATAAATTAATTAAAATAAAAAATACACTGACTAATTTCAATTGCTCATTAAAAGGGGAATGAAAAACAACATAGCCCATTACTTATTAAAAAAAGAAGAAGAAGAAAATGTGAGAAAGGACAAACATTAATTTATTTCTTATTTTTACATTTGTGCAAAGCACACACATTAAACTAGTTCATCATAAAAATTCATATGATTTATTTTACAAGTGAGTTGGTTAGACAAATTTTAATCTATACAACTTAAAACTCTTTAGAGTCATTTGGTACAAAAATCAATAACATAGAAATTAGTAAGTCGGGGACTAATAATATAAGAATCAGTAATGCAAGAATTAATTTTTATTAAGTATTTGGTTTATTTCTTCTTATCTAGTTTGGTGGTTGGTTTAAAACTCTACAAAAAAAATTTTTCAATTATACCCTTGAATTGTTATGAAATACTATTCTTATATAATTGGGTCAAGGTAGATAATTGTCGAATAATATTAATTTTTGTGACCTTCTAACTAGGTAAGGAAAAGAATAATTTTATCGTCATATATACTACTTTTCACTTGAATTACTTGAGGGTAAATAATTATTATCTTAATCTTATTGATTAGGTATTGATTTAGCATATTTATAAATTAAAATATAATAATTAAATTAATAATATATAAAATTAAATCAAATCGACAAATGCAGAGAAGAAGGAAGGAGAAAGTAATTTGCTTTAGGACCCACCTATAGCAATAAATTGTAATCATATTACTTGTGTAACTGGTGTTACTTCATCTTAACCCAGGTTAATTGTAATCATTTGGGAATATTTGCTTAATTACTATTCTTAAACTAGGTTAACTAGAGTTCATAATATTATAATCCTTAACATTGGCGCCCTTATATATTCACACTACCACCGATTGATATTAACATTTTTCTTCTTCAATTACTCCCCTTTGGGGCCTACAGCAATTCCTTTAGCAGACAATGTTCTCTACCACGTCGACAAGGTCTTTACAGTGGCCAGTGCGGGCCCTAGACAAAGAACTTTTTTTTTCTATATATATATACGTATTACCATTTTTTCTATACGTATTATCATCAGTGGAACATCTAAGATTTCAACTCAGGAAGTTTAAAATATAAAAGTACAAATATGCAAATAAATCAATAAAATACATGATAAAAGCAAAATGAAGCGTCCACTAAATTTTAATCCACATTATTATATCTTTTTAACATTTCTTTTCATTTTTGTCTCTGCACCCTCTAGTTTTTCTTAAAAATATTATTATGACTTTTTTAATATCTCACTTTGCATAGTTTACTTTATTTTAAATGTATTTTTTCGTTCAAATTAATACTTCCTCAAAACAACAAAAAGTGTAACAAGTGAATTATTAATATTATAATATGTATTTAGTGCTCTATAACGATAAAAATAAAAATTATTGAACAACATCAATATAAAAATGGAAAAGGGTCAAAATTACCCTTGAACTATTCAAAATAGCTCAAATATATCCTTCAACTATTTTTGGGATCAAAACTACCCTTGCCGTCTATGTTTTGGACCACAAATGCCTTTACATGGTTATCTTTATCACATGGCAGTCCACGCACGTGGCAATAAAAGGGTTAAAATTACCCTGAAACAATTCAAAATAACTCAAATATGCCCTTCGACTATTTTTGAGATCAAAACTACCCTTGTCGTCTATGTTTTGGACCACAAATGCCCTTACACCATTGCCAAAATGGAAAAAAGAAATTAATTATATATATATTGCCACGTGGACATAGACGACAAGGCTAGTTTTGATCTCAAAAATAGTCGAAGGGCATATTTGAACTATTTTGAATAGTTTTAGGGTAATTTTGACCCTTTTATTGCCACGTGGATATCTACGTTGACTGTCATGTGGCAAAAATGTCATTTAAGGGCATTTGTGGTCCAAAACATAGACGGCAAGGGTACTTTTGATCCCAAAAATTGTTGAAGGATATATGTGAGCTATTTCGAATAGTTCGAGGGTAATTTTGACCCTTTTCCGCTATAAAAACATAACTGAAAAGAACGAGTTGTGTAACAAGATAAAGTAAATTATAAAAATTGACAAAATACAATAGTTTTGTATATATAAAACTAATTAAAAATAAAAATATTTTAAACGAGCTTGCCATAAAATGTATAAAGAGAAATATACAAAATATTTTTAATTTGAAATAAGTGAAAAATTTATACATGATACTTTAGAGTCAATGTTTATACTTACACAATTTTTTTTCTAAAAAAAGACTGACAATTAAGTACTCCCTTCGTTCCAATTAATGTATCGCCTTTTGAATCTTCGTGCTTAAAATAAGTTTTTCTTTGACCATGATTTTTCATATATCTTTTAAATATCTTAAATTATCAATTATTGTGAGTGAAAGTATTTTTTACGTAGTTTTCAAATATATGAATTTTTCTTCAAAAAATTTCATATCCTAATTTATGGTCAAAATTAAATTATATGACTTTCAAAATTTGAAAAATACCACATATATTAAAATAAGATTTTAAATAATATCACATAAATTAAAACAAATAAAATCATTATAACACATAAATAAATTAATTAAAATAAAAAATACACTGACTAATTTCAATTGCTAATTAAAAAGGAGAGGAAGGAAAAACAACGTAGCCCATTACTTATATATACAACACTAGCACCAATTGCTAATTCCATCTTTCTTCTTCATTACTCTCTTCCATTCTTCAAATGGCTACTACTTCAAGAATCGGGCTATTTTTGTTCCAAGCACATTCCACTTTCATGGCTACACAAACACAATCCTACATTTTCTATATGTACGAGGAACAGAGCACCACTACTTGTTCCCTCACAATTCTCGGATTCTTCTTCAGAATTATCCTCAATTTTCTGCAGCTAAAATATCAAGGCAATAACAACACCGATCCTTTTTCGACTCATCCCAAAACCATGAGAGTTTCTGCCATTTCTTTGCTCGTTTACTGTTTAATATACGGAATTAAGCAGAGATTTTCTTGTCATCGTGTTTATAGGAAATTCTCCGACGTCGTACACCATGTTATGCTTTTCTTTACTTCTCTGTCTTTGGCTTCATCTGCTTCTGTACTCTTCCCACACCCTGTTTCCCACGTTGTGTTTTTCTTCTGTTTTCTGATTTTTGGAGGTGAAATGTTGATTTGGGTTTTTAAGAAAATTATACAAAAACTTGAAGAAGAAGAATCGTATTTTCGTCGTCGGAGGACTGGTGAACCAATTTGGAATTATCTAAGGAGGAGGATGAACATGATTGTTAATCCAATGGAACAGAGGTTTAGTCTTACTGTCTAATTTTGATTTTAAAAAATAAAATATGTGTGTTAACTTAATGAGTACCATGATTATAGAAGTTGAGTGTTGTTGTAATACATTAACAGCTTGTTTTGATGGTGGTTTGTTGTGGTTTCATAATGTATGGTATTGTATGGTATGATATGGTATCGTATAGTACAATACCATACAATGTTTGAATAATCTGTATGAGTTGCTACTGTTTAATGATAATTTGTTGTTTAATTTGACCTGGTATTTATATTTTTTTTAATATTTTTTTTTTAAAAAAAATACAGAATCAAGTAGGGAAACATACAAGCTAATATATCTCTAAACTATAGAAACAACGTAAGAAAATAAAAAAAATAAGAACTTTTTAAAAAAAACCTCAAAAAATAAATTAAAACGTGAAAGAAAAAATGGGAGGCGAAAAAAAATTTTCAAAAGTTGAAGCGGAGAAAAATAAGTAATACAAAAACAATATATATATTAGGGTAAAATTTATAAAGAATAAATGATAAATTAGAATTATTTAGATTTAAATAAGGGTATAATTGAAAAAAAAAAAAAGGAAACCATGGGATACCACCAAATTGGTGGTTTCAAAAAGTAGGGGTTTTCATGGTTACAGAACCATGAAACTAAACCATATCATACCATATAATTAATGAAACAATCAAAACAAACGTCGTTTTCTTAGTAACCATACCATACCATACCATGAAAAACCACCATCCAAACAAGCTGTAAGTGATCGAGTGACAATATAGTTGTACTACTGTTTTCTTGTTTCCCCTGTTGTATATTTCCTATGGTTTTTGCTCTCCTATCACAACTTCAATAGGTTATGAGTGGCACGTATAGCTGGCACGTGTTACAATCTCTAAAGAGAAGATTGAAATTCAAGAATTCAATGTAAATTAGCACACAATAGTGTTTTCTTCGTGTTTTCTAGCTCCAGCCGTCCAATCATAATAAAAACGGAATAAAACTAATATATATATACAAGGAAAAACCTAATCCAACTTAAAATAGGAAAATAGACGTCGGCATGAGTACGGATAACTGTATGGACCATGAAATGGTCTGTGAGTCATTACTGCATTGCGTCCCTCACGTGCATTGGCACGGTCCGTGTAAGGTTTCACGAATCGTGAAACTGCCCGTGACCCTTGCCTTAGCAATTTCCAAGCAACACTTTGGTCCTCCTTCTTCACGGCCCATGTCACAGTCCGTAGTTGGCCCGTGACGGGTCCCATCTCTCTCCACTTGTATGATTTTTGTTATTTTTGACGGTAACTCTTCAACTTTTGTCACTTTCACGATGAGGGACACGGGCAGTGTCAAGTCCCATGGTCCGTGAAAGGGGCCGTGAGAGTTGCCTTGGTTTCTTTGCTCCATCCGCTCTTTAACAAACTAAGTATGGGGCTACGGTGCACCACACAGACCGTTTGGTGTTTCACGGGCCGTGTAGACGCCTGTGCTCCACCACTTAGCTTTATTCTTGACTTGTTTGTTCGGGCCAGTCCCACGTGGCCTCTCACGGACGTGTAGTGTTGCACAGCCCGTGGAAGGAATCGTTTTCTTGTACTTTGCCCCTTACTTTATGCCTTCATCCTGTTCCTGAAAATAATAAAACACACACGTCAAATGAACAAATTTGCTTGAGAACGCGCAAAAATTATGTGTTTAAAGCGATACAAGAGCTGTATTTTCACGACTCATCATATAGCAATAGTAACTATTTAATTTTCAATATTCTATATTTTGCTAAATATTAAATTATATTATTATTGTCAACACTGTAGTGACCATTTTAATATTTTTAGAATTTCATTACGAAGATGATTATGAATATGCATTCTTTCTTGTCAACATAATAGTGACCACATTAATATTCTCTGGATTAGGTTGTTGATACTTCAATTAACTTTATGGATTATTTGTTACCGTCATCATAAAATATATTGACTAACTCTTTCAAAAATAATATCCAACTTAAAATAGAATGATCAACTCTTCAAAAATCAAAGGGGCGCAAGCCAATGAAGAGTAGGTGAATATTTTAGCAAAAATTTTAAAAACATGCGATACTCTCAGTAGTGGATTCAGGATTTTTATTTAGAAGGTTTGAAATATAAAAAAGTAAATACGTGTAGTGGATTCAGGATTTTTATTTAGAAGGTTTGAAATATAAAAAAGTAAATACGTGAAATGATACGATAAAAAACAAAATGAGGCGTCCACAAAATTTTAACCCACCTTATTATATCCTTTTAATATTTCTTTTCATTTTTTTCTCTGTATCATCGAGTTTTTCTTAAAAAATATTACTATGATTCTTTTAGTTCTTACTTTGTAGAGTCCTACTTTATTTTAAATGTATTTTTTTGTTCAAATTAATACTTCCCCAAAAGAACATAAAATTCTTTAAAAAAGTGTAACGAGTGAATTATTAATATTATAACACGTATTTAGTGCTCTATAACAATAAAAATAAAAATTATTGAACAACATTAATATGATAAAAATATTGCTGAAAAGAACGATTTGTGTAACAAGATAAAGTAAATTATAAAAATTGACAAAATACAATAGTCATGTATATGTAAAACTAATTAAATATAAAAATATTTTAGACGAGCTTGACATAGAATATATAAAGAGTTTATATGAAATATTTTTAATTTCAAATAAGTGAAAAATTTATACAAACTTTAGATTCAACGTTTATACTTAAGCAATTTTTTTCTAAAAAAAAAAAACTGAAAATTAAGTACTCCCTTCATTCCAATTTATGTGTTACCTTTTGAATTTGATGCTTAAAATAAGTTTTTTTTACCATAATTTTTCATATATCTTTGAAATATCTTAAATTATTGTTTTATACTTAATTTACAAATATATGAATTTTGTTTCAAAAAATTTAAAGATTTCATATTTGGATTTATAGTCAAAATTAAAATGTCTGATTTTCAAAATCTGAAAAATACCATATATATTAAAGTAAAAATTTTAATAATACCACATAAATTAAAATAAATAAAATAATTATAATACATACAAATAAATAAAATGAAATAAAAAATACATCAACTAATTTTCAATTGCTCATTAAAAGAGGAATAAAAAGAACATAGCGCATTACTCATACTCCACATCAAACATAGACAATTAGACTTACATAAAATTCAAAAGTGTTGTAATTAAGAACGTGCAAATTCTTTATAAAAGCGATAAAAAGACTTCAGTCCACGGAAAGAAAATTCGTGACCCTACCTCATGTCTTTTATTTTATTTATACTTTTTTGACTTCATATTAAGAATTTTTGGATTATGGTTTCAATTTCCATGAAGATTCCTAAATCTGCATGACTTCCAGCATTGACCATATTCCACAGCTTCATGTATTAATCGTACCGATTCGTCACTAGTAATTAAGATATGTTTACTTATATATTCAATATTATCTCTCTTGTATTAAAACGATGTGGGACCTCTTAGCTTAAGATGAGATGTTACATATACCCCTTCTATAGATTCAACGTTTTCGTTGAGATTTGTCCCATCGCATGAGATTTGTCTAGACTCAGTATGAAGTTGCCTAACCCATATCGACAAAACTGACAGAGCAGACAATTTATTGTGAGCTTTAAATTTGCCACTTAATTGGTCTGAAACAGAGATCCTAATGACATCAGCAAAGTGAATTCAAATGAAATAAATAATCATGTGATGGTGACAACTGAACAATTATTCCTTGATTATTACTTGTCTCACGAAATATCCTGTCATATTAAAAAAAATGTTTTTTATTACCAGAAATGAAATAGACTGGTTCAGAAGATGTAATTTGGGACGTTTTGGTATTTTTGAAAATGTATTTAACCTGTGCATATTAATATCAGCACAAAGAAAATGGATTTAAGATGACTAAAATTTTGCTTCAATTTGAGTTATAATTGAGTTAGACAAAATTATCAAAATAGTCATTATGTATGAGTAATGCTTTATTTTGATCCTTAATTTATTTCACTTGATTGAAATGATTCATAACGTATGACAAATGTGTTCATTATAGTTTTTAATATATAATTAAATAATAATTTAAAGAAAAACGGTGAAAAGACGATTTTATCTAAAACAAAGTCTTCTAATAAAAAATAAAAAGTTCAAACAACATTTCTAAAAGCCTTCACGCTTTTAATATAACATAGATGAATTATATTTATTTTTTAGCCATAATTTGCATACTTCAAAAATTATTTCGTTACTGAATCGATCTTTTAGACTTTAGTATACTCAATATCGACACTTCACTTAATAATGATATTGCCACCATGTATTCTAGATGCAAAGATATAAGCTTCTCATGAATTTATCAAAAACTTCAAGATCAATTATATGATTTTGTGAATTTAATTTAAAAAACTTTATCATCATGTAAAATCAGATGATAATTAAAAGAATATTTAATTATGTCCAATTATATGAAAAATACTATAGGAAGGACTATAAAAATTCAATGATACCCATCATATCTTCAACTTTAATACCATTATAGGACATAACTTTTTAGAAACCCATCATATCTTCAACTTTAATAGCATTATAGGACATAACTTTTTAGAACTATTGACAAGGTTCAATAAGAAAGTATAAAAGATAATCAAAGTAAGTAAGTTTATTTTGTATTCTTTTATATCAAATCTTTATTTAATGCCCGACATGTTGAAACCATCCTATTTAATATACTAATTAATTCGGGCTCACTAAATATGTTTGATTATTTTTAATGTCTCTTTCTCTCTTTTTTTTTTTAACTTTTAAAATTTAACTTTTCACAGGACATGTTACTAAAGGAGCAGAAGCAGACAACTCAAGCAGGTAGGTCGACGAAGAGCTGCCTGCTTTGGAAGGTTGTGATTGGTTTGGTGGTAAGGAACCACCGCTTATATAAAATGTCCTGGAAGGTTGTGATTGGTTTGGTGGTAAGGAACCACCACTTATATAAAATGTCCTTTTAGAGGTAATATTGTAAAATTATAGTCAAAGCAGCTAAAAAAATATTATCAAGCAGCTGAAATAGACGCGTCAATAAGCAACTACCATAAAAAAATTAATTAAAAATTCCACGAATTATTTTTATAGGCCCTGCATGATAAAGGAGCACAAGCTGGCAGGTCGACGAAGAGCTGCCTGCTTTGGAAGGTTGTGATTGGTTTGGTGATAAGGAACCACCACTTATATATAGATTATTTTATCGGGGCGATATAGTAAAATCATAGTTGAACCTAACTCTGTTAACTTTATTAACCTTTTACTTTAATTCGTGACTTCTACTCCGTCCTATCTAATGTCATGTCCTAATAAGTAAAAACAGACAGCTCAAATAAGCACTACACGAAAGGTTTTAACTGATTTGATGATTGTACGTGGGCATGACACACTTATCCATATAGAAGATGGAAAAATATAATATACTCCCTATATATTCACTATAGAATAAGACCGGAAAGTCCATGATGACATAAGAATATGAACTTTAATTAAGGTATAAGAATAAATATGACTCTAAAGTTAAAAAAAGAGGGAAAATATATTGAGGGCATAAGAATTTAATATCTAGGTACAAATATGATCCTTTCTTTAATGTAAAAAATTAAATATGATTCTAAAATTGAATGAAAACTACGGATGCTAAAAAGATATAAAGAAGAACAAATATAACCTTTTTTGTGAAATATATGAATAAACATAAAGCTTTTTGGATCTAACTTTCTAAAACATTAAAAATATTAAAATATTTAAACCAAATTCTATGACTTCTCTAAAAGCAATAGGAAATGAGCTGAGAGGGAGGATTAAAAAAGAAAGGGGTTCATGGAAAGTGTATTTATATAGATAAAAAAAATATAAATATATAATATAAAAAATATGCGATAGACCATTTTCCACATCTTCAAAAATAGAATACAAGTGGATAGTGGAAGATATATGAAGCTGTGTGAAAGTAAATTTATATTATGAATTTTATATTTTCCATTAATTAAAAATTTATTTCATTGAATATTTACATTAAACGATTAATATATACTTTGTACATGTTATGTGTTTGAATAATATGAAGTATTTTTACTTAAACATGTAATATTTTTATTAAATTATTTAACCATAATAAATTATATAAATTTGACACAAAACATGTACATAAAAAAATATATTTAGCTTCTATAATACATATTTTTTAAATTAGAAACATGTGTATGAGTCATTGCCGCCAAAGAAGTGTCTGACGTTGGCACTAGTCACTAGCTATCTTATTAAATTAAATCAGCTTCATGAATTCAAATGAAAAAATAATCATGTGCCGGTGAGAAACTAAATTAAAATATTAAATTTTATTTTTCCTTTAACATAAAATAATAGTTTTGATTTGGATCCTTACGTCCAATTTTCAACTGCTTATCTATCTTGGTCAATACTTCCTGCATGAGAAGCTTTTTGGATATATGAATTTGTCGATCTTTTGTTGAGAGAATTTTATATTCAGACATAAAAAATGAATTTCAATTGTATTATTTATGTGTGCATTTGGAAGTAATTAACAACATACTTATATCAATCTAACATACTTGAAATCCAGAAGGATTGAGAGTTTCTTCATTATTGACAGTTTAGGGTCCAATGTAAGTTGCATGAGATTTTGGTTTTATCGTGTTATTATTGGAATTATAAAAAATAAAAAAACGAGTGCTTTTGGTACAGTGAGAGACGTGATCAATATGGCATGCAGATCATATATATTTAGTCATTATTTTTACATTTTTGTACTTTATCGTCTTTTTGGAGTATTATTCTAGGGATTGTGTTTGTTTTGGTGGATTTTGATATAATTAAGGGAGTTTCAAAGCTATTTGGAGCTAAATCCCAGCTAAATGAATGAGCAAGAAAATCAACAAAAAGAATTGTCATTAGCGACCATGCATCATTGTAGGATTTGTTGAGACAAGGAATTTTGATGATTAACAAAGTACATGAAACAGGTAAATGAAACAGCAATATGTATCAGGTCCATTCCACTGTAGAAACGGTGGCGCAACAACGAAAAGCACAACACGGCATAAAAGAAAAAAATACAATATATTATTATTACGGACATACAAACAGCTGGCACTGGAAATAAGGAGGAAAACAAGCGATACTATCTCAACTAACAATCCTAAAAGAAGAAGGTCGCTAGGAAGGAAAGTTTTGTCAAGAAGAAGGAGATACGGATTAAGAAGAGTAATTCAAGAAGAAGTGGGAGATAGAACTTTCTGACAGCTATAAAACCAGATTCAAGATTCACAACACGGGGTGCAGAAAAGAGAGAAAAAAACGAAGCATAAGAAAGAACAATAAAATCGAGTCTAGGGTTTTCTTTTGTTTCGTAGGAACGTTGTAATTCTCAGAATCTATAACTGAGAATAGTTTATCTTCAAGTTAGAGTTAACAAGAAGATAAGTTGGAATATAATCCTTGGGAGGATTGTGAGTAGGTTGTAGGTGGAGGTGTAGAAGTAAGGTTATTACAAGTTGTAATTAACTTTTGAAGGCTCACGTTGATTTTAATAAATTTGGAGAAATTCCTGTAGTGGTACAGGTCGTGGTTTTTACACCTATTGTGAGCTAGGTGTTTCCACGTAAAATCACTGTGTTCAAAGCTTGAATTCTGTACGATTGAAACAGGTCATCTAACCTGTTCCAAACGAGTAGGCAAATTGTAAGGTGCGCAGTTCTAACAAGTGGTATCAGAGCAGGTTTTTCTTGTTAAAGGTTAATACCTAAGAAACGATCATCATGAACACCGCACCACCGCTTGGACACGGAGAAGGACAGTCTGCCATTAGACCCCCGCTCTTCAACGGAACACACTTCGCATGGTGGAAGGCCAGAATGGAAGATTTTATCCAAGGAGAAGATTATGAACTCTGGGATAGAATCATCATGGGACCAACTATCCCCACGCGAACTGTGGAAGGCAGACAAGTACCAAAAGAAAGAAGTGAATTCAATGCCGACGATCTAACAGCCATGAGAAAGAATGCCAAAGCCAAGAATCTATTGGTCTGTGGTCTAGGACCTGAAGAATACAACAGAATTTCAAATTGTTCATCTGCCAAAGAGATTTGGGATGCACTCACAATTGCTCATGAGGGAACTGCTCAGGTTAGGAAATTCAGAGTCGCCATGCTATTTACTGAATATGAAACCTTCAAGATGAAGGAGAATGAAACACTAAACGAGATGATGGCTCGACTAACCTTGCTCATAAATGAGTTAGCATCTCTGGGAAAGACTCTCACCTCTGAAGAACAGGTAGACAAGGTTCTTAGGATCCTTCCAAAAGCCAAGTGGGATGTCAAGGTTACTGCAATCAGGGAAGCAAAGGATATTGAAACCATGACCCTAAACGAACTAGTTGGAAATCTCAGAACTTATGAGATGAATATGGAAGATTCAAAGAAACAAACAAAGGTGGATGAAAGGACACTGGCTCTCAAGGTTACCTCTGATGACGAAGGATCAGACATGGAGGAAGACCAAATTGCCTTCCTTGCAAAAAACTTCAAAAAATTCCTAAGGAACAGGAAAGGGAAGGATAAGAAAGAAACAGGTAACAGGAAGTGGTCCGATGACACAGGTAGCAGGAAGTGGTCCGATGACAAAGGCAACTCCGGATGTTTTAAATGTGGTAAAACTGATCATCACATCAAACAATGTCCTCTATGGGAAATTGAGTGGAGAAAAGAAAGGGCTGAAAGAGAAATCAAAGAAAAAGCTGCTAAGCAAAAGGAGAAGGAAAACTATGCAATGATGGCTGCATGGGGATCAGAAATGGAAGAATCTGATACAGAGGATGCTGATGAGACGGCTCTCATGGCTGCTGAAGACTCAGACATAGAAGACGAAACTCAACCTGAGGTAAGTTTTTCTGAGCTAAAAGCAAAACTACACTGTTTCACAAAAAACAAACTTATCATTCTCTTGAAAGGACTAATAGACAATTTTCAAGAAATTGAAAGTGAAAAATATCAGTTAATTAAGGACTTTTCAGACCAAAAATTTGAAAACCTCGAAATTAAGAACGGTTTGAATGAAGCCAATAAAATAAATGACCACTTAAAGGAACAGGTCAAACAACTTGATTCACTCGTACTAAGTCTGAAAACAGAAGTCTTAAAATTCACTACTGCTGACAAAAGGACAAATGAAATTAGTCTAAATCTTAAGAATTTACAAACTTAGCTTAAAAACAGCAATGTTGATTTAATTCAAGAAAAAGAAAAAGTAAAAAGACTAAATCACGAAATAGCAACCATAAAACTAGACCTAGAAAAGGCAAACCGTTGGACCAAGTCTTCTAGGATAGTTAACCATCTAGGTAATAAAAATTATAATGAGAAAGCTGGAATAGGATTCTTTCAAGAAAGAACCACCTCCACTGATTTATGCTATCTATGTGGCAAAACTGGGCACCCAACCACTGAATGTCCTATTGCTAGTAAAGCCAGAAACAGAAACATTGCCCATATGCATAAAAGTAAGACTGGGGTAAACAGAAGGAACAGATCACAAAACATGTTGCCTCAATGGGCTAAAAGAAATCTTATTCATCCCTTCCATAACAAGAAAGGACCCAAGCTAGTCTGGGTTCCTAAAACTAACCCCTAAGTTGTTTTACAGGCCACAGTGAAAGGAAGCAAGCATTGGTATATGGACAGTGCTTGTTCGAGACACATGACGGGAGACAGACTCAAATTCCTTTCACTAACACCATTAAAAGGTGGAAAGGTCTCCTTCGGTGATGGCAAGAAGGGGACAGTCGTGGGCATTGGAAAGATTGGACGAGAAGAATCCAAAGCTGTAGAAGATGTCTATCATGTAGACGGACTAAAACACAATCTCCTAAGTATCTCCCAATTATGCGACAAAGGTAACGAGGTCATCTTCACCTCTGAGAGTTGCAAGGTCAAAAATCTAAAGACAAAAGAAGTGGTCCTAACAGCAAATAGATACAAGAATGTATACAAAGCCGACATCATAGGTATGGGTGGAGTGAAATTAAAATGTCTCAGTGCAATAACAGAGGATCCATTGCTATGGCACAAACGACTTGGACATGCTAGCTTGAAACAACTAAATACACTCTCATCCAAGAACATGGTTGATGGGTTACCAAAAATCAGATTCAGAGGAGAAAAGGTATGCAGTGCTTGCGCTAAAGGGAAGCAGGTTAGAACATCCTTCAAATCAAAGAACCAGGTAAGTACAACCAAGTGTTTGGAACTGGTCCATATGGACTTATGTGGACCTATGAGGGTAAAAAGCAGAGGAGGTAAAAGATATATGTTTGTTATTGTTGATGATTACTCTAGATATACCTGGACCTTTTTCTTGGCTTCTAAAGATGAATCCTTTGATGTCTTCTCAATTTTCATCAAGAAAATGGAGAAAAAATTAGAAACTTCCCTAAAATCCATAAGATCAGACCATGGAACTGAATTTGAAAATATAAAATTCCTAGAATTTTGTTCAAAAGTTGGTATTGATCACAACTTCTCTGCCCCAAGAACCCCTCAACAAAATGGAGTAGTAGAGAGAAAGAATAGAACCATAGAGGACATGGCAAGAACAATGATGATAGCTAGCAATGTAGCTAGAAACCTCTGGGCTGAAGCAGTAAACACTGCTGTCTACATACTCAACAGATGTATGCTTAGACCCTTGTTAAATAAAACACCCTATGAATTACTCAAAGGAAGAAAACCCAACATCTCTCACTTTAGAACTTTTGGTTGCAAATGCTATGTTCACAACAATGGTAAAGATAATTTAGAAAAATTTGATGCTAGGAGTGATGAAGGAATTTTCTTAGGATACTCTTTACACAGTAAGGCCTATAGAATCCTAAATAAACGAACAAATTGTATTGAGGAAAGTATACATGTTAAATTTGACGAAACTCTCTGTGTTCCTGAGGATAACTTGCAGGATACTGATGAACGTGAACTCCGGTCGATAGAACAGGTCAATTTACCTGTTTCATCTACTGAAAAGGACGAGAGCTTACAGACAGGGGGAACAACAGTAGAATCCGAAAGTCAACAGGCAGAGTCAACCTCCAATTCCTCAGCCCAGTCACAAAATGAACAGAACCAGGGATTGGTGATAAGAAACTACAAATATCAAGACTCACATCCTCTTGATAACCTTCTCACAGACCTGACTTCCGGAATTACTACAAGATCTGGAATAAGAAACCTATGTGCCTTTCAAGCCTTTGTCTCACTCATAGAACCAAAACGAATTGGGGAAGCCCTCCAAGATGAGAAATGGATTCTTGCCATGCAAGAGGAACTTAATCAGTTCGAACGATGCAAAGTATGGCACTTAGTACCTAAACCAGCAGGAAGAACTATTATTGGCACTAAGTGGGTCTTTCGAAACAAACTAGATGAACATGGAACAGTTACAAGGAACAAGGCAAGACTAGTGGTCCAAGGATACAATCAGGAAGAAGGAATAGACTACGATGAGACCTTTGCACCTGTTGCAAGGCTTGAAGCCATTAGGCTCCTCATAGCCTTCGCTGTCTTCAAAGAAATCACACTATATCAGATGGATGTAAAAAGTGCATTTTTAAACGGATACTTAAAAGAGGAAGTCTATGTGAAACAACCTCCGGGATTTGAGAGTATGGAGCATCCTGACTATGTCTTTAAACTAGATAAGGCCTTGTATGGACTGAAACAGGCCCCACGAGCATGGTATGAAAGGCTATCAAAATTTCTCCTCAACCATGGTCACACTAGAGGAAAAATTGATAATACCCTATTCCTAAAAACTCAAGGCCCTGATCTCCTCATTGTTCAAGTTTATGTAGATGACATCATTTTTGGGTCCACAAGTGAGGTCATGACTCAAGAATTTGTAAAACTAATGAATGGAGAATTTGAAATGAGCATGATGGGAGAACTAAACTTTTTCTTGGGCCTTCAATTCAAACAAACCCCCTCTGGAACTATGATTCACCAAAGTAAATATGTGAAGGAACTCCTCAAAAGGTTCAAACTAGAAGATGCCAAGGAAACTGATACGCCTATTGCCACTGCCACAAAGCTGGAAATAGATGACACAGGTTCAACTGTTGAGCAAAAGCTCTATCGAGGTATGATTGGTTCCTTATTATATCTTACTGCTAGTAGACCTGACATTGTTTTTAGCGTAGGTCTTTGTGCTCGTTTTCAAGCCAATCCGAAAGAATCACATCCCAAAGCGGTGAAAAGGATCTTTCGATATCTCAAGGGCACCTCTGATCTGGGGTTATGGTACTCCAAAGGTAGCAATTTCAATCTCATGGGATACACTGATGCTGATTATGCTGGTCACCTCGTGGATCGCAAAAGCACATCTGGTATGGCCCACTTCATTGGAACGTGTTTAGTTTCCTGGTCCACCAAGAAGCAGAACTCTGTCGCACTATCCACAGCTGAAGCTGAATACGTAGCCGCAAGTTCGTGTTGTGCTCAATTGCTCTGGATTAAACAACAATTGCTTGATTTTGGAGTAGATGTTGGAAATGTTCCAATCTTGTGTGACAATACGAACGCCATCAACATTGCAAAGAATCCAGTCCAACACAAACGGACTAAACATATCGACATAAGGCATCACTTTCTTCGTGACTGTGTAGACAAAGGGATGGTATCGATCATGTTTTGCCCCACTGAAAATCAAATTGCTGATATTTTTACCAAGGCACTAAGTAGAGAGCGGTTTGAACAAATCAGGCTAGACTTGGGGATGGTCAAAATTACATAAAACCCTCCTTGACTTACTCAAAATATCATGATATGTTTTATAAGTTTTGGAGTGCTTTAGATAATTATTTATCTCATGTATATCCCTTCATCTTGTAGAGGTTAACATGAGGACGTGGTCTTATATGCCGGAGTATTGTCGCAACAGGCATCAACGATTGGAACAGGTCAATTTACCAGGTAACACTTGCTGTGCAAAATTATACTTATTATTGAGTCAAATATTTAAACCAGGCACATTCAACTTGTTTCATTCCTCAACTTGTTTCATTCATCATTTCCCCCCCATCACAAGCCAAAACTAAAATGCTCGAATTTTACGCACAAGGAAGTGTGCGTGAATCTGTTCTTTGCACAACTGTTCGAGGGGTTTCTCTCCGCCTCTCTTCCTCTGATCTTGGCCGTCTTCTACAAATTCCTGCTGTTGGCTGGGCGCACTATGTCCGTCACGAGTGGCCTCCTCTAGACCAATTGCCATCTGCTTTGGAAATCACCCGGAAATTTGCTGGGGAGCCCTCTCTCACCCACCATAGACGTGTCCAACGCAAGGAAATGTCGCCTCTTCACAAGCTATAGTTTGATGTGGTTCATAAGATCATCATTCCACGACAGGAGCATCGCTCTGAAGCGAGCTATTTGGACCTAACACTGATGGAACTACTCGATGAAGGTGTTCCAATCAACCTTCCTGCTCTCATGCTGCAGAGGGTTCTTGTTGAGGTTAAAAAGGGACATGCTCTTCCCTACGGATTTTGGTTGACTACCATTGTTAAGGCCTCTTCCGTCCCAGTCCAGGTCTGGACCATGCAGACCACTAAAGATGTGATAGGACAGGTGGACCATCAGGTTTTACCTGGTTCAATGCAGCGACCAGGCACTCCTCTACATCGTCTTCAGATGACTCTCAATGCTAAGGATGCAGAATTTGCTCGGGAACGAGAACGTTTTGCGCAAGAAAAGCAGGCCTTCACCCTCAAAATTACGGAACTAGAGGAGACTCTCATGAAGGAGCAAGTTAAACACACCGATATTGTTCATGCCCTTACCAAGCTCATCTCTTAACTCCGACCTCTCTTTCCAGCCTTTGTGTCCTCTCTTCCTTTTTGTGCCTTGTTTAACGTGTTTGTCTCTTTTTCTTTTTTGCATGGCAGGTGGTTTGACTGGTGGTAGATCTTTTGTTCCTTTATTGTTGCTTATGTTGTGTACTCTCGTATATAAATATACATTCTCTGTTCTATTCTACTGCTGGTTATACATGTTGGTTCTCCTTGCTTATACTTATCACTTTTCTTTTCGATGATGTCCAAAGGGGGAAGATGAGTTGAACTGCATATCGTTACTAAACTTACTGTTTAACCTGTTTCATTGTTGCGAACAAGTTAACCTGGTTCATTGTTACGAACAAGGATGGTGTCAAGGATGGTGTCAACTCAGAAAATTTGTCATCATCAAAAAGGGGGAATTTGTTGAGACAAGGAATTTTGATGATTAACAAAGTACATGAAACAGGTAAATGAAACAGCAATATGTATCAGGTCCATTCCACTGTAGAAACGGTGGCGCAGCAACGAAAAGCACAACACGGCATAAAAGAAAAAAATACAATATATTATTATTACGGACATACAAACAGCTGGCACTGGAAATAAGGAGGAAAACAAGCGATACTATCTCAACTAACAATCCTAAAAGAAGAAGGTCGCTAGGAAGGAAAGTTTTGTCAAGAAGAAGGAGATACGGATTAAGAAGAGTAATTCAAGAAGAAGTGGGAGATAGAACTTTCTGACAGCTATAAAACCAGATTCAAGATTCACAACACGGGGTGCAGAAAAGAGAGAAAAAAACGAAGCATAAGAAAGAACAATAAAATCGAGTCTAGGGTTTTCTTTTGTTTCGTAGGAACGTTGTAATTCTCAGAATCTATAACTGAGAATAGTTTATCTTCAAGTTAGAGTTAACAAGAAGATAAGTTGGAATATAATCCTTGGGAGGATTGTGAGTAGGTTGTAGGTGGAGGTGTAGAAGTAAGGTTATTACAAGTTGTAATTAACTTTTGAAGGCTCACGTTGATTTTAATAAATTTGGAGAAATTCCTGTAGTGGTACAGGTCGTGGTTTTTACACCTATTGTGAGCTAGGTGTTTCCACGTAAAATCACTGTGTTCAAAGCTTGAATTCTGTACGATTGAAACAGGTCATCTAACCTGTTCCAAACGAGTAGGCAAATTGTAAGGTGCGCAGTTCTAACAGGATTAAATGGTAAACATATAAAGTTTAATAACCAGGAAAAACTACCTCTTCCTTCCGGTATTCCATACCGGTAGGAACTAGTAGAGCGCCGAAACCGATATTGAACCGGTCCGGAATCAGCACCTACCGGTTCCGTTGCCCCTTTGCCATTTGAATCTGTTTCATTAAGTTTAGGTTTCAAATGCTCGTTTTGCTTGTTCCATATCATAATAGTATGAATTTTTCTTGACTGCTTTATTCATGCTTATGGTCTAAAATTGTTGATTTCATTTAGTTCCAATCCATCCTTTGTGGAGATTCCTCTTCCGTTGACTTGTTATTTTAGTTTGATTAAGAATCTTGTAGGTTGTTCTTGTCATTCTTATGAGAATGTTAAGAACTTTAATCTTTTCTGTTGTGTCAAGCTTGGTAGTTCATGCTGGGTATGAAAACATGTTATCTTTTACTCTTTTGTTTTAAGCCCCCTTTTTTCATATCTAGTTACCCTTTATTTGCTTTGTCTTGTTAAGGAGACCATTTTCAGTTTACAGTTTGCTTGTTTATGTTATCGTCATAAAGTAATACATAAGTGGTTAGTTTCATTGATAGTTGAAGGATGTTTGTCGTATAACTGTCAAACCATAAGCAGCCCCCTTTTAAAGGTCCATCACATTGAGTAATAATTTTCTTTGTATAAAATGATCTCATTTTAGCTAGATATGGCTGCCTAAGTTAGAATCTGAAAAGACTCCATCCTATTCAGATTAATAAGTCTTTCTACTTAAATACATGTTCCAAAACAGTTTTCTTGAATCTTGGTGAACGAAAATTAGTATTAAGGTGCAACGTGTTATTTGTAATTAGTATGGTATTCTTTTTATGGTTGGCCTCACTTATGATACCTGGTATATTTGCTCTTGTGGATGATTTTTTTTTGGTTAATATTTAGGAGCAAATTGTCCTTAGTTTGACATAATATTGTCTCACCCATTTAATGCATATTTATATTGAAAGTATTGATTCTTACTTCATTTTATTTGATTATGATGTATGTAAATCTTCTCTGAGTCCTTTTGGACTCCACCTTTATATCCTGGCTCATTTTGAGTCGGAAAGGCTGGTACATGTTTAAGGAGGCTGCTGGACAGTTTTCAAAGCAAAAAGAGGCCCATATACATCTGTATACGTATACTGAGGCGAGATGGGCCCGAAATCCAAATTTGTTGCAGGAACAGTCGAAGGGCTATGATACTGAATTTACAGGAAATGTTGGTGCGAAGCAAAGGGAGAATCGAAGTATATACACGGATATATAATACATATACTAGAGAGTTGTACAGGTAGAAATAGGATCTAAAGCCCAAGAGAGCAACAGTAGGAGCATTTTATGGGCCATGCAGGCCCAAAATGTAGAAATTAGGACAGGTGGATGATATTGGGCCTGCCAAGCCCAATAGTTTTGGTCTACTTTCTTATTTCATTACTTTGTTATATTTTTGTGATTTTTGTTTAACCCTAACGCTAACGTTAATTTAGTAATTATTTGTTTGTTAATCTAATTAAATTCCCCAAAAGTCGATCATTTATGTTAATTTTCATTTTTGAGTGATATTGCATTTCTTGGTGTTAAAGTCTTCGTTTTAGTGAAAATTGGATTTGTGAGTTCCTTGAAGTTGAAGTTGAAGTAGAAGTATTTTCCTTAAAAATGATTTATGAATGTTCTCCTCTTTTAACACATAGCCATTTTAGTAGATTTTTAAAATTCTAGTAACCTAGTCTAATTTGCTAATTCTGTTAGATTAAATAAGCGTGGGTAGATTTTAAATGTTTAATTTTTTTGATTAATTTTAAAATATTTCATTTGGATTTTTTCTAGTCATTTAATTTAAATTGATTCTTTTTCAAAGTTAGTCATATTATCCTAATCGCCGGACAACCGTGTGTTAATGGCCATTTCGAGTGCGTAAAATCTTCTCGAAATAAAAATTTGAAACCGGACCCTTTCTTTGGATTTTAAAAAAAGATTTTTTCTGTTTAAGTCTTTTTTAAATGATTTAATAATTTTTCTTGATTTTTCCTTAAAAAATCAAGTGGCGATTCTGAAATTTTGAAAAATTGGTTTACTTAAATCAATTAAGTAATAAATTGAATTTTCGAAATGGGAAAGAGAAAATGGGGAGGGGATAATGTGGGGAATCAAACCCTTACCAATAAGGTGGAAGTTCAAGTACCCAATCAACTGAGCTACTAAGATTCCCAAACGACCCCAAAATCCTTTTTTTTTTTTTCAAAAGTCTTTATTGCATTTGCACGTCACTTTAAACATGGGTGAACTTTGTTAAAGTGATGCGTGTTTTGACTTGGCCGGTTTTCTTAATTACTTTGCAATCAATGAGCTATAACTTAACTACTCTTAACGTTGTATGAAACTTTGCTATGAATAGTACAAGCCGCACTTATTCCCATGGCCAAAACTCCATTAATGGTCAGCTGAATTTCACAAGCATTACCATTATTAATAATTATTTTCCTCATCACCAAGAACAGTACATGTTCCTATCCCCTTATTACTCTTTTTTCCAATGCAGAAACAAAGTTATCTCTTTCATTTTCTCAGCTATGGCTGTCTTGAGCTTCTCCAACTCAAGTACCAACCAAGTAATAAGATGTATTTGGCCATCGAAAGTTTCTCTAACTCATTTACTGTTTTGCCTATGATGCTCAACTTAGATCAAATACTTCTACTTCAAAAATGGTTGGGGCTAAACACAAATGTTCTCAAAGAACGATTATATCGACTTTATCAAAAATTCATGAATAATTTAAATAAACCAACAACGGGCATAGCATATCGAGTGTAATGGAATTTGAAGAAAGTGAGGTTGTAGTGCAGATCTTTCATTCCTGTCGTGTCTGCTCAATTTAGTAATCTACCTACTTTTCTATTAGGCACGTGAGTTTGTTTTGTACTTTGTGGTTCGAAGCCTTCCAAATGATTGGGGACTTATGGTGGAGCTCCTAGATTTTTGTACTGACAAAATCTAAGCCCACATGTGTTTGTCCAGCACATTATCTGAATGTTACGTTGTACTTCTCTTCTTGGATATATGAATTTGTCGATCTACTGTTGACAGAATTTTATATTCAGACACAAAAAATGAATTTCAATTGCGGGGTGGATCCAATATAAAAGTCCTCTTTTGAGACAAGAGAGGCTTGACCTCTATCCTACGCTGGCTATTAGTTTATGCGGTTCGAATTGCTTCTGCTCTTACCTAAATCAGCTCTCAACTACTCCCAATATATATACATATATGCTCATGCTCTCAATCAAGTAAAATACTCAAATCATCTCATGTATTCTTATTGAACTTTCACTCAAAACTTAATATCATCTCAAATCATCATGCTCTTTCATTTAAAAAGATATACTTTTTAAAAAGTATTCACGTCTCGTCAAAACTTTTTCACCAACAACTATTCAATAATTTGAGAAATAGGAATAATGAACGTGGCCATTCAGTAATTTGAGAAATAGGAATAATGAAAATCTCAATGCACAATTAATATTATATAGAAGTCAATAGATGGAGAATTAACTCATTAGAATTCAAGAAGTTAAAGTTAAACTCAATTCAACTCAATAAAGGAAGAATTTAGATGTTGAACGTGTGGATAAACTCAATCCAACACTATGAATAGCCTGATAAATATTTTGAAATAATAAATATCAGCTCACTAAATATTTTGGAATTTATACTCTTCACAACTAAACCTTGCATAGCTAATATCACTAATATTTACATAAATAAACATAACATAATTAAATCATACATAATTAATACCTGAATAACTTTAATTAATGAGTAAACAAACCCTTAATGTTTGGCTCAGCTTAGACACCATTTAAATTTCACCTAGTGTGTACCGCAAGTATTTTATAGGCACATAACGATTTGTCAATACACACATTTATTCATATAAAAATAAATACATGTGTGTACACTTTTGGCTGGCTACATAAATTTCAGATGGTTAATTCACATTCTACTGACACTGACTAATATAAGATCTTTTCAGTTTCAACTTATTTTAGACATATGATCATACTAATATCTTCATCTACTTCAGTGACTGTTACTGCAAGAATATGACATCTAATTTTCTTATTATTCACACACTAGTTAGTTCATAGGTCGAATTTCATGTATGAATGTGGTGTTGCTAAAAGAAAAATAGCTTTTAATGGCTAGCGATAAATATACATATCAATAAAGAGTATTAAAGTCTTTATCAACATTATTTTTAATTGTCAAATCATTAGATTCAATTCGTTATAGACTTTAGGAGAATTTACAAATATAATTGTCGATAGCTAGAAGAAATATATTTTAGCAGCTATTGCCGCTAAAGATTAGTGTGTTTGACTTGGGTGCATCAGTTTATCGTGTTGATAGGGATAGGACACGGTTTGTACGTGTAGATTCATAATTATATAACTATGTATCTACATGTCCCTTACCCAAAAGACTTAAACAAAAATTCATGAATCCTTCACCTTCTCTTTCAGTTGTGTGAGATACGTTAATAATTAATTCAATGACGGAATCTGTAGAAGGAACAATAACATCAGTTTCTCGTAGATGTTACTATCACCACCATTATCATCAAAACTACTCCAATAGTATTGGACAACTCGATTACACCTATATCATCAACATGACAAGCTATTATTCTCAAGAAGAAGCACAATACATGAGTTTCTTTGCATTACCTCCTTCTCCTTCTCCTTCTCCTTCTCCTTCTCCTCATCGCCCAAATGTACTAGTTGCTTTTATTTTCCCCGCGATGATTGAGTTTATACAGCTCATGTACCAAGCAACCAATAATAAATCTCCGTTTGAACTCCACCCTATAAAAATGTATTTGGCTATCGCGAGTTTTCTCATTTACTGTTTCTCCTACGATGCTCAGTTGAGATTAATTCCTTCTTCTTCAAATCATCATAATCATCGTCATCGTTATTCATACTACGTTAAAATGGTCCAATTTGTTGGATCCATATTTGGACCACTTACATTGGCGTCTTACTCATCACTCCTTGTCCCTTCACTATGTCCAATTCTCTTTTGCCTGTCTTTTTTGTGTTCTGTAATTTTGTTGCTTTATCCCACAGTACTCACCAAAAGACTCATGAATTACTTATGCAGAACCCCATGTATAATTCCTATTTGAATTGGACTTCTTCAATTATTCACATATTCTGTTAGCCCTTTCTACATGTTTTTTCTTTTACATTTTCAAGTGAGTGTATATTTGTAATTGCTATGTAATTTCGAGTATTAGGATTCAATTTTGTACTGTCAGTATAAGCAGTGTTGGAGTTAGAGCTATCAAGTTCACTTGAACTCCTTTGTCAAAAAATTACATTTTATATATATACAAGTTCAAAAATAATATTTTTTAGGATACGTATATTGTTTATGTCAAATCTCCTTGGTTTGTTCCTATGACTATATATTTGTATGTAATTGAAAGTGACAGTTATAAATCATACACTGCCAGTAGTAACCACTTTTTTGAGTGTTAGGATTTTGACAGTGTAGCAGGCCTCTTGGCCTGTAAAATTGCTCCAAGAAAAGGTGGTTCCCTATATTATGTTTAATCAACATTGGTGACAATAACTCTTTGTACATCATCTCTTTCACAACCAAAAAGGGCAGAAAATACTCTCAAGAAATATCAATGAAGAACAACAAATGAAGCTGAAGAATGTCATCATTTTATCTTGTTGTTTGTAGTTTATTTCTTTATTCATTTCATGTAAACTAAGTCCTGATCTATAAAAGGAACTTGGTGTTCATCTTGTATCATTTCATTCTCTCATTTGTGCGATCCGTAGCAAGAGTTAGCTCGGGTGAGTTTTGAAGTCTAGACTAATCTAAGGGAATTGGCTTAGTGGACAATAGAGGTGTTGCTTAGTGATTGAAGGTTCCAGGCTATCATAGTAAGGGAGAAGAGATAAAATGTTAATCCTTAGGATTGCAAGAGTTTGTCATCAGTGTCTCCTTCATAATAGTAAAATCTTACTAAAATCCTGTAGAACAGATTGTGATTTTTTTCTGTCTTGAGCAAAGGAGTTTTTATGTCAAATACTCATGTCCTTATTTATTGTCTCCAGTGTTTTTGTTATTGTAGTAAGAGACCAGGTCAAAAGTTAAGTTGTGAAAGCATTCAGGCCATCAAACTTAAAATTTTTATTGAAAAAAAAGACATCATTGACTTATTTATTTGATGTCAAAGTTTTTATTGAAGAAAGTAATATAATTGAGTTTTGTTAGTCATATCTATGGTTAATGACTTGATGATAGTAGAATATCTAAAGAATAGATTAAAGAGGAATCATAGTTTTGAGGTTGTATATGTGACTCGTCCCATTACAGATAAACATAAATATTAAAACATAGAATTATATATTTCAATTTGACTATGATATTAAAATTTTAGAACATCAATATTTGATTCAATCATTTGATATTCAATACTCAATTATTCAGCATATTCGATTCGACTTAATTGTTAGGGGAGACATTAATATGAATACGTTCACCTTCTGTTTCATTAAAAAGGGACCAGTATGCAGCCTTTGTCATTTGAAATCGCTCTTAAAATTAAATTATATAGAATTTAAAAAAAAAAATCGAATTAACCTAATTTCGATTCGATATTTAATAAACATATCAAAAGAATCGAAAAATGAAAAATCGAATCAAACATGATTTAGTCATGTGGTCCTCGAATCTTTTATACGGCCCAAATGAAAATGACAAATTATTAAACTTCATTTAATTTAACTGTCACTTTTGTTGTGACCACAAGTAATTAATTATTTGGAGGTAAAAACAAAAATAAATAAAAAAGACAAAAAGAAAACATCGAATTGTCCAAAGTAGGAGAACTATATTCGAATTTTGTCTGGTCTAAAGATTTTATTATTATCATTAATAAGCAAACTCTTGTCCTAATCTAGTTAGTAGCTATTACGTTATTACTCCATCCGTCTCATATTAATTTTCATATAAGTCTCATATTAATTTTCATATAAGTGTACATATTTGTCTCAAACTATTTATCAATGTTATAAAATTATAATATAATTAATTAACTTTTATTTCAATTTTGCCCGATTATATTGAAAAAAGAAAAGTTAATAAATTACTCAAAAATATTTGTTATTTATAATTTCTTAAAAATTAATATATAAAAGAAAAGTGTAGCAACTAATATGAATGTCCACTTAAGCCTCTCGACTTTAAAACTAAAAAATAATAGCTTTTAATAGTAACAAGGTATGTATATGTATAAATTACATACATAAAAGAACTATTTTTTTAACAAACTAAAATAGAAAGTAATACAAATAAATTAAAATATTGAGAATAGATGATTTTTTTCTTTATTATTTTATATAAGTGTAAGAATCAGCTTGCATGCATTTTGACTAATTTTAAAATACTTTCTATGGAACTTCGTTATTCTCAACTCACACTTTGTTGATCAATAGGTTATATCCTTAGATACAAACGTACTATAGATTTATTAGAAAGCAATTACACAATCGTCCAAACAGTGTTAAATTTTATAGATATACAATTAAAAAAAATCCTTAACGTGGAGTACGCAAAACAAAAAAATATGAGCATGGGAGTTCCACCTATCTCAATAAACTATATGATTGATTTAAAGAGCGTTTCTTTTAGAGGTGGCAAAATTAATCAACTCAACTCATTAAGGCTTGTTCAAGCCCTTTCAAATCTATATTGGATTGGACTCAAAAAATCTATAGCCCACATGAGTTTGGTTGGGCTACTCTATTTTTAACACAACTCTAACCGACTTACATTGTACTTTAGACATGTTCAAGTTAAACTGAAATCGATAACCCAAATCGAAATTTTTTTCCATCAATAAAAAATTAATTAATATCGTAAGGATTCTATAATGATTTGACATGTCTACGAACCAATAACCAATGAACTTCCAAACCAACCTTACTGATAGCAGCCCCATTTATGATTGTAATTTGTTATATATATATATAGGGTCACAGTTTACTGGAATCATTCAAGACTATTGAAAAGTAATTCTCTAAAGTTAAACAATATAGCAACAATTAAGAAAACAAGCAATGTTAATTTAATTGTAATCTATGGCTTTTGATACTGTTTATTAGAGGGGATTTAATTCTCTATTTCACAGCTTAAGTTTTCTTCATGTAGATGGATCTCAACTAGAGCCAGCTTCCACACAACTCGAGTATTCCACAAGGGCCACTAATCACACCAACTTTTTGTTCGAAAACTATAGTGTCTGAACTTGCTTCCACACAACTCGACTATTTCACAGAGCCCCCAACTTTTTGTTTAACAATGATAGTGTTTGAACTTGCTTCCACACAACTCGACTATTTCATAAGGCCCCCATCAACACATTTACTAGGTAACTCTTTCCACCAAGTACAACTATGTGTTTCAACAAATCTTTTTCCTACGTGCACACTGATAAGTGTGTCGTATAACATGTTTCCAGCTTGCGCACAACTTGACTATTTCACTTATGGCAAATGTATCTTTTTCTATTACCATTTTTTCAGAGTCTTCAATGCAGATATCCACAGTTCATCCAAGTTACTGCTAAGATTTTCTTTCCTTCTCTGCATTTATTTTCCTAAGCACAAGTCGGATTTCTGCAAACTCAAATAGTAGAGGAAAGCTAAATCTCCACTTAAAATGTATCCAACAAACATGTCCCTCACTATTCCAAGACTTTTCAACATCACATCTCCAACCATGTTACCATACGCCAAAACTTGGTCCAACGTCGTTGACCACTCCTCCCTGTATCAGCCAACTTTCTATATCATACCTGCTATTGGCACGGTAGCTTGGTGCATGGCTCGAATTGCATGTATAACATGGTATTGGCTGCATCAGTTTAATGTTGCTCAGTTCCTTCAGGAGTCATACCTACAAGGAAAAGACAGAAAACCAATATCTTTAACTCGTCCTTCGCTTTCTCCACACGAACTTATCAATAACCCAGTACAGAACTTCTTCTATAGTGGGAATACATTAAGATGGGATCCCAACATTCAGATCCAAGAAGACTTCATTGCACCTTATCAAGATATAAAAGCTCAGACAGGAACACTCTCTTTAGCATCCTGCCATTCCTTTAAACTATCTTCATTATGTAATAGTCATACTCTTTGACTAGTTGATACTATTATATAGCTGAAAATACTCGCGCACAACGTTATTCAATAGTGGAGTCATCCACAGAACTAAAGTTTCAAATCTCCATTAACTTTTATGTCCACTGCTAGATTAGGATAACAGGCAGAGAACAAGAATCCCTGTTTCTTTAAATTTGAACTGAAAAAATTTACTTCCACTACCTCAATAGTCACAGTTGCGACAATCTAAACCAAAACTTAAAGAACACCAATCATGCAAAGAAATTTTTTTGACTCAAAGTCAAAAGTCAACAACTTAAATACTTCAAAACGCCAGTGCCTGTAAGCTATGAGTATTGCCAACTAAGCAGTTAACACCTAAACAATCTTATTATGATCGACCCAACAAATAGAACTATGACTAACCAACCAAGCTACAGAACATTTTTTCATATATTAACAGTAAACATATCAAGCGAATGCACCCACTAAACTGCATGGATTGGATTGTGGCTAGAGTTCATGCCTGAGCTTCCAGATGATGGATTAGCATGGAAAGCTGACTGCCTGGTGGAGCCCTCGACCAGTTTCAATGACAGAGATGGTGGCTTGGCATCACCCATGGATTCACCTAAACTCAGCTTTGACATACCTACCAGCTCATCAACATTAATTGGACTCTTTGAATGAACAGCTGTTGGCTTCAGAACTTCATGGGTCTCTGCAATTGCTGGCTCTGCAGTATAACCTGGCCAGCATGGATAAGGCATCGGGAAAAATGGAGCGACATAAGCAGGATAAACAAGTGGATGCGGGAATTGTGAAGTTTCTGGTATAGGAAGAGTATGTTCCCCATCGATAGAGTTGGCAGAAGCTGCTGAACCCATTGATTCACATTCTTCATCCAAAGCAGGAGTAGGAGGCAATGGATTGTTGCTTTGCATCTCGGCTTGAGCAGGATCATCAGCAAGGAAATCCCTTGATACCATTGGAGTGTCCCCTGACTACGGTATAAACAAAAAAAGGAAAATAATAATAATAAGCATTACAAGTACATCCACTTGAAATATATACAATCCAAAAGTATGATGGTATATGCTATAGGCATGTGTATCTAGTTGATAATATTTGCAAGATAACTATAGTAATAGGTAGATCTATGAACTTAATTGGATTATTCCTTCTGACTAAGATGATTCAATCAATCCCATTATAGATGGTGTCTGAGAAGGAGGAGAATAAGATAGAACAAAAGACAACATATTTTATGAAAAATAACAACTTCACGTTTTCGTGGTGACAATTAGGTCCAAAGAACTTAATGGGGCACATTATAATCATCTATAAGTGAGAATTTTACTTACTTCATCAGCAACAATATCAAACAGACTGGAGCGTCTCTTTCTCCTTGACATATTACTTTGCCTAATGAAATATTTCTGGGCGTGGCTTGCAACCTGGGTGGGCGTTCTAGAGATTACATAGTTACGGGCAATTCCACGCCAATCACCTTTACCGAGTTTCTGCAAACCAAGTAGAAACATCCTATGTTCCTCCTCAGTCCAGGGAACCCCTGCAATTATGTTTTTAAGTTATTTCAAGATCCAATGTTACAAGTTTCAAAAAGAAAGGTTATTTCAAGAACCAACGTAGCTAGAAAACCTATTGCAATATGAGCAATTTTATCAACTTCAGCATTCTGAAAAAACATAACCACCATAAAGAATTTGAAGATCATTTTTCTCCAAATGAGAAGTGCTTCTGCCAAAGATGAAGAGTGGCAAATCTAGGAAGTTTTATATAACTAAGCATAAAAATACAGGTCACTTTCTTCCGTTCACTCTCTTACTCTAGAAAGAGAGCAGATTGTTAAGAATGCACAAATATCCACCCATTTCACATTGTAGAAATTATCAGAAGAGAGAAAAGAATTGCAGGGAGCTCAAAGCACTATGCCAACGAAATTCTCAGTGTTTATTAAACAGAACAGGTCAAATGGATGTCAAGGGAGTCATAGAAACAACACCAGCTGACAATGAATTATAGTTTTAAGCAACTCATATAAGGCCTTACGATCAGTCATTCTTATGCTATGTCTGATCACTGAGCCAAAGAGGAACGTGACCGAGTAAAATAACTTGATTCTCAAACATAAATTGCATTCTATCAACAAGAGTGATTAGATGTGTTACGTCAAAAATACAAAATAAGGAACTTGAAAAAAAAGACCCAATTTATGAACTGGCAAAGGTTTTTAGCAATAAATTTGTCCGTCCCAACGAAGTAATCCGGAAACAAAAAACAAAAACAAGAACCATATCCTTGTTTACACATTTCATTTTTTGATTGAAGTACTAGTTGACAACAAAAATTGGATTGAAGAAAAGGTCCACTTTTGTCAAACAGAAAGCTCCCAAGATCTTTTGTTTTCTTCAATACTTACAAAATTACAGATTAAAATTATCAACCTGAAAAACATGTTCCTATCACATCTCTTTACATTCATCTACAACAACATCACCAAAACTGAACCTTACCACACCTTATGCTTTAAAAATTGAAACTTTGACCATAATTCATGAATTTATAAACATTCAAGAACCACAAAAATGCAATTTTCACAAACACCCAAACAGAGAAAACTTATCAAAATCCCAAAAAGATCAAACCTTTCTTCCTTTCACGGCTAGAGGAAGAGCCAGCAACAAAGTCCTCAGAAGCATAACCATCAGCAGAAGCACCACCAACAGCAGGATGATCAGGTGTATCACCAGGTGAGTCATGAACGACACCGTTTAGAGGTGTACTACCACCTCCACTGCCACTAGCAAAATGGGTCAAATTACCCATACTAGCACTTTTTCGGATCAACCCATCAGTCAATCTGACCCCAAACAACTTCACACCTCTATTAGGACAAGTCCTTGAGTTATGCCCGTTGGTACTGCAATGTGAACAACGGCGGGTCATGGCTGAAAAACCCGAATTCCAATCAAATCCCAAATCAAGATCCAAATCCAAATGGGTCCTTTTTTACATGATCCAAGAAAACAACAACAACAACAACAAGAACTAACTTTGGGTTCTGATTTTTTGGGGATTAAAAGGTGCTATATGATTGAATTTTTTAATTTTTTTAATTTTATTTTTGGCTATAATCGAAACTAGAGGTATAGATATAGTGAGAGAGAGAAGAAATTTTGAGAAAGGAAAAAATGCTTACACAGAGAGAGAAAGGAGGATGGACACGACAATATAAAATGAGGAACAAAAAAAATATTTAGGTTTAAGGTAGAGATAAGGTGGCATTTTTGGTAATTATATGAGGGTAGGTGGCTTTCATTTTGGGATAATATAGGAATTTTATTTAATTTTTATTTTTTTTTCTATATTTAGATAATTTAGTTTAATTTATATTCCATCAAGTGGACATTTGTTTGTGAAATTCAACCATTTTTTTTTCCAAGAAAACAAATCCAGTCATTTTAATTTATTTTTATTATATTTCTAAATAAAGTCTTCAATTGAGTTTTTTCACATAATTAAATTTGTTATGTATGAGTTATGATATATGATTTGAATTTATGGTTAATATTTACAAGATTTATTTATTAAATAATTGTAATTATTCATTAAATGTATGGTTAGTTTTCAAAGACATTTTCACACATTGGTCTAACAGTACTATATTTGTGGTCAAGGACTGTTTTCCTTGTTGAAATTATTTTACAATGTTTGACTAAAATTGCTGAAATATATTTTCTACATTGTGATATTTTCCAAAAAAAAACAAACTAATTTGACTAATTTATTAGGGGTTAATATTTGATAATTTCCTAAGAATATATACATATGTACGTTATGTATTCATAAAGTAATCGTGTTGATTAAACATGTGATCTCCTAAATGAAGATCATGAATTTAAAATACGTTACATTTTTTAATTAAATTCGTCACTTATCTAATGTGACATATTGTACACCTATACTCTTTTTTTTTTCCAACCAGCAATTGACCTTTTTGATGATTTACAATACTCATAAAAATCGAAATAACATTATCCTTATAACCATATTATAAAACATATTTTCACTCAACCAAATGTATAAAAATGATTTACCAAACAATTTCACAAGGTAAAATATTTTTTTTCTTGGAAATATTTTAAGTTATCCCCCAAAAAATCTTAATTTTGCTAGCTTCTACATTACCTCCTAAGGAGTACCCTCAAATTTTCTAAAATTAGGCCGACAAATATTCTTTTTGGGAAAATTCATGATATCATAATGAACTTGATTTGCTTCAAATAATTGTAAGTTGATAATTATATGTGCCGTATTTAATTAAATATTCTTTCTTTCACAACATACATGTCCTAGCTAGCAAGAAAAACAAGTCAATTTGAATACCAAAATTCCCTACCTCTATTAGTAATCTACAAGACAATAATATTGCAAAAACGTGTGGAATATTTTTTAGTTTTAGGGTGTTTTGAATTGTATGAAAGAGAATTGTTTTAAAAATATATATATTTTTTCGAAAAAAATGAGTGATTTTATTATCTACTTTCAGATATTTTATAAGTGAAATACTCATATTATTATCGTCGCAGTCTAGGACGTGAGTAGGGAGTTAGAGCCTATTTGAATAAGTTTATAGCTTATGACTACTTATAAGTCATAATCTGACTTATGATTGTACCCTTATTTTTTTTTACATAATATTATAAAAAATATTTTAGCTTCAAAACATAAAAAATAACTCAATTCAGACTTGCCCCCCAGGATGTTGAGAGGAGACAATTGATAGTAAATGTATCGCTTATGCTCGATAAGAGATATTGTTTTTCAATTTTTTAATTCATTAAACATGATAAATTGAAAAATATTTTCTTCCCTATTAAACACATCCTTAAGTTTTTTTTTTTCCAAGGCAAAGAAATTTCGAATAAATTCTAGCAGGTCAAACACGTCTTAAGAAGTATGACTACCAAAGTTTGTGGAAATTACGTTAGAGACTTTAGTTCAAAGACAAAATAAAATAATTTTTATATCTTTATCTATTCTCTTTTATAATAATTAATAAAATGAGATGTGGAATTTATTGTGCATGTATATTTTAATAGTATATACAATAATAATATTGAGAGAAGAAGAAGGATGTCCCTCAATAATAGAGAGACAATTCTGATTTGCTTTTGAGAGATTGAGCCCCAAAAAATTAATAAAATTGACCCCTTTCATTGTTGGTACTCCAACAATATGGTGGATCACGTGATTTTTTATGGGGTTTTGAAAAATTAATTATTTTTCTAAGACATTGATATTTGTAATTTACCCACTGAATTAATTCAATAAGTGTATTTGCTAAATATAATTTGGTAAAAAAAAAATTATTTCCATTTATTGTATTTTATCTCTGTATTAAATTAATAGTGGAATAGTTGAATAGAGGAGTAATTTTAATTAATTGAACTACGTGTTTTTTTTTTCTAAAAGAATTATATAAAAGTAATGTTGTATTTGGAATATCAAAGGTATAAAATAGCAAATACAAACTTAACATATAATCTAACATCAACTTCTATATATAGCAAGCATGGTTGATTAATTTATTCAAATCAACTTATTTTAAAAAAATATTTTTTAAAAGAGTGTATTTAAAAATATAATTTTAGTGAGAAGTAATTTGTGTTAATAAAAGATAATTTTTATTAATTTCTAAAAAGTGATTTTAAGTATGTCTTTTTTTCAAAATAATTTTTTTAAAGTACTTTTGGAGAAAAAATTATTCTTAATTTTTTGAAAAATAATTGTTACGTTCTAAAAAATCACGTATTCTTTTAAAAAATTGATCAAATACCTCATTTTTTTCAAATAAGCGCTCTTTGAAAGAAAAAAAATAATACTGAACCTCTCAAAAACTTGATTAAATATATTAAAATTATAAATAAGTGATTCGAAGTTAATTTACCTAATGAATAAAGAGATATTTAGCTTATCTGATCGTGTAAAAAACTATTGCATTTTTTCATTGTCATATATTCCGGTAAATCATTATTCTATTGACTTATCCATTACCTAATTCATATAAAGTCTCCAAATAAAATGGGATGTCTTAATGGAAAGGCTTAAGTTATCGATAGATATCTAAATTTATCTGTATTTTTACTTAAACACTTTAATTAAGACTAGTTATTACTGAACACCTAAATTATTCAAAACATATACCTATTAAACATATACGTATATGTTTGGATGGGTGGTTATATATATATATATATATATATATATATATATATATATATATATATATATATATATATGTTTAATAGGTACATATTTTGAATAGTTTAGGTGTTCAATAGGAACTAAGTGTCTAAGTGAAAAGGTGCGGACAAATTTAAATATTTATTAATGACTTAAAGCTTAATGGGAATCTTTTTCAAGCCGAAAAAAAAGGATACGATGATTTTAATCTTTTACGTCAGATAATTAGGCACGTAACTACTATTGCCGTAAGCATTTAATTTGTATGGTATAAAAAGGAAAATACTAAAAAAGTTGGGACAAAAAAATTAGTGATTTCTAATTTCTTAAAGAAGAAAAATACATAGGAACAAAAGATAATCATAATATTGCTTGCTATATTTAATACAAAAATCAAAAAAATTGTAAAAATAATAATAATTATCATTATTATCATGTTATTTTTGGACTCTCTTTTCCTCTTCCTAAAATTCGTTTCGTTAATTTTTATAGGATAAAAGAGTAGGAAATAGCTCGATTTAGAGAAAGACGCAAAGTCAAAATTTAATTTTTTTTTGAAGTTTTATGATAATTATACAAGAATTATAATTAATATGATAATAACGTAATTTACAAATAATCATAGCAGTTACAGTCCCTTTGTTCGGAATGAAGATGAATGAACAGGCACTTGAGCCTGGAACTGATGAAGTCGGGGAAACATGGAAGCGGTCACTATACTGGAGGGCAAGACATGACCGCGACTTAAGAAAAAAGTACCCTTGAAAAGACTAAAGGAACGGGGGAACTGACTACCTGTAATAAAGCACAGACTAATACAAGCCGACCAGAAGAAGCAAGGCTTAGATTCATCAGATCCTGGACACAATCTTCCAAGAGATAGAGAGCCACTTGATTAATTGATAGGAGAATACAATATTTCTAATCCCTCGGGCCTTGGTTATTTTTCAAGTGCGGAATAACCCCAAGGGATTGTGGATTTTTTCTCCACCTATTGGGGCTCGATTTAATTTTTTTGTGATATTTAACTAAGCAAAATTAATTTTTAATTATTTAAAATGTATAATTTTGATCTCTTTACATAAGAACTAATATGTTATACATGTAAACTATTTTTAAAAGCACATTGCACTCACAAATGTAACAATACAACTTTAATATAATGCATGTGTAAATTAAATTGTTGAACGATTAATATTTCAGAAAATTAAGCGCACATTTTAAATAATTGAAGATTAAATTTGCACAATCGAATTCTGTAGTCACTAAAATAAAAATTTGTGAATAATGGAGGAATCAAGCGTCTAAATTCACTCCCAAATTCCAATCCCAAATAGTAATATATTTAATTTGAATTAAAATTGCAATTTATTTCGGTGTAAAGTTTAATAAATTAAATGTACAATGGCTAAATTGATACCATTCTTCGAGCTAGGATAATTTTTAAAATGGTATAGTTCCACAAGAAATGAATAAATTGTAACCATTTTATTACACAAGATAGGAATATTCTTTATTCATCCACCATATTTAATATTGTTTAAGCAAGAAATAAAATTATGTTATTTAGATGATTAGACAACAAAAGAATTGATTTAACCCATCATCACCAAATGCTTTTGCCGTACAAATTTAGGTTCTCTTAATTTAAGTATAATCAATCGCTAATTTTTAGGGGTGACAATTGGCCGGATTGAGTCAAATTTGAGCGGGTTATAATAGGTCAAGACAACAAATGAGTAAAGATCCAACCCGTCCCAACTTTTACTAAGTTTTACTTATTTTATTTGTTCCTTTTCAATCTTAATTAAATTACATTTTTCTTTATTATGGCTATATAAAATATATCAAATTAAAAAAAAATGTTTCAAAAATATTTTTGTAAGATCTCTCTCGAGTCAATTCAGGTTGCACATAAACCCAATTTTGAATGGCTTGAAATAATGGTTTGGGCTGAGATAAGTTGAGCTAATAATTAATCCGTCCAAACTTCAACGGGTTGGGCGCAAAGAGGTCTGCGAACATGTGCTTCGGCTTTCGTTGGCGGGCTTTCGTCATCCATATCCATCACAGTCAGGGGTAAGCGCATCCGTACAGACTAGACTCCTTTAAAGGAAAAAAGGCTTCTTGTCGGCAAATACCCCCTTTTCATCAACGTATTTTTAGCATTAATGATGGGTGGAAGATACCATGTTGTGGATCCAAGCACAGGAAGTTTAGGTGTCACCAATAATCACGTAAGATAAGAAGTGACCTCAGTCTTCAGATACTATGCGTGGCACACAGAAGAATCTTGCTGATGGCTCTTTGCAAGTCGGCATTGTACCCCACAATAGTCACCTTGGTCTAACTTAGCCAATTCGTAGGAATGAATGGAAAGATCAGCTAGGGTCGGCGATTGGACAGGTTGAACAAGTTAGGTCTAATTTTGTCTTTTTAGGAAAAAGAAGGAAGTGTTGGGTGGGGGTTGGAGTTAACCTAATAATCGCATGCACTTTCACATTAATGATGAGCAAATTGCACATGAGATTCTAAATTATTTTAAAGTGCAATATTATGTATAAAATTGTTTTTCTTTTAACTTGATTGGTCCTACATACTTCACTTAATACCAAATTATCATATTGATTATTTTATTTTTTTAAATCATATCTCGAAATTTTGTCAACAATACCGTTTACTCATCAGAAAAAGAAAACAGTACATTAGATGATTATGTAATTTATTAAGAAAATAGTACGTTTATCAAATTCAACCTATTTAAATTTGGCATGTTATTGACCCCATTCATTTATTAGTTTAAGTATTTAACTCATTTCAGCCAGTTAAAAATGGGACTAATATGTAAACTCAAATTGATTCAAGAGAAATCTAATTAAAATATTTTTAATTTTTTAAAAATTTGATATGTTATATATAACAACAATAATAAAAAATTATTAGATAATAATATAAAATAAAATAAGTAAAACTTGATAAAATCAAGTTGGTTGGGTCTTCACCCGTTCTATAACATATTACTCGATCCATTTTGATTTAACTGACCCAAACAAATTTGGGTCGGATTGGGTCGGGTTGGGTCGGGTCTTTACTCATTTAATTTGTTGTCTTGATCTTTTATGACTCACCCAAATACTTTTACTACTAGATACACTAAAAATAAGGAGAAAGACACGCGAGATAGTTATGTATTCGTATCTTTATATATCTGGTAAAATTCGTACGTAAAAGGAAAAGTTTGAAATGCAAGAAATAATTTTGTAAAAATAAATTACGTATATTAATTTAATTTAAATACAAGATAAAGAAAATAAAAAGATTTAAAAATATTTTATACACATATAACATGTGTGCTGTAAATATAGATAACTTATCTAATTGAAAGTGTCACGTCAATATAAAAAATACATAAAAATATTTTAAAAAATAACTTTAAAGGTAATAAAACACGGATTATATTAAAATATGTCATTAAAATTTGAATTATAATTTAAGAGGATATATATACATTATCCCTATAATCATGATGTTAATTACCTATTATAAATCGAATGGAGTGTATCGTTTGGTCTAACCACTAAACAATTTTGCATTCATAATTTCAAGAAAATAACAAAAGATGAATTTCAAGAAAATAACAAAACAAAAATATCTTCTCTTTTCAAACTTTTCAATAATATAAAGTAAAACTTTTTGTGAGACACGAAGGAAAATTTTGTTCTTTTATTTGATAAAACAAAAAAAAATAAAAAATTACTTCTTCCAGTTTTTCAGTATATTTTTATTTATAGTTATTACATATGAGAATGATCCAAACATGACAAGATGGGGACAGAATATGAGCCGTCACTTTAAATTTTAAGATAACAAGATAAAGTATTGAAGATTATCAACATTTGTCACCATTATTAATTTCTTTTCAAAATATTTATAAAAATCTTATGAAAATAGTGATAAATACTTATTAATACGGTTCATTAAACACACTCTCATGTCAATTAACTGAGATTTTTCAACTAGAGATAACTATATTTTAGAAGTTTGAGCATTTATCGCGAAACGATGTTCTATATTTTAAAGTAGCAGTATATTATGACTGTTATATTTATCAATCATAAAAAAAAATCATAATTAAAATTATTAAATATTTTTAAATGATTAATATATATATATATATATATATATATTCAACTAAACAATATTAGGTATACAAGTTTTATCTAAAGTGATGTGTTTTCAAGTTGTGTGGGCCTAGGTCCAAAGTAGACAATATCACTAGCAGGTGGGTTGTCTGTATCAACCTTGTTAGTGTAGGTTAGAGTTCAACTGAATTTAGGCGAATTTTGGTGAGCCGAGCAAAATGTTGAATACATAGAGCAGGTGTATGTAATAATTCATTTTAAGATGAGAAAGTCTCACATCAAAAAATATAAAAAACACTGAATATATAAATAAATAAGTCTTATTTATAAGAAACATCTAAAAGTCGTACGAGCCTAATACAAAGTAAAAATATCACTAACGGGATGAATTGCGATTTTCAGATTTGTCGAAAAAGAAGGCATGCAAAAGAACATCACATGGGCCCTTTAATGTGGTCGGCCGTCCATTGCGTAGATTTTTTAGAATATTCTTCACCTATATATTCGCAATTTAATATCTTATCTTAAAATTTTTAAAAAAAATATATTATAAAACCTTATCACTAACTTATCCACATTTAGCAGCCTTTTATCTTCAGCCACTTTTTTATGTCTCTCTCTTTTTTTAAAAAAATTATTGAGCCCCACTTTGGGTCAAAATATGTGGAAATAATTAACCTCCACATAATTAATTAACGGCTCTGATTAAACACGATGACGTGTCCATGAGAAATAATTAATTAAATATTGAATCCAAATCCAACTGTGTGAAGTAGTACTCTTGTGAGATTAGGGACTAGCTTAATGATTAAAACTCTAGATTTTATTCTTAATTAAGTGGATTACTCTAATCACATCAAAACTTTCACTTTTTTATATTTTCCTCTCAAATTTTTAATGGACCATCTCTATGAAATAAAAAAGTAAAAATAACAACTAAGAAGAAAAATAAAAGGATAAAAGGTACTTCTAACACTATTATTAAACGAGGTATCAAGCAATTTTTACTAGTATATTCTAATTTTTTTTCTTTTTTTTTTTAAAAAAAATAATGACATACCCTATATGTACCTGTAAGTAAAGTACCCGAGAGTGAGGGTGAGATGTATGTAAATTTTACATTTATTTTTTATAGAATAGAGAAGTTATTTTCCAAAGATTGTCGATAGTAGAAAATTATTTTTCACTAAATAATTTGAAAGTGCAAAACTAAAGAGTTATGATGTAAATATTGGAAAAAATTTGAAGACAGTCAAAGTAAAAATGAAAAAAAATAATAATAACAAAATTAAAGAATAAGATAATGCTAATATAACAGAAATAGTACGTAAGAGAACAAATAGATGTTATTCAACCATGGCAATTATTCCCTTCACCTTGTAAAAAGTAGACATATTTCTCCTTATCCCGATCTCAATTACCTTCTTTCAAACTTTCATAGTATGGATTAGTAGTTTAATATCCCTATGATTTTGTAATTTTAGATATTATCCTTGTTTGAGTACAACTGAATCAATACACGTTAATATCATCTTTCGAATATTTTAATCTTTGAAAATTAAATGATATTAAACAATCTAATTAGTCACTCTAAGCTCACTTTTTCTACATTATTATAAAAAAATTCACATGAATTTCGTTTAATCTGATCGCTCTTCCTTTATATCTGAAAGATTTCTTCAGAACCTCTTCAAATTTAATAAATACTTTTTTTTATCAAAGCGAGAAAAATGACTCTCATTCTTGAATATGAGTAAAAGTCATTATTCTTTTTTTTTATATAGATGTAACAATTTTTACCGTATAATATTAGCTTTAACAAACGTGCGTTCAATCTTTAACATTGAGAATTTCATGAAATTTTAAAAGCAAAACAAATATTCAATTTATTACTCTTTCTATTTTAATTTATGTGGGACTTTTCATTTTTCGAGAGTCAAACAATTTAAATTTGACTGAGAATTTGCGCATGGAATCTTCAAACTTTTTGAAATGAAATTTATGTATTTCTAAACTATGTAAAAAGTACTATAGGTCACAATAATTGATAATTCAAAATATTTAAAAAATAAATGAAAATTTTATGGTCAAAAAATAAATTTGTTTGAATCTCAAAATCCGAACGGTGCCACATAAATTGAGACGGAGGGAGTAACAGTTACCCCAATTTCAACTAAATATTTCCTTATTATATCCCAAAAAAATTTCATTCGATTTGATTTGATGTTGATATTTACATGACTATTTCGAATCCATCTCGCGTAGAGAGCCTCATTTGAGGGGGCACTCCTCATACCAAGAATTATTTTATATCAAAAATTTAAATTCAAAATTTCTAATTAAAAGATATACAATCTCATTCACTGCATTACGTTGTTTGAGGATTATTTCCCAAAGTGTGGACCAAAACGAAAATACAATTTGGGAAGAAAAAAAAAAAGGAGGGAAAGAACGACAAGCAATGAAATGATCACGTGATGATCAAGGAGCAGTTGGGAACTTCAATGGAGGGCTGATCTTCATAGTGGGCCCACAGAATTATTTTGAGATAATTAAAGGTGTTCCACATGTTGTCCTTGACTTCCCTTTCTTTGACGATGTGCCGCCACGTGGCAACTCCAATTATTGGTTTTTTCAAGTCAATTCTCTCTTTATCTCTTCAAGATAATGGGTTTGCTTTTCCTCTAAGATTGGGTTTAGTCGTGGTCCACTTTAATTAGAATTACTAAAGAAAACACTCTTATATTTTTTAAAAAAATTATTGTATTTTACAAAAACATATGCTAATATTACAAATTTATTATATTATCGTTCGCTATTTATATTTTATCTGAGTTGCTATGAGCTATTTTTAAATTTATATAATGATAGTAAATATTACAAATGAATTTATATATTGACAATAAATTTAGCAGCAAATTATACAAACAAATTTATATATTGACATCGAGTGAAGCGAATTATTCAAAATGATTTGTATATTGACAGCGAATTATACAAACAGAAATGCACATACCAACAGAACTATTTACCATATTTATACATTGACAATGAATTATACAAACGAATTTGTATATTGATAGCGAATCATACAAATAAAAATATATAGAGCAACCAAAATTATAGCAATGGAGCATAATTTGATAAATTATAGTTAAGAAGCATACTTAAAATAATTATTAGTAGCTATTTATGAAAAATTTGTATATTTCGCTATACAACTCAATCTCTCAATTATTTTCTGTGATTTTCTTGCAGCAAGAGACCAATAGTATCAAACATCGAATCTCAAGGTTTTTATTCTACACAAAGTTTTGGTAAAGCAAGGTTTGTCCCACACAAAAGTAAATTAAAGTTGAATGAATAGAAAGAACTCAGACAATCCAATTAAGAAAGAAAGTCTCCTTTTCTCTTTTCTCCCATTTCAATTCCACACAAAATCTTTTCATCCTACCATAATAATTACTACTTAATACTCCCTCCGTACATCTTTAATTATTCACTATATTATTTTGAGATGTCCAGCAATATTTGTCTAGTTTATGAAATTAAGAAATAATTGTACACTTAATTCTTAATTTATCTTTATCACTACATTTTTCAAAATATTGTGTTTATTATATTCAAAAGATAATTTGATAAAATTATTATGTCAAATTAATAAGAAAAAAAATAAAGATGGACGGAGGGATGTGAATTGGATGGTCAAAGAGAAATGCAAAGAATTTTCTCTTTTTTCTTTTTCCACAATGATGGAAATACCACTTATGCTATCATCAAATGGAACAAACATATACTTAGCCCTATTTTATTGGACAAAATTTCGTATTTTTTATATGATATATATGGATGGAAAACTTTTTAGTTTTTATATATAGCCCAACCAACTAATTAATTTATGGCTATTTTTCTGTCACTATCTCATAGATTAAGCTAACTAGCTAATTAGAAAATCTTGTCAATAATTATGTGCTGGAATATAGCCAAAATTAAAGAGTTGGTACACTTTTTTCATTGGATATGTGGGTACTAAACTATTACTACTGTATAAGCAACGGAAGAGCCAATATTTTACTCGATGTAGGGTTAAAAAACGAAGAAGTAAACACACAAAGAAGTCAAAGACGATATAATATCATACACAAACACACACATATATAAATTAATGACGTAACAGTATATAAGAACGTGTAGTGCCTGGAAAGTTCACAACAACAATATATTCTTTAACAATAACTGCATGTGGCCATTTACTTTAAGCTTTAAATCTTAGCATGAAGAATTTTAGTACGATATATAGATGCCCTGTTCTCATTTGGTGTTAGGGATTTCTTACAATTATTTTCTTCACTAGAAAATTGTATTATACATATAAGAAATTTCTTGATGTATTTAATGTTTTATATTTAAAATTTTATTAATAGAACTTTTTGGCTTTGCTAACGTAACTACATCAAATAAAATAATTTAACCTTAAAAGTAGTAAAAAAAAAACTATATTAAAAATACATGTCACTCTGTTGAAGAACAACAACTCCTTAAAAGCTTGGCTAATCCAAAACCTAAGATAGAAGGAACATATCATCTAAAACAGAATTTGTATCTTTTTTTTTAAGGTCAAGAATGCAATGAATCTGGTCCAATTTTCAACATTAAATTCATTGAATATGAAACATAAAAACAAGTTGCAAAGAAGATAGTACGGAATTGTTATACAGATCTACTTTTGTTTTCAACTTAAATATTAAAATATACTGGAAGAAAACTGGATTTGTTTTTGGTAATGGTCGGTGCTATTGGTGGGACTTTTGGTTTAACATATATTATAAATTAGTACAAAAATAATTTTCAAAATTATAGTCTCAAAATATTTTTCTCACAAATGGCTCTATTACAAAATCCCGTTCCTTAAACGGAACAACGGCCAACAACATAATTACATTAGATAACTGCTCCTCTCCTTCTCCGTCTTTAAAGCAAATCGTATTGAAATTATTAATTAACTGAAATGCAAGGTCGCAGAAGTGCATATGATTTTTTGAAGAATTTATTATTATTAATATTTTATGTTTGATGGATAAATAAAAAATATTAATAGCGTCTTGAAAGCGTTTGTATGCAATTAAAATAAATATCGTGAGAGGTGAGGGTGTAAGGAAGGGAAGTTGCGGCCTATGGGGGGTTGGATGAAGTGGAGTCAGGAGATGAGGTGTGTTGGAGGATAAAGAAGACACAATTAGAGGCGATATTTGAAGTTTATGAATTTTGAATTCTAATTATTTGAAGTTATTGAGTTCTAATTTTGTAATAATCATTACATATTCAATGAATTTTTTACTAGAGATTCTGAGCTTGAATCAAAATTAATGTATTCAGTCGAATTCGTAATCAACACACTAACACCGGCATAATTTCGCTTGTAAAATTTCTTTCACTACTTCTACTAAAAAAACGTCTCTTTCTCATTTCTAAAAACTTATTTTCTATTAAAAAAAAGTTTTTCAAATTTTTAATCAATTAACTAAAAAAAATCAAAATACATTTTTTAGCCTGCATACCAAACACACCCTCCAACTTAATTTACTGGAATGTGCATTAAACGAAAACACTTTAATTGAAAAACACTTTAATCTAATTTAACTTCAAAATTAATTAATTAATTAATTATATGGTGAGAAATCAACATTATCCCACGATGCATGCGCCGTCTGGATAAGTATAAAAAAAAATAAAAAAGCCTATCTACATATTGCAACAATTATCTTGTTAGATTGTGCTATTATTTATTACTATATAATAATAAGTTCAAATAAGATCTGAACAACTGCTCCGATGTTTTCATGAAAATATAGGCTTTACAAGAATCGCTCAATATAATTAGTGGTCTAAAATTAAATTTTCAACTAAACAGCATTTGGACCTATTATCATCTCTTCCGCAATGCTATTTTGGTTGTACATCTTTCTGCATCAAGGGTGTGCGCGATAATATTACATTTTGAATTTTGAGAATTGTTCTATTTTGAACTATAGAACTATTTCCCCAGTGTGCCTATTCGATACGAATTTGGATTAGTCAATATTCTTTACTAAAATTACTTGATACCGTCAAACGATGAAAGATAGAAAAATATTAGACCAAGTTAAAGTTGTTGAAAAAAAAATTAATGCAGTCCTAACTGAGTATAAAATTTCATACTAAGAAGACAGTAATTCATTAGAAGGTTATGTATCTAACTCCTTAACTAGAGCAGCATAAAAACTTACATTGGTAGCCATATGTAATGTTGTAATTATCCTTTAAGTAGTCTCCCACTCGAACTGGAGGATACCTGTTTGACAAATTATAACACTTTCAAGGAAATACCAAGAACTGAAAAAACAATTTAAGCGTCTTACTTTCAAATTTCTATATTTAGTAAGTTTTTCAATTCCAATATTCTACGTGCAGGTATCTCAAAGAACATTTAGCAGTGAAAGAATCACACACAATGCAAGTTGAAAAGGATGGTAACTACCTAGGAGGAGAAGATTCACTACAGCAACTCTTCAAACATTCCACAACACAATCTGGACTTGGATCGAAAAACATGGCCACCTGATTTGTAAATCAACACAACATTAACAAGAAAACCTTAATGACAGCACTAAACTAGAACTTCCTCTGTCCATGTTCAACTGTCCTGTTTTAACTAGGTACATACAAATTTATAGCATTTGAACGAAGACGGAGAAGCAATTAAACATGCTAAGAAGATGTTGGATACCGAATAACGTTCTTGTTCTGGCTTTGTTACTCTGTGATATATTGACCTAGAATGATCAAGACAAAAAATTTAAACTTCATGAAAGAGAGCTAATTGATGCATTGTTAGTAATAAGGGTCATGTTGCCATAGTGCAGTTACCTAAACAAACCATTTGTCCATCTTTCCATCATATCTCCAACAATAACAATGAAACCCCTGCAAATTGGCAAATTCAAGTTTAAAGTAATCCGGTTGAAGATGCATTTGAGCTCATAATACTTATATATATACAGTTTGCCAAGTAATAATCCCTTCATTATTAATCTCCGCATAACTAACATGTCAACAGACGACTCCTAAAGAATCCTAGTAAACTATGAATATATTGAAGTACCCATTCAGCTGAGGCACATCTTCCCAAATCTGAGGTTTCTGTAATTTATCCCTGCAAACCTGATAAAAACGCAGAATCCGACTGAATTGTTAAAATTATTAGTTGAGTGATCATCTGAGAAATCAAGTCGTTTTAACATGCCTGAAGTCCAGGAACTCCATCGGTCATTAAGATAGTTATCATTCCATAATCTGTATGAGCTCCACAACCATGCATATATTGATCACAATAGTCTATTTCACCAGAAACTGATAATAAAAATACAATATAGTAAGTGATTTGCTTGATCAATCAGTTAATTTCCTCTCTTCAAATTTGCTAAAAATGGTATGTTCAACACACATGTAATCTTATCAACTACTCCTTCCATTTCATTTTATGTGACGCCTTTTCACTAGTTACAAAGCAAAGAAAAGATAAAACAAGACTAGAAATTTGTGGTCTTACACGCGCCATGACATTTCTGGTTCTTTCAAACATTTTACAGGAAGTGAAGCCACTACATTAAATCTCCAAATTGGCTTACCTGGATAATGCATAGGACGAAGAAGAGCGCCTGGTGGATTGAAAGCACCAACTTTTTCAAAGAAATCTTCATTCTCATTCAAAGCTTGAGCAATGAGTGAGAGTACTCTTTTACCAAGATTCCTAAGCAGCAAAACAAAATAAGCTAATCAGGCAACAATAACAACAATATATTTAGTGAAATCCTACAAGTGAGGTCTGGGAGAGTAGTGCGTATGCAGCCTTTCCCCTATCTTGTGAAAGTAAAGAAACTGTTTCCGAGACAAAACTATGTAAATAGAATGTTGGGCTTCATTTATTTCTCTTCACACATGTAAGAGAATTAACTTACAGAGAGATATCAGAGAGTTGATACTTACAGAATAACTCTGTAATATTCTTCCATTGTAGATCTCCAACATGGCAAAATTTCTACAAGTCCCAAAATAAAAACATGACATGTTTAAGTGAAACAATATACTCCTACATTAATTAGAAAATCAAAGCAAATAACAACTACAACAATTACTACACCTCAATCCCGAACAAGTTGGGATCGATTATATAAATCCTCACTGAACAACTACTAACACATAAATCTATACTGAATAATTTGTCACAAATTGATGCACATATATATTATACCTTCTGGAGGCCACTGATTTAGATTACCATAAGGTGATATATCTTCAGGTGCTCCAAAATATATGCTTTCTTTTGGATCCCCTGAAATCCAATTCAAAGGGAAAGTAAATAAGCAAAAGAAAGAACAATGTCGAGATCAACTAGCATGCACCTTAACTAATTCTATAGGATACCACTACCTCCTACATCATTATAAGTATCAGATAACTCCATGCACCAAGACTCAGAACTCATTAAAATTTTGGCTCTGCCGCTAATGTAAAGCTTAACAGAAGAATGAAAGTATATAAAGAAAGAACCTTTGGGATTTTCAACAAGATCAAGCTTCTCATCATAAAAGGGTGTATATCCTCTATGATTCTTGCGAAGCACCTTCATTTTTTCTGCAAGTAACAGAGCAAAAAATCCTCTGCTCCCATCGAAAACTCGTCGAATCAAATCTTCTTCTACCTCATGATTTATCAGGTAAAAGAATCCATTCTCAATACATGCCTACAACCAAATTTTCACATCATTTAGCATTGCAAAAGTTTACTGCTTTAATGTAATTTGTTGAATCAATTTAAAGAGTAAAGAATGTACCTTCTTGAGTGAATCAGTGAGTTCTGTTGAGCTAAGATCAATTATCGGAACTTGCAAACTTCCCTCCATTTTTTAGTTTGAAAAATTTTGTAATCACGTAATAAGAAATACTCTAATATAATATAAACTATAAAGCCTGAAACACTGCCCTCAAGACAAATATAAATAATACTCCTATCTGTGCCAATTTAGTTGTCATCTTGGAATCACGGGTTCATCCAAACATATTCGGCTAAAAATTATACTATTTATATATGTTAAAAATAATTTTTTTTATGTATATATAATAGATAAGGAATTCCCTTCGGTTAGTTGTGTGTCTATTTCTTAAAAATTTTAACCCCTTGGAGAAAATCTTTGACTCTGCCACCGGTCATTATAAGGTTTGGCACAACTCTTAAAGAAAAAATATAAATATAAGTGTTGTTTGACTAATATATCCCTCATAAATAATTAAATTTTTATCTAATATCTGCATCTTAATTCTTGAATAATTAATGTTAAGGACAAAATTAGAAAGAGATAATTAATTGTCTCTTGATTATCTAAATTGGCAGTGGGAATCTTAGCAGCCCAGTTGGTTGACTATCTAAACTCCTTGGTGAGGGTTCGATTCTCCACATTGTAACTCCCCCCCCCCCCTTCCTCTTTCCCCTTCCCCTACCTCCAATTTTTTTTTTTAAAAAAAAAGATTATCTAACCTGACAACTAAATTGGGACGGAAAGAGTATCATAAACTATGTTCCTATACCAAAAAAAATAGTATTCTAAGAGATCATGTGGTATACGGAATAAATTTATACCATCAATAAAATACAATACAATACAATATAATTTATATTTTAAATTTAATCTTGAACATTTCATCTTATCAATTTTCCCATTTAACTTGATATTATTTTATCCCACCTTCCAAGTGGAATAAATTAATTTGAGGAATAATTTAATTTGCAAATCAAACGTGAACATACTTCAAGTTGACGTTAAATCGTCGAAGTAAATCTAAGTGAACCAATAAATAGTAGCCCAATTAAAAAAATGAAAAAAGTAAGACTAAAGAATGCACAAGTTGACAATAAAAAATATTGAAGTATTAGTTATCTTTTATAAATAAATATTATATATTCTTGATTATTTTGGTTAAAGATAATCAAACCCTAACTGGAGTGTTAGAGTATAATAATGAATTTTGTTAAAAACAAATGTTCACATCAAACAAAAATATACATGACATGATATGTAATAATCACTTATATTACTAAATTATGATTAATTAATAGTTAATACATATTCTTACTATGTCAACAACAATAACATACCTGGTGAAATCTCACACTTGGGGTGTGTGGAGGGTAAAATGTATTACCATTACCTCATAGAGATAGAGAGACTGTTTTTCGAAGACCCTCGTGTCAAAAATATCAAGTCCCAAAAGTAGAAGATACTAGATATGAAGAAAAAAAAAACTGAGTAACGAGAAAAACCAATGATGATATATAAATATAATAAAAGTAACAAATAGAAGTCAGACAATAACAACACAAGCTATAAAGACACGACTAATCCTACTATATATATCACAAGGCTAGACAACATCCTACCCTGCATAAGCCTATTAACCTTCTACCCTAATACACGACCTCCACTTCATTCTATCTAAGATCATGTACTTGGTGTGAGATAAAGTTTCGCCATATTTTATCTAATCGTCATATTTTTACTATGTCAAATATAATAAATTGAAATAATTTAATCATCGTTCGATTTAAAATAAATATGTACCATTAAAAAATTAGTAAAGAATAATACAAAGAGTCCTCAAGAAATCATTCTATCTTAGTGGAATCCGACGAGTTAGTGCTAATAATTGATATAATTGCCTCCTATTAAGTAAACAGACTATTAAAATGGTCAAAAGTGGGATAATTTTTTAATCACGATCAAAAGTTATAAAGGTACGGAAGAATTAATTAAAACATATTTATTACAAAGAAGGGAAAAAAATTTATTGGTGGGGTATATTCACATACAAAGTTTTGGTTTCACTGTGAAAAGGAAAAATTGATAATCATTATTTTCATAGGGCATAGACTATTTTGTGGCTAAAGAAGTATGTTCCAACGAAAATCACATAATATATGAATGTGCTTTTTAATTTGATCTCACCTGATAGAGGTGAACAAGTAGACACAGACGTCTTACATGTCAAATCGCGTGAGATTTGCCAGATGTGTATGCGTACTTGTTCAACTTTTTAATAATTTAAATGTCTATTTGTGCAGATTCAAAAAGTTAAAAAATATAGATGTCAACCGAAAATAAATTAAAGAACGTATATATATATATTAACTCAAATTATTTTTTTAAAGAAAGTAGACGTGACATGTTAGAAAGAGGACCCCCTAATGATTAATGTTTGTCAAAAAGAGGACCCCCTAGTGGCATGTTTGTTAAAAAGAGGACCCCCCCTATTATTGTTGAGTACTATAAAACCCTCCCATTAGTACTCTTCCTCCTTCACAACCCCAAATTTTCATGGCTGTCTTCATCATTTTATACAATTACTAAACTCTCAAATTCCTTTTCTCCACATGAGTCTGTAACATGGCCACAATTACTGTAGCACTCACGAACGAAATGTGGTTATAATGAGTGTTATTGGTTATGAAAAGTCAAAAATCTCTATCGATCTTGCCATTCGTTTCTTTCCTTCAAAAGTCATGAACTCCCGAAAAATTCTAAGTTTCCAAAAGGCTTAATATCAGTATATCACCAACAACAAATTCTCAATTGCCCTTTGTTGTTGGTAATATTAAGCTTTTTGGAGAACTTAGTTTTTATCGGAATTAATGACTTTAGAAGGAAAGAAATGAGTGGTGAGGTCGATAGAGAATTATGACTTTTCCGAACCAATAGCACCCATTATGACTACATTTTGTTGGCAGATACTACAGTGATTGTTGCCATTTTATGGACTCATGTGGGGTAAAGATCGCTATATGGAGGACGTGGGAGGCAAGGCGGATCTGGTGTGTCAGCTACGGATTTGTAGAAATTTAGCAGTTTTAATTGTATTATTAAAAATTTTATAAATATCTAATTACGAACTCAATTATTATTATATATTAAGTTGAATTCATAGAAATCTATAAACCTCGAGTCATGAATTTGTGTTTGGCATGGAATAACACTATATTCATATTATTTAGAGTATGTTTTGTGATCTAGACTCAAGAGAAAGATGTGTCTGTTAAGATGAAATAATACTATATTCATATTTGAGTTGATCTAATCTGTTTTTTGTTTTTTCAATGTATAGAGGATAACTGCATCCTCCATCTTGGTGAATTTTTTTTTGAAAATAATCTATGATGTTGGCTTTTTACACCCCAAAAAGCTGTAAGAGTGCATAAACTTACAAGTAATGACATACAAGTATTCAATCTTTAGTCTAAAACTTTGCTAAAAACCTTACCTGCTTGAAAACGAAAATAGAAACAACAATATCAAGGTCTTCTTACGCATCTATCTACATGCTTTTCAAAGAAAAGTTTCTGCAATATAGGCACGATTCGAAAAGGTTACAATAAATATTTTTACAACCAAGCTTCAAATCGCTCATCTCACATACAAAAATTGTTAAAACCCGACATCAGCTGCTTCTTAAAACTATTCGCGGCATCCAAGTGAAAACCAGTGCAAACATTGAGGTGCGGAGCTTCACATATGAGTTTCAAGTTCAACTCAAGTTTAGTATTTCCAATAGGAGAAATTCGAGCAGCTGACGTTATAAAGGAAAAAGCTTCAATACCTCCCAACTCTGGTCTGTCAACTAAAAGCCACATCCAGCTAATGTTTTGTCATATTTTCAGATTCTATAACAGCAAGGTCTATCATCTCCTGGCAATCCTCCTGCTTCTTCGTACTCCTCTTGAAGTGTGAGCAGGAGAGACAACATCAGCGAATACATCTGCTGAGGGGATATCCTCGTCTTCACTGGTTTCATCAGATCTCCATCTTGGTGGTCCACCGTTAGTTTCTAGATGCACGGTGGAAGGACCCTTTTCTTCATAGCTTTTTAAAGTGACAATCAGAGGAACAATAACAAAATTAGATTAAAGTTAAGCTGGCAACCAAACCCATGACAACTAAATCTGCTGACTAAAACAGAAGAGATTTTAAAAAAATAAGGCTTACCTCCAGGTTATATCCATCGAATCATTTAATGGTAACATCTGGGGTCTATCCGCAGCATCTGACAGTAGACGTTTCCCAGGATAACTCATGTATAAATCTTCGACTGAATCTTTTAATATGCCTCTGTTGTTACTAAGAGAATTTACATTGTTGCCAACAATCTGGTCAAAAATATAAGATTCTTTTGAAAATCCATTCTGAGACTTTTCGGGTGAAACTCTGTATGTTTGAGAATTGCGAAGTCGGCTAATAGAAGGTTCTGTTGATGAATTCCTAGTGATCTTCATCACAGGAGCATGAGAATTAACACGACGACTTGCAGGGGTCGAAATCTCATCAAATTTCAATTTTTTCCCAAGGATGCTTTCAGGTTTCAATTGTCCAGCATCATTTAAAAAATGTGCTGGGGAACTGGGAGAACTATGATGCCCAACTTTAAAGCTTGACAGATTTAATGACCCCCCAAGTACAGATGGAGCGTCAGAAACAGAAGGTTTAACAACATCAACACGCTGAATGAGACTAAAATCAGTGGGAGGATTAGCCAATAAACTGGTCATAATAGGTTCTTGGGCTACAGCATTGGACCTCTCGGAGATGTTGACTGTGTCATTGCAAGTAACAACCACTTCAGGCAACTTCCCTGTCCTTACTTCTTGTTGTAAGTTATCTGGTAACAGCTCTACTCCCTTGTCCTAAACAAAATTAAACTTCTTTTCAAAACAAAACACCACATACATTGCAACACCATCACAACAAGTAGTAATAAATTACATCTGCTGTTTAAGCAAGTAATTGGGTCATCGGAATGATGGAAAGTGATCAAAGAGAAAACAGTAAAGCAAAACAAGAAGTCAGCTAATTATAACCATAGAAGCAATAAAATGACATTAGGTAGAAAATGACTTCATGATCACTAAACTACACTGCTCCGTGCCACAATTCGACTAGTTAACCCCTATCTTCTTATCAGTACTGTAGCTTCAACTTCTATTGTGATATTTTTACGTATATTACCTATGAATGGTTTGTCTGGAAAGCAGGGTAGGGGAAAGTGAAGCACTACACAACTGTTTCAACCTTTGATATGAAGCTACCTATCTGAAACCTCAGTTTTCACACAATCCGACTTTTTCAAAATCGGCATCTCCAAATAACTTCAACAGATAATGAATATTCAAGGTTTCCCAAGACCTCATGCTCAGTCAAACTAGGTAAAATAAAATAAAAAGGGAGTAGTACTTATATTTGCTGGTAACCATACATACTGGTAATCCAGCGAGATACAATCAATATTTGGAACAATTAAAATTTAGGACATGAGAAGGAAATCATTTTATGTATCACAGTCCAGATAATCTTATTTGAATAAGAACATGAACCTTCCATTTAGTCACTGGTGTGCAACTAACCAGAGTATGATCTGGACTTTTCAAAATAGATAGAGAGACAAGGACATGATTCATACGAGCAAAGAAAATACTATTTACTCTACCATTTCCAATTCAAACACCCGAACTTCACACTAGTAAATATCCAAATCCTTTAAATGCATAGAGAAAACAACCAATCCAAAAGCCGAAGTTCACTTACAACCAAGCAAGTCCTCCAATGATTTATGGATCTTATCCTCGCTAAAACTTCTTCACTGACGGAATTTTGAGAAATGAAGTTCTCCTCCATGTTCTGAAGCTTCTGATCAACTTGGTATGCTTCAACATATCTATGACGCTTTACAAAAAGACAACAGTAGTAAAATTGTTAGGCAATCATATGAAATTCCTATCGAGGTGGAAAAATTTATAGGATACCAAAAGTAACCCTTAAATCATATCCGGCCAGTGCATAACGTGTTAAGTCAAGGACTGTGCTCTGTAATACACACATTTATTACTGCAAAAGAGCTCGGTTTTGGTCCCCGCACCATCCTTACCTGGATCCATAGCCCCCAAGTTTAAACATTTAGATCATGAATGATCCAACCTCTAAAAATTTGGGTCATACTTGTTGCTAAAAGTTGGTCGTAGTTGTCAGGATCTCCCGAGTCCTGACATATGTTTATTCCTCCTTAAATATCTATTTACTCTAAATACCATCTACATGTCCACCACTTTCCTAAGAGAGAAAGTTTTAAGTATCTTGGGTCCATAATCCAGGAGAATGGGGACATTGACGATGAGGTCACACATCACACTATGGCAGCATAAATGAAATGAAGGCTTGACTCTGCAGTGTTGTGTGATAAAAAGATATCACATATACTTATAGGTAAATTCTATGCAGTGGTGGTTGGATCGTCCTTGTTGTATGTGTTGTATGGAATGGAGTGTTGGCCAATCAAGCGCTTACATGTTGCGGAGATGCAAATGTTGAGACAGGTATGTGGGCCTAGGAGGAGTGATTAGATTAGGAATGAAGTTATGCGGGAGGAAATGGAAGTAGCATCTGTGGTAAACAAAACGAGAATAGTGAGACTGAGATGGCTTGAACATGTGCAAAGGAGGTATATTGACGCCCCAGCTAGAAGGTGCAAGAGGCTGCTTGTTGGGGATTCGTGGAGGGATAGAGGTAGGCGAAGAAGTATTGGAGAGAGGTGATTAGACAGGATATGACCCAACTTCATATTATCAATGACATACCTCTAGGTAGGAAGAAGTGAAGATCGCGGATTAAAATGGAGGTATAGGGGGTAAAGGGTGTCTGGCCATGCGAAGGTTTAGGCTTGTTCTTTTTTCTATCGCAGTACTAGTCATACCCTTGTAGTTCTTGCCATGTGTTGTTATTGTGTCTAATTATCAGTATTTTATTGTTGTTAGCATATAGACTTTGCTTCCTCATTGTTTCTTTTCATATTGCTTTGGTTTGTTGCACTTGAATCGAGGGTCTTTTAAAAACAACTTCTCTCTCCACAAGGTAGTGGTGAGGTCTGAGTACATGACACCCTCCCCAGACCCTACGTAGTGGGATTTCACTGGGTGGTTGTTGTGGTGGTGGTAGTATGTCCATCACTAATTGTGCTGAATGAGTCACAACTGGGTAAGTGAATTGATGAATTTATTAACCACTACCTATTAAAGTTTCCTTGCAAAATTCAAAGTTTTAAACAAAGATCTTCCAGAATGTAGAGGTTGTTCGAAGAAAGGAGAGATATTCAGCATCTCTTCTGACAGGGACGAACAACACTGCATTCAACCTTAACCTGTTATTAGAATTTAGAGGTACCTGGTAATGGCTATCAAATTCAATGGATCTTACCCAGGTTTTGTAGAGTCCAAAAACTTACACAAAGGAACAAAATTCAGTGTCAATTGTCCAGTAACTGCCAGTAGGTTGCCAGTGAAAAATCGAGTGCAATCTTACAAAAGTCTTGCCAATGGTGGCTAATACCGAAAGGACAATTGAATGACACTTGCTTAATTTTCTTATCACTAATAGGTAATAACTAGTAAATAAGTTCAAATGAAAGAGATAATCATGTAGGTGGGTAAATCAGCTGCCAAAATAAACAAAAGTTTTCCGAGTCCAACAGCAAGTCAGAAAATTGCAGAACAGAACATGAAACCTGTATATAGAAGGAAGTACCTGCAAGTAGAAAACTACAAGAAGACTTCCTATGGTCGTTGAAGGATCCTCAACAGCAAAATCCAGCAGACATTTATGAAGATGTTTCTCCTCATCAGCACTCCATGGCAGTTCTATCATGCGGTCAACCAAGTTCCTCCTAAAGCAAAGACAACAAATTTCAGTGACAAGAGTCTCCACCCAGAGACCCCACGACCTGCATTGGTCCTCTACTTCAGCAGAAGCACTTTGAAACTGTTCATCCCTCAACTTTCTTTCCTTGATCTTAGCACAGATCAGCTTCTGATATGTGAATGCTTCAGTCAGAAGTCCACACTCTACCCGCACACGAACAGCAGTCACAGCCTCCCGAAGTGAAATTAGTTGTGTGTCATCTTGTCCAGACCACCTCAGAACCATGAGAGCTGCATCAGGGTTTCCCCGCTCCAACAGAACCTGAGCAACCTTCGGGTGGATTGTTGGGCTTGATATTTCTGGGAGAAGTTGACAAGCTTCCTGGGGATACCAATAACTGATACTCAGCATCCACACCAGTCCAAAGATGATATAGTTGCTTAAGAAGGTTTACGATAATGATTTCATTATTTTTAAAGAAAAGTACAAAGTGAAGAGAAAATACACAAGTCTATTCATGTTGTGGAAATGACAAAAGTTAAAACAATTCATAAAATGCCCAGGAAAAACTATACAGCAGAATTGGTTTCATCACATAAACTCAGGAACATGTTACAACTCATTAGAGAACATATCTGAGATTAATAATAATAGATATGACTATTATAAGATGACACAGCCTCAAACGCAACACTCGCGGCATCTATGATTGAAATGATATTTCCATCCTTACCTTCAGAGCCGGAACTCCTTCATCATCTAACAGGAAAAATGTAAAGGATTCCAATAGCGAGTGCCTGGTCACACCAAAAGTGGCAGCAAAATCATCAATGATGGGTCTCCACTCCTCATCAGGCACTGTCCATTGCCGGTCAAACATAAAATACAAGAACTTTGAACAATCAAGGAATAGAAAAGGGAACATTATCATGGAAAAAAACACTAAAATCAGCTATTTAACCAAAAAATAATAATAATAATAATAATAATAATAATAATAATAAACAAAGTATTGTATTACAAAAGGATACAATTGCTTGTTTTGCAACCACCAAGTCAGAACCTCCTCGTAAGAAGAGAATGTCAGCAGCAGATCGCAAACTTTCAAATGGATAGCATCCAGCCATCCCCTCTATTTTTGACCGTGAATATAAAGAGCCCCCATCCTTGTGTAAATAGGCAAGTGCTAACTCTTCTTCATGATTATCTAAGTCCCCCTGCTCTGCTGCCTCAATATTTGACAGAGCATCTTCAACAAAGAGTGTGGAAGCATTGTATTCGTCAGAGTGATTTACTGAATCAGGCCATGCACGTTTAATTGCAGCAGCTTTCCTTTCACGGACCAGAGCTTGCCAGGATGCAAAATTTTTATGCCTAGACTTCACATTCTCCAAGAACTCATGTCTTATACACCAAATCATTATCTCCATGTGCTGCGCATTGGCACAGTAGTTATAATCTCATAAAATGCTATCAAGAAGTTGTCAGACCAGCAAGACACAAACCTCAAAAGAAAATGGTAAGTTACAAAACACAATTTTTTCGACGTATAAATATAGATAACACCCATTGGATACAATTGGTTTTCAATGAACATGCATGTGGTGATGATCACTAGCTCGTCACACCAACCAGGATCTCTAGTTAATGCAAGTAGCATAAAGAAATAGTAAATCTACTCAGTTTCTTTTTGTGCTCATATAGTAGGTGTTTCTTCCCCACTTTGAAGGGCTAACATTGAGCATGTTGTTGTACATATGTGTTTCTTCAAAAAAGCAACCAACAAATAGAACAGGTAAAAATAAGAAAGGAGGAAAGGTGGCTTGAGTCCACTTGACAAGAAGCTTAGGAAAGCTTACCTGTTTTGTCTTTAAGATGCTCTCTTGAAGGTGGTGCAAGTCATGAAGCTTTGCAGAAAGAGAACCTTTGAATGATGATTCCAAGACATCAATAACGTTAGAGATACCACCTAACTTCACAGAGAACTTGAGAAATAAACTCAAGTTCTCTTTCAGTGCATTCATGGTTAGTTTATCTATAATGAAATCAAGGGAACATTAACTGATCACTATTTTCCCTTTTTATAAGGGATTAGAAATAGAGTATAACTTTAATAATTAGGATACATATCACTTGAATCTCGGTCAAAATATTGTTGAATGTCCTCTTGCACCAATCTTTGACCACCACTTCATCAAGCAAGAAAGCAATGATGGGATCACTGGACACAGCACTTTCATCCATACAAACATCTGTCACATCTGTTTGCTGCTGTTAAGACAACATAATAAATTATATAACCAGCTACTACGAAGTTAAGAGGTTCTGCTTCTTAAGAAAGAAAAGAACCACACAACCAACCAACCATTTATTACTTTTATGGTTTTCTTCTATGCACAAGTGATCCTTCCTTTCACAAGGAATTAATAGAACAAAGAAGAAAGATTTAACAGCTTTTTAACTCATTTCTTTGCTAGAAAATCATCCGCAACTCAGAGGATGTTAGTCCACCACAGGTCTTACTATGAAAAGGATACAGTGGCATATAAGAGAAACCAGATTGTTTTCCAGTGCGACATCAAACAAAGCATAAAGCCGCTGGATATCAGCAACCAGTTGTTTATCACTGTCCTCTTTCTCTTGTAACCTGTCATCACACCTCTTGGAGATGAGACCTGCCTCTATGCACTCGTAGTACAGGCGTAGTCGAAGTTTATTGGCATCTTTTGGTAAAGGGGTCCTACATATAGGACAAACATCACATCTCTGACTGCATTCCTCGCATAAAGAGGCATGACCACATGAATTCAACACACTTTGCACATGTCGTCCACAACTTCTTAGATCTCTAGTTGCTCGGCAGTGCTCTACTTTGGCTTCATCACATAATTCCAATGGATCAATTGATGCCAAATGCTTCAATGCTCCCTGTAATGAGATCCAGCTATAAGTAATTTCATAAAATCTGGAAGGTTGTCCATCATTTAACATAACATTAGCAAAAGGAAGGCAAGAAACAGCTATAAGCCCTTATCATAACAAAAAATCTAATGGAGCAAATGGTGCTAGTGAGAGGAAAAATGAACTTCCTTGGTAAGTTGCTGACCGCCAGGATACAACTAGTCCACCAAAAGATATTCGTCGAAATTCCGAGACGCAAAGATTGGTCCAAAGTCATACAATAAGGAACCACTGTCTGCACCATTATACCAGCTGCTATAATGAACACAGCACAGTGCCGTTCCCTTTCAACCGAAAGAAAAGACTCAAGGATGTGTGCTCTGGAGTGACTGAAAAAACTCTCTGAAGAAACGATTTTATGGTGTTTGGCTAAAGGGATATATTATTCCTGAGGAAAACATTTTCCATCAGAAAGGGGAGACTCCTCTCACTAATGAGTGGAAGTCATTTTCCTTTATAACCATCCCAATTGTTACCCCATATCCTTGCTCCAAATAGCAGTTAGACATTATTACCAATCTGCAATACTAACATGAAATATTCCGCAGTATCCAATTTGATGACATTATCATCAAACTTCAATAATTAAGAAAAGCAAATAATTAACCAACCAAACACTGAAAATAAGAGAGAAAGCCATCTATTTTCCAAACGACTTATTTTCCAAAAGAAGCATTTTCCTTCACACCAAACACACAAAGGGAAAGAACACCAGCAAAATCCTTGCTTGCTCTTTACTCCTGGGTCCAAGTCTTAAGAGAAACTCAGAAACTAAATTATTTTTTAAAAAAAATAGTAAACTAAATTGAATAACCAAGCAAGATACTTCAGGGCGCCTACGTCTTTTCTTGGTTTAAACCCTTGATTAAACTATTATGGTAATTCAATGATTTAATTCTACATGCATATTAATGCATGTTGGACCACTGGAGATATTCCATAGAGTTTCTTAATAAGCAAAGCATATGCAAACAGCAGCACCACTAAAAAGGCATGCTCAGATCATGGACTAACATTGTAAAATAGAGTCAAAATGAACATTGTGAATACTATTACAAGGAGGCTTCAAAACCCTAATTATTGCCCACATCACCCTTACTGTCAAAATCTTCTTCTTCTTTTTTTGAAAAAAGACCCTTACTGTCTAAATCACTCTATGGTGCAAATTTTGAACTCTTTAACAACAACAAACCAGTGTAATCCGACGAGTTTGGGTCTAGGAACAGTAGAGTGTACACAAACCTCATCCCTACCTTGGAAGGTAAAGAGGTTGTTTCCGATAGACTCTTGGCTCAAGGAAAAGCATATCAAAACATATCGAAAAAAGAAACAATGGAGGAGATGAAATCATGGCAAAATACTATACTGAGCATGACAAAACACTCTGAAATAATAAAGAACAATAACTACAACAAAATAGAGCGACATCAAAGTACAAGAGGCCGTAAATATTAATTTGAACTCCTTCAAGTCAAAAAAAAAAAAAAAAACCTTTCTCCTTACTTTAGTTTTATTAAATTCCTAACTTAATTGGACATACAGCAATTTAAACTATAGGAACATCTTAATCTCAGATTAGTTAGGGTCGGCTACAGGAATCATCTATATCCATTCAATTCTAATTGGAGTCGTGTCATCAGAATACTCAATAGCCTTAAGAAGATTATTAGAATCCTCTAAAACCAGGGGTTCTCAAAATCAGACAACATCTACTGTAACAGAAAAGTCCATACTTCCCAACAACATCTATGACTATAGCAGCTTTTAACATAAAAAGGATCAAAATAATGTAAATTAAGCTAAATTGGAAAAAAAATACAAAGCAAGCATAACATAGATTTAGCTTAACTAGTGAAACTAATCCAAGCATAAGAAGGTGAGAGCTATAAGAGAAAATGAGGTATGCGTATACTATACCTGGACACGGTGACAAGTGTAGTTGGGAGGACGAGGTGGAGGAGAATACCGGAGACCGGAACCGCCGGTAAAAGAGTGAGGAATTAGTGAGGATTCATCGAATCTTCTTCTATCCATTGGTTGAGAAATTGGTTTATCCCAAACCTTATGGCCGTAGTACGGAAGTGCGATTTCGAAGCGTAACTTTCAGAGTTTCAGAGCAACGCCGCCGTCGTTGCCGGTGACGGAGGGAGGAGAAGAAGGGGTATGGAGGGAGGGTTTTTGAAACACTTTTCAAGTGTGCCTTCGTTTTTCCCTTTTTTTTTTTCCTCCTTCCATTCCTTTTTTACTTCTTTTTTTATTTTATCTTTTTTCTTTCACAGTTTTTCGGCTCCATGAGGTGGTATCGTAAGACATCAATTTTAATAACAACAACTCCGGTAGAATTTTATAAATTGAATTTGAAAAAGATAAAATATATGTATTTATCTTTATCTTATAAAAATAGAGAAATAATTTTTAAAAAATCCTCGTCTAAAATAATCGAATCCCATAAGCAGAAGGTATTAGATATGGGAAAAAGGAACCGAAAAGATAAAAAAAAGACTAATAATGAAAAGTAAGTGAAAGTATATAAATACGATAAAAGTAAATAAATATACCACAAATAGACATGAATACTCCTACTAACCTACTATAAGACATCAATTTTCTGCATAATATATATAATGTGTGTTTTAAATTACTTTTAAATGTTTATGACTTTTGATATTTGGATGTCTATGAATAAATATTTAAATCTGTATAAAATTAAATAAGCAGATATATACATATGTATCTATTTATTTAATTTTATACAAAATTAAATACCTATTTGTGTAAGTCTAAAATTTGAGGTCATAGATGCCAAGTAAGGTCAAGTTAAAGAACAAATTTACATATGACATAATATATAAGTACGCCCTATCACTTGGTCTTAGTTGGCATCTATGTCCTCCAACTTGCAATATGCACAAAATGGGCACTCAAATTTGTATAACTTGAACAAATAGACACACACATCCTATCTTAGAGGCATAATACATAAATAGGACCTTAAACTTGGCTTCAAGTTTTAACTTTGACTTCTAACTTTCATAGTGCACAAATAGGTACTTTAATTATTCAATACTTAAACAAAAGAACACGTGAAGCCTACCTAACAAAACGCATGATCGACATGCAATTCAAGCGCGTCAGGAGTAAATTTCGAGGCCCACAATATTTTTTTTAAAAAAAAAGACAATGACAAATCTAGCCTTAATGAATTTCTTTTATATATATCTTTGTTTGTTTCAAATCAAAATCCTATTTTTTCTTCTTCAACGAATGAAATTGTTCCTTCTCTTTACATTATCAAGCTTTGCTCGCCTCCATTAGAGTTCAAGTTCAACTATATAGCTACCCAACATATACCTTAACCAAGAATGTAAAACATTCAAGAACCCAAATTGACAAATGCTTAAATCCAATTTTCAATTAAAGGCTCAATCTTTCTCTTTCATTAACCTTGTCCCCTAGCTCATAACAAAAAAAAAGAAGACACCACCCGAGTAAAATTGGAAGAAATGGCTACAAGAAAAGTAGCAACAAACTAGAGGAAAGCATTAAGAGCAATGACATGGGTTTAATTTTGACTGCCAGAAAAATAAGCAGCAAGACGATAACAAAGGCATTGAACTATAAATTTGAAAAGAGTGAGAAAACCATGTCTTGTCCCTAATGCCTCTCAACTTTGACTGAAAATTGTGACCGATCTTGTCCCTACCTTTTTGTATATTATTATTATTATTTAATTCTAAACTTATGTGTAAATCTTTTAATTACTTGGCAGCCATTGGCCGACTCAATAATCCACATAGGAGCATTTGTATATCACGCAATTTGACTATATAGTTCGCGGTTTTTTTATTTGATTATTGGGTAGTTAAAGCGCCTGCTTGTCTATTATAAAAGTTAGAGGTCAACGTTTAAATTTGAAGTCAAATTTAAGGTCCAATTTTATGTATTAACTTTGGACCTTAAACTTGACTACTTGTGTATTATCATAGTACACAAAGTTAAATTTGATGCACGTCGGACGCACATAAGATATAACTTAAGTTGTAAATTGCAGCGTAGAATGTGAATTGTCATATAAGACACATATATCTATTTGTTTAATTTTATATAAGTGTTTACTTATGCATACCTAACATAGACCAAGTCAAAGAGCTTATCATGGATTATGCATTTATATAGTCTAAAATTTATTGGCTTAAACTTGTCCTCATTTTTCACTTAGACACCTAAATTAAGACAAGTTCCTACATCTCAACTGCTAAGATTTGATCCCATTAAGCAGTTTTATCCTACTTGACACTCTCCATAGTCCTTTTTCATGTTAATTGTATTGTTTTTTTAATTTTTCAGCCAAAAATAAATAGTTGCGGTCCAAAAAAAAAAATTCTTCGTAAAAGTAACTATTTATTTTTGGCTGAAAAATTAAGAAAACAGTACAATTAACATGAAAAAGGACTACGGAGAGTGTCAAGTAGGATAAAACTGCTTAATGGGATCAAATCTTAGCAGTTGAGGTGTCTATTAGGAACTTGTCTTAGTTTAGGTGTCTAATTGAAAAATGAGGACAAGTTTAGGTGTCTGTTTATGAGTTAAGCCAAATTTATTTAAAACTTAAAAAAGTTGCACGAAATATTCTTTAAAAAAAAATCACATTTCGAAGCATGATATAAATAATTTATTCTTGCTTCTCTTCAAAAATATTTATGCTAGCACTGTCGTACCTTATTCATGCTAATATATCTCTGGTTACTTTTTCAATATTTGTATAAAATTTAATATTTAGTTATTATTTGTGTTTAAAAGTAACCTCAACTAATTAATAAACTTAAACTATTTAAAAACATAGTAAGTGAATTATGTTTCTCATGAATTAAAGAACTTTTATGATGATTGTTGATGCAATTCTTTTTTTTTTTTTTTTTTTGAATGAGATTGTCAATATGAATAAACTTATTTAGAATCAGTTTTATAAGTAAATTATATGTATTGCTTTATTTGAATTTACTCAATTTAAGTAATGAAACATGTAGTTATAATTATCATATAAAATGTCACTTTCTTTTTAGTTAAAAATTTACTCAAAGGAATTTCACTTAAAGGGAAATTTAGTCTCCGCATTATCTATTATTAACAATATATATAAGAGGCAATAAGGGGCCACTCGCGGTGGACATGCCTACTTAAGCAAGCAGTTATCGATTGACGTATCTATTTTAATTGTTTAATTTTACTTTATTCTTTTTATTAATTATTTCTTGATCTCCTTCAACTATCAATTACAATATTACCCATTAAGTAGGCAATTGCTTGATTTTACTATGTCATTTTTATTAATTATTTTTCCAGCTACTTCAACTATGAATTTACAATACTACCCTTAATAAATTAATTTTTTCTTAAAGGTAGCTACCCATTCGCATGCATGTTTCACTTGCTTGATTTTACCATGTCATTTTTATTAATTATTTCTTCAATTGTTCCAACTATAAATTTACAATATCATCCCTAATAAATCACTTTTCTTAAAGCAGTTGCCGATTGATATGTCTACTTCAACTGCTTAATGTTACAATATTACCTCTAATAAATCATTTTCCAATTGTTTCAGCTATTAATAATTTAAATAAATAAAATTTTGATTGATTCTCAAAATTTTATATAAGCAAAATGCATTGAAACAAAATGAGTAACATATATTATTTAAAAATAACATAAACTATGTTCTAAGTCACAATAATTTGTGAGACAAAACATTGAAAATATAGAAATATTTTCAAGTTCCACAGCAAATAACAGATGGAAAACTAAAAGGAAATACAGAATTATGGGTGGCTAATTTAATCTAAAAAAATGAGTTAAGAAAATCAAATCAGTGTGTCCAAATTATCATAAAATAGTTAAATTTTTAAAGATCCACTAATAAACTATTCTTCCGTCGTTGTTAATCACCAAAGGAATATTTTATACTTCAAAAAAAGTCTTGTTTTGTATTCATTCTTTGGGTTGACTCTTTATCATTCTTCAAACATTTGCCTTTTCTTTCTTAACCCCTTTTATGTGAAATACTCCCTCACTCTCAAAATATCATATATATTTTTTAATTGCACTGGGTGTCCGAGTCTCTTAGAGGCTCGACTAACCTTGGGGGTGCACAGGCCCTCGACAAGGAGTCTTTGTCGCATTGCATTTGCTCAACCTCAGGAAACAATTTCCTAATCTAACTTCTAAAGCTACTTTTAGAATTTACAAGTATCCTCACTGACCATAGTAAACCCCTTCTTGTTGTATCGAAATAGAGATCTGCGTTAAACAACAAACTCTCATATTTCATACATTACTTTCTTCTCAAGGTTTGGCGAATGAAATTGCACTCAAATAGATCTATTTGGTCTGATACGACACGGTACAATACGAAGCGTTAGGGTCAATACACAAATCACATTAAATCTAAGAAACCGAGTCGGTGGATTGGTCCCACCCGCTTACAATGATTGGAGACTTATTCAGAAAATTATACTCAAGGTTTATATCCTTTCCTTCCCAGACCCCCGATTACATTGATTATGTTGTTGTAGCAGCTAAAAGTCCTGAAAGGAATTTATGATATATCTTCAATGAAAAGGTCAAGATAACATACCTCTCTTACATATGTAACAAAAGATTAAATTATAAATGGAAGGTATAAAGTAGCACAAACTTTGAATGTTCCCCGAGAGGTTCAAAGCCAACATTTCCGTCCCTCTATAGCCAACAATGAACAGCCTGATTTAGGGAGCAGGATATATTTGTGCATCCAGCAGCATAAATTTGCTTCAGTAGCTCAGTCCTCAATCAAAGTTTAATAGAAATAGGAGGATTGTGATGGAATGATTTAAAAGAGTAGGAGATTACTAGCTAGAGCAAGTAAACAGTATGCATATATGTTTTTCATATTTCTTTCCTAATCTTTGCCTGTTCTAACAGAATCAAAAATATGTTCTATAAACAATACTGGTGTGCTAGGACACACATGCATGCTTTTATTCAAGTGTGACCGACAATATTTTATCCGATAAATCAATATACACTAAGTTGGGAAAAAGAAATTCAATCCATTCCAAGTAGAATGATGCACCTAATTCAATAACCAAAAAAGGAGGTGGAGCCAACAAATCCAAACCAGATGCATTAAGACTGAAAAAACTATGGCAAAATTTGGCTCACTTTCGAGCACATCTAGTATCTACCAACTGACCAAATACTCGAGTATCAACAAATATTTATAACTTCCTGATTTCCGTGAATTCTGTATAGTTGTACCATATGATTGCCATAGAATTTTATAACAAGAGAAAAACCTGTATGGATATACATTCTTTCGAGTTCAAGAAACATCACCAGGCAACATGAACATGTTTCTTCGACAAAGGCAAATAAGTTTCCAAGCATAAGGCACTGACTCAAAAAAAATATTCTCGAGTCTTATCATGACGAGTAGAAATGAAGAAGTATGTACAGAAAACACATACCCTATCTCATGTTCATCTCCATTGACTGACATTCACGAAACTGAAATCGATTTACAAATTAACGGTGCCCCCAAACAGAGTCTGGAAGCCAGTCAAGTGAAATGATAAGGGAAAATCAAATAACAACTAAGCTGAAAATAACAAAAATCTATCCGTACATATCTCAAGCTCCATTCTTTACATATATTGGATTACCATTGCAACCAAAATCTTTTCAAATATACCTATATGCTACTTACTGAAACAAAACTAGAAATGATCCAACATGCTTATCCTATTACCTTTACGTAATTCAATACATTATACCTCCTTCAGTCGAGGCACGAATGCAGCCATCCTTGAAGCTCTAAGCTTTCCCCTCCCTTGTGTTCCTCAATCCTTGCAAAACCTGCAAAACCATCAATAATTATTAACCCCTCAACTCCAAAGTAATACGAAACAGATAAGATTCAATATGGAATCACAAAACCATATATAACACCAGAGAGGAAAATCAGACCTTTTCCACAGTAGCAAAAATTTGGATACACCAGCTATGCCATATCTACTTCTGCAACAAATATGTGATTCTTGATCATATCTTAACATCATATAAAACAGCTCATTTGAACAAATACAACAATTTTCGGACAAAAAAACACGAAAACAGAATGCGAATCGAGCCTATACCGTAGTATCATTGACTCTGAATGAGTCAGCAGTGAGGCCTACTAAATACAACCCAGGGAAAACATTCTGCAAACAAACATATCAAGCAGCAAATAAGAACAAACAGAGCAAGCGAAAAATCATAAAACAAACATAAAGATGCTGGAGCTTTTCGGGATTTTTTTGTTCATACATCGAGTTGTTTCTGAATTGTCTTGGATCGTTTTTTGGGTCTCCTAGCGGGTCTTGACCCGGTCATAGAGTACACATCTTCCTCAATCTCTTCCTTTGAAAGTGAGATCCATAATTTCCTCTTCCCTTTCTTACCCGACCCGACTCCATGTCCACCCCCGTTATCTTTCAACCTCTGCGACCTCTGCGTACTTTCAACTCGCATTTCAACGTTCTTCAACGACACCGTTTCAACCTTCATCACACTCCTTCTTGGCCTTAGATTCCACAACCTCGCTTCCCCTTCTTCACAACCCACCTTTTCTCCTTCTCCTTCTCCTTCTCCTTCTCCTTCTTCTTCAGCCTGTTTTTCATGTTCGTCTTCTCTTTGAGAGGACGAAACCCCATTAGGGTCTTCCGCCGATCGGGGTAGTACCTTCTCGGAGTCGCAACCACCATCCACGTCGGCGGTTTGGGGTGGGTTAACTCCGTTAGACGGAGGAGAATCACGGCGGCGGAAGCGGTGGTTAGCATTTGTGTGGCTTTTGTTACCCCACTTCAATTGGGGTAGAGAAAAATAGTGAAGAGGCTGCGTCTTGACCGGTACCGTTGCCATTACAAAACAGAGGACTGAAAAAACACCCTTTTGGCTGAAATATATGATGAAAACAAGAACAAAAGGTACTACTAATGGAAGAATTATGGGGTTTTTGCAGATGAGATATGATGACGACGACGGCGCCGGAGTAAAACAAGAGAGGTTTTTTGTATGAGAGAATGGTAGCCTTGTTGTGGGCACTGTGAAATAGAATGAGGAAGCTAGTTAAAAAGGATTTATATACTATATATGATGTACTCAAAAGGGATGTGATACGTATAAAATTACTATTTATCGCTCCAATTCAATTTATGTGATGTTATTTGATTAATGTTTAAAATAAAGATAATTTTAAAAATTATAAAATAACTTTATTGGTATAAAATTAGATGTTTATTGATTTTTTTATTATAAAAATAAAATAAATTCACTTTATTTGAATTTTTAAAATTGGAACGTGGTAATATTTTTTATTAGAAAAATATTTAGAATTTTGTTTGTATTTTTTGAAAAATTTTTAAAATGAAAATAAGGTTTTGAGTATGTTCTACATTTTAAAGTACAATTTTAAGTTGCATTTAAAATTATTATGATCGAATACTGATTTATAAATAAAGCCACAAAAAAAATTGATAAAAGATGAAAAGTTTTCTTAGCCAAATAGAAAGTACATTTCAATTTATGTGTGAAATTGTTTGACTAGGCAAGAAACTTTAAAAGGGAAATTTTCTTAAAATTTGTTATCTAAATACTAACTTATAAAAAAAAAATATAAATATATATCATTTCATTAGTAATTAAATGAAAAGCTTAAAGTTCATTTGTTACTAAACATAAAAAGATAACTAATTATTTTAAATCAAAAAATATGTTGTATAAATTGAGACAAAAGCAATATTAAATAAAATAATTATCTTATTTTTAAACTCTTTTTAAAAAAAATATCACATGAATCGCGAGAGGAAAAAAAATTTAGAGTTTAAGGATTAAAATTTCTTGTACTCATCGAAGAAGGAAATTCTAATTTAATTAATTAAAGAGTAAGAAAAATTTAACTCAATAAAAGAATATGGAAGATTCAAACTTTTGGATTACTATCGAATTATTTTATCATTCATAGAACTTATTTTGTATTCAGAGTTGTCTATATTGTTTATTATTTAATTATAATTAAATATATTAATTATAATTAATAGCTATTATTAGACGTTCATGTTTGATTGAAAGGAAGTTAAAAAAAAATGGCAACTCGTTTGTATTATATTCAAGGCTAAAAGGAATGATTTTTTACATTATTCACGTTACCCACAAAATAAGTTTCATTTTAGATATTTCCTTGGATTTTTATGATCTTAAAATAATTATTTGATATTGACTTTTATTAAGTGATTTATCAGTTAAAAATTAAAAGTCATAAATTGAAAATTCTCATTTTTTGACTTTTGACTTTTTTTCCCAACGATTGTTGACTTTTTCTTTTTGTACTTTTTCAGTTTTAAAAAAAGTATTTTAAGCACTTTTTATGTTATCAAAATACTTTCAAGACTAAATAAAAAAGAAAATTAAAAGACAGAAACAACTAAAGTTAATTCAATCCAAACACCACTTAATCGAACATATTAATTCATCAGTTTGGTGTTACGATGGATATGTTACGTCAAATATCAAATTATCTATCAAAATGTATATTTTTTAATATCATGGAGCGAGATTGAGATAGTTTGTACCATCTCGCTTTATTTGTCTTGTCCATCATAGAGGTCACTCTTATCTTGTTTTGAATATTTTCATTTCTAATTTCATCTCTTCTATCATTCACGCATTCATCTCAACATCCTCTTTTTCGCAACTTTCATCTTCTGAACATGAATGTTCTTGATTGATCCAAACTCCATCCCATACAATATTTGACCACCTTGTAGAACTCACCTTTAATTTTAATAACACATTTTTACCATATAAGTTTCGAATTCGAGCTTTCATTTCATCCATCACGTACATTTGAAAATTAATTTAAATTTGAAAGAGTGAAATATTTAGCAGAAGAGAGGGAAAGTAAGTTTGAAGCTGAGAAAGTGGAGTGCGTTTAGAAGAATTTTGAGCCGACTTTAGCATAGGAAAAAAGATGTAAAAATGTCTATTGCAATACCATAAATGCCCTCTGCTTATTGCAAAATTCCATCAGGGTCTGCGCCATTTCCCAAAATATAAAATAAAATAAAGATAGACAAAAATACTTTGGTGAAGTTGTGATGATGACGTGGAGATTGCTTGAATGGTGCTCATTTGGACCGATGATAACACTGATTCATCCTTGTTATAATTGTTGTCTCCTTCTCAACTCAGTTTCTCAAGTTCAATAGGATTTAACTTTGCAAAATTTCCGAACTTATGAATCTTGTATAAAAAAAAATTGTACTCATGTTAGCAACGTCACACAAACAATATAAGTTACCATTTTCCAGAGATAATTCAATTGGAATTATAAACACAAAGTTATTTTTTTAATATAGTAAGAATCTTGACTACTCAAAGTCAGACAAAAATTGATTTGGAGGTAGGTTGGGATGAGATATTTAATGGAAGGGGAATATTTTAAATGAAACTTTAAAATTTTAATGTAGGGGTATGTTATAGTGGAAAACTAGCGAATAGTATTTTTGTTTCGTTTCTAATAGTTAAGAGATTTTTGGCCTTTTTTCATTTCTTTTAGGAAGACGAGTAATTTTTTAGCTAAAATTTTGACAGAGATACTTTTGAGCTAAAAATTTAACAGGGAGATATTTTTTAGCCAAAAACCTAACGACTGGATATATTTGCTCTATTTCAAATAGTTCTGAGGTATTTTTAGTCTTTGTTCTTTAAATTAACAGAAGAAATGAGATATAAAAAATTGGAGGTGAAATAAACTGCTTACTTATCGTCAAGACTCAAGTTATTAATTGAAGGACATCAATTATATAATACAATAAATTAGAAATGAAATTCTTCACTAATATGTTGCTAAACAATCCATATATAAAAAAATTGATAGTTCATAATTAGCTAATTTATCGTTAAAGAAAATTTGCTTAATTTATGCCTAACAACATAAGTTATTAGTCACTAATGCAAACCTTTTGTTGGAAAAAGCTTATTAAAGCAACCATTATATATATCTAGAAGAAGTGAAACTAATATGCCCATTTCCTAGTAAAGAAAATGACACTGATTTATCTGTTGATATTTTCATTATTATTCCAAAAAAGTTAAATTTTGCCATATGTAAAATCATCAAAATTATTTTTACTATGTTAAAAAAAGAAAACTTGTATTGTCGAGTATTTTAAAAAAAATTATTTGATCACTAAAACTTACGAGATTTTCCCATTTTTAATAAGAGGTCTTAAGTTGACATCCTACAATGTTCTCTCTTAATTATATCTTTGTTTCATTTATTAAATAGATCTCATACGTAATTCAGCTTTAAAAACTAGATTATGATTATGAGACTATTCAAGACCAAAAACTATTTATTGAATTAATTATCAATGTGAAATTTCATTCATCATCTTTTACACACACAAATATTGTCTGATACTAAATATATGAAAAAATCTGTTTGGGGACTCAATTTCATCATCCTTCTCTCCTCTCTTCTCTCGTACATCCAAATATTATTCAATACTAAATATGTAAACTCGGCTTAAATAATCCTTATATAATCAAATATCACATAATACTATTTGGACATGCGATATAGGAAACGAGAAGGATGAATGAAATTCCACACGTTTGATTTTTATATTTTAATTTGACTCAAAGATACACGTTTTGCAAATTAGATAAATATATTTTTTTTCCAAAAAATAATCTTAATTCTTTCTATGAAAAGTCAAAATGTTAACAAAATTTTGTTTTGTTTGACCTTTATAATATTGAACGATGAACATTTCTCTACAACATTTTAAATTGTTAAATCCTCAAATTGAGAAGCTAGCCTTCTAACCCAATGAATTTATGAAAGAATTTTTTATTATTAAATTTCTATATTGTGTTTTTAATAGTTAATTTGATTAATTTCAAAAATTAATTTAGATTAAAAGTTTGTATTATTTCTAAAGATAATTTTATGCTCTCCTTATTAAAAATTGGAATAAATATCTAATTACGTTCTTTTATTTATCATATTTAGCATTATTCGCATCCATTTCTAAAAATTTAAAAAATCCTTTCTTTTCATCTGAATACACTAATTTAGTAATTCGAATATATTAATTCACCAATTCAGATACATTAATTTTGATTCTTGAATTATCTTTATGTTTAATGCATCATGCTTTAAATTTTACCTGCTGATACTTAAAGATCTATTTTTTTGTATCCAAAATTGAATTAATGTATCCGGATTACTGAATTAATATATCCGAATTGTCATATTTTTTAAGAGATTTTTATAAATAAAAAAATGATAATTAACTCTTCACGTCATGTGATTTATGTAAACCCAACTTAAAAATTTGATATTTTTTTCAATTACATTTCAAAGTGGCTAAAATTTGAAAGTTAGTCCAAAAAGTCGTTAAGCCCATTCAACTTTTACGAAAATTAAGGCTTTCAATTCCGGGGCGAATGAGTAATGGGCCCCTTTGTAGTGGGCCAGTTTCTGCCGTTACATATCTAATCATATCGGGTCTTCTTAAGAAACAGTATCATAAATAGTATGAAAAATATTTTCTGAAAAAATAAATGAGCTTCGTACTTATTTTTCTTCTAATTGATAGATAATTAAAAGATACTATCTTAAAAATATTTGTACAATATTTAGATAAATATTATGGGAGAAGGGGGTGGGGAGAGAGGGGTAGGGATGATTGAGATGAGGGCTATCGTGGATGGGGTCTGCGAGAATGAAGATCAGGTGTTGTAGAGTGTGCTAAGAATAAAATCATTGTGAAATGTCATTAGTGGAATTTACTTATTTTTATTTTGAAAATTATTTCCCTTATTTAAAAAAAAAATGCAACTTAGAAAAAATTACCTAATTTTACTCCTTTATTTATCATATTTTCCATTATTCCCACCCTTTTCATCTGGATACATTAATTCAATAAATCCAGATACATTTTCTTATTCTTGAATTATCTCTGTGTTTAATGTATTATACTTTAAATGTTACTGTTGATTCTTAAAATAATAATAAAATATTGTAACATTATGTAATTTTATAGCATCCATACACTTGTCCACACATATATTGTACATTACGATCCATCCCAACCTCATTATTTTATCGTCGCCCGAGTTTGTTGTGTTTCAATTAATCGTTGAAAAATTAAAGTTGCTTCACTAAAGATCGTCATTTGTATATATATTGTATATACCCTTAACGTACAGTTAATCAATATTGTGCATACACAATATGAAAATCCATACATAGAATCCAGTTGGATCATATATATAGTTGGTGTTTTATATACGTACTCACAAAACTAGTTTTCGCTTTAAAAACACATAAATACACATACAGTTTGATCATCCGTACATTCAAATTCTACTTTAAAAATACATACATATATAGTTAATCACACATATAGTTACACTGTTACAATCAGATTTTGTATGTACATTACCCCAATATATTTTACTGTATTTTAAAAGAAAATTACTGCTATGTTTTGAAAAAAAAAATTCACATATTTTACAAACAAATAAATGATGCTAATATTACTATTGTCATGTTTTAAGGTGTACTTGGGCCTGTGTGGATTTGGGCCCCCAACGTAAAGCACATGGCAGGACTATTTATCCAAAGGTATTAGGCCCATCAACAGGCCCAAATTTTCTTTTCTCTCTATTTCCTATCCTTCTTTAATTTCTTGCAAAAATGACATTTTTTAAAATAAAAAAGAAATTCTTCTGTTTATGTTTTAAGAAACATTCGAGATACATATATACTAGTAATTTAATAAGGAAAATTTACGCAGATAAGTAAATATATACTAATTAAAATACCTAGCTGTAATTACAGTTCAAGTTTTGTATAATTCGTGTGATTTATACAAACACTGTGTGCAATTTAACAAATACTGGCAAAATATATAAACACTGTGAATTGTATAGCGAACTATACAAATGCTAAGCACAAATTGTATCGCAAAATATACAAATGCTATATAAAAAATACGAATTATATAGCGATTTATACAAACAAATATAAATATTTTGTGAATTATACAAACGCTATTATAATTATGAATTTTTTTGAATGAATATATACAAAAATTCCACATTTAATAATGATAATCCTTTTTAAATCTTAACCTAAATATTGTTGAGATAAGCATGTATCAATCAATATTATTGTCCTTTACTATTCATGATGAAGTAATTGTCAAATCAAAATTCATAGTTTGGTCTTATTCTAACTTATTCATATGTGGTTGCTAGCTAAAGATGTTAAAGGTGAAAAAATTATCTTGCATAGTGTTTTAAATAGAGTTTAACTATTATAGGTTGATAGTGCAGGTTTCCCGAGCGATTGCACCAAAAATTCGAGTTTTTTTTGAATTTTTTCCTTGATTACATTATTAAAATGTAACCATATATATGGCCATATTTCTTTATTTAAGAAGTTGCAGTTTATCTGCTTTATGGCCATATAATGTAAAGATTATTTATATTATTGGTGTGTACATTTTAAGCTATTACAGTCGATCATCATTTAATGAAAAGAATCTTTAATTACTTACGTAAGGTTTACATCTTCCTTCTATACATAAGGAGAATAACATAACGAATATATTAAAAAAAATCCAAAGAAAAATATATTCTTATTATGAACTCAATATAGGTTGTGGTTTACAAGAAATATCTAGCTAAATCCTAGAATAAATATTTGCATCAATAATCTTGTAGAGGTTAAAATAAATTTCAAACTAATTTATCAACTTGTCACATGAAATGATGTTTTAGCAATAGGTCTTTTCTTCTTGTACTAGCCATGTTAATGGAAGCACCATTGATGACTTTTTGCAAACATGGAATAAAAGATGCAATCTTGATCTTCAACATAATCCATCATTATCTCAATGTTTGATTGAACCTTGTCATACTCATACTCCAAAAAATTGAAGATAATCCTAAAATTCATTTTTTTTCTAATATATTTTCTAAATTAACTTATTCATTAGAAAAAAAAAGAGAAAATATTATGTATTAAACATTTTGTGTGCATGCATAGTCGGGAAAAGGAGTTATCAGGTATGATGAAGATCGTCTATCTAACAAAACATCAATATTTAGTTTTACGATAACATAAATCACATAAAACTAACTTTATAGATATTCTAACATCTTCATAAAAGATCGACTTATTCATAATGAAGAAAATATTGGAAAGCAAATTAATGGTTTAATCATCAAAGCATAAATTGATACAAGATTAACTTTTATAATTTGCTCCTCCTCAGTTAGAGGTCTCGAACTCGAGCCTTGAATATAACAAAATCTTTATTAGAAAAACTCTTCCTTGAATGAACCCCATACAACATGAATTCAAATTAATCAAATTTCATTGCCTTATCAAATATCGGATAATAAAAAAAAAGGTAAAACACATCACAATTTTTAACAAAATCATGATTTCACTTCCTTTTTCTTCATTGTGGAATATGGTTCTTTCTTTACGTGTGAATGATAACTCCAATGTCTCTCTCAAAAGAAGAAATTAAAACAATAATAGATTTATAATCACTCAAATTATGTTTCACTAACTTTATGTAACAGGGAACACTCTATGATTTGAAAGTAGAAATTAATAAAAACATTTGTTAATTAATTAATTAAGGGCTTAAGGCCCACCCTACGACTAATTTCCAAAACTTGACTTCTAATTTCATGTACGTTGTCTCTCAATTTTTATATTATTTGTCAATTATATTAAGAATTGATTTCAATCTTACTATAAGTTGAATCGAAAATCAAAAAATAATTTATTTCTTTACAACTGTTTTACCTTCTTATTATTTAATTTGTACTACTATATTTTAATTTTACAATACGTAGATAACTTAAACTAATAATTACTTCCTCTGGTCCCTTTTATATGTCCATCTTTTGTGATTGCACTTGCATTTAAGGAAAAAATGACTTTACTATTTTGTCCTTATTTAATGTTTATTAATTATTTTTTTAGTTCTTCTAGTTGGTCGTGTATATTTTTTCAAAGCTCATTAACTATCAAGAATAAAATAGGAAAAACAATATCATTTATGCATTGATTTTGTGAAATAATATATATTAAGGACTATCTATTTCTAATAAAGACAACATATAAAAAAACTCGAGGGAGTAAGGATGATGCTGTATAATTATATTTATGTCCATATTAAATATGAACAAATAAAAATGAGCGGACAAAGTCTGCTATTATTGTTGCAAAATTAATTCAGGCGTGCGTGTAAAAAGCAGGATTTTAGTGGGTGAAATACACATAAAGTGAGACAAAATTGCCTTTGAGTGAATGAAAGAGCTTATCTTTAATTTGTTGTAAAAAGATGGTTACCATTAAAAGGATCAATTTTCTAGATTAATACATTAAAGTTTTTTTTTTTCACTCTTTCAAACTGTCATCATGAACTTTACTTCAAAGTAATGCCTTTTGAGGTAATTAATGAAGATTTTAATTTGGTGAATTTTTCTTCTGAAAAGGAGATAATTAAGAAAATTTCACAGATTGTCATCCAAGTAAAGAATTAGGAAAGGCAAATTATATATTTTTTTAAAAAAATACTAATTACTTTTGTTATTATGAATATTTTCTTGAATGACTAGTAGTAAGAAATTTCTTTTCTGAAAAATATTTTTATAAAATGGAGAATCTATTAAAAATAACTTTGTACATCCCACACTTCTTAAACTTTATATATAGAATTATACTGAGTATGTTATAGTTGTCAATTATCAGACTAGAAATAATTATCAAAGAATATTTAAAGGTGTGACCTAGTGATAAATAAAATGGATTGAGGATCACAAAGTTTACATTCAAAGTCCGTAAAATAGAAAAATACTCTCCCTGTCTATTTTTACTTGTCCACTATTGACTTGGCACATGAATTAAGAAATAAAAAATGATAGAGGTAATTTTATCAAATCACTCTTTGGATATAATAAGTACAATGTCTTGAAAATATAGTAAGAAAATGGTAATGATTAATGATAAGGGTAATCACGAATTAAGTGTCAAATTTTCTCTTAATTTCATAAACTAAACAAATATTATTATACCTATCAAAACAGTATGATGGACAAGTAAAGTCCGCCGAAAATGGAAACTTAAGTTCATTAATATTTTGCCCACTACATAGAGATGCCAAATTGAAAAATGTCATAAATGGAAGTATAAAAGATTTAAAAATAATGTTATAGAATAATCATAAAATTAGTACTTATTAGTTGAGATAGCTTCTCATCATTTGAAGCAATTATATAATTAGGTAAAAAGTATACATATAATCCCACAATCTTCCAAATTAATATTAAATGATGCAACCATGATGAGGGCTACAATAATTAATCCATCAAATTATTGTTTTCTAACCAAATAATTATTTGCCAACCCAAACATGCTTCCTCTAAAATTCCTTCTCCGTTGTGTTATCCCTAAATTACCCTCAGAACATAACCATAATTAGCGTGGATTCAAAAATAAACGGGGGTAAACTTGGAATTTCACAAGGTTGCATATATTCTTAGTACACACCACACGTGCAACACAGCTTTATTTAATTAATTAATTAATTAAGGGAAACTAAACAGTGATTAACGGAAATAATTAGGGAATTTGTAACGGTTAATCACATGGGCCAGATAAGGTTGTCACATGGGCCAGATATGTGAGGCCCGCAAAACTTCACTAATTCTGGTCAATTGTTTCACATGCAGCATCGCACGTGTGGGAATCCCCTTGATTAACGGCTAATGATTGCATTTAATCTTGATCAACGGTTGTGATGCAGTCCTTACGATAATAATCCACGTAAGATTGACCGACTAATTGTAATTATGTAATTATTAAAAAAAAAGAAGTTTAGAGGAAATGAGCTACTTTAAAAAAAAATTCTTAAAAATAATATGGAAGGATTGAGTTTAGCATAAGTCATATTAATTTTAACTCAAATTCTAAAGAGTGTGTGTATATATACACTTTAGAATTTATGTTAAATTCAAAATTATAAATATCAAATCTTTGAATATAGTTTTGTTTAAGATGGTTAATTTCCAATAAATTTTGTTTTTTGTTTAGTTAAGCATCTCCATGCAGAATTAACAAAATTACAAAAACTAGCTAGATATATATATATTGTAAGAGACAGATACGATGTTCGTAATTAATCCCAAAGCAGTGATAAAATTTTTAAGAAAGTAAAGAAATTTTTAAATTTTTGTGATTATTGATTAAAAATTTGTTAAATGTATCAAATTGATTATTAATTTTATGAACTTAAATATGTTAAATAAAATACTAAAATGATTAACTTAAAAAAGACATACCTTTTTAAATGAATTATTCGTTTTTCGTATTTTTAAACGAATTAAGACAAAAAAAAAGAAGCAAAAATAATACTTCATCAATTACAAAAAGAATGACCAACATCTGTTTCAAAAAGAATGATATCTTTCTACATATGCAAAATCATAAAAGAAAATTTATTTGATATAATTATAATTTAAAGTCATAAAAGAAAATTTATTTTCGTAAACTTTATGCTAAAAAAAATTAAAAGAAAAGAATAATATAGTATTAGTGGTGACTACTGAGCATTGACTGGATCTAGCAGAAAGAAAGGGGAGTTTGAGCTTTGGAATGCACGTGTGGGTACAGGTATGCTGTTGCTGTACTTTGGCTGTTCAAAGGGGAATGATGGTGTGCCATGTAGGAATCACATGAATTTCCTTAATCATATGTTGGAACCTCCAACTTGATTTTTTTTTAAATTAAATTTTGAAAATTATTGAAAAGTTTTCAAGTTTTAATAAATAAATGTAACTTGTTGTCAAATCAAAGTTAATAAGAAACATAAACAAAGAGAGACAAGAGAAGATAGTTGTTGATCAATTTTCAGATTTTTAAATATGTTTTAAGTGTCTATAATATGAGTTTATTTGTCTATATTTATAAAGTTGATAAACACGTATAATAGATTGTCGTAATATGTCATTAATTCTAAATATAAAAGGGAAAGATCATGGGAAAAGTTATTACAATATATATAATTATACTAATCATCCATTGTAATCAAACCTCCGACATTATTATGAGCTTCATATCATTATTATTGCTTTATGTCTTGTGAGTATATTTATTAAAATTAATCTGTATATTTCCTGGAATTGTTAATCACTACTAATTATAACCGGTAATTAGCCAAGTTGAGATTTTTTTTAATTACTATAATTAATATGAGGTAGTACATATAATGGAGTGGCTGCATGCCACTTGCAATAACTAAATAGATTTTTTTTTTTAATAATTAATTAAAGAATTCATCTATGCTAAACACATGAAAATATGGAATAAAGTTAGCAATCAGAAATTGTCTGTCGAAATCATGCTATTGTCGGAAAACAAATCCTAAAAATTGGTTCCAACAGCTCATCATTTTCTCGTAGTAATTGCCATTTTTTAAGAATTAAACAATTGGGATTTTTTTTTTTAAAGAGTTTGGTTTATATTTTTATTTAAGAATTAAATTTATTAAAAATAACAATTTGTTATTATTAATAATACCTAGAAGAAAGAGCTAACATGGTAGACACACGTTCTAGAGCAATAAGCAATTTACAGACATGCATGCGATACTTTAGCCGATAAAAAAGGAAGTACTACTAGTAAATGATAAATGAAGTTACCATTAATTATTATAGATATTAATAATCTCGTCTTTTTGCAGGGCCATCTCGATTATAAGGCCTCTAAAGCAATTGCTTGGGGCTTCAAATAGACATTAATAATCTCGTCTTTTTTTGGCAGGGCCATCTCGACCATAAAGTTACTAAAGTAATTATTTGGGGCTCCAAAAAAGATATTAATAATCCCGTCTTTTTTTGGCAGGGCTTTCACGATCATAAGACGATTAAAGCAATTGCTTGGGTCCCCAAATTATATACTAAAATGCTAATCAATATTTATATAATTTGACTCTAGAAAAGCCAGTAGAACTAATAAATAGAGCCAACGACTTACCTCTAACCAGTGGTAGAAGCATGGTTCTAGGCTGAAACATTAATTTTCTACCTTATAAATATTAAGTATTATTATGATAACATTTTTATTCTTTAATTTTAGTATTAATGTTTTTCTTCTTACATTTGGTCACATTGACTAATTCTGTTGTCTATACTCTATATTTTCTTTCTACGATAGTTTTGTCATAGCTTATTTATTTTTGTATTTGTTTTTCTTTGCTTTCAAAACTATTTGAATAAAAACTTATTTTTTTTCGTAAGCTGACAATCTATCAAAAATATTTTTTACATTGCAAATATTATTAGAAATAAGATATATATATATATATATATATATATATATATATATATATATATATATATTTTTTTTTTTTTTTTCGAACTCTATTTGTAAGATTTTATTGTTTTTGTTGTTTGTTTTGATTGTTTGTTCATTTGTTCATACTTTTTTAATTAAAATGACAGCAAATTATTGATTTTATGAACAAGTTGATGATTGTGTGATTTGGCTAATCTAAGCATCAAATCTTGCAATTTAAACAACTTGACACAGTTAAATTAAAGCCACTTTAAAGAGATTTACCTTTGAAGAGATTGCACATGATTAAGTATTAGTGAAAGAATAATAAACAAACACAGCTAATCAAGATTCAAGTACTGCTTGAAGTTGACGTTGAAAAATAATATCTCAAAATTTAATTAATTTTGTATGCAAAACACAACACAATCAAATGATTATTATTAATTATTTTTTTTATAAAAAGAGTGATTCAGTTAACTCTTTTTAACAATCACATCCAACATAAAAATCCATAATTGGGGTTTTAAGAAAAACCGTATGCACGGATCTTATTCTTGACTCTGTAGACTGCTTTCGATAGATCCTTATATTAAAAAAATATTTTTCTAACTTTTTTTCTTTTCAATTAAACTACAGATATTTATGAAGAGTTGTCTCATTGTAGCAATATAATTTTCATTTTTATAAGTTTCTTCCCATCAAAGCAGTGCATTCAGCATTATTGCTCCATTTTCATTAATGTTCCCAATGTATTTTGTTTATAGGATAGACCAAATAGAGCAAAAAATTGCACGCAGCAGGAACAATGCACATAAAAACCAATGATTATCACCAGTGACCAGTGGTATGTTGTGCCATTGAATAGATCTATCATCTCACGAACCTAGGAATTTAAAAATATCATAGTTTATATTTAAAGAAAATCTCTCTCTCTATATGTATAATATATTTTGTTGTATATATTTATTTTGATTTTGATCAAAATGATTCAATCGAAACTTTATCATACAGCCCTGCGGAGGGATTTGTTCAATTTTAATTTGAAATTTTGGTTTCAAGCCTTGTGAATGATTTTTCTTTTTATGCGATTATATATTATTTGAGTCGGAAATTTTGTGAAATTAATTTTTAAAAAGAAGAGTAAAGAGGAAATTTCTTTTAAAAGTTCACTCAAATAAAAATAAATTGCTCAAACCTTATAAGATGGTCTTAGAAAGATCCTATCACTGAAGTGGAGTTTTTTTTTCTTTTCATCACCCCCTCACTTCGAATTGAACATTCTCTTCCGCGCAATTGTTTAATTTTCTAAGGGCCTACATCGATTCTGATTGTAATACCATGTCAAATCACTAGATACGCTTTGTAGTTATTGTTCGATCAACATCAACATGGTTCATTATGCTCTCATTTTCATTATTCTTTTTTTTATCCTCTCCATACGTAAGGTACAAATAAAATATACATACACTCAATCTTGATTTTAATACCATGCCAAATGACTAGATATGTTTTGTAGTTACTGCTCGATCAACACCAATATATTTAGTTATGCTTCCAATTTAATTTGTTTAAAACTATATTTTTTTAAATCGGAAAATCCATTCAAAATAATCTCTCCATGTTTACAATACAAACAAAATATGGGTACACTCAATCCTAATCAAATTAGTGGCCACTATATATTTAGATGAAAAATATAAAAAGAATGATTGGATGGGAAGAAGAGAAGGAGAAGTGGGGGTGTATTTCACGTGGAAATCACATGGAGCAGGAGCCTCGTACGGACCCCCGAAATGGGAAGATGATGATTCATGAAGAGGGATTGTCGGAACGAAGATCTATTATTGGTCTGCGTGTTATTAACACGTGGGGACAACTCCCACGCCACTCTTCCGACATATTGTCGCTCCAATTATTTTTAACTAATTAACCACTTCCTTTAATATTATTTATTTTATTTTTCTTTTTAATCACAATTTTAATAAATATTTTCTCCATCCTAATTTAATTGTCGAGATAAAAATTAACTAGAAGAGTTGTTTAATTAATATATCCCTTATAAATAATTAAATTTGTCTCTTAATTCTGGAATAATTAATGCTAAGAATAAAATTGAAAAAATAATTAATTCTCGCTTAATTATCTAAGTTGACAATTATTTTGGGACAATTATTTTTAGTATATATGACAACTGAATTGAAACGGAAGAAGTATGTTTTTTTTTTAATTCTAATGTTTCATATAAAATATTTAAGACTACAAAATTAAAAATATTTTAATACATTTTGTATTTCTTTAATTCGATGTAAAATCAAATTTAGGCAAAGAAATTAAAATAAATATATTATTATTAAAATTGTGATGGAAAAATAAGTTTTTTCATGACCCTAAATCTCAATAAGATGTCTGTATTGGAACATTAAAGATATAGTTTCTTCTTTAATAAGTAGTGTTTTAACCGAGAAGTGAAATTTTCATATTCCTATGCGAATTAATCATGCTTCAAAATAATTATTAAATACTATTTGCAAAATAAAGAATAAGGAGTAGTTATCTTCAATTTGCAAATTTTTTAGAAGAAAAGAATCTATATGTTAGTGTAGTCAATAATTGTATTTGCAATATGGTCTATCTTTCCCAATAATAGTATGATTTGGCTGGATTCTTGTTGACTGTTATTTTGGCCCCACGTCTCTAATTGCTAACTTGTGAGTTGTGATTATTGATGATTTGATGGTACTTATTTGTATTGTTTATTTTATGTGTTTCTGTTTGATTTAAAATAAAATTTTAAAAAGTAATAAATAAATAAATTTATGATCTAATTTGTGTTTCATAATTATTAATGTCATTATATTATTTTATAAAATAAAAATATTAAAATCATATTATTTTAATTATAGAAATATAATTTTTTCTTTAAATGAACTAATAAATATATATTATTTAAAGAGAAAGAATAACATATATATGACCATATTGATTACTGGACCGCACTTTTCTCTTGCGACACTATTTATTTATGAGTAATCATTAATATTCAAAAGAAGCTTTGGATATTTCCCTGAAAAATAGAGTTTTTTATTACCACACCTCAAGATCAACCATATTGGAAAATTTTAGATATAAATAAAAATATTTAACAAGATATGATTTTATTTATTTATTTAGAACTTCTTTGAATTTTTACAAAGAAGTGTGTTTAAAAAGGAATTAATTATAAAGGCAATATGAAAAAAATTAATTAATACTTTTTTGATTTAGTAAGGTAATCATATGAACAATTCGTTTCAGTATAGCATTATAGCGTGACAAATTAATATGAGACAAAGAAAATTATTTTTAACTCTATTTATTTCATGTGACATCCTTTCTTTTTAGTCCGTCTCCAAAAGAAACAATTTAACTACAAATATTTCTTCTTTCCTCAATGAAATAATTCTCTAGTCATTCAAATATTTAAAAATTGTTTGAGACTGCAAGTTTAAAAGATTTTTTCGTTTAAACATTGTGCCAAATTGAAGAGTGTGATATAAAATGAGCTGGAGAGAATAGTTTTTATTGTATGAAGTGTATAAAATATATATACTCCTTTGTCCTACTTTATGTGCACCATTTCCTTTTTGGTTTGTCTCAAAAAGAATGTCACCTTACTTTAATTGAAAATAATTTAACCTTAAAATTCTCATTTTACCCTTAATGAAAATATATCAGAATGATTTTAGACCATAAGTTTTAAAAAATTTCCATTTTTTCTTAAATTTCGTGCTCAGTCAAAAAGTACGACATAAAATGAGACGGAGGAAGTATTAATTTATAGGAATCATATTGTCATCATTCAATTAAGTAGTTAAATAATGTGAGGTATAAAAATTAAGGAAACACTAATGATTAGGTCATGTTTAATGGCTCTTTGTTGAACTTCACGTGGACAGCCACCTCCCATAATTGCAAAATTCCAAAGCAAAGAGGAAATATGAATGACATTAATTACAACTAGGACTTCAACAATATGCATACTACACGCCTGGATTTTAGGGTATCACACGCTCATTTTGTCTAAATTATTGGAGACTAATACTCCCTCTCCCTTTCATATTAATTACGATTACGTGATCTCCATTGACCTAATATATTTTTTAAAATTAAAATAATATTTATGAAATTAGTCATTTAAAGTATTATAAATTTTAAATTTGATTATTATAGTTTGAATTTGATTATTAAAGTACTAATTAGATGAATCTCTATTTCTAGGAAAAATGAGTCTACTTTCTTTGAAATTTCCATTCATGTGGTCAAACTCTTAAGATTTTCAAAGCTAAATCTTTTAAAATTGTTATAGTATCAAATTATCATAATGAGTTGTACATTTTAAATTGACTGAATTTTTTTAAAAATTACTTAAAAATTAGAAATAATAATAATTTATAAATTAAAAATATTTAAAAGATATATAAAAGTTTGAGATCAGATAAAAAATTATTTGACTTTCTCTATTCGAAAATATAGCAAAACTTAGATTTGGTGTGTTTTTTTATCTTTCCTTCTCTTTTTAAATTTAAATAAAAAAGAAGAAGTTGAAGAACACGCGCGATAACATCATGTGATTTGAGGCTAAGGATGAGTTCAAATGATTGTAGGTAGAGTTGTTGTCGGATAATGGGGGGACAACAGGACACGCACGAGCTGTATAGGAAGTGCGACCCCACCCATTTTGTTTGCTTGTTATGCTCCCACTGTCTCCTATTAATTATCTCAATTATTATATACTTTAACACTTAAGACTTGTTTAATTAATTCAACATAACATATTTTGAAGTTAATTTTGATATCATTTGACTCGATACGCTAGTTTTTATTTTGATTATTTCAATGAATACGAATAAATTATTGAAAAAAAGATGTTCCGAATTACTTTACTATTTACAAAGAGAATTGTGTAAATTTTTTCATTTTTATATTTATAATTTAATTATTTTTTAAAATGAAAATAAATTTATATAAATATAAATTATATAGGATGGAGTAATTGAAGAGTCATTTGAAAGGGGTGATACGTGAGACCACGTGTCTACCAGCTGGACCTGGTTGAGGTATAAGGCACGTGAGTTCTGGGATTTAAGGCTCTTTTACTTTCTTATCCCTCCTTTTACCCACGTGATATCCACCCTCCCCTGTCTCCCAACCACTACCGCATCGCCTCTTCCGATTTGAAAAAGAAAATAATCTGATTTGACTTGATACGATATAAAGTTTGAAAAATAAGTAATTTTTTTAAAATTTTATGATTTTAAATTAAATTTATATCAAAAAATTCTTTAATTTTATAGCCTTAATCATGCTACGCGAAAAGTTAAAATTAAAATATTGTCGAAAAAAGAGATTTTGAAATGGAGGAAGTATTAATTTCTTCAGAAGTTATAATATAACGTTTGATAGTTAATAAGGGATCGTTGGTTGAGAGTAAGTTATCTTGAGATTAAATATTCTAGGATAGAATAAGTTATCCTACTATGTATATGAGATAACTTTATCCATTAATACGATATAAATAATGGAATAAGAATATCATAACTATCTAATAATTTCAACCAAATATACGATAAAATAATTCTATATTTATTTTAGAATTGTTATTAAACCTCACATTAAATGATTTCTAAATTTTTTATATGTTAAAAATTTAATACGTATTATTTTTTATTTATAATTAAGAAACTTACATAAATAATTGTGTGTGTGTAAGAAAAATTAGGGGTGGGTTCGGTTTTTGCGGTTCGGTTTTTCCCTAAAACCAAAGACCGAACGGAAGGTGATTTGGCGGTTCGGTTCGGTTCGGTTTTGCCCCAAAAAAAAGTAAACCATTGGTTTTTCGGTTCGGTTTTCGGTTTTTTTCGGTTTTTCGGTTTTTAAAAATAATTTTTTAAAGTAAAATAATATGTTGGGTAGAGACGTATCATCGTATAGATATGCTAAACAATTGGTAAAGAGTAAAGTTTGGATTAGTACAAGTATCACAATATAAGAACTACAATTATCACCAAGAAAATTGCAAACATATGTTCTAGAAAAACAAGTATCAAATACTCCTTGGAAGGTTCAAGTCAATTGATGTTGAAGTATATAGTTAAAAGAAAAGACATAATTTATATAATTAACTTATCTACCTAATAAATATTTATGAGCATACACACATAATATATTTTTTAAATATCAGTCAAAATATATAAAAAGATTAAAATAATATTTTATCATTTGTTCGGATGGTCTATTGGAGCAAATTATGATTCAACCATTATCTAAATAAAATTTTCTTGCAAATTTTACAGAATGTTGATATATTCATTTACCTATAAATCACATTCATATATTAATTTTACTAGAATGACGAGGTAAATAAATATCATAAAATTACAGTGCTAAATTAAGTTATATCGAGAAATTTAAAGGCGATTTTATGCATTTTCCCTTGGTAGAATTCCATAGACATCAAAGTTTGTCTCTATTTTTCATTTTGATATTGCAACTTATTCTTTGTTTGGATGATTATTATGTGTTATTTTGTATTATTTCAATGAATATAATATTTTGATGGATTATATCATTCGTTGTTGTTATATAATGTGGGCATATTCATAATTTGAATGATAAATATATAAGAAATTGTTGGATATAGGATGGAGCTATTATGAAAAGGTAGGATAAATAATAACACAAAATTATTAAATAGTAATAAGTAAAGACAAAATAAGAAAAAATATTAAAGCAACGATGCAATCACACCAAATAGATTGTTGAACAAAATATATCTTTTCGTCTTACTTAATGATAACTTTAAATTATATGATGTAGTAGAATTTAAGTAAAGCAAAACAAATCGGTTTTTGACGGTTCGGTTCGGTTTTAGAAGACCAAAACCGAAACCGAAACCGCACAAAATCGGTTCGGTTCGGTTTTTTGTGTTCGGTTTCGGTTTTTTACGGTGCGGTTTTTTTTTTGGTATTTTTCGATCGGTTTCGGTTCGGTTTTCGGTTTTTGGTTTTACGGACCCACCCCTAAGAAAAATTGTGAATCATCTTATTCAGTGTCGAGTGGGTGTAAGTAATATCCATATAATTAATATTTATTCAAAAGACCTCATAATTCTAACAAAGTTAATTAATCTTTAGATATAAATTAGAACTATTTATCACATTTTTCATATAAAATAAATACAATTCATCATTTTGTGTCAAATTTATTTAAATAGGCATTTGACCATAAAATTTAGTTGTTTGATTTAAAATTAACCTCTACTTATAAAATTTACACAAAATCTCAACTTTACTTCAAATCATGGTTTTCAAATTTTAATTTCAAGTAATTATTTTCTCATCAATTCATGTACTCTTATTAAGTAACAAAAAGAAAATTAATTGTATTAATTATTTATAGAATGAAATATCTATTTCATGATAGGACATTTCGTTTTTTGCTTCATTGGCCACATTCAATATTAGTTGTCCTTAATTGTGACCTTTGTTCTACTAACTCATTAAGTATGTCAAATTATTTGAAAGAGACTTTCTAGCAAACTCTCATATATGGTTCCACAAAGTAGACATATTATGCACAATTATTGGTCACATATATGCTTCACTTACTAGTACTTGTAGATTCATTGTAGTATATCTCACTATACCACCAAAATTTATGGTGACGCGGTAAATTACCTTCGTTAAATGTGTTAAATTCAATTCAATTATGAGATTTTTTTTCCGTATAATAATCATTTTTTCCTTTAAAATGAGTCCTTGTTTAATTATGTCTATGCTTTCAAAACTGTCTTTTCAGTCTTTGAATTTTTTTAACATATTTAGCCGCTACTCCATCTAAAACATCAACCACCGATATTAAAACCAGCGGACAAAGTCATCTTTTTATCAGCTTTAAAATGACATCAAATATCGATTGCTCTCTAGAAATAAAAACCTTAAAAGAAGTAAAATTTTATTATAGGCATATTATAGCGTACGTCTTTAATATTGGCAATTCTAACTGAATTTGTCTGCTATTTATTAGTTAGTAATTACTATTGACTTCAATATTAGTCATGTTATTTATATATTTTTATAAGTTATAATTATAAATACTGATACTTTATTGAATAGTTTATAATTATAAGTTATAATTGTTTTTAAAAAAAGCCCTCAATTGTGTATGTATTTTATATAGTCAGTGTGTAGATTTTTTGAGTTTATTAAGCACCATCACTAATAGATATGAATTCTGATTAGCTTATCGATATATTAAATGAATTATGTAAATATAAAATTTGAATCAAAATTATTATCGTGATTTGCTTCATGCCCAATTATTGGTAGTAGATAACTCTACATTGTACTCACATGTAATTAATGCATTTACTAAGAAAATGATTTAAATTATCTATCACGCCTAAAATCGACCTCCCCAACGAATTGAACTAAATGAAGTTAATAAAATTATAAATTTTTTACGAAATGAACATCTAAGGATAGAAAAAATATTTTCAATAGAACTTTGGAGAATAACTAGCGCATATTAATGGTGTAAATGTAAAAATCATTTATATGATGGATATTATTATTGAATTGAGTAAAAAATTTCATTTCAGAAAGAAAAGACTAAGGGACAATTTGAAATGGGGAGATAAAAGAAGTGTCTATTAATTGCAATGATATAATGATTTACCAATGTGCATTTCCCTTTCATGATTATTAATTTGATTTGCTCCATTATTGGAAACTCGTATTAAGCTCATTGGATGAGGATAGTGTTGTTGCAAATAATTCATTTAACATCCTCTCGTGCCTGTGGGTCATTTTTTTCTTGTTTTCTTTGGATCTTCCTAGCAACTTTTATACTTCTTTAGGTCAGATATGGTGTTTTACTTTTTTCATAAAGTACATTTCAATGAATTTGTTAGCACTTGTACAAAACAAGATTTTTTACTAAAAAGTTTAAGATATAAAAAAAAATTAATCAAGAGGATTTAACAAATATTGTATATAGATAAATAAAAAAAAAAAGCTAGACATATATACACTATGATTTTTCACCAAGGGGTTTGTCCATCTCTCGTGGTAAAGAGATTGATTTTGGACTTGGTTTAATATAAAAAGTTAGCTCATAGATGGAGGATTGTCTAAAATGTATGCAATATAAAGATACCATTCGTCAATTTTGAGACAAATGTGGGATAATTCAATACTCCAATATTAATGTATGGATGCCTAGTGCATGGATAATTTAATTTAATACAGAGCTCAATAGTTGGAATAAGCCTTATTCTAATATGGTGTAGAGAAATATACCTTGGACTTAACTCAATCGCATAGTTCTTGTTCGAGTTTGATATGGGAACATTCTCATAAACATGCCCCCTTCAAGCCATATTCATGCATTCTTCATTTCGGGGTTTCTTTGTTCAAATTCAAAATATGGCATTCAATGACTAGGAGTATATTAACAACTTCGGCACGATCTAAGGCACACACTGAAACCAATGAATTTGACTCTCTAGTATCATGTAAAGTAACAAATTTTGGGTCTAACTCTACATCGAAAGTTAACTCATGAGAGAATGATTGTCCAATGTCATAAAAGAAGACCACCCATCTTTTTTTTCATCCGATGTAATTAAGACTCTTCAACGCTTTGTTTACTCTATGTGGTTGGACTCACTTGATCGTCCCACAAAAAAAGAAAAAGTACAAAACTATAGTCCGATTTGTTGGTCAACTAACGTAAAGCAAGAAGTTATGCCTTAATTAGCGAACATAAATCGCCTTTTTAATTTAAGTTTTGCCATTCAACACATCTATTTAGGAATAAAAAAAATCTCATCCATCAATCAATGTAAAAATTATGCATCAATAGTGTTCTATAGTGCAACACCTCACTCCCTATTCAAGAATACCTAAGTAATTAAAAGTGAGAAAAAAAACTATATGAACATTTCAATTAAAAATGAGAAAAAAAAGTGGGAAAGAAAATTCATAACATAAGAATAACATGACTTTTGCTTTGTAATACAAAAGCTGGTTCCAAGTAAAATAAAACAGAAATATTAACATTTTATTTCTTGTGCTTATTAATTAAACAAAATAAAAGTTGCACGGGGATAAAAGAAGAGTAGCATGTGATGTATAAAAAAAGAAATATTTCACAATAACTCATAAGACCTTAATAAAGTTCGATTCTTTTTCTTTTTAGCAGAAAAAAAGCCCCTTTACTCTGCTCACAGAAAAAGATAAAAAGACTTGAAAAAAGAGATGAAAAGAAGTGGAGAAACAAGTGCAATCAGCCAATACCAGTAAATGGTTTTGTTCGAGACCAGTCAATGGTCAAACACTAGAGGAACGTTTAAAAAAAAAAATCATCTTATTGCACAGTCGGTCCGTCTATTTTTATTTGTTCATTATATCAAAAATAATAATATTTTATAAATTTATTCTTACTTATCTATAATACAACAACAATAACATACCCAGTGGAATCTCACAAGTGGGGTCTAGGGATGATAGATTGTACGCAGACCTTGCCACTACCTCATAGAGGTAGAGAGACTGTTTCCTGGGGACCCTCGTCACAAAACCCATAAGCAGAAAAAACTAGATATGAAAAACAGGAAAGGAAGAGAGAGAGAAAGTAAACAGAAAAAATGATTAATAACGAAAAGCACGATAACAAGTAATACAAAACAATTAACATATATAAGGATAAAGACAACACCAAACAATTTCTACCTATCTAACCTATTATCCTGCTACTCTAATTCGTGACCTTCACTCCTCTTAGTTATCTATAATATTAAAAAATATTTACTTTAAAAAATTAAGAGATACTCATTGCTTATTTACTTAGTTCTTAATTTACTTTTGTTGTTAATTGTAGTCATTTTTTAATACGATGTTTTTCGAAGTGTTGAATTTTTTATATTCGAAGGATAATATAATAAATTTTTTATTCTATTTATTATTTTTTGATAAACATGTTAAGTCAATATTGGACAAATAAAAAAAAATAAACGGAGGGAGCACTTGTTAAGTTAAAATCAAGAGATAGTTTATATGGATGAAATGATATACTATCTTCTTTAATTATACATATTAATTCAAACAGAATATGTTTAGAATTTTATAACTTATTGAGATGAATATATATAATTAAAAAATAATATATTATGTGTGGTTAACTTAATAACATAAATATGCAAATGAGAAATGCATTTAAGAAAATTCCAAATTTTTACATTGAAAATATCTAATTAGAATAGTTTAGTAAAATTAAGCTGTATTCAATTAGAACAATATATTTAAATAAATTATTCTAGAAAATTAAGGAAATTTAATGCAATATAATCGACTGGGGATTCCGACTTTAAACGGGCGAGTTGCAGCTTGTAATCTGAACTAAGGACAGATTTTGGAGTTAGCTCATCCTCACAAGATCACGATCCTTTGTCCCGATCATTGTAGCACGCGTGTCGCCCAGAGCAAAAGCGACATTAATAACTTGACGTCATTCTCACCTTCCTCCGATTTATCACCAGAAGCATATATCTATCTTATGTTTAGAGAATTTATTCGAATCTCCTTTATAGAAAAAAAATTATATTATTTATATATAATTATAATTTTATATATATATATATATATATATATATATATATTAAATATTAAATATTAAATCTCTTTCTACTAATTTATGTCTTTTTTTATATTTTAAATAATTTTTTAGTAAAAATTGTTACTCCATATTCCAATACATCATTCAGAACAAAACTTTCCTCTATCATTGATTATTTCCAACTCCTTTCACATTTACCAGAGTCATAAATAACAATTCAAGTGTCTCTTGGGAAGAAGGAAAATGGGTCCCTTCCTAAAGAAAAAAGGACCTGTGGAAAATGGAGGAGTAATTATTTAAAGGAGGCAAAAGTTATGATTTGTGATAATTGGTAGTTTGCTACCCCTCCCTGACACTCCTTGTCATCATTTGACCCTTTGTGCAATAACGCATTATTATTCTTCAACCAACTGGTGGAATGATCGAGATTCCTCTATTACTCTGAATAATTTTTTAGCATAACATTGATTCAAATAAGAATATTGATTGTAAAAATAAGTTTACGAATTTAATTAATTGAGTTTTAATAACTATATACATATCTATTCAATAGAGAAAAAAATATTTTTTCTATCTCATTTTATGTATATTATTTAATTTCAGTACAATATTTTTATTATAATATATTTAATAAGATAAACATTATTTTTTAAACGAACTAAAAAGGAGAGAGTGACACACGGAGTAAATAATTTTATGTAAAAAAAGGGAAATTTTTGCAATGTATCCTTTCTATATAAGTCCTTCTCATTTGCACTTCCCACTCATATCACTCTCCAAAGTTTCTTCTCCTTTCTCTCTCTCTCTCTCTGTATCAACAACTCCCCATTAATTCTTCAAAGAATTATTTTCAGATCACTCCTCGATTTAACTCTGTTCTTCCTTGAGAAAAATGATGGTTGAGAAAGAAGATTTGGGGCTAAGCCTTAGCCTCAGTTTTCCAGATAACAATAACAACAAAAATACTCAGCTCAATCTTTCACCTTTCAATCTCATTAATCACAAAACTTCTTGGAATGATTCCTTATTCCCTTCTTCAGGTAATTAATTTTGTTATATTACTTTTGATCTATATATTTTATCTTTCTATAATCTTCAGATCTGATTAAAATCTTACTTTTTCACGACCTGACCGGGCTAAAAAAAAAAAGTTATAGCAAAAGATTAGTCATTTTTCCTGAAAAGGATATTTACATTTTTCAATGATTTAACGTGAATATTACCATTGTTATCATGTGTAATTATTTTATTAAGTGATCGGATTGCGTAAATTTTTTTTTTTTACAGATCGGAACTCGGGGACATGCAGAGTGGAGACGACGACATTTTTGAAGGGAATCGACGTGAATCGGCTGCCGGCGACGGGGGACGCCGACGAAGAAGCCGGCGTTTCGTCGCCGAACAGTACGATTTCGAGTGTGAGTGGAAATAAGAGAAGTGTAAGAGAAGCAAATAATTGTGATCAAGAGGAGCATGAAATGGAAAGAGGTTCTGATGAAGAAGATGGAGAAACTTCTAGAAAGAAATTAAGGCTATCAAAAGACCAATCTGCCATTCTTGAAGAAAGTTTCAAAGAACACAACACACTCAATCCTGTAAGTTTGATAATTTTTCTTTTCTTTTCCATCAAGGGCATTTTGGTCATTTTGTGTTTTTGCTTACAGATTTGTCTTTTTTTCCCCATTCTGTAGAAACAAAAGCTGGCTTTGGCTAAAAGACTGGGATTGAGGCCTAGGCAAGTTGAGGTGTGGTTTCAGAACAGGAGGGCAAGGTGTGACATTCTTGTAATTTATTCTACTTTTTAAGGGTGTTTTTGGGATTTTACTCCACTGTATAATAAGAATGATGATCATCATGATTGTTGAAAATGATAGGAGTGATAATAATAATGAATTGGAAGATTAAAACAGCATGTCTCATGTGAGTGTATAAGACCAAATCATATGCTATTTTGGTCTTTAGTTAGACATTTAGGAGCCCCACAATAATAAATTGTCTCCTCATCATACTTTTTTCTGTTTGGTCACAAGGGTCCGAATAAATTTATACCGTCAATCAAATCGTATATACTCAATTTTTTAGATGTTCAATAGTACATTAAGTTGTTGGGGGGGGGGGGGCATTTATTTAGATCCATTTGGAATTTAACATCTAACAAGAATTTGTAAAATAACTATTCATGTTAAATGATACAACTATATAAATAACTTGCTATAACATGTTTAGAAAGTTGGTGTATTAATAGTGTAAAAAGTTCCATACATTTTGCATATGATGAAAATTGTTCTCTTTTTAGATCTGTTGTTTGAACTTATTAAAAGATGTTGATCTTTCAAACATTGTGTACTTTTGGAAGATCCGACACACGGTATGGGTTATTTTTCTTTTTTGTTAATAGAGTTTGGATTTTTGTGAACAGGACAAAGTTGAAGCAAACAGAAGTTGACTGTGAGTTCTTAAAGAGATGTTGTGAGAATCTTACAGAGGAAAACAGGAGATTACAGAAGGAAGTTCAGGAGTTAAGGGCATTAAAGCTTTCACCTCAATTCTACATGCAAATGACCCCTCCCACCACCCTCACCATGTGCCCTTCATGTGAGCGTGTTGCGGGCCCACCGCCATCTTCATCTGGGCCCACATCCACATCAATGGGCCAGGCCCAACCCAGGCCCATGCCATTTAACCTATGGGCCAATGCACTACACCCTAGATCATGATTTTGCAACAAGGGCAATTTGGTCAAATGAACTCATCAACATTCTTGTGGAAAAAGTACCATAATGTTAGAGCACCATAATGTTTTTTGTGTATGAAAATATGAATTTTATGGTCTAACATATGGTTGTTGGGACTTGAGAAATGGGGGATTTGGTGGGTCAAAGAATCTTTCATTTCTACTATTGACTCCATCTTTTTCTTGTATTTACAAATTAGGGTTATAAGTCTTTTTTACTATGTTTGGTAGTAAGTACTAATAGTTTGCTTCTTTCCCCCATTTTGAGGTTATTGGTAGGGTCACTTTTTAGATGTAAAGTTAAGAAGGATATCTCAACTATTTTTGTTATAGATTTACTTGAGTTGAAAAGTTTGCCTTTTCATCATATTATTGTGTTTTTAATTTTTTTTCCTAATTGCTTGTTATTTCAATTAATTTTGCTTAGAGGTTAAGTTATAGAGCAAGAGACAACATTAACAACAATGACAACAAATTACTCAGAGTGTTTTTATAAACGAAGTCTGAGAAAGATAGAATTAACATAAGTTTTATCCCTTACTTTTGTGAAATATAAAAGTTATTTTCGATAAATTCTCAGCTCAAGAAACAATTAAAATTTGAGAATCCTCGGATATATAAAAATTTCAATCTTAAAAAAGTGAAAAGCAGATTAAGGAAACAAAATGTCTTAGGAACAATTTGTTTGGTGTTTTGGTTCTTCAAATTCCAGGGTATTTTGGGTAATTTGCTTCTTGCTTCGTGAAGCTATTCCCTGTACCTTTGTAATTCTCTAGTCATTATGAATAAAAAATACTTTAATTATTGATTTAACTGCTAATGATTGATTGGGATGGTTAACAATAAACGTATTCTTATGATTTCTTATATAGGTAGGAAAATAAAATTTGGAATCACAAAAAGACCATGATGGGTGTTCTTTCGTTTTCTAAATTTATGATAAAGCGATATTTTATTCCAAAATCAGATTGAATAAGAATTTTTGATGGGTATGTTAAGATTTTTCGATATGATTTAAATTAGTCGGGCTTCTAAACATAATGATAATGATAATCATAATAAAAATTTTATAAATTATAGTTTGATGATCACATGACAAGTCATCATAGCGTAATCAGTAAATGATATGATTGTCGTTCAATTATTAGTATGCAATAGAGGCAAGTGCATTGATAGCCAATTTGGGCAGAAGTTATTTAACATATAGCCAAAATTCATAAATATTTATATAATTGTAAAAATCTATAGTTGTAAAATTTTTAGACGTACAACAACAATATGAAGTTAGCATATTATCTTGTTTGTGCGGATAAACATCATACATACATTTTTGTATGAAGTTCGGCTAGGACAAACAAATATGAACTTCAGATTATAGAAGGATTTACGATAAAATAACTGAAATATTCAGGAAAAAAAAAAGTATTATATATGCTAGTGCCCTTCTAATAATTAGTGCATTATATCTTTGTTAAACAATACTGAAAAAATATTTGAAGGAGGAGGAGAAAAAAGTGAAGAAGGAGCTTTTGTCTGAAGTTTGCCAAAATAATATAGTACTAACTAATTTGAATAAATAAATAAATCATATTGCTTAAATAGTAGGATTAAATGTGGCTACCGGTGCAATTCATATATTAAGAATGGTTACTTAGGCAAAACACAACGCAAAATGATGTCTAGGTTTTAAATGATTAATTTTATGCATATATAACAAGGGCCCTAAAATAAGCTCGACGAATCATGGCCCATGATAGTGTTACCATGTATATTAATGACATATATACAATTATTTGACAGATATACACATACAATTTGACAAAAATACATATACAATTCGTCTCTCTCCTCCCTCTCACGATCTCGCTCGCCTCTCTCCTCCCTTCCATGTCACATAGTTAAGGTTATATTGTGTAATTATGTAAAATATAGTTATTTGACCATACTAAGTTTCAAGTCTAGTATATATATATTTGTTTATCTGGCAAGCGAGATTGGCAGAGAAAGTGGAGAGGAGAGCGAGATCGAGAGAGGGAGGAAAGAGGCGAGTGAGATTGGAGAGAGGCGAATTGTATATGTATATCTATCGAATTGACTATGTATATCTGTCAATATAATTGTACGTATGCAGCTGGTATACATATAATTGTATATCTGCAAGAAATTGCAGAGAGAGGAGAGAGGCGAGAGAGAGGAAGAGAGGAGAGAAAAATAACAACAAAATCTTAACTATAACTATAAATTGTAATTTTTTTCAAACTATAGTTGTATAATGTAAAACGTATCATATGTTTGCCTAATTGTGTTATTTTTCCTTTCAAATATCTACCAAAAAGTTACTTCTTAGTTTACAAAAAATAATAAACAATATATGCGCGCACGCGCACACACATATATATATAATTAAATTCGCTATTTAGTCATGGTTAAAGCCACATTTTAACCATAGCTAAATAATATTATTTTTTACTTTTTATTAGCCACGATTTACTTTTATCTTTTACTAGTTATAATTTGTCAGTGGTTAAATAACTATTTTTTTTAGTGGCTAACAATTAAATAGTGTATATGTAATGTATTAATGTTGTATAGATAGTATATAGATATGTATGGATATTGTATAAATGATGTATGAACATGTATATATGATGTATAAATATGTATGTTGTGTATATGCAATGTATCGATATTTGTATATATAATAATGTAATGTATATAATCGTGTATCGAATTGCATAGACAATTATGTAGTGCATATGTAATATACCAATATTGTATAAATATTATGTAGTTAATATGGAATGTATCAATATGACAATATTGTATAAATATATCAATACCATATAAATGATATACATAAATATGTATATATAATGTATAAATAATTATGTAATATATCGATATTACATAAATGTATATAATCGTACATCAAATTGCATAGACAATTATATAATGTAATGATATTTATTTGACTATCATCCATTTTTACCTTAATAAATGAAAAATAATTAAATAAAGTGATATAAATATTCACGTACACTAAAAGTGAAATAATTAGAAAGGATTTTTTTTTTTTTTTTTTTTTACAAAAAGACAAGCACATATATATAAACAAGAAAAACATGTTTTTTTTTCTATAGCATTAAACCAAACTAATGTATTAATACCTCAAATATGACTCTTTTATTTGAATTGGCCATTTTGGAAAATTTTGTAAAGTTAGGTCGTAAAAGTAGTAAACAAATGTTATGGACTATCATTGGGTGTAATTTTTCAACACTATATTCCCTGTTAGGCATCATAATAAATGTAACACACTTTTCTTTTTTATCCGTTCTGAAAAAATATCACATTTTTATAATTAAAAATTATTTCACATCAATATTAGCTTTTTTTTCCCATTAATCACAAATGTTAAAAAGTGTTTTAGATCATAAATTTGTATCTAATTAGAGAATGTCATATAAATTGAGATGCAAAAGTAACTCATTCACCAACGAGATTGAGAAGAAGACAATGAATTTATAATACCACTTATAAGGCTTAATTTTTCTGTTCTCGCTAAAAAAATTATTTTCTGTTTTTCTAGAAAATATGTTTTTGAAAATATTTTTGATTAACCAAATAAAAAAATTGAATTTTTTTCACACCCAAAATGTACTATTTTTTTTTATATATATTTTGGATAATATAAAACCACAAACTTAAAATTATAAATTGAGAATGTTTAACATCTGAGTGCCGAGTGAAGAGGTGCTTTAAAACCTTAATACAATCTACAAATATTAAATGAGTATTACTTCACTATGCTGCAGCATGGAAGACTCTTGAGTAACCCCTCACATCACATGGTTCTTTCACCTTTTTCTACGATGTTTATATGTTTATGCATAGAGAATCTATCCACCAACTTATTTAAAAATCGTCTAATTTGCAATAATAATATATTTAGTATAATTTCACAGATTAAAATTACGAAAAGTAGAGTGGAGGTAGATAGACCATAGACCCTTGGCTATATAAGTCAAGTCATTTCTGGCTCTTTGAACGAATACACTCTTGGACTGCAATTAGGGGCCCCTCTCTCTATTGATTCAAGATTCGAGATTGTTAGTTAAGCAAGTGACATTGGTTTCATGCCCCTAATCTCCTATCTCTCTTGTCTTAGTTGGGCTTTGGCTTAAGATTAAAATATGGATCGAGTCTGAAAAAAGAAGTCTAGCTCTAAAGTTTAAAAAAGAGAAGAAAGACCTAATTAACTTCAAGAAAATTACTATAGGAAAATAAGACGCAAGCTTATGCTGAATTGAGAATCTCGGGACTAATTAGTACTTCTAACTAAATGCAAGATAAAATAATTTCACATTTTATCCCATAATTATTATTCCTTATCCCTCGTACCAACTGAGCCCTAAGTGAAATCAAATAGATATCCAAATCTTTTTAGCAGATTTGTTTATCAGCACTATACCAATCCATTTATTTCCAGATATCATAGAATAGAGCATTTGTACTTCAACTTAACTCTACAACAACAAATTTCCCATTGTTTAAGGACAATTTCAGTTTATTAAAGATTTTGAGTACTATTCTTTACTTTTTCAAGATATCCCATTACTTTTAATTTATTATAATTTCATCTTTAATATCATGAAGATTTACCAGTTTTCTATAATCGAATTATGATTACGTATCACCAACGCAACCCTTCTTAGACTCTACTTGTAGTATTACACCGACGGTGTTATTAAGAATGTTGGGATAATCAAAAGTTTTTCATGCATTAACAATAATCATAAGAAGCCTCATGGTAAGAAATCAATTATGGGAGAGGAGGCAGAGGTAATTACATTAAAATTACAATACACTAAAATCTCTGTATATCAGAAAACTCAATAAGTATATATGGGAAACATAAAAGGTTATCTTACAAGGTTTCTTGTAGATTGCCCTGCTGATCTTCTGATGGATTCAATTCTCTGAAGCCTAATTTGCTCCCTAAACTTTGCTATAAACTCATCAGCTTTCTTATCAACATCTGGTCCTTCATCAATCTGAGTTTCAAATTCTGTTTTCTCCGCGTTTTCTTCAAAATGATCATAATCTTCACTATCAGTCTCTGAATCCTCCTGATCACTTTCCACAAGGAATTTCTCAACATATTCTTTCTTCTCTTCATTTGGGTATTCCATAAATCTTGATTTTGTAGCAAAGTTGTAACTTTCATGCATCATTTTATCAGTTGTCCCTTTGTTTTTAACAAAAGTTTCTTCTTCTTCTTCTTCCTCTTCTTCTTCTTCAGGGCAAGTGAATTCTTTTGCTCTTGTACTCCCAATGAATGGCCTCAATTCTGTTGTTCCTGAATATGCTTTTCTTGGTGTTTGGAACTTTTCACCGCGTGTGGATTCCATTGGCATACTCCTAATGCTTCTCCTCAATTCCTTCTCAGGGGAAATGACATTGTCATTTGTAAGACTAGAGCTTGATCTCATCTTATAGAATAGATGGGGTGGTGGTGGTGGTGGTGGTGGAGGAGGAGGAGGAGTGGATTTACGAAAACTTCTCTTTCTCACAACGTCTTCATTGACAATTTTGGATTGTGATTCTGGTGAAAAGGACAATGAAGGGGACAATTTTCTTGATTGTGAAGGAGAAAGAGTTCTTGGTGAAGAGGAATTTGAGTTATTATTAGTGTTAGGTGATCTAAAAGATTGAGACCTTAAAGAAAATGGTTCAATCTTTTTAACTGAATCACCATCTTCTTTCATCTCCATGTTCCTTGCTGATCTTGATCGCCATGGAATAGGCGATGGACGGACAACATTTTCCTCTATATTGTCCACCAATTTCTTAGGACTGGACACAACAAAATCCCCATTTCTTGGTTTTGAACTAGAGTCAACAGGCTCTTCCAATTTATCATCAAGAACACGCGATTTCAAGCTTCGAATTGGTAAAAGCAAAGGCTTTTCACCAATTCTTGAATTAATAGCTCTCTGTTCATTAAGGCTATGATTTTCTACTACAACAGGATTGTTACCTCTATGGTACTGATTATTCCAAGTTTGAACTTTGTTTTCATCATGATTGTCGGAATCATCATCGAAAACAGATGAAACATGAAGTAATCCAGATACATATGATTGAGCATTATCAAACTTTGTGTTATGTTCCTTGTCTGTTTCATCACTTTTTTTGCTAAAAAGTCCATATGAAACAGCCAAGCCAACAAATATCAACTGAAGAACTTCCCAACTTCTTGTTTGAAGAGTTTGATTTATGAAATCAGGAGCTTCTGAGGTGAAAAGTGGAAGCACAACAACAAAAATCACAAGAAGTGAAGCTTTGAAGAGAAAATGATTGTAAAACTTACTATTTTTTTCATGGTTTGGTGGAACTTCAGTGTCTTTTTTCTGTTTTTTGGAGATGTTAGGAGCTGTGTTATCTCCCATTGAAGAAAATAGAGGAAGTTTTGGTTTGTTTTGGGATGTTTTATGTTTGCAAAATGTGAAAAGGATTATGTTTGCAAGATGAGAGAAGTCTTAGTGCCAAGGAAAAGTATAGAGTGATGAAGAAAGTTTTTGGAATGAGTGACTTCATTTCTATCTATGCTTTAATTTGTTTAATCTTTAAAAAGATTCCACTCTTTTGACATTCTTGTCCTCCCTATTTTTGACAATTCACCGCCTTGGTGAAAATAGTGGGACATATTCTTTCTCATCGTAATTCAAATTCATAGTACATATTATCTGCTTTAAATTAAAGATCTAACAAATTTGTCTTTTAATTACGTACATATCATGTGAACTTGTTATCTTATTTTAATAAAAAATTCATCTAAGATATCATGTACGTTCCTTTTAAAAATTTAGTTCGATAGTACACCCTTCTTCATCCACATCATGCTTCTAAAATAAATTTTCATAAAATACTCATTATTCTGATAAGTGCGGGTAAAATTTCTTGAGAAAGTACTAGAGAACCTTGGATTGTAAATGTTAAGCTTCTCATACTTCAATTAAGAAAAACTTATTGTAACATATTTTTTGGAAATTAAAATGCTAAATTCCTAGTATGCTAATAAACGATAAGAACTAGAGTTAAAACTTCTAAATTTTGAATTTTCGTACCGTTAGATCATCTAAAGAAAATTATACTATATATTTCTTACCTTTTACATCATCAATGAATATAAATTTATTTTACAAATTATGTTTATTTGTTTTTTATCCTTTTGAGGTATCATTTTTGAAAAAATTATCTAATTACATTTCTTTATTTATCATATTTTTCATTATTTTCATCCATTTTTATAAAATTTCAAAAATCCCTTCTTTCCAACCACACAGTAATCCGAATACATTAATTCTGATTCTTAGATTATCTCTATGTTCAATGTATCTTGCTTTAAATATTAATTGCTGATACTTAAAAACCCTAATTTTTGTATCCAGATTGGCATGTTTTTAAAGGGATTTCTGTATATTGAAAAATGATAATTAACTCTTGTAAACTCAACAACTACAGTTGAATCCCACAAGTGAGATTTTGGGAGGGTAGAATGTACACAGACCCTACTCTCGTAAAGTCGATGTAATTTTTTGTTACGGGGTTGAGGGGTATTTTGGGAATAGAAGAAAATGAGGGGAGCAAAGAGGTTGCGTGGGGATTCTTTCTTTTGGAATGTGTACGCTAGCTTTGTATGTGGGAATTGGGATTTTTTACTTTAATTTGGAAGGCTATGCTTTTCTTTCTCTATTCTCTTTGGAGTTTATGCTCTATGCTTTTTAAGGACCACCAACTCACAAACTTCATCTCTCATCATTTTTATATTATTTCAAAACAAAGCCATTTAACTAATTCATTTCTTGCCCCACCAATAAAATATTCTACAGGTTTAATGCATAATATCCATTTCTTAATGTAGATGTAAGGTATTTTTGTTATATTGATAATTCTTGAATTCCCTGTGCTTTTCTCACTCTTTTTCTTTGGGAAAAGCTTTAATATTTCATGCAATACCAATTCGTCAAATTTTGTAGAAAAATATTTATTCTCATAATTGAGTTAACGTCATTGCATTCATACTCTCTAAATTATTTAGTGACATTTATATAAAAGGTTGAGTATACATCTTCATAGTTATTATTGTCGCTAAATAATTGCGTTTAAAATCCATATTTGTTGTATGGGCATCTTGGTTTGTCTTTTTCTAGAACATGTGTGAATTATTTTAGTGTTTCAAACTTTCAACATAAAAAAAATTTAAGCTAAGATTTGGTGCTGAGGAATTAGTTGAATATGTCTTATTTTGCGTGTTGTTGCCTCAGCAGACACACTTTCCACACAAGCTGATCCATTTTCATGATAATTCTGAGTAAAAGAAAAGTATATGTATGACCTTGAAAGAATTTGTTTTTACGGGGTCGGAGTCAGAAGTTTCATTAAGAGAATTTAAAATTTTAAAAAGTACACACACAAACTAATCGAAGGGATTCAACATCTATTATATATACATAAAAAAATATTTTTACTATATATAAATAGTATAGTTTTTCATCGATGAACCCTATGTGGCTCCGCTACTAATCCAAGCTTTAATCTAAATAAGTTCATTGATCGGTCTTTTAATAGGTTTCATTATTAAGATCTATAAAATTTCACAATAAATTAATTATCTTAATCTATTAATTCCCCATTTACACCACAATTCCAAATTAAACATTTATGCCAATAGCATGAAAATATGCATAAAGAGATGGGGAATTTATATATGCCTTTCTTCAAGCTATCATCAATTTTTTTAATTAAGAACCTTATGAAAGGCTTGATTTGATTGTAATGAAGAGAAATAAAAAATTAATTAAAAAGATAATAGGGAATTATCTCTTTGATTAAATTAAAGGCCGTGACCTAAAGCAAAAAATTTCAAAGATAGTGTCATTGACAACATGTTAACGTATCGGATTCTCTCTTAATCAAAACTCCTTTGTCCCCATTTTTATTTATTCTTAAAAATAATCTTTTCAAAAATCTTCGGCATTTTCTTAAACTTCGTGTTAAGTTAAAATCAGATAAATAATTAAAGAAAGTCTTGTTGCTGATTATTAATAATCTCGCAATTTCATTATTTCCTCGGTGTTTAAGTCTTTTTTCTTATCATGGTGGTCATTTACACAAGACAGAAGGCTATATACCTTTATGAACCAATTTTCATCCAAAACTTCTTGTTTCACCCATGTTCTTAAAAATAATCGTCTAATTAAAATTCGATGCTTGTTCTAAATCTAGGGAGTTTTTCGAATGTTAAGCATCCTTCACTTCTAATCCTAAGAGGTTTTGGATGGAAAAATCGAACAGACATGTTAAATTCTCTATAAAGGAAACAAAAGATTAATAACGGCTCTTTGTAAGTTGCCTTTGGATTTATAAAGTTTTCAAAAATTTGATGTTGTATTTAGTATTTACTAATGATATTGATAAGCCTGCAAAGTAATGGTTGTACCTAAATAATTAAAAATTATGCCAAGTCAAACATCGACAAGTAATTTAATAACCTATAGAGTAATAATTAAATTATAAAATAGAGTTAAATGATCCACTTAGAACAAATTAAAGAACCAAAGGAAAAAACAACAGGAAGAAATACTAACTAACAACTACCTTTAAGTAAAGCTAAGATCTAAATGACCCAAAAAACAAAAGCTGTATTAGTTAAGATTTGATCATGCTTAATTTAAGCTTGATGATGACTGCAATAGTTCCTAACTTTGCTTAGGAAAGAAGGTACGTGCGTGAACCCTTGCTAAAAACAATGTCTGAAATTATTGAAACGACTTTGCAGCATTGTGCGGATAATGAAATTTTATGCTTGAAAACAGAATGGATCAAATCTGATACACTATCGTCCATCTTCATGCAAGAAGTCGTTGGAGATGGAGCTGCATGAGTTGGTGAAGCCGTATGAAAGATCATCAAGAGTACATAAATTATGTCATAATTTTGGAGCAAGAGTTCATACTTCTTGGAGGATCACAGGGACTTGCACTAGAATTCCACTAGCAAGTTTTTGCTTAAAACTGTTCCAAATCAACTTTTAAGTCTGATATTTAACTTTTTAATTTCAATGACTAACAATATCCAAAGCTCAACAAATTAGTTGCGTATGCTCATAATGTACCACAAGAAGTAGTTGGATAGATTCTGATATTTATTCTATTCTTATGGCTGGACTGTGTGAGGAAAATTATCTTGCAGAAGCTGCTAATCTGATGGTAGGAAAAGGAATTCAGCTCAAAGGTCCTTGTGTTAAGAATATAATTGAACGTCTTAGACGTTGTAGGAAAGAGGATTTAGGTTCAAGCATTGGTAACTTTAAGAGCTGATGAATGTTGAGATTGCATCAATATGTTGATCAAATAAATGTTGGTGCTATGTGCATAAAACTTGTTCATCCTTCCTATTTTATTAGTTGCTAAGGCAATGGATGAACAGGTTTAGTGCTTGTTCGTACCTAAATCAATTATCTTTCACCAGAATCACTCTGTGTTGCTGCAGGGGAATAACTGTCAAGAGGAAGAGTTCTTGAATCTGTAAGAAGGAAAAAAGGGAATGATGTTGGAGCTAATCATTTTTAACATTATTTATTTACTTGTTTGGATGGAATTCAAAGAATCAAAAGAAAATATCTCCTCTATGTACACGTTATTCATTCAGCCTATGTTGATGATTGAACAGTAAGTAATCGACTGTTATGTAATATGAGTTTGAATAACTATTGTCTCTAGTCTTTTCACTTACAAAACTTGATGACGTTCTAGCATGAATGAAATCTGTTTGTTCTTTTTTCTTTGATAGATGGTCAGAACTATTCTCATTTTCAATAATCAAATGTGGTACAGGCTATTACTGATAGTTTTCCTCATTTATGTTTCTGTATATTTTCACTATTCTTATCTGATAATAATGTGAAACATTATCTTGCAACTGCTACATTATACATTTGATCCTCTACATGTTGTCAAGTTCAATTGGACTATGAGAAGAACAACAGTGAGTCATTTGTCTGACAATATTGAAACATCCATGCATTTCGAAATGTTTCAAACAATATATTGAAAACAGATTTTGCCTTCTCAAACCTCAAATATTAAGCTGAAACAATTGCCAACATTTTGCCGTTCCCGAGTACGTAGAGTTATTATTTCTTTATCAGTAGACTTCCTAAAACGTGAATTTTGTTTAACCTTTAATGTAGTATACAACACTTAGTTCAGGAGGCTTGAATTTTCACTAAGGAGGTGTTCAAAATATAAAAAGAAACCAAGAGAATTCGACATTCCTAATAATGTAAGATAATAGTGAGTTTTTCCCCTTTTCAAATCGCTCAATAGTACTTCCTCTATTTCGAAATAATTGTCATGTTTTGTTTTTCTTTGAAATACAGTCTACCTTTGCTCATTTTCCTTTCTTGTCTGCTCTCCTGTATAGTGTATTAGTCACACAAAGCCTAGGACTTGCTCCTGGTACATTGGCAGTGGACAACAAAATAAAAAATAGCTACTACTATTCTTTAGATTAATCGATAATTGCTAAACTCGTATTAAATTAAACCAATTGTTATCTTATTAGTTAGGTTCGGAGATTCCAATAATACTTAGGAGTCGTCCCGTGTGAAGGATAGCATCTAGGATCAAATCATAGTGTCACTTAATTTGCTGTTTTGTTGGCAAGTTTGAGACTTATCCTGAGATTAATAATTAGTACCCGGATAAGTTATCCTTCTCCTTGTGTGGTATAATAATCCGAGGATGACTTATCTCGAAATAAAATAGGTAAATGACAAAATATACACTTTTCACATTCATAAAGGATATTTTTGTAAACAAAGAGTTTATTCTTAAAATTTATATGATGTGTATTATTTTGAATACAACAAACCAAACACTCAAAAAGAAATAATTCCATCATAACTAATATCATTGTAACTTGTATTCAAACCAAAATACTCCTTAGTATTTAGTTTAGAAAATTAATGAATTATTTTACCCAATTATAATTAATATCTAACATATTTTATAAAATATTAAATTTAATATATTCAAAAAATAATATAATATATACTATCTTTTTTATTTATTATTTCTTAAAATATTAATCAAGTTCGATAACTATTATTGGACGGAGAGAGTTCATCCAATCAAATACAATAGCTCCTATTGGCTTAAACGTGATTCGTGAATTGTAGTTTGGGTTTTGCACGTCACCGTCATTACTTTAATTTAATTATATTTATACAAAAATGTTCGAAATTTCGTGGCACACAGATAGAAAGGGAACAATCTGAATTCCCAAGTAGAGTATCGTCTAGGGTTCTTCAATTCCAAGCTATCTCCACTCTTTTTTCGATTCCGATTCAATTGATTTTGCTAATCGAGGATCTCAACCATCTCCGCGAGATCTCGGCCGTCCGATTGATACCTTTTTCTCTGATTATGCTCGAAATTTGCAAAACCCTACCTTGATTTCAATCAAAGTTCCAAGCTTTGTTGCAATTTCAGCGATTCCGATCCGTCGAGAAAAGGGTGCGTTTAATTTATGTCGATTTTGAAGACATACATGAAAATGATATAGGGGTCCGTTGTGGAATTTTATGTAAATTTGCTGTAGTAAGTGTGTCCTTCGTATTGTTTTTCCCTCTTTTTTTTCTTTTGATCAGTGGGTTGTATAGATTCTTTTTTTTTTGTTCTTCCAAGTGTTATTATGTATATAGAGGAAGAGAAGGGAGGAGAGTTGGAGTCTGGGGAGCAGGAGGTGGTAGTGGATGGAGTGATAGAGAAGGCAGAGAAATCATCTGTTGCTGGTAAGTTGTTGTGTTCTAGTAGAGGTAGTAGTGGCAAGAATGCTATTGTTGTGTTGGATGTTAGGAGGGTCGTGGTTGGAGTTGGGGCGCGGGCCTTGTTTTATCCGACACTTCTCTACAATGTTATCAGGAACAAGATTCAGGTGGAGTTTCGCTGGTGGGACTGGATTGATGAGGTATAACAACTTTTTCTTGTATTGCTTCTGGCACTTTTGTTGTCCTGGCTTTACTGTATACACTTGCAAGTTGTAATGAATGCCTTGTTTTTATTGTTGTTTCCCCCTTAATGTATACACTTGTAGTGAATTCTGTGGTCTTGTTATATGGATCTATGTCAATGTGCAAATGATGTCAGTATGTCTCAATAGTTGTTTAGATAAGTTGGAATGTTTTACTTATAATGTCCTATCGCTATCCTGTATCCAAATGCTAAGTCATGTAATGTGTTGATAAAATTTTAGAACTAGTTATATTAGAAACTCAGTCTAACTAATTGCCATCTGAGGCAGGATAGATCTTTTTGAAAGGCTTTGTCTGGGAATAACAGTTACATTGAAGTTGATTTCTGTGATTGCTGATGTTGAACTGTGATAATATCTTACTGGACTTCTGGGTCATGAATGACAAATATTAGTACTGTATGCATGGTTATTCAGAAAATGAGGGTTGAACTGAATTTGGTAGAAATATCAACCGTTTAATCTCTATCTGGAAGAGCATGTCCTTAAGACATGATTTCGATAATAACAAAGGCATGTAACGTTTCAATATAGTACTTTGTATCAAATGTATTAGCAAGATGATTTAACTTGTCTGTCCTAGTAATGAGAAGACAATGGCGTACAGGGCCTGATATGTTTTGTGGTTATCTGCTTAAAGAAATTTGCCTTTGATCACTGATCTGCAACAAGTGACAAAAGATGAATAATTATCCAGGAAGATCGACCAATAGTAAACTTGTTCAGCTCTTCTTTTCTTTTCACCGCTATAAATTTAGTTACTCCCACTAGTGTCATCCCAGATTAACTCTTACATTCCTTTCTTGGTTTCCGGAAAATTTATTTGCTTTCTTTAGCCAGGAAGTTTCTCTAATTAGTAATTACTACTTTTGGAATGTCATATACCGAAAAGGTGATTCTCCTTTTGTACTCGTACAAGTTGATGAGAAGGACATTTGTATGCCCACTCTAGAGTGACTTCCTTTTAAATGTAATGAGCTTCGATGTTCACCATTCCGTCCTGGTCAAATTAAGAGGCCTGATTTTTGTGGAAGTACGTATAGTGATATTGCTGTTGCTTATATCTTTTTCATGTTTTACCAGTTTTGTTTGAATTATTTGCTCAAGGTTGTCGAATGTCTAGTATATGTGCAGTGAGGTAAATGAGGTGCTCGAAGGGATCTTAAGAAATGTCATCTTACATGATATAAATTGCAATGCTTTTCTCATACCTGCACATGCATCTACCTTTACCATTGGAGATTAAGTTTGCTTGTATGCATTGATCATCTTGCAAGATCACGTAGGTTGGTTGATGTTCATGTTATTATAGTTCCCTTTTTAGTGAATAGTTGGTTAGTAGTTTGTAGTCCAATATTTTATTGTATAACAGGATCGTATTACTGACTTAATATCTCCTTTAGTTTGTGTTACTAGGTGCTGTCCCTTTCCAATCTGATGTGATAAGGCTAAAGGAGCTTGGTGTTTCTGGTGTTGTCACCCTAAATGAGCCGTATGAGACTTTAGTTCCGACTTCTTTATATGAGGTTTGTTCTTTAAATTCTGGTATCTGTTTTGATCTTTCTGTTATGCTTTTACTTAAATGATAAGTCAGTCTTTCCTTATTTAGAACAAACCAAAAACAAGAAAAATGAAGTTAGTCATCACTCAAGTAGTACCTTCATGCCCCTTCCCCTTATTTCTTCTGTACTCCTTTGCTTTGTTGTTTCTGTTAAGCGTCACTTTAAATATGAGTTAGTCTTTCCTCATCTAAAAAGAAAAGGAAATGAGAAGTGAGTCTTAATTCAAGCTTCGCCTTCATACCTTCCTCTTATTTCCTCTCTATCCATGTGAAATTGGAATGTGCAAAACTGCAAATTGAGGACACGTTGAGTAGCATTGCACTAGCTTAGGAGGCTGTACATTTGCCAATTTTTTTTTTTTGTGAAATGGTCTATTTTTCCATAGTGATCCTTGCTTAAAACCTTTATTTACTGATTTGTTACTATCTTCTTCATGGTATTGCTGATATCAATCATTATCTAAATCTGGTATACAATATTTGTTGCCTTTCCATCTCACCCCTGTATAAGTTAAGTCTCTCACTTCCTTGTTCCCTCGTTAAATTTTCGCAACTAACTAGTTCTCTAGTTCATTTACTTTTAAACTTTTGGGTTATTTAAATTTCCTTCCCATTACTTGATCAATTGTTTTTTTCCCCTTTTTTCACATTATTGTTATCTACTAATTCTTGCAGGCTCATGGTATTCGTCATTTGGTTCTCCCCACAAGAGATTACTTATTTGCCCCATCTCTGAATAATATATGTCAAGCAGTAGAGTTCATCCATGGTGAGTACCTTCCCATCCCTTTGGCTCCCTATTTTTATTAGTTTGTTGAGTTACACTACTGTTGAACTTTCTTCACCTTAATCCTGGCCATTTATGGCATTTTTGTTGTGACATCACAGTCACTTACCATCTTTGTCCGAACAAAGGAACTATGAACACAGTTTCCATCATATAAATGAGAGTCTTGAGGGTCAAAGTGTCTAATTTATGGGTTGACATAGATATTTGAATAATCAAATTTTATGTTTGAGAGTAGACAAAAGTACTTTAAACTACAGGTTTATTAAATTAAAAGTATTTACATATTCAAATGTCATGTCATGGTTAGGAAAAGTCAACAAAACTGTGGCCCAATCAAATATTCGTTTGATCCACTAAATTGTGATTATGTCACTTAATATGGTATTGAGGGAGTACATTTATTAAGTTGCTGGCCTCCTATTTGGATATAGTACTTTTTGAGGTATCTGTTACTTTGTTTATTGACTTTTTCTCTTTGTTGCTTCCTGTGGGAACAAGTAACGATGAGCACAAAAGTCCACAAAAGTTGGCCCTGGTTTCACAATTTTCTATGCTTTTCCTCTTGTATTCTATCCGCTTCCTTCTTACCTAATCAAGATTGAACCTCTACACCTTTCCCCCCGGCAGAAATTATAGAAATATCCAAAAGATTGCTTAGAGTACCCTGCCAGAGGAGGGTTTACAAGTAGGTTAAGCCTTAAATAAACTCTTCTTGTCTGTCTTTGAAGAAAATGCTTCCAATGGACAAAGTACATACGTGCACTGCAAGGCTGGTCGAGGACGCAGCACGACCATTGTCTTATGCTACTTGGTGGGTAAACTAAGACTCGTTTGAATGAATTGTTGGAAGATCACTTTACCCATTTTCTTTCTAAAGTTTCTTTTGCTTTGTAGGTTAAGTACAAGCAGATGACACCAAATGACGCATATAACTATGTGAAGTCAATTCGTCCAAGGGTGCTTTTGGCCTCTACCCAGCGACAGGTCTCAGAGATTTGCCTCATATTTTGATCTTTTTCTCTTAGATGCATGATTCTTCTCCCTTAATGGAGATTGATGGTAGATTCTCCAGTTGACTTGAATTTTATCTTTCTGGCTATTGTTGCTGATTCTGTTTTTCCACTAATAATCAGGCTGTCCAGGATTTCTACCATCTCATGGTGAAAAAGACATATGGTTCTAACCCCTTGACTAGTATGATCCCACGGAGCTCAAAGTTGTTGGCTAGACGAAATTTGCTAGCCTTCGATGATGGTGCTGTAGTTGTGATAACCGAATCAGATCTAGATGGATATGATTCGAGCCTGGACTCTAGGGTGGCTGGATCTGATATTTGGGCTGATTTGAATTTGATTTACAGGGTTCGGGTTGCTGGTGGGGCAGCCTTAGGAAGACTGTCCTGTATGTGGTTACGTTGCCACACTGACCAGAAGATTCCGAATCAGAAACTGAATGCAGAGAGCAAGCAGCTGGAAAGTTTTACCGTAGATATACATGTGTTTTCTTAAGTTTAAAAGGTTGTACATATTTCTTCTGTATATAAAGATGCCTACTGTTTCAGCTTTTCTCTACCAAAAAACCTTGACGTTCTCAATGTAAATACGATATACTTCTCAAGTTGCAAATGAGAAGTTTATGAGTATTGTACATATAGCTCTATTGAAAATTTCGACTTCCCTGTACCCTTTCTACCTCTTAGAATATTTTCCGGTTCTTGAAACGGGGGCATTTGTCACCCATCAAGAGAGGAACTTGGGGAAAATGGAGAAAAAGGAAACGGAGAGGAGTCTCCCCCCTTAACTATCTATCTGTACATACAAGTTTTCATAATGGACATACCCAAAGGGAACAATCAACTTGTTATTAACTAACTAATCTTCATATCTAACCAAAACGCCATGATATTAATATATTCTAAACCCAAAATGATCTAAATTAATGAGATTACTTGAAGACACTTGAGTAGTAGTAGTTTTTTATTCTCCATTGTCCACAACAAGAACTTTTTTAATCATGGACCACTTGAGCAGCAGCTTTATTCCTTTGTGCTCCATCAATCAAATATGGGACAACAAATTGTTGCATTTCTTGAATATCCATACCAAGGTGATATCCTGGTAACTTTATGAACTTCACTTTTCCTGCTTTATCCAATGTTTGTAATCCAAACAAATCCTCTACATAAAGATTAGTCTGCCCAAAAAAAGTAAATAAATTATCTCCTATAATGTAATAAAGTTATTGATTCTTCAAAATTTGAATACAACTGACAACAAAACGTAATTCCACGAGTGAGGTATGAGAAGGATGGTATGTACACAGTCTTATGAGAGGCAGTTTTCGATAAATATGTTACCTGTTGTGGTGGCAAAATTTGAGAGTAGCTTCCATCTTGATTAAACCCAAACCAAGAACTTTCTCTTGGAATTATCACATTATCATTTTCAAACTGTAAAGAATATTAAAAATAAAATGGTATTTAATTATTTAGTAAGTAAATTATTTAATTATTTATTGGAGTAGTATTATTATTATTAAAAAAAAAGAGAGAGTAAAAATGTACCATGATAAGGACAAGGTTCTGTAGGCTAGTGAAACGTTCCTTATAAATTGGATTAGTTGCATTAGGAATTTCATTATTAAGCAGTGGCAAATATCTACAACCTCGTAAATATCCAGCAATATCCTGAGGGAAAAAAAAAAGAATGATTTAAATAAAAAATATTTAAATTTAAATAAGAACTAACAATTAAGGAAAAAAAAAAAAGAATTACTCACATTTGGAAGCTTGGTATAGCCACTAGGAGCATAATGAGTCTTAAGATTTGCAGATTAATCAAAACTGATGTGTTAGAAAATAATTTCTTGAAAAACATTATTATAAAATAAATTAATATTAGCATTTGAAAAAAGTATACTTGGACATAGTCAGAATATATTCCCATTCCAGAGATACCTCCAGCACACCAAGGGCTACCCTATCAATAATTAACAACAAAAATATTTTTTTCAAGTTAGTTTAATTAATATAAACGGATTCATATTTAGTATTCTAACTCGAGACTTCTGGTCAGTAATATTAATGTTGTAACAAAATTACATACAGCGCAGGCAGGAGCATAAGCAACGCCAGCATTAGGTCCAGCAATTGAGATAAAGTTCTTGACCTGTGCCACAATTTAGTTCCAAAATTTAAAAAAGTATGAAAAAAAATCACAAAATGATGAAATAAATAATATAAATCATAATATATATATATATATTGTTAAAATTCTCACTTGAGGTGCTCCATCACAGAATTCTATTAGCCCTCTGGCTACCATATTTCCCTGGAAAAAAACATGAATACATAAATAAAATACAGAATGACACATATTATTATTTAAAGAAGAGAAAATTATTAAAAACACTTTTTGAACTTGGCGCATGCTATTAGTTTTATTTTCAAACTATTAACAGTCTTAAAAACACCTCTCTATTTGACTAACTTAACTAAAATACACCCCTAAACTATCACAAGTGTTAAAAATATCCCTTAACTTGACATGAATTTAGGGGTGCATTTAAGTTCAGTTAGCCAAGTAGAGGGTGTTTTTAACTCTATCAATAGTTTAGGGATGAAACTAATTCTTGCTAATTTTAGGGATATTTTTAATTCTTTTCTCTTTAAAAAATAAAATAAAAATAAAGGGAGACACATTTATAGGATTAATTACATGAATAATAGGATTTTTAAATATTACAAATATGAAAGTTTATTTTACATATATAATAATTTTAAATCATCAGAAATAATAATCATAATCCCTAGTTTAATCAGATTACCTTAAATTCAGAAATTCTTTTTAATCTTTGAATAAAATATCATAAAAAGAATACCTAATATTTCTCTCTCTGTATAGTCTATATATATGGAATAGTTATTCATAATATAAGTTTATGAAATACTTATTTATGGTATAAGTTTATCAAATACATATCACGGTATATAAACTATTTACATCTAAAATATACCATATATTTTTACGGTGTAAATATATAATTTGTGGCAACGTATTCAATATTATGCATATTAATTACACCATGTATAAATTTATTTCACATATTTATATAATTACACATCATTATAATAACGTGTTTATATGATTTATTTATTATTTCGTATTTTAAAAAAATATTTGTTTTCCCTTCAGAAGAATTTACCTGTGATAGACCAACTAAATTGTAACCTTGTTGAACTTCATTCATTCCCTTCACCTGCAATTCAAGTCACATTCAGATTTCTCTATATGTTTCTCTTTTCTTCTTTTTTTTTTTCATTTATTTATTATCATTTTACTAAAAAGCACCTAAAAAAAAAGAATAATCTAGTGGAAACTGAATACCTTTTCACAAGCAATTTGAACCTACAAGTAGAGCATGGGCAAAAAAGAAAGGCACAGATTACAATTCACAAAATAATGAAAATCACTACTTTTTATTTTATTTTATATATAAATCAACTTTAACCTGATTTAACAGAGGTATAGTGTAGGAATCATACGCTCCGTTTCCAATTTCTCTGTCAAAAAGGGGGAAAAATTAAAACATATTCATAAAATTATTCTAGTAACAATAATAATAACATAAGAAAGTATTAAGCAATTATCAAGTATGTTAATAATAACGAGAAATTAACTTATATATACTGACAATAGAACACAAAACTATGTATTTTAGAATATTGTTTCATGCATGAGAAGGGGACTACTTTGAATAGGAAAAAGAAAGTATTAGAAGTTAAAATTGAAAAAGAATATAATATTAATAATATATTAAGCAATTTTATGAATAGAGTTTGAGAAAATAAAATGTACGCATATTTTACGTCTATCTTTAATAAGGCAAATATTAAGTTGCTTTTAGCGTTCCTTAGCTCAAACAAAAAAGTTTTTAAAACAACACAATATAATGCACTTTGAAAAATACAAGATTACACGATCGCTAAATACTACTACTAAGGAGTTATTTAGTGTAAGGCATAAGATAAAATAATTTCGGGATAAAATACTTATTTTATTAGATGTTTGGTTGGAGGTATTAGGTAATTCTTGGATTATTTATCCCACAATTTTTATCTTATTAATGAGATAAATTATTATAGATATATAATCAAATAACTTATTCTATAATAACTAATATCAAAATTAATTATTCCAAAATAACTTGTTCCCAACCAAACGAGCTCGGAAAAACTGAGAAATAATATTTAGATAATAGACAACATACAAGCAGTAACCATTAGATCCCGACAAGAGACTGAGTTGTGACGTGTAAAATGTACTTCCTGCATCGTTGCAAGACTGTCCTAGCCCTGCCATGAACAAAAAATAAAATCATAATCGTATATTTTTTCAGCGATAACATATTCAGTATAATTTCGAGAGAATAAAGTATACGTAGATTTTAGCTTTACCTTAGAGGTGAAAAAATTATTTTCAATAAACCTCGATTCAACAAAAAATAATTCAAAGCCGTTCAAAGAAACATACAAGAAATATCATATAGTAAAATGATAGTCGAAGTAACGTAAATAACAGATATATAGTAACAAAAATGACAATATATATTACCATGCAATAATATGAAAGGAGTAGAAGAAGAAAAACATATGGAATAGAAGATTGAAATGACAAAGATAATGAAATTTTGTGAAGATAAATAAGCCATTTGAGCTTTTCTTTTATTATTCCCCAAGTATAATTGATTCTTTTCTATCTTTAAAGCTTTTTGCAAAAGAAGAAATGGAGAAAATCATGTACTGCAAAGTTTTAGATTCTTTTAAGCTGGATATATACTGTATTTCTGAAGCAATTATTGTGTAGACAAAAAAGTTGAAATTTTTACTTTATTTGTCTTTATAATTATTGTCAATTTTTTTTTTTGGGATGAGTCTGATTTGGCAATTTTGGATTTCCCATTAATCTACTTGATTTTTTACCTTGTAAATTGTAATCATGTCTAATTCTTAAGGGTATTTTTGTTGGTAAATTATTTTTATTAGTATGTCAAAAAGAATTTAAAAACAGTATATTTGTAATATCTCTTTTTAAAAGAATAATTATATTTACTAACCATAATTAAGGGGTATTAAAATGATATATTTTTGGTCAATAGTGATGACCAAAGGTTTACTTTGAAATTGTGAATTAGATGAGTTATTTGCATTAATTGGAAATGGAAATTGTCTTTCAGTTTCTTTTCTTTTAAATGGCCTCTTTATGGCCTTTAATTCTTAAAGAACGTTATTTTGTTTTGGATTAGTAGAAAAGAATATATTTTTTTTCTATTGTTGGGTTTATTTGAAAGTAATCTTTGTTAGTTTCTGGTTCCTAGTTTACGCTAGAAGAGCTTGTCGAAGCCCGAGGGATACACCAAGTGAAATATTCTTAAGAACAATGCCATAGACACACCTCAAGCGTTAGTTTTTCCATGATTTTCAATAATTTTTGACATTTTTTTTTATTATTAGGACATCTATCTTTTTTGATAAATGAAGATAAAGAAAATAAGAAAATAAATATGGTTAATGATATATATATATATATATGTGCATTTTATTTCTTATATTTACTTCACTAAATAGGAGGGATTGACCTATTTCATGTATCTTCAAGTAGCAAAAATTAACTATAGGAGTGATTAAAGCTATTTTATTGCAACTTAGAAAAGCAATTGAAAATGTTTCATTGAAAATAATATCTTTATCTTCACAAGATAATGGTATGATTGCGTACATATTATGTACTATATACCACCCTCTCCAGGCTCGCTTGTGAGATTATACTGGATATGTTTTTGAAAATGTTTCAAATTGATAGCGGTTCGTCAATTTAAAGAGCCAAATATTGTGTATGACTTTCTAAAATAATTTATGTTTATAAGGTATTTAATCCTTGATAAAAGTAATCATCTTAAATCCTAATGGCAATATGTGTTTTCCAGATTAAGTATTAATTATTGGTATTCTAATCTTTTGTTGGACATAGAAAAATTATTTCATGAATTGTTAATTTGTTATTGATTATTTTTTCTTAACGATTAAACAAGAATCCTTTAAATAAATATAACAGTGTATTTTTAATTAAATTGATATGTAAAACATTGTTTTCTAATTGGTTAAAAGATTGTTGTTTAACATGAATTCTACTCGTTGCATACCTTAATCCAGTGTTGTACAGATAATGTTAGTTATTGTGGTCTGAACAGCAAATTCTCTTACCTATGAATCCCAAAATACCAATAGAGGACCAAAAAACTACTCGACCTCATACATTTGTAACAAGGACAATGGTATTATTGAAACTTGCTTGTAACATGAATAACACCCGTTGACATTCTATGTGCACCCTTACGTGAACCAGTACAAAAGTATAGAAGGCAACATAATTGCTAACAATGATATCTAATATTAGTATATCCATGGCAATTTGCAAGAGTTGAAAATTTTGGCACATATATTTACATACAGAGTCAGTAAGACAACATCAAGCTTACAATCAAAGCCTGTTTATATTTCAATGAAGTCATATATCGTGGTCATCAACTACCAAACCACCAAATCAAGCGTCAAAGGACCATTCATTCATCTATGGTCAAGCCAACTAGTTCCGCGAAGAAGGTTTTGACAGGTGCAGGCCATTTATAAGATGAGGAACCTTCAAAAGTAAAAATACTTGATGCATCATCTTGCAAATCATGCAATGCCACGTGTTCCACATTTGCAGAGCTCCCGTCTGTTGATGCATCCCCTGCCAAGTATGGAACGACATGCTTTTTCATATCACTGGAAGAAATTTGAAGATGATTCCCAGCTACTTTGACATATTTCACCTTCCCAGCATCGTCCAAGGTTTTTAAACCGATCCAATCCTCAATATAGAGCTGAGTCTGTCCAAACAAACGGAAAAATCTCATTGCTTAAGATTGAAGCACAAATGTAGAGGGAAACAATGTTTCTTTTCATAGATTGTCAAGCTCAGTTTTCACAGACCTGAAATGCGGCTAACTACTAGGACCATGTGGTACGGGCAAAGTGTAAGGATGGAACTATGTAAAAAAGAATGAGGTGTGAGACAGATGTAAGACTTTGTCACAGCTGATTAGCAAGAAACATGACCAGACTCCAGCGGGAAGTTGGACCAATCATTTCCGTATTATTATACATAAAGAAAAGGGGATGTCTAATATTGCAGAATAGAAACTCTAGAGGTAACTCCTTGGAATGATGCTAGCCCTGCTGACATGATTGAATTATAAAGGCCTAGTTCTAGATCAAAAGCAACGAATTGATTCTAATTTGATACATGTTGAATTGAAATAGCGAGAGTTTTGCACATCTAATAGGGTCTACTTGAATATAAAAAATAATGTTATCTCTGGTAGCTTCTCATTTATGTTGAAGTGGTTTACTTCTGTTTTGTTTAAAATAGCCAAATGCAAGGCATAAGTGGCAGAAAGACTTGCTCAAACAATATGGAGGAGCAGAAAGGTCTTGGAAGAAATGGAGGCTTACCTCTAAGTCTTGTGTGATAAAAAGATACAGCCTAAATTAAAAGGTAAGTTCTATATTGTGTCTTTAGAAGATGCATGTTGCGGAAATGAGGACGTTGAGATGGATGTATGGGCATACTAGGAGCGACAAGATTAGGAATGAGGTTATTCGAGAGAAGGTGAGAGTGACCTCTGTGAGCTGTGGCAGACAAGACGAAGGATGCAAGAACTCTGATGATTTGAACATATGAAGAGAAAGTGCGTTGATACCCCCAATATGAAGGTATGAGAGGTTGGTTGTCAAAAGTACGCAGTGAGGTAGAGGTATGACGAAAAAGTAGTGGGGCGAAGTGATTGGACAAGAGATGGCACAACTTCATATTACCGAGGACATGACTCTAGATAGGAAAGAGTGGAGGTAGCGTATAAGAGTATAGGGTTAGTAGGGGTAGAGTGTTGTTGTACTTTGAAAGGCTTAGGCTTGTTAGTGCATATCATGGTGCTAGTTGTGTAGTAGTATTGTACTCCGAGGCTTATGCTTATTAGTTTATGTCATAGGACTAGTTGTGTTCTTGTAAATCTTGCCATATGTTATTTATTGTGTTTGGAGTATCACACTTTGTTTGCTATCATTTGTTTCTTTCTTGTAGACCTTATAATGCTTTTCGTATTGTTATGTTTTATTCATTATTTTCTTCTGCTGCTATTAAAATTTGATGCATTTGAGCCGGGGGTCTTTCGGAAACAACCTCTCTACCTTCATAAGGTAGTGGTAAGGTCTGCGTATACTCTACTCTACCCTCCTCAGACCCCACTAAATGGGATTTCACTTGCTAATATCTTGATCCCGAGGCTTTTCATATTTGTTCTGGAATCACAATAAAATGGATTTTAAGAATCAATGAAGCTAAATTTCAAAGTCAAAGCTGAGCATAGTACTTTCAGGTTCAGCCAAGATTAACTAGATCTTATTCTTGGCTTGATTCACGTCTACCTAATTGCACAGAACCCAACCGTATGAAACTCTTACCTTGATGGCAATTGTAGAAACACTTCATTGCCCTTGCCCCTCTGGTTTTGGCATCAATGATAAGTAGAATAGGAAAGGTGGCTAACACAACCTCTACATAGTAAGTTTCCTTCTACCTATATAGTCTATTCAGAAACACAAGACACGCCTATCCAATTCTCAATGGTCACAGAATACAATCCTACAAACTAGAACAAGCAAGCAATGGTAGATTATGGTATATGCAGTATCCTGGGTACTATTTCTGGATGACGGAGGTAAAGAATATGAGAGGGAGGAGAGTAGGAGAGGGAGAGAGAACAAAGAAATTGATCACAGGTTAAAAAGGAGGAGGAGATCTAATCCTCTTTCAATGATAAGTGATACAGGATGGTTACTCATATGACTAATTGCAGGTTGGAGGTACGAAATCATCAGAGAAGATACGACATAAGTAGACCAAGTGATAGTGTTTATGTTAACACTTGGAAGAACAGTGAGCAGCAAGGAGGTGGTGGTATAATCCAGAAGTAGATATCTTGTCATCATCGGAACATTTAACCAATCCATACATTGGATTGTCAATTACTCCCTCTGTCCATTTTATGTGGATTGTCGACAAGGAAAAGGTATCGCTGTTTTGAGGGACCAAGCATATTGACATCTCATTGAACTTCTAGAGGAAAAGACAGGAAATTTATTAGTATGAAAATAGTGCATTTGTCAAGGAAATATTATATATACAAACAGACAATGCACGGGTTTGGGTTCTTCTTGGGTATCATATATATGTAAAAAACATAATATTGAGAGGGTGTGTCTTGTGTCTGTAATGGCAGTAAAAGTAATATAAATTAAACATTTCTCTTAACCAGATTTCACATCATACCTTCTGTGCTGGCAAAATAGGTTCAAAGGCTCCATCTGGATAGTATCCAAACCAAGAAGTCTCCTTTGGTATCAAAACAGTATCATGTTCAAACTGTGAATAAGAAGGCGATAGAACAAGGGAAAGAAGACTGATGTTACCATAATTGCAGCAAATTGTGGTAATCTGACACGAATTAAAATAAAAATAGAATGCAATGGCAGGATTACAAACCATGACAAGGACAAGATTCTCCAAGCTGCTGAACCGTTTCTTATAGGTGGAATTTCTATGACCGGGGATTTCATTGTTAAGCTTTGGGAGAAATCTGCAGCTTTTCATATACCCAGGAATATTCTGTGAAGAGAGAGATTTATGTTAAGCTTCCAAACCTGAAAGATTGGTAAATAAATTTTTGCCTAACTACCTTTCCTGCACAACTTCCAAAAGAAGGAAACACAAATTAATTTACTTTTGATACCATATTTTAAACACACGGAACTTCACATTTTCATGGCAGTCCCAGCGGAAGAGCCATCACCCTCTTTTAGCATTTCTTTAAACATCCAACCGCACTATTCTTTGATTTCAAATTTGGAAGAACAAATATCACAAAATAAAACAAATAGAATTAGTTAGTTAAATGGTTCTAAAATTCTTTTTCCTCATCTTTGCTTCACCCACATCCTAGCTAAAGTCCCAAAATACAGCAGCCGCCAGCTGCCTCTTCCTTCTTGAATTACCTCAAATCACCATATTACCAACCTATTTACTGAAAATAAAAGTCACCAGCACATGTGCATAGAGATAGTCAAAAAAGCACCTACGCACACAGTAGTCCTCCTCACTCCATCTGTCTCTATTACTATGTCTTAATCATACACACAGAGCATTAACCAAGAGAATGAAAAATGCAGAGAAAAAACTCATTAATTATTTTCTTTTGATAAAATCACAAACCAAGATCCTACCTTCCCTATGCCTCCCATTTCAGTCTTATCCCCTATCCGTTCAAACCACAACCAATGCAGTCAACTCCTCTCTACCCTTCAATGAACTTGTGTGCTTCTCTTCAAACAATAAGTGGTATAAAATAGAGAAACAGAGAAGAAGACATCTAGAATAGATAGGATGAGTGATATGAATTTTGTAGTAATAAGCTTTGTCCCTTATCAAAGTTGTAATTTTTTACTGTTACAAGTCTTTATGATGATTCGAAATTTGATTTTACACAGTCCACTCCCATCGAAATGCAGAGTAGAAGCAAACTTGTGAAATTGAGTTTACAGTCCACTCCCACAAAAGTGCAGAGAAGAAGCTTAGTTGTGAAGCCACTAAAAAGTTGTCACAGGATTGTTTGCTCAGCAACTTATGACAATAAACAATGGGAAATGCAGTAATAATGCCACTTACATTTGGGAGCTTGAGATACCCACTAGGAGCCAAGTGAGCCTGCAATTCAAACATTTATTATACCAAGCATGTCAAACAAGCCGTGGTAAATAAAACTAAATCAAAACCTCATAATACCTGGACAAAATCTGAGTATATCTCTGACTTGATTAGATTATCAGCAATTATGCAAAAAATGCCAGACTGCAAAACGAATATGAAATCAAGAACGATGCAAAAAATACATGAAGGGGAATTTACATGATTTGGCGATACGAAAAACTATAGATCAACCTTGTTACCCCCTGATAAGGCATACTTTGGTTGTATTTCCCCTTAATAACCATCATCAAGTAGCTAAAACACTGCCTAGGATGCTTTTATTGACTTTGCCAAAGGAAGAACGAAAAGGACCTCATGAAAGAAGAATGCTAGCTCGAAGGACAATGCTAGCAGCAGTAAGAAGATATCCAAAAAGAAGAAGCCTTACATAATTGTCTTATCCAGCACTCAGAAACTACCAAATAAACTTGTCTTATTGAAAGATAAATAGCAAATGATTGTATAAACTATACAAACACTTACACCACAGAGAGGAACTGAAGCAGTGCCAGCATGGGGTCCCCCTAAGGAAATAAAATTCTTAACCTGTCATAGAAGCGAGCACAAATATTTATTATTGAAATTTCTCAAGTCCAGCAAATATAAGGCCTAGACAGACAACAACAGTAACATGTGGAATCAATAATATAAAGAAAAGACACGTGAACACTAAGAAACTCCATGTTTCTCTCTCCTATTTCCCTCTTTGGAAAGCCTAGATCCGAAACTTCCCACTCAACATAATCTCCAGTGAGAATGCAGATTAAAAGGTTGGAAAGCAGCAAACTTGACCTCCTCAGTCCTTAGGGAGTCAATACATCAATCCGTTCCACCAACTGTGATAAACAGGTAGATGAATACTAGTGTTCCTGGCTGTCTTTTTTCTTTTTCTTCATTTTCCATATGCATATCACATCATACGATTACTTCAACAATTAGAGATTGCGTTATAGACTAAATAGCAGAGCCCAACACAAAAGAGTGACCTAATTAGGTAGGAGCCCATTTAACCTATAAACTCACTAGTATTTCTCTGTTTAATCAATGAGGGACAATTGCACAGAACAGGAAGGGAGGACTAGCTACTGGCATATTAAGGATCGAAAGAAAGACTGGAACAAATTTCTGATCTTATGCAATGTATGTACTGGACTTTCTCCAGAAGCACAAACACAAAAAGAAATTCGCTAGGCAACAAACTGAGAATTAGTTCCAGCAGTGATTGTTGGCAGCAAATTCAGAAGAATGACTTCTACTGATGGTGGAGAACATTGAAGTGCCACGTAGGCTGTTTTTATAGAGGAGGAGGACAAGGTGAAGATAAGAACAGGAACTGGAAAACTAAGATTCTGTAGAGTATTGAGCCTAAGATTTTTTTTTCAATAATTTTTTTTTTATGATATTGGTGTTTGGGCTAGCTTTTGAGCACCTCGACTATTCCACTGGATACCTGAGAATTCTCGTACAAGTTTTCAGAGAACATTATTACATTTGACAAGTGAACCCAAAGGGTCTTCATTCCCATGGTTCTTTAGTTTCAATATTCCACTAACCTATTATGAGTAATGAACTTACCATGAGATTTCCATGGTTCATAGGTTGATTTATACTAATACAGCGGCTAACATATATCACACAGAAATATACATCAACATATGCAGCAAGAGCTGGGTTGAAATGACTAGAATAAGAAAGATCTGACTTTGACTTCAAGAAGCAAATAAAATTGGAAGTCATCTTCATCAGATGCATATCAATTGGAATTACATGCAAAAAGGTGAAAACCTGCTCTAAGCTTTTTTTCCCCTACCTGTGGTCCTCCTTCACAATATTCCACAACAGCTCGGCCAATTAGGTTACCCTGTCACATAAGCAGATGAGTAGTGAGTACACTGTCTATGCAACCAAAAACCAGATGAATCCAAAATATTGCATCACATGCATTTACTTTCCAGGTGAACAATATTGTTATGATACCATGTATCTTACATGATCCTAAAGTTATTAGTTTCAGATGTTTGCTATGAGCTAGGTCAATTTGCCCACTTACAGGCTTAGTTCAAGGATCATACTGGTCACCTACAGCTTATATGGATTGAACAAATCCAAGTGGGATTACTTAAGAATGATTCTGTTTATTCTCTCTTAAAATATTTGGTTCAAATAGAATTCTTAAATTTATTTTGTTTGTTACCTGTCTCCCCTAATTTATATTCATTCAATCTAAGAAGTGCAAAAATATAGAGTTAAAAACCTTCTGATTGACATACGAATATGGTACTAAGTAATGGAAAGATACACCCAATAAAGTAGTGCACAAATTTACAAGATGCAGTTTCTTTAAATAACCTGTGAGAGACCAACTATGTTGTAACCATCTTGGAGTTCTTTCATTTTCTTAACCTGTATGGAAAGTTTATTTTTGTCAGAGAATAAAACAAATAAGCGAGATTGGCCACAATAAAACAATTAATTGACAGAGCTCCCTCACCTTGCTACACACTACATCAGCCTGCACATGAAAAGAACAGATCAGAACTAGGTTCTGAAAATATTTCCCAAGACAACTACTAGCATTTAGATTTTAGTGCAGAGTCATTACCTGATCATCTAAAGTCATAAACCAGGAGTCCCATGATCCATTTCCAATTTCCCTAGAGAGGAGAGTTCAAATATAGCGCAAATACTAAGTTACATAACCACACAAAAGAAATTAAGCAGAGTTATGAGCATATAAAACAAATAGGTAATTTTGTAGGACATGGTCCATAAAACAGAATCATATCAACTAAGACTCTGTATAGAAATAGAATGCATTCAGCAAGTACAATTCAAAATGTAAATCCTGACCCTGGGCTATACTAATCGGTTAACGCTCTCTTTTGACGAATAACAAGTCATGGTGACATAATACCTTCTTATCAAACCTATCTGAACTTTGGCTTACAGGGAGAACAAAACAAATCTTATTAATAATCTTGGAAACAAATACAACTAATTAAAGACATCATAAGCCATTTTCTTTCTTTTATTTTACTTTTTCTTTTGGTAGGTGGAGAGGGCGGGGAAGTCTTAGGAATGCCTTTGGGAACTTTCTAACCCACTTTGCTAATTATCAGGCAGCTTTAATCACACATCAATCTTTTTTTGATAAGTGAAAGTCAAGTGATCAACTGAGCATGATTTCAAAGAACAACCACCATCCAGAACTGATTTAAACTCTGGAATGAAGCATAAACTCCTCTGTATCAGAATAATAATGGCTAGCTAAAAGTGATGAATGTTAGTATATTACAAGATATCTCATGACACAACTAATGATAAATAGAGTGAGCACTGAACAATAACTTTTACATTTTATAATTTGTTTCCTTATGTGAGTCACTTATTGAAAAGCTAATCAAATAACAAGTGGGATCTGGGGAGGGTGGTGTGCCATGTGTATGCTGCCTTACTCCTACCTTGTGAAGGTAGAGACATTGTTTCAAATAGACCCTCGGTTCAAGTAAAGTATATCAACATTAAGTATTGAAAGGAAAGCCTATTCAAATAATCAGAAGATTAAACATTATCAAAATGCTTAAGCTGTATCAAACAAACACTAACACAACTAACTAAAGTCATACCAGCAGTCGCATTAATTCAAGAAAAGGAAAAAAGGAACTACTCTCTCCATCCCAAGTTATATGAAACTATTCCCATATGGGACATCCAGATATATTTGACACTATTCCACTAACAATTATTATTCTATACAAATTTAGCCAAGGGTCTATCAGAAATAACAAGGCCTACGTACATACTACCCTCCTCAGACTCCGCTTGTGGAATTACACTAGCTATGTTGTTGTTATACAAGCTTCACACCTTTCAACAATTAAAATTTTAATTTTGATTATTTTCCTCAACTATACATACAAATACAGTGTTACCAGAAATGTTCTACACGCCAAAAAAGATTATATGCCAAATAGTTAAACTAAGTACAGCCACTAAACCAATTGTTAAGAAAGGAACAATTACAAGCAATATCCTTCAGATTTGGACCATTCACTTAGCTCCTCTGTGAATCTTTTGACTCCACGGTGGGAACACTGATCTCCAATTCCTATAAATCCCAAAAAAAAATTTAATCTTTTTAATTAAATAACACTAACAGTAAAAATAAGATGAGAAAGAAAAGAACAAATCAATACCATGGAGAACAATGAAGGGAACAGAAGACGATATTGGAACCCCAATAAGGATCAAGATGAAGAAGACTAGTGATGAAGATGAAAATTCACGATGACCCATCAAAATAGTTTCTTGAAAAGTTTTCTTTTTTGGGGGTCAAATATATTTTCACACAGTCCCTTCTCTCCAGGAACTTTTGCTGGAAAACTGGTAGTGTTTTTTTGGTGGATTCGTATATGAACTGAAAAAACAAAACAATAATAAGAGAGGATAGCTAAATTTTCTGAGCCACCTAATCACAGTCCAAACGAAAAAAAATTAATCAACTTTTTCAATGTTCAAATGAATTTAATTTTTTTTTCATATTTATCCTTTTATTTATTGAAATTTTATATTTTTTTAGTAGATAATTACACCACATATTTATAATTTCACAAGAAGAATAGCGAAAAGTATAATTTAAAATTTTGTATTTAAATATTTTTTTAATACATAAATATTACTTCACAAATTCAATTAAAATGAGACGGAGAGGGTAGGTGATTTGTCGCTTTCTTGTTCTTTCTTCATTCTTCTACAATTAACTGTAGAGTGGTGACAATAAATCATTATTGCTTATATTTTTAATTAAAAGAATACGTGTTTAATTATTTTTTCCCCTCAAAATTAAAATACACAGTAGTAACTGAAAATTGCAGTCTTGATCTTTTAAGTTATGTTATATCTCATCTTGGCTGTACTTAATTTCACTTTTATCGAATATTTATTATTTAAAATCTTATTTTTTTTAAAAAAAAAATTTAATTTAATTTTTTTTCTAATATCCGATGAATTAACTTTGAAAAATAATCTTAGTAAAAAAATTAAAATGATGAAGAATAATTTGAGGGAGTATCGTGCAAGATTGCTAGGTATGGAGCTACTTCAGTGATGGTAGGAATGGAATGTGATGCACATGACTTTTTTCCCTTCAAATTAATGTTGTGAAAATATTATGAACCATATTCATATTAAAAAAAATAAATTTATTAAAATTATTTATTTTTGTTTTTTAAATTCATATCTTATTTAAAAAGACGATAAAAAAAATACTCACAGAGTATTTGTCTAATTTAAAAAATAACAAATGTAAAATAAAAATTTTCCTTCTATAATTTTGTATGCATTTCTTAAGACTATATCTTACAAGTATACAAGTTATGAGAAATGTTATAAAATGAATTGACATATCAGCAAAGTAAAAATAAAAAATAAAAAAGGAAGATTTTGTTATGTAATACTAATAGATTAATACATAATATATCTCACAAATAATATTCTAAAATTTTCCTATATTATAAATGACTTTTATAATAAAGTTACGAATTAAATAAAGAAGGCAAATTTTGATGAGATTAAATTATTATGCTATAGAGGTCTAAATAAAAATACGCTTGAAATTTTTTTATAACTTAATACATTGTATATTAATGATTAGAATAGATTTTTTTTAAAAAAAAACTTTACATACATAATTAATACTACTACTTTCAGCCCAATAAAATTGGACTTGTATAAATTATGAGAAACTTAAAAGCAATTATTTCTTTGACTATATGATTTATTCAAATAGAAAGACAGTAGGAGAAGGTTCGTGACAAGCCATTTTCTTCCTTCCTTCAGTCAAGTAAGCAGAAAAACCCTAGTCGGTGAGTTTCTTCTTCTCATTGAACTTTTTGACCTTCTGAAGAAATTTGTGTGTTGCATCACGTTTGTTTCAGTTGATTTCTTGCTTTTGAGTATTTTGGGTAGTCATAGAAATTCTTTCTTGGGTTTGTTTCTATATACAGAATTTGATATCACAGATGTTTAGTCTTGATAAAACTTCAGCTGTTGTACAAAAATTCAATTTTTAATGACTTTCTTGCCACAAAGATTCAATCTTTAATGATGGTGTTGCTACAAAGATTCAATTTTTAGTGATGTTCTTGCTACGAAGATTCAATTTTTAGTGATAGTCTTGCTACAAAGATTCATTTTCTAGTGACGTTCTTGCTACGAAGATTCAATTTTTAGTGATGGTCTTGCTACGAAGATCCAATTTTCAGTGATGGTCTTGCTACAAAGATTCGTTTTTTAGTGATGTTCTTGCTACAAAGATTCAATTTTTAGTGATGTTCTTGCAACAAAAATTCAATTTTTAATGATGCTCTTGCTTCTTTTTTCTCTTCTTATTCTAGAACTTTACTGAGGTTAGTGATCAATTAGGGCTTTGAGAGGCTCTAATGGATAGTATTGTAGATGCACTGAACAGTGCATATCAAGACTTCGTTTCAGCATCAGCTGCAGTACTTGAATCAAAGGAGAGCTCAAATGGTCAGAAAACAGCAGCAACTGATGTTGCATTAGAAAACTTTAAGCAAAAATGGGAGTTGTTTAGGGTTGCTTGTGATCAGGCAGAGGAGTTTGTGGAGTCAGTTAAGCAAAGAATTGGCTCCGAGTGTCTTGTGGATGAGGCTACAGGCACTGTTTCAGGGAAGCCTGGACAATCAGCTGCAGGTGGCCTTCAACCCATTAGTGCTGTTAGGTTGGAGCAGATGAGTAAAGCTGTCAGATGGCTAGTGATAGAACTGCAACATGGTTCAGGAGCAAGTACTGCTTCAGCAGTACATCCCAATCCTTCTGCTCCCTTTGATGCCAGATTTTCTGAAGATGCAGCTCAATAGGTATACTGAAATCTTGCTGATACTTCCTATCCTCTTTGTTTTCGTAGACTATGTTAAATAATCTGGAAACAAATTTGTATTATTTAGTGAACTATTTGTAAAAAGCTTTGTGTCCTAGACTTGAGGTAAATAAGTGAACATTCCCTTGGAACAGAAACTGATTCCTATGCAAGTGCTTCTATTACATTTTATTTGTAAGTGCTTATTTTTCCATGTTTTCCCTCATAGTAACTATTTGCTTCAGTTGTGTCTATGGGAGGGAGGTGATTAGGCATGATATGACAAATCTTCAGCTTACCGAGGACATGACCTTAGATACGAGGGTATGAAAGTCGCGGATAAGGGTAAAAGGTTAGTAGGTAGTTGAAAATTGTCTTATTACTAGCCTATTCATGTCTTTGGCTGGGTTAGAGCTTCGTGTCAGTTGTAGTTTAAGCATACTCATCTAGTCTTTGGTTTTTGTTATCTAATATCATTTGTGGTCTATTGTGTTTAGGTGATTGCATCTTGTTGTTATAGTTACAGTTCCTAGCATATATGCTCCACATTACTTTCCTTTTTGCTGTCATGTTTTTCTTTTTATTACTTCTTTGATTTTCCTGAGCCGAGGGTCTTTCAAAAACATCCTCGCTACCTTGGAGTGATTGAGGGTTTGTTGTTGACTTTAACTTCTTTAAAATGTTTGATTTGATTAATTCATGCATGATTGAGGTTCTTTTTTCAGCAAGCAAGATAAAAGACCTGTCATGGTTTTTAAATTTCATATTATTTTTTAAAGATGCTTCATATTGTATGTTTGTTTGGCAAAAGAACATGGTCGTCTTTTCCTATATTTAAGGTAGTATGTGAGTCTTTATGTGGCTTCTAAAGAATTTGTCAGTCCTTTTGTGGACGTCTGACTTTTACGGCTTTTAATTGTATTGATATATGTTACTCCGCGCAAGCTTGTCAATTCAAAAGAATTTCTCTTACTACCTGAAACCTTGCAACACTGTAATGATGCTCGAGCATAAATAAGTTTTGAAAGACTTGTCGATAGACTACTTCAGGATAGTTGGACTTGTTGTCTTATATTTCGAGATATATTCATTGGCTGGCCTTGTTTCAACTTCCAGGTTGATAGAAAAGTATTAGAAGCTAGCAAAACCGCGTTTAGTAGCATCATATGTTATCTAAAATCAGAACGAATCAATTGACGAATCTTTACTTATTAAGCTAAGTTTGACACAACACTTATGATAGACGGAATGGAAACTAGAAAACACATGGTTTCTTTTTATTCTATGCTCATCACTATAAAACGATTGCGTCTGTTTTCAGGTAAGTGTATAGTCTGGTGATCAGCAGGGACAAACAGAAAAATCTTCTGTACCTCAGTAAGCTGCTTAAGTTTTTGATATAAGAAGTCATGTTGTAATGCTGTAGAAAAAATGCTTGGGCATGATGCTTCTCACCCACCTCCCTCCCTTCCCATCTTATGAGAAGATCTGATGAGTATTTTCAAGGCTCCGAGATATACTTTTATTGCAGGCTGAGTTACCTACTGTTGGCATTAGTCAGATCTCAAATACTTGTTCCCTACAAACAGGCTGTACTTGTATGTCTGATATATATAACTATGTTTTCAAACTATTTTTACTTTTGAAGTTTGTTATACAAGTAAATATCTTTGTCGAAAAGGACTCAAAAGTAGGCAGATGTTCATGATATTTATATATTCATCAACGATATCATAGACGATTTATGATTGACTCCCATACGGATATCTCCAAGGTAGCAAAGTGGATTGTTTGGTAATTGTGTTAACCCTGATGAACTCCGTCAGTCGACTTTGGAGACCCCTGGAATTGTTGCAACATTAGAATCGTATGATGCTATGAGTGTAGCAGTATTATTAAGATGCTTTAGCTTACAATTACATCTCAATTTCAAGCAAAAGTTCAGGATGGATACTTAAATGCTTACCATCCATGTTGCTCCATTTAAGTTTCATCGCAGTCTAATATTTAGTAAGGCGACTTAGCTTGGTCCACCATAAGCTTTGAAGCTCGTCTGAATATGATATTATGTTGTATAATAATCTTGAAAACAGCAGTTTAAATCAACATGAACCCCTACAGTGTCTTTGTCCAAGAAAATTGGCTTTATCATGTAAATACCATTTATTGTTCTTTCTTTTAATATATACACACAATGTGATAATATTGTCTTGATAGTAATAATAGTATAATAATGAATGCCTGTTAAATCCAATTATGAAACGGAAATCTGCAACTGGAAACATATACAACATAACATACCCGGTAGAATCTCACAAGTGAGGTGGTGTCTGAAGATGGTAAAATATACGCGGACTTATAGAGAGATTGTTTTCGGATGGAAAAAAGAGGGAAATGAAAAGAGAAGGAACACGACTAATAATAAAAAACAAATAATAGTATATAAATACGATAAAAATAACAAATATAAGATGGATAATGACATTATAGGATATAAAAACATGACTAATCCTACTACATCACAAGACTAGACATCAACCTAACCCTACCACTCCTTTATATCTAAGGTTATGTCCTTTTCACCATATCTTGTTTGATCACCTTTCCCCAATACTTTTATGTATCAGCAGGAAACAATTACATATACACACTCTTTTCATTGATTTTATGCACAGATCCAATGCTTTGAGGCGATTACAATGCTTAAGAGCAACTTCTAAGATAAATTCCATGCAAGTATACATAATGGAAGATTGAAATAAATTCCCAGATTTTGTTGTTTTCAACTGGATATTCAGGGTTGTGACGAGAGCATGTGCAATAAGAATGGCCCATCTAGGCGAGTAGGCGCCATGAACAGCACAAGCACTTTATGTTCGTATGTCACAACCAATCCTATAAGCAATAGATCATGAGTAGCAGCCTCCAACACACTCTTTGCAACATTAGCCCTACAAGCAATAGATCATGAGCAGCCACTGGTGAAATCACTTCTTTGCAAAATTAAGCTATTATGAATTGGTCCCGGGCTCCACAGAAGGTTGCTCATTGGGTTGAGTCTTCCCAGGCAAAATGTGGACACAAATCCGTCACATGGTCAGCTACCCTACTGTTCTTGAGAAGATAAACCACTCAGTAGTTATACCTTCTTCTAACAGGACTCTGCTGGCAGAATTCTGGTCATTGTTCTTGCTTACATCTTCTTTAGTCAAAACTCGTTTTTTTCCCTTTTGTCTTCAATTCATTCAGAGGCTTCAGTTCTTCAACCAGCTTGAATCAATGACTTTGATGTGAATTAGGGAGCCTAAAGAGCCCAGGACGAACATTTGACATCTTATCTTTAAGCCGTAAGGCCACTAGTGATGCCAGTAATTTCATCAACAGCATCTATCCTCATAAGTTTTTAGACTTCAGAGGTGACTTCAGCCATATATACAAGGATTATACTGCCTTGATTATGGAAGAAACTGCATCATCTGTTCTGTTATCAACATAGTGTAATCTATGATAATGTCTGGCTCCATGGAGTTCCGACACACATCATTCTGCTGGTTCTTCAAGCATTGATCTGGAGACTCCGTAGCTGGAGCTACACAGAGGCTGTGGCTGCTTGTCCACCATTGTTGCACAATCATCTTTGTTCAAGACTTCCATCTTGAAAACCATCTAAATTTGCAAATGATGCGTCTGTACAAGGAATACTCTTCGTTTTATCCAGCTCCTCACCAATCATGACATCTCCGTTCTCAGCAAAAACATTGGCTGATGTGATCCCATCAAGAGAAAACAATTGAGTTGCACAAGCGGAGATGGATAATGGGCTGGTTTGCACCTCAACAGAAGGATGTTCCGCAGCAGAACCTATATCTGTGCAAGTGCCAATTTCAGTAGCTACCTGATCAATCTTGCCAGTACTCAAATTTCCTGAGGCAGCACGCGGATGCTGGAGCTCAGCTAGATCATCCACCACACTGACTAATGTGTGTGTTCTATTGCTCACTTTCACCACACCAGGTATGGCAGTAGTCAGCTGAAGTGCTTGTCGCTTCGACTGGCCACTTCCAGGACCAAGTTGAGCATTCAACTGTGCCTGCACCCATACAGCTAGAGAAAGTGCATGATCACGAATCAAAGAATCATGAGGTGGGCAGTGTAACATGTTGACCAGAGCCTGCATATATTGGAACATACTGACGGATGGAGTAATAGACCCTTTGTCACGTAGATATTTCATGCTTTTAAGAATATGCTCGCACAAGTTTCCCATTTTTGCCCAATTACAATCACAAAGTGCATATTCGGAAGCTGGATTCTGAACAACATGCACTTGATTTCGATCTTCCTGATCAACAACTTTCGAATAATCACCCTCAACTACCAAATCCGAATCTGGAATCTGCAAAGATTTCTGCCAAGCTGTTAAGCCACACATCCATTCATCCTTCCAGTATTGTGCAAAATCATCCTTCCCTGAGTACTCATCAAGCCAGAAGTAAGAATGCACTGTAGTACCTAGCTTATCTACAAGCCAATCAGCACGTTGATATGCACTTTTTTCCTTTGCATTCAATAACCTAAGCTTTAATTGATAGTGATAGTACTCCATTGACGAGCACATCTCCTGGCTGGCAAGAGGAAGAGTTCTCAGTGCACTACTCCAGAGCCCTGAGTAGACAAAATCTGTCAGCAAGAGAAGTCCCAAAGAGGAACCAACTAATTTATTAGAGAATTTCAAGCATTTTTGAAAAATAATGTGGTTTTTTCAAAACAAAAAGAATCAAGGCCTTTTAGTAGAAAAATAATAGGCTAGTATGTCCCCTTTAAGTGAGGACACTCAAACTTGAAAGACTGCATGCAAATCCAGATGCAGTTCCTCAATCTATACAACAACAACAACAACAACATACCCTGTGGAATCTCACAAGTGGGGTCTGGGGAGGGTAGAATGTACGCAGACCTTACCACTACCTCATAGAAGTAGAGAGGTTGTTTCCGGGGAACCCTCGTCTCAACAACCCATAAGCAAAATACTAGATATGACGAAATGGAAAGGAAAAGAAATGCATAGGAAGAACAACTACTAATGAAAAAGCATATGATAATATGTAAATACAATAGATTTTAGCACATATGATACAGATAAAGACAACACTCGATATACGGACTCGACACTACCTACTGCCCGCTAGACATCAGCCTTACCCTGCTAACCTATTAACCTTCTACTCTAATTCGCGCCCTCCACTCCTTCCTATCTAAGGTCATGTCTTTGGTGAGATCAAGTCTCGCCATATCCTGTCTAATCACCTCTCCCCAATACTTCTTTGTTCTACCTCTACTTCTCCTAGTGACTCCCAAATCCAACCTCTTGCACCTACTCTCTGCACATGTAATAATTCAAATTAAATGCTTAACAACAGTTAGCTATGTAGTATAAACTGAGAGGTTGTTATGTAATTGAAAATATGACTTAGTTTTTGGACTTCAAAACCCTCAACAACAACATACTAAGTGTAATCCCGCATATCTCCTTTTTTTTTTTTCGAAACAGAGCTAAGTCAGGGGGCAAAAGACTATTGTTTGCCACAGAGATGTGTGAAACATCCCGTTTTATAAGGCATGTGAAATGTTGCAGAATGTGGACAAAGGGAGTGTTAGTTTAGATTCATGCTAGGCCTGCATCTGAATCAGATTATCCGTGTGTCAGTTGAGTTAGCAAAAGACCTGTTTCAGAGGTGTAGTTCAATTTAATTTCAATAACAAATATATTGGGACCTACAGAGACTGTTTTGCAGAATAGTACGCCTAACCTAGTCTCGGGTACCATATGGCCTTGAAATAGTCCAAAAAATCTGCAGCATCCACAGAATCTTCCATAATTTTTTCAAACAAATCAACAGTTCCATCCCCTTTGCAGATCTGCTGCACTGCCTGCCCTAGCCTTTTTGCAATAACCGCACAGGTCTCCAGTTCTGAGCATTTCTTAATCAAGTTCTTATGCCATGCATGACGAACCCGCCAAAAGCATATCAATACAGAGCACTGGAACACTTCCCTGAGTGATAAGCATACAAAGATATAATACACCATTCATGCAAGAAAAAAATCAAGAAAATAAAGAAGTAAATGACTAGAGGGCACAATTTTAAACCGTGCAATCTAGTACACAACATATATACTCTACAGAATCTCAACTCATGAGTCAAAGAGAAAACACAAGAAGAAAAACTAAGTGACCTGCCTAACATTCAGATAACCTTCCACACACTGATTGAGCAAAGTATGCAAGTTCCGTCATTCATTTAAAATTTGCTACTCAATCCATCCCAATTTATGTGATGTGTTTGACGAGACACGAAATTTAAGAAATATGGAAAAACTTTGCAAGGTTCCAAAACTACTCTTAAAATAAATGAATTTTAAAAAGAGAAGTACATTTTTTGTAGACTTTTTGCCTGACAAGTGGGACTCAACATGGGTAAAATGTTAATAGTGTCATTAAATATTTGCCAAATAAGGAAATGTGTCAATCTTTGGGATTAACTAAAAAGAAAAATGAGTCACATAAATTGAGACAGAAGGAGTACTATTTAACCTCTGGTGGATGAACACGATCTTTAGATGTAGAAGTCGGAACCAGATAAAATACTGAAACACTTTTCAAATTCACTACTGTCAATGAGAAACATTATGGCTAATAGTGAATCAGATGCTGGTTTATTCTATTCTTCGTTAGTTCAAATTATTCAGACCAATCCAACAGAGTGACATTGAAATTGCTAGCCTATTTTACATACATTCATCTGCTATATCATCAATCTACAAGTCAAACATGGTAAGTTTCCTGGACTCAAGACTATTAAAGTAAAAACCTCTCCCGAACCCAAAAGACAGATGCCACTGGTGCAACTCTAGTTTGCCATGCTAAATAGAACTCCCACGTCCATCAGGAAAAAGAAAAAAGGAAAATAACCATGGTCACTGATTTATATTGGATTACACTATCACTTGATAATGCAAATTAATGCAGAACAAAAGCATTGTAAGCAACCTGATTGCAAGGACGTCAGTTGAAGGATCATCTACAACGAATCCAGCCAACTTCCACTTAGGATCTTTCATATGAACTCTGTTATATAGGGCCCTCATCCATCTAAGCGAATCTCCACTTGCAAATCTAGGAGCTATTATCCATGCCACTGGTATAGCCTTGTTGTCTGAGTTGAACACAACAAGACTGTGAATAGGATACTGGAGAATTTCCATAAAAGAGAAAGTAAGCTTTCAAGTATTCGGTCTTTTCTAGTTCTAGAAATTTGGTACCATACAAGCAAAAGTTACCTTTAGTTTGTTAGTTCCAAACTTCGAATCAGAGGCCAGAAGGCCGTGATTTCCAAACCGAATCAGTTGTTGCAACTGCCATTCTGTTTGAATACCCAAAACAAAAGGGCCAGAATCAGAGAAATCCTCATAAAAGAACACTTGATTCGGGTGACTTTCAACCCACATACTAATGCTGACTGCATCATCTGTGTCAAGTTCATAAATAGAGCGCCGTATGCTCCTCTCTTGTCTCCGAACATACCTGTGAGTTAAAAGGTCATCTCGATTGCAGGGACCTCCTTGTCTCTCCACTGATTCATTGTGTCTCTGCATGATTGTTTCCACAGAGACCCCAACATAGAGCAGGGACATTAAACGGAGACGAAGATCCTCTGAGATGTACGGAGCATACATGGCACGTGTTCCAGCAGACTTTTTGTCCTGTGGTCCATGGCATGGTAATCCTTTCTTATCAATGTGCTTATCTTGGTTATAGATGATAAGTGCTACAGAGGGTTCAGCAATTAAGCGTTTGACAATAAAGTGGCAGGTGCACCCCCTCTTTGTATTAGGTCGGCCAGAAGGTTTTTTCTTAGGAACGTATGTGGTTCTACTCGGTCGAACAATACCACCTTTTCTATGGTCATCAGGACCAAACGAGCACCAATACCTAAAGAATCATAAGGTTATTTCTATAAACTGCATTGTGGCAGATACAAGCAACTGACACAAGCTAAATAGATAAAAGTACAGCTTACAGAATATATTCAAGGATGCCATCAACTTTAGGCTTGTAAGTCGTCTCTGCAGGCCGACGTCTCCGCGCTTCAACATGAAATCTTGTTGGACATTCTTTATTGGCAGATTCACCCCTAACAAAGTCATCTACTCTAGCAAATGGAATGAGAGCAATTCTGTCTATGTTATCGCGCCAGCCTTCTACCTTAGACCACACAAGTTCAGCAGAAGAAAACTCCAACCTCGGGGGGCTCTGAACAGGAAGAGAAAGAATTTGATCCCATCTAGCCATCTGTAATAATAGAGGGGAAATGATAAGGGAAAGTAGAACAGATTACCCTTGTAAACACAATGTGAGCAGGATTGCAAACGTTCTCTAATCAGCTTTGATTATCCTTCCTTATGACATTTAGTATTTTAAAAAGGTGGCGCCATGACACAAGTGTTTCAAAAATCACAATTTGACTAATTTATAATTGCTAACAATCTATTACAATTTTCCTCTACACAACAATACAACAACGACCACGCTGTAATCCACAAGTGGGGTATGGGAAGGGAAAATCAGTAAAAGTTGTAACATTTTAAAACATAGCAACAAAACTACAAAGAATACCAACAGAAGTATAAAAATTTCATGATATAGAAACCATTAACAGCACTACAGCAACCCAAACAATACAAGTGCATAAGCTGGAATAGAATTGTTGATGTGTTTGTCAAACAGCACTTATTTCCTTTCCGTTATTCAAAGGCGGCTCAACCCTAAGCTGAAAAAGTAAAGGCCTCGAAAGTACAAATCCCCAAAGAACCAGAAAGCCCCAAATTTAGTTCAAACACACACACACACACACACAAACAGAGTAAAGATATAAACGAAGAAGCACAAGTGCATAAATCCAAAAGATGAAAGAAGATACATACCTGGGAAGAGATAAGAAAGGGACAGAAACCAAACAAATCTGATGAAGGCGACGCTGCGCTTGGAAGAGCCAAAATATACCTGCTTGAAGTTCTAGCCCTTACAAATATGTAATATATGTTTTCCAAAATTTATTATTTCTTAAAAATATGATTAATGGTAAATTTTACAATTACTTTTATTTTTAATTTATCTAATTTACTTCAATTTGAATCAATCACGTTTTGATGTTAGCTTTTAATATTGCCTTCAATTTTTTGACATGTTTTCTTAGATATTATTGCAAGCTCGAACCAATTAGACAATCCAAAAATATATTATAACTTTGAGGAGTCGTTGTTGTGAATGATAACACCAAATAATCTTGGAATTAAACTATAGTGACATTTAATGTGTTGTTTGGTTGGCAAGCTTGGGATAACTTATCTCATGATTAATAATTAGTACTAGAATAAGTTATCTCTCCTCTTGAGTGGTATACTAATCCTGAATTAACTTATCTGAGATTAAAAAGGATAAATGACAAAGATATCATTTTAAACTGTTTTTATACCTCACTTTTTAAATTCATGTATATGTACATTATTTTTAATATAATATATAACAATATTCACAAACCTTCTCACCTTATTTTTATGATAATCGTTAAAAAATTATACTAATAATATAATTTTTATTGACTAATTTTTATGTTTATTTATATTTACTTAAAAATGAAAGTTGTATTTTAAAATTAAATAATAAGAAAGTTCTATTTAAATGCATACAATATTATCAAAAGAAATACACACATAAAAATATTTAAGCTAAAATAAGATGAAAGATTTATTTTTAAAATGAATATTGAATAAAAAATGCATAAAAAACTAATAAAGTGAAAGGTATTTTTGTAAACGAACAACATATTCTTAAAATTTATGTAAAAAATCAAACATTCAAAATGAAATAATGACGGCATAACTTATCACATCATTACCCCCTTCATAACTTGTATTCAAGCCAAACAACCCCGAATGTCTTCTAAGTAACCATCACTATAATATTGATGATGTAAAAATAAAAAAGTAGTTTTCTAATTGATATATTTAATCAAGTAAAATATTAATCGACATTTCTAGAATAATTTTCATAATTTGTATAACACTTGACTTGATTTAAAAAAATTTCAAGACAATAATCATTAAAAACTTAGCTAAGATTCAAATATTTGTGGTGTTACGTAACATGCAATACTTTATATATGTCTAATCTGTCCCAAAAAATATTATAAAAAATATTGTATTTTGAAAAAGATAAATTAATTACTAAATTATGACAAGTTACATATATTTTCAGAATTTAAAAGAATAAAATATATTAAAAATTGTCAAATAATCGTAAAATCATTTTCAAAAAAAATTTGGCTTTAAGCCACTCATTCTAATCATTAGTATAATTTTTACATGTAGTAGCAAGTTCATTGCTTTATTTTCCAAGTTATACAACTCACTCACATATTATGTTTGTTGATACTTTTTAAAATGATCTGATAGTATAAAATTCTTTTGTATTGTCAATATATAGAAATTAAACTCAGCGCCTTTCAGCTTATAATGAGTGGGCGTCATATAGACGACTTCAAATAGTCAGTCAATGCATTCATTGCTTTAGAGACTTTTGTCGTTGGATGATGACTAAGAGGTGTTTGGCACTAAACTTTTTAGGTATCTATATCTTGGTCAAATACATCCAAAATGGGTTTCGATGGTCGGTTCACTCTTTTGTAGGTGACAATTACTTTGAAAATTCAGAGACCTTTATAAGTACTTAATCTAACATTTATTAGGGGTGATAAAACCAAGCTAGTGGGTTTTACTATGTTCCCAAATCAGATTTGTCACTCTTTCCAAAACAAGATGGATAGAAGAAACATAAATGTCAAACTATCTTCTCTTTCAATCATCTTGACATTTAGTTCCAAAGAATACTCAACTGGTTGCTCATTCTCCTATTGTAAACACAAAAGGGTACAATCTCAAAGAGAAAGAAGTTGATACATCTGCAATTTTTAATTGCCCCGATGCTACCTGAATACACATCTCGACGAATATTCGAACAATACAATAATGTGTTTACCGGAGAGTTTAACTACATACACTTGAGAACAAACAGACACAAACAAATACAAGCAATAGGACTCCAAACAGGAGACTGGATGAGAATTGGGGAAAAGGGAGAAAAGGTTTTCTTAAATAACAAATTTTAAAGAGGGGAAGAAGAAGCAACGCATTTCAATCAAAGAAGATCTTTTGCAAGTCTCACTGGTTTTTCATTCAGAAATGCCATCTCACTATTTTGTACAGTTAACAACTGATGATCAGAGTGTTCCTCCTCGCTATCTACCGTTACAGATGATGCACCAGAATCTGTCCCGTCTTCTACAGTTGCAATACATTTTGGTTAGTCAAAAATAAAACAGTCTATACTAACATGACATGTAAGATCATTCCTTCATCCTTTAGGTTATTCTACATCTGCTAGAGATTAAGACTAAAGTACTTTAATATGTGCAGCTACATGCATCCCATACAGACATACAAAATGCACTAAAACATTGAGAAAGATTTGCTTGACAGAATAACATATCCAATCGTAAGCAATATAACCTAGTTCTAAATTTTTAAGTAGGATGGGAGGCCTTTAACTTTAGTAGTATTCAGGTAGGTCACTCTGTCATAATCAACATAAACATCGGTTAAGTGTACAGGTTGTACTGTTGATTATAGCTTTCAGGGACAGGGCAGAGCTAGAAGCCGACATACAGGTTCATCCAAGCCCAACAGCTTTGGTTCAAACTTCAAACACTGTATTTGTATTAACAAATTTACTAAATATATCCAAAAATTAAATTCAGAACACAGTTACTAACACCTGATGTTGCTATTTAGAACCCTAAAGTTCAAATCCTAGTTGCGCCTCCATTCAGGGTTCATTATGGCCATGCTCCATTTTCTCAACATGATATCAGAGGTGGACTTATCCCAGATGTTGGGACACCCGTGTTATATTACTGCATGCTCCAAATGTCTAGCCTTGGGCATGCGTGAGTCTGCTAGAATCCTATATTGATTAACTATCTAGGCTATAGTTTTGCTTATTGGTTTTGGACAATCCTCACTACTTGCACTGCTTTTTGGGATTGAGTCAAGCCCATATCCATTTTCTTAATGTACACTTGTATGACAGGACATCGTATAAGAATTCATAAGTTCATTTGAGTAACTTTTTCCTCTTTCCCACTTCTTTCCATGAGTATTCGTTAAATGAATGTGCCTGAAAAGACGTACGAATTTTTATGTTCACCACACAAAATACACAATCAAACTTCTGTGTCATTTCATCCACCTCTTAGGAATCACCACTTAGCCAGAATGGTTTAATTGTTTTATTTGGTCAAAGGACACGGAGAAAACCAAAACAAATGAAATTAGCACAGCAGTGGAATGAGAAATTATTACTAATTTGAGTATTATTACTCAGTTGATGTGATTGTGCAATCTTGGTCATGTCCAACTGAGGTTGAATCAACCTAGTTGGCTTAACTTTTGGGACCAAACATATTAATACCTCATTCACAGGGACTCCAAAGCAGAAAAATTAACCCCTAAAAGGAACAACAATTGAATGATGGGACAAAAGGAAAGGGAACCGTCTACCAGTTGGGAAGCATATCAAATTCAACAATAGGGCTGAAACTACAACCAATCCATCATGATACTATTATAGTCAATAAATAATTCCTTTAAGTTGAGATGGCATACACAAATCTCCAGAGAGTTGAGATTCTCGAGATTAAAATGTGGAGTAACCCACATTGTGGAAAGATTATGGTATTCATAGCCGTAGAAGTTCTCCTCTCTTTTTCTGTTCATCTTGAAATGCTTCTTTAGCCACATCCACTCATCTTAATTCGAAGAGTTGTCCACCAGAATTGCTTTCTTAACTGAAAAGCTACATTTTATGTGACACACTCAACAAACATTATTACATGTCTTCTTATTTACGACATCGAATATGTGTCATGTCTACCGATGGGTTTTTGTGACGAGGGTTTCCAGGAAACAGCCTCTCTACCGCTATGTGGTAGTGGTAAGGTCTGAGTACATCTTACCCTCCCCAGACCCCACTTGTGGGATTCCACTGGGTATGGTGTTGTTTTTTTGAATATGTGTCATGTACTCGTACAAAGTTTTATGCCAGAGACTAAAGTTGTACTCCCTCCATCACATTTTATGCAACCGGGTAGTCTACACAAAGAAGAATGGAAAAGGGCTCAAAATTCCCTTTTAACTATCGAACTTGGTACCAAAATACCCTCCGTTTAACTTTTGACTTTAAATGCCCTTGACGTCGACGTATTGGCTCTAAATTGCCCTTATTTTTAACAGCCCTTTGAAAATAAAATTAAATGATCCATTTATTACGTGGCACGTTCCTATTGGCTATTGCTAAAATGATCCTCTCTAATTAAATCTCATCCTAAAAACTGGATCCACCTATAACCCACACCCAGACTGGCTAAAGGTGGTTCCTTTTCTTCCTCTTCTGAAGGGAAAGCTTCTGGGAAATGGAAGACAATCAAATCAACTGGGCATATGAAGCCAGGTAGAGTTCTTCGTGCAAATGCATCAGATGAAGATATTCATAATTCATAACCAAAAAATCAAATTTTCAATTTCACTGTCCCTCCTCATTAACCCCAAACCAGGTTCAAGAAGATCCCAAGAAGAATGTGCAGACTTCAGAGCAGCTTACAAGATCAAGAAGCTGAGATTATTGATATTTCTGAGCCAATGAAGGACCTTGAAGATAAAGAAATGGAGATTGAAGATAAAATCGCCGATAAAGAAAGAGTAAGGTCAGTTACAAAAGTGAAAATGTCTGAACCTTTGAGAAAAAAGGTTCCGAATTTCAGCTCCTTGAAGCCAAAGAATGAGACTTTTGATGGAAATTTTACCCCTTTATCTGAAATTGATGTGTCAAAATTTAGGTGGTCGGATTTGAATTTGATCGGGTACCCTTTTTTTCCCAAATCTTCTTGCTGCATTTGAGAAAGCAGCCATGGTTGTTAAAGCTCAAGAAGCAGACAGAAAAGCAAAGATTGAAGAAAAGATTTTTAAACCACCAGAATTAAAAAAAAAAAAAAAACAGAAGAAGAAGAAGAAGAAGAAAAGGAACCACCTAAGGCTTTTGGGTTGAGATTTAATCAATTAGGTTAACATTAGCAATAGCCAATAGGAACTTGCACATAATAAATGAATCTATTAATTTTATTTTTGAGAAGACGGTTAAAAATAAGGGCAATCCAAAGCCAATACTTTGACGTTGGAGGGATTTTAGAGCCAAAAGGTAAATGGAGGGTATCTTTGAAGCAAACTCTATAGTTCAAAGGTATTTTAGGCCCTTTTCTGAAAAAAAATGATACATTTTCCCTTTATCATCCCCATTTTACTCTTAATGACATACTTATTGGGACCCTTACCGCCATTCTTTTTATAAAAAGACATGTGAAGCTTTCATCACTCATTTGCAAGGATAATTTTGGTACTTTGCATATATTTCTCTTAAATGTCAAGAGCCTTCATTTACTTTTGATAAGGTAATCATTTGTATTAATAGACGAAACTCAGCTTCCAAAGAGATATTGAACTGTCAAACTTACAAACATTTAAAAGTATAAGGGGTCTCCTATCCAAAAATTGACAAGCTACATGGCCACTTAAATCTACTAATTTTCCTATCTCATCCACAGATTCTGTTCACACCCAAAAAAAAAAAAAAAAAAAAAGAAAACAAGAGACTTCTTTAATTTCTTAAACTCTGACCCTGTCAAACAGCTCACATAAAATGGGTGAGGGGAGATTAGTAATCTAGATTATCATCCCAAGATTATTTTTTCACATGTGTGACATCAGCTGAGCCCTAATCTACTTTTTATTCGTCGAAAATTCCTGCTCCACTAATCCGTGTAAGCATGTGGTAGCTGAAGTATTGTCACATTGTAAGTTTGTAATACCACAAAAGTTTACTACTCGTCGGGGAAAAAGGTACGAGAGATAGATTATCACCAACCTGAAAAGGCTTGATGATCAGGAAGATGTCTGATTCTTGTAACTTGAATACTTTCTGGTAAAATGCAATTGCAGAATGAGCCTGAAACTTCAAAGATAATTGTGTGAAACAAGCTAGTAGTTTAGCAAGAATGGCCCAGAAAATATACTGCAGGATTCATACGGGCATTTGTTTTTTTGTCTCAATTTAGAACCATATAATAAAGTTGCACATAAGAACAAGGGAAAATAGATGGAGATGGACACTGGTTTACACTTGAAAGTTGCCCTACAGTGGAGATAACCCATCATGATTCTCACCTACTCGTGCCAGTCGATTCACCCATCCAGGAATTGGCTTTCCCGTGAGACGCAAACAGACTTCGTCGGCAAAATGATTGCAGTTCTTGGCAATCAAATGATAACTGTCCCCATGATATTTTTCTGAAATATGTTCCATAAATGACCGAACTTCTGAACGAGACATATCTGTGCTGCCCAGGAGTACTGACCGTCTAAAAATGAAACCCGGACAACTACGCGGTTCCACCTCAAAAACCCCACTAGTTGAGTAGTCATGGGCTCCATACCCATACTCTAGACCATGTACTGCATCAAAGCAAGAATAACAACAAACGAATGGAAAATCAGTTATAGTAAAACAAAAAATCTTTAATAATCAAAATTAAACACATAGCTTCTTCAAATGGCTAACAGATCATAAGAATTAACTACTGCACCTGTTCCGGGATAAAATTGATATAGCCTAGCATTCATGCCCAAAATATAGATGCATGTGGTATGTTGATGGCAGTCATCTAGTTGAAGAGCAAATTTCAAGAGATACTTTCACACAACAAGAAGTACACTGGGAAAAAAAGGATGGGAAGCACTATAGAGCAGGAAACCAAGAAAACTATTCATTAAATCCCAATGAATATGGCTTCCTTTCTCCTCCAATATATCATTCAAAATTGGAGATGGTGTAAAAACTAGTTTCTGGAATGAAGAATGGATAGGGAATAGGAACCTGAAAACCTTATTTCCTGACTTATTTATTCTGAGTCTACAACAGTTGGCCACAGTGGCACAGGTATGGAGCCCTTAGGGGTGGGACCTGATTTTCAGAAGGGCTTTAAATGACTGGGAGATTAGTAGAGTAGCAAGATTTTTGGAGGTCTTGAACTTATTCCCAGGTGTTTCAGAGAGACCTGATAGTCCAATATGGAAGTTACACAAACAAAGAAGCTTCACGGTTTACTGGAATATGAACTCTAACCAAACTATGAGAATGGAGTGGCCATGGAAGCTAATCTACAAACAAAGGAAGCTTCATGGTGAAATCATGTTACTGGAATATGAACTCTAACCAGACTATGAGAATGGAGTGGCCATGGAAGCTAATCTGGAAGTTCAATATCCCCCACAGGATGTCATGTTTCGCATGGCTGGTGATCAGAAAAGCATGTTTCAACCATAAAGTGTTTCAGAGAAGAGGTGTACAGATTTGCTCAAGGTGTTATATGTGTGAAAAGAGGCAGATGTCAACAACCACTTATTTCTACATTGCAGAACAGCTGTAAATCTGTGGGACATGTTCTCATGTATACTTGGAGTTAGCTGGGTAATGCCCAGAACCTCTTTGGACATGCTGAAACAATGGGAAGGAATGGGCAGAAGCAGCAGATCAAAAGAGGAATGGTGGATGTATTCCAGCTTGCATCTGGTGGGCGCTTTGGGAGTAAAGGAATGAAAGATCTCATGACGGGCAAGCTAGCAGCATTCAGAAGATCAAAATGAAGAGCTTGAGTCTACTATATTTTTGGTGTAAACAGGACATGGTGGGGGAGGTAGAAAGTCTAGTGGATTTCATAGAACAACTGTAAAGAATTTTTCCTTTTTGGGCTATTTAGTTTCCATGATGCCCCCAGGGGATTGTAAATCCCATATCATTAGTCTTCCCTGATGAGTCTTTTGATATGAATACAAAGTTACCTTTATTTTTTTTAAAAACAATGATTAGACTAGATGAACAAACCTAAGGGCTCTTACACATACATCTGCTATTCTTCATAAGCAGAACAGATCAGGCAATTTCAAGAAAGCGAAACCATCATGAATGGTTTATATGCCAAGGTTCTCGATCTCACCACAAGCACCGATTCTCCAAACAACATAACATCACATGTTGTGTGAGCGGGTGAGGAGGCTTGAATAGAAGAATACACAACCGTGAGAGATTTATTTTGCATAAAACATGAGTTCAAGCATTAGATTGCAATCTTAGTGGCTATTCAATAGTCCTATCAATTACCAATTTGCTATAAATGGAATTGTCTAATCTTCAACAAGTGGCGGCGGATTGGGGGGAGAGAGGCTGATAATTCATCTAGAGAAAGGCCGTAATCCCCCCTTCCCTAGAATTCTTACATCAATTTCTTTGTTCTTTTAGGTTAGCATTTTCCTAATGTTATCGGGTTTAACACATACATGATATTGTCAAGACTAAGTGTACACTAAGCTAGCAGGAAATCAGGAATGATTTGAGAAATCATCTTGTGCTGGCGATTTCTTGATGCTACAAGTAAAAAAGCAACTTTTTGATAAGGTGGATGAATAAGCAATTAGAAGCACCGACTCTAATCATGCTTCACATGGCAAGCTTCACGGTGATATTCATTCTATAATCCAGTATATATTTAGAAGAAAACAAGAAAAGTTTACCAGTTCGATTTCTAAGAAATTGACTATTGAACTCTTCACAGAGTCTTTGCAGCTCATATTTCCTCTTTCCACCAGCTTGGTCAACAGTATTTACAGACATTTTTTTTTTTTGGACTTGCACCGGGTGTCCGAGACAGTATTTGCAGACATATCAACTAATAATGTTTAATTATGTCAAATAATTTTAAGAAATAACATAACCATCTATGAGCCAGTTTCACTATCCATGCAGGTAAGCACATTTACACGGTAGGCTACAAGACCAGTTGGTTTCTAATGTAAACTACCTAGTTGACACCTTCACCACTTCTGTAAACTGGCAACTTAACCTTTTGTAACTGACATAATAGACCGAATGAAAGGACAGAATCCCCACTGAAAGATTCAATATGGGTGGCAAAGAAACCTAATGCTTTTGGTACAGTTTTGGCTGTGCCATATGAGGAGTTTGAGATTGACAGGGGATCTCCTAACAAGATAAAAAGGAATGAAGAACTAACGAGCGTTCAGAAGAAAATCAACTTTATCACAAGGACCTGGGCATGTGCACCCTCGGGATTACTCGGGGCTCAAAGAGACTCGGATACCCGGTGCAAATAAAAAAAAAATCCCTTACAGTATATATATAGATTTTGAACATCCTAAACATAAAATTAGAAGTTGGCTTAGTGGTTAAGGGGGTTCAAAATTCACCGTGAGATCTCAAGTTCAAATCTCAAGCAATATATTTTTATTTTTTGAACTACTTAGTGAAAATTCTGGATCCGCCATTGCGGTGTGTCACTGATAGTGAAGAGTCTAAGCAACTTAGCCAACTTATATATATGGAGCACCTATCTTATAGTGTTACTTATTTATGTCAACACGAGTTTTTTCTTGTTTACACATGGTATTAGAGCCTCCACAATCTTGGTAGAAACTCAAATAGTTTCCACTATTAGCAGGCGGTGCCGACCAATTTTGGTTCCCATCTGGTTGAGGATTTCTTTTCTTCTTCCTTTTGATGACAAATGTCACTAGTCCCTCTAACGACCATGCCAGTGTCGTTATCCAGTGACCGCACTGCTACTTTCTACATGACTGATGCACTACTCTAGATATTGAATTACTTGAAATTGTTTTTCCAATTCAGGTTAAGCTCATAATGTCCCCGAGATTTAAAACATCGTATCTATTTCCCGTCATTAAGACAAGATTTCTTTCTGTGTGAGTGACAGCATATAAAGCAAAGAATAACATACCATCTCAAAGTGGCTAACTTTATTGATTGAGAACAAATTATACCGACAAGAAACCGCTGCTTCATTTCCATCTCAAAATTGGATGTAACGACAATATGCATAACAACACACATTAAAGGAGAAAAAAAAAAGCTTTAGTACCTTCTATACCAGAATGAAACACTCCGAGACCGGCCCAATAGAGATAATTGTTTACAGGTGTGAGATCATATACATTAAGATACAACAAAGCACGGTTTTTCTCTCCATTGTACTGCTCCTTTGATGAACTTGAGCTAGACCTTAACAATCTCATTGTAGTCCACCCACCTCTACCCCTCTTCGATGTGTTCTCAAAAGATCACACTCAATATCCAGGCAGCCGACAGCCAATTAACAAGCACCTATCTTCATAAACACAAATAAAAAAGACAAATTCAGTAAAACAAGGAGTAGCTTTTAAAACACACTTAATACGTTCAATTTCAACTACATAACAACAGAAATTTAAGCTACGTACAATTTCAACTCATCATACATAACCAACAGAAAGTTAAGCTATTACATAGAGCAAACACGACTAATTGAGGTTAAAAAACCGCAACAATCAACTGAAAGGACCGTAATTTTAACAAATTCCGAAGCTAGGGATGCTAAAAGTTCAAAACTGAGCTAAATAGACGCATAAACATATATATACAGAAATACGTCTACGGAAGAGAAATTGAGCAAGGGAGAGCGAGATTACCGAGATGCGAGTTAAGAATCGGAGACGTTTGTGCTATGAAGAGAGTACGGCGGCGTCCGCTTCAGATCGCCGCCGTGTACGGCGGAGAGAGGAGGATTGGCGGGGAAAGGATGAGGCGTGCGGTGGCCGCCGAGTAATATTTTCTCTATTTTCCCACAGCTGTGAATAGAAATTAGAAAAAGCTTTTTGGGAAAGTTCTTTGCTTAAATAATACAAATTTTAAATTACACACTTTCTCTTTATGATATTTTAAATTTGACATCATCTCACTTTTATAGCTTACAACAACTACCAATAATATTTTTTTAATTTCTCACCGGTGTTCAGTGCGATATTGAAGTCCGATTATATTTAAATTCGTGTCGCGTAAAGCTTCATCGGAGAAAAACACTCACTATCTAGGAACTTCTCATTTCGAAAGCTCAAACCCAAATCTCTGATTACGGAAGGAATAGTGTTATTCACTACATCACATTCTTGATGGTAACTGCCAATTATTTAAAATTCAAGCAAATATAATATTTGGTTAAAACTTTATTTTAATATTAAAAATTTATTTATATATATAAAATTAAATTCAAAAATTTAAATTTTGATTTGTGGTTAAAGAGAGAGGTTTGGTTAGTTAAATAAAAAGCGAATGCCGTTGGGAACACAACTAATAAAAGGGAAAGCTGAGTACAGCGTATAACCTTAAAAATAAAGTGTCAACACATGTCTTTCTTCAATCATCACTCATTATTCCCATTAAAATATAATAATTCTACTACTTTTGAATATTCTTTTAGATTTACCATATCTATAACAACAAGGTCGGAATAATTTGATTCTGCAGTCAACAACTCTATATATATCTTTTTATCTCCGACATTAAGCGTCCGTGCTAGCAAGAGCTCAATAAAAGTGTTTTATTAGATGTAATATTGTAAAATCATAGTTGAAGTACCTAAAGGAATATAAAATTAAGTAGTTGAAGCAGGCATGTCAAAGTCGATGGAATATTTTCGTTGCGCCACATATAATAAAGGAGGAGGAGAAGCAGCTAAAGGAATATGATTAAGTAGCTAAAGCAAGCGCGTAAAAGTCGACGGAATATCTTGATTGGGCTGCACGTAATAAAGGAGGAGGAGAAACAGAAGCAGATATGTCGTCCAACAATTGGCTGCTTCAGCAGCTTATTTCTTATCAGAGGTAATATTATAAAATCATAGTTGAAGCACCTAAAGATATAGAAAATTAAGTAGTTGAAGCAGGCACAACAAAGTCGACGGAATATTTTGGTTGGACCGCATGTAATAAAGGAGGAGGAGAAGCAATCGAAGGAATATAATTAAGTAGTTGAGCAGGTACGTCAAAGTCGACGAAATATTTTCAAAAAAAGAAAAAAAAAATATATTATCCAAGCCTGCTTCAGCAACTTCCGCAGCCTAAAGACTTTACCAGCTTTACTTTTGAGCTGCCGTTTGGGGGTAGTGAGACAAACAAGCTTGAATCCATCCAATAAGAGGAGTGACGATTGCTACGACCAATATTCAAATTGAGTTTCGTCTAACATTTCAAAGTGTTAGAACTTTTCTCTAATAGGCTATTCTTTTGGTCTTTTAAGTAATGTCACACATATATTATTATATATGAGTTGAGGACATAGCTATATATACTTGTCAATCTATACAATATACTATCTTACTCGAAGTTTCTAGTTTCATATTTAATATCTTTTTTTTCTTCTTCGGTACATAAGCATAGCTGAGTTACTTTCCGTTATAAAGTTTAGATTGACTTTAGTATAATAAGCTAAAAGTTAAATCGATTATTCATAAATTACCGTTAGTCATACCTAACTAAGACTTAGAAGCATCAACTGTGGCTCGATCATGATCTAATTTATGCAATGGAGGAGGCGGGTTCCCTTAGGCTATTACAAACAGGTAGCTACAATCATAAACCTGTTTAATGAATTTATCTAGAGTAACAAAAAAATTATTTGAAAGTTTGTGCACATTTAAGAAATTTAATTGAGATTTTTTTGAGGATGGAAAACTCTAGATGATCATGAAGGTTTGGAAATAAAACGATCTGAAAAAAGCCTTTTGTCTACACACTTTCTTTGTAAATCTCTGATAATTTCTATATAATTGGAGTATATAAATGTATCACCAAGTCACTAAATGACGTCATGACTTATCTTTTATATTTCATTTTTACATTATGTGTTAATTAAGCTGCCATTTTTTTGACAAAAAAAGATAAAAAATAAGACAATGACTTCATATTTTTTTTTAATTTTCTATTGTAAAAGTGTAACGTCAACGATAATATTTTACTATCGCAACTTAATTTTCTCTTCACCCAATGCTCTTTATAAGAATGAGAGTTTAAATATAAAATTTAAAAATTAATTAATGGATCTTATGTGATATAAATATGCATAGGACGAGTGTTGGTACGAGCATCAAATATCAAAAAATTTAAAAAAATCTGTCCAATTTTTCAATTTCTTGCATAACTATGTTCAAATACAATTCAAGTATTTTTTTTTTCTCTCCCCTTGGTTTACCATAAATAAATCTTTATTTATTTATTTTTTATTATATAGAGTCATTCATACAAGAAAAAGTCATGTAATTCATAATCGAGTAAATTTGATATTATTGATTGAACCAATAATATTGTCACAACAATCATGAAATTCAGTTCGAAACTATAATTTTTAGATTCTTGATTAACTGAAGCTTTTCGTATCATCTTTTATGTTTTCATCCTTTTAATCAATAATTTTAAATTGAAATTGTAGTATGAGAATGTATTTTAGCAATTTTTCTGAGAGATAATATTAGAATAATAACTAAATTAGTATTTCTCTCTTTTGTAACATTATTTATTAAAATATTTTCATTACTTAATATAAAGGCATTGTCTTGACACTTATATGTGCCATAATAGAGTTATTTTGGGCCACATCCCAGCCCAAAGAAATCAAAACAGACGAGTTTGTTTTTCTAACATAACTAATTTCGAGGTATCTGCTTCAATTTGTTTCTTGACAAACATCGGAGGAACTATAAGATAATATTACTACAACTTTCTGTAAATATTTGGTATTTTCATTATCCTTGAACTCAAATTTTAACCTTCTTCTACTTAGTGTTGAATCATTTTGAAGGAATTATCCTTGAAGAATAATTGCATTCGTGCTAGAATTGTCTTTTTTCAATTTTATATTATAAAGTTCAATCCTAAATTCAAATATTCTTTTAATTTAGTTTAAGTTTCATCTCTAAATCACTAGCAAAGTTATTATTTTATGGGTAAATGGTTACTAAAAGTTGAAAAGAAGATGACAGATCACCAAATAGTGGACATGAGTCCACCAGTTTTGGAGCCAAGGAAAGAGTACCACGTACTGTCCATGTATTGTTTACTACTACAACAACAACATACCCAGTGGAATCCCATAAGTGAGGTAGTTAACAGAAGGCGCACTGAAGAAAAGGAATTTTTTTTTAACCTTTTATCAAATTACAATCATCGAATTTTATTCTTCAAATTCTTTTTGTTATATTAAAAAAGAAACAACCATTCAAAACCATGGTGACCCTAAACTGGGAATTGTCGGATTTTTATGGGTGCAGAAGTTGAGAAGCTAGGGGAATGTACTAAGATTATGATGGGGTAAAAACCTATGGCGGGATTACGATTTGATACATATGTATAATAAGTAACTTTTAACCAATACAGATAGTATAATTTTCTTTTTACTCAATATAATTTTTTTGATGAAGGGTGTTCAAAGACGCTTCACTCACCCTAGTGGCAACGCCATAATAGGGGCAAAGAAAGTTACTAGTGAAGTGGCAGAAAAACACTAATAAGATATATACAGAGTCCCATGTCCTCAGCAGAAGATATATATACACTATATATTAATTCCCTGGTGTTTTTTCCTTCTTTCAGATACATCAGAAAGTCAGGCTAACTTTCTATTACAGGTCATTGATGATCTCAGTTGGTGTATGTTGTGTTTAACTCAGTCCATATCCATCGAAAGGGAAATCGAGAGCTAAAATGAATTGCAAATTCTGATTGTGGTGCTAGTTGGCTTGACAGTTCGAATCTAAATCTTCAACTGTGTTGAAATACAAGGAGGATAGTTTATCATCAAATGTAGAGGCTAGTTGATGGACAGATAATCCACAGTAACGCTTTCCTAGCCGAGCAATGCAAATGTCTATGACTTTTTTGAACATGCTATCTGCTTGAATTAGTGGTTGCTCGACGAATTTGACTAGAGGCATCCACTGCATTGTAAAGACAAGCAGCTTAGACATGAATGAAAATGCAGCATCTTCTTTCTCAATATTCTTGAGGTTTTTCAAGTTTCCTTACTCCAGGAGCACTGATTACAGAGAGATACATGTATATAATATGGATATGACGATCATTGAGATGGGAAGAGGGGGACCTTAAAATGTCATAAATGACGGATTTGTTAATATGCTTTACCTTGGCTGCCTGAATTTCCAGTTCGTCAACCACGATTTTTGTTGACAGTGGTCTTAAGAGGCAGATAAAGAATAAATCTGACTTTTCAAAAGCTACATTGTGCGCATGCCTGAAAAAGAACGGATGTTAAAGTGAATGATGGTCTCTTCTTCGGAAATTGTAAATTGACAAATTATGGTACATAATACAATTACCATTTTGTCGCGTGCTATTTAAATGTGCTTGCACTTAAAATACCATGTCAGAGAGTTATAAGCCAAAATAATACTCAAGATCTGTTCAATCGTTTTTCATTTCGTAGAACGAACAAAAGTTTATATTAGGTTCACATCCTTTGTACAAATGTCGAATCAGCAGCAAGAAGTGAGATACATGATGAATGCAGTTTGGAAAATACTACGAATTTGACCAAATCTTTTGCTTGGATGAATAACACGTTGATATTCGTGTTTTAATTCTTGCTAGTTCTTTTCTCCAAGAAAGACATCAAGTATCCACTTTTCATAGAGAGAGAATCATGGCTATTTAAAGAGTACAAACTTTTCTCACCTGAAAGCCATAACCTCCACAAATTCAGTATCAATCTGGATAGATAAGCAGAAAAAACCACAGTTATGATAGCGAATACTCATTTCAAATTACATATTTATAGGGAAAATATGTTCCTATGAATACTTACCCCAGTCTCCTCCTTCACTTCTCTCACGACTCCTGTAAAGATCTCCTCTGACTGATATTGGCATAAATAGGAAGATTGAGTTTAGGTATAGAGGCAAAGATTTCATGTTTCTATATTTACCACTGTTAACGAACAAAGTTGTAACCAAAATATACCTCAAGAATGAAACCAGTAGGTATTTTCCATAGGCCTGAAAGAGTTGGTGCAGAATGTTTCTCTTGTACGACAAGCACCTAAAGCAGCCATTTCTTGATGTCAAGGAAGTGTAGAAGCAATATATAATAATTAGGAGTGTCTTTTTAAAAGCTAATACCTCGTTTTTGTCGTTGACCACAAAACCCCCAACTCCAACTTGATGAGACGCATTAGAAGGAAGCATGCAGGGATCTTCCGGAAGCCAATATGTCATCATGAGATATCCTCTTTCCGCATGATGGTATTGAAACCCTTCCTGTGAAATTAGTTACTTTAGAGTTTGGCTTGAAGGAAGAGTCAGCATCAGAAGCTAAAGGAAAATGATATAAGCTTTGTTCTTCAAAATAGCTATCTGTGTTTTGATATTAATCTTCAATACCTTTACTGCAATAGGAACTAGATCACATTTCTCTACTGGTAGTTTAAGCCAAACTCCTTTCTTCCCCTGCAGTGTGCAACATCAATTCGAAATTAGGTGTTCCATGAACTATTATCTGAAGAAACTCTCAGACTGGTGGCACCAATCGTATTGAATCACAAGCATTTTGGCAATACGACAAGCCAAAAAATGAAAACGAATAGCTTCATCAACATAATCAGTAAACAACATAGAGGTAAATATAGTTGTGGAATTCTACATAAAGATAAAGTGAGGTCAATTTCTTTATTGCTGCTAAGGAAGTACCTTCATTTTCCAGTGAGATAGCGATTCACGAAGTACAGATGCAAATATATTGGGATTGGATGGTAGTGTTTGTGGATTAATGAGTATTCCTCCATATTCATCATCAGAAGCATCAAGAACTCTTACGTCTCTAAGATACATTCCCGAACAATTTTTACCATTTATCTGACAAGGAAATTGGTCAAGTATAAATTTCCCTTTGCTAACTGAGCTTGAAGCATCGTAAGAAGCACTTGAACGAGAAGCCTTGAATACAACACCTGGATGTAAAACACGCGAAAGACAACATCAATGTCGGAAGATGAATCCATCCAAATCACGTACACCTCAATCCAAACATGTATCAAACTGATATCTAGTTTTGGTATTACCATACGAAATGTTATAATCTCAGATCTAGGCACTACATTCTGTACGAGCGCTAACATGTCTTGCCTAATGAAGCAGCGTGTAATCCTCTGAGCTAAAGATGCTCTTGTACTGCCTCCTGGTACACTGTTCTACTTCAAGTTCATGCTCCCAATTCTAATGACTTGGAGCCAAAAGACAACAATCAATCCCAAGCAAGGTGGGGGGGCTACATGAATCCTCATTGCCCATGTCACTCATTTAAACCAGTCTAAATCCAATGTTATAAGAAATAAAAACTAAGAAAAACACCTTCTCTAGCACTAGAAGTTCTCTACATTTTCTGCTGGAGACAAAAGATTAGTAAACCTCAAAAGGGCAGACATGACTAAAATGGAATAAACTTGGTAATCACAAGCTTTAGATCCTCTCCGATAATATTCAAATACTGGAAGTTGCACATCTCACCCCTTATTTGCTAGTTGCTCGGACTCTTCAAGAATATTGACAGGCGCCTGTCGGATCCTCCAAAAGTAGTGCATTTTAAAAGGACCCGGCACAGGTACAACATCATTTTGGAGAGTCTGAGCAACATAGCATCTTTATCCATGAATTGCAGTAAGAAACTTTTCCACTCCTGATGATATATGAAGCTTAAAAATGCACACAAGACAATAAAAGGACAGTCCACAGCTTAAACAAATGCAAAGCAACAAGAAAATGCCTGCATAAGTCTAACCAACATTGGTGCAAATAAGCTAATCAAAATGTTGAACTAAAAGGGGGTGGGGGGGCTTATGATCTTCTGATTAACTAAGAAAAATCCAAAATCAAAAGAGAAACATTACAATGATGAATGATTAATACTAAGAACATAAAAAAAATCTCATTTTTTTCCATATTAGAAAATTACCTCTGCAAGAACAGAACTTGTGAGTCCCACTGAGACCAAACCTTAACTTTGTGTCAAGAAATGAGGTAGATTTCATCACCTCAAAATTAGACAAAAATATTGACTTGGAATCAACCACTTTCAGCTCCATTCTTCACACACTACAAAAACAAAGCCTTTTCCTTGTCGTTTAAACAAAAAAAATGCAGATTGACAAACTATTTCAACAACTAGAAAACAAGAATTTCTTGGGCATATTCTACTAGTCGGAGAACACTAAAAAAATCTTGAAGAAACAAGTGAAAATAAATAAAGGGGTATTTTAATTAAGGTGCAAATATAATAGAAGTATAGAACCAAGAAAAAGCATCATGGTCTTAGGTGGCAAAATGTTGTGGTGGAAAATGAACCAAAATGAGAAATATTATTTAATTAAACGACAAATAAGATGGAAAAGATATTTATGAAGCTATATGTCATTAATAGTTAGTAACTAATAGTTGTGGAAAACATGGAAGTAATCTGAAATTGACAGGAAATAGAAGTATGAAGTAACTGTAGGGACAGGAAACAAGTAAATGAGACAGAAGACTAGTGATGCAACAATATTTAAATTTTTTGGGCATGAATTAAGTGAATGAAAAGAGTTAAGAAGTTAATTTGAATTTGCAAGAAGAAGTATTATTAGGGAAGATATTTGCTATCAAAAGTTATTTCATATTCAAAATTCGAACCTTAAATTCTTATTAACAATGAAATTTCATTATTAAAATTTGAACTAAGACTTCTCATTAAGAATAAAACATCCTGCTCCTTTTATTATATTTTATGTTACCTAGCCTCTAATAATAGTTTAACATGATACATCTTTAAAAAAATAATTAATTATATATTTTATTAATGATATTTTGAAACTTTAAATTTGTTCACTATATTTTTAAATAATTTTTTATTATAGAGAAAAATAATTATTTTTTTAATTTTTTTATTTAAATTAATAATTAAAATGATGCTAGATAAAATTCTCTCTATCTCTACGAGGTAGTAGTAAGGTTTTGTTACATTTTATCTCTCTATACTCCACTTGTAAAATTTCACCAAATATATTATTGTTAAGGTGTATGCCTATTTTTGTACTTTGGGACGGGTGAGCTATTTTGCGTGGAAAACATACCAGCACGTGACTTCCAATTATCTGGCCGGAACTATGTCTATCTATATCTAATTTATTCTTTATACTAGTTTCGAAAACAAATAGGAGAATTTTAATAGCTCAGTTGGTTGGTTACTTGAATTATTGTTTTATTGGTCAGGTTCGATTTTCCATGTTGTAATCTCCTCTCCATTTCTCCTTATCCTACCCCCTTTTTTTTAAAAAAAGCATATGAAATATATTATTAATTCCGTAAAATTACATGTTTTATTACTCTAAAAAAGAAATGAAGGAGAACTTAATTACTTTCTTCGTCCAACAATAGTTGTGAACTATTACTATTGACTTAGAACAGGAATTAAGAAGTCATAAATAATAGGAATAATATTACCAAATCCTCATTTGAATATAATAAATACGATGTCTTAAAAAATGTATTAGAAAAATGACTATAATTAATGATAAGGACAAATTAAATATAAGATTATCTCTTAATTTTTATAAAATGGACATATATTATTGAATATCTTTTTTAGTACCGTGAAAAAATAAAGATGGAGTAATCAGCGACAGACCAGAGGAAGAAATTAAAACCTCTATCATAAAAGATTGTATTATTAATCTCTGTAGCATTTTCTCAGATCATTTAGTGTTCTCAAAGCATTTCTTTGGCTTTCTTTTTATCACATGAATCATGCCTGACATATAGATAATAAAGCCAATCAATTAAATTAAAACTGATAAATAAGTGAGGAGTTGCTTTCCCAACATGTGAAAATTAAAGTGGTTATCTGACTAGATATCTTATGTCATTTGATATGTCCATATCACTGCCATCCATATTGTAACTATATTATATATGTCATTCAATAATTAAAATACTTTCAAGTGGATAAAATTATACTAATAAAAATGGTCTTAAACAGATTTTTGAGGACTTACTTTTGATCTTCTGTTAAATACATAACAAACTTTATTGTTTTGATTTAATGGGAATTATGATTGATTTTACTGGACAATAGGAACGGTTGGGACTTTTCCTCCTTGCCATTCAAATCTTTGATCTTAATAACATTCGTTTTAAAAAAAATCTTTAAAATCATCAAATTTTAAACTCGAATCACTTATCAAATTCGGCGTATGCCACTATATACCAGATAACATCCCAAATCCCTTCTTAACTTGCTGTATATTATAAACATGTAGCTTATAACTTGAAGTTCAACACATAAACTAAAGATGTAATCATTGTATAAAAAGGAGATAAAGAACAAACAACACATTATGAGTCAAAATCTGGGATAATTCAATAATCTATTCCATGAATCTTTCATTACATCAGCCCAACGAATAGCATAGTAACTGAATCTCTTTGCCACAGCTTCTGTGGACTCTCAAAAGAATTAATTAAGGGAACTAACTCAGACTTGCACTTTGCTGCAGCAAACAGAATGGAGCTGGAACAAGCTTGGTTTATTTGACAAATGATAAAACTAAAAAATGCAAAAGAAACTGCAGCTTTATGTGAGGATTCTCCTCTCGTTACACGGTGTAATGTGGATTGACATGATCAACATCTAATCCTCTAAGCTTTGCAAATGAGTCTACCTTCCCTTTAAGTGTGTGAAGTTCTCTCAACCTGTCAAGTAGAACGATACAAATAAAAAAGATCGATACTGTCAATGAAGGATAAACTTAAATGTAGGCAAGTTCAGCTTGTAATTTGAGTTTAAAAGGCACTCTTTAGAACCAAATCCTTATAAAAAGGTTGAAAAGATGTTAACCTTGCAATATCTGCGCGCCTTTTTGCTTCCTCAGCCATTACACTGATCTCCCTGAAAGTATAATTCTCTGGAAATGTTTTAGTTTCTACAGATTGAAGGCCATGAATTGTCCTTTGTTCAGCAGCCCATGCTGCTTCGCGTGCTTCCTTACCAAAGTCCTTTCTGTTGGTGAAAGCCGTCTGATAAATGCAAATATGTTACATTATATGTATGTCTAGAATCAAAGTCATATATGGCCTTGTGAAGAAGAATGTGAAGTTGCTCACCTTTTGGTTCAGTAGTAAGCCCCAGGCTCTCCCACTGAGAGCGTATCGAACAGCAAATTTGATGGGATCAAGGAGAAAATACGTAATAATATTAAACAACCAAATCACACCGGTCCATCTCCATCCGATCTTCTCAATACCAGCAAATCTAACTGATGTAACCATAGCAGACATAAAAGTTGCAACCTATATGGAAGAGAAACGAGGTCCCTATACATTAATGATGTGGTTGGTCAACTAGATACGCGATTTCACAAAAACGGAAGGTAAATACTTACCATCTGAGCAACAATAAAGGCACTAACAAGGAGTAGGCCAGGTCTTTCCATGAATGACCATCCTCTCGACCTTGTAACAAAGATCAATGCTTGGCTTATGGTGCTAACTTGGAGATACACAGCTGAAGCTAGTTTTGCATTCAGAGAATCGGTGATGACCTTATTTTCGGGAATATGTTTGTTGAAATCTTCCACGTGAAAGGCGTTCTGAGGAAAAAGGAACATGATTAGCGACTATTCGTGCCCAAAATACATTATTGAGTGGACTATATAGATAACAAATTGATCAGCTAAGTTCATTGTTCAACAGTTATCCAAGTTGCATAGATGTAACAAGGGGCAAGTACCGCGAAGAAGCTGGTCTCAAAAATTAAATAGAAGAATAAAGCAGTCATCAAGGCGAGGTAACTGCCTATCACAATTCCTGTTGCAAAGATCTCGCTGAGCATCCAACTATCAGGAAGTGGAGATGGCTTGACCCTGTCCTTTGATATAGTCATGATTGTGCCTGCAAAACAATTTATGTTAGTTCAATAAATAAACCAATATAGAGGAAGAATGTAATATCATCAATCTTGCAAAGTTATGAAATGCACAAGACGTGCATGAGCTCTCACCATCATTAAGAATGGCAATGACAAGGACCATAAATGGGGGGAAATTGAATTTCCAAAATGCAGTCAGCAACATGAATCCCAACTGTTTGGTCATCACAAAGACGAGTTACATTTTGCAAAAGAGAGGGAGGAATTGTTCTCCTTTTTTAAAATCGCGCATATAGTTCAGGTTCCAGAATATAATGACCTAAGGGTAACTTACCACAATACGAATTGTGATGGACACTGCATATATCTGGACAAAAGAAAGCTTTAGCATTAGTACTATGTTAAGATATACTTAAAAGTACTAGTTTAATTTTCTTTGTGGGATGAAGTGAGGGAATTTTATTAACTGTGTAATTTTTCATTCTCTGGAAAATGGCACGGCTTGTCAATACAGCATGGATAATAACACTTAGTCCTGGTTCTGTCAGAACTATATCCGAAGCACTCCGAGCTGCATCTGTTGCATCTGCTACAGCAATTCCTATGTCCGCTTTCTTCAGAGCAGGTGCATCATTTACTCCATCACCAGTCATACCACAAATGTGTTTCCTGCTTTGTAAGATTCTCACGATTTCGTACTTGTGCTCTGCAAGGAATAACATATACAGATTATGACACAAAATAAAGATATCAAAGGCTCTACTTCCTCTGTTCAATTTGTTCGTCTAGTTTTGACTTGGCAACAGAGTTTAAGAAAGTAAAGAAAACTTTTGAATCTTGTGGTTTTAAATTAAAGATATATAGAATGTATTAAATATGCTTGAATTTTATGGTCATAAACATGTCATGTGAAAGTTGTCAAAAAAGGAAAGAGACATCGGACTAAAAAGGAAAGCAATACAAACAAATTTAAATAGAGGCAGTATTTCTCTCTAACTCACCAGGAAAGACACCGGCAAATCCATCAGCGCTTTCAATGAGTTCTTCAACTGGAAGGACTGCAGCTGAGGTATCCTTCTGATCTCCAAGCAAAAACGATGAAGGATACATGTTTGTGCCCATCCCTAGACGTCTCCCAGTTTCTTTACCTATAGCTAACTGGTCACCTGGTAACATAGTCAGATAGAATATGAGTCCAAATACCAGTTGAGAAGTAACAACTGTTTTACATTATAGGAGACAAGATAACAAGGTAAGAGGGCTATCTGTTAAGCAAACCTGTAATCATCTTAACACTAACTCCTAGTTCAAGAGCTCTTCTAATTGTTTCAGCACTGTCATGACGTGGTGGATCGAAGAGAGGGAGAAGACCAACAAATTCCCAACGGCCACCAGGACTGTCCTTTGTACCTTCTGGTACTTCCTATACGAAACAAACACATAGCAATCATCATCTGATGAGCACCAACTTCACTGAAACTGACAAGTCAAAGGCCTAATTACCTGGCGAGCGACTGCAAGGGATCGAAGCCCACGCTCAGCAAACTTATCTATCACTGAATGCACTCTATTTTGAATGTCTGATTTGTTCCAAGCCAGGTTCAAAATCTATAAGTTTCAGAGAACATATCAGAAGGGTTTATTAAGTGTTAAAATAACTGTGGGTACTGCATTCCACCGTTCTGATGAATAGGTACCAAAATCAGCAACCTTTACTTTCATTTACTTTAAATTGATTGACAACTGATGACTAGTATTGATCAACTATGCAAGTATGTAATCAAGTTTTTATGGTAAATGTTCTCACTTCTCAGAGTCTTGTTGATTAAAACTATTTAAAATCATACAAGTCTCTACCTGCTCTGGAGCACCTTTGCTCACTCTGTGCATTTTACCCGAGCTGTCTAGATAGGTAAGAGCTGTCCTCTTATCAGTTGGATTGAATGGAAAGAAATGAACCTCTGTGATATCCGCTCGTGCCTTACATGAAAATCAAATAAATAGAACAATATTAGTCTTTTTCACAGTAACAACATGATAAAAGATTTGCATAGAAGTTTAGTAGCTCAAGTCTACTTGTATGAGAGGGTCCTTGTCCATTCAAATGTATGAGAAATGCCTTGAAAAAAGTTCCATTAACCAAGTAATGATAGAATTATTTTCACTTTGCATCTCTTTGTGAAGAGAGGATTATGAAGAACAGAATGGAATAATGCACTATGATCCTCGATCTGTATAGAAGTCTACGTTTTTCAAGTTGTTCAAGGACTAAAATCTGAACAGTGGCAGCACGTACCTCCTTAGGGTCAGCAAGCATGGATACTATTGCAGTATCAATAGCATCTTGGTTCTCCAACCTTGAAGCTCTTGCAGCCATCAAAACTACCATGTCCTTGTCGACATCTTTGGCAAAAACCTGAAAGAATTTGCTTGAAATCAACAACCTTTGCTTCAGAAAATGCACTCCCCAATATACTTTTGATGAAAAAAGAAATCAACAACCTTTGTTTCACAAAATGCACTCCTCATTATAGTTTTGGTGAAAAACTGATAGTTGCTGAGGACAAATGCAACAGATGAACAATTTACTTGCCTACTTAAAGTTTCATTTATCATTAGTCTGCATAATTAGTTCTGAAACATGAAAGGCTTGCTTGAGCTACTTATTGACTGTACATGAGGTGAAGGTTGTAATTTATTTTGCTAATCTTAGTGCTATGCAACTATTTTGGACATTTGGATTGCTCAATGTAACACATAAGACAAAGGTACCAAATATGTTGGTCGCTTATATAACATGTTTGCACTATTTCAGTACCAAAGTTAAATTTTGCAAAACTCGAGAGACATTCCGGTCTAGTGATCATCGTTATGAGACAATATTTATGCTCTCATCTTATTAGGACCATCAGAGTATCAGTTTAATTTGGTAATATATCACATCTGATAAAAACATTTTAAAAAGAGGAATTAAGGACCACCTCAATCAGATTTTTGTCGACTGATAATTTGTTTAAAGTTAGAGTGCCAGTTTTATCACTGCACAAGACATCCATCCCCGCCATCTCCTCTATAGCTGTCATTCTTTTTGTGATAGCTCCCTGCAATTATGCATGGTATCAGTTACTTGTCAGTTATTAAAATTTTCAGAAACTCTAGAAAGAGTTTAAACTTTCTTCATACCTACAGAATTGATATATTAAACCAGGAACTCAACACACCTGCTGAGATAGTCGATGTGAACCAATTGCCATAGTTACAGAGAGAACTGTTGGCATGGCAATGGGAATTCCACCAATGAGCAGAACAAGAAGGCTGTCAACAGCTTCACGAGGATGTCGATGTTGTCCCCCAAATATTACAATGAGCTCAATGATCATACCAGTTGCAATAGAGCAGATGCAAAAGTTACCAATTGAGGTTAATACCTGAAACCATCAAATAAGATGTTAATTCTTTTAGAAACTTGCCTCATCACATCAGTCCATTCCAGTTACGATTAGTTCTGACTAGTAAAATTTTATGGCTTTAGGTCCTAGTAAGTAGTGAGGGAATTATGAGTAGAATATATGTGCTTCTCACCTTCTGAAAATGCCCAACGTGTGTAGTATTTTCCACGAGATGAGCAGCCTTTCCAAAGAAAGTGTGAACTCCGGTAGCAATAACAACAGCTTCTATTTCACCTTGTTTGCATGTTGATCCAGAGTATACACCATCACCGGGATTTTTGGTAACCGGAAGTGACTCTCCTGTAAGAGCAGACTGCAGGGAGATATGCTTAATTTAAAAACCAGTTGTGCAGGCCAAGTTGCTTATGACATAGACTAATGATTCAACTGATACCTGATCAATCTTCAATGGATCACCATTAAGTAGACGTGCATCAGCTGGAATTATATCCCCAAGCTTTATGCTAATGATGTCTCCAGGAACCAACACAGCTGCATCCACCTCATTCCATTTCCCATCCCGTAAAACCTGATACATATGATTGAATATTCTTGCACTGCTAGGCCATTTAAACCTTAATAATGACATGAAGAGGTCACAGTATTTCAAACTAATTATCTGACCTTGGCTTTTGGAGCCAACCGCGCCATAAGAGCTGCAGCTGCATTTCCAGCATTATTCTCTTCTATAAAACTAATTGTTGAGTTAATGATAAGTAGTGCAACAATGCCAACAAAGTCTTGGTAATCAACTCCCTTGTGCTGTAACAAAAAATTATACAACAGGCATCAGTTTCCATATTGTTGTACGCTCTTAAAGACGTTAATGCAAATTTGTAGCTAACACGAAGAATCTACCTTTCCATGTGGAAGAGAAAGAGCCATGATTGCGGCTGCTTCCATTACCCATGAAAGAGGATTCCACATGAATCCCAAAAACTTCAGTATTTTGCTCTCCTGTCAAATGCGATGGAAAAGATATACGTACACAAAATTAGACTATCTTCTTGAAAGAAGAAAGGGATTATATTGAAGACAAGTAAAAGCTGCATCGAAAATAAGAAACCTTTTTCTCTTCGAGCTTGTTATGACCAAACACATTTAGACGTTTCTCAACCTCCGCGGAGGTGAGTCCCTCTTCTGTACATTTCAGGTTCTCAAAAACCTCCTTAATAGGAATGTTTTCCTGTCAAGTGAATAATAGATTAAGGTTATAACATTCTCATTCCTATCGATCTCATATGATCAACGACTGAATTTTCATCAGGACTAGTAATGCATTGGAAACTACACGTAATATATTAGTCTGCCTCATTCTTTTTGAATATCTACTTACATCATACTCCACATATCACAACATTTAGTACAATCTATTGCTTTGTAATACTTAAAACTAAATTTTACCAGATCAACAGTCTCATTGTTGATAGCCTCCAGAGTAGTAGTCGTCTTTTCTGTGCCCATGGTAGCTCACTTGCTTTACCCCCAGCCAACAATTAGTAAAAGATCTACATTTGTAAAAATTTTCCATTAAATCACTTTTAACATAAAACTTGCAAGAGATTGAAGAATATGAATAGTAAACAAGATAATACTCACTCACACTATCGGTGTAATTTTACGTGTTGTAACAGATCATTTACCATGTTCTGCAATCTATGCTTGCTACTAAAGGTTATCTGTACTTACTTTTACATGACCTAACAATGTCAAACTCTTTTATAGCACAAATAGCATCTTATTCGATTAGTAGGAATCCATTCTTCAACCAAATTTTGCTTAAATGGTTTGTTTTAACTGAGTTCTGCTAAATGACTATGCACAACTGATAATTTTTCATAAAACCAATATTTTGATCTGGAGAGAACACCTTCAAAGTTACACACAAATTTCTAAATGCATCAACTTCTAGCATTTCCGAGTTAATGGTCAAAATCACACATAAATTATTACTTTTTCACAAGTTTCATACCTCAACTACCTTGTTCTATTTACCTATCTAAAACCACTACTTGCATGAAAACACACCTAGATGCTGAGTTGACAAATAGGTGCTCCCAACCAACAACAGCCATGTGTAGGCTCATTACATTTAAATAGGTAAATAAAACAATTCACCATTGATGTATGAAACTCACGAAAAAGGGATAGGTTAAGCGTGTGAGTGTTTGGCCATTAAATTTAACCAATGAAAATGTATTTATTATTCATAACAAATAGTACCAAGACTCAATCTTTTACCAATATAAGAAAACCCGCAACAGGAAAAAACACTCCATAAATTTTTGAAAGAGTTTAACTTATATATGCATCGACGGTGTTACATGGTAAATTTCTACGATAAACATTAGTAATTGGTAACTTGATAAAAATGGTACCATACCTACTACTATCACATTTAATTACACTAAGCCAAACTTAAACAAAAAACGAATGGTAGTACCTAATAGTAGTAGTATTGAGAAATTAAGAAATAGCATACCTTGGTGAGTTGAGAGAAGAGAAAGGGGGAGGAATAAAGTAAAAATGTACATGGAATAAATAAGGGAAAAACAGCATTGTTTGTATCTTTAACAAAATGCATTGGGATTTTCTCAAATGACAACACATTGTGAGTTACTCTACTAAGCTTCTAAAATGACAACACATAAGGACTATTACAACTTCAATGTATGATAATAATAAATTAAACAACTTATTATGTACAAATACTTGGGGGCCTGTAATTGGGAGCTCAAGCTGTTATGTTAGTTGTAGCGTGCCTTCCTTTCTCTCACTTTGAAAAGATTTTTCTATATTTTCTTATGATGACCTGGTCAAGAAAGTGCGATACATCGATGTAAAAGATTTTATTTTTACTGTGAACTTGGTTTACTTGACTGAAAAGTGCAGTAGAACTTGAAGGAGAGAAATAAATACCTGATCTATAATTTTAACAAAAAGAGGACTGCTATTGGGAAATATCTTCTCGTTTGAAATTAATATTTGTTCATGATGTTCTAACAAAACTTTAACTTTAATTGGACCTTATGTGTGCCTCTCGATAGAGTAACTTCAACTTTATTTGCTCATTTTGTAAGATCGTAAGAATTAAAAAAAAATGTGATGGTTTAAAAAATTGTTGTGTTTCACATTTATGAGAAAAAATTACAACTTTTAAGATCCAAATTGTATATTCAGATAAAATTCCAACTTCAAATCAACGTCAATTCATATCAATGATTTGAAATCATATATATCCTAATACCTACTTAGATTTTTCTGCATAAAATGGGAAGATTTAAGTTTCCGGATTTGAGTTCTTAATATGAAATTAACTTTGTTAGGGAGAATTTCATCTATAAGACTTGTCAACGCAATCGAATCCAAAATTTGAAGTTTTTGAGTTCTTATCATAACGTCAAGTTAATATAATGAGCTCTTAATCAAATCTTTACAGATATTTAATGAGTTTCTTAATACATATTTAAAATTTTAACACAAATTACTAAGTTCTATGAACCCATACATCATATTCTAGATCCACCACAGACAAATCCTTCATTTGCTTCGGTGTTCTTGAGAGATTTTCTTTTTTTAAAAATAGCTTATAATAAGATAACAAAAAAGTTTTCAAATCATATAAAGTTTCTATCAACTAATATAGAAACTTTTTTTTTTACAATGTTTATGAATCAATGAAACATATCTTTTGTACAATTTTATTTAATCACTATCTTTTTGGATAGAGATTTTTAATTGGTGCCTATGTGATGACATAGAACATTGTACTTGCAATCAATCAGGAATATCTAGTAAGATCACTATCTCCAAAAGAGGGCACTAAATAATATTAGTACAAAACCTAATGAATTGTACACAGTTGTGCGTTCTAGTAATATACAATATTTTAAGAGAAAGGTATGAATAATTACAGTAGATGGTCATTCGACTAAAGTAATTATAAAAAATAAAATGGTTAGTCGATGTATAGTCATGTATAGTCGGAGTACTTTTCATATATAGTCGAGCTATATTCAGCTTTTGAGTATATCATAATGTATCTTCAATATATAACTCATGTTTAAGAAATCAATATTGTATAGTCAGTATATATTTTTTATGACTTTCAATCAAAGACTATATAGTCGTTGTATATTGCCTATGATTTTGACTATTTTTTATGTAAATCAAACATGACTATATTTGTTGTAAATCAATTAATTTATGGTATATATTTGAAATTTATTCATATGGTTGAAGTGTGTGTGTGTACGTGTATATATATAGTTTTTATATCGCACATTATATTATATTCAGTAACAGATATACATATACAATTCGCCTCTTTACACTCCCTCTCTCGATCTCGCTCGCCTCTATCATCTCTCTCTCAATCTTGCTTGCTAGGTATACAAATATATATGTATATCAGTTGCACATATACAATTATTTGACAGATATACACATATAATTTGACAAATATACATATACAATTCGACTTTCTCGATCTCGCTCGCCTCTCTCCTCCCTCTCTCGATCTGCTCTCCTCTCTCCTATAATATGTAGCTATAAATCATAATTTTAGCAAACTATAATAAATTTTTTTGTCTTTTTATGTTATAAATGTTTGCTTTTTTGAAAAATCCTCTTTATTTAATAGGAATGAAATTAAAAAAAAAGTTATAAGACAAGCCTCGAATTTTAATCAAAATATGGGGAGAATTTCTAGGGAATAAAAATAAGGAGAAAAAGACACATAAAATGGTAACAAGAAATTCATAGAGGGATCCAACAATGGGATTCTTTGAAAATATGATTGGCACAAGGAATAAAATTATTGCTTTTGTTTGATAGTTAATTAATTTAATTGAATAGTACCGTACAAATGTGTTAAGAAGTTGCAAATCTACTTCTTAATTTGTTTTAAAGGAAGCAAAAAGCATAATGAGACATTAAAACTTTGTTAAGCATCTGAGTATCCAATAATGATCTACTAGTAAATTAAACAAATAAAGACTAATCAAAAGGGAAAGTAATTTGGTATTAATAGGCATTGTGGTGTATTAACATATGGTTTAATTTAGTGGCTTAATCCTAATTAAAGGAAAATTAAATTATTTAAATGGGAATCAAAATCTCAAGGAGAAAATTAGTTTCGGAAATCCATTTTTTTTAAAAGAAAAAATCAAGATTGTTATTAACAAAGTATATTTTTGTTAAACAAAATCGTTGAATAAAAATTAGAAAAGTGAAATAATTGGACCAAACATTATGAAAAGGAATGATAATCTTCCAAAGTTTGTTCATATGTAGCTGTCCTACCCGGCCCAAATTCAATATGGTGCAGGCCCATTTGAAAAAATTACAATTTATAGCTATTATTAGGGTTTTATTGCTATAGTTAGGATTTTGTTGTTATTTTTTCTCTCCTCTCTTCCTCTTTCTTGCCTCTCGTCTCTCTCTGCAATTTCTTACCAGATATACAATTACATATGTATACTAATTACATATATACAATTATTTTGACAGATATACATAGTCAGTTCGATAGATATACATATGCAATTCACCTCTTCGATCTCGCTCGTCTCTCTCCTCCCTCTCCCAATCTCGTTTGCCAAATATACAAATTCATATGTATATTAGTTACACATATACAATTATTTGATAGGTATACACATACAATTTGACAAATATACATAAACAATTCGCCTGTATCCTCCCCCTCTCGATCTCGCTCGCCTCTCTCCTCCGTCTCTCGATCTCGCTCGCCTCTCTCCTCCTCTCTAGGTCACATAGCCGAGTTTATGTTGTGTAATTATATAAAATATAGTTATTTGTCCATATTAAGTCCCATAGTATTAAGAGTTAATTATATATTTATGTACTCTTTTTTAATTACAAAAATTTCTTAAATTTTATGAATTTTAGGATATATCACTGGACTTCTGGATACATTTGCAGACATACAAATACATCAGGAAGGGTGTATTAGAGAGGGGATAGAACATCCGGAAGCATAGAGGAAGTATGTTTGAGAAGAAGAATGTATCCAAGAGGGGAATAGAAATGTATTAGCGAGAGGGGAGATTTTTGAATTTTTTTAAAATGATAGAAAATTTTAGAAATTATGATAAAATAAGACACATATTTAGATAATTTTTTTCTATTTTATTGGGTTGTTACCGAAATAGCCATGGGGGTGTGTAATGTTGAACTTTTGATCTCGTTTGCCTTAACTACAAAACTTCAAGTTTAACAACTTTCGATTTTATATAACTTGAAGGTTTCTCAGGGGCAAGCATGGTTCGAAACTTTTAAGAGCATCCACTTCTAAGTTTATTAAGTGTAATTTCTACATATAAACTTGAGACACAAAATTAAATTTATTTATTCACTCTTTTATTACTCTCATCTAATCAATAAAAACAATAAACTAAAACAAAAGAAGTACAAGAGAGGGATATAAAAAGGAAAAAGGAGAGCCACAAACTAAAATTATTTAATAGGAATAGTCAAGTCTTCTTGAATCCATACCCAAACAAATAATAACAACAATAATATATCCAATGAAATCCCACAAGTGATATTTGAGAAGAGTAAAATGTACGCAAACTTTATCACTACCTCATAGAAGCAAAGAGGTTGTTTCCTGGAAGCCCTCGTTGAATCCATACCCAAACAAGCAGAAGCAAAAAGGACTGGTAATTTGTCCTAGTCAAACCACATGATGTATCTGTTCAAAGTCAAACAAAATAATTTATTCCTATAGAATAAAAAAAAAATTGAAGGAAAAATAGTCTGACCTCACCAACAATAATCATCAAATAATTAATACATTGCATGGTCTGTAGAGCCCTCTAGTTGTCATTCATTCAACGTAAAACACAAAATTAGTCAAGAGACAAATAACATGCAAATGTCAACATGAACTCCTACATAGGAAATTGATGAGCATGTCTTATGCTTTACTATCTTTCACGAACAAGATATCTTTTTTCTTTTAATTCTTTTAGCGATGGTAATAATTTATGCGATCTATTTATTTTTATTTGTTCAATTTTGACGTGACATATTTATATAAAAATATTAAATAGAACGACAATTTTATCAGACGTAAATTATTTTTTTAATTTTCTAAACTTGACATTTAGTTTAAGTATAATAGACTAGAGCGATTCAGCGAGTAAAATACTACTCGTATAATGGAAATATCATGGAGCGATTGAGCGAGTAAATAAAAATACTATTCTTTCTTTCCCAATTTAAGCGTTTTCGTCTGACAATATATGAAGTTTAAGAAATATAATTATTATTATTTTCAATTTTATATTCTTAAATCGAAGATGTGTGTCGTCCTTTAAATCTTAGAGTTTCAACTTACAACGTAACATATAGCATAGTTCTGACACTATATTTAATTTATAAGATTTTTTTTTTAGTTCGTTAAAAAAGGAATAGTACTCGTTTAATTAGTTTATTTGCACTTCTCACCCTGTTTTCAAATGACACACATATATATTTGTATATGTAGTTTCAAAGTCAACTGTTCTTTCTAAAATTTTCATACGACTCTATATTATATGTCACATGAGAATAAACATGATTTTTTTTTTCAATTTTTGATTAGAGGTTTCCACATTTGATTTGACAAGGTATTTTGATTACATAGTACTCCCTTTGTTTACAAAAATAATCTACTTGTTTTTTTTGGTCTGTTTAAAAAAGATTGATTTTTTTTTTTTGGTCAGAACATTAATTTCAATTGTTCACGTGGCATGTCATAAGGTTAAATAGTATTTTAGTACATTTAACATAACTTTAACTTAGTATCATAAAATTGAAAAATCTTCTTAAACTCCGTACCAAATCAAATTAGGTCATTTTTTTTTAAACGAAAGATAGCAATAGTATTATCAAACGCAGTCAAACAATCTATTTCACTTGCTCTTTTTGTTGCCTGGAATCCAGGTTGACATCTTCATATAAAATAAAAAAAACAAAAAAGTAATTCTAGTAATGTTTTTAAGATAGACTTTTGCCAAAAAATTTCTGTTTGGACTTTGACAATTGAAATTGCAGTTCCCTCAAGTAATTATGTATTAAATTAACGTGCACGTTGCTATTTCTTCTCTGTTGAGTATTACTTGAACATTTTACTTTTGCTTCTCTTCTAGAATCCATTGCTTGCGTGCACTCCTGGGAAAAGGGTAAACGATTTTTCCAATACTTGTTGAGTTCATTATTTTTGTTCATGCACAAAGTCTTCGATTGAAAACTTAAAAACTTGGCTACGTAGATGTGATATGGTGTTATGAAGGTATCTGGCAGATGTGAATTTTACGTGACACAAATTTAAATTAATCAAGATTCTAATTGGGCAAGAAGCAAAGTTCTCAATATTGACTATTCAATTAGTACATCATTATCTCAATAATATTAAAATTGATTATAATAAACATAATAAAAATTAAATTAATTTTTTTTTTGTTTCGTTCTTAGGGTTGGAATTCGTGTGAAATTTAAGACCCATTAAAGGTACAGTATAAAATAAAAACTCAAATAGATATTCCAATCTGCCTACCTCATTTAGACGATAAGAGGGCTGCACGAAATCAATCACGTGAAAAATTAATATTTATTTACTTTTTTGAAATTTTGTGATTTAAAATCAATCACGTGAAAAATTGAGATTAAAAATTATACGGAAAGAGCCATTTTCTTAAAAACAGATCTAAAAAATAAAATAAATAAATTGAAATAAAATATAATTTTTAATTGCTGAGTTATTTGCTTTTCTTGTTTTTTTTTTTCTTTGTTTTAATTTGGTCTGGCCAAAATCTTTGACTCTTTCTTGAATTTTAGATATAATATAATAATTAATTCAAAGCAATATGGGACCCATTTGGAGCTCAAAATTATCATTTAGGGTCATTTGACGTGGGGTATAAGTTATAATAATCTCGAGATAAAATATAGAATTATTTAACCCTATATTTGGTTGGAGGTATAAGATAATCTCGAGAGAAATTTTTTTTCAACAATTCCGCATTGAGGAGAAGCTTCCAATAATGTTAATACACCTAGTGAATTATAATATAACATTTATATGGGGAAATTATATATATATATATATAAAAAAAAAAAAAGAAGTAAAAAGCTTAAAAAAAAGTAGTCATATTTTATTTATGTAAAAAATAGTTCCAAATCAACGAAGCTTTTTTAATTATTTCAAATTTTTATTTTAAACCTATAAGCTGTAAATCGAGTTTCTTCTTGCAAAAATGAACATTCTAAGCCAATAACCTTAATAATTTCTCACAATGGACACAATAATCGTCCAAATAAAAAATATTCATTCAAGTAATAAAATCATTACTTAGGAATTCCCGATCCAAACAAAGTAAACTAATATTTCATATTCAACACAATCAATAATCTCTCACTACTAATAGTTCATATTCAACACAATCAATAATCTCTGCTTACAAAAATCGTTACATCAAATGAATGTGTACTTTTTCAATATTAATAAAAGAACCTGATTCAACAATTTTCTTCAGAGAGGTGTTCAAGGAGTTTGAAGTCACTTTGGCAATATCAACAAAGCTGTAAGTTGCATACCCTATCAACGCAAGACCGCCAATTAAGGCGACAGGAAGATAGGGAAATGCCAACTTGTTGAGATCGGGTTTGTTGAGATCGGGTTTAGCTTTGACCTTGGTTTTTTCAAAATCAATATTTTCACATTTCTCGAGCAATATTCCAAGTCCTCGATTACATCTTTCTGCATCTAAAAATATTTTCCCACTTCCACGTTCCTTATGCACGGATACAATCTCAGACACTGAGATATAGACGTCCATCCTGAATAAAAAGGAAAGTCAAAAAGCATACTTAAAAAAAAAATCAATTTTAAAAGTGCTAACAGCAGTTTCTCCTGTGGCTGTCTATTACTCGAAGCTGAAGGACCTCTAGGATGAGTTTGATTCAATTAAACCACCACCTGCTTGTGATTGTGCCACATCCAAGGATTAACAGAGAGCTTATCACGACAAAAATTGCTACAGTTTTTTATGGGATTAAATGATAATTACAGTCAGGCGAGAAGCCAAATTTTGCTTATGAACCCAATTCCAAGTGTAAATCAGTGCTATGCAATGATTGTTCAGGATGAAAGTCAAAAAGCACTATCTAGGGAGCATCAGGCTAATGGAGATTCTATTGATCACATAGCATTATAATCATATCGATCTAAAAGATCAGGTAACTTAGACTCTGAATCAATTTTGGAGCAGATCTAGAGGTGCAGCTGGATCAGGTGGCTATTCAGGTGGATCCTGCTACTTCGGAGGTGCAGGAAGCTCAGGTGGAAGTTCAATAGCAAGCACTTCTCAACGATCAAGGAGAAGTTCAAACTTACCTTGTGAATTTTGTAACATGATCTATTACTCGAAGCTGAAGGACCTCTAGGATGAGTTTGATTCAATTAAACCACCACCTGCTTGTGATTGTGCCACATCCAAGGATTAACAGAGAGCTTATCACGACAAAAATTGCTACAGTTTTTTATGGGATTAAATGATAATTACAGTCAGGCGAGAAGCCAAATTTTGCTTATGAACCCAATTCCAAGTGTAAATCAGTGCTATGCAATGATTGTTCAGGATGAAAGTCAAAAAGCACTATCTAGGGAGCATCAGGCTAATGGAGATTCTATTGATCACATAGCATTATAATCATATCGATCTAAAAGATCAGGTAACTTAGACTCTGAATCAATTTTGGAGCAGATCTAGAGGTGCAGCTGGATCAGGTGGCTATTCAGGTGGATCCTGCTACTTCGGAGGTGCAGGAAGCTCAGGTGGAAGTTCAATAGCAAGCACTTCTCAACGATCAAGGAGAAGTTCAAACTTACCTTGTGAATTTTGTAACATGATCTATTACTCGAAGCTGAAGGACCTCTAGGATGAGTTTGATTCAATTAAACCACCACCTGCTTGTGATTGTGCCACATCCAAGGATTAACAGAGAGCTTATCACGACAAAAATTGCTACAGTTTTTTATGGGATTAAATGATAATTACAGTCAGGCGAGAAGCCAAATTTTGCTTATGAACCCAATTCCAAGTGTAAATCAGTGCTATGCAATGATTGTTCAGGATGAAAGTCAAAAAGCACTATCTAGGGAGCATCAGGCTAATGGAGATTCTATTGATCACATAGCATTATAATCATATCGATCTAAAAGATCAGGTAACTTAGACTCTGAATCAATTTTGGAGCAGATCTAGAGGTGCAGCTGGATCAGGTGGCTATTCAGGTGGATCCTGCTACTTCGGAGGTGCAGGAAGCTCAGGTGGAAGTTCAATAGCAAGCACTTCTCAACGATCAAGGAGAAGTTCAAACTTACCTTGTGAATTTTGTAACATGAGAGGACACTCAAAGGAGCATACGCGAAGGTGATGCAGTGAGCCACAAATTACTTAAAGAAAAACTAAAATGCACCACAAATTTAGCAGTTATGGTTTTCAGAACATACCTGTTGAGAATGTGATGAAACTGAACTGATGAAGAGGGAGAAGAAGGAGGGGCGGGAGATTTGAAATGAAAATGATATTAAGGAGAGGCGGGATATTTGAAAGATTTAAATAAAAATAGTATTATTTATTTATTTATTTAAATAAATTCTAGAAGGTTCCTGTTTAAAAAAATTTTAAAAAGTAATTTACTATGAGCACCTGAAATCCTCCAATGCAGGAGAACGCTTCACAAGTTCAGAAATAGCAACTGCACCCTCATCCCCAGTCATGTTATTGTGAAAATGAAGGATACGAAGTTCATCAGTTGAAGGAATTAGCTCACAAACTGCTTCTGCCGCTTCCTCTGAAATGCCATCATTCATCAAATAGAGCTCTTCCAAGTTTTTTTGTGACTTTAGAAGTGCCCCAAATGCCCTTACACCTTTTTCACCTAAAGCATTGTTAGAAAGATCAAGGTACCTCAGGTCACAGGCGTTGAAAGCAGAAGCAAAGATTTCCATGACCTCCAGGGCTTCTTCCTCTTGTCTACCTGCTACGAAGTCTGAAAGGTCAACTTCTGTCAATTGGTCTTTAAGAGAGGACAAAATAGGTCCTGCAATTTTAGCAGCATCCACGTCAAAGCTTCTATTGCTGAAACATATCCTTTTATAATTGTTCCCTGGTTCACTTAATGGTTTCAATAACTCAGACGCCTCTTCTGCACTTATAAAATCCCGTCTACCTTTGGATATATCAAAAACAGTAGTTTCATCAGATACTTTAACCTTCTCAGGTACAATTCCTTCTGCAGATTCCTTTGTCCGAGGGCCTCTTTAATAACTTCTAACATGAGCAAGAAGCAAAGTGAGAAGATTCTTTATTCAGACAGTCAGAGTGCCATACAGTTAGTGAAGAACCCAGTCTATCATTCGAAGACAAAGCACATCAGAAGAAGATACCATTTCACTCGTAGGGCAGTGGAGGATGGTGATATGTGTGTGGAGAAGATAGAGGGTGCAAAGAATCCTGCAGACATGTTGACCAAATGTGTCGATGTGGGGAAACTGGGGTTGTGCAAGACCTCAGTTGGACTTTTGTAGATGTGAGTTCTACAATGTTGTGATGCAGTATGAAATATTGATGCTATGATTACACTGTTTGAGAGAATACTGTTTTGGTTACTTGATCAGTCTCCAAGTGGGAGAATTGTTGGGATGTGGAGCCTGATTAATATGTAGATGTACTGTTTATATATTAACGATCTCGCCGTTGGAATTTTAGGCTGTACTATTTTTTTATTATTCTCCGTGTATTTTGTAAACAGTGTTATTTTATTAATATAAATATTGCATCACCGTGGAGGTTATCCTTACGGGTGTTACCACGAAATTATTTTCTCTCTCTTAGGGTTATTAAAACTGTCTTGATTCTTGAATTGTTCTTCGAAATCACAAAGTGTTGTTGCAATCGATCCTAACAACTGGTATCAGAGCACAGGCGATTCAACACGATCACTGAAGATGGATAGTTCGAAGCTTGGAATCGAGAAGTTTGATGGATCTGATTTCAGTTTCTGGAAGATGCAGATCGAAGATTATCTCTATCAAAAGGATCTTCACGCACCCTTGGCTGGGGAGAAGCCTGAAGCCATGGCAGAGGACGTATGGAAACTCAAGGATCGCCAGGCGTTAGGGCTGATTCGGTTGACGTTGTCTAGGAACGTAGCTTTCAACATCGCAAAGGAGAAGACCACAGCAGATCTGTTGAAGGCGCTATCAAATATGTATGAAAAACCATCTGCGATGAACAAGGTATATTTGATGCGTAGGTTATTCAATTTGCAGATGTCTGAGACTGGATCTGTAGCGGATCACATAAACGAGTTCAATATGATTGTGAGTCAACTGTGTTCTGTGGAGATTAACTTTGAGGATGAGATTAAGGCGTTGATTTTGATGTCATCTCTGCCCGAGTCTTGGGACACTATTGTTTCTGCGATTAGTAGTTCCCGTGGGTCTGAGAAACTGAAGTTTGATGAAATCCGTGATGTTGTTCTCAGCGAAAGTATTCGCAAACGAGAAGTGGGAGATTCATCGGGCAGTGCTCTCAGCGTTGACGGAAGGGGGAGAAGCAAATCGAAAGGCCAGCATCAACATGGTCGATCAAAATCAAAGAATCGTGGGAAGTCTCCGAACAGGCCCAATGTGGTTTGTTGGAATTGTGGAGAGAGAGGGCACTACCGGTCAAGTTGCACGAAACCAAAGAAGAAGCAGAATAAGAAATCTGCAGATGATACTGATTCTGTAAATTCGGCGGAAGATATTGCGGATGCTCTGATTCTGAGCGTGGACAGCCCGGTTGAATCCTGGATTCTGGATTCTGGTGCATCTTTTCACTCCTGTCCGAGCAAGGAACTGTTCCAAAATTTCAAATCTGCTTATTTTGGAAAAGTGTACCTTGCAGACAACAAGCCCTTGAGGATTGAAGGAAAAGGGGATATTTGCATTAAGACCCCATCCGGAAACCAATGGAAATTGGAAGATGTCAGATATGTTCCTGAACTTAAGAAAAATTTACTCTCTATTGGTCAGTTGGATAGCACGGGCTACACAATACAGTTTGGGAATGGTTCATGGAAGATTGTGAAGGGGGCTATGGTTGTTGCTCGTGGCACAAAAATTGGAACCTTGTACACCACTGCAGGGTGCATGTATATGGTCGCTGTTGCTGAGGGTGGTTCTGGTTCGTGTTTGTGGCACAATAGACTTGGACACATGAGTGCTAAGGGAATGAAGATGCTGGTTGCAAAAGGAGCACTGGAAGGTCTGAAGTCAGTTGATATGGGTCTGTGTGAGAGTTGCGTTATGGGCAAACAAAAACGAGTTAGCTTTACAAAGACTCCGAGACAACCAAAGGAGGTGCGGTTAGAGATGGTTCATACAGATGTTTGGGGGCCAGCTCCAGTTTCATCAGTAGGAGGATCCAGATTCTATGTAACCTTCATTGATGACTTTAGCAGAAAAGTTTGGGTCTACTTCTTGAAGCATAAGTCAGATGTGTTTGCGACTTTCAAGAAGTGGAAGGCTGAAGTTGAGAATCAGACTGGTTTGAAGATCAAATGCCTGAGATCTGACAATGGTGGAGAGTACGACAAGTCAGAGTTCAAAGCATTTTGTGGTGCTGAGGGTATCAGATTGATGAGGACAGTTCCGGGGAAGGCAAGACAGAATGGAGTTGCTGAAAGGATGAACAGAACATTGAACGAACGTGCAAGGAGCATGAGGATACACTGTGGGCTGCCTAAGATGTTTTGGGCGGATGCTGTCAGCACAGCGGCTTACTTGATTAATAGGGGACCATCAGTTCCCTTGGATTTCAAGATTCCAGAGGAGGTGTGGACCGGGAAAGAAGTCAAGTACTCACACTTGAGAACCTTTGGCTGCACATCTTATGTTCATGTTGATCCAGAGAAGAGGGACAAGCTTGATGCTAAGGCTGTGAAGTGTTATTTCATAGGCTATGGTGCTGATATGTTTGGCAACAGGTTTTGGGATGATGAAAATCGAAAAATCCTAAGGCACTGTGATGTCACGTTTGATGAGTCTGTCCTATACAAACACAGAGAGCAGAAAGATTCAGAAACTACAAAGCGAGTGGGAGTTGACATTGAGTTACCCAAAGATGTTGCTGCAGAAACTCAACCAATTCCAGACACTGTTGCTGAAGAGTCTGAGGGTGAGCAATTGACACCTGAGCAGGTGTTGAGGAGATCATCCAGAACCATCAGAGCACCTGACAGGTATTCACCTTCATTACACTATCTGTTGCTGACTGATGAAGGGGAACCAGAATCCTATGATGAGGCTGTACAAGTGGAGAATTCAACCAAGTGGGAGCAAGCCATGGATGATGAGATGAGTTCACTTGAGAAGAATAATACGTGGGTACTGACAGAGTTACCTACGGGGAAGAAAGCTTTGTCAAACAGGTGGGTGTTCAGAATCAAGGTTGAACCAGATGGCAAAAGAAGATTCAAGGCAAGGTTAGTAGTTAAGGGATACTCACAAAGGAAAGGTATTGATTATGCTGAAATATTCTCTCCTGTTGTGAAGTTAACTACTATCCGGATTTTACTAAGTATTGTTGCTTCTGAGAATTTGCATCTTGAGCAAATGGATGTAAAAACTGCTTTCTTACATGGAGATATAGACAAGGAGATTTATATGCAGCAGCCAGAAGGTTTTGTTGTTCCGGGCAAGGAACACATGGTATGCAAGCTCAACAGGAGCTTGTATGGACTGAAGCAAGCACCAAGACAGTGGTACAAAAAGTTTGATTCCTTCATGATCAAGAGTGGATTTAGCAGGACTGAAACGGATCAGTGTTGTTACTTCAAGAAATACACTGAGTCCATTGTTTTCTTACTCTTGTATGTGGATGATATCTTGATTGCAGGATCCAGCATGCAGGAAATAAATATTCTGAAGGCAAGTCTATCTTCAGCTTTTGATATGAAGGATTTGGGTGCAGCGAAGCAGATTCTGGGGATGAAGATTTCTCGGGATAAAACTGCTGGCACTTTAAATTTATCCCAGGAGCAGTACATCGAGAAAGTGTTGGCCAGATTCAGAATGACTGATGCTAAGCCCAGAACTACTCCTTTGGCAAATCACAAAAGGTTGTCAAAGGAGCAGTCACCCAAGACAGCTGAGGAGCGAGAACATATGACACTTGTTCCATATGCTTCAGCAGTTGGGAGTTTGATGTATGCTATGGTCTGCACCAGACCAGATATAGCACATGCAGTGGGAGTTGTTAGCAGATATATGGCAAACCCAGGAAAAGAGCATTGGGAAGCTGTGAAGTGGCTTCTAAGATACTTGAAAGGTACCTCAAATACTTCACTTTGTTTTGGTAAGAATAAAGTGGTTTTGAAGGGCTTTGTGGATGCTGATCTTAGTGGTGATGTGGACTCAAGCAAGAGCACATCTGGTTACATCTACACCATAGGTGGTACAGCTGTAAGCTGGATGTCTAGGCTTCAGAAGTGTGTTGCTCTTTCATCTACTGAGGCTGAGTATGTGGCAATGGCTGAAGCTGGAAAGGAGATGGTGTGGTTAGTTGATTATCTGGAAGAATTGGGCAAGAAGCAAAGTGAGAAGATTCTTTATTCAGACAGTCAGAGTGCCATACAGTTAGTGAAGAACCCAGTCTATCATTCGAAGACAAAGCACATCAGAAGAAGATACCATTTCACTCGTAGGGCAGTGGAGGATGGTGATATGTGTGTGGAGAAGATAGAGGGTGCAAAGAATCCTGCAGACATGTTGACCAAATGTGTCGATGTGGGGAAACTGGGGTTGTGCAAGACCTCAGTTGGACTTTTGTAGATGTGAGTTCTACAATGTTGTGATGCAGTATGAAATATTGATGCTATGATTACACTGTTTGAGAGAATACTGTTTTGGTTACTTGATCAGTCTCCAAGTGGGAGAATTGTTGGGATGTGGAGCCTGATTAATATGTAGATGTACTGTTTATATATTAACGATCTCGCCGTTGGAATTTTAGGCTGTACTATTTTTTTATTATTCTCCGTGTATTTTGTAAACAGTGTTATTTTATTAATATAAATATTGCATCACCGTGGAGGTTATCCTTACGGGTGTTACCACGAAATTATTTTCTCTCTCTTAGGGTTATTAAAACTGTCTTGATTCTTGAATTGTTCTTCGAAATCACAAAGTGTTGTTGCAATCGATCCTAACAGGCCCTGCTGGCACGATGATAAGGGTGCCCGAATTCAACTCAAAGGTTCATATTACACTGAGTAAGTTATTAGTTTATGTCTCCTCTGATAGTTATTGGGAACAAGAAGCAAATGACACAAGTGTTTTATGTGGAAAATCTCCTAACTCAAAAGAGTAAAAATCACGATCTGTCCCACAAGATTTCAACAAGGTTCCATTAACTTCAAGAAGCAACATAATTACAAACTCTTGCAATATCAAGGACTAACCTCTTAATCCTCTTTTCCCCCGATAATGAAAACCTCTGCTACTAAGCAACAACTTTATTGCCCACTAAAATAATCTCCTCATATCAGTTTAGACTTCAAGACACCATCCCAACTAACTCTAACTATGGAATGCACCTGCGAGAAAATGATTAAAACTAAATACTAGGTTCCTTTATAGATAAGGACCTAATTCACATGAAAACGAGCAGCTAAATAAACTAAGAGCAACAAGATAAAATGACGGAAAACTCAAGCACCATTCTTGTCCCGCGATTGTATTTCTTGAGAGTGAAACTGAAACCTTTTTTATTCCAGTATTGATAGGACATAATATAGGATAACCACCTTTATCTAAAGCAGTTCTATTCGCGATGCAGGATATGGGATAACCACAATCGACATGCAGATACTTCACTTCCCCCTATCAATAAGATCCGCTCTATCAGTACTACGTCTCGATACGCATTAAGGCAATAAAAATGAAGGAATAATATGAGGTATGAACAAACAGGTACTTTGTTTATGAAAGTTCAAATGATCTGTTTCATATACATACAAACAAATATAAACAAGTTTTGAGTTTTAAAATCAAAGATTCATAATGATCATAGAGTTTGTTACATTAGAAAATGGGAATTGCTTTTATAGTCACTTCAGATTTGAATTAGCTGCGAACAGCCCAGGTGAGGAGATAATGGTGATAATGGCGGGAGGTTAAACATTCCGTTACAATTCTGTTCCAAAACGGAATTCCAACTTGACGGCGTTAATGGCCATAACTCCTTTTCCTTACACCTCTCCACTTTCTTCACTACATTCTCTTCTCCAGTTTCCTCCGATTCTCTCCGCCGCTTCACGCCGCCGTCCACGACGGAGCTCGAGCACCACAAGTTCTTCCCAACCTCCAAAGGAAAATTCAGTATCGCTTTACTTCCTCGCATCGTAAATGCGGCTTTATCATAAGCCTTCGCCGCTTCAATTGCGGTGTCAAATGTTCCAAGCCAAACTCTAGAACCACGGCGTCTCGGATCTCGGATCTCCGCCGCGTACTTCCCCCACGGCCGCTGTCGCACTCCTCTGTAATGCCTCTTCTCTTCCACTTTCCTCGTCTGTTGCACGGAAACCGAAACAACCGGATTCGATTGAGTCGAATTACCGAAATCGATCCACTCATATTTCTTCACCGGAGGTAAATCAATTCTCAATGAAGGTTTCCGATCACTAGCGCCACTCGATTTCGTCGATTTCGGCGAAGTGAGGTCGATGAATACTTGAGGTTCCGATTTAAACTGAAAGCATTTACTCTGATTTTCCTCGTAATTAAAGCTTGAAATCGACGGCTCCGATTCAAGCTTAACAAAATCCGTTCGATTATGCACGGAATTCGCTGATTCGGAACTCGTAGTAGACACTCCAGTTCCAAATAGAAAGAAATCAGCTTCAATATCCGAGAAAAAATCAAACGGAAGAGAATCTGAACTAGCAGATTCAGAATTAGTACTCTCCGTAACAGCATCACTACACTCATTACTCATCAATTCCGCCCCAAATTTCAAAGTTTTGGGTGAAAATTCCCCAAGAAGATGACTTCTGATCTTCTCCAAAGCAAAAAACTCATCAACATATTCCATCGCGAATATCAAAAATAGAGAGAAAAATTGAAGTAGAAAAATGAATTTTAGTATTGAAGTTGTGTAAGTGGTTGATGAAGAGTGGAATTTGGAAATCTCTATATATAAGGAATTCGGCTAAAAGATAATTTTGTTATTATATTAGTTTGAAGGTTCCTCTCTGGTGCTTGAACGAAGCTTCGGTCAAGTAGATGATTACTTTATAATTGAGTATATTTTAGATGAGATTGGGTCTTCTTTTCTTTCTGAACCGTTCGATCATATTTTTTTGTGGGACATGCAAGATCAACGGTGTAGATTTTATTATGAGGTAAATTTAATTACATTGTCCTTTCAATTTGTTAAGTACTTTGTACTGTTGTTAAGTTTCTTTCCTTGCTATTTCTAATAACTAGGTAATTCCCTATTTTTCGTGCAATCATAAGTAATTTAATTAAGTTTATATAGTTAAATATTAAAATTAATAAAATATTATAAAATTAATTGAAGGATTGTGACTTTTTCGGAAGTTTGTAATTTTTTCAAAGAGTTGTGATTTTCGGAAAGGTTATGACTTCTTTTGGAAAGTTGTAACTTTTGAAAAGTTGTGTTTTTCCTAAATATTGTGACTTTCTCAAAGGGTTGTTACTTTTCTAAAGAAGCTACTACAATACTCCCAACTTAAACATTAATTTAGTATATACTTTACATTTTATATTTTATTTATTATACTATATTATATTATATTGAAAGCAGGTCGTTTTTCACTTTGAAGGATTGTGACTTTTCGAAAGGTTATGACTTTTTCAAGGAGTTGTGACTTTTTCAAAAAATTGCGACTTTTTTGAAGAGCTGTAACTTTTTCGAATGGTTGAGACTTTTCCAAAGGGTTGTAACTTTTTCGAATAGATTGTGACTTTTTGGCGTAACGAACCAAAGATTAATTCATGTATTGTGAGATCTGAGAAGTCATGATTTAACCCTACAAATGAAATGGGATTGAAAGATTGAAAAAATTGTGACCTTTTCGAAGAGTTGTGACTTTTTTTGAATGGATGTGATTTTTCTAAAAGATTATGACTTTTTTGAAAAATTGTAACTTTTTTTTAAGAGGTGTAACTTTTTCAAAGAGGTGCGACTATTGTGACTTTTTCGAAGGATTGTGCTTTTTCTGAAAGATTGTGACTTTTCTGAATGATTGTGACTTTTTCAATTTTTTATAACAGGCTAAAGAATCGTTTAATTAGAAACGACACTTTTTGAGTTTTTTTTAACTTTTATTGGACTATTTAATTAATTTTAAAAATAAATAAATTATTTATAAAAATAAATAAATAAGATTCCCTCAAATAAATCTAGATTAATTGATTTCACTTAAATTACCTGATTTTAATCTTGATTTATTTGAGGGGATGAGATTTCCTCTTTTAACTTGACCCCAACTCACCTAATTAATAAAACCAATACCAAAATAACACCCAAATCCATTTCCACCAAAACAAATTTCGTGTATTATTTTTTTGTGAGTGGATTTTGCACTCTCTGTGTCGAAGCTAATATCTTACTCGTGGTATGTAAAACGTCTAGTTTTTTAAAAATGTCTTTGAGTAAATTAAGTTTATTAACTTAGTCCGAATGTTTTATATATTAACATGATAATAAAAGTCATTACAGAACTCCTTTTTAAAATATAAAAGTTGTGAGTTGCGATTCAAGTTTTGAACACAATGTCTCACGAGGAGATATTTTAATTTGGATCAGATAACAAAAAAGACTCGTGTAACCATTTGAGCTGACGAAATCAATAATATTATTTGTGAACGTATTGAACAATATAATAGAAAAGTAAATTAAATACTTTCCCCATTTAAATAATAATGACCTATTTTCTTTTGTGGTCTATTTAAAAAGAATGACTCATTCCTTTGGCAAAATTTTTATTTCAATTTTGCACATCACATGTTTATTGTCACAAGATTAAAGGATGTTTTAGTACATTTAACATAACTTTAATTTAGGACGACAAGATTGAAAAATTATCTTTCTTCTCTTACACTCCGTGCGAAGTCAAACTAAATCATTATTTTTTAAACATAAAGAGTATTAAATTAAATAGATGGAAAAGAAAGAAAGTTATATCATGTGGATCATGATTTTTTTCTTGCCTTTGAATGGGTATTATTAATGAAAAATGGCTTCTGGAATGGCCCAAGTTGACATTTGCAAACAAACACAGATATAGAAAGAATCTTGATTTTTATGTTAATTTACACTAGGAACAATTCTGAAAAAGTAGAAGAGGGAATTAATTTAAGGCAGCAAAAGATAATTTGGGCCAAAAGAGTCACAAAAAATATATTTGTTCCCACGTTGTTTCATCTGAACAAATCCAAGGACTAAGTCAATATAATTTGAAAAAAAGTGAAAGTCCAACGTTGATCTTTTCTGTCTTTTTCAGTTTTGACTTCATAAGAGTCTATTATAGTTTTAAAAAACAAGGAAAAAAAGAATAATTCATTTTAGAATGAGTTTAACTCATATTTAATTGAGAAATAATTTAATTTAAAATTAATTATCCTGAAATTGAGTTTATCTTGGAGAACATATGTTAAGCTAGTGTTTGGCCTTAAATTTTTAGATATTCTTGGCAAGTTTTGGTGAAGTTTTGCCATGCGTTTGACCCCAAATTTTTTAAGAATATTTGAATTTATACTCCTAAGTTTTAAAATTTATTTAAAATATCCATAAGTTTGTATAATCGTTCTATGATGAATATGTTCATTAAAAGATAATGTTATAACAAGATTGATAACAATCAATAACAATAAAATAACAATATGAGCAAGATTAATATATTAATCGCATACTCAAACATGTCACTGATTCAGTTGGAATTATAATTCATTAAAAGCAAATTGTTCTTTTTTTCTCAATCTTGTCACTCAATCATAATTTAAACTTTTTCGGGAAGGTGGATAAATATTAGTTGAAATAAATAAATGATGAATTTCTTTTATTAAAATATAAGAATTTGGAGTAATCTTTAAATATTTAAATTTTTTCAAATTCTATCCCTAGTTTCCAAATACTACAAACCAATATTTGGGAACTTGAGAATTCTGCAAATATATTTGCCTAAAACTCCAAACACCACTTCCTAAATTTTTCTTGAGTTTTTCTCAAATATATTTGAGGTCAAACAACACCTAAGTTTAGTGGTAATTAAAATGACTTTTTTTTTTAAAAAGTGATTATAAGTCGAAAGTCAAAAGTCATAAGTTGAGAATCTCATGCTTTTGGCTTTTGATTTCCCCACCCCCTCCCCCCTTCTTAAGCAGTGCTTAAAAGAACTTTTTGTATTATTAGAATATTTTTAAAACTAAAAAATACGTAAAGGTCAAAAATCACTAAAATTAAGTCAATTCAAAAAATCACTTAATTACCCGGGTTAAATCTTGATAAACTAGAAACTACCTGAACAAATCAGGAAGGAGTCAAATGGTCATGTATTAATATTGTTTTGTCTTACATTAAAATGTTAAATAATTGAAACGGTCTTGTTTCAACAACTACTCTCATTAAGTATTGTTAATTATTCTTGTAATTCATCCTGAGATGGTGAAATTTCTATATGAAATCATTAGTTTCTTCCTAATTAAATGCTAATCCATGTAATAGAAATGATTAATTAGTGAACAATGATCTCACAGCTAGAAATATATAGGAGATTCAAGCTCCTCATCTTGGCTTCGCCTTGGTCACTAGAAATATATAGGAAACAATTTCACGATTTATATGTTGTAAAAAAAAAATAGAGAGAGACAACATTTTTAATTTTTTTTTTTATAAAAAAAAGACTTATGAAGAAATTGTTTGCACCATGTTAAAAAATCTAGTTACTTCTATCGTCGATTAGTTGACTTTAGTAAAATTATATGTGTTTGGATGTATTGATAATCACACATGTTTATGTATGTCGGAAACACGAATTTGTGAATTACCATTTCCTCACTTGATAAAGATTACTTATATAATTAGGATTTTTGATAGTTTTTACTACTTGCGGAATTTTCATTTTATGAGAAATGTACAATTTCTTCATACCGCACTTGTGAAATTCCACTGACTATGTTGTTGTTGTTGAGAAATATACAACTTAAATATCTGAACATATTCAAACAAAATTATTTCAATTTCAAATTATGATTTATTATCGCATGTAAACACTGATTAGAATGCTCCCCAAATAAATGATATTTATTCATTAAAAAAATGAAATTACACAAGGAAGAGACTGAAATGAACATATAAATATCACTCAAATAAATTGCATCTCCAAACAAAACTTCAATTTCAAATCATGATTTTATATCGCAGGTAAACATTGATTAGGGCACACCCCAAATAAATAATATTTATTCATTGAGAATTAAATTACAGAGTCAAAATAGAGTTTTAATGACATTTATATCCACAAACACAAGTACGCTCTTCCGTTACCAATACAAGAACTAGCCATTAATTTATCACCATATTTTTCAAGGCATTTATCAAAACAATCATCATCTTTAAGGCATTTCACATCCCTAAGATTATCTGTGCACTCCAAATTACCAAGATAACTTTCAGCATTTGTCAAGTTGAATACTGAAAAATATGCAATTATAACAAGGAGAAAAAATAAAAATTTTGCCATAATTGACTATGATTTTGATTTTGAGTGATTTGTTATGGCATAATTGCAATAAATATAGGGTTAATATAATAAATGATGTACCATACTTAGCTACATTTTCTCCATGATTTTGTTTCCATGATTTAAAAAAAGGTAAAGTTTTAGTTGTAATTAATTATTTCAATTTTTAGTATGTCATTTACTATTTTCTCAACTTACTAAGTAGTTATTTTTATATTATTTAATTTGAGTCTTAAGATACTCCCTCATTTAAGATTTACTTTACAAATATTTCTTAATTTGAATTTTACTTTATTTTTCATTTTTTGATAAATCAAGGAAGAATAACTTTTTTCCTAGTATATTTTCAATTTATTAACATTGACTTAATGTTTTTGAAAAATATATTAAGTCAATTCGTATCAATTAATAGGTGTAAAATAGTAACTCACTATATAATCACTGTTTTCTTAATGATATGTCAAATCAAGTCAAAATTTGACAAGTAAATCTAAATAGAGGAAGTATATGTTAAGAAAAAAAATATATGGTGCTTAAGAGAAAGTAACATAATTAATGACTCTATACTACTCAAAATTATCATGTACTATTTTTCTCAATTAATTAATGAATTAATTTTATAATAATTAAAATTAAATAATCCTAAAATATATAGCAAGAACATGGAGATATTAGGAAAATAAGTAATTAAGGTGTCCCAAAATGTATGTAAAAAGAGAAAAATATATTTTAAAAGTTATAAAAAAAAAATTTCTAAAATATATGTAAGATAAAAATGTAAGATTTCTATGAGCAACCACTTAAAAAATTTTTTGTTGTGACTTGAAAAATTCTTTTCATTGTGTAATTTAATTTTTTTTTTCTTTCCTAAATTATATCGACAAACACTTCTATAAAATAAGTTATTATTTCATGATTTATTGACATCGATTTATGTAAATATTTCATGATTTACCCATACCGATTTATGACATAATTACTATCCTGTTAACCTCTTCATAAATGACTTAGTTTTCTTCCATTGCAATTTTCAGGCTGGCATCTTTTATTTTACAGTAATCTTTTATGTTATTGTTAATTTGTTACAAGTAGTTATGTTTAATGGCGGTTTCGGGATTTTTGTTAAGGAAATTCAAAGTTGTAAGAAGTAGACACACGAATTAAGCGAAGGGAATCGACATCTATTATATTTACATAAAAAAAGTATTTTTACTATATATAAATAGTACAATTTTTTTGACAATGTGGCTCCGCCACTGATTGTGTCATATTACTAAGCTCATATATAATATAGTTCGTTTTTCTTTATCTTATTGTTTTGAGTATAATGTTGTGTACTAACATCATATATAATATAGTTCGTTTTTCCTTAATCTTATTGTTTTGAGTATGTTGTTGTGTACTAACATCATTTTTACTTTTGATATTATTGGCAAAATTTTGTTCTCTACATTTAGTTTTGCTCCTTGTTCCTCTTTATGAACACTGTCTATCTTAAAAAATTTATTTATTTTTAGAAGTTTTGTTTATATGTTATGACTCACTAACAAAGGTTATGATATAGTAGTAAATATTTCTTATTTTTAGCAGAAATTTTTGGTTTAAACTTTGCTGATTAGTACGAACTTGCCTTCATTAAAGAGTGCTTTACACTCTAATGCATTGGTTCTAGACAAAATCAAGCAAAAAAATATTTTTTATTAAAAAATTGGTAGCGAAAAAAATACACTTTTTTATTAAAAAATTTGGATACAGAAAAAGAAATTATGGTGTGGAGATTCAAACTGTAACGCCCGCGAAATTACCGAAATACCCCTCAAGGAGAGGTGTGCGAGAAACGTGCCTTCCGATGCTCGGATCGGAAATCCGAGAGCGGATTCATGATCAGCACTGAAAATGGAGTGGGGGAAAGGTCTCGGTCGAATTTTAGAGCAACCGAGTCAAAAGATAATTTTTCGTTCCAAAACGAAAAACAGTGAGCCTCCGCGACGGAACCGCGACGCGGACTGGTCGCGGAGACACACTTATCTTTTCCTGAAAATTTCGACGGAGTTGAATTTCCGAAAATACACTGTCCGCGATCAGTCCGCGTCGCGGACTGTGTTATTTCAGGACGGGATTTAATTTCTTAAAATTTCCAAGGGCATTATGGTCCAATCCCACCTATCCTAAATGTACCCCTATGACCTATATAGGTCGGTTTTCACGAAAAAGGGTTGAAAAACCCCATTGAAGAAGTCTTCCTAAGGTTCTTAAGGCTAGGGCTTGAAAGAGGTTGAAGAGAGCAAGAGGAAGGAAGGTGCTTTAGTGTTACTATCTTCTTTCAGGTATGTAAGGCTAAACTTAAAACATGGGAATGTCCTCCCATGTGCCCCATGAGTAAGGTATTAAAGTCTAATGGTGAATGATGTTAGGGTAATGAAGTGAAACATGTTAATTCATGTAATGTAATGAACAAATGCCATTATTTTATGCATAAACCTACATATTTTCCTGCATTGATGATGACCCTCATAAAAACCTCATGCATCCTTTTTAAACTATTTTCTTGAAAAGCATTTAGTTAAAAACCCCATATCTATTGTATATGTATCCTAGAAAAGCATGCATGATGAACATGGGTGTGTGTGTAGAGTCTAGAGTAATGATAAATTAATGAATGATGAATGTTGAGAATGTGAGTGTGGGATTGTCTCTAAGTTGAGAGTCAAAGTTCCTAAACGAGTGTCCCTAAAGTCAATGATGTTGATGTTAATGAGATGGAATGACAATGATGTTAATGTTGATGTAAAGGAGATGCTAATGATAATGTAATGTGTCCCTATGGGACAAATGAATGTTGATGCCAATGATAATGTATTAGGCCCCTATGGGGACTAATGATGATGAAATGCGTCCCTATGGGACTAATGAATGTTAATGTTTTATGAGCAATGTCGAGTCCTGGGAGGAGTATTGAGCACCGAAATGGATAGAAAGGTAAGTCCCACCTGAATCCATTAACTACGTGGCCCGCGTAGGAAGAGAGGATTGAACCGCAACGCGGATGGCACCTTTCTTGTCCCAATGAGGACTAATATTTTCTAATGAATGTCCTTTGCCCCGGGCAGGGTATTGGACGGATGTAGCAACGGCATCGCTTCGTTGTATCATCACTGGCTCATAAGTGATGGTTGTCGGTTAAAGGAACTCCCAGTTAGGCCTTCTTGAAAAGGGTTCTCTAAGGGTACTCCAATGCAATGGTCAATGTTAATGTAAGGGTCAGTGTTAAGGTTTCCCTGATGTAAATGTTAAGGTCTCATGATGATGTGCGTTATGTTCGTATATTCCTAACAATGTGTTTCAGCTATTTTACATGCCAGTACATTCCACGTACTGACGCCATTTGGCGCTGCATCGTTTCATGATGCAGATACAGGAGCTAGAGGACTTCAGCAGCCGCCCCGTTGAGGTCAAGTGTTTCCAAGTTCTGACTGTGGTGAGCCTCCTTGTTTCCGGAGGAAACCTTTATTTATGAATGTTATCCTGTTCTTTGAGTCGAGTAGCCATGTTATGTCATGGTCCTCTTCCTAGACGTTTTAAGGAATGTTAGAGGCTTTGTAGACATAATGGTGTAGTCAAGGTGAATGTTATGATACCTGAGCAATATTCCTCTGCTTGGTGAAATGAACAGTTTTGATATTTGGCCATTGGCCCACTTTGTTTAGATATTATTTTCTATCTCCGTCCGCAATGTTTATAATGAATGATGTGATGAATGCTAAGTGGTTCGCTTGGGGGCTAGCAATAGCCTCTGAGTGCCGGCCACGCCTAGGGTACCCTCCCGAGGCGTGACACAAACCCTCACCAATAAAGTGATTTTTTTTTAAAAAAAATAATCAAATATATTTATGAACTATTCGCAATAGGTCAAATACAACCTCCGTTATCTTTTTTGCTCAAAAATACTCTAGTTAATACATTTTCAGCTGAAAAAATCTCTCCAATCAGCCAAACAGTTAAAAAATACTCTTCTATCTAATGGTTTTTCTAAAAGAAGGGGAAAGAGGTCAATATTGGCCTTGAACCATTTTGAATGAGGCAATTTTACCCTTCATTTAAAGTTAGGAGCAAATTAAATGTTCTTCATTAATTGTGAAGACTTAAGCAAAAAAACTTATATCGAATACTAAGAGGTTACTTTGACTATTTTAAATAACAATTTTTATACAATACCAAACGGTGGCTAGTGCATAATTTCCACAATCTAATGAAAAATCGTGATCGTACTATCGCAATAAAAGTAAATTTTTTTATTAAAGGTGTATGAAAAATAATTTTTTATCTATATATTTCGTATAATTTTTTGTATACATAATATAATTTTTGTTCAGTTGACCACCCTGCACTACATGTGGCTACATCATTGCGATATGAGATCCATGATTAGAATATGCCCTACCTGGCGTGCTTTTTTTTAACCCACTAGAATAAAGGGAAACTTACTTGGATGTACTATTTATAGCAATACCAATTTATTTCCGTTGAATACTCATAATACAGTTTTAATTTATATTACAAAAAACATTTATAAAATATATATATAATACAAGTTTCATATTATAGTATTGCGTGCTGTAACTGATAATAAATAAAAAATATCGCTACAATCAGTAATTATTTATTAAAAAGCATTCGCCTAAGTACTTTTTTTCTAGAATAAAATATGCCCTAAATCTAAAACTAGAAATTAAGAAATTGAACAACTTTTACTTGAAATCAACTTATATTTATTTGGACTCAATGTATTATGAGCCCGTAACTTTATTGGGTCCAAGATATGATATTATTGGCCAAGGGTTGACATTTTAAGTTAATCAAAGTTTAAATTAGGACGTGATTAATGAATTTGTTTAATAGTGTTAAACATTCTTTGTGATAGACTGATCGGAGTAATTTGAAGGATATAAACGTGGTAAAATCATCATTATAAAGCTGTAATCACGCTTAAATCGAGGTAACTTGAGACTTTAACCGTTGAAAGAATTTTCCAAAACTACGATACTATATGTTTTGTCTATGTTGGTATTTGTGTTTGTGAAGTCACGAGCACAAATACAAGAATTGAGTCAAAATTATGTACATAATTTTGCATATTTTGTTGATTATTAAGTGTATATTAGTAGTGGCGAAATCAAAAATTTTATTAAGAATGTCCAAGATTATATATATATATATATGAAAAATTATTTTTGATTGATATATTTCATAATTTTTTATATAGATAATGTAATTTCTCAACGGAAATGTTTGATTTACTACCTGAACTATATATGGCTACGCAAATAGAGATGTGGAACTATCAAAAATAGATGATTCAATTAGTTTAAAGGCAAAACTTAATTAAAATTTCTTTATTTTGGAGAAATTGTTAGTTGAAAGAGTATTTTTGAATTATTTGTTAGTTGAGGAACATTTTTTTGCCAAAAACATAATGACAGAGACGTTTTAATAACAAAGGATAAATATAAAAATTTAGTTACGGATTAGTGATAGAAGAAATTTGTCATCAATCCTAGTTTGTAAGTTGTAATTTATGACAAAGATATCCACAATTAATGTCTTTTAAATTTATTTTACTTGACTAAAAACAATATCTTTAACTACCTAGAATCATAAATATAACTTGTAAGTAGTCAAATTTTGGCTCAAGTCATCCATCTGACACTTCTTTTAATAATAAAACGAAAAACATGGTGCAAAAAGGATCATTGAATTATATTCTCATCTTTTTTTTTTCTTAATCGCCAGACTCCAACATCATAATTACTTAATCAAACAAACGATTTAAATCATCTACATCGCCATCCACAAGTACAAAGATTTTTATGTGCAACTTGATCATACACACAATTTGCAAACATTACTTTATCTTTATGACGCTGAATACATCCATCTCCGCAATCACTATTCTTTGTGCAATTATTATCAAATGTATCAATACATTGAGAAGTAGCCAACACATTTTTCACTAATTGTGGATGATCTTGAGCAATTGCTAAGTTGAATACACATAAATATGTGATAATAAGGAGGAGGAGGCAATAAGAGATTGAAACTTTTGCCATAACTTATTATTATTGTCTAAATATTATGAATTGATCTTGGTGTGGTTGAAGTTATTTATAGGAGTTAGACTTATTTGCCATTTAAGGTGGCATGAGAAATGTGGAAATAATTAATTAATGATATTTTAAACATAAGGTTTATTTATTTAATTTCCTTTATAATTGTGGTATATGTGTAATTATTTTGATGTTATCCATAATTAAGGTTGTTCTCTTAATTTGGTATGTCAATCTCTTTAAAACTTAGCCTTTTATAAATTTGGCATTCCAGGTAAATAAGTAAGTTAGTTTGATCTTAACTAATAATAAGAAAATATTTTATCTTCAAAAATGCATGACACATCAATTTTGTTTAAGTTGGAGCCCGTAAACACATACTCATACTAGATAGCATTCGCACGTGTTTATAAGGCTAACTTAAAACAAATTGAAATATCAAGATGTGCATTTTTAAAATTGAGATATTAGCAACTCCGAAAGTAATTATTTTTATCGCGATATTATTGCTGCTAAATATCTTTGTTGTTGTAGTCTTAGTTGAATTCCAAGAGATATAGACAAATTAAAATCTTAAAATAATAACTACTGCACAATTTTTACAATTTGTACAAAAATCGTGATCGTGAAAAAAAAGCCACTATCGGGAAAGGGGTTGACTATGAGGATTGAGCATAGGTAGGGTTATCAAGATGATAAGTCCTAATACAAGTAATTCGTTTAACACATTTGTAATTTTATGAGTTACAAAATAATTCAAAATTAGGTTAATTTCAACTTATTCAAGTTCTAACTAATTTTAAAAGACAATTTTTAATTGAGTCTAGTTCTATCTCCAATTACTCTTTGTTTGCATTGGTACACTATATCCCATGTTGAATGTATAAATTACTATTTACTTTATGTATTTTGAGTTTATATATCCCTATTTCTATTTGTAAATGAAATTTTGCTTTTAGGGGACTAAAACAATGAAAGAAATTATTTTTTCATGGGATACGTGTTGAATGAATTATCTCTAAAATATATCCATTTGGTTGGTATAAATATAATGCTTGGTGAAGTTATACAAAACTAATACATGAGTTATACACCAACTATATATACATTATAATATATTAAAAAAAAATTAAATATAGCATAATTATACATAAAGTATATATTGTATTCAAATCTCAATTAAATAAAAATCATTCTAAACAATCCCAAAATTTTAGATATGAAATTCTCTTGATATTTTAAATATTTAATATATGATTAGTTCGAAACGATTCGATATAGTAATTTTTATTTTATTTAAAAATAAAGACATTAGTGAGAATCTGAAAGGATTGCTCAATTTTAAATGCTCCACAATATGAGAATTTCTTGTAATCCTAAGTGAATTTCTTATATATATCTTGATAATTAGACATGAATTTATTAATATCTATTTGATATTAAAGTATAATACTCTAATATTTCGAAAATCTTGGCGTGTCAAATCTTGTTAGTGAAGTAAAATGACTTTTTTTTCTTTTATAATGTAGTCATAATTTCTGACTTGCAATGGTATTGATATTCCTCAATTCGAAGTTATTACTCATTTTTATTTTTATTGTGACCCCCCTATAAATGGTACGTTCATATAATTTCTCCCTCATATGAAGAAATCGAAGCAAATCCCATCAAGAATGCTTATGGAGTAGGTAAATCACAATCAAGAGGTTATTCTTATTTTTGTATTGGTTAGACTTAGATTAATCAACATTAATGTCCTTAGTTTTTTTTTAATGTTTCTCAACCATAATAAAGTGTTTCAATTAGATTTTTTAGATTCAAATTTTAAAAACTTTTTATCAATATTCTCAAAATTTATTAGATAATTAAGTTAATCATATAAAATATATCACCTTCTTTTGTTAAACAACTTAGCCTCAATTGGACATGCAAGAGGTGGTTTTATGGCTTATTGAGGGTGTTAATGAAGTGACATATTTGAATTACGTAATTGACACTAAAACACGAATAATTTTTTTAAAAAAATTGAAATAAAAATATTTTATCATATATTTAGATGCTTAATTTAAATAAATTATCGTGTAAATATTAGATGAAATTTATTGACAAGTTTAATAGTCAGTATTTTAGCATCATACTGAGAGGAACCAAAGGAGATGTTTCTTCATTATAAAAATTTAATTTAAACCCAACTTGATTGCTCACTTGCAGTTAATTTAATTATATAAAAAAATGCAACCCTTTTTAGTTATATAAACTAACCCCTTTAGATTATTGTTTCTCAGTCATATTGTCCTTAGAAAACAAAGCTAAGAAAATTACCAGCAGCTTCCTTCTTTTTTTTTAATTATTTTTACATGTTTGGGTTATTGCATTTTTTAAAAATTGTTTTAATTAACATTGGAAAATTATTATATGATGTCTGGGGGTGCAAGTAATCTGGACATCTACTTTTACAAAAGAAGAAAAATAGGAATAAATCACTAATATTATAAAAAAAGAAAAACATAAAATACTCTATACATTTGAAGTTTACTCTTTAAAAGCTAGAGTAATTGGTGATACTTCAATGACAAAGTTAGAAGTGGTCGTAAAATATCGAAAATTGAATTACTTAATTGGATCAAAATATTTTATATTTGATATGCGATATAATATTCAGAAGTAAAATTTTAGAATTATCGTATAGTATTTCTCAAATATTGAATTATGTATTTAATGAAGGTCATATATCAACATATTTGTTACTTATTAGTATAAGTCTAAAGGGAAATTTAAAGATTTAGGGTGTGTTTGGTATGAATGAAAATATTTTCTTGGATATATTTGGATTATTTATGTTTATCCAAATATATATGTCTTTTGGATATGTCAATTTACTTTTCTTGATGTCTTCCTACTTGTTGATCTTTTATTATATCTCGTACCTTCACATAGAAAAATAGAAGTAATTGGAATAAAAGTATTAAAATTTATAATGCAATCAACTAGAACTTCAATATTGTATTACCGAATATCATATCGAAGTTTAATTTGTCAATTACTAAATTATTGAATCGACATTTAAAAATTCGATATTTAAGTATCAATTACCAAATTATCAAACATAAAATTTGAAAATTTCAAATCGAATACTAAACGCCCACCCGAAAAAAATTTAAAAAGTAGCTAAAACAAGTCTCGACCCTTTAAGCACATTCTTACTTTTTCTTTACTTGAAAAGGAACTAAGTATTTCTTTTAATCTAATTATATTTTACCTAACTAATTACTAGTGTGAAACATACATTAGTTTTCATAGTAATTAACATGAAAAGTCATGAAACTACATGCAGTTTGGCGTGGAAAAAGAAAAAAACTAATTATATTTTATCAACAATTAAGACTATGAGAAAGGTTGTGGTAAAAATTTTCTTCAGCTACCCATTTAAATTATTCATTTCTTCTTTTGTGAAATGTATGAATAAACAAAGATGAGATGCGTGGATAAATATTATAGTGCTAGTAAGGTTAGAGTGATGAAAAGGAGAATTGAAACAGAGAAAAATATTTGAAGTCTAAAACTAATTCACTATACAAAAGAGAGTAATTATATATGTTGAAGAAAGGTGTTCTTTTTATAGAGCTTTGAACTTTTCAATTAATCCGGAGTTGTTTGAGTCATACGTCGTTGTTGTTTGTTAGTTATATCTTGGATCCATGTAGATTACACCGAGTGGACTTGAATCTCCTTATAAAAAAAGTGAGATATCTTTGTCTCAACCTAACTATATTTTTATTTATTTTATTTTTAACTGTAATTTATTGTATTTATGATATATTATATGATATTTTGTTCTTGTTTTGCTAATACTAATCTGTATTTTTCCTCAGAATTGTTTATTTTAGGGTATAGTAAGTGTGGAGGGGGGAGGGGGGGTTGTAAAATTATGATTTTGAGACTTTCTAATTTGACTTGAAAGGCAAATTATTTTATGTTGTGAAGGAATTGATTGGAATCGAGTATTGTAGGGTTTATCCTAAAAAATTATGGAAATTTTATATATAAAAAAATATTTATTATTTATAATAATAATAATTTTTTTAAGCATTCACCCGAGTAATTTTTCCATTATTTATTTTAGTTGAGTTCCTTTTTTGGAAGCAAGAATTTAGACTTTTATAAATTAAGAATTCTTTCTTCCCACAAGAACACAATAATATAAAAATAATTATTAAAAATTATTTTTTAGAGGGAGATTATTCTCTCAAATAATTTTGAATTATTTTTTGTATTAATTTTTCCTATATATGTCAATTGGTTAAATTATATAAAAATATTATGCTTTTTTAATATAATTTTCTTGTCAAATTTATCGTTTATTCCAGAATTACTTGTGCATAATGTCCTTTTTTTTGACCCCAACAACTAGAGGTACGAATATAAATAATACATCTAATTGACCTAACTATCTATTTTAAGGATCTAATTTTGAAATATTGGTAACGTAAAAGTGTTGACACCAACATTGTGAAACTCATGATAAAGGATTGTATCATTTTTTGTCGTTATAAAATGTCACGCATTCATATTTTGAATGATAAATCAACAAGAAATTATACAGTATGGGAGAAAACTACTATGAAAAGATAGAATAAATGATGAAATAGAAATATGGTATACTAATAAAGTTAAAATGAGAAGGAAATACTAAGCTAACGACATGATCACATCAAGTCGATCATTATACAAAATGGGTCTTTTTGTTGTAACCTAACGATGGATTTAAACAATACGATACAATTAAAATTTAATTAACAATTAAAATAAACTTTGTATTTAAACTAATAATACAATACAACGGATAACAACCGTCCAAACAAAGTGTAATTTTGTTGGATATTTTTCTTGATTCTTTTACCATAGTTGAATTTTCTTTTTCTAAAACAGAAACGTAACTTCTTTTTATATTTGTCTAATTCTTTTTCTCACTGGAAAAAATAGACTTCATAAATTGCGGTTTTCATCGTTCTTTTTCATTTGGTAGCATTCACAACGTAAATCTTATTTGTATAATTTCACTAAATATGTTATTACTGTAGCATTCACAATATTAATGTAGTACCTAGTGCTTCGAAAAATTTGTTTAGTTGAAAAATTTGCGAGATGCAAGTGTTACCCGCCACTTATGTGATTTTTTTTTATTTTGAAGAAATTTTTGTGAGGTCATTTCTTGTTATTTTAGACAGCTTTTTAATAGTGGATTGGTGATATTTGCCTATAAAGTAAGCATGTTATAATATTATTATCTCTCTTTTGGTGTATTTCTTTTTTGTTACATAATTTGTCATTTTTGAAGTTTATTTTCTGAACCTTCTCATGGCACCTAGCTATTTTGAACATACCAACACTTAAGAATCTCATATCAAAATGAAAAAAAAAAATAGAAAAAAAAACTATAAATCATAACGCAAACTTAGATACTATACACACACTTCACTTTTGATCTTGAAAGGAAAATTAGTGCGATCAGTTGAATCAAAGTGAACAATATATATCGTAAATTTAAATCGTAACAAGCATGTTGTGTATCTTATTTTCCTATTTGCTACGTTCACTTACTAAATTTTTTGTCCATAGTCCATACTATCAAATGTAGAAATATTAAACCTCTAATTTTTTTTAATTGCAGCCTCAAGAATTTGTCAAAGACTTACTAGCCCCTCCAACAAATTAAATTCATTTTCTTATAACCCAAATAGGAAAACAGAAATAATAATATAATACATAAAAGTAAACACTACTAAAAAAAAATTAAAGCACATAGTCCCTCAAACATTGCGGCCAAAAATGCACGTGTAATTTGTCATTTTTTGGCAAGTAGGGTACACTTTTTAATATCTTTATATATAGTAAAATAAAACTAATATCTTTATATATATTAAATAAAAATAATATTAGTAGTAATTGAAATCTATGTCAAAGGTCATAGAGCAAATACAATTTGGTCTGCATTGTTATATGTGCCAATTTTCATTAATATCCCAATGTTTAATGTGACCAAGTAATAAAAACATTACAAGTAGTCTTATAAATATATATAGGTACCATTTCAGAATTGGTCAAAATTTTGAATAAAGTTTGTTGATGAATTGTTAAATTCAATATATTTATTCTCCTATATAAGGCTAAGTTGAGCAGTTTAAGATTAATGTGTCTGCTTCAGTTGTTCGAAGTAGGTAGGTGATTATAACATATCTTTTTAATTTTATGGTGGCTATTAAAGTGTCTATTTAATTTTCCTATGTTATTTATATTAATTAATATTTAATTATTTCTTCATCTACTTAACCTATAAAATTACAATAACGTGGCTGCTTAATTTTATGGTGGCTATTAAAGTGTCTACTTAATTTTTACTATGTCATTTAAATTTCATATGTGCAGCAGAAATTTCCTAGGAGTAATGTGTATTATTTAAAAACTATTTAATAATGTTATAATTCAAATAATTTAAAAAATATATTAAAATTATTAACTTTTCAAATTTTATTTAGATTGCAAAAATTAAAAATATATATATATATATTGAGCCCATGTAACGCACGATTTTGACCACTAGTATATACTAAAAAAAATACAATGATGTCTAAATGATACTTATAATAGATTATAAGAATTTTAATTTTGTTATTTTGACCTTACAAAAGATTCCATCTTCATAAAGAAAAACCAACATAGTAATTTTTATTCTTAATCATCATTATTCATTTGTGGAGGCTTTTCTGATTTATTTTATTTATAAGATGCTGTTTTGTTGATTATTTAGAATGCCTTTTTAGTATATTTTAAGTGAAGATTCATCTGTTCCTAGATCTTGCAAATTTAGTAACGTACGCTAAAGTCAGAAGCAGATACTAAATATTATTGTTTATCCTAATGATAATGCTAATGCTCATCTAAGCAAATATAATTAGCAATTTTATATTTTAAAATTGGATTAATTATTAATAAAAATAAAATACTGAACAATCATCAGTTCCTTGTCGTCACCTGTCGGCTTCACACATGGGGTAGGGACAAATTTAATTTTTAAAAAAATTCTTTATAACTTCATTTTTAATTGACAAAAATATTGAAAATACCGCACTAATTATTAATCTGGTCCCTGAAATATTGATAGTCTTAAGAATACTTTTTACTTGACTAATTGAACTTAAATACACATCTGAAATTGCAACATAAGTGAAATACATCCCTCGCTTCTCGTCATGTTTAGTGGTATTCTCAATACTTCTCTCGACTTTGTATTAAGATTTTCATACTCGTGCAATAGTTTGAATACTCGCTATGTCATGTGGCAGACCGAGAGAGTATTTAAATTTAGTTAGTCAATTAAAGGAGTGTTTTTAAAGTTGTCGATAGTTTGGAGATGAAAGTAAATAATCTAGCTAAGTTCAAGAGTGTTTTTATTCAGTTATTTTATACTATAATAGATTTTTTTTTTTCCCATTTGGAACTAATAAGTTATTTTATAGGGTATTCGTGTAATAATTTCAAAGAATATTTTATATATGGTGTACTTCAAATAAAATATCTGAAATTTCATATGTCTGAACTTCATTCATATTAAATTTCAGAATTTGCGATCCACTAATTGTTGATCTTAGCCACCTGATTAAGTTAATTATGACAACTTAATATATTATGTTTCGAGTAGCAAATAATGTTCATTAGTTATACCTAATTATATATGTTGTTATGTCTCGTGTAGAAAATAATGCTCATTGGCCACTTTTTGGCCCGATCTTTGGAAAATAATTAATAGCAATAACAATAACAATAACATACTGGTGAAATTTCACAAGTGAAATCCGGGAATAGTAGAATGTACGTTGGAAAATAATTAAGAGCATTAGGGAAAAATAATGAATTCAAGAATTTTCATTCAAAAATTATTTTTTTTTTTTTTAAAAAAAAAAGTAAATATGTGAATAAGCACGTAAAAATCAATGCAACTTATGAAAATCAAACTTTGAATGTTTGGGTGTATTTTGAACGTCTCATAACATTGAGCTAACTTTTACACCTTGTTAAGTGGATTAAAATCTATATCTATTCTACGTTAAAAATATCAACTCTAAAAATCTAAAGTTAAATTACGAATTGTCATTAGCATGAAAGGTAGTACCGGAAATATTGTCATTGATTTTATACTTATTTACAATTTTCAATCTAACCAAATTAGTAGCAGAGAGAGCATCAATAGTTGAACAAAGTGAACTTCTAACTCTGCCGTATTGATCTCTCAAGTGCAATTTTCTATTACACAATTCATACTGTAAACTTTGTAAATAATTTAATAAAGCAAATAATGATATAATTTCCTTATTGATTTTGGATGTAGATAAATAATATTTTTCTCGAGATAATATGTGTTTTTTTTTATATGTTGTGTTTGTATTGTTAATCGTTTGAAGACGATTTTTGTTTTAATTACAGTGAAGAGTTAAAATCACATTTATTTTTTCTATTCCACGTCTAAACTATTAAACATGTGAGAAACACATACCTAAACTATCATTCATAATCTTGAGAAACGAACACCAAGTAATATGTGATGATATGTATATTACAGTCCCTTAAAGAAAAAACAAATCCCCCACCTCCCACCCCACCTCATGTGGAAAATAATTCCACCATGGAAAAAGTTAAAATGGTAATGATTTTTAAAAGTTAATGGTGGAAAATAATTCCACCATTAATTAATTAGTGTATTAATGACTTTTTGTAACTTAATTTAATGTATATTGATATAAATAAAGGGTAAAATGGTAAAGTTCACTAGTGCATTATTGATTTCTTAACAACCGTGTAAAATTGAAAGTGCTCATATAAGATGGGACAGAGGAAGTATATGTCATTTTACAAAATCAATGCATAATTGACATTGTTCTTTCTATTTTACCTTTGAAGTTAATGAACTTTGAAAAGATATATTTGGCCAATTAGAAGAATTAAAAAAATAATTAATGTACATTAAATAAGGGCAAAATAGTAAAATCACTTTTTTTTCTTAATACAAGTGCAATCACAAAAGATGACATATAAAAAGTGAGCAGAGAGAGTATAGTTTTTTGTTGATGGGGTAAAGATGAGGTGACAGAGCCAGAATTTCTACTAAGTAGATTCAAAATCTGAAAAAGTAGACACACGTATTAGTTGAAAGGGGTTCGTTATCTACTATATATACATAAAAAGTTATTTAAACATATATAAATAATATAAATTTTTTTTATCAAAAAAGATTCGAATGAACCTCCTAACCTAATGATAACTCTGGCTTAAATGAATTTCCTCCTACTTTTTAAATTCATTCCTCGTTATAAAATTTCAAATTTCACAAATGAAACTCTATCGAGCATAGAAGACTAAGGTCGCTAGCACAATTAAAATGCTTTACATTGTATTTATGTCTAAGAGGATATTTGTGATTTGGCCTACAAGTACCATGTAATTAATTAGCCATCGTTGATGTTGACTATGGAATTTAGACGGTTAAGAGAAATCCAGATAGAGACATACAAATTTATTCAAACAAAATAATTAAATATTGTGGGACACATGTGCAAAAGACACTTAATAATTTATTAATATAACAAGTGGGATATTCTTGTATATTTAATCCAAGAAAATAATGCCCAATTGACAAATTCACTTTTGTCTAAAATCAATGAACAATTGTCAATTAGGGGTCCAATAAGTTATTTGCCTTTTTCTTTGTCCAACCTTTTGATGGGAATTAAAATGGAGAATATTATACAAGAAAAATTGATGTTATAATTGTTAGGAACTTACGAGTGTAACTTCCTATGTGTTTGATTAATCTAAAAGTAGGGTGAACACAACCCAATCGAAAATCATATCAAATTATAAATCGAATTAATTTGAGAAAAAAATAATTAGTAATTCAGTTTGATTTTAATTTTGTAGTGAAAAAAAAGTTTAACTATATTTAAATTGATTTGATTTTAATGTAAAAAAGCCAATTCGAGATTAAAATAATACAACATTACATATAATTTTTAAAATTATTTTATACATAAAAATATTTACTTTAATATAATTTACAAATAATTTCTGTTCTTTTTCATAAGTTTTATTTTTTAACATATTATTTCAAATTTGACTTAGAATTTTGAATTAACCAATAAAAGTTGTAGTTCATAGATATTAGTGACTTTAATAAAATTCAAATCAAAAATTAAATAATGTTAATTACAAACAAAAATCAATTCAACACTAAGAATGACAATAGTATTCAATATTTATTACTTAATGTTTAGGCATGTAATCAATATTTATTAGCCTTATTTTAACATGATTTAGTAGTTTAAAATTATGATCATTTTCATTATGACTATTTATTTGCCATATTTGTTTGATGTGAATATTTCATTATTATTTTGTATTGAATACTGAAACACCCTAGATAATTATATTTTGGTAGGACTAAAAAAATATTTGAATCATAAGTTAATAATATGTTTGCATGAATACTTTATCACAAAAATCTCAAAAATTCGAAAATTCAAGAAACCCCCCCCCCCCCCCCCCCCCCCAAAAAAAAAAAAAAAACTGGAGATTGAAAAAATCGAATTTTATTATTTTGATTTGATTCATAAATTTAAAAACTCAACACAAATAATTTAATTTAATATTTAAAAAATAGAACTAATCTGATTTATATACACCCCTACCTAAGAAAATAAAAAGAAATTGGAAAAGTTATACTTGAGTTTCGTGTTTAACTTTTCTTGAGCAAGAGAAATATCGTACTTATCTGCAGAAAAATCAAACAATGCCAAGTAGAAACATTGAGATTTAATATTTTAAGATGAAGGGATTAGTCTAAATATTGATGATTTAACATGTAAGAATTCTCATTTTTTCAATATTATCATGCATGTTTCTTGTTGTCAATTCAAATTAGTTTAAATTTTCTTAGCTAAGACACAAACACTTGTTATATTTCAAAACCAAGGATATAGACATCATAATTGTGACCACACAAAATATCTTATACACCAACATCAACAATCTCACTTTTAAATAGCATAGTGTATACACGATTTTATTCTTATATTGTAAAAATAGAGAGAATATTTCTCATAGACAAATACACAAATGAATGGAGTTCAACATCTTCTATACTTAGACAAAAAATATAGTTTTAACAATATATAACCAGTATAATTTTCAGTTGAAGGGGAATCGAGTGAACCCTCTCGCAATAAGATTGCTCCACCCCTGATGATAAATCATTTGGTACGAGGTATAAGGTATAATAATCTCAGAATAAAATATACGATTATTTTATCCCACATTTAGTTGGAGGTATAAATAATCATGAGATAATTTATACTTTAATGATGAAATATGTTATCACATATATATAATGAAATAACTTATTCTGCAATATTTAATTCCAAAATAATTTACTCTCAACCAAACGAATATGTTGAGGAGCAGCCAGAGAAGTAAGAATTGTACATTTACTACCCCACCCCGATCTCTCACCTTACCAAGCATAATATTAATAAATAAATTATAAATACTTTTAAAATAATATATTTTGACGTCAAAGGAAAAACTAACAATGTATGAAACTTACGTTTCTTTCGATCACAACCTTAATGGTATCATAATTCTAACAAAGAGTTAAGAAAAGAATTTGGTGTAAGTCATGGTCCAGATGTCTACTACAAATAGTGAACTACTGGAAAAATGCGGCTCAAAAATGGAAAACGACAACTTCATTTTTTATCATCAATTATTTATCTTATCATTCAAAATTTCATTTCAAAATCACCACGTGATTATTGAAATTCTCTTTCCCTCTTACAAACTTGGAACTTTTCTCCATTTAGAACTTTCAAGGAAGCTCAAAATTCTAAAGCAAAATCTAACCCTCTTTCCAAACAAACAATATTTTAATCATTACAATTATTTATTTTCCCATCCGTGCATGAACCATTTTTCATATAAATATCCCCAGTCACCCACTCACCTTTTTCATCAAAAAAATAAAATAAAAAAATTCCTCTGTTTTCCTCTAAATTCACTTGGCATAATCAAAATTGAAATTTTTTTGTGAAGGATGTATTCGAATTTTGAAGTAGAAAATGATTTTGCTATTCTTGAATCAATTAGGCGTCACTTACTTGAAGATTGGGAAGCTCCATTAACGAGCTCTGAAAATTCAACAACTTCAGAGTTCAGCAGGAGCAACAGCATTGAATCCAATATGTTTACTAATATCTTGTCAAATGAGTTTGATTATACAACTGGTGTTTTTCATAACGATATTGTTAATGATGGCACTGGATTTGAATTTGGATTTGGATTCGAGACTTCTGAATTTACAATCCCTAATGTAAAATTGGAGCCACAAATGTCCATGGAATCACCTGAAATGTGGAATTCACCGGAATTTGTGGCTCCATTGGAGACGGCGGCGGAGGTGAAAGTGGAATCACCGGTGGCCGTCACGCCGAAGCCGACACCGACTCCGACGCCAAAGAAGGCAGCGGCGAAGCATTATAGAGGTGTGAGAGTGAGGCCGTGGGGAAAATATGCGGCGGAAATTAGGGATCCGGCGAAAAATGGCGCAAGGGTTTGGCTCGGTACATATGAGACGGCGGAGGATGCGGCGTTGGCCTATGACAAGGCGGCGTTTCGCATGCGGGGATCACGTGCATTGTTGAATTTTCCATTAAGGATTAATTCCGGTGAACCGGAACCTATCAGAGTCTGTTCGAAGAGATCGGCAACGTCGCCGGAGCATTGTTCATCGGCGTCGTCGACGAAGAGGAGGAAGAAGGTGGCTCAGGGGATGGAACAATAAAGTTTTAAGTGGGCCCTGTATATAGGAATAAAAAATAGAATTATCCTTTTTCTTTCTTTATTTTTTTTTTTGTTGAAGTTATTTATTTTTTCTTTGAAATCAACGATAATTTAAGATAATTATATTGATCGAAAAAAAAGTCAAATTTACGTATTTCATCCAAATACTCCAATTTTATTATCAAAGTCAAACGTATTAAGATAAATAACTTAGTGTTCGAACGGCAATGACTCATTCTTAAAATCAGTCATTAAATTAGATGGTCTATTAGAATATTAGTGTTTTAAGTCCGAGGGACAGTGAGCGAGGTAAGATAATGTAGTGTGTTGCTTTAATAGTACATGATTTATTAATCGTTGAAACTATTCACTTATATCAATTACTCCTCTATCTAATAATAGTAATTATTTCATATATTAAAGGTAGATGTTCAATAATATTTATTTAATTTATAAAATTAAAAGATAATTTTATAATTAGTTTTTAATTTATCCTCATCATTAATCATATAGTTATTTCCTTATTACATTTTTTGAAAGATTGTATCTATTTTCCCTTTTAGTTTGCTTAAAAAAGAATGATCTCTTTCGACAAAAATTTAATTTCAATTTTTTACAGCATATTTAAGGCCACAAAATTAAAAGACATTTTTGTACATTTGACATAACTTTAATTTAGGACCACAAGATTCAAAAGTTTTTTTATTTTTTTAAACTTCGTACCAAATCAAACTAGATTAATCTTTTTGAAAAGAAAAGGGTATTTATTATATTAAAAAAAAAAGTTATGGTATATTATCCTTATGTTATACAGTCTTTGAAGAAGTGTGCACAGAGTCAATAGTAAGACAAATATTATTGGACGAAAGGAGTAGTCAATAGCAGATCTACTATCAAAATTTAGACTAAGTGACTTGTTTTGCTTTCGAGCTTTGCCCCACCCAAGCACTCATTGCACCCACCCCCACCCCAAACATTAAAAAAGGAAAAAGAAAATCAACATTTTAATTATTATTTTTTTTTTTAAAAAAAAAAAAGCTCTTTCTCCTTTGTAAATAAGGTAAGAGAAATATGTGCATATGAGATGTTGATTGTTATTGTCATAAATATGCAATTTATTTTTTCTTAATTTTATCAATCTTCTAATTATTGCATTTTAATGGTTGGGGAGCTTCACATTCGAAATCTAGTGTCAAATTTTATTACAAAGTGAGAAATATAAAGATAAAATATAAACAAAAATTGAATATCAAGCGTCAATAAATAATTTTTTTTTTTGCTCATATTAACGATTATGTTTTATTTTTCGAAAGTAAATAATTAGTTTGAAATGGATGAAACAAAATTATTTGTATTGAATATTTATATTAAATTATGTAAAGTAACTATAATTAGATAACTAATAAAGTAAAAATGTACATTAATTAATTATAATTAAATATTAAATATCTATACACAAATACATGAATAAGCTTATTGGCTCGGTTAGTGTAAAGTTTTGACCCCTAAAATTCAGTACAACCACCTATATATTCTTCCATCAAATTTATTAATGTTACCTTTTCATAATTTTCAAATGTGTATAGAAATATCAATGTATTGCTTTTGAATTCCCTTTTAGAAATGTGTTAAATTATTATTATTATAGGTAGCAAAGGTAATACATCGAGTATTACTTTAGTCCTAAAGTATTATTTTCAATAGTTGATCATTTCGATCCGATCCTCATGTGAAAATCTATTAAGCATGTCAGCTAATGTTTTACTGCGACTGGTAAGATCTCGTGCATATAGATCTTGCATACGTCCTTTTGTTCTTTTGTCGTATCATCAAGATATGAGGCCTTTTTCGCTTTCACGTCATAAATTTTCATCTGTTTTCAGATGACGATCACCTTGTGACCGTGATAATGACCATGGTCTAGTTCACTCGAATATATCTTTGAACTGAGCATTCTACCAAAAGAGTCTTCGTGGATATTCTTTATTTATCTCATGCTTCCACGTATTTACCTGACATTCTGCCACGTTGTATGTAACAACTCGTCTTGAGATGAGAAGGCTTACTAGTGACGCGTTTTGAAGCAGTGTGGCTCTAGGCTCAAAGCGGACAATATCACTAGCGGGATGGATCATTGCAGATGGTATCTGCGTCAGCCTTGTCAATGTGGGTTAGAGTTCAACTGAGTTTAGACGAATTTCATATGGTGGGAAAAACCTCGGCGAGAACGCTAAGTCCATAGAGGGAGAGGTGTATGTAACAACCCATGTTGAGATGACAAGTTCCACATCGGCAAAACATAGGAGAGATACTGGATATATAAGTAAACAGGTCTTACCCATTAATGACGCGTTTTAAAACCGTGCGGGCCTAGGCCCAAAGCTGACAATATCACTAGCGGGATGGATTATTATAGTACACAAGCTATTTTTTCCCAATATAAGATCTCTTATTGTAAAAAAAAAAGTGTAAAAATTTAACAATGGTCAAACTTTACAAATAAACCTGTTGAAATATGAATAAAATAACAAATCTCAATAGGAGGAACATGAATACTCTCAAATCTAAGAAAGTCATCATAACTTTTTTGTTTTGTCAATCGAATGAATAGTTCCAAAAATAAAAATCAACATAAATTTCTTTTAACAAGGTGTTACTTTTGTTCCAAATGATGATGTTTGGCATTGAATTGCAGTTCTTGTGTATTTTATTTTAATCTTTTAAGACTTTTTGTACATTAGAAAGAAAAAATATGCGTAAACCAATTTTCTTTTTATTTCTTTATTCAAATTTTTCAAACTTTCAATTTTCAATTTGGAATATGATATGACATGTATTTGCAGTTTCATGAGTTCATCAAGGCAACACCCAAAATAGACCAAAATCAACTTTCAACAGAATGGTTGCAATAAACAAATGATTTCCTTTAGAAAGTTTAAGTTACTAGTTATCTACTTAGTCCATTGTCAGTTGTGACAAATGAACGGGTTGGGTCAAATTTGAGTGAGTTATAATGGGTCAAGATTCAATCTAATCCAAATGTGCTTGGGTCGAAATGGGTTGAGTAATGGGTTATAGAGCGGGTCAAGATCCAATTCAACCCAACTTTACTAAGTTTTACTTACTTTATTTGTTCTTTTTCAATATTTTAGTACTTGATTAAATTATATTTTTCTTTATTTTGGCCATATAAAACATATCAAATTAAAAAAAAAGTGTTTTAAAAATATTTTGACAAGATTTCTCTCGAGTCCCTTCGGGTTGAATATTAACCCAATTTTAAACGGGTTGGGTTGAGATGGGTTGAACAAATAAATAGGCGGATATTTAATCCGCCCAAACTTCAACTTTTTTTATTAAAATTCTTAATTAGAAGTATTGCTTCCAACTTTTGGTCATGAAGAAATCGTTAATAAAAAGTGTTTCCTTCGTTAATGAATTTTACATTGCGTGAATGTGAGGTAATATGACTAATCCTAAACCGGCACAAGATAGGATAATATTTTACCCCTACTAGCTTTCTACTATAATACGCGACCTTCATTCTTTACTTATTAAGTGTTGAATACTCTTAATAATATGGTACATTTTGAAGAAACCATGTGAATTATTGAAAGTAAATAATATTATATCATAATAAAAAAAATTAAACTGTTTTAACCCAATAAACACCTAATACCGAACGATTATATATACCAAAATTCTAATGGGAGGTTATTTCAGAAAATAAATTATTTAGTACAACAAAAAGTAATAAAAATTGCCCTAAATATCATCAATTCATACCTGATGAATATATATTTTCATCAAGTATCATTAGTATGTACATACTGCACGTCGGTTGAGTAAATAAGGAGCCAGATCCATCATTCAGATTCATCAAATTCAATATTTTTAGTACAAAATATAAAATCATATGTAAGAATTTACTAAAATCACAACAACTACTAGATACAAACCTAATATTTCAAAAGTTACAACGCTGATTCTAGATTTACCACCAATAAAAAAGAATACAATAAAATGGATATGACTTTCACCTTTTTCTACAAATCTCAAATTTATAATCTTAATAAAAAAAAAAATAACCATATTATGTGTCAAATCATTGAAATTCACAATACATTTTAGCTATCGTCCAACAATATATTCATAACTTCAAATTACTTTATAACAATGGCAGTTACTTAATTTTCATGACATGCAAGTCCAATTTTTTTTTTAAAAATAATAAAAATGAACAGAAGGAAAACTACTCTCATGTAATTGATAATTAAATAATTTGATTCTCATATTTAAATATTTTATTTATAAAGTACTACTAATTTAATGGTTAGGTGAAAAAATAATAAATATGTAGAATTGAAGGTTCCGTTTGGTTGAAACCGCACGGGTGTTTGCCCATAACTCATTCATAGTGCAGTGTATATAGCAAGTCAGCAAATATGGCTAGAGCTGTCTACTTTATCCATAAAAGTTGTTGACTATACAAATATTTGACTTGACCTAAAATTAGTCTTACTTTTGACTTTTATCAATTTTCGGATTTACTCCCTCGTTCTCTTTTATTTATCGTTATTTCATTTATCGAGATCAAATTATATGAACTTTGGCATTTTAAGATATATTTTTATTATATTAATATGAGAAAAATTACAAACTTATAGCATTTTTTGTATAGTTTTCAACCATATAAATTTTAGATTTTAAATATTAAATTTAGCTACTTCAGTTTTAACTCTGAGATTTAGTTAAGTTTACCTCGAAAAGCGAAACACAGAACGGAGGAAGTATATCTTAGCAAAAAAGTACTCCCTCTATTCTATTTAATACTCCATTCGTTTAAAAAAATTTATCTAATTTGATTTGGCATGGAATCTAAGAGAACAATTTTTTCATTCAATCTCGTGGTCCTAAATTAAAATTATATAAAATGTACCAAAATATTCTTTAATCTTTTTGTCTTAAAATGTCATGTAAAAAGTTGAAATTAAAGTTTTGTCAAAAAGGAAATGGATCAATTGATCATTCTTTTTGAAACAGACCAAAAAGGAAAGTAAGTCGTTCTTTTTAAAATGGAGAGAGTATGATTAGTTTAACTTGATACGAAATTTAAGAAATAAAAAAATTAAAATTTATGATTTTGAACTAATTAATAGATGTTTATGTGATTGTAAATTATTTTATTAAGAGTAAAATAAATATTTTAAACTTTAAATTATTACTAAATGTAAAAATAGATTATTCTTTTTTTGAACTAATTAAAAAGAGAAAATAGGTCATATGTATAAACTTGGACGAAGGGAGTAGTAAGTAGATATTTTCTTCGTCCCATTTTAATTATCATAATTTCTATTTCATGCATCAAATTATATAAATTTTGATTAATATTAAAAAATATATTTTTTAATCCTATTTATACAAAAAAATATTGTAATCAATAGTACTTTCTTTATATAATTTTTAAATATTTAAATTTTTATTTTAATATATTAAATTAATTTAATTTAAAAATTAATCAAATTAATATTTAAAAAATGCAACATAATAATTAAAATGAAACGGAAGGGTAGGTTGCAGTCATTTTGCGTTATCGTTTAGTAGGCTGAGTAAAATTTATGTTTTCGATGCCCAGGAAAAAGTCGTCGTTTGATATAATGAAAAAAGAATTCTCAAAATTTCACTAGGAAAACAAATTTTAATATTTCAAATTTATTATGTTCCAATTATTCAAAATCTTTTTAAAAAAAAAAAAAATCAATGACTTCAACACCTACTTCTCATCACATTTTATCTCCATAATATATTGTTAAATTAAGATTTTTTAATTAAGTAAAAAATTATTTGTCTAAATAAAATAAATTTGAAAAAAATCACAATTAACTACTTTTTGAATTATACAAAAATATATTTCATTCATTTCATATTATTTTTAAAATTTATTAAAGTATATGTCTCAAATTACTAGTCAGTTTACAAACTAAATAGTTTTATTTGTTTGATTTTACGGTCAAAATTAATTTATTTAATTATAAATATTATAAAAGTTTCAAAAGAAATTCTTAATTATGAATTTTGGTGTTGATGAATATGCATAAATTGAATGTATTAAAAAGAATTAAAAGAAAAATTATTAAAGATATTTTTCTTATTTATAAAAATTAGTAAAAATTATTTTTCTTATTCATAATCTTTTTAAGGAGCATGTGAAGAAAAAAACAAATAATATAAGAGGGAGGAAGTATTTATTTTAGACTAATAATAAAAGTTTAAAATATCATCCAAGATTTGAAAAAATTCAATATTCTAATCATCATGACAAGCAAAATGTATCAGAGGGAATAATGCAAAAATTGCTAGATGTACAAACGTACATATTACTAATTGCCTTTATAACTCAATTTTTACTTAAACAACGATAACATACTCAGTTGAATCCTACATGTGGAGTGTGGGAGAGGATCGAATGTACGCAGACCTTACCACTACCTCGTAAAGAAGTAGAGAAGTTGTTTCCTGGTAACCCTCGACTCAACAACCCACAAGTCAAGTTTTACTTGAATGTACTTTTTCATGTGTGTGAATTACCCCTTCCGTCTATCTTTACTTGTTCATAATTATTATTTTGGAATCTTCAATAATATTTATCAACAACAACAACAACATACCCAGTGAAATCCCACAAGTGGGGTCTGGGGAGGGTAAGATGTACGCAGACCTTACCACTACCACATAGGTAGAGAGGCTGTTTCCTGGAAACCCTCGTCACAAAAACCCATCAGCAGAACACGCTAGATACGATACACAGGCAAAAAGAGAAGAGCACATAATAATACCTAGATACAAGATAGTAAACATATAAAGGCAGATAAATAACATATAAGAGACAGACAATTACCACTCCTTCCTATCCTCCCTATTAGCCTGCTACTCTAATTCTCGACCTCCACTCCTTCCTATCTAAGGTCATGTCATGAATTAGGAACCGAGTGTAAAATTATCTCTTGATTTTACAAAGTTGACAAGTATTGTTGGACATCTCAAAATAATACAGGGGACAAGTAAAGATAGACCAATGAAGTAGTAAAATTACCCTTATCATCTACTACTTCTTAAATTCTCACGCCAAGTCAATAAGAGACAAATAAAGATGGACGAAGGAGTAATAAATCGAGGGCATGGATAGAACATAGACCTGATAGTTGCACGTACATTAGCTTAAATTAAGAATCAATAATATTATACTAGGTTACAGTTTGTAGCAGTTAAATAAATTGCAATTTGCTTAAACACAACTCAAGTTCACTAGATTCCATCTTAATAAAACAAACAACTAGTGCATGTTCAAGTCTTTTAATTTTCAAGATGCTTGAATACAATTCTAGAAGGATATATAAAATAATGTTTCATCTGTCTGTCAACAACACATTTAAAAAATCACAAATTTAATTATTTGAAAATAATTTATTTCTTTGCACCAATGTATATGTATGTTGTTACAATTACAAACCAAGAAAAGATTCCTGCTTTGCTTTCAATTATATAAATTGTCGTTTTTAAGCTTAAAAAAGAGAGTACAAAACTAGAATTAATTTAACAATTGAAGAAATTCAAAATTTATTTTGAAATTTTAAATTACTCTCTCCATCCCATTTTATATGACACATTTAATTTGGCATGGTATGTAAGTGAAAAATAAGACTCTTAAAAATTAAAATTAAACTATTTATTATTAAAATAAAATAATATTTTTTTTAAAACGAAACAAAAAATATTGACATGAGACAAAGCGAATAATATTTTTAATATTTTTTAATCCTCTTAATAAAAATTTTAGATGGCCCCTAAATTTTCGGCGTATGTAGTCACATAAGTTTCCAGAAACAGAACATGGTGTGTCTGGGGACATAAAAATAATGTAATTTGTGTGTTGACACTTCACAAATCATAAATGTACTTTCATTCATGGAATCTTCAATGGAAAGTCCTTTCTATTCTTATCATCATTACTAATTATGAGAGTCTGTGTTAACACGGGTTCAATATATATTATTTTTTATTTTAATTTATGTGATATTAATTTTTTTTTAAATATATTTTATAAATTTTTAAATTATTAATTATTGCGATTATTATATTTTATATTATTTTTGAATAATGTGTATTATTTACTTTGTTTTAATTTATGTTGCACATATAAAAATTAGTGAGTTAATTAAAATTTTATTTGGATTATAAATATTTTTAAATTATCGATATGTTGTAATTTATAATGCCTTTTATATAAATTTTGAATAATGTATGTTGTTTTTCTATCTGAATTTAAATTGGTAATTATTATGACATGTAGTACTTTTTATATCATTTCAAGTAATATACATGAACTTTTTTTTTTGTATATTTATATTATTTTTAAAAAATTATACTTCTTTTTTTTTACACAAATATAATCATCGAAAGATATAAAATAGTTATTTGATTTTACTTGTCCAGTTTAGAAAGAAAGACATAATTTATCATTTCGTATTTGTTTCATCATACAATATTTGTATTATTTAAAATAATTGATTAAATGATTTGTTAGGGGTAGTTAAGGGCTGCTTAGAGTTGGACACAAAATTCCTAATTCAAATTGAAATGTACAATGCTTCGGGAAATAAGATTTTCCTTTTCTTAAAACCGAAAACAAAAAACAAAAAAAATACACCCCCTTCTTTCTTACCGCCAGGATGTAGAAGATCATAACATGAGTGATTCGGCAGATTTGAATTCATATATATATCCACCAATGTGGTACTTCATTCTACGATATATATAAGATCCATATGTATAGATATAATGTTGTAAAATCACAACTGAAGCAATTGAGAAAATAATTAATAGAAACAATAAAATAAAAATAAGTAACTGAAGCATGCACACCAATCGGCAACTGAAGCAGGCATGTCGACTGAGACGTATCTGCTTATCCACACTTATATATATGTGATAAATATATTTTCATTTACTCCCTTCGTCTCAAATTACCTATCATAGATATAATTATATCTATCAAATTATCCACACTTATATATTTTTAATTTTTACATTGATCAAAATTTAGACAAAATTTAAAATTTATTAAATTTTAATCAGATAATCAACCCGCGAACACCCCCACAACGTCTTTTCATCCCAAAAGGAAAAAAAAAAAGTATGTCATACAGGAATCAATTGTTTGACCGAAAAATATGCTTAGTTATCAGAATTTAATTTGAATTTATAGTATTTTAACTATTTTTTCAATTTAGACAAAAAAAAATATTATTTTTATAACTTAAAACTTTGAATAAACACAAAAAATATTGGACACGTAACCATTCTCGTACTTTGATCAAATAATTCTTTTCAAGACCTAGGACTAATTGGAATATAATATAATTATCTGATTTAGTCAAAGTAAAAGAGAGAATCTAATTTAGTCAGCTTTGTTGTACGTGGAGTCTTCAGATCGGACGGTTGTTATTGCAACAATGCAAAAGATAGACGGTTCTGATTGCTTCAAAATATATTTTATACATTTTATTCTGAATATTTTCTTTAGAGGATAGACTGCAAGACCAAATTGGTCAAACTTTTGAAACAAATGAATTGAAAATTTTGTAATTATTTATTCCCAATTGGATTTGTTTTAGTTGATAGTAAATGAGATTTTTAAAATATTATATATATAATATTATATATGCTGTTGATGCCATCCATACCTTTGAAAATAAATTTTTTAAAAAATGAAGCAGGTTCAAATTTGGAAATCTTGTTACTTTTATATTCTTAATCAACATAGGGAAAACAAAACTGTCTAAAGGGTGTGTATATTTCATGAGGTTGTTAGTTTTTTATGATGTGCTTTTGATGACCTTATGTCGGAAGCCTTTGGCTTATTTTTTTTTTTAAATATAAAATAAGGGGGGGGGGGGGGGGGAATAGGTCGGAGAAGAGATTACAAGGTGGGAATCAAATCCTCACCAATAAGGTGAAAGTTCAGATAGCTAAATAATGAAAATTTTACCCTCCACCCCCCTCGAAAAAAAGAAATGACTGAACTACTAAGTTTCTCCGATCTTTTAATAATATGAAGATATTAACAAGATTTATTTTAATGATGCGTCAGAGTTCAATTATTGCCGTTCTTAGGGAGTGTGTTTGGTATGAAGGAAAATATTTTTGAATTTTCTCATGTTTGGATGGCTGAAAATGTTTTGGAATATTTTTCAAGTTAACTTTTTTTCTTCAAATTTAAGAAAAATAACTATCCTCCAAAACATACAAAAAAATATTTTCCGAAATCCTCCTCCAACCTTAAATTATAATTTTTTTGTTCTTACCCTATCCCATAACTCTCTGTAACGATCTATTAGGTCGTTTTAAGAACCAGAGTTTATTATTTCATAAAAAATCCATCCCATAAAATTTTAATAGTATTTTGAACTATTCGATAACTGCAATTATTTAGTTGAGGAGTGATTTCTAATAACTAATTTAATTAGTGAACTTAATTGATAATTTATTTAATACCATGGACTACTTATCTCATATTTATCTCTCTCTATCTATATTATATTAAAAGTGTTAAGGTTCTTAGAAATGTTATTTGAACTTTTTGTCATTCATTACAAATGGAAAAAACTCCCAAATTTTTATTATTTTATGGACTTCTACTTCTTCCTTATTTGAATAAAGAAAATTCTAACTTACTATGAGTTCTAATTAGTAATGACAATTATAAATAAATAATTTATCAAAATTACTTTTGTGGTGAAATATTTATTTTTTTATAAATACATAATTAAATTTAATTTTTTTCACTTTGATCATGAGCAAAGCGCGTACACTAACAACAACAACAACAACATACCCAGTAAAAGCGCGTACACTAAGACTAGTTAAAATAAATAGTTGTATTTATCATTTTTAGTACACGCCGTCACACGAAAGCTAGCACATCACATTCAGGTGAAAATTTTAAATTGATATTGGCTTAACTGAAATGTTCACTTATTGATGGCCAGAGTATATAACCTATTAAGTAGTATTATCATATTTGTTAGATGTGGATTTTAGTTGCAAAAATTATGTTGCTCCAATATTAAGTCTTAAAATTAGGAAAAAACAATTAGTGAGGGTTATGATTAGTTAATGATGATTAATAATGGGATGATAATGGGCAATTATTAAACAATTTTATATAGGATATAGAATGGAATTTAGTGTCTGCAAATTTGGAATATGGTTTCATAAGCCCCTGGTTTCAGTTTTAATTGTTGTCATTTTATTATCACATTATAATTAAGTTTTGATATATATATTTGAGATGGATAATTAAATATTAAGTATATAATATTATATAAATATCATTAGATTTTTATTGTTGGAGGAAATAAGGTTTAATGCTACTTGAAATTAAATTTAGAAAAATGATTATAGAATTTGGTGAATTTTAGGGTCTAAGTTAAACATATAATATGGTATAGGTGTCCACGGAATCATTTGCTTACGAAAATTGTATATTTGGTAGATTGAAAGTGTTCCGAGGCATTGAGGAAAGAAAACAATCAATGAATTAGCTTGGTTGACTTCGATTCTTTGGTTGAGGCGGGTTATGATTTGTTCTATGTGATAGAGAGTCTGTTAATAGTGATTGATAGTTATTGAGTAATGTTGTGAAGTTATCTATGTACTTGATTGTTGTGGTTTGGATGATTAATATGTTTGTTGTAATTAATCTGTAATTTCAAGAGCATGAAATCCATAAATTTTGAACTTGCTTTATCAGAGTGATACCTTCAATAAAGAAGGCTTAACAAAATATTGTTAATGAAGCGCAAAGTGATAATAATGAATGATGAATTATTATATTATGGGATCAAGTGTCACGAGCCGGCACAATATATGTAGATTGTCCTTTTTTTGAATGAAAATAGAAAGAAGAAAACAAGTAAACAAATAGATTAGTATGAAGTTTGGTTATGCATGTTCATGTTCACATAAAAACGAGTACATATGTAGCATACGGAGGATCCTCTTTGTTAGAACTGCGCACCTTAATTTTGCCTACTTGTTTGGAACAGGTTTAGATGACCTGTTTCAATCGTACAGAATTAACGCTTTAGACACAATGATTTTACGTGGAAACACCTAGCTCACGATAGGTGTAAAAACCACGACCTGTACCACTACAGGAATTTCTCCAAATTTATTAAAATCAACGTGAGCCTTCAAAAGTTAATTACAACTTGTAATAACCTTACTTCTACACCTCCACCTACAATCTACTCACAATCCTCCCAAGGATTATATTCCAACTTATCTTCTTGTTAACTCTAACTTGAAGATAAAACTATTCTCAGTTATAGATTCTGAGAATTACAACGTTCCTATGAAGCAAAAGAAAACCCTAGACTCGATTTTATTGTTCTTTCTTATGCTTCGTTTTTTTTCTCTCTTTTCTACTCTCCTTGTTGTGAATCTTGAATCTGGTTTTATAGCTGTAAGAAAGTTCCTTCTCCAACTTCTTTTCGAATTCCTTTTTGCAATCCACATCTCACGCTTTTTGACAAACTTTCCTTCTTTGGAACCTTCTTCTTCTAGGAGTTCAACTTGGAATAATATTCCTTGTTATCCTCCTTATTTCATGCTTCTCCCCTTTTTTCATGCTTCTTGAAAAATATTTCCTTCTTTGTAACCTTCTTCTTTTAGGAGTTTTAGTTGAGATAATGTTCCTTGTTTTCCTCCTTATTTCCAGTGCCAGGTATTGTCTGTTTGCAATAGTACATTGCACTTTCTTGCTGCTGTGTCGTGTTGCACTTTTCTGTGTCGTCTTCATTTTTTCTCTCTGTAGAATGAACCTGATGAATTTTCCTGTTTCATCTACCTGTTTCATTTATTTTGTTAATCATCAAAAGTCCTTGTCTCAACAAATTCCCCCTTTTTGATGATGACAAATTTTCTGAGTTGACACCATCCTTGTTCATAACAATGAACCAGGTTAACTTGTTCGCAACAATGAAACATGCCATAAGTTAGATTTAATGACTAAAATTTAATCAAATTATGTTTAATTGTTTAAGGATGTCACTTACATACAATGTATTCATGTCATACAAAACACACCCTTAAAGTTCAATAAGAGGTTTAATTGTTTGTTAAAGTTATACATGTATTTGTGATGGAATTAGTAATGTAGAGATTAATTATAGGAGATTTAGTTATTCATGTACTTTATCTGATACATGAATTAATTATGCAGGATTCTAAATTGTTAATCAAACACTATTTAGTGTGTTGAATTTTATACATAATAAGAGAATGTTACTTTCTATGTTCCGTTTTATTAGCCTATTATGCAAAAGATAAATATTCATTTTTTACTTTTATAGTTTACAAAATTAAGAGATACTTTATCACTTAATTTCTAATTTGCCTTTATTATTAATTTAACTATAATCAATTTTTTAAATAATTCTATTTATTATATTCAAAGAATGATATAATAAAATTGCAATTGTATTTATCATTCTAAAAAGAAGTTTACCAAGTCAGTACTAGATAATTTATTACATGAATAAATCACCTGATCTTAACTAATAAACAAATGACTCCCTTTACGGTCGTTTGGTATCTGGATAAAAAAAATTATTCATGAATTAATTTTTGTATAACTTATACAAGATTTGATAGATACATAAAAAACAAATTTTTCATATATAAAATAACACGATGTTTTATATATGATAAAAGTTAAAATTATTAATATTTGCATAAATAATATTTACGTAAAATAATATCTAAATTCACTCTTAACTAATCCCCATATTATTACTACACATAATTTTAACTAGCTACAAAACGATCTTCTCTTGTGAAAACGTCATTTATTTTTTCTTAACACGCACGCAAACAATATTGAATTCACACTAAGAAAAAATAAATATTCTTATTATCTGTATTTTATGACTTGTCATAACTTCTATGGATAAATAAAAAAGATATAAATTTAAATATATGTATATTCCAAAATTTATTTCCCCTTTTAAATATTAGAATATTCAAAGCCTTTCCCTTTTTTTTTTCTTCATTTGAATGAGATGGCTCATCACAAACAATGATAGACTAGAGAATATATATAGCTTAGCCATCGTTTGATGCCGACATTATTAGACAAAATTCTCATATAGATATGATACATTTTTTAGAAAACACAAACAAAAATGTAGGACAGGCATGAGCAATGAATTTAAACACATCAAATAATTAATTATATATATACATATTAAAATATAATTATTAGGATCATATGCTTTGTAGTATATCAAAAGTTATAACTGATAATTAAAAGGTGCGATTAAATTTATTTTTTTTCTCAACTAAATCCACCAAACAAATTAAATGTCATGTTTGATTCGATCATGGCTTCGACTCCGACGGTTGAAAAATATATATTCAGGATTTTTAGAAGAACACCCAGATGAAGGTTTGATGATATGAATTAAGAACACAAATTGAAGGTTTGAAACATATGCGGAACACTTTCCTAAAAATGATATTTACTTCCTCTCCTCTTTGGGATTGTATGGGATTGCGCAAATAGTTTTAGTGGATATGACAAGTCTAGGAAATTCTGCACTAAGCAAATAGTGAAAAAATTCTATTGGAAAGCAAAACTTGAACTTGATATTTTGGAGGATATGGATGACAAAATATTTTGTAAAATTATGATGACAAAATAGTTTGTTAAGTTAAAGTTAGATTAAAAATCTGCAAAAGTTGAACTCAAATAGAATTGGTGATTCCAAAGAATGAAATGGCATATCCTTTCATGTAAATGACACATCAGTTCAATAATAGACATATCCATTCATTTAAGATACTAAATAATAATTTTGTTTAAACAAAATTTCTAATACCTAGTAAATACATTGCATATACTTGTTTTAACCAGTCACGTAATTATACCCTATTAAAATTAAACACTTATATCCAATAAGATTAAGAGTGAATGGATGATCCAGAGATGGCCCAAAAGTAGATTGTCTTTTTGACTTTTTAATTTTCAACATATAAGTGTATCTTCCTATTTTACTTTTTAATGTATATGTGGGGCACTAACCTAAAAGACAATTCCTTTGAAAAATAAAATAAAACAAATAGACAAATATACTGTTACCTCTTTTCAGCTAAATTTGTGAAGGGAATTGTGACATCCGGGGATGGTATTCTAGACGTGGTCAGCATCCAGAGATTATTGTTATTCTCCAAACGAATCATTTGGCCTTATCATAATCATTCAGCTCGAGACAATCAGCGGAAGACTAAGGAAAGTAATGGGCACATCTTGTCTAGTCTCAAAATAATATCAATAATTAAAAGGGCTAGTAGAAAGAACTAGCTCAACAAGTCTTGATATCAACATTCGACTCTAGTCTATGAAGCCTCTATCATCATTAAGTGGTGTCAATGACTGACCCATGACTACCTCAAATAAAAAATAAAGCTAATCAAGTCTAACTCTATAAACAAGATGAAATAAGTGTAATGAATCCTCCGAAGTAAGGGAGGCTCACCAAATCAGCTGGACTGCTTAGTTCCTCAACGATTCGCTTGTTGACGATCTCTAACACCTATATCTGCATCATAAAATGTAGACTCATTAGACTTCAACTCTTCTAGGACCATCTATAGGGCATATGAGAGAACAATCACATGCTTTTAGTTTAGCCATACATACTTGGTGTGAAGCTCTTACGATCAATCTTCAAGGGTTCACCCTTGAATTCTCCAATCTACGCTTCTTTCTTCTATTCTCTCGAGCCCTAACCTTTTTCCAAGACTTAGAATGGGGTTTAAGACCCTTTTTACGCTCAAACAACCTATTTTGATCGTGTTTTGAGTTTAGGAGGGGTTGGCAATTCTCTAGAGTGCCCCTCACAAAAATTAGAAAAATTTCAACTTTGGAATACTCAGTCCACGACGCGGACTGGGCACGCTTTTTTTCCAAAAAATTTTCGAACAAGTTTTTCCAATCCGGTCAAAAAAAATTTTGAAAAAAGTAAGGCACATCCGCGATAGGGGCGCGACGTGCCTCTGTCACGCAGAGATACTGCTTTTTGTTTCGGATCAAAAAATTATCTTTTGATCCGATGGCTCTAAAAATCGTCTGAGACCATTTTTCCGCTCAATTTTTTCATGTTGATTGCATATCCAGTCTCGAATTTTTCATATGAGCATGGAAAGATGCGTTATGTCCATATCTCCTCTAGGAGTATTTCGGTAATTTTACCGAGTATTACAACAATGTCCACTTGGATGGAAAAAACAAGATTTGGAATTTAGTATATTACTTCCTCCGTCTCAATTAAGATGAATTACTTTGACTTGTCACAAAATTAATTTTTTTTTTTAAATGTGTAATCTAAAAGCGTAGATGTAAATCATTTCAATATATTACTTCCTCCCTCTCAATTAAAATGATTTGCTTTGATTTGTCACAAAATTTAAAAAAAGTTTTTTTTAAAAAAATGTATGGTCTAAAAGCATAGATGTAAATCATTTCGATTTATTACTTTCTCTGTCTCAATTAAAATGATTTACTTTGACTTGTCACGAAATTTAAAAAATATTTCTTTTTGAAATGTGTAAATGTTAATAATTTCAATAAAAGTAAAATAGGTATTTTAAAGTCAATTATTATTACTAAATATATAAATAGGTCATATTTTTTAGACCAATTAAAAAGAGAGTAAGTCATAATTAAATAACATATAAATATTTCTTAGACTATTAGTAACTTTTAATACAAGGTAATGAATCAAATTTTATTCATGAACTATGTAAAATATAATAAATTTGGCTTCCGTTTAAAGTTGGAGTCAATTTTGATCCTTGACCCTTTAATATATAACAACTAATTAATTATCATTTTTTAAAATTTTAAAGAAAAAGTGAAGTCTTGTGATAACTTACCAATTAAATAGAAGAAAATATTTTTATTAAAAAAATTAATATGTAAAATGTGAAGATCTTTGGCCAAAAAAGGAAACAACAACATACCCAATGAAATCTCACAAGAGGGATTTAGAGAAGGTAAAATATACGTAATTCTTATCACTATCTCATAGAGATAGAGAGACTGTTTTCGAAAACTCTCTTCTCAAAATCAAACCCCATAAGCAAAGACAGTTCGTAAGAATATGCGAAATCAAATCTCTAATTTAGCTCATGAAATTAGGTAGAATATTCAGTATGAATATTAAATTTATATTTCATTTGATTAAAAATACAACTAATTCCAAAATGAATATATACTTATTATTTTATCCTATTTGAAATTAAGTGAGAAAAATAGTTCAAAAATTATTATCTCAAAAACTATAATTTTGAGATTTCTTTGTCTGCCAACTAGAGGACCCTTATCTCAATATTCAAGTCCACAATCTAATCGTCGACAATTATAAATATCACAAGCAAATTGCCGTAAAATTAGAGTTGAAATTTTTGAAAAGTTAAAAAGTAACTTTTAAAAATTTATTTTTTAGAGAAGAATGTAGACAAAAACGTTAAATTAAGAAAATTAAAAAGTTGATAAGTTTAAGTTGACTATCTGCTTTCGTATATCTTAAGTAAAAAAACAATCCTTAAACAGCGGAAAAAGAAAAATGTATAATATTTTAAAACAAAATTTGATTAACAGCCCCTACTTTCTAAAACAATTTACTCATATTTTATGTTTAAATTAAATATATAAATACATATCATATATTTTTATATGCATTTTAATTATGTAAATCATAAATAATGAACGTGTATAACCACTTGATCTTATTAAATTTACATAATTTTATTTTGACACATAAGATCAGGTGTGTTTAGTAGAGAAGAAAATATTTTTCTGAAAATTTTTTTTTCTCAAAAATGAGGAAATAAAATAGAAAAAATGAGTTGCATAATAAAATTTCAAAATTATTGTCCTCTCCCGGTCGACCTAATCCTCCCAACCATTCCCACCACTTGACTATCCCACACCCACCATCCTCGATTTCTTGTTGTCCATCTCATCCCGCTTTTATAATTTTTTTATTAAATAATATATAAATATTATTAGTATATAATATTTTCTAGCTTACTTATCAATCTCTAGAAAATAAGTTTCTTACTTTGACAGAGATCATGTACATATGTTTAAAATTACGAACTACAATTAATAGATTTCAAATAGGATCCCTAGTGTATTAATCACAATATTAATCTTTTTTTTTAGTCAGACCCCCCAAAAAATAACAAAATAATATATTTTTATATTTGGTAATAATTTAATTATAAAATATTTATTTTTTCTGTAATAAAATGATTACAATGACACAAATATCTATCGCTTATTTTATACTACACATTTCAAAAGCTCATCTTTCATTCTTAAATTTCGTGTCAAATCAAATTGACTCGTATAAAATGGGACAGATGAAATAATATTTTTTATTTGAATCATGAATATATTGAACCAGCGTTCTTAACACTAAAGAGTCGAGTGGAAGGGGGGGAAAGCCTTCCATTCCTGTTTCTCCTGTAGTTGAATCCTCCAGAACCACAAGAATCCTCAGTTAGACTGGAATTCCTCAACACTTTTGAGATTTTGAGAAGAGTTGCCCTTTGGAGAGCACAGTATGATGAAAGTTGTAAGCTGTGTTTGGGGGCGTTATTATCTATCGTTGGCCTCTATGGTAAAATCAGTCGGGAGACCTGAAAGGTGGTGGTTTACCCTGCGGCGGATGTCAACGGTTCGAGTTTGCTTATCTTCAGCTCGTGAACATAGCCGATACAAAGCTTTATGATAGGATAGCACCAAATTTTTTTACTTATCAAATTAATATAAATAGATTTTGAATTTTATTTAGTTTGAGTCTCAATACGAGCTAGCATTTGCTGCCGCAGAATAAATCAATTTTAAAATGACATAACATATTCGATAAAACATGAGTTCTAGTGTTATAAGTGTTTCGAGCTAGGTAAAAAAAAAAAAAAAGCTAAAGAGTAAACGAATCATAGTAAAAGAAAGCAGCACGTGAGTATAAATTTTCCTGAAGTTAGAAACTTCATGGAAGCCCCATCAGCATATTCCAAACTTTCCTGTAAGAAATATTATTTTAATCATTACAATCATGAACATTAGCTCGACGCATGAACCAGTTTTGTTATAAATACTCCATAAACCCCTTTCACCAAGAATGTTCCAAGTTTCCCCTGCTTCTTTTTTTTTTCCTCTGTTTTTTCTATTTCGAATTTCACTCTCAACAATTTAAACCCCATTCACACCAAGAACTAGATATGTTTGGAGATATAGATTTTGAAAATGATTATGCCATTCTTGAATCAATTAAGCTTCACTTACTTGAAGATTGGGAATCGGAAGTTCCTGTAACAAGCTCCGATTATTCAACTAATTCAACCTCAGTTTACAGCCGAAACAATAGTATTGAATCCAATACGTTTCCTGATTCCCTGTCCAATGAATTTGATAGTACAACTGATACATTTCTTTCCGATTTCCTTAATGATTGTGCTGGATATGAATGGCAGCCTTCGAATCCTGCAATCCAACATGTGAAATCGGAGCCTGAAATTTGGAATTTCGAGGAATTTGCGGCGCGGCAGGATACGGCGGTGGAGGTGAAATTGCAACCACGACCGCCTGTAGTGACAGCGCGGCCGCAGACGCTGCAAACAGAGAGGCACTATAGGGGTGTGAGACAGAGACCTTGGGGAAAGTTCGCGGCGGAAATTAGGGATCCGGCGAAAAATGGGCAAAGAGTGTGGCTGGGTACCTATGAGACGGCGGAGGATGCAGCGTTGGCTTATGATAGGGCGGCGTTTCGGATGCGTGGGTCACGTGCAATGCTGAATTTTCCATTGAGGGTTAATTCTGGTGAACCGGAACCCGTCAGAGTCAGTTCGAAGAGGTCATCAAAGTCGCCGGAATGTTACTCTTCGTCGTCGGATAATGCATCGGGAAAGAGGAGGAAGAAAGTCCCTCAAGTGGTATAAATGTCTTTTAAGAGGTCGTTTGGTAAGCAGGATGGGATAAATCAGAGGCGGCTCTTCTTCATTTTTGCTTTTCATTTTTCACTAATTTTATCTGAGGATGGACCCATAACATAAATTAGATTTAGTGGCTAAGATTTAATTGACTTATGCTATTAAATAGAGCGAGTGAAAATGGTCAATCAACTCTAAGCCATCAAATCTAACTTATGTCATATGTGAACTATCAAGATAGAAACTTGAAAGAAAATGAAGAACAGCCTTATCTCAGATAAATCAAAATATTTCTATTTTTAGAAGGGATAAAATTATCGTAAAATAAGTTAATATATATCTCAAATCAAACGATAAAAATTATCTTTAAATTATTATCCTTTCCAAACTACCAATCCAACCTCTAGAAATGATGAGAGAACTTGTAGTCTTCCTTTTTCTTTTTTTTTTTCTTTTTTGGGCTAAAATAGGCCAGTGGTTGGATGAATAAATTTCCATTGTAAATGAATAACTATCATTAATGGTAGATTTCTTCTTCTTCTCCTCAATTGATAATGTAATTTTCGTCCAAAATGATTTATTATATTTGATTAAATTTAATGTTTTTGTAAGTAATGTTAATAAACCTCGTTCTATTATTTAGTGTTTAAGCTAACATTAAAAAAAGGCATCACTCTTTTGAAAACTTAAAAATTACGAGATTTATTAAGTATTAACTTAATCTTACAAGTTTAAAACGATGAATAAATATTAAAAATTTCGAGAAAATTACATTACTTGATGCAAGGTATATTTGTCTAATTCTTTACTTATATATACATGAAGCTAACCACATTTAGGTAATGTCTAAGATGTCAAACGTTGTAGAATGTTCATTGCAAGAAGAAAGAACTCAACCATTTACACCATATATTTTCATATTTGACCTTAGTATTGCAAATTTTTTGTGTGCATATCTGTTTTCTTATTCTCAGATATTACATAAGGATTCTTCATAAGATATGTATTTTTCTTTGATAATGCTAAAATGCAAAATTTATAGTAGAATTATAGGATTAGTCGTATCATTCAGTTGTTATTGACCGTCATTTATTTTATTATTCATATTGTATTTATGATTTTTATTTGCTTTTCCTTATAGTCGTTTTTGTATCTGATATATTTTGCTTTTGGGGCTGATATATTTGCGTTGAAGGTCTTTCGAAAACAATGTCTCTATTTCTATGAGGTAGCGATAAGATCGCGTATATTTTACCCTTCGTAAACCCTACTTTTGAAATTTCACTGGATAAGTTATTGTTGTTGTACTGCTAAATTGCAAATTCGTTGAGACGAGGGTTCTCAAGATACAATCTCCCTATTTTTATGAGGTAGTGGTAAGGTCTGTGTACATTCTACTCTTTCCAGACCTCACTTGTGGAATTCTACTGATTATATTATTGCTGTAGAAAAACAAATTTTATACATCTTTCGTTAGACTACAATTTGCCACACTATAACAGGAAAAATAATTTGATCTTAATAATTCTTCTTGTCGCTGTCTATTCTATTTTCTATAAGAGTTGTGTCACTAGTGATGTAGTATCTTATTCAACTCTTTATTTGACCAATTATTGATGTAACACCCAAAATAGACTAATGAGTCTTACACAAGCCATTTATTCGATAACATAGTCTATTTAAAATTTATGAATTTTAAATTTGTTATCAAATTCATAGTTCGTTTAGTTAATTGAATTTAATTAATGTCATCAAATAAATATTCTCTTTGTTTATCTTTATTTGTCCTTTATCGACTTAGCATAAGGATTAAGGAGTAGTAAATGATAGGGATAATTTACCAAATCACTCTTTGATTAATAAATATAATGTCTTGAAAAATATAATAGAAAAATAATTATAATTAATGATAAAGATAAATTAAGAATTAAGGATCATTTATTGGCAACATGTTGTCCCAAGATAATTAAAGTTAGCCTGTGATAAGTTATCCCACCATATATTTGGATAACCTATCCATCACTAAGACAAAAATGGTGGGATAAATAGTCCAAGGATTACCTTATACCTCCAACCAAACATGGGATAAATAATCATATATGTTATTCCGAGATTATTATAACTTATACCTCACAGCAAGTGTAAAATCATCTCTTGATTTCATAAACTTGACAAGTATTACTGAACATCAAAATAGTATAATAAATAAGTAAAGATATACGAAGCGAGTATAAAAACAATCAACCTCCTTCAAACTTGGGAATGTTGTCATCCAAAAATTAACCCTACACGTGTGAATTTAAAAATTTAATCGAATTCCACTATAAATATCGAGGATCAAAAGTGAACTAGACAACCAGAAAAAACATCAAGCAGGTGATGTTTGTTTGGTGTCACAGAGAGAGCTTGCTAGTCATAATCAACTATAATATAAAATACCAAAAGAAGCATCCATTATTAATACAGCTCATATTAATATATGTATGAATGACCTAGGCTAATTAGTTGACAAAAAACTTCAAAATTTAAAATATCAAAACTGAAAATTTGCAATAATCATGATTCCTTTTTGAGATTTAGACAAGACATATTTAATAAGTTGAGGTCCAAAAGTGTATAACTTGAATAAAATTTGAAAGTAGGTCCAATTGAATATGCAACTTTTAGTTTGAAATTTTCAGTTAAGGAATTTAAAAATAATAACCCAAAAGAGTGCAGATTAAATCATTTTTAAATTTTGATTCCAGAGTAGTTGGTATGGAATTTCTGATTTTCAATTTTGAGCATGTATTTTGAGCTATTGTTGTTATTGCATCTTATAAAAATCATTATCCAAATTTATTCATGTTACAATTCTTTAATAATTCCTCATTATGATCATAATCGTTCAAATATTAGCATTGTTTGCACCAACATAAATTGTGATGTTGAAACTGTTTCACCTTTAATCAAAGATCTCGAGTGTAAGCTTTGAGTATGAATTTTTTTTTATTAAGATTACCACATTCGAATGGACCTTGTCATTCATCAAGACTCTAATACAGATTCCAAATATTGAATGAAAACTTTAAAAAAAATAAAAAACATTCCGAGGTAAGTTTGAATTTATAGTAAAACCATTAAGATGGAACTAACTTTTCAAACTTAGTTCATCTTCAAGTTATAATCTCTTTATTAAATATTTAGTCAATTTATGTTTCATTTTTCATTAATTGAGCATGTAATTATCAATTCACATTGCCATCATATCAACAAAATGAGTAGAAAATCTAAATAGACACCTATAAATAAGCAAAATTAACAATTTCAAGAAGCAATTAATCAAGAATTTTATAGTTTTTAAGAAAAATCATACTCCCTCGTTCACTTTTAGTAATAAAAAATTTTCTAATTTGATTTTTATTTTTACTTATCATTTTTGACTAATCAAAAATCTTTTTCTCTATTGTATCCTGAATTTATTGTCATTGATTATATATCTTTGAAAATATAGCGAATAAATATATTTGGGACTCCATCAATAATTAATAAGCGTAAAATGGTAAATTTACTATACTCGATAATTATTTTATAATAAGATTACTAAGACAAAATTTAACAACTAAAGGTGAACAAAAGAAGTACATCAGATGAAAAAAAAAATTATTTTAAAAATTTTAAAATAATAAACAACTTTGACCTGGAAATGCTAATCTGTCTCAAATAGTTTGACTTTTCATATCCCTTGGTTAACCTGGACCGTAAGGCATATTGCAGTCAATTTTAGCAGTAATTTTATTGGGTAGTAAGTAAAATTTTGTCTACAAAATTATTTTAAATTAGAAAAAAAGGCAAACAATAAATTTTTGTATTTTTAATCTGCTAGGCGAGCTGACTAGCTAGAGCTAATTATTTATTAATAAATAAAATCAAATCTAAAAATAAAATAATAAATTGAGTCTTATCTTACTAATCTTATCTTAATAAGGTGAATATTACAAATTCTGTTTACATTTTTGAGTTTCTTGTACTTCTTTTTTTTAAAATTTTCTGACAAAATATGTTATCAATGAGTCTAATTTCGATGGATTTTTGATTGAGGGTTTAAAAATAATTTTTATTTTTTAAGTAGTGAAATTTTATATTTGTGTTATGAAATTTACTTAATTAATATGTATAAATAAATTATGCATAACTCAGTAAATTCTATTTTTCAGAATTCAAAATTTATAAACTCAAAATTTTAAATTTACCTCTAATCAGAAGAACGAAAATTTAAAAAATACATAATTATGAAATTTTAATATTTAATTTTACGAGATAACAAAACACTAGATGATCCATTACTCAACAAAAATCTCGAATCTTCAATACTTGATCCAAGTACATGTATTTGTTGTCATTGTATGAACTTTTAGACATGAAAAAAGTCAATAAGACAAAAATTTAAGTTACCCAACTTTCAGAAATGAAGACTTAATCACAAAATAATTTGTTCAAAGATTTTCAATTATTATACTAATACTCATTGAAATTGTCACAAACTTGAATAAGTGGATATCTGAATTAGCTTATTTTTATTAATTTTTTAATTTTAAAAAATATTTAAATAACATAAAAAGTGCTTTTTTAAATCTACATAAACATGAGTTAATCAAAGATATTTAATTATACTAGTTCAAGTTTTGGTTGTATTAAGTTAATTGAGATTTCTTAAACACAACTCAAACTCACTGCATACATTGTCTCCTATTAAATGTTTGCTCATTTAATTTGCCATACTTTTAATTAATTTATCAACATATATGTTATCCTTTTGACTTTCTAGAAGCTGACTACAATTCTAGAAACAAATGATAAAGAGTGAACTTGAATTTTGCTTATATAACAATGTTATTATAATTTTCTGATCTATATACAAGTAATATAAATATTACATTATTGATTCAAGTTGGAGACTATGCATTGGGTTTTAAGAATGAGAAATAATAAAATAATAAAAATGTTGAGAGTAATATTACTAGTCTCGACCTCTGCGTCCTAGCCTTTTAGCCTAATCCGCTATCACTAGTCTTTTAGCCTAATCCTCAACCTCTGTGTCCTCCTATCAGGGGTCATATCATTAATAAGTTAAAGTTCTCGTATGTCAAGTTCTGTCTGATACTCTGATGACTTTTTTTATTTCAAATATTTTTTCGGTCTAATTTTATTTTCGTGATATTCTCTAGCGTCAACGCCTCACATCTCTTCACTAGAATTTCTGTGTATCAACTTGACATGCGCAAATCATCTTACTCTTACCTCTTGTATTTTGTCAGTCATAAAAATCACTCTTACCTGTCGAATATTTTTATTTATAATTGTATCTAGTATAAGCCCGCAAATCCATCTAAAGACAACTTTGATAAACAGTAATTAACTTTCTAAGTAAGATTAAATTTTCAACATTAACTACCAAACCTGTGGAATTTATCATCATTTTGTAAATGCTTAGTTAAGACCTAAATAAGCATAAACTAATCGGAGATTTACTTTTTTTAATCATATAAGCTGCGGTTTTTGTGGTTAATTGAGATCTGATTAAGACACTTAAAATTCACTGCATTAGGCATGTTTACATCTTTATACTCCCTCCGTCCATCTTTACTTGTCCCCTATTGACTTGACACAGCGATTAAGAAATAGTAAATGATAAGGGTAATTTACCAAATCACCCTTTGAATATAATAAATATGATGTCTTGAAAAATGTAATAGGACAATGACTATAAGTAATGATAAGGGTAAATTAGGGACTAAAGATAAAATTATCTCTTAATTTCATAAACTGAATAAATATTATTAAATATAGTAAAAATGGACGGATTTTTTTTTTAAATACATCTAATTATACTGAGACCTACTGAAAATATTTAATATAACAAACTACTGAACATGCTAAGCATTAATGCCATAATAAGTAGTCCTTTGACTCTCAGGAAGGTCACCTAATCTAGAAATACCCCCCACCCCCACCCCAACCCCCCCCTCCCCCCCCCAAAAAAAATCTAACATGTTAGTATATCAAACTATACTATATTTGTTCTAAGTTGTTTCATTTTATTATTCGATTACTTGACATTATTATAATTTCTTGTCTACCGTAGTTATATCATCATTGTTTTTGTAGATGACTCCTAGAAAAGGAATTTTTTTTATTAAAAATGTTAGGCCTTTTTTATGTTGATTTTAATTTCGTAGGGCTCCACAAGTTTGAAAGTCGCCGCTGGGGAATTCACACAAAAGGGAACAAGGAATTCTCAATCAAAAAAGTGCTTTCTGAACCGAACGTGAAAGTCGTTTTCCATCAGACGGCTTTTCCTGTAACTCTACTCTTGACTTGGATTATATATCCAAAAAGAGCCGCTCTCGGCCATTCCACACGCTGCCTAGCAGAGACGTAGTTATCTGAAGTGGATTCTCTCTTTTGTAGTAGATGCCGAACCTGCTGTGCCCCATTGACTAAGAAGGGGGCCGGACACAGCAGCTACATGGACCCTTCCTTTCAGTTGTTGCCAGCGCTTTGACCAAAGTTCCACAATCCCTTACATAGCCCAGTTCGGGCTTTCATCGAATTCATAGCAGTAGGCCCTGTACAACGTAATAAACGTAGTTGAGTCCGTGGTGAAGTACGATTAACCGGCCTTTCTTTTTACTACTTTTCTAAAGTCTCATTCTTTCTCTCTACATCATTAGATGTAGCCGAGCTTGGTCTAAAGAAAAAAATCTAATAAATATTTTAAAAGGAGATAATTTTTTTTACACGCAATTTTTTTTCATAGTCCGAAGTTTTTTTAGCAACAATGTCCCTCCTCCTCAGCCCCTCCAAAGAAAAAAAAAAGAAAAAAAAATCTCATTGGCATAACTTAATTAAGAAAAAAAACCAATTATTCATTGGTCTCATTTGTTTATGCTAAATGAAGATCATAATCTTTTTAATCATTCAAATTTTAGCCATTTAATTCTTTTAATTATTTGAATCTTTATTATTCAAAAATTAACCATTAAGTGTGTGCATTTTTTTTCATTAAGACGTCTCTTTATAAGTTTCTATAAAAATTGTAGTTTACCAATTTCACACATTCATTGTTATCGTCATTATCAATTGAGTATTGTTACCGCCGTCCATTATTATTAATTATGGTCACTGCCCACTATTTTTGGCCACTTATTTATGTTAGTCATACCACAGGCTATTGTTTATAATTATCATAACCATAACTATCATGAATCACCACGTTCAAATACCATCTATCATCACCATTAGCTATCATAACTATCAATCAACATCAACCACTATCACCATGAGCCTTTACTGTCAGTCACCATCACTATTAGCTATTATCCACGCTGCATTGTTTGTCAACACTCAACATCATACCCAATCAGCATCCAAATCCATTATCGTTAGTCATCACCACTACCAGCCACTATATAATTTTTTAAAAGATATTTTATTGACATAAAATATTAAATTAGTTTAGTATTTTATTAAATATTTATTAATTTCAAAATAAAGATAAATTTTATATATCAGAGATATTAGAAAATAAACAGTCTTACTTATTTAGTATTCAGATTTTAATATAACATTTTACCATTTTAAATGTGCATTTAGATTTAGATATTTAAATTTTAATGCACATAATATTTAAAATATATTGACATATCTTAATCTTAATGTTAATAAATTTATTTTAAGGAAAAACTAATAAATTACACAAATTATTTCTACCATGCATAATCACTAATTCTCTCTATAAGTAGAAATAATTATATACTATCTCACTAATTAATAATTTCATACTTATATTTCAAGTTAAATTTACCTATATGTATGTATTTTTGCTATCACATATATTCTGAAATACAAATACAAAGAGAGAGAGGTGAGAAAAGGAGAAGTCCGAACAAGATGGGAGAGGAGAGAGCGAGAGAGTCAATGTATTCCAAATACATATGAATCACACTAGATACATATATCTGATACTACATACATTTTGAAATACACACATATATATATGTATAGTGAGAGGCGAGTGAGTGAGAGGAGAGAGGCGAGTGAGAGAGGAAAAAATGCGAGCCAGTGAGAGGAGAGATGCGAGCGAGAGAGGAAAAAATGTGAGTGAGTGAGAGGAGAGCTACGTGCGAGAAAGTTAAATTATCCTAGATACATACAAATCACGCTTGAATATTATATATCCAAAATAAATTATACCTAATTTTGATTCCATGTATTCGAGATGCACCAAAATACATATGGCTGAGAACAAAATGTGACACTAATAATGATTTTTAAAACACACATAAATAAACCTTAAGCTCATGGAATTTGTGTTTGTTTGCTATTTTCTCAGCACACAAGCCTAACACTAATTCTTGTTAATCCAAGTAGGAATGCAGTACAAACAATAGCCCAATGTAAATCTTTGGCCCAAAATATGTTATATTTATTTGAGTAGAGTCCATGTTACTTTTCCATTATATTTTTCAAAAAATAGCCATAGTAGGAGCTACTTCAAGGTTGGTTAAGATTTTACATAATTATTTTCTGTTTTTTTTTTATTAATTAACTCTAAAGATTAATAAAGTTATATACTTAAAATAATTTAATTGCAAAATTTTATTTTATTTATAATAATTTAATATAATATATTTAAGATCACATATTATGTATTTCTTACATTCTTCTTCTTTTTTAAACTTCTAAACCAACTTATATTTTAAATAATCTTATACTATATATATAAAAAATTATGTCAGGATATATAAAAGTTAAAACTCTCAGCTTGTTTGGAAGTAATCTAATTCAAATTTCCTCTTTTTCTGAAACTGGTAACAGAATATTGAAATTGGGGATGGTTTCGTTTTTTTCATTGTTTGAATTTGAATAAAAGGTGTAACTCACTTGTCTTTCCTCTTTTTCTTTCTTTTTTTAAAAAAAAAAAAAAACAAAAACAAAAATAGATACCCCAATAATTCAGATTTTTTTGAAATTTTGTATTCGATATTTAATATGAATTCAATTAAATTTAAATAATTTGAACCAATTTTTAAAATCTTTTTGACTGAATTATCATCGTATTAGTACGAATTTGATTCTCACTATATAATCCTCTTTTATTTTCCCCTCCGTACCACAATTCCTTTTTTTTTTTTTTTTTTTACAAAAAATAGAAGCCTATTCTTGAAAATATATTCTTAATAGAAGTTTTATGTTATTGTTAAAAGCTCAAATTTAAATAGTTTAATTAAAAATAAAGAAATCTTAAATTATTTGATTTTCTAGAAAGGAAAAAAGTAAAAATAGTGTGACTTGAATTTTCAAAAGAGAAAATATGACTTAGAGTTTCCATTTAAATTACAAACTTATGTTAAAAAAATTTATATATCAAATCTAATAATATCACATAAATATAATCACTAACATGATATTTGTAGAAAATTGAAATACCCGATAAAATTACCAAAATACCTTTAGATGAGAGATTCTCACATAACGTATCTTCCCAAACTCCGATGGTAAATTCGAGGTTGGATATGCGATCAACATGAAAAAATGAGTGGGAAAATGGTCTAGGTTATTTTTAAAGCAATCAGATCAAAAAATAATTTTGCGATGCGAAATGCAATTCCAGTAAGAGTGTGCGATAGGCCCGCGACGCGGACCTGCCACGGTGTTACACTTAGATTTGGTCCCAATATTTTCTACGGGATTAAAAAACTCGATCGGAGAATTTTCGGCGAAAAAACCCGAAATTACACACAGTCCGTGTCGCGGACCATGCCACCCCGAGCCAGACTTTTTTTTCAGTTTTCGTGAGGGGCATTCTAGACTTTTTCCAACCCCTCCTAAACTTAAAACACGATCTAAATATGTCGTTTTGAGTATAAAAAGGATTTTAATCTTCATTCCTAAGTCTTTTCTATGTTTCTAACAAAGATTAGGGCTAAAGAGAAGAGAAGAGGAGTGAGAATTCAAGAGATTGAGAGTTCATACGAGATTGAGTGTCAAAGCTTCACACCAGGTATGTAAAGCTAAACTAAAACATGAGAATGTTCTTCCATGTGCCCCCATTGATGGTAATAGAGGAGTTGAGAGTATAATGAGTCTACATACATATTTCTTGAATATTTTCTTGTAAATTATATATATATATATATATATATTACATGTATTTTTATGTGTTGATGGTCATCATAAACTTGATTTACTAATTAAATACTTTTCATGAGTTGCTGCATAAACCCTCTATGTTATTTTATTAAAGATTGCATGAATGAACCTAGTATGTTGATGGTGATTCATGTGATGTGAGCATGGTGATGAGTTAATAGAGCTTGAAGATCCCATGAGTATTCATAATTGAACTCTAGAGATATGTTTAATTGACTTTCTTCTAATGATTGATCTAAACCTTGAGTAATTGAATGAGAATTGAGTTGATGAGATAACTTGAGATGATAGGTTGAAAGGCCCAATTGAGTTGAGTAAATGAGATGATAAGAGTCTCTACGAGACTAATTGAGATGATTGAGTGAGATGAAGAGTCTTATGAGCATTGAGTCTTGGGAGAAGTATCGAGCAACAAAATGAGTAAGAGTAAGTCCAACTCGCACTCATTAACCACGTCGCCAAACGTAGGAGAGGATTCAACCATCAAGACGGATGTTTCCTTGAAAATAAAGTGTCCCTAAAAGTAATAGAGGACACTTGAGCCGTTTCCACTATGGATTCAAGTTGTTCTTACCCCGGCAAGGTATTGAACGGTTGTGGCAACATCAACAAAATTGTTATACGATCACTGCCTCATACGTGGTTGTTGTCGAATAAGAGAAACTCCCATAAAATTTCTACACTGATAGTACTCCGAGTTGAGTTGATTGATGAGTTTAGATTGGTATTGATGAGTTATTTGTCTACTCTTTATTCTTGCTTTAGATAGACATTTGACATCCTGATCGAGTATCTTAGGAGTTGATGTGATTTTCTATTTTATTCTACCTATATCTGTTTCATTCAATCATTTTACATACTCGTACATTCCACGTATTGACATCCATTTGGACAACATCGTTTCATGATGTAGAGGCAGGTACTAGAGATTGTCAACAGACGCATCGTTGAGGATCATTCATAGTCAGCAGAGTTGGTGAGCCTCCTTTACTTCGGAGGATCATTATTTTATTTTCATCTAGCTATTAGAGTCACACTTTATACTTGATTTAGCTTTATTTTGTTTTGAGGTAGCCATGAGAATGTCATTGCCACTAATTGATAGTGATAGAGGCTTCATAGACTAGAGTCGCGTTGTTGAGTTAAGATTCAGTTGAGCTAGCTTCTTTCACACTAGCCTGTTTTGCTTATATATTTTGAGACTTCCCCCATCTATTATCTTTAGTCTTCCATTGAATTACTATGAATATTGAGTGAATGAATGAAGCCCAATAATTCGCTTGGGGATTAGCAATAATCTTTAAGTGCCAGTTAGATCTAGGGTACGGGTACCCTCCTATGACGTCACAAAAATCATTCATCAAATATATATTTTTTATTTACGTAAAAAAGATGGAATTTGATGATAATATCGCGGATAAATCCAAATAAAGCCAGCTAGTAGTAAATCAGTTTGGGTCTCCACAAAAAACCAAAAATATAATACGTGTCACTCAATCAATGCATGCAACCTCACATTCTTACACGTAATCAACATGCAATCTCTTTTTCCTCTATATTTACACTCTTCTTAGCTCCAACAAGTTATTAACAATTCAACATCTTTAAAAATAAATTTAGAAAAAAGATCATCTTGGAAAAGCTCTCTTTTTTTAATTTTTGAAAGAGGAAAAAAAAGAAATGTCTCAGATTCAACCTGCAGCGCGTCATGAGCAGCACCAGCAGCTGTCCCGTCAAGTGGCTAAAACGACTACGGCTGTGACGTTGGGCGGGTCGTTGATGGTTCTTTCCGGGTTGACCCTAGCGGCTACTGTTATTGGGCTTGTTGTGGCTACGCCTCTGTTGGTTATTTTTAGCCCGGTTCTTGTACCCGCTGCCATTACCATTTTCATGATAATGGGTGGGTTGTTGGCTGCAACCGGGTTTGGGGCTACTGCTACTTTTGTTTTCTACTGGATGTACAGGTAGGTCATACCTACATTTTTTATGTTACGCTCTTTACGTTGCGTTTCAATTTATGTGACATAATTTGATGCTAAATTTTTTAAGATTAAGTAGCTCAATAATGTTGAAAATTGGGAATGAAATGTATAAAAAGGAAGTGTTTTTTTTTTTGAAACGGAAATAGTAATCCCTTTGTCCTATGGGACATTTTTTTTCCTTGGTTGTCCTAAAAGTATTTAACATTTTTCTTTCTTAAAATTTTAGTATAATTTGAACATTTTTATTACGGGACATTGAAGTTAATCCCCCCCCCCCCCCCCCACAACATTTGTGTATATTTTAACCTCTCAAACCTCATTTGTGGGATTCACTGATATGTCGTCTTTGTTGTTGCTGCGGTCTCTTAGAATTTTCTATTTTAATGTCACTAGAATGTCCGGAGGAATTAATTGTTTAGACAAAGTTGTCGTCCCTTTATTCTATTTTAGTTGAATTTGTGAGGTAGTACACATGTTGAAGAAAAATATTTAAAGACAAAATTTACATCAAAATTTTCACTGTTGCCTCTCATAAAATCATAAAGTATGCAAGTGTAATTTATCTCCTAAAAATATAAAACTTCAATAAATAAAAGGGTATATGAAAAAAATTTCAAATATTCCCTTGAACCTTGAACCATCCAAATATTTTAAATATCGAAAAAGCTACAAAAATTTAATTAATTTGGGATGGAGGGAGTATTAATCTTGATATCTTTAATTACGGTGGAGTCAAATAATTTTATGTTTGGCTATATATAGATTGGAATTAATGGAGGGAAACTCGTAGTGGAATGTACTCTCCCGGTCCAATTTTAGTTTTTATAGTTTCTTATTTTTAGAGTTAACATTTTTTATCTTAACTTTTTAGGATAGAGGTATTATTATGATTTTTTTTCACTTTTGGGAAAACAAAATATAAGTAATGGTTTGATGTGTTATTTGGGTTGCAGGTATACTACCGGGAAGCAACCAATCGGGGCGGATAAGATCGATTATGCAAGAGATAGGCTAGCCCATGCGGCCCATGATATAAAGGAGAAAGCCGAGCAGTTGGGACACCAGACTCAGCAACAGCTCAAGGCCACTACTTGAAAGCCCCCAACATCATCAATCATAAAAATGCTTTGTTGTTCTGTACCTTTTTCAATTTTCCTTTTGTGCTGTTTGTTTGGAGTTTAAGAATGGTGTTGTAACAACATTTGTATTTTGGCGTAATGGGTCATGTATGTTGGTAATTGCTTGCTTGTTTCATGCTACATTTTGTTATTTGTGTCCCATAATAATTAGGTTAAACCTTCAGTAGTGAAAGTTAGCAAAGATAAGTCCACACAAGCTCAAATAATTAGGTTCATATATACCTACGCGATTTGGGAGGAAAAGGAAAGAAGATAAAGTGATTTAGTAGTAGCCAAAGAAGACACAACCAAAGTTGTTCATGCAGTGAAGGCCAATGTAGATTTTGAGGTGAAGAAAATCTGGAGACGATGGTGTAGAGATATTTTCTGGAAATTTGTCTTTCTAAGTCAATTTTAGTGCTCTGTGAAGACTACATGATGATGAATAAAATTATTAACAAATTAATTATGCTCCCATTTGAGGGGCTCAATTTTTATTTTAATAATAATAAGTTAAAAGATATTTTTTAGAAAAAATATTAATTAAATAATATTTATAGTGCAGATTATTTATTTTATATAGAAAAAAAGAATTATTCGAGTAATTTTAGCTCATTATATGATCAATTCAAAAGTGTTATTGAATAAAATTAATTATATATATATATTTATAATTTGCATCTCAAAGAAATAAAAAAATAAAATTCATAAAAAATATATATTATTTTTTTTTTAAAAAAATGTAAAGCCTCCATTTGATCTTCGTCTTGGGTCTCTAATGTGTTTGAGTCTCTTGCCCTCCCAGGGTTAGAGTGTACGTAAGGTCGGGGGAAGATAGAACGTATGTAGATTTTATCACCATCTCCTGAAGATAGAGAGACTATTTCGAAACTCTTGACACAAAGATGTTCTGTCATAATTAAAAGAAGGAAAACAACAGAAATAAAATAACGACTAAAATAAAGTAGCATTCTAAGGGGTTGTTTGATTTGAATATAAGTTATTATGCGATTAGTTATGAGAAGATAAGATGCTCATGTAATATGGTAGGGAAGTAGTATTATATAGTATAATTTTTTTTTTAATAAAAAACATAAAGAATTATCAGAAAAATAAAGAGCGAACATTATGAATGTTTGTTGACATCTAATTTTATCATTCACAGTACAAATTAATCAGTGAGCTTTTAATTTTAATAATTTGATATAATTAGATTTAAAAAATGCAAAAAGTATTTTTCAAGTGATTTTTAGGTTTAAATCTTTTAACTTTAATTATGTTTACTATTGCATATTATATATGTTTATTTCAGGTATTAATATTTATATATTATATTTCTATTAATTTTTCAAAAAATTCTCAAATAAATTTTATCTCCAGTCACTTTACTTTTAATCATTTTTAGGATTAATTACCCCGTAATAAATCTAATTATTTTAAGTTGGTAATATTAAAAGCTTTTTAATTAATTTATGTCAATTCATCTCGTGGTCAAACTAGTCAATTGATTTCAAATTGATCACACTTTAATTGATCATATTTGTAATTAAAGTGGCTAATTTTTAAATTTTTCCTCAACTCATTTTTTTTAATTTAATCTCAAACCCAATTCCAATTCCTAGGCCCAATTCTTCCCAATCCCCCAGCCCAGTTCCGCCGACCCAACTGCCACTCCCCAAGCCCATTCTTCCTTTTTCTTTTTTAATCCCACACCCAGCCAATTATTTCCTCCATTCCAAGCCCAATTCAATCCCTAGCCCAAATCCTATTCCTAAATCCCCAACCCAATTACCCAACTATTTTTTCCCCTGCCTACCCGGCCCAGCCCCTAAACAAATATATCCCCTCTCCCCTTGTCTTCTTCCCTAGACAACCAAAAGAAGACAACAACAAAAACCAAACACCAGACCACCAGTACCGTACTCCCTTTCCCCTTCACCTTTATCCGTTCACTTTTTGTTTGAAATTCAAATTGAATTTCGACCCAAAATCCCCATTTACCCACCCCTAAAAAATCCGATCGATTGCAATGGCAGAAATTGTTCATCTCGGGAAGCGAAAACTGGAAGAGGAGAGTACTGTAATTGCCGGTAGCAAATCTGTAGAAGAGTACGATTCCGATGAATATGATCATGATATGTATGTGGGAAAAAGCAGGATGAACCGAGAAACTCGGAAGGAGTATAATAGGCAGGTGAAGGAGAGCGAGGTAAGTAATAATACCTTTTTTCTTTTTTCTACTTGTGTTTCTTTTTTTTGATTTTGAATTGTTTTCGTTTTGTTGGTTTGATGCAATTAGGGTTTTGATATTACTTTGGGTTTGGGTGTTGGTATTGGGGCTCCAATTGTTCCAGCACGGGGTGAAGAGAACGAACCATTGTTTACTGAGATTTCATGCTTAGCAATTGATGCTTTCAATGCACAGAATGTAAGTGGAAAACTGATTTGTTCTTTTTGGTTAGGCATAATACATGCTTAAACTTGTACGAAGTTGAATTGTTAGACGCACACGCGTCATAATGGACGTGGGACATGTGTGTCCACGTATAGTTTCAAGTGTCTACTTGTGTCGAGGCCAAGTTAAAGGGCACATTAATGTATTACGCCTTTTGGTTATTAGAGTTTTTTTCTATTTGTAATTTGTGTCTTTTTCTTCTTTCTCTTTATTAGAATAAAAGATACAAATTTGTCGAGAATGTGACTGTGACCAAGTCACTTGCTGCTGGATATTGGTGTCGTAATACCTTTTTAGCAAAGGATTCTGATGCTCCATACACTGTAAAGACCTTTCAAACATTGGGATTCTGGGGAATTTGTGGAGAAAGGATTATTGTATTTTGCAGGCTTAAGAAAACATCCAGTGATCAAGGTAAACTTTCCAATATGCATGACACCCTTTGTTATACTTGTGCTTAGTAATATATAAATTTCCATTGTTCGTGCCCTCTTGAGATTACTATGTTTCTTGTGGGGGTTTTCTTGCATTGTTTTTTTTTCTTTTTTGCGGGGAGGGTGTATATGTGTTTTCTAGCATACAAATCATGTATTTGTACCTAAGCATATTGCTACACAACAAGTACAACTGTCTCAATTTTGAGGTCCGCGGTACTACTATCCATTTCATTCCATTGGACCCTTGATATTCCATATGACAACATTTATTGCTATGTTTTGAAAATTATGTTGCTATTATTGTGTGTGCTTGCTGGAAACATCCATTTTACCAAAATGCTTTAAGCTCCAAACTTCACTGTTAGCCCCCACCAACATCATGCACGGTGTCCATATTGTTAAATGAGAAGGCATGAAATAAATATGAATTCTGAGACCTTTATAGCTATTTAGCAACAAGGATTTTGGCGAATTCACTTTACGAGCATCTTTGCGTTTGTGGTTGAGTAAGCTTTATGGGATACAGAGTGTTTAAAAAGCAGAATGTGTCCAACATAGAGCATCGAATTATAACAAGTTCATGTTTAGTGAAAAGTGTAAAAAGAAGTGTAGACGTTCCTAATGTCCGTCAGTGTGTGCCCTTGCTTCCTTTGTTTTCAAATTGTTTACATGAGATTCAAAAGGGACATCTCCTATGCTTCCTAATTAGGTTAATTCGGCAAACTCTTTAGCAGACGGAGTTTATATGTTTCACATCAAATGATGTACCTAATTCAACTCCCTTACAGTTGCAACTTGTCTTTCTTGTGAGCAAGGTTAGCATTTTCTGGTTCTAGGTGTTTGCTTTGTGCAGGTTCTGCCAAGTTGTTTTCTGCACATACATGCTAGTAGAAATTGGTTCGTTAGATTTGTTTGGGCCAGCGTGCTCTCTTTTCTTTGTCACTTACTAACGTTATATTTTTGGCAGGTGATGAATGCCCTCCCTATATGAATGCTAATTATAAAGCTAGAAAGTGAGCTTGTCATCTCTTTATGCTCGTGCGGTCTTCGACTCTTGTAGTTATTACATTGAAAATGTAGCGTCATTTACTTGCGTTGTTATTAGATGTGAAAATGTTGTGATGCGTCTTCTACTCTCCTAGTTATTTTATGAAGAATGTTGGGTTAATTATGTTGTTACTAAGATAAGGACACAAGTGTTTTGATGTTAAGATTATGTTTGATGATGAAGCTTTTATTAGAGTAACTTGGAATCTTTTGTAGCATGGTGTTTCGTTTGACTTTGATCTATGGTAGTGCACCTTTTTTCCCTGCTCGGTCACGCAGCTGTTTTACATGTTTTGGTACATGAGCTCAGCGATTGTGAGTCATCATCAGCTAATACTTCCGCGACCGCAAGGGCTCTTGCTCTTGTTTGTCCTCAAGTTTGTTGCTGTTGCTGTTTACAGCACTCCATCCAATTTATGTCACATATTTCTTTTTAAATTTTCATTTTACCTTTAGTGTGATAATTTACGGGGAACAAATGTATAACGTCACTATTGTCATTCGTGTGTAAGTCCAATGTGGTTGGTTTAACCACAAGCAAAGGTTCTTAAGTGCACTAATTGCACTCAATAGTTCTATATTTCAGAGTTGCATCTCAATGAGAAAAGGAAGGGGAATTATTCATCGTGCTAAAATATAATGAATGGAATTTCATATTCATGAAAAGTTACGAAGGAAACGATTACGCCTATAATTAAAAGCAAAACAAACTCTTGTACTCTGTCTTGCAACAAAAACATCCTCCTCTACAATATACTCTTGATTTTCGTTTTGGGCCTCTAATGTACTTGAGCCGCTACTGCCCTCCTCCTCCCCCCTCCCAAAAAAAAATAATGTAAAATCTCACAAAATAGGATCTGAGAAAGGTAGAGTGTACGCACGATTAGAGAAAGGTAGAATATATGCAGATATTATCATTATATCTTGAAGATAGAGAGGCTGTTTCGAAAGACTCTTGACATCTTGAATAACAGCTAAAACAAAATAGCATTCTAAGGGGTCGTTTGATCTGAATACAAGTTATCATGAGATTAATTATGATAATAAGTTATGTAATGATTAAGGGTCTGTTTGATATGTTGTATCAAAAATAATATGCATTGCATAAACTTTAACAATAGATTGTTTGCTTACAAAAATACCTTTTAGTTTATTTAGTTTTTTATATTTTCTTTCCACACTTTAGTTATTCAATATTTATTTTTAAAATAAAATTTCCATCTTATTTAGCTTAAATATTTTTATGTATGCATTTCCATCATGATATCGTATGTATTTTAAATTAGAACTTTCTTTATTTTATTTAAAAATAAAACTTCCATTTTAACTTTGTTAAAATAAAAAATGATTTATGAGAAATCAAAATACAAATAAACATCATTAGTTATAAATAAAAATTATATATCCTCTGTCTCATATTATGTAGGCATTTTTAATTTTACACGGTTATTAAGAAATTATCAATGCACTAGTAAACTTAACATTTTACCCTTCATTCCTATCAATGTAACATCACTGTAAGTTAAATTAAGTTAGAAAAAATCATTAATACACTAATTAATGGGTGGGGTAAAATGGAAAAAAAATAATTAATTCTACTCTAATTTAGTAAGTGTCCATATAGTATGAGACAAATATTTATAAAATGATGTTCATATAGTATGGGCAGAGTTAGTATTATATAATATAATTTTTTTTTATAAAAAACATAAAGAATTATCACAAAAATAAAGAGCGAAGATTATGAATGTTATTATACATGATATTAAGAATAATGTAAATATACATAAATATGAAATAGGATATAAAAAGAATTACCTATATTATTTTATTTCGGACTAATATAAAAAAAAAAAAAAAAAAACCCTTGTCCGCATACTAATTACACTAATCCCAAACCACTATAATATAATCCCAATCCTTTTCATCGAAGGACTCCCTTAAAAGGATAAAAGGTGTTTAGGGTTAGGGGTTAAAAGGCTATCACATTAGCAGCTTCCGATCGATTGCAATGGCAGAAATTGTTCATCTCGGGAAGCGAAAACTGGAAGAGGAGAGTGCTGTAATTGCCGGTAGCAAATCTGTAGAAGAGTACGATTCTGATGAGTATGATCATGATATGTATGTGGGAAAAAGCAGGATGAACCGAGAAACTCGGAAGGAGTATAATAGGCAGGTGAAGGAGAGCGAGGTAAGTAATAATACCTTTTTTCTTTTTTCTACTTGTGTTTTTTTTTTTTTTTTTGATTTTGAATTGTTTCCGTTTTGTTGGTTTGATGCAATTAGGGTTTTGATATTACTTTGGATTTGGATTTGGGTGTTGGTATCGGGGCTCCAATTGTTCCAGCACGGGGTACAGAGAACGAACCAATGTTTACTGAGATTTCATGCTTAGCAATTGCTGCTTTCAATGCACAGAATGTAAGTGGAAAACTGATTTGTTCTTTTTGGTTAGGCATAATACATGCTTAAACTTGTACGAAGTTGAATTGTTAGACGCACACGCGTCATAATGGACGTGGGACATGTGTGTCCACGTATAGTTTCAAGTGTCTACTTGTGTCGAGGCCAAGTTAAAGGGCACATTAATGTATTATGCCTTTTGGTTATTAGAGTTTTTTTCTATTTGTAATTTGTGTCTTTTTCTTCTTTCTCCTTATTAGAATAAAAGATACAAATTTGTCGAGAATGTGACTGTAACCACGTCACTTGCTGCTGGATATTGGTGTCGTAATACCTTTTTAGCAAAGGATTCTGATGCTCCATACACTATAAAGACCTTTCAAGCACGGGGATTCTGGGGAATTTGTGGAGAAAGAATTATTGCATTTTGCAGGCTTAAGAAAACATCCAGTGATCAAGGTAAGCTTTTTAATATGCATGACACCCCTTGTTATACTTGTGCTTAGTAATATATAAATTTCCATTGTTTGTGCCCTCTTGAGATTACTATGTTTCTTGTGGGGTTTTTCTTGCATTGTTTTTTTTTTTTTTGCGGGGAGGGTGTATATGTGTTTTCTAGCATACAAATCATGTATTTGTACCTAAGCATATTGCTACACAACAAGTACAACTGTCTCAATTTTGAGGTCCGCGGTACTACTATCCATTTCATTTCATTGGACCCTTTATATTCCATATGGCAACATTTATTGCTAATGTTTTGAAAATTATGTTGCTGTTATTGTGTGTGCTTGCTGGAAACATCCATTTCACCAAAATGCTTTAAGCTCAAAACTTCACTGTTAGCCCCCACCAACATCATGGACGGTTTCCATTTTGTTAAATGAGAAGGCATGAAATAAATATGAATTCTGAGACCTTTATAGCTATTTAGCAACAAGGATTTTGGCAAGTTCACTTTACGAGCATCTTTCCTTTGTGGTTGAGTAAGCTTTATGGTATACAGAGTGTTTAGAAAGCAGAATGTGTCCAACATAGAGCATCTTGTTATATAAATCATTATAACAAGTTCATGTTTAGTGAAAAGTGTAAAAAGAAGTGTAGACGTTCCTAATGTCCGTCAGTGTGTGCCCTTGCTTCCTTTGTTTTCAAATTGTTTACCTGAGAGTCAAAAGGGACATCTCCTATGCTTCCTAATTAGTTTAATCCGGCAAACTCTTTAGCAGTCGAAAATGACGTAATACCTAATTCAACTCCCTTACAGTTGCAACTTGTTTTTCTTGTGAGCAAGGTTAGCATTTTCTGGTTCTAGGTGTTTGCTTTGTGCAGGTTCTGCCAAGTTGTTTTCTGCACATACATGCTAGTAGAAATTGGTTCGTTAGATTTGTTTGGGCCAGCGTGCTCTCTTTTCTTTGTTAGTTACTAACGTTATATTTTTGGCAGGTGATGAATGCCCTCCCTATATCAATGTTGATTATAAAGTTAGACAGTGAGCTTGTCAGCTCTTTATGCTCGTGCGGTCTTCGACTCTTGTAGTTATTACATTGAAAATGTAGCGTCATTTACTTGCGTTGTTATTAGATGTGAAAATGTTGTGATGCGTCTTCTACTCTCCTAGTTATTTTATGAAGAATGTTGGGTTAATTATGTTGTTACTAAGATAAGGACACAAGTGTTTTGATGTTAAGGTTATGTTTGATGATGAAGCTTTTATTAGAGTAACTTGGAATCTTTTGTAGCATGGTGTTTCGTTTGACTTTGATCTATGGTAGTGCACCTTTTTTCCCTGCTCGGTCACGCAGCTGTTTTACATGTTTTGGTACATGAGCTCAGCGATTGTGAGTCATCATCAGCTAATACTTCCGCGACCGCAAGGGCTCTTGCTCTTGTTTGTCCTCAAGTTTGTTGCTGTTGCTGTTTACAGCACTCCGTCCAATTTATGTCACATATTCCTTTTTAAATTTTCATTTTACCTTTAGTGAGATAATTTACGGGGAACAAATGTATAACGTTACTATTGTCATTCGTGTTAAGTCCAATGTGGTTGGTTTAACCACAAGCCAAGGTTCTTAAGTGCACTGATTGCACTCAATAGTTATATATTTCGGGGGTGCATCTCAATGGGGAAAGGTAATTCAACGTGCTAAACTATAATGAATGTAATTTCATATTCATGGAAAGTCACGAAGGCAACGATTACACCTATAAATAAAAGTTTTTTGAAAGTCTTGTCTACAAACAAAACAAACTCTTGGTACTCTGTCTTGCAACCAAAAAATCCTTCTCTACAAATAAAAGTTTTCTGAAAGTTTTTCTATAAACAAAATAAACTCGTCTTGTCTACAGACAAAACTAACTCCTCTACTTTGCGTTGCAACAAAAACCTCCTCCTTTACGGGCTCTGTGTTGTTTGGTTCCGCTTCTGCTAGGAACATCTTTTCCCTTCTTTTTCTTCTCAGAAGGTAATTGAACAATACCTTCAGGATAAGCTAATCTATATATCAATTCTCTCCTAACTTTAGCATACCCCTTGTCTCCCCATTCCTCACCCCAATGATTCTTAATCTCAAAGTACTCTACTCCATTCTTGATTCCCCATCCTGTTATTAGAACAGAATGTCCTTCAACTTCATCAGAAATGTCGTTTTCAGCACGTCCCATATAAACTCCCTACAGTAATAGGAAACAATGTTTTAGCTAAATATTAAGACATATAACAGAATAAATGTTAAGTCATTTTCTACCTCTCCTTTGAAACGCACGAAACTCGTATAGACTTTAATTGCTCCAACCATAGGTTGGTGCTGCAACACTTGATTAATAGCTTCTGCAGTCACCAAGTCCTCAAAACCCACCCTTTGCCATTCTTCATCAATATTCGCTGTATACACCCGTTTGACGAATCCAATTTTATATCTCACCTGCTACCATGTAGGTATTAGCCAAAAATTAATGTATTTTCGGGCTAAAATAATTTTGACAAGGAAAAAGAAACCTCATTTGGAAGGGGATCAGGAAAATCATCGTCCCAGCTAGTCTCTCTTTTGGGATAGGCTATGTCTTCAAACAAACCAAAGTTCTTGGCATATTGAAGAGCATCAATGTGAGAGCCGTAATAGCACCCAAGAAATTCATTTCTTTCTCGGCCATTTTGAGCATAGTTAAAGTTTCTAGGCACTTGGTCAGCAATTTGTTGGGTAGACAATTCAACCGGTGGTAGACCGTATTCTATCGCGAACAAAGCGGAAACAGCCTCTGTTGTGCTATATGCGTAACAGATATCTTCAAAATTTGAAAATAGAAAATACAATTAAATCATATGATAGATAGTATATCCTATTTTAAAGAAATACTCGTATTATTATCATACTTACGCATAAGACCCTGCTTTCGAATGTAGGGGAGAAGTATAGGAGTAGGAGCATCTCTTAAACTAAATCCAACATCTTCAGGTTCAGCTGTCATATTTGGTGACTACAAACAAGAGATCAATATTTGTCTTCATAAAAAGAGCATCAAGATTTGCCATATTTAGAGTAGTATTATAATTGACAGAAGCTAAAACTCGATTATGTGCTCAGCTTGAAGACAACAAGGTTACATATCATAAATCATATCTACTTCATTATCGATATGCATGATCAAGGGAATCATATATACTTATATTCTTTGATAGATTATGAATTTCGAGACAAACTAAAGTAATTAATAATTACTATAGATAGAATTCGTTAAGCTATAATCTCATGGGACATTTAGTAACACTAAATGCTGCAATCGCATACACAATGTCATCCAAATCAAGGAAATCAAAATGCCTTTCGGTTTAAACTCAGAGTTAAGTAGTGCAAATTTCTTTGCAACTATCTATCTGTATATACTTCAGCTCTCTAGCAAACAGTCTCTATTACGATGGGTAACGACTCTTTAGCCACCCAATGCCACTCCCTCATCACCAGAAAATGAGTCTTAACAGAAATGAGCTTATTTTTAGTGATTTTTTATTTTTTAGTTTTAAAAATCATTTGAATAACATAAAAAGTGTTTTTTAAAAATATTTTTTGAAATTGAAAAAGTACAAAAAGGAAAAAGAATAAAACTTAATAAAAGTCCATCCGAACACCCTGTAAAAAAATTGCTTATCCATATTTTAGAATGTGAAAAAGGATTTTAATGCTTAGACCTACATAAACATGAGCTAATCAAAGATATTTAATTATTCTAGTTCAAGTTTTGGTTGTATTAAGTTAATTGAGATTTCTTAAACACAACTCAAACTCACTGCATACATTGTCTCCTATTAAATGTTTGCTCATTTAATTTGCCAACATATATGTTATCCTTTGACTTTCTAGAAGCTGACTACAATTCTAGAAACAAATGATAAAGAGTGAACTTGAATTTTGCTGATATAACAATGTTATTATTATTTTGTGATCTATATACACGTAATAAAAATATTACATTATTGATTCAAGTTGGAGACTATGCATTGGTTTTTAAGAATGAGAAAAATAAAATAATAAAAATGTCGAGAGTAATATTACTTGTCTCGACTTCTGCGTCCTAGTCTTTTAGCCTAATCCGCCATCACTAGTCTTTTAGCCTAATCCTCGACCTTGCATGTCAAGTTCTATCTGATACTCTGATGACCTAGGGTATGTGTGTATCAACTTGACACGCGCAAATCATCTCACTCTTACCTCTTCTATTTTGTCCGTCATAAAAATCACTCTTACCTTGTCTCAAATTTTCTTATTTATAAACACAACTTTGATAGACAATAATTAACTTTCTAAGTAAGATTAATTTTCAACATTAACTACCAAACCTGCGGAATTTATCATCATTTCGTAAATGCTTTAGTTAAGACCTAAATGCTGTAAACCAATCGAAGATTTACTTTTTATAATCATATAAGCTGCGGTTTTTGTGGTTAATTGAAATCTGATTAAGAGACTTAAAATTCACTGCATTTAGCATGTTTACATTTTTATACTCCCTCGATTCATCTTTACTTGTCCCCTATTGACTTGACACAAAGATTAAGATAAAGTAAGTAATATGGATAATTTACCAAATCACTATTTAAATATAATAAATATGATGTCTTAAAAGATGTAATACGAAAATAACTATAAGTAACAATAAGGGTAAATATGGAACCAAAGATAAAATTATCTCTTAATTTCATAAACTGGACAAATATTATTACACAATCTAAAATAGTATAGGGGACAAGTCAAAATGAACGGAGGGGGTCTTTGTTTTTTAAATACATTTTGTAATTATACTGAGACCACTGAAAATATTTAATATAACAAACTACTGAATATGCTAAGCATTAATGCCATAATAAGTAGTCTTTTGACTCTCAGGAAGGTCACCTAAACATTCTAGAAACAAATATAACACACAACCCCCCCCCCCCCCCCCCCAAAAAAAAAAAAGGAATCTAACATGTTAGTATATCAAACTATACTAATTTGTTCAAGTTATTTCATTTTATTATTCGATCACCTAACATTATTATAATTTCTTGTCTACCGTAGTTATATCATCATTATTTTTGTAGACAATTCCTAGAAAAGGATTTTTCTTTTTTAATTAGAAATATTAGGCCTCTTTTATGTTGATTTTAATTTCGAGCTTGAGCTTGGTTTTAAAAAAAAATCTAATAAATATTTTATAAGGAGACAATTTTTTTACACGCAATTTGTTTTTAATAGTTCAAAGTTTTTTGAGCAACAATCTCCCTCCTCCTCAGCCCCTTCAAAAAAAAAAATCTCATTGACATAACTTAATTAAGAAAAAAAACCATATATTCATTGGTCTCATTTGTTTATACTAATTAAATGAAGATCATAATCTTATTAATCACTCAAATGTTAGCCATTTAATTATTTGAATCTTAATCATTCAAATATTAACCATTAAGTGTGTGCATTTTTTTTATTAAGACGTTTCTTTATAAGTTTCTATAAAAATTGTAGTTCACCAATTTCATACATTCAATGTTATCGTCATTATCAATTGTGTATCATTATTGCCGTCCATTATTATTAATTATGGTCACTATCCACTATTTTTGGCCACTTATTTATGTTTGTCATACCACAGGCTATTGTTTATAATTATCATCACCATAACAATAATTAATCGCCATGTTCAATCACCATCTGTCATCATCATTAACCATCGCCATCATCATTAGCTATCACTATTAATCAAAATCAACCACTACCACTATCAACCTTTACGTCAGTCGCCATCACCATTAGCTAATATCCACGCTGCATTGTTTGTCAACATCATCCCCAATCAGCATCCAAATCCATTATCGCTAGTTATCACCACTACTAGCCACTATATAATTTTTTAAAAGATATTTTATTGACTTAATTTAGTCTTTTATTAAATATTTATTAATTTCAAAATAAAGATCAATTTTATATATCAGAGATATTAGAAAATAATCAGTCTTACTTATTTAGTATTCAGATTTTAATATAACATTTTACCATTTTAAATGTGCATTTAGATTTAGACATTTAAATTTTAATGCACATAATATTTAAAATATATTTACAAATCTTAATCTTAATGTAAATAAGCAGGATTTTATTTTAAGGAAAAACTATTAAATCACGCAAATTATTTCTACCATGCATAATTACTAATTCTCTCTATAAGTAGAAATAATTATATATTATCTCACTAATTAATAATTTCATACTTATATTTCAAGTTAAATACACCTAGATACATGTATTTTTTCTATCACATATATTCTGAAATACAAAGGGAGAGAGGTGAGAGAAGGAGAGGGGCGAACAAGATAGGAGAGGAGAGAGCGCGAGAGTCAATGTATCCCAAATACGTATGAATCATACTAGATATATATATCTGATACCACATACATTTTGAAATACACACATATATATGTATAGTGAGAGGCGAGTGAGTGAGAGGAGAGAGCCGAGCGAGAGAGGAATGAGTGAGAGGAGAGATGCGAGCGAGAAAGTTGAATTATCCTAGATACATACAAATCACACTTAAATACTATATATCCAAAACAAATTATACCTAATTTTGACTTCATGTATTTGAGATGTGCCAAATATATATAGCTGAGAACAAAATGTGACACTAATAATGATTTTTAGAACACACGTAAATAAACCTTAAGCTCATGAAATTTGTGTTTGTTTGCTATTTTCTCAGCACACAAGCCTAACACTAATTCTTGTTAGAATCCAAGTAGGAATGCACTACAAACAATAGCCCAATGTAAATCTTTGGCCCAAAAGATGTTTGAGTAGAGTCCATGTTACTTTTCCATTATATTTTTCTGTGAAATTTAAATTTGGTAATAATGATTATTTTTCTATTATGAAAATTAATAATAACAAACGAGAGATTTTACGTCTGACTTGTCCCCTAAAATCAAAAAAATTATGAATATTAATTAATAATGCTAAATAAACATAGTAGGAGCTACTTCAAGGTTGGTTAAGATTCTACATGATTATTTTCTGTGGTATTTCTTTTTATTAATTAACTCTAAAGATTAATAAAGTTATATACTTAAAATAATTTAATTATAAAATTTTATTTTATTTATAATAATTTAAGATAGTATATTTAAGATCATATATTATATAATTCTTACATTCTTCTTCTTTTTTAAACTTCTAAACCAACTTATATTTTAAATAATCTTATAATACATATAAAAAATTATGTCAGGATATAAGTAAAAGTTTAAACTCTCAGCTTGTTTGGCAGTAATCTAATTCAAATTTCCTCTTTTTCTGAAACTGATAAAAGAATATTGAAATTGGGGATGGTTTCGTTTTCTTCATTATTTGAATTTGAATAACTTGTGTAACTCACTTATGTTTCCTCTTTTTTTTTAAAAAAAAAACAAAATTTGTATTCGATATTAATATGAATTCAATTAAATTTTAATGAATTCATATTGAACCAATTTTTGAAATCTTTTTAACTGAATTTTTTATTGTATTGGTACGAATTCGATTCTCACTATATATAATCCTCTTTATTTTCTCCCTTACCCCAATTCTTGTTATTTATTTTTTCTAAAAAAAGAAGTCTATTCTTGAAAACATATTCGTAATAAAAATTTTATGTTATTGTTAAAAGCTCAAAATTAAATATTTTAATTAAAAATAAAGAAATCTTAAATTATTTGGTATTTCTTTTTATTAATTAACTCTAAAGATTAATAAAGTTATATACTTAAAAATGATTTAATTGCAAAATTTTATTTTATTTATAATAATTTAATATAATCAATATAATATATTTAACATCATATATTGAATATCACAAGTCTTGTGACAATATATATTTCTTACATTCTTCTTCTTTTTTAAACTTCTAAACCAACTTATATCTCGACTGCTACGAACACAAGACTCGTCTCCCTATTTCGAAAATAAACAGTGAACTATTTCTCAATGATCAAGTATGGAATATGCATTCTTGGGGTTTTCACGGGTTCAGAAAAGCATCTGAAAAAAGATTCATCATCTAAGGTCATCGTAACAACAACATGCTAACAGTTGCCAATGAGACACCAAAATTTCTAACTCACATGAAACAGTAAATACATTTGAGACTCCAAATGAAGGATGAGATTAGGGTGTTACCTTTATCGGAGCAGCGAAACTGGGACTATGAGCTTGAACGACACCACCTCGACTGCTACGAACACAAGACTCGTCTCCCTATTCCGAAAATAAACAGTGTACTATTTCTCAATGATCAAGTATGGAGTATGCATTGTTGGGTTTTCACGGGTTCACAAAAGCATCCGAAAAAAAATCCTCCCTCAAATCAGGCACTGTATATATGCATTGTTGGGTTTTCACGGGTTCACAAAAGCATCCGAAAAAAAATTCTCCCTCAAATCAGGCACTGTATATATAGCCCAAAATTAGGGCAACGGAATGGGGCAGAAAAAGTAGGCAAAATCGACAATTAGCCCCGAATTTGAATTTCATGGTGGAATCCCTCCACAGGTCTCACATCTCAGCCATCGATTTGAATCGATGGCTCAGATGTGAGACACGTCGACGGTTCCAGGGTAGTGGGAGTACGAGGGTACGAGTTGTTGTCGTCTAGCCTGAAAATGGATGGTACTGGGTCTGGTTCGTCTGGCTTGGATACTGGTTTTTGGCTTTTTCAGGCAAGAAGAGGAAGAAAAAGGAGCGGGGAGAGAGAGGGAATGGGGATCGCGCGTGAGGGAGGGAGTTAATGAGGGAGTTGGGCCGGGTAGGGGGAAAATAAGTTGGGTCGGGGTTGGGGAATTAATTGGGCTGGGGTCAGTTTTTGGGTTGGGGGGGGACGAATTGGGCTTGGGTTAGGAAAGTTTGGGCTGGATCTGGGTTAATTTGGATATTTGGGCTGGTAGGAATAGGACTATGAATTAGTTTAATTAAAATTTGAAAAAAAGATGAGTTAAGGAAAAAGATTTAAAATATGACCACTTCAATTACAAAACTTGGCCAATTAAAATATGATCAAGTCGAATCAATTGAATAACTTGATCACGGGATGAATTAATATAAATTAATTAAAGAATTTTTTAATGCTGACAACTTGGAATAATTAAATCAACTACGGGGTGATTAATCCTAAAAATAATCAAAGTAAAATGATTAAATATAAAAGTCCATTTGAGAACTTTTAAAAAATTAACGGAAATATAATATTTAACGATTGATACTCGAAATAAATATATATAATTTGCAATATATAAACATGATTAAAATTAAAAGATTTAAACCTAAAAATTACTTAAAATATTGAAAGCTAATTATTTCAAATTGTTAACATTAAAACTCAATGATTAATTTATACTGTGGAGGATAAAAATTGGATGTCAACAAGAAACATATGACTTAGCGTTTCCATTTAAATTCCAAACTTATGTTAAAAAAAATTATATATCAAATCTAATAATATCACATAAATATAATCACTCGTATGAGGTTTGAAGAAAATTGTAATGCCCATTAAAATTATCAAAATACATTTAGATGAGAGATGCTCACATAACGTGTCTTCCCAAACTCTGATGGCAAATCCTAGGCCGGATATGTGATCAACATGAAAAATTGAGTGGGTAAATGATCTAGGTTGATTTTTAGAGCAACCGGATCAAAAGATAATTTTTTTCGATGCAAAACGCAATTTTCAGTAGAGTGTGCGACAAGCCTATGACGCGAAACTGCTGCGGAGTTACACTTAGACTTGGTCCCAATATTTTCTACGGAATTAGAAAACTCGATCGGAGAATTTTCAGCGAAAAAACCCAAAATTACACACAATCCGCGTCGCGGGCCATGCCACCCCGAGCGAGACTTTTTTTCAATTTTCGTGAGGGGCATTCCCAACTTTTCCCAACCCCTCCTAAACTTAAAACACTATCTAAATCGGTCGTTTGAGTATAAAAAGGGTTTTAATCCCTATTTCTAAGTTTTTTCTAAGTTTTTAACAAAGACTAGGGCTAAAGAAAAGAGAAGAGGAGCGAGAATTCAAGAGATTGAGGAGAGTTCTTACGAGATTGAGTGTCAAAGTTTCACACCAGGTATGTAAGGCTAAACTAAAACATGAGAATGTTCTTCCATGTGCCTCCATTGATGGTAATAGAAATGAGTCTACATACATGTTTCTTGAATATTTCTTGTAAATTATATATATATATATATATATATATATATATATATATTACATGTATTTTCATGCGTTGATGGTCATCATAAATTTGATTTACTAATTAAATACTTTTCACGAGTTGCTGCATAAACCTATATGTTATTTTATTAAAAAATGCATGAATGAACCTAGGGATTGAGTCTAGAACTTTGATTTGAGTATGTTGATGGTGATTGTGATGTGAGCATGGTGATGAGTTAATAGAGCTTGATGGTCCCATGAGTATTCATAATTAAACTCTAGAGATGTGTATAATTGACTTCCTTCTAATGATTGATCTAAGCCTTGAGCTATTGAATGAGAATTGAGTTGATGAGATAACTTAATATGATAGGCCGAAAGGCCCAATTGAGTTGAGTTAATGAGATAACGAGAGTCTCTACGAGACTAATTGAGATGATTGAGTGAGATGAAGAGTCTTATGAGTATTAAGTCTTAAGAGGAGTATCAAACACCAAAATGAGTAAGAGTAAGTCTAACTCGCACTCATTAACTACGTCGCCAAACGTAGGAGAGGATTGAACCATCAAGGCGGATGTTTCCTTAAAAATAAAGTGTCCCTGAAAGCAATAGAGGACACTTGAGCTGTTTCCACTATGGATTCGAGTTGTTCTTACCCCGGCAAGGTATTGAATGGGTGTGGCAACATCAGCGGGATTGTTGTACGATCACTGGCTCATAAGTGATTGTTGTCGGATAAGAGAAACTCCCATAAAAGTTCTACACTGATAGTACTCCGAGTTGAGTTGATTGATGAGTTTGGATTAGTATTAATGAGTTATTTGTCTACTCTTAATTCTTGCTTTAGATAGACATTTGACATCCTGATTGAGTATCTTATGAGTTATGTGATTCTATATTATTTTGCCTATATCTGTTTCATTTAGTCATTTTACATACTTGTACATTTCACGTACTGGCGTCCATTTGGATTGTATCATTTCATGATGTAGAGGCAAGTACTAGAGATCGTGAACATATGCATCGTTGAGAATCTATCGCAGTCAGCAGAGTTGATGAGCCTCTTTTACTTTGGATGATCATTATTTTATTTTCATCTAGCTATTAGAGTTTCACTTTATACTTGATTTAACTTTATTTGTTTATTTTAGATAACCATTAGACTGTCATTGGTACCAATTGATAGTGATACAGGCTTCATAGACTAGAGTCGCGTTGTTGAGTTGAGATTCAGTTGAGCTAGCTTTTTCCAGACTAGCCTGTTTTGCTTATATATTTTGAGACTTCCACTATTTATTATCTCTAGTCTTCCGCTGAATTGCTATGAGTGTTGACCCTAGCGGCTACTGTTATTGGGCTTGTTGTGGCTACGCCTCTGTTGGTTATTTTTAGCCCGGTTCTTGTACCCGCTGCCATTACCGGGTGGGTTGTTGGCTGCTACCGAATAACTTTTGTTTTCTACTGGATGTACAGGTAGGTCATACCTACATTTTTTATATGACGCTCTTTACGTTGCGTTTCAATTTATGTGACATAATTTGATGCTAAATTTTTTAAGATTAAGTAGCTCTATAATGTTGAAAATTGGAAATGATTTATGTGATATAATTTGATGCTAATTTTTTTAAAAAAAAATTATTCTTAAAATTTTAGTATAATTTGAACATTGAGTTAATTCCCGCCTCCCCCCCCCCTCTCCGAAATAGCATCTCCATCTCTATGTTTGTGTATATTTTAACCTCCCATTCCTCATTTGTGGGAATCACTGATATGTCGTCGTCGTTGTTGTTATATATAATTTTCTATTTTAATGTCACTAGAATGTCCGGAGGAATTAATTGTTTAGACAAAGTTGTATTCCCTTTTAGTTATATTTAATGACAAAATTTACATCAAAATTTTCACTATTGTCTTTCGTAAAATCATAAAGTATGTAGTGTAATTTATCTCCTAAAAAATATAAAAGTTTAATAAACAAAAGGGTAAATATAAAAAAATTTCAAACATTCACCTCTAACTTTGAACCATCCAAATATTTTGAACATGGAAAAAGCCTCAAAAATTTAATTAATTTGGGATGAAATTTTTGATTAATTTGGGATAGATAGAATATTAATCTTGATATCTTTAATTACGGTGGAGTCAAATAGTGGCACATAATTTTATGTTTGGCTATATATAGATTGGAATTAATGGAGGGAAACTCGTAGTGGAATGTACTCTCCTTAATTTTAGTTTTTATAGTTTCTATTTTTAGAGTTAAAATGTTACTCCGGCTAACATTTTTTATCTTAACCTTTTAAGATAATATTTTTCATAGTATTTTTTTTTTAACTTTAAGGAAAACATAACGTGACAACTAAAATGGTACGGATATAAGTAATGGTTTGATGTGTTATTATATAAGTACGGATATAAATAAAATACCCTTCATTTTATTTAGTTTTTTATATCTTCTTCCACACTTTAGTTATTCAATATTCATTTTAAAAATAAAATTTCCATCTTATTTAGCTTAAATATTTTTATGTATGTATTTTCATCATGATATCGTATGTATTTTAAAAATAAAACTTTCTTTTAGGCTTAACTCATAAACAGACACTTAAACTTGTCCTCATTTTTCACCTAGACACCTAAACTAAGACAAGTTCCTAATAGACACTTCAACTGCTAAGATTTGATCTCATTAAACACTTTTATCCTACTGAGAATTTTGAGAACCTACTTTTATGAGGAAAAAAATTTTTTTTGGACCGCAACTATTTATTTTTGGCTGAAAAATAAAAAAAACAGTATAATTAACATGAAAAAGGACTGCGGAGAGTGCTAAGTAGGATAAAAGTGTTTAATTGATCAAATCTTAGCAGTTGAAGTGCCTATTAGGAACTTATCTTAGTTAGGTGTCTAAGTGAAAAATGAGGACAAGTTTAGGTGTCTGTTTATGAGTTAAACCTTTAATTATTTTTAGGATTAATTACCACGTAGTAAATCTAATTATTTTAAGTTGGTAATATTAAAAGCTTTTTAATTAATTTATATCAATTCATCTCGTGGTCAAACTAGTCAATTGATTTCAAATTGATCACACTTTAATTGATCATATTTATAATTAAAGTGGCTAATTTTTAAATTTTCCCTCAACTCATTTTTTTTTTAATTTAATCTCAAACCCAATTCCCAAATCCTAATTTTAATTCAAATCCAATTCCTGTTACTAGGCCCAATTCTTCCTAATCCCCCAGCCCAGTTCCGCCGACCCAACTGCCACTCTCCAAGCCCATTTTTCCTTTTTCTTTTTTAATCCCAGACCCAGCCCAATTATTTCCTCCCTTCCCAGCCCAATTCAATCCCTTACATAACTAAGCTAACATCCAATAGTTAATTATGATATATAACTAATATTTAATTTAATTACAAAAAATAATTATAGTTTAAAATGAAATAGCTATTAATTGGGCCCCACAAATTTAATTGATATACAAACCTGCAAATCTTTTCTTTCCTCTTTTATACAAACTAAAACTATTTTCTCTCATCTTACTCATAATCTAATCCCTAAAAATCTTTCAAATTCTCTTAAATCTCTCAACAAAATTAACCAAATTTTGAAATTTTTTGTGAAACCCCGTGTTCCTCGTCTTCAATATATACATAGGGTGGTGTGTCATATAAGACATACATGAATTTGGATAGAACCTAAGGATAATAAGGCTGTCAATAAGTGGTAATTTCACAGACCTAAAGTTTTAAGCCAAAGGAATACCCTAAATGCACTTTCGGGATTAAAGAAATGACCCAAGTGGCACCTCATCCTTTTCGGAAGGTCTAAATTAGGTTTCACTTTTCAGATGGAATTAAAAGTTTATAATTTGCTAATAATGGATTTCTTTAAGTTATTTTAATAGCACAAAGGTCATACATTAAGTTTTGGAATCAAGAAAGTTGCAAGATAAAGGTTGGCCAAAGTTACCGTAAGTTTCTTTAAGAAATCCTTCTTAAATTTGGGTCAAATGTATCGGGTCATATCTCCCAATCTATAAGGAGTTAGAAGGTCCATCACCTATCAAATTGAAGATCTATGAGTCTAGTTTGCAACGCCCAAAATCGCGCATCAAACCGACCTCAGAATAAAGAGTTATGACCGTTTTACCGAGACTGCCCAAACTGGAAACCGGGTCATGTGTCGGGTCGGATTGACCCGACTTAAATGTCGGCTATTTTGACACTTTAAAGCTCAAAATTAAGCCATTTTCGTCCCAAACCAGTTTGCAACTGAAGAGAAAGCTCCCAAAGGTTCTCTAAGTGATTTAGGTAAGTTTTTCGCATTTTTACCGTTAAAATTCATCTCCGTGCCTAGAAATGCGTGCCTTACGCTTTGGAATTGTTTTTCCCTCGTATTAGCTGTGTTTGGAGCTGTTTTTGGGCTGTAAAAAAAGTGGTGTTCTTGCTGGTATTGTTAGTTTGCAGCTGGTGTGTTTAGGTTATAATTGTGGAGCTCTTTTACGTTCATTTTTACGAAGTTTTACGGACATTTTCTCGCATAAATGCTCCTTGCCGAATCTGGTCATTAATGTTGAATTTTTAATTGTTTATAGGTGTCTTTAAGCTGCGTATATATAGTCGTTGCGAAGCTTAGAACGTAAGGAACAACTTTCATGAAGGAACTTTTAGCAATCGGACGTTCGTTGGAGAGGTATGTTAAGGCTAAGCTCCGTCCCTCCTTTTAGCACGAAATCTGGGAAATTTTCCAAAACGTCAAATGTGATATCTTACTATTCTGTTGCTAGAAAGACCTTCTGTGAAAGGCATTGGGATTGCAGTTGAGTTATATTCATGATGGTATTAGGTTGAAATTCCATTCGTTCGCTTAAACTGGACATTCAATTTCTGTACAGCATTTTGTCGGTTTCCCGGCTACCTATTCACATGTCCAAGGTGTTTCTCTTCTTGGTATAGTGCCATTAAAATAAATGTAGAATGCAAAAGGAATGTAGTATTTAAAATCAGTCCTTCTTTCATACAAAAAATATAATTGAACAATTTAACCAATAACGCGATGGTTTCCAATATTCCCCAGTGAAATGCTCCCGTCTAAACTACTTTGGCGCTTGATCCTGTTTAAATACATTCTTTTACTAATTGACATGGGACCAAATATAATCATTATGTAAAACACCTTTATGAACATTTTTAAAGTTAATGTTTCACTCTAAATGTTGGGTTAAGTTCCCAAACTTGTTAAAAAGGACATGTATGATTCCACAAGCCATATGTATATATTATGACAACGATTATGATCTTATGAGAATAAATGTACCAATGAGCCAAGATTGGCCAAATGACAATGACTATGATGCTATGAGAATAAGTGTACCAATGAGCCAAGATTGGCTAAGTTCTTGCTATGGCTTACTATGTGCATTAAACATTCATATCATACATTGCACGTTATGCATGGACTTCGAGCTATAATCGAAGGTATGGGGCCTATTTGCCCAACTATATATGTATATGGTACAGATGGCCATAAGTTGGCAGATATGATGCCGGTTAGCTACCGGAAAGGACTACCAGTGCTAGCATTTGGTTGTGTATGTCATGCATTTGCATCTATATATATGTATTCACGACATGCGACACTCGAGCATACCATGCATTTTTTTTTTATCACTAGGAGGTGGCTTGTTGACCATTAAGACTACTTGAGTTTTGGTTACAGGTAATATTTCTATTAACCTTTTTACTATGGTTATCTATGATTTTACTTCCTGCCTTACATACCAGTACATGTTTATTCGTACTGACGTTCCTTTGCCTAGGGACGCTGCATTTTATTTCGTGCGTGCAGGTTCAGGTAGGGGTTCTGATTTACCCCTCCACTAGGAGCCCCATTCAGCTATGAGTTTGTAAGCTCCACCTCTTCCTGGAGCTTTCACAGGATGTTTACTTTTTTGTATAGTTGGGTATGTCGGGGCCCTGTCCCGATAGTATTAGTGATTCTTATAGAGGCTATTGTGGACATGTTATTGTGGGTTGGTTCTTTTGTGCCCTTCAGTCTCCGGTCATAAGATTGGCATATATATATATAGTGTGTGTCTGTACCTCTGTTGTGGCAGCCTTGTCGGCTAGCTAGTACTTTATTATTTTGGCTTACTTCTCTTAATGTACATAATCTGTTGCTGACCAGGTCATGACCTAAATGGTCCCGACTTAGTTTCTTGTTTTTCTAAGCATTATGCTGCCCAATTTTCTTTTGGTCCAAAGTTTGGTTAACTAGTATGTTTAGTGGCTTACCCAGCCAATAACGGTATCGGGTACCAGTTGCGCCTCTCCTCTTTTTGGGGCGTGACATTTTCTTTCCTAATCTTTTATACCCAATCAAGGTAACCTTTATTAGTTTATTTCTTTGTATCTTTCGTAAGTTTCTTTATGTATTTGTATTTTTTTTCTTTCAATTTGTTCTCATTATTTCATATTTTTTAGTCATAATCATTGACTGTTCAGTGTAATTACAACCATAGATGAACCATCTCCATCAAAGAGGGTTACTAGAGGTGTACATTTGCATGCAACAAAAACTTATCTTCCTCCATTTTTTTCAATGGGTTTAATTCAAAATTTCGGAGATAGTGCAGATTTTGTTGTGAAATCTTAAGCCGTTGTGAAAAATTAGCTAAGTGAAGAAATACGACTGAAGTTCTGCACTAGCCCCATTAGATTGCGACAAATCACGCAAAATCGAATTCAAAAGAAGCAAAAAAAAAAAAAAAGAGGGGGAGATACTTTGTATAATTCGATTTTTATTGTAAATTCTCTACTTTTTTTTAGATTGTATATCATATTAGTAGATTCGCTTGTATATCCATTTGTTTGTATCAGTATAGATGTACATTAGACTTTCTTTGTACTAAAAAAAAATACAATTTATATTTATTTTTCTATAACTTCTTTAGTTGTATACATTTAATTATTTATGTATAATTTGGGTAATTGCATACTATAATTTATATTTTTTTATACTTTGTACAAATGAATACAAATTTATCTATAATCGTCGTTTATATAATTATTTTTATACATATTAATGATTTTTCAAATTTCGTATATCGTTGATTATATAAGCTCATTAAGTTGTTTTGTCGACAACTTTGTATATATAAGTAATTGAATTTATCCTCAAAAACCTCACATGCAGTAATTTACAAATATTAGTATAATGGATGCTATATACACAAATTAATTGTTGATAATGATACAAATATTCATAATTATAAATACAAACATAATTATACAACCTATAATTAGACCAATACATATACAATTATTCATAAATAAGAAAATATATACAATTTATGTTTTTTTTAACAATTTCATTAGTTGTATATATTTTAATTATTTTTGTATAATTTGAATAATTGTGTCCTCTAATTTATATTATTTTATGTACTTTGTATAAATGAATACAAAATTATCTATAAACTTTGTATATATAATTGTTTTTATACATATTAATGATTTTTCAAATTTTGTATATTTTTTTAGTTATGCAAGTTTGTCAAGTTGTTTTATTGACATCTTTATATGTGGAGAGAACTGATTTATCCTCAAAGAATGCCCCTAATATCCAGTGATATGCGAATTTAATATAATGGATGCTAAACACATAAATTAATTATTGAAAAAGATACAATTATTCACAAATACAAACACAATTGTACAACCTATAATTAAACTGCACGTGAGCTCAATATTCAAATTAATATATTAAAAAAAATTAAAAATATGAATTCACAACATTATCTTGACATCAACCAAGTTAATATGTAACGATGAAAATAAAATTAAATAAATTTTTTAAACGTTTTTTTATATACTTTTGTAGGAACTAAAATTAATTCTTTTAGGTGATTTTTGATAAACCATAAATTACAATAACTATAAATTAAAAACCATAAATTAAGGGTTTTAGGCATAAATTAAGCGTTTTGAGAAAGTCACTTTAGGCGAGGAGTTCTAATAAAATACAATAACCATAAAGTAAGGAATTGTTTCCAATTTAAATATGAAATTTGTATAAAATTATTCCATTTAGCCAAAATATACAAATAGTAATCCATGATTATAGTTATGAAATGTAATTAGCTAAATTATAGCTATTTTAAACTATTAAATTTCAACAGTAAGCTATTTATGAAAACTTCCTAAATCCCCAACCCAATTACCCAACAATTTTTTCCCCTAGCCCAATTGCCTACCCGGCCCAGCCCCTAAACAAATATATCCCCTCTCCCCTTTTCTTCCCTAGACAACCAAAAGAAGACAACCACCAAAACCAAACACCAGACCACCAGTACCATTTTCAGGTCCCCAAAGCGGCAAATCACTCGCAGAGCCCGACGACAATTTGGTACACACGTATTCCCTTTCCCCTTCACCTTTATCCGTTCACTTTTTTTTGAAATTCAAATTGAATTTCGACCCAAAATCCCCATTTACCCACCCCAAAAAAATCCGATCGATTGCAATGGCAGAAATTGTTCATCTCGGGAAGCGAAAACTGGAAGAGGAGAGTACTGTAATTGCCGGTAGCAAATCTGTAGAAGAGTACGATTCCGATGAATATGATCATGATATGTATGTGGGAAAAACCAGGATGAACCGAGAAACTCGGAAGGAGTATAATAGGCAGGTGAAGGAGAGCGAGGTAAGTAATAATACCTTTTTTCTTTTTTCTACTTGTGATTTTTTTTTTTTGATTTTGAATTGTTTCCGTTTTGTTGGTTTGATGCAATTAGGGTTTTGATATTACTTTGGATTTGGATTTGGGTGTTGGTATTGGGGCTCCAATTGGTCCAGTACGGGGTACAGAGAACGAACCAATGTTTACTGAGATTTCATGCTTAGCAATTGATGCTTTCAATGCACAGAATGTAAGTGGAAAACTGTTTTTTTTTTTTTTGGTTAGGCATAATACATGCTTAAACTCGTAGGAAGTTGAATTGTTAGACGCACACACGTCATAATGGACGTGGACATGTGTGTCCACGTATAGTTTCAAGTGTCTACTTGTGGCGCCAAGTTAAAGGGCACATTAATGTATTATGCCTTTTGGTTATTTGAGTTTTTTTCTATTTGTAATTTGTGTCTTTTTCTTCTTTCTCTTTATTAGAATAAAAGATACAAATTTGTTGAGAATGTGACTGTGACCACGTCACTTGCTGCTGGATATTGGTGTCGTAATACGTTTTTAGCAAAGGATTCTGATGCTCCATACACTGTAAAGACCTTTCAAACATTGGGGTTCTGGGGAATTTGTGGAGAAAGGATTATTGTATTTTGCAGGCTTAAGAAAACATCCAGTGATCAAGGTAAACTTTTTAATATGCATCACACTCTTTGCTATAATTATGCTTAGTAATATATAAATTTCCATTGTTTGTGCCCTCTTGAGATGGCCATGTTTCTTGTGGGGTTTTTCTTGCAATGGTGTTTTTTTTGTGGGGAGGGTGTATATGTTTTTTCTAGCATACAAATCATGTATTTGTACCTATGCATATTGCTACACAACAAGTACAACTGTCTCAATTTTGAGGTCCGCGGTACTACTATCCATTTCATTCCATTGGACCCTTGATATTCCATATGACAACATTTATTGCTATTTTTTGAAAATTATGTTGCTATTATTGTGTGTGCTTGCTGGAAACATCCATTTCACCAAAATGCTTTAAGCTCCAAACTTCACTGTTAGCCCCCACCAACATCATGCACGGTGTCCATATTGTTAAATGAGAAGGCATGAAATAAATATGAATTCTGAGACCTTTATAGCTATTTAGCAACAAGGATTTTGGCGAATTCACTTTACGAGCATCTTTGCGTTTGTGGTTGAGTAAGCTTTATGGGATACAGAGTGTTTAAAAAGCAGAATGTGTCCAACATAAAGCATCTTGTTATATAAATCATTATAACAAGTTCATGTTTAGTGAAAAGTGTAAAAAGAAGTGTAGACGTTCCTAATTAGGTTAATTCGGCAAACTCTTTAGCAGACGGAGTTTATATGTTTCACATCAAATGACGTACCTAATTCAACTCCCTTACAGTTGCAACTTGTCTTTCTTGTGAGCAAGGTTAGCATTTTCTGGTTCTAGGTGTTTGCTTTGTGCAGGTTCTGCCAAGTTGTTTTGTGCACATACATACTAGTAGAAATTGGTGCGTTAAATTTGTTTGGGCCAGCGTGCTCTCTTTTCTTTGTCAGTTACTAACGTTATATTTTTGGCAGGTGATGAATGCCCTCCCTATATGAATGCTAATTATAAAGCTAGAAAGTGAGCTTGTCATCTCTTTATGCTCGTGCGGTCTTCGACTCTCGTAGTTATTACATTGAAAATGTAGCGTCATTTACTTGCGTTGTTATTAGATGTGAAAATGTTGTGATGCAGTCTTTAACTCTCCTAGTTATTTTATGAAGAATGTTGGGTTAATTATGTTGTTACTAATAGATGTGAAAATGTTGTGATGCGTCTTCTACTCTCCTAGTCATTTTATGAAGAATGTTGGGTTAATTATGTTGTTACTAAGATAAGGACACAAGTGTTTTGATGTTAAGGTTATGTTTGATGATGAAGCTTTTATCAGAGTAACTTGGAATCTTTTGTAGCATGGTCTTGGAATCTTTTGTAGCATGGTGTTTCGTTTGACTTTGATCTATGGTAGTGCACCTTTTTTTCCTTGCTCGGTCACGCAGCTGTTCTATATGTTTCGGTACATGAGCTCTGCGATTGTGAGTCATCATCAGCTAATACTTCCGCGACTGCAAGGGCTCGTGCTCTTGTTTGTCCTCAAGTTTGTTGCTGTTGCTGTTTACAGCACTCCGTCCAATTTATGTCACATATTCCTTTTTAAACTTTCATTTTACCTTTAGTGAGATAATTCATGGGGAACAAATGTATAACATCACCATTGTCATTCGTGTGCAAGTCCAATGTGATTGGTTTAACCACAAGCAAAGGTTCTTAAGTGCACTGATCGAACTCAATTATTTTCATTTCTATTTAAATGAAATGAAAAAAAATTTGCAATAGTATTTAGTAGCTCATATATGAGTTTAGTCTATGACATTATGTAGCCGTCTATTTTGAGATATTAGTCTTTTAGTACAAGTTTGATTACATATTTCCGATCAATTAATCAAATTGAGTGATTTTTGCTGAATTTTAAAATAATATATAGAAAAATTATATTTTAATTTTTTTTTTTTTTAAAATAACTCTACTTCGTGTAGATAACGAGGTTGTTGAAAACAAATCAATACTAAAAGCTCAATCTATCACAATTACAAGAATAGTAAAAATAAAATGAAGCATGCATAGGTATATAACTATATAACATTTTTTCCTTGTTACCATTGCTAATGAAACAAACTAGGAAATCTTTGTTAAATGCGAAGAATTTTTTCGTTCTTAATTAAAGATTTTAAATTTAAATTTGGGATATGAAATTGCCTTTTGTTAAACTAGAGCTCTTTACCTTCGATGTGTAATTTTTTTAGAACAAATTCGTATTTAATTAATTGAGTTTCAACGTGATATATCAGATACATTGAATGAAAAAAAATAATTTAAAAATGCATGTTGTTGTTATTATTAAAAATATCCATATTAAAAAGAGATTATTATTTGTTCAGACTGTTTAGTTTTGATTTGATACGACGTTAAAAAAAAAAAGTTTACGTAGATATTTAGTGAAATATATTTATTTTTAATAATAATATTTATTATTATTAGAAGATTTAGTGATACTTGTGTTAATGTGATTATATTCAAAATCATTAAAACCTTTAATGATATTTGTATAAAATATTGGTTATAAATATTTAAATTTATTTTTGCCGCTAAACCTTTTAATTTATCATAGCGGTGGTTCTATTTCCTTCCAATTCATGTTATTTTCACGAAAAAACCAAGATTGAAGATGGATATGGTATCACTTATTAAGATTTTTTTTTTCATTTTATTTGAACATTATCACTCTCTCTCACTTTATGTGGTATATATAATTCGTATTTTAAAAGTCAAATAATTTAACTTTGATCATTAATTTGGCGTGAAATATTTAAACTTTTGAAAATTTATAGTATATTGAAATTACATATGAGTCACAGTAATCGATAACTTGAAATAGTTAAAGATATTAAAAAAAAAATATTTGAATTTCATAATGCAAAAAAGACCAGGTAAATTTGAATCTTGTTATTGCTCAGGTTCAAGTGAAACAGTGCTGGTAAAATAAACCTTATAAAATATAGTAGATTCAAAACTTACACTACTAAAATCTACCTTATAGCTAGCTAGCTCATTTATGCAAAAAATTTAAAGCCTCTGAAATTATAATTCCATTATGCCAAACCCAAATCCAAATTGGACCGAATACAAATATCAAACCTCAGATAAACAAAGTAGAAGATACCGAAGGTAGTAAGCAATCAGCTCTAAATCAAGAAGCTCCTTTGCACCAAATACACCATGCTCACATATTTCAAACAAAATAGTACAAGCACATCCATAAAAAAAAGATATATGATGATGCGAATGACCTGTTATTCATCCTCCGTGGACATTGCAACTTCAAAATATCAAAGAGGGGTGCTACAATGTTCTTTAGAAAAGAACACTGAGCATCCATCTTACCTTTGTGTTCATTTGGCCACAATGAGGGCATGGAGGAGCACGATTAGGAAGCATTTGAGCTTGAATCTGACCAATAACTTGGTGAGCATTAATCCTCTCTTCCCAAATCTGAATTGCTTCTGGTGGGAAAAGTTCTCAAGAAAAAGCTCCTCAAGTAAGAAAACAAAACAAAAACTCAAGGTCATGAACTGAGGCCATATGTGAAGCAACCTACACTTGAGACTTGTACCAACCTGAAATGCTCATATCCATGGATCGCCTGATTACAGCGATAGCAAAAGTATTCTCCAATCTCCAAAGTTATCACACACCATCTTATTGCAGCCCTCAGTTCACGATATAGCCATCTTACAGGAAAGGCATTGCTTTGCAGAAGGATGAATTTCCCGCATACTGAGAATGTCATTAGTCATTTCATTCTCACGCTGTCTTTGGCTATCTTTCAATTGAGATGAACTCTGTCGCTCCTAATGCAATAGACAAAAAAACACAAGAGTAAGAACACAAGACACAAAGTGACTATAGAACTATAGTCTCAAAGTGCAAAAACAGGCTCATATAAGAAAGCTACTCCAAGTACACAAAAAAGTCTTACCACTTGATGACGACGTCTTGTACAAAGAAACCAACACAAGTACACCAAAAATATCGTAGAACTTGATTGCCAGCAAGGATTTATACAGCCGACACCAACTTGCTTGGAAATGACGTGGAGTTTTTTTCTTATACTAGGTTGTCACCAAGTGTGGAAGCAGTTCTAGAAACAGTCCTGAACCATAATATTCCAGACAATAAGCGAAAGGCGCAATGAATTCAGGTATTGAACTTTTCTTTTTGTTCTTGATTATTACTAGTTTAGGCATTGAACTTCATAGCAGAAAGAGCAGCAAGATAGAATCCATATTGTGCTATCCTAAAGCTTGTGCGGGTCCTGCATGTTTAACGGCCTTTATCATGTGCCCCGTTAGATTTTATTCAGGACAGCTTTCATGATTAATTTGAATTAACAGCCTTTACCTTCTCTGTTCTGATCCATATCCTCATGGTCATACTCGTCATAAAGTTGACTGATCAACATTTTTTTCCCAATAACCGTGGTGTCCAGGCCAGCTTTTGCACACGTCAACTTATTCCACGGAATACTTGCCACCTCCTATGAATTGAATTTACTGAAAATCGTGTATATAGAAGGTTGTACTTGTCATTAAAGTAGTACTGTAGTGAAAAGCTTTGGACTTTTGCTCTTAATGTTAAATTTAACCTGTCAAAAATGTTCATTTTAGTGAATATCCTATTGTGACACTAATTCACAATGTTGAATATTCCGGACCTGTTTGATCATTTGAAAATAGCATTTAGTTATAAAGAAAAATTTGAAAAATATGCAAAATCTTATTTAAATCAAATTTCATGCCGTTTTCTAGGAAAGTATTACATTCAGATAAATCAAATATTATTTGCAAAAATTATAAATCAAACTAATGCAGAACCATTTCAACATAATGAAAGTACACTTGAATACCTAAACTTATAATGAAAGTGCAGAAAATAAAAATCAGTGTAGAATTTACACTTGAATACCTGAACTTATCTAGAAGCGATTATTTCTTCCTCTGTAATTCCTTCGTCTTCGCTGCATCTTTCTCCTTCTCATCATAAGTTTGTGCTCCAGCTCTACAATGAGTTTTGCAAGCCATTTTGGGTTTCCAGTTGAAACCATGAAATATATTATGGAGAATCCAATACATAGTCCACTTCCGTAGCCCATAAGAGCAGCTTTCCAAAAATCATCCAAAAATTCGGATTCGTTTTCTTGATCTACAAAGGATGATGTGTCATTTGTGTCTGTTCCATCATCATTACCACAACTTTTCGAAATTGGGAATCCACGTAATCCATCATTGCCTTCAAATGAATGGTTCTCAAAAGTAAGAAATTGAGGTCCTTGAGGGATACATCCTTGGAGATGATTGTGGGAGAGATTCAAGAATGCAAGAGACGTAAGAGAAGCCAATTGTTGCGGTATCTCTCCTGAAAGTTGATTTCCAGATTCAATTGAAGATAAATCTCCTAGGGATGGTGGTATATGACCTTGTAATCCATTATGGGATGAGTTTAACACGTGAAGTGCAATAAAATCTCCCATGACACTTGGAATTTGCCCTTTAAATTTATTACTGGAAAGATCAATAGCTGTGTAAACCGTCAAGATTCTAACAAGCTCAAGCTCCATACCCTTGGTTACAATTTTTACAGAATCTTGGTAGTACTCGTCTCCAAGGTATGTCGGTCCCTTCATTGTTCGATTAATTGTCCTCATGGCTTTCAAATGTTGAAACAAGCTCGTCGGCAAGCTTTCTGTGAAGGCATTGTAAGCAACATCTAAGATTCGAAGCTCAGGAAACAAGTTCCTCCTCCTTGATGTTCTGATGGGACCATGCAATCTGTTTGATCTCAAACTTAAAACTTGCAGCTTCCGTAGAGTTGCCAACCACATGGGAAATGTGTCGCTGAGGCGATTATATCCTAAATCAAGAATTTGCAACTCTTTGCAATTGACCAAAGATCGCGGGAGTTTCCCTTGTAGCTTATTGTCATGCAAGTTGAGGCTCCTAATCTCTGAACTTTCTGTTGGGTGGGACAAACTTCCTCCCACATCGGAAGAAAGAGAGAAGAAGAACCAAAATAAATAAGGTTCAACCCAACCCATTAGTATGAGGCCTTTTGGGATATGCCCAAAAACAAATCCGTGAGGGCTTGGCCCAAAGCGGACAATATCATACTAATGTGGGGTTAGGGTGGGGGTACGCGCGGTCCCTACACTTTCAACGCCAAAAGTTGTTGGAATTGACCCAGAAAGATTATTCTGATGCATATCCAAAACCTCGAGGCCACTGATATTACCCAAGCAATGTGGAATGTCTCCCTTCTAGTTGTTTTTCGCCAAATCCAGGACTCGTAGTGATCTCAAATTGCAAACAGATGAAGGAACTTCTTCACTAAGCATATTGTTTGATATGAACAAGTATTCTGTGGAATTTGGTAGAATAGGAAGTGACCCTTGAAGAAAATTGGACCGCAAATCAATAATATAGAGAGAGGGATAAGAATATGAGTTCATATTTGTTGAGTCTAAACCGGTCAACATATTGTGGGACAAATTAAGACGATCCATTGAAACCCAGATAGGCCATGCTCCAATCAGGAATTCTTCCTTGAATCTTATTATTTGAAAGATTCAAGCCCCAAAGTTTCTTTACTGGTCTTAGAGACTCCAATTCTTTTACTTCACATGCAGCTAATCGCAAACTAAAAAGAGATTCTGGCAAAGTAAAATTAACTTTGTTCTCATTGGTTAATGAGATACGATTATATGAAAGATCAAAGCCCTGAAGATTTTTGAGGTTTGAAAATAAGCTGACATCCACATTGCCACTAAAATTATTTGACGAAAGATCAAGCCACGTTAGGTTCACAAGGTTTCGAATTGACTTGGGAAGTTGACCTTGCAGCTGATTGTTGTTTAAAGTAATAGATTTTAGTGATATGGACTTGAAATCCTCAAGATGACTAGAAAAGTGGTTATCACTCAAGTCTAATTCAATTAGCAACGGAAGCAAGAACATCCCAGATGGTATTGTTCCATTCAGGGAGTTAGCTCTAAGGTATAAGGACTCTATGCGTGTGAGATTTGTCTGAGAAAAGATTTCAGAAGGAATTTGACCTGAGAAATGCGAGTTGGAGAGATGAAGGTAAGTCAAGCTTGCAAACCTGCCAAATGCAGGTGAAATGCGTGAAGAAGAGAAGTCATTCATAGAAAGATCAAGCTTTTGGAGATGAGAGAGTTGGAATAAGCTACTATTGGAATCAATCATTCCAACAAGTTGACTGCAACTGAGGTCGAGCTCAATAACATGGCCACACATCTCATCACATGTTACTTTATCCCATAAGCAACAATCACTGCTCATATTCCATGAATTTATTTTTGAAAAATTTCTATTACAAGAATCAAATGAAAGTACACTTGAATACCTAAACTTATCTAAACTTATAATGAAAGTGCAGAAAATAAAAATCAGTGTAGAATTTACACTTGAATACCTGAACTTATCTAGAAGCGATTATTTCTTCCTCTGTAATTCCTTCGTCTTCGCTGCATCTTTCTCCTTCTCATCATAAGTTTGTGCTCCAGCTCTACAATGAGTTTTGCAAGCCATTTTGGGTTTCCAGTTGAAACCATGAAATATATTATGGAGAATCCAATACATAGTCCACTTCCGTAGCCCATAAGAGCAGCTTTCCAAAAATCATCCAAAAATTCAGATTCATTTTCTTGATCTACAAAGGATGATGTATCATTTGTGTCTGTTCCATCATCATTACAACAACTTTTCCAAATTGGGAATCCACGTAATCCATCATTGCCTTCATATGAATGGTTCTCAAAAGTAAGAAATTGAGGTCCTTGAGGGATACATCCTTGGAGATGATTGTGGGAGAGATTCAAGAATGCAAGAGACGTAAGAGAAGCCAATTGTTGCGGTATCTCTCCTGAAAGTTGATTTCCGGATAGGTCCAATGATTCAATTGAAGATGATCTCCTAGGGATGGTGGTATATGACCTTGTAATCCATTATGAGATAAGTTTAACACGTGAAGTGCAATGAAATCTGCCATGACACTTGGAATTTGCCCTCTTAATTTATTACTGGAAAGATCAATAGCTGTGTAAACCGTCAAGATTCTAACAAGCTCAAGCTCCATACCCTCGGTTACAATTTTTACAGAATCTTGGTAGTACTCGTCTCCAAGGTATGTCGGTCCCTTCATTGTTCGATTAATTGTCCTCATGGCTTTCAAATGTTGAAACAAGCTCGTCGGCAAGCTTTCTGTGAAGGCATTGTAAGCAACATCTAAGATTCGAAGCTCAGGAAACAAGTTCCTCATCCTTGATGTTCTGATGGGACCATGCAATCTGTTTGATCTCAAACTTAAAACTTGCAGCTTCTGTAGAGTTGCCAACCACATGGGAAATGTGTCACTGAGGCGATTATATCCTAAATCAAGAACTTGCAACTCTTTGCAATTGGCCAAAGATCGGGGGAGTTTCCCTCGTAGCTTATTGTCATGCAAGTTGAGGCTCCTAATCTCTGAACTTTCAATGCCAAAAGTCACTCAATAGTTATATAAGGTAATTCAACTTTCTAAAATATAATGATTGGAATTTCATATTCATGAAAAGTCAAGAAGGAAACGATTACGCTTATAATTAAAAGTTTTCTAAACAAACTCTTGTACTCTTTTTTGCGACAAAAAAATCCTCCTCTACAAATAAAAGTTTTCTAAAAGTTTTTCTACAAACAAAATAAACTCGTCTTGTCTACAGACAAAACTAACTCCTCTACTTTGCGTTGCAACAAAAACCTCCTCCTTTACGGGCTCTGTGTTGTTTGGTTCCGCTTCTGCTAGGAACATCTTTTCCCTTCTTTTTCTTCTCAGAAGGTAATTGAACAATACCTTCAGGATAAGCTAATCTATATATCAATTCTCTCCTAACTTTAGCATACCCCTTGTCTCCCCATTCCTCACCCCAATGATTCTTAATCTCAAAGTACTCTACTCCATTCTTGATTCCCCATCCTGTTATTAGAACAGAATGTCCTTCAACTTCATCAGCAATGTCGTTTTCAGCACGTCCCATATAAACTCCCTACAGTAATAGGAAACAATGTTTTAGCTAAATATTAAGACATATAACAGAATAAATGTTAAGTCATTTTCTACCTCTCCTTTGAAACGCACGAAACTCGTATAGACTTTAATTGCTCCAACCATAGGTTGGTGCTGCAACACTTGATTAATAGCTTCTGCAGTCACCAAGTCCTCAAAACCCACCCTTTGCCATTCTTCATCAATATTCGCTGTATACACCCGTTTGACGAACCCAATTTTATATCTCACCTGCTACCATGTAGGTATTAGCCAAAAATTAATGTATTTTCGGGCTAAAATAATTTTGACAAGGAAAAAGAAACCTCATTTGGAAGGGGATCAGGAAAATCATCGTCCCAGCTAGTCTCTCTTTTGGGATAGGCTATGTCTTCAAACAAACCAAAGTTCTTGGCATATTGAAGAGCATCAATGTGAGAGCCGTAATAGCACCCAAGAATGTCATCTCTTTCTCGGCCATTTTGAGCATAATTAAAGTTTCTAGGCATTTGGTCAGCAATTTGTTGGGTAGACAATTCAACCGGTGGTAGACTGTATTCTATCGCGAACAAAGCTGAAACAGCCTCTGTTGTGCTATATGCATAACAGATATCTTCAAAATTTGAAAATAAAAAATACAGTTAAATCATATGATAGATAGTACATCCTATTTTAAAGAAATACTCGTATTATTATCATACTTACGCATACGACCCTGCCTTCGAATGTAGGGGAGAAGTATAGGAATAGGAGCATCTCTTAAACTAAATCCAACATCATCTTCAGGTTCAGCTGTCATATTTGGTGACTACAAACAAGAGATCAATGTTCGTCTTCATAAAAAGACATAAGAAGTTCAAGAAGAGCATCAAGATTTGCCATATTTAGAGTACTATTACAATTGACAGAAGCTAAAACTCGATTATGTGCTCAGCTTGAAGACAACAAGGTTACATAACATAAATCATATCTACTTCATTATCGATATGCATGATCAAGGGAACCATATATACTTACTGATAGATTATGAATTTCGAGACAAACTAAAGTAATTAATAGTTACTATAGATAGAATTGGTTAAGCTATAATCTCATGGGACACTTAGTAACACTAAATGCTGCAATCGCATACACAATGTCATCCAAATCAAGGAAATTAAAATGTCTTTCAGTTTAATCAGAGTTAAGTAGTGCAAATTTCTCTGCAACTATCTATTTGTATATACTTCAGCTCTCTAGCAAACAGTCTCTATTACGATGGGTAACGACTCTTTGGCCATCCAATGCCACTCCCTCGTCACCAGAAAATGAGCTTATTTTTAGTGATTTTTTATTTTGTAGTTTTAAAAATCATTTGAATAACATAAAGAGTGTTTTTAAAATATTTTTTTTAATTGAAAAAGTACAAAAAAGAAAAAGAACAGAACTTAATAAAAGTCAATCCGAACACCCTGTAAAAAAATTGCTTATCCATATTTTAGAATGTGAAAAAGGATTTTAATGCTTAGACCTACATAAACATGAGCTGATCAAAGATATTTAATTATACTAGTTCAAGTTTTGGTTGTACTAAGTTAATTGAGATTTCTTAAACACAACTCAAACTCACTGCATACATTGTCTCCCATTAAATGTTTGCTCATTTAATTTGCCATACTTTTAATTAATTTATCAACATATATGTTATCCTTTGACTTTCTAGAAGCTGACTACAATGCTAGAAACAAATGATTAAGAGTGAACTTGAATTTTGCTTATATAACAATGTTATTATTATTTTGTGATCTATATACATGTAATCAAAATATTACATTATTGATTCAAGTTGGAGACTATGCATTGGTTTTTAAAAATGAGAAATAATAAAATAATAAAAATGTCGAGAATAATATTAATACTACTGTTAAGGAGAAGCAAAACACGAAACTACCTATCGGGTATTACTAGTCTTTTAGCCTAATCCTCGATTTTTGTATTCCCCTATTAGGGGTCATTTCATTAATAAGTTAAAGTTCTCGCATGCCAAGTTCTGTCTGATACTTTGATGATCTTTTTTATTTCAAATATCTTTTCGGTCTAATTTTACTTTTCCTTAGACCCTCTAGCGTCAACACCTCACATCTCTTCGCTAGGATATGTGTGTATCAACTTGACACGCGCAAATCATCTCACCCTTACCTCTTCTATTTTGTCCATCATAAAAATCACTCTTACCTTGTCTCAAATTTTCTTATTTATAATTATATCTTTCTTAGTATAAGCCCACAAATCCATCTAAACACAACTTTGATAGACAATAATTAACTTTCTAAATAAGATTAAATTTTCAACATTAACTACCAAACGTGCGGAATTTATCATCATTTCGTAAATGCTTAGTTAAGACCTAAATAAGCATAAACCAATCGGAGATTTACTTTTTTTTAATCATATAAGCTGCGATTTTTGTGGTTAATTGAAATCTGATAAGACACTTAAAATTCACTGCATTTAGCATGTTTACATCTTTATATGATGTCTTGAAAGATGTAATAGGGAAATGACTATAAGTAACGATAAGGATAAATATGGAACTAAAGATAAAATTATCTCTTAATTTCACAAACTGGACAAGTATTATTGCACAACCCAAAATAGTATAGGGGACAAGTCAAAATGGAGGAAGGAAATATTTATTTTTTGAATACATTTTGTAATTATACTGAGACCTCTGAAAATATTTAATATAACAAACTACTGAACATGCTAAGCATTAAGCATTAATGCCATAATAAGTAGTCTTTTGACTCTCAGGAAGGTCACCTAAACATTCTTGAAACAAATATAACACCAACCCCCACCCCCCAAACAAAAAAAAAATAATAATCTAACATGTTAGTATATCAAACTATACTATATTTGTTCAAGTTATTTCATTTTACTATTCGATCACCTAACATTATTATAATTTCTTGTCTACCGTAGTTATATCATCATTGTTTTTGTAGACAACTCCTAGAAAAGGATTTTTTTTTTAATTAGAAATGTTATGCCTCTTTTATGTTGATTTTAATTTCGAGTTTGAGCTTGGTCTAAAGAAAAAAAATCTAATAAATATTTTAAAAGGAGATAATTTTTTTACACGCAATTTGTTTTTAATAGTCCAAAGTTTTTTTAGCAACAATCTCCCTCCTCCTCAGTCCCTCCCAAAAAAAAGGAATAAAAATCTCATTGACATAACTTAATTAAGAAAAAAAACCATATATTCATTGGTCTCATTTGTTTATACTAATTAAATGAAGATCATAATCTTATTAATCACTCAAATTTTAGCCATTTAATTCATTTAATTATTTGAATCTTAATCATTCAAATATTAACCATTAAGTGTGTGCATTTTTTTTATTAAGACGTCTCTTTATAAGTTTCTATAAAAATTGTAGTTCACCAATTTCATACATTCACTATTATCGTCATTATCAATTGTGTATCATTATTGCCGTCCATTATTATTAATTATGGTCACTGCCTACTATTTTTGGCCACTTATTTATGTTTGTCATACCACAGGCTATCGTTTATAATCATCATCACCATAACAATCATGAATCACCACGTTCAATCACCATCTGTCATCATCATTAACTATCGCCATCATCATTAGCTATCACAACTATTAATCAACACATCAACCACTACCACTATCAACCTTTACGTCAGTCGCCATCACCATTAGCTAATATCCACGCTGCATTGTTTGTCAACATCATCCCCAATCAGCATCCATATCCATTATCGCTAGTCATCACCACTATCAGCCACTATATAATTTTTTAAAAGATATTTTATTGACATAAAATATTAAATTAATTTAGTCTTTTATTAAATATTTGTTAATTTCAAAATAAAGATAAATTTTATATATCAGAGATATTAGAAAATAATCAGTCTTACTTATTTAGTATTCAGATTTTAATATAACATTTTACCATATTAAATGTGCATTTAGTTTTAGACATTTAAATTTTAATGAACATAATATTTAAAATATATTCACATATCTTAATCTTAATGTAAATAAACAGGATTTTATTTTAAGGAAAAACTATTAAATCACACAAATTATTTCTACCATGCACAATTACTAATTCTCTCTATAAGTAGAAATAATTATATATTATCTCACTAATTAATAATTGTATACTTATATTTCAAGTTAAATACATCTAGATACATGTATTTTTTCTATCACATATATTCTGAAATACAAAGGGAGAGAGGTGTGAGAAGGAGAGGGGCGAACAAGATAGGAGAGGAGAGAGCGCGAGAGTCAATGTATCCCAAATACATATGAATCATACTAGATGTATATATCTGATACCACATACATTTTGAAATACACACATATATATGTATAGTTAGAGGCGAGTGAGTCAGAGGAGAGAGGCGAGCGAGAGAGGAATGAGTGAGAGGAGAGATGCGAGCGAGAAAGTTGAATTATCCTATACACATACAAATCACACTTAAATACTATACATCCAAAATAAATTATACCTAATTTTGACTTCATGTATTTGAGATGTGCCAAATATATATAGCTGAGAACAAAATGTGACACTAATAATGATTTTTAGAACACACATAAATAAACCTTAAGCTCATGGAATTTGTGTTTGTTTGCTATTTTCTCAGCACACAAGCCTAACACTAATTCTTGTTAGAATCCAAGTAGGAATTCACTACAAACAATAGCCTAATGTAAATCTTTGGCCCAAAAGATGTTATATTTATTTGAGTAAAGTCCATGTTACTTTTCCATTATATTTTTCTGTGAAATTTAAATTTGGTAATAATGATTATTTTTTTATAATGAAAATTAAAAATAACAAACGAGAGATTTTACGTCTGACTTGTTCCATAAGATCAAAAACATTATGACTATTAATAATGCTAAATAAACATAGTAGGAGCTACTTCAAGGTTGGTTAAGAAAACGAGTTAAAGAAGCTCATCTAAGGCCATAATAACAACAACATGCTAACAGTTGACAATGAGACACCAACGAAGGATGAGATTAGGGTGTTACCTTTATCGGAGCAGCAAAACTGGGACAATGAGCTTGAACGACACCACTTCGACTGCTACGAACACAACAATTTCTCAATGATTAAGTATAGAGTATGGATTGTTGGGATTTTCACGGGTTCAGAAAAACTCTTTCTACTGAAATCCGAAAAAAAATCCAGCCCCAAAAGTAGGGCAACGGAATGGGGCGGAAAAAGTGGGAAAAATCGACATGTAGCCCCGAATTTGAATTTCATGGTGGAATCCCTCCACAGGTCTCACATCTCAGCCATCGATTTGAATCGATGGCTCAGATGTGAGACACGTCGAGGGTTCCTCACGCGGGCGTACGAGGGGAAGAGGGTAGTGGGAGTACGAGGGTACGAGTTGTTGTCGTCTAGCCTGAAAATGGATGGTACTGGGTCTGGTTCGTCTGGCTTGGGTACTGGTTTTTGGCTTTTTCAGGGAAGAAGAGGAAGAAAAAGGAGCGGGGAGAGAGAGGGAAAGGGTATCGCGTATGAGGGATTGAGTTAATGAGGGAGTTGGGCCGGGTAGGGGGAAAATAAGTTGGGTCAGGGTTAGGAAAAGTTTGGGCTGGGTCTGGGTTAATTTGGATTTTTGGGCTGGTAGGAATAGAACTATGAATTATTTTAATTAAAATGAAAAAAGATGAGTTAAGGAAAAAGATTTAATATATGACCACTTCAATTACAAAACTTGACCAATTAAAATATGATCAAGTCGAATCAATTGATTAAATCGACCACAGGATGAATTAATATAAATTAATTAAAGAACGTTTTATTGTTGACAACTTGGAATAATTAAATCAACTACAGAGTGATTAATCCTAAAAATAATCAAAGTAAAATGATTAAAGATAAAAGTCCATTTGAGAACTTTTGAAAAATTAACGGAAATATAATATTTAAAGATTGATACACGAAATAAATATATATATTATGCAACATATAAACATGATTAAAATTAAAAGATTTAAACCTAAAAATTACTTAAAATATTGAAAGCTAATTATTTCAAATTGTTAACATTAAAGCTCAATGATTAATTTATACTGTGGAGGGTAAAAATTGGATGTCAGCAAGAAACATATGACTTAGAGTTTCCATTTAAATTACAAACTTATGTTAAAAATTGGATGTCAGCAAGAAACATATGACTTAGAGTTTCCATTTAAATTACAAACTTATGTTAAAAATTAAAATTTATATATCAAATCTAATAATATCACATAAATATAATCACTCACGTGATGTTTGAAGAAAATTGTAATACCCGGTAAAATTATCAAAATACCTCTAGATGAGAGATGCTCACATAACGTGTCTTCCCAAACTCTGATGGCAAATCCTAGGCCGTCAACATGAAAAATTGAATGGGAAAATGATCTAGGTTGATTTTTAGAGCAATCGGATCAAAAGATAATTTTTTCGATGCGAAATGCAATTTTCAGTAAGTGTGCGACAAGCCCATGACGCGGACCTGCCACGGAGTTACACTTAGACTTGGTCCCAATATTTTCTACGGAATTAGAAAACTCGATCGGAGAATTTTCAGCGAAAAAACCCAAAATTACACATAGTCCGCATCGCGGACCATGCCACCCCGAACCAAAATATACAAATAGTGATCCCCATGGTTATAGTTATGAAATGTAATTAGCTAAATTGTAGCTGTTTTGGACTATTAAATTTTAAAAATAAGCTATTTATGAAAATTTCCCAATCCCTCAGCCCAGTTCCGCCGACCCAACTGCCACTCCCCAAGCCCATTCTTCCTTTTTCTTTTAAAATCCCAGACCCAACCCATATTTTTCCCTCTCCCCAGCCCAATTATTTCCTCCCTTCCCAGCCCAATTCAATCCCTAGCCCGAATCTATTCCTAAATCCTCAACCCAATTACCCAACTATTTTTTCCCCTAGCCCAATTGCCTACCCGACCCAGCCCCTAAACAAATATATCCCCTCTCCCCTTGTCTTCTTCCCTAGACAACCAAAAGAAGACAACCACCAAAACCAAACACCAGACCACCAGTACCATTTTCAGGTCCCAAAAGCGGCAAATCACTCGCAGGGCCCGACGACAATTCGGTACACACGTACTCCCTTTCCCTTCACCTTTATCCGTTCACTTTTTTTTGAAATTCAAATTGAATTTCGACCCAAAATCCCCATTTTACCCACCAAAAAAAATCCGATCGATTGCAATGGCAGAAATTGTTCATCTCGGGAAGCGAAAACTGGAAGAGGAGAGTACTGTAATTGCCGGTAGCAAATCTGTAGAAGAGCACGATTCCGATGAGTATGATCATGATATGTATGTGGGAAAAAGCAGGATGAACCGAGAAACTCGGAAGGAGTATAATAGGCAGGTGAAGGAGAGCGAGGTAAGTAATAATACCTTTTTTCTTTTTTCTACTTGTGTTTCTTTTTTTTGATTTTGAATTGTTTTCGTTTTGTTGGTTTGATGCAATTAGGGTTTTGATATTACTTTGGGTTTGGGTGTTGGTATTGGGGCTCCAATTGTTCCAGCACGGGGTGAAGAGAACGAACCATTGTTTACTGAGATTTCATGCTTAGCAATTGATGCTTTCAATGCACAGAATGTAAGTGGAAAACTGATTTGTTCTTTTTGGTTAGGCATAATACATGCTTAAACTTGTACGAAGTTGAGTTGTTAGACGCACACGCGTCATAATGGACGTGGGACATGCGTGCCCACGTGTAGTTTCAAGTGTCTACTTGTGTCGGGGCCAAGTTAAAGGGCACATTAATGTATTACGCCTTTTGGTTATTAGAGTTTTTTTCTATTTGTAATTTGTGTCTTTTTCTTCTTTCTCTTTATTAGAATAAAAGATACAAATTTGTCGAGAATGTGACTGTGACCAAGTCACTTGCTGCTGGATATTGGTGTCGTAATACCTTTTTAGCAAAGAATTCTGATGCTCCATACGATATAAAGACCTTTCAAGCACGGGGGTTCTGGGGAATTTGTGGAGAAAGAATTATTGCATTTTGCAGGCTTAAGAAAACATCCAGTGATCAAGGTAAACTTTTTAATATGCATTACACCCTTTGTTATATTTATGCTTAGTAATATATAAATTTCCATTGTTTGTGCCCTCTCGAGATTACTATGTTTCTTGTGGGGGTTTTCTTGCATTGGTGTCTTTTTATGCGGGGAGGGTGTATATGTATTTTCAAGCATACAAATCATGCATTTGTACCTAAGCCTATTGCTACACAACAAGTACAACTGTCTCAATTTTGAGGTCCGCGGTACCACTATCCATTTCATTCCATTGGACCCTTTATATTCCATATGGCAACATTTATTGCTAATGTTTTGAAAATTATGTTGCTATTATTGTGTGTGCTTGCTGGAAACATCCATTTCACCAAAATGCTTTAAGCTCAAAACTTCATTGTTAGCCCCCACCAACATCATGCACGGTGTCTATATTTTTAAATGAGAAGGCATGAAATAAAATATGAATTCTGAGACCTTTATCGCTATTTAGCAACAGGGATTTTGGTGAATTCACTTTACGAGCATCTTTGCCTTTGTGTTTGAGTAAGCTTTATGGTATACAGAGTGTTTAGAAAACAGAATGTGTCCAACATAGAGCATCTTGTTATATAAATCATTATAACAAGTTTATGTTTAGTGAAAAGTGTAAAAAGAAGTGTAGACGTTCCTAATGTCTGTCATTGTGTGCCCTTGCTTCCTTTGTTTTCAAATTGTTTACATGAGAGTCAAAAGGGACATCTCCTATGCTTCCTAATTAGTTTAATCCGGCAAACTCTTTAGCAGTCGGGAATGACGTAATACCTAATTCAACTCCCTTACAGTTGCAACTTGTCTTTCTTGTGAGCAAGGTTAGCATTTTCTGGTTCTTGGTGTTTGCTTTGTGCAGGTTCTGCCAAGTTGTTTGCCTTAAATTTGTTTGGACCAGCGTGCTCTCTTTTCTTTGTTAGTTACTAACATTATATTTTTGACAGGTGATGAATGCCCTCCCTATATCAATGTTGATTATAAAGTTAGACAGTGAGCTTGTCATCTCTTTATGCTCGTGCGGTCTTCGGCTATTGTAGTTATTACATTGAAAATGTAGCGTCATTTACTTGCGTTGTTATTAGATGTGAAAATGTTGTGATGCGTTTTCTACTCTCCTAGTCAGTTTATGAAGAATGTTGGGTTAATTATGTTGTTACTAAGATAAGGACACAAGTGTTTTGATGTTAAGGTTATGTTTGATGATGAAGCTTTTATCAGAGTAACTTGGAATCTTTTGTAGCATGGTGTTTCGTTTGACTTTGATCTATGGTAGTGCACCTTTTTTTCCTTGCTCGGTCACGCAGCTGTTCTATATGTTTTGGTACATGAGCTCTGCGATTGTGAGTCATCATCAGCTAATACTTCGGCGACTGCAAGGGCTTTTGCTCTTGTTGGTTTTCAAGTTTGTTGCTGTTGCTGTTTACAGCACTTCGTCCAATTTATGTCACATATTCCTTTTTAAACTTTCATTTTACCTTTGGTGAGATAATTTACGGGGAACAAATGTATAACGTCACTATTGTCATTCGTGTGTAAGTCCAATGTGGTTGGTTTAACCACAAGCAAAGGTTCTTAAGTGCACTGTTTGCACTCAATTATTTTCACTTCTATTTAAATGAAATGAAAAAAAAAATTGCAATAGTATTTAGTGGCTCGTATATGAGTTTAGTCTATGACATTATGTAGCCGTCTATTTTCAGATATTACTCTTTTAGTACAAGTTTGATTACATATTTCCGATCAATTAATCAAATTGAGTGATTTTTGCTGAATTTTAAAATCATATATAGAAAAATTATATTTTATTTTTTTATTTTAAAAAACAATGACTCTACTTCGTGTAGATAACGAGGTTGTTGAAAACAAATCAATACTAAAAGCTCAATCTATCACAATTACAAGAATAGTAAAAATAAAATGAAGCATGCATAGGTATATAAGTAAATAACATTTTTTCTTGTTACTATTGCTAATGAAACAAACTAGGAAATCTTTGTTAAAGATTTTAAACTTAAATTTGGGATATGAAATTGCCTTTGTTAAACTAGAGCTCTTTACCTTCGATGTGTAATTTTTTAGGACAAATTCGTATTTAATTAATTAAGTTTCAACATGATATGTCAGATACATTGAACGAAAAAAAAAAAAAATTTAAAACTGCATGTTGTGGTTATTATTAAAAATATCCATATTAAAAAGAGACTATTATTCGTTAAGATTGTTTAGTTTTGATTTGATACGACATTTATAAAAAAAGTTTACGTAGATATTTAGTGAAATATATTTATTTTTAATATTAATATTTATTATTATTAGAAGATTTAGTGATACTTGTGTTAATGTGATTATATTCAAAATCATTAAAACCTTTAATGATATTTGTATAAAATATTGGTTATAAATATTTAAATTTATTTTTGCCGCTAAATCTTTTAATTTATCATAGCGATGGTACTAATTCCTTCCAATTCATGTTATTTTCACGGAAAAACCAAGATTGAAGATGGATTTGGTCTCACTTATTAAGATTTTTTTTTCATTTTATTTGAACATTATCACTTTCTTTCACTTGATGTGATATATATAATTCGTATTTTAAGAGTCAAATAATTTAACTTTGATAATTAATTTGGCGTGAAATATTTAAACTTTTGAAAATTTATAGTATATTAAAACTACATATGAGTCACAGTAATCGATAACTTGAAATAGTTAAAGATATTAAAAAAAAAAAATATTTGAATTTCATAATGCAAAAAGGACCACGTAAATTTGAATCTTGTTATTGCTCAGGTTCAAGTGAAACAGTGCTGATAATCTCCAATAAACGTTATAAAATATGGTAGATTCAAAACTTACACTACTAAAATCTACCTTATAGCTAGCTAGTTCATTTATGCAAAAAATTTAAATTCTCTAAAATCATAATTCCATTATGCCAAACCCAAATCCAAATTTGATTAGATCGAATACAAATATCAAACATCAGATGAAAAAAAGTAGAAGATACCGAAGGTAGTAAGCAATCAGCTCTAAATCAAGAAGCTCCTTTGCACCAATAGCAAATACACCATGCTCACATATTTCAAACAAAAATAGTACAAGCACATCCATAAAAAAAAGATATATGATGATGCGAATGACCTGTTATTCATACTCCGTGGACATTGCAACTTCAAAATATCAAAGAGGTGTGCTACAATGTTCTTTAGAAAAGAACACTGAGCATCCATCTTACCTTTGTGTTCATTTGGCCACAATTAGGGCATGGAGGAGCACGATTAGGAAGCATTTGAGCTTGAATCTGACCAATAACTTGGTGAGCATTAATCCTCTCTTCCCAAATCTGAATTGCTTCTGGTGGGAAAAGTTCACAAGAAAAAGCTCCTCAAGTAAGAAAACAAAACAAAAACTCAAGGTCATGAACTGAGGCCATATGTGAAGCAACCTACACTTGAGACTTGTACCAACCTGAAATGCTCATATCCATGGATCGCCTGATTACAGCGATAGCAAAAGTATTCTCCAATCTCCAAAGTTATCACACACCATCTTATTGCAGCCCTCAGTTCACGATATAGCCATCTTACAGGAAAGGCATTGCTTTGCAGAAGGATGAATTTCCCGCATACTGAGAATGTCATTGGTCATTTCATTCTCACGCTGTCTTTGGCTATCTTTCAATTGAGATGAACTCTGTCGCTCCTAATGCAATAGACAAAAAAACACAAGAGTAAGAACACAAGACACAAAGTGACTATAGAACTATAGTCTCAAAGTGCAAAAACAGGCTCATATAAGAAAGCTACTCCAAGTACACAAAAAAGTCTTACCACTTGATGACGACGTCTTGTACAAAGAAACCAACACAAGTACACCAAATATATCGTAGAACTTGATTGCCAGCAAGGATTTATACAGCCGACACCAACTTGCTTGGAAATGACGTGGAATTTTTTTCTTATACTAGGTTGTCACCAAGTGTGGAAGAAGTTCTAGAAACAGTCCTGAACCATAATATTCTAGACAATAAGCGAAAGGCGCAATGAATTCAGGTATTGAACTTTTCTTTTTGTTCTTGATTATTACTAGTTTAGGCATTGAACTCCATAGCAGAAAGAGCAGCAAGATAGAATCCATATTGTGCTATCCTAAAGCTTGTGCGGGTCCTGCATGTTTAACGGCCTTTATCATGTGCCCCGTTAGATTTTATTCAGGACAGCTTTCATGATTAATTGGAATTAACAGCCTTTACCTTCTCTGTTCTGATCCATATCCTCATGGTCATACTCGTCATAAAGTTGACTGATCAACATTTTTTTCCCAATAACCGTGGTGTCCAGGCCAGCTTTTGCACACGTCAACTTATTCCACGGAATACTTGCCACCTCCTATGAATTGAATTTACTGAAAATCGTGTATATAGAAGGTTGTACTTGTCATTAAAGTAGTACTGTAGTGAAAAGCTTTGGACTTTTGCTCTTAATGTTAAATTTAACCTGTCAAAAATGTTCATTTTAGTGAATATCCTATTGTGACACTAATTCACAATGTTGAATATTCAGGACCTGTTTGATCATTTGAAAATAGCATTTAGTTATAAAGAAAAATTTGAAAAATATGCAAAATCTTATTTAAAATCAAATTTCATGCCGTTTTCTAGGAAAGTATTACATTCAGATAATCAAATATTATTTGCAAAAATTATAAATCAAACTAATGCAGAACCATTTCAACATAATGAAAGTACACTTGAATACCTAAACTTATAATGAAAGTGCAGAAAATAAAAATCAGTGTAGAATTTACACTTGAATACCTGAACTTATCTAGAAGCGATTATTTCTTCCTCTGTAATTCCTTTGTCTTCGCTGCATCTTTCTCCTTCTCATCATAAGTTTGTGCTCCAGCTCTACAATGAGTTTTGCAAGCCATTTTGGGTTTCCAGTTGAAACCATGAAATATATTATGGAGAATCCAATACATAGTCCACTTCCGTAGCCCATAAGAGCAGCTTTCCAAAAGTCATCCAAAAATTCGGATTCGTTTTCTTGATCTACAAAGGATGATGTGTCATTTGTGTCTGTTCCATCATCATTACCACAACTTTTCGAAATTGGGAATCCACGTAATCCATCATTGCCTTCAAACGAATGGTTCTCAAAAGTAAGAAATTGAGGTCCTTGAGGGATACATCCTTGGAGATGATTGTGGGAGAGATTCAAGAATGCAAGAGACGTAAGAGAAGCCAGTTGTTGCGGTATCTCTCCTGAAAGTTGATTTCCCGATAGGTCCAATGATTCAATTGAAGATAAATCTCCTAGGGATGGTGGTATATGACCTTGTAATCCATTATGGGATAAGTTTAACACGTGAAGTGCAATAAAATCTCCCATGACACTTGGAATTTGCCCTCTAAATTTATTACTGGAAAGATCAATAGCTGTGTAAACCGTCAAGATTCTAACAAGCTCAAGCTCCATACCCTTGGTTACAATTTTTACAGAATCTTGGTAGTACTCGTCTCCAAGGTATGTCGGTTCCTTCATTGTTCGATTAATTGTCCTCATGGCTTTCAAATGTTGAAACAAGCTAGTCGGCAAGCTTTCTGTGAAGGCATTGTAAGCAACATCTAAGATTCGAAGCTCAGGAAACAAATTCCTCATCCTTGATGTTCTGATGGAACCATGCAATCTGTTTGATCTCAAACTTAAAACTTGCAGCTTCTGTAGAGTTGCCAACCACATGGGAAATGTGTCACTGAGACGATTATATCCTAAATCAAGAACTTGCAACTCTTTGCAATTGGCCAAAGATCGCGGGAGTTTCCCTTGTAGCTTATTGTCATGCAAGTTGAGGCTCCTAATCTCTGAACTTTCAATGCAAAAAGTTGTTGGAATTGACCCAGACAGATTGTTCTGATGCATATCCAAAACCTCGAGGCCACTGATATTACCCAAGCAATGTGGAATGTCTCCCTTCAAGTTGTTTTCCGCCACATCCAGGACTCGTAGTGATCTCAAATTGCAAACAGATGAAGGAACTTCCTCACTAAGATTATTGTTTGATATGAACAAGTATTGTGTGGAATTTGGTAGAATAGGAAGTGGCCCTTGAAGAAAATTGGACCGCAAATCAATAATGTAGAGAGAGGGATAAGAATAAGAGTTCATATTTGTTGAGTCTAAACCGGTCAACATATTGTGGGACAAATTAAGACGATCCATTGAAACCCAGATAGGCCATGCCCAATCGGGAATTCTTCCTTGAATCTTATTGTTTGAAAGATTCAAGTCCCAAAGTTTCTTTACTGGTCTTAGAAACTCCAATTCTTTTACTTCACATGCAGCTAATCGCAAACTAAAAAGAGATTCTGGCAAAGTAAAATTAACTTTGTTCTCATTGGTTAATGAGATACGATTATATGAAAGATCAAGGCCCTGAAGATTTTTGAGGTTTGAAAATAAGCTGACATCCACATTGCCACTAAAATTGTTTGACGAAAGATCAAGCCACGTTAGGTTCACAAGGTTTCGAATTGACTTGGGAAGTTGACCTTGCAGCTGATTGTTGTTTAAAGTAATAGATTTTAGTGAAATGGACTTGAAATCCTCAAGATGACCAGAAAATTGGTTATCACTCAAGTCTAATTCAATTAGCAACGAAAGCAAGAACATCCCAGATGGCATTGTTCCATTCAGGGAGTTAGCTCTAAGGTATAAGGACTCTATGCGTGTGAGATTTGTCTGAGAAAAGATTTCAGAAGGAATTTGACCTGAGAAATGCGAGTTGGAGAGATGAAGGTGAGTCAAGCTTGCAAACCTGCCAAATGCAGGTGAAATGCGTGAAGAAGAGAAGTCATTCATAGAAAGATCAAGCTTTTGGAGATGAGAGAGTTGGAATAAGCTACTATTGGAATCAATCACTCCAACAAGTTGACTGCAACTGAGGTCGAGCTCAATAACATGGCCACGCATCTCATCACATGTTACTCCATCCCACAAGCAACAATCACTGCTCATATTCCATGAATTTATTTTTGAAAAATTTCTATTACAAGAATCCAATGAGGGATCAATACTAAGTGATTTCTTGAATTTTAGAAGGGAAATGCTTTGATCTTTGGAGCACAAGGACAAAGAAAAAGCAATTTGATGGAGAAAGACAATTAAGAGCACAGCTGAGAGTTGCATGTAGCCCATGTTTGAATTAAAAAGGAGAATTGGTACTGAAAATATGAAGAATCTATACAAATATATAGAGAGGAAAAAATCAAGTTTTTTTTGGTCAAAGTCACTGCAAAGTCTATGTGTTTGATAAAGTAATATTATTACAAATAGAGAAAATACATAGAACCCTCCTTAAACAATGACTCTTTTGTGAAAGAGACACTCAAAACTTTGAAAAGGTCCTAATACACCCCTAAACTAGCTTAAAGTTAAATTATTGAACATTTTTAAGCATCTGATAAAGAGTCTGAAGAAAGTGAAAACTAAAAAAAATAAGATTATCTTTTTTTTGCAATACTTTTTGTTAAAAAAATTCATAACTTTTTAATTTTATTGTTTAAATCTTTTACTTTTCTTTTTTTCTTCTTCTTCTCCTTCCTCAACTTCACCATTGAAGGACGATGCCAATGGCTTCAAGGATTTTTTTTCTCTTCTTCTCTTTCTCTTTTCATTTTTCATTATTTATTTTTTCATTGTTTTCCTTTTCGTAGGTTCTTCTCTTTGAATCGATCAAATAAATGCTTTCTCTCTTTTCTTTTTTCCTTCAAAAAATCAGTCAACTTCTTTCAAAAACATCATAACATTATATTCTTTTCTTTTTTTAAAAAAATATTTCTGACTTTAAAATGAAAAAGATGGAGAAACATCAGAAAGGGCCAGCAGAGAGATTGACGGCGCAGCAACCTCGGAGGAAAAAATCATCCGCATCATATTCAGACCAAGAAAAAAAAATCCATCTAAGTCGGAGAGAGAGAGTTTTATCTTTGCAAATATACAACACATCTTATTTTGAGAAAAAAATCAAAGACCAAGTACAAAAAGAAAAAAGATCAATCATCAGAGAAAATAGAGAAAATTTTACTTCTGCAGTTTTGCTTAGCCATTGATTTGATAATTTTTTTGATTTTTCAATTTTAATTTTGATTAGGCGATAGCAAATGTTAAGATGGTGTTACACACTGGGGATTATGCTAGAGGATCGCTGGCGAAGGCGAAGAGGAACAAAAAGTTTGGGGCTACAACAGTTCAACATACATGAACCATTGAAGAAGAAGAAAAGAAAGTTTTTATGTTAAAAAAATAAAATAAGAAATAACATTTGAAAATAAAAATTAAAAATTAAAAATAATTGACACGTGGTAAATAGTAATTGGTGCATTATGCACTTGCTTTCTTATATTTGAGATTGACCGAAAAAGGAGATACTTTTATCACTTCTAAATTAGTTAAGGAGGTACTAGAACCCTTTCAAAGTTTGAGTGTCTCTTTCAAAAAAAAAAGGTCACGGTTTAGAGGAATTTCTATGCATTTTCTCTAATAAGCAATTTGACAGAGAAAGATGATTAAGAGCACAGATGAGGTTGCATGTAGCCCATGTTTTTGAAGTAAAAAAAGAAGTTGGTAGTGAAAATATGAAGAATCAATAATTACAGAGAGGAAAAAATCAAGTTTTTGGTCAAAGTTGCTGTAACCAATATGAAAGGAAAGACAATTAAGAGCACAGTTGCAGCCCATGTTTGAATAGGTCAAAAGTCATGGGTAGGTTTAGATTATCAATTGCTCCCTCCGTTTAACTTTACTTGTCCACTATATTATTTTGAGATGTTCAACATTACTTATCCAGTTTATGAAATCAAGAGAGAATTTTATACTTGGTTCCTAATCAATCCTTATCATTAATTATAATCATTTCCTTATTATATTTTTCAAGATACTATATTTATTATATTCAAAGCGTGATTTGGTAAAATTATCCTTACCATTTACTATTTCTTAATCCTTATGTCAAGTCATGAGGGGACACGTAAAAATAAACGGAGGGAGTAGTATATTATTGCAAGTTGTTCACTAATACGCATATACTTCCTCCGTCCAACAATAGTAAAGGATAACGGTATTACGAAGTAGTAAATGATAATAGTAATTTCACCAAATCGTGCTTTGAAAATGGTAAATATAATGTCTTAAAAAAAGTAACAGGAAATGACTATAATTAATGTTAAGATTTAAGTGTAAATTATCTCTGAATTTCATAAAGGGGACAAGTATTGTTGGACATCTCTTATTAGTATAGTGAACAAGTAAAGATGGATGGAGAAAGTAGTGAGCACTTGCTTGATATTCACCTTTCATGTAAAATATTTACCTGTTGTATATCTTCTAAAGCCCAAATAAGTGAGTTTTGTAGACTTCCAAACATAAAGGATTCTAACTGATCTCACAGGTTAAAGAATTCAGATTGCAGTGGATGAAGCTCTGGTTCAGGTCTGAAATTTGGGGATTTCAACCAATTTTCCCCGGTATCTGGGCTAACTATCGGCAGCCTTCAAAGAGGGAAAAAACAAGGAAAGTTACCTGTAATAGGCTACTCGGGGTAGATGTACCATGAGAAATTGCTCCGGACCTCCTTCCATCAAGTTCATAGAGTCGTCCTGCAATTTGACAAGTTTATGCAACTTCTCATCTTCTGTAATGATAGATTAAGGTGCAAATCTAGGTAGTTAAGGTTAATCAAATTGATAAGGTCTTTATGCAGACCATAAAGAGAGAGAGAGAAAGAGAGAGTTACCACCAACACATGTGAAGCAGATGAAATGGGTGTCTACATTTTCAGAAGTCTGCAAAAAGAATGTACCAATTGTTGCACACTATTCATAGACATCGTAAAGTTATATATAATTACATAATATTATGCACTGGATTGTTAAGCTAAGAATCGTCAGTTTCACTATACAAAAGCTGATATAGAGGAGGTTCATGACCTTAAATCACCATAAGAATCACTCTATTCGGATCAACACACTCAAAGTGGTAGAAAAACTGGCCAAAGTTTGACCAAAAGGATGGTTTTGCTATCTTTATAACTAAAGTCTAACCAGAATAACCACTGTGTCCATGTGAAGCAACCAACAAATATAACTGATTTTGAACTAAGATGGCCACAAATTTCCCGATGATTATGTACAACTTAGAAAAGATAATATTTGAACACCACCTTTTCTTCAAACCTAAAACCTTCGTGCTGATTTTTTCCCGTTAAATACACATACTTTATAGAATGAGAGTATCAAAACAATGCTGAATATGGTAAGCTGCAATCACCAGAGACAAAAACAATAAAGGTTGTTTTCTTTATCGATTTCCCAAACCTATTCAACATTTATGATTCTTATGGAGCTACATTGTAATGAATGTACTTTTTCTGCTGTTTCTTTTGCACCAAAAGAGCGCCTACGTAACAAAATCAGTAGCACCAGCTATATAGAGGATAAAAGAACTGTGAACTTAAAGATGCAGCAAATGCAACCATACAAAAGGTTTTCAGTCATCCTCAAAATTCTTTAAATCAGAAAGAGCATCTATTTTGCACCGCACGGTTACAGCAGGCTTAACCTGCCAGCCTACCACCCTCCACTTGCGTGAATCCTTCATCTCACCAAAGAAGGTTTTTAGTCATCCTCAACATTATTCAATAACACCAAAAGATAAAATATTTCATCTGCCACAAATATATAGCAGGTTTAACCCAACCATCTTCCACTTTCCTGAATCATTCTTCTCAACTCAAGACACTAGCTTTTCATAGCTAATATAAGTACCCTCCTCTGGCTTCTTCATTTACTCTTCCCAGATCGTATTTTCTCTTCAGGAAGACAAGTGCATTAAAGGATAACTGAAGCAGGTAATGTGTCATACCTGGCGATAGTATTAGTTGTCTTCATGTTCCAAGTGTACCAAAGGAACAACCAAAACATCACAGTCGAAGTAAGGTACGAGGCGTACTTGAAGATGCTAATCCCTATGGTAAGAGGCTTTTATTTGTCCTCTTAATTAGGTTATCATTCTTATCACCATATTGTCAATATCCTATGAGCAACTACTTGATCATTTTTATCTGATGCAAGTCAGCCCTAAATTGAGTAAAATGCAGGATCAAACCTATATGATGTAACGACTCTCAGCAAGTGCTGCCCTTCAAGTTTGGATTCAACTCAATTGTGCAAAGAGATCCTCAAAAGTGTATTCTTGTTCTTTTTTTCTCCCTTCTTCAAAATCTAAATTAGGTCAGAACTTTAGAGAAGGTCTCTGTAGACTTGATAAAACAATATACATCACTATAACTATGAAACAATATACTCCCATAAAAGCAGCATTACATACCTTTACTCATCCAAAAAGACAGAAAAGCTACGAACAATGTATGAGAATCTTGTGCCACACAGAGAATATGAATTTAACAAAAGGATGTAGAAGGATACAATTTTTTTCAATCAGGTTACTGTCCATTTCAAAGAGCACAAATGAAGTGCATCTACCCATGTCTTGCAAATTTGACACAGGCATATATTAAGGCAAACGAAAGGTGTGATTAACATATTTGGAGATTAGTATTGCACTCAGAAGAGACCAGTCAATCACGGTTGGTGCCACGTCATAAAGATCTCTTCCTTTTCTTTCTTCTCAGAAGAATAATTCAAGATTCTAATATTTACTAAAATACGACAACCACTATTGGCATTATGCATATATTTACCTTCCTATTGAAAATCTTATGCTAAACACCTCCTTACGCATGTGTGGACAGCTTGAATGGTTTCACTTGATTCAAAGAAAAGCAACATATAGAGAAAGAAAAATCCAAGATGAACGTTTAAATTTGTTAACATAGAAGAGAAAATAAGAGTAAACACACATGAAATATCAATTCCAGATATTCGATATAATGAAAATTTTATAGATTATTAACAACTAAATTGAAATTGAGGTGCCGTTGGTCGAATAACAACTAACAAAAGCACTAGTAGGAGGGCCTTCTGTGAGTTATAGCGTAAGCTTGTCAACTTATGAAGACCTTGAGGAAGTATTCTGCAATTCAATTTTTAGTTCAAAATCGAGAGCACAAAAGTGGTGCTTCACACCAACAAAGCAGTCAGTTCTATGAGGTTGGCTTTGCAAATAAACCTAGACTCTTCAGCTGGCATACAAACATATAGGTCGTGGACATGGAGACAGTAAGTTGAAGCAACAGGGCATGACAAGAATTGACCAGAATACTGCAAAGATTTTATACCAGAGCCCCCATCAGCAGAAACTGTCAAAAGCAGAGAAAATTTACATATTCCATAAATCATAGCTTGATAAGGGAAGCAAAGTAATAAAAAGAACAGCAATACTAAAACACAATACTAATTCTAATTATCCAAATATACTTCAATATTATATCTTTACAAGGAAGTTCACGGGTTTCAATAGTACAAGACATTTGTAATGGGTGATTTGACAGCAAAAGCAATAAAAAATCCAATATACAAGATTATTTCTAAAACCACAGGATATGACTGATTAACTGATGTTTCAAAAGTGTATAAGCAATAGAAAATAAGCACGTCACATGTCTAAGATGGTATAACACATCTGTGTCCATAGATTTTCAAACTCAAATCTTTTGTCTTTAATACGGCATCAGTGCGTATTTAAAAGGAACTTCTCAAGAATGACATTTAGCATATCCACGGCTTCATTGTTGGTAATAGAATTATAACTACACTTAAAGAATTTGGTTTTCTTGCAAGAACACTAAAACATTTCTAAAGAGGTCTTCCAGAATTGTATACTATCCTCAGTTGTCTGTTTACCATAACAAAATCTTTTGAACTACATATGAAGTAACTTCTCAGTTGCGGTAATAGAAGTTTTGAATGTCTCAGCAGAATCAGTGTACATGCCCTTTAAAACTAGAAACAAAGTCAAATGTTAATCACACTTTATGCTGGTTCAATTTGCACCATAGATTCATTTCTAAGAAATTAGTTCACCCCAATTCTTTTTTTGTCTGTTTGGTTGGGGGTGGGGTGGGGGGTGTTTAACGAACTTCTTTCTAAAATAAGCGTTCACCATACTTACTTGATTATTAATCACATTAGCACATTTCTAACATAAGAATTTCACTTTCTCTATGTCAAGGGATGCTACTGAGGTAATAAGAATTATCAGACTTAAAACTAGTCAACATGTTAGTATTGCAAATGAACAAGTATATTTTTTCCCTTCAAGAGAACTTTAAAAACCAAACTGGAGTCAAAAGTAAATTTAAGCCATACGAATGGGGAAGATTCCAGACATCGAAAAGCAAGATACAAGTAGCATAAACTTAGATTCTATTGTTTGATGAGAGCACTGAACTTTTGGGGCACTCACTACCAATTTTCGAGTAAATAGGTTCAACAGTAAATCAGACCAGCACTGCCAATAAGTTTCTAATGTAAGAATAAAAAGGTACAGATATCCAACATGTATCTTGTATGCAATATTTATATTTTGTAATGCACTCAGATTCCAATCCACTAAAAGACATTAGAACTTTGATACATCGAAATATTATCTCCTGCCAGCAAAAGTGAAACTGAATCTCTAGCTAGGCCATTTTACATATAGGAAACAACTATAACGTTTTTCCAGCAATAAGAGGTTTAGGAGGGGACAACGACCTAATTTCAGGTGCAGATGTCGGAAAAAGTATGTTGAGTTTATGCATTAAAATATCAGCCCTTGATGGAATCTCATTCAAAAGAAATTGCTGAACAATTGGTTTCTTAAACCAATCCAGGACTGCATCTCCTGGAGCCCTCAAAACAACCTTACTAACCTCGAAGGGTGATTCCACGGAGCTTAACATCTGTGCCACCACAATTTTCAAAGTTGGTCCAGTAACCAGTTTGATCCGCCTAGGGACAACACCATAATATAACATCCGTTTCCTAAACCTATGAAGAGTGTGTACCACTGCTATGAGCGCTGCTCCCACTGACAAGTTTCTAACATCAAGGGACCAGGCAATATGTTGATCAAACACTATAGCCTTGGGGAAAAGCTTGTTTTCATAGGCAACTTTCCATACACAACGAGCACGATTTATTTGTCCCATGAGAACAAGATAGTTAAGGAGAACATTAACAAAATACCTTGAAGCTCCTTCTTCCAGCTCATAATCAATGCCTTGGAAGAATTCCCTTACAAAAGACAGAACTGGCTGTTTCCGCTGCTCTGGCCCAGTAAAGAGCCCACACATGAAATCGTGAGCCTTATGTCTTGTAGCACTCAAGATTGACATTAAATGCCTCTCATTGTTCTCATCTTGGCATCTTATTAAATGGGCTAAAATTGAAGTGTAAAGAATGAGGTCAACTTTGGCAGCAGAGTTCACATACGTTTCAAGGAGAGGCTTTGCTTGCTCGTACAACCCGTTCTTCATGCATGATTCAAAAAGCTGCCGGATAATGAAATTATTTGTCCTGATGGATGATGAACCCATAAACCGTAGCCACCTTAAAGCAAGATCAACAGAACCGTCTTTAATGTAAACCATCAAAACATCACTAGCATTCACATCAACTGAATAACCCATGGCCTTCATTTCCAGTAAAATCTTTGCAGAAACGTCCAAAAGCTTCTTTTTGGCAAGAAGGGTTAGCAAGGCTGTATAAGTACTCAGTCCTGGTCTCAGACCTGCATTTGTCATTGAGTTATACAGCTTCATTGCAGCATCTACATGACCAGAGGCAGCATGCATCTCCAGGAGAGAAGAATAGGTGGACGGAGTGGGCAAAAATCCCGCCTTTTCCATATCTGAGAAGACAGACATTGCAACATCAAGCTTCCCAGATTTTGCATGGGACTCAACAATCATGGTGTACAGCCCATAGTTAGGTCTAAACCCTGATTTTTTCATTTCATCCCAAAGCCTTAGAGCAGTCTCTAGTTTTCCAGCCTTCACAAAAGACTCAATCAAGGATACAAACATAGTGGCAGATGGCCTGAGCCCAAAACCCTGCATTTCAGTGTACACCTTCAGTGATGTGTCCAACCTCCCAGCTTTACCCATTGAATCAACCAGTGAGGCAAAGATCCCAAAACCTGGTCGGAAGTTATTCATCTTCATCTGTTGGAAGAGCTTGAAAGCTGCATCAAGGCGTCCTGACTTAGCTAGACTTGGAATCATTAACTCATAACTCGATGCATCTAATGAACACCCTGCTTTTTCCATGTTCTCATATATCTCAAATGCCTTATATGGCAAACCATTGTTCAAGAACACGGTGATAAGGGAATTGTACGTCCCCGTGTCAACTATGCAACCAGATTCTTGAATTTTCTTAAAACAACAGAATGCTACCTCAAATTTCTCTGCCTTGGCTAGGTACTGAATAACTCGATTATACGCATTAAACAGAGACGATGCCCCATTCTCGCCTGAATCAAGAACCATATCGTCGAAAACCGATTGAATTCCATCAAAATCTCTACTTTGGTTCAATTTATCAAAGAGTGTAATATAACATGCATCATTTGGCTTATACCAAGGTTGTCTCTTTGCCCACCGAAACAAACTTAACGAAGCATCACTATCTTCCATAACTTTCAATGCTTGCATAATATGAGTCATATTTGGTATAAATTGGAGCTTATCCAGTTGGTTCTCCATGTCAGGTCCCCATTTCCACCTTTTCACTATCTCAACAAGCTTTGCCACTGCGGAAGCATTCAGAATAGGCTTCTTCAATCCACCCACCATTACATGGTCATCAAGCCCCGGCTCAACCGACCTTATTCCCTTCCCTGAGTAAATGATATTCCCTGATTCATCCTGATATTCTACATCTTCAGTCCATTCATCAGTGTTCTTCCCAGAACAGTAGTATCTAGAAGAAGAGTAAGGTCCTTTGAGGGTGAAATTACACGACCCAGCAGTGTTCCGAAATTGATGATAATTCCTATAAGTTTCGACCAAGTTCCGTGTTTGTTTCAAGTTTCTATAAAAGAGAAGCATTATACAGGAATGAGACAGAGACCGTGGGGAAAGTTATTAGGGCTCCGGCGAAATTGGGGCAAGGGTTTAGCTCAGTACATATGAGACGGCGGCGTTTCGCAGACGGCCGACTTTCTAAGCTGGTGAACCTGAACCTATTAGAGTAGGTACCAAGAAGTATTCTTCATCGGCGTCGGAGAAAGAAGGTTCCTAAAATGGCACAAAGGGGTCGGGTCGGGGGTCGGGTAAGGTAATCATATTTGTGGGTTTAAAATCAATCAAGCGTACAAAAGAGTAACCTCCAAAATGATTCTTTTGTTAATTTTTTTATTTCAATTTTTTATACGATATATTTAAAATTATAAAATTAACGAACATTTTGATGCTTCCTCTGTTTTAAAAAATTGACCTAATCTAATTTAACTTGACACAGAATTTAAAAAAAAAAAAATCAATCTTATAATTTTAAATCAAAATTATGTTGAATATATCAAAATACCTTTTAGTCTTGTGATCTTAAATATGTCACGTAAAAAATTAAAATTTTACAAAAAAATAGACATGAACCATTCTTTTTTTAAAAAAAAATCATCATTTTGGATTATATTCCAAATATCTTTAATTTTAAATTACAAAATTCAAAAATCTCTTGTTTGCACAAAATTATGAGCAAGTAGCTAGTATGAAAAGCGGATTGCATTCATATCTTTTGTTACGGTAAAATTCTATCCTACAATTTAACACACATATAGATTACTTCTTTCCTGAAGCATAGTTGTTTCCTGTAACCTAAGTTTGCTCTTTGCTTTGGATTGGTGTAACAGTTGTTCGTGTTATGTTATTGATGGTGTTACCCCATTGGTGTATCATGACATCAATTGGTTTAGGAAATCAATTCCTAAGGTGACAACATATTTGACCATATTATGGTTAAGAGTTGGTGAAAACTACCAATTTCCAGCAACTTTTTGTCAAAAGTGTCTTTGGGTTTTATACAACAGAAGCTCAAGCCAAAAGGAGTGGAAATGATTCCGTATCAAAACGTGATGGCACAAGTCCATCTTTTATCTCTTTGTACATTAGAAACTTGAGCGAAAGATCACAGGCCATAGAACTCTCTGCTCATGGAGCATCACCTCTAACTCTCTTTGAAATAGCAATGACGTTGAAGTTCATTGAGTCAGGATTCTTTTGCATCATCTTTTGTATAACTTTGGCGGCATCCTGCAACAATCACGACTTGATATGATGAGAAAAGGATCACAGTAAAGAACAATAGGCTCCACACTACAATCTCGGGAAAGTTTTAGCTAACAAGTGTTATTACCAAATCAATGTTTCATACACGTTCTGACCTCAATCCATCACTAAATTGTAGTGAATTTAATATGGTTAATGGCCCCTCCAAGAACATATTGGAGTATACTGTTCGATTACTTATATCAGCAACCTGAATGAGTGTATCAGATGTGTGTGTTCTAAAGTTACATAACTTCTCTGCAAAAAAAGGTTTTTTTATCATGGACTTGTAAAATGGCAGGTTTGCATCAACGGGGATGTATACGGTCAGCTATTGTCAAACACTTGTTATTGTATTTCTCCCTATCTCAATTGTTCTAGAGATTTTTCAGATAGTCTGTACTTGCTAAATATTTGTTTTTCATGTATGTGTATATCTTCAAAGCCCAGATAGGTGAAAATTGTGCACACTTACAACAAGCAGGTTCCAACTGATCTCACGTGTTAAAGAATTCAGGTTGTGGTGGATAAGGTTCAGATTCAGATGACATCTGGGATTCAGACTGATTTTTCCTCACTGTTTGGTCTACTTTCAGCAACCACTAGGTTTCAAAAACGAAAGAGACGTGGAAGGCTACCTGTAACAGGCTGCTTGGAGTAGATGCACCGTGTGAAATTGGTGTGGACTTCCTTCCATCAAGTTCATAGAGTTGTCCTGCAATGTGTCAAGTTTATGCAACTTTTTGTCTTCCGCAATGATAGCTTAAGGTGCAAATTTAGGAAGTTAATGTTTCATATAGTTGATAACCACTATATAATGCAAGTTATTCAATAATATACAGCTTCAAATTGTATGTTCAATATGCTTAAATTGTGCTCTCACTGCTCTCCATCTGGTCATCCTCAAACATAGGGAAAAGCAAAAAAGTGAGCAAGGCTATTTTTGAGGTTCATAACGTAGAATTGGGTCCTTATTCCATCCAGAGGGAGAGAGAATGTTACCATCAACACATGTGAAGCAGATGAAATGGGTGTCCACATTTACTGGAGCCTGCAAAAAGAATTCACCAGATTGGTGCACACAATTAACAAACATCATAAAATTGAATATGATATGTAGTGCATATAATATACATTAGATTGCTAAGCTAACTGTCACTTCGACTGTACAAAAGCAGATATAGAGGAGGTTCAGGCCTTAAAATTTCATAAGAATCACTCTATTTGGATCCATACACTCAAAGTGGTAGAGAAACTGATCGAAGTTTAGAACAGAAGGATGGTTTTGCTATCTTTATAACCGAAGTTTGTAAAGACTAACAACTATGTTCATGTGAAGCAAAGAGCAAATATTACCACGATCACCACAAATTTGTCTACGACTTTGTTCAACTTAGAGAGAGAAACTATCTGAATGCTTCATTTTCTTCAAGCCTACAATCTTGGTGCTGACATTTTTCAGTTAAATACACATACTTCATAGAACAAGAACAGCACCAAAAACAGTGCAGAATATCGTAAGCTGCAATCACCAGAGACAAAAATGAGAACGTTTTCTTTTATCTATTGCCAAACCAGTTCAACATTTATGATTATGGAGCTACATTACAATGAATATACTTCTTCTGTTATTTCTTTTGCACCAAAAGAACACCTATGTAACAGATTATAGTAGTAACAGGCTAACAACTATATAGAAAAATAAAGAACTGTGAACTTCAGGAGAATAAAGATGCAGCAAACACAAACCATACAGAGAAGGGTGTCAGTCGTCCTCAAAATTCTTTAAATCAAGAAAAGCATTTCTTTTGCATCACTAAGCTATAGCAGGCCTAACCCTACCAGTCTACCACCATCCATTTACGTGAATTCTTATTCTCACCAAAGGAAACTGTTAGCCTTCCTCTAACATTATTCAATAACAGCAAAAGCTATAGATATTTATTTTGTTACAAAACTCCAGCAGGCCTAACCTGCTATCCTTTGCTTTCCTGAATTCTTATTGTCACCACAAGACACTAGCTCTTTGGAGCTAATATCACGTACCCTCCCCTGACTTCTTCATTTACTCGTCCTAGATCATATTTTCTCTTCAGGAAAACGTGTACTAATGAATAACTGAAGCAGGTAATGTCTCATACCTGGCCATAGTATTTTTGTTCTCTTCATGTTCCTAAGGGTATTAAAGGAACAACCAAACATCACAGTCGAAATGAGATACGAGGGATACTTGAAGATGCTAATCCTACCGTAACAGGCTGTTATTTGTGCTCTTATTAGGTTATCATTCTTATCACCATGTTGTAAATATCCTACGATAAACTACTTGATCGATATCTAATCCAAGTCAGCCCTTAATTGAGTTGACTGTAGCATCAAATCTATATGATGTAAACGAGTCTCAGCAAATGCTACCCTTCAAGATTGGATTCCACTCAATTGTGCAAACAGGACTTATCATCAAATTCTATGTGTTGCCTGAATCTAGTCAATTGACCTGAATTCTCAAAGTATTTATTTTTTTCTGCTTATATTTCCAGAATCTAAATCTTAGATCAGAACCTTGGAGAAGTTCTCTGAAGACTGATAAAACAATATACATAACTATAACTATGAAAAAGAGATATTTCCATAAAAGCAGGCACTAAATATCTGTATTCATCCAAAAAGACAGAAAAGCTGCGGAACAATATAATAGAAACTTGTATCAAATGGAGAGCACGAATTTAACAAAGGGACATAGAAGGATATAATCTTTTTCGATCAGGTTATTGTCCATTTCAAAGAATACAAATAAAGTGCTTCTACCCAAGTCTTGCAAATTTGACACAGGTACATTAAGGCAAACAAAGGGTTTGATTGACATATTAGGAGATTATTCCTGTACTCAAAACAGACCAGTCAATCACAGTTCGGGTCACATCATAAAGATCTCTTCCTTTTCTTTCTTCTCAGAGTACTAATTCAAGATTCTAATATTCTTAAAATAAGACACAACCACTAGTGGTATTAGGCATCTTTTTTACCTTCCTGTTGAAAAGCTTAATAAAAGCCTAATCGCCCATGCATACACACTGAACTGTTTCACTTAAATCAAAGAATAAGCAACATATAGAGAAGGAAAAATCCAAAATGATGTTTAAACTTGTTAACATAGAAAGAAATATAAGAGTAATATACATGAAAAATCCAATCCAAAAATAACAGTTAAATTTGTCCATCAAATAACAACTAACAAGAGCAGTAATAGGAGGGCCTCCTTTGAGTTATATGGTAAATTTAAGTATTTAACCTAAGAAGATTTTTTAACCTATGAAGACTTTGAGGAAGTACTGTGCAATTCAATTTTTAGTTCAAAAACTATGAGCAGAAAAGTGGTGCCTCGCATGAACAAAGGCGTCAAGTTCTATGAGATGGGCTTTAAAAATAAACCTAGACTCTTTAGCTTCCATACAAACATATGTCGTGCCTGAGATGGACAAGGCAAGGACATGCATACAATAAGATGAAACTACAGGCAATGACAAGAATTGACCAAAACACTGTAAAAATCTTATATAACAGAGCCTCATCAGCATAATCAGCCAAAAGCAGAGAAAATTTACATATTCCACAACCCATAGCTTGAAAAGAGAGTCAAGTAATAAGAAGATCAACAAAACTAAAACACAATATTAATTCTAGTTATTCACATCTATTTCAATATCACATCACATGCCCATTTGGTTCCCCAGGAAGTTCAGGGGTTCCAATATTACAGAACATGTGTGTGCAAGAAATAGAAAAAAGAAGTGATGTCATGCATCCAACATGGTATAATACATATCTGTGTCCCTAGATTTTCAAGGTCCAACCATTTGTGTTTAATTCGGCAATGGTGTGCACTTAAAAAACGTTTCAAGAATGACATTTAGCTTGAGAATCGCCTGTTGTTGATAACATATCTATAAATACACTTGAAAGAATCTGGGTTTTTGCAAGAACATTAACACATTTCTTTATAAGTTTTCAACCACCTTCTAGAATTGCAGACTATCCTCAGTTGACCGTTTACCATAGAAAAATCTTTTGAACTACATACTGATGAAGTAATTTATCAATTGTGGTAATAATACTACCATGTTTTGAATGTCTCAGCAAAATCAATGTGTGGACCTTGGACATTTTACCTAACTAGAAACAAAGTGAAATGTTATCGCATCTTATGCTGGTTCAATTTGCACCAATAAAATCATTTCCAAGTAATTTGTTCACCTCCTTGTTCAACCAAGTTTATTTTAAAGCTAAGCATACGCCAAATTCATGCTTGTTGATTAATCACATTAGCAACAATTAAAATATAAGAATTTCACTTTCTCTAGGCCAAGGGATATTATTGAGGCACTAAATATTATCAGACTTCAAACTAGTCAAATGGTTACAAATCATACAAGAACAAGTATATTTTTTCCAACAATATGCAACAGGTTTACATGAAAAGAAAACAGATATTTTATGTCTATAATTGCTCACATCTTCAATACATTGTTTTTTTAGAAAAATAAGAACATACGTGAATTCTAACCTCAGTGTCACCAGCAGTAGCTGCTACTGAATGAGCAACTTCCACTTCTTTATCGTTTTGAAGAAATGAAGCACGCTGCATTTTATATGCATGCATAAGAGCTGCGTGAATTCTAGGAAATCGTGTGTCAGTAACCAAGCTGAAACTTAACCAAAATGAATACCTCCGACGGGTCCATGTGTGCAGTTGATTTAAAGAATTTGTCCAAGAATGAACCCTCATCTAGAGTACCAAAAAAAGTATTGGCATCGTGAGATAGAATGGAACAGGAACGGGGCAGGAATCATGTGGAAGTAGACTTATGATGGAGTTGCAAAAGTAAAGAAATTGATGATGGTTTATTTATTAAGACTAGTACGGGAAAATGAGATAATCAACACCATTGGTATGTTCAGCAAACAAGATTAAATAAGGAAACTAAAACTAGATTCTAGGAAGATATGGATATCCTGACCCAAGGGATCTTTACCAACATATCTCTAAATTCTAATGAGGAGGTCCAAATGAACATGAGGGTAGAATATGTCCGACAAACAAATACGGAATATGGTTATGGTATCAAAAATGAAGAAGGTTGAGTTTGCCTTGGAAACTTTTATTCAGTTGGAGACTTGTATACCTGTATTCGGTGAAGTGTGATACAGACTTCTAGTATTAGAGAACTTATAATTCACCTTAAAGTAAAAATTATTTATTGGGATCACGACTTCGACTACCGTAAACAAAAGATGGTATTTAAGTGGACAAAGATAGAGGGACTGACACATTATCCACAACATATCGAACTGTGACCCAACTGCCTCCCTGGAATTTTTTGGTAATTAAAAAATTAATTGGAATGGCACGGATCTGAATATAGTAGAATCAATATAAAAGATTCATAAAGTTGATTCCTTCCAATACAGGCTACAGCTACAGTTGATTGATCAAAAATGTAAAGGTCATTTTCAAATAATATATTCTTGAGAATAAGTAGGGATGAAACCAAGAAACCCAGTCCCTACACTACACATCTCCTGTAGATGATAAATCAAACTGTTAAAATGCAGAAACCAATAAATTAGGTAACTTCCCAATTAAGAAATCCAATGCACGTGTCTTGGTAGTATTCTAAGATAATACATTTGATGCAAACAATAGATATTTACATGATAAGGACCAGTTCATGACATGAAAATAAAATGACCTACCAAGTTTTATCTCTGAGGTAACATTCCCAATAGCATGAAGCAGGCCAATTGTTCCACATGCATTTCCCACTGTTTGTTTCATGAAGTAAACTGTACTGGTGGGGTCCTGCACCTGCATGCAACTTCATGAATAATTCCTAATTTAAAATTATGCAGCAAACAATTATGATACATGTAACAGTAAAACACATACGTTGCAATACCTTTCAGTCAAAGAAAGGGGAGGAAGAGATTGTCAAGGATGCCAAGGAAATATTTTCAGACAAGAGAATGATAACTGATGATTGCATTTATGTGACGGATCTTTGAAATCCAATTTAACAAAAACTTTATCATATTGCAATGTCTACCAACTCATTCAATAATGCATACTACCAGTGGGATGAAATAGTAGCGGATTCAGATAGAACGCCACTTAGAAGAACTGATCAAAGATTGTATAGTGGCAAGAAAAATCAAAATGAGGGTAAGATCAAAGATCCAACTCCTGAGCAGATGCTACATGCGTAGAAAGGAGGCTGAAAGTAACAGAAACCTATTCCTTCACTGTGAGGTGGACTCAGACATATGGAACATGTTTTTTTGCCCAGTTGATCTCAAATGGACCACACCCCTTTCAGTTAAGATTGTTTATGAGAGTTGGAGCCAATGGAAAGTTGACAAAGCCATCAAAAAGACCTAGAACATGGTTCCTGCTATGTATTTTTTGGTGTATGATCTGGTTAGAGAGGAATAAGAGATGTTTTGATTGGGAGCCAATTCCTTTAGGTCTTTTGAAGGCTAGTTGTATTTCTAATCTGTTTGGCTGGTCCAATTTGCATCCTGCAATTAATGCTGAACATCTTTTGGACTTTATTAGCTCTCTAGTTCTAGCTTAGATTGAATTTGTAAAGCCAGCCTGTCTTTTTTTGAAGCTCAATAGCCATATCTTGTAACTCTTGCATCTTCTTGATGCTTTTATTAATATCACTTACTTCATCAAAAAAAAGATGCTGAGAATTTAGGCTCCCCGACATCTAGATAGGAGGTCATGCAAGGCAACTGCCTACTCAGCCAGAAGTAAAGCTTCCAATTAAACTAAAATCTGTCCAAGAGGATTAACGATAGATAATGTTGTATGATGAACTGCATAACAGTGAAGCAGATGCAATGACATTATCAAGTAATAACCCACTCAGAACAGCATATTCAGTATTAAGAGACATCATGACATGGCCAACCAAATAATTGCTACTGGCATAATAACTTATTGCCAGTGTCAAGACGAAATATGAAAAGAAGCAACATGAAGTTCCTGAATCCTGTGAATACAACATTCACCAATAAGAAAAAACAAAGGGTGGTGATGGAAGCTCTGCACTCATAATTAAAAACAAGATGTAACTCATAAAGAAATGGTCACCTTTGTTTCGCTGTCTTGCTGTACTCTTTCTGCTTCACTCTGAAAACACATGGCATGTAATTACTGAACTAACATCAAATTACAAAATTAATCTTATTTCCCTGTTCCAACAGACCTGTGGTGTGAGAGGATAGAGAAATAGAACAGCAAGGACCGGCTTGGGCACCATTCCCAAAAGTTCTTCATCCAACCCATAAACATCATAGCACTCTGCCTCATCCGGTGGAACACCAAGACCCCAAAGGAACTGCTCAATTAAACCCAAAAAAGGAAAAAGCATATAACAAATAGAGTCAATGAATTAGATTATCTCGATTTCCAAAGCTAAGAAACAGCCTCTCTACCTTCTTCCAAGGTACGGGTAAGATCTATGTGTTACACCAGGTATGTGGTTGTAAATTACATTATCTCAATTGACTCTTTGATATGAAGATACAGATTAAAAGCATGCTTCTCAGCCTTAGGACACATTTAAGTTAAAAACTGAACTAAGTAGGTTCTTTTCGGACAAAATAAGGTCAATCAGCTGATCAAGGTGAAAGAAACCAGCCCTAATCATTCCAATTATTGGGTAATTTGCATTTAAGCTGATCAACTCATTAAATGTGATAATTTTTTCATACTGAAATCAATATATTTGGAAATTAATTCAATGAAGTCTAAATTGCAAAAGGAATACAGGAAAAAAATCACCAAATGAATTCAACAACTGTGAATCCTTCATTTTCCGCCAAAAAAAGTTCGAACAGATTAGCGACAAGTAAATAAGATTCCAAAAAAGATTACCTGATTCATGACATCAGGGTTAGCTTCAAGAGGAAGCCATTTATTAGCAATGTCTTCCATGGATTCCTGCAAGCTATTTCTCTCTGTTTTGGATTTGGAAGTAGAGGTAGCGTGTACCGTGGCAACTGTAAAGCGGTCTCTGCTTTATATAGGTTTTGGAAAGATCAAATTTTACTCATTACACGTGTTACTAATAGGAGCTGTAAGGATGGTTTGAGACATAAATTTTGTTAAAAAAATAAAATTTTATATTTTTAAAATAATTTTACATACATGTATAACTATAAATTATTTTATTAAGGCTAAAAAGAAAAAATTAAAATTAATTTGTTTCTTACTATAAAAAGATGACATTATTTTTTGGACAGATTAAAAAGAAATAAATTGAATTGATTTGGTACAATTGCTCAATATCAATTAAGTATTTACCTTTTGTTTTAATTTTCTGTCTAGTACATATGATACTTGTATTAGAATTTGATTAATTTAATTTCTCTACAATCTTTTCTTTTATATTATTTGATTTTTCCTTTAAAAAAAATGCCCCTTTTAATTGGGGAATCATCAAAAATTGGAAACATGCGAATGTGTAGAAATATTAGTATTATAAATATTTCTAGAATGTAGAATATATAATAACATATACATGGCTTAGCTAAATCTTTATGTCCCTATTACATTGTTGTCTCTTGTAATGATGTATTCCCAAGTTGGTTTAAATGTTGCATGTGACATCTGCTTTTTAGGTGATTCAATAGAAGCTAATCTTGACAAGAGAGAAAAAAACAGAGTACTTTGTTACAAGCACAGACACAATGGTTATCACGAGTTCGTTTGGATAAATTTTTGACTTATTTTTAATATATTTTAACTTAAAAAGGAGTTGTTTTTTTTCCTTTAATTTTTATTCACTACAAAAGTGCTTAAAAATTATTGACTGAAATAAGCCAATCCAAACCGGCACTGAGACATGAATCATGATGAATTAGATAACGTATGAATGGAGTAGTTTGTTTTGGTTTTGTATATGAATGGTCAGTTTATCTATTGGGTGTGTTGCGAATGTTTTCATTCACCCTTATACTTTGGTTTTCTCCTCTCAGCAAATGCAGCAAGGCCTTCTATGCGATCTTTTGTGTCTAACAGCTGTTCATAGCAATCCCACTCCAAAGCTAAACCTGATTCTGTATCCAGCTCCAAACCTTTGTCAATGGCACATTTTGCCATCCTTAAAGCAAGCGGACCCTATCACAGAATAAAAGGGGCATCTTTAACAACACTTCATCAAAAGCATAATGGTCGTTCCACTTGGGACTACAAGAGCATATATAGTTAACAGGGGGAAAGGGAAAGGATTGGATTTGGTAGATGCTATCATGTCTTGTCGCACCAGCCTGAGTAGTATTAGGAGAACCTTTTTTGATAAATCAAATTAGGATAGGAAAGCATGTGGAAATTATTATATGTGGCTTTTACTTGTTCTTTTCACTCTGCCTTAGCTCCCTAATGATCCAACTCAAAATCATTTCAATCTATACAGAAACCAGAAATATTTAGAAGCTCATGAAACAAAGAGGTTGTAGGTCACATGAAGAAAACTTATAAAATACATGGAAAAGGAAGAAAAGGGAAAGAACAGAAGCATACAATACTTGTTGGCTATGTGAATTTGCCAGAAAATAGATAAAGTTGAAAAGAAATGTGATGAGAAAACCAAGAAATCCAAAGCAACCAACTACTAGTAATATCAATGATCGCCCGCTGATGAAAAAACAAGATGGGGTAAGAAAAAGACAAACGCAGAAAGAAACCCTGTCACAAAAATGAAGGTGCACAAAGAGGAAAACAAACAAACATAGGATTAGTAAATGCCATTAACTAAGGGTCCAAGGAAGATGATGAAACTCCAACGGAAAGCCTTCATAGCATTCAAAAATGCACAAGAGAAAAGAATGAGCAGCAGCAAACATACTTGGTGGCCTTGAAGAGTGATACCTCATGAAAGGTTAAAAGGATATAAAAAAGTACTCGTGCCATAATTAGTACCTTCTAATGAAACTTTAGATTACTGGCAATTATCTGTGTACAGTACAATGTGGATATCTTTTTTCTACATAGGAAGTGGTGTAGTCATTGTATATTTCTTTTTTTTTTTCTTCATAGTTCCTGACTAAATAGCTATTGAAAATCATGAAGGGTGCCACATAAAGGGTGCTACACGTATAAATACATCAAACATGCTTTATCTCAATAATTAAAGTCTAACCTTCTGATTAATATCCCTAGCAAGTTCAAGTGCCTTGAGACGAGCCTCACCAGAAGGAACGCAGTAATTGACGAGCCCTGCATGACATGTATTTTTCATTCTAAGAACCTGGAAAAGAAAACCATAGGAGAGAGGAGAGCAGAGTACAAAATTCCAGCATAGGCAAAAAAGTTAAAGAGGATCTCATTCTATTCTGCCTAAACCTTGGTGGATACTGTTATCCAGACATCACCTTTATTTTTGTATTAATAAGAGACACAGAGAGAGAAGAGTGGGAGTTGGGAAAGACAAAGGAGACCTGTCTCTTGACAAATGAGCTATGACAAGTCACACACGTACCAATTGATCCAGCATCTTTCCCACTTATCTTTCTTCCAGTAAATATTAGATCTTTCGCAATTGATTTTCCAACCAATCTAGGAAGCCGTTGTGTTCCTCCTGCTCTGAAAAGTACATGCATGGAATAAGAGGTAGCATTAAGAAAACATCTTAGCATGAAGAATATGTAAAGCAACTTCTGAAGTTGGAAACTTATGAATAGTAAAAATGAAGTAACTGCAAGATAGTGGAAATATCCAGCTGATCTGATAAGATTAGAACGTAACACCTCCTTCACCGAATTTAGGATTTTGTAAAAACAAACATATAATGTGTAATTGAGGCATACCCTGGTATTATAGCAAGTCCAGTTTCAGGTAGGCCCATCACTGCATCTTCACCTGAGTACCACATCATCAAACTAGGCAGAAAGAAAGAGAAAATATGAAATAAACTCAGAAGTGCAAGAAGAACGTACTACATATCCGGATATCACAAGACATCGCCATTTCAAGTCCCCCACCCAATGCTATACCCTCAATGGCAGCAATTGTAGGGATACGAAGAGCCTGAGTAAAAGAAATATTCATTCAAAAAGAGAAGAGAAAAGAAAAGAAAAGGATATGTACAACTGGCCCATTTTATGGTTGTTAAAGTAACAAGTGAGAAAGAAGAAATGAGATATACCATGATGTCATGAACCAACAATTCTGAAGCAAGAATTCAGAAGTGTATATAAGCTGATAACCACTTCGTTAAAAGAACTTTTTCTTGAGCTTTAAGACTCTATGATCTTTAATACATTAGAAGAAATAGCATTACAAGTCACATACCTCCAAAAAGGAAAATGTTGATCGCAAAGTGCATACAAAATCCTGGACTTCTGAAAGAATCATAGTTTTTCGCTCCTACATAGCAAATGTCAATCAACTGAAATTAGCGATCATTACATAGAAAACACAGTACGAATAACAAACAGTAGAATACTACTAAGTGCATGAATCAGCATCTGATACCAAAAATATCAGCTTATTCAATCACATTACAAACCAAACCCAAGTCCAATACCCAAAGAGAAAACTGCATCTGCAAAGATGTTTTAAGCCATACAGAGGATGCACTTGCAAATTCCAGAGAGATCAAACAGTGGAGAAACTTATCAACATTGAAAGTTGTGTGCTTGGCAAATGTCTCCTAGCTTGATCTTTAATTGTTTTTCTTATCAACATGTCATGCTATACAAATAAGTGAAAAGTTGTATGTATCACAGATGTCCCCTAGCTTGTGACTTTTATTGATCTTTTTTTATCAACATGTCATGTTATACAAAAAACCAATCTTTTAGAAAACAAAATGACAATATGGAGACAACCCCGAAAACAGCTAACGTTTAATGAGAAAGCAGATTAAAACATTTCTTATCTAAAACTTTGAGCCTTTCATTTTCACAGTTTCAGTGCTTCCCAAAACAGCCTATTAGTTACTTTTTCTTTATTGATCATACTGTAAATAGGATTTATTTTCTTTTCTTTTCTTTTCTTTTTTGATATAGTAAACCCGACCATCCAACTCCCTCCTAGAGACCAACATGGCTTTTCCCAATTGCCTCCTTTAGTGACTTGAACCCACAATTTTCAAGTTGGCACAATCAACTTTTATCTCATCAAACTCCAAACAGATTAGACGAAGTAACAGAAAGAAAAATGTAATATATGCAAGTATGACACCATTCAATATACAACCACATGCCCAGTGTAGGGTCTGGGAGGGTGGTGTATACGCAAACTTACACAAGGTAAAGAGGCCAGATAGACTTTCGGCTCAAGTAAAGCATATCCAAAAAGAACTAGTAAGTAATGCAAATAAGGCAGCGAAGAAGCTATGCCAAAAACAATTAAGAAAAGAAAAAGTAGCAACATCAATATGTATGATAACTGAAGCAAAGGAAATAACAGGACAAAACTCGACTACCTACTAACTTACAACTTTTTGAAAAAACATAGTAACGTAAGGGAAACTGTTGTACCTTCAAATCAGCTCCAGCACAAAACACTTTAGGAACCGAACTGCAGATCATCAAAACATTTGCTGATCGTTCATTACTCACAGCTTCAAACGCTAGCTGCAATCCTCTAAGCATATCCTTCCCAATAGCATTTCTCGTCTCGGGCCTATCCAATTTAACCTCCAAAATCCCTGTAATTAACCCACCAAGCCTCTATAACCAAAAAAAAAAAAAGTTGTTCGATTCCACAATTAGATACAAAAGAAGTAATCAAGCACAATTACCGGTATCGGAATCGGAGAGTCTTTCCAATTTGACGGATTGAGAAGCCGACTGTAAGATTAGAGTTCTATGACTCTGAAACTGCCATTTTTGTACTCCATAGCTGGAGAAGTATGAGTAAGAGTAGGAATAGGGTTTTGATCGCTTCAAGCATTGTTCTCCGATGGACTTAGCTATGGCTACAAATGAAACTATCATTGCCGGAGAAATTTATCGATTATCAGCTTCTCGATTGTTTAACAAAAAAATTATGTTTGAATAAAATTTCATTTCTTCTCTTTTATTATATACTAATTAATTCCAATTGATATTATCACATTAAATGATAAGATTTAAGAAATTATTGTTGGAAAAACAATTTTGATGTGTTAAAAAGAAATGCTATATATTATATCTATTAATGAAAATTTTAATATATTCTTAAATTGTTGGATTTTGAAATAATTCTAATAATACGTAAATTATTTTAAGTAACATTTAAGGGGTTAACTTATAAACAGATATGTAAACTTATTCTCACCTAAACTATGACAATGTTTCTAATAGTCAACTGTTAAGATTTGATTCCATTAAATATTTTTATCCTACTTACACTCTCTACAATCCTGTTTAAGAGTTAAGTCTATTTCTAATAACTATTGAATATCCTTAAATAGTCTTATTGACAATTATCTTTAATACCAATTCTAACTTCCCCATCTTTGGCTTCTTTATTGTCATTACTCATCCTCATTTGCTCTTTGCTCTTTGCTCATTATCAATTAATCTCATTTTTAATCACACCTTTGGTTTATGGAATTCCATATTAATTTTTATTGATGAAATGTTTTTAAGAACAATGATAGTAACATGCTTTACTGTCAAACTATTATTTTTTTTTGAATTTTCTAAATTATTTTTATATAAAAATATTGTATTTTACATATTTTAAAATCAATATAAAATAATAAAGTAACATATGTAAGGTGGCATCTCTATCCAAAAGGTAAAGATTGACAGACTTCATTTTGCCTTTGTCCATTTATTAAATGATATTTTGACCTGCCTAACTAAATTGTATGTGTTTGGATAGTCTTGAAACCAATCATAGAGCCCCCCAAGTGAGACTTAAAGAGGTATATTTGTTAGGGATGCAGAGTAGCATAATGGGATTACGTTATTTGAATTCTTTGAAAATATTATCGAATAATATATGCATACTAAATTTTTAGATAGTACATTTTTAAAGTTTCTCAATAACACAATTTAAAAATACTCGATTATGTAACAAGAGGATATTTACTTTTTTTTATGACTCAAAAAGTAATTTTCTTATATTGTAGAGTCATTTTACTTGTGTTTTCTTTTTTTTCACTTTTTTCCTTTTACATCATACTATAAATGAATCAACATATATGATTTCTTTTTTATAATCACTTATTCTAACTAGCACTAACTATCATAAATACGTCGATATATATATATATGACGTTTTAACTATAGGATTGAAATATCATTGAATTCTTTAATCAAAAAATGCTGCTTCTTCTTTTTCAGCTTGGGTAGATCAAAACATAAGTTAAGATCATTCTTATGTCATTCATAAACAAACAACATTTAAAAATGTTTTTCCAACAAAACGTCATTTAAACTTCAACTTCACAAAAAGTTGATCAAGAATGCCTTGGACACAAGCTATTTGCTCATACTCACAATTGAAATCCTGAAAGTTGTTACTAAATTCCTCAAATTCTTTGTCATAATCATAACAATGTAAAATTTGACTTCTTATTTATACTTGTTTATATGTTGACTCTCTTTTATAAAAATCTTAATTCCAACCTGAGGTTCATAGACATACCTAGATTGGCATTTATTAGAGCTCCCATTAGCTAAAACAACAAAATTATAAAATTTTATATCTGATACATACAACCACAAAAATCATGAAATTGGAAGAGAAGAAAAGAAAGGCAATCAAACCAGTTCTCAATGCTCAATTGGATTTTAGAAAGAGAATCACAGTAAAGAAAAAAAAAAACAGTAACATGACTTTATTACTAAATTCCATTACTAATAACAATTAATCTCAATTTATATTACAACTACCAATTATAATTTTTAGGAAATAATTACTTAATAAATCAATAAGTAAAACAAAATGTTTGTTTTTTTAAAAAGGAAAAGGGGTTAAAAATATGCTTCAACTATTAAAAATGGAGCAAATATACTTTTCGTTTGAGTTTAAATACAAAATAAGGAAAAAGTGGGGGGAAAATTCAGAAATATTTTAAAATATTATCTTTGGCATTAGGAAAAATGTAGCAAACAATAAAGTGATCATATGACAATTGACATGATCACAGATCAAATATTTAGCGAATTTATAAAAGTGATGGTCAGATTAAGCTCAACAGGTTTCGTGGTGTAGTTGGTTATCACGTCAGTCTAACACACTGAAGGTCTCCGGTTCGAGTCCGGGCGAAGCCATAGTATTTTTAAAATTAATTTTTTGTGAGTGAAATTTATGATTATTATTTAGGGTGCATAGGAATTGAGTTTTTTTAAAAAAAAAATTCCATAAAATACTTGTACAAATATAGTAATTAATTTATTCTTTAAATATTTACATTTGTATAAATATAGTAATTAATTTACTCTTTAAATATTTATACTCATACAAATATAGTAATTAATTTATTCTTTAAATATTTTTCTAATCCTATCAAAAATAAGAAGCATCTAGAATTATATTTTTTTGAATTTAAGGTTGAAGTTTATTTAAATTATTGTCCAATCTTACTAGGAATCATGACTACTATAATAACATATTACATAGTGAGACTGTTTCAAAAAATTCTCGTCTCAAAATTAAATTTTATAAGTAGAAGACACCAATCACCACTAGTGATTGAGAATGAAGTATTCTCACGTATCAACTAGATATAAGGAATTTATTGATGGCAACAGCTTTGCCCCTAACTCTCCTCGTAGTCAAAAGAAGGTGCCACAGTTCAACCCACGTAAAAGGTACATATTTTCTTGGATTAGAAACTGGATCAATGAGCTGTGGATGGCATTCAATTGTTGCACTGCTTGTCTGCTTGTTAAATTCATGAAATATGCCATTGATAGCCTCTGCTTCTCCCTATTCACCACTGTCCTGTGTATAACACTCTTTTAACCTTCCATTCGTTCAAGCCTGCTACAAATTTAAGGGGTCCTTTGGCGTGAGGGATAAAAATAAAATAATGAAGGGATAAAATTTGGTTCTTGCTAGGTTGTCTAGTTTGGGATAACTTATTCCACCATTAACTTATCCAGGATAACTAATTCAGAATAACTAATCTCGGATAAGTTGTTCCCAACCAAATAACCTCTAACTAATCCCAGGATAATTAAAGGTTTAATAATTACTCAATATACAAAAAAAAAAAAAGGTCTGTTTGGTATGACATGCTTCAGATAATTTTCTGAGTGCTAAAGATAGGTTATATGGCATTAATAGCTGAGATAGTTGTAAGGAAAATAACTTCCATCCATCATGAGGGGAAGTCATTTTCCCCTTTTGATAAAAATGTTTCCCTTGTAGAACATGTTCTGTTAAACTTAACATCATCAAATGATTTCCATAATTCCAAACATTTTAAAAAAAATGCAGCCTGATCATGTAGTATTTGCCATGATTTCTTCTTTTTGATTTTTAGCGAAAGGAGTGAATGACCTCAAGGGTGTCACCAATAGTCCAATATTGATGACAAATGAATTAGGAAGTGGCCTAACTCCAATCCATTATTTCTCATTCTTGAGGACTTGAAGGCCACCAACCTGATCTTGATACATTATGGTTAAGGTTTGGGGGTCTGATCAGGAGAGGACAAGGAGGATATCTGCTTATTCTAAAAATAGTAGCCTCCTTTTCTTCAAAGTTCTTGCTGAAGAAGTCATGGCCAAGGCCTAGTCCATGAGCCAACATATCATATCCATTATGATCATTCCAAGCTTGTCTATCTCTTCCATGTACTCTATCATTGCATTGTTGTTTAATTTATCATAGTTAAATACAGCATATTTGGAAAAATTACGTAAATTGAAGTGTACTTTTTCTAACAACTTAATCTTAGATGAAGTGGTCACACAATTTAACATGATATTAATTAGACATCCAGGTCTTGAGTTCAAATCTTAGTTCTCATTGCCACCCTTTATCAGAAAAAGAGTTTTATGTGTGCTTAGCTAGGGATGGGTATAACCCTTCTTAGCTCATCCCAACAATTTTCAACATGAAGCATATAGAGAAACATTAAAGGTTGAAGCCGTCAAATTTAAATCTTGAATTCGTCTCTGTGCCTAACCCATCAAAATGAACCAAGCTCGCACAGTAAGGGATGTATTGAAGATATAATTTGTTGTATTGTGTACCTAAATGAGTGGTATTGGTCACCATAGGCCTTTTTTGCGAATTGGACTACCATTTCAGGTGACTGCAGCAGCTGCAAGATTTCAGCCCAAGCCAAGTTCTTCTCATACTCAGGATTTGAGGTGTAACACCCCAATGGCAAGCTTGATGTTTTGCCACCTTTGAGCTTTTGTTCCATGGGAAGATCAAAAAGCTTGTGCAAGCAACAGGTAAAATTCTCAACAATCTCACTAGGCACTGCATGATCCACAAGCTTAAAGAATCCCCATTTTTTGCATGCTTTCACCATGGCAGATATTTTCGTAAAGTTCTTGATTATTGTTCCAAATAAAATCATTAAGACTAATCACTTAAATATCTTGAATTACATCTCTGAAATTGCAGGCCATTCGTCCTCAGACCATATGAAATTCTTGACTTGCATTCTCTTGCCATTCATTGAAAGTGTCTCAACATGCTCTCCTTCAATTCCAGGTGCCATTGTTAGACTAAGAGATTTTTTACTTAATGTGTTCTGTATATGCAGTCTTCTTTGGCTTTGCTACTTAGTGTATGCATAATACAGCCATGTGTCTTTTTCGAGATTTAAGAAAATGGTATATCTTGTGCATTGTTGAGGCTTTTGTTTTCTTGTTGTTGCCACCAATGTACCATAGGGAAGATCTCTAGGATTCTTTGGCACTAAGTTACTTTGGAAAACATTCATTATTCAAGACATGTAAATAAATTCATGTTAAGCAAACAAACCTCTATTGAATCTCAATAAATAGAATGGAACAGAAAAAGAAGGGTGGGATGGGTGGGGGGTGGGGTTGTTGAGGATAACATGAGCATAACAATGATCTTGAAATTGAGGTACATCTGGAGTACAACTGCAACAAAATAGTATGTAGGCATGACCTGTGATGTGTTAATGACTAACTAAAATATCTTTTCTAAATTTGAAATCCTTATCATAAATATAGGAACTATAGTGCTTTGGAAATGCAATTCAATTATCAGTTTTTGTCCTGCTGATGAGATGCTTCAATATTCTACTCAAAGGGCCTTAGCTCTTCACATTTCTTCGCGGAACTCCGTGTCTCTATGGCTGCAACAACAAATATCATGCCTCAGTTCCAAATGAGTTGCAGTCGGTTCTATGAATCCTTAGTATCTGTTCCACGCCATTTACGCAAATTAGGCATATAATATTTTTTGGTTAGGATGGAGGAGGATCAATTAGGTTGAAAAAAACCCTCGAGAATTAGCTTCATATTATCCTACCCAAAGCAGATGGAAGGAGGTCTTTTTGCAATCTCTTTGAATCATGGAACATCAACGTATTGTGCAATTTTATCTCTTTTGGTAGTGGAGAGCTAATGAGACGAAAACCATAATTCTCTATCCAGGTCCCTATGCGTTCTGATACTGATGGAATTACCAGCTTTTCTACCTGTAGATAGCAAAGAATCTGCAACCAATAGGATGATCAGCAAAAGTAGTTATAAGAATTAACAAAAGAATTTAACTTCTGTACACAGTGTAAAAGTTAGGTCACGTGAAAGATAATTATAGGCAACCGGTCATTAATAATAAGGTTAGTGACCTCAAAAATCAGAAGTATATGTAGTGTAAAATTGAGATGATATTCTTACTGATTCAATTGCAACCATTAGCTTTCTGCACATTCCGTTTCTCCTATGTTCCTTATTTGTCATGATGAAGGGCATTTCAGCAAAGTTTGTTCCATGAATCCTTTGATATATTAACTAGATGATAAGCATTAAAAGAACACATACTTATGACTGATGTTGAAGCTGGTTTAAGAGGGGTATATACCTTATGGTTGCTGCAGTAATGATCTCTTCATCCTTTTCTAAAACAGCTGTGTAAAAGCCCCTAAAATTCACCCTGTTGAAATTTGACCTGCAAGAAGTTTTCATTAGGAAATAAAGAGAGTTCACATTTTTATTATTCGTGTAATAGAGATGGTAGATTACCCACAGTTGTAGACCACACTTTTCACGACATCAATTCTAGTATGCCTGTCTATAATTTGCTCGAACAATCTTCCATAAGTCGTTGTGCCACGGCTAGCTTAGAGTGGCACACAGTTCTTTGATATGGTCTCTTATATTAATGCCAGAGCCATCATCTGTGTTCTGAAGAAGTGTCCGTTTGTAGCCTCTATCGAGCTCTCTTTCAACACCAAGAATGTGCCCCTCCAGTGTATCATAGATCTTCACATTTATAATTCAATTCAAAAGCATCTTAGTTATCATTCGTAGTAGCTAATAAACCTATAAATAAGTACAAGGTCAATGTGTATTTCTAAGCCTAATGGAGAGACAGTAAACATTATTTGATTTCTTCTCATCTGCCTAAGTCTAACAGGACAGAGTAATCCGCTATTTGTGTGAGGAGTAATCAAGATATACACAAACTGACATAGACACCACCGTTATAGGAAAATAAGCGATTTTCAAAAGTACAAATCTTACCACTCTGCTACAAAGAAAGAAACATTAAAATTAACTGCTTTAGGATATGTTTATTACCTTATTGCAGATAGGGTCACAAAATATGCCTTGTGGGGTGCTATTTATGTCTATACTGACTGGTTCTCTGGCTAGATGGCACTCCCAGTGATCTGTACAATAGGGAAAAAATGTACTGTCTAAAATTGCAATTCCTAGAGGGTAAGAGTTTGCCCTTTACACCATAGAACAACAAAATCAAAAGGGTACACACAAAAACCAGAAATAACCTATGTTTACTTACTTTTTTTCTCACATTGAAGACATTTTAGCATATAGTCATTTTCATAAGCAGGATCACCACAGAATTTGCATACACAAAATGCACAATACCATGAACCATTAGGAACCTCCTGCAATTAGAAATTCCACAATTTATCAGGGTCAACATGATTTAACCCAATTAAAGATAACTATGTAGTAGCACCCAAGGGTGTGGCCTAGTGGTCAATGAAGTGAGTTGGTAACCATGAGGTCTTAGGTTCAAATTTCAGCAGAGACAAATCCTAGGTGATTTCTTTTACTTGTTACCTGCTGCCTACCTGTTGCCGATTGCTGGGTGGGAGATGAGAGGTGGGAGGTGGCAGGTATCCCGAGGCATTAGTCAAGGTGTGCGAAAGCTGGCCCGGACACTACAATTATTGAAAGGAAAAAAGAAGATAACTATGTAGTAAAAGGGAGCCTTGTCGCAATGATTAGAGCTGGTGTCTCACGGGTTCAAATTGCAGAAATGCAACGTTAGCATTGCATACAATAGATCCAAGGTGATCCAGCCCTTTCCGTATCCTGCACATAGCAAGAGCTTAGTGCAGGCTGTGTACAATATGTGATCCAACTCTTTCCCATTTGCTATACATAGCAGGAGCTTAGTTCATGAGGCTGATGTTTAAAGATAACTATATAGTGAAATAGTGAAAATGTTCGAATTATCACCTTCATTCCCAAGCACTTCTCATGATGGTAAGTAGAACTGCATTTGTCACAGCACATTAGGTCCCCTCCATCAGCACAAATCATGCAAGCGTCATCGTACGAGTCACTAGCTTCATTGCTTGTTTCAATTAAGTTAAATCGGTGAAATTTACTTTCTTCTGGTAGATTCCAAGCTTGAATCATGGAAGACAAGAGAGAAGAACATGTTTCAGCAATGAAAACTTTCTCATAGTGTTTGCTATATGTTCCTCCAGAATGCTTATAAAAGTCTCCTACTGTAAAAACATTATAGCAACAAGAACATAGTATGCCTTCCTTTTTTATCTTCCCCTGTTTTCTTCTTGTCTCCCCTTCTATGACAAAAACTTCTGCATTTTCTTGAATTACATCACAATCTATAAGCCATGAAAGTATTGTTGCTCTTCTCCATGTTTGGCCATTTTCTTTCTTTTTTCTACTTTTTCCTGCTCTTTTTCTCCTGCCCCATGTATTCTTTTTCTTACTAAAAACAGAAGAATCTTGCTTATCCTCTGCTGAAGATGGTTCATCTTTAACAATTTCCAGTTTTGCATGCTGCTCTTTCTTTGAATGGCGATTTCGTTTCCTGCTTCTCCCCATTGGAGAAGTTTCAAGATCTGTGTCATCTTCAGTGAGATATCCTTTTATGGGGTTAGCCCAAAACTCTTCCTTAGCTTTTTTCTCAGGTAATTTTGCACCATACTGCAAGTCACTCATGCTGTATGAAGATTCTGAACTCCAAGAACTAGAACTGCTTCTCTGTTTCTTCTGTTTTCTTGATCTTCCAGCCATTTTTACAATCATAAAACAAGCTCTTTTGACTTTTTTCTTTGTTGTTTTATCCTACTGCATTTGACATGAAACAAATGGTGATAAACTCATAAAAAGGTCAATAACAGGTGTGTACAAACTTTTCCAGAAGAAGAATATGCATGCATAAAACATAATAAATGAGTGATTCGTTACTCTTTACACAATGATTCTTGGTTTTTAATGCAATTGATGCTAATTTTTTTTGTAATGGTAACTGAAGAGGTGGAAAAGGGGGAGTAAATTTCCTTATCAAATGACATTATTCTAAGTGTCAGCTGGTTAATACAGTTTTGCAAAATTGGAATACCAAGTTTATATCTTAAGTTTGTATGTTCTATAATTTCTAAAATTCTAATTAGGTTTGGGGAAATATATCAAATAATTAAATTGGTTACACTTGTTTCTTATTTAGATTCATTTTGTTGCCTGGGGACTTGAAAAGTGCTCCAAAAATCTATTGGCATGTTTGGGAACTATGGTGGGATTATTAGATGGTGTGTTATACGGTATAAACAACAATGTTGAATCAAGCCGTCTTTTACCTTGAAAGAATTCACACGCGGCCGCCAGCTTTTCCAAAATAAGGGTTATACAACAATGTTGAATCAGATAGCCTTTTGCTTTGATAGAATTCACACACAACCACTAGCTTTTTCAAAATAAGGATGCTATGGTATAAACAACAATATCGTATCAGGCTGCTTTTTCCTTCGATAGAATTCACACTCGGGCACTAGCTTTCCAAAATAAGAAGAGATTTGTTGCTTACTGCTCACAAAAACCTCGACCTATCAATAGTCAAGTTGTTCACCCATCTTTCAGATCTCCTTTCCTTCTATTCATCCATCTCATGAGTACACCAAATGATTACTCTTAGTTCTTTTCCCGTCTTGAAAATTAGAGAATGGAAAATGTCGACTCCTGTAGTGTTTGGAGCGGCATCTCCTGTATCAAGTACCTATAAAGGTGTGGATAAAGGAGATGCTCATGTTCTAATGTAACCCTAAATCCAATAGTTTCGACGATTACGAAAAATTTCAAATGGTACAAGTGAGAGAATTAAAGTGTTGTCTATATTAAATTTTCACAAGTTAACATCATGAGAATTTCATTTATTATTGAATTAAAAGTGCTTAATATTTTGTTGATATAATAGGCAAAATGTTATTTTAATAAATAAATGAAGCATAACATCTAAAGTTAATAATAATTTTATTAATGAAAATCACTTTTAATTCAATAATAAATAAAATTCTCATGATGTTAACTTGTAATAATTTAATATAGACAACACTCTAATTCTCTCACTTGTACCATTTGAAATTTTTCGTAATCATCGTAACTATTGAATTTAGGGTTACATTAGAACATGGGCATCCCCTTTATTCACACTTTCACGGGTACTTGATACAGGAGATGCCGCTCTAGACGCTACAAATGTCGACCTTTTACGGTCTCTAATTTTCAAGACAGGCAAAGAACTGATAGTAAACAATTGGTGTATTTATGAGATGGATGAATAATAGGAAAGTAGATCTGAAAGATGGGTGAACAACTTGACTATGGATAGGGCGAGGTTTTTGCAAGCAGTAAGCAACAAATATCTTCTTATTTTGGAAAGCTGGTGGCCGAGTGTGAATTCTATCAAAGCAACTTGATTCGACATTGTTGTTTATACCATGACATCCTTATTTTGGAAAAGTAGGTGGTTGTGTGTGAATTCTATCAAAGCAAAAGGCGGTCTGATTCGACATTGTTGTTTATACCATATAACCCTTATTTTGGAAAAGCTAGTGGCCACGTGTGAATTCGTTCAAGGTAAAAGACATCTTGATTCGACATTGTTGTTTATACCGTGTAACACACAATCTAATAGTTCCCAAACATGCCATTAGATTTTTGGAGCACTTTTCAAGTCCCCAGGCAACAAAACTAATTAAAATAGAGAAACAAGTGTAACCAATTTAATTATTTGATATATTTCCCCAAACCTAATTAAAATTTTAGAAATAATAGAACATACAAACTTAAGATATAAACTTGGTATGCCAATTTTGCGAAAATGTATTAACCAGCTGCCACTTATAATAATGTCATTTGATAAGGAAATCCACTCTCCCTCTTACCATCTCTTCAGTTACCATTACAAAAAAAAATTAGCATCAATTGTGTTACAAACCAAGAATCATTGTGTAAAGAGTAACAAATCACTCATTTATTATGTTTTATGCATGCATTTCTTCATCCGGAAAAGTTTGTACACAACTGTTGTTTGAACTTTTTATTAGTTTATCACCATTTGTTTCATTGTCAAAAGCAGGAGAACCAAAAAAAAAGTCAAAAGAGCTTCTTTTATGATTGTAAACATGGCTGGAAGATCAAGAAAACTGAAGAAACAGAGTAGCAGTTCTAGTTCTTGGAGTTCAGAATCTTCATATAGCATGAGTGACTTGCAGTATGGTGCAACATTACCTGAGAAAAAAGCTAAGAGTTTTGGGCTAACCCCATAAAAGGCTACCTCACTTAGATGACACAAATCTTGAAACTTCTCCAATGGGGAGAAGCAGGAAACGAAATCGCCATTCATAGAAAGAGTAGCATGCAAAACTGGAAATTGTTGAAGATGAACCATCTTCAGCCGAAGATAAGCAAGATTCCTCAGTTTTAAGTAAGAAAAAGAATACATGGGGCAGGAGAAGAAGAGCAGGAAAAAGTAGAAAATGGCCAAACACAGAGAAGAGCAACAATACTTTCATGGATTCTGATGTAATTCAAGAAAATGCACTAGTTCTTGTCATAGAAGGGAAGATAAGAAAAGAACAGGGGAAAATAAAAAAGGAACGCGTACTATGTTCTTGTTGCTATAATGTTTTTACAGTAGGAGACTTCTATAAGCATGTTGGAGGAACAGGTAGCAAACATTACGAGAAAGTTTTCATTGCTGAAACATGTTCTTCTCTCTTGTCTTCCATGATTCAAGCTTGGAATCTACCAGAAGAAAGTAAATTTCATCGATTTAAGTAAATTGAAACAAGCAATGAAGCTAGTGACTTGTACGATGATGCTTGCATGATTTGTGCTGATGGAGGGGACCTAATGTGCTGTGACAAATGCAGTTCTACTAATCATCATGAGAAGTGCTTGGGAATGAAGGTGATAATTCAAACATTTTCACTATATAGTTATCTTTAAACATCAGCCTCATGCACTAAGCTCCTACTATGTGTAGCAAATGAGAAAGAGTTGGAGCACATATTGTACACAGCCTGCAGTAAGCTCCTGCTATGTGCATATGACACCAGCCCTTATCTTGCAACAAGGCTCCCTTTTACTACATAGTTATCTTCTTTTTTCTTTCAATAATTGTAGTGTGCGGGCTAGCTTTCGCATACCTTGACTAATGCCTCGGGATACCTCCCACCCAGCAATAGGTAACTTTGTCCACCAAGGTTAGGACTGATGGGAAGAAATCACCTAGGATTTGTCTCTATTGGAATTTGAACCTAAGACCTCATGGTTATCAACTCACTTCATTGATCACTAGGCCACACCCTTGGGTGCTACTACATAGTCATCTTTAATTGGGTTAAATCATGTTGACACTGATAAGTTGTGGAATTTCTAATCGCAGGTAGTTCATGGTATTGTGTATGCAAATTCTGTGGCGATCTTGCTTATGAAAATGACTATATGCTAAAATATCTGCAATGTAAGTAAATATAGTCTATTTCTGGTTTTTGTGTGTACCCTTTGGAGTTTGTTGTTCTATGATGTAAAATGCAAACTCTTACCCTCTAGGAATTGCAATTTTAGACGGTACATTTTTTTCCTATTGTACAGATCACTGGGAGTGCCATCTAGCTAGAGAACCAGTCAGTATAGAGCCCCCAAGTATGACTTAAAGAGGTATGTTGTTGGGAATGCGGTAGCATAATGAGAATATTTTATTTGAACTCTTCAAAAATATCATCGAAAGATATATGTATATTGATTCTTATTTTTCAAGAGACTTAATAACATAATTTAAAAACACTCTATTACCTAACAAGAGGATATTTACTCTTTTTTTATGACTCAAAAATTAATTTAGCAGTTGAATGCACTCTCAAATTGACTTTATCACTAAACTTCATTACTAATCTCAATTAGTATTACAACTATCAATGATAAATTCTAGGAAATAATTACTTAATAAAGATAAAATCAATAAGTAAAACAAAATGTTAATTTTTTTAATAAGGGTCAAAAATATCCTTTAACTATTGAAAGTGAAGCAAATATACCCTCCTTTTTGAGTTTAGGTGCAAAATTACCCTCGCCGTAATCTAATAGGCTCAAAAATACCCTTGACTTGACTAACGAAGAAAAAAAGAGAAAAAGTCAGAATATTTTAAAATATTGTTTTTGGCATTAGGAAAAATGTAGCAAACAATTAAGTGGAACTTTTTTCCTTTCTAAAATAACATCACAATTCACATGATCATATTGAGCATTTAAAATTCATAAAAATGGTGATATTCAGTTATTACGTTTGATTACAAGATTAGGTACAACAGGTTTCGTGGTGTAGTTGGTTATCACGTCAGTCTAACACATTGAAGGTCTCCGGTTCGAGTCTGGGCGAAGCCACAGTATTTTTTAAAATTAATTTTTTGTGATTGAAATTTATGATTATTATTTAGGGTGCAGGGGAATCGGATTTGTGTTCGATTTTTAAATCAAGTCAAACTTATAAAACTTGAATTTTTTAATCTCGAATATTTTAAGATTTTTTCAGTAAAGTACTCGTACAAATACAACAACAACAACATACCCAGTGAAATCCCACAAGTGGGGTCTGGGGAGGGTAAGATGTACGCAGACCTTACCACTACCACATAGGTAGAGAGGCTGTTTCCTGAAAACCCTCGTCACAAAAACCCATCAGCAGAACACGCTAGATACGATACACAGGCAAAAAGAGAAGAGCACATAATAATACCTAGATACAAGATAGTAAACATATAAAGGCAGATAAATAACATATAAAAGACAGACAATTACCACTCCTTCCTATCCTCCCTATTAGTCTGCTACTCTAATTCTCGACCTCCACTCCTTCCTATCTAAGGTCATGTCCTTGGTGAGATCAAGTTTCACCATATCGTTTCTAATCACCTCCCCCCAATACTTTTTTGGTCTACCTCTACCCCTACGTATAGCTCCCAAATCTAATCTCTCACACCTTCTAACAGGGGCATCAGTACTCCTTCTCTGTACATGTCCAAACCATCGCAGTCTCGCTTCCCTCATCTTGTCAGCTACAGGGGCCACCTCTAGCTTCTCCCTAATGACCTCGTTCCTACTCGTACAAATATATAATTTATTTAGTCTTTGAATATTTCTCTAATCCTATCAAAATACAACTATCTTAGGTGTTTTTTTATAAAAAAAAAACACAAAATATGATATGATTGATGATACTACAATGTTTAACAAAAAGTAATAATGAAATCGCATAAATAAATATTGCAAATAAATAAATCATAATGAAAAGATCATAATTTAGAAGTACTAAATCATACTGAAATAAGTCAAACAAGTATTAATTATTTGACCAAACAATAAAGAAAAATTAAAATTAAATTATGCATTTTAATTATCTAAATCAACATAAATTACTGAGCAAATATTCAATATTATTGTTATTTTTAGTATTGAATTATTTGTTTTGTTTTGTTAGAATCAGTATAAATTTGATTTGAGTTTTATTTGAGTTACTAATATCTATAGATTATAACTTTTATTAGATCATTCAAAATTATAAGTCAAACTTGAAATAATATGTTTAAATATAAAAACAATGAAAAAGTATAAGAAATATTTATAAATTATATCAAAGTAAATACTTTTATGTATAAAATAAATTTTTAAAACTATATATATAATGTTGGATTGATTTGTTTTCGAATTGACTTTTTAAAGTTAATTCAAACAAACCCAAGTATAATCGTATTCTTTTTTCAATATCAAATTAAGTTAAATCAAATCATTAATTAGATTATTATTATTTTTTTCAATTTATGATTTGATGCGATTTTAGAAAATATGAGTCGATAAGTTAGAGTAAGCAATATTTTTTTGACCTTTTTTATGGTAATCAGGAAGTAAATGATATTAAGAAAATTCAATTGTGCTAATTGTTGCCCTTTAGCTAAATTTGTTGTTTAATAGTTGCATGTTTAACATTCAATTAGAATAAATCTCAATGCAATAATCAATAGATTGATTTTATCTCAAAGGATGAATTTTTAAATAAATTGTTTCAAGTGATATTAGAGAGGAGGAGAATAAATAAAAGCATGTTTCGATAAAGGTGTGAAAGAGATTATTCAAGAAGATCTTCTAAGTGTTGACATATTTGCATATCATAATCCCGTATATTATTAGTTATTTTCTCCATTCTCTTTTACTTGTCTACTTTGAACTTTTACATTAATATGAGTATTAAATTCAATTCGAGAAAGGGTCACACTCCAAGAGTGTGATGTAGATAACCTACCATAATACAAGCATTAGTGCTTAAGGTTAGTTAGTAACAGCAACACGCATTGGAAGGGTGTCAATTGACACTCCTCCAGGATAAACTTATATATTTGAGCAAGATTAAATAAAATTCTATGTATATATACCATATACTAACTCCTCTTGACTTCTTAGGATTTTTTTTTTTAACATCTTTTAGTGAAAATCTAGGCTCCTCTACTATCTATTTCTTGAATTCGTAACCTATAAGTCACACAAAGATATTTTTAATAATTCACATCGATCATTTACAAAAGGGAAATTATATTGTTTTCTATGTAATTATTTTACACAAATTTTTTACTTTAGTAATATTTAATAAAATATTTTTAAAATGTATAATCATGTCCTACACGGGTCACATAGAGATATTTTTAATAATTCACATCAATCATTTACAAAAAAGAAATTATACATTTTCCTGAATAATTATTTTACTCAAAATTTTTACCTTAATATTATTAAAAGCTATATTTTAAAAACGTATAATCAATGACCCACACGTGCATCGTACGTGTGAAGAAATGAGTATCTATCTAAATATTAATTATTTTACTAACCTAAACATCATATCAATGGTAAGTGAAAAATATTTTGTTGAAATAATAGGCAAAAGGTTATTTTGTTTTGATAATAAATAAAGCATAATATCAAAAGTTTACAATAATTTTATTAATGAAAATCACTTTTAATTCAATAATAAATGAAATTCTCATGATGTTAACTTGTGAAAATTTAATATAGATAACACTTTAATTCTCTCACTTGTACCATTTGAAATTTTTCGTAATCGTCATAACTATTGGATTTAGGGTTACATTAGAACATGAGCGTTCCCTTTATTCACACCTTCACAAGTACTTGATACAGGAGACGCCGCTCCAGACACTACAAGAGTCAACCTTTTCCATTTTCCAATTTTTAAGACGGGCAAAGAACTAAGAGTAATCATTTGGTGTATTTATGAGATGGATGAATAGAAGGAAAGAAGATCTGAAAGATGGGTGAACAACTTGACTATAGATAGGTCGAGAGGTTTTTGCGAGCAGTAAGCAACAAATCTCTTCTTATTTTGGAAAGCTAGTGGCCAATTATCAAAGCAAGAAGCAGCCTGATACGACATTGTTGTTTATACCATAGCATCCTTAATTTGGAAAAGCTGGTGGTTGTGTGAATTCTATCAAAGCAAAAGACTATCTGATTCAACATTGTTGTATAACCCTTATTTTGGAAAAGTTGGCGGCCGCGTGTGGATCCTTTCAAGGTAAAAGACGGCTTGATTCAACATTATTGTTAGCTTAGTCCAGTCCGGATCCATCCTAAACCAAAGAGCGGGGCATAGCGATACAGTGTTCATACTCGAGTTGCTCAAATCCAGTAGGAATATCAGGAATAGTAGGATCTAGTAGGAGCTTGCCTTAGGATCATCAACACGATATTCACCACACAAAGCCACCACTCCACCTCTTGTCTTCCTTTCATACAACAATCTAGCTTGAGTTCGAACAGCGCGATCTAGTTGATCTACTAGGGTAGAAAGCCGAACGGCGGGGCTATCCTCAATACAATGTTTATACCGTATAAAACACCATCTAATAATCCCACCATAGTTCCCAAACATGCCAATAGATTTTTGGAGCACTTTTCAAGTCCCCAGGCAACAAAATGAATCTAAATAAGAAACAAGTGTAACCAATTTAATTATTTGATATATTTCCCCAAACCTAATTAGAATTTTAGAAATTATAGAACATACAAACTTAAGATATAAACTTGGTATTCCAATTTTGCAAAACTGTATTAACCAGCTGACACTTAGAATAATGTCATTTGATAAGGAAATTTACTCCCCCTCTTTCCACCTCTTCAGTTACCATTACAAAAAAAGTTAGCATCAATTGCATTAAAAACCAAGAATCATTGTGTAAAGAGTAACAAATCACTCATTTATTATGTTTTATGCATGCATTTCTTCTTCTGGAAAAGTTTGTACACACCTGTTATTGACCTTTTTATGAGTTTATCACCATTTGTTTCATTGTCAAATGCAGGAGGATAAAACAACAAAGAAAAAAGTCAAAAGAGCTCTTTTTATGATTGTAAAAATGGCTGGAAGATCAAGAAAACAGAAAAAACAGAGAAGCAGTTCTAGTTCTTGGAGTTCAGAATCTTCATACAGCATGAGTGACTTGCAGTATGGTGCAAAATTACCTGAGAAAAAAGCTAAGAAAGAGTTTTGGGCTAACCCCATAAAAGGATATCTCACTGAAGATGACACAGATCTTGAAACTTCTCCAATGGGGAGAAGCAGGAAACGAAATTGCCATTCAAAGAAAGAGCAGCATGCAAAACTGGAAATTGTTAAGGATGAACCATCTTCAGCAGAGGATAAGCAAGATTCTTCTGTTTTTAGTAAGAAAAAGAATACATGGGGCAGGAGAAAAAGAGCAGGAAAAAGTAGAAAAAAGAAAGAAAATGGCCAAACATGGAGAAGAGCAACAATACTTTCATGGCTTATAGATTGTGATGTAATTCAAGAAAATGCAGAAGTTTTTGTCATAGAAGGGGAGACAAGAAGAAAACAGGGGAAGATAAAAAAGGAAGGCATACTATGTTCTTGTTGCTATAATGTTTTTACAGTAGGAGACTTTTATAAGCATTCTGGAGGAACATATAGCAAACACTATGAGAAAGTTTTCATTGCTGAAACATGTTCTTCTCTCTTGTCTTCCATGATTCAAGCTTGGAATCTACCAGAAGAAAGTAAATTTCACCGATTTAACTTAATTGAAACAAGCAATGAAGCTAGTGACTCGTACGATGACGCTTGCATGATTTGTGCTGATGGAGGGGACCTAATGTGCTGTGACAAATGCAGTTCTACTTACCATCATGAGAAGTGCTTGGGAATGAAGGTGATAATTCGAACATTTTCACTATTTCACTATATAGTTATCTTTAAACATCAGCCTCATGAACTAAGCTCCTGCTATGTATAGCAAATGGGAAAGAGTTGGATCACATATTGTACACAGCCTGCACTAAGCTCTTGCTATGTGCAGGATACGGAAAGGGAAAGATCACCTTGGATCTATTGTATGCAATTTGAACTTGTGACCCTCTGGTAATATGACACCAGTCCTTATCATTGTGACTAGGCACCCTTTTACTACATAGTTATCTTCTTTTTCTTCTTTCAATAATTATGGTGTCCGGGCCAGCTTTCCTGCACCTTGACTAATGATTCGGGATACCTGCCACCTCCCACCCAGCAATAGGTAACAAGCAGGTAGCAGGTAACAGGTAACTTTGTCCACCAAGGTTAGGACTGATGGGAAGAAATCACCTAGGATTTGTCTCTGTTGGAATTTGAACCTAAGACCCCATGGTTCTCAACTCACTTCATTAACCATTAGGCCACACCCTTGGGTGCTACTACATAGTTATCTTTTAATTGGGTTAAATCATGTTGACGTTGATAAATTGTGGAATTTCTAATTGCAGGAGGTTCCTAATGGTTCGTGGTATTGTGCATTTTGCATATGCAAATTCTGTGGTGATCCTGCTTATGAAAATGACTATATGCTAAAATGTCTTCAATGTGAGAAAAAATGTAAGTAAAGATAGGTTATTCTGGTTTTTGTGTGTACCCTTTTGAGTTTGTTGTTCTATGGTGTAAAGTGCAAAATCTTACCCTCTAGAAATTGCAATTTTAGACAATACATTTTTTCCCTAATGTACAGATCACTGGGAGTGCCGTCTAGCCAGAGAACCAGTCAGTATAGACATAAATAACACCCCACAAGGCACATTTTGTGACCATATCTGCAATAAGGTAATACACATATCCTAAAGCAGCTATTTTTAATGTTTCTTTCTTTGTAGCAGAGTGAAAAGAGTTGTACTTTTGAAAACTGCTTATTTTTTCTATAATGGTGGTGTCTAAGTTTATGTGTATCTTGATTACTCGCACAAATAGCGGATGACTCTGTCCTGTTAGACTTATGCAGATGAGAAGAAATCACATAATGTTTACCGTCTCTGCATTAGGCTTAGAAATACACATTGACCTTGTACTTATTTATAGGTTTATTAGCTACTACTTATGATAGCTAAGATGCTTTTGAATTGAATTATAAATGTGAAGATCTATGATACACTGGAGGGGCACATTCTTGGTGTTGAAAAAGAGCTCGATAAAGGCTACAAATGGACACTTCTTCAGAACACAGATGATGACTCTGGCATTAATATAGGAGACCACTATCAAAGAACTGTGTGCCACTCTAAGCTAGCCGTGGCACGACGACTTATGGAAGATTGTTTCGAGCAAATTATAGACAGGCATACTAGAATTGATGTCGTCAAAAGTGTGGTCTACAACTGTGGGTAATCTACCATCTCTCATCACATATTACACGAATAATAAAAACATGAACTCTCTTTATTTCCTAATGAAAACTTCTTGCAGGTCAAATTTCAACAGAGTGAATTTTAGGGGCTTTTATACAGCTATTTTAGAAAAGGATGAAGAGATCATTTCTGCAGCAACCATAAGGTATATACCCCGCTTAAACTAGCTTCAACATCAGTCATAAGTATGTGTTCTTTTAATGCTTATCATCTAGTTAATATATCGAAGGATTCATGGAACAAACCTTGCTGAAATGCCTTTCATCGCGACAAATAAGGAATATAGGAGAAACGGAATGTGCAGAAAGCTAATGGTTGCCATTGAATCAGTAAGAATATCATCTCAGTTTTACACTAAGTATACTTCTGATTTTTGAGGTCAGTAATCTTATTATTAATGAACGGGTTACATATAGTTATCTTTAATGTGATCTAACTTTTACACTGTGAGTGTACAAAAGTTAAATTCTTTTGTTAATGCTTATAACTACTTGAGCTAATTATCCTATTGGTTGCAGACTCTTTGCTATCTACAGGTAGAAAAGCTGATAATTCCATCAGTATCAGAACGCATAGGGACCTGGATAGAGAATTATGGTTTTCGTCTCATTAGCTTTCCACTGCCAAAAGAGATAAAATTGCACAATACATTGATGTTCCATGATTCAAAGAGATTGCAAAAAGACCTCCTTCCATCTGCTTTGGGTAGGACATATCAAGCTAATTCTCAAGGTTTTTTTCATCCTAACTAATCCTCCTCCATCCTAACCAAAAAATATTATATGCCTAATTTGCCTAAATGGTGTGGAACAGATACTAAGGATTCGTACAACTGACTGCAACTCATTTGGAACTGAGGCATGATATTTGTTGTTGCAGCCATAGAGACATGGATTTCCGCGAAGAAATGTGAAGAGCCAAGGCTCTTTGACTCGAGTATTGAAGCATCTCATCAGCAGGACAAAAACTGATAATTGAATTGCTTTTCCAAAGCAGTATAGTTCCTATCATTAAGGATTTCAATTTAGAAAAGATTTTTTAGTCAGTCATTAACATATCATAGATCATGCCTACATACTACTTTGTTGCAGTTGTACTCCAGATGTACCTCAATTTCAAGATCATTGCTATGCTCATGTTATCCTCAACAACCCCACCCCACCCTTCTTTTTCTGTTCCATACTTTTTATTGAGATTCACTAGAGGTTGGTTTGCTTAACATGAATTTATTTACATGTTTTGAATAATGAATGTTTTCCAAAAGTAACTTAGTGCCAGAGAATCCTAGAGGTCTTCCCTACATTGGTGGAAACAACAAGAAAACCAAAGCCTCAATAATGCACAAGATATACCATTTTTCTTTTCTTAAACCTCGAAAAGGACACATGGCTATATTATGCATATATTAAGTAGCAAATCCAAAAGGGATTGCATATACAGAAACACAGAACGCATTAAGTCAAAAATCTCTTTAGTCTAACAAAGCACCTGGAATTGAAGAAGAGCATGTTGAGACACTTTCAATGAATGGCAAGAGAACGCAAGTCAAGAATTTCATATGGTCTGAGGAAAAATGGCCTGCACTAAAGCACAATAATTTCCGAGATGTAATTCAAGATATTCCAGTGATTAGTCTTAATGATTTTATTTGGAACAATAATCAAGAACTTTTCGAAAATATCTGTCATTGTGAAAGCATGCGAAAAATGGGGGATTCTTTAAGCTTGTGGATCATGGGTTGCCTAGTGAGATTGCTGAGAATTTTACCAGTTGCTTGCACGAGCTTTTTGATCTTCCCATGGAACAAAAGCTCAAAGGTGGCAAAACATCAAGCTTGCCATTGGGATATTACACCTCAAATCCTGAGTATGAGAAGAACTTGGCTTGGGCTGAAATCTTGCAGCTGCTGCAGTCACCTGAAATGGTAGTCCAATTCGCAAAAAAGGTCTATGGTGACCAATACCACACATTTAGGTACACAATACAACAACTTATATCTTCAAAACATCCCTTGATGTGCGAGCTTGGTTCATTTTGATGGGTTAGGCATAGAGACGAATTCAAGATTTAAATTTGATGAATTCAACCTTTAATGTTTCTATATACGCTTCACGTAGAAAATGGTTAGGATGAGCTCAGAAGGGTTGTACCCATCCCTAGCCAAGCACATACAAATTCTTTTTTGATAAAGGGTGGCAATGAGGGTTAAGATTTGAACTCAAGACCTGGATCTATAATTAATATCATGTTAAATTGTGTGACCAGTTCGTCTAAGATTAAGTTGTTAGAAAAGGTACACTTCAATTTACGTAATTTTTCCAAATATGCTGTATTTAACTCTGATAAATTAAACAGCAATGCAATGATAGAGTACATGGAAGAGATGGACAAGCTTGGAATGATCATAATGGAGATGTTGGCTCATGGACAGGCCTTGGAGATGACTTCTTCAGCAAGAACTTTGAAGAAAAGGAGGCTACTAGTTTTAGAATAAGCAGATATCCTCCTTGTCCTCTCCCAGAGAAGATTGTAGGATTGAATTGGAGTTAGGCCACTTCCTAATTTATTTGTCATCAATACCGGTGACACCCTTGAGGTCATTCACTCCTTTCACTAAAAATCAAAAAGAAGAAATCATGACCAATACTACATGATCAGGCTGCATTTTTGTTAGATGTTTGGAATTATGGAAATCAGTTGATGATGTTAAGTTTAACAGAACATGTTCTCTAAGTGAAACATTTTTATCGAAAGGGGAAAAATGACTTACCCTCATGATGGGCGGAAGTTATTTTCCTTGCAACTATCTCAGCTATTAATGCCATATAACCTACTCCAATCAATATTTAGACATTATTACCTATCTCCAGCACTCAGAAAACTGTCTGAAGCATGTCATACCAAATAGATTTTTTTTGTATATTGAGTAATTATTAAACCTTTATATTTTATTTTTTTTGGTGAAGTAATTAAATTGCATTAGAAAAGGCATCAAGTAGATGCAATAGTTACAAGTTACCACTAAAGATAGAGTTGCTTCAAACATGAAATTAACATGAAGCTAACTGCGCAAAAACCTGTAAAGCAGCCAAAAAGATAAACCCCCTTAAATCCTAATGTGCTAGAGTTAAGGAGCAAACAAAATCCAAAAAGTTATCCATACTGTTTACAGGGGAGAGAAGGTACCAATTAAAAAGCTAACTAAACTCCTAGTCTTAATGGTGCTTATGGGAGTTGATATTCCATCAAAGCATCTGCAGTTTCTCTCTTTCCAAATACTCCAAAAAATTACCATTGGGGTCATTCTCCAAATACTTTTAATGGTATTATCAACTCTTTGACATATCCAGCTAGCTTAAACCCTTATATTTCTAGCAGGCTTGGACAAATGGAAGGTTAAAGAGTGTTATACACAGGACAGTGGTGAATAGGGAGAAGCAGAGGCTATCAATGGCATATTTCATGAATCTAACAAGCAGTGCAACAATTGAATGCCATCCACAGCTCATTGATCCAGTTTCTAATCCAAGAATATATGTACCTTTTACGTGGGCTGATCTATGGCACCTTCTTTTGACTACGAAGAGGGTTAGGGGCAAAGCTGTTGCCATCAATAAATTCCTTATATCTACTTGAAACTTGTGAATACTTCTTCATTTTCAATCTCTAGTCATGATTGGTAGCAAGATTGGCAATAATTTGGATAAACTTCAACCTTGAATCCAAAAAAAAAAAAAAATCTTCTAGATGCTTATTGATCTTCTTCTTATCCTTTTAAGAGAATAAACACGAAGTGACGAAAGAATATGAGCTCAAATTGCCTGGTTTAAAACAAGCTCAAGTTCCAAATTTAATTTAAGTATTTAGCTTGAGCACAATGGTGAACTTAGTTCGTATCGAGCTCAACTCACTCATTACCTTCTAAATAACCATAACTTTTCTAATAGGAAAACACCATGACCAATAGAACTTGCCTCCCAAACATTTCTTTGAAAAAAAATCCATAAAGAATCTAAGGTAGCCAAGCTTTTGCTAAAAATAAACAAGATGAATCATCTTGTGAAAACTCAGCTAATTTAATAATCAAGATTCAATAAATCAAAGTTAACTACACTTATTAAATAAACATCCTGAGTTCGAACTAATATATGACATAGTTTCAATTGTGAATTGTTACAGATTCAGTGGCAGCTCCACAATTATCATTCTTATAAGCTCAATGTGCATTACAAATAATGTAGTCCTTCAAGAAAAACAAACCACCATCCGTTTCTGAAGCATATCCTGAATGACTATCACTATTCACTAATACTACTTGATACTGATATAAATAGGCACAAGGATGGGAAATACAGCATAAAAAGAAGAAGCTACCATTATAAGATCCTCAAGGAGGAAAGGATAATCAAACCTTTGATAAACCTCTTCTGCTATTGATGCTCTAAAAATTGAAGCTACTGGGCACTTAAAATAGGCACAAGAGCGAGTTAAATAAAGCTTACAATTTTAGAAGCTTCCATAAGATCCTAAAAGAGGAGGATCATCCAAACCTCGACAACCACTTCTACTGGATTCACACTGTTTTCCATGCATTCCATGAAAATTCTGCATTTGAAGCTTCCATATTGTCACTGCTATCATGATAGTGGAATAGTTGTACCTTATGAAGCACTTATTAGGAATCAATGAAGCAAAGGTTCATGTGTTGTAATATCAGGAAGATCAGAACTAACAGAGAACTTCAACCATCTCTTCTTCTTGATAAGCTTAAGACAAGGTTGCATCACCAAACCAACTGCAATGGCAACAAGGCTTACAACCAGGACTTTGATTGAAGACAAGGTCAAAACAACACATATGAGAATGGTTGGAGGTATACACAATAGGATTGCTCCAACAGTTCCCCCAGGTATCTTGAATGGGCGTGGTGCATGGGGGCATTTTATCCTTAACAATACAAATGCTATAAATTCCAATATCATTCCAAAGCAATACAAGAAATTTTCTGCAGCTACTATCTCTTGAAAGCTCAGCCATGAAAGTAAAATCACACCAGAAGCTGAGAAAAGGATCCCAAATAAAGGAGTTCCATAACGAGATCTCCTGGAGAAGAACTCAGGGAGCAACCCCCTCTCTGCCATACCAAGTAACTGAAAAGAGTCACTGCTCATCTCGGCCACAAACATTCCCATGTTTGACACTGCAGCCGCCCCTTGAATCCAAACTCTGAGCCAGACTCCACCTAGTATTTTCGCAATATCAGAGAAATAGCCATCAGTCCACAAGTCACGCTGAAGAGGAACAGCTCCTGTACCAATCAACAATGGGAAAAAGTAGGATACAACAACTAGAATAACAGCATAAAAGAGAGCCTTAGGAAGAGTCTTCTTTGGGTTATGTACTTCTCCAGCAAGAGTACTAATGGAATCCCAGTAATTCAGATTCCAGAAGAGAGTATTCAGATACAAGTTCCAATCAACACTTTGTATATCTACCACTAACCATCTTGAAGGCTCCAATTTGGGAATCGAAATGAGACCCATTACCACAAAAGGAAGGATTGACAGTATACCAAGTGAAACAGCAACCCATCCTACAATAGTTAAGCCTCTGTAGTTCATGTAAGTAAGAACCACAGTAAGGACCAAAACGGCTAGTACTCTAGGAAATCCGCCACCTAATGCAGGGATGGCTGATTTCAGGTAATCCAAGAACAAAACGGGGTAAAGTGCATTGTCAATGACTCCACTTAACCATTTCATCCATCCTAGTTGAAAGCCCCAGTAAGGACCAAAAGCCGATGAAACCCACAGAACATAACCACCATTTTCAGGGAACATGGTGCCCATTTCAGCTGTAATCAGTGCCTCAGGGATACTCCATATTAATGGGAACACCAAGAATCCCAAAAGAGCAAGAAGAGGACCAGCTGCCTGCACAGTGTCCTCAACACCAAAAGGACCACCAGAAACCTCGTAGAAAATGAGGAAAAGTAAAGGCAAGACAGAAACTTTCCTAGCATTATTTGCTCTTGGAGATGGAACCTCGTTAATCCCTGCGTACTCTGCATCACCAAACTCTCCCATTGGAATTGCAGTTTCTCTATGAGCAGAAACCCCTCAATTTCTGCATTTTCCAACAAGTTTCAAGTTACATAATAATCTTCATACTTCTCAAGAATCTCCCTAACTACAAGAATAAAACAACACGCAATTTCTAACAATTGTAACATGGGTCAGCACAAAAATGCAATTTTACATAATGGGTCGTCATAGAAGAGCATAAAGATGCAATCTTGAACAATCCCATTACCATTACCTATTTACCATGCATCAGATCTTCTACAACAGGCAATATAATGAAAAAGTAAAAGAAAAGGATGGTGATGGGTAAAGAGAATAAGACCTTGAAAGAAAGGCAATTCACTTGAGAAATTACACCATCTGTAGCCCTTAAAACGTCAAGCAAAAGCGTATAAACTGATATATCTTAAGGTATCACTCCCCGATAATTGCAGAATGTCAAAGAGGAGAAGTGTCACTTCTCTTGAGGAGTTTGGTAGAAAAAAATATGGGATATTAAAATTATATGGTTATTATATTATTGTATTGTATTAATAATTTAAATATAAAAATAGTATTTATTTGATAATTGTTATTTAAATTTTTTTGTATGATATTGTTTTGTTATGTAATAGCGAAAAGACATGTTTGTGTAATGATTGATTTGTATAATTGAATTATTACCTTAATATTTTATTCTTATTTTATTTTTATTTATAATTTAATAATTTTATTTTCTCATTTATCCTATTTTTTTATAATAGTAACTTTATCCCATACTCTTCAAATTTCTTGTAGGTTTATCAATTTATAGAGATGTGATGTGACATTATGTAAACGACAGATAATGCTATAAGCCTATAATCTATTCAAACATTTTATTCATTAAAACAATACAGTATGATACGACGTAATATATGCAATACCATATGATACATTATTTTCATCCAGATGAAGTGTTAGTTGAAGACATAAATTCAAGCTCCAATAAATTTATACCTTTAATTTTAATTTAATTTTGATTCAGAATATCTAATTTTTAATTAACTCCAATAAATCAAAGAATCCCCAAGAAAATATTTTTGAACTTATCCTCAATTATAACAAACTAATATGATTTGCGTATAACAAAGTACAAATTATCTTTTCTTCTTAGAATTTTCCATACTAAGAAAACAATAAGATGAAACAAATTAAAAAAATTCCAAATGTCTTTTTGAGCTGATTATTTAATTAAAAAACTTTTTATAATTTATAAACTTTAAAAATTATGATTTGAAAATTCTTTTCCGAACGAACTAAATTTTTTCTGAAAAACATATATCACAATTTATTTATTTATTTAAGATAATTATAAAAGCAAGCTCGGTGCACTAAAGTTCTCACTATTCGAGGAAAAGCTCGACCACAAGTATCTATTATACGCAGTCTTACCTTGCATTTTTACCAGAGACTGTTTTGATCACATGAAGGCAACTTTACCAGTTACTCCAAGGCTTTCCTTCAAAATTTTAGATATTATAAACTATTGAAATATCAAAGAACATTTAAATATATTTTTTTCTAGATAAAATTGAAAAATTATGAAAAGATATTAAAGTCAACTCTAGTATTAATTTAAAGAGTAATTATCTAAGAACTATATATAAGTACAAACTTTTTTTAATATAGAAATAGGAGTATGTAAAACCTAATACAATCTAAAAAGGATATTTGGGTAAGTCAATCTAAACAAACATGCCAACATGTTGGAACATTAGACAGGCCCTTTTATGGAAGTTTAGTACTAGATTGGGCCATGCTAGAATCCAAGTGTTTTGGACCAACCACTCCAATTTGAGAACATGGGCCCAGGAACTAAACGTGCCAAGTGCATGAATATTCATTTTTGGGATAGTCATTTAATTTTGAAAAAATTACATACTTAAGCAAACATATAACTATAAATATCATAACTTAACTACATTTTAATATTATTACCTTTATGGCAATTTCGTAATTTTTTTTTGCTATGAAAATTGTGGACCCCACAACTACATATGTATAAAATCTGAAAATTTCCCTCCCACACTCTCTCTCTCAATATACCCACGTCTGCCTCCCCCACCTTACTTAACATCAGTCGCTCTGTTGATATTGACTCGTCTAGTACCAAATCGAAGCAAGATAATGGCTCCGAATCTTCCGACACAGATGAGAAGGAGTTATTTTTTAGCTTATAAATTCTTAGATTTTTTTTTTAGTTTGCAAACATTTTGATTTTGGTCATATATGCATGTAATGTATATTTTCCCAAGTTGTAGATTTCTTCAGATTTGCATCATTTTTCCATATTTTTATAAAAAAAAAATCTTATGGACAGATCTGATCTATGTTTTATACAAAACAGAGGTGTATTAGTGTAGATTTTCATTACAAATAAAATAAACCCACATGTATATCCTCTTGAGCATTTATACATTCATGATGTGTAGGTAAAATAGAACGATGTATATATAAATACATTACATTGAAAATTTTGGGTAAAGTGTATACATCCATGGAATCCACCATTTCAATGTAATGTGTATTCCCCCAAATTATATATTTGCTTCAGATCTGCTTCATTTATCCCAATTTTTATACATTAACAAAATTATTATGACAGAGAACTTATACAAATTTGGTATATGTAACTTTAAAAAAAAACATATATCTTTATTAAAAGTAAGCACACATGTATAAGCCTCATGAACATTTTATACACTTTATGATATGTATAAATAGAACATACATATCATCTTTTTTTTTTGGGACAAAATAGTTACACTAAGAAAGAAAATCTATTTTTTATTTAAAATGGAAGTATCATCTTATTTTTAGAAGAATAGTTCAATTAGCAAAAGGTATCCTATTTGTATTTTACTTCCTTTATTTATGGAACCGTTTTCCATAAATAACAGCGGAAAAGTCTCCACTTTAATAAACAAAATGTTGACTTTTTCGTTTCATACACTACCAAAAAATTGGCTTTATACATTACATTTGTCATGACCAAAGTTAAAAAATGTAATTTTCATAAACATTAGCTATTTTAGGCCATTATATTTTATAAGTTTGCCATTTATGAGACGAGGGCCTTTAATTTTAGATCATTGGCACATATACCTTTATCTAGTATCTTCTGTTTTTGGGGTTGATATTTATGAGACAAGGGTCTTTCAGAAATAACATTTCTATCTTAATGAGGTAATAGTAAGATCTGCATACATTTTACTCTCTCCAGACCCTACTTGTAGAATTTCACTTGGTATGTTGTTGTTATAAATTCATAATTGGCGATTATTGTCGTTCAACACTTACGTAACAAGAAGGTAGTTGAAAATACCTTTTAACATCGGAATGATTTTTTTTTTTTAAATGTGAGGTGTAAGTTTATATGTTTGCAGCATAATATCCCACAAGTTATGTAGTAAAAGACATAACAATTAATGTAATGTGTAACTTCATTTCTAGAAAATTTATGTTGAGCGAGACAAAAATTTAGTTTCATAACTCATAAGTTATATCGTAAAACGTATAACAAGTTATATTATACCTCATAACTTAATTTCTATAGAGCTTATGTCGAGCAAGTTCAATTTCAAAATCCATAACTTAATTTCTACATAACTTATATTGAATTAGCTCATATATAAAATTAATTTGATCCATACATTTTTACTAGATGAATAACAAGAACAAAAATTAAATATAAAATAGTGACACTTCATGCGAAAACTTCTTTAGTTTATACCTGAAGTTGAATATCTTTTTTTAAATTTATCTGCTTTGAAAACATCTTCAGACGTACGTGAGATGTGACTTCAGGAGCAGATTTCAAAAGGAAAGACTAGTTGGGGAGGGAAATTTTAATCGATGGGGATAGCTTCGACAAGTTGAGACATGGTTGAAGTTAAAATTCATTCTGATTCAGACATTTTCATATAAGATGGTGTTCTTGTGAAAGTTAAACATCTAATATTTTTGCCTAAAATTTGATATAGCTTGTCAATGTCATTTTCGAATATTTTGACCGAAGTTGTAAACTCATACTAGATCAAATTTTATATATTTTTTCCTGAAGTTTTATCTAACTTGACAAGACTCTAACTTCCGGCCCTTTTTACTAGTGCATATAAAATATGAATATATCTGATCTTTTCATGTACGTATACACCAATCACATATGTCTAAAATGCTCGTAAAAATTGACTAAAGTTTAAGTCATGTGGACCTAAACCTTTTTTGTCAAAAAATAAAATAAAATTGTTCTTTTGATTTAAATTTACAACACTCGATTCCATGTGAAGTAAGTTCTAATTTGAATCATAAGTTCCATATATCACAAAGAACAAACTTCAGTAATCAATTTATCAAAAACCAATACGAATTAATAAACCATTAACACCCTTTTAAGTTGTAGAATGTTGGTGGAAGTGCATATAGAAATTGGTTGAAATTTCAATCACGGGTGTCTGAAGTTCCTCCTCCACCCACACCCACACCCACACCCACACCAAAAAAATCCTCGAAAATTGCGTATACGGGTGTTTAATGAAATGTTTATGTGGTCAATAATTTGATCTAAAAATATCTATGTTGTTAGTTTTAGGTTTAAAAAAATGCATTTTTTGATAAACATTTTTAAAATACATTTTTTAATAATATTTTATTAAAAATTAATGTATTTAAGAAAAAGAAATAATTTCATTAGGAAGAGAAAGGAGGTGGGGGTTGACCCAAAAGTAATAGCATGGACATTTTAAAATCAAAGTATTAATAATAAGGATATTTTTTTAACCAAACATTAACTATAGAAATAGTTTTGGATCAAAGTATTGCCAACAGGGCATTTTGGATTAACCTTTTAATACAGTCTATTTTTGTTTAAGTTTGCACAATTCAAAGATACTTTTGACCATTTTTCATATAAATTATTATGAAAAGAAATAAATTAAAAAATTAAGTAAGTCAAAATGTAGTAAAAAATGCAAAGATGAGGTGATTTTCTACTTTTTCTCAAAGTCAACTTCTTTCTCTTGGTTTATTTTTCTACTAAGTAACTTTAAATTATATCAAAGATTGTATGAAGAAAACTCAACTTAAATTGGTTGAGGTCAAATTAAAGGTAACATATATGCATGTAAGTTTGTTCATGCCTCAACTATTTTTGTACTTAATTATTTTTGTTATCTCATATTTCACAAATTAAATGACTCCTTAAACATTAGTGAAAATGTATTTTGACAATTACACCACTAGGTGTTCTCCCAGATCCCACTGGTATGTTATTATTATTGTTGTACACCGCTATGTGTTCTTTTTCTTTCCCACATGCTTGGGCGTGCTACAACGAAACATAATAGGGATAATTTCAAATATATACAAAAATAATTAATTTATAACAAATGTAACTCATGTTTTATTTACATAAAAAAAGAGCTCCAAATCAGCGAAATTATACATGACTATACAATATAATTTGTCAAAAGTTATAGAAAGTATTCATTAATTATACAATATATTTTACTAATACATGGACTATACACTGAATATACATTATGATACAACATGCCTATACAAGGAAAGGCTATTCTTTTGTCATTATTTTTACTGAAGCGTCCTTCGATGTAATTATCCCAACATAATAAGGGTGTCAAAATGAGTCTAAATATAGGTAACCCGCCCAAAATTTTATGGTTTGGGTTCAAAATAATTTGAAATGGGTTCAATCTCAACCCATTATCAAACCTTAACTCATTTTGAAAAAATCTTCAATTGAGCTCAGTTTAATCTATAATTTCAACCCATTTTAAGGCTCTTTACTTGCATTGATTTAATGTATGTTTTCTATCTATTTTATATTTTCCATGATTTATCCATCTATCTATAACTTTTTATTTTTATTTTCTTGGGTTGAAATTCAAATTGTGTTTATAAAAAGTAAACAATAATATGTTAAAATTATTGAGATTGAGCGGATCAAATTGGGTTGGTCATGACCCAACTCGAATTTTAGCCCAAAGTAAATTTTGGCGGGTCATAACCCAATTCATTTTAACATTCCCACTTTCAACCCAACTCGCCCCCTTGACACCCCTAAACATAGATATCTTTCTCATTCATTTATCCCTTATTCTTTTTTATTACTCTGTTGACTTTGTTTTTATGAAAATCAATATCGATTCTCCAAAATGAAAAAAAAAAAAAAAAAAGCACTATATTAGCTACTCGCTCAGTGACTAATTTAGATTTTTAATTTATTGATTTTGGATCACAATCTTCTTTATTTAGTAGGTCTAGATTAATCTATATATATGTACACACACATTTAAATATGTATTTTTAACACAATTAAATAATTTTTTTGTTAATTATACTATATAAAATCTGTTATATAAATAAATAATAAAGGAACATGAAAACGAAGCAACATGGTTTATTCAAAGAAATTTCACAAAAATTAAAGCTATCTATGCAGGAATAGTTGGCATGTACGGCCAGTTTGAGATGGATCTTGTTGACATACAGTTTTGTACTTTTAATTCGAAGCATGTCTGAACACTTTGACAAGTATAATTGACTACGTGTGGACATGGAATTTGCAACATTTTTGTTAAGATATAATTCCACGAACAGGTTCTCTCAAATTATTTATCGTGTTTCTCTTTAAATTTACATATTCTTTGAGATAATATTAATTATTAGCCTTCGTGTGACTATTTTACATTCATTTATGTATTAAGATAAAATATTCCTCCTAGTTAAATATTTACTATATTGAAGTATTTGTAGTCCGTTTCAAGAATAATTACTATGAATAAAATGAGAAAAAATAATTAATTTTGTTTTGAAACTTTTAAAATAATAAATGATTTATGATAACTAGTTTTAGAAATTACGACATACTCCCTCCATCCTAATTTATTTGCCATAATTTAACTTTTAAAATTAAATAATTAACTTTTAAAAAGCGCAAAATAACAATTAATATGGACGAAAAAAAGTATAATTTGAGGCTCGGAATTACAGCATTAATCAAAGCCCTATTGTGAAATGGTGAGAATATAGTAAAACCAAGAAGGAATATAAAAGAGAACATGTGGTAGTATTTCCTATTCACTCTTCTTTCTTTCTTTTCTCTCTGCATATTTTGTTACAAATACGAGGGTATTTATATTTGTATATACATGGTCGTTTATGGTTTTCTCATTGTCATGTATACACTTTGTACACCAAATATTTTACATGAATAATTAAGTTACAACACTAATAAAAAAGAATGTAAATCCATCTTACATATATGTATATTTATGTTGCCACAAAATATATTATATAAATATAAAAAATATTTATTTTTGGTTAATAGTATATGCTGACTTGTAGAAATGTCGTGGCAAATGACATGGCTTGCCTGATGTCATCTTCCATTGAGTTTATTCTTCTATCCAGTAGTAGAGGTTGATAATATATTTAATTTTCATTATTTTAAAAATCTTTTGTAAATAATTGTAACCAAAAACATAATTTCTTATCAAAGGTGTTGTTTTTTAAATTGTTATGAAAAAGTGCTTTCTTTATTTACGTACACTAAGACTTTTTCTAAATCTTTTTTTAAAATAATTCTTGTTTTTACAAATAACTTAGCTCAGAAACTTAATAGATCGAAATAACTACAGTTTAGGTAAATTATATTTCGTAATTATAGCTACAACAATCGTTTGTATAATTCGCAGGTATGTTTATATAATTGAGCCAATTTTTTTTTCATAAACTCGAAATAATGAATTTATACAAACACAAATATCTGAACTTTAAACAGTTATACAAATTATATCATACAAAATCAAACAAATTGTACAAACTCCAACTGTAATTAATGTTAAATGTTAGTGGCGAGTCGTACATTAGCTTAATTATAGTTATGTTAACTAATTAACTAGTACCAAAAGATGTGGTGCAGGGGCTACTCCCCCCTAAACCAAAGGTCTCGAGTTCGAGCTCCGAAAATGAAAAAATCTTTGATAGGAAATACTTCCCCCGAAAAAGCCCTATGCGCGTATATATTTGTTCATTCACGTAATTTGTCCTAATTTTCTTGCCAAATTTTTCTAGCATGTTAGTTACATAATTGATCTCTCAATAAATATGCTTAATTTTTAAATCATCCAATCCGAAGTTGACACTAAAAAATTATAATCAGAAATAAAACATGAATAGAAACTAATGACAATATCTATAAGGTATATTAGTATTTACAAAATCATGAAACTTAACAAAAAAAAATAAAAATATGAAAGATGATTTTTATAAAATAAGAGGCTTATCGATATTATCTTAATTATTAATTGACCTAAAATAATCACATGGCCGTACTCCCTCGGTTTTTAGTAAAAGTGATCAGAGTATCTTTGAATCAAAATAAACAATTTACCTAATTAATTAAAGTTGAAAAAATTAATATATAAGTCTTATAAAAAACTTTGCGGCTTTTAGTGCTACCAAAATCTTCCAATTTTGCCTCCTATATATGTGTCATTATCTGTAAAATATTATAACATGTAGGACACAAGCATAATATATAATTTTCCTCCATAATTTATAATAAACCAGATGGATTTTGTATGATATTTATATAGCAGACGCGTTTAAAAAAAGATTTTTTTTTCTTAAAAAAAGACAGGTGGTCTAATTTATTGGATTTCTTTCTCACTTTCTTGCTTCATTCTAATTCAAACTATAGGGCCCAATTTTGAACTATAGTATTTATTTTCATTGACTATGTTAAATAATAATACGTGTTTTATACACGTAAACGTTTTCAATGAACATGCTACTTATAATATAATTTTATTATAAGAATTTTTTTTTTTGTCTCTAATCTAACTTGTTACACGCTAGCAAGCTGTCTTGATTATATATATATATATTTAGCATGGCCATAATATAATTTAATTTTAAATATTCTCGTTTTTATGTTTTCAAGATTTTGTATGAATTATTAATATTGCCATGTGTAGTTTTCCAGCCCAATAACGCCAAAGTACACATGACATGTAATAATAAAAGGTTCGTGTGAATATATAATTTAATATTATTTTTTTTTATTAGAAGTTGATATATAAGTAAAGACAAATTAAAATAAAAAATACTAAATGGAGATTACGAAAATTTTGAAATAAATAATTACTTGTTATGTAAATTGACCATTATAACCTCTTCAATTCTGTTGTTGGTGAAATTGTTATGATTATGTTTTGTGTGTAATGATTATTGAAAATAATCATGTGTATTTTTCAGTTGAGGTTCCACCATGTTTGGATTTGTGTGCATTATCGTATGACGTGTTACATATTATATCTTAGTGTACTAATACTATTGTATCCTAGAAATAAATTTAAAATTATTGCACTTTTAGAGATCATGACTTTAGATAGGAAGGAGTGGAAATAAAAAATTAGAGTAGTAGACTAATAGGGTAAATATGAAGGAGTTGTTAATTGTCTGCTTTTTAATGTTATTTATCTGCCTTTATATGTTAATTGTCTTGTATTTACCTATTATCATGTGTTTTTCATTATTAGTTGCTCTTCTCGTGCACTTTCTCCTTCTCTTTCTTGCCTGTTTATCATATCTAGCTTATTCTGCTGATGAATTTTTGTGACGAGGGTTCCGAGGAAACAAACAGCCTCTCTACCTCTATGTGGTAGTGGTAAAATCTGCGTACATCTTACCTTTCCCAGACCTCGCTTGTGAGATTCCACTGGATATGTTGCTGCACTTTTAGAGACAAAAAATATAACTAGAAATTTTTAGTGAAAAACAAAAAAGAGTTACTTCTTTGAAATTTTCACAATTATAATGGTGTTTGATAACACTTTTTATCATATAAATGTTTAGAATATGAATGTATTTTTTTAAAAAAATATAAACCATGATTTAAAAAGTGAAATATAATTTAAATGGAGTTATTTTATAAAAAAAATTGGGGTAAATTTGAAAAAAAAAAATTGAAAACAGAATTTTGAGTGTTTTTCAAATTCAAATGTAACTTTAAGTTGCATTCAAAAAAATTTATGGCTAAAGATTGTTTTTTAAATATCGTAAAAGAATAATTTGTTAAAAGTGAAAATTATAATGGTCGGTCCTAAGTTATGTTCAAGGATGAGTCTTTTACACATCATATCAAGTAGCATAATTACAACAACAATTAATTTCTTACAGTAAATCTTCTGAGATAATCTGAAAATAGAATAATTAATTATTCTCCTAGTTTATTTTTATTTATTCAGTTTAAATTTCATTTACTCTTATTATTAATTATATATAATATAATTATATTTTTAAAATATTAAATTTATTATATTTAAAGGTGAATTAGTAAATTATCAGTCTATTTATTAAGTCAATACTAAATAAACAATGTATAACTAGTGTGATTATTATAAGATTTTTTTTTTCATTATTTATGTATACCATATAAATTTATATTCCTTTAATTAATGACTTTACTGCGAGAAAGCCTCAAAAACTGTCTCATCGAGTGAACTTTTTAGAAGTGTTCCACTTTTGAAAGCCAACTAATATAAATAAAATGATTTTGTGTCCAGAAAAATTGACACCTTTTTCATAGGTACCTTACTTTATTTTTGAAATTCGAATTCTGAATTATAATATAAATTTAAATTAGTTAGAATTTTAATATAAATATATCATAGTGAGTGAATAATTTTAAAAATATATATATGTGGTTGAGTTTATTTTTTCTTTTATTTTTATTTTCTGTTGACATGACTTAAAGTGAAGAAATATTTCCAATAAATGTTCCACTTAATGGATGAGGTGACAAGATTATATTATATACTATATGTTATAATTATATATATATATGTGTCATCATTTCTCTCCATTAAAATCAAAATTGCTCCACTACTTGATTTATATAAAGTTAATGGACACTTTACATCCAGTATTCTTAGTTCATTGTCCCCTCTTGCCCCCACAATTTTTTTTATTTTCACTTTTTATCTTAATAATTCATTCAACATAACTTGCATATTCCATTTGGCATATTTTGTAGTCATAGTAGAGGGGAAGTGAGAAATTAATAATATATCGAGTGAAATTTTATAAGTGAAGTCTGAAAAAAAAAATTGTTAATTAAATTTGGATATACTATGGGCTACTCCAAGACTCTTGAGTTTGACACCATTTCTTTGATACTCCCTCTATTAAAAAATAAATTTAGTTTGACTTGACACAAAATTTAAGATACTTGCTTTAATTTTATATTTTTTTAGTTTCTTCTTTAGATGCGACGATTATTTATTACAATGCTATATTTCTTATTTTTGGGTCAAAAACTGTAAAAAATAAAAAAGTTGACAAAAACTCGGATATTTATTGCTAGATAAAAAGATTTACCCAAAAAATTGGAGTTTCGAGTTTATATTTCTCTTTATGTCTTCTTTAATGCAATATTTATTTATTCTAATTGTGTATTTCATCCCTCTTTGGGGCAAATCTATAAAACTAAAAAATTTAATTTTTTTTTAAATTATTGAAACTTTATTATGTTTAGAAAAAAAAAAAGGCTAAATAAAAGAGTCCAAAATAAGATTTTCACAAATTTGACCCCCAAAATATTCTTTAAAAAGGTTTTTAAAATTATTATAAAATACCACGTGGATAAAGAATACTCATGGGGGGCGCGATAGAGTATGTCACGCTTTTTTGGGCTAAATTTTGGTTTAGGAAGTGAAAACAATCAAATAATCAAATTTAGTTTGATAATTACGATTAAAAATAGTTTGAAATGTGCACCAAATAATATAAATAATAAAAATGTCAAGTTTAACAGGATTTCAAGGTTAATTTGTGCCTTGAGTTTATGATTATTTTTCCTTTATCACATACAAATATTTTTCCATTACTTATAAATTTTACAAAGATTGAAACACCCGAGTGACCAGGAGTTCATCTGAATTCCCTTTGACAGAAAATTATACTATTTATACCTAGTTAAAATTATTTTTATCTATAGATAGAAGTTGTCGACCCCCTTTAAACTAATTCATATGCTTATTTTTTCAAATTTTAAACTTTCTTAATTTAAATCTTGACTCCGCTACTGGAACACTCCCACCCTCCACCCTCTTAAAAAATGACAAATCTTATCCTAAATCTTGAGGATGTCATCTCCAAATACATGATCCTAAAGATTAGTCCCATTTTCACAAGATCCTAAGAAAAATTTCTTTTTAATTAGCAAGCTTAGATCCAAACTCAAATTATACTATATTCTATTGCAGTTTGCAATTAATTAATTAATTAATTAATAATCAGTAATGTATATCACTTGGAAACTCGCTTTAATTAAAAACTTCCATCCCAAAGCCATTAAATAAAGTTGCATTATTGTATTGATTATTCAACAACCTCCAAAAAAGATCACTTCTTGCGCGTATTTTTATTTTTTAGACTTAAAAAATATCGAAGATTGTTGGCGTATGATTTAAAATTTGATGAACAATAAGTTCATTCTAAAATAATTGAATTGTTAGAGTATTTTTTTAGTGCTCAAAATAATTGAATAGTTCACCATTTAAGATAGATATTAGAAAATTTTTATAATTTTGCCCTTCATTAATTAATATTTTGTTGACTTGATAATTAATGATCATTACTAATATTTTCGAGTTTTAAAAGGGGGAAAATGAAAAAATATAACTAATTTATGTGTTTTTTTAACTAAAATATGTCCCATATTTTAACAATTCAATTACTGTATTTTGAAATGAAGTATCTCTTAATCACATATTCACAAGCATATTGTTATTTTATCACCCATTAAACATCTTAGCTAATCAACATTCACTGATTTACATAAAAGAGATAAATTATAAAGAGAAAATAATAAATATTTTTTAATAATTCATACTTTGATATCATATTAGAAAATTAAATTTTGAGTCTAACTAAATCATCAATATATTAGGTATGAATTATCTAATACCATATAATAAGGATACTAAAAACCTATATCCCCCCAATATGAAACTCAACAAAGATATAATTTTTTTAAAAAAATTATATATTTAATTTATCAAAACAACTTATATTCAAAAATGGAGATCGATTCACACTTTACAAACTCTCTAATCTATACCATATGAAATAAAAGTGTTATTTCTGTTATAAAAAACTCTATACCACGTGAAATAAAAGTGTTATTTTTCTTATAAAATTAAGTGATGGACATTTACTCAACCTCTCCATTTCTCCAACCCAAATTAGTGTGAAAAAAAGTTTTTTTAAAAAAATATTTAAAAAAGAAATGATTAAATAAGTCAACCTCAAACTCTTGAAGTGCTCATTTGCGTGCAATTTCTTCCCTATTTAGTGAAAAAGATACGTTGAAGTAACAAAAAAGTGCTGGTGGGAATCTTCAAAAGTTACTTTCTCCGTCTCAATTTATTTATCGAATTATTAAAAATAATTATTTTAAATTACTTGTCAATTTAAAGAATCAAAAAATAATTAATCTTTTTTTCTAATTCTGCCCATAGCAATTATTATTCTTAAATGTGAAAACTCTATTTATTAGGATATAATTTTTAAAAAATACAATATTTATTAGAGTTACTTTAGTCACATTACATATCTTATAATTTTTTTCTTAAAAAATGTGTCAATTTTTATTCTGATAACTAAATTGGGATGGCCCGAGTATATTTATAATGTTTGTGGCACCTTATCTTTTTATGGCATTTTAAGTGAACATTAAAAAGACACTTTCACTTTCTCAACTAGAATGATTATGAAGAGTTACTTTTAGCACTTGCTTGTGCCAAAAAATGTCCACTAAAGCATTCAATTTATTAGTGCTTTGGCAAGGATATATATTGATGGAAACTATACATAGAGATTTTTTTTTATTTGTGTGGCCAAGAGTTTTTTTTTTTTTTTTACAAAAGTAAAAACGTGTTAAATGCAATATGTGAAAAAAAAAATTCATGTATAAACTATAATAAAAAGCTTTAATCTTTCTATCAATGGAGTTGACTACACGAAAATGCAAGATCCACCAAGTCATCTTGCCGACCCTAAAATAGAAATGTCGAAAAAATTATCTTTTATAGCAAATATATAATTAAGATTCATTCATTTAGCAGCATCTTAGGATGGCATAGCCTTAAAAATGAAGGGCAAGGTTCAAACGAGGAAAGGCTTGCATGCGGTGGATACCTAGGCACTCAGAGACGATGAAAGGCATAGTAATTGACGAAATACTTCGGGAAGTTGAAAATAAGCATAGATCCGGAGATTTCCGAATAGGGCAACCTTTCGAACTGTTGCTGAATCCATGGGCAGGCAAGAGACAACCTGGCGAATAGAAATATCTTAGTAGCCAGAGGAAAAGAAAGCAAAAACGATTCCCATTTTGATTTATTTTCTAAAATTATAATCGTCATATTTGAAAAGGCTTACATGTAAAGTTTCTATACATACAATCTAATAATGATGTATATAACTTAAATTATATAGGACATTCTTATAATAATATCAAGATAACCACTAAAACTTACAATATTATCGTTAATACGACGAGAAATGTCAATGATGGACAAAGATAAATATTAATATAGTAATTGGAGCAACTTGCAGTTCATACTTGTTAGATAAAATGCACCTTTTTCTACAAAAGAGAAAGAATGATGAGTATTACCATTGATGAGTTTAATTTCTATATATATAATAATGACAGAACGAAATCATTCTATCTTCTTTGTGAAATTATACTGAATATGTTATTGTTATATGCATTACTGGTTATGAATCGATCTTATAAAATGATTCTCTTTCATAAGTTCATTTCTAGTTTATAAATAATAAATAAATAATTTAACACAAATACAAGATTTTGAGTTAAATCAGCTGAATTCTTTTGAATTTAATTATCATGTCATTAAAAGATAACTAATGATAACCGTCCATAAGTTAAAATGTGTGATGAGTTTTTAAAAATAATGCATATCATTTTTGCGATAATAAGTTAGAATACATGTTCTTTTAATTTTATAAAGAAGCAACATATAGTCATGAAATTCAAATAAGTACGTAGATATATTAAGTGCAATTGGACCAGAAATATACAACGTTCAAAATATAAGACCATCTTTTTTGTATATCGAAGCTCAATGGAAGCAACATTATATCATAAAGTTGGAGCAAAATAGAGTTTTAATATGGGGAAAAAAAAGAAAAGGGAAAGATTGACGTAACTTATAATATAAAAGGAAATTAAACCATGCATGTAATACTTTATTGCCTAATTTGCAGCCATATATACTAAAAGTATTTGACTTGAATCATCCTTTTGAATTATATTTCAATAACTTGTAGTAATTAAAGATTTTTCAAGATTCAAACGTTTTACTTCATCAAATTCTTCAAGGATTTGTTCCTCCCATGACCATCACAATGCTTATCTTCTTGAGTTATGACTTTGACATTCAAAAAACTAAAACTATGACAACATATATGATGCTATTCGTCATATAGATGGAGCAGGAATTTGAAACGTATGAGTTTGATGTTGGAAAACTTTGAAGAATTCACCCAAGATCACAAGTAACTCACTAGACATGAACATCAAATTTTGTTCTGTTGAAGTAATTTGTTTAAAGAATTAGATCTTCTAAATATTGAAGATAGTTTTACAATACTCCTTTTCTGATATGGAGAGAAAGAGAAAAAACAAATCTTCTAATTTAGGAATCAAGTCTATTTAAATATTCTGTCGTACTCATTCATGAAAGATATGTCCTTTCATGAAATGTATGACTTTTCATGGAAGGTGTCATTTCTTATACATTTCCATCGTAATTATAAGAAAAGGTTGATAGATATTTATATTTCATGCCCATATATATGTATGTGTATGTGTGTATATATAGAATTTTATTAAATCAAAAAAATGATTTCTTTAAATGATAGCATATCTATATACAAATATATTAATATGTGAATCCACAAAATAAAAATTACTAACGTTTGATATATTCATTTAGGAGAAATATAAAGTAAAACAAAAATTATATATATTGAATTCGATTAAAATTAAATCATAATCAAAACCATAGTTCTGTAACACACAAAATACCTGAAAATTGTTTATTTTTTGTTTTTAAAAAAAGAAGTATTTTCTTTGACTTGCTGTATTCCCTCTTTGGCTTGGTGAAGCTTCCCAGTTAGACGGAAAAAAGCATAATACCAAAAAAAAAAAAAAAAAAAGGTGGACAATTAATACTGTAGCCATCAACAGTGACTTAAAATATCATTTCCACTCCTTACTAGTCACAAATTCTTAATTTTAGAAATTTAGAATTTTTAAAAGTTTAGAAGAATCAAAATATGTGTGTGTTTCTTTTTCAAGAACATATTTATTTATTAAAAAAAATAAAGGCAAATGCATTTAAGAACAGAAAACAAAATTCTCAATCTAATATTTTTTTCAAATGGAATTATAAAGCATGAACAAGAAAAGTCGATAATAATTAATTAAATTGCAGTCATTAGTCAACTATGAAGGGTAAATTTGACATTTAAATGTCAAAATCAAACAAACTAGTAAAACCTTAAAAGGGTATTTTAGTCTAATCACTTACGTGACCGTGTAAGCAGACTTTTCGGACATTAAATGCGGCTAATTCTATAATCAAGAGAAGTCAATCATTTACTTTTCCACAATTACCCTCACCATTAGCCTCATTTCAACTAATCTTATATGGTTTTTCTGTAAATATAACCAAAACCATACCCCTCGAACCCCAATTCTTGAAATATTGCGCTCTATAAATACCAGAACTGAAACCATTTTATGTTCAACTAACAGCAAGCTTTAACCTTCATCTTCTCATAACTCAATTGACTTTTTCTCTCTCTAAATCTAAATAGTACAAATTTCTTCCTCTTTATCTCTCTAAAAAAAATGATGCAGGTGGCAGCAACACTTCCGGCGACCGGAGTCCATTTTTTTCAGACACGGCGAGGTAGTTTCAAGTGCAATGGCTATTCATCACCATTGAAGCCAATAACAAGAGCCAATTCTATAAATGCACAAAGTTTAAAAACAATACCACCACCAACTACAACAACTACTACAGAGATGACGAAAAAGCATCTCTCAAATCTTGAAAAGCTTTTGCAAAAGGAAGCGAAGCCAGAGGCAGTAATTCAAGAAACGAAACAGGGGATAACGGGGGAAAACAGAGGAAAACAGGGGAAAAGAAGAGATGAAAACAGGGGAAGGAACTTGTTGGAAGGGCTAAATTTGGCTAGAATTTGGCCTGAGATGAAAGCAGCTGAAGAAATGTCACCAAGGCATTTGATCAGATTACATAGGATGTTGTCATCAAAATCAATGGAGTATTCTCCAAGGAACAATCTTGGTACCAGGTGGAAGGAGTATCATGGGTGTAAAGACTGGTTAGGACTTCTTGATCCACTGGACGAAAATCTCCGGCGAGAATTAGTCCGGTACGGCGAGTTCATTCAGGCGGCTTACCATTGTTTTCACTCCGACCCTGCCACGTCAGCAGATGAAAACCCTGACGTGGCGAGGGATGTGTCGCTGCCTGACAGGTCGTACAAGGTGACCAAGAGCCTTTACGCCACGTCATCCATCGGCCTGCCTAAGTGGGTGGATGACGTGGCGCCCGACCTTGGCTGGATGACCCAGAGGTCGAGTTGGATCGGGTACGTCGCAGTGTGTGACGATAAAGCCGAGATCCAACGGATGGGGAGGAGGGATATTGTTATCGCGTTGCGGGGAACCGCAACGTGTCTAGAGTGGGGGGAGAATCTCCGCGACCTACTTGTTCAGATGCCGGGTGAAAATGAATCAATTGAAGGACAACCAAAAGTAGAATGCGGTTTTTTGAGCTTGTATAAAACAGGTGGGGCTAAAATCCCAAGCTTAGCTGAATCTGTAGTGAATGAAGTGAAAAGACTCATTGAAATGTACAAAGGGGAGTCACTAAGCATCACAGTAACAGGACATAGTCTTGGTGCTGCATTAGCCCTATTAGTAGCAGATGACATAAGTACATGTTCACCAGATACTCCACCAGTTGCTGTTTTTTCCTTTGGTGGCCCTCGAGTGGGCAACAAAGGTTTCGCGAATCGTCTGGAATCCAAAAACGTTAAGGTCCTACGTATCGTGAACAAGCAAGACGTGATCACTAAAGTTCCAGGCATGTTTGTGAGCGAAGCAATCGACAAGAAACTAAGAGAAACTGGAGCCGCTGGGGTGTTAAATTTGCTTGACAATAGCATGCCATGGGCTTATTCACATGTTGGCACAGAATTGAGAGTTGACACAACAAAGTCTCCATTTTTGAAACCTGATGCAGATGTTGCATGTTGTCATGATTTGGAAGCATATTTGCATTTGGTTGATGGGTATTTGGGATCAAACGAATCATTTAGACCAAATGCTAAAAGGAGCCTTGCTAAGTTGTTAAATGAACAAAGTGCTAATATCAAGAAATTGTATACTAGTAAGGGTAAAGATTTGAGTAGTCTCAATCTTAATAGAGAATTTAGTTTTCCTAGGCCTAGCTGTTTGCCTAGTCCTAGTGTTTTGCCTAGTCCTTCATCTTGAGTTCATTCGGATGAGGATAGGTATGCTTCTTGTACAAATTTAAGAAGTTATGAGAAGTATATGTTATCTATTTGTAATTACTTTTCCTTATCTTATATTTTTCTTTTGGAGGACATAACAAGTTCTAAAATTTCACAAGAAATGAAGAAATTCAATAGTTATTTTGCCCACTTGCAACAACACATAATGGAATACTATTGACAAACGAGTGGAACCACTCAAAGTAATACAGTAAATTTTTCTGACTCATTACACGGCACTGTTTTTACCCGAGATAAAGTTATAAAGCATTAATTAATATTAATACACATACAAGAAAAAGAGTCAACAAAAAGAATGTGTAAGACATGTTTAGCAATAAATATTAATTGGAAAAAAAAGAAAGAAATTACATGAATACTGCTAGAAGTATGATAACAGTCGATTACTTACAATTCTTCCATTTAAATTCTTGACATTCACACCTTTCTAGTTTCTGTCTAAAATAATATTCTCAGTCAACTGAAGTTGTGTTATGTAAACCCTCCCCCTACCCCTCCCTCACTTCTTTTAGCCTATCTCTACCGGCCATAACTTTTATTATACACTAGATCTAACACTTTCTCACCGGTGCATCGTCTCCCTTCCTCAACCCTCTTCCTTCATCTTGTCCATCAAAAGTCACTTTCAACTTGTCCCGTGTAACTTCCTTCTTAATTGTATTTCTCCTATTATATTCCACAATTGTCATCTCTCGTTGTCTTTATCTTCTGAATGCCACATTTTTTACTGGCCAAAACTAAGCCCCATGCAATAGAATTGGTCTAATCACCGCTCTCTAATATTGCTAAAGAATTTAAATTTTTGAAACTTATGAAATTATGTAAAATAGGAGTATTATTAGAAAAATGGAAATAGAAAAAGAAGGAGATTAAGAAATACATGGAAGCAGATATAAATAATATATTTCAGAAAGGGGGGGTGGGGGGGGGGGAAGATATTGTAATTGAATTCATAATGCCCTACAAAAAATCTTAGCAGCTCAATTGTTTGGTTACCTTAATTCCCACCTTATTGGTGAGGGTTCGATTCCTTATATTGTAATCTCGTCCTCATTTCCCCTTCCTCTGCCCCAATTTCAAGGGGAAAAAAAATGCCCTAGACATGGAGGCCCATGTTCCTCCATTTAAAATTCATATTTTTACCTAAAAATTTTGTAGATTTTGTCCAAAGATATTCTGAATTTTATACTTTACACCCTGAACAATAGATTATTTACCTTTCACCCTAATATCCGTGTTCACTAATCCATAAATTTAATTATAATATGACTGACTGACACTTCATTAATTAATTAATTAACACCAACGCCAACTAGTTTTTGTGCACTTAATTGAAGTATTAGATCCAAATAATTGGTTGGTGTCACCTTCCACATGTACATGCTAACGCATATTCAACCTGCTCATTAGTTCAATGTCTTTAAGATTTATATCCTAAATTAGCCACGTTATACATATCTAATTATTAATTAATAGGATTACTGTTAAACATTAATGTTTATGTTCCCTAAACCTTTTTACATACTAGTCTTGTTGTACGCGTTTTGCGCGTAATCAAAACAAGAAAAAAATTAAATTTAATTATGAACTTATAAAAAATAAATAATTTACTACAAAAGTAATATTAGTAATTATTTATTAATAATGGTCCTATATATAGAGATTTTATCACTAATTACAACCCATGGTAAATTAAAATTTTACTCAGCGACTGTAGGGTATTTTTCTTGATTCAAATAAAGAAGAAGTAAAAATCTATCAAATAAGGAAGATTTAGAAATTTTTCCACGGCTAGAAGTTCTTATTTTATCATTTTTTTAATACATTTTAAAAGTCAATGTTATAAATATAATTAAATAGTAATTTAACGGAAAATGGTAAAAATACGATTTTATCTAAAGAAGAAATTTTTAATGAAATACCAAAAGTTCAAACAGGTCTTCACACTTAATAACATATTTTATTTGAAATGAAGTTCAAACAGGTCTTCACACTTAATAACATATTTTATTTGAAATGAAATAACAAAGCACTATAAATCATAATAAATAACATCTTAAAATAGAAAAATATATAAAAATTGGGTTCTTTTGAAATTTTATTAGTGTCACATAAATTGTAATAAAAGAAGCAACATATGTTATTTCATGATGACGTAAAAAGTATTATCAATCATATAATTAACAACTTAGAACAATTCGAAAGATATATAAAAATTCGAATTATTCTCTAAAATTCAGCTCTATTACATAAACTAAGACTAAGAAAATAACACACATATTGAATTCATGCTGACACGAGTTCTTATGTCTAGTACTCAAAATAACAGGTCATATTATAGTGTATATGCTGAAAACAGTCTTTTGACTCTCGTAAGGCAAGAGCAAAGCTATATATATATATATTATTTTATTCAGACCTCTCTTATAAAATTACACTGATAATTATTGTTATTGTTATTGCTGAATAATTTTTTTATATATATGTTCTAAAAAGAAAACTAGTTGTAGATCTGGCATAATATTCGGCGCGCACCGTGATGCATGTATAAACTCATCAATTAATACTTGCAAAGGAAAAAAAAAATGTGGTAGTACTTTCTCTAAAGTTCATGGATCTTGAAAAATGTAATGATTTTGAAATATATTTTCAACACTAAGTTGTATCAAATCATTAAACAAACGAACAACGGGATCCATGTGTGGGTTTTTTAATAATTCTCTTCATCCATAAACTAATGAAATTAATTGGGACATATGAATATATAAGTTGTCGATAAAGTTGATCACTAAACAGTCTCTAACAAAAATATAAGATAAAATTGCGTACAATAAACCTTTATTCCAAACATTACTTATAATGAAAATTTTAGTACATCGCGCTTTACTTTTTATATAAATATTTAAAAATTTATATAATAGAATCTCAAAATATTTGAGAAAAACAACCGCATTAGAATCGATGATATTTGGTGGGCTTAATAAGGGCCTACAGGAGAAGCCCATTTTTCAAATTTTAGGCCTATATAGGAGAAGCCCATTAATTTGGAGGTTTAAGCACGTAGCTCAAACAATTATTAGTAGGTCACATCAATTCAGATACTCACATATTTTTAAAGAAATTTTTACACAAATAACAACTTTCACCCCCAAAATTACACTTTAAAATTTATTTATCAAAATACCAAAAAAAATACACTCTTTTTCATTTTCCAACACTATTATATCATACCACACACCACAATAATCACACTCAAAACACTCTCTCTCCTAAATTTGTAAATAAAGTTGGTATTTTATATGGTATTTTTCAATGATTCGGTAGGGGAATGTAATTTTTATCCAAAAACTTGGTATTTTTGAAAACTCCCCTATTTTAAAAGTGTATTTTGTGAAGTTAATCATCAAATCTTTTAGTCTGATATTTAGTATGACTTATCAAAATAAAATTAGATATTTTCTACAAAGATGTGTGTGAAAATTTGTTAAAGTTTCAATTATGTATGTTTAAATTTCTGTGTTACAATTTTTTTTTCTTGTATATGTATGACTTGAATATATATATATGAAAAGTCGATTAAAATTCGAGATGTATGTCTAAATAAATAAAATTATTCTTCGAATTTTAATGATCTAACACACGTTTTAACATTCAAATCTTTCTGCTTAAGCTCAAATTTTAAGCATAAAGAACAAATCTCAATCATCATTTGTCAAAATCATTTCATTAATCATCTTTTTTTTTTTTCTTTCAAGTCTGTGCTTTAGTCATACATTCAAGCCTAAACAGCACGTAAAAATATACTAAAATTTCATAAAAGAAGCAAGGGACTAAGCGACAAAACAAGTTTTGAAACCCTTCAATTATAAAATGAAAGATGCTTCTCACGGTGGATAGGATTATTGCATTTATTATATTTAATTTTCCGGGTCATTTGGTACAAAAATGAATAATGTAGGGATTAGTAATATAGAGATTAGAAATGCAGGGATTAGTAATGCTGAGATTATTTTTATCTTGTATTTGGTTTATTGCTTTCCATTTAATTTTGTGCTTGGTTTAAAATTTTATAAAAAGTTTCTTTCCGATTATGCCTTTGAACTATTATGAGATTTTATATTTCATGTAATTAGATCAAAGTAGATTGTTTTTTTGTGACTTCTAACTAGTTAGGAGAATAATAATTTTGTCATTATGTTTGCTATTTTCTCACTTGAATTGTTTGAGAATAAATAATTGTAATCTTAATAAATTCATCACTTATAAAATGTCAATCTTTAATTTAATAAAGATAGACCATCTATTATTAAAATAGAAAAGATGGTAAACAATCTATATTTACACATAAAAATTTAAAAGTTGTTGTTTTAATATAGTGTTTATATATTACAAGGTCACTCAACATTGAAATTATATTTAACATAATTGAACTTTATTTTGTATCAATAAAATCACTCAACTAAATTAATTATTAAAAAAAACATTGACATGGCAAAATATTTTTTGTCTATTATGTAAATATGAAACCACAAATAAATAAAGTTTAAAAATTTGACATGGTAAAGTTATTTACTTTTATATTATGAAAATATGAACCCGCAAATAAATAAATTTTGTAAAATAATTTATTTAAATAAATTTACTGGTACAAAACTACAAATATAAAATATAAAATTAAAAAAATTAAAAAAAAATGTAAAAGAATTTGAGGGACATTTTTGTCTTTATATATAATCTCATGGTATTAAATACAAAGTATTAGCTAATACCACTAAATGAGGTATTAGTTATTACCATGTAACTAATACATGGATCCAATTTCTACCAAAAATAGTATTAACTAATACCATTCTCCTGATCCTCGAATTATTTCCCCTAATTTCTCCTACCAAATGACTTCTTCTAATTTATAACATAGGGAGTTGAGACAGGTCGAAGGGGAAGGGAATCAATTTAAACATAGTGTCACTACAAAATTAAAGAAAACAAGATTGGATTTGTGTGTGTTGATTTTCCTTGAAATTGTCTAGTTTACTCTAATCATAAGGCGCACGTGCTTACAAAATTTCTTGCCTAAAAATAAAAAATTTGTTCTTAAAATATCAAGAACCAAATCTAGTCTAGACTTAAATTTGAATTATAAATTTCATTTGTCATAAAGAAGATAGCTCAATAATCAATTTGTTAAAATAAAAATAAATCGATCAAACCCAATTAACTCTTTTAAATTTTTTCCATGTAAGTCCGTGCTTAGTCAAACATGACTAAAGCACATGTTAAAATGGGCTAAAGTTCATGTTATATATGTTTTGATTAAAAAAAAATATGATTTTGGCTTAAACTTACCTAATATTAAGTATTTATTCACACACACGCAAAAAAAGAAAAACATGAAAGGGGTATTACTTAATCGAACAACCAAAGGGCACCCATAAATTTTTTACCAGTAGACGAGACTCTATTTAGCAGGAATTATTTTTACTTTCCCCTAAGCTTGTTTTGAAATTCGACTAGATTGAATTTGTGTCATCAACTTGCAATATGGTGAATCGGAGCTACAAAATATGCCATTACTATTAGTATTTAAATATGAGATTTCTCATTAAAAATGAAGAAATACTTAGAATCAAAAATCATGTCTAAGAATTTCGACAATGAATTTTTCTTTTTTATAATTCTAGGACTTTGTTTGATATTCCAATTTTTTCATATTTCGTTACGAAAATAATAAAAAAATTAAATAAACTGCACCTCAAGCTATAAATTATCAATAGATTTGTGTGTCTAAATTCTTCAAATCTACAAAATACCGTTTATATATTATGAGGGAATCAAAAGTATAACTCTGTAAAATATGTAGAAGCAAAGGATACAACCCACGAAGTCAAGCATCCACTCCACGCTAACATATATCACTAAAACTATACAACTCCATCCTTCATCACAACAATCGATTTATTATATCGTATTGTTAAATCCATAATAATTGTAATTCATTTTTTATTATATTTTTTTGTGATAGTTCTATTCGGTATCTTACTTTTTTACCAGATTTATCTTTTAAATTATCAATATGTGATATTATATAACGTCAAAAATGATACAATTTATGTAAATATCATATTTATTAAAATAGCACAATACGACATAAAATGATACATTATAAAGTAACCGGTGACAACCATCCAAACACAGTGCAAGAGGTATTCACAATTATAGGAGACAAATGAGCAATTTCGGGGGAACAAAAACACGCCTTAAAGTTTTTTGGGTTGAATGTGGATCCAATGCAACCCGCTCAATTCTTTTTAAGTTTTGATTTCTTTATTTCTTCTTTTTTAATATTTCAGTACTTTATAAAATTATTAAATTCTTTTTATGTGATCATATAGGATATATTAAATAAAATATAAAATGTCTTTTTAAAAGATATTTTGAGAGAAGTTCTTATGAATTCATTTGGATTAGATAATTATTAGCATATACTTTGATGAACTGAAACGAACCGAGCTAATAAATAAGTGAATCACTAATCAATTCAAACTTAATTATATTATAATTTCATGAGCTAATTTTGTCACGTGTATTTATAAAATGATGGTTCAAATATCTTTGATTTCTTTCCTCCAATATAGTAGAAAATGGAAAGTTTCAATGCTTAATTCATAAGCAAAGTATATAAGAATTTAATAAGCCCAAATAAATCTTACCTTTCATAAAAGATTTTCCATACTAAACCCAAAAAGGAAAAAAGCCCAACAAACAACAAAGCCCAAATTCTCACTATATTATATTGAACATTTCTATCACAGAAGGAATCTCCTTTTGCTAGGGTTTTAAAGATTAGCTTCACTTCACTCAATTTTTCTGCCGCAATTTTTCTCAAAGCCTCCATCTTTTTCATTCTCCTTTTCAATTCTTCGCAACCCATTTCAATGGATTCTAATTTTTAGGGTTTTTTTTTGCTCTCAGAATAATCTAAAGGTCATATCTTTGTATCTTTATTCGGTGGGATTCCAAGAATAAGACTGAAAAATGGCGACTGGGAACCCATTTGACCTTCTTGATGGCGATGCTGAGGACCCGAGTTTGTTCATTGCTGTCCAGCAGAAGAAACAGGTTACTGCGGTTGCTGCTGCTCCCAAGAAGGCTCCGGCTAAGGCTCAAGCTCAACCGGCTAAGCCTGTTGCCAAGTTGCCATCGAAACCTCTGCCTCCTTCTGAAGCTGGTAATTTTGATTACACCCTTTTGAGTATTTTATATTTTTTTAATTGATTTGAGTAGTTTTAATTAATGGGTTGGTGGAATTAATACTTATGTCGTAGTTTTATGTGGTAAAGCTGTAGTGTTTGTTGTTTGGATAAAGTAGTTAGTGAGTTGAATTGTTTTGAGTTGATAAAGTTTCCTAAGATTAGCTTCGTTTTATTTGTTTTTTGGTCTGTTTATTAGCTGCCAAGAAATTTAGGTGGTACTTTCAAGTATTGGTTGTTTCACGGCCATTAGTAAGAGTATGACTGTTCTGGCAGAGTATGCTATTATGTTTCTCTTCCATGTCGGCAATTCTATGTTATACATATGGTTGGTATTGGTGATGGTTGCTAGTAAATGAAGCTAGAATGTGCTTTCTGATGACTGATTAAATCCGTTTTGCAATTTGTATGGCATTCCTTTCATACTATTACTAATTTAATTAGACAATTCAAATATTGAACTATGGTCCATGCTATCATACCATCTTTTTGTCTGTTATGTCAAGTTTTTCTAATATCATTTATTTGTCCATAGTGACAAGTTTTTCTAATATCATTCACATAATATTAAGTTATATTCACATCTTGAATTCTATTCCAAGTTAATTCTTTCATATTTATTAAATAGAAAGGAGGGTGTATATTGTTCCCCTTGCTTATATGTGCTCTTTTTTCCGAGTAGTGAGGGAGTCCAGGTATGAAGGCCAACGTGGAGGAGGTCGTGGGGGTCCACGTGGAGGAGGACGTGGTCGTGGTCGGGGACGTGGGTTTAACCAGGATTTTGCTGATGGTGAGAATACCTTTGGTAGCAACAATGGTTTCTCTGGAGTCAATAAAGCTTCAGAAGATGGAGAGTCTGGAAGGTCCTTTGAGAGGAGAGGTGGTGGATATGGTGGCCCTCGTGGAGGGTTCCGTGGGGGACGCCGAGGTGGCTTTAGCAATGAAGAAGGTGCAGAAGTTGATCGCCCTCGCAGAGTATATGATCGACGAAGTGGAACAGGATACGGGTAAGTTGTTTTGCTGGTAGTTCTTTGTGTTACCAAAATCCATTTTCAATATTTTGGTCGGGAACGATTCAAATTTTCTTAATGTTGTTAATTTGACAACACTTGGTGTCACAAGTCATGAGCATCTGTAATGTTCTGCATAGGAACGACTTTAAACGGGAGGGAGCTGGTCGAGGGAACTGGGGAACTCCCACAGATGAGATTGCACCGTGAGCATTGTCATCTCGTTTGGTCACCTTATCATGCTTTCCTTTTCTGTCGCCATTTATTGTTTCTTATTTAATGGTTGCCTCTGTTTCAATTGTCAGGGAGACAGAGAACCCTGTTAATGAAGGAGAGAAGGTTGTTGATTCTGAGAAACAAGCTGGACCAGAAGACGCTGGAGATGCCAAAAAGGATTCTCCTGCTGCTGAGCCAGAAGAGAAGGAGCCTGAGGAGAAAGTAACTATTACACTTACTTTTTCTCGATGGCTTCATATTTTTTTAGCTTTTGAATTTGACCAAATCTCTTGTTATGCCTATTACTGTTTCATTATATTTCATGAGCTTTTTATTTTGGGATTAGAGGGGGGTGGTGTTTGTTGCAGCATTCAGACCCTCAACTTTGGTGTTTCTTTAATCTGTTTGGGGAAGGGTGTTTGCACAGTCATATCTAAAGGTCTATTTTCTATTCTACCACTTCTAGTCAGCTTGTAGTTATTATTGTTAAAACTCAAGATCTTCTGATACTTTTTCTGTCTCTCTCCACCCTTCAGTACGGTGGGAAGCCCCTAGGGATTTTAATGTCGAATAAGAATGCAGAAAAGTATCTGAAGCTGTGGAATAATACTCTTTAGCATTGGTGAAAACAATTCTTTTTAACATATCGAATTTAACTGGTTTTATCAGTCTTTTTGATGTAGATATGGTAGTGAATAGTGTAAGGAGAAACCTACATTTGGTGAATTCCTTCTCTAGTTAGACAGGAAGCCTGGTTATAACTTTTTAATCAGCTTCTGTTATAGTCTAAATGATCATACCTTCTTCTCCAAAAATATTTCTAATATTTTCTGATATTAGGACTGTAGCAAAGCAACCACTTATTGATGCCTCAAGGTACTTGTCAAATACCTGTTCTTGAGACTCATACGTTATAAAAGAAAGCTGGAAACTCAAGTTGCGATCCTCTGCGAAAAACTCCTGTTGGCATCGTTGACTATTTGCTGCTGCTCCCACCTGCAAACTTTGAAATTCCAGTAAAGTAGCAGTTGGCCAGCCTTGCAGAATAGAACTCTTTTTGAAACTATTCTTGTTTTACTGGGATTGTTGTTTCAACCGTATCCATCCCTTATATATAGAATGATTTGGTAGTGTAATGGCAGTACCTGTAGATGATCTGTAAAATAGCTAGAGTTGAAGTAATGTGTTGTTCAACATTGATATTGACTTGCTTTGTAGGAAATGACCCTTGAGGAGTATGAGAAAGTAATGGAGGAGAAGAGGAAGGCTTTGCTGGCTCTGAAGCCAGAAGAAAGAAAGGTCAATTTGGATAAGGAATTTGAATCCATGCAACTCCTATCAAACAAGAAGAATGAAGATGAAGTTTTTGTCAAATTGGTGAGTATTTGATGGTTGATATTATTGTTGCTTTGATGTCTGTTATCAGGATCTCAGTAATGCCCTGTGCCAGTCTACTGATCTAGCTTGCAAATTGTTGGTGTGTCAGGGATCTGAGAAAGATAAGCGAAAAGAGGCAGTTGAAAAGGCCAAGAAGGTACTTTTTTAATTTTGCTGAGAAATTTGAATGTATTGATATGGAGTCCGGCCATATTCCTACTTTAGTCTTGCTTTGTTGCGCAGAGTCCATAGTATTTCTGCATGATCCTAGTTCCCTCAATATATGCAATCCTTTTATTTTCAAGTGCTAACCCAACAACTTGTGTGCGGGATTGGAACATTGTTGTTCCCACTCTCCTACCTGTTATGTCAGTCTTTCTCCAAGGTGCTTGTTGGTAATTTATTTGTCCAAGGTTATTTTAAGGGTCAGGGTCCATATTTTTAGAATAGTCACTAGCACTTTATTGTTTACATGAAAAAATTACGAAAAAAATACTAATTGCATTTGTGTTTATACATTTAGTGCTTCTGGTAGAGAGCACTTTTTTACCTATTGTCTGATAGCCCCAACTCTATTTCTGCTAGAAACAAGTGAGCTGGTATTAAAAGCTTCTGCTAGGCGTTACACATTTCTTGGTCAGACAATCTTTGGTCTGTGTAGATTCTTTCGCACTTTTGTGCTGGTACATGTAGTTGTTTTCTGACTAGTTGAAGCTGTTTTACATGTAGCGTGTGTAGCTCTAGATCGATACATGTGAGCTTTTTTTTTCCATTTGTTAATCTATATATAGTGATGTTGTGGCACAAGTAATTGAAAAACTCGGCAGCACAAGATCTACTGTATTATGTTAATCTACAACCATGTATTAGTGAACACATGTAGCTGAAGAAAATATAATTTCTGTTGCTTTACTGAGCTTAAATTTCACTGATTTGCAGACTCAAAGCATAAATGAGTTTCTTAAGCCTGCTGATGGGGAAGGTTACTATCGCGGTGGTGGTCGTGGTAGGGGCCGTGGTGGCCGTGGAAGAGGTGGCTATGGTGGTGATGGCGGTAACAACTACAGTGTCCCAGCCCCCAAGATTGAGGATGTTGGCCAGTTCCCATCCTTGGGTGGCAAGTAAGGCAGCAGAACCAGCCATTTGAGCTCTTTCTCCACTTTTGTGCTCGAAGGTGGCATATCATTATCATCATCATCTCCAAGACTCTTTTGGGGGATTTCATGTATTAGATCATCTGAACTTTATTGTTCTTGTTTAAGAGTGTAAATTTAGATGTCTACTGGGCTTTACACCCTTGTCTTTCTTGACTATTGACATGCATGAATACCCTTTCCTTTCATAATTAGGCTTTAGGTCCATTTTTGAGTTTTGTTTTGATTTTTTATTTAAACAATTTTGTTCTGAATTGTTCTCTAGATTATTCAGTTTTTCTCGTCTTCTCTATTTTACGTGCTGTTGTTCACATGCTGTTTCTATTTGGGTATAGCTTCACTAAAAAAACCTGGACGAGTGAAATGGAAGTTGATGCATGAATATAGAACTGTAAAGTGACTAACTTCTGAGCCATTTTCAGGAGATTTGGAGATAAATTGCTCCTCTTAGCTTCTTTTTTTCAAATGAAAAATCGAATCAAATTGAAACTGAACGCCCTTAGTACTGGTTGGGCACTTGTATATTATTGTCATTGTTTGTTTTAATAAAACCTATTTCTAGACTACTCTTAGAGAACATCTTGAGCAATGAGATGACATTAATAAGAGCATAGAAGAGGGAATATAAAGAACTTTCTATTAACGAGTTAGAAGTTTGAGTTTATAATATAAGAGCATAGCAGAGTGGATATAAAGAACTCTCTATTAGTGAGTTAGAATTTTGAGTTTATAATATTTAGATTCTAAGAAATTCTTTTTAGGTTGAGTTAGAACTCTAAGAAATTCTAGGAATTTTGGGTTTAAAAGATGCAGGTTGTAGAGATAAAAATGTGTAGACATATTAGGGGAAAAGATTAGGAAAGAGATCATTCGGGTGAAGTTAGGGGTAATCTTTATGGCAGACAAAATGAGAGAAATGAAATCGCACAAAATGAGAGAGACGAGACTGCGATGGTTTGAACACTGCAATGATTTGGACATATGCAGGGAAGTGTTGACGCTCCTGTGAGGAGGAGTGAGAGGTGAAGATATGACCTTAGATGGAAAAGAGTAGAGATTGTATATCGGAGTAGATGGTTTAGACGGTAGGGGTACGTAGTAGATTAATAGAGGTAGTTGATGAACCCGCAAGAATGAGTGCTAGTTCTATCTTATACATATATATGAATAATTTTTAGGCAAAGAAGGTTTGGAGGAATTTCTTACTGCCTTCTAGCTTAGTTCTAGGTGGTGTATTACTCTAACTAGTTTGGAATTGAGACGTAATTGATTTATGGCAAATAAATATTTGCATACATACAAAAAGAATTGGTAGAATTGATTTATGGTTGGGTTATAGCTCCATAAAGAGCTTAACACAGCACCAAACATGAGAAATGTACTATCAACTTCACTTTCGAAGCAAAGTTTCCTCCTTTACGTTCCTGTCAGGCAATCGCCATATTTATATCTCTTACACCTCCTTTTATCGAAACCCAGATGACATTTCGAACACAGAAGCATTGCCTGCAGCTCCATCTTTACGCCAGTCCCATTTGGTACCCTCCAGTAACGTAAAATTTTCAAGAAATGGACAGTTTGAAATCGACGATGTGGTACTATCGAACAAGAAAATCACCAGTTTTATTCGATGTGGGGATTTAGATTCCGCGGTTAGAGTTTTTGAGAGCGTGAAGGTTAAGACAGTAATCACATGGAATTCAATCTTGGCTGGGTTTTCAAGAAAACCTGGGTATGTTGAAGAAGCGCGCCAACTGTTTGACAAAATTCCTGAACCGAATGTTGTGTCGTATAACACTATGTTAGCTTGTTATTGGAGAAATGCTGATATCCAGGCCGCTAAGAGTTTCTTTGATCGAATGCCTGTTAAGGATGTTGCTTCCTGGAATACCATGATTTCAGGGTTCTCTCGAAATGGGCTGATGGGTGAAGCGGAAGAGTTGTTTCAGGAAATGCCAGTGAGGAATGAGGTTACTTGGAATGCTATGGTAGCTGGGTATGTTGAGTCTGGGAAATTGGACTCTGCAGTGGAGTTGTTTAGGGAAGCTCCTGTGAAAGGAGTGATTGCTAGGACAGCGATTGTGACGGGTTATATGAGATCAGGAAATGTTGAAATGGCAGAAAAGATGTTTCAAGAGATGTCGGAGAAGAGTATGGTAACGTGGAACACCATGATTTCGGGTTACATTGAGAATGGGAGAGCAGAGGATGGTATGAAGCTGGTCAAGAAAATGATGGCATTGGGTATAAAGGTGAATGACTCAACGTTGAGTAGTCTCTTACTAGGTTGTAGTAATTTATCTGCATTGAAATTGGGGAAGCAAGTTCATCAGTATGTCATGAAGTCCCCTCTATACTTGGATATGACGGTCGGGACTTCATTGATTAGCATGTATAGTAAGTGTGGAGTTTTGGAGGATGCTTGGAACTTGTTTCTTGAGATGCCAAGAAAGGATGTTGTCACTTGGAACGCCATGATTTCAGGGTATGCTCAACACGGGGAAAGCAAGCAGGCCCTTAGCTTGTTTGATGAGATGAGGCGTAAAGGGATAAAACCAGATTGGATAACCTTTGTTGGAGTTCTATCAGCCTGTAACCATGCAGGGTGGGTCAATCTCGGCATTCAATATTTTGAGCAAATGCAGAATGTTTATGGAATTAAGCCAAAACCAGACCATTACACTTGTATGGTTGATCTCCTTGGACGAGCTGGAAAGCTAAATGAAGCTGTGGATTTGATTAGAAAGATGCAATTCAAACCCCATATAGCTCTATTTGGATCACTTTTGGGTGCTTGTAGGATCCACAGAAACTTAGAAGTGGCAGAATTTGCTGCCAAGAACTTGCTTAGCCTTGAACCTACAAATGCAGCAGGCTATGTTCAACTTGCTAATGTTTATGCAGCCAAGAACCAATGGGAAGGTGTTTCTAAAGTAAGAAAATCAATGAAAGAGAACAAAGTTATCAAAACACCAGGATACAGTTGGATGGAGGTTGGGAGAGTGGTCCATGAGTTCAGATCAGGTGATAGGCTTCATCCAGATCTCAAAAGCATCCGCATGAAACTAAAAGATCTTGAGAAGAAAATGAAGTTAGCAGGTTATGTACCTGATCTTGACTCTTCACTACATGATGTAGGCGAGGAACAGAAGGAGCAGTTGCTTCTGTGGCACAGTGAGAAACTAGCAATTGCCTTTGGTTTAATGAAATTACCGCCAGGTATGCCAATTAGGATATTCAAGAACCTCAGAGTTTGTGGAGATTGCCACCAAGCCACTAAAGTTATATCAGCAATAGAGAAGAGGGAAATCATTGTCAGAGATACAACTAGGTTTCACCATTTCAAAAATGGAGCTTGTTCTTGTGGTGACTACTGGTAGAATATTTCAAGTGTGACTACCATTTGCTATATGGAAAGTTCCATTCTTTAATAAGCACATCTTTGCAACACTCAGTTTTTCTAAAGATCTACGCAATTATTTGTCTGTGATTTAGTGTCGTTGCAAAGGCTTAAAAGAAATCTTTCTTTCACCATGGTGATTATTAACCATGACTAAACTGGTCATATGTGAAACGTATAAGCATAAAAACACACTAATAGTAAATCATTTTGATGGAGTCCAAAGAATAGAAAGCAAATAGTAGTATTCACCAATATTCCTAGATTTTCTACACATTGATTATCCAAGTACATCAAAAAGAATCGAGTGTTTTGATGAAGTGTTGAAAGAAAGTAACAATAGGGAAGAGTCTTCCTATCAAGCCATTAAGAGAGACTAATTTTACAGGCCACATCGGAATCATCATTGAAGCGACAGAACTTCGTCCTCTCAAGATGAGCAGCAACCGCTCTTTTGGTTGACAGGTTGTCCTCGGATCTGCACAGTTGGAGGTCGTGCATTGTTTGATGCCGGTTGGCTTGCCATTCTACAAATGCATAGGATATTAAGTTTCCATACAAGAAAAGAGCAAAACTGTAACTCTGATGAAGCAATTTCAAAAGAAATTTCCAAACCTGTTCTTGATTGAAGCAGCCATAGCCATGAAAGCCTGTTCTACATTAGTGGCATTTTTCGCACTTGTTTCCATGAAGGGGATTCCAATCTCATCAGCAAAAGCCTATGAAAAGGTTAATTATCAATTGAGATTACAGCAGCTCTCGACAAGATAAAAGGCATCCTTCAACGAACTATTCAGGTAATAACTAATGACGAGGTATATTCACATAATGGAGTATAGGGGATAAATTACCTGAGCTGTCTCTGTTGAAACCACCTTCTGTGCTGTGAGATCGCACTTGTTTCCAACAAGAAGTTTGTTCACATTATCACTTGCATATCGATCTATTTCACTCAACCATTGCTTGACATTATTGAAGCTCTCTTGATCAGTTACATCATAAACCACCTGGAAACAACGGCAGCAGAGTAAGACCTCGTGACAAATTGGATATTACAATGTCAAAAACAATGTCAGGAAACACAACACCTACAATTATGCCGTGCGCACCACGATAGTAACTGCTGGTGATTGTCCTAAAACGTTCTTGACCAGCAGTATCCCACTGCATATACCAGGGGGGAAGAAAATGCATCAGAAAAGATGTTAACCTCTCAAAGAAACAAAATCAAGCAGAGGATGGATCACAAATTTAAGATAAAAGTAAAATGTACATAGTAAGTAAGCGTAGCAGACTATAGGGAGTGGCTCATTGTTTATCTTTTGTCATTATTATAAAATAACCAATCATAATGCAGGCAAACTTTGACTGAATGGCCAAGGCAGAATTAGATACTTACAATTTGAAGTTTAATGGTTTTCCCATCCTGTTCAACTGTGCGGATTTTCTAGAATAAAGAAAAGGAAATTGTTACTAATATCCCGCTGAACTGTTACTAAATCAGACATTACAAAGAACAAGAAGATTCTCTTACGAAGTCCACACCGATGGTGCTGATATAACTCTCGAGATATGAATCATCCTGAAAAGAGAAAAAGAAGTAATGATAAGAAAAGCCTATTTGCTTCCACAAAGATTGTCAAACTTCACAATATAATAACAGGGCAGTTTAAAAGGCAAATCAACTATGTATATGACATTCAAATTGCAAATCAAAGCTTAATGAGAAAGGAGCATTGCTTCACCAGTTCCAAACTATGTAAGGCTGAACTTCTACCACTCAAAAAGAGGATAGAACATTAGACAGAGACACAGGCAATCCGTCTGCGCATTTTTCTTAAAACAAAAAAAATTGAGGAGGGGGGACCTTGCAATAGACGATAACCAGCAGCAAAATGGCTACTTTGCAAAACTCACAATGCAAAGGAGAAATACTTTGCATATTTAGGGAAACAAGTTCCACAAAGCAAGAAGCTAATACAGGCAGTGCCAAAGGAAAAAAAAAATACTCAGATGTATGAAAGCACAATGGTCAGATAATTCAACAATAACTTACAGCAAATCTCAAGAGGAGACACGATTTGCCAACACCAGAATCTCCAATAAGCAAAAGCTTGAAAAGATAGTCACTGCAAGTAAGAGTACAATGTCAGTTGAGCAATAGAAGTTCAAAAAACATTTTGAAAATAGTTAATTAGATTGATGTCGCACAATATTGACATGGGTATAATTTTGCAGATATTCAGTCAAGGCACCTTAACATTGACCTATTGAATTGGCATCTAAAAAGCATATTAGCCCCACCCTCCAACTAAAAAGGATACTGTGACAAATAGTCATGAAAGTTATTTGAATGAAATAGTTTAATCAGAGTCTGTCGAGGACAGTGACAAATAGTCATGAAAGTTAAACTTCCTTGTCAAGAAAAATATTCATGAAAGCTACTACATCAAGAAGCATTAATATTCTAATACACAAGCAACAACCATAACAAGTAAGCATTTAAAACATCAAACTTAGCAGAAAACAAACACTTCCAGTTACATGGGATAAGATCCTCTCCGTAATCCTCTAGGCGAGTGGCAATGCGGTCTCCACACTACATCACTCTTTTTTCGGCACCCCTCTCCACAGCAATTCCTCACTCTCCCCATCCCTCTTGAGTTTCCTTACTAACCAAGAAAGATTACATCCTCACACGTCTTAATAGCTTCAGAAAGTACAGAACATGGATTCACTATCTTGAGATCAGTTCATTACATCTACCACCATGTAACCAAGCTCAAACTCTTGCAATAGATCATATTAACTCCCACCAAGTGCAGCAAACTGTTAGCATACGATTCACACACCACAAAGGAGAACACACCTTACATATTAAATAACTATGGTTGAATAACTATGGTTAGGCATAAAAATTCTCTAAACACACGACATGAATTCTATTAGTTTGCCGCACATGCAAATCTGCTCAATAAGTGAATGATCTATATCGACAGCCTCCATACTTCATAATTCAGTTCCCAACCTAGCACAATACTAATACTTCACCTGATAACTAGCTGATCTCATCAAAATAAGCCAGAAAAGATGAAATCGCTATATATAACTACAAATAATGCTTATTTAGGTATAAAAACTTAATCTTTCGCTAATTCCTAAGCTTCCCAAATATGATTTTGGCAGTTCCATTCTCAAATCAAACTTTCTACACCCATCAACAAAAACCCAGTGTGTGTGCAGCCTTAACCCTACCTTCTGAAGATAGAGAGACCGTTTTCGATAGACCTCAACTCAAGTAAAACATACCCAAAATTTCAAAACACATGATACTGGGAATTGAGCAAGTTCACATAATCATAATCCCAAGTACAAAAAAGGATCAACGCAAATACGGTGAAATCAATCAATAAGTTTGATTCGCGATCTAAAAAATTTGCAGACAACCATACAGAACCCAAAAAAAAAAAAAAATAGCAAAATGGAAACTTTTGACTCCCTTTTCTTTTCAGGAAGCAAAATCAAAACAGATCTAAAGAGGGTTATCAACAAAACAGCATATACTATTCAAAAATCGAATCGAAAGACGATAAATTTGATGTAAAAAAAGGAACTTACTATTCTGGATTCATGATGACTAATTTAAACTGCGGGATCGGTGAAGCGAAGGTACAATCAAGGAAGCTGTGTATACACCAAGAATTTTAAGATTTTCCGGCGGGTAACTGACCGGAGTAAAAAAGGGTCGCCGGAGAAATAGGAGAAGAGAAAGTTTGGAGAAACAAATTATGATGAAATAATTATTGGGCAAAACAAAGTCTCATTTCATTATAAAGAAAGCCTGAAACTTTTGAAGATGGGGTGGCGTGACGTGGCAATTAAATATATGCGTGCCACGTGTCATACAGATTGGCATCCATAATTACTAAATTGGTGCTGTCTGCCCTTTCATTGACTCATAATTTGTAAATTTATAGAGTTCATTACTAATTTTATATATGATGATTTTTTTTTTTTTGACTATTTTTATTATGCAATATTTTTTTGCATAATCAAAATAAAAATACTATTATTGACATAAATTATATAATACCAACTTAAACAATTATTAGATGATGTCCGTCGAATTCAATACTAATAAGCCATTGTTCAATTTGAATTCGAAATCACTTATTATAATTTTAAAGGAATACAATTCAAAATATAATTATTTCTAGATTGCAAAAATGATCTACTTTTCTTTTTTGTCTGTTAAAAGAAAATGATCCTTTTTTCTTTTTGGTATAATTTTAATTTCAACTTTACACGTGACATGTTTAAGGTCACAAGATTACATGGTATTTTGGTACATTTAACATAATTTAAGACCATAACATTGTTCTTTTCTTCCGCGCTAAATCAAAATATGTCTTTTGTTTTTGAAACGGAGGGAGTAATATTTTGAAAATATGAATATGGAAATAACAATGGTAACTTACCATGATAGCAAAAATAAATTTAGAGACATCTCTGTTTAATAACTCAAAAACTGTATTTATTGTTTTTATATTACTTCCAATTGAAAGTTAAATAAAAAATAATATAAAGGGTATGTTGGTAATTTGGTGAAAGGGTTCTAGCTTCTAGGAATTGGGATGGCAGCAGACAACTGGGAATTTCTTAGAAGCATTATTCACGTGTAAGTTTGCCAAATGAATTATCAACACGCTAAATTTTTCATGATTAAGTGATTTATTTATTTTTTTTAAAAAAAGTTTTTTTAAAAAATATATTATTTTTTACATTTAATAATACCTAAATTATTCAATAGCGTACAACAAAAATAAAAAGATTCATAAAATTTGTTTAATAGAATTATATTTTAAAATTTCTAAAATTATCACACTAAATGGATCGTTATAAAATATATGGGAACATGAAGGAGATATCTCATACGATGTGAAATAATAGTGATTCTACAAGTCAAAATTAGATAGAGTAACGGCAACGTAGGGAATTAAGTTTGTAATTAATTGTAAGCACATTTTAATTTTATTTTAGTTTACTTTTCAAAGAAGCTTTTTAAATAAGTAGGTAACATGTTAAGAAAAGGTTTATAATATGACCTTTTTTTGTGACGTTCAATATTTATCTTCTTAAAGGAATCTATTTTAGTTTAAGCAATTGAGAGGAAAAGTAAAGTACAACAAAATTCATATTCTTTTAATTTCTTTTTTCTGTAAAAAAAAAGTATAGAAGAGTGCTGGAGTGGAATGAGCTGTAAAAGTGAATGATATGTAGCAATAATTTGCCCTCAAAATTTAAAAAAAATTGTCCTTTACCAATAAAATAATGTTCTCTTTCTGTTCCATATTAATTCAGGAATTATCAGAAGTATTTATCCCAATTGTTTGTTATTTTACAGAATTAGATGGTTTTTTTAAAATTATTTTTCATCCGATATCTAGTATTCAAGTTAGAATTAGACTAATCTGAATTCACGTAGACTTCATTAGGGGAGAAGACCTCCTTATCAAGATTTTTTTTATTTTCAATGCTCTAACTTGAGATCTCTGATTAAGGGAGGAAAGTTTACCCAATGTGTCCCATCCTTTCATAGTAAATAAGATGAAATTAATTTTTTTTATTTTATAGTATTAAATGTTCTTAGATAGAGTATAATTTGTTTTGGGGACATAAGAATGAAATATAATAAAAAATAATTGCCAAATGTTATGCAGCAATAATAATTTGGTCTCAAAATATAAAATTGTCCTTTACAATAGAGATTTATTTGTAAAGAGATATCACACATCCCTATTTTTGTCATATTACTTAATTATGTTTCATAACATATGTATTTTTCTTTGGAATTTTAACATAGTCATAGTTAGCAGATAATTCGAATAATTTTAAATATATATAATAAATTAATTAATTTATAACAAATATATTCATATTTTATTTATATAAAAAAGTCAAAAATCATTAAAAAATGTGCAATGATTATTAATTATACAATATAGCTCGCACAAAGTCATAGTAAGAATATATTGATTATATAATGTAGATTATTTATACATAGATATACACTATATATTCATTTGATACATTCAAAATTCAAATATAACTCGACTATACATTAACTATACATGTTTATATAACGAATAATTATTTTTCATAATTACTTTAGTCGAATGATCATTGTAATTATCTCGAAAATAATATTTAAGTATTGGATACGTTCTTGTACTTCTGTGAGAAACTCAACAAATTCACGATTCGCAACAATAATTAAATCATTGAATGAGGAGTCCCATCTTTTATTAGTTTTTCAACCATTTTAGGTACTCTATTCATTGAATGAAGGAATTTGACTAGTATAAGGTCCTTTGGTTCACCTTATTAGATAGGGTGGGTTCGATTTTTGCGGTTTGGTTTTTTCGTAAAATTAAAGACAGAACGGAAGGTAATTTGATGGTTATTCGATTTTGCCAAAAAAAAAGTAAACCATTAGTTTTTTGGTTCGTTTTTTTTTTTTCGGTTTTCATTTTTTTTTTGGTTTTTCGGTTTTTAAAAATAATTTTTTAAAGTAAAATAATATGTTGGGTAGAGACATATCATCGCATAGATATGCTAAACAATTGGTAAAGAGTAAAGTTTGGATTAGTACAATTATCACAATATAAGAACTACAATTATCACCAAGAAAATTGCAAACATATGTTCTAGAAAAACAAATATCAAATACTCCTTGGAAGGTTTGTAGCCAAAAGAAATTATCAAACAATTATTAAATACTCCTTGAAGTATCAATTAGTGGCAGGTGACAGTAGCCAAAGACTTCTCCTTGGAAGCTTCAAATCTATGTCTCTTTCGTGCAACAAGAAAGACTTTCCTTCTTAGCCATGTAGCGTATAAAGTATAAACGACGTAGTATAGCAAAATCGATTTTTGACGGTCCGGTTCGATTTTAGAAGATCAAAACCGAAATCGAAACCGCACAGAATCGGTTCGGTTCGGTTTTTTGTGTTCGGTTTCAGTTTTTAACGGTGTGTTTTTTTTTTGTTGGTATTTTTCGATTGGTTTCGGTTCGATTTTTGGTTTTACGGACCCCCCTATTATTAGGTACTCTATTAATTATACTTAAATTTTTAATTGATTTATCTTTTTTTTTTAATCTGTTAAAAGAAATACTTTTTTTTTTATAATTCCTTAAATATTTTCACGTGGAAACACAATATACAACAACAATAATATACTCAGTGGAATTCTACAAGTCGAATCTGGGGAAGGTAAAATGTAAGCTGACCTTACCACTATTTCATAGAGATAGAGAAGTTGTTTTCGAAAGACCCTCGTTTCAAAAATAGCAAGCTCCA